>OY728158.1:23065000-27865000 GCA_963277665.1 Viscum album
GAAATATGGTGTTCTGACTACCGATATTAGAAAAATGTATTCATTGTGTAGTGGATGAGTCTATTGTGGGAACAAATATAAGTCCTAAAATAGTATGATGAACTATTATTATTTATTTAACTATATTGAATGATTTAATGGATATTAGATCCTCTTATACATTCATATCTTCCCATATAACAAACTTCTTAAATCTTCCAATATAGTATATACCATATATGATAGACATTGAAATTTCACCTCGAATGAAGAGAATGGGAAGATCCATTTCTCCCCCTTTTGTGATTTATCATTATCAAAAATGAAAACCTATTTGGTTCCTTTTAGATATTTATTTTCGGAGAATAAATATCATTCATGTATGTATATGTTGAATTATCATAAATCTAAAATCAACTACTTTCATCCATAGTTCTCCATTACTAACCCTTGTTAGGTGTATCATTTTAATTAGGATTAATGTGAATAATTGTTGATTCGATCGAGATATATTTCTATAGGGTTGGGAAAGATGCTATCTAAGTTTTCCTTTGATCTAAATCTCGAATCTATGTGTGTTTATCTTCATCTAGTATCTATTGAAATTTTAGAAATTTATCCATCCTATATTTCTAATTTACCATTGGAGAAGAAGGAAATATATATTTTTTATTTTGTCATATATCTCACCCATCTTATCATATGCAAAAAATTGAACCAAATGCCTTTATGAATAAGTGGGATGGTTTGATATAAAAAGTCTTTATTTGACCTAGTGTGTTTCTTAGTTAAGGACCTCATTTTTTTCCACGATGTATGATGGAAACCATCACTATTGTGTCAACTTTAGAAATATAAATATGGTTACAATGAAGAAAAACTATAAACTAATAATTATTGATTATTTTTTTATTATATGAATTAATTAATAGTAGTTCGATAAGATAAATCATTTGTCTAGTTACCACTATAATTGGACCAAGGAGTCTAATTTCCTATATACAACTTTCATTATTAGGTATTCACATTTTGAGTATCTTATAAATCCATTTTGTCTGACCACTAATCCTATTTACTATGGAATTGATGAATTTGATTTTCCACCAATACCTTGATTTAGTCATTGTGGTATTTTTTGGATAAAGTATTTCATTACTCAAAAATAAAGGAGGATGAATAATATCATTTGAGTGAATTATATATATTTTTTAGAAATAAATTACTTTATTCTACACTATGAAAAATTAAATTTTATAATTTGGGAAAATATTTTTTCTCAGGAGCATGGAAATAGAACATGTTATCATATTTTACTCTAAAATGGTAGAGGATACCACGACATGGAATGAACCATGGAATATATTTGAGAGATAATTATTATCAACTTTTTCATGGTATTTTCATCAGTTTATTAAAAATTTATCATTGTGAGATTCTCCATTGACCAATCACACTTGGAAGGGATTGATGATCATTGGAGATCCAAAATTATATGATTCCGTTTATGAGTATATGTTTCATTATTATTTTGATCTAGTTTCGATCCATATTGAGTTTGGATATGGCTATGCAATATTTTAGGATGTTTCCGGTTCATGTTTTGGTTCCATCCTCACATCGGGTACTCACAAAGTGGATTATGATACCCATCAATATTGGAATCATGAGATTAAATATTTAACACATGATATATTTCAGATGATATGTTGATTATCTTTGATGTTTGTGACACTAAATTATTTAATAATGTTTTTAGTTTCTTATAATCACTAATTATTGTGTTACATAGTATTATAAAATGATTTGAATATACATTAGTGGTGATGGATGAAGTAACTATAATAATTGATCTACGAGATTAGTCACACCCCAAGAAATGGGAAAACTATTTCTTATTCATTGAGTTGGGAGCTTCCATACCTGGCTGTGAAATAATTTTCATAATAATAGGATCTCAAGGATCTCTTTCACACAAGAAATTAGATGTCTTCTATGATGAAGTTATAGTTGTTCTTGTGAGTGATCTGTTTAAATCAACTGTTATTTAGATTATCCCATTGTAATAGTATATTGCTGATGAGTTCTGATGTATTATATTTTATTTTCTTGGTATGAAAGAAATCAGATAATGGTAATTTTAACTTGTGGGTATTTTCTTTTTTAAAAAATGAAATGTTTTTCTATCACCTATGAGGAACCATTTTATGAGGAATTTACACCATTCCTTGTTAGAAGTACAACTAGGTAAAACAAATATGATTTATGATTTTAGGTATTGAATATAGTTTCCATGTATAAAATTGGACAGTAGTTATTTGTTTTCCCTATTTTATAATTTCAATATATCAAGGGTTATAATTATAATATTTCAAGTATACATAAGTCCCTTCGTGTGATAATATTGATGTGGGATGATATATCAAAGGACTTTTTGGTGGGGATACCACATAATCTTCAAGTAAAGAATGATTTTTTGGTATTTATAGATATATTGAATAAATATTATAACTTTATTATAATTCATTATATGATCCATGATGATGAATTATGAAAAAATTATATGTAAGATATTTTAAAATTGCCTAGTGTCTTCTATACCACTGAATGGGATCACTGATTCACATAATTTTTTTTGAGTTCCATCTTAGAGGTGATGATATCCAAGTTAATATTTATCACGAAATACCATCCTCAGAAATTTAGTTAGATAAAATAAGATATAAATGTTCTAGAGTATATGCTTAATTATTTCTTCCATAAATTTCGAGAATTATGGAATAGCCACCTGTATCTAGTTACATTATCTCCTAAACATAGTTATAATTTACCTATAATGATAGGAATTTTGAGGAAATGTATTAATAGCCTTGTTTTTTCTTCATTATTTAATGAAGATAGGTGAAACATCTCTTATAGGACCCATTTAGGGCTCGGAAAAGACATGTGTGACCCAAATGATTAACCATAAAATGTTCACTGCATAGGGTTTGTATGAAGAAAATTGTGATAATCATTGATATATATTTTTATTTCTTAGTCGATGAATATGTTTTCATTGGATAATCATCTAGGTTGGGCCACTGGAGGCTTTTAAAATAGGTAAAGTGGGAATCAATATATGTTTGACCAATCGAGATTATTAATTAGATTGAGAATTTAGTTTACCATTTGTATTTTACAAATTATATTGAATTGATAAATTATGTGTATCACATTTAATATCATAGGATAGACCATTAAAAATTTATCATGTTTTGAGTTGGGAGTATGATGGTGTGAAACCAGATATGTTCATGTACAAGTAGCAAATTTTAATTTTCATTTCAAAGATGGATGTTCTTTTTGACTGTACATACATCTACTTTGGGTTCTCGCACAACAATGTCCTTATTTTGAAAAATATTGGGAATTTTTTGCAATGAATAGAGAGTACTATCTACCTATATTTTCAAGGTACATATATTATTAACATGATTTATATAGGTAAAAAGTTTTTATGGTGGGGAGTATTATAAATTATAAATATCAACATTCAGTTAATTAAATCCATAAGTTTGAAAATAATTTTTAGATATTATCATTTTTATGGGTGACATAAGGTATTTTTTGGTTGTACATGATGATGTTCATGATAGGTGCATGGTTATAGAAAACTCTACGTATCATCCCAATAATCCATGTGCCCTACATTCGAGACCCATAGGTAGGTGTACAGTTATATTCCAGGTTAAATCTAACCATGGAACATACCATAAAACAACACATCTTGAGATATTGGATAAATGGATTGTTGGCATAGGGGTTTTAAAAATTTTCATCCAAATGGTGGAAAATTTCTTGTATATAAGATGGGGTGAAGGTATACTGCTTGATTTCATAAACTATGCTGAAACTCCATGAAACATGTGTTAATTATATTGAATATTAATTTCAATCCCTTATACTCAACCAATTTACCACATTATACACCTAATGGAATGATCTCTAAATGAAGTAGACAACTCTTATAGATTTTCATTTTTTTACCTTCTAATGATCATTTTCAATTTATATATGGGGTTTGGATCAATAATTTTAATGGTATGAGAAATATTTATCTCATTAGTATTTATTCTTCTAAATCCACCCATAACTAATTCTATATAATAATTGATAAAAAAATATTGATGCAATACATAAGATTTTTAGCAGGATATAACATGGATTTTTTATAGGTTATTCATAGAAGTGATAATAATTTTCGAGATGATTAATGGTAATTATGTGCTCATAAAAAATCATTGAGGCGTATTTTTTATCCCTCTACATCTATTTGATATGTAGATTGTAAATAATAGATTCGTATTTTATAAATATGGTTATATTCTTATCTATTAAATATTTTATACCTTCCTTTGATTGTGGAACTATTGTTGGATATTGAAGTTATCATGAATTGAGGTTGTTGGTTTTGTAAGGAAATTTTATTCAATTTAAACCATTATTGGTTTCTTGTTTTTAAATTAATTTTTTACTGATATCTAATTCTTTATTTGAGTTCATTGATTGATATTTTAAATGGATCAATGATTGTTGAAAATATTTTATTATTTATATACATATATTGTTATAATTTTTTGATAATGGAATTGATATTTATGAATTATTTGATAAATTATAGTGAGTATTATTTGCTATAAATATAAATTAAATGATTATTAATTTTGATATGAGTTGTATTGTTCAGAATGGAATTGTTTTCTATTAAAGCCTTTTTTATTTGGGGTTTTGAAAACAAATGTCTTGTTTTGAAACATGAATATTTTGGTGAATTAAATGATTAATTGAAATGATTTGATATTGACTTAAATAAATTATATACCATTGTATGATTTATTCCAATAATTCTCATAGGTACCAAGGTAGTTAGTTGAGAACAAAACACTCTAGGAAAGTATTATATCTACCAATCAATGAATTTACATTGAAAATGATTACTATAAAAATCATGGTATGGGACACCAACCATTGTGGTGTTCTCATATTTTGCCTTGGATTTTTAATCTTTATATGTGTCAACACACCAAGAGCCCCATTTCAATGAGATACGTGAGAACCTATATACTATCTAATCCATCGGTCTCCTAAAAATTGTTATTTGATTGAAAATAATTTATACATTCCAATTTTATGAAATTATTATTCATTTCTATTTTGATATAAATACATATTCTCATATCATTGATGGAAATGATGTAGTAACTATTTTATTGTATCTATTGATTTTTTTTAAAAATCAGGTTTTAATATAAAAATTGAAAATATTAACAAGTCATTTTTAGTTTGAATTTAATAATATTTTGTATATTTAATATGTATTAATTATGGTGTGTTTATTGAGATCCCAATGGGTTTTATTGGTCACATAAAAAATTTTTATTTTGGATTTTGTAGACTATATTTTTCTAACTCTAGAAAAATGGAAAACACTACTTTGGGGTGGTGGGTGTTCTTTATTAGATTTACCTTGGGAGATGGTGGTCAAATTTGGATTTATTTTGATCCACTTGATACATGTTGACCATGATATAATTCCTTGATGATTTTTTGTGATTTTGTTGTTTATCCTACCATTTTTCGAACTTGTATATGTGTATTTATGTAACATATATCCCATAAATCTTTCAGAGTGTGATATGTATATTGATTTATATCTCCTCCATATTTGTGATGTTTTATTATTATAATGAAATCATTATATATTTATTATATTTGATTCCATAAAATTATTTTCATGTCTAGGTATATTTGGAATGCCTTTGAGATTGGGATAGGATTGATTTTAGTAATGTATTGGTAGTTTATATTGATTGGTTCATGAAAATATATCTTCATTATATTTATTTCATCGTTATCCCATTATAGAATTTACTTACTCGCCACTAGTTGAGATCCACTTTTATATAATTAGGTGTAAATTAGTTCCTATGGAACTCCCATTTGAATATTTTTTTAGTTATTTTAGTTAGGTAAATATAATTTTATATCATAACATCATTTATATTTTAATTTAATATTTTGTCTAGTAGAAGTAAAAAATGATGAATCAAATATTTCAAAGGATATTGAGATGGTGATTCTTGAATAATTTTCATGTTGTATGTACATATTACTAGGGTTATAGGATTTTAATTCATAGATAAAGTTATTATAGAGACCCAGTAAATTTTCTCATTTAGTGACATGATTCTTAAAACTAAATATCCATTAATACAAAAAAATGATCATAAATTCATTGTGTCTTATTGAAACTTCATTTATAATATATAAAACATGAAATCCTTAATTTATTTCCCAAAGTGAGCTTCTAAAATACATTCATGCTTTAAAATATTATTTAGATAACCTATAGAATGCATAATTAAAGGGGTGAGCTAAAAATAATAGTAATTGAATAAATATGATAACGACCCACAATATGTGAGTTAATGGTAAAACATTAAATCATTAATGAAAAGTAACATGATTAATTAAATAAAATAATAACAGAAGGAACATGGTATCCCAAAATACTGGCATCATTATAAATTTTGGGGGAACCAAAAAAATTTCATAAAAATGAGTCATGGATAACATCCTACATAATATCACATTGTTTAAAAAGTACCATAACACATTAGGATTAATCCTTTTTCTCATACATGATGCCTCTTACGAATAAATAATTACCCAATTCTTTGTAGTTTAAAATGATTTAAACCATCATACTATATAATGTCTCATACATTTCGTATATAGATATTACACCTAAATAGATGAATACTAATTATATAATAGAGAGAAAACATTCCAGAACTAAATGGGATTATTTTCATTGGAAACATGGAAAAAAATAATTAGACGACAAAAATAGACGTCATATTGAAAAATATCTTCATGTTAGTGCACTTCATAGTCTTATAATACTTAAATCCATTCTTAATCACCTAGAAAAGAAAAAATTAGAATGGGTGGCCTCATATTCGTAGTAAGGATAAACATATGATATTTCAATCAGTGATTATATGAAAACATTATATTAGAAGAAGGTTATGTGATCATTATCATAACTGATGATTTTTAGACCCAATTAGTCATATATCATAAACATGAATCATCGTATAAACATAATTACTTTAAAATTATGGACTATTAGAGTGAAATCAAGAATAAATAATTTTTGTTCAATAAGATCTTGTGATAAATTTATGGCACAGTCATAAAAATATGAAACCATTTCATTTGTTAATTTTAACTATCTATATAATCAATATGGTGGATAAGGAGACACATGATTCCTATAGTGGATTAGGACTCACCTTTTCCCAAACCAGGTCAATGTCTTTATCTTTCTTCTCAATATTATGTCATGAGATAAAAAGCTTTAACAAATTAATTGAAGGGAGATATAAGTCCCACAAATCAAATATGGTAAACCATAATTATGTGTTCTATGGTATGATAAATCATTCACCATATAAAAACTTGTGAAAAGAAATGGGATTCATACACATTTCAATCCTTCATTACCCATGGATAAGAAATGGTTTTCTAAAACATTTCAACAAATCATAACTCCTAGAAAAGTATTGGGATCTATAAACACAATGTCCTCATAAAAATAAACCATTTAGATAAATAATAAGGTAATTATCCTTTAATAATAACCCAATTAATGTATTTGTAACATCAATGTATGTTATCGTAGATAAAATATTATTTTGAAATATCACATAGAAAAATTCACGTCGGAAACAACTTTTCAATTATAGTTTATTTAAATATGATGAATTAAAAAGGAAAAAAATTTCAATAAATATCCTTATATGATTCTATATAATGCTTAAAATAATTAAATATTAATTATAGTAGGGAATTCTAATAATGATGAATAATTTAAAAAACATTCCATATATAATTTTATCAGAAAAGTTACAAATAAAATTTTTTAGAAAATAAAAAAACGATTCAATTCAAACCATATTGTAAAAAAATTAAAACACGATTAAAAATTAATTTATAAAAATAATAATATAAAATTAAAATAATTTTTGGAAACTATTATGGAAAACATAAAAATTGTTTAATAATGGAATTAAATGTAAATTTTAGGATGAGAATTTTTAAAAATAATGTCCCAAATAAATATCATATCATAAAAGTGAAAATCAATCAAATAAATTGATTATGTGTATCAGATATTATTAAAAATAAAAAATTGGAAATAAAAAATAATATAATAATGTTCATCTCACACATAATCATAACATGGAGTAATCATTGAAGTATAAATTTCCCCCAATGAATGGAATGTGAGTTATAAAATACCTTACCAAATCAAAATAATTCAATTCTAATGCCCCATAAAATTAATAAATATGAAATTAAACTTTGAATGTCATAATTTTAATGATATTAATGAGAATATATATCAATGAAAATTATACCCACAACATTAAAGATATCATTTGTGAATAGGGAATATATATCACAGAAGTAAAATTTAAACAACATTACACTTACATCACGATTCCCAGTAATGTTTTTTACATTAACCACCTATATTAATTATTAATGAATCTTATTAATTAATTATAGAACTATTATAGTATTTATAATATCATATATAGGTATTTTATAACATCTTACCACCCTTTTATTAATACTATTTCATTATTTTATTTATTTTGGGTGTGTTCGTTTCATGGTTTCATGGTTATTTCATTTATATATATTTTTATATTTTCATGTCAAAAGAAAAAATAACTCCATAAGTGTAATAATTGGTATTCATACACATAAGTATCATTAAATATTCGTATATATCATTTCTCATTATGATACAGATAGGATTTATTTGAAAAAACGTTACTGATAAATGTTTAGTTTTTTTGGTGGTTTTCCTATAACACCCCAGGTAAATAAAGAATATGAAATTTTTATATTTATCCATATTTTTGAATAAAATATTAATATTACTTTAAAGGGGATTCTATGCTCGATGGCGTACCCAATACACAACAACGAGTTTCTTGGGAATTTTACGTTGCACTCTAATAATAAAATAAAATTATTTTAAATAGTAGTTAATGCCTAGCCGTTGTAATGGAGGGAATGAACAGAACTAACTACAAAGTGATTATATATGTTTGTCAATTTTTTTTACTTTTTACAATAAATGTTAGAGTATTAAAAATGCAAATGAAACCAATTTTAAGCGTAAACATATTAATATTCTTTAAAAGGTCGATTAACCGCCTTTTGATGGAGAACCTCTTTTAAATCCACTTTTTGACAATTTAATGTTATATTTGACAAAATAAAATTCTTCTTTAGAATTGGGACATCAAAATTTACTTTGTGTAAATTTTTGGTATCTTTCCGATAAAGTTCATTTTTTTAATGAATAGTGAAAAATATTGTATTTTAATTCAAAACCACTTTTTAATCTAATATATTTATATGATTAGATTGTCTTTTGAATTGGTTTTAAAGTGAAATTAGAATATATTTTTACCATTTAATCCAATGGTGGACATTGGAATTAATTTCAATTTGAAATCGGACTTAAACTAGTGTAATTCTTTTGATACATTTTGTTTCATAAAAACACGCTATTGTTTTGACAACGAGAATTAATTATTAAATTAATTAATGCAACTTATATGTTTTGAATTTTTTAAAATAGACATCATTTTTGAATTCGGAATATCAAATATATCTTAGGGTGAACTTTTGGTAATTTTCTGAAAAACTTCAATTTTTGATGAATAGTGAAACCACTAAGTGGTACTTATAAAAACCGATTTTCCGTTTAAATGAAATTTTGCCATCATTGTGTTTTGAATTTCAAAAATCCGACATACATGGTTTTCATTAAGAAGTAAAATTTAGTTCAGTGGGATTAAAATAATTTTTTGGGGAATAGTAACTTATTAAGTTTTTAATCGCGATTAGAGGTAATTAGTGTAGTTTAAGGTAAAAATAATGTTTTAATAATAAGATATGAGCTTGACACATGTCCTACCCTCATTGGATGTGTCATGGCCGACCAAGAATATCTGTGGGTCAACTTGGGGACCCCATGGAGCCACTTTGGTTGGAAAAGGACATAAATACCTTTTTATTTAATGTTAAAGTAAAAATGACACACACATGATATGTTTTACTAAAACAATTGTTATATGGGGTTATACAAGTCTGATTTTTTATTATAAATATTAATTAGAAAGATAAAAAGATTTCCTACATCATGATATTTTTTTTATAATTTTTAGACATTAAATATATTAAATCATTTATGACATCATGATGATGCAACGATTACATCATTAATAATGGATTTAAATAAAATGAAAAGATAATGTAAAATCTATGACCTAAACATGTCAAAAACCTATTGGATGGGTGGATTGATAACCATTATCAACTTATCCTCGAAAGACATCAATGTGGGACCATTAAAATCCGAAACTCATTCTAAAATAAAGTAACATTTCTTTACTTTCCAAGAGTCCCCCTCCTCTCCTCTTATAAATGGCCCCCACCTCTACCACCTTACCCACACCTCTCAAGCCTTTGGTTCGGCCATTCTCTGATATATTTGTCTCTCCACATCCCTCTCCTCATCCTAGAAGCCTTAACATAGGCAGGAAGCTCTTCCGAAAACCCTTTTGGTTCAAACCAAAGGGAGTTACCCAATTTTAAGGTAACGTCTTCACTTGTGCTCTTTTGTTTTATTTTGCTTCTCCAACCCCCTAAACTCTTTTTATTCATTTATTTTGTAACAACTACAGTATATTAAATATACTAGGATGTTGTTATAATACGTATTCTAGCTACACTTACACACACCTTCATCTAATGGTTAAAGAACATACTGTTTCTATGGATGGCGAATTTCTGCCTCACGAAACGATGATTGTTCAACACTCGTATAACACCTTAAAAGGTGGACATTAAGATGTCACTATGTTTATATATTATATATAATATTTTTATGTTTTACTTAAGCTTCTGTATTTTTCATTTGTGGCATAACTTTATGGCTTCCATTATGGGTATACGCGATATCTTTATTTTAGGAAGTGTAGACTACCGCCCCCTCAAAGTGATTTGATTCGTTAATGCCATATGTGGGATGTATAAAGGATTGATTTAAAGTTATTATATATGATGTTATACTGTAATTATAATATACCTTTATATCATTATTGTTTTCTTTCCATTAATGTATTAGATAGAAATGAAAGTAGCGTTCATGCGTACGTACGGCTTACCGTCTCCATGAACGGTGCATTTCATTTCTTATCCTCAAATGTAATGTACTATTATAAGTAAATATAATGGATATATATGATTTATGATGCATCTAAAGGATGAATATAATTTTGGAATTAAAAATATACACATCTCTCATTTAGTTTTAATTCCATTAATATGACATAGAAATGAAAGTAGCGTTCATGCGTACGTACGGCTTACAGTCTCCATGAACGGTGCATTTCATTTCTTACCTCTAAATAATTATGTAATATTATAAATACATTTATATGCTGGATATATATGATATATATGATATCAAAATCAGGAATTCCATTCTGGATATAAAGAACCTTTGACCACACGAACAACATGTAATTGTAAGAAGTCCACTTTTGACTTAAGAACCAAATATCGACAAAACAAACATTATTAACTTAAATGATTACATAATGTTTATAACATGTCAATAATTGATATAAAAGTAATAATTAACTTGATAATGGTTCTTAAGAAAGTAGAAATTAACTCAAGTTTATTATTCAGGATGTTAAAGAATGATCGAGTCAAGTCAGACCCGAGGTAAGGGATCCTACTCCTCTCTTTCTTTTTAAGTACACTCTTTTATGTAATTCCTTTTAAATATCATCTTTCTTGTTATTGGGTTGTTATTTTATATTAATCTTACTTTAATTTTTATGTCCATATGATGAGATACCCTATTCCCTCTCATCAATCCATTTTGTAAGTTTTATGTGGCGTCGTTAGGCTGCCGCGTTTTCGTAAGGGATTTTTTATCTCACTTTTATTCCCGTGAGATTTATGCTATATTTGACACAATTTACTTTTAGTGGTGTATGTACTGCCCATTATTTTACTAATTGTGTAATATACTTGCATTTATGAGTATTTACATCAATGTTGTATTGTCCTTCTTTCATGGGGTGTATGTTTCGAAAGATACCCATATCAGTAAGGATATTCGTCATACCGTCAGTGATAAATAATCCATCAGTCTCTTTCTCTTTAATTTCATCCTAAAGTAAAAAATTAAAATGTTATATTAGTGTTTAATATTTATAAAATATAATAATTGATGACAAATAAATAGTATTTACTTACAATTTTTTCACCTACTTGCTTAACATCCTCTATAGTACACTATTCATTTTTCTATCTTCTTTCTCATTTCCATTTTTCATGGAAAGTTGGATGAGATTAAGGACCATGTTGAACCTCTTATGAACCACTACTAGATTGATTTCTTAATGTTTCAAAAATTTCTCGAATCATTTTCCACTCCAAATACGAATACCATCCACGTGATAATGTATGAGGGTATATATTTCTCGACTGAATCTCTTGATGAGATCTCTTGGAGGGATAATATATAAAAATGAATTAATAAGTAATTAGAAAAATATATAAAAAATTTTAAAATATAAAATAATTATCATTCCATAAATTTTTCTTCATGATGACTATCAACATATTGCTTTCCAGTATCTTCATATATAAACTGATACATAAGGCAATGGTTTTCAAACCATCTATTTCAAAAAAACATAATTTTTTGTCATTTTTGTTTTAAAATCTCCACATCGAACCAATACTAAAGTGAGATGTATTTTATTAATTTCTTTTGTTTCTTCAAAATTTAATGTCATTTATAATTGAATAAATTAAATATTTGATTTAAAATATTTAATATTAAAAAATGAGTTAAAATAAATAAATTAAGATATTTTACTGTCATGGCCCCCCAAAGATTTTGTTTCACCATCTTGTCCACTAACATCAAATTAAAAAATAAAATACTAAACCTACAACATCTCTACATCACAATATAACTGAAAAATTAAATTTCATTTGGGCACGTTTCATTATTGTTATCCTCAAAACGGATGTGAAATCTATCATCTTCATAAGCAGGACATGGTTTTGATGAATGTGTAGTACCATGTTTACAAACTTGAGAACTTAATTTTTTTAGAAGTAATAGGAGATGTCTCCTCAGCCGAGGATGTATCAGTAGTCCTGTAAAAAATTGTAAATTAATAGTTTTCTTCCATTAAATATGTATATTACTGAATATTTAATAATATGAAAAAATAGATATACCTCGATAACTGATCCTCTTTATCTGTATCTAACATTGATACCAAAAACTACAATGAAATTTTTTGTACTTTCATGTCATTATAAAACTTGATATTTATAAAAAAGAATGAAAAAATAAGTAAAAAAGAGGCATACATTTGTAAGTTTCAAAAAAAGAAAAAAATATAAATATTTACCAGAAAAATCAGGAGACTAATTTTTTGTTTTCCCACATGCATTCATTATGATCATTATGTATTTCATGCACTATTTCAGTCTTATACTCATTGTAATCATCTGAAAATTGTGTAATTTTTGAATAAGGATCATCTAAATCAATAACATAATCAGCATCATCCTCATCACCCAAATGGTATCTTTTTCCATGAAAAATGGGGTACCTCTGATAATTCTATATATCAATGACAAAGAATACTTGTTTTTCATTTGTATCCATGATAAATGGTTCCTCATAGTAATTAAATATTTTTAAATCAACCAGTTTAAACCCATATTCATTATGTTTCACAACACTCTTACTATCAACGAAATTACACTTAAAATAGTGACTCTAAATTTAATATATTCAATTTCTCATATATCTTCAAGAACTCAAAAATATTGAATTGATGGAAAAAATTGGTATTTTATATTTGGTACTCGGAAATTGCACTGCTTCAGTGAATTCCATCACACCAATATTCTTAATGGTACTCTTGTCATCATGATTTTTTGTCTAGAATGTATAACCATTATATCAAATCCATACCATTTGATCACATTAAGAGATCTTCCCCTTGCTATCAACTTCAATGTTTTTGATGCAGATATATCAGAGGTGAATATCTCTTTAAACCATGAAAAGAATGTATTTTTATGCTCAATCATTAACCAAATTTCTTTTCTTATTCATATATCATAACTTTAATTCAAAAATATGTGAGGATATATGTGATTGAACCTCATCTGTGTTTTTTGAAATATATAAATGTTCCTGCATCACTTCATCACACAGAATGAACATTACCTTTAAGCCTCGAGCACATCTACCTTCACTGTCAACTGTCATATGTCTAGATCTAGGGAGATCAATTTTCTATACATTGTACAAAAAATAAATACATAAATCGACCACTTATTTTGATACATATTTTTGAAAAATATAGGCCACTGGTTGGTAAATATTTTCAACAAATCACGTTAATATTTTCATATATCTTTCTAAAAGTTACATCCATCATAAATAAACAGGACCACATATTCTTATCTCACGCACCAAATGAAGCTGCAGATGAACCATTATATTTAAAAATATTGGTGGGAAAAACATTTATAGTTGACAAAGAATAAAATAGTTTTTTTCATTTTCCAACACATATTATAATTTTTGGATAGATTATATTATTGCAAATGGATTTGAAAAAAATTAAATAACCTGATGATAATCATTTTGACAGCTTTCAGAAATATTCCTTGCACTACAAATGGTATAACTTGTGGCATCAATACATTTCAATCATGATACTCCATACCTATTTATTTAAAATTATTCAATGACACCAAATTATTCATATTTAAATAAAAAGAACTGGGTACTTTAATTCCATGATGACACTAACAATAATTTATCTTTTCATTCTTTCTTAATGTGTGAAATGCTGGAGGTAAATATGTTATGCTTTATTTCACTGTGGGAGTTAACTACAAATGTATTTTCATTAATATCAAGTCAAATCTAGCATGCAATCATAATTTTGTCTTTCCGTTTATGTTTAATAATAATTCAATCAAACTATCACATATGTTTTTCTCAACACACATAACACTGATGTTGTGTTTTATCTCTAAAATCATAAATAATGTGGTTCAAAAAATTAGAATTCCTCTTCTAGATATTTATTTGAAGACCGTAACTTCTTTTTATTCCAAATGTTGAATCAATATTTTTCACCCTGTCATAATATTCTTCTGCTAATAATTGTTAAGGGGGATGGTTGTATTATTGTAAACCGTTAAATGATTTTTTCAATCTACAAAAAGGATGATCAATTCACTAAAATATTCAATGTCCCATGTACACTGTAATTTCTTCCAATCTAATATTGATAATATGAGGTCTGTTCTTGACAAATTGGATGTGATTTATATCCCTTAACACTATATTCTGATAAGTTTCCATATTTAGGAATGCAGTTTTTAGTGAACATTATCACAAGATGAAAAAGAAAATACTCTTTCTTGTATCCATCAAATACATTTACACCCTCCTCCCATCGTAGTTTCGAAACATCAATCAATGTCGAAAGATAAAAATCAATATCATTTCCTGATTATTTTGGTCTAGAAATAATATAGATCATCATAATATTTTTTTATTCATACATAGATGCGTGGATAAGTTGTAAACAACCATAAAAACAGACCATGAACTATATTAGATATTTATGATACAATATGGATTCATTCCATCATTACAGAATCCCATTATGATATTTCTAACTTCACTTCAAATATCAGATTTTTTTTATCAAAAATATTCCACTGTGGTGAATCATTAGGGTGACATAAGTAACCATCAGAGATGCGCTCATCTGAATTCCTTATTATGATTTTTTCATTAATTGAATTTGTAAATATATGCTTCAAATGAGGAATTATTGGAAGGTAACAAATTTATTTAGAAGGAGTTTGGAATCTGGTTCCTAAGAATGAATCACAGTTGAATTATCTTAATTTTATACAAAAATTATTTGATAATATCAATAGAATGCACAAACTGGATTTTTCATAATGTTAGATGATAGTAAATAAGAATAAATTTGATTTTATTTCACATCTATATTATTTTGGGATGTCCCACTTTTAGGAAAACTTGATAAGTATTCAAATTCTTACTTAGACAGTACATAATAATTGGGGAAAACATGTATCTTTTTATACCCCAATACCATTGGGAATAGTATTTTTTTGCCTCATAATTGGAATCTGGAAGCCCATTTCCATATAGATGTGGCTCTTTTAAAATATCAAGGACGCTGGAGAAATTTTTATCACTCCACCAATTTTTTTTCATTTAAGTTAACTAATCTCAAAATTTTTGATATCACTGTATATGTACTGCAACCTGGGAATAATGGTTTCTCAGAATCTCCAAAGAATCATTAAATAGTTTCTTTTTTTTATGGTTTGAACACCTAAATCATGAATTAATATTTCAATATTATCCTGAGCCTCATTATCAATTTTTTATCAACATTGGATGTTGAATTTTTAGTTATTTTTCCATACCAGATCCAATGTGTATAATTAAGGCTTAAACAATAAAAAATGAGATGATCCGTGATTTCTATAGACTTTAACATTGTCATATTCAAACACTTGGCACATAGACAGAAAATAAAATCAATGTTGTGAATATTTTTTTTAACATATTACAATAATTTATCAACTCGTATTTCATAGTCACTAGTGGTTCTTTTTAAATATATCCAATTACAAAACATTCAATAACTGATATAACAATATAATTGGTGAATATATTAAAACATATAAACATATATATATATATAGTTACAGATAAAATGTAAACATAGACACAGTTAATAAAAAATATTGATAATCAGAAGAAATAAAGAGACATGAGACACATTTACATGTAGTAAAATGTTTATTTTCATATTATATACATGTGTTATATTGATTTTATAATTTAATTATAATATCAATCTTCTAAAATTTATTAGTTCATTTAATATTTTTGTTTCATTATTTTGATGTTTCATGTGTCAAATGTATTTAAAATTTCAACAATTTAACAGATTAATAATTACTTATTATTAGTAATATGAAATAATAAATAGAGTAAATGTTAATATTACAAGTGAAATCAATAAAAATACTCTAAATAAAGTATATAATATCATGAGAAAAATATATTTGTTTATCAAACTAGTTTATAATCATGATAAACTCAGTTACGTGAAGCAATTCATAAATTCAATATTATTATGAATACTCAATATTTTATGCGATGAAATTTTTAGAAACCGAAAATCAATGAAAATGTTCATTGTGTATTTTGATGAGAGTTGAAAATAGAAAACAAAATGTTTGTGCATAGTTTTTAATAGTGATGATGTTATTTTGTAACGAATGGTGAGTATTTGCTTGTGCAAAGAGATTCAATTAATTAAATGGACATACTATGAGTCAAAGAGGTAGTGTGAGATTTTTTCATGTAATGGAATAACAAACACGAAAATTGTGTTTTTCATGATAGAATAAGTCATGTAAGGTTCTGTATAAATGAATAAGTGGATAATTTCATGCATACATAATTGAATAATTATTTGAGATTATATTCATAAGATCATACAAGAAAAATTGTGTGAAATCACATCTCAAATATGGATAAAGGCATGATTTATAGAATATTAATTCTTAATGATTATAGGAATATTGGAGGTCAGTGAGAATTTCAGAAAAGATAATATATATGATTGGGTTTGCCTGAGAGAGGCATGGATAGTGAATTTGTGCTTCCAAAAGTTTATGTGATGTTGAGAAACTGTTATGTGTTTGCTTGCATCATACTACAATAGAGAGATGATATTTTTGAATGTGAAAATATTGTGTATTGATTGGAGAAAAATAGTGTGAATTCATCCAATTGAGTGAGAACACTATTAATAATTTCGGTAGTGTTAAAATACAAAAAATAAAAGTGAAGAGTTATAATGTGATACACGTGCATGAAGGCTATATAATTAAAAAATATGATATGCATTTATACACATGATGTATTTCCTAAAAATAAAATGTCAATGGATTTAATTTTATATGATATGAATCGAATTGAATCAAACCAAATCAAACTAACTTTTACTAAATAGACTCAACCGTATTTGAACAAAATTTGAAAAATCTTAGAATACACTAAATTAAAAAAAATATTGTAAATTTAGATGGTATGATCACTTTTATGGATAATATTAACCATGCTTAAAAAGTTTTAATAACCTATAAACTAATAATTGAAGATAATAAAAAAACAAAAAATGATTACTAATTTATCTTCAAAATAAAAAAATATGAAAATTGGAGTTTAACACGAATATAGATCCAAATATGAAATTTTTACTTTAAATTGATTTGGAAGGTTAAAACATATATGATCTACACAAAAAAATTATTCTAAAAATAAAAAATAAATATAAACAACACAGTAATATCAAATAGTGGTTGAATGTCATCGAAAATAAGTTTCATAAGAAAACATAACACGTAGATGATGAAAAAAAGGATATAATCAAGAAATCAAACTGTATATCTTGAGAATAGAAGAAAATAAAAAAATGGTGGTTCAAGATCACATATATTATTTCCAATTCATCACAATTCAAGAGAATCTGCTATAGTTGAGCAATCACAGATCCAAAAAGATTAGGTTTTGTTGATACCAACTAATTTTAAAAGACATTCAGTGTTATTTTTTATAAAAAGCAAGGATGAAGTGTCCAAAATATGTTATCGGCCTCAATTTTTTCGAATACAGATGCTGTAAATATGTTTTTTTAATATATGGTGTGTCACACCCCTAACCATGTGTATAGATTTATTTAATTATTTTTCAGCCTGTAAATATTTTTTCCGGGGTCTAATGTGAGTCCTAGACGATGTTCTTGTGTTTTCGTTAAAAAGTCCGCATTTTGGGCTTGACGTCATTAGACGCACAGGTGGAGCATGATGAAACGCGGCTTCACCCAGGAAATTGCATGGCCTTTCTTTTCGAGATATTAATATGAAAAAATAAATGATCATTAATTGTGTCATTTAAATTTTTTTTCTTTTAATTTATTATTTTTATTATTATTAAGGTTTCATTAATACCTTTATTGTCCTTATTTTATCAATACGATTATTATTATAATATTAATAATTATTATTATTATTTTATTTACTACTAATTAGTTAATAGTAGTGTAATTTAATATATATATATATATACATATATAGTTTTTTACTTTTAATGGATTTAAACACTTTTAGGGTTTTCCACCCCAATAGCACACCCCCTTTCCTTTTTATCCGACGCACCCCCAGCGGCTCTTGCACGTCACCCTCCTTCTTAGCTCGGCAGCCTGTCGCCTTGGTCTCACCTAGTGCGCATGTGCAGGCCACCCAATCCTACCTCGATCTCTCTTGCACACTCGCTCCTGCCTTGGTCTCCTCTACTGTGTGCGCCCCAGTGTTTATCACTCATCACACCCAGACACGTCCCATAAATCTTCCATATTCAGTGGTGACACATCCCCCTCAGCATCTCCAGCTTCTTCCAGCACCCCAGTGCCTCTTCCGCTATGCTGTGCTCGAATGAACCAGCACGACAAGACCGCATGGATGCCTCCCTTTACTAGTGACACCTACTTCCCCTCGCACACAATAGATCTAGCCCCAGCCTCTCCCCTTATTCTCAGCATATAATCCTTACCTCTACATATTTCATCCCCTCTATGCCTTGACCTCCTTTTCAGCGCGCCCCAACACCCTCCTCCGGCCAGCAACACATCCTCCATACAAGTGTTGTTCCAGTTATCCTGCAAACCCAACTGACCCACCTCCTCCCACTGCGGAAACCTCCAATACATGGCACGCAAAAACCCAGTGACCAACCCATGTGCACAATAACCTCCCTTAATGAGTTTCCCCATTTTGACGCATGCACCCTTCCAGCATTTCCCCAACCAACTCTCCTTGCCAATGTTGCCCCGACCATCCCTCCAGCAGTATATCTCCATTCACATCCCCCGTCAGTTAAACTTTCTATTTATTTTATTTTATTCTTTTTTTCCCTTTGATTTTATTGGAGATTGAATTCATTTTTGAGTTTTGTTTGGTAGCATTTGGTTGGAGTCAGTTTCTGGACCATGCAGTTTAGGTGCAAACAAGATCTTGCACTAGTTATGAATAACGTTGTCTTTGCGACTTAGTTCCAATGTAGGTTCAAATTGCATTGACATTTATAATTTATGTATCACCTATTTATTTCTATTTTCACCCTATATATGTGATAATTATTATTATTTATCTTTTGGTTAATTTGATTATGATGCAATTTGGTAGCTAAATTCTTGTTTTTTGAACAATAAGGTCGTTTTATTACAATTAAACACAATTTTTGATTAATTTAATGTCTCATTATTTGTGAACTTGGATTAAGCCTCTTCGAACCTTATTTATTTAAATAATTTTTAGGATGGAATGTGCTTTTGGCATCTTTTTCAGTATTAATTAGAAACTGTTTTGACAAACATTGCTTCTGCTACTAATAAATGGCATGGTTGGCATTATTTATAATTAATTTTTTTGTTTCAAGGTTTCATGGTGTGTTTTAACCCCTTTAAAAAATGCATATATGAGTTTGTAAATGTGGTTTTTGTGAAAAATGTTTTCAATTATTTTAAATTAAGAGGAATAATTGGGGATTTTTAATCTGTTTGACATGAAGTGTTGAATTGTGGTCTAGTTGGTATGTGTGTGTAAAACGGGTAGGATTGGATGTGCAAAAGGAATTATTTGAAGATTTTTTATAAATTATTTGAGTGGAAATAGTGTTCCTGACACCACTTTTGAAAAAATGTTTGCATATTTAGATAAACCATTATTTTTTATGTTTAAGGTCCCATTTGGCCATTTCATGAAGTATGTGAAAAAAATATTTATTATGAAAACCCTCATTGTGTGATTCTAATGCCTTGATTTCATGCAATAGGTGGGAGGTCCTTGATGGGGATTCTCAGAATTTATTGTTAGGGTTCTTCGGTTGGTACCTGTTATATTTTATTTTTTTATTTTAAGGCATGAGGAGAGTCCTTGGGGAGACTCGGGGTGAGACCTGTTGTGTGTTATTATTATATATAATGTAGTTGGATTCTCGGTTAGAATTTATTGTCTAACCCCCTTTCTAAATACATGAGTCATAGAAACCTCACATATTGATAGAATATTCTAAGAATAATTGTTGAACTTGTAGGTTATGGTACTGACTGGTGGCCCATAGTAGTTGGATGTGTTTGAGTTCATTACTATGGAATTTTTCCTTGTCCTACCTGAGAAAGGAAGGCCAAGCATTTGAGAATTTTGATTTCATTGTATGTGACATGTCAAATGGGATGAGGTCTCATGTATTTGTGTCTTTTGGATTATTCTAAATCTCCTAGGTTCAACCATGTCTATTCGACTTTTATTGCATACAATAGTGATCATAATGATAATATGTATTCCTGCATTGCCTTACTGTGTGATTTATATTATGCTACCCTGTATTTATTTTCTTGAAAAGTGGTGAGCTGGTTTTGGTTGGGATTCTAGAAATGGTTTTCAAATGAAAATTTTTTATCCTCTTTATAAAAATATGAATGTAAACATCACTTTCTCTTTGAAAATGTCATTGAAACTAATTAGAAGAAACAATATTTGAAAATAGTTAACGACAATGGTTCATACCTTGTTTTTATGTATAATACGTTGAAAAACATACTAATATAAATTATAGTTAAAACTTGAAATGGTGTTTCTTTTGTTTTAAAGGTAGTGCATTGGGAATAGATATTTGGATAGCCTACTGAGTTTTAATACTCATGCCTATAGTTATTTTTTGTTTTTAGTGTCAATACAGGCTACAAATTGAGTGTGTATGCCTTGCGAAATGCTTGATCATTATGTCAGAGAGTGACCCTCGAGGTCACAAAGAGTTAGTTCAGATGTCGACTTGGGTCCATTTAATCTTCTTCAATTATAGTTTATTTATTTTATTTATTATCCACTACATACTATTATTTCTGCAAATTTATTTATTTTCTTTGGGAGAAATAATTTATATTCGTTCTTTGTTGATGCCTCGACACTTGTCGCCAGCCTGTGAGGATCGGGAACACCTCTCTGGCCTTGCTGCGGATCGGTTCAGGTGACCGGTTTAGGATCAACATGGGTTGGATCGTGACAAAATGGTATCATAAGAGGTTGGCTCTTAGTAGACCTCAATTTTCAGATCACCATTTTATATATGGGATGTCAAGGTAGATGGAGTAGGGTTGTTTGGAATCAAGGGTTATGTGCAAGAATAATATCGCGAACTCATGCTCATTCGGATTCTCATGTTTCCATGGGATGTCCGGTTTAATTAGTTTATTTGGGTTTGTATGGAACATTTTGTTATTGGGATATGAAAAAGGGAATTAGGCTAATAATCCTCCAAATCCACATTGCCTGAAAGTCATGTGGATATAGGGTAATAGTCTAAAAATCCACTCCGTGTTGGTGACGTGTTTTTGATGTTATGATATCTCGGTTAATTGTGTTTAGAGCTTGTCACCAATACAGTGGTTGATTTTGATGATTTTTATTTTTGATTTGGCCTTGATTGGGTTCTTGACTTTTATTGTCCAGCAGTTGTCCCCTTGAAGCTTTGATGGGTTATTGTAGTGCGATTGATCAACCTAAGGATTATATAATTGTGTTTCAGAAGCTAGATCCACCTCACTTTTACAGTCAAGAAGACCCTTCCATAGTAGAGGAGTGGATGTGAATGATCAAAAAGGACTTTAAACACATTGAGTTTCCTGATTCATTAAAGGTCAAGTTTTCAACCTTAATGCTAGAATGTTCACCGTGGATGTGGTGGAAGTCAGTTTCTCGTGGAAAGACCTATCAAGAGATTACATTGTAGTTTTTCAATGCTTTGTTCATTATTCAGTATTTCTATAATTAAGAAAGTGTGAGAAAGGGGATGGAGATCTGTTATTTGCAGCAGGTTGATAGATCCATGATGGAATATTTCCAGATATTTTGGGAGCTAGTTTTTTATGATACATGGTATGTCATAGATGACTCCATGAAGGCTCGACGCTTCAAGGCGAACCTCCGCCCTGATCTATAGTCGAAGGTGTTAGAGTCTAACTTAACATTATTTGTCGAGGTGGTGAAACATGCTTCTAATGTAGAATACATGATGAAAAGAGTTCTTGAAGTAGTCATCCCTCCTTCAATCCCTATAAGTAGGGGTGAATATCCTAGAAAGAAGATGAGGAAGCAATTGAAAGTGGGTGAAGCAAGTCATGGAATCAAAAGCCCTCGGGATATTTCATCAACCTCTTCGGAATGAGAGATCCTCATTTGTTATCATTTTGGAAATATGGGTCACAAGAAGTCGTCGTTCCCAAGTACTCCTAATCCCTGTTATGCTTGCAGACGTTTGGTTCACTTAAAACAATTTTGTTGAGGAATTTCTAGAAAATGATGCAGAGGGAGTTTTCAATAGTGATGTGTTGTTGGGTTTTTTTTAAAGTTTCATGTTTATGTTTCCTTATAGTGTAAGATATATCTTATCGTCTCAGTGTACTAATGGTGTTTTTGGGTTTTTTTGAAATGTATGGGAATGTCATGGGTCTTTTGATGAAATCCAGTTTTCAATGCCAGCATGGTTTTCATTTCAAAATCTTGTCATTTCTTTTTCAAAATAAAAGATGTATGTTTCTTATTGGGATTATCAGAAGATGACTATGAGGAAGTAGATTATTCATCCATCATAGCTTCATCAAAAAGGCTTCGGAGGGAAGCCGACACATAATAAGAAACCCCTGATATTTTTATAAAGCTTGGTTAATTTTGTGACTCTATCATGCAATGAGACAGTTTTGGTGTTTCTATTGTGGTGTCTCTTTAATTGTAATTATTATCTTATCGAAAAGATCACGATGGACTTATCTCTTGAGCAATGTTAATAATTGTACATTTTTTGATGTGAGTTTCTGAACAATGGCCTTCTGTAGACAACCCATGTGAATCATTTGTGGATTTATTTTGTGTCTATACCGAAGTGATGAGTCTTAAGAAGTTGTTTGGTTTAGTTTTGTTGATCCACTCCTTGGGTATTCCCTCTGTGCCTGTGGGGTTAGTGTTTTTAGTACGTTCATATTTTTTTGATTAAGCTCTTATCCCTTTCTGAAGAGTGTGAGTGGTTTGAATGTTCTTATTGTGCTTATTTTATCTTGAGTAAGGCCTGGTGCAGGTCTATGTTGGATTTCCATTTGGTCGCTAGTAGGATGGTTATTTATGTTTGGGAGTCCATTCAGACCACCCCTTTGCGGTTGATTTATTTTTGAAAACAAGGTTATGTCCTGTTGGTGGTTGTTGGAATGTCCTTGAGTTAAGTGGTTGGATCATGTTTGTGTGAAATCCTTAGGCGTTGATCAATTGGCTGGATAGTTCCATGGCTTTCCAGGGGTGGAAAGTGTTACAGTGTCGAGAATTGTCACACCCTGAACCATGTGTATAAATTTATTTAATTATTGTTCAACCTTTACATATTTTTTGGTGGGGTATGAGTTGAGTCTTGGATGAAGTTTCTCAGTTTTTGTTACAAAGTGTGAATTTTAGGTTCGACATCGTCGGATGCAAAGGTGGAGCACGATTCCACGCGGCTTCACCCATGAAACAATGAGGCCTTTTCTTTTTTGAGGAATTAATGTGAATAAATAATGGTTCATTAATTGTGTCATTTAATTTTTTTGTCGTAAAATGTTTATTATTATTATTATTAAAGGGGCATGAATACCTTTATTATTATTATTTTATCAATATGATTATTATAATTATTATGATTACTATTGTTTATTATGATGATGATGATGATTATTATTATTATTGACTACTAATTAGTTATTAGTAGTTTAATTTAATATATACAAATATAAATATAGATAATTTTTTATTTTTATAGGTTTTAACCATTTTTTGGAGTTGCCTCTCCAATAGCTCACCCCCATCCCTTTCTGTGTGATGCATCCCTGTGGGTACTTTACGTCACCCTTCTTCTTATATCAGTATCCCACCACCTCGGTGTCCTCCACTGTAGGTGAGTAGGCCACTTTCTCTTACATCGTCCTCCCTTACACACCCCTCATGCCTCCATATTCACTACTGTGCGTGACCTAGTCTTTCCCGATCTGCACACAGAGGTGCGTCCCAGCCATCCTCCCTGTTTAGTGGTGCATCATCCCCCTCATCATCTCTTGCTTTTTCCAACACCTCAGCGCCTCTTCCCCTTTGATGTGCTCGAGTGAACCAGCACCGCAGGACCGCCCTGCTACCTCCCTTAGACTGCACCGCCTCTTTCCCCTCGCACACAATAGATCCGGCCTTGTCCTCCATTACTTCTCAGTGAAGCATCCCAACATTCAACTTCTTCTTCCCTACTCAGCACCATACTCTTTTACAGCATTCCCCAACACCCTCCATCGTCCAAAAACTCCTCATCCCTACCGGTGTTGTTCCAGATAGCCCGCAATCCCAACTGACCCACCTCCACCCATCGTGGAAAACTATTGTCTGGTGCGCACATAACCCCGACAACCTTCTCGTGTGCACAAAAACTGCCCATCTGGCATTGCTCTATTTATATGCCCACACCCTGCTGGCATAGCCCCAACCAACTCATCTTGTTATCATTGCCCCGACCAACCCTCTAACTATATCTCTCAATTAACAAACCTTGTTGGTATACATTTATTATTATTTTATTTTATACCTATTTTACCTTTCTTTAAGTTAGATATTGCATTCATTTTTTATTTCACATTGTTATTGTTGGTTTGGATTCATTTTCTAGAGCATGTGGTTGAGGTGCGAACAAGATCTCACACCAGTTCTGAGTAGCATTGTCATCTCACCTTGGTTTTGATGCTGGTTCCCATTTCATAGACTTTTAGAATTTAAATACCACCTATTTATTACTATTCACGCCCTATATATGTGCTAATTCATATTTTATAACTTCTGGTTAATCTTTTTATGATGCAATTTTGTAGTTAAATTCTGGTTTAAGGGAAAATAAGGTTGTTTTATTTCAACTTCACACAATGTTTGTTTAATTAAATGTCTCATTAGTTTTGAACTTGTTTTGTAATCTTTGAACATAATTTATCAATTTAATTAATTTTTTAGGATGAACCATGTTTTTGGAATCTTGTTGACTGTTAATTAGAATTTTTTTGATAAAAATTGCTTGGGCCAATGATAAAAGGCTTTGTTGGAATTTTTAATAAAGAATGTTTTATTTAAAGGGGTCTTAGTTTGTTATCAGCCATTTAGAAAAATGTATGTGTGAGTTCGTAAACATGATTTTTGTGAATAATGTGTTAAATTATTTTAAATTATGATGAATAGTTGGGTATTTTTAATATGTTTGATGTGAGGTGTTGAATTGTCGTTCTGTTGGTATGTGTGTGTAAAACGGTTTGGTTTGGATGTGCGAAAGGAATGTTTTAAAGAAATTTTATAAAATATTTGAGTGAAAATAGTGTGCTTGACACCAATTTTGAATATGTGTTAGAATTTTCATATAAATCATTTATTGTCTATGTTTAAGGGATCGTTTTTTCATTTTGTAAAGTTTGTGAAAAAATTACTTATTATGAAAACCCTTGTTTGATTATTCTAATGCCTCGATTGCATGAAATGGGTGAGAGGTACTTGTTGTAGATTCTCAAAATCTAATGTTAGGGTTCTCTATTGGAACCTGTTATAACTTTTTTTTATTTTAAGGCATGAGAAGAGTCCGAGTGGAGACTCCGGGTGATACCTATTTTGATTTATTATTATATATACTGTGATTGGATGCTCAGATGACATTATTTAGCTCACCCCCTTTCTAAATACATGATACATTGGAACCAGGTATATTGTGATAATATTCTAAAAATTATTATTGCAATGGTAGGCTATGGTACTGACCAGTGGCCCATTATCAGCAGATGTCGTTGGGTTCATTGCTATGGGATTTTCCCTCACCCTACCAGAGAAAGTATTTCTAAGAATTTGAGAATTTTTATTTCATTGTGTGTGACATTTCACCAAGGATGAGGTATCATGTTTTGGTGTATTTGTGATTATTCTTGATCTCCTATGTTTACCCATGTCTATTCACATCATGTTTCTTGTTGTAGTGATTACGATTCTTATATGTATACCTACATTTCTCTTGCTATGTAATTTCTATTGTTCCTTACTATATATGTTTTCTTGGAATGTGGTGAGATGTTTTTGGTTGGGTTTCAAGATCTAGGTTTTATATGAAAATGGTTTATCCTCTTTATAAAAATATGCATGTAAAAATAACTTTCCATTTGAAAATTTCATTGACACTAATTAAAACATCCTATATTTGAAAATTGTTATCTTCAATGGTTCATACTTTGTTATTAAGTATAATATGTCAAAAAATTTACTTTTATATATTTTAGTACAAACATGAAATGGAGTTTCATTTATTTTAAAGGTAGAGCATTGGGAATTGATATTAGGCTATCCTACTGAGTTCTAATACCCACACCTATAGTTCTTTTTCTGTTTTTAGTGTCTGTGCAGGATACAACTTGAGTGATCACTCCTTGGTCAATTCTTGATCGTTGAGTCGGAGAGTGACCCTCAGGGTTACACGTAGTTAGTTTGGTCATCTAGTTTTGTTAGTTTTATCTTCTTTAGTTCTCTCATAGTTTTTATATTTGGTTTATTTATTCTGTTATACACTTTATTATTTCTGCTGCTTTATTTATTTTCTTTGGAAAAAATCATTCCCATTCATTACCTGATGATGACTTGGTGCTTGTTGCCAACCTGTGAGGATAGAGAGTTCCTCTTGGGCCTTGCTCCAGATTGAATCGGGTGACTAGTTCAGGGTTTACTGGGTTTGGTTCATGACATGGTGTCTATTTTTATAAAAACTGATGCCAAAATATCCCGAGTTTGGTATTAATGGCATTGTGTTTTAAAAAAAATGACGACAAAACATTTTTTAAATTTATTTTGGGTTTCGATTTTCTAAAAAACAGATGCCATATAACATTTGTTTCTAATTTTTGGTTGTGTTTATACTAAAAACTAACACCCAAAACCACTATTAATTTTATTTTCATCAAATTTACTAAAAAATAACCCCACAATTTCTCCCACATAGTATTGGAACCAGTTTAGAGAAAATTGATGTTATTACTTCGATGTTAAATCTGGTATTTCTACTATAGTATAAATACATATTCTTATATCAATGATGGATATGATGTAGTATGAATTTTATTATTTCCATTGATTTTTTTTGTTTTGAAATCACATTTTAATATGAACATTGAAAATATTAACAAGTCATGTTTAGTTTGAATTTAATAACATTTCTTTTATTTTATATGTAATAAATATGGTGTGTTTGTTGAAATCCTACTGGGTATTATTGGTCACACAATACATTTTCTTTTTGGATTTTGTAGACTATATTTTTCTAACTTTAGAAAAATGGAAAAAATCACTTTGAGGTGGTGGTTGTTATTTATTAGATTTACCTTGGGATTTGGTGGGGGAAAATTTGATTTATTTTGATTCAATTGATACATGTTGACCATGATATAATTACTTGATGGGTTTTTTGTGATTATGTTGGTTAAGCTACCATTTTTAGCACATGAATCTGTCTATTTGTGGAACATTTATCTTATAGAGTTTTTAGAATGTGAGATGTATATTGATTTATATCCCCTACATATTTTGGATGTGTTATTATTATAGTGAAATCATTATATATTTTTTATATTGGATTCCTTGACATTAGTTTCATATCAATAGGGATTTGGAATGACTTTGTAACTATTTCAGGATTGATTTGAGTAATGTACTGGTAGGTTATCCATGTTATTTCATGAAAATATATGTTTATTATATTTGTTTCATAGTTAACCCATTGTATTATTTAGTCCATTTCCACTAGTTTAGATCCACATTCATATAATTTGGTTTCCATTAGTTCATGTGGCACTCCCATTGGGATCTTTTTTGAGTTATTTTAGTTTGGTAAGTATAATTATATATCATTACATAATGAATATTTTCATTTAATATATAGAATACTATAAGTCAAAAATGATGCGTCAAATATTTTAATGGATATCGAGATGGTGATCCAAGAGCACTTTTTATATTGTATGTCCCAATTACTAGGGTTATAAGATTTTAATTCATGGACACTACAATTATAGAAACCCATGACATTTTTTAATTTTATGACATGATTATTAACCATAAATATACATTAATAAAATACAAGGATCATAAATTATTAATGCCTTTTCAGACTACATTCATAATATATAAAATATGAAACCCTTACTTTATTTCCCAATGTGAGATCCAAAAATACATTCGATCTCAAAATTATGCAATAGATTACCTAAGGAATGCATAATGAAAAGAGTGAGATAAAAATAATAGTAATTGAATAAATATGACACAGAACCCTAAAATGTGATTTAATGGTATAACATGATATCCTTATAGAAATGAACATGATTAATTACATCAAATAATAACATAATGATCATGGTATTATAAAATAGTGGCATTATTGGAAATGTTATGGAAAACAAAAACATTAAATAAACATGATCCAAGGATAACTTCCTAGATAACATCACATTATTGAAAAATTCCTATAATGGATAAGGATTAATCCATATTCTCATACATGATTCCTCTTTAGAATAAATAATTATGTAATTTATTTTAATTTAATATCGGTGAACCCATAAAAAAAATAATGTCCCATAAATTTTTTAAATAGATATTACACCAAAATAGATGAATACTCAATACATAATTGGGAAAAACCATTACAAAAATAAATGGGTTTATTTTAATTGAAAATATGGAAACATACATAATTAGATGATAAAAATCAATTCCAACTTGAAAAATTTCTTCACATCAGTACAATTAAAAGTCTTATGCAACATAAATCCATTCTTTGTCACCTGGAAATGAAAGCATCGGAAAGGGTGAGATCATATTCTTAGTAATGACAAACATATGGGATATCAATAAGTGATCATATTAAAACCTTATATAAGAAGAAGGATATGTGATCATGATCATAACTGATGATGTTCAAACCCAAATTATCATAGTTAATCAACATGAATCATTATATAAATATAATAATTTAAGAAAAATGGACCATTAGAGTGACAAATAAGAATAGATAATTCTGGTTCCATAAGATCTTGTTATAAATGTGTGGCACCATTAAAAATATAGAAAACCATTTCACATGTTAATATTACCTATATATTCAATCAATATAGTTGATTAGGACACACATGATTCCCATAGTGGATTAGGACTCACCTGTTCCCATAGCGGGTCAATGTCATCATCTTGATTCCCATTATTATGTCATGAGATATATATCATCAAAAAATGAATTGATGGGAGATATAGGTCCCACAAGTCAAATAATAAAAACAATAATTACATGTTCCATGGTATGATAAATAATTTACCATATCAAAACATCTGAAAAGAAATGGTATTAATAAACATTTCAGCATTTCATTACCCATGGAAAAGAAATGGATTTCTAAAACCTTTTATCATTTAATTACCCATGGAAATGAAATGGGTTTCTAAACATTTCATCATTTCAAAATTCCAGGAAAAGTAATGGGATCTATAAACAACATGTCTTTATGGAAATAAACCAATAAAAGAAATAATAATATCATTATCCTTGAATATAAATCCATTTAATGTATATGTAACATCAATGTATGCTATCATAGATAGAAAATTATTTTGAAAGATCGCATGAAAAAATTATTAAGGGAATCAACTTTTCCATTTTCATTATTTTTAAATATAAAAAATTGAAAAAACATTTCTTAGAAAATATCCTTATATGATTATATATGAATCATCAAATAATTTATATCTCTGGGTAGAAGAAAAATCTACTCATGTTGTATAAGTTAAAAAAAAATTCCTTCAATACTTTTATCATAAAATTCACAAAGAGAATTGTTTAGACAATGAAAAAAAGATTCCATTCAAACCATATTGTAAAAAATGAAAACATGTGTAAAATATAATTTAAAAATTCATAATACTATATTATATTATTTATAGGAAAATATTATTGAAAACATGGACATTGTTATAAAATGGATTTCAATGTATATTTTAGGATAACAATTTTTAAAAATAATGTCTCATATAAATATATTATCATTAAAGTCAAAATTAATAAAATGAAATGATAGTTTGTATTAGATATTAGTACACATAAAAAAGTGGAAATAAACAATAATATAATAAAATTCATATCAGAAATAATCTTAACATGGAATAATCATTGAATTTGAAATTTTCCCCGATGAATGGAATGTGTGTTACAAAATACCTTACCAAATTCTAATATTTCGATTCATATTCCCCATAAAATTAATAAATATGAAATTAATCTTTTAATATCATAATTTTAATGATATTCATGTTATTATATATCAATTATAATTATAACCACAACATGAAAGTTATAATTTGTGAATAAGGTATTTATCTCACAAAAGTAAAAGTTAAAAAACAAACACTTACTTCAAGATTCCCTGTAGATTTTTTACATTAACCACCGATATAAATTTTCAATGAATGTTATTAATTCATTACATAACTATAATAATATGTATAATACCATATATTTATATTTTATAAAATCTTACCACTCATTCATTAATACTATTTCATTATTTTCATTATATTGGGTGTGTTCATTTCATGGTTTCATGGTCGTTTCATTTATATATACTTATATATTTTCATGTAAAAAGAAAAAAATAACTAAATAAATGAAATAAATGGTATTAAAACACATAAATATCTTTAAATTGTCCCATATATCATTTCTCATTATGATTTGAATATGATTCATTTGAAAAAAATTGATAAATGCATACATTAATTTGGCATTTTCCCCACACTAATGAATTTTTTTTAATATAATTTCTATTTATTACCTCCAAAACAATAAATAGATTATTATATACCTATTAAAAAATAATTTAACCATAATAATAATTTTATGACTAGTTTTATATAGAGTGATGGAAAATGAAAAATCATTATCCACGAAGAAGGTTAACCACCAAAATTTGGATAATGGTTTCATTTATTTGAATAATAGGAGATGATAAAAGGGTTGGATAGAAGATATTAGAGTGGAAATATAAAAAATAGTATATAAATTAGTCCATATTAATTATTCATTGATTTATGAAAGAGGAGAATATATCAGGGAAAGAATAAAATAAATTAAGAGAGTTTGTTTGAGAATCTTACCTCTTGAATACCACTACCTTCAAGGACCCCATAAGGAACATTAAATTTATATTTTTATGAGAACAGAAGCACAAAGACTTGAGAATAGTTGGGAGGAGTGTTTTTCTTGTAGATTTCAAAAAATTTCATGGATTTTTTAGAGAATGGGTGTGGTGAGGTTTTGAATTAATATATTAGGTGGGGTCCCACTATGTTATTAAAAAATGTTTATTTTAAATTTAAATCCAAAATAATTTTGGAATATTTTAATCTAATAAATATTGTGAATAATTATTTTTTTAATGGCTATTTAAGGTCATAATACACATCAACAATACATTTAATATAATGACTCGACTCAAAACGTTACATATACTAGTGATTTCATACTACAATACATATTCTGACATTTCATAGGATCTTTTAAGTTTAGAGATTTATTTAATTACTTAAAAACTCTTGAAAAACAAATAAAATATTAAAATACATATAACTAGACTCAACAAATATTTTTACACCAAAACAACACATTTTAAAATAAGAAATGATTTCTTTTAGTGCCCACTCCTCACAATGTTTTCATTGATATCACACACATATCTATTATCCAATATATCATGTGAAATTAATTTTAATAGATAGTATGATATCATATTATTATGATGGTAATATTAAATATTAGAAACTGGTGGTCTAGTGAAAATACAAAAATTCTTATCTTAAAAATGTACTTATTTATTTGGAAAAACAAATATTTTTTCTCAAAAAAGATCAATATCTTAACTTTTTATAATCAATCATTTTTTTTGAAAAATCTTCAAAAATAATATCATATATATGTATGTAACATAGTAAATAATTTTCAATACCACTCATAAAAATTAGGTTACTAATATGGTCATCTTCTATCTATAAAGAACCTAATTAATTTGATGTCTTCAGTTAACCACCCATCTTTTTTTAATCAAGGAAACACCCATAATTTTTTTATCACATAATTAACCTCCATTATTTTACCATGAAACAAAAAATAAATTTAAAATATTTTCCCAAACAATAATATAAACATAAATCATGAAATATTGTATCATAAAATATACCATTGAAGAAAAGAAAATTGCAATTTGAAAATCACTAATTAAAAAAAAAACACATCTAAAAGGAAAAAAAATTCATTAAAAGTAAATATATAATCATTCATGGTAAGATTATATATAATAAAGTGACATGAAATTGGGAATTCAGTTCATGATTCATTATTTAAAAAAAACATTCTTTCTAAAATAGTAACGTTAAATGTATATTTTTAAAGGTACATAATTTAAGATAACATATCATTGTAGAGAGAATTATTGAATAGAATAAATTTTTCTTATTCACTATAAATACACATAAAAATAATTTATTTACAATATAATAAAATAAAAATTTATTTCAGTCCAAATCTAAGTAATACATTCTCAATGATGTTGAATTTTAACCCAGAGAATGAATATTGGGTTAAGAAATCACTTAGCCCAGGTTATGAATTACCTTACTTCAGGTCTGACATCCATTATACATGTTAATTGATTGAATAATGATTATTTTATATTTAAATCCATCCTCATTGAGATGACTTTATTTACATGAATTTGGATAAAAACTATTATTTCAAGGAATGGCCATGGTATATAAATTCCTCAAACAACCTTAAATTATGTACATTTTAGGTATTTTATGGCTTCAAAATTTTAACTTTAACCCAATTTAATTTTAACGTATATCATAGTAAATAATTTTTTTACAATTGTACGTTTTTATACAAAAAAAATGAAACTGAACATAATAAATAATTTGGAACATATAATAACAAATATGTAATCCATTTTACGAAATTAAATACACATAACTTGGAAAAATATTTTCAAAATTAAACCTATAGATACAATGAAAAACATGGTTTTTAATATGAAAAGTTTTAAAATTTGAATGATTTTTATGTTAAATTTTAGGGTGGAATTAATTCCAATGACCTATATTTTATTAACCGATGAATAATTTAAGGAATTGTTTCTTAAAAACAATTTTAATTTTAATTTATAAATAAAAGTAAGATAGATAAAAATAATTCGTAATTATTATTCATTATATTTCACTATTTATTAAAAAATTAATCTTCTATGAAAACTTCTAAAATATCAAAATAAAATATGTTTTATACACTTAATTCCAAAATAAAAACTATTATTTCAATAAAATTTATAGTAGTGTAAAAATTTAGTTTCAAAAGTGTTGTGATGTTAAAATGCATCATTATTTCCTTTTAGAAATATTTATATTTTATTATTATTATTGATTTTATTCTTATCTTAATCCTATAAAACTTATTGGATGATTTTAAAATCATTTGATGGAAAATAAAAAAATCCTTATTATATTTCACAAAAAGTAATTAATTTAATTTCAAATACTAATAATCAAAACAAAATTTCATTTACAAATGGGTTATCTGATTCTACTATAAATTTAGCAACATTTACTTATAATTTTATTCACTTATAAAGAATTGGGTTGTTTTTCCAGCATACAATTTTCATATTCCCAGGATTCATCTTCAAAAATATAGTCTTCCATAAAACCTTTACTGGAATAATTACCATGTTCTGTAATACATTATCTATAATTTCAAGAATCAGAAGAGGTTATTCCTCATAATAAAGGTTTTCTTCCACATGAACTACATTAGGAAAAAAATGAGATAATTCTGGAACATACTTTCTAAATAACAAATCATAAAAAATGTTATATGCCAAGGATAAACAGGAAGTAAATGAAACATAGTAGGTCAATTATCCAATATATCCAGGGTTTATTATTTTATATTAAACCTTGAACTCAAATTTCCCTTCTAATAAAACATATAGAGCCTTTTAATTTGGATAAATTAAGAAAAACATGATAACATACCTAAAATAAAAGATATTTCCTCATATTATCCTCATGAATTTTCATTCTTTTATGAGATGATATCACGTGTTACTAAATTATATTCACATTTTAAATCATTTCATTAACCTATTCTGTTCCCAAAACCTCTTTTCACTAATATCTTCCAAAAAATATGGCATTTTACACCATCTCCCATATATTTCATCAAAATGTTCCATCTATATTCTGTATTAAAAACTATTATTTTAAAAAAAATCAATCAAATAAATATGTTTATCCTATATTCCCTGGTAATATGTCTAACATTCTACAGGTATATCCTCCAATGTCTGAATTGGTCACTCAGAATGTCTAAATGATTGGGGATGAAAGTGGTATTGATACTTAATTTTGTTCCAATGACTTCTATAGTCCATTAATAAAACTAGAACTGAACATAACATCATAGTGTGATTTAGTGGAATAAAGTTATCTATATGACCTAACTATTTCACTGATATAATGTCTAGATATTTTATATAAATACATTGTTTTTCAAATTGGAATTGAAGGAATATATTTATTTATTCAGTCAATAATAACTCAAATCACATTGTTACCATAAGATGTATTTGATAATTTGAAAATGAAATCCATCAATATATTTTCCCATATCAATTACGTAATAAGAAAAGTTTTAATAATAAAAGTAGGAAAATTTCATTATACATTAACCAATTTTAAATTCATTCATTTTGCGGTAAAGATAGTAAAATATGTTTTCATTCTCTAACACATGTAACACAATCAAAGGTCTCTATACATGTTACTGATTCAAGGATGAACTGAAAACATACATCTATGAGATTAAATTAACAACCCATTATTCAAATGTAAATCATAAGTCAGACATATTAAATTTCAAATCCAAAAAATAATTTTTTTAAATGTTAAATTAAAGAAACAAACCCTTTTTAACCAACAAAACATTTTTCTATACCTCATTGTCATCCCTATGAGCTTTCTTAATTATTTTTGATAGAGATTATTTCACTAATTCTTGAAAAAAATAAAATAAGCCTCTATATAAAAATCTTATAATCCAATTTCATCATGTCATTAATCAAATTTTCATTATCTAAATTTAACATGGTTAGTGATGCATGATTTTTTTATCTCAAGGCATCGTCCACTATGTTTTATTTATTGGATGGTAATTGATTAGGAAATCAAAATCCTTAATCAATTCCTGAAATATTATCTTACTCATTATAAAATATTTCTATATAAATATATAATTTAATCTTTTATGACTACATTATATTTCATAGAGTTCTCCATATAAGTGATTTATCGAAATTTTAAAATAAAAAACCATAAAATATATTTCAAAATCATGTGTAGGATAATAGTATTCATGATGTATTAATTAGCATGAATAATAAGAAACTACCTAATCATTATTAACAATAATCAACCAATTATTTTCAATAATGCATCAATATGGATAAAACCCCCTATTCCTTGAGGGAATTGAAAAAATAGAGGCATTAACCAATCTATATTTTATTTCATAAAAATATTCATAAAAATATTTTTTAAAAATAAATTTAAAACCTTTTTTTAACATATTTAGGGTGAAATATAACAATGAAAAATGTTAATAAAACATTCATTAATTTCCCACAATCCCTGGGATAATATGAATATAAAAATCATTTGTGTGTCTGGGCCATTCCTCGACTACGTTTTGTTGCAGGATCAATTGTTATTCCATTATTACTTATAATGTTCCAAATATAATAAATATATTAAAACCAAAAATCTAATTATGAAAATTTTAAATATACATTCTTTTCATTAAGGTTTTTTTGAACAATAATTATATTTTTTTGGTAATCCTTATAACATTTTGAAAAAAATACCATCAATAAAAACAACACACAAATCTATCAAAATTTCATATATGTCCTTGTTATGAAAATTCATAAATACAAGAGGGGATGTTTTTAAACCAAAATTGAATTTCTACACACACAAAATGCAAATATATTTTTTGAAATTATATTTTTTAATATCATCTTCTACCACTTTATTAAATTGTACCCCAACATGAGATAAATCATTGAAAACTACTTCACCACTATATCTGATAAAAAAATTCATTAATTTTAGGAAAATTGTTAGTTTTATTAACAGTGATGTTATCAAAATCTATATAATCAATAAAATTTATCATGTAATGATTTATATTTTTAACAAACTATATAGGAGAACCCCATATTGATGTTCTGGGATGATTGAGACATTTATCTAGAAAATCATCGAATTGGTTGTTTAGTTCCAGATGATCAACATGGGTTATTAGATAATGGGGTATTGAAATAGGCTAAACAATAGGGAATAATTCAATAGATAACCCAACCCTTTAATCAATAATTTTTTGAGACAAATCATCAAGAAAAAACATCATTTTGGTCATTCACAATTTGCACATCACTGAGTTGGAGACATTAATTTTTTTCAACGACCTGTGATATGTAAATTTCACTACCACATATAATAATTTTTTATTTTTCATGATAAGTTATTAGATAAATGAAATAATTGAAAAATATATTATTATCTCCACTATATAACATAAAATGATAAATAGAAATATAGTTTATCACAAAAATAGTATAAAACTCAAGTATTGGTAGTTCAACAAGATTTTACGAAAAGAATATTTCACTAACAAAAATATATTTATATAATTAAATATAATTCCCTTTAATACATCCACCCCTATATTTTACCAAATATTATATAATTTATCTATGATGTTGTATTCCATGTATTCATTAAAATTAACATGAAATTAAATATTGTGATGATCTTGAATCAAACAAAGTGGTGGATTAATTTCAACACAACAGTAACATAATTGTCACTAATACATTTGCTAGCCTCAAATAAACCTTAATATTAGAAAAAGATATTCCAAACCATACTATATCCTATATTGAAGACTTCACCAATTGGTGAATAAATACAAACGTTAACTAGCATAATGTCCCAACTTAATGAAATTAAATCATCTTACCATCAACTTTTCATTACTTACCTGCTCATTTTTTATATAGTCACCCTCTTGGTGACCAATCATTCCACATCAATATAATCTTTCTGATTTTGAGCATCATTCCCTAGGTACTTCATACAACAAATTTTAAAAGTAGGGGATTGTATTTTCTCCCCTCTAAATTACACTAATGAATTATTACTAAATTACTTATAACATGAACACTTATTATTATTTTGACCATAAGGAATATAAATGTGAGAAAATTCCATCTCAAAAACTTGGGAAGTGAATTACCATTGTAAAAATAATTTAAAATAAGAGTATTATATATTAAATTAACAATTAATGTCCTAAAAAATCCAATAACTGTATGACCAATCTTGAACATTTATTTTCAAATGATGATATATAGTCATCATATATGTGTCTCAGTACCAGGAATTATTTCTCAATTCCAACTAAAATTGGAATAAGAAAATATATTTCTAGGAAACATCTCTTAAAATAACTCTATTCCATAACAACCAATACATCTTTCTCTCTAGTATTCTTATGCATATACCAAAAGCTGACCAACTTCACCTTCAAAAAGATATATTTATAGGCTTAACATTTGGAATTCCAAAACTCCCATGAAATTGAATAACTCTATCAAATATTTTTTTAATCCTTTGAATACCACTAGAACTGAGGTTCAACTAAAATCTTGAGGATGTTTCTGTATAAAATTCTCTACTACTGATATATTCATATATGGTTGATCTGGTTTGTCCGTTTCAAGGATACCATAACTATTTATATTTTTTTACACAACAATGACAATGAAAAATTTCATTTTTCTGATTCCAACCACCTCTATATATTTATTTGGAAGGATTTTTTTATCAAGATTTCGTCACACCATAACTTTTATGATTCTTCTACCAAAAAAAATTGAGCAATCATATCCAAGATGAACTTGATAATATTCCATTAATATATCATTTCAAATTTACAATAAAGAAGAAAAAATCATTAATGGTTACTTTATTATCATTATCTTAACCCATGATGTTATCTATGTCATCACTTTCATACCAATTACAAGGATACAACCGCAAGAATTACATATTATAGTGATTTTATACTAGAATTAGCATTGTTACATTTTTGAAGATCATTTTAGTTTATATTTTCAGATAATTAGGTCCTAATACATACACGACCACTAAAATATTTCAAATTAGGTGCTTAAAAGAAAGTAAATTTTTTTCACAGGAAAATATTTTTGAAATAAAACATGATTTCATTTAATGATTAACCTATAAAATTTTTCAATTGATCTCATATTTTCACTATAATCACCAATATTTTATGAAAATAATTTCAAAAAAATTATGGGAATTTTTTTATTAATGTACAATAAATTATTTGATACCATCAATCTAGTGAAAATCATTAAAATCATTTTCAAAAAAACATAGCTATTTGTTCTGAAAAAGGAATCATATTTTAAAAAATAATTATACCTTACCTTAAAAAAATAAATACATTTTAATGAACAATCATTAAAATGAATTGATAAGATAATTAGGAAAATTTCTTATGTCATTTTCTATATCACTCTTACAAATAACATAACCAATATGGTCAACCTCGAGCTACGGATTTCCCAATGCAATTGAGGTTGTCCCGTAACCATTAATAATTTGTTTTTAATGGACCACTCATCATTGGTTTATCATGAATCTATAAATATTTGGATTATAACCGAAACAAAAATCATTATAAAAAATTTCAATGATCCAAAAACAACTATAAATTATGTATGATTTCATTATAAACACAATCTTGGAAGAAAATGACCATTTCTCATTGAAATCACTTTTTTTTGAAAAACTTCACACATAAAATGAAATATATTTTCATTTCATGTAACCTTATAAACTATTAAAGTATGATTCATAATATTAATGTGACATGAATGTTGTAAATACTTTAAGGATTTTTTTTTTATTAAGAACATTTTTTATGGAAAAAGGAACATTTAAAGCGTATTTTTACAGGAATGTCCCATACAAATGACATGTCATTAATGTGAGATTACTTTAAAATATTAATTTCTCTATATGATTTGTAATTATAAAGAGGAAATTTAATTTTAAACATAATAATATAAAAACTAATTTCACAAAAAATATTACGATTCCATTTTTGAGTAAGATGATGTTTGTCTAAAAGAATAGAAATTGGGTTAAAAAATTCCTTACAACATTTTTTTTATCCTTAAAACACTTTAAATACTATTATATAATGGGTTAAAAATGTTATTAAATCATTAAATAACTAGTTTCATATATATAATAACTTATATTATAATTTTATTACATCTTAAAAATATGTCATTAATTATATTTTATTTATTTTCATTGTTTCATAATAATTCATTACATGGTTTGATGATCGATTCATTTGTGTATAATTAAATATTTTTTTGTAAATTAGAAAGAATAATTTAGATTTGTAAATAAATGGTATTAATGCACATAAATAATTATAAATGTTCCCATATATCATTTTCCTTTATTACATGAGGATGATTCAATTGAAAAAATGATAATAATAAATATTCATTTTATTTTGGCGGCTTTTTAGAATACCACGAACTAGTTCTATCTTTTTTAATACCATGTGTTTAAATTAGTGAAAAAACATTTAATTAGTTATAAAAAACTAATTTGATTTTAACTTATTAATAATTTTACATTTATGACTATCCATGAAGGAATTAAAAAAATGTAAAATAATTTTTCACAGATATGGTATACTACCATAATATGGATAATAATTTTTTTACATGAATCAAAGTAGATGTAAAATTAAAATTATATTATATATTTTATTATTTTCATAAAAAATAGTTTATACATGTTTCTAGAGTATTAACTTCTTCATTAATGACATATGTGAGGAGAAAATATATTCATAAATTTAAATAAGAGAGTTGTATTTAGAAAATAACCAATATAATCTCACCTCTATGAAGGTCCAAAAAAAACATTGGAAATGGTCCTTATGTGGTAAAAAATCACATTAATATGTTTAGAGTGAGGAGTATATGGTTTTTAGAAAATATTAGTAATTTTTGTGATTCTGAATCAAAATGGGTGGTGAGGGGTTGTATTTAAAATTGACGAGGGGTTTTTATGTGTCACGAACCGAATTGGGTCGCCATCCGAAGTGACACCCGACGCGGCCCACGGCAAGGCCCGAAGGGCGTTCCCCATCCCCACGGGCTGGCACAAGTGCCGGGGTATCAAAATAAACTTTGGGAACGATTTACCCGAGTGAACAAATATAAAGCAACCAACCAAAGTAAACCAAACAGAAGTAAAGGTTACAGTCAAACGTGTAGTTAACCAAACAAGTTTTTGGTTCACAAGTATTCAAAACCCAAATAACACTAAAACAAGATGACCAAAAACCAACCTAAGGACTGTCGCCCGGTGTGAGGACACCGCCCCTAAGCCACCACCAAAACGCCACGTAGATATGCCTGCTAACAACCTGAACCACTGCTCCCAAAAGCTGGACCCTTACCTATATCAGAAGTAAACAAATCTACTTATACCCAAGGGTGTAAGTAGGGTGTGAGCAATCGCCCAACAGGATATCACCAAGAAAATATTCCACGCACAACTATCAAAAGACAAACCATTTGGAATGCTAAATAAAGAAAGAAAGAAGTGCAAAGGAAATGGTTATCATAAAACGATTTAATGGAAAGACAGTTCAAGGTAAACACATTAGGGTAATAATTTAAGTGACATATCACGTATCATTGTGCATGAAAAGTAACTGGTAGCACCAAAGGATGGGAAAGCCCCAAAAGGGGTACTAGAGCATGTGGGACCCTAGAACGTCATGTCTCAGTGAAACGTGGCTTAGGCGGCCACGACCCTCAGATAACATGGATTAGAAGGCCACGACCATCAGAACACGTGGATTAGAAGGCCACTACCCTCAGATATCATATGTTTAGTTAGTGTTGCAATCGTCAAACCTGCCAGTGAAACCGGGTCGGGTCATCTCCGGAACACTAGCTCGCTAGTCCTAGTCTCCCCACTTAATACCCCGGCTTCCCTCCTTGTGCTCACCTAAAGATCAAAGTTCACATAACATGTCACATTAGCACTTAGAGCCAAACGTGTCACCTGCACACTGATATCCTCTTTGAAAACCACACACACACCAAAACTTTTTTTAAAAACATAAACCACACTGCTTACACTTTAAATTAAACTAGACGCATAACTTAACAAAATCACGTTGTTAATTAAGAAAACCACTATGAAAAATTATTGAACCATTTTCAAACATGTTGCAAAAAATTTTAAAGGTTAAAGAGTCACTCAAAACCCTTTTATATAATTAAACATATTCTGACATGCCAAAACACAAACTGCGTTATACGCACTTTCTAACTCACACACTGCACAGTTTACAAATAATAATAAACAACCAAAGTAAGTTTTCACAATAAAAATGGACTTTCATCACATAAATATACTACTGGAAAATTAGATGCACATTTAAAAACGAATCAGAACTAATTTTTCAGCATGGAAACTAATTAGAAGGGTGCTGAAAAATTAAACCAACACGTAAAAGATCGCCAGATGATAATTGAGTGTGGAATCACCTACCGACGTGTCACAAGCTTGGCATAATTGGTGCGCAAAACCCACCACACCACAAACAAGATCAAAACACACCCTAAAAACAAAGCACAACATGAACGCATAAAAAATGAATCAAACACAAACTAAAACCCATTCCCAACAACACCAAAGTAGTAGAAAAAATAAACAGCTGAAGTGCTCCGCACCTATGGCAATGGTTTTGAAAGGCTGGGAAAATGGAATTTGGGTTGCCGGAAGGCTGTCTGGAAGAGGAGAGGTGCGCGGCTATCGGCTCAAGGCCGAAGGAGGTAATGGAGGAGGCTGGTGCTGGAAATTAAAGGAGGCCGGTGCTGGAAATTAGAGGAGCCGGTGGAGGTTTGGACAGAAAAAAAAACAAAAGAAAAGAGGAGGCTAGGGGGAAAGGGTTGGGTGCGGCTTCGGATGTAGGGGGAAAGCGGAAGGGGGTAGCAGGGTGTTCGGCCGAGCGGGAGTAGCAGTAGGCAGAGAGGGTGAGGGCGCGAGGCAGGTCGGGGCGCGGCAGGGAAGGCCGGGTCGAGCGGGAGGCAACCGGCGACGGGGTCGCGACCTAGTTGAGCGGAAGAAGGGTGGAGAAGTCAGCTGGTCGGGCGAGGAGGCTGGGTGGAAGGGCTTCGGCTGATCAAGGACAACAACAGGGAGGTAGAGGGAGGCGTGTCCGGCGATGAGGTGCAGTAATGGACGAAGAAGGGTGCAGCGCCGGGATGAGCGGGATGGGCTGGGGTGCACGCGAGATAGCAGGTGGAGGGGGGGTGTGGACTTCGGTTCGACAAGGGGGGCGAACACCAGGCGACTCCGGCCGAGGAAGATGGCTATAGCCGGTTAGCAAGGGGGCGGCTAGGGTTTGTCGCGGAACACAATAGAGGGGCGAATGAACAGTAACCCGCGGGAGAGATGATGAGCAAAAGAGGGAGGAAAAAAAAGAAAGAAAATAGAAAAGGATGGATAAAATAAAAAATAAAAATAAAAATAAATAATTAATTAAAAATGAATGAAGATAAGGTAATAAAAAGAAAAATACATGGATAAAATAAAATAAGAATAAGGAGATGGGGGAAAAATAAAAATAAATTAAAACCTAAAAATAAAAACTAACCTAAACTAATAGTAATGACAGAAATAAATAAAATTATAACAAAACCTATTTTTATTCGGTTATTTAATCATCTGCACCCCGGGCTGACCACACGTTAAATTGGCCAAGAAACACGGCTTCGCCCGTGCCCTGCCCGCACGTTGGGTGATGTCGAGACAGCGTCCATTTATCCGCGCAGATGCGTGCACCAAATTCGGGCTCAACCCGCTTTCCAAAGAAAAGAGAATTATAAAAAGGAATCTAAACTCATGTAATAAAATAATAATAATAAAATTAATAAATAATAAATAAACATACCTCGATGCGAAGTCCATGTGTCACAATTATCCCCACCATGAGAACTTTCCGCCCTCGGATAGTCAATTTGAATCCTGATTAGGGAATAGGAATGGGTACTCCTGCTCAACCCACGAAATCCGCTCCCATGTTTCATGCTCATCATTCCTGTGCTGCCAGAGAATAGGAACCAGAGGAATGGACTTTCCACGCAACAACTTTTCCTGGGAATCCACTATACGCACTAGTCGCTCAACCATAGTAAGTCGGACTCTATCTCCAGCTCCTCCCAATTCAGCACATGAGACGGGTTGGGGTTGTACATCTTTAGTTGGGAGACATGAAATACATCGTGAATCGATGTCAACTGCGAGGGCAAAGCTAACCTGTATGCCACCCTGCCAATCCGTTCAAGAATCTTGAAGGGTCCGACATATCTCGGTGTCAGCTTTCCCTGCTTCCCCAAATGACGGTGACCCAAACGAGGGGCCACTTTCAGGAACACTCTGTCCCCCACTGAAAACTCAAGGTCCCGCCGCCTCTGATCTGCATAAGACTTGTGGCAACTCTGAGCTGTCAACAATCGCTGCCTAACCAGCGTGATTTTTTCAGACGTCTCCTAAACAAGGCTCGGTCCAAAGAGTGAGGCCTCTCCTACCTCATCCCAACACAGAGGAGACCGACAAGTCCGTCCATAGAGCGCCTCAAAGGGTGACATTCTGATGGAAGAATGGTAACTAATATTATAAGAAAACTCGAACAGTCCCAAATGGCTATCCCATGAGCCTCCAAAATCTAGCACACAGGCTTAGAGCATGTCTTCCAGAATCTGATTTGCCCGCTCCATCTGGCCATCGTTCTGAGGATGGTATGACGTGCTCATCTTAATCTGTGACCCCAAAGCCTTTTGGAGGCCTACCCAAAATTGAGATGTAAAGAGGGGGTCCCTGTCAGAAACAACTGCCGACGACACACCATGAAGTCTGACCACCTCCTGAACATACAAGCAGCCCAGTTCCTCTACCTTCGTTGTATCTTTGATCAGAATAAAGTGAGCTGACTTGGTCAAGCGGTCAATCACCACCCAGATATCAATCCTCCCTAGAGGTGTACGAGGCAAGCCAATGATGAAGTCCATGACGACCTCGTCCCACTTCCAAGTAGGAATGGGTAATGGCTGGAGTAGGCCGGATGGTCTCTGATGCTCTGCTTTTACTTGCTGGCAGGTGTAGCATCTGGATACAAAGTCGGCTATGTCCCGTCTCATATCTGGCCACTAGAACAGACGGCGAACATCGTAATACATCATGGTGGTACCAGGATGGACGGCCCACTGAGATTGGTGGCTATCCTCCATCACCAACTTCCGCAGAGACAACGACACTAAAACACGACCCTTGAAGCATAGGACCCTCTGGGAAGACAAAGTCCAATCAGAAGGAGTCTCCCCACCATGAAGAAACTGCATAGATCGTTGACACAACTCATCCCTAGGATGCTCCTGCTAAATCAACTCCAGAAGAGCAGGAGTCAACTGGATGCTAGCCAAGAAGGTACCTCCACTATACTCCCTGCTCTCCAAGTGCATCTGGGCGAAGAGCCCCATCAAAGCCCACTCATCGCTGGACTTCCTCAATTCCTGCACTGGTACTTTTCTGCTCAAAGCGTCCGCTACCACATTACCCTTTCCAGGGGTATAGACAATATCAAAATCAAAACCCTGTAGGTACTCGACCCAGCGGCGCTACCTCAAATTGAGATCCTTCTGAAAGAAAATGTAGACCAGGCTCTTATGGTCAGAGTAGACCACAAACTTCTCCCCAAAAAGATAGTGGTGCCACGTCTTCAAATCATGCATCACCGCCGCTAACTCTATGTCGTGAGTCGGATAGTTCTTCTCATGCGACCGGAGTTGGCAAGAACCATAAGCCACAACATGGTCATCCTGCATGAGCACACACCCAAGGCCCGTACCTGAAGCATCACAGTACACCACATATCCCTTTCCTGACTCTGGTAAGGTCAACACAGGTGCGGTGGTCAACCGCCTCTTCAACTCCTCAAAAGATGCTTGGCACTATGGGATCCACTCAAACTTCACCCCTTTCTGGGTGAGTGCGGTCATGGGGGAGGCAAGCCGCCAGAAGTCCCAGACAAAGCGCCTGTAATAACCTGCCAAGCCCAGAAAACTCTTGATCTCAAACACATTCATCGGATGCTCCCATGACATAACTTCCCTGATCTTTTCGGGATCCACTGAAACCCCTTGTTCTGAGACGACATGCCCCAGAAACATCACTTCCCTGATCCAGAAAGTGCACTTCGAGAGTTTGAAATACAGGTGGTGATCCCGCAAAGTGCCCAAAACAACGCGCAAGTGATGCTCATGCACCTCTTCAGATCTAGAATAAACCAGGATGTCATCCACGAATACCACGACAAATGAGTCATGATATTGGTGGAACACCCTATTCATGAGTGCCATGAAAACTGCAGGAGCATTCGTCAGTCAGAAAGGCATGACTAAGTACTCGAAGTGACCGTACCTGCTTCGGAAAGCTGTCTTCGGGATATCTGCTTCTCTCACCATGATCTGGTGGTATCCCGAACGCAAATCAATCTTGGAGAACCACTTTGCCCCCTTCAGTTTGTCGAACAAATCGTCAATCCGAGGCAAAGGGTATTTATTCTTGATGGTTACCTTGTTCAATTTCAGGTAATCAATGCACAACCGAAGGGTTCCATCGGCCTTCCTCGCGAATAAAACCGGTGTGACCCAAGGAGAGACGCTCGGGAGAATGAATTCTTTGGACTGAAAATCGTCCATTTGTATCTTTAATTCCCTCAATTCGGTGGGGGCCATGCGATATGAGGGAAGAGATATAGGCTGTGTTCCTGGCGCCAACTCAATCGAGAACTCCACATACCTCTCTGGGGGTAAGCCAGAAAAATCATCTGGGAAGACCTCTGGGAACTCATACACTACACGAGGTAACCTGCCCTGTGAAATACCACCATCGTCCTCCAGCGTGAGCGACGAAAAACTGATGAGCAAGATTTCCCAGCTCAGGGAGTGGAGGTCCTGCGCGTCCCGACCGAGGATCCCATTCTCTGTGAAAAAACTGGGGAGTCCCATCTGGTGTCATAAAACTGACTCGGCGCTGATAGCAATCAATGTTCGTCTGGAAGCACACCAGCCAGTCCATAACGAGGATCACATCGAATAAGTCCATGTCAAGGACCAGGAAATCCCATTTCATCTCGACTCCCGACACAGAGAGTGCGCACGATTGGCACTTAAGGCCTTGCTCCCTCTTTTTCCCCAGCGGTGTTAGTAACTCCATAGAAAACGATAACAGCTCGGTTGGTAGGTTCAGCAGATTCACAAAACGAGCAGATATAAAAGAAACTGAAGCACCAGTATCAAATAAAACTGCAGCTATAGAAGATGCAACTAGAATAGTACCTCGAACCGTCGAAGGCCCTACATCAGACCCCGCTGGTGCCTGATCCATAGCATGCAGTTGCCTGGTCCCTGCCTGAGAACGACCGCTCGCCTGCGGCTCTACCGTGATCTGGCTGTGCCCTGAAGACGATCCGGTCCTACCACCACGGCCACCGAACCGAGATCCTGTCGTTCTGGTCGGATCTGACTGAACTGATACCCCTCTAGAAGCCACGGATCCAGCCCCACTCTGGTAAGGGTGTGCAGTCCTACAGAAGCGATGTAGATGTCCCAAAACTCCACATCCATGGCATGTTCTGGGAGGGTATGGAAAAACATGTCGAATGTGCCCTACCCTTCCGCACTGATGGTACACAACGTATCCCGCACCAGAAGCCCCAGATGAAAACTACCTGGGAGGATGACCTAAGCTGCCATCACCCTTCTTCTATTGCTCATCACACTTCCTCTTATTCTCAGATGAACTGCCACTTCCAAGCCCTGACACTGACCCAAAAAACCCCGAATTTCCCTTATGGTCAATCTCGGCCATACAAGCACGATCGACCACCTCAGCATAAGTCTTCAGCTTGAATAAGAAAACCTGGGAGTGAATTTCTGGTCGAAGGCCCTTCTCAAACATCTGAGCTTTCAAGAATTCGCTCGAAACTATCTCAGGTGCGTATCGTACCAGTTCAGCAAACCGATTCGCATAATCCATCATTGTCTGATTCCCCTACGAAAGATCCATGAACTCCCGAGATCAAGCATAGGCTACGAACTCTGGACAATACTGCTCGTTGAAGATTCTCTTGAAATCTTTCGAGCTCATGTGCTCATATTTCCCAGCCTGGACCACTGATTCCCACCATTTGTGACTAGAACCCTCCAGCTGGAACGAGGCACACTTCACCCTGACTTCCTCGGGCGTGTCAAGGAAATAGAACATGAGTTTTATCTTTTCAAGCCACTCCTCTGCCTCCTGAGGTTCTGAACCACCTCAGAAATAAGGAGGTTTGCCCCTCAGAAACTCCTGAGCTCTATCCTTCCTGGAGCCAAATTCTTCCCCTCTAGCTGGAATAGGGGCGGGGGCAGGAGTCACCCCTTGTCCCAAAGCCTGAATGGCTCGGACCATTGCCTCTACCAATCTCTGATCAAGCGGTGTGGGAGAAATCTCTCCGACTTCCTCCCGTGGGTGCATGGGAGCTCTTCGGGGAGGCATCTTACTACAAAAGTGCAGCAATCAAGAAAGAATACCATCAATATCACATATCTAAAAAGGAACTAAATTTTTCAACAAGATAAATAATAATCATCAGTAAACCAAACATGTAAAAATTACTTCGTGAAAAAACTCTACTTTCTTGCCTGGTGTCCATGTACAGTGTGCAGCTTGCACGTCCCACCTAGAAAATAAGTGAACAAGAACCCTGACAACCCATGGTGACTCAGTATCTATCACGAGGTGTGCTGGCCAGGCACCCTACTCACAACATGAATTCTGAGCCCCGACAGACCCAACTCCTGTTTAATCCAACTTATCCCAAATAACATAAACCACAAACTAACCTCCTCTGATACCATTTTGTCACGAACCGAATCGGGTCGCCATCCGAACCGACGCCCGAACCGGCCCGCGACAAGGTTCGAAGGGCGCTCCTGATCCCCACAGGCTAGCATAAGTGCCCGGGTATCAAAATAAACTTTGGGAACAATTTACCCGAGTGAACAAATATAAATCATCCAACCAAAGTAAACCAAACAGAAGTAAAGGTTACAGTCAAACGTGTAGTTAACCAAACAGGTTTTTGGTTCACAAGTATTCAAAACCCAAATAACACTAAAACAAGATGACCAAAAACCAACCTAAGGACTGTCGCCCGGTGTGAGGACACCACCCCTAAGCCACCACCAAAATGCCACGTAGATAGGCCTGCTAACAACCTAAACCACTTCTCCCAAAAGCTGGACCCTTACCTGTATCAGAAGTAAACAAATCTACTTACACCCAAGGGTGTATGTAGGGTGTGAGCAATCACCCAGCAAGATATCACCAAGTAATGATTCCACACACAACTATCAAAAGACAAACCATTTTCAATGCTAAATAAAGAAAGAAAGAAGTGGAAAGGAAATGGTTTTCATAAAAAAATTTAAAGGAAAGACAGTTCAAGGTAAACACATTAGGGTAATAATTTAAGTGACATATCACGTATCATTGTGCACACAAAGTAACCGGTAACACCAAAGGATGGGAAAGCCCCAAAAGGGGTACTAGAGCATGTGGGACCCTAGAACGTTGTGTCTCGGTGAAACATGGCTTAGGCGGCCACGACCCTCAGATAACGGGGCTTAGAAGGCCACGACCCTCATAACACGTGGCGTAGAAGTCCACGACCCTCAAATATCATATGTTTAGTTAGTGTTTCAATCTTCAAACCTGCCAGTGAAACCGGGTCGGGTCATCTCCAGAACACTAGCTCACTAGTCCTAGTCTCCCCACCTAATACCCCGGCTTCCCTCCTTGTGCTCACCCAAAGATCAATGTTCACATAACATGTCACATTAGCACTTAGTGCCAAACGTGTCACCTGCACACTGATATCCTCTTTGAAAACCACACTCACACCAAAACCTTTTTTAAAAACTTAAACCACACTACTTACACTTTAAATTAAACTAGACGCATAACTTAACGAAATCACTTTGTTAATTTAGAAAACCACTAAGAAAAATTATTGAACAATTTTCAAACATGTCGCAAAAATTATTAAAGGTTAAAGTGTCACTCAAAACCCCTTTATATAATAAAACATATCCTGACATGCGAAAACACAAACTGCATCATCCGCACTTTCTAACTCACACACTGCACAGTTTACAGATAATAATAAACAGCCAAAGTAAGTTTTCACAATAAAAATGGACTTGCATCACATAAATATACTACTGGAAAATTAGATGCACATTTAAAAAGTAATCATAACTAATTTTTCAGCATGGAAACTAATTAGCAGGATGCTAAAAATTTAAACCAACACGCAAAAGATCGCCAGATGATAATTGAGTGTGGAATCACCTACCAACGTGTCGCAAGCTTGGCATAATTGATGCGCAAAACCCACCGCACCTCAAACAAGATCAAAACACACCCTAAATACAAAGCACAACATGAACGCATCAAAAATGAATCAAACACAAACTAAAACCCATTCGCAACAACACCAAAGCAGTAAAAAAATAAACAGCTGAAGTGCTCCGCACCTATGGCAATGGTTTTGAAAGGCTGGACAAATAAAATTTGGGTTGCTGGAAGGCTGTCCGGAATAGGAGAGGTGCATGGCTATCAGCTCAAGGCAGAATGAGGTAATAGAGGAGGCCGGTGTTGGAAATTAAAGGAGGCCGGTGCTGGAAATTAGGGGAGCCGGTGGAGGTTTGGCCAGAAAAAAAAACAAAAGAAAAGAGGAGGCTAGGGGGAAAGGGTTGGGTGCGGATTCAGATGTAGGGGGAAGGCGGCAGGGGGTAGCAGTGTGGTCGGACGAGCGGGAGTAGCAGCAGGCGGAGAGGGTGAGGGCACGAGGCAGGTCGGGGCGCGGCAGGGAAGGCCGGGTCGAGCGGGAGGCAACCGGCGGCGGGGACGCGACCTGGTTGAGCGGAAGAAGGGTGGAGGAGTCAGCTGGTCTGGCGAGGAGGCTGGGCGGAAGGGCTTCGGCTGGGCAAGGACAACAGTAGGGAGGTAGAGGGAGGTGTGGCCGGCGATGAGGGGCAGAACTGGACGAAGAAGGGTGCAACGTCGGGATGAGCCGGATGGGCTGGGGTGCACGCGAGATAGCAGGCGGAGGGGGGGCGTGGACTTCGGCTCGACAAGGGGGGCGACCACCAGGCGACTCCGGCCGAGGAAGATGGCTATAGCCGGTTAGCAAGGGGGGCGACTAGGGTTTGTCGCGGAACACAAGAGAGGGCCGGATGAACAGTAACCCGCAGGAGAGATGGAGAGCAAAAGAGGGAGGAAAAAATGAAAGAAAATAGAAAAGGATGGATAAAATAAAAAATAAAAATAAAAATAAAAAAATAAATAAAAATGAAAGAAGATAAGGGAATAAAAAGAAAAATAGAGGGATAAAATAAAATAAGAATAAGGAGATGGGGGAAAAATAAAAATAAATTAAAACCTAAAAAGAAAAACTAACCTAAACTAATAGTAATGACAGAAATAACTACAATTATAACAAAACCTATTTTTATTCGGTTATTTAATCATCTGCACCCCGGGCTGACCACACGTTAAACTGGCCAAGGAACACGGCTTTGCCCGTGCCCTGCCCGCGCGTTGGGTGATGTCGAGAGAGCGTTCATTTATCCGCGCAGATGCGCGCACCAAATTCGTGTTCAGCCCGCTTTCCAATGAAAAGAAAATTATAAAAAGGAAACTAAACTCACGTAATAAAAAAAATAATAAAAATAATAAATAATAAATAAACATACCTCGATGCGAAGTCCAGGTGTGACAATTCTCCCCACCATGAGAACTTTCCACCCTCAGAAAGTCAATTTGAATCCTGATCAGGGAATAGGAATGGGTACTTCTGCTCAACCCATGAATTCCGCTCCCAAGTTTCATGCTCATCATTCCCATGCTGCCAGAGAATACGAACCAGAGGAATGGACTTTCCACGCAACACCTTTTCCTGGGAATCCACTATACGCACTAGTCGCTCAACCACAGACAAGTTGGACTCTATCTCCAGCTCCTCCCAATTCAGCACATGCGACGGGTCAGGGTTGTACTTCTTTAGTTGGGAGACATAAAATATGTCATGAATCGATATCAACTGCAAGGGCAAAGCTAACCTGTATGACACCCTTCCAATCCGTTCAATAATCTCGAAGGGTCCGACATATCTCGGTGTCAGCTTCCCCTGCTTCCCCAAATGACGGTGACCCAAACGTGGGGACACTTTCAAGAACACTCTGTCCCCCACTGAAAACTCGAGGTCCCGCTGCCTCCGATCTGCATAAGACTTGTGGCAACTCTGAGCTGTCAACAACCACTGCCTAACCAGCTTGATCTTCTCAGACGTCTCCTGAACAAGGCTGGGTCCCAAGAGAAAGGCCTCTCCTACCTCATCCCAACACAGAGGAGACCGACAAGGCCAGCCATAGAGCGCCTCAAAGGGTGCCATTATGATGGAAGACTGGTAACTGTTATTATTAGCAAACTCTACCACTCCCAAATGGCTATCCCATGAGCCTCCAAAATCTAGCACACAGGCTCGGAGCATGTCTTCCAGAATCTGATTTGCCCGCTCCATATGGCCATCGGTCTGAGGATAGTATGACGTGCTAATCTTAATCTGCGACCCCAAATCCTTTTGGAGGCCTCCCCAAAATCGAGATGTAAAGTGGGGGTCCCTGTCAGAAACAAATGCCGACGACACACCATGATGTCCGACCACCTTCTAAACATACAAGCGGCCCAGTTCCTCTACCTTCGTTGTATCTCTGATCGGAATAAAGTGAGCTGACTTGGTCAAGCAGTCAATCACCACCCAGATAGCATTCCTCCCTCGAGGTGTACGAGGCAATCCAATGATTAAGTCCATGGAGACCTCGTCCCACTTCCAACTAGGAATGGGTAATGGCTGGAGTAGGCCGGATGGTCTCTGATGCTCTGCTTTTGCTTGCTGGCAGGTGTAGCATCTGAATACGAAGTCGGCTATGTCCCATCTCATACCTGGCCACCAGAACTGACGACGAACATCGTAATACATCTTGGTGGTACCAGGATGGACGAACCACCGAGATTGGTGGCTATCCTCCATCACCACCTTCCATAGAGACAACGACACTACAGAACGACCATTGAAGCCTAGGACCCTCTGGAAAGACAAAGTCCAATCAGAAGGAGTCTCCCCACCATGAAGAAACAGCATAGATCGTTGACACAGCTCATCCCCAGGCTGCTCCTGCTGAATCAACTCCAGAAGAGCAGGAGTCAACTGGATTCTAGCCAAGAAGGTACCTCCAGTGTGCTCCCTGCTCTCCAAGTGCATCTGGGCGAAGAGCCCCATCAAATCCCACTCATCGCTGGACTTCCTTAACTCCTGCACTGGTACTTTTCTGCTCAAAGCGTTCGCTACCACATTACCCTTGCTAGGGGTATAGACAATATCAAAATCAAAACCCTGCAGGTACTCGACCCAGTGGAGCTGCCTCAAATTGAGATCCTTTTGAGAGAAAATGTAGGCCAGGCTCTTATGGTCAGAGTAGACCACAAACTTCTCCCCAAAAAGATAGTGGTGCCACGTCTTCAAAGCATGCATCACCGCCGCCAACTCTAAGTCGTGAGTCGGATAGTTCTTCTCATGCGACCGGAGTTGGCGAGAACCATAAGCCACAACATGGTCATCCTGCATGAGCACACACCCAAGGCCCGTACCTGAAGCATCACAGTAAACCACATAGCCCTTTCCTGAATCTGGTAAGGTCAACATAGGTGCGGTGGTGAACCTCCGGTTCAACTCCTCAAAAGATGCTTGGAACTGTGGGCTCCACTCAAACTTCACCCCTTTCCAGGTGAGTGCGGTCATGGGGGAGGCAAGCTGCGAGAAGTCCCGGACAAAGCGCCTGTAATAACCAGCCAAGCCCAGAAAACTCTTGATCTCAAACACATTCCTCGGCTTCTCCCATGACATAACTACCCTGATCTTTTTGGGATCCATTGAAACCCCTTGTTCTGAGACAAAATGCCCCAGAAACATCACTTCCCTGATCCAGAAAGTGCACTTTGAGAGTTTGGCATACAGGCGGTGATCCTGCAAAGTTCCCAAAACAATGCGCAGGTGATGCTCATGCTCCTCCTTAGATCCAGAATAAACCAGGATGTCATCCACGAATACCACGAAAAATGAGTCGAGATATTGGTGGAACACCCTATTCATGAGTGCCATGAAAACTGCAGGAGCATTCTTCAGTCCGAAAGGCTTGACTAAGTACTCGAATTGACCGTACCTGCTTCGGAAAGCCGTCTTCGGGATATCTGCTTCTCTCACCGTGAGAAGGTGGTATCCCGAACGCAAATCAATCTTGGAGAACCACTTTTCCCCTTCAGTTGGACGAATAAATCATCAATCCGAGGCAAAGGGTATTTATTCTTGATGGTTACCTTGTTCAATTTCCGGTAATCAATGCACAACCGAAGGGTTCCATCAGCCTTCCTCGCGAATAAAACCGGTGCGGCCCAAGGAGAGACACTCGGGCGAATGAATCCTTTGGATTCCAAATCGTCCAGTTGTATCTTTAATTCCCTCAATTCGGTGGGGGCCATGCGATATGAGGGAAGAGATATAGGCTGTGTTCCCGGTGCCAAGTCAATCGAGAACTCCACATCCCGCTATGGGGGTAAGCTAGAAAAATCATTTGGGAAGACCTATGGGAACTCATCCACAACACGAGGTAACCCACCCTGTGAAATACCACCATCTTCCTCCAGCGTGAGCAACGACAACTGATGAGCAATATTTCCCAGCTCAGGGAGTAGAGGCCCCGAGCGTCCCGACCGAGGATCCCATTCTCCGTGAAATAACTGGGGAGTCCCATCTGGTGTCGTAAAACTGACTTGGCGCCGATAGGAATCAATGTGCGCCTAGAAGCGCACCAGCTAGTCTATACCGAGGATCACATCAAATAGGTCCATGTCGAGGACCAGGAAATCCCATTCCATCTCGACTCCCGACACAGAGAGTGCACATGATCGACACTTAAGGCCTTGCTCCTTATTTTTCCCCAGAGGTGTTAGTAACTCCATAGAAAACGATAACAGCTCGGTTGGTAGGTTCAGAAGATTCACAAAACGAGCAGATATAAAAGAAACTGAAGCACCAGTATCAAATAAAACTGCAGCTATAGAAGATGCAACCAGAATAGTACCTCAAACTGTCGAAGGCCCTGCATCAGACCCCGTTGGTGCCTGATCCACAGCATGCAGTTTCCTAGTCCCTGCCTGAGAACGACCGCTCGCTTGCGGCTCTGCCCTGATCTGGCTGTGCCCTGAAGACGATCCGGCCCGACCACCACGACCAACGAACTGAGATCCTGTCGTTCTGGTCGGCTCTGACTGAACTGATACCCCTCTAGAAGCCACTGATCCAGCCCCACTCTGGTAAGGGCGTGCAGTCCTGCAGAAGCGCTGTAGATGTCCCACAACTCCACATCCATGGCATGGTCTGGGAGGGTATGGACAAACAGGTCGAATGTGCCCTACCCTTCCACACTGATGGCACACAACGGACCCCGCACCAGAAGCCCCAGATGAAAACTTCCTGGGAGGATGACCTGAGCTACCATCACCCTTCTTCCATTGCTCATCACGCTTCCTCTTATTCTCAGATGAACTGCCACTGCCAAGCCCTGACACTGATCCAGAAAACCCCGACTTTCCCTTCTGGTCAGTCTCGGCCATACAAGCATGATCGACCACCTTATCATAAGTCTTCATCTTGAATAAGAAAACCTGGGAGTGAATTTCTGGTCGAAGGCCCTTCTCAAACTTCCGAGCTTTCAAGAATTCGCTCGAAACTATCTCAGGTGCGTACCGTACCAGTTCAACAAAGCGATTCGCATACTCCATCCCTATCCGATTCCCCTGCGAAAGCTCCATGAACTCCCGATATCTAGCATAGGCTACGAACTTTGGACAATACTGCTCGTTGAAGATACCCTTGAAATCTTTCCAGCTCATGTGCTCATGTTTCCTAGCCTGGACCACTGATTCCCACCATTTGCGACTGGAACCCTCCAGCTAGAACGAGGCACACTTCACCCTGAATTCCTCGGGCGTGTCAAGGAAATCGAACATGTGTTCTATCTTTTCAAGACACTCCTCTGCCTCCTGAGGTTCTAAACCACCTCATAAAGAAGGAGGTTTGCTCCTCAGAAAATCCTGAGCTCTATCCTTCCTAGATCCAAATTCTTCCCCTCTGGCTGGAATAGGGGCGGGGGCAGGAGTTGCCCCTTGTCCCAAAGCCTGAACGGCTCGGACCATCACCTCTACCAATCTCTGATCAAGCGGCACAGGAGAACTCTCTCCGGCTTCCACCTGTGGGTGCATGAGAGCTCTCTGGGGAGGCATCTTACTGCAAAAGGGCATCAATCAAGAAAGAATACCATCAATATAACATATCTAAAAAGGAACTAAATTTTTTCAATAAGATAAATAATCAGCATCAGTAAAACAAACATGTAAAAATGACTTCGTGCAAAAACTATACTTTCTTGCCTGGTGTCCACGTACAGTTTGCAGCCTGCACGTCCCACCTAGAAAATAAGTGAACAAGAACCCTAACAACCCACGGTGACTCAGTATCTATCATGAGGCGTGCTGGCCAGGAACCCTATTCGCAACATGATTTATGAGCCCCGACAGACCCAACTCCTGTATAATCCAACTTATCCCAATTAACATATAACCACAAACTAGCCTCCTCTGATACCATTTTGTCACAAACCAAATCAGGTTGCCATCCGAACCGACGCCCGACCCAGCCCGCGGCAAGGCCTGAAGGGCGTTCCCGATCCCCACGGGCTGGCATAAGTGTCCGGGTATCAAAATAAACTTTGGGAACGATTTACCCGAGTGAACAAATATAAAGCAACCAACCAAAGTAAACCAAACAGAAGTAAAGGTTACAGTCAAACGTGTAGTTAACCAAACAGGTTTTTGGTTCACAAGTATTCAAAACCCAAATAACACTAAAACAAGATGACCAAACACCAACCTAAGGACTGTCGCCCGGTGTGAGGACACCGCCACTAAGCCACCACCAAAACGCCATGTAGATAGGCCTGCTAACAACCTGAACCACTACTCCCAAAAGCTGGACACTTACCTGTATCAGAAGTAAACAAATCTACTTACACCCAAGGGTGTAAGTAGGGTGTGAGCAATCGCTCAGCAGGATATCCCCAAGAAATGATTCCACACATAACTATCAAAAGACAAACCATTTGCAATGCTAAATAAATAAAGAAAGAAGTGCAAAGGAAATGGTTTTCATAAAACGATTTAAAGGAAAGACAGTTCAAGGTAAACACATTAGGGTAATAATTTAAGTGACATATCACGTATCATTGTGCACACAAGGTAACCGGTAGCACCAAAGGATGGGAAAGCCCCAAAAGGGGTACTAGAGCATGTGGGACCCTAGAACGTCGTGTCTCAGTGAAACGTTGCTTAGGCGGCCACGAACCTCAGATAACATGGCTTAGAAGGCCACGACCCTCAGAACACGTGGCTTAGAAGGCCACGACCCTCAGATATCATATGTTTAGTTAGTGTTGCAATCGTCAAACCTTCCCGTGAAACCGGGTCGATTCATCTCCAGAACACTAGCTCACTAGTCCTAGTCTCCCCACCTAATACCCCGGCTTCCCTCCTTTTTCTCACATAAAGATAAAAGTTCACATAACATGTCACATTAGCACTTAGAGCCAAACGTGTCACCTGCACACTGATATCCTCTTTGAAAACCACACACACACCAAAACATTTTTTTAAAAACTTAAACCACACTGCTTACTCATTAAATTAAACTAGATGCATAACTTAATGAAATCACTTTGTTAATTATGAAAACCACTAAGAAAAATTATTGAACAGTTTCAAACATGTCGCAAAATTTTTTAAAGGTTTAAGAGTCACTCAAAACCCCTTTATATAATAAAACATATTCTGACATGCCAAAACACAAACTGCGTCATCCTCACTTTCTAACTCACACACTGCACAGTTTACAAATAATAATAAACAGCCAAAGTAAGTTTTCACAATAAAAATGGACTTGCATCACATAAATTTACTAATGGAAAATTACATGCACATTTAAAAAGTAATCAGAACTAATTTTTCAGCATTGAAACTAATTAGCAGGGTGCTGAAAAATTAAACCAACACGCAAAAGATCGCCAGATGATAATTGAGTGTGGAATCACCTACCGACGTGTCGCAAGCTTCGCATAATTGGTGCGCAAAACCCACCACACCACAAACAAGATCAAAACACACCCTAAAAACAAATAACATCATGAACGAATCAAAAATGAATCAAACACAAACTAAAACCCATTCACAACAACACCAAAGCAGTAGAAAAAATAAACAGCTGAAGTGCTCCGCACCTACGACAATGGTTTTGAAAGGCTGGGCAAATGGAATTTGGGTTGCCGGAAGGCTGTACGGAAGAGGAGAGGTGCGCGACTATCGGCTCAAGGTAGAAGGAGGTAATGGAGGAGGCCGATGCTGGAAATTAAAGGAGGTCGGTGCCGGAAATTAGAGGTGCTGGTGGAGGTTTGGCCAAAAAAAACAAAAGAAAAGAGGAGGCTAGGGGAAAAGGGTTGGGTGAAGATTTGGCTGTAGGGGGAAGGCGGTAGGGGGTAGCAGGGTGGTCGACCGAGCGGGAGTAGCAGCAGGCAGAGAGGGTGAGGGCGCGGGGTAGGTCGGGGCGCGGCAGGGAAGGCCGGGTCAAGCGGGAGGAAACCGACGGCGGGGTCGCGGCCTGGTTGAGCGGAAGAAGGGTGGAGGAGTCAGCTGGTCCGGCGAGGAGGCTGGGAAGAAGGGCTTCAGATGGGCAAGGACAATAGCAGGGAGGTAGAGGGAGGCGTGGCCGATGATGAGGGGCAGAACTGGACGAAGAAGGGTGCAGCGCCGGGATGAGCCGGATGGGCTGGTGTGCGCGCGAGATAGCAGGCGGAGGGTGGGCGTGGACTTCGGCTCGACAATGGGGGCGACCACCAGGCGACTCCGGCCGAGGAAGATGGCTATAGCCGGTTAGAAAGGGGGCGGCTAGGGTTTGTCATGGAACACAAGAGAGGGGCAGATGAATAGTAACCAACGGGAGAGAGGGAGAGCAAAAGAGGGAGGAAAAAAATGAATGAAAATAGAAAAGGATGGATAAAATAAAAAATAAAAATAAAAATAAATAAATAAATAAATAAAAATGAAAGATTATAAGGGAATAAAAAGAAAAATAGAGGGATAAAATAAAATAAGAATAAGGAGATGGGGTAAAAATAAAAATAAATTAAAACCTAAAAAAGAAAAACTAACCTAAAGTAATAGTAATGACAGAAATAACTACAATTATAACAAAACCTATTTTTATTTGGTTATTTAATCATCTGCACCCCGGGCTGACCACGCGTTAAACTGGCCAAGAAACACGACTTCGCCCGTGCCTTGCCCGCGCATTGGGTGATGTCGAGACAACGTTCATTTATCCGCGCAGAAACGCGCACTAAATTCGTGCTCAACCCGCTTTCCAACGAAAAGAAAATTATAAAAAGGAAACTAAACTCATGTAATAAAATAATAATAATAATAATAATAAATAATAAATAAACATACCTCGATGCCAAGTCCAGGTGTGACATTATGGGATTAAATAAAGATTATTTTATAATTAAATCCGACCACATTGAGGTGGAATTAACTTCGACATATTTCTTTAAATATAAATTTTGTACTGTCCTGTTATGATTTATAATTACCTTAATCATACATTAAATATTTTAGTTTTTATGTTTTTTTTCCTTTATAATTTTAATATTAACTCATTTCATTTTTTACCTATACTGAGGTAAATACTTTTTTCAAAATTGAATATTTTTTGGGCATAAAAATGAAGATGAACATGATGCCGAATTTGGAAAAAATGAATAAAAATATTAAATCCATTTTAAAAAATTAAATTCATATAATTTGAATAATTATATTTTTAATTAATCATGTTGACACAATGAAAAAGAATATTTTACAGTGAAAAGTTCAAAACATTGAAATGGTTTTATATCACTTTTATGTTTGAAAATTATTAGAAAAACATAAAATGGATTGATTGAAGTATGATTTAAATAATTATTATTTAAAAATAATGTGATATATATTTTTACTCTATAATTAAATAAAACAAGAAATAATTTTTATTTAAAATTAATTATTTTCACCATTAATAAAAAAATAAATCATATCCAAAAAAATAAAACAAATATAATTTTGAAATTTTTCATCAAAATATGATTTTTATTTTGACAATTTAAATATAAAAAAGTATCAAAATTAATTCTAAAACGGGTGCACCTTTAAAAGGTAGAAAATTTCCATTTAGAAAAATATAGTTTTTATGTATAAAATTTAATTTAGTATTATTTTAATCCTATAAAACTAGTATTAGGAATTTAAATTCATATTCATGATGATATTAATTTCAGTAAGATATTTCATAAAAATTAATTAATTTAATTTTATATGACTATTAAATTTAAAAATAGTATATTTTTTGGTACATAGTTTTTCATATTTAATTTTTTTATTTATATGTATTTTAATCTTCCACTTATTATCTTTTACATGCTACATTATATTACATATACTACGAAAAGTTGTATTTTTTACTATTTCACCTTTTTATGCCTAAATATAAAAATAGAATTTTTATATAATTTTTCCCTCCAGAAAAAAAAATATTGAAATAATTTTTATTAATTCAAAACATAGAAGTTGTGAAATTAAATTTTAAATTAATATTTCTAAACCCAACGAATAATCATTTTTTGGATAAATTTGTTTTTAGTACATGAAATGTACTCATACCAACATAATGTATAAAGATGGTTAAAGCTTAATTATTTAAATTATAATTGAATAAATGTTAATATGTTTCATTTATCTCAACATAAAATCATTAAATTAACATTAAAATAAATATAAAAGTAGTGTATAAAAAACAATACTTTTTTACTATTTAATAAAAAAATAAACTTTTTAAAAATTTATCAAAAATTCAACATATGATAATTTTGACACTATGAATCGTGAAGTGATATTTAATTTTATCAAATATATTATCAATATGTTTTAAAATTTAATTATATTTCTTTGTGATATAAGTAAATAAAAAGTAGTTTTTGAAGAAAATATATATTTTTAGACTAAAAGGAAATAACAAAAAACTAAGAGAATATTCAAAAATAAATAAATAAATTAAATAAAAATGAGTCAGTAAAATATAAGTTTCAATATTCAGTTTATAATATTCATTCCCTCTAGTTTAATTAAAAGGTTATAATTGATTTATTAAATAATGATATCTTGTCATTCATTTAAAATCAGTGTTAGATGTAATATAATCTATCAAAGGGATTAAATTTATTAAAAAAGGCGAATACCAAAAAATTATTTGGGTCTCACATTCTTTCCCTTTTAAATTAATTTCTCCCTCAAAATTCTTCTCTTGGTAATTAACTTTTTAACACATGATAATTCATTCATTGAAACCCACATTGTGAAATTAAGTAATAATAATACCCCTAAAAATGGAATGATAGAAACATAAATGTTACCTGATGTAACAAATGACTAGGTTACCGCATAGAGAAATCATCTTTTTGAAAATTTTAGATGGATTTATATACTAACATCAATCCCATGATCAAATATACAGGGATAGAGATTATGGTTAATAAAAGGTTATTTTCCAAAAAACATTTGAACAAATATGTATAAAAATGGTCACGAATATCCTAGGAAATTATAATAATATGATAAAAGTTTATTTCAAAATCCTTTGAGGAGATATAATTTCTTTATTTCATCTCATACATACAATCTCACTATTTTGCTACACCTTGACCAATTTCCATTTTATTTCTTACTCCATAAAATGTAGTTGAACTTTTAAAGATGGAAGAACTAGTGGATCCTATGTTCCATAATGGGGTGAAAAACCATTCCATTTATGTATAGATATAGTCAAAGGAAATATTATTGCATCAGTTTTCCAATATGAATAAATATTAATATGTTTATGAAATACATTAAATCAAATAACCTCTTCAAGAGTTGAAAAAATCAATTTCATAAATTCTACCCTTATGAAACTTCCATAATATTATAATACAAACCCTTAAATTGAAGGACACTCAGTTTTCAAAATATATTTATATCAATTCCCCAAAAACCATGTTCTGGTTCTGAATTCACAAACACCGAGCATGTGAAGTTCATTACCATTTATTCTCCTACAAAATGTTTATAACCAAAATTAATAAAAAAACCCTCCCTCCAAATATTCCCCTTCGGATTTGGTAATGAAGAATGAAAGATAATGACACCCAGATTCCATCCTTCAGTAGGCCCCAGGGTTGCTATTAGCACCAAGGGTATTAAAATATCACAAAACCACAAGACCCATGTTCAAAACTATGTGAAGGGATAATTATGGGTACTATATAATTACTGTAGGAGTACTATTTGGCAATGTAGAAGGTACTGTAGGAGGTAATGTTCAGTACTGTAACAGCCATAACTATTCCCCTTGGGCAACCAATTTGAGCTTGGAGTCCTTCAGGACATTGGTCAACCCAGGCCTTTGGGTCAGTAAGGCTTTCAGAAAATGCTTCAGGCCTTTAATTTTCCTTGAGGCCTTGGGAAACCTCAAGGCCTTTAGGCCACTGGATCAGTGTCGTTGCCCCAGATAGACTCTACAAAAAAGGAGCTTCCATAGAGGGGTATTTAGAGAAGGTGCACTCACCAGATCATAAACAATGGATTTGGAAGATTGATAGGGAATGTCAACACCATTGGGAGTTTCCTATGCTTTCATAAGAATCTTAACCTGATATCCATGTGAAGTTGAAGAGCAACCATCATGATGTAAGAGCTGGGGAGGTGCAGTTCCTTGAAGTTATAGACCTGTTGAATTCCCTAAGACACTTGGGTAATGTAATGTATCCTAAGACTATGGGCCATTTAATATCTAATACTAAAGGCCTTTTAAGTGTTCCCCCTCATCCCTTGAAAGGGGTATTATCAAAAATAAATTAAAATGAAGGCCATAGGGCCATTCAGGTTGAAACCATGATCAGAAGATAAGATATTTCAACCTCAAACAACTCCAAGACAGATACACACACACACAGACAGACACAGACACACACGCACATATCTAAAAAAAATCCAAACCATCCCACATGCATGTTCAAAATGGAATTGATATAAAAGAAAAAGTGTCCTATCTAAATACAAAAATAAAATCTAAGAATCAACACAATAGTTGTCCCCAATGTATAACCTAGTACTACCCATCATGGTCCACGTAATCCCCCTAGAAACATGAACTCAGTTTTATATACGTTGGGTGATCATACAAGTATACTCAGTAGGAAAACGAAATTTTATCATTCCCAAGTTAGGGGGACATACTAATTCCCCTATGAAGAAATATATGAAACAAAAATAACCTATCAAGGTATACTATCCACCCCAAACTCACCAAAGACACACTCATCACATAACACAAGTCAAGAAAGAAATATAGATCACATCGATTACAGGGTACCCAACACCACTTTCCCAATAATTATACTCTCTCACACCATAAAAGAATATGTCCTATAACACCCACCAATTCCGAACATACCAAACCACATCCCACCCATAGGCACCTAGGCCATACAACCAAATCTGAACCCGCCCGTAAACACCTAGTCCATAAACCACACCACATCCTAATGACAACTAGTAACCACATCACATCTCATCCCTAAGACACATGGGTAGAACAACTTTCCCACACACATCAGGGCCTCATGAACCATAACTCTCCCAAAGTGTTTTAGGCTGTAAACGGTTGGAAGAAGGAGCAGGGATGAGCGAGTGGCTAGATATCAATCCTCCCTCCGGGATGTTTAGGAAAGACACCCTCCTCCATAACGATGGGGGTGTTCCGCACGATGTAATTAATGAGGGGAGGGTTCCTATATAATCAACATAATTTAAAATTATATATATATATGTACCAACACTCAGTCCAACCTATGGGTCATCATGGAAACTAACACCCCATAACACTGCTTCCATTGTGGATACCTCTAAATTTATATATTATAACGAATGTTGGTCACATTCGAAGATGAAAAAATTAATCCACATATCACCCAATTTTATTGACATTAATTATCATTTACCAGTTATTCTATCCCTACCCAGGCAACTAATAACAACATCACAACCAGGACACATAGAGGATGAAAATTATTATAAAACACACCACTTCACACTTCCTCCCCTTTTATCACCAACACAAAAAACTTCCATTATCTTTCTTCAGATTCATTACAACCTTTCCTTTCACTCAACAATAAATCCCAACAATTATAGCCATATCACACAACTCACGTCATCCCAACCATACATGGATTCCCCGCTACATAACAACACCACACCAATAATAGAAATATATCACAACACAAAGCTCAATCCCTACTTCCAAACCACTTCTCATATATTCCACAATCTATAAATCTCTCAAACTATGATACCATTTCACCCTAAAAAAACGACACACAACCCCGTTCTCTCTATAGAAACACCACAAAACCCATATCTCCACCTCACAACCCATACAGAGCACAACATATAAGAGTTCCACACATATCACACAACCACACCAAACAAGAAAAGGTGTATTAAAATTTAATGCACTTTTTATTTAATTAAATATTAATTACTATGGGTTTATCATAGATCATGATTGGTACTAGTGAATCCATTTAATTAATCAGAAAAATATTATTAACGAAATTATTATGTTTACAGTCGTTCAATAGAAGATTAAAAACAATTATTCATGTGTCCAGTGTGCATATAGAGACCACCAATGTCTATGAATTTCAGAAGGCATATGGCCAACACAATTATTATCATGGATAAAAGATAAAAAAATCAAACAAACATAATAATAATCTTCCCCACTATCAATTTATTACTAATATAACAGAACAGATTGTCTTAATAAGTCTGATTATCTTTATAACATGTTATGTTATCTTCATGACACCGTTATCTAAAATTGTGTATTCAATAGTAATCATAATGAGGCATTAGCTTACCCAACCCACATGATACAAAAAAATACTAGGGTATCCCCACCTTGAACAATAGATGATGAAAAACTTCTCCATGCATTAATAGAGGGGGGCCACAAAAGATGTAGGATATACTCCAAGGAAAAACTCAATCGATATCTACAACAAAGACATGACTCTTTAGGGAATAATGGTTTTTGTCACACCAAGAGGAATGGAAGGGTTCAAAGAACAGTGGATCTCAGATTTAGAAAAAGGTAGATCATATATCATTGGTAGGGAATAGTTTCAAGTACCATTAAAGACATATGAGGGTCAAGACCACATGTCTTGTCCATTTCAAAGTCCAAGAAGCATTAGGATATAAATTATATAATTTATATCCATTGAAACTTATTAAAAAATTGTCATATATGCTTCTAAACATGATTTACATCAAATAAAATGTAAGAGGACGAAACTAGAAAAGGTGGGGAAGTCTTGAATTGACTCACCGCTGGCTAAGTCACATATACGAGCCACAGACACAAGAAACTGATGCAGTCCAATGAAACTACTCACTGAAATGACTCACTAACACCACTACCTAGTGCCACCAAATGATAGTGGATCACTGACACCAACTACCGATGCTACTCACCGGCACAACCCCACGACATCACTCATTGATGCCACTCACTATCACCACATACCGACATCGAGTCACCAGCACCACTTATAGATGAAACTCACCAATGTGACACACTGATGACACTCAAAAACACCACTCACTGACGCCACCTACTGATAGTGTTTCAAAGATGACCGACTGATAGATGCCCGACCTACTGACCCCAATCTACCAATTTCCAACCTACCAAAGCTCGAATTAGGGATGCCCGACCAACCGACACCCAAACTATGAGCACCTGACCTAGTGATGACCAACTTAATAATGATTTACCTACCAAAGACTGACATACCAACACACGACCTATTGATTCCCCACCTACTGAATCCAGACCTATTTATGCTAGACCTACCAATTCTCAAACTACCATTTGAAAACTGGATTTTTGGAAAATGCTTGAAAGTAGTCAACGAGAGTACCTTTAAGAATTCAATCATAGGATTTTCACAATGGAATGGACCAGAGTGGTCTGCGAAATAACATCTGATACCTCCAAAACTATTCTCACCCTCAAGAATTTAAAACAATCTCAGAAGAAAGATGAGTCCAAACAACCACCCCATAAGATACCACTCAAAGAAAACCTACCATGTATTTCCCATAATTAGAAGTGAAAACTCGAAATTCATTAAATGATCCTCTAAAATAATTTAACCCAATGAATCATAAGATACATTATAGAAGAATAATATTACAGACATCCCTAATAGATGAATCAAGGAAATTAATTTTCCATGTCAAGATATTATTCGCTATGGGCTGCAATAACTCACCCAAACAGGTTTAATCTCATGCACATTAATGTGTATTGGTTAGGTATTAGGATCTCCAATAATCATATATCATAACATTATCATGCATTACCGAACATAGAAAAAACTCATCTCATAGAAAAAAAGGTTCAGGTATTACAATGCAAAACATTATAAGAAAAAACTCAAAACAACATCGGGTACTGGTTACACATCTCCGCTTCTCACTCCCAAGTACTCTCCTCTAAGCCACCCTGCCTCCACACACACATATACCAAAGGAATGATCCCTTAACAAAGAACCTTATCCCAATGATCTAGGATCTCTAATGGAAGCTCCATGTACATCGTGTCATCCTCAATATATAAATATCACCAGCCAATGACATAGGAGTCATTATGAAGATACTAACGAAGCTAAGAGACAGGGTAGAAGTTGTTGAAATTATCTATATACAGTGGATAAACTAACTAGTATGGAACATCCCCAACACTTCCCAACACATCAAAGGGTCCAATGATGTTATAGAAAGAAAAACACATCTTCCAAACCTCTGCTACCCATGTCATGATGAAATGTTTAAGAACATGTTCTCTCTAACCTCAAACTCCAATGGCCTTCCCACACGATCTACATAAGAATTACGCCAGTCATGTGATACCTTAATCCTCTCATGAACATGAAGAACCTTCTATATTTTGGCATTATCTACCTCAGGACCAATAAAAACTTTCTCCCCAACATCATTCTATCAAAAATTTGAACGACATATCCTTCAATACAATTCTTAAAATAGAACCATACCAATGGTGGAGTAATAACTATTATTGTAAGAAAAAAATACCAAGGAAACGTGTCATGCCCAAGATCATACAAAGTCCATGATGCATGCTTGTATCTTGTCCTCTAATGTATTGATTTTTTATTCTATCTTCCCATCTATCTGAGGGTGGAATGAAGTCCTCAGGCATAACTGAGTTCCATAATCATGATGCAATACCCTCTAGATTCTCAAGATAAATCTTTCTTACTGGTCTTAGACAATGTACCTCAAAACTCAATGTACCTGAACCACCTCATCCACATACCTCATCGCGAAGGTATCCACTAAACCTGACTCATTGAATGCTAAGAATTGATCTAATTTTGTCAACTAATCTAGTACTACCCAGATTGCATCCTAACCTCCCTGAGCCCTGGGTGACTCTATGATGAAATCCATAAATATATCAACCCACTTACACACTAGGAAATCAAAATTCTGTAACAAACCACTGGTAAAATGGTACTCATCCTTCACCTGCTGGGACACTATACACTTCACTATAAACTCTTCCCAAACCAGTTTCATAACAGGCCACCAATACTCCTCAGTCATGCCATGGGTCATCTTGAAAACCCTTTAATGAAATGTTGTAGGTGATATGTGAAACTTATAATGGACTACATTAGGATTCTCTAATGGAAAAAATATCCTCCCTTGAAAAATATCCAATTCAGTCCATCCTCTAAAAATCCTTCTAGAGGATCACCATGGTCAAAATGATCACGTATCATATTTTCTTCCAAGTCACCCCAATAAGAATCTTCCAATTTTTTCCTTATAGATGACTGCACTATCATAAAAAACATATGACCTCTTCAACTATCAATAAATACACCCATGATTAAGATAATCAAATCCTCCATTGCATTCCAAGCATCCATAGATTTTGGGACTACATCCTTCTGAGGCTTCTGACTTAAGTCGTTAGCCACGACATTCCCCTCCCTTGTAGTGTTACAAATCACGAAATCATATTCTTAAAAATACTAAATCCACCTTCAATGTCCCAAGTTAATATCTAAATGGAAAATTTTATACCTTAATCTCTTGTGATCTGCGAAGACCAAAAAGCACTCCATAATGCAGTATTGTTGCTACAGAATTAGTGAAAACCTGAATGATCATAGCTCTATATCATGGGTGGAATAGTTATATTCATGGGTATGTATCTTTCTAGATTCATAAGTGATCACACCATAATAATTCATCATCAAACACCCTTATAATATTTTAGAATCATCCCAAAACAACCCACTAGAGTGCTGAAAAACATCCCCTTCAGATAGATGAACCCTGCCTGGGACTGCATACTCCACACATAATCCTTATCTTTTCTGGTTATGGTGGTCAATAGATTTTTTACTCGAGAGAAATTGGGTACAAATCATCAGTAATAGCCTTCCATAGGAAGAAAACTATGAACCACTACCACGTTCAGGGGTTCTTCCCAAGAAAACTCTGCCTCAACTATCGACGGGTCCACCTCTATGCCCTATTTAGACACAAAATTTCTATGTAAGTGGACTTACCATGTCTAAAACATTCATTTGGATATATTTATGTAGAGATGGTGTTGTCAATGAACCTACAATACAATATTGAGAAACATGGTATTCTATTCCTCTAACATTCAGTAGATTACAATAAAATTGATGAATACGATGAAAAACATGTCCAAGAACTCATGAAAGTCAGAGTTCATGATCCACCTTAACATAGCTGGTGTGTTTATATCAATGAATGAAATAACCACGAACTCAATATACCCATACCTAAACCAAAAATAATTCTTAGGGATGTCACCCTCCTTCACCCTCAACTGGTGAAACCTAGACCACATATTGATCATATCAATCCATCTTTCTCCCTATTGAAAAGATAATATACTATTGGTAGAGGGTAATGGTTCTTAACCGTCACCTGATTCAACCATCGACAGTCTAATAATTTCCTCAGAACACCATCTTCCTTCTTTGAAAATAAGAATGGATCACCCCATGGTGATGCACTGGGCACGATAAATCCATTATTCCTTAGATCATAAATATGAATTCTCATCTCATATTTCTCATAATGTTCTATCGGATAAGGATCTAGTGAAATTAGATACATATAGGGTTTCATGTCTATCTAGATCTCAACATCACATCGAGGGGGTAATGTCACAACCTTCTTAGGGAATAAATCAAAGGATTCCAAAACAACACAAGGTACTCCATTTATATCTTCATCCACTGATTCCATTGACAGCTCATCAAACAAGGATTGAAGAGGCTCTACACGTTGGCTACCCATATGTTGACTCTGCTCACTAATGAAAGCCACATGCTGGAAAACCACATCTAAAAACATGACCCTTATAAAAAATAGTCGATAATAGTATGAAGAGAGTAAAACCATTCAATTCCATTGATGAAATCATATGGTTGAATGTGTGATAGGAAAAAACCCCAATGGACTAATGTGGCCCCATAGTGAGTCTACATCTCCATAAAACATCAAACAAGATGGTCTAACATCTATCTAGCATACTCAACACCAGGGGCATATAAATACTCTCTATGTATAGTCATCTAGAATGTTCTATATAGGGTCCAATAAATGTGTGATAAGATCTTGAACAAAACAATGAACAAGAAAGAGCACTGAAGAAGATAATCATGCCTATAACAGTCTCTTGACCTGTTGGAACTACTACCTCTACAACATGCAACTTATCACAAACAGCTCCTACGACCCATTGTATATGACCACCTCCCTGACCACGCCTAGGTTGAGGTCCATGAGGAACACCCTAATGTCAACCTTCACCAACTCGGTCTCCCCTCATTGGAGAAGGATCCTACTGTCCCAACTAATGAAACAATCTAGTCAGATTCTACTATTGAGAAAGACACCGAACCGAACCACCTCAATTATACTGACCTGGAATGGCCATCAGGCACTGACTCGGAAGGTGACCATGATATCCATAGATAAAAAACCAAGCCCCAATCTTGCAGGATAAGCATGTGAACTAGAAGGTCGAAATGGAAACTTCTGAGGTCAATATCCTAGCAATTGAAACTTCATAGGCCATAATGATTGAGACATGCCACATGTAGACATTCTATTTGTAGAATCATACTAGATCCCCTCTCTTGAAAGACACCATTTAGAGTGAATTATCTCAACTACCTCCTCCTTCTTCTGGAACTCTTGGTATGTCGACAAGGTGAAGGGAGTAATGGTATACCAGATAGAAGGACGAAGTGACTCCTCTAATCTTCTCTCCCGAGACTCCTCATCAAAAATGATATCTTAATCAATGTGACGTATACCCTGGAACAAGATCCCAAAATCACATACCAACATACTCCCCTACAGTTTGGAGAGTAGATGTTGTCTATTCTTGACCATCACAGTAGAAGAATGTAATTCTTCACAGAACTCCATGAAATAGACACATGGAACATTATCCTCCTTTCTCTCTCCCAGGTAAAACATCCACAACAACTATATAGATCCCACCATATGACTAAATTCCAATGGAATCCAATACTCTTTCAGATCCCATATCATGATAAAGGAGATAAAAAACTCATCAAGGAAACTCTGTGTTTCCATGTATGGAACACTACCCTCGAACTTTCCTAGAGTATATCGCAGAAAATCACATTGTGTTTTCTACCACTAATTTTCCTCCTCCTCTAGATCAACAATCCAAAAATCAGTATGATCACCTACTGACCCTCCACTATCTCTTCCACTCATGGATGGTGACTGTGTTCCATATTTTAAATGTAAATAAGGAACTCTTATGAATTTGCAGCATGAAATTTTTTTAGTATTAAGTTTAACTAATTAATTTTTTTTATATTTCCCAAAAAAATTCTATTAAAAAAAACAAGTCATCATGATGCATCTAACTCTCCTAGGATATCTACCCCATAAATGGTGTATCCTCACTTGGTCATTCAGTAAACTCAGAGTCCTTCCATCAGATCATTAGGTGCCTAAAAATATAATGTCCTGGACTATCTTCCCATGCCTATGTCATGAACCTAGATCACCCAACACAAATTTACTAACATCCCATGAAATCACCATATTGACTAACTCCAAAATCCATCATATACTTTAACCATCTCATCTAATACCATTCTATCATGACCCCTCCTTCCAATGATGCCCCCTCTGAGCTGGAAATGAAGTAAGAGACATAATGACCACATAGTCCAACCTCTAGCTGGCCCTAGGTAGAGAGTACCAACAAGGGTGTATAAATCAACCAAAATGTGAGGCATTACCATTTTTAGAGTAGAAAATATATTGAGATAAAATTTACCAACATCAAACAACTCAAAGATAGATATATATATTTAGATAAAAGAAAAGAAAACCCATTCCACATGAATGTTAAAAATGAAGCCAATATAAAAGGAAAAGCCTCTAAAATAAATACCAAATTAAACGATAAGAAGATATATAACAACTAACCCCAATGCCCATGATATTACTTCCCCACACGGCCCATATAGTCCCACCAGAAAACTAAAAGCAGTTTTATATATGTAGGGTGATAAAACAAGTATACCTAGTAGGAAAACCAATGTCTCTTGTGCACAAGTGGTAGAGACATAATAATTAGCCTATGAAAAAATAGAAGAAACCAAATGAACATAATAAGGTATACTAGAAACACTAACCTCACCAAAGGCACGATCACCAAATCACAAATTTCATGTAATGTAATGTAGACGACATCGATGATAGGGCACCCTACACCACATTCCAAATTTATCAACCACTCTCGCACGCTAATGATAGATTTCTTGTAAATGACACCTCTTTCGGACATACCACGACACAACCCACCTGCTGACACTATGTCCTCACATCCACATCTAGTCCCTCCTGCAAAAACCTCAGAAACAAACCACACCACATCATGAAGAAAACAGGGAACCACATCACATATCAACCTGAAAATACCTTGGAAGAACAGCTCACCCGAACACATCAGGACCTCACAAACCACAAAATGCATGTAGTTTCTTGGCCTATCAATACATGGAAGAGGGATTATGGAGGAGCAGACAACCTTCTATCAATCCTCCATCCCAGATGTTTGTGAAAGACACCCTCCCCTGAAACAATGGCAGTATTCATCACGTAGTTATCAACTAGGTTTGGGTGCATATAGAATTACACGATAGTGCTGATATATATATACATACTAAAAAATCATCCCAACTTATGATTTCTCAGGAAAAAAATCACCCATAACATTTTAACCATTACTTCTAACAATAAATGCATATATTAGACTGAATAACAGTAACTTCAGATATGGATTAAATAAATATTATTAACACTGATTTATATTTATGTTGTTATGAATTGACAAATTATTTCATCCCTACCTAGGAAAATATAAACCACAACACCCAACTATTCTCATAGACAAGAAAAATAGAGGAAGAAAACTATGATAAAACAAACCACTTCACACTTCCATTCCACTTAGAACCCACTCAAAACACTACCATTATAATTATTTAAGGACATGATGCTATATTATATATCCCAACAATAAAATCCAATAATTAAATACATACCATGCAATACACCTCATCAAAACAATACTCCAAATCCCCACTTCATAAAAACACCACACCCAATAACATAAACATAGCACAACCTCAATCTGCAGCCATGCTTCCTAACCACTTACTATACATTCCACAATCAATCAATCTATCAACCTAAGATCCTATTTCAACCTCAAAAAAAACACACACACCTTTTTTATCACAACAAGAGGAACACCCAACCCATAGTAGCACCATGAAACAAGTATGAAGCACAAGACAAACAAGATCCACCCCCAACACAAAACCACACAAAACAAGTCATGGTGTATTCAGATTTAACACTCTCATTATTTAATCCCACTTTAATAAATCAGGGGTTATCACAAAACAAGCTTGATCCTGAAGTATCCAATTAATTAACCAGATAAATGTGATTAATCATGTTTTTATCTTTATATCCATCCAACTACTAATTAATAATAAATATTCATGAATCCAGTATAGAAATAGAGACCACCAACGATCATGATTTTCAAAAGGAATATGAACAATATAATTGTCATAATGGATCCAAGATAACATTTAAAATGAATAAAACATCATCATCATCATCCTCACCCATCATTTATTTATAATTTAACAAAAATCATTGATGTAAGGAGTCTGATTAACTTTATAATATGATCAATTATCTTCTTTAAATATTTAATAAAATTTTTGGGTTTACCCATAACCATAAATAGACATTATCTTACCCTCCCCACATGATACACACATATAAAAAGACTATGGGATCCCCACATAGAATGATAGATGATCAGAAACTATTCTTTATGCCAAAATCTGGGTTACACAAGTAGTATGAGAGACTCCAAGGTAAAACTCATCTGATGTCTACAAAAGAGATGTGACTACTCAAGGAAGAAATATTTTAGGTGTAGTAAAAGAAGGAAGAAGGGTTCAAAGAAAAAAGGATCTTAGCCTTAGAAAAATCCATATACTTTATCAACAAAAGGGAATTGTTTCATGGGACATTAAAGTTAGATAGTGGTCAAGACCATGTTACTTGGACGTTTCAACGTAACTAGGGTATTATGATATTTTTGAGATAATTTATATCCTTGAAACAACTTTAGATGCAACCAAAAAAGGTTTTAAACTCAATTTATATCAAATAAAATGTAAGAGTGGCGAATGTAAAAAAAACTTGTTAATATTAGGAATGACTAAATGATGGATGAGTCACCAATGCGAGCAACCGATGTTACTCACCAACGAGACTCACTAATGACACTCAATGACGCCCCTACTAATACCGAGTCACCTACATAACCCAACAATGTGACCTACCGAAGCTACTCACCGATGCAACTCACTAATGCCACTGATAGATGCAACATGTTGACAGTGAGTTACCAACTTGACCCACTGACACCTGACTCACCAATGTGAGTCACCAAAACCCGACATACTGATGCCCGAACTATCGATGCTTAACCTACCAATTCCCAACATATCGATGTTCCACCTACCGACACCCGAGATACCAATACCTCACATAGATACTCCGAACATATTGTTAAAATACTATATTTTTGTAAATCTCCCAAAATGAGTCACCAGGACTACACAAAATATATAAAACACATGACGTTCACTATGGAATGTGTTGGACAGGTCCAACCCATTACATTTACCATGAAACATTATGAAAATATGAATGAATTTAAAAACTAACCCTTTCCTCAAACTATATAACCAAAAATTCTATAAACTCAATCCAAAAACCACCGTGTAATTATATTACTATTCAGTTTCCAGGTTATTGATATTATCCAATTAATTTTAACATAATTAAACATCCATTTCTCTCATCATTGTCCTAAAATTATTCACCCATTATTATTTTTTCATTCCCTTAATCATGTTTGATGAAAAAATATCACCTTGCCACCTCAATAATTATTGATGGTTACCAGTACCGTTTAGCATATAAATAAAAATAACTATGAAAAAACAAAATTGGAACAATCCTTAGATGTTTATTTATTCCATAATAAGATAAAATTAATTCAAAAATATCGTTATTGAATTATAATATATATGCTCTCAATCCTTTTACATTTATATTAATCCTTTATCCATGATATTTCATTTTATCCTTTAACACTTATTACATATAATATTTCATTTTTAGTTTCTTTATGATCATAAAATATAATAATTTCTCATATAAACATTCTAATTCACTTGATGATAATTAAACTAATAGAATATACTTCCCTAATCCCCATACATTACACATTTAAAACATTTTACTATTAATGATTCATTAGTAATACCAATATTATCATCAATTGTGTTAAATAAATGATTCAATTTTTCATTTCAATCACAATACTTATATCCTTATTTTCCATATCCAAATATTTTTATCATTCCATTGAAACAATTCCCTTGATTCCTCCTCCCATATGATTTATATGAGTATAATTGAACATTAGTTCTACTATGAATACCATGAAACTCTATCATTATCTTATTAGATGTTTCAAGAATCTCACCAAGGTGGAGATTATTGATCATATTATGAGATTTTTTATATGAAATAATAATTAGGGTTCACCATTTGACCACCATTTCATTTTTTCTCACCATGATGATTACTCCATTATTTATCACATCCACTATAAACATGAATCCCTTGGTGTGAGGCCATTGTATAAAATCCAAACGGAATGATGTAAGGAATAATAATCAGAGTGAGAACAAACATAATCAAGAGAAATTAATTATAAAATTTTAATCTCTAAGAACATATGTTTAATCCCAGGTTATTCGTGATCATAAAAAACATTATTAGATTGTATACTATAATATACATATCCTTAGGGATCATACATAAGTTTTTCTCATAGTAGTTTCCAATGGATAAAAAAACCATTATTTAATATCTAATATAATGACCAATAATTTTCATATATAGATAATATATATAAATATATGAATATTCAAAACATGATATATCTAAACCATTCCATAACCATATGGGTTTAGTGTAATTGAAAATTGGAATCATAAAAAAATGGTTCATAAAAATATATATCATCTCCAAAAATATTTTAACATCTATCAACTTTATTATACATATCATATATAAACCCATTTTCTCCGCATTGAGAAAGAAACATAAAAAGGGTGATCTCATATGATCATTATAGATATGAATATGATACATTAATTCATGATCATATTAAATAATAAGATAAGATTTATGTTATGTAAAAATGATCACAACTTATGAAGTCCAAACCCAACCTATAATTGATCATAAACATGATTTAAAGATTAAACACTATCACTTCAGAAAACATGTATGATAAGAGTTATAATTCCATAGAAACCAATCATGATCCAAATTATAATGTAATAAATGTGTTTCACCATCATAAATATAGAAAACAATTTCTTAATTCAGGGATAAAAACAATGGCCGTCAACATAAAGGATATGGAAACACCTTTTTTATAGAGTGGAATAGAGTGAAACTGTTTCCCATAATTGATCAACCCATCAACTAATTTCCCATTATAATATAATGAGATATAAAGCAATACCTAATGTATTAGAGGTAGATATAGGTCCCACTCCTCACATAAAAAACACCATCATTTTGTGAGACATGATATCAAAAAATCATTCATCATATAAAAACCCATGAAAATAAATGGACTTCATCAAAATTTCAACACTGAACAACCAATGCAAAATAAATGGGTTTCCAAAAAAATCATCATATAATACCTCATGGAAAATTAATGGGATTCATAAAAATAATTTACTAATAAACATAAAATAGTAATAGAAAGAATATAGATAGTTTCATTGAATCATAACACCAATAATGTATATGTAACATAATGATATGTCATATTAAATGGAAAATGACATTGAATAATCACCTGGAAAATAGTCCTATGGAAATTAACATTTTATTTTTAATTTTGTTTTATAAGATACACAATTTCAAAGGAAATTTTTTTATTTTAAATCAATTTTTATATATTGTAAAGAAATATTCAGATAATTAAAGTGTATTTATGATGGAAAATAATGTTTAATATGTATAGGTTAAAAATATTCCTTCATTGTTTTTTCCAAAAAAGTCACAATTAACATTATTATGAAAAAAAATAAAATAATCATTTGAAATAGTATGGTAAATAAATCCGGACATGAGTAAAATATACATTATAAAATAATAATATATTCGTAAAAACAATTAGTAACAATTATAAAAAATAAAATCATGAATGAAAAATATTATTTTAAGGGAAATTTTAATTTTTTTAAATTAATAACCCATATAAATGTCAAATTATAGAAGTGTGCATTAATAAAATATATTAATTATGTGTATATAAATTAAATCCACATAAAAAATTATAAATATAAAAAATAAAATAATTAAAATTAATCACACACATAATATTAACATTGGATAATAAATAATGTATAAATTTAACCCAATTAATGGAAATTGAATTAAGAAATCCCTTAACACATTGTAATATGTCGAATCAAATCCCCCATAAATATAATAATTAACAAAAAAACCTTTCAATACCATGAAACTAACTACTACTTTATGATATATATAAATAATATACTTATGAATACCACACAAAAGAAATATGTGGTGAATAATACCTCTTTCCCAGAGAAGTACAAGTGAATTGATAAACCATTACCTCACGCTTCCCTTTAGTTTTGAATACTATGGCCTCATGTATAATGGTTTATATAATGCTATTAATGCATTGAAAAAATATAATTATATTTATAATAACATATATGATATTTTTATAACATCTTACCTCCTAGTCATTAATAATATTTCATTATTTTCCTTGTCTCAGGTGCTTTCATTTCATCGTTTCATGGTCGGTCAATTTTGTATAAGTATGGATTTTCCATTCAAAATATGAAAATGACACCACATGTGAAATTTAATGGTATTATTAAATTATATATATTTAAATGATAATACTTAACATTTTTTATTTTAGTATGAGGATTATTCATTTGAAAAAATGCTAATGATAAATTTTTGATTTATTTTTTGCAGTTTGTACGACCATCATGATTTTGTTTCATTTTATTAGATATTATGTATAAATATTAGATTAATAACATGGAATTATTTATAATATAACTATTAAAAATAAATTTAGCAAGTATAATACTTTTTTACCATCCTTGATGATATTAATAGAAAACAAAAGAAATCATTTTCTAAGGAGACGATTAACCACCATAATTTCAACAATGGTTTCATTCTATTGAATAAGAGGAGAGTATATAATGGGTGTATAGAAGATATTAATTTGAAATATAACATTAATTTATGTAAATTATAGTAGATTTATTATTTTTATGTATGAATTTGGTGATTAGAAGGTAGTGTGATGAAAATAAATTATGATAGGTTGTATGGGAATGTAATCTCTTGAATAACACCTCTTTGAAGGAATCCTAATGAAACATAGAAGTTTATTTTTCATGAGAGAATAAGAAAATGGACACGGGTATAGTGGTTATGAGTGATTTTTAAAAATATTTGATAATAATAGTAGATTATTAGGAGAAAGTGGGTGTTGAGGTGTTGTATTTATACATTAGGAGGGTTATCTTTTACTAATTAAATAATGATTGTTTTAAATTTATATCCAACCATAGTATGGTGGGATATATTATAATTAATTAGTATTATAATTATTTTTTTATAGGATGGTTATGGTTGATCAACACATATAACAACCATTTAATGTTATATGTTTTGGTTATTTTATCCTTTATCCTTTTAACTTTATTCTGAAACATTATTTTACTAATACTAAAACAAATCTTGTTATTACCATGAAAATTTATTTATACCTAAACATTAAAATATACATATAAAATAATTTTGATATCCTTAATACTACCCTTGAATCAATTTTTCTATTATAAAAACATAAAAGTTTCCAAATTATATTTATAATTAATCATGAAAACTCAATGAAAACATGTTTTAAAAAATGTTGTTTTTTTAATAAAACCGTACTTATACCAAAATAAGGTATAAATATTTTTTAACTGTAAATAACTATAATTTAAATATCTAAAAAATAAATATTTTACATTTTAATTAATTTAAAATCATAAATTTTATTTTAAATATAAATCTAATTACAGTTTTATAAAAAACTATATTTTTTTAAATTAATTGAAAAAATAAATGATTCAAAAAATTATAAAAAAATTGTCCTAAAATAATCATAAATCCAAGAATACTTTTCATTTAATTTGGTATATTTTATATAGGTTTTAAAAAATAATTTTATTTATTTATCATAGAATTAATCAAAAGAAACTTTTTAAAGAAAAAATATATTTGAATATTAAAATTAATTAAAAAAATTATTTACATATTAGAAAATAGTTTATTAATTAATTATCAAAGAGATAAAAATTTATATATTAAATAATATGGCTAATACTCTTCATTATTTTCGATTAAATGGCTTGGTTAAAATGGTCTTGTTAAAATAATAATATTTTTGAGTTTTTTCAATATTAGTGTTCTATGAAATGTTAGATATCAAGTAGAATATATTATTTTTATAAATAGGTGTACCAAAAAAATCACGAGGTTAAATAAAATTCCCATGATATATGTGTTCCATGTAATAAAAATTAGTTATAATAATAAAATAATAATAACAAAGTTAATGAAATTGGGTTGCATATGTTTCTTCATATCATATTCATAGAAATATTAATAAATAAGACACTTGTGAAATTACCACAATGCATGTATTACCCCATCCGCATGAAGGGATAATAGACTAAATATTTATTTATATTCAAGTAACATATATACATAATATATAATTAATACCTTTCATTAATGGATTTTTTTCCTTGATAAAAATACTTTAAAAAAATTCTTTGAGAAAAATATGCATTTTAATTTTGGTAACATAAAAGGATATAGATGGATAAATATTTTAAAGGATCTTATTTATCATTTCTTGAGAAAATAACCATTCTATTTTGAAAATTTTATTTTATATATATATCATTATAAAACCATAATTAAAAAAGTTTTATAATAATAAAATATTAAACATAAAAAAGATTCATTAAAATATTGAGTCAGCATGATTGTGGAAGAGTTCTGTTCATGAAGAATATGTCAAAAAATGAATGCTTTCACATTTTTTTAGAAATGATCAAATATAACAATTTTGGAATCGGATAAAAATATTCAATTTTTAAATATTTTAAAAAACTAATTAAGGGTAAAAATAAATATAAACAATAATATTAAAACAATTATGAAATAAAAAATTATAAAAATTGATTTTAAAGGAAAATTATTTTTTGACCGAATAGAAAAATGAGGTCATATTTTTTTAAAAACATGAACATATTTATTTTATGTATCAAAGGAAATAAAATGTTATTTTTAATTTAAAAAATCATGAATAAAGTTTTTAGATGATAATTAATGTTTTTTATTAGACAATGATTATATAATTTACATTAATGGGAATTCATCTAAAAGTAACCCTGATTTAAATTATATTGAAACATAAACACCTACCATTTTGGTGACATTTGAATAAAAAATTTCCATGAAAGAATTAGATAAATTTTAATTTAAAATAACATTATTGTTGAAGGATTAATGGTATAATAAGTAAATTTTATATATATTCACCTTTCAAAATCAATTAGGTGAATAAATGAACATGTGTCTAAAAGAAGGATGTTTGGGATGAAACCCTTAACAAATTCAGATCAATGATGAAAGTGTTAATAAATTTGGTTATTGTGTGTCATTAATATAGATACATATATAGTAAATAGTAAATGAAACCTAAATTAATAAAAATGAATTTCACACATAATAGTTTTATAATATAATGAATAATTTAGACATATAACCCATTGAATGAAAATTGAGTTAAGAAATGCATTACCTTTTTATTCTTCTTAGATGAGGGATCATTGTCATATAAAGTTATATTTTTCAATAAGTAATTAAATTATAATATTTTCATATAATTATTTATAACAACATTTATGATCCTTTTTATATCATTTTATCACCACTCCGTTAAAAATATTTGATTATCTCTATTATTATGGTTGTCAATTTCCTTTTTTGTATCCTTCATGATTCTCATTGATGTACTCAAATAATAATCATGGGTATTTCTTTTACCATATAAAAAATATAAATTTTATTACTATATTATTTGTTCCATAGAGAAATATTTTTAATCATTATTAAATATTTCACATTGAGAATGAATTACATTACTTTGTAGAGATGACAAGTCATTCGTCTGCACGAGCGACCTTATCATTAACTTAATAGTTTAATGGTAAATAAATTTAAATTTATATTGAATTTAGATTATCAATATTGTTTCATATACATCACATATTTTCATTTAATTTATCCTCTCTTACATTCAATGTAAATATTAATTAAATAATTGAATAAAATCACTTAGTGAAGTAATAGTCTACCATACTCACCAACAATGTTTTCATTTATTCTATAGATTAAATGGTAAGAAATTATATAACATATTTATCTTCATGAATCCCTAATATTTCATTAATATGAAATACCTTAATAAAATTAATCATTATTAGATTATATATAAAGAATAAATGAAAAAGTAATCACATATCTAGACAAGATAGTAGTCAACTGTACACACGAATGATGTTATCTCATTCACTAAGTGATGGAATTTAAAATGTTATACATTATATTAAAATTATAAAATTATACCTATAAAAAAAATTAATTTATAATAATTATATAATTCATTATATACATCTGTGATTAGTGGTGATTGAAACCAAATTGCAACGGTGAGCGAGGCGGCATTCAACCGTACACACGGTCAACACTATTGCTTCCCATTTAAGGAAGGAAGATATTTTTTTAGGTCACACACATAAAATAAAAAATATAATTAAATTGAATATAATAAATTTTTTATATAATAATAGTTTAATAATCTTTCTATACTCTATAGGAATACACAAATTAAATGTCTCTACTATACACGTTATCTTTTATTTAGACTATTTAATTTAGTTCTCACAAAAAAACCTTCATTGGTTGAATTTGTTAATAAAATAAGTCATATAATATGAGATGAAGAATTTATGGACATTATTTTAATATTTATTAGATTAATAAATGGTTTTTGGAACATTGGTTGAAAAAGAGAGGGTGTAGGCTTTTATATGGGAGGTGAGTTTTATATATGACAATTTTAAACGAAAATATTTTACCAAATTTTTATCATTTAAAAAGGTTAAATAATGGAATATTATAGAAAATAATATGTGATATGGTTGAAATATAACCATTAAATGGGTATTAGATAATTATATTGTTCATTAACACTATATTAATTTTAGTTTTACTTCCAGGTAAATCTATTTTACCTTAACTGTAGAAAATACTTTTTTTATGTATCCAATATTCACTATGGAATAAAATTAAGTACATATTTTCGGAGAAGGTAAATTTTTATGAATAAAAATATAGAATCCTATATTCTAAAATAATATGATTTGTGATTAATAATTTAATTTAGTATTAAATTGGAAAACAATTTGAAAATATGGTATTTCAATGAAAAACATTCAAATGATTAAAAAAATTCATATGAGAACTGAATATAAAACTAATTCTCATGACATAAATTAGTAAAATTTTAATATTAAAAAAATAATTAAAATTTGCAGAAAAATTCAATATAATTTATATTTCTAAATAATTTAAATTAAATGTCAATTTTTAATTAATTTTATTAACTATTCATTAAAAAATAAATATTTTGTGAAAATTCTCAAAATTTCACAAAAATATTTTTTTTTCAAATAATGATTACAAAAAATGATGTTCTTTAGTCAAATAAATTTTATAATTTAGTAAAGAAAACATTTTATATTTGTAACACCCCAGGTAAATAAAGAATATGACATTTTTATATTTATCCATATTTGTGATTAAAATATTAATATTACATTAATGGGGATGCTATGCTCGATGGTGTACCCAACACGCAACAACTAGTTTCTTCGGAATCATACGTTGCACTCTAATAATAAAATAATATTATTTTAAATAGTAGTTAACGCCTAGCCGTGGTAATGGAGGGAATGAACAGAACTAAATACAATATGATTATATATGTTTTTCAAATATTTTTTATTTTTACAATAAATGTTAGAGGATTAAAAATGCAAATGAATCCAATTTTTAAGCATAAACATTCTAATATTCATTAAAAGGTCAATTAACCGCCTTTTGATGGCGAACCACTTTTAAATCCACTTTTTGAAAATTTTATGTGTTATATTTGACAAAATAAAATTCTTATTTATAATCGAGACATCAAAATTTACTTTGTGTAAATTTTTGGTATCATTCTGAAAAAGTTCATTTTTTAATGAATAGTGAAAAATGTTGTATTTTAATTCAAAACCTCTTTTAATCTAATTTATTTATATGATTAGATTATCTTTTGAATTGGTTTTAAAGTGAAATTAGAATATATTTTTACCATTTAATCCAATAGTGGTCATTGGAATTAATTTCACTTTGAAATCGGACTTAAACTAGTGTCAATCTTTTGATACATTTTGTTTCATAAAAACACGCTATTTGTTTTGATAGCTGGAATTAATTATTAAATTAATTAATGCAACTTATATGTTTTGAATTTTTTAAAATAGACTTCATTTTTGAATTCGGAATATCAAATATAGATTAGGGTGAAGTTTTGGTATTTTTCTGAAAAACATCAACTTTTGATGAATAGTGAAACCACTAAGTGGTACTTATAAAAAACTGATTTTCCATTTAAATGAAATTTTACCACCTCTGTGTTTTGAATTTCAAAAATTCGACATACATGGTTGTCATTAAGAAGTAAAATTTGGTTCAATGGAATTAAATTTTTTTTGGTGAATAGTAACTTTTAAGTTTTTAATCGCGATTAGAGGTAGTTATTGTAGTTTAAGGTAAAAATAATGTTTTAATAATATGAAATGACCTAGACACATGTCCTACCCTCATTTGATGAGTCATGGAAGACCAGGAAAATACATGGGTCAACTTGGGGACCCCATGGAGCCACTTTGGTTGGAAAATGACATAAATACCTTTTTATTTAATGTTAAAGTAAAAATGACACAAACATGAGATGTTTTACTAAAACAATTTTTACATGGGGTTATACAAGTAATATTTTTGACTATAAAATATAAATGGAAATCTAAAAAGATTTACTACATCATAGTATTTTGTTTATATTTTTTATACATTAAATAAATTAAATTATTTATGACATCATGATGATGTAGCGATGACCTCATTATTTAACGATTTAAATAAAATGGAAAGATAATGTAAAATCTAAGACCTAAACATGTCCAAAACCTATTGGATGGGTGTATTTCGAACCCTTATCACCTTATCCTCGAAACGTATCAATGTGGGACTTTTTAAATATGAAACTCATTTTCAAATAAAGTAACATTTCTTTACTTTCCAAGAGTGCCCCTCCTCTCCTCTTATAAAAGGCCCCCACCTCTACCTCCTTACCCACACTACCAAAGCCTTTGGATCGGCCAACCCCTGCCCATTTTCTCTGTCAACATCCCTCTCTAACTCCTTGAATCCTCAAATTGGGCAGAAGTCTTCCCAAGGAAGCCTTTGAGCTCAAACCAATGGGAGTTACCCGATTTTAAGGTAACGTCTTCACTTGTGTCCTTTTGTTTTATTTTGCTTCTCCAACCCCCTAAACTCTTTTTATTCATTTCTTTTGTAACAACTCCAATATCTTAAATATACTATGATGTTTTTATAAGAAGTATTAGAGCTACACTTACACACAACATCGTCTAATAGTTAAAGAACATATTGTTTCTGTGGTTGGCGATTTTCTGCCTCACGAAACGATGATTGTTCAATATTCTTTTAACACCTTTAAAGGTGGACATTATGATGTCACTGTATTTTATATATGATATATATGTTATTTATGTTTACAATATGCTTCTGTATTTTATATTTAAACCATACCTTTATTCTTTTCATTTTGTGTAAATGCAATAATTTCATATGAGGAAGTGTGGACTACCGCCCCCTCAAGTGATGTGACTCATACATACAATACATGGAACGTATAAAGAATGAAATTACTGAACATATGTGACCTATATAACATATATATTATACTGTAATTATAATATATATATATATCATTTATTTTTAATTCCGTTAATATGACAAAGAAAAAATGAAAGTAGCGTTCATGCATACGTACGGCCTACCGTCTCCATGAACGGTGCTTTTCGTTTTTTATCTATAAATGATATGGAATAGTATAAAATGAATATGTACTGGATATATATGATATTTTAATCAATAATAATATTCTGGAAATTATTTACTTATAACTACATGGACAATCATTTTTCAAACAAGTTCATTTTTTACTAATGTACTAAACATCGGCAAAAACGTCTGATACGAACTAACATTATTAAACAATTATTATAACATTATAATATGTGAAATTAAATGAATAATAATCTTAAAAGGATGTCCTTAGGAAATTATAAATTGACCAAAGTTTATTATTCATGAATATAAAGAAACGAACAAGACAAGTTGGACTTGAGGTAAGGGATCTGACTCCTCTCTTTCTTTTAAAGTACACTCTTTTATGTCATTCCTTTTAAAGATAATCTTTCTTCTTATTGGGATATTATTTTATATTACTCTTACTGTAATTTTTATGTTCATATGAAGAGATACCCTATTCTCTATCATCAATCCATTTTGGAAGTTTTGAGTGGCGCCGTTAGGCTACCGATTTTTCGTAAGAGATCCAACCTCTCTCTTTCTTTTTAAGTACTCTCCTTTATGTCACATATTTTAAGCTCCTCTTTGTTATGTTGGGGGATTTTATTTTATATTAATCTTTCTATAAACTTTATGTTTATATGATGATAGACCCTATTTCCTCTCATCAATCCATTTTGTAAGTTTTACGTGGCGCCGTTAGGCTGCCGAGTTTTCGTAAGAGATTTTTCATCTCACTTTTATTCCTATGATATTTATGCTAATTTTTCCACAATTTCCTTTCAGTGGTGTATGTACTTCCCATTATTTTACTCATTGTGTAATATAATTTCATTTATTAGTATTTACATCAATTTTGTATTGTCCTTCTTTCACGGGGCGTATGTTTCGAAAGATACCCATGTCGGTAAGGGAACATTTTGCGCTCCTCTTTTTAAAAGACTTCTTTTGTTATGTCTTTAAATTCATATACTATTATGTTGGGATATGTTCTTATATATCCTTATTGATTTAAATTTTATTTCCATGTGATGAGATACCCTTTTTATCTCTCATCAACTCATTTTCTGAATTTTTCAGTGACACCGTTAGGCTGTCAAAATTTTGCAAGGGAACTTCTTAACCCAAAATTTGATTCTTTGGGATAAAAATGTACTCCTTGAATATGTCGTTCTATGAATATGTGTGAATAAACTCTGATTGTTTTACACTTAATATCCACTTATATTTGGGGTATTCGTTTGTCACACATAATTATGTAATTGATTTGTCCTTAAACCAAGGATACCGTCTTTGTAAGGGACTTCATCTCAATCTCCTTTCATTGAGGCATATTTTGTTTTATACACAACATTATTTTATATGGTGTATAAACCCCTTTGACTTTTACGTTTATCCAAAAAGGAATCTTTGTTATACGAAGTATTTTACAAAACGACAAAAGGGAATGTTTTTGTCATAGGTATGCGGTGACAATGACTTCTCCGCCGCCGTGACCATTATTTGAGTTTTGGCTTCCTCTACAAGCCATACCTTCTTTTTAAAAGAAAAATAAATACCATGTTTTACTTTTCTTATATTTTGGTATTGAAAATGGTTTTCATAAGGTTTTTTAAATCAATGTGTTTTATTGATATCTTGTGATTGAAATGTGGAAATGTTATGTTTCCTTTATGCATGTTTTATGTGATACGATTATGTTATGGTTCTTGGGCATTGTTATGAAGACGGGTGGTTCCGTGATAAACTAAGGGTGGGTGATCACGATATAGCTCTTCAATGCATTGGGTAACGCGAAGGAGTGAACCATTAAGGTTTCTCCGAAGAGATTTAGGGAATATACAATGGTGGGTATTCCAAACGTAACCAAGAGGGTTACTCCCTACGTAAAAATGTTATGAATGCCTCAAGTTACCTTTTATGTCTTATGATTGCTATGATTTATTCATGATTTGATGAGGTATGCTAAAGTGCCTATGTTTTATAGGAAAAGTATGATTTCATTCTTATGTATATATGAACTCATGTTTCCTTTCCATATTTTTTATAACCATTACTGAGCTTTTTATGCTCATCCCACGTTTTTTTAAATGTTTTTCACAGGTCAAGGGAAAGGTACATGATATGATGATAGTGTCAAGGAAGTGTCAAGAAAGAATCCATGCTTTCTTTTAAAATATGTTTCCGTTGATGGAAAATAATGAATACTATCTTTTATGTAACAACTTTGTTTAAATGTGGAATGTAATGCAAGTTTTATGATCTAATTCTCTAAAACTCTAAACCTGAAAATATCCTCAATGTGTAATCTTGTAATAACTCAAGATTAAGTAAGGTTTAAGGCTGGGGACTTATAGTTGGTATTAAAGGAAGGATTAGATAACTTTAGAGGTTAGGGTATTCTCTAAGCACAAGTGACATTACCATAATTGTTAGGATTTCAGTAAGAGTCCTAGTTTTAGATAAAGTGAATGTGTAAGTATATCTTAGTGTTTATCTACCTCATTAGTAAATGATGGTTTTGTTGATATACTCACACTGAAATTTCTGTTTTTAGTGAATGGATGGATCTAGGAGGCACCAAAGTGACAATAGGTTTGAAGGAAACTGTGGTGGTTCTCTGATTAAGAGACTGGATGAAATGGGGGATTTAATGAGGAAACTCGTGGTTGTTCTAAACCAACTATCAAGGAGTCATGATCAACCACTTGAACCTTGGTATGATTTATAATGCATCATGTACGAGATGACCAATCTATGTGGAAGTTCAGGTAATAATTATAAAGGTAACCATTAGAGATTATACGATCCATACTTTTGAGGTAATTATGGGTTATTATATGTTATGATGGAAAATGAAAGGCATGAGATAAACATGAGGATAAAATATGTTATGATCATTTTTGAATATTTTATCTCGTTTTGGGGAATGTTTTAAGAATTATATAGTTTTGGAAAAAGGACAACACGCAGACCGTGTGACAACCCGTCCCGTTGGACAAAGCTGCGGGAATCAAACCCAAAACCAAAGTGCGACTGGTATTTATCGCCTACGACTGGACTACGTGAAGTCCCTGGTTAGTTTGACTAATTATTTTTAGTTAGATGATTTTTGGAATCAAGAGTAAGGTTATTTTTGGTTATCTATGGAAATGATTATCCTGTCATCGAGGATATGTGATTAGGTTAATTACTTTTCAATATGAGAATTTAAGAGCAACTGATGTTGTTTGGAGATAAATGTTACGATTTAACATGGAAGACAATGTGACTAAATCCTTCAAATATTTGGGTTTCAATATTAGTTTGGTTTACTTTGAAGAATTTTATGGACAAATTGTTTATCAAATGGTCCTCGTTGAACTTTGGGTTTTGTTGGACAAATTTTGGAGATTAAGAAGAGATTTTCTTTTTATAAAGGGTTATCCTTCTATGGATTATCTGATCGTGTACAAACCATTTTGGTTTTGGTTTTGGTTAAATTCTAAAGACATGGGAAGTATATAGTTCTCTTTTGTGGATTAGGTTATTCTCAGGAAGTTGATTATAGTACTCTTAATGCGAACAAGTCTTCCTAAAAACTCGTCTTTTGGAGAAAATATGAGTTTGATTAAGGAATCTAGTAAAAGTTGAAATTCTACATGACAAGTAGGAATGTTTCATTATGATTTAGTTAAGCTCAAAAAATAAATTCCTCAATGAAGAGTAACTTGAAACAAAAAATGTTTTCTATTAACTTTTCCTACTGGGGATTCAAATACCGTTTAACCCACCACAAGTTTGTGATTTTTTTGTGGTTAACTTTCTCCTAAGCATGTTTTTTATCACTCTCCATCAGAACATGAACCTATGTTTTCTCCTCCATGTCCATGTTTTCCTACATGGAATCCTAGTATGGGTTAACTCGGGTGACCTCTGTACTTATCTTTCTTTATTTTAAAGTGATTATTTTACCGACTGTTGTTCCGATGTGGGACTTTCAAGGATGTTTCCATGCTCAATTTTAAAATTGTGAGGACGCAATTCCCAAAAGGGGGGAAGGATGTAACACCCTAGGTAAATAAAGAATATGAAAATTTTATATTTATCCATATTTGTGAATAAAATATTAATATTACTTTAAAGGGGATGCTATGCTCGATGCCGTACCCAACACACAACAACGAGTTTCTTGGGAATCTTATGTTGCACTCTAATAATAAAATAATATTATTTTAAATAGTAGTTAACGCCTATACATGGTAATGGTGGGAATGAACATAACTAACTAAAAAATGATTATATATATATTTCAAATATTTTCACTTTTTACAATAAATGTTAGAGGATTAAAAATGCAAATGAATCCAATTTTTAAGCATAAACATTCTAATATTCTTTAAAAGGTCGATTAACCGCCTTTTGATGGAGAACTTCTTTTAAATCCACTTTTTGACAATTTTATGTGTTATATTTGACAAAATAAAATTCTTCTTTAGAATCGAGACATCAAAATTTACTTTGTGTAATGTTTTTGTATCATTCCGAAAAAGTTCATTTTTTATTGAATAGTGAAAAATGTTGTATTTTAATTCAAAACCTCTTTTAATCAAATTTATTTATATGATTATATTATCTTTTGAATTGGTTTTAAAGTGAAATTATAATATATTTTTACCATTTAATCCAATAGTGGTCGTTGGAATTAATTTCACTTTGAAACCGGACTTAAACTAGTGTCAATATTTTGATACATTTTGTTTCATAAAAACACACTATTTGTTTTGATAGCGGGAATTAATTATTAAATTAATTAATGAAACTTATATGTTTTGAATTTTGTAAAATTGACTTCATTTTTGAATTCATAATATCAAATATAGCTTAGGGGGAAGTTTTGGTATTTTTCTGAAAAACATCAATTTTTTATGAATAGTGAAACCACTAAGTGGTACTTAAAAAAACCGATTTTCCATTTAAATGAAATTTTACCACCTCTGTGTTTTGATTTTCAAAAATCCGACATACATGGTTGTAATTAATAAGTAAAATGCGGTTCAATGGAATTAAATTTTTTTTGGTGAATAGTAACTTTTATGTTTTTAATCGCGATTAGAGGTAATTAGTGTAGTTTAAGGTAAAAATAATGTTTTAATAATATGAAATGACCTAGAAACATGTCCTAACCTCATTGGATGAGTCATGGCCGACCAATAAAATCCATGGGTAAACTTGGGGACCCCATGGAGCCACTTTGGTTGGAAAATGACATAAATACATTTTTATTTAATGTTAAAGTAAAAATGATCAAACATGAGATGTTTTACTTAAAAAAAATTTACATGGGGTTATACAAGTCAGATTTTTGACTATAAATAATAAATTGAAAGCTAAAATGATTTCCTACACCATTATATTTTGTTTATAATTTTTATACATTAAAGAAGTTAAATTATTTATGATATCATGATGATGCAGCGATGACCTTATTATTTAACGATTTAAATAAAATGGAAAAATAATGTAAAATATAAGACCTAAACATGTCCAAAACCTATTGGATGGGTGGATTTAGAACCCTTATCACCTTATCCTTGAAACATATCAATGCGGGACCTTTTAAATCTGAAACCCATTTTCAAATAAAGTAACATTTCTTTACTTTCCAAGAGTGCCCCTCCTCTTCCCTTATAAAAGGCCCCCACCTCTACCTCCTTACCCACAATTCCAAAGCCTTTGGCTCAGCAAAAACCTGCCCATTGTCTCTCTCCACATCCCTCTATAACTCCTTGAAGCCTCAAATTGGGCAGAAGTCTTCCCAAGGAAGCCTTTGAGCTCAAACCAAAGGGAGTTACCCGATTTTAAGGTAATGTCTTCACTTGTGTCCTTTTCTTTTATTTTTCTTGTCCAACCCACTAAACTCTTTTTATTCATTTATTTTGTAACAAATCCATAATCTTCAATATACTAGGATGTTTTTATAATAATTATTAGAGCTACACTTACACACAACTTCGTCTAATGGTTAAAGAACATACTGTTTCTGTGGTTGGCGATTTTCTACCTCACAAAACGATGATTGTTCAATATTATTTTAACACCTTTAAAGGTAGCCATTATGATGTCACTGTATTTTATATATGATATATATGTTATTCATGTTTATAATATTCTTCTTTATTTTATATTTAAACCATACCTTTATTCTTTTAATGTTGTGTAAATCTGATAATTTCATATGAGGAAGTGTGGAGTACCGCCCCCTCAAGTGATGTGACTCGTACATGCAATACATGGAACGTATAAATAATGAAATTAATGAACATATGTGACCTATATAACATATATATTATACTGGAATTATAATATATATATATCATTTATTTTTAATTCCGTTAATATGACAAAGAAAAAATGAAAGTAGCGTTCATGCGTACGTACGACCTACCATCTCCATGAACGGTGCTTTTCATTTTTTATCTCTAAATGATATGGAATTGTATAAAATGAATATGTACAGGATATATATGATATTTTAATCATTAATACTCTTCTAGAAATTATTTACTTATTACTACATGGACAATCATTTTTCAAACAAGTTCATTTTTGACTCATGTACCAAACATCGGCAAAAAAGTCTGATATGAACTAACATTATTAAACAATTATTATAACATTATAATATGTGATATGAACTGAATAATAATATTTAAAGGAGGTCTTTAGGAAATTATAAATTGACCAACGTTTATTATTCAGGAATATAAATAAACGAACAAGACAAGTTGGACATGAGGTAAGGGATCCGACTCCTCTCTTTCTTTTAAAGTACACTCTTTTATGTCATTCCTTTTAAAGCTCATATTTCTTGTTATTGGGATATTATTTTATATTACTATTACTGTAATTTTTATGTTCATATTATTAGAGACCCTATTCTCTCTCATCAATCTATTTTGGAGGTTTTGAGTTGCGCCGTTAGGCTGCTGAATTTTCGTAAGAGATCCAACCTCTCTCTTTCTTTTTAAGTACTATCCTTTATGTGACATATTTCAAGCTACTCCTTGTTATGTTGGGGGATTTTCTTTTATATTCATCTTTCTGTAAAATTTATGTTGATATTATGAGAGACCCTATTTCCTCTCATTAATCCATTTTGGAAGTTTTAAGTGGCGCCGTAAGGCTGCCGAGTTTTCATAAGAGATTTTTCATTTCACTTTTATTCCTGTGAGATTTATGATACATTTTCCACGATTTACATTTAGTGGTGTATGTTCTGCCTATTATTTTACTCATTGTGTAATATACTTTCATTTATGAGTATTTACATCAATGTTGTATTGTCCTTCTTTCACGGGGCGTGTGTTTCGAAAGATACCCATGTCGGTAAGGGAACCTTTCACCCTCCTCTTTTTAAAAGACTTCTTTTGTTATGTCTTTTAATTCACATACTATTATGTTGGGATATGTTCTTCTATATCCATATTGATTTAAATTTTATGTAAATGTGACGAGATACCCTTTTTATCTCTCATTAACTCATTTTCTGAATTTTGTAGTGACGCCGTTAGGCTGTAAAATTTTTTCAAGGGAACTTCTTAACCCAAAATTTGATTCTTTGGGATAAACATGTACTCCTTGAATATGTCGTTCTATGAATATGGTTTAATATCCTCTGATTGTGTTACACTTAATATCCACTTATATTTGGTGTATTCGTTTGTCACACATAATTATGTAATTGATTTGTCCTTAAACCAAGGATACCGTCTTTGTAAGGAACTTCGTCTCAATCTCCTTTCATTGAGGCATATTTTGTTTTATACACAACTTTCTTTTATACGGTGTATAAACCCCTTTGACTTTTACGTTTATCCAAAAAGTAATCGTTGTGATATGAAGCATTTTATAAAAAAAGGGAATGTTTTTGTCATAGGTATGTGGCGACAATGACTTCTCTGCCGCCGTGACCATTATTTGAGTTTCAGCTTCCTCTACAAGACATACCTTCTTTTTAAAAGAAAAATAAATACCATGTTTTACTTTTCTTATATTTTGGTTTTGAAAATGGTTTTCATAAGGTTTTTTATATCAATGTGTTTTATTGATATCTTGTGATTGAAATGTTGAAATGTTATGTTTCCTTTATGCATGTTTTATGTGATACGATTATGTTATGGTTCTTGGGCATTGTTATGAAGACGAGTGGTTCCGTGATAAAATAAGGGTACGAGAGCCCGATATAGCTCTCCAATGCATTGGGTAATGCGAAGGAGTGAACCGTTAAGGTTTCTCCGAAGAAATTTAGGGAATATACTGTGGTGGGTATTCCAAACGTAACCAAGAGGGTTAATCCCTACGTAAGAATGTTATTAATGCCTCAAGTTACCTTTTATGTCTTATGATTACTATGATTTATTCATGATTTGATGAGGTATGCTAAAGTGCCTATGTTTTATGGGTAAAGTATGATTTCATTCTTATGTATATATGAACTCATGTTTCCTTTCCATATTTTTTATAACCCTTACTGAGCTTTTTATGCTCATCCTAAGTTTTTTTAAATGTTTTTCACAGCTCAAGGGAAAGGTACATGATATGATGATAGTGTCAAAGAAGTATCAAGAAAGAATCCATGCTTTATTTTTAAATATGTTTCCGTTGATGAAAAAAAATGAATACTATATTTTATGTAACAACTTTGTTTAAATGTGGAATGTAATGCAAGTTTTATGATCTAATTCTCTAAAACTCTAAACCTGAAAAGATCCTCAATGTGTAATCATGTCATAACTCAAGATTAAGTAAGGTTTAAGGCTGTGGCCTTATAATATTATTTTTACATAGCATGACCAATACACCTTTTGTAAAAAATGTTACACATAAGACTCTTCTTTATATTTTACTTGGTTATTGTTTTATTAATAATCAATAGATAACCATTGAATATATTTGATGCAAGTTTTAAAAATGTGTTTCATAATATTTTTAGTTTAATTCATAAGTTTCCATTAATGGATATGATTTAATGGCGATGTTAAAATAATAATATTTTAATATTGTATTATGTTTATTTATACCCAATATAGTGTGCATCACATAAAATAAAATAGATTGAATTTATTTAAAAATTATTATATAATAATGAATTAGGGAGTTAAATTTTATTATGATCCAAACTGATCACCAAAATTAGGAACATGGAGACCATGGTGATGTATCCAGTGATGAACAATATGGTTAATTTTCACGACATAGTAAAGAAAATGTTCAAGGTTATAACCTTCTTAATCTAAGGAGGAGGAAGGGTTGGAAAGAAAATAAGATGGGTCGAAAGAATTTGTAGGAGTTGGTGTCCTAGAACCAACTGTTTGTACTTCAATTACATGATTATTTAATATAATTAAATATTAAAGATATTATTACCTATTTTTAAATGTTCTACATGACTATAGTGTAATAATGTCCTGGAGTATTTTTCTTATTGACAAGGCCATAGAAGTCCCCCGCTATGATGAGAACCTTGAAGTGATATGACTATATTCTTAAATTTAGTTATGCGGTTTTATGACATACAATGGTGGGACACATAGTATATAGACCGTCAGGTGGGAATAATTGTATGCAGATGAGACTTCTTCTAATGAAGTTCATACATAGTAATCTCCAAGACCAGATATTATCAGAATAGAACTACCAATATTAATTTTTCATGTTATTGTGTCTTTGGATATTCCTATCCTGCAACATGTGTAATGGTCCTTTGACTTTATGATTTACATTAATACGTGTCAAGACTCACACACTTTGATTTACTTATTAAAACCATCATGAATATAGTTGGTAGGAAGTAGCATACATTAGGTGCATCACTAATGACATGTTATTAATAAATAAGTTGAGTAATGATTTATACCTTCCATTTATAAAAGTTTATATCTCTACACATTTATTTAAATAGAACTGGCACATGAAATTCCATGGCCATCATGTAACGATGATTTTGTTTTAGGTAGTTATAGAATGACATATCAAACATAAAATTTGATGAAACTATCACAAAACTAGCATGATGAGATTTTGAGACAAAGGGATTATATTACACAATGATCATTTTCATGTGGATGTCTTTGTTATGAATCTATGATCCTTCTCTTGGGTTCTTTGACCCATTTCCGGACAATACTCCTGGACTTTAGTAAAGCTCACCTCATTCCAACAAGAATTAATACTTTAGGGTCACACACTATGTGTTTTTCCTGGTCTTAGTTAAGTTCTATTTTTAATTTAATTAATGAAAAAAATTATTCTCAAGATAGTGGAATAATTCTATTCAATTTATAATGATTTCATAAATTAAAAAAATATTTATTTGCAGGATTATGAAAAAAACTACATTTCTTTATTTTACCAAACAATTAAATAATATTTATTGACTATTTTGTAAATAAAATACATATTTAAAATAATAAATTATTTATTTATTTATTCAGGTGTTTAATAAATGGAAGTGGAGTTATTTCGACCAAGTTCATTCTAGTAGTAAAATAAATATTTTCAAGATGATAAATAATTATTCAACAAGTTAGATCAAAGAAAATTAATAGAAACACTGTTATAATTATGTGGCACATGATTTTATTTATGAATCTGTTTTGCACAAGTTGGCACACCATAAATAATGATGCGGTTATTGTTATTATGTAGCATGGGTTTTCTCTAAGGTTAGGAATTTATTTAATTGCTATTATGCAATTAAATATTATAATTGAATTCCCATGTCAATAAATATATATGTATATCTACTGTGCCATGTACAAGAAACTGGTGATGCAAGAGAAATTCCACATTAAGAATTTTCTCTCAAATCCTATCTTCTCTCCCTCTCATGAATGAGAGAACTTATTCAAAATTTATGAACATGCGATCAAGATCTATCGATGAAAGAAATTTTCATCACCGCACTAGGACCCAAAAATTGAGTGGCATCAATCAGAGTCCATTGGAGCACATGTGGATTACCACTAGAGGGATTCTTGTTTTGATTGTCACAAGGGAAATGAGACGATCTGAAAGGTTAATTCTAGACGATAAACATCATCAATGAAGAAAGTATGGAAAAACCATGTATTTTATTTTTTAGAAATTAATTATAAATTAACTATAAACATGACATGTGAGATCCTATCTAAAAATTTCAGGAAACTTCCTTCTTTATCTAAATATTTGATTTGATTCAATGGAGACTGGGGTTCATCATTGTATTGACCTCAGAATAATCATTGATCATAGTAAAAATTTAAATTTTGTTGCCGACGCAACCACACTTCCACTACGCCAGAACTATACAAGTGGTATCAAATGGAGGTTCATCTAAATTTATAATTATTTAAATAATTAGTTGATGATATACAATTTAATGGGTTAGTTTTACAATTCAAGGTTAATCATTCATGTAATATGGATTTCGAGATCTATTATTTCTCTTTTCATTTCTCGCAGATTTTACTCAAACGAATGATATTTGGATAAAAATTAACTTGAAGAACTCATCAGGAGGTGTAGAAAATTTTTCCCAGGTGACAGGAAAGTACACACTGTGTGTTTAGACTTACATGCCATGTTCTCTACCATACACACCATATAATCCAACCTAAATTCCATGTTGTTGTGTTCAGTAAAATTGGAGTTATTTTGAAATTACTCAAGTTGTGTGCATTTATTACATGTGGTTTAGTTAATCTTACACTGTTTGAGGACATAGACATATATGTAGATTCTTACTAGATTACATGTTGTGTTGAGAACTACACATAGTGTGTAGTCCCTTCGGTCCAGGGGCCAAATCGTGCAACCTATACATGGCTATACTGACAGGTATTCATATAACACATAGAAAACATTCTTTGTAGCCCAATTAACACAATCTGAAATGTAAAATTTCTGAAGTATGCTTCACATGATGAGTCCCTAGGCATCAACTTTATGAAATACGGTAAAGTCGATAGACACAGTGTAATCATAACTACACATCGTGTTCTTTAACAAATAACATAGAATTAGAAATTTATTGTTTGTGTCATATTCAGAACTATATACCATATATAAATCTCCCCATGAATTTTTAATCTATGCATTGAAACATCATGTATTCCAAATTTCATAAGAATAAAGTTGTAATGCCCCGACCCCAGTTACCCAAAGTTGGTGCATTTTTACCTAACATTGGCATGATCACAAGGGATAAAATCCCTAAATACTGATTATATTAGAATCAATGGATTTACTAGATACATAAATAAGATTTACCTTACCTCATGAAATAAAAACAACAAAAAAATTCTGCCTCTATTGACCACATTCATATCCCTTGCCCTATCCCTGCAGGTCAACCATTAAATACATCTTAACTTCATAGGAAAAATAAAACATAGAAAGGGGTTAGCTCAGATTCTTAGTATGGATAACAATATAGAAAAATATTTAATAAATAAACATAAACATTTAAGGAAATTTATAAAACTAAAACAATAGTATCTTAAAATTAAAATTCATCATTATATGTAAATGATAAATCAAATAATTCCATTTACTTATTCACATAGATATTCTACTAGTCGAATAATGATATGTAATATCAATAGATAATTTCATAATGATGGAATACATAATTCCAAATAACATAACCACATATTCATGGCCTCGTGCCAAGACAACAAATAAGATTTTGTCAAGGCCTTGTTCCTAGACACTAGTTTGTCTCATTAGACCTAATGATGGATCAGGGAGCTATAGCAGGCTCCACCCATCACTTACAAAGTTCAATGCATTACTCATTTAAGAAGGTTAAAACATAACAGAAACATTAGTATTGAAACTAGCATAAGAAATGTTAATAAATTAACCATAAACCATGAATCGTATAAAAATAACACATCCACAATCCAACATATCAAAAAAACATCAACACAATGTGGATTTTTTTTATCATAATAAATCAACTTCAATCAAGTATATATCCCTTAATTTTTTTTGACATGGATGAAATCAAAACTATTTGAGATAAATATCTCTTTTTATTTTGAAATCATTTAAAACTAATGAAATTATAAAAGAAAACATTTATTTTAATAATATTAATATAATCTTTTAAGGGAAGCATAAAAGGTTCTATAACGGTGGAGAATAACTGCACCCTCCATATAAGATAAAATAACATTCTTACCTTATTTTTTTTCAAAAAGGTCATAATGTACCTTGTTTGGAAAATGATAGAAAGATTTCTTTCAAACCATTTTATAAACAGTAAAAAAGGGTATTAATGGATTTAACACATATTCTAATAAATAGTAATAAAAGTTTTAAATAAATTTTTAAGAGACACATATGTGGATGATAAAGAGGTCCCAGTAGACACTTACATAAAAAACCTCGGATAATAATGATATTGTGAAATCAATCCATACCTTCTACTTTTCCATGGTCCAGGGTATGTTAACCTACTTTAAATCAGGTAAATCCCTTTGGCTTGAACCAAAACGCATTCTTGAAGTTCCTTCTAACTAAGGTATGGATTCTAGGGGAATGATTTGGATGTAGGGATCTTAATTGGGCAGAGGTTGGATGAGCCAAGGGGCTTGAGAGGTGTGAGTAATGGGTTAGAGGTGAGGGCATTTTATAAAGGGGAGTAGGGGATCATTATGATTGTATGAAAATATTATTTTATTATATAATTATTTTCAGTTTCTAAAGGTCCAAAACTCATTAAAGTAGTTCATAATATGACTCATGTTTGAAATAAAATCATCCAAAAATAATTGGATAGGTTTTGTATATTTTTTTAATTTTTATAATCTCATTTATTTAAATCATTAATTATGTGGTAAACACTGCATCATCATTTTGTCATAAATATTTTTATATATTTTATGTCTAAAAATTATAAAAAATACCATGATGTAGTAAATATTTTTATCTTTCAAATTAATATTTATAGTCAAAAATATAACTTATATAACCCCTTGTAAAAATTATTTTACTAAAAGATATATGTTTATGTCATCTTTGTCTTTACATTCAATTAATTAATATAATGTGTCATTATCCCTACTAGAAATTAAAGTTATAGCCATGAACCTATACCCAGGATTTTATTGGTTTGTGGCTATATCATTATAATTACCAGGGTTTAATTTAATAATCGTGGATATACTGAGTTTTTTCCTATTTGGTATCAAGGTCCCCTAATTTGCTGCTCTCACGCTCCTCCCAACTTCTTCTCCTCATGGTTTCTTCTCCTCCTGACAAGTTCTCCTACCCAACCTCACCTAACTGCGGCGTCCTCCTCCCCAACCATGCCGGACCACGACTCCCTCCTCCCCCGATGACTTCTCATCCCTGATGTTTTCTCCTCACTGAGGTGCCCTCCTCCCTGATGAATTCTCCTTCCCAACCTCTCTTCCCCTTCCTCTCCTCAATGCGGCGCCCTCCTCTCTAATTAACTCTCTCACCATGACACACTCCTCTCTCATAACATTTCACCGCGACACCCTCCTACTGTCTTACAATCAAGGTAGGTATTTTATACCATGTTATTTCATCAATGTTCTGATTTTAAGGTTGTACTGTGGATTGAGATTATTCTGAATTTCATCATGGAAACATTAGTATGATGACTCAGTTAAATGATATTATCATATATATAAATTAATATTTATAGCGTATATATATAGGTATTTAATGGGATAGGCCTAGGGAAACTCTAACTTATGTTGAAGCAGATATGCATGATAAGGATTACAGACTCAAGGATCAACTATGTTTCCTTTTCTGTAATTGATATCTTTATTATTACAATTGTTTCTTGACTAGGATGAAAATATTTTATGTTCATGTACTTATGACAATAGATTTGTAAGCTCGTCATTGGGGTGGCCTATTAAGATTACTTCTCACCACTATACGTTCACCTAGATATATGTGAAATACTGACTTCTAATTTCGATATTGATAATGGGTTGTATGTTGTATAGGGATGAGGCTTATTGTTTCACGATCAAGAAGAACCACTTATTAAGATTCAAATAATTAGTCTAGGGAAGCACTGTAGTTTCATGGAGACTGGGTATGCGGTCTGGATTAAAGTTAGTAGGAGATCATTATACTTTAGTTTAGTTTATTTTATGTTATATTGTATGTATGAATGGACTAGTGGGTGACTATTATTATTTGTATGACATGGATATTTGGAATTTTATATCCTTTAATTTATTATAGAAACATGTTCTATTTCGATCTACTCAATACTTCTACAGTATGATTATTACTTATATAGATGTTATCTGATTATTTCAACTATTGGTACTTAGATACGATGGTATAGTCTCCCTAATACACCACATTTAGACCCTAACTACTAGTTTGTAAACATCTAGTATATGGGGAGGCACACTTGAGGTCTTGTGGAAAACCAACTCAGGGAACCCATTTAGTGGCACCCTGGTATGGATGATAGAAATTGGTATCATGGGTTTTTATCCTATAGTTATATTAATTTTTAAAATATGATAGAATAAATTATATGGAATGTGTTGTAACCTATGATGGGTATTAGACTATTGTTTTGAGAACACCTATTTCGAAAGGAAGTCCTAGTTTCCAGGGTTATGGGATTGTTGTTCTGTTCTGTGATGTTACAGTCATATATGATTTCTTCTTTGAATGACAGTCATATTGTATTTATGTTATATTTTATTATGGATTTATAGGTCATGGACTATTAATAATAGTCCAAGGATTGATTTATACCCTTTTCCGACCAAGGAAAGAGGCGTCTCACGCATCATATTTGGCGCACATGGTTCACGTGTTATAGGCCAACTAGTGTGTGATTTTAAAATCGACAAAGGTCAATCATATTAAATTCCTATAGAAACCAAAATGTTGTTTTCCCATAATTTATTTTGGTTGAATTATACTCAATTAAGATGACTTAAATATATACATATATTTCATTATGATGGAAGGTGATGTGGATATATGTGGAGACGTTTAACGGTGAGGAAGATGACTTAGTCCTCATGCACAAGAGGTGTAGTGATCCTCTATGGTTGATAGGGGAAATGATTCCCATGTGTAAGGCCCCATATACGGTATTGTTTCATAGGTTCATTTTATTAAGTTTTAGTAACAACCTATACAATGTTTTCCTCATAGCATGGAATGACATTCTAATTAGACGACCTTTATTTGTTGTTATTTAGTTATATTGCTGAGTACGATGCTGATAGGTACTGGGATATTTTTTTTGAACTATAACATGAGAGGATACTATTATATGTCAATTTATAATGAGTGTTAGTTCAATATGTATTTTACATTTTATCGTGACACTCCATGGGTCAGTCACTTATGAGGATTCTCAGAGAGAATCGGGCCCTTGTAGACCGTGTTGATAGTTTTGACCCTCATAGGTTAGTGTTATCTTTACATCTCTTAGAGAAGTTTGATCTTTTGGGACTGGTAGGTTGACATTGTTAGGTAGTTGTGAGAATTGACAATTAGGGATTGATGGAAGATCTATAGGACCTTAGTTTTGACCTTGAACCTTATAGGTTGACATTTCAATTTGATGAAGGGAAACCTTTGAGTAGGTTTGGCTTAGGTTTATGGATACCTTTTAAGATAGTGATATAGGTTATATGGTCATTTGAGATCAATTCATGATTAGTACATGAGTTTTCGGATATAGCTATGTTGATGCCTTTGACATTTGATGAAGAACATTGGGTGATTTGTGTATCAAGATTGGATTTGAAGAACATGATATTTTGGGCACCTAGCCCTATTAACTAGTGTTGTCACTATTACTAATGTATTAAGAAAATTGGTAGATTCTCATGATTGGAATGAAACCATTTGATAGTTGGTCATGGAAATAAATCATGTCATATGTGAGGTTCCCAATTTAGAAGAGGATTTCGAATGCAGATTTCGGATTTATGAAGATGACGTAAGGTGTAGCATGGTAAAATTACTCTTGTGATGGATTTCTAGTGGGATAATGATTTTGGTGGTGATGAAACGCATTAGTTACACATGGTTTAATTTTAACCATAATTCAGTTAGTGGCCGTGTACGAGCCAAGGACAAATGGTTTCAAAGAATTACTATGGGAATGGTATTTTGAATGTTTTGGTTAAATGATGAATGCACCTCCATGGAAGAAGAGACATTATAATTAAATAAGGTTCCATGATATGGTATATTCATGGTTAATTGATGAATTCACCTTCATTCATTTTTGATGTCGATAAGTTTTTCAAATGTAGATTCTTCTGCTGGACCCGGAGCCAGAACTGAAGCTGGAGCTGTAGTCGGAGTCGGTCCCAGTGTTGGTGCTGGTACAGATGCTGATGTCAATGATGATTGCTGGTGGCATGAGAGGTGATGATGGTGTTTCTGTAGGAGGCATGGGTGAGGTTTATCCTGAATATGATGATACTGATATTGAGACTCACAATTTATGTGAATTGTATTTTTGAATTGTTAATATCTGTAATTTTATTATGCAGTGAGGTTTGATTATTGTAATACTGAATTGTATTACAGTGTTTTGGGCTATTTCTACATATATTGAATTATGGTATTATGAGATATGTTTGTTTATTTAATAGTTATGTTTTATTATTTTTATATTGAATCGTATCCTCCTCAATGACGCTGCTGTAAGGCAGCCCCTCTATGTCATCCAGAACACCTCCGACGGTATGTAGTCCAATTTTCCATTTTTTTCTTGAGGCGGACCCTCTATACATTTCACTGATCATACTGTGATTTTTATGACATGTATTGATGTACTGGATATGGATGCATGATATGAAGACAACTAACAATAAAACATAGCCGATGTAATTGATTTTCTCCCACGACATGCAACCAGGATTGACACAAATATAAAATTTAGTAGGTAATGGTTATTTTATACCATTTTGCAAGACATTAGTAACCATTTAGTTGTGTTTTTATTGGTGATTCTTGTAAATCCTGTGATAAATTGTTTTTTTGGTTCAAAATACTTAATTAAATTACAAAGGGGGAAGGGGTGCGGGGGGGGGGGGGGGGGCAGGGAGTGTGCAAGGGGGCAGGTGGGTGTGCAAGGGGGCAGTGTGGGCAAGAGGGAAGGTGGGTCTAAAAGGGGGTAGGGGTGAAGAGGGGGTGTTGTCCAGGGGGTGGGAGGGGTGGGGGTTGCAAGGGGGTAGTTGGGGTTGGGGGGGGGGGGGGTTGTGCAAGGGGGCATGGGTAGTGCATGAACCATTGGCATTGAACGTTATTTCACATATGTTAAGATTGTAAGTGAATTTTAATAATTCTCATTTTTTCCTTCCCTTCTATCAGAATTCATTCTCGCATGCATGAAATTGCATCTATTTGTGTTTTCAGATTTTGATGGGTTCTATATGGCCAGGTTTTAGCAGAAATAATGATTAGGGAGATCGAGGCCAGTAAATGTGCACAAATTTTCAGGGTTTAAAATCAATTATTTTCCAATTGTTTATTGTTATAGAATTTGAAGGTGTATACTGAAAAATTTTAGTCATTTTTTGCACCTGTTATTTTTAGGTATTTGAGGATTCCTATAAGTCACAATTAAGCATCATAATCCTTGATGACATTGAGATGTAATTACAATCAATTTCAAAGAAATACTACTTTTGTTCCTTTCATTCGATAACCATTGTTCTGTTCTCTTCAGTACAGGATTTGGGAGTACATTTCCATTGGACCTCGTTTTTCCAATAGTATTTCTCAAACATTGATGGTCCGTTTGAAATAGCTTCCTCTCCCGGAAATCTTCACATCCCTTTTATTAGTATAAATCATTCCGAAAATATCATTATGAGGATTTATTTGTCCCAATGTCTTCATAAGTACTAGATTTCTTGTCTGTATGCCCTCGCATGATATGTTGTGTTTGTGAATAGGGATTCATGCTATTCATGGAACCAACAACAGAAAATAGCAGGGCAGGGGGAAGGGGGTAGGGGGAGGTTTTCAAGGCAAGGGGCAGGGGGGAGGGTGGAGGGGGGAAGGGGAATGGGGCAGGGGGCAGGGGCAGGGGGTGGGTGGAGGGGGGAAGGGGGAAGGGGTAGGGGTTAGGTTGGATGGGGCAGTGGGCTGTAAAGAACTGAAATTTCAATGGATTTTTTTTCATAAATACATGTTAATTTTACGAGTCCCCTAAAACTGACGGTGCAAGATTCCGAGGTTTGGTGTCCCCTGAATCAATTTCTAATGTTTTGTTCCGGTACGTTCAGTAAACCTATGAGAGGGATTTTATAACATTTGAACTCAGGCTCGGAATTGAAATATGTGTGCACCGTTGAACTCCTAGTGCCAATATTTGCTTAATAAGACCTTTACTATGATGGCAGTGAGTCGAGAATATAAGTTATTTTTTTTGGATTTTCGTGGAATGTAATAAAATGAAGTGAGGTTCACATTATTTTATTTGAGCCACCATGTGGGTGATTGGTGGTTAAAACCTCTTCATGGAAGTTTCAGGTGGGACCACCACACCTTAACCTCCCATGAGAGGTTATGGTGGTGGGGCCCACCCGAATAAAACCTCCCGTAAGAGGTTACGACGTGGGGACCACACGTGGCTTAACCTCCATATTTATGGAAGAGAGTAAAACCTCTCCTCTCTCCATCATTAATGAGGAAGAGCCTATTAACCTTTCATCAAATTAATTTTTGACAACCCTTTACATTAATCAGATGGAGCCAAGTAATTAATTAATTTTTTTTGAACTCATGACAACGAATTAATAGATACTCTAATATATTATTTGGCACAACATTGGAATTTGGTTGGATGTTTGGGAAGAGGAGATCATGGGCGGATTAGATATCTTCAAACGAATAACGAAGAATGAAGAATGTGTTCTTCCAACGAAGAATGCCGGCGATGATCCTTCTTTGACTTCTTCGCCAAACACCTACCAGTGTGGAGTGTTTTCCATAGCCAAAAAAACTTGGGATTGGAAATGTGCTGAGAATGCAACGAATGATGAACTCCTTCGTCTTCTTCCCACAACTTCATCATCGACGACCGAAAATAAATGGAAGTGGGGTTTGTTTGTGTACTATCCCTTTTCTTTTCTCATCTTCAGTTGGAAAGGAATCGAGGAAAATATTCTATAATAATTTTTGTTCATTGTACTTCTTTGATTAACCAATTGACACCACCCTAAACGCAGAGGGTGCGGCCCAAACCAACATGGCCCGACCCCACTTTCGATCATGTTTATGATGAACTTCAGCATGGCAATGAGGCGTCAGAACGATGAAGGCGGTAACAACAAAGGTTACGCTACCTGCGGCCTCCACGAACCACGTCGCCCTCGCGGCACTCCGGTGCTCCCAATCGAACATCGTCAGCCCGCTCTGGCCAGAGCCACGCCAAACTGGCCTGCCCTGCCGCCTCCCAGCTACCAACCTGCTTGGACGCACCCTACCTGGCCGAACATCACCGGCCCACCTACTGACCTCCACGTGCACCCCTGAAACCTCCCTGAATTGGCCCACACCGGCCCGAGCTGCGCCGAACTGGCCCGCTGGGCCACCTACCGGCCCCCGGAATGCCTGGTCGCACCCTACCCAGCCGAATGCTGCCAGCCCATGTTCCATCCTTTACATGTGCCACACACGCCTCCCCAACCGGCACGAATTCCGGCCTCCGCGCGCCCCGCGCGCCTCCCCGAGTGGGCCCACCTCACGAACACCCAGCCGAGCCGGTGTCCCGGCCCCCTGGCGGCCTCCCAGACGAGATGGTGTTCCGACCCCCTTGTGACACACTGGCCGAACAGGCCCGACTGCACCCTCTGGGCCGAAACACAAGGGGCCGCACCCTCGCGACGCTCCTGGCCGAACCGGCCCCGAGCCCAGGACGGACCTCCCTCACCGCCTGCTGGGCAGGGTCCAAGAGGTAGGGCCGAACCTAACAAGATGGAACGCTCAATATGCCAGGCTAGACCCAATAGGTCTGACCGGGTCAACACAGACTGGGTCGGTCCGACCAGGATGGACAGGACTCGGGCCCACCACGACCCTTTACTTTCTCTTGGCCACATCTTTGGCACCAGACGTTCGTTTGCCGATCCATCAGAGGCGTTGTAAATCATTGAGTGTAGTCGTCCAATTTAGTATACCCCATTGGAGTTTTTGGTTTAGTTGAGATAGGGTTTGGCTGGATCGTACATGAGTCCAACCGGGCCCCTAGGAAAAAAAGGCTAATAATCATAGACCAGGCGTTTGATTGACGCACCATCTTTTACATTAAGACCCCTATGACATGGCAGACCTTTGAGATAATTTTCTTGGGAATTCATGGCTGTTGATGTATCAACACTCAACATGAAGAGAAGACCCTCCCAGAATCACGCATGCTTCATGAAAAACCCTGTGGCTGGCTGTGCACTGAAGACTATTCCTGGATATTTTGTGGGTTCGACAGTTATGACTACTATTCCTGGATATGTTTTGGGTTCGACAGTTTTGCCTGTTGTTTATTGATCCTATGTGGGTTTGACAGCTCTGACTACTGTTCCTAAATCATGTATGGGTTTAATAGTTCTGGCCGCTATTCCTAGATCATGTGTGGGTTTGATAGTACATAAAACTGTTCCTGGTTCCTATGTGGGTTCGACAGTTCTGATTTTTGTTCTTGGATCCAATGTGGGTTTGACAGAATAAATGATTTAGTTATTACATCTGATCATCTCTATCGCTCTACAAAAGTTAAATACCAGTTTGAGATAAGCTAGTAACATTTGTGTTTACCTCATGATTGATATTGGTTACTAGATAACTTTGATATATATATGGAAATATACCAAAGTGTGATCATCGGTTAATTTCTTACTCTGTGGTTTATCCATGGTGGATTTTTAGAGAATATGAGAGTCTCAGGGTCCCTACAGATTATTGTAATACACACCCATGCATGGGAAATGCCCACACCTCATTGTGTTGGATGCAGACGATGGACAACGCTGACCGAGGATGAGTGTACTGGGACTGGATGGTACCGAGAGGTGGACCTCACGGTGTGAATGTACACGGAGGTGACAGACATACATGGAGTGATGAGGAGGAATTTTGTACCTACCCTATAGGTAGGATCCGTGGTGGACAATCCAGGATCATATTTCTACCTTTATGCTATTTTTACCCTTTAGTTGTACTTGTACTTTACATTTGGTATTGTATTTCCAGCCCTTTTACTTTTCAGCAATGTCTTGTTATATAGTTTTACAATAGTGTTTTGTTTCAAACTTATACTCCGTTGTGTTCGTTTTCAAATTTTAAAGGAAATGCCTTCCCAGATTTAGGGAATTACACCTTTAGTGCTATTCACCAGCCCCTGGCCTATAGAAGGCGGGCTTGGGGTAGTCACGGTATGGGCCCCAGGGGACAGGTTGTGATATGGGTGGTCTGTAGGGGGTTCTAAAGTGCATGGGGAATGGGAGGGGGTGCAAGGTGGTTGGGGACATAGGGAAAGGGGGTGGGGAAGGTTGTGTAGTTGCATGCTGGGGGGTGCAGGCTAGGGGGCTAGTTTGGGGGGGGGGGTGCTGGTGCAGGCTAAAGGGGTGGTGCAGGGGGGATAGTGCAGGCTAGAGGGCTTGTTTGGGGGGGTGAGGGGTGGTGGGGGTGGGGGGGTGTTGTGGTAGGCTAGGGTAGTGGGGTAAGGGTCTTTAAGGGATGGTTGTGGGTGAGGGGAGTAGTTTGGGGGGGGGGGAGTGGTGTGCTGGGGTGGTGGTGTGTGCAGGGGTGAAGGGGTGATGGCGCAGGATAGGGTGCTGGTTTGGGGGGTGTGTAGGGTGGAGGGGTGGGCAGTGGGGAGGGCGTGTGTACCTTAGATTGCCCAGTCATTAAAAAACCCATGTTGTTCATCTAAAATACAATGAGGTAAAAGCGTGGACTAATGCTTGTTAACCACTCTAGACAAAATCTAATTTTATATTTAATTTAATGATTTAATTAATTTAAAAACATTTGGTATAAGAATATCAGGGCATGACCCTTATAAAATGACATGAATCTTCTTAAAAAAACATCGCGGTGTGACCCCCTGGCCCACAATGTATTTCTAAAGGAGATATATAACCTAAATCCAATTTTTATACGATAAAAATGGGTGATCATATTTAATTATTGATGGAATATTAAAGGCATATTAATCATATCATGTTTGTGATAAATGTATATATTATATCAAATGATTATGGGATATAGAAAGGGGTAGGAAAATGTTATTTTCATACCACTTCCATCACAATCATAAATCATGATTGGGGGTAGTCATAATGTATCCATAGAAAGAGATTTCATACCATTTCATTATTCATCCAATAAAATCATAATATCAAGTTATCTTAATTAAGAAATAGTTGCTGCATAGAAATTCCATTACATTGGCTTTGAATATTTTGGTAATCTATGATCATCCACATTGTATACAGGACAAGGGAAAGAGGGAGGGTGGAGGGGTGGTGGAGGGGGGTAGAGGGTAGGGGGTGGGGGTAGGGGAAGGGGTGAGGGTGTAGGGGGGAAGGGGGGAGGGGGCAGGGGGTAGGGGGCGGGGGGAGGGGGTGGGTGGATGGGGGGGGGAAGGGAGAATGTGGAGGGGGCAGGGGGAATGGGAGAAGGGGGGAGGTCCGCAGGGGTAGGGCCAGAGGGAGGGTGAATGGTGGTAGGGGCAGGGGGCAGGGGGAGGTCTGTAGGAAAGGAGACATGGGGCAGGGGGTAGGGGCAGGGGGGGTTGAGGGGTTAGGGGGCAGGGGGCAGGGTGGTGGAGTGCAGGAGGCAGTGGGAAGGGGTAGGGGGTATGGGAGGTGGGTGAGGGTAGAGTAGAGGGGGGCAGGGGGCAGGTTGGATGTTTGTAGGGCAAGGGGGAGGGTGGAGATCTACAGAGTAGGGGGAAGAGGAGAGGTATGCTTGGCAGGGGGAGGGGGAGGGGGTGGGTGGATGGGACAAGGTGGAGTTGGGAGGTCTGCAGGGAAGGGGAAAGGGGGTGTTCTGTAGGGGGTCTTCAAGGTAGGGGAGGGGGAGGGGGTGCAAGGGGATGGGGCAGTGGGGCAGTGGGGTATTGGGGCAATGGGGGTGGGGTGGGGGTGTAGTTAGTCTCTATAGGTTACATTAATCTTAGATAAGGTTGAATAACCTTTACATATCTAGATTCAATATGATATTTTATATTACATTAGATATATCCAAATACACAACATTTCATCAAGACTCTATAAATAGATATTGCTTTCTTCTACAATTTGGTAAACTCTAAACAATAAACAACCAATTTTGTGATTCTTATTTTACTAAAAATAACACGATGTCATGTTTTCAATGTAGGAACAACTTCCAAGAGAGCATATTGATCAAGAAAAGTGCGTCACAATTTACGATATCTTGCAAAATTCAATGTTCCTAATTTCTTTTGTTATACAATAACTTTAATTTATTTCTAGATTTATGTTTTTGTTCTATTATATGGTTATAGAGGTATCTACCAAGTCATTGTGTTCCAGGAATGGATAACAGTTTTTATTATTCATACATGAATGTATCAGGCAAGGATAACAGTTTGGATCATTAATGCATGAATGTATGAACTCTTTATCCTTGCAGTAACCTTATCAATAATGAAAATATTATAATACCATATAATAGCATACAAATGACAATTTAAAAGACCATTCCATAAAACAAAACCTCCTCATATCTTTGACAATATGTCCAGGAAGGAGGGGGGAAAGGTGGGGGATGGGTGGTGAAAGGGGGGTCTGCAGGAAGGAGGGGGTCTGTCTAGGGTGTCTGTGGGGGGGGGGGGGGGTATGCAGCAGGATTGTAAAAGGGGGGGTCGGTAGTTGGGAGGGGGGGTGGGTGGGGTGGGGGGTGGGGGGGGGGGGTGTCCAGCAGCGGTGGTGAAGGGGGGGGGGGGGGGTGTCCAGTAGGGGTGGTGCAAGGGGGTCCAGCAGGGGGCAAGGGGTGTAAACGGGATGTGGGGGGGGGGAGGGGAGCAGTATAGGGGGGTCCAGCTAGGGGACTACTATCCATGGGGGATTTTTTCCAGGGGGTCCAGAAGGGGGGATTCTTTCCAAGGGAGTCCAGTTGGGGGGGGGGGGTCTGCTATTTAGGTTGGTCCAGTGGGGGGGCTAATATCCAGGGGGTCCAGTAGGGGGGGGGGTGCTGCTGCTGTCCAGGGGGTCCAGTGCGGGGGGGGGGGGGGAGCTGTCCGGGAGGTTGGGGCTCCTCTCTAGGGGGGGGTCCAGTAGGGGGTGGGGGCTACTGTCCAGGGGGTCCAGCAGGGGGAAAGGGGTGTGCACGTGCTGTGTGTAAGGGGTGCAATGGGTGTCTGCAAGGGATGTGTGGGGGGGGGGACTGTCCAGGGGTGACGGGGGGGGGGGGGGTCATGGGGTGTGAATGGGATGTGTAGGGGGGGGGGTACTATCTAGGGGGTCCATTAGGGGGCTACTGTTCAAGGGGGTATAGTAGGGGGGGGGGGGGCTTTTGTCCAGGGGGTCCAAGAGGGGGGGCTGCTGTCTAGGGGGTCCTGCAGGGGGGGCTGCTATCCAGGGGGTCCAGCATGGGGGGGGCTGCTCTTCCTATGGGATCCAGGGGGGTTGATGTCCAGGGGGTTCGGGATACTGTCCAGTGGGTTCAACATGGGTGTGGGGGGGGGGGGGGGTGCTGTCCAAGGGGGTCCAGTAGGGGGAAAGGGGTGCAAGGTTGTGTGATAGGGGTGTGTGTAAGGGGGGGGGAGGAGGGGTGTGTGCAAGGGGTGCAAGGGATGTGTGCAGGGGGGGGGTAGTTTTTGATGAAATTGGATGGTTTTTTGCCACCATTTAAAACCATGGATAAAACCATATATCCACGGTTCATTGACCCGTGGCTGGTATTGGCGTGGCTATAGGGCCAAACCTATAGGCGCAGTTCAAACTATATATTCAGGGCTATTTCCATGGTTTCAAACCATGGATATAGGTTTGGCTCTATAGCCACGCCACTACCATCCATAGTTCAATGAACTGTGGATATAGCCTATAGACATAGTGTTTGGGCATATAGCCATTGTTCGAAACCGTGGCTACAACCTAATTTTCTAGTAATATATCACTTTCATGTGGCTACATGGTGTCCCAAAATCGTCCCAAGGATGAACATGGTCAGACATGTTTCATACAATAGGAATAAGAAAAATTTTATGGCAATTTAATATTATAATAATATTATTTGTTTAACCTTATTTACCATTTTTACCGTTTAACCATGGTGAATAAAATATTTAATGATGTAAATATTCATAATGTATAAAAATAAAATTTATCTATTTACACAATTTGGACCACATTATTCCAAATATAGAATCCATTTTTCCAGCAGCGGTGGTGAAGGGGGGGGGGGGTGTCCAGTAGGGGTGGTGCAAGGGGGTCCATCAGGCGGCAAGGGGTGTAAACGGGATGTGGGGGGGGGGGGGGGGGGAGCAGTATAGGGGGGTCCAGCTAGGGGACTACTATCCATGGGGGATTTTTTCCAGGGGGTCCAGAAGGGGGGATTCTTTCCAAGGGAGTCCAGTTGGGGGGGGGGTCTGCTGTTTAGGTGGGTCCAGTGGGGGGGCTACTATCCCGGGGGTCCAGTAGGGGGGGTGCTGCTGCTGTCCAGGGGGTCCAGTGCGAGGGGGGGGGGGGAGCTGTCCGGGAGGTTGGGGCTCCTCTAGAGGGGGGGGGGGGGGTCCAGTAGGGGGTGGGGGCTACTGTCGAGGGGGTCCAGCAGGGGGCAAGGGGTGTGCACGTGCTGTGTGTAAGGGGTGCAATGGGTGTCTGCAAGGGATGTGGGGGGGGGGACTGTCCAGGGGTGCCGGGGGGGGGGGGGTCATGGGGTGTGAATGGGATGTGTAGGGGGGGGGGGGTACTATCTAGGGGGTCCATTAGGGGGGCTACTGTTCAAGGGGGTATAGTAGGGGGGGGGGGCTTCTGTCCAGGGGGTCCAAGAGGGGGGGATGCTGTCTAGGGGGTCCTGCAGGGGGGGGGGGGGCTGTCCAGGGGGGTCCAGCATGGGGGGAGGGGGCTGCTGTTCCTAGGGGATCCAGGGGGGTTGATGTCCAGGGGGTTCGGGCTACTGTCCAGGGGGTTCAACAGGGGTGTGGGGGGGGGGGGTTTCTGTCCAAGGGGGTCCAAAAGGGGGCAAGGGGTGCAAGGTTGTGTGATAGGGGTGTGTGTAAGGGGGGGGGGGGGAGGAGGGGTGTGTGAAAGGGGTGCAAGGGATGTGTGCAGGGGGGGGGGGGTAGTTTTTGATGAAATTGGATGGTTTTTTTCCACCGTTTCAAACCATGTATAAAACCATATATCCACGGTTCATTGACCCGTGGCTGGTATTGGCGTGGCTATAGGGCCAAACCTATAGGCGCAGTTCAAACTATGTATTCAAGGCTATTTCCACGGTTTCAAACCATGGCTATAGGTTTGGCTCTTTAGCCACGCCACTACCATCCATAGTTCAATGAACTGTGGCTATAGCCTATAGACATAGTGTTTGGGCATATAGCCATTGTTCGAAACCGTGGCTACAACCTAATTTTCTAGTAATATATCACTTTCATGTGGCTACATGGTGTCCCAAAATCGTCCCAAGGATGAACATGGTCAGACATGTTTCATACAATAGGAATAAGAAAAATTTTATGGTAATTTAATATTATAATAATATTATTTGTTTAACCTTATTTACCATATTTACCGTTTAACCATGGTGAATAAAATATTTAATGATGTAAATATTCATAATGTATAAAAATAAAATTTATCTATTTACACAATTTGGACCACATTATTCCAAATATAGAATCCATTTTTCAAATTCCAAACACAAAATTGGAAGAAATTAATTTAAAAAAATTCCCATTGTCAAAACAAAAAGTGTGTTTTTAAGAAATAATAACTATTAAAAGATTAACACTTGTTTAAGTACATTTTAAATGTGAAATTATATCTAATAACCTAAATTATATTAAATGATCAAAATATAATCGTATGATACTTTAAAACCACTCAAATGTAAAATTTTATAGTATAACCTATTTTGATTCAAAAAGTTGTTTTTAAATAAAATATAGTATTTTTCACTATTCCTCAAAAATTGAATGTTTTCCAAAAAGTACCAAAAATTCACCCAAAGCTAATTTTGATATTCCAAATCCAAAAATGAAGTCCAATTTGAAAAATAAAATTTATAAAGTTTTAAAAAGTGGGTATTAATATTCATAATGACTAGTATGATTGGTCGTGGTGTGTTAGAAACTCAAAGTTGCGTAAAACACATTCTATTTCATTATTCAAAGGGAAACCTACTGTGGAAGCTTGGGGTGTTACATTCTTCCCTCCTTCAAATAATTTTATCCTCTAAATTTTTAGAACACTACTACATAAAATGATTTGGATGGTTCTTCATCATATGTTATTCAGGTTCCCACATTGCCTCTTCCATCTTATGATTCCACCAAATAACTTTCACCAGAAGAGTCATCTGGTTTCTCAACACTAGTTTCTGGTATCAAGAATTATGATAATCTCTTCACAATAAGGTATATCGGGTTCTAGTTCTACTTCTTCATAGGTGAGTACATGTGTTGGGTTAGGCATGTATTTTCTCAACAATGATATGTGGAATACGTCATGAAATTTGGAGATACTTGGTGACATTGCCAAATGATAAGCTACAACTCCAATTTGTTCTAGAATAATAAAAGGTCCAATGTACCTGGGTCTTAATTTTCCTTCCTTACCGAATCCTATAACAACCTTCCATGGAGATAACTTCAAGAAAACATGATCTCAAACTTGAAATTCTAAATCATTCTTTTTGTTATTAGCATAACTCCTTTTCCTATTTTGAGCTTCTTTGATGTGGGTTTGGATAACCTTCACCATTTCTTTTATTTCCTCAACAAGTGCTAAGCCTAAAAGTTTTCTTTCACCAACATCATTCTAACAAGATGGTGCACACCATATCATTCCATATAACACTTCATATTGTTCCATCAGAATACTTGAATTGAAACTATTGGTATAGAAAAATTCTACAAGATGTAAATATTGATCCCACGTCCCTTGAAAGTCATGTGATAAAGATCTCAACATGTATTATAATGTTTTGATAGTTCATTCTGATTTTCCATCAATTGGGGGGGGGGGGTGGTAGGCAATGCTCAAACGAAGTTCAGTATCCAAGGCCTTCTAAAGACTTTTCCAGAAACTTGATGTAAAATGTGTATCATGATCATAAAAAATTGATAGGGGTACTCCATGAAGTCTTACAACTTCATTAATAAATTTTTTTCTAGAAATTCAATTGGTAAATATTCTATTACATTATTCAAAACATTCTTCACAAACGTTGTTCCAAACAAATTTATCCCCTTTACATGTGAGCTTGGTTAATGGGTTATCCAATTGAGAAAAATTCGGGAAGAAGAACCAATAATAACCTATTAAACCAATAAAACCATATACCTTAGTTATACTCATCGGTGCTAGCCATTTTTTGATTACCTTGGTCTTTGAAGGATAAAAATAGATTCCATACATAGAGATAATATGGGAAAGAAAATAAATCTTCTGAAGCCATAATGCACACTTTCGTAACTTCCCATATAATTTATTTCTTCAGGGGGTTTTCAAAATAGTGTACATGTGATTTTCACGATCATCATAGATTTTGGAGTAAACTATGATATCATCATTAAATAACACAACAAGGTCATCACAATCTTCCTTGAAAACTCTGTTCATTAGAATCATGAAGACAGAGGGTGCATTAGTCAGTCCAAAAGACATTACTATAAACTCGTAATGTCTGTACTTGGTTCAAAATGTTCTCTTTGGAATGTATTCATTCTTCACACACAACTGATGATATCTTGATCAAAGGTAAATATTTTAAAAATATTTAGCTTCATGATGTTGATCAAATAAATCATCAATGCGAGGTAGGGAATACTTGTTCTTTATTGTTATAGCACTGATATCCCTCTATTCAATGAACAACCACATAGATCCATCTTTCTTGTGAACAAAAAGAATTGGGGATCCCCATATTGAAATACTAGGGTGAATAAATATTATATTACTCAAGTAATCTAGTTGTTTCTTTAGATCCAATAATTATATAGTGGCCATTCTATAAGGGGTATTTGATATGGGACTAGAACAAGGAATTAAATCAATGGAAAAATCAATGTTCAATTCAAGAGGATGTCCAGGTAAATATTTTAGAAATTCATCAACATATTCTTGTACAATAGCTATATCCTCTATTTGAACATTACTTTCCTCATCCATAGTCATTTCACTATCCTACAACCCAATAATTGAATTTAGTAGAGCTATATGGGGTGGATCTAGAAAATAATCAGATGGTGACATTTCTGCTCTAAATATAAGGTATTTATTATCATCATCAAAAAGTGTAACCTTCTTCTTCTTACAAATTTTTTTTAATCATGGTATGAAATCCAATCCATATCGAGGATTATATCAAATTCAATCATGGGTATGATGATTAGATCAATAGATAAATAACATTTATATTACCTAATGGGGACTGATTCACAAATATTTATCGCAATGATACATCCCTTAAGAGTTTAGACTAATAACTCACTTGCTAAATCAAATAAGAAATATCTAATTTTATAAGAAAACTATGAAGATATGAAAAAATACGATGATCCAGAATCAAATAATGAAGTGTATAAACATGAAGAAACCATAAAACTACCTGCCACCACGTCTTTTGGAGCTTCAACCTCACCAGTAGTGATTGCATAAGATTGTCCTTAATCCATTGTCCTTTTCTAAAGTATGTTTCCTTGGATCATAGTAAATTCATTTGTATAATGCCCCATTTCTTTACAATTTTAGAATTCAAAATTGATAGCCTCTTTCTTTCACTTGCAATCACACGCTTGGTGGCCTTTTTCATCACACATGTAATATACTCCAATTCCCTTTAGGCAAGTACCAGGTTGTTTCTTCCCACATTTACTGCAGGATGGATATTAAAATTTTCCCTTCTTCCCCTTACTACCATTTCCAGAGTTTTCATAAGATCTCTTCTTCTCATGATTTTCATTAATGTATTAAGACATAGAGAATTCCTTTTATATCTTGATATCACAAGAGACAATATCTTTGTATGGTGAGAAGGATTGTGAGACTAATGGTTGATAGAGAAATGGTTTTTACTCATCAAATAATTTATAAATCTTACGCTTTGGGTTATGTATATAATATGCTGCATACCATGCGGACCTTGTAAATTTAGACTCATATTTTGTGACATTATCATCCTCTTTTTTCCTCAGACTAAAAACTGGTCTTTCCATATCCCCTTGATAGTCCCGCGAAGAGTAATTTTCTATGAAATATTCATTAAACTCACTCTATTACATATTTAATACTTCTTTATCTTCCGTTGTGTTTGGAATTAATGACCACCATTGATCTGCATCTCCAATGAGGTGATAAACTGCCATGACATCATTTCCCTTTTAATACTCCCTAAATCATGAAATATTTTCTCTAAGGATCTTATCTATTGCTCGGCTATAAATAGATTTTTAGTCCCATTGAATGTTGGTTGTTGTTGCCTCGTGAATCAGTATGAAATTGATCCTCCATGTTTTGGATCAGGGTGCTCCATATGGGTAAGCATAATATTCATAACATGAGTGAGTTGTCCTAGTATGGTGATAAGCTGATCAACACCAGATTCAGCACCGAATCCATTATAAAGATATAGAGTAGGAGGGAAATCCCTACATGGATTACGTGCTTTGATACAGTTCCCATTCCATCCACTAAGAACCATTTCTAAAATATGTCATAGACAACATTAGTTTTTGAATCGAACACATAATTTGAAACTTGTAAAACACTTAACATAAATTGAACATTATATAGATATAATCCATAATCGGAAAAATATTTTTTTTGAGAAGGTATATACTCATAAATCCTTCATAATGTTTTGTAATGAAAATGTGAATTCTCCTAATCATATCCCCTGATAGTGATATAACCAAGAGTGGACCAAGTCTATTTGTCATGTACTAGGATACCCCGGGTCAAGCCCGAAAATCTTCATCCGAGTTTCCACTCCTACGTTTATCTATGCTGGAGCTGCCTCTACCAACTCGTATCCAAAAATGGATGTATTTCTTGTAAAATACACAAAATTTCTATATTACCAATATTCTAGGAGGTTCTTCGATACTAATCCTCAAAGTCTATCTTAGGGTAATGTGGTATAACTAGAGTTTATCTATATATAGTTTCCATGGATTGTACTAAAATTCCACTAATACAAACTGTAATGCCCTACCTCTAGTTACCCAATGTTACTGCATTATTACAAAACATTGGCATGATCACAACGGATCAAATCATGAAAGTCTTATCAGTTTAGTATCCTTGGAATTTCTAGTTACATATATATGTTTTACATTAAATCATGAAATAAAAACAAATTTTTTTTTGTCTCTATTGACCATAATCATATCCCTTATCTTATCCCGAAATGTCAAACATAAAATACTTCTTCACATCCTAGGAAAAATATAACATAGAAAGGGGTGAGCTCAGATTCTCAGTAAGGATAACAGTATAGCAGAAACTTTTATAAATAAACATAAAAATTTAAGGCAATGTATAAAACTAAATCAAAATCCTTTTAAACATTATATTCAACATAATATGGAAAAGATAAATCAATTAATGCCATTTACTTATTCACATGGATATTTTAGTAGTCAAAAAATAACATGTAATATCAATAGCTAATTTCATAATGATGGAATGCATAATGTCTGACATCATAACCACATAGTCAATGCCTTATGCCAGGACAACAAATAATATTTTCTCAAGGCCTTATTCCAAGACATTAGTTTGTCCCATGAGACCTACTGAAGCATCATGGAGATACAGTTTGATCCAACTATCACATACTAAGTCCAATGAATTTCTCATAATACAAAATTTGAAACATAACATAAACATTCATATTAAAACTTGTATACGAAATGTTAATACATTTACCATAAACCATGAATCGTATAAAAATAACACATCCACAGTCAAGCATATCAAAAAACCTTCAATAAAATATGGAAGATTTGTATCATAATAAATCAACTTCAAACTAGTGTAAAATTTATTAAAGGTTGTTGACATAGATTAAATCAAAACTATTTGAGAGAAATATCTATTTTTATTTTGAAATACCATAAAATTCTTGTTATTGTAAAAGAAAACATTTATTTTGAAACAATTCTTATAAGATTGTAAGGGAACCTTTAAAGGTTTTATAATGGAAGAGAATAACCACACCCTCCGTATAAATTTTAAAAAAATATTCCTACCTTAATTTTCAAAAAGATCAAGAAGTACCTTGTTTGTAAAATGATGGAACGATTTTTTTCAAACCATTTTATAAAAAGTCAAACAATGGTATAAATGACTTTAACCTATAGTCTAGTAAATAGTAAAAATGTTTTGAATTAAATTTGTAAGAGACATAGATGTGGATGATAAAGTGGTCGAAGTAGACACTTATGTAAAAACAACCTTAGGTAATAAAGAGATTATAAAATTAACCCTTACCTTGTACTTTTCCTTGGTCAAGGGTATGTTAACATCCTTTAAATTGGGTAACACCCTTTACTTTGAACCAAAATGATTCCATGAAGTGCCTTATTCCTATGGTATAGCTTCTAGGAGAATGATAGAGATGTAGAGAGCTTAATCGGATAGAGGTTGGATGTGTAAAGTGGCTTGAGAGGTGTGAGTAATAAGATAGAAATGTGGGATTTTTATAAGGGGGAGTAGGGGATCTTTTGGAATGTTTGGAAATATTATTTTATTATATAATTATTTTTTTGTTTCTAAAGATACAAAACACATTAAAGTAGATGATTAGATGGCTCATGTATTAAATAAAATCATCCAATAAGAATTGGACATGTTTTGGATATTGTATTAATTTTTATAATCTTGTTTTTAAATCATTCTTTATTAAGGTAAACACTGCATCATTATTTTTTCACAAATAATTTTATTTATTTTATGTCTAAAATTTAAAAAAAAATATTATTATATAGGAAATATTATTATCATTAAAATGAATATTTATAGTTGGAATGATAACATATATTAGCCCTTGTAAATTGTTTTACTAAAATATATATGTTTATGTCATTTTTGTCTTTACTTTAAATTAATTAATATAATGTGTCATTATCAATCTCAAGTGGATCCATGGGGTCCTAAAATTGACCCAAGGATTACCATGGATGGATAAGTATCAACCAATATGAATAAGACACATGTTAGTGTAATTTAATATTATTTTAATAAAATTTGTTTACATTTATTTACCAGATTTATCCTTTAACCATGGTAAATAAAATATTTACTAAAGTAAATACTATAAATGTCTAAAAATAAAAGTTACCTATTTATAAAATTTGGAAATCCTCATTCCAAATATAGAATTAATTTTTCGAAATTCATAACACATAATTAGCGGAAAATAATTTAAAATTAATTCCCGTTGTAAAAAAAGTGTGTTTTTAAGAAATCATAACTATCAAAAGATTGACATTTGTTTAAGTCCAGTTTAAATGTGAAATTACATCCAATAACCTAAATTATATTAAAGGATAAAAATTTAATCTAATGATATGTTAAAACAACTCAAATGTATAATTTATGTCTATAAATTATTTCAATTTAAAAAATTGTATTTAAATAAAATTTAGTATTTTTTCCATTCATCAAAAAATTGAAAGTTTTCAGAAAAGTACCAAAAATTCACCTTAAGATAATTTTGACATTCCAAATCCAAATATGAAATCAATTTTGAAAAATAAAATTTATAAAGTTTTCAAAAATTAGGTATTACTATTCATAACAGTTATTTTGATTGGTCGTGGTGTGTTAGAATCTCAATGTTGTGTACAATGCAATATATTACATTATTAAAAGGGAAACACACTATAGAAGATTGGGGTGTTACAAAATCACTATGCAAAGATAATACATATTGGTTAGATTCAAACTTGTTTTCACCAGGTCACCTCTAAAGGTGCATTTATGTTCAAGGATACCAATATCAAGGAAATTCAGAAAATAATTAAGATAAATGGATTGATTAATTACAAATAATAATAAATCAATTCAAAAAAGATTTATCTTAATAATAAATATTAAAAAATTGAATTATATTCCTATTAAATATGTAACTCGTTGCATGTATGTGGGTAATCATGAGCTAGACCAAGACCTTGGTGTGTCTTTGGTTTCCATTAAATTTATTTCATAAATTAATTGTTGTCATGCTTTCCATCTCTCCTCATTAATATGTAGGGCATGTATCCCATGGTTTATTTTTTTTTAAACCACTTTTTACCCCTTAGTTACCTATGAGTTTAAAGATAATATGTAATAGATAGAGCTCTAGTGATGGTGGAGGCGGTCCATGTCCGAAGCTGAGGTGAAACAAACCCAAGGAGATACAAAGGTGGAATGTGGGAAGCTATAAACATGAAGGTGTTTCGGTCCAAGGATAGAGATAATTTATCAACCACTGCATAAACTATCCTCTATGAAATAGCTCATTATCATTCCATTTACACTATTTTAATTCTATTAGTTTCATGGTTTTTTGTAATGGATGTGTTGTCATGATTACAAAATTAATGAACTATCAAACATCAAAGATGGAACTAAAATAAACCAAGACTATTCATATATATTAACAATTCATTGGTAATATTTTATGTAAGTTCCACATAGTATTATCAAGAATGCGATCAATATAAAAAAGAAATTTACACATAAGAGACAAAAATTCCTCAACAAAATATTAAGTCAGACAAAGCCTTCCGTTAAATGATTAAGGGTAAGACTCAATGAATCTATGTATTTGACAAACACTTGTTGGGACACATAATTTAATATAGGAATACATTATGAAATTTTTCAGGTTGACTTAACCATATTTCATCAAGTGGAGTAGCCCTTGTTATACTTGGTGTAATACTAGAGGAAAGTGTTGAGAAAATCTGACTCAGGATTTTAGGATTGGGGAGTCCACCCAACGAACTAGGGAGAGGAAAGCCTAAATTTTGAAAAGCCCTGCTAATTTATATACCTTTAAATAGATTGTACAACAATCGTAGGGGTATGATAAAGGGAATATAGATCCTTTCCACTACAATTTCATGGAAACTGGACATTCCGGGTTCAATGGTGAGGGCCATTGGGGCTTGATAAAATAGCGAGAGACTTAATAAATTTAATTTATTATTTATAATAAAATGTAATCATGATAGTACTAATCATCTACTCTTTTAATTATAGAAAAAAATGGAATTCTCATCAACCACACTATCCCTGTGATCAATTTTGGATAAATACAACATCCTCTATGGTAGAATGTTCTAGTAATTGTTTAGACACTTTTGGGTTATTCAATTCCATGAACAGAAGACTTATATACTAGAGTCTGCATTATCTGATCTACATGGCCAAGAGGCGAGTGAAGAAGAGATCACAGTCTATGAGAAACATATTATTAATGAAATAGATTTTCAACGATTGATTCTATCATTAATATCTTTTTATCTCATGATGTGTCACAAAGACATGGTTTCATATAGCATACTTGAGAACCTCCATGGAATTTACTAGGAGAGATAAATACATGAACGATTTGAGATCCCCAAGGAACTCTTTCAGAGTATTCCTGGGGAGGGAGCCCTAGCTGGGACTTATGTAGTCAATATAATTATCTATATTTAGAGCTAGGGAATTCAAGGGTTTAAACACCCATAAGAATAGGGTATTGATCTCATTATTGCATCACTACCTCAGAGATTCTCTATCTTTTTTATTAATTTCAATATGAATAACATTTAGAAGTATTTATCAGATCGTTTTATCCTAATTTACAAATTGGACAATGATATGTAGAATTAAAATCCATCTTTCCTAATGGTGAATTACAGGATATGTAAGGCTAAGAGATTTAATAGAAAATCTTCTTCACGTTCTTCTAAGAAAAGAAAGATCAATGTGGAGGCAAGGGAATATGAATCTATCTATTTCTCATGTGGAAAGAAGGGCCACTAGAAGTATAATGACACCCATCCTAAGAAGAGATGGGAAGATTCATGTGTGTTATTGAATTCAATCTATCTGTTTATAAAAATTGGGTATTAGATATAGCTTTCCTTCTCACATATGTATCCCAATATAGAAACCAAATTGATTCTACAATATTGACCAGAGGTAGATCTACATGAAACCAACTGATCCTAACTTACTGTTGTAGCTGTCGGCGACTACCAACTTACATTTCTAATTAAGATGATCTTGGTGTTAAAGGGATGTTATTATGTGTCTTATATTACTAAAAAAATTATTTCATTATCCATATTAGATACATATGGTTTTTTTAATTTGGAAATTAATTCTTCCTCTTTTACGAAGATATCATTTGTTTCTATAGGTCACATTTATACAACAATATTTACATGTTGGATTACAAAATCCTTGTAACTCCAATCAACAACCAAGATACTACGGATGAATCATACCACACACAACACTAGCATCATTGGATAGGTCATGAAAATGATAAATGCTTCATAAAGTTACATCAAGATGGATATTTATATTCTTTCAAAACTAAAACCACTGGGTTTATGTCACACGTGTTTACATGGTAGCATGACTAAAGAACTATTTAGTGGGAATGGTGGAAGGGATAAATAGATTCTTAAATTTGTACACACTAATGTGTGTGGACCATTTCCAGTTTAATCAAGGGGGTGGGTAATCATACTTCATAACTATTATTGATGATTTTGTTAGGTATGGATATATCTACACAATGAAGTATAAGTCAAATTATTTTGATATGTTCAAAGAAAAAAAGTATGAATATGAGAACCAGCTTGGTATGAAGATTATAAAACTCCTCTTAGATTGAGGTGGAGAATATATAAATCAAGATGTCATTGATTACATACAAGAGTTTGGGATCCTATCCCAACTCGCTATCCTTACTTGACCTACTAGAATAGTGTGAGCGAATGGAGGAACATAACCTTGTTGGATATGGTGAGATCAATGATTATTCATGCATGTCATCTATTATCTTTTGGGGGTACGTGTTACAAATAGTAGCACACATACTAAATAATGTAACAACTAAATCAATAAATGGAATTCCATATCAGTTATGGAGTAGAAAGAAAGGTATGTCACCAAATTTACATTTATTGGGAAGTGAAGAATTTGTTAAGACCATTTCACATAACAAAGATTCACCCCATGGCACAAAGTGCAATGTTATAGGATAATCTAAGGAAACAAGGGAATATTACCTACAGAACACCTCATAATAAATTTATAATATCATGAAACTACATTATTCTTGAGAGGCAGCACATCTTCAAATGAAATTGTGGGAGAATGATAGACTTCAATGATGTCTAGACACAAGGTATAAAAGTGTTGGTACACAAACAGATTCCAAAAAGGCCCATGGAAGAATGAAATGTTCCAAAGGCCAAAGAACTATGTAGAATTACAATAGAGATTAGTGAACCAGAACGATATGGTTTTCTAGTTTTTATTGATGGTAACTCATTATTAGTTGGTAATAATGATCCTCTAATCTACAAGGATGTAGTAAGGGGAACAGATGTTTCCAAGTTGTAATAGTTTATTAATTATGAAATATATTCCATTTACCAAAAAAAATTCTAGATTTTGGTAGATTCTCAAGTTGATGTAAAACATGTTGATTGTAAATAGATATTCAAGATGAAACTGGACATGGAGGGACAAGTACCTATATGGTGCGACTAGTTTCAAAAGGGAGCAAATAGCACCAAGGAATTGACTATGATGAAACCTTTTCACAAATTACAATGTTGAAATCCATCATAACTCTAAATTCTATCGAGTCTTACTATGAATATGAGATTTGGAAAATAAATTTAATAATATCCTTCCTTAATGGGAACTATCAAGATGATTTCTACATGACACACCCCAACGAGTTTATGACTCCATAGGATTATAATAAATAATTCAAGTTATAGAACTATATTAATTTATTAATAAAAACATCCAAGTCATTAAAACGTTATTTTGATGATTCCATAACAAAAATTGCTTTTTTAAAGAATGAACACGAGCCTTGTGTGTACAAATGGTTTTGTTGCAGTGAAATGATTTTGCTAAGAGTATATGTTGATGACATATTAATTATGGGGTATAAGATACCAGTATTATAGTCTGTTAAGTCATGGTTGAATCAATTATTCTCCATGAATGACTTGGGAGAGGCACAATATAATTTTTGGATAAAAATCCATTGTTATAGATACCAGAATTTTTTTGGCCTATGTCAAAGTACATATGGTGACAAGAAAATGAAGATATTTAGTATGGAAAAATCCATGAGGAAATTATTACTAGCGTTACATGGCATTCAACATTCTATGAAAATGTTTCATAATTTACATGTGGAAATAAATTAAATGTAAACGACTCCATAAGAATCAGCGATTAGGTCAGTTATGTATTCTATTCTATGTACTAGGATGTATGTCTACTATGAATTGATTTTGGTACGAATATATCAATATAAACCAGGTGACTACCATTAGATGGAAGTCAAAACTATCCTATGGTACTTGATGCAAACTAAGGATATGTTTTTGGCTTATGGAGGATATGAGATACTAGTCATCGTAAGATATGAAGATTAAAATTTCCAGATTGATCAAGATTACATGAATTCACAAACATGATACATCTTCAATTTGAATGGAGGTGCATTGAGCTGGAAAGAGCCTGAAGTAGAGTGTAGTCACAGATTCTATAGCTGAATCTGAGTATATCATAGCTTTTAAGGTAGATAAAGAAGCAGTTTGGATGTATAGCATTGTCTAGGAGATGGATGTGTTACCTAAAAGTAAATATCCCATCACATTGTATGGTGATAATATTGAAATGGTATCTCTCACAAAAGAGACAAGGTCACTCTAGCAGATAAAGAACATATTCTTAAGTATAATCTATTGAGATATTTTTCTAAAAGAGGTAAATGTGGAGTGAGTTGTATTTCCACAAAATACAATGTGGAAGACCCATTGACTATAGAAATGACTTGGAAGAAACATGATCATCGTACGAGGTCCAGTGGAATGAAAGTTGTAGGTAGTTGGATCTAGTCCAAGTGGGACATTATAAGAGTTGGTATCCAAGAATAAACTATTTTTATGTAGATTACATGAATATTTAAGATATTTAATTATTAAATAATTTATTACATATTTTTCTCTATTCTTCATGACTGTAGTGTAATATTATCTTAGTGTATTTGTCATATTGTCACGTTCATAACAGTTCCCTACTATGATGATAACATTAATTTTATATGATAGTATTCTTAAATATAGTTATATGGTTGGATGAAATATTATGATGGAAGAAATAGTATACCGACCATCGGGTGCTATTACTAGTATGAAGATGATAATTCTTTTCATAAATTTCATAGTTGGTAATCTCCATGACGGGTGATTATGCGAACAAACCCACTAGTAGGAATTCTTCATGTTTTGGTGTCAATGGATATACCTATCTATGAGCATGTGTATTGGTCCATAGACATTAAAACATTCATTAATTGGTGTAATGACTCATGCACTTTGATTTACCCAGTAAAACAATCATGAAGATAGTTGGCAGGAAATATGGAACATTGGGTGCTTCACGAATGACAAGTTATTAATGGATAAGTCGAGGAAGGAATTGTCCCTTCCATTTATGGATGTTTATATCCCAACCCTTTGATAGATCTAGAACAATCACATAAATTACATGGACTTGGTGTAATGAAGAGTTTATTTCAGGTAGTCATAGAAAAACATATCAAGCCTAAAGGTTGATGAAACTATCAAGAAACCAGCTTGATGAGATATTGAGACTATGATATTATATTATATGGTCAGTGTTCATATGTGGATTTTGTTGATGTGACTTTATATTCTTTCTATTGGGTTCCTTGATCCGTTTCTAGACAGTACTCATGGAATTTTGGCAAGGTCGCCTTGTTCCAATGATAATGAATCCTAAGGGTCACACAATAAGTGTTTCTGGTGGTCTTAGTTAAATATTAATTGAATTTGATTAATTAAATATATATTATTCCGAAGATAGTGGAATACTCTTATTTCAGTAAAAATTATTTCCTTAATTAAATAAATATGTATTCATGTTATTGTGAATGAAAATATATTTATTTATTTTATTGAATATCTAATAAATATGTATTTAATAGTATTTAAATAAAATATTTATTTAATATAATGTATTATTTATTTATTTATTTAGGTGTTCAAAAAATGGATGTGGAGTTCAAATAGACCAAGATCTATCTGGTAGTAAAATAATTATTTGTAAGATGGTAAATAATTATTTGACTAGTTACCGCAAAACAAGATAATAATAATTTTCTTATAATTAGGTGCCATGTTATTTCATTTATTATTCAATTTTTTCAAGTTGTCCCAAAAAATATAATGATGATTTATTTTTATTATGTAGCATGAGTTTCTCTATGGTTATGAATGTATTTAATTGATGTTACACAATTAAATATTATAATAGAATCCACATGTAAATAAATAAACATGTATGTCTATTAGGCTATGCACGTGAAACTGGTAACAATATAAATTCCAAGTTAGTTATTTTCTCTCAAATCCTATCCTCTATCCCTCTAAGGAATAATAGACCGTGTCCAAAATTCATGAATATGAAGATCAATTGACACAAGACATTCACATTTCCACACTAGCATCCAGAAGGAGAGTGGAATCAATTAGAGACTATTGGAGCATGTGTGGATCACCACAATAGGGATTATGGTTTGTATTCTCATAATCACAACAAGACAACATTAAAGTGTTATCCCAAATGATAAAAATCATAAATAAATAATGTAACTATGGACAAGTTATTTTATTTCTTTTAAAATTAAAATTAAATTTATTGTAATCATGATTTGAAATATCGTATATAATGGTTTCAAACCTCTTCCTTTTTTTTAAAAAACATTGATTCTATTATGTGGAGACTTGAATTATCATCTTATTAATCCCAGAATAATCATTGATTATTGAAAAAATTTAAGGTGGGCGCCGGCCCAACCGCGCTTTCGCTAAGCCCAGAACCAACAATATTATTCTTATTTTCCACTTCTGATTGAGACAATTTTCATCAAATAGAATTAATAAAAAGAGATGTTCGATGCCTATGGTTCCCCTATCTAGGTGGAGAATGTATCCTATATAGATGTTCCATCCAAATTTGCCCTATATAGTCACTAGTGAGATAAAATCACTATTTTAGAGCATAATATGGATCCTCTCATGCATTCGAGAGAATAAATGGTGGAGGACTGTTTCATGATTAATTACCCAAATGAAGAATCAAAATAAATGATGGGAAGACTACTACGTGTGGAAACTAATACGTATAAATTAGATTGGACTAAGTGTGACCATATTTTGATAAGAATGTTTAATTTTAAGAAGATCAACGAAAGGGAATATTTTTAATTATGGGACTATTTGGAGAATCTTTTTGAAGAAAACCTAATGGATGATCTAGGTATACATATAGCTATTATTTCCTAGATATTTTTAAAGAGAATGGTTCCAATTTTCTTAAACTATCCATCAACATTTTTTTGTTCCTTTTAGTGGTTTTTTTGGATCTGTGGGTTATCAATTTCCCCTTAAAATTGTTATATAAAATTGAAAATATAATTTTGATGTGTCAAATTCTATTATGAAAATATTTGTACATTTCATACTCATTATCAAACATGTATATTCTATTTTAAAGTTATTGGGTTTTATGATTTACCCCCCATAAATAATTTGTTTCCTTATAATAAAATCTTGATATATCTAATAAAGGGTTTAAATTTTTGAAATAACAATATTTGAAACCAAAATAATTAAAATTATTAAGAAACATTTCTCCTAATAAGAAATGAAGGGATGTATTGCGTTCATACAAAATCACAGATTACATTGATTCTAATTCAGAAAACATTGGCGGTAAATCAAAACATAGACATAGAAGAGAATACTAATTCCAAAGTATTAATAGAAAATAATTGAGATCATCCACCACAAGAAAGTGAATAAATATTAAAAAGGTAATGATCTCAAATCCATAACTAGGTGGTAAATTAAATGACCATTTAATTCATGGGAAATAAATGTCTTTGGATAAAAATATTATTTCAATATACATTTCCTAGTGTTGAATAATTTCAATACCATATGAAATATGATCATAAAAAATATATTAAAATTATATATTTATATTTAATATCCATAAAATCATAAATTGGATGTTTATAACCAATTTCAACTTCTTTTATGACTCAAATAAATTTATATCCAATAGGAATGATTATTCATGATGAACTAAAATAAAATTTATCAAAAAATTAATTCAATAAGTGAATGAAAATTCAGTCAACCACATATCTATATATTTCCAAAGATATAATGTTTTTTACAAGTTATAAAATAAATTCCAATGTTGAACATAATCTATACATAAATAGATAAACAGAAGAACCATGAAATATTTGTCCATAAAAATTCAATTTCTATAAAATTTTAAGAAGATCACTAAATTTAAAAAATAAAACATACAATGGATTCCCTGAAAAACATAATTTTTCTCATAATTTGACATAAATAGTATGTGAATAAATTTATTAACATAAAACCATAATGTAAAAAATGAATTTGTAAAATCATGATTTTCTGCTAATTTTTTAAATAATACAACATATTATTGAATATGTTTCTTAAATTAAAGAATTCTAAAAATAAAATATATGATATCATTAACAACATTATCATAAAATAATTAATCATTTATCTAGCCATAAATATTATCCAATTTAATTTTTCCATTACAGTCATCTTAATATCCAAACTAAACATAATTATCTCAACAGAAAGAACATCGTAATGCTTTTCATTCTCTTAAAAATGTTTCTTCTAGAAATATATCACCATTCCATTGAATTAATTATGTAGTTCATTAGTTCCCGTGAAAATTCTCATCCAAATACTTATTTCATAACATCTAATAAACATTCCTTACATATATATTTCATGATTAATATAATTCATGAATTATCATTTCAGTAATTTTACATCATTCTTAAAACATTAAATATTATTTATAATTTTATTTTCAAATACCACATTATATTTATATAATATTTTTAGTCTCTTTAACATCATCAGAGAAAAATGTACTCATAAATAATTGTTTATCATATTCATGATATTTCCCCCTTATACATAGATTTTCATAATTCAAATTATTTCAACATTTTTAATATTTAGAATTTATTATTCCTTAGGGGAAAAAAGATTCATCCACTAATTTAATTGAATTTTTCATTTTTCATTATAAAATAGTAACTATTTTTCGTTCGTATCTACATGTAAAACAAATTCTCATTACACATATAGAATACATTAAGTGATTATTCAAAAAATATCAACATATAAGTACTATAATATTCATTCATACATTATATCCAAAACCCAAACTCTCAATTATCTCTACCATTATATTCTACTGTGTGTCCATGATTTGGGTAAGGTTCATGTTATTAATCATATATCATGATTAATTATTAACCATAATCATAATATGCATCAGTATGATAGTTATCACGTTTTTTTCTCATCAACTCTATATATATCACATTAAATTTTAACATAGTTACTTATGGTTCTAGATTTATGATAAGAACATAAATCATTTTATGAGAAATAATAATAATACTTCAAAAAAACGTAATCTGGAAAAATATTTTATTGGAATTATAAATCACGACAAATTATTTAATATAATTGAAACATTAGGATTATTGTAGGTCATTAATGGTCATAATATATTCAAATCCATTATAAATGTTCATATAGTGTTTATGAATTTCCAATTCATACGCCCCATAATTTTCAAAATAGGTGAACAGAATTCCCTATTTTAGATACACTGTAAAGCTCAAGATAATAAAAAATCACCTCTTATAATGTTATTAACCCTATGCATATCATTTTCTAAACCACACCAATAAGAAATATTCATAGAGGGATTTAATTTATGAGAAACCACCCACTCTAAAATTTATTTGGTTTTCGAGATGATTTTATATAATTAGTTTTATCATTAGACATATCCCTAGGGGTTTAACTAAATTTTTCCCATCCATATTCCTATGGAAAAATAATCCATTAATATGATACAACCAATGTTGAGTAAATTATATAACATGATTTATTATTGGAATATTAAACATAAATATGTATTAATAAAACATGTGGATCGTAAAATCCAATTATCATTGGAAAACATAGTTCATAATAAAAATAATATGGGATTGTATTTTTATTTTTGGTATTTAGCTCTTAAAATCAATTCTAGATCCAAAATTATAATGGGATGACCTGGGGAAAACATTCAATAAGGGGGAGAAAAAATTCCTAGTTATGTAATAAACATTATAAGGAATCATAACATTAGAATCAATGTTATAACCTGATATAAAAATCAATATTGTAAATGGGTAATCATGTAATGGCCTAGACCTCTCAGGTCCATTCCATTTCTGAAATCTAGTGTTTGAGGTGTTATGGGAGGTCATGGTGACATATCCCCAACACTTTTCCAAATTTCTAATTTTGTGAATAGTGTCATCTGTTACATTATGTGAACAACGAAATGATAACCTTCTGTGAATAGTGTCCTCAGTAACCTTATATGAACAGTGTCATCGGTAACATTATGTGAACAGTGCAACGTTGAACTTATGTGAACAGTGTCCTCGATGACCATATGTGAACAGTGTCATTGGTAACCTTATGTGAACAGTGCAATGGTGACCTTATGTGAACAATGTCATTATTAACCTTATGTGAATAGTGTCATCAGTAACCTTATGTGAACAGTTTCATTGGTGGCCTTAGGTGAATAGTGAAACGGTGTGGTTCCAACGGTGAGGTTCCAATGATAACCTCTATCCTTTTCCAAAATTTGAGTTCGTGAACATTGTTTCCAGAATGGTGAGGTTCCATTGGTAAGCTCTATTACTTTTGCCAAATTTTTAGTTCATGGACAGTGTTTCATGCTTCATACAGTTTGGCCTCTTGCATATTTCCTTTGATGTAAAATGCATTTAAAGCACCATTTTATGTACTCTATGGCCGATTCAAAGGTCATAACTCCTATATTAATTTTTCTTAATGTTCGAGATTTAATTTTTTTCACACCACGTGGTTAAATGTAATCCACTATGAAGAGAAAATCCAGCATATCTTAAATCACTACTCCTATAAATATTCTAAAGGGATAATATATGTTATTTCCTTGTTCCACCTTCTTATTCCCCAGTGCGGGAAGCTCTATCCTTTCATTTTTCCCTTAGGAGCGGTGTTATCTAACCTTAATCCTTGGATTAATTCCCCTTTGTTTTTGGTGTAACCAAGTAGTATCGATCGATATCTAATATAAGGTATGTTCTATAATCATTCTTTTGGGTTCATCTCATTCTGTTTTCCCTTTCCATTATATGGAATTATATCTCCTTGTTTATAATAGACGTTTCGTAGGTGTTGACTAGTGTGGTGGTGTATCTGCATCCTCGGGAGGTTAAATTTTTCACGGGGGGAGGAGATCGTAACCCTTTGTGTGGATTGTGAAGAACTGTTTGAGGTAGGGGATTTTTTGATTCTCTTTTCTTTTACATGCAAATGTATAGCTAACATGTTTTATCTCACCGGATCACAATTGAATTGAAATACTAAATATTTAAACCGAATACATAAATTGATATCGATCGTATGTTATTTCCTCTAGTTTTTCTAGATAGTGTGACTTCTATGCTTGCTTTATTTAGCCTTTTTTTCTTAAAGGAAATTTGTAAAGAATGTAAAGCTGGAATTAATTGATAATTGTTTGGCTAAATATAAAGAGGCATATAAATGAATCTGGTTCCTCTTGTTGTAATTTGATGTTAATCAAATTGGTGTAGTAATCATTTTTAATTATTTGTGATATCTTACTAGTTAGGATTCTAAAATTTGGAACCTATGAATATTAAATCAGTTAATTCAAGGTGGCTTAATGAACTGGTTTTTTGATAAAAGATAAATACTTATAGGGTTTTGAGTTACCCTCTTGCTTGTTTAAGGGCCAAGATCTCAATTGATATGCTCTTTTTTATGATTCTTTTGTTGTCATGTGATCCTGTATGTTTATTGTAATATATGGGGTCATGGAGGCCTACTGGTTGTGGCATTAGTTGACACCTAGAGATGAGATATGCATCAGTTTATGCATGTGGGTGTCAGGGAGTACACCGGGGATGATGAAATGATTTGGATGTGAATGATTGGATTCTTGATTTTCTTATTGGTTGTTTATTTTATTTACATTCCCCACTTCTCAAGACATCAGGTTTTCCTTAAACTTCTTCCAAAAGGGATGATGACACTTGGGTATGCCTCATGCTTTCTGTGTTTAGCTTATCTAGGGATGATGGGTCTATGATTTTTCTATAGGCAGCAAAGACTCAATGGTTAGTTCATCTACTCACCGGGTTGATCCCCATGAGTTTAGTAGCATAGAATGTTTTTCTAGAATTCCTGGGATCTTGGGAAAGTAATGGTGTAAATGAATAATTGAATAAATGATGTTAACCCATGGGGTTGGAGCTTGCTGGGATGCAATGGTGAAGTTACAATTTAAAGGGACATTGGTCTTTGGGTCTGATGCTAATGAAATATTATATGGAAATTAATAATGGTTAATTAGTGTTTAAATAATTAATTAACATAAAGTGAAACTGATGAAAAGGGAATGGAGTAATGTAATAAATATCTTTAAATGGTTCTATTCTTATAGGATACCATGTCTTAGAAGTGGCTGTCGGGTGTCCAAGAGATGTTACCTGTAGTTGAGTCTAAGACTAGGTTTTTCCCATAGTGTGGTTGTGAGATATAAAATATTATGTAATTTTTATGTTTCTATACACTACTCAACCCTATTAGTTATAGAAAATGACACCCCGAGGATTCTGATCCCTAGAGAGGTGTTTCCCCAAAATTTCGGTGGGAGGATGGATGGATGACTACCCCCTTTGTCTCCTCTCTCTTCTCTTGGTAGTTACTTGTGCTGGTAGGTATAGTGGTTATTTTTCAATATATATGTGTGTAGAGGGATGTAATTGATTATGGTTATTCACACACATATATTCTGGATATAGATTCCTATGGACTACTATAGGTGTAACGTGTATAGACTATGATTACTTAAGGATAATTACTATGTTTATTGGATATAATGGCTTGAGGTTTAATACCTTACCTATGATACATGTTATGTGAGTTGTGGTGGCTCACAGAAACTACCTGATTACATTTCCTATGTGGAAGTGGTGGTTTTTTTGTATGAGGAACATGTTGTGGTGCTTCGCCTAGGTGTATGTGAGAAAGACTTTTTGGAGACAGATTCTCAGGAAGAGCGACGTTGGGGAAAAGTGGAAAACTAGTGGGGAAGTAGTTACAGGGTACCCTTGAAATTCGTTATTAGATTATATACTCTTGTATGCATTAATTTGTGAGAGTATCCATGGTGAGGCCGTGAATGTAGTATACCTGTTTATGTGACGAGTTAGTTTCACTTTTTGTTCACTGTGATTTAGCATGATTTCTTTACTTTTGAACAAGAGGTTTTGGGGAGTATCCTACTGAGTATACTGTTATACTTACCCTATGTATATATAAAATATTTTTAGGTCACTTGGAGAAGGTTGGAGATCCAGCTAGTTTCTACTGTCTTGGGGTTACAGGAGCTGTTCGGGCTTGTGGTTACTATTTTTTTTACATTATTTTGGGTATTTTTAGTTTTCCCTTTTTCAGTTGTAGTAGGTTGCATGAAATTAAATATGTGTAATTCAGATTTATTTTTTTATTTTCGTCCGAGTTGGAGTTGGTTGGTGTATATCTTATCTCTCTCTTCCGCATGTGTTATCTTAGAGGGTAATTCCTCCCAACTATGTGTTTACTATACCCTTGGTGATAGTCGCCAACATAGGGCCTACTGAAGGTAGGACTCGGGGGTCATCATCTCCTTTCTCACATTTCCAACCCAGGAGGGATACAATTTGGGGGGTGAGGGTCGTGAAAGAGTGGTATCAATTGCATGGTTGAGGGATCAGATGGAGTTTGGAGTTGGGAACATGTGAGGTTGCATGGGTTGTTATGGCAACAATGTCAGTCAAGATTAGAAAGTGATGTAAACACTGGTGACTGGATGAGACATAGGAATTTAGGGACCCCTATGATCTGATGTATGTACCTTCATGTTTACAATGTATACTAAATGAAGTCATACTAGTTGCAGGGTAGAGACCTCGGAAAGGATCATGAATCATTATTCTTTGTGCAAGTGTTTTAATGGGTAGTCCTTGGGATAGGTTAACCTAAAATTAATAAAAGAAAACAATTATTAAATTAATATTGAGTCTTCCATATTCTAGGTTTAGGAGCTCTAAATACTAGATATGTTACAGGTATGGATCCAGGTCAACGTCTTCGTTGGGATTGCATAGCAGACGTCCAGCAGGCTATGCAAGCATATCGCCGCTGGGTAGAGGTTGGTGATGAAGACACATGGAGAAGGACACTCAGAGAGTTTCAGTTCGAGAGTCTTTAGAATAATAAGGGCTCTCTTTCAGATGAAGTCATGGAAGAATGGTTGGAGGAGGTTGAGATAGGGTTTAGTTCAATCCTTGCTTGGAAGGTTCACCGGGTTTCCTTGGTTGTGATGATTCTATATGGAGCAATGAGGCTGTGGTGGTTCATATTCCCTGGGGATCGTGAGGAGTCATCAATCCCATGGGAGTAGTTCTGAGACAAGTGTAAAGTCGAGTTTCATTCCTCGATCGCGAAGGATTCCTATCAATAGGAGCTTTTTACCCTTCGATTGGGGAGTTCTAATGTGAGATAGTTCAGAATCCATTTTAGTAACATTTTTTGAAATGTTACAATCTTTTTTCCTGATGAGGAGGACATGGAAAGGCATTTCGAGGAGGCTTCACATCTAGAGATCCAGCGTCTGGTCATCGCATTAATGTTGAAGACATATCTTGAGGTTCTAGCGAGGAAAGAGGTTGTCTAGAGGACATTGGCCATAACTGGATCATCCCGAGAGGGGAGTCCTCATGATTCCTCATGAAGCAGAGTTGTGGTCTGGGGTTCCCAGTTTTTAAGGTAGATGAGTTTTCGTTCAGCCAGGGGTAGGTCCAAACCCTCCGCATCTCATTTCTCTAGAGTTAGTGGGTCTCAAGCCTATGCCAAGGTATCAGGTTCTTGTTTTTCTTGTAGTGGGTAGGGTAATCAATAGTGAGAGTGTCCGACCTTTCATAGCAGTCATCGTGCACAAGGTTTTCCTCTCTAGGATCCCCTATTGAGGTGGTTCCAGCAGAGGCAGCAGCAGTCGGTTGCACTAGATTTAGATCAGTAGAGGTTAAATGGGGTAGGTAGAGGACATCTCCATGATGCTCCCCGTCCTCAGAGTCCAGAGAAAATGGGTGGTTGGGGTCATCATCAGGGTCTGAGAGACCGTGGAGGAGTTCTAGGTCACCTTCATGCTTTACCATTGCCCGCACCAGGTGATCCAGACATCATTTGAGGCACCCTTTTCTTGTTTACAACTATTGTATATACTTAGTTTGATTTAGGAGCGACACACTCCTTCATATCACCCACGCTTGTCCATTCTTTGAGACTTGAGGTAGTGTGGCTTTTAGTGACTTTGGAGTTTACTACGCTAGTTGGAGGTTGAGTTAACTTGTTTAAAGTATGTAGCGACTGTCAGCGAGTGTTAGGGAAGAACCACTCTTGGGGAGATTTCCTATGGTTAAAAATACTGCCATATGATGTCATACATGACATAGACTGGTTGTATTCATTTCAGGATATCGTGGATTTCTTCTGGAGGTATGTTTTTCTTTTCAATGTGGATGGAGAGCCTATAGTGTTCGTTGGTGAGCGAGACCCTCATATGGGTTAAAGTGGTGTTCTGTCCTTATCATCCATGATGACTGATCAGATGCTGAGTTCTTCAAATGTTTAGCAGTTGGCAATTCCAAGGGACGTAGAAGAGTACCTTGATGTCTTTCTAGAAGAGGTTGTAGCATTACCCCCTCAATGGGAGATCGAGTTTGGGATCGAGATACAATTATGATAATCTCCTATCTCTATGTCTCCATATAGGATGGCCCCTTTTGAGTTATGGGAGATACTTATGCAGCTTGATGGTCTGTTACAGCGCCGTTTTGTTCGGACTAGTGTGTCACTGTAGGGGGCACCAGTTTTGTTTGTGAAGAAGGCTGATGGAAGTTTGCAGTTGTGTGTTGATTATCATCACTTAGACAAAGTGATAGTGAAGAATCACTATCATGTTTCATGTATTGATGATTTATTCAATCATTTGAAGGATTCAAGTTGGTTCTCAAAGGTCAACTTGCAGTTAGGATATCATCAGATGCGTGTTAAGGATGAGGATATCCCAAAGATGGCATTCCATTGTCATCATGGGAATTATGTGTTCATTCTAATTCCATTCGTTGTGACAAATGATCTAGATGTGTTCATGGGATTGATGAACGCTGTGTTCTGTGAGTTTCTGGACAAGTTTATTGTGGTTTTCATCGATGAAATCCTTGTGTACTCCATGTATGAGGAGGAGCATACCGAGCATCTACACGCCATTTGGGTAGTTCTTTGTCAACACCTGCTGTTAGGAAAGTTTTCAAACTATGTGTTTTGGGATTGATATGTCTGTTTCATAGGGAATGTTTTGTCCCGTTAGGGAGTAGCTGTGGATCCATTTAATATAGAAGCAGTCGTGTCTTGGGTATCCCCCTAGATAGTGTTAAAGGTGCGATGTTTCCTTGATCTCGCTGGCTACTACATGAGGTTTGTGCAAAAAATTTCTCGACTTGCGACTTCTATGATAGCATTGACCAAGAAGAATCAGGCGTTCATATGGACTGATCAGTGTTAGGCAGCTTTTGAGTATTTAAAAGAGATGTTAGTAAGTGCTCCAGTTCTCTATCTTCTAGCTGGGAGAGTTCAGTTTGATGTTTTCTACGATGCTTCACATCTGGTGTTAAGTTGTGTTCTGATGCAGCAAAGATCAGTTGTTTCTTATGGGTCTTGGTAGTTGTGCCCTCATGAACATAACTATTCCACCCATGATCTTGATGTGGCATCTTTGGGTTTTTCTATGAAGTTTTGGAGACATTACCTCATTGGAGAGCACATTGTGGTTTTCACCAATCATAAGAGCATGATGTATGTTTTCTGCCTGCATCACATGAACTTATGACAACATTAGTGGATTGAGTTCTTACTGAAATATGACTTCGAAATATCTTTTACACCTAGAAAGGGGAATGTTGTAGAATATGCGCTGAGTAGGAAGTCACATGGTGATATAGTTCGTGAATCTGAAGATTCATGGAGCATAATGGAAGAAATGTTAGAATTATATCATGATATGGGAGATGTTGGGGGTAGGGGTTGTCTTTTTTAGATGACGGTGCAGTAATATCTGGTGTATCAGGTGGAAGAGTCCCAGTTATAGGATCTAGAGGTGGAGGTTTGGAAAGACTGATTTGTTTGTGGCAAGGCCCTTAATGGTTGGTCTAAGGATGAACAACACAGATTGTTGTATCATTGTAGGATATTTGTTACTTTAATGATATGTGAGATATTTATCAGATAGTTACATATTTCTTATTTAGTGGTGCATCCTAGCGTAACAAAGATGTACCAATCCTCAAGGAGACAATTTTGGTGGCCTGGGCTGAAGCATGCAGATACGGAGTTTGTGTCTCGATGTTTGGTCTACCAGATGGTGAAGGACGAACACTCTATTTCTGGTGGTCTACTCCACCCATTAGATATTCCTCGGTGGAAGTGGGAGTACATCTCAATAAACAATTTTACTGGTTTACCTTGAGCTCTGGGAGGACATGATACTGTTTGGGAGGTAGTGGAATGTTTAAAAAATTCATCCCACTTCATAGAAATCAAAGAATCAAGATCAATGGAAGTTTTATAGAGGCAGTATCTAGAAGAGGGGGTTAGACTACATGGAGTCCTAAAGATGATCATTTCATATTGATATCCTAATTTTCCCTCTAGGGTGTGGAGAGGTCTCCAACAAGCATTTTGTTCTTAGCTATTCCATTGCACTTCTCTTCATCCTCAAACAGACGACCATATAGAGTAAACCATCCAGACTCTTGATGACATATTACACTCTTCAATCTTGGATATTAGAGGATCATGGTTGAGGCACCTACCATTAGTAATTTTTTTCTGAAAATAATAGTTTTCAGTCCATCGGTATGGAACCATTTGAATCCTTATATGGCTGGTCAATCCGTTCTCCATTGTGCTGGACTAGGGGCAGAGATTCAGCAATTGTCAGACTGAAACTAGTACAGAATACATCAGATATTATTCATGTGATTCGTGAGAGGTTGAAGACAACACAAGATCATCAGAAATAATATGCTGATCAAAGGAGGATACCCTTAAAGATTGATGTTTGGGATCATGTCTTTCGGAAGGTGACTCCCCGTCATGATCAGTGATGGTTTATTCATGGGAGTATGCTTTCTCCCTAGTTTGTTGGGCCTTTTGAGGTGTTATCTTGTGTTGGATCTATAACGTATCATGTAGAACATCCCCCGTAGATGATACGAATACATGATGTTTTTCATGTATCACAACTCCATCATTATCTTCATGAAGACTCTCACATCATTAATTGGGGAGAGATCAATGTTGATATTGATGCGACATCTTAGGAGCGACCTATGAAGATCCAATTCTGCAAAGAGAAGGTGTTACATGAGTATTCTATCCCCTTGGTTCATGTCTTGTGGTGACATGGTGGAATGGAGGAGAGTACCTGGTAATGTGAGTCACAGATACATGCTCAGTACCTAGAGTTGTTTTATGTTTAACTCTTTTAATTAACGATTTCCCCTTTGTGGTTATAAACCTTTCTTGTTTATGAGATGACTTTCTTTGGTTCTTCTTATATATTACTCTATTTTTTGATGTATCTCGATTGGTGGTTGTTCATACCTTTTTTATGTTTCCTTTAGGTTGGATTTGAATTCTCAAGGACGAGAATGTTTTGAGATGTATATTTTGTAATGGACAGGACCTCTCAGGTCTATTCCATTATAGAAATCTAGTGTTTGAGCTGTTACAGGAGGTCATGGTGACATATCCCAACACTTTTCCAAATTTATAACTATGTGAACAATGTCATTGGTAATCATATGTGAACAGTGCCACATTAACCATATGTCAATAGTGTCATTGGTAACTTTATGTGAATAGTGTCAACGGTATTCTTATGTGAATAGTTCAATGGAGACCTTTTGTGAATAGTGACATCGATGACCTTATGTGAACACTGTCATTGGTAACCTTATGTGAACAGTGCAATGATGACCTTATGTGAACAATGTCATCTGTAACCTTATGTAAAAAGTGTCATTGGTGGCCTTAGGTGAACAATGTAACAGTGAAGTTCCAATGATGACCTCTTTCCTTTATCAAATTTTGAGTTTGTGAATAGTGTTTCTAGAATGGTGATGTTCCCTCAATAACCTCTATTTCCCTTTCCAACTTTTGACATTGTGAATAATGTTTGCACCTTCCTACATTTTTGCCCCTTTGACATTTCCTTTGACGTAAAATACATTTAATGTCTCATTTTAAGGACTCTAAGGCTGATTCAAAGGTCATAACTCCTATATTAATTTCTCCTAATGCTCGGGATTTATTTTTCATGGTTAAACTACGTGGTTTAATGCTATCCAATTTTAATGGAAAATCCAGCATATCTTAAACAACTGCTCTGTTAAATCTTCTAAAGGGATGATATATATTCCTCCCTTGTTACACCTTCTTATTTAGTGGTGCGAGATGCTCGATACATTCTATATTCCCTTAGGATTGGTGTGATCGAACCGTAATCCTTTGATCAGTTCCCCTATATTTTTTGTGCAACCAAGAAGTATCGATCGATCTCTGATAAAAGGCATGTTCAATTATTATTCTTTTCAGTTCATCTCTTTTTGTTTCCCCTCACCATTTTATAGAATGATATCTCTTTGTTCTTAGTGAACCATTCATGGGTGTTGACAGGTGTGGTGGTGTCTTTGCATCCTTGGGTGGATACAGTTGTCAAGGGGGGAGGAGATCGTAGCCCGTTGTGTGGCTCATCATGAATAGTTTGAGGTTGGGTATTCGTTCTTCTCTTTTCTTTTACATGAATATTTATAGCTAGCATGTTTTATCCCATTAGATCACAATGGAATTGAAATAATAAATATTTAAACCAGATAACTAAATTGATATCAATCATATGTTATTGACTCTTGTTTTGATATATAGTGTGCTTTCATTGCTTGTTTTTTATCCTTTCATTCATTATAGAAATCGGTAATGAACATAAAGCCAGAATTAATTGATAATTTTTTGGCTAAAGAATAAGAGGCATGTAAATGAATCTGGTCCTTCTTATTATAATTTAATGTTAATAATATTGGTGAATTAAGCATGTTTAATTTTTTTTGTTATCTTACTAGTGATGTTTCTCGAATATGGATCCTATATATACTAAATCAGTTAATCCATGGTGGATTAAAGAACTGGTTGTTTGATAAAAGATAATTCCATGTCGGGTTCTTAGTTACCCTCTTTCTTGTTTAAGGGCCAAGTGCACAATTTATAAGATGTTTTTTTCCAGGATTCTTGTGTTTTAATGTGAGCTTGGATGGCTTTTGTGATATGTGGGGGAATAGAGGGCTCCTCTTTATGGAAATAATTGACACCTTGATTGCTGAGATCCATCAGTTTATTCATGTGGGTGTCAGGGAGGACACTGGGGATAATGTAATGAGTCAGATATGAATGTTTCATCCCTTGATTTTCTTAGTGGATGTTTATAGCTTTACATTCCATACTACTCTAGGCAGTTGGTTTTTCTTACCCTTATTCCAAAAGGTCCGAAGACACACGAGGTATGCTATGTGCTTTCCATGTTTAGCATCTCAAGGGAGGATGGGTCTATGATCTTCCTATCAGAAGAAAAGACTTGACAGGTAGTTCATCTACTCACCAAGTTGATCCCCTTGAGATTATTAGCATATAATGTTTTTATAGAATGCCTAGGATTATGATAAATTAGTTTTGTAAATAATTAATTGAATATATGATGTTAACCCATGAGGTTGGAGTTCTCTAGGATGAAATGGTGAAGTTACAATTTAAAGGGATAGTTGACTTTGGGTGTGATGAAAATGAAATATAAGGTGTAAATTGATAATTATTATTAAGTATTTAAATAATTAATTAACATAATGTGAAACTGATAAAAAGGGAATGAAGTAATGTAATAAATCTCTTTAAATAATTGTGTTATTATAGGATACCTAGTATTAGAAGTGGAAGCTAGGAGTCTGAGAGATAATAGTTGTAATTGAGTCCAATACTAGGTTATGCCCATAGTTTGGTTGTGAGATATAACATATCCTTGACTTTTTGTGTTTCTATATGCTACTCTACCCTGTCAGCTAGGGAAAATTCCACACTAGGGATTCTGAGTTCTGGGGGGCGTTTTCCATTACATTCTGGTGGGAGTGTGGATGGAAAACTACCCCATTTTGTCCCACTCTATTCTCATGGTAGTTAATTTTTCTGGTAGGCACAATAGTTAGTTTCACCCATGTATGTGTGTAGAGTTCTATAATGGATTGTGGTTATTCACATACATATATTATGGATATAGTTTCCTATGTACTAATATAGGTTTAACATATATATGCTATGATGGCCTGAGGATCCTTACTCAGTGTATGAGATATAATGTCTTAAGTTTTAATACCCGACACACGGTACACGTTATGCGAGCTGTGGTGGCTCCCTAAAACTACCTGGTCACTTTGCTTGTGTGGACGTGGTGGTTTTGTTGCATGGGGTTCATGTTGTGGTGATTTTACCAGGTGTCTATGGGAAAACCTTTTTTGAGAGAGACACTTAGGATGTGCGACATTGGGGAAAAGTGGAAAACGAGTGGGGAATTAGTATTGGGGTACCCCTGATATTATTTATTAGATTATATACTCTTGTATGTGTTACTTGGTCATAGTATCCATGGTGAGGCTGGGAACTTAGAATACCTATTCAGGTGATGATTTTGTTTCACCTGTTGTTCACTATGCTTTAGAATGCTTTCTCTAATTTTTCACTAGAGTATTAGGGGAGTATCCAAATAAGTGTACTATTATTCTCGCCCTATGCATATATAATTTTTTTCAGGTCACTTGGACTAGGTTTTATATCAACCTGGTTTCTAAGATCTTGGGTTTTCAGGAGCAGATCGAGCTTTTCATTAATTCTTCTTTTAATTTCTTTTGGGTATTTGTTGTTTTCCACTTTTAGTTATAGTAGGTTGCCTGACATTACATTTTTCTACATGGGATTTATTTTATATTTCAGTATGAGTTGGAGTCAGTTGGTGTCTATATTATCTCTCCCATCTGCATGTGTTCTCTTAGAGGGAAATTCCTCCCATCGAAGTGTTTAATATACCCTTGGTGCAAGTCTCCATCCAGGGGCATACATATAGCGGGACTCTGGGGTCATTATCTTCCTTCTCACAGTGCCTTCCCAGGAGGGGTACACATTGTGGGGAGGGGGTCATGAAAAATCACATGGATGTGTAATGTAAATGACATGGTATCCTAAGATCATTGAGTCATAATAAATGTGGCGGCAATACAAACCATTAAATTAGGATGATACATAGCTAACTAACGTGAAAATATCTTATTTAGGAAACTATATCATAATGTTTTAGGTTAACCCTATAATTTCATACATGATTCCTCATGAGACTAAATATTTACCCTATGAATTAGAGAATTTTCTAGGCTCACACACCATAACATGTTTATGATATATGTTTTCCATGGAAAGGAAATCAATCATAATTAATAATATTATAATTATCCAGATAAAAAATGAGTTACATGATATTTTCAATGTCATATTCAAAAGAACATTTATAATGAATTCATTTGAAAAATTATCATAAGGATTGTATTACCACATTAATAGAAGTGAGAATAAGCTGGGTATATATGTGAGTAACATACCTGACTAATTTAGAAGGAATCTGTAAAATAAAATGTTATTTTAATTCATGAAAATAATTTATAAAAAATAAGGATTGAAAAAACTTTTCTCTTTTTGAGACATCAATAGATGTCAACATTATTGGATATTGATTTTAATTGATCACATTATAAATTTCAGGATAAAAATATCTATTACATTTTGAATAAAAATATTTAAAGGCTAAATATTTATAAAAACATTAAAGTCAATTTTTTTTTTGAAAATATCAATTCGAATAAAAAATTATACTTTTTTAAAATATGGAGAGGCTATGTTGGAGGAATGCATTCGTTCACACTTAATATATTAAAAGGAAATGATTTCATTCATATTGTTTATGTAACGTAAAAATGAATACTGTTTTCAAAAAAATTGGATAATTTATTTTAATTTTTTTAAAAATAAAATTAATATAAAAAAAATTAAGAAATCATAGTAAAAAATATTCTTAATATTTATTAGAAAGAATTAACTTCAGAATAAAATTTAATTTTTATTGAAGAGGGAAATGAATTCAAATTTTATTTAAAACTATTTCTCAATATTTCTATGTAATAAAAAGAGTAAAATGGTACTATTACATAAAAACCAATGAATTACATGAGGAGATTAAAATTAAAGTGTTTTATTAAAAAATAATTGATTGACTTAACTTAATGTAAATTCAATCAAAATTTTTACTAATTAAAATGTGATTGAAAGATAAAAACTTAAGATATTTGTAAAAGTTTCATAATAACATCCTATAAATTATGTAGATCAATTATATTGTAAAATATCCAGATGTAATTAGTATTGATGATATAGTATGTAAATGGTAATTATATAAACCATTTAAAATAAAATAGGTTCAAAAAAGAACATGTTTCTCAAATATAGAAATTTGAGACAAAACCCTATAAAATCATATACTTGATGTGCGATTTATTCAATGGGATGATTATATTAACAAATGTATATAAAAAAGTAAATTTGGAAATAAATTATAATTAAAAAATATTTCATTTCACAAATAGTTTTTTCATAATATAATCAATGAAGTGGACATACAATCTGATGAATATAAATTTAGTTAAGAAACCCCTAACCTCACACTTTCCATTAGTTGAGAACTCATTAACCTATTATATAGTGGTTAAATAGAATCTATTAATGTATAAAATAATCTTATTATAATTTATATTATCAATTTCGATCAGTCATATAAAATTTTATCACCCATTTGTTAAAACAATTTCATTATCACTACAACTTAAAGTGTTAATTTCATTATATTTTACTTAATGTTTCATCTTGAAGGATTATGATTAGGAACATAGGATATAGTTTTGTTATCTTTATAATTATATTAATGTGTTAATACTGAATATTTATCATTAGATACAACTTTATAATCGTCATTGATTTTTTAACATAGATAATGAATGACATCACTTGGTAGAGATGGTGGGTCGTACTTACACACGAGAGACTTTATCATTTACGTAATAGGAGAATGGAGAATAAAGTGTATTGTATATTAATTTTAAATAATCAACATAATTTCACATATATCAAACATATTTAATTAATTTATCCTTATTTTCTATCCTTATAATTAATGAGTGGAAACCCAATCATGTCTCCTTGTGAGTCATTATTCCACCTTAAAGTTGAACAATGTTATCATTTATTCAATGGATGATAAGGATACAAATATCCAGATATTTTTATTTTCAATATTTTTATCAGGTCATTATTATCAAAGAATAAATTATATTAAAACATGTTATCTTCCTTATAATGACTAATTGACAAATGAATCACATCGCATCCTGAGGCTATAGTGAAAGGTAAAAATTAACAATTTTAAAAAATTACGTATGAAATGGAAATTAAAAAGGTATATAGGATATTTTAATTCTATAATTATAATTATATAATATTTTTCATACATAAAAATTCTAAAAAAAATAATACTCATCAATGAGATGTTTTGATGAAAATATAATTATGTCCGTATGCAATGTGGTACTCCTCCATACACACAATCAATGATTTTATTTCCCATTTGATTTGGGAAGATATGGTTTTAGGTAATAAGAACAAATGAAAACATGTAAATATATTTAAGATAATAAGGTAATTTTATTATAATTTTTATTATATTTAATAGGTGTGGAGGAATAAATTAAATAAAATTATCCTTGAGGGACGTTTCCTCTTCTTCTCACAACTTCTACTGGTTTTCCAAAAAAGAATTACTAAGATGTAATTTTGAAAAAAACATCAAAGGTGTGAAGAGTGATTTTTTTACATTATTTTGGAAGGTTTTATCAGATTAAATTAGTTTTGTAAGTGCTATCAGGAGATTATATTGGGTATATTTTAATAATAATAGTGAGTGGTACACTAGAAATTTAAAAAAAATACCATTCCAATATTTTAAAAATTCTAAAATGATCCCAAATGGACAATTAAATAGAATTATATGGTATATGGTGGATATATGAGATTATAAAAGGGATTTTTGTTTACTTTTATATCATTTTACCCCTTATATTCTTAGGTTATACCTCAATTAAAACTATTTTACATTAATAATGGTTAATAATGTTTACTACATCTTATAGTCATTACATCTAAAATTTATGTTAACCATAATAGAAAATATAAAATTTTAAGATTCAAAATATGGAATCCATTTTTAGTAATTGATCTCCTAGAATTTACAGTTATTAATTTCAAATTATACTAAAAAATATGTATAAAAGAACATTTCTTCCAAAGAAAAATAATCTAATGATTAAATTGTTTTATAGCATAATTCAACATGAAATTATTTAAAATGACGTAAATTAGTTAAATTTGAATATAATTGAAATAATTTTATATTAAAAAAATATAAAATATAATTTACCTTCATTAAAAATTTTAAAAAACTATATTTATAAATTGAAATTAGTATTATACACTATTCAATAAAAATTTCTGAAAAATTTGAAAGTCTACCAATGAGTAATTATGTGATTTAGATTTAAAAAATAAGGATAATTGTTTTTTAAATATATTTAATAAAAGTGTTAAAATTTAATTTAAAATTATTTTAAAAAACCTTGACTCATATTCATTTCAGATAAATATAATTTTTAGAAAACATTTATTTCCCATTCAAATTGATCTTTTATTTAATTCAAATATTTATATTACCATTGATGATATACTATACCCATGTAAAACATATCATTTAATCTATTTATTCATATTTATAACAGACAACTTAATAGTATGGTTATGATGATCATGTTTAAATTGTAATATTTTTTGTAGAGTATATTGTTTCATTTAAACATATTGCTATGAGCATTTCAAGCTATTCAAGACAATGATTTTATTTAAAATTAACTAAATAGAAAATTTTTTGGATGTTAAATTTTCTTCTATTTATAATATTACATGAAATATATTATATCCAATATGATGTTCCACTTTTAAAATATATGGTTATTAATTTTGTTAAGATGAGATGTTCATTCAAGTATGATATGAATATTAAGGGTTGTTATTTTATTTTTTATAACTTTTTCCATTTTGATATAATTTATTCGTACATTTTTCATACATAGAATATATGATTCACGTGATATTAAAATGCCTATGTGTGGTTGATTTTTCTATAAACACATGGAAAAATTGTATCAATTTTCATTAAAAACATATATAGTGTTTTCTGATTAAACCTAATAGTGAGATTAATATTAATCATACAATTGTATTTACATATGGTAGGTTATGAGGTTCCTGTCAGAAAATGTTATCTACTGATGGATATACATTAGCTTGTGGTATTTTTGTCCTATAACACATAGTGGGATGGATTTGAAAGTAGATGAATTTGAAATATTTTTATATAGATGATTTATGCTTGAGTGATGGTTTTGGAATTGGAATGAGTTTCCTCTAAGAGTTGGATACACCTAGAAATGTAGAGGAATAGAATGTGAAATACATTATGATTTTGATGTAATGAAATGAAAGTGATTTTTTCATTGTGAACATGTTTAGATATCGGAAAAATAAGGTTTATTGCATTAAGATCCACATAAAAAAATTGGATAAATAAATAATATTTTGAATTATATTTATAATGGGTTCCCAAATTAATAAATCAATGTTTTGGAATGGGATGGTAATTTCATATGATGAATAATTGTATATATATCAACACCCATGCATAAATATTAAATATATTTTGTTGAATTATTAAAATATTGTACAAATAGACATCCCAAAGACATTATTAGTCTAGTGCCTTTTAAAATATTGAAACATAAACCCTATCACATATTTTAGCAACATTATCAACCACATGGTTTTCCATGACATGAACCCTTCATAAACACAACAAAGATAATTAATACCTTTATAACGTGCGAATGTAAACATAAAAAGGGTGATCTCATATGTTCATTAATGGTAAGTAAGGGAGACATGTAATTAAAAATATGATAATAAGGGTATGAGTATGTGAGTGTAACATTATAAGATCATACCATTCATATCATTACCATGAATCCAATAATAAATGTTAGATGTTAAAAAGACATGAATCATATGAAAATATACAACATATCCCATGAAATCATATCGTAGGAATAATAAATTGAATTGTTATAAAAACATCAGCATATAACTTGATTTCCATAGTTGTCAATGCATTTCTACCAATTCCATCTTAGTAGTATGGGTTCAATCCTCATATCATGTTGGATTTAATTGTTCACTCCCATGGATATCTTAGTATTATGATTTCACTCCCCATACCATCTTGGTGGTCTTGGTTTTCTCCCAAGTTCATATTAGTAGTCACAATTTACACTCATGACCATAGTAGTCTATCTGATGAGATATAAATCCTTACCCAATTCATTAAAGGTAGATATAAGACCCACCCATCACATAATTAAATAATTCATACATATTCCACAATATAATAGAACATTAATCATATTATGATTAATAACAAGAGATGAATTATACAAAAATCTTATCAAAACCCATGAAATGAAATAGGTATCATAAAATTTCACCGCATCAAATACAATAGAAACTAAATAAGTTTTATAATCATATAATCCAGGAAAACTCCCTAAAAATGATCGGGTTTCATAGATATATAACCCATTAAATTTAAAATGGTTTCATAAACATCATCCCATCAAAACATTAATCATTTAGGGAAAGAATAAGAATACAACATTTAGACAATATCCTATAAATTCATGAGTAACACCAATGGTATTCAACTTATACAGAATATAAATTTGAAATATCTTTTAAAATCATTTCTTGGGAAAAAATATAATTTATTCTTTTAAAAATTCTTTTTAAAACATAAAAGCCTTTGGAAAACAATTTTCATGAAATTAAAAATGAAAACATATAAAATAAATTTTGAAAAGATGTTGAACAAATCTTCCTTTGAGAGCTTCTTGAGAATTTTTCAGAATGCTTGATAATTATTTGAAAAAAATCACTTCGAATAAAATTGAAAACATATAATAGAATCTTGAAAAAATTAAAAAAAAATATTGAAAAAATATTAAATATTATAATGAAATAATGAAAATATTTCAAAAACCAATTTTTTTAAAATACTCTTATAAAATACGAAATATACTTTTAAAAATCATTTAAAACAATTTATTAAAATCAATTATTTTTGGAATAATTATTCATTGTAAACTATTGAGAAAAAAATATTTCCGGAATAATTGGGAAGATAGTTTGTTTATGAAAATTTACATTTTAATATTTTAAATTAAAATTCGTGGGGATGATAGATATAATGATGAGTAAATTATTATATGCCAAACATTCATTTTGCATCTTAAAAAGTTTAGAAAAGATCACAAACAAGATAACATCATAAATATTATTTTATCAAAATGTTTTTTAAAAGGTAAAACATGGATAAAAAATTATTCCAAATATCATAGTATAATATAAAAATAATTATTGATGCTTTTTTGGAATGCATGGTTTGGAAGGAATTTATATCTCTGACTGAAGAGAGAGGTAAAGTTATAATTTCTTAAAATCACTTTCTCAATCATATTATTTACAAAAGAGTCTAAAAATTGTATCATTACATTTATATAACATTTATATACATGGGGTAGGAAAACTAAATATATTTTATGAGTTATTGTTAATAATATTTCATCAATTAGAGAATAATAAAAAACACTAATGATAAATAGTGAGATTAAAGATATAAAATGTTACCAATATTGTAATATTGAATCATTATTAAAAAGAAAGACTAATGTTACATAAATCATAAAATATAATTAAAAAAAATATATTCAATATATTACAATTAAAATTCCTTCTGCACACCAAATGAAAAATATTGTATCATAACATGGTATGTGGCTCATAGAAGGCATATTGAGACAATATTACTTTACTGAATTGATAACATGTAAAACTATAACCCTATGAATGAATGATCATGAAATGTATATAAAAATACACATAATTTTAATAATAATAAATATATAACAAATACATGAAAATTATACACACCACACAAAAGAAATGGTTTGTGAATAAAGATAGTATATAATATAAATAAATAATGAGATGAAATTCAATTACCTTAGATCTTAACTATCTTTGTAAAAATGTATGGCTACAGTATAGTAGGAATATGTTTATTATAAATTTATCACAGAAATATATTACTATATATAATATGTTATAATATTTTCTTATAACATTCTCTTACCCGTTTATTAACATGTATATGTTAGAGTAACGTTTTAATTACTAACCACATTGTTTATCATATGTTATTTGACTTATCATTCAAGATTTTCTTTCGTAAATCATTATATAATTATTATAGAACAGAAAATAATAATTGTATATCTTATATATTATGTATATATAATTTTATAATAATAAATAAAATATAGATATATGAAATGGAATATGCTGTCCATTGAGATGGTAGGCCATACATATGCACTGACACTATTTCTATTTTCAAGGCATATTGAAAGAAAGAATGTAGATGAAATATATATATATTTGTATAAAATATCATTAAATCAAGAATATTATTTCTTATATATCACATATTTTTAATAAAATATATATTTAATACATTCCATGTAGTGTGCGTATGAATCACATCACATTGAGGAGGCTATAGTCCATCAATCATCAAACGATGTTAACATGTTTACACAAAATATAAAGAATAGAGGTAAAATTTATATAATAAATAAAGTCAGATAAATAAATCATAAACTATAATATATATCATATAAAATCACAGTTTCCATCATAATTCTGAACCATAAGTGGTTATAATTGTAAAAAATAACACCGCTTCGTTAAGAAGTAGTTCACCATACACAAGAATTATAATTTTGTTAACCATTAGATGAAAGTGTTTACATATATAGGTAAAACACAAGGCATAAATAAATATAAGTATATTAAATATATTTTTTATATTATTTTTTCAATAAATAATTATAATTCTTGTGGCAGAGAATTGAAATAAATGAGAGTATTTTGAAGAAAGATGTTACCTCGTCACTGGGTAACACCATTTTGTTTGAACCGAAGGGATTCGTTGGATGGATTTTTACACTAATTGAGGAATATAGGAGTAAGATGTGGATATTTCATTGTATATAATAATTTTATTATCCTATACCATGTGTATTGAGATGTGTGGAGAAGGGGGATAAATGGTTTCCATTTATCCGGAAGGTAAGGGACACACATGGATTTTTTTTAAAATGATACGTGTTAAAACGTTTTTACCTATAAAAAGACATCCAAAACAAAAAACACAGTATTTTAAGGATTATATCCAAAATATTGTAATAATTTGGTTTTTAGAAATTTGAATAGGTCATTTGGGGCCATCATCTTTTGGTTTATTCTATTTTTATGCTTAATTTTACCTTAATCGCTATAATTAATCTTAATATCCTTTTGTATTTTATTGGTATAAAATTAACATGATATTATTAGACTATAAATATAATAATGTATAAACCTATGTATTTATATTTTTATAAATTAAATTAACATAATAACAAATATTACTTCCAATTCCAATCTTGAAAATGTGGCGAGAAAGTTGGATTTTAATGTAAGAATGTTCAAAAGTTCATTAATCTTTTATATCTAAATGAAATATAAAATGATTCCTATTATCTAAATTTGGTTAATATATTTATCATTAGTTTAATTTTAATTAAAAATAAATTGTAATATAATTTATCTATATAAATAAATGATATAAAAATGCAATTTTTAATTAATATTAAGTATTTTTCACTATTCATCTGAAAATGTAGTTGCTCAGAGAAGTTCCAAAAAATAATCCTAACTACTTTTTAAATTTTAAATTCAAAAATGATATTTATTTTATCATATTAAATTCCAAATATGTCAAAAATTAATTTTATTATTTTTCAAAGATGGATATAAAATGCAGTTGTTTTGTAAAAATAATATTTATTAAAATATTAGGACATCACCAAAAAAATTATATTTATCATTATCACCATTATAAATAATATTTTAAAATTAGTTATAAATATTAATATTACAAAATTTAATTTATATTTTATAATTATATTGTTTAAAAAATAATAGTAATGAATAAATGATTCGTAAAAACTTAGTGTTGTCTGTAACACATGGTAAGTCAATGTTGTGTGTTGTGCATGCGAAGTCAGTGTTCCATGTAGAAGATCACAAGTAGGTGATTTTTGGAGTGAAAACATATATTGGGGTATCCTATAATGAAATATATACATTGTATATCAAAAAAGGGAGTAATAACACTGTGCCTTCATATACCAAAATATTTATTTAGTGTTGCGTGAAATGAAAAACATCAAAATATTATTAAATTAATTTAAAATGAAACATTTCACAAATACTATGGGTGTTACATTATAGCAATCATAAATTGAATTTTCCCAAGAATTTTTTTACGATAAAAAATTCATTAATACTTGAATGCCCCATTCATATGAACCTACAATGTTAAAATGTATACTAAAACATTCATTTATAAAAGGAAGTTGTAAACATAACAATTACCCAATGTAACAAATAAATATGTTTGTAAATGAGAGACCACATTTGGGAATTGAAAAAATAGAATTTAATAGAAATATTACTATTAAAATATGTAGGATGGTTTTAGGAATCATGGTTAAGATAATGCTAACTGTAACGAAGCCATAAATCTATGATGATCTAATGGATTATTTGAATAATCAGAAAAGAAGGTACTAGGATATCTATTTCAGTATTCATGATTCATTCCCTAAAGTTGAATAATATTCATGAGATGTTATAATTACACTATTTTATTCCCTTTCAAAAGTACAATCTAAACCATTGGTCATGTTATGAAAAATTTAAACTTCACCTCTTTCTATAAAAAAGGAATCAAAATTTTTCATTTCTAATGAACTAACAGATCCGTATATCCATGATAAGTCATCCCATATCACTATAGTTACCATCAACACAATGTTGATAAAATATGTTATTTAATATGTATATATCCTCATGTGGTTAGATGATAAATTAATATAAAAAACATCATATGATTTTTAAATAAAACATTAAATTGGTGTTTAACCTTATAACCCTTATAAAAGATGAAAGTCCAAATCATTATAAATATGTTTATCAAATTAGAATAACGTTGATTCACCCTATCTCACAATGTTTATCTTGGTTTTCACATTGAAAACATGTAAATACCCTCATCATATCCTATCATGAACCAAAATAAAAGGAATTACCATAAATAATTTTAGAAAACATGCATGCTTACATATTCCGAATATTACTAGATGTATTATATAAATCTAAGAAATTGTATATGTAATCCATATACTACAATATAAACAAATAAATTATCAGTATTGAGGTAATCATTACCATCCAATTTAATTATTCATATCCATATATCATTATATGAATAAAATTCTGATAAAAAATGACATGGTAAGGGTTATCTTACCTTAGAAAAAAATTAACATTTAAATAAATCATATTTCAAGTCCATCAAAAACATTAAACAAAATTTTGTAAATCCATAGAAAAAAGTCAAAATGGAAAATCATTGTACATTTCACCATTCATAGAGAATAATTGGTGAATCCAAATACTACAAAAATCTATTATTCTACTTTATCCATAATATAAAATAAAGCTACATCATACTATTACATAATACCTCAATCTATTAAAATTCCATATATATTTTCATCATCTTTAGTAATATGATAATTAATCATACCACATTGATGATTCTATTTGGGATCCTTCCCATTAGAACATCGATTTTCATAATGAAAATTCATTACAAACTTAAAGATTTTTTCCTTTTTTGATTTCATAGGAAGTAAAATATTATTATCCATTTCATTAATAAAATAAATCATTTTTAATTTTCATTTAATTTCATTGTATCCTTATTTTCCACATTCAAAACATCTTCTTATTCCTATGATACATTTACATGTGTGATTTTTCCTCATTCTTGAAATAAAGATAACATAATATTCACTCCATTATGGTCTTCATTAACCTAAATCTTAGCAACCCCCTTCATTCTCTTCATTGGTGAGTCTGATAGTCGGTTAATGTACACAATTTTAATAAAGTTCCATAAAAATAAATAGGCATGATCATAAAATCCATGACTCTAGTGAATATACCATTTGTGTGCTCATAATATAATTATCCATTATATTAAACATTAACCTAAATCCTCTTTGTTTTACCCAATGAACAATAACTAGTAGACATTGATTAAGAAAAAAATATCATGTAGAGGATCCACATATTCATGAAAAACCACATATAAGATGTCTAAAATTTTATGCCATATTTAACCTATGAACCTTTATGTTTATCTAAGGTTATTTATATCCAAATTATTATTAAATACAATATAAAGGTTTATGATGACTATATAAATTCCCAAAGAATATCCCCTATGAGTTTCAGACTAGGTGTGATGTAAGGAATGTTTTCATTGTTACAGGTTACCCCGAGTTAGGCCCAAATAACCTTATCAAAGTTATTTCCCCTTAGTATATCTATTCTAGAGCCACATACACTTGTAGTATATAGACATGGATGTATTCCTATGAAACATTTCACACTTTCCTTTACCAATTTTCTATGACATTTCCTATAAATTTATTTATCATCAGACTTATCCTTAGATATTCCAATAGGGTTCTCATTAAGGTTTTGTAATACTTGTTTTCAAAGGATAACTAAAGTATTTCTCTGATAAAAACTATATATAACCTCTATATTCAAAATTTAACTTTACCTATCTTTAGATTAATACTTAAAAAATTATAATAATGGAAACCCCAATGATTGTATTAGTGTAGTGCATTTGGAAATATGGAATCATAAAAAATGGAACATAAGTGAGGTAAAATATCTCTAAATAGATTTTTCATGACTATAACCCATCATTGAAACATTAAAAATATTACATATTTTCATCAACTAGGCAAGAAATCATAAAATTGGTAATCTCATATGATCACTATGGGAAAAAAAGGGTGACGTGTAAGTATAAACTTGAGAATATTGGTATGATAATGTGATCATAACATTGAAATATAATACCCTAAATATAATAAGATCATAAAAATGAATTATTTAATAAATCATGGAAGATAATAAGAATGAATCATAAATAAATAAATAACATAATGAATGAAATATTTACATATTAATAAGATATGGAACTGTGGAAAACATGGAATCAAATTATATGATTTCTATATTAGTCAATCCATTTCCTCCAAGGCTATCTTAGTTGTTTGGGTTCACTCCCCATACCATCATGATAGTTAGGGTTCACACCAATGACTATATTAGTACTATTATTTCACTCCCATACCATATTGGTAGTCATGGTTCACTCCCATGAACATCATAGATGTAACGGTTCACTAAAAAGACCATATTAGTCGATCTCATTAGATATAAATCTTCCCTTAATTAAATATTTGTTGATATAGGTCCCACCCATCACATAATAAAATGATCCATACATGATTCACATGATAAAAAAATTCATTATATCATGACCACTTAAAATATATGGGTTTCATAAAAGTTATATCATAACCACAAAAATGTAAAATGTATCACAAAAGATAAATCCCATCATAATCATGGAATGGAAATAGGTTTCATAATCATTTCACTAAAGATTATCCCATGAAAATAATATGTTTCGTAGACATATTTCTTAGAAAGAAGAAATTATTTTCATAAAATTTATTCCTTTAAACATAAACAATTAATTGAATGAAAATGAATGGAACCATTAGAACAATTCCTGTAAAGTCATGAGTATCACTAATTATTTCAATCATTGATATAAAATAACCTTGAAATATCTTTAAAAAAATTCATGGCGAAAATATTCTTGATTATTTGAAAAATTAATTTTAAAAAATAATCCCTTTTGAAAATAAATTTTCCTATAAATAAACATTATATCTTTTTAAAAAGGTTTTTAATTTTTTTGAATATATCTTCCCTTGAAGGATTCTTGAGAAAATATAATGAATGCTTGAAAACGTTTTGAAAACCATTTCTTCAAAAAAATAATTAGAATAATTATTGTGAAAGAATAAAAATGTTTTCATAAACAATTTCTTTTAAAACAAATTGATAACACAAATATAAATCTTACAAAAAATTTTAAAACCATTTTTTGGATAAACTTTAATATAATATAAAAATTCTTTAAAAAATCATTTAATTCAATTTCCTAAAATCAATTTTTTTAGGGAACCATTTTCATTTTAAAGCATATTAAAACAAAAAATATTTGGAATAATAGGAATAAAAATATTTAACTAAAATAACTATTTATTCTTGTAAAATTATATTCAAGGGAATGAGGGTCTTGACAGCGAGTATATCTGTATATTCTAAGAATTCATTTTTCACTATAAAAATATTAGAAAAGATCCTCTCCTGGAAAATAATAAGAAGAATAATTTAAAATTATAATTATTTTAAAAATTTAAAACATAGAAAATAATTTAGTTTAATGATACTAGGATAATATTAGAATATTTTTGGAATCTTTTTTCGAATACATGGTTTTGAATGAACCTATATTTCTAACCGAATATTAAGATAATGTCAAATTTTTTTGGAAAAACATTCATTATCATCTTATGTACTGAATATTGAAAAAATGGTAACATTAAATAGATATTATATGAATAAAAATTAGTAATAAAACTCTATAGAGTTATTGAAATATGTGTCATATTATTTCATCAATGGAAGTATAATCATAAAATATGTTGATAAATAGTGAGATTGTGGATATAAACCATTACCAATTCGGTAACATTAAATCATAATAAAATGGGAATAATTGAATTTCCAGAATCGTAACATATAATGAAAATAATTAGGTTCATTATATATCATTTTAAAGTAATTTTATACAAATAATTGAAAAAATAGTGGTTAAAAATATGACATGTGACTCATGGAATCCATTTTTGGGGAAAATTACTATAGCGACACGAAAACGTTTTACAAAAAAACCCCATGAATGAAATATAAACAGATGAAAAAATAAATATACATAAAATTGAATAATATAATCTTATAATATATCCATTTGTTGTATAAACACCCCAAAAAATAAATTAGTGGTGAATAAGTCTTGTATCTCACAAAAATAAATATTAATATGTAATTCCCTTACCTTGTATTTTGACATTCATCGTACATATACAAGACTCAGGTATAATAAGTATAATATTATTATACATTTCTCAAAAAACCATATTAATTTATATAATACAATATAAGATTTTTTTATTGCTATATATTACTCATTTATTGACATGTCCATGTTAATGTAACATTTCGGGTAATAACCGCTTTGTTTATCATATGTGTTTGGACGTTTAATTCTTGTTCATATTTCAAAAATCATGATTTAATTATATATTTAATTTTACACATGAATTTTATATCATATATAATCCTTAATACATATTTATAATAACCTATTAATGATATATATATATATGGAATCGAATACAGTGTTCATGGAGATGGTAGACCGTATGCACACATGAAATCTGTAACAATTTTCATGACGTATTTCAGGAATAAAAGTAATTGAAATATATGTATATATTTATATAATATCATTAAAGTATCAATATTATTTAATATATATCTTATATGTATACTAATATCATCTTTAATAAATTCCATGGATAGTGTGAATGAATTAAATCTCTTTACGGAGGTGATATTACACACTTTCCCTAAAGAAGTTATTGTATTTACAAAAATTTGAAACCATGTAGGTAAGAATTATAAAATAAATATATAAGTATAAATTCATAAAACATATCTTATATATCATATAAAAATAGCATTTAAACTATAATTTCTGACTATAAGAGGTGTTAAAGGTAAAATGAACATCTTTGTTTTAGGGGGCCGAAGTTTTATGTAGACAAGAATGTTATGTTAGTTACCCATTATATTGACGTCAGTTTATGTTATCTCCAAACCCATAACATAAAATAATATATGTATATTAATGATTCATAGTATATTATTTTTTTCATGAAATATTAATAATTTAGGTGGTGTAGAATGAAAATAATCGAATTGAGCATAAGAAATGATGTTTTCTCTTCTTTTGGAATCAATTTTTTGGTTTACATGAAAGTGATTAATTGGATAGATTTAATCCTACTAGGGGGATAAATACAGTATAGGAGGGGTTTTATGAAGTTTACGGGTCATATATTGGCCAAAAATGAATAATTATAGATGTGTTAAAGAGGTATAGTTGGTGGAATTTTATGGTGAAGGGATGTGACACACATGTCATTTTTGAAATTTTTTTTTGGTGTTCCCTTGTTATTACCAATTAAATGTCATCTATAACTAACATAACTCAATAAAGGAAGGTTAATAGATGACATATATCCATAAAATCATTGTTTTAAAAGTTTATTTGTCATTTGGGCCCATAAGTGTATGGTTTATTCCCTTGTCATGCTTAAGTTTTCCTTAATCATTGTAATTATTTTTAATCACGTTCACTAATATGTTTTGAAAAAAAATTATTTTCATATGATAATAATATAAATATCATAATTATTACAACCATTTATTACTATTTTTGTAATATACATTCATATAATATTTAAAATTAAGGTGAATTCCAATCGTGTAGACATGGTGAGAATGAGGGTTTTTAAAGTTATAATGTTTAAAAGTTTATTAAGGTTATATATATATATATTCAATATAGAAAGATTTAAATAAAATAAATTGGTTTAAAATATTTATTTTTTATCTAATGATACATTAAATATAACTTCCAAAATAACATTACTATATAAATAAAGTAGATAAAAAAAGAAGTCTCGAAATGAAATTTATATATTTAACTATTCATCAAAAACTGATATTTCATGGAAAAATCTCAGAAATAAACACTAAATTAATTTAGAAATTATTAATTCATAAATTATATTTATTTTTTCAAAATAATTTTCTAATATTGACTAAAATAATTTTTATTGTTTTTCATATACAGACATAAAAAGCTATTCTTTTTAGAAAATAACATTTTTAAACATGTAATGACTTTACAAAAAATTATATCTTCCATTATCACCACTCTAAATAATATTTTAAAAGTTGTTAATAATATTAATAATTAGTTTTTTAACTTTTAGTTTATAATTATATTTTCTATATTATACTAAAAATATAATAATGTTTCATAGAAACTGTGTGTTGTGTGTAACAGATGCCAATTTGTTGTATAATGTTTTACAAGCCAAGTCATTACTGTATATACCACAAGGCAGGTCGATGTTCATGTAGTGAAAAACTATGTTGGGGGTATAATATAATGAATTATTAACAAGTTAATTTATATAAGTCAATAGTAAATTGGTTATTTATTATAACAGAAACTATATTTAGTGTTGTGTGAATCTAAAAATATCAAAAATAGATTAAATTAGTTCGAAAAAATTACTCCAACAAATCTCGGGGTGTTACAATATGGGATACTTTTCCTCAATCTCATGTCCCACTCAAAATTTAAATTTTGTTTATCATATAAATTAAAAAATATATACATGGTTGAAGAAGATAATTATTTGATTACCACCAATGATGGTTTTATGTGTGGTTTAAATTTTGATAGTGGATAGTGAAATGAGATGGTTGGGTTTATGATTGGATGATCATTGGTTGATGTATTGTGCATATAGACGAATTATAGTGTATAATTTATTATTTTATTTGATTATTATATATTTTATAAGTGAGATTACATGGGACTAGTTGAAGGGAAGAAGTATGTGTGATTCTGTAGTTTTATATTGATATTTTATAAAGACATTATTTTTTTTGGTGAATGACCCTTTTTTCAATGGTGTGAGACTCATTATATAGTGACTATAAATTTTTTCACATAATTTGACTAAATAATCTTTTGGATGTATATGAGAGTGTGATGGATGGTGGATGAAACAAATGAAATGGGTTTATAGGTAGTTTCCCTATCACCTTGGTACATGGGATTGTCCATGGTTGTGGTTTTTTAGAAAAACCAATAATGTTTGATGGTTGACATGAATAGTTTTTTAAAAAATTAATATTTTATTGTAATGTTTTATATTTTAATTATTAATTGGTTTATTAATAGTTATCATTATATCATTATAACCCAAGTATTGAAGTAATGTTTTTGTTATAGTGATTGTTTTTGTAACCATTAGTCACAAAAACATGAGAGAGTCATTAGACATGAATAGTGATAGAATTCACTCACACATGTGAATTGATATAAAATTATATACTATTTTACCTATTTTGTTTTGGGATAAACATTACTTAAATATGTGATATTCCTATTAGCTTGGTGCCTTATGTATTGGATGAGAATCTAAGTTATTCTATCTATGAAAAGATGTTATGTTTGTCTAGACATGTAATGTAATATAATTGGATATTTTTCACAATGATTGTATGATTTAGATTTTTTAATGGTGTGGAATTTTATAACGATACAATTACTGAGGAGATTTGGGTGATTTAAAGACTATTTTTATAGTAATATGGTTATGGTTGAGAGCATTAGAGGGTTGGGGATATTAGAATGAGTCATGAAATGGTTTCTATGATATGATATTTTCTGGGATATGATGAATTTAAACCAAAGTGATTTTTATCCAATTAGCGAGGGGAATAAAAAATTACGAGGAAGGAAATATTATTGAAATATCACCCTTAGTTGTTAGATGGGGTTACCCTTATTGTTATAGATTTTTTAATTTTATTTTTGATGTTATTATGGTATGAAGTGAATGGATAATGATCAATTTTTTTTAACATATGTATGAGTGGGTGAGATTTATATATTAACATTTTTAATTTATAAATTATGTTTTATATTTCGTAATTATTAACTTTTGTTTTGTGGGATTATGATAAAGATAATCATATGTCATAGAGAGACTTATAGATCTATGGTTCAGAATTTCATTTCATGATCTGTATTCGATACTATAAAACGAGTTAATGAATGAATGATGTGTAATAGTAAGGCCGATGTGTAGGTATATTATATTTTAGATATGTTACATGGAAAATACCATAATTGAGATTATGATTTAGGTTCCAATGGTGCCCATGTATATTATCATATGACCTGAACAACATAGAAAATAATATTAAATTATTTTAAATGAATCTTATATACATTAAAAACTAACAAAACCCAATAACTATAAATGAATAATTTGTTTTAATACTTGATAGATAATATTGTTATTTTTTGAAATAACACATTCATATCCCAAACATTTATTCTCATATTTTACACTTTTTATTCATAATATACATATAACCAGTCAACATAACAATGGAAATGGGAAACATAATAATGGGTAAGCTTAGATAATTAACAATAGTAACAATTAATTACATCAAATAAGGTTCATGTGTAATCAACCCATGAGTATAATGGTATGGGAATATGATAATAACAATTGAAAATTATAAAATTAAATTCATAGATCATAATAACTCCATAATTCTTTGAAATATCATATGACATGAATGATAATATAATCAAAGACCATTATTCATGAGATTATATTATAAGCATAATATCATGTCATAGATAGTTATATAAAATTTATTGAGTGATAATAATCATATATATCAAATTTAAAATATGAATTCCATGAAATTTATCACATTCTAGGATTGGGCTAACCACCGATGTACCAAATTTGGGATTAGGGTAACAAAATGTGTATCCTTTATTGATAATGAGTTTACTAACCATATAAAATTTGTTCTCATAATTTGTTTTCACATTATAATTCATTGGGGTACCACAATAGAGCCACCCATAACATATTCCTTGTATATTCATATTGTTTCAATTATATCATGAAAATATTTACCACTTAATCATAGAATAACCCCTTGACATGAAAATGGGATTCATCAATACACCTTCACAATAATCATAGAACATATATATAATTAATAAATAGGGTGTCATTAGAACCATATCCCTATTGAAGCCTAAGTTAATTCATATTTATTCCATAGATGAAAATATATTTAAAATAACACAGGAATCGTAAATAAGAAAAATAACATTCTAAATATTAATCCCGTTATTTTAGATCTTAAAATTCAAGGAAAATATAGATTTTTTTTTAAAAATAACAATGTAAATGTTATATAAATATTCAAAACAATGATTAATCATGATGAAAGTAAAATATTATTATGTTGTAAATTTTAAAACAAAGATCAAATTTATAGTTTTATAAAAAATACCTTTTTATAAAAAATAATAGTATTCGTTTTTTTAAAGTTTGTAGAATATAAAACTAGTGTAAATAATAATTTAATTTATTATTTGACAATTATAAACACATTTATAATAATAATGTAAATAAAATTATGATATGAAAGAAAAAACTGTTCTTGAAAGAATTGAAAAATGATGTTTTTCCCTTAAACAATTTTTCCATTCTATGGAGTATCAAAAGCAATAAACATGAATAAAAACATTTAATATGAAAATATTATAATGCGGAATAATTGAAATGGTATTTATGAGTTATAGATAATAGATAATACATATCTACGAATCTGGAGGTTATGTAGGAATATGTTTATCTATGTCGACAATCCATCAATGTGAGGGTCATTTTATAGAAGGGACAAAGGGTTTAAAAATTCAATAACCTTATGAGATGAAATTCAGAGATATGGTGTTTTAGTGATTGTAATAGGATAACCATGGGGAGTGGAAAATAGTAATTTATATTTCTTTATTTTTATTATAATTGAGGGGCCCAATTCTTTGGGTTTATCTCACTAAGGTATGGATTCCTTAAAATTAAAGAGTGTGATAGGAAGTATGACCCTAATATGGGATGGAAAACTCATACACAGATTTGGGTTTGCATTTTAAATTTAAATTGGTTATACTAGCATCTACACATTCAATAAGACATAGAATTTACTGTTCAAAATCTAATCTGGATGGGAAGCCTAACATAAAAAATATTATTTTGGAATTATTTCCATATCCTAGTGGAGTATAAAATTTCTAGAAACCCTATAGAAGAAGTAGTCCTATCTAAAATGGATGATTGCATAAACCTAGAGATATTGTATGAGGTTAAAATAAAATTCTATAACAATTTTATGTTATTTGGGCATCAAATATCTCAATATGGATAAGGAATTTTTCTTTCTACAAACTGAAGGGTCATATTATCACAAAATTAATAAAGAGTAAACAATATGAGATTATCACACCTAAATATACAACTAGTAAAAACAACTCTGGGCATTTTAGAATTGATAATTAGCGTGAGGGAACTGTAATGACCGGCCCTACATAAAATATATCTGAACCGACTATCAGATGAATACAAGATGAGAATATATCACATTCCACTAACTTGATGAATCATGTCTCCACGAACATCAACCATGACCATTATAAGTATTTATATCTCAATTATGATGAAATTTAAAGTGACAGTACTAGGATATTTTTGTATCACCATTAAGAAAAAATTGGAGCTAGTCTAATGGTGTAGGATGAGATTAATTTTTGTCACATGAAACGAAAACATGATGATTTAATTATTGATGTCAATACAAAAAACCTGTAGTATTTTCTCTATAAGAGACTCATGCTAATGGAATCCTCATACATGGAACGACTTTATCCAATAATTATTTGGGATTTATAGAGAATATTATTCCTTTCACATGCACGATTGTAAATATTCAGAATGTACATGAATATTGTTCACCAAATTTTTGGAAGAATAAAAGCTCGTATTATGTACTGGTTAACTCTAGAATAATCATCTTCTCTAGCCATGATGGTATTAAAGTAAAATTCATATATCTTGAATATGATAGTCATGACCATCAGATGGAGATTGGATATAAACCAGATAGTCATGGGGACATGATGAAATAAAATGCTTATCCATCATGAAAAAACAAAATGGTTCAAAAATATCTCATCATTTCATGGATAATTCCATGAAGGATCCCTTCTCACAAGTCCCATGCTCTTTGTATGTGAGTTTAGAAGAGGTGTGAAATCATGAAATTGATCCAATACATTCTAAAATAGTTTTACCCTATTATGTAGATGGTTTTAGACTGATTATGTAAAGAATACAAAACCCCATGTACTAACTAACAATGTTAGTAATATTAATGACCATATTAATATTGGTGAAATTTAAAATTAGTTGGGATTAATGTTTTATAAATCCATAATGAAATGGAAAATTAAAGGTAAAAAGAAAAAAATGTAAAGGTCAGGAAAAGATGGAAAAGGATGAAGGGCTGCTGACATGGGAAATATCCAAAAAAGTCGATGATATTATAACTGAATTTACAATGGATAGAGATCCACTAATGGAATAATCGTTTAAGTATTTTGTTAGGTCCAATAAACCAATGGTAATATGAATAAGTCAACCGAATATGTTGTTACAGAATTAAGGGCCTTTTTAGTTGTCTTATATAAGATACACTTTTGTTTCTATGAAACTTCACAACTAAAACATGTACCATATTTCAGTGCATAAGATTGAACAAATCCATGTTTCTATATGTAATAAAAAAAATCATAGTATACCTGTCACCCTCAACATGTCTAGATAATATTTTATAATCTCATTTATGGATTCATCTACATCACTCGTCTGGTGGAGGGACCTATACAGGGTTCATGAGGGAACCTCTTGGAATGTTGTTCAAAATTTGGTGGATATGGATGATTTTAACATTTTACTCTCACATTATGAATGAGTAAGATCCAATTTAAATAGGACATGAACTAATGAATTTGATTACTATATTGACCAGTGCATCCTTATGGAGATTTAAATTGATGGAACTAACTTTACATGGATTAATTAGACTTGTAATGGTAAAGAGGTGAGTAATATTGATAGATGCTTTGTGAAAATGGATGATATAATTTTTCAAATGGTTTCATGGGTTACACCCTCCCCAAACTCCTTTTATAATAAAATATTATAATTTTGGAGGATTATTGAATATAATAGTCATCCCATGTTCCTTGTAATTTTTATAATGTTTGTGTTATTACTCTTGAATATAAGAAAATTATTTTTGAGGCATAGAATACTATTCCAATTGAATGTCCAATTACATAGATTTTTGATAAATTTACACTTACTATGTATCTTATAATGGTATGTTTTAAAAAATCTATCTTAAAGACTGATATCGAAATTGAGGAGGCTAAACAACTTCCTATAAATGATCAATAAATAAACCAAAACCAAGAATTTTCCTCGGAGGGATGATTTGAAATACTATGAAAAGCTAGATTATATTATAACCACTAATTAAAGGATAAACAAAAATAATATGAATGTGATGTGGCAGAAAGATATAAATAGGAACTCAAGGTTATTTCATATATTACAAAGGGAATGAATAGACAATTGAAGGAACAATTTAATCATCATTAATAGAGAACATTATAGGTAAGATAATAAAACATTAAAGGAAGTGGTTGATTATTTTAGCAGTCTTCAGCCAAGTTATGGGAAGGAAAATATATCTAATATTATTGACAAACTTCAATCCCTACATTTAAGAGTAATATAATTAAATTATTTTCTAGAATTTAGACATGGATGAGGTTAGGAAATCTATTTTCTCACTTAACATGGAATGTTCTCCTAGAACAAATGATTTTACAAAAAAATTTACATATATTATTGGGAAATTATAGATAATGACTTTGAATGTGTTGTGTGAGAATATTTCTATAATTTCATTTTTCTATATGGAATAAATTCAAATGAAATTTACTTGATTCCTAAGAACGAGAATGCACTTGACATTGAATATATTATAATGGTTTCTATTGGGAACAATCTTCTTAAATATATCAAAACAATTAAAATATTCAAGGTTGGGGGAAATTAAATAAAAACAACATCACCACAAATATGTATGTCTTTATCCATGTAATATGAATTCAAAACTACCTATTCATAACCTCAAAATTTATAAATATATTAATGAGAAAGGTGTAAGAAGGGAGAATTTACACAAATATTGACATTAAAAAATCCAATGATACTCATAAATGGAGTTTCCTACACAATATATTTTGGAGTTATGGATTATCAGGTACTTTTATTATATTCAGAAGAACAATTATCTCATCTTCAATGTTGTCCAGAGTAATCAATGTCTTCCACAGAGGATTCTTTCACTATATTATGGGTGTTAGGCATGAAGAACCACTCTAAGGACTCATATCATCCTTTTTTGAAGATTTATTAATAACATACATCTATGGACTAACATAAGTGATGATTTATAAAAAATTAAATGCTGGGATAGGTGAACCTATTGCCTCATATAGGATATATGCAGATAAAATCCTCTATTTTGGTCAGGACTCAAAGACAACCATTTTTTGATTTTAAATATCTCTTCACTCATTATGATTAAGTGGGTGGTTATTATATTATATGGGTCTAATCCATTATTTTTTCTAGTGATACTATATCCATGGGTTGAAAATACAAAATCATTAAAATGGATTAGGGTCAGAATGTGATCCTTCCCACTCAATTATCATGAAATAGCTCTTTTTTAGCGAAAATATTAATGTCCATACCACAACAGAATATGGTTTGGTCTTATAATTAAACTAGGTATATGGAATGGGAAATACATGTCTCATGCTGGGATGGTGTGCCTTGTAAACCCTTTCATCACCTACAAATTTCTTTAATCCTTTTCAATTTACAGGTGGTAAATAAGTCTAGTCATAGAGCTATGGCTCGTTATCCAAAACATTATTTGGACATAATAAATTCCTGAAAAATATAAATGTCTCACAAAAGGAATAGATCAAGCCAATTGAAATAAAGGAACATGTAATCAATAACCATAATGTTTTTAATGATGGTCTTATTTAATATTTTTCATGGAACATCATCTCAACTAATTATTCCTCATGTAATTTCATTCAAGAAGACATAAGGGAAGAATGTTAGATGAACACTCTCATTATCTCAAGGTAACTATATTTTTTGTATTTTAAAATATTTATGTAATTTCAAGATATATAAAAAATGTATGGTTACAAATAATTATTATTTTAACTTATTGGAGACTTTTTGGATTGAATGACATTTTAATGCCTTTCTGGACATCGCTCCTAATAGAATGAAAATGGAATTTTCTGATTTATAGGAAAAATTCAATAGGCTAGAATTTATATCTTTTCAACTAGTTAGGGAAATACAAATCCATTTTTTCATGGACACTGATTTGCCTCTTTAGAAAGTAAAAAAAAATGAAAAATTCAATACCAGGGATTAATACAAGGAAAAAATTTAAATATATATCATTACTCTATCATGGTTTTCTAAATTCAAGTTATATAAAATCCATCCATCGAGATACATTATACTATGTAGAATATGGGAAAACATATTTGAATCACCTGGACAATTAAGTTGGGATGTAAAATGTACTATATCAACATTCAATATATTTTTAAAGGTTGATGAGAGTTTCAATAACCTATTTTCTAACTGTGAATATTCTAGGGGGTTTTAGGGGTATTCTAGAAAGTTGTTCTGTCATTAACTAGATGGACATAGATAGCTGGAAGATTCCATGATCTGGATCAAAAAATCTAAGAATAGTGATCCAATCTATCATCTTCAACTAGTAGATACAATTTCCACAAAACCATATTCAAAATATACATTATTTCCTTTTAATTAGGTAAAAATCAATTATTGTATATATTTTTTAAGAATTTTTTTTTGAAAATTAAATCAATGATATAATAATCAATTTTACAAAAATCCATTAACAATTACAAAGGTATTCATAACTATATATTTTAATTATCAATTTTATATTTATAACAAAATCAATATCTCAACATCAGTAACATATTAAGGCTCCACCATCAACTATTTTCAAGTAATTTTATCCTTCCCCTAAATCATATTTCTTGTACATTAGTACAATTAAACATATACTTTCAAATACATAATGAAAAACTAATTCGATATCAACGTTATGTATTTTATAAATAATTTTACTATTTTATCATTGAGAAAATACTTATATGACATAATCCATAAATCCAATCGCAATAAATTTAATCATTAAACGTTATTAGGATTAATAGAACATGCTTGAATTTGATCGATAAGCATCTTCTGAGGTATATTACCTAGATGCTTAGGGAATTAATTTTCCTAGTTTCCCATGTTGATATTATTGACATGTTGACCATTGGTAAATTATTTTAATCAATTTAATTAAGGTTCATGGGGGCCTTTTTAACAACACATAATACATATACATTTTCCTCTTAAGAATATACCATGGTGTTCACTTCCACAATTATCATATGTCTGAAAATCCTTCTCACCCTTCTCCCCTTATTTTATATTTTTATCTATCATCGTATTCTTATCATTATTCCATCCACATTAAAATTTAATAGATAATTAAATTTGTATCATATTATCTCATGATACTATATCCTCATGAGATGAAACCTTTTGGGAGACTATATCAATTTTTAATATTTTCTTAATCTTATCAATGAAACAATCATTTTTACAAAAATGGATTGTGTTCATTTATGTGTATCATATTCATTAATTTAAGAAACATCTATAAATGGGAAAATAAACTTGATTATATATCTTAATTAATAAAAATATTGAATAATACCAATAGTTGTTAATTAGTTATCATAAGTTGAAAAATTTATTCTTATCCAATACCATAATCATAAATTTTTTTTCCTTTGTGATAACTATACCTCAAATCCCTCATAATGGGTTGTAAATAACATTCGAATTACCATATTCATATCTTGTAGGATTTTAAAACCATGTGTTTAATACATAATTTTTGTGTTCACTAGGTGATGATCAAGTTAATCTCTATACCCCATTTTCATTATTATTATCCCTATGTACATTGGTTCTAGAACCACGAAAACTTGATATATCTAGATATTAATGTATTGTAATGAAAAACCACATAATATCTATATTACCAAAATATTTGGATGTTATTCTATTCTTATACACTAATTTGAAAATATGGTTATGTTTCTAAATCTATCTTTTCCTTAATGTAGTTATAATGTTTTCTATTAAACATCATATAATAACAATTATAGTGAACCTGACCATTGTATCATGGAGCTAGTGTGTTATTTATTACATTATAATATGATACAAGTATTCACATCACAAAAAATATATTTTTATTATTTTTTATGTAGGAAAATACATGATTAAAATAATACATTTGAATGGACACATTACGAAATAAATTTTATTTAGAATACCATTATTACCTCTAAAAGATCCTTTTATCAAATAAAGTACACATCATTAATTCAAGTGAATGAAAGAAATAAGGCAGGGATAAGATGGTTAGTAATGGTTTTGTATTATAGAAGTTATCAAAAATCAAAAATCATAATCAAAATGGAAATCTAAATAATTGTGCACACATGGAATTTAAATTACAAGATAAGTGATAATCAATAAGATATGGTAAATAAATGAAAAAACATTCCATTTAATCAATGTTATGAGATTGAAAACAACACAGTGATGTTATCGTCGAGAAAATACCATTGATAAATGAAATATCTATGAATGATTGGAAAAAATAATTATGGACACCATGTCTCTAGCACAAGATACCTCTATCGTCAATTCCATTAAGAAGATAGTTTAAAATATAGGCTAAAACTCATTGATTAATATCATACTACATTGTTTCAGTAGATATAATGATGCTCCAATGGGATATATAATGATGATCCCACTAGTAAATGTAGGACTAGATCATTCCACATATATCAAATATTTGATTTAATTCCTCAATTAATATTCATTATCATCAAATATCTGTATTGATTAAAGGATATAAATTTGTCAATTTTTCCATATTCAATATTAAACAATATATATAGAAACAAAATATATTTTAATACATGGGAATATCCATGAAAAATAATATGGATATTTAGTGGATATTTATTTTCTATTGATCAAGGTACTGTGATTAATTTTACGGGAAGACAACATTTCCATTATGAAAAAGATTTATAAAATTATATTATTTGAAAATCAATATAAAAAAATTATATAAAAATATCAATTTTATATTTAAAAGAATAATAATTGAAATTATATTCACAATTTTGGTTAATTTTGAACATTCCTTAATATTTAGAAGAAAAATTCCTCTAATAGTTTAAAAAGGTTATGAAATTTGATGTTCAAAAAACGAAAATAATATTCCAATCAAATATTCAGTAAAATCTATACAGGAATTGTATTGAAAACAACATAATATTCCCATGTAAACATTTTATAATGAGTAAAATAATTGAATACTATATTAATAAATAATTTTTAAATTTTTTAAAATTCATTTTCATTTATATTTAGAAAACATGGCATTGTAAGAAAATATATTTCTAATCGAACAATGAAATAAAGACAGATTTTGCAATGAACATTTTCCTAAATATTATATATAACAAAGACATTAAAATTTTAATTATTAATTTAAAATATAAATAATAATAATATTATAGTAAAATTTGAAGGTTTTTATTATGATATATATAAATAATTTCCTTCCATTGCAATTCGAGAGTAAATAATGTCGATTATAATGAGATTGTTGAATAACCCATTATAATGATCATAACATTAAATTGATAATTAATAAGTGAATATATTATGTTTATCGACAATAAATACACATAAAAATGTTTAAATATAAAATTATTTAGTGAAATATAAGGATATACATAATCATAGAATGACATTATCCCTTAAATAGAAGATTATCCCATGAATATAAATAATGTTTAGAAATCTCTTACCCAACAAATCATTTTGATTAAACCTTCATAAAAAATTGTATATTGAATTCAAAAAAATTAATAAATTATAATATAACCATATATATATATATATTTAAATTATCACATCGTATCCTTTTATATCATCTTATCAACTATTAAATAATAATATAGCATTATATTTATTGTTTCAGGTGTCAATTTCCTTATTATATTATACATTGACTTAATTTACAGATCTAGTTCTTAAAAAAATTAAAATTCTCCAATATATGATGAATAATAATCATGAGATAATAATGATAAATTTTCATTAATTTTACTTTTATATCCCAATCATTAAATATGGTTGTGACAAAAGAAGTATGATACGACTATGAAGATGGTCGTATGAACATACTGATGAGTAATTTTTCACTTTTCAATTGATCATTATGGAAAAATGGTAAATAATAAATAATATTTTACAATTATAAATAAAACATATATAAAATATTAAATACTTATATATATCATCCATGTTGTATAGTGATGAAACGAGAGTAACCTCACATGGTAAAGGTTCTAGTTCACACATACACAAACAATGTTATCATCCTTATGAAAGTTTAATGATAATAATGAAAAATGAATACTATATTTATATAATAATAAATATATCATTTATATAATAGTTATTTCATTTTTAGGCTTATAACATTTCATGGAGTGCATTAGTGAATTATGAATCACACTACTTTTCCTGGTGGTATTCCTCCATACACATGACTGATGTTATCGTGCCACCTATAAAATGGTATGTTAATATATATATATATATATATATGGAATTATTACTCTATATGTATAATTATTTTATAAATATCATTTAAATATTTTGGATCCATTATCATACATACCGTGAATTGTTTTAATGGAAGACAATATGAAATCAGTTTGCGAGGTGGTATTACACCATACAGATGAATTATGACGTCATAAACCCTTTTTTGGAAGTGAATATGGCTGTATGTTGCGATTTTTGTAAAACAATATTGAATTATATGTATGATACTATTTACAAAAAATCATAATTTTTTAATTACAATTTAAATTTTTTGATAACAATATAAAACAATTATTACCATCAAATAATATTCTCACATCATCAAGTATCCTAATGTGGTTTTCACTAAATCCTACCTAGATTATATTTTCATCCAAAATAAGTCTTATTGGAAGATATAACAAAATTTTGGATGTTATGTGGGTATTTATTTCCTTAACCAGTAAGGTTTTATTATGTTAATAAGATTGGAGAGGGGGTGGAAATTTATATGTTTGGTGAGTGTCACTCATGTAATATTATAAAAAGATTCAATCATACCTTTTTTGTAATGGAAGATATAAAAAAATGGTACATTATAGATACTAGAAGTTATAATGTGAAAATAATTACATATATTTATGTTCTATAGCATTTTAATTCATCCTAAACTACAATAATATTAATTTAACCCATGATTAATACAATTTACCTTAACCAATGTAAATAGGTTATACTATTTTCATTAAATAAATTTGCTAAAAAACATATGTTGGAGTTACTATAAATTAAAAATAATTATAATTTAATATATTTAATTAATTTTTCCAAATTTATTTCATGTATTTTGAGAAATTATATTTATATTTAATCATTCAAATATGATTATAAGGTGGGGTTTCAAACAAACAATTGTCAAAATATTCCATTGTTTTTATCTCAAAATTCAATATAAAAATGATTAAAATAAAATAAATTGGAATGATTGAAATATAATTTATCTAATATATTATAAAAATAAATTAAAATTATAATGTATAAGAAAAGAAAATCAAATGATATGTTTTTTCAAAATTAATATGAATCATTTTTCAATATTAATAGAAATGAAACTTTTCAAAAAAATCAAACATTCACACAAATATTAATTTTTTTATTCCAATTTTAATAAATATGTTCCTTTTCTAATTTTTTTATTTCTAAATGTTGTAAAAATCAATTATTAATTATGTCTGAAAGACTAAAAAAACATATTTTATAAAAAATATAGTTTTATAATGAATTTTTTTCTTTTTAATGATTCTTAATATATTGATAATAAATATATGAATAATAAATTAATTAAAATATATATTTAGATGAAATAGATAATCAAATTATTAACCACCATTTAAATGTATTTACTATTATTTTCATAAAAAATAATAAAAAATTTATTATTTCAATGTTCGATAAATCTCATCCTTGGATGTAACAGAAGAATTCCAAGAAATTCATTGTTTAATGTAAAATAAGATAAAATATGTTTTTCATGTTAAAAAATATAAACATATTGTTTCATATAAGACAAGGTAAAAAAATTCATTTCAAATATGCTATCAAGTAGAATGTTCTTATTTTACAAATTCATGGTGTTATAATAAAAAAATAAAAAAATGAAATAAATTGATTTCATATTTGATGGAAAGGAGGTGAAAAATTATTTTCCCAAAATCTTAATAACATATCAATTTTTTTATAAAACACTTATTATTTTATGATGTTTAAAATATATATATGATTAAGGACCAGACCTTAAACATTACATAATCTTTAATTATGTCAAGAATTCACATTATGGATCTTTTCAGATTTATAGTTATAGATAATTGGGCCATAACTATTACATAACCACTTGAATATTATATGTAGACACTACTACCCAGTATCCATTTTTCATAAAATAAAACTCTTGAATAAAATAGACGTGTCTAGTACCTTGTTTTAGACAGCATGACTTTTCCTTGATCTCATCCTTGACCCTATTCATCTTTATATCCTGTGAAAAACAAATCAAAACTAGGGACGAGCATAAAAATCTCTGTAAGGGTTATAAAATAATCAAAATAAACACTAACCCATAAATAAATACAAATAAATGAAACAATAATTTTTTAATCATAACACACATCATGAAATCATAAGATTTATGAATAACATACAGAAATCATAAACCATAAAGGTAACTTATGGTATTCATAAAATACATACATTGTAGATATCACAACTACATAGGTAGTCACATTGGGAATACCCATCACAATATATTCCCTATATCTCTTTGTAGAAACGTTAACGTTTACCTCTGTCACGTTACTGAATGCATAGGAGAGCTATTTCAAGCTCACCCTCCCTAGGTTTATCACAGAACCACCCATATACATAAACAATTACAAAAAAACATAACATAATCCTAACACATACTAAAATTAAAAAGTAAAGATAACATTTACACATTCCAATATACCAAATCACATTATTGAAATAAACTATGCTTTATCAAACCATTTTCAAAACCATTTAAAACATTTAATAAATAGATTTTTTAATCTAAGTGTCTCATAGCACTCTGAAGCATCAAATGAATTATCATTTGAAAACATTAATTTCCATATAAATAAATCCAAGAAAACATTTTTAAAACAAGGAAAATTAATGATAAATATTTAGAAGAATAAATTTTTAAAACATTTAAAATTATATTTTAGTTAAAGAGGTTTTAACAAAATGATAGATGCTTGAATAAAAATAATTAAGGAATGAAATTTAATCAAAACATTATAATATAATGAGAATAAATGGATTCATGATATAATATTTGAATGGAAATTATATACACTGTATAAAAGTGAATTGGTGCATAACGATAACGAAGTCTCAATGGAATTTAAACTGAGAAGAAATCACTTATAAAAACGAAATCCTAAGTTAAGGATAAATCAATTACATAATAATGTGTGGAAAATAAAAATTCAATCAATATTATTGGATATTTAGTGTAAATAAATCATAGGAAATTCCCACATTTTATTTTTAATACAAAACCAATGGGTTGGATGTTTAACTCAAAAAATGGAAATTGAGTTAAAATTACTCTTATCAAGTTCATATTGATGAATTAAGAATTTATCAATGAAGTGATTATGGGTATAAAAAGTGTATCAACACAATGGGGAGTAAAATAAATTAATTAATTAAGAAATAGTGATTCCACACATAATTATAGCATGACATAATTAAGAAATACAATGTCAAACAAAGGAATGGAAATTGGGTTAAAAGGTTCCCATACCGATTTGGTAACTTACGAAACATATAACCCACGAAAGAAGGATCATAAAATGGAGAATTAAATATACATAAATTGACGTATATTACACAATGAAAACAATCAGGGGTAGTACAAACACCACAAAAAAGGAAATAGTGGCAAATATAACATGAATATCATAGGAATAAAAAGTGATATGAAAATCCAATACCACATGTAATAAATCGATTCATTAGACCAAAAGTTAATAGCCACCAAATTATTCACAGAATATGAATATAAAAATGATCTTGATAATATATATCTAATTTAAGTACACAAAACACCACATGTAATAAATTAGTGGCGATCTATGGAAATCTCACGGAATTAAAAGTGAGATAAGAAATCCCTTACCTCATATCTGATGTGACTTGTTTGTTCCTTGTTCTCCCTGAATAATATAATTATGTTAATTTATACTTGATTAAGAACACTTTTTAGTTTTTATTATTCCATTTATATCACTTATTATCATGTTATAAACATTATGTAATCATTTACATTAATAATGGTCATTTTGATTATATTTGATACTTTAGTAAAAATGAACACCATATAATTACTAGTTGTCCATGTGGTCAAGAGTCCATTACCTACATAATTATATTCATTATATAGATATCATATATATCTAGTATATATTTGTATTTATAATAGTACATAACATTTGGAGGTAATAAATTAAATGCATCATTCTTGAAGATGGTAAGTCATACGTACGCACGAATTCTAGTTTCATTTCTATTTCATATTTAATCGAATTAAAACATAATGATACATAGTTATTTAATAATTACAATATAATATCATATATAATTTCAATAACTACATTCTTTATACATCCCACATTTGGTATTAATGAGTCATATCACTTTGAGGCGGTGGTAGTCCTCACCTCCTCAAGTGAAATAATCGCATTTCCCTATAATAAAAACCATAAAAGTATAATATAAAAGAAAAATAAAAAATCATAAAGAAAAAATAAACATAATATATATCATATATAAATATATTTCCATATTAATGGCCACCATGAGAGGTGTTATGAGATAATTGAATAATCATCTTTTCGTGAGGTGTCAGTTTTCCATCCGTATAAACAGTATATTCTTTACCTATTAGATGGAGGTGTATGTATGTGTAGTTTGAATAATTCTCAGAAAAACATCCTAGTATATTTAGGATACTGGTGTTGTTATAAAATAATGTAATGAAAAGAGTTTAGGGTTGGAGAAGTAAAATAAAAGAAAATAATTTAAGAGAAACCATTACCTTTAATTCGGGTAACTCCCTTTGGGTTAAACCAAAATGACCTCTTGAAGTTCCATCTTCGTAAGGTAAGGCTTCTAGGAGAAATAGGGGGATCTTGAGAGATTATTTAGTCAGGTTTTGGAGGATCCAAGGGGCTTGAATAGTGTGAGGAATGGGTTTGAAATGAGGTCTTTTTATAAGGTAGAAGAGGGGTTCTTTAAGAAAGTGTGAAAATATTATTTTATTATATAATTATTTTAAGTTTCTAAAAGTCCAAAACACATTAAGGCTGAATCTAGGATGAATCATGGTCGAATTAAATTCATCCAAAAATAATTTAATATGTTTTGGATGTTATGTTAAAATTTATAATCTTATTTATTTAAATCATTTATTAATGAGGTAAATACTGCATCATTATTGTGTCATAAATAATTTTATATATATAATGTCTACAAATTATAAAAAAATTACCATAATGTAGGAAATACTTTTATATTTGCAATTAATATTTATATTAAAATAGATAACTTATATAACCCCTTGTAAAAATTAATTTACCAAATGATATTTGTTTATGCCATTTATCATTTACTTTAAGTTAATTAATCTAAAGTGTCATTATCACTCCCATATAGCTACATAGGGTCACAAAATAGACCCAATGATGCCCCTGGTTGGTCAGGACTCATCCAATAAGGTTAGGACAAGTGTTAAGGAATTGTTTTATAAGGATATTATTTTTACCTTGAATTACCCTATTTATATTTAACCATGGTAAATAAAAGTCAAACGTTACTATTCACCAATAACTATTTTCATCATATTGAACCATATTTTACATTATAATAACAAACATATAGGTTGTATTTTCAAAATAAAATTCCAAGAAGTGGTAGAATTTCATTTAAATGAAAAATTCAGTTTTTTAACTACTACATAGTGGTTTCACTATTCATCAAAAATTGAAGTTTTTCAGAAAAATACCAAATATTCAGCCTAAGATAAATTTGATATTCCAAATTAAAAAATGATTTCTATTTTAAAAAATTAAAAAAATTGAAGTGGAATTAATTAATTTAAAATTAATTCCCGTTGTCAAAACAAATAGCATTTTTTCAAGAAACAATATCTATCAAAATATTCACACTTGTTTATGCCCAATTTCAAAGTGAAATTTCATCAAATGAATTTCATTGTTTTAAATTGTAAAAATATAATCTAACTAAACTTAAGAACCATTTAACAAGATAATCTATCCATATAAATTAGTTATATTAAACGGATGTTTTGAATTAAAATATAATATTTTTCACTATTCATTAAAAATGAATTTTATCAGAATAATTCCAAAAAATTATCCAAAGTATATTTTGGTGTCCCGATTCTAAAGAAAAATGTTATTAGGTAATATATAATGTATAAATGTGACAAAAATAGATTTAATGAGATTTCTCCATCAAAAGGCGGTAAATCGACCTTTTTGTGAATTTTAGAGTATTTATGCTTAAAATAAAATTCTTTTATTATTTTAAGCCTCTAACTTTTATTGGATAAATGTGGAAACTTTTAACAAAAATTTATTATCATATTTTAGTTAGTTCTATTCATTCCCACTAATACAATCTATAAACATTAACTACCATTAAAAATAATAATAATAAATTAGTAGTATGCAACATAAGATTTGAAAGAATCTATGTGATTTGTATCATGTAAGACATCAAACATATCATCCCCTTTAAATTAAAAATAGTATTTAATTCAAAAATATTAGTAAATATGAAAATATTATATTCTTCATTTACATGGGATGTTACATCCTTCCAACCTTTTGGGAATTGTGCCCTCACAATTTTAATATTGGGATTGGAAACTTCATTTATAGTCCCACATTAGAAAAAGAGTCAATTAAAATATCACTTTAAAATAAAGGAAGATAAGTAAAAGGGTAACCCGGGACAATAGATACTAGTATTCCATAAAAACATGGATATTAAATAGAAACCAACTCTCACAGATTAATAGAAAGTGATAGAGAACATGATCATAGAATGTTAACCACCACAATACCATAAATATGTGTTCGGGTAAAAGTCTGATGATAAAAGAGAGCATATAACATTTTTTCTTCAAGATCCTTTTAATAGTGTTTAAGAATTTTATTAATAACAAGACTATGAATGTACGGAAATATACTTGTCATGTAGAGTGTCATCCTTTTATAAAATTCTACTACAAACTCATCTTTTCTCCAAACGGTAATTATTCAAGATGACTTCTTCACATTGAAATCAACATAATCATCTTCTAGAAAATAACATGATCCACAAAATTTGAACCATATATTTCCCCGATCATTATACATTATCCAAAAACAAAATTGGTTACTACGTGATCAGATAATCCCTAAAAGGATAATATTTTATAAAAACAAGTACTAATCATAATCACCAAAATTCAACCAAAATATAGTAATGTTCCAGAAATACCATTCAATATAAAATTGTCCATAAAATTATTCAAAATAATCCAAAATAATATTGAAACCCAAAACTCCGAAGGATTTTATCACATAGTCTTCCATAATAAATCTTAACATTTATCTACAAAAACATCGACTAGTCTTTATATCTCATTCTGAAGTGTAATTAACCTAATCACATATTATCTATGATAGGTTAATCATTTCCATAAATAACCCAAATCAAAATATGTACATAATAAAAACATGGATTCATCAAAAATAAAATTCCACCATTACTCATCAGACGAAAAGATAATTATTCCTTGAATAACATTTTGATATATCAAACATCAAGGTTACACATACTATGAGAAGTCGTCCATTGTAATACCATCAAAAAAAGAGCCTTAATTCTTTTAAGTATTTCATCATCTTAAAATCTACCACAACTCTTGAATCCCTTACATGGTGACTTCTTACTCATTCAACATTTTTCATGATCCATTAACCATTCTTTACCAACTTATTCTGCAATAATTATTTCCTAAAAATAAAATCATGAATCATATCCAAAGACTCAATAATATCAAAACATATGTTAAGAAATAATCCAAACCATTCAATGTTCATTGTCAGTTTCTTCATCCTCAGTCAGAATGGCATTAGGTATTGATAAACAAAAATTTGTACGTTCCTGGTGATCACATTTCCGAAACTTCTTCGTATGACATCTGTTTGTATAAAGACTATGCAAACCACCTTTAAAACAATTAATTGATCTCTTAGATGTAACTTATTTCCCATTCCTAGAGTCAACTAGATGCTTCATTTTTTCATTGAAGGTTCTTGCTTTATGACATTCATTTCAATATCTATAGAATCTTCCCATCCCATTGAAGCATTTTCCTAGGTGTTTCTTTCAACATCCTTAACAAAGGTTTTTGAACCCACTTACATTTATGATTATTAACTAAACATCCATCAGGATTTGTTTCTCGCATATATGATGCCTTATAAAAATCACCATGGTTTAGGTGTTCAATCCTGACCCTAGATAGTTGGTTGAGAATAACCATAAGATTTCTTACTCCAGCATCCATTTCATTTAGTTGCTCATTTAGAAAACCCTCACATGTTTCTTCACATCCACTGTTACTTTGGTGCCTGCTAGATCTAGCCATTTACTAAAACCAAAAAGGTTAGTGTGTGTATATTAATAAAATCCTCATATAATATCTTAGGAGGAAGGTAAATACTAAGATAGACTTATTCATGGAATCATAAACTCATTCACTTTATCTAAAAAACTACGACTCTTTCCCATATGCTATCCATTATGGTTATGTCACTTATTCTTAAATAACACCCTATCCTCTAAAGTTATCTAAATCGACCATTGATGCCAACTATAATGACCCAACCTTAAAAATTACATAATCTTTAATTTTGTCAAGAATTCACATTGAGGATCTTTTCAGGTATAATGTTTTAGAAAATTTGGTCATAACAATTACAAAATAACTTGAATATTACATGTAGACACTACTACTAAGTATAAATTTTTCATAAAATAAAACTCTTGAAAAAAAGAGACATGTCTAGTTCCATGTTTTAGACAGTATGAATTTTCCATGATCTCATCATTGACCATATTCATATTTATGTCATGTGAAAAAACATTTCAAAACATGAGATGTGAATAAAACGCTCTGCAGGGGTTATAAAATAATGGAAAAACATTAACCCATCAACAAATAAAAAATCAATGAAACCATACTTTTCAATCATAACATACTTCATGAAATCATAAGATTTATGAATAACATACCGAAATCATAAATCATAAAGGTAACTTATGGCATTCATAAAATACTTACATTGAGGCTATTATAGCTATATAGGGAGTCACATTTGGAAAACCCATCACTATATATTCCAAAAATAGTTTAGGAGAAACATTAATGTTTACCTCCTTCACGTTACCCAATGCATTGGAGATCTATCTTGGGCTCACCCACTATAGGATTATCACGAAACCACCAGTATACATAAACAATGCCCAATAAGCATAACATAATCATAACACATAACACAAGTATAAAGGAATGATAAAATTTCCACATTCCAATATATCAAATCAAGATAATGAAATAAAAAATGCTTTATCAAACCATTTTAAAACAATTTAAAACATTTAATTAAGAGATTTTTGAATCAATGTGTACCATACAACATTGAAGATTTAAATGAATTATCATTTGAAAACATTAATTTCCATATAAATAAATCAAAAAAATCATTTTGAAAACATGTACATTTATGAGAAATATTTAGACAAATAAATATTTAAAACATATAAAACGATATTTTAGTTAAAGCATATTTAACAAAATGAGAGACACTTGAATAAAAATAATTAAGGAATAAAATTTAATGAGAACATTATAATATCATGAGAATAAAGTGATTAATTATATAATATTCCAAAGGACATTATATACATCATATAAAAGTGAATTGGTGCATAATGATAATGTAGTCTCAGTGGAATGTAAATTGAGACAAAAAACCTTAAAAATGGTATTCTTAGATTAAGGATAAATAAATTACAATATAATGTGTGACAAATATATATACACTCAATATTATTTTATATTCAGTGTAAATCAATCAGAGTAAATTCACAGATGTTCTTTTTAATAAAAAACCAATGACATGGATGTTTAACATAATGAATCGAAATAGAGTTAAAATTACTCTTGTCAAATTCATATCGATGACTTGAGAATTTATCAATTGAGTAGTTATGTGCATAAAAGTATATCCAAAAAAGGGGAGTTTAAATTACAACATAAATAAATAAATAGTGATTCCACACATAATCATATCATTACATAATTAAGAATTGGAAGATTAACCCAAGGAATAAAAATTGGGTTAATAGGTTCTTGTGCTGATTTGTTAACTTACGAAAGATACATCCCATGACATAAGGATCATAAAATAAATATTTAAATATCCATAAATTGAATTATATTACACAATGAATACAATCATGGTCATTACATACACCTCAAAAAAATGAAATATTGACAAATATAGCATGAATATCACCAGAATAAAAAGTGAGAAGAAAATACATTACCACATTGTAATAAATTTATCTGTTTGACCAAGAGTTAATAACAAAAAAATTATTGAAAAAATAACATGAATATAAAAAGGACCATGATAATATATGCCAAATGGACGTACAAAATACACCACATGCAATAAATTAGTGGCGAATAATGGAAATCTCACAGAATTAAATGATAGATAATAAACCCCTTAACTTGTGTCCGGCTTCACTTGTTTGTTCCTTGTCCTTACATAATAATAAAATTATGATAATTTATACTTGATTAAGAAAAAATTTTCATGTTTAATATTTCTTTTATATCACTTATTACCATGTTATAAATATTATGTAATCATTTATGTTAATAATGGTCATTTTGTCGATATTTGGTACTTGAGTAAAAATGCACACCATATAATTACATGGTGTCCATGTGGTCATGAGTCCAACATATCCCAAATGATATTAATGATTTTGATATAATATATATCTAATTTATATATTTATTTATAATAGAACATAACAATTGGAGTTAAGAAATGAAATGCACTGTCCATGGAGATGTTATGTCGTACGTTTGCATGAACACTACTTTCATTTCGATTTCATAATTAATGGAATTAAAATATAATGATACATAGGTATATTATAATTCTGGTATAATATCAAATATAATTTCAATAACTTCATCCTTTATAAATCCCATGTATTTGTTTAACGATCCATATCACTTTTTGGGGGCGGTAGTCCGCACTTCCTCAAGTGAAATTATCGCGTTTACCAATAAAGGAAACCATAAATGTATGCTATAAATGAAAAATACAGAATCATAAAGAAAACACAAAAATAATAAATATCATATATAAATGCAGTTCCATAGTAATGGGAACCATGAGAGGTGGTCGAAGATAATTGAACGATCATCGTTTCGTGAGGCGTTAGTTTTCTATCCAAAAGAAACAATATGTTCTTTTCCCATTAGATGGTGGTGTGTGTAAGTGTAGTTCAGATAATTATCATAAAAACATACTTGAATATTTAGGATATTGGTGTTGTTATAAAATTATGTAATTAAATGATTTTAGGGGTTGTATAAGTAATATAAAAGAAAAGAATTTAAGTGAAACTGTTACCTTTAATTCGTGTAACTCCCATTGGTTTGAACCGAAAGAACCTATTGAAGTGACTTCTGCCTAAGGTAAGGCCTCTAGGAGGAATAGGATAATCATGATAGATTATTTGGGCATGGGTTGGATGATCCAGGTGGCTTGAGAGGTTTATGGAATGAGTTATAAGTGATGGTTTTTTATAAGGGGGGAGGGGTTCTTTAGGAATGTGTGAAAATAATATTTTATTATACAATGATTTTTGGTTTCTATGGGTCCAAAACTCATTAATGACGAAGATAAGATGAATAATGGTCGAAATAAATTCATCCTATAAGAATTTGACTTGTTTTAGATGTATTTTAATATTTATAATCTTATTTATTTAAATCATTTATCAATGAGCTAAATATTGCATCATTTTGGTGTCATAAATAATTTTATATATATGATTCTTAAAAATTATACAAAAAATACCATAATTTAGGAAATATTTTTATATTTTTAATTCATATTTATAGTCTAAATGATAACTTATATATCCCCTTGAAAAATTAATTTACTAAAATATATTTTTATTCCATTTTTCCTTTACTTTAAGTTAATTAATTTAAAGTGTCATTATTACTCAAAAGTGGCTTCATGGGGTCCCAAAATTATCCCATGGATGCCCATGGTTATACATGACTCATCTAATAAGGTCAGAACAAGTGTTAAGGTAATTTTTTATTATTATGATATTATTTTTACATTGAATTACCCTATTTAGCTTTAACAGCGGTAAATAAAAGTCAAAAGTTACTATTCAACAGAAATTATTTTCAGCATATTGAACCACATTTTACTTACTTATAACAACCATGTATATCGGAATTTTGAAATTCAATTCATAGAAGCGATAAAATTTCATTTAATTGAAAAATTCAATTTTTTACTACTAATTAGTGGTTTCACTATTCATCAAAATTGATGTTTTTCCTAAAAATACAAAAAATTCATCCTAAGATATAATTGATATTCAAAATTCAAAAAATATGTCTATTTTTCAAAATTCAAAACATATAAGTGGCATTAATTAATTTAAAATTAATTCCCGTTGTCAAAAAAATAGCATGTTTTTAAAAATCAACATCTATCAAAATATTGACACTTATTTATGCCCAATTTCAAAGTGAAATTTCTTCCAGTGACCATAATTGAATTAAATTGTAAAAATATAATCTAATTACACTTAAAACCCATTAAAAATATAATATATCCATATAAATAAGTTATATTAAAAGGTTGTTTTGAATTAAAATACAGTATTTTTCACTATTCATTAAAAATGAATTTTATCAGAAAAATACCAAAAAAATTACCAAAGTAAATTCTGGTGTCCAAATTATAAAGAAGAATTTTATTTTTTCATATAGAATGTACTAAATTGACCAAAAATATATTTAATGTGAGTTCTCCATCAACATGCGTTAAATCGACATTTTTGAGAATATTAGAGTATTTATGCTTAAAATCAAATTATTTTCTTATTTTAAGCCTCTAACATTTGTTGGATAGATGTTAAAACCATGAACTAACATGTATAATCATATTGTAGTTATTTCTATTCATTCCCGCCAAAAAAGGCCAGAAATTAACTACTATTGAAAAGAATAATATTATATTATTAGTGTGCAACATAAGATTTCAACGAAACTAATTGTTGTGTATCGATTAAGGAATGAAACATAGAATCCAAATTAAATTAAAATTAATATTTAATTCACAAATATTAATAAATATGAAAATATTATATTGTTTATTTACCTATGATGTTAAAATATGGGACATGAAATAAGAAATAAAATTCAAATGATTCAGGTATGAGGATTGATGCTCCTTTGAGAGGACTAATACAACATAATACACATGACCTTTTAGGAAGGTCTTAATATTGGGAAAGGAGATAAAAATTGAAGTAAATGAATATAGCATGCATTTTTTTGTCGATAAATAGTATTTAATAAAATTTAATTAGGGTTGATATGAGAAGACAATTTATATGTGAGGGGAGGGATACACATGGAATTATGGAATATATTTTAATAATCTAATGACATTTTCTGGTTAATGTGGAACCAAATAGACTTTATTTCATAAGATAAATAATAAATAGAATAAAACATCTATAGAAAATAATAATTAGAAATGTTAATGTGTCATTTTTACCATTATCAATTAGTTTAACACCTTAGTTAGTTCGTTTCAACCGTAAAAGTTATGTTTTATTTTATTATGATTTTTACTATACATTATGAAAAAAAATCATGGTAACAAAATTAAATACATTGAAGTTAATGTTCATAATTGAAATAAAATTTATAAAATTATTGGTCAATATATTGAATAAACTAATATCAAAATATTTTTTCAAAAGGCAATGAAAACAATATTTAAAAAATTATTTTTAACTCTAATGCATAATTTACATTAATTAGATGCCCTGTATAAATAATTAAATTTATATTAATATATATGAATAAATATATAATATATATACTACATTATCAACATTGATAAATAGATATTTATTTAATTTGTTTGGATAAAAACACATAGTGAATATTAAAATAAAATTTTAAATAATTTATTTTAAATTCAAATTATTGTATCATACTTCCAAAAAATTAGATAAATAATGTATAATATAATTATAAATTAAAAATAATATTCAGTAAAATTAATTTTTAATACTGATCAATACATTCATTTAAATATAAAATTCACAACAAATATAAAAAACATTTCATTTGAAAAATAATTTTTCAACAATGAAAATATTTTAGTACAATTTAATAATCATTTATTGGGAAATAATCAAATTATTATAATAATAGAAATAATTTGTATTTGTATTTATAATTTTTTAGAACTACTCAATCATTCTATTAAATGAACTAGTTTATAAGGCTTCTAATATATAATTGTACATTTATACAATGTATTAGGTGTATATAAATCAATCGAACACACTAAATTTATATTAAATGATTAATAATAAAATCTAAGGGTATTATATACTTCCACATAAAAAATAAAATTTACTCTCAATGTTCCATCAAAACATTCTAAATATATTAAGTAATTTTGCATCACCAAATTTATGGGATCCAATGAAACATCTTAAAATTTCTAAATCATCAAAAATATAATTACCTAGATCATTAGTCTTATTCTGTATAACATTGTCACTATGAAAAAATATTTATACTAACATAAATTCACCATAAATATCATAAAAGAGTGTGTCATAAACCGTCTCCTGGGGCCTGTGTTGTGACAACCCCAAGGCCACCGTCCATAGACCATGGGTAAGCAACTAGCACCAGAAAGGCATATCCCTAATACGGTAAGTCAATTCTTTTAAACCTGCACACACAAAGACTCGATAAACAACAAAAGTAAATCACATAGTAAAAAATCGGAAGTAATAGTGTGAACTGAATTCAATGGGCCAATATATAAGCCCAACTGAAAGAGATAAAATAATAGAAAAAAGAATCTTCTCAGATTTTCCACCAAGGATCCTACCTGAAGGGTAGGTACATCTCATCTTTGTGACTCTCTATGTCAATTGGTCACCTCTTTGCACTGTCTAGTCAATGCTCCCAAACCTTGGTCAATGTTGTCTATCATCTATTCAAGACACAACAAGGTGCAGGAAAATCCCATGTAGGGGTGAGAATAACAATACCTAGTGGGGAACCCGAGACCCCAAAAGTTCTCTCATATTTCCACAATGGGAACATCAGAAAGCATGATTTCAATTATAAAGCACAATGAAAAAACCAGCTCAAACCATGTATACAACTTAAGTAAAAGATTATAGATTGTCACGTCCTATCCCCACGCCCGTGCCGTGACTACCCCAATCCCACCATCCATAGGCCATGGGTTGGCGACTAGCACCAAAAAGGTGTATCCCTAAAATGGGAAGGCATTGCCTTCAATCTTGTTTAAACAAATAGACTAGAACTCAACAAGATTCAACCACAATGTAAAAATGTTGTAGTTAAATTGTTTATTTAAATTAAGGGTTTGGAATACAAGCCCAACTGAAATGATAAAACTAAAAATGAAAACATAAAAACATCTCCTAAGAGAGTCTTATGAGGATCATACCAAAAGGGTAGGTACATCTAGTCTCCAGTGCTTTCCACGTCAATCGTTACCGCTGTCCACTGTCAGGTCCTAGATCCCCGAGTCTCAATCAAGGATGCCCTTCTTCTACACAAGACAAAAAAGGTGTGGGTGAAGCCCATGTAGGGGTGAGTATAAAAATATCTAGTAGGGACTCTGAGACCTTTGAAGGTCTCTCAGAATTCCACAAAGGAAAACCATAAGCATAATCTCAATCACAAAGCACAAAGCAATAGACACAACTCAAACTAATAATAACTTAAGTAAAGAAGTACAAAATATTATTCATAAGGATACATCATATTAATCTTTCAAGAGGTATTACTATAGACGAAAATAGGATCAATAGGTAACAACCCCTGTAATACCCACACCGGATTGATAGTTTATGATTCACAAAGAATCACTAGGTGGTGATTCACATAGAATCGCTAAGTACTGATTCACACAAAATTGATCGCTGCTAATTCAATGATATTCGATGTGTGATAATTCACACAAAATCACCGGGTGCTCTTTCACATAGAATCAATGGGTTTTTATTCACACAAAATCGTTCGGTGCTAATTCACAATGAATCACTGGGTGTTGGTTCACACCGAATTGGTGGGTGCTGATTTACACAGAATCAATGGGTGTTGTTTCACACAGTTTCACTTAGTGCTGATTCACACAGAATAATTCAGTGATGATTCAGACATAATTGTAGTGTGATGATTCGAATAGAATCACTGGGTGCTGATTCAAACAGAATCGCTGGGTTCTGATTCTCATAGAATCAATTGCCGCTAATTCACAAAGAATCGATCGGTGCTGATTCACATAGAATCGCTCGGTGATGATTCATACAGAATCATTGGGGGATGATTCACATAGAATTTCTCAGTGTTAATTCACACATAATATCTCTTCATTCCTCACATCTCATCAAAACATAGGAATCTGGATCATAGTATGCTTGTTTCTTGGAGAAAATTCTCCTCGATCCATCATTTGTATTTCAACCAGCATGAAGTTCCATGAAGAAGTTACCCATTGATCTGTCATATCACAAGGGTTCCAATACAAAAGTCAGCGAATCAACTGGATTTCCAGTTTGTATGTTATTGGAATTTTAGTGCCGAGGGCCCAGTTGGACTCGGGTTCAATCCAACCTATCCGTAAACAATCATTCTCCAAAACTCTCATGGAGTATCTCAAAAGGACCATATCAATCCAAGGATCCCAATGCAACCAATGGTTCTTCAAAATGGCGTCCCATTTGCATGATATGACCTTTTATGCGTATATGGGCCCGAGAGGGGTCCAGGTCCGGATGGACCCGGGCTAACCAGACCTGACTCGGGTCACCCCGAACCGGCCTGCCGGCTGGTATGACCCACATGAGGGTCGGGTGGTATGCCTCCCCAATAGCTCAAAGAGTCATTCAAATATATAAATGGTGGAGCCATGTGGCACTACCTCGTCACCCGTAGGACCCACCATGAGCGGGTCCCCTGCCTTGGCTGCGGCTACGATCTGTGACCTATCTCACCGTGGAATGCAATGGCAGGCCACCTTCTGCCTCCACAGCCGGCCGTTTCTGGCCTCCAGTCCAACTTCCACAGTGCCGAGCAGCGCTGGCCACTGCCTACGATGCCTACACGGGTTGTTGGTGCCGCATCATCTGAAATTTTGACGTCCACCGGGTGAGCCCCTATGGTTATTTCATCCTTCTAGATGCGCCTACAATTCTCCTAGAATGTCATCATCATTGCGTATCTCTTGTTTTCCACTTTCTATCATGTGGAAAATCATCCCATAATGAACTTATCAAGAAACAAATCAGCGGAGGGTCCAAGGCTTGTTCGTTTGTCCCATTCCCTCTGTGATAACATCATAATATGTGGAATAATTATAATACAACAAAGATAAAATTTAATAAAAATAGAAACCCTACTGTGAAGATCATTGGTGACCGCTGCAGACGACAGTGCTTCCACATTCGAGGGTATTACAAACGAAAGAGAAAGTTCATGTGTGTTGACATTCTTCATCCATCGACCTTTGAAGATATTCCAAAACATGTTTCTTCAAATCCTCCATTCTCTATCAGTGGATGTTTTCATGGTACATTTCCAGAGAATCCTCATAGCCGCGTCAAAAAACCCACCCCCATGATTCCATTAAATACAGGAGAGATTCGACCGTGTCTTATGAAATTAATGATATTTATTTATGAACCACATTTAATTTTGTAACATTGAGGTTACAGAGCTAAAGGGTCAAGCCATTATATGGCCTGACCAGTCATTGTTTCCACTAACACATGCCATATTTTAGAGAAAAGAAATAAAATAACATTGTTATGTTATTTTATTATTTTTTTGTAAAGAACAAAATTATCGTTTTCTCCTAACCTACTACAATCAAAGTGATGATTCCATTAAGAGAATCTTGGTGATACAGATTCAATAGTTCTCTCAGATTTCAATTTCAACAACATGTTCAACTATTAGAAAATACGAACATACGTTTACTAAATATACCATAAAAAATTTTAAAATTCCATTCCAGGCACACCAGGCCTCAAAATCATGCACCGTCAATTTTTGCAGACTTCTAATAATCCAAAATAATTTAAAAAAAAATTACATGGAAAATTTGGGTCTTTACATTCTCCCCAAGTTGGGTTTTTTCTTCCCCAAAAGCTACAAAAAAAAAACAAGGGAACCAATTGGGGGTAAGGATCATGCATCTGAGCCTCCCAATCCCATGTGCTCTCTTAGAGATTCCTGTGCTACCAACCAATTCACACCAGAGGAATCAACCGCCTATGAAAGAACTTCTCCAGTCAATCTTCTATATCCAACTGGAACCCCTCAAATGTTTCCCCATCGTCGATGTACATCATTCCCCAGTAGATAACATGTGATGGGTCAAGAACGTACCTCCTCAGATGCGACACTTTGATTACATTATGCACTTTGTGTATATATGGGGGAAGAGCTAGATAGAACTCTACCTCACCTACTATGCTGTAGATCTAGAAGGGTTAGATGAACCTTGGTGATACCTTTCCTCCCAGCCAAACCTCTGTAATCCTTGTCGGTGTGAGACCTGTAAAAATACATGGTCTCCCTCCTAAAAATACAAGGGTCTCCATCTCCTGTTATTATAAGACTTATCTTGTATCTGTGTAGTATTCATCAACTCTAGGATGATCTAAACCTTCTATGTGGTTTCCTGAACCAACTCTGGACCCATAAGTGCTGACTCCCCTAGGTCTTTCCAACAAAGAGGTCATCTGCATGGTTATCCATAAATGGACTCAAATAGATCCATGCTGCTGGTGGAGTGATAAATGTTGTTTTAAGAAAAATCCATCAGTGGATGTTGATCCTACCAACAATAACCAAAATTGAGGATACAAGCATGAACCATGTCCATCATTGTCGATATGGTATGCTTAACTTGACAATCTGTCTGAGGGTGAAAGGTGGTACTCAAGCATTGTTGAGACCCAAACACCTCCTACAACCACCTCAAAAAGTGGGATGTAAAACATACATCGCGATCAGAAAAGATTGTAAATGGGACCCCATGTAATCACATATTCTTCTGTATCTAGAGGTTTCTCAGACCCTATACTGATCCTAGCTCTCTGTTGGGTAGGATGTGGGCCGACTTGGTGAGTCGGTGAACGATCACCCAGATGGAATCGTGGCCATTGGACGTACGTGGTGGCCCTGTCCGCAAGTCTATAGAGATACCATCCCACATCCACTCTAGTAACTCAAGTGAATGTTCTAATCGTACTAGTACCTGATGCTCGGCCTTCACTTTCTAACATGTGAGGCATCATGATACGAACTCTGCCACCACTTTCTGAATCCCAGGCCACTTTTACAAACACTAGTGGTCCTGGTACATCTTTTCCACTCTAGGATGTACCACAAAAATGGGATGTCTGGAATACCCTCAACATCTCCTATTGTAGCATCACTTGTTCCATGATGTTACCTCTGAAGTGTATGATGTGCTCCCAACTTTTTGAAAATCCATCAGGAGCATGTCATGAGGATATCTGATCTCGTCGGGCCTCATAGTCTACATCCCCATGATAGGTCTTTCTAACTCGCAGAATATGTGGGGGAGTGATAGTCATAGACTAATGGTAAGTTTCTCCATCTATATCCACGAAGGATATATGAAACATGGCTAGAACCTCTATCACCTCACTCAAAAGTAGTAGACCATACCACCCACTGAGTGCATCTTCTACTACGTTCCCCTTCCCAGGAGTACACACTATTTCAATGTCGTGGTCCTAGAGGAACTCTAACCATCATCGCTATCTTGGGAATACGTTCTTTTGAGAGAAGATATACCCGATAATATTGTGATCAGATTAGAAAGTAAAATATTCACCCATCAGGTAGTGTTACCACATATTCAGTGAAAATACCACTACTTCAAACTCTAGGTCATGGGTAGCATAATTTTTCTCGTGTTGTCTCAATTTCTGTGGAAAATAGGCGATCAGCACATTATCCTGCATCAGGACACAACTTATTCTGGTCGCTGATGCATCACAGTAGACTACATAACAAACACCCTCTTCTGGTAGTCTCAAGATGGGGGCAATCATCAGCCACTGCCTCAGCTTATAAAAACTCTGTTGACACTTCAATATTCACTAGAAAGGCTTAACCTTCTTCATAAATGATAAAAAGGGTACCTCTACCCAGGAGAAGTTAGGTACAAATCTACGTAGTACCCACCCATACCCATGAAACTCCACACCTCAGCCACACTTTTGGGTGGATCCCAAGTAATCACTGCCTATATCTTTGCCGGATCCATGAAAACTCTAGCCTCTGAGATAATGTGGCCCAGGAAGTGGACTTCCCATATTTAGAACTGACACTTCGAGAGCTATCTATAAAGCTGGTTCTCTCAGAGTGTATCCAGATCTATCTGTAGGTGTGTGGCATGATCCTCCTCTGATATCGATTATATCAATATGTATTCAATTAGGACCACCAAGAAGCGATCTAGGTATTGTTGGATGATCCTATCCATGAGCGCCATTAAACTACTGGAGCATTGGTTATGCCAAAAGGCACAACCAGGAACTCTTAATTAACATAACGACATTTAAAGGTTGTCTATGTTACATCCTTGCCCCGTACCCTGAGCTGGTGATAGATTGATATGATTTATATCTTTGTTAACCAATGAGCTCCCTCCAGCTGGTCGAAGAGATCATCGATCCTCGGAAGATGATACTTGTTCTTCATGATCATCTGGTTCAAGTGCCGATAGTCCACACAAAGACACAGAATCCCATATTGATTCTTGGAGAACTATATTAGGGATTACCATGGAGAAACACTAGGCCTTACAAACCCCTTTCTTTTCAAGTCCTCTAGTTCTACCTGCAAATCACGATGCTACATGGGTGCCATCTAATATGCTTTTGTAGATATCAATGCCAACCCATGGTAAAGGTTTATGTAAAAGTCTACCTCTGTGTAAGGAGGTAGTCTCAAAACATCATCAAGAAAGAAATCTGCATACTTTTCCACCAAAATATGATATCTAGGACACCTCACATCAATTGCTATGAGGGTGTGGCTAGTCATCTGATGAGTGATCGACTACACCCTCCTCCGAGAAATTTCATCCTGTGTAGAAAATGTTTCTTTCTCATCCGTGGAGGAAAAAATGATCCCATATTTTGGACACACTAAACCTTACTCCTTAAACAGTCGATCTAAGCATGAAATGTAGATAGCCAGTCCATACGTAAGAGGACGTCATAAGGCCTCAACACTGCTACTAGGAGATCCCAACTGAAGCTCTCACCTCCTAGAGTGAGCCCACACTGTCTACACCAGTGTGTAATCATTGGACATTGAATGAAACATTTTTGTCATGTATTGAGTTGGAAATTAAATATCAGGGTCCTGGTGTATAGATATGTTAGCTACCTCACCATCGATGGACTCTCCAAACTGAAAACTGTACTCAAAACACAAGACACTATTTCCCCATAAAAAGAATCAGATTATTAGGTATTTGGTAAAACTGACCCCTTTGATTCCACATTGTCACGAACCATCCTCCAGGGCCCACGCTATGACTACCCCAAGCTCGCCTTCCATAGTCCAGGGTTTGGTGACTAGCACCGGAATGGTTGATCCCTAAAATGGGAAGGCATTTCCTTTAAACTTGTACACACATAGATTATAGGTACCCAAAAAAAGTAAACCATGTAGTGAAACTTCTTAAGTAATATTGTGTTATAAAATTAGAGGGCCAGTGTACTTTCCCAACTGTAAGAGATAATACAATATAAAAAAATAAACTCCTGAGATCATCCACCGAGGATCCTACCGGAACGGTAGGTATAACTCGCCAAGTTGGCTATCTACATCAATTAGTCACCTCCTTGCACCATCTAGTCGCAGCTCCCATTCCTTGGTCAATGTTGTCTATCATATATACCAGACACAATAATGTGTCGATAAATCCTATGTAGGGGTGAGTATAACAGTACCTAGTAGGGACTATGATACCCCTAAAGGTCTCTTAGATTATCACAAAGGAAAAACCAAAAATCATGATCTCAATGACAAAGAAAAAGAAAATACTCACCTCAAAATAGGTATTCAACTTATGTACATGAGTAGATATGATTAGTCATAAATATAGATCATCTAATTTTGTTATGGGGATCTAATTCAAACCCACATTGAATTGATAGATACCGAACCACATAGGATAGCTAGGCGCTGACCCACATAGGATCGATGAGCGTTAACCCACACAAGATAGTAGGTACTGATCCACATAAGATCACTAAGTGCTGACCCAATGAGAATATATAGGTGTTGAACCATAGAGGATCACTATTTGGTGACCAACTAAGGATAACAGAGTGATTACCCATGGAGGATCGATGAGTGATGAACCACATAGGATCCCAATTCCATCATCACGTCACTTCCAAACACATGATTTTGATACAATGCATGCCTGATTCTAGGAGGATCAGCTCCTCAATCCATTGGTTGTACCTCAACATCAACTAAGTCCCACAATTATGTATCCCAATAAACCAAAATTTTATATGTGTTCTAACGCAACAGACAGCGCGTCAAGTAGACGCCCAGTCTATTAGTCATAGGAATTTTTGTGTCGGGGGCCCGATTTGATTTGTGTCTAATCCATCCCAGACATACTAAAAATTTCTCTAAATACCAATTTAATTATGTTAAAATGAAATCCTTTTAATATGGTCTATGTCACCCTAAAATGTTCATCAAACAGACGTCTGGTTTATGAGATATATCCCGTTAATCAAAACATTGCCGTTAGTGGATTCTGGTCCAGGTTGTCCTGGTCGAACTGACCTGATCTAGCCCGCTGGGTCGTGGGATCGGTTCGGCTCACCCAGATAATTGTGGCTCACTAGGATGCTGGACAAACCCAGCCCGCTAGTTGGGTGTAGGGGTCAGCACCCCTCCCGAACAGATTGGTCGTTCAGGATCCTCTATCAGCGGCCCCAGTTGGCACCACTCCACATGGAAGGTCCACATTGAGCGGTCACCAACAATATCCACAGGGCACGGTCCACCGTCAGTCGTGGCATGGAGATGAATCCCATTTCCACGATGTTCCACTGCCATCAACACGGCTGGCTTCGGCCGACCGCCCCAGTTCACCGAGGCACCTTCGGGTGCCTCCGTCCCTTTACATTCGATGAGAGCTGTCCACCGACTCCTCTTGTTGCTGATGTCACCATACTTGAGGGGCTTCCACAGGCCTTCAGTAAAGAATAAGAGGTATGTTTTTCTTCTACTATGCATGCGGGCCTTCCGGGATGATGACATCATAGTATGGCCCGCCCAGTTTCATCTTGTCGTCACATTGGTTGGTCACCCACATAGATTTCAACCAAAGAACGTTCGGAAGATGGTCCAAGCCTTGTTTGTTTGGCCTAAGCCCTATAGGTTAGCATTATAATATGGGAAGGATTATTTAATCATAAAAACTCCCAAAAAGTAACCCTATAATATCCTCCCACATTAAATAATGAAATATGAATCAACCCATCGGATGATTTATCCGTGTTCTTCGTAATATTCAAGAACTAGGAAATGGGAGGAATTACGTAGATAACCCCTACCTTTAAATATTGGAAGGCACTACTTATGAGGAAGAAGTGTTTGTGTCTAAAGTTGTTCGTCGGTGTTCGTTGTCACCCATCATTTCCCCCAACAACAGTCGCTCGATTAGTGTTCTTCATTGGAATGGAAAGTCGTTAGAGTTTCATCAAAGCATCCTCTCATAGATCTCCCAAAACCCATTCCAATGCATTGATTATGTAAGATAATAATCTCCCACATTGTGTTTATTACTATGGAACATTAATTAAATTAAATTAATGAGTCAATTAAACACACAAAAATTATCGTTACAAAACCAATGAAACAATATTTTCAAGACATTTAAAATTATTTCAATTATTGTATGATGTTGCACTGCTATCCAACCATCGTTTGTCAATGGTTACAAAACATAATAAATAAAATAACCATTAGTTATTTTATTATTTTTTATAACGTCCAAAAAATAAATTTTGCCTCTGGCTTTTTTCAGACAAAGTTAAGCTTCCCATAAAAAAATTCAATTACTACTAATTAAACGGTTCCCACAAATTTTTAATCTGATAATTTGTTAAAAATATACAAATCGTTTCTATTGCATTTACTGTATGCAACATAAAAAATGTTTAAAATTATATTTTGGGCTTTCAGGGCCTCAGAATCACGTCCCATCAATTTTCATAGAGTCGTAAAAATCCCATACAATATTAAAAATATTATATGTAAATTTCAGGTCATTACATAGTGGTTCATTATCTATGTTCTTTTCATGATAAGTATCTTGTGTCAATTTCTTCAATAGAGTAACATGGATCACGTCATGAACATGAAATTGGTTTAATGGAACCATCAATTAATACGATACCATTAGCACTTTATGAAGAATATAAAGGGGATAAAAATATAGAGCTCATCTACCCATAATTATTAATCATATAAACTAAATTGATGGAGTAATTAACATGAAAAACTTATTAACAACATTAAATTCTATATTTCATTGAAATTTATTGGCATAACTCTTATATACACTCTTATCTTCTATGATGTGTTGCTGAGTAGACCTATCATGCAAAGACTTGACCATAGTTTCTCAGAGTCGGTGCCTTAATTAATTACATTGGTAAGATTATATGAATTTCATGTCCTGAAAGAATTAATAGTTTAATAGTTTTGGAAATCTAGATACATACATATGTTCAGCATTACAACTTGAAAAAGAATATGATATATAAATTTCATTGACAGCATCCTTTCCTCCAAGGATATCCATGAATGTCATTCATAATATACGTCTTCAAGTCCTAGTAAAATGAAACATAAGAACATAGTGAGCTCAAATTCTCTTTAAGGGTTAGAAATTCATGGGAAGATATCATAAATATAATCATTAGGTATGATCAATAATTAAAAAAACACTTGCCTTTAAAAAAATAAACTAGAACACATTACGGGATGATTAAGAGTTGGATAAATAATTCAATAATAAATCATAATCATAGGTATTATACTAGTTTAATAAACACATGAATGTCTAATTACTAGTTTTATAATGAGTTAATGTGTAATGTCAGACATCATAACCATACCATCATGGCCTTATGCAATGACCATAAATTACTATTTTGTCGATGCCATATGCTAAGACCATAGTATATCTCGTTTGACCTACTTATGCATTGATGTGATATAGAAGGACACACCCATCACAAAATAAGTCCAATGAACTCATAAATTGAATGGTAAAAAACATAAATAACTTATTTGTTTATATTGAAACTAACATAAGAAATGTAAATAACTTTCCGAAAACATTAAGCATAAACACTAACCATTATATATAAATTGGTGAATGATTTTATGATAGAAAATACATAGTAAAAACAATCATAAACCATTGAAATAAATATTTTATATGATATCACAAAATATTAAACCCAATAATACAAAATATAAAAAATGATTTTTGAAATTGATGAAGGTACTTTTACAAAATCATACAGTAATTATCGAGAAAAAATTCTTTTACTTTTAAAAGAAGTGTTCTTTTGGAAAATTATTTTTATAAAACTAGATGTGAAGTATGTTTGTATTTTAATAATAAAATGACTGATTTTATAAATCTAATGTTTTATAAAAATCTATTATAGATCTCTCTTGAAAAAAGGTATGATTTTAAGAAATCTCTCTTTTACTTAGGTTTGTATTTCTGATAAAATATTGAATGTTCCCTTAAAAATGTGAAACTCCCCATAAAATAATAGATTATGATTGGTTAAAATATATATAACAACAAATATGAATTTATTATTAGTAAATAAAGGTACATAAGAATTTAATTGAGGTATGTAGATAATAAATGTAACCAGAATGAAAATGAAGGTTCGGGTGAAAAAACCTCACCTTATGTTTGATAATGATCTTCACCTGATCATAGTGTACTAGATTAAAAAATTAAATATATAAATTAGTATTTCCAAAACCTATTATTTATATGATTCATTTAGTATATCCTTATTACGTTTTTTGATATAATTCATGATTATATTAAGATGTTTCATTTTCTTATTGCGGAGCATTTTAGTCCTTGGTATCCATGACCAGACTACTTTTGTACATCTAAGGATAAACACATAAGATGAGAATGGTTTTCCAAAATAGATTTTTTATTTTATTTTTTTAGAATCCTAAATATTTTATGGTTATAAAATTCATTTGTTATTTGGGAGTTAATAAGAATCACTATATAAAACATTAAAGATATTTTTTTGGTTTAATTGGCGGTTTTTTATCAAACTCATTTTGATTTAAAAATTAATATCATGTGTAAATTTTTTTTCAAAAACATTAAATTAGTTGTAATACATATATAATAGTCTGGTTCAACTATAAAAGTGGTTTTATGACAAGAATTGAATACGATAATAGAAATTGTAAACCCCATGTATATGAATGTGATAAATTAACATATCTTAGACGGTATTTTCATTTCCAGTATAAAATAAGAGAAATAGAGATGTGAAGATGAATTATTAAAATAGGATAAAAATTATTCTAGTAAATTTACGGTTCTGGGGATATCATAAAATTTTGATTAATGCAGTCAATTAATGAAAATAATGGAATCAACCAGAAATAAAAGAAATGAAAAGTGGAATTTACCCCTTGAGGTTATATTCCTTGAGAGAATATTTAAGGGAGATGTTTTGGTCTTTTTATGAGACCATGTGATGATAGAAATGAGGAAGGATCATGGGATTATATTAAAGAAAAATTTAGAAAACTCAAAAGGCTTGAGATGAGTTAAATTAAGAGGGAGTGACTGGTGGTTTTAATATTGGAGGAGAGGAGTTATTTCTTATTATTTTAATCATTATTTTATTATTTTGGCGGAATAATATGAATAGTCATGAAACCTGGGACACCAAAAAGTAATATGTTCATGTGATTTAGAATCAATGGACATTTACATCATCCATGAATGAAGCATGATGTTGAAATTCATTTATTTAGCAAATTTCATAAATTATTGAATTTCACTATTCATTATATATTCATGTATTTCGGTAAAATACCCAAAATCCATCCTGATCATTTTTTAATAGGTAGAATTAAAAAATTAAATCCATTTTTGAGAATTATTTACTAAATATAATTAATTTAATGTTTTAGAAAATCATAATTTATTCAAGAAATAATAATTTTAAAACTATAATTCATTTTATATCACCTTGAAAAATTAATCATGACCTCATTATCTTATAAACATAAGACAATAATATATTAATATGATTTAATATTAATATGGTTTATATTATTAATCATACTACTATTCATTTGGGCATGTTAATATTAAAAAAAATTAAGATGGTCTTATCAGACTCAATATCTTACTGAACGCAACTATGTGTGTCGGTTTTTCAAAAATCAAAACATAGAGGTGGAAAAATTTTGTTTACTTTCTAGGATATAAAAAAGTGATATTTTTTAGAGTCTCAGTGATTCATGAATTAGATATTAAATTTATATATAGATCCTTGGGGTGTTAGATTCTCCCCCCATACAACATTACTCTCCTTGAAATTACCAGTATGATTCCTCAAAAAAAAATATTTTGGTAGTTTTTCATCATACGTTTTCCAATATCCTAGGCTTCCTCTTAAATTATATGATTTTTCCAAAGTACCATTACAATCCAAGACATCTAATTCTTCAACACCTATTATTTTCTGTATGTAATCTGTATAGGCTCTTTACATTAAGATAAGTCAGGTTCCAGTTCTATACCTTCTAAAATGAGGACATGCATTGGTTCTGGAATGTAATTTCTCAATAATAAGACATGGAACATGTTTTGTACCTTGGAAAGGCTAGGATACATTTCCAAACGATAACCCATATCTCCCAATCCTTCCATAATTTAATAAGGTCCAATGTTCTTGGGGCCTATTTTCCCTTTCCTCCCAAATCATATAAAACCATTCCATAGAGATATGTAAAAGAAAACATGATCTCCCACATGAAATTCCAAATATTTCCTTCAATTATCAATTTATTTCTTTTGCATGTGTTGAGCTGCTTTGATATGAGTTTGAATATTCTTTACTTTCATTATTTTTTCCTCCACTAGATCTGGACCCACAATCTTCCTTTCACTGACTTCATCCCAACATGTTGGTGTACGACATCTCTATCCATACAATGCTTAATATGGTGGAATTTTAATGATAAAATGGAAACTATTATTGTATTAAATCTCCACCAGTGGTAACTAATGATCCCACAAACCTTGAAAATCATGTGAGCATGATCTCAAAACATCTTCTATAGTTTGGATCTTATTTTCAGATTTCCCATCAGTTTGATTGTGATTAGATGTACTCAAATGTGGATCAATATCCAATGTATTCTTAAAACATTTATTGAATTTATATGTGAATTGAAAATAATGATCAGACACTATTTAAATATGTGCTCCATGATGTCTTACAACATCATTGATATAGATTTGTGTAAGGCTCCCTAGTGTAAGATCCACCCTTATATAAGAAAATGTTCAGATTTCATATGTTGATCCACAATTACACATATTACATCATTATTTCATGGAGTTTTGGGTAATATAATAACAAAATTCATGGTTATGTCATCCCATTTCAATGTAAGATTTGGTACAGTTTTCATGACTGCTATATGATTTTGTCGGTTGGCCTTCACTTTTTGACAGACTAAACATCTCGATACATAATTAGTAATGTCCTTCTTCTAGTTGTCCCACTAGTAATGTTCCATAAAATATATATACATTTTCATACTACCATGGTGTATATAGAAATTCATTCTATGGGATATTAAAATAAATCACTTTTTAGATCATTTATAATGGAAACACGCATCCTGTACATAAATTTCATTGTTTCATATTCTCGTATGAAGTCATCCAAATTCCCATCATTCATAGCATTAATTGTATTTTGGAGGTTATCATCATGAGTCTATGATCTTTTAATCCTTTCTAAAAATGATTGATGGTAAACTAACGGAAAAAATAATCATGTTTCACATTCATTAATAATTTTCATGTTTGTCCTTACTAAATCCATGAATATTGGATCCTATTTAATACTCATTTTGTTTAAAACACCATGATCATTCCTACTCAATGAATTAACTACCTTATTTTCCATTAATGGGTAGTAGTGTATGGAAAAATCATAATTCATTACTCGTTTGATCAATTTATTTTTCCTCCTGTTATGCTTATTTTGTGAGATGGTTTATTTTAAACTCTTATAATCTGTATATATCTCACACAATTATACATAGAGATAGTGTCTCCATATATTCATATCAATGATTAAATATGTTAACTAAATATCATGATTAAAAAAGTTTTTTTCATGGATTTTTAACATCCATGATGAATAGGAAACAATTTATCATTATGCATAATTACAGAATGAAGTTATTTATTTGATGCATCACTATAGATCAAAAACCCATTATTTCACATTGGTAGAGTTGGGATCATATAGTTCACTAAGAACATATTTAATTATTTTAAACATTCCACAAATTCTTTTTTCCATATAAACATAACCCCTATATGAGTAAGATTGGTTAACAGGTTGGATAAACATGCAATGTTATGAAGGAAACACTGATAATAACATGATAAACCAATAAAAATACCTACCTCTATTATGTTATCTCGAGTAGACCATTCATGAAAAGCCTTTATCTTATCAGGATTAATATTTACTAAATACTTATAAATAATATTTCCATGAAATGAAACTGATTTATGCCAAAATTGACACTTTCTAAACATCACATATAATTCATTTATTCTAATAGTCTTTAGAATAGTACCCAAGTGATTTTCATGATCTTCATAGATTTTAGAGTATATAAAGATATCGTAAATAAATACCACAAAAAATACATCACTATATTTCATTAAAACTCTATTTATTTTATCCATGAAAAGGGGTTGATTAGTTAGTCCAAAAGGCATTACTGTAAAATCATAATTCATATACATGATTTGAAATGCAGTTTTTGGATTATATTTCCTCCTCAGACACCATTGAAGATATCCAAATCAATGTTCAATATTTTAATAATATTGGGTTGTAAAAATTTCTTCAATTAAATCATCACAATGTGGCAGGGGATACTTATTCTTTTTTGTTATTTAATTGATCTCCATGCAGTTAATGAACATCCTCAAAGGTCCAACTTTCTTCTCCAAAAAGGTATATGGAGTCCCCAGGGAGAGACACTAGGGTGAATAAATACTTTATTACTCAATTAATCTAGTTTTTTATTCAGTTCTACTAATTACACAGTGGCCATTCCATAAAGAGTCTTTGATATGGGTTTTGAACTAAGAATTAAATCAACAGAGAAATCATCTTCCTGCTCTGAAGGATGTCCATGTAATTCCTCTGGAAACAAATATACATTTTCTTCCACCATAAGTACATCCTCTATTTGAACATTAATTTCCTCACCCATAGATATTTCACTCATGTCCTCCCCAATAATTGAATTTAGGAGAGCTACTGAAGGTGGACTTAGATGAGATTCAGATGGTGATTTTTCTACCCTAATGATAAGGGATTCCACATTGACCTAAAAAATTTATTCCAAATTCTTCCTATAATATATTTTTTATCATTATTTGAAATCTAGTCCATTCCAAGTATTATATCAAAGTTAAACATTTTAATGATAATAAAATCGGTTGATATAGGATGTTCATATGCTATATTGTGGAATATATGACACATCTTTATTGAAATGATACATTCCTTAAGAGTTTTTAATGACATCACTATTATTTATTCAAATTGGAAATATATAATTTTCATAGAAAATTTGGAAGATATGAAAGAAATAGATGACCAAAAATCAAATAAATTATTTGATATGTTTTTGGAAATAGTTAACGTACCTTCCATCACATCAATAAAAACATCAATATCAGTAGTTATATTCTCATAATAATGGTCTTAATACCTTGGCCAACTTCAGGGAACATATCCTTGATTCCTAGGATGATCATTGGATTAATGTTAAACCTACCTTTAATTTTATCCTTTAAAATTGGTAGATTCTTTCTTTACCTGAATATCTTGAGATATGTGGCCTTTTATCCACAATTTAAACAAACAACTAAAACCTTCAGGGATGAACTAGGGGGTGTCTTCCAAAAATTATCCGAGGGTGGATGGAAAACTCTCCCATAATTCTCCATTTCCTTATTTCCTTTTCCAAAGTTCACAACCTTTCTCTACTTCTATTTATTTCCCTTAAAATCATAAGACATAGAGAATAACTTATCTGTCTTTATAGCACAATAGAATATATCTTAATATGATAAGATACATTGGGATACTTGACCCCATTAGTGATATTGTTTGAAAAATCATTGAATTAAACAATCATGATCCTTGCATTACATATGTAGTCTACGACAAGTCTTGCTAACCATGTGAATATAGATTCATTCATTGAAACATTATCATCCAATTTTTTGACTCAGATTCTGAAATTTCCTTTCCATATCTGCTTGATGTTCACTAGGGAAATATTTTTCTATGAGGATTTCATTAAAATCACTCTATTTCGTTTCATCTATTTCCTTCTCCTCATTTGGGTTTTTAATTAAAGACAAAAAGTGATATGTATCACCCTATATATGATAAACTAGCATGAAATACTTCTATCATTCGTTACATACTAATGTGAGGAAAATTTTAGCCAATGAACTTATAAACTAATCCAGTTTGATTGGTTTTTTAGTACATTAAAAGATGAAGGGTATTGTTTCATAAAGCGTTCTAACATAGCTTCTCCACATTGTGAATCTGGATGCTCTATATGGGTTAGGTTATTGTTCATAAAGTCACTTAACTCTCCTAAAATAGTTATAAGTGTCTCATCACTAGTTGCAGAACCAGACCCAACATAATTATCTTGAATCAGAGGGAAATACCTACATGGGATACACACATTCATTCAGCTTTCATTCGTTCTACTGGGTTTCATTTCTAAATAATTCCATACACTAGATAAGATTATGAATCTTAATGTATAATATCAACGTAGAAAAATACATAGCATAAATTGTAATCATATACATAGATAATCTCATATTCATAATCATGGTTTTGTTTAAAAAAATTACATTTAAATCCATTATAATTGCTTGTAACGGAAATGTGAGGTATCCTAAGCATGTACCTTGGGAGTGTCAAACTAGTTGCGTAGTAAGGCCCATTTTTGTTTAACAGGATACGCCAAGTCATGCCTAGAACTTTTTGTTAGAGTTGTTACTCCATGGTATATATGTGTCAGAACCACATCCACTTGTAGTATCCATAAAGGGATGTATTTTATAAAACTATCGACATAATATATTCCTTATCAAAATTCTACGACGTTCTTGTATGATTATCCTCAATGTATATCACTGATGGTTTTCCATAATACATGTTTTCAAAATCCGGTTTCCATGTTTTCTACTAAACATACATTTGATACCAATTTTAATGACCCTACCACAAATTACCTGGAGCCTATGCCTTAATTCATTACATTGGCATGATTACTAAAATTATATATCCCAAAGGGATGAATAATTTAGTAGTTTTAGAAAATTATACATATACATAATTTCAACATTGGAACTCCAAAAAGGAATACAATATAAAAATTCATTCGACAACATCCATAACTCATAGGTTATCCCTTCAGTTCATTCATAATATACCTCTTCATGTATTGGAAAAAATGAAACATAAGAAAGAGGTGAGATCAAATTCTCGGTAAGGGTAACAATTACAACATAAGATACTATGGACATAAATAGTAGGTATGGTGAATAATTAAAAACACATTCCTTTATAAAATAAATGTGAACACATTATTGAAGGAATAAGATTTGAATAAAAAATTGTAGGACCCCGGGACACCCTGAGAGGGGAGGGGTGAATCAGGGTGACAACTTTTTCTTTTAAAAATAGGGATCTTGTTCCCATGTTAGTAGGAACTAGTTAGACATGTATTATGGATATGATCAACAATTAAACATTCACATGCAAAGAGATGAAACATCAATTTTTACGTGGTTCAACGCTAAGGGAAACGTCCAAGTAGCATACACTGACAAGTTGCTAGTCGTACCAAATTCCACTATTCTTCACTAGATGTGGATTCAAAGGTTCGGGCATAGTCACTTTGTCCGAGGCTCACTGCCTTTACAGAAGTTCATGGAATGGTCACCGTGTCCCTCAGGTCACTCCCGTTGACTCCCCCTGGCTCACTGCCTTTGGTGAAGTCCCACTAAGTTTATAGACGTGATGGTCTCTGTCTCCTATTTAGCATGAGACTTTTCTTGCATCAGTGTTCATATTTGATGCTCTTTTCAGTTCAATCATTCTTCTTTAGTGCAATTACCGAATAAACTAGATCCTATTGACTTTGTTTTCCTAAATCACAACCATTTATGTGATTTCTCAATAAATAAATCTCATCTTTCTTGGCATTTTCAGAATCATTTCTCCATGTATTCATGCGATCATGGATGTATAATTTAGATTTCTCCTTTAATATCACTTTGCACTGAAGGTATCGGGCAATCATTCAACTTTTGTGCAGTTCCAAAAAGACCGGTGTACTTCAACTACACCTGGCGTGATCCTCCAAGATCGGTGCACTAGTTTCAAGATGACGCACATGTTTCGGCATGCAAGTCCAAACCAACACGCAAGTTCACCTAAACCACTTAATCGGCAATCACTTATTCAACTTCAAACATGCGCGACTCACATCCTTTTATGCCCAAATAGATTTTGGTGTGCAACTATGAACTGTCATGCTTCTTCAAAACATGGCGCGCAAATGTCATCAAACCACTTGTGTGACAATTACTTCTTCAAATCAGAACTTGGGAGACTCTCTTCCTTCCTCGCTTAGACCACCATGGGCACACAACTATCACCTGGCGTGAAACATCTACTTGCGTGACCACACACCACTTTTGTGACCACCACACCTGTGCGACATGAGCTATGATTTTTTTCAAGTGATGAGCTTGTCCAGAATGAGGAGGATTCGACCTGTAATTATAGGCATTTTGACACCCTTCATGATGGCGTGCAAGTCTCCCCTCGGCCCACAAGTTTCGCCGCCCCAGTCCTGCCTCCCTTGTCTCTGCCGCGCTAGTCACCTACGCGACCAAACCCAAAACATGCACAATCCTTATCCCTTTACCATATTTTGATGTTTTGGTCTTGAAAAACATATGGCGCACAAGTTTTCTATCTTGATATATATCCTCTGATAGATTATCTTTAGCATGATAATATTTTGATACAATGTGAAGTGCATGGGCATCTTAGAATTCCAATCCCTTGCACATTGTCTTCTTCTTCAAACTTCATTCTCTACTTCATGCAAAAAATATGATTCAATTATTCTAGTAGGCTCTGGAATTGTTCTCACAAAATTCTCATTCTTCTTCAATCAACCATAGATGGATTATACCTCACCATTATCCACTATTGTAAACAATGCGTCACCATTGACACAAGTTCATTCAATTTATGATCAGTACAAGAATCGTATGAATTTCCATTACACCATTTCATTGGAGCACTTCTTGATCTCCTTCATTTTGATTGTCATTGAAAATTATTGACAACAAATACAACCTTATACACAACGTTGTCCCAACATGACAACTATTGACAACAAATAAAACCATATACACAAAGTGGTCCCAACAATCTACACCTTTGTATTTTGTGGTCAATAACTTACATATCCTACGAAATGAATTTGTTAGTGTCAAAATGAGAATCTTCTCTCAAATCAACATTTCTTTTCAAACATTAACTTCACTTTCTCTCCCCCTTATTGAAAATAAATAAAAATTTCATCGTAGAGAGTGTATCAATCAATACTTAATCAATGTGTCATCAATCATTTCACTCTAATTATACATAAGCAATGCTCAGTGTAGAAAACAAGAGGAGTTGATTTAGACAACAAGGCTGTCCATTATTACTGATCATTATACCACATGAGATGATAAATCATGTACTTTGACATTAAGGGTTTTTCACTTTCATTTATGGTTAAAGAAATCAAATGTGATAGAGAATAATCAACTGGAAACTTCTACACTCACATCAGAAAACAAATCAAAAACATTCAAGTGTAATTGGAAGGATAAGTGGCCTTAGGGAACTTCCATTATTCTTTTGTCACTGATCAATTCAGTTACTCTCAATTTGTTAAATGATCTTTATTATGAGTAACCGAGTTTTTGAGATTAAAAAATGACATACCTTATCCAATGACATGTTCTTCAAGAAATTTATAGAGTAATTTGCATTTAATACCAGGTGGAGTTGATACTGATTAAAACAATGATTTTGTAAGCTTCTTCATTTTTCTCCCCCTCAAGGGAAACACTACTTATCATCTTCATAAAGAGTTATCCTTCATCATCTTAATATTTGAATATAAATTGAAGAATCATCCAAGGATGAAAACTTCTTCAGCTTAGATATCAAGAGTTGACAGCATTCACTACTTCTCAGTTTATCCCCCTAAAAGCATGATTCACCTTCAATTAACTGCATTATTATCACAAATAAAATATAAAAATGATTATGGGAATAAGGTGGTTCCTCCTTCATTAATCAATATGAGCTTCTTGGTTGAGGTTCTTTTCTCAACCATGTTCCTCTGTTCACTTCAGTCTTCATGCATGCACATTTGAACATATGTTCTGGTATGTGTTGAAGTGTTATGACTCTCTTAACATTATCTTATTAATTGTGTGGAGAATTGTTCTTCTTAATAGACATCATATAGGATACATTCTTGCTTCTCTTAAGGACTACTTCTTGCTCTGCTATTAAGGTTAGACAACCTTTTGCAATGTGATCGGATCTCATATATCTCTCACAAAGAACATTATTAACCCATTTTTGTGTTTTGGTTTTCACTCTCTCATCCTTTTTTTCTTTATAAGGTGAAATTTTTCCTTTTACTTTGTCACCATCCATGTACTTTTCATCTTCATGTTTCCTCATTCTTTTTAAATCTTCTGGCCAGATGACCAATATGTCATTTGGAACTATTGCAGCTAGTTTGGATCTTCCACCTGGGTTAATCTAAGTTTCAACACACTTAGCTTTTCTTTTTGATGAATGACACTTCAATATCATGGATCTAAAATCCTGGGTCTTCTTAGCTCCCCTACTTGAGTTCTTCTTGGGTAAATTTGTGTTCATAATATTATTTTGATTTCTTCCCCTAGTAGCTGCTTCATACTTAGTCGGCATCGATGGTCTTCTTTTATTATCAATATAGAATACTTGTTTAGATGGGAATGTACCTACCATATAACCACTATCTTTACATACATCGTAGATGTTATCTAGAACTCCAAATATGTCTGTGGTAAACAGTTGATTCTTGACCTACAAATGTCGCTTCTTGTTCACTGGCTTTCTTCCATTTGATATAGGATTTCTATGTGCTTTTCCATTTAAGGGGTTGTACCAATAATCCAGTGCACAATTCCCAAATCTGTTGCAGCACAATCATTGTACCAAAAACCTTGTGTTCTTTATATCTCTTGAATACGGTAGTAGGGCCTTATTCCTAATGTGTTTTTCTATATCTGGGAAACCATCTTCCAATTTTTTCTTCATATCCACCCTAGCCATTGTGGTAGGATTCTTCTTCTAACCTTTCCTCATCCATACTTTTTTATAATTTTTCATCCAGCTTGAACTGATTGTGGCAACGTATTTAGAAACATGAGTACAAGATAGTTTTGATGGTACCTTCACATTCCTAGTTACTTGTGTAGATCAATGAGTGATGTAATGATCATCTTATCACGTGTTGGAGGTTTTCTGGATTTAGCATCTTCCAGTGTGCATTTAATAGCAACCAATATTGTTTCTTGAGATGGATAATCAAGAGTTGTCATAATCTTCTTGTCACATGTTGGAGTTATTTCAGCTTTAGTAACCTCTAATGAACATTGAGTACTAGCATATTCTGTTTTATTCTTTTGTGAAGTCTCAATATGTGTCTTCTCGTGATTTTTCAACTGGGATTCCAATTTTTGACTTTCAATATTGATGATGATATTCTGATCATCAATCATGATCATATTCTCTTCACATTCCTTCTTCAATATTTCAACCTCATCTTCAGGCATCTTAACATTGGTTTGTAACAAGGAGTCATGTTCTCTGAATCTCTTGGAAGTTTCTTCCAAAAAAAAATCTTGACTCTAGTGCTCTTCTTCAACATAGCTTCAAGTGCCTGGATCTTCTATTTAAGAGTCTCATTGACTCCCTTTTCCATCAGAGACTTTAATCTATCTGGTGATTTTTAACCATTCAAAAATTTTTCCTACAAAGACCTTTTCAAAATTATCAGCTTATCTTTTTAATAAATTGATCTCAACTTGCATGCATTGAAATTTTCTAAAAACTACAGAAAATCTTTCTTTCATAATATCATGTAGATAACTTATTAATTTATCCGGATCAATTGATATTGATGTGTATTCCATCCCAGTTTTAGGAACCTGGGTGACCCACGAGATACTATCCAAGCCTGATATTTCCTCATTATTGGAAGGGCATGGAGAAAAAGACACTATATATTCTCTTGACATGAGGGACTTCTTCAACTACTTCTTCTATTTATTTTACCTATTTGTCATGGTCTTATTGGATGTATTCTTCTACTCAGAAATGAATGAATCTTCATCAATATTGCACTTCATTGTTGACATTAGGAAAGAAACTGAAATCCTCATCTAAATAGAATTATTTTGTAGTATCCATCATACGTGAACCTAGCTATGATAACACTTGTAGGACCACGGGACACCCTGAGAGGGGAGGGGGGAATCCGGGTGAAAGATTTTTCTTTTGAAAACAAGGATCTTGTTCCCATGTTGGTAGGAACTTGTAAACAATGTATGATGGATATGATCAGCAATGAAACATTCACATGCAAAGAGATTACACATCAATTGATATTTGGTTAACTGATAAGGGATACATCTAAGAAGCATAAGCCGAAAATTTTCAGGTCGTACTAAATTCGACTCTTGTTCACTAGATGTGTATTACAATGGTTCGGGCACAGTCACTCTATCCTAGGCTCACTACCTTTACAAAAGTTTAGAGAGAGCTCATTGCGTCCCTTGGGTCACTCTTTTTGACTCCCCCTGGCTCACTGCCCTTGGTGAAGTCCCACTCAGTTTACAGATGTGAAGGTCTTTGTCTCCTGTTACACATGAGACTGTTCTTCCATCAAGGTTCAGATATTATGCTCTTTTCAGTACAATATTTCTTCATTAGTGCAATGAATGAATGCACTAGATCCTCTTATCTTTGTTTTCATGAATCACAACCACTTATGTGATTTCTCATTAAATTAATCTCATCTTACATGGAATTTTCAGAATCAGTTTTCATTGTATTCTTGAGATCATGCATGTATCATTTATATTTCTTCTTTAATCTCACTTTTCACCAAAGGTATCAGGAAATCTTCCCGATTTTTTGCAGCTCCAAAAATACCGGCATGCTTCAACTACACCTGGTGCGCTCCTCCAAGCCCATCACTCAAGTTTCCAGATGGCGTGCATGTTTCGGCATGCAAGTCCAAACTGACATACAAGTTCACCTCAACCACATCTGCAACACTCACTTATTCAACTTCAAACTTGCGCGACTCACATCCTTTTATGCCCAAATATATTTTGGCGTGAAACTATCAACTGTCACTCTTCTTCAAAACATGGCGTACAAGTGTCACTAAACCACTTGTGCGACACTTCCTTCTTCAACTACGAACTTGGGAGAATCTCTTCCTTCCTCTCCCAGACCACCTTGGCCGCGCAACTATCACCTAGCGTGAAACCTCTACTTTCGTGACCACCACACCTGCATGACGGGAGCTCGGATTTTCTCCATGTGTTGATCTTGTCCAGAATGAGGAGGGGTCGACCTGTATATATAGGCATTTGGACACCTTGTGCGACGACATGCAAGTCCCCCCTCAGTGCGTAAGTCTCACCACCATGGTCCTTCCACCCTTTTCTCTGTCGCTTAGTCACTTGAGAGACCAAACACAAATCTTGCGCAAACCTTATACGTTTTCCATATTTTTATATTCTAATATTGAAAAACATAGGGCGCACAAGTTTCCTATATTTTAATTCAATGGCACGCAAGTGCCTTGGCAAAAAAAAACTTTTCTCTGTTTGTCAATTTTGAGGCTAAAAAATATAGAAAACACTGGAAAACAGTGCCACCTTCAATATATGATTCGGCCATAACCTTCATGCATCATTTTTTTTGATTTTACTTCTTCAAAAACTCTTCTTATTTCATAAAAAACTCCACTATCATGATATATATCCTTTTATAGATCAGATTTAGCATCATCACATTTTGGTACAATGTGAAGTGCATGGCCATCTCAGAATTCCAATCCCTTGCACATTGTCTTCTTCTTCAACTGTAATTCTCTACTTCATGCAAAACATATGATTCAATTCATCAAGTATGCTATGGAATGGATCTCATCAAATTCCCATTCTCCTTCAATCAACCATAGATGGATAATACCTCACCATTATCTACTATTGTAAACAATGTGTCACCATTGACACAAGTTCTTTCAATTGATGATCAGTACAACAATCATCTGAATTTAAATTCCTCCATTTCATTGGATAACTTATTGATCTCCTTAATTTTGATCATCATTGAAAACTATTGATAACAAATAAAACCTTATACACAAAGTGGTCCCAACATGACAACTATTGATATCAAATAAAACATTATACACAAAGTGGTCCCAAAAATAATTACATAATAAAGAATAATCATGGGTATTCTACTTGTCAAATAACCACATGAACATTGAATTACTAATTTAATAATGAGATAAATCATAATACTAGACATCATAGCTATACCATCAAGTCCTCACACCCTGACCATAAATAACCATTTTGTTAAGGCCTCGTGCCAATACCATAATTTGTCTCAGGAGACCTAACAATGCATCATGGTGATATAGGGGTCCCGACCCATAAAAAAAATGTCCAATTAAATCCTCATTCGAATTGGGATAAAAAAACATATACATTAATATTGAAACTAACATAAGAAATGTAAATAACTATCCCTAATCATTAAGCATAAACTCTAACCATTCGATGTAATTTGGTGAATGATTTTAAGATAGAAAATAAATTATGAAACCAATTATAAACATTTAAATTAAATATGGTAGATGATATAATAATGGATTAAAACCAATAATACACAAGAATCGACAAGAGTGTTGAAACAGATGACGATACTCTTAGAATATCATAGAGTAATTCTTGAGAAAAATATACTTTTATTTTGAAAAGATGAGTTCTTTAGGAAAAGTAATAGTAAAAAACTATAACTTATGTAGAATAGTACTTTCATAATAAAATGTGTGATTTTATAATGTTATTTATTCTTAAAAACATATTACAGAGTACCCTTGAATGTTGATAAGAATTTGAGAAATTTATTTGAATCAGGCTTGTATTTCAGAAATAATTTTGATTATTCATTTTAAAATGTTTAACTCCCCATAAAAACAAGAAGGATTATAGTAGGTAAAAATATATATATCATTCATAAATAATTTAATATGAGTAAAAAATAATACATATGAATTTAATTGAGTTAAGAATAAAATAAAATTAACCAGAATTAAAATGGAGGTTCAGGTGGAAAACCCTTACCTTATATTTGATGGTGTTCTTCACTCTATATTAGTGTCGTAGATAACCAAATTAAATAAATTATTTAATATTTCCAGAACATATTGTTTATGTAATTGATTTAGTATAGCCATATTAATTTCATTAATTGGATTCTTTATGTGTTTAAGAGGTTCCATTTTATTTTTTGGGAGTGTTTTATTCTATTGGTATTCATGACTGATTTACTTATACACACATTTGGATAAATATGTAAGATGAAAATGGATTTCTAAAATATAATTCGTATTTTTTAACATCAAAATTATTACATTATTTTAAAATTAATCTGGTTATTGGGATTGATGATGATTCATTATATAAATCATTAATGATAATCGTTTGGGTTAATTTGAGGTTTTGATCACAACGAACTCATTTTATGTTTGTAAATTAATATCATGTATACAAAAAGATTCAATAACCTTACATAGGTTATAATATATATTTTATATTTTGGTTGAAACCTACAATTAGTTTCATGGCTGGAATTTATGACAATAATATAAATTGAAAGCTTGTCTTCCTTGAATGTTATAAATTAACACATCTCATATGGTGTTTTCAGTTCTAGTATATAATATGGTGAAAGAAGAGATGATGATGAATTATTCCATTATAATAAAAAAATTAAAATAAATTTATGATACTAGAGTTAACATAAAATTTAGACTAAAGGAGGTGATGAAAGAAAATAATGAAATTAACATGAAATAGATGAAATGAAAAGAGGAATTTACCTCTTGATGTTATCTTCCTTGAGATCCTCTTTAGGGGAGTGGTTTTGGTGTTTTTATGAGACTAAGGGATATTGGATATGGGGAAGGATCTTGGGAGATAATGTGATTATAATTTCAAAAAAATTCATGGATTTAGAGGTGTGAAGAGATGGAGGAGTAAGGGGTGAATTTTTATAATGTATAAGATGAGTTAATTCACATTATTTTGATCATTATTTTGGCACAACACTATGAATAATATTGATCCTTATGACTCAAAATTGTAATATGTGCATGTGAGTTTGAAACAATGGTCATACAAAACATCCATTCCTCATTAATGACGGATAAATTCATTTATATAGCATATTTCATAAATTAATGAAATTCACTATTCACCAAATATTCAAGTATTTTGGAAAAAATATTAAAAAATCATCGTAACAATTTTCAACTTGTAGAATTAAAAATTGAACCCTATTTTTTGAAATTTATTTTCTGAATATTATTATTTTAATTTTTATTTAAAATCATAATTTATTTTAAAAATAAAATTTTTAAAACATTAATTCATTTTATATCACCTTGAAAAAATAATCAATATCTCAATATCTTATAACCGTAGGTAAATAATATTATAATAGGATTTTCTATTTATAAGGATCATATTACTATTCATAAGGGTGTCTTACTACTTACCAAAAATTTATTTTTCCTTACCAGACTCTAAATATCGTACTGAAGACAACTATGTATCTATGTTTTTTGAAATTTAAGACATAGAGGTGGAAAAATTATTTTTTCTATATGGGTTATAAAAAAAATCCGTTTTAGAGAATAATCATTTCATGCCTTCGATTTTTAATTTATTTATAAATCCTTGGGTTGTTACATATGATTCACAACCATTCCCTTAGTTAGCTAATTTTCCAGTAGATTTTGTTCTCATTGTTCAACCAAAGATGATGGAGTTCTCCAATTATTAATATATAGATATTTATAAATTTCCATTTGAATGGTTGAATGAATGATTTTCTTATATGATAATTTTTCAGTAAAAAAGATTCATTCCTTAAAACTATATAAATCCATTGAATATTATATTTTCATAACCTCTATGTTTTTAATGGTTATCTCATATTAATAATATATCTGATGATGATAAAAAATATAAAAATTGATATTTTTATCATGATATTTCTAAATACTCCACTAGAACATCAAGTTAAACCTTAAATCTTGATCCGATATAATATAATATGGTACTCCATGAAACCATATAACATATTTAATATAGACCATGATAAGTAGACAATTGGGTAAATTTTCTCTAACAACAATGAAATATAATGACCTCATAATTTCATTAACTACAACCCCACATGTTTTATACCCTATAGATGTCATGGGGAGTACTATAATGAAATATATGGTTTCATTTTCCCATTTTCATACATTTTTAGGTAATAAATATAACATTCCATTTTACTACTACACTTTTATCCATTATATGTTGGCATACAATGAACCATGATAGATACACCCCTACATCTATCTTCATGATATCCCACATGAAATAATTTTATGTTCCATTTGCATCCTCAATAATCTATTATGAATATATAATTATAAAATATGAGGTTCATAAAAATATCATACATAAATTATATTATTATATTTAATTGTATTATTCTCATGAACCATATCATTCCATCACATTCAAGGTATAACTCAACATAATTTGTCACCTTATTTTTCATACCCACATATTGAATCAATAATTCATTAATTATCACATGAGTAGATAATTAAGCACTAATTTTTACAATATAATTTCTCCAAATTCATTAATAAATTAAAATTTTTCTTTTTCAAATAGAAATGTGGATCCAATTTTATCCTTATCATATACAAGTTAGCATGATCATTTTGAAAATTTACATCACCCACATTGTTCACCTTCCCCTATTTGTAATATATATATCACTCATAATCTTTATTCTACTATGTACATATTCAATGGTCAAATTGACCTAATTTTGAATAAATTTATATGTTATAGTTTTATTAAATTAATATATCTCACACCATTCACTATATTGATAATTCTTCCATAACTTTTTTGAAATGATAACAAATTATAACACCATTTGATGGGTGGGGTGATTAAAATCATGAAAAAAATAGATAGCATAATAATATATCATTATGACAAAAAATAAATGTACACATCCAATTCCAATGTTTGATGAATCACTCTAGATCACGAACCTTTATACACTAAAGTGTAGTGTGAGTATAGGTGCAATGACCAAACATCACAATGTTTCGAAGAATTTTTTTTTCACATTCATTAGTTTAAAAGAAAATTTAAAATTATAATTTAACATGGTACATGAGTTATATGAACAAGATAAATCATTCCATGTTTATCAATATTATCGATCAAATTGATTAAAACAACAGAACTCAATCATATTGGTTGGTCTGGGAAAAGGAGGATATACATATGAATAAAAGGATATAATAAAATAACCTATTTTTGGATTATAATTCCAAAAATAAGACACTAAATTTAACTAAAACGTGTAGTTAAAAAATTCTAGATAATTTTTTTCCATCCTCAGGGAATTCATCACAATTATCAAGTTATCTTTGTGCTCATTCATTAATTTAAAATATATATGAATATCTTTTATAAAGACCACCATAAACATTACATGGTATTATATAAATAATATATTCTTGATATCTATTAATATGGTTTGTGATTTTAAATAAAAATGGATTCACTATTAATTTATTGTATCTATAACACATTCATATGGCCATCATGGGTATATACTCCATTTTGACTATCAGTTGATTATATCCAGATAAAATATGAAGAATAAAAATGTATTATCCCCCATTATTTTATCAAATAAATGATCAATAAGTGTTATAGAATTCTTTTTATTGATAGTTATTTTCAGATGATATAGATAATCAATTCTAGGACAAATTGACCCAATCAATGTTTTTAAAAAAATTTGACACACTGCATAATAAAACATTACAAAAAATGAATCTGTTATCAATAATCTCCTTTATTGTATTATTAAATTTTGAATGTAAATAAGGGCCATTTAATTAGGATTTATTTAAATTTGTGAATCCACAAGTATGTGTTCAATTGAAAAATAAAATCATGATTCAGTGTAAGAGTAGAAAAATCATCAGGAATAGAAATAACATACTCCCATATAGTGTGAATACATTTAATATGGATACTCTCTCCCCCATATGTGAAAAATTACTCATATTAATTCTAATAAATACCCATACAATTTATGTAAATTACATTGGAATATCATAAAATACCTGAAAATAAAAATGTATGTAGGGTCACTCAGAATATAAAATTTTATTTCCCTTCCCTTGGAATTGATATGGGATCTATATAGAGAGATACATTTCATGAAAAATATCATAAAAATCATAAAAGAGGGGGAAAAGTTTGTTTAAAATAATAAAATTCCTATAAAATTCAATTACATAATAATCATAGTTTTTATTTGGGATTATTATACCATTACTATTTTTCAATATTATTTGGACATAAATAACTGAAGAAGGGAATGAATATTCCATTTCTATTTTTTGATATAATTGAATTAATATGACAAATCTAAGATTTTATACATCAATATTTTATCACACTAATCACCACATCAAATATATTGTTCTTTATTCTACCCCATAGTAAAAACTAGAATCTTAACATGAGAATCAATGATCAATAATCAGAGTCTGAAAAAATAGGATTATTGAAATCATTCTTGTTGTGTCATGTTTTATATCACCTTAATTTAGTTCATAACACATTATATTAATTTAAGATCACTATTTCATATTATAGGTTTCCATACATTGTATAACCTCATTCCTTATAATTGTTGATAAATATATTTTGAACTAACTATAAAATAGTCATGTGGTCTATCAAGCCAAGTGTGAAGTCTTCAATAAATTAATCATACATTGGTATAGGTTGATTCAACACCCAATATAACGAATTTTGATTTTTTATCCATTAGTGAATCTATTATATAGTCAAGGCCACAATCCAATATATTAAATGGATATATATTTCATGAAAATCCACAAAATATATAATTTAAACAAACTTCATTAGTTTATTCTATTAAAAACGTTTTCTAGGGCGGGGAGCCTAGGTACATGGTTGGGTATGAAGCAGGGGTCGTTTCACTTTGAGTACCTTGGGATCCTAGGGTCGGCATACAGGCTACGGATAAGGGATTTTGACCGGGTGGTGAGTCAGATTTCAAGGAAAATCTTGAATTGGAAAAACCCGGTTTTTATCTTTTGGATGTCGTATATCACTGGTGAACAGTGTACATTCAGCCATACCTATCCATGCACTATAAGTGACCAATGTGCCATAGGGGGTGGTCAGGTATATTGATAAGCTTCTAGTTAGGTTTATCTGGAATGCAGCGTTGGAGGGGAAATGGAATTGGGTCTCTTGGAGGAAGATGGCTTGGCCCATTTGGGAGGGTGGGATTAATGTTAAGAGCTTAGAGGTCACGATCCATTATATTCATGAGAAACTGGTGTGGGTGGTTGTTGAAGAATGTTCCTTGTGGGGGAGCCTCATGTTGTGCAGGTAAAGGGACAATGCTGGTGGTCATACGGCAAGTGACTCACCTCTGTGGGTGGCGGTGAGCAGCATCATTCCAGACATTTTTCAGCTATCTATGTAGATTTTTGGGGAGGGTAAAATCCTGTTTTGGCAACATATCTTGTCTGGTAGCCTTCTCGGGTATCGGGGATATCCTGCTCCTTTGATCACATTCATAGAGGCGGCTCAGTATCCATACTTCTTCAGAGCCATTCTGGAGGTTGAGCAGTGTGAGATTTTTGATTCGATAATCATCAACTTGGAGCAAGACAAATGTGTTTTCATGCTTTCCTCTATGGGGATGTTTTCGTCAATGGTGTTCTGCCATAGTAGCATCTTCCAGGAACATCAGGTTGGGTGGAGTGGCAGGCATTGGTGTAATGAGCTTCCAAAAAAGTTCAATTTCCTCACATGGAGGATATAGAATGGCGCGATGTCATCTTATGATAACATTAAACGCCTAGGGATCAGTATGGCCTCATGATTCTGCTGTTGTGCTGCTTCATGTGAGGAGACAATGTTTCACAATTTTGTAACATATGATTGGGCCCGATCGGTGTGGGGTTTCTTGGTCAGTTTCTTCGGGCTTTCCATACATGCGGAGGATGTTGGGGACTTCCTATTGGACAAGTTCCAGGGAGTGGACACGACATGAAAAGCGATTGGAGTGCGAGCTTCTTCCCTAAGTTCTGGGTGCTGGACACTATGGCAGGCCCAAAACTAGTCGAGGTTTGAGGAGGTTGCTTCGTCGGATAGAGCGATCATCGCCAAGATATTATGCACATTGGAAAAATAATTTTTTCTTGCAGGTACATGGAAGGGAGCTTTGGTGATGAGGGAGCTGTATAGGGCTAGAATTTTGGCTCAGGAGCCTGGTCTCGGGAGGCATGGGCGCTGGGTGAGGTGGCAGCCACCAGAGGTGGGAATGAAGTTAAACGTCGATGGGTCATGCCGGAAGGGGATGATGCGTGGGGGAGGAGCTGTCCGCGATGTGAATTGAAGTTTGATAATGGCATTTTTTGCAACTTTTGGTGTTGGGAGCTCATTACAAGAAGAGGCGAGACAGTTCTCACAGGCCTCTCCATGTGTAGCTAGAGGGGAATTCAGTTATCGCAGGTGGAGGTGGACTCCCGCGTCACTCACAATGCTCTCCAAAGTAAGGACAATTTCCCATGGCTGATAATTTATATGATTAGGGCATTAAAATCTTTAATGACCTGTGGAATTGGTGTTACACATACCTGGAGAGATGGAATCAAAGTGGTAGATCACTTTGTGTCACTTGCGGGTGAGGACGTCGCAGTCACCTATATTTCTAATTTTTCTTAGTTGGCGCCTAAGGGAGTGAACCTGATTCGGGGGGACGCCCTTGGTCTGCATTAATTTAGCCCCCCTTAGTGCTGTTTATCTTGTTTATGATTCTTGAATAAAAATTTAAATGATGATGATGATTAAAACTATTTTTCAATATATCTAAAATAATTTCATATTACCATAATTGTTTATATTAATTGAACATTATATATATTATAATATTATTTCAAAAAATATCTTCATCTAATCTAGAAAAATTATTATAACATAGTAAAATTATTAGTCATACCATTATTTAAACCATTCTTCACATAAAATGGAAATAAAACCTAATAAGTAGATATTACAACCTCATCAATGGTAAACATGGAATTTATTTATCAACAATAATTTGTAATCATAACATAAAATTAAGGTCATGAGAATTGAGGTTAACATTTTTAAATCATACACATATTTTCAAAGATCATAGTCATGAAATAAGTATTTAGTAGATAATAAAACATTAACCACAATTTAATAAAATATCATGATCTGTTAGATGATATGAAAACAATAAAAACATTTCATCGAGTGGTTATTAAAATTTATGATATGCTATAGTTATAGAAATATGATATTGATGCCACACACTAATACATTCATCACATTTTAGTAATTGTATAAGCACCCATGTATTCTATTTAGGCTTTGGATATCTACATTTATACCATATTTTAGCCTTGGGATAACAACTCATGAAACCTTTGAACTACTAAAACGTTAAAAATTAAAAATTAAAAAAAGGTGAATAACCGAATCATCTATCACATTATCAAAATCCTTTCATATTTTCTTACAAACACATGAAAAAATATCATTGTGTTTACGATTACCTCACACAAAAAGATTCATTCATATATAACTGTAATAATTAGATGAAATATAATTATTAAATAAATAAGTTATTAATTCTTCGTATCCCCCCATGAATCGTATGAAACATCAATGGATGTATTCATAGATGAAAATTCCAATATAAAATCGCCATCTTTTTGGGTGTGTAAAATACCATTTTAATTTTGAAATAATGAATTTCAGATAAAAAATATTCGACAATATTTGGTAAATAATTTAATTTTAAATTAAACATATAAACATGTAAATATGTAATAAATGAAAAGAAATGTATTATTTCTATGAATATTGATTGATTTGATAAATTTTATAAAACAAATTCTTTTCAATACAAGGTTAGAACACACCACATTCAAAAATTAAAAAGAATATTGTGTTTTTTATATTCTTAAATAAATTTGAAAAATTATTATAGTCAATAATTTGATTTTATAAAGAATACTATTGAAAAAATTATAATGAAAATATGTATGTGGGATAATATATTTATTGATCGAATAGAAAAATGAATTTTCCTATCCTTGAAAACATTCGTTCAATATTCTCTATATGTAAACATGGATAAATTAAATGTAAAAACTAAATTCAATGAATAGTAATTTTATAAATATACATATGATATTAATGGTATATGGATCATATAATATCATCATCAAATATTTATGAAAAACCTAACCTTGTAAAAAGTGATATTGTATCAAAAAACACTAGCTCTATATTAAAATTGTCATTATAATAGAATTTACTGTTTTAAAAAATTGAAATAATTTATTAAATGAAAAAAATTTATTAATTATATAATATATAATATATTTATTTATTTCAACAAAAATAAATAAATAAATGGATAATATGGAACACGAGAGACAAAAACATGTTAGGTGAAAAACTATTTCCTCAAATCAGAATTTCATTGTAAATTCATTTGACTACACATATATATAATTTGAATTTATAATAATTATATAATAAAAAATATTAATAGATAATATACAAAAAATTAATTATTTATAAACTCTAACATCCATTAATTAAAAAAAATCATCATAATTATTATTTAAATTGTTAACACATTTTTTATGTATGTTTCAGTTTGACAATTATGGTCCCAACTTATGGATCATGAATTTATCTGATCCCAAATATTAATAACATTATTTATATAATTTTTTTAACAAATTTAAATATAATTTAAAATTATTTATACAGTCTTGTTTTAAACATTGTACCATCACTCATTTAGATATTAAAACAAACCTAATAACGTGCATGGTTTAAATACAAAGTGAGTTACAAAAATTTTATTATATAATAATATAATAAAATTTATGAAAATATATTTAATGTCATATATATTATCTATATTAATAATATACAATTTATTAAACTTCCATATAATAAATATATTGAAAATAAAATATATAACGCATAGATGATAGTATAAACATACATGTAAATGATATTACAATTTTTTAATGAGAAAAGGAAAAAAAATAATAAATAATAAATATTAATATAGTAATTATTATATCATATCATATATATTGTTTTAATCCCTTCATTAAAACCATAAATTAAAAATTTTAATTTAAAATGGATAATATCGATACGTGTACTTGCCAAATCAAATGTATAAACATTTGATACTTTCATTTCCCATTTGATTAAAATGATGTGAAAATGACTTTTATCTTAATCATAATAAAATATCACTATATTCATTAATAATTAATGATTATTTTATTATTTATATTACTTATTTATATGATGTATAAGAAGATATTAACATTGAATTATAATTTAAGATGATTACCTCTACTTTGAGATGCACCTTATTGATTACTCCTTAAGACATTAAATAATAATATTTTTCTAAGATAATGAGATAAATAATAAAGTAAAGGAAGATAAGATTAGTTTAGATATTTAATTGATGATATTAGGTCATAACACATTTTGACCGAGGGATTAAAAGTAGTTCCATTATATATGTGGTGGAAGGGATAAACATGGATTTAGGTAAAATATTTAAATGATATGATGATATTTTATTCTAAATGTTGAACCAAAATGTTTAGGAATTTAAAGATATTAAAAGATAGGGTTAAAATATTTTCATACAATATGATTTTGATATGTATATGGGTAACGCTTTGGGTATATATTAGTTTATCCCTTTTTGTTATCACATATAACCATAAATGTCGTAAAAAAATTGAAATATTTTTACTATAAAAAATGATATATAATTAAAGTGAACTATTTGAATATAATTTACAAGAAAAATATAAATATTCAATCCATTATATATTATTAAAATTAAATGAGAGATATAAATTTTGTTTAAAATAAATACAGTAAACAGAATAATTATTTTTTTTGAAAAACATTATTTTAAATTTGAATACAAGATTTACAGCAATTTATTTATTTTTATAAAATGAATATATGTAGATTAAAATATTTGGATAAATATTTAATCTATAAATTTTATTAGAATCATTAAAATGTATTGATATGTTTTTTTTGTTATCAAAATTAATATTTTTCAACTAGAATGATTTTTTCTATAAATGTACCCTATTCACCATCAGAAGAATAATTTTTCATTCCATATAATTATATATCTAATCTCTAATTTAATATATATTAATTAAATGGATATTTTAATAAAATAACGTTATAGTTGGCAGAACTTTATTTTTATGCATATATTCACAACAAGTAGAAAAATATTTTCTAATAAAATATGTCTTTATTAGTGAAGTGATTGTAATAAATTTTAATGATTATTTTATATTAATTATTTAGGGAATATTAATCTAGTAAATATTTATATATATTTTTTAAAAGGTTTTTAATCATATTTATACATACTAATTTTAGGAATATGTTATAAATTGAATAATATATCATGGCACATTTAGACCATATGTGACATGAATGATATAAAATACTTAAATAAATTATTTCAAAAGAACAAATATAATATCTCAGGGTGATACATTTTCATTGATATTGGGATGTATGTTATGAATTATTTGATGATTTAGATTGGGGGTTCGTCAATTCTCATCGTTAGTTTATGATCATAGATTATGTTTCTTGAGGATCTGACCATTGCATTAAATCATGTGTTGGTTGTGGAGTTTGGTGTGTGTTTCTAAATAATATCACTGTATATTTTTTAGTTCTATATTCATGATAAGATTGTGTAATTATATGATAATTTATGATAGTCAACTTTTTTAATAAAATATATATAGTGGAAGGATTAATGTTGTTGGGTGTGCAATTATTTTAGATATATGGATATCACATCATTAATGTTTTTTCATTTTTTGTAACATGATTAATGATTTTGTCTACAACATTTAATGAGAAGGAAAATTAATTTTTTCATAAAAAATTGGATAAAAAGTCATTCTATTTTATATAGAATTTGAATCAATTGGTGGTTAATGTTTTTGATAAACTGGTTTAATGTCAGGATGCATTCATGAGTTCTTTTTGTGGTGGGAATTCGAAAATTTGTCACATTATTTTGGTTTATTCAATTAAATGGAAATTGGAATTTTTAATTCTAGTTCCGTAAGTTTTTTGTTGAAATTAAATATAGATGGGGTATTTCTATTGTTAGACATGTTTATATTATCAGATGTTTCTATTATTTTTGGAAGCCTGGGTGATTCCATGGGTGTTCAAGGGAAGTAAATTACAATGGTATATATTAATAATTTCAATTATTAAAACAATGAATTAAAAAGATATAAACATGGGGAATGGTCTATTAGAAAATATTACTGTAGTTTCTGGATTTCGATAAGTTAGTAGGTTTGAGTAAAATGAGTGTCTGATGGATGGTTGAGTACACTTTGTTGTATAACCAAGTACCCTGTAGGTATTATGGATTATTTTATATGGAAAAAATTGGATAATTTTAATATTATTCTTTTAAACCACCCACCTAAGGGTACTTTCATTCTATCCAATGAACTAGTATGTCAGACAACCCTTACTCCTATTACCTACCCCTTTCCCCCTTCACTAGTTAACATTTTTTTGTCATCATTTACAATAGTAAGAACTATTATTTTCATAGCACTTATACTTTAATAATAATTGTTGATTTAAGGTACCATTAATCTAGAGTCACCATGATGATTCCAATGGAGAATGAGGTAATCAATTAGATTGAAATGAATATTATTTTAAGTGGATAAATTATGTATTGGGATAATAGACACACAATGATTCTTATCATTTTCTAGTTCACCCACAAATGAATTAATTTGGTAAAATAAATTTAAATTACTTAAATTTATTATTCTCATGGTTATGAGAAATTTTTTTACATGATGGTTCTAGGAGTTGTTCAATTGTTTTTCACGTGATTTTTTAATTGCTACAATGTTATAGGATAGTTAGATTGTTTCATGACGTAATATCAGAATGGGTAAAAAATTTCAATTATTTATAATTTATTCGATTAGTTATAAAATTAATTAAAATTATTTTTGAGTTATTTTTAATTATATTGAGTCTTGATATAGGGTATTTGGAATTCGGTGTGGTATGTTGTGGGCTTAGTTAATGACGAGTTTTTCTTTTCAAGGGGATAACTCATTATTTGAGGTAATGGTTTCTAATAATATACAATTATAATTGTTTTCCAGAATTATTTTTAATTCTTAAATGATGTTATGGGATTGGGTAAATTAATATGTACCTAATACACCATTGGAAAGTCAATAGGGTGGAATTGAGTCTTCTATAGCTATAGAAATGGAACAATTATAAATTAACAACACAGTTTGTGCAGAACATATTTCAATAGTGGGTTTGAATGAATATTTATTACATTAGTGAACTATGGTATTTATCTTGGTATAAAGGAGTTATTGGAAGCGACACTTAGATCTATAGTGATATGGACATATAAATGAGAGTATATGGCATACATATAAGGTGTTTGATTGTAATTCATCTTAGGTAAATATGGGAATACACAATAAGAGGGTTATTGATGTATTGATGTCTTATAAGAGTAGGAAATATAGATAGAATTTATTTTTTGTGTGAATATAAGGGTTTTCTTCTTGGTAGTGGGATTGAGAGATCTCTAAGATGAGATTTGATATGAGGCCAACATGAGGATTTTCATAATTTTCATTATATCTTGCCACTAGGTTACCAAGAGTATTTGTATATTACTGCTCTAAAAATTAATTTATTTGAGATATATGGTTTTTAGGCATTTGATGTCAAATTTTACATGACCAATAGAGTCATCGAATAGGTAAAATTATTGGGTTGTTGGCTTACCATGTGGTGTTGTGTGTGGGTTGGATCGATCAGTAAAACCATGTTTGGTTTAAGGAACTCATTGAATGATCATACATGTTAGAAATGATTTAAAATGTTTATATCAGGTAATTATTTTGTGAGAGTGGGTTATATGTTAGGATTTTAATATAATTCAATAGAATTGATATATTTTTACAGGAGTGGTTGGGATCGATCAGGAGCGAATAGTGTAGGTTGGCTATTTGGGTATGTTATGTTCTGATTCTACGAAAATAATATGGGAGAAGAGGATTGGAAATGATTTCCCATGGGATACAAGTAAAAACCAAGCTCTATTTAACCAGATATGTTGTTTAAATTATTATTCTAGTTCAATATAAGATGGATCTCAGAAAACATGATCTATTAGTTTATTTGTATTTTAAAAATAGATACATGCATCACTCTAATATGATATTCAAAACATTAAAACATAGGATTAATGTTTGAATCTTTGATATCATTCTAATTATCCTTTATCATAACCTTGTGAATGGAAAAACTATATATGGTGAGATCAAATTATTATTATGGAATACATATAGTTGAAGCTATCCCGAGTAAGTGGTGAATAATCAATAAGGAAGAGTGGATATTTGAAAAACCATTCAATCTACTAACATCATGTTTTAAATGAGGATAAACATAATATATTATTGCAAATCATCTATAATGATAACATAATTACCCATAAATTGAATAATTTTTTTTTGGGATTCAGGATCAAAGAATCTCAACAAAGATATCATGAATCAAAATGGCATGGAATCTCAACCAAGACACCATTAATAATAAATGGGTATGTGTAAACTAGAGTCCGTTATAATATGAAATGACTAATATTTATTCTCATGAAACATAGATTTTAATCAAATGATTACTTATATCTATTGTCCCACCCAATTTTCATTTGCTTGAGAGGGTGGTGAGGCATTAGTTGGCCTTAAAAAACATCCCTAGGACACTAAAGGATGACAATAAATGCTGAAGGGCTTTAATACATGTGGTAGAGGACTCTCCCTATAGGAATAAAAAACTAACCATTAAAGACATTACCAAAAAACTGATATATTATAAAGAATAAGAATTTAATACATCTAAATTATTCATTTATCAAACTTATATTGAAATCAAGTACCAATTTGGAAGACTATAATATTAATTTCATTGTTGGAATACAACCTAATTAATATCCAAGAAAATCACAAGACTCCATGACCCAAAAGCTCCATAAGTAAAACTTCACCAAGCATCCCATTTATCAGAAGTTAGTGCAAATATAATATGATAAATTACCATTTATCATGTCCCATTATATGAAATCTGCAAAAGAACCAATGTGTCAAAGCATGGGTGAGTACTACAACTCAGTAGGTTATCCCCCAATGACTTCCGTACTCATTCAGTTAGGATATAAAATTTAGAAACATTTATATAAAATAACACATATAAAAAATTTAAAAATATTTTATAAATAAATACAAATAATTTCAATATTAACCGGTTTTCCAATAAAATTCTTTTTTTCAATCAAAGTAACCAAACAATTCCTTAAAACAATTTCACATGTTCCATTTTCCACAACTAATCCATTCCAAAAATCCAACTATGCATGAATCATCACAATAGTTCCATTGTTATGAGGGTTCTCTCTCAAATCAACCTAGTAATCACAATGTGATTATATTTCATGTTTCATTAAACCTGTGGCATTGAGCACAATGTCATATTTCAACCAAAACTCATAAATGAAATATCATCACACACACACCAAGTATGGAAAATAATCATGCCAATCCAATCATACCAAAACCATTTCAACAATATTAATATTTTATTGAAAACCATTTCCCATCAATCCATTTAAAAAATATAGAAAATCCATATTTTAAAATAATAAAATTTAAAATCATGAAAAGAATGAATTTGTTACAACAAATTGCTGAAATTCTACAATTTTATCAAATACTATAACTCATCACTAAAGGGGATTTATATCCTTATTTGAAAAAAAATTTAATAATTGAATTCAATACATTTAAAAAAATTTAACTATGACAATTATTCTTTTGAAATATAACAATTAGTTATAGTAAGATGATTTGAGGGTGAATCCCATTACCTCAGTCATTTTGGAGAAAATGATAAATGATAGAAAAACGTGGCACAACTGAGTCGGAATCCGCATGAACCCATAATATATACATTCTACTATAATAAAAAAGATAAAATAGAAATATAATTGTCATCCAAGCCCTTATAACTACACAAAATATGGGTAGATCATAGAAATTGAGAGATGGAGAGAAGTAGATCTATGAAAAACATCAAGAACGAAAAATAATGATTACATACCATAGGAATTAGCTTCAAATAATGAAGGGAAGCCTTCTGATAAACTCCATTTAGAACATAGAACCATTTTTTTAATTTTTGAATGAAAACTCACATGTTATGGATGCATAGGTGGGGAAATATAGGTTAGAGAGTAAATCACGTGACATATACTTTTTATGAAAGTGGTTTCATGGGGTGGAAGGTTTAGCCACATTGTTAGGAAAAATGTGTTGTAATAATGTGCCAGCTCATGCCATAAAAATATATTGCATGAACATCTATCATGATATATGAACCATGCTCCATCCATGATGGAGAAACTTCCTCAAAAAAACCATATCCAAATTTCAAAGTGCATGTTTCTCTTAAGTGGATGCATAGTTTTGTAAAATCATTAGCAACCCATGATACTTAACTTTTTCCCCCGCCTCACAATACATGGTTTCCTCTATGTTTTTTATAGTTTCAAAATACTATTCACCACACACTAACCTGTAGAAAAATTGTATAAACTCAAAATATTCTTTAAAATCTACCAAACATCACTCTTATACTTTATGTACAAAAAAGTGATACATACTAGGAATCAAGGGTCTAACATTATCACTACCATTTTCTATTCCATCTCAATAAATTAGAAAAAAAATATTGCTTTAAATGAATTTTGGTAATTAGTTTTCTATTTCCTTCTCATGTTCCCAAGTCTCTACATGAATTTTATCATGTTTCCATAAAACCCACACTGGGATGTTTCTTTTTCAACATAAGACATTATATTTATGATCAACAATCCTAACAATGAAATGTACGAATAAAACATCTAGTTCTAAGAGAATTTGTTCCCATATCACATTGATAGGGTCTGGTAGAGTCTTTTTCAACTATGATACGTGAAACACATTGTGTACCACACTAAACCATGGAATAAATTCTCAATTATATGACTCCTCTCCAATCCACTCTAATATCTCAAAATTTCCGTTGTATCTAGAAGTTTACATTACATGGTTCAGAAAACATCAATATCCAAGACATGGAGAAATCCTCAATGACACATGATCACTCACTATGAATGAAAAGTGTCAATGATGATGATCTGTATAAGATTTCTAACAACTCAAAACAATCTCTATCAACTTTTGTTAAATTTTATATTAGCTATTATATCATGTAAAACACTCAACCCAACAAGTGAAGTCTAATATGTTTCTCCCAACAAAGTGGATAATTATAAGGATTCCCATAAAATACTTCGAATGTATCCCTATTGTAACACCCCAGGTAAATAAAGAATATGACATTTTCATATTTATCTATATTTGTGAATAAAATATTAATATGACTTTATAGGGGACGCTATGCTCGATGGCGTACCAAACACGCAACAACGAGTTTCTTGGGAATCTTACATTGCACTCTAATAATAAAATAATATTATTTCAAATGGTAGTTAACATGTAGCCGTTGTATTGGTAGGAATGGATATAAATAACTAAAATATGATTATATATGTTTTTTAATGTTTTTACATTTATCCAATAAAAGCTAAGGCTTAAAATACAGAAAGAATTAAATTTTAGGTGTATATGCCCTAGTTTTCACTAAAGGTTCACTTATCACCTTTTAATAGAGAACTGTCATTAAATATAGTTTTTATCACTCTTATACATTCTTTTGGACCAAATTAAACTCTTATTAAGAATCGGGACATCAAATTTTACTTTGTGTAATTTTTTGGTATTTTTCCGATAAAGTTCATTTTTTAATGAATAGTGTAGAATGTTGTGTTTTAATTCAAAACCTCTTTTTAATCTAATTTATTTATATGATTAGATAATATTTTGAATTGTTTTTAAAGTTAAATTGGAAAATATTTTTACCATTAAATCCGATAGTGGTCGTTGAAATTAATTTCACTTTGAAATCAGACTTAAACTAGTGTCAATCTTTTGATACTTATTGTTTTATAAAAACACGCTATTTGCTCTGACAACGGGAATTAATTATTAAATTAATTAATGTGACTAATATGTTTTGAATTTTGTAAAACGGAATTCATTTTGGAATTCGGAATATCAAATATAGCTTAGGGTGAATTTTTGGGATTTTTCTGAAAAACTTCAATTTTTGATGAATAGTGAAACCACTAAGTGGTACTTATAAAAGCTGATTTTTTGTTTAAATGAAATTTTACCACTTATGTGTTTTGAATTTCAAAAATCCGACATACATGGTTTTCATTAAGAAGTAAAATATGGTTCAATGGGATAAAAATAATTTTTTGGTGAATAGTAACTTATTAAGTTTTTAATCGCGATTAGTAGTAATTAGTGTAGTTTAAGGTAAAAATAATTCTTTAATAAACTGAAATGAACTTGACACATTTCCTAACTTCATTGGAGGTGTAATGGCTGACCAAGACAAGCCATGAGTTAACTTGGGGACCCCATGGATCCACTTTGGTTGGGAAATGTCATAAATAACTTTTTATTTAATGTAAAAGTAAAAATGAAACAAACATGATATGTTTTACTAAAACAATTTTTAAGTGGGGTTATACAAGTCATATTTTTGATTATGAATAGTCATTGGAAATATAAAAAGATTTCCTACATCTTAGTATTTTTTTTATAATTTTTCGACACTAAATAAATTAAATTATTTATGACATAATAATGATGCAGCGATGACATCATTATTTGATGATTTAAATAAAATGGAAAGATAATGTAAAATCTATGAACTAAACATGTCCAAAACTTATTGGATGGGTGGATTTCGAACCCTTAACACCTTATCCACGAATAATATCAATGTGGGACCTTTTAAAACCGAAACACATTTTCAAATAAAGTAATATTTCTTACTTTCCAAAAGTACCCCTCCTCTCCTCTTATAAAAGGCCCCCACCTCTACCTCATTTCACACACTCCTCAAGCCTTTGGCTCGGCCAAACCCTGACCATTTACTCTCTCCACATCCCTCTCCTCATCCTAGAGTATTCCCTTTGGGCAGAATCCTTTCAAAGGAAGCCTTTATGCTCAAATCAAAAGGAGTTACACTTTTAAAGGTAATTCATTCTCTCATGTTCATTTGTTTTATTTTTCTTCTCAAACCCCCTAAACTCTTTTTATTTACATCTTTTGTAACAACACCAGTATCTTCAATATAATAGGATGTTTTTATAAGATTTATTCGAGCTACACTCTCACACAACTACATCAAATGGTTAAAGAACATACGGTTTCCGTGGATGGCGAAATTCTGCCTCCCGAAACGATGATTGTTCAATACTCATTTAACACCTTCAAAGGTGGCCATTATGATGTCACTATTTTTATATATGATATATAATATGTTTATGTTTTACTTATACTTCTGTATTTTTCATTTGTGCCTTACCTTTAAGGCTTCCATTATGGGTATACGCGATATCTTCATTTTAGGAAGTGCGGACTACCGCCCCCTCAAAGTGATGTGATTCGTTAATGCCATACGTGGGACGTATAAGGTATGGATTTAATGTTATTATATATGATTTTATACTGGAATTATTATATACCTCTATATCATTATTATTTCTTTCCATTAAATTATGAGATAGAAATGAAAGTAGCGTTCATGCGTACGTACGGCTTACCGTCTCCATGAACGGTGCATTTCATTTCTTATCCCCAAATGTAATGTACTATTATAAGTACATGTATATAATGGATATATATGATGAATGATACATATAAATTATGAATATAATTCTGTAATTAAAATATACATACCTCTCATTTAGTTTTAATTCCATTAATATGACAAAGAAATGAAAGTAGCGTTCATGCGTACGTACGGCTTACCGTCTCCATGAACGGTGCATTTCATTTCTTACCTCTAAATGATTATGTAATATTATAAATACATGTATATTCTGGATATATATGATATATATGATATCCAAATCAGGAATGTCATTCTGGATATAAAGAACCTTTGACCACACGAACAACATGTAATTGTAAGAAGTCCACTTTCGACTTAAGAACCAAATATTGGCAAAACAAATATTATTAACTTAAATGATTACATAATGTTTATAACATGTGAATAATTGATATAAAAGGAATAATGACCTTTGAAAAGGTTCATAGGAAAGTATAAATTAACTCAAGTTTATTATTCAAGACGTTAAAGAACGATCGAGTCAAGTCAGACCCGAGGTAAGGGATCCTACAACTCTCTTTCTTTTTTAAGTACACTCTTTTATGTCATTTATTTTAAGCTCATATTTCTTATGATTGGGATGTTATTTTATATTAAATTTACTGTAATTTTTATGTTCATGTTATGAGAGACCCTATTCTCTCTCATCAATCCATTTTCGAAGTTTTGAGTGGCGCCGTTAGGCTGCCGAACTTTCGTAAGAGATCTAACCTCTCTCTTTCTTTTTAAGTACTCTCCTTTATGTCACTTCTTTTAAACTCCTCCTTGCAATGTTGGGGGATTTTATTTTATATTACCCTTGCTGTAAATTCTATTGTAATATTATGGGATACTCTATTTGATCTCATCAATCCATATTCGGAAGTTTTATGTGGCGTCGTTAGGCTGCCGAGTTTTCGTAAGGGATTTTTCATCTCACTTTTATTCCCGTGAGATTTATGCTACATTTGCCAAAAATTCCATTGAGTGGTGTATGTACTGCCCATTATTCTACTATTTGTGTAATATAATTTCTTTTATGAGTATTTACATCAATGAACTATTGTCTTTCTTTCATGGGGTGTATGTTTTGAAAGATACCCAAGTCGGTAAGGGAACCTTTCACCCTCCTCTTTTTAAAAGACTTCTTTTATTGGGTATTTTAATATACATATTTTTATGTTGGGATATGTTCTCATACATCCTTATTGATGTAAATTTTATGTCCAAGTGATGAGATACACTTTTTATCTCTCATCAACTCATTTTGATGTGATGTCGTTAGGCTGTCAAGGGAACTTTTTAACCCAATTTCGATTTCTTTGGGTTCAACTTGTAGTCATTGAATATGTCATCCATTGAATATGTGTGAATTACCTTTTATTGTTTTACACTTAATATCCACTTATATTGGGTGTATATATATTTGTCACACATATTTTTGAGATTTATTTGTCCTTAATTTAAGGATACCTTCTTTATAAGGGATTTCATCACATTTGACATTTCTATTGAGGGTTCATTGTTGTTATGCACCAATTCACTCTTATATGGTGTATATACTGTCCTTTGGAGTATTATATCATGAATCCTTTTATTCTCATGATATTACAAAGTTCTGACTAAATGTTATTCCTCGATTATTGTATTCAAGTGTCTCTAATTTTGGTAAAACCCCTTTAACCAAAATATCGTTTTAAATGTTTTAATTATTTGTTCTTATTAATATCCATGTTTTCAAAATGGTTTTAAGGATTTATTTATATGGATATTAATGGTTTAAAATGTTAAAAGCTTCAAGGTGGTATGGGACACTTTGATTCAAAAATCTCTTTATTAAATGTTTTAAATGGTTTTAGAAATGGTTTCTTTTTGAATGGATTCATTATTTCAATATCCTAAAATGTTATATTGTGATTGAAATGTGGAAATGTTATGTTTCCTTTATTAATGTTTATGTGATACGATTATGTTATGGTTCTTGGGCATTGTTATGAAGAACGGGTGGTTCCGTGATAAACTAAGGGCGGGTGAGCCCGATATAGCTCTCCAATGCATTGGGTAACGCGAAGGAGTGAAACGTTAAGATTTCTCCAAAGAGATTTAGGGAATATACTGTGATGGGTATTCCAAACGCAACCAAGAGGGTTACTCCCTACGTAAGAATGTTATGAATGCCTCAATTTTCCTTTATGTCTTATGTTTTCTATGATTTATTCATGATTTGATATGCCTATGTTTTATGGGTAAAGTGTGATTTCATTCTAATGTATATATGAACTCATGTTTCCTTTACATATTTTTATAACTCTTACTGAGCTTTTTATGCTCATCCCAAGTTTTTGAAATGTTTTTTCACAGTTCAAGGGAAAGGTACATGATGTGATGATAGTGTCAAGGATGTGTCAAGAAAGAATCCGTGTTATATTTTAAATATGTTTCCGTTGATGGGATGAATGAATACTGTCTTTTATGTAACCACTTTGTTTAAATGTGGAATGTAATGCAAGTTTCATGATCTAATTCTCTAAAACTCTAAACCTGAAAAGATCCTCAATGTGTAATCTTGTAATAACTCAAGATTAAGTAAGGTTTAAGGCTGGGGCCTTATAGTTGGTATCAAAGGTCGGTTTAGATAACTTTAGAGGTTAGGGTATTCTTTAAGCATAAGTGACATTACCATAATGGTTAGGATTTCAGAAAGAGTCCTAATTTTTGATAAAGTGAATGAGTAAGTATATCTTAGTGTTTACCTTCCTCATTAGTACATGATGGTTTTGTTGATATACTGACACTGAAATTTTTGGTTTTAGTAAATAGCTGGATCTAGCAGGCACCAAAGTGACAATGGGTTTGAAGGAAACTGTGGTGGTTCTCTGATTAAGATACTGGATGAGATGGGGGATTCAATGAGGAATCTCATAGTTGTTCTAAACCAACTATCAAGGAGTCATGATCAATCACTTCAACCTTGGTAAGTTCTCTAATGGATCATGTACGAGATGGCCAACTCGATGTGGAAATTCATGTAATAATTATTAAGGTAACCATTAGGGTTTATATGATCCTTACTTTTGAGGTAATTATGGGTTATTATATGATATGATGGAAAATGAAGGGCATGAGATAAACTTGAGGTTAAAATATGTTATGATTATTCTTGAAGATTTTATCTCATTTTGGGGAATTTTTTAAGAATTATATAGTTTTGGAAAAAGGACAACACGTAGACCGTGTGACTACCCGTCGCGTCGGACAAAGCTGCGGGAATCGAACCCACAACCAAAGTGCGACTGGTATTTATCGCCTACCACTGGGCTACGTGAAGTCCCTGGTTAGTTTGACTGATTATTTCTAGTTATATGATTTTATGAATTAAGAGTAAGTTGATTTTGGGTTATTTATGAAAATGATTAACCTATCTTGGAGGATATGTGATTAGGTTAATTACTTTTCAATACGAGACTTAGGGGGAAACTGATGTTGTTTGGAGATAAATGTTACGATTTAACTTGGAAGACTATGTGACTAAATCCTTCAAATATTTGGGTTTTAATATTATATTGGTTTAATTTGAAGAATTTTATGGACAAATTGATTATAGAATGGTCCTCGTTGAACTTTGGTTTTTGTTGGACAAATTTTGGAGGTTAAGAATAGATTTTCTTTTTATAAAGGGTTATCCTTTTCTGGATTATCTGACCTTGTACTAACCTTTTTGGTTTTGGTTTTGGTTAAAGCCTAAAGACATGGGATGTATATAGTTCTATTTGGTGGATTAGGTGATTCTCTAGAAGTTGATTATAGTACTCTTAATGTGAACAAGTCTCCCTAAATACTCATCTTTTGGAAAAAAATATGAGTTTGATTAAGGAATCTAGTAAAAGTTGAGAGTCAAAATGATAAGTGATTATGTTTCCTTATGAATTCCTCAATAAAAAGTAACTTAAAACAAAAATGTTGTCTAATAACTTTTCCTACTGGGGAATCGAATACCGTTTAACCCATCACAAGTTTGTGATTTTTTTGTGGTTAACTTTCTCCCAAACATGTTTTCTATCACTCTCCATCAGAACATGACCCTATGTTTTCTCCTCCATGTCCATGTTTTCCTACATGGAATCCTAGTATGGGTTAACTCGGGTGACCTTTGTACTTATCTTCCTTTATTTTAAAGTGATTTTTTTACCGACTCTTGTTCCGATGTGGGACTTTCAAGGATATTTCCAAGCTCAATTTTAAAATTGCGAGGACGCAATTCCCAAAAGGGGGGAAGGATGTAACACCCCAGGTAAATAAAGAATATGACATCTTCATATTTATCCATATTTGTGAATAAAATATTAATATGACTTTATAGGGGACGCTATGCTAGATGGCGTACCCAACACGCAACAACGAGTTTCTTGGGAATCTTACGTTGCACTCTAATAATAAAATAATATTATTTCAAATGGTAGTTAACATTTAGCCGTTGTATTGGCGGTAATGGATAGAAATAACTAAAATATTATTATATATGTTTTTTAATGTTTTTACATTTATCCAATAAAAGCTAAAGGCTTAAAATACGAAAAGAATTAAATTTTAGGTGTATATGCCCTAGTTTTCACTAAAGGTTCACTTATCGCCTTTTAATAGAGAATTGTCATTAAATATAGTTTTGATCACTCTTATACATTATTTTGGACCAAATAAAACTCTTATTAAGAATTGGGACATCGAATTTTACTTTGTGTAATTTTTTGGTATTTTTCCGATAAAGTTCATTTTTTAATGAATAGTGTAGAATGTTGTGTTTTAATTCAAAACCTCTTTTTAATATAATTTATTTATATGATTAGATAATATTTTGAATTGTTTTTAAAGTGAAATTAGAAAATATTTTTACCATTAAATCCGATAGTGGTTGTTGGAATTAATTTCACTTTGAAATCAGACTTAAACTAGTGTCAATCTTTTGATACTTATTATTTTATAAAAACACACTATTTTCTCTGACAGCGGGAATTAATTATTAAATTAATTAATGTGACTAATATGTTTTGAATTTTGTAAAACGGACTTCATTTTTGAATTCGGAATATCAAATATAGCTTAGGGTGAATTTTTGGGATTTTTTCTGAAAAACATCAATTTTTGATGAATAGTGAAACCACTAAGTGGTACTTATAAAAGCTGATTTTTTGTTTAAATGAAATTTTACCACTTATGTGTTTTGAATTTCAAAAATACGACATAAATGGTTGTCATTAAGAAGTAAAATGTGGTTCAATGGGATAAAAATAATTTTTTGGTGAATAGTAACTTATTAAGTTTTTAATCGCGGTTAGTAGTAATTAGTGTAGTTTAAGGTAAAAATAATGATTTAATAAAATGAAATGAACTTGAAACATGTACTAACCTAATTGGAGGTGTAATGGACGACTAAGAAAAGCCATGGGTTAACTTGGGGACCCCATGGATCCACTTTGGTTGGGAAATGACATAAATAACTTTTTATTTAATGTAAAAGTAAAAATGACACAAACATGATATGTTTTACTAAAACAATTTTTAAGTGGGGTTATACAAGTCATCGTTTTGATTATAAATAGTCACTGGAAATCTAAAAAGATTTCCTACATCTTAGTATTTTTTTTATAATTTTTCTACATTAAATAAATTAAATTATTTATGACATAATAATGATGCAGCGATGACATCATTATTTGACGATTTAAATAAAATGGAAAGATAATGTAAAATATATGAACTAAACATGTCCAAAACTTATTGGATGGGTGGATTTCGAACCCTTAACACCTTATCCACGAATAATATCAATGTGGGACCTTTTAAAACCGAAACACATTTTCAAATAAAGTAATATTTCTTACTTTCCAAAATTACCCCTCCTCTCCTCTTATAAAAGGACCCCACCTCTACCTCATTTCACACACTCCTCAAGCCTTTGGCTCGACCAAACCCTGCCCATTTACTCTCTCCACATCCCTCTCCTCATCCTAGAGTATTCACTTTGGGCATAATCCTTTCAAAGGAAGCCTTTATGCTCAAATCAAAAGGAGTTACACTTTTAAAGGTAATTCATTCTCTCATGTTCATTTGTTTTATTTTGCTTCTCCAACCCCCTAAAATCTTTTTATTTACTTCTTTTGTAACAACACCAGTACCTTCAATATACTAGGATGTTGTTATAAGATTTATTCGAGCTACACTCTCACACAACTACATCAAATGGTTAAAGAACATACGGTTTCCGTGGATGGAGAAATTCTGCCTCCCGAAACGATGATTGTTCAATACTCATTTAACACCTTCAAAGGTGGACATTATGATGTCACTATTTTTATATATGATATATAATATTTTTATGTTTTACTTATACTTCTGTATTTTTCATTTGTGCCTTACCTTTATGGCTTCCATTATGGGTATACGCGATATCTTTATTTTAGGAAGTGCGGACTACCGCCCCCTCAAAGTGATGTGATTCGTTAATGCCATACGTGGGACGTATAAGGGATGGATTTAATGTTATTATATATGATTTTATACTGGAATTATTATATACCTCTATATAATTATTGTTTATTTCCATTAAAGTATGAGATAGAAATGAAAGTAGCGTTCATGCGTACGTACGGCTTACCGTCTCCATGAACGGTGCATTTCATTTCTTATCCCCAAATGTAATGTACTATTATAAGTACATGTATATAATGGATATATATGATGAATGATACATCTAAATTATGAATATAATTATGCAATTAAAATATACATACCTCTCATTTAGTTTTAATTCCATTAATATGACAAAGAAATGAAAGTAGTGTTCATGCGTACGTACGGCTTACCGTCTCCATGAACGGTGCATTTCATTTCTTACCTCTAAATGATTATGTAATATTATAAATACATGTATATTCTGGATATATATGATATATATGATATCCAAATCAGGAATGTCATTCTGGATATAAAGAACCTTTGACCACACGAACAACATGTAATTGTAAGAAGTCCACTTTCGACTTAAGAACCAAATATCGGCAAAACAAATATTATTAACTTAAATGATTACATAATGTTTATAACATGTCAATAATTGATATAAAAGGAATAATGAACTTTGAAAAGGTTCTTAAGAAAGTATAAATTAACTCAAGTTTATTATACAGGACGTTAAAGAACGATCGAGTCAAGTCAGACCCGAGGTAAGGGATCCTACAACTCTCTTTCTTTTTAAGTACACTCTTTTATGTCATTTATTTTAAGCTCATATTTCTTATGATTGGGATGTTATTTTATATTAAATTTACTGTAATTTTTATGTTCATGTGATGAGATACCCTATTCTCTCTCATCAATCCATTTTGGAAGTTTTGAGTGGCACCGTTAGGCTGCCGAACTTTCGTAAGAGATCTAACCTCTCTCTTTCTTTTTAAGTACTCTCCTTTATGTCACTTCTTTTAAACTCCTCCTTGAAATGTTGGGGGATTTTATTTTATATTCCACTTGCTGTAAATTCTATTTTAATATGATGGGATACTCTATTTGATCTCATCAATCCATATTCGGAAGTTTTATGTGGCGTCGTTAGGCTGCCGAGTTTTCGTAAGTGATTTTTCATCTCACTTTTATTCCGGTGAGATTTATGCTACATTCGCCACAAATTCCATTGAGTGGTGTATTTACTTCCCATTATTCTACTCTTTGTGTAATATAATTTCGTTTATGAGTATTTACATCAATGACCTATTGTCTTTCTTTCATGGGGTGTATGTTTTGAAAGATACCCAAGTCGGTAAGGGAACCTTTCACCCTCCTCTTTTTAAAAGACTTATTTTATTGGGTATTTTAATTTACATATTTTTATGTTGGGATATGTTCTCATACATCCTTATTGATGTAAATTTTATGTCCAAGTGATGATATACACTTTTTATCTCTCATCAACTCATTTTGATGTGATGCCGTTAGGCTGTCAAGGGAACTTTTTAACCCAATTTCGACTTCTTTGGGTTCAACTTGTAGTCATTGAATATGTCATCCATTGAATATGTGTGAATGACCTTTTATTGTTTTACACTTAATATCCACTTATATTGGGTGTATATATATTTGTCACACATATTTTTGAGATTTATTTGTCCTTAATTTAAGGATACCTTCTTTATAAGGGATTTCATCACATTTGACATTTCTATTGAGGGTTCATTGTTGTTACGCACCAATTCACTCTTATATGGTGTATATAATGTCCTTTGGAGTATTATATCATGAATCCTTTTATTCTCATGATATTACAATGTTCTGACTAAATGTTATTCCTTGATTATTGTATTCAAGTGTCTCTAATTTTGGTAAAACCCCTTAAACCAAAATATAGTTTTAAATGTTTTAATTATTTGTTCTTATTAATATCCATGTTTTCAAAATGGTTTTAAGGATTTATTTATATGGATATTAATGGTTTAAAATGTTAAAATCTTCAAGGTGGTATGGGACACTTTGATTCAAAAATCTCTTTATTAAATGTTTTAAATGGTTTTGGAAATGGTTTCTTTTTGAATGGATTCATTATTTCAATATCCTAAAATGTTATATTGTGATTGAAATGTGGAAATGTTATGTTTCCTTTATTAATGTTTATGTGATACGATTATGTTATGGTTCTTGGGAATTGTTATGAAGAACGGGTGGTTCCGTGATAAACTAAGGGCGGGTGAGCCCGATATAGCTCTCCAATGCATTGGGTAACGCGAAGGAGTGAAACGTTAAGATTTCTCCAAAGAGATTTAGGGAATATACTGTGATGGGTATTCCAAACGTAACCAAGAGGGTTACTTCCTACGTAAGAATGTTATGAATTCCTCATGTTACCTTTATGTCTTATGTTTTCTATGATTTATTCATGATTTGATATGCCTATGTTTTATGGGTAAAGTGTGATTTAATTCTAATGTATATATGAACTCATGTTTCCTTTCCATATTTTTATAACTCTTACTGAGCTTTTTATGCTCATCCCAAGTTTTTGAAATGTTTTTTCACAGGTCAAGGGAAAGGTACATGATGTGATGATAGTGTCAAGGATGTGTCAATAAAGAATCCGTGTTATATTTTAAATATGTTTCCGTTGATGGGATGAATGAATACTGTCTTTTATGTAACCACTTTGTTTAAATGTGGAATGTAATGCAAGTTTCATGATCTAATTCTCTAAAACTCTAAACCTGAAAAGATCCTCAATTTGTAATCTTGTAATAACTCAAGATTAAGTAAGGTTTAAGGCTGGGGCCTCATACCTATGTACTGAGGACTAATATATTTTCTTATATCACAACTCCAGTAAGGGTATGTGTTCCTTCGAAGAGCCACCAAACTCCATTAATCAATCATGAAACAAGAATTCTATTGTTTGAATCATCCATTCAGTTTGGGTTTCCATCTGAGGTTGATACACCATTCTCATCATCAATTGAGTACCAATTGAACATTGTAAGGATTTATATAAATGAGATATAAACCTTATATCTCTGCCTAATACAATAAAAACTTGTTTGTGATGTATATTTACCACATCTCAGATATATATTTTAGAAAGTTCATCCACCATATAAGTTTCAAAAATAGGGATGCAATGGACAAAATACATAATATGATCCACAATCACCTATTTGAAATCTTGTTTATGAACTGTTCTAGAGATACCATTAAAAAATACATAGCTTTATCCTCCAGTTTTAACACTGGATAGGTATACACATTTACATATATACTGGACACTGATGTAACACCTTATCTTGATGATTATTTAAGAATCTTGATGCAAACTCATCCATGTTTCTTTTTGTACTAATCCACCAAATGTACTTTTTCAATGAATTATAAATCTTTTATGTTCAAAAATGAAAATCCAACAATAAATGGTAGTAAAAATGAAAATGATGTTCCTGATAATCCATAGGTATGACCATATGATTTCTAAACCACAACACTGAACTCTCATTCATCCTTCATCCCTCAATTGTGTCCCAACCATTGAATTTTGAACTCATTGGAACACATTTTGTATCAGATATTTTCCCACATTTTTTAAATTTAAAAAATTAGGAACCACCTTAACTGAAATGAAAAATGCAACATCACCTCTATCTTCACATTGCTCATGCATGTCGGCTAGGACCTACATCAGATGCAACTCCTCTAAAACATCTTTTTCCAACTAATCATATGTATTTCTACATAATGAATTGGCATCAAATTTTTTTACCTGGTGTATACATCAAGTAAATGTCTAAAATATAGAGATTTAATGTCCATATTATTTTCCTTATATTCAAATAAATTATTGATAAGATATGTTTTACATTATTATGATTCATAAACATAGTAATTTTATCGACAATGAGATAATGACGTAATGTTTTTAAAAAATGGAAGACGACAACTATCTCCAAAATACTCAGAAGGTTATGTCATATCATGAAATCTCAAATTAATTGATCCATAGGTAATAACATGGTATCATTTCATGAAAACACACACCAACCTAGATCCTGATGTATCACAATACATCATTTACCCTTGACCTAATTTTATAAATTTAATTAAAGGTTCTAATATAAGGTGAATATTCACCTCCTGAAATGATTTATAGAATTATTATGTCCATTGGAAAGGGAAATTATTATTTTTCAAAGCCCCCATAGGATAATATAGTCATGATAAGTCATGAATAAATCATTAATAATATCAAATAGACCATTAAAACTCTATATCTCAAAGACATTATTTAGTACATGCTAAGAGAAAACATACTATATCTTTTCTGGATCCATTGGAACACTATTTTAGATATTAAATGTATAAGAAAAGACTATTATTATATCAAAACATCACACTTATATAATTTTTTATACAACAGAAGGTATCTCAAGATTCCCAATACTGTCACCATGTATTTCTCATGCTCAATGAATGTATGTGATTATAATAATATGTTATCCAAAAACACGACAACAAAATATTCTTGATATCAATTAAATATCCAATTCATCAATTCCAGAAAGACTACTGGTGCATTCATTTGACCGAAACAAATTACCAAATATTCATATCAAAATATCTACTTCTAAAAGATTTTTTCAAAATATTCTCCTACCAAACATGAAATTGGTGATATATTGATCGCATGTCAATCATAGGGAACTGATAATATCTCATCAATTGATATAAAATATCATCAATTTATAGAGGTGGATAATATTTCTTTGTCATAACATTGTTAATATTATGATAATCCACACACAATCTTTGAGTTCCACCTGATTTCTTCTCGTAAATAAATAGTAATTCCCATAGAGACACGCTTAACCAAATAAAACCATTTCATTCTAGATCTTTGAACTATAATTTTATTTCACTTATTAATAATGTTTCCATTTTATAATATGAAACTAAGATGTGATTTTTCCCTAGGAGTACGTCAATTATAATATCCACTTCTCTTATAGGTGGGTACATGGAGATTTTTTTAAACACATCCAAAAACTGATGCATGATTTCTAGAAAACTGTTATTATCGATATCTTCCATCGATTCAAAATTCAACACCACCAACTGGTAAGAGACTTTTCTTTATACTAGTGCTAAAAAGGAAATTAAACCTATATTTAGATTCCATTCTCTTCTAAAGTGAAAATCAATTCCATCCTCTCTTGGAAAACTTATTGTTCTTCTATAACAATTTTATATGATCCTAAATGATTTTCAACCTATCCCATCCCTAGATTAAATCATAGAAATCCATTTCCCACATTGATAAATACCATTTTATCTTATCTCCATAAGTAGTTATAAAAAATTCATTACAATTAAAGGCTTGGAATTATCTTTGACCAAGAGGAATTTAAAATTTTAATAAAGAAGGCATCATATCAGGTTTTAAACTTTTAAAATAAACAGTAAAAGTAGACAAAAATAATTATGATCAACTAGAATAAAAAAACTAGCATTGGGGTAGAATTCAAAATAATCATACATATCACCATATATGTTCTATCTGGGAAAACAAAAATAATTTGTTCTGTTCTATATAATTTCACGGTCACAAAAATTGGTTCTCTCTTTCCCAAGGAAGATTTCACTTACTGAGGAGTAATGGTATTTAAGAAATCATAATGGCTAGCTCTATTATACAGATGTTGTTGATTTTTTCCTCACCCCATCGAAGCTTCTAATTCCTGTAATACCTAAGAAGTGTCTCAATCACCTCTCCACGGAGCACCACAAAAATTGAACCAAATATTCCCCCCATCTAGTTTCAATTATACAAATCTCTTAGTAGTGTTTTTCATGTCCTCTTTTTTCTTTCAAGAGAACCCAATTGGAAAAATCCCGCCGTTATTATGGGTCTTGGAGGAACATTTGTTGATCAATCCATTTGATTCTAATTCATGTTCCCACCATATAAATAGGTGGGCCTCTTTTACTTATTCCCAATATTAACATTCCCTCTGATTCGTATTGGTATAAACATTACTTCTCCTCCCATAGCTCCTGGGATGTCTTGTTCTACCACCTTCCCTCTATTACCTACCTTAGTATAATATGACATACAGAGCACAACTATCTCAGAGTGAATATCCTACCTTATTCCCAATTCAATGATGTGTTCCCTCAAGGATTCAATAGATGCTATTGTGGGTGAAAATCACACTAAATTAATAAATTTTAGTTGCATACTCTGTGACAAAGATATTTTCTTAATTCAAGCTCATGAAGTTAGTTGTCATTAGAATCCATAATGTGTGGGGATATAATTATTTCTTTAAAACATACAAAAAATCCTCCCACAAATGAATTGATCCACATTATCCTTAATTTCTAGATTTAACAACTGGCCTGAACAATATTCTAGAATATACATCACTACCTAAACTTTCAGCTCTGGTGGTGGGATAGAGAAATGGTAGATACAGTTCATCCTATTTAACAACAACTCTTCCCTTTCTAGCTCAGATTCACCCAAGAAGATGAGTGGAACCTTCATTAAGAACTGAACGAAATGATACTGAAGTCTTGTCTTATTATTTCAGTTAATTTTTTCCCCAACCAAAAATTATTGGATTTTTTGTTCACATGTTTCTTAGTTTTAAGCACATTCTTTTCAACATCTTCCTGTTAGTTTCTAAGATGCCTATCAGGTTCCATTTTCTATGTGGACAATAATTACCACATGTCTCACTCTCTTGAAAATAAATTCATAGAATTTAACATTACTTGACATCAAATGTATCAAAATTTCCTCCAAAATCAATTTATACCAAATTATTAAAATTTTCAAAACATTTATATTTCATTTGGAAATCATTTCATTTTAAAAATAACACAACCATTCTCTTTTTCATAATCATTTATTTGAAAATAACATTATCATTTTTCTAAAATAAGGTCTTATGTAGAAAATCATAAATAATAACTAAAAATGAAATATACATTACTAGTGGTAATTAATTTTTCTAATTCATGTATTTATTGTATCATTGAATAAACCCATAACAATGAGATTTCAAACTGTTAAGTGACACAAAAACACTTATGTACCCATTTACCTGGTATCGTGAAGTTCATCATAAAATGTCTATATATGTATTTTTATGCTCTAAATTTTATGTCTTGACAATCCTATTCCATTATATAATCTGAACTAAAGAAATACATAATAATGGAATTTAACTCCAAAGCTAATATAATGCTTGACAACTTTTTACACAAAGATAGGAACAAGTTGAAACCATTTTTTTGAAACATACATTTGGACCAAATAAAATCGATACCATTACTAATGTCCCGCCACCGTATCATTATCTTGGGATGCCAATGAGGAATTAATCGGCCTTAAAATAAATCCACATGATGATAATTTCTAGTAATAAACACTGGTTGACTTCAATACATGTGTGGTAGGATATTCCCTATAATAATAAAATTAAAATCCCAACAATAAATAAATAAAAAAACCCAGAATGATTCTTGATAACAAGGAATGATTATTATAAATTTCATTTGTCAAAATCAAACTAAAAGCAAGTATCGCAGTGCAAGTATACAATATCAAAGTGAATTGTGGAAGAGAAACTATTATAACTCCAAGATAGCCTCAAGACTTCATGCTCCAAAAGCTACATTCGGGAAAATACTTGAATAGTATATGTATTACAGTGTAGTGCAAAATTTGTGTGAAAATTTAACTTTTCCCATGCCTTAATTGATGACACATAAAAAAGATCCAAAGTTCCAAAGTATTGGTGAGTAAAAAAAATATGTAGGTTTTCAACCATTGACTTCCTAACTCATGCCACTAGGATAGAAAATTTGGAAACATTTATATAATTATTTTATAAAAAATCTATTTCTAAAATAGTATTTAGTTAAATTTAAACATGTTCTATATCATCCAATTTTCTGAAAAAAATTATTTTTTGATTAAAGTAACCAAAAAATTGTATAAAACCATGTCACAAGTTCTATTTAACATTACCATTCCATTACATATATCCAACCATGAACGAATAATTATGATAGTCTCATACTCATGAGTGGTTTCTCATAGATCTACCATGTCAACATAGGTTAATTATGTCACATGTTCTATTACACATTTGGCACTGAGCCTAATGACATATTTCAACCAAGACTCATAAATTCAATATGATCACACACACACACAAAGTATGCCCAAAAACCATGAAAATCCAATCATCCCCAAACCATTTTAATAAAAACCATTTTATTGAAAAACTACTCCAGTATAGGAATTTAAATGTCCAAAAAATCCATATTTGGAAATCAAAATTTTGAAATCATGATACCAAAGAAAATTATATGAAAAATTATCAAAATTCCACAATTTTACTGAAAACCATAAATCATCACTAAAGAGGATTTATATCATGATTTGAAGAAAAATTTCACAATTAATTTCAAACAATTTAATCAATTTCAGACTAATACAATCAGTTCAAGTAAGAGATTTAGAGAGTTATTTAACCTACCTCGAGGGTTATGAAAAAATGATAAAAATAAAAAATACATAAAAAAAAGGCGTGGAATATCCACACAACCCACCTTATATCACTTCCCATATCATATGAATGACCAAATATAAACATCTTTTTCATAGAAACCTATAAATTCACAAATAGTGAGTGTAGGTATATGAAACTGGGAGATTTAATGATGTAGATTTTAGAAAAGAACGAAGAACGATGATGAATGATCACATACCAAAAGGAATTGACTTATAATCACAAAGGGAAAAATTCATATAATCTCTAGATCGATGATAAAACCTTATTAAACATTTTGTAAAGAAATAAAATCAATTAGGGCCCAATATGATGAACTATTAGTGGGTAAAAAGGAAAAATGAGTGAGATACACTTTTAAAAAAGTGGTTTTTTATGTGCATGGTTTAGCCGCACAATTAGGAAAACCATGTGATAAATGTTCTACATATAATAACTTAATGAAAAAACTCACATGGTCATCTTACCTGGCCTCCAAACCATTAAAAAGCCATGCTGAATCTACTATCTGAAAAGACAAATGCTAAATTTCAAAGTGCATAGTTTCTACAAATCAGACACTTAGTTTTGGAAAACCTTCCGCCAACTATGTGACATTCCCTTTTCCCATGTTTAACTGTTTATGATTTCCAACATATGTGGAATGTTTCCAAAAAAAAATTCTCCACTTGTTCACCTATTGAAAATCCACAAAACTCTCAAAATTTCACCAAAAAATCCAAAACTCACCCTTTTTCTTTATATACTAAAAATTATTAATTAAAGGGTTGTATTCTAGAAAAAAGGAGCTCAAACCTATATGTGTTCCTCACCAATAATCCGAATGTCCTATACATTCCACATATTTTTAAGGATCAATAAAATTCATTGTAAACAATTTCTATAAGTCAATATTTTTCGATATTGACATAAGAAAATGAAACATCTATATTTCATCATGAAAAAAATATAGACAAAGTGTTAATATGGTAATAATGGATGATATTATTATCAACATCAATTGATGTTTTAATTTATGAAAATTCTATTAAAATATCACATGAGCATTTTTTTAGTATAATATAATTTTTAGTTTTAAATAATTTATTTTAAATCAAAATATCCAATTATTATAGGAAATTAAATATCATTGATAATATTTCTAAATATAATTAAAGGAATATTAAATGGAATCAGTTCTGGTGATGGTGAAAATTCAACTCTTTTCGTCTGTGATAAAACCAATATTTCATTCACAATTTTGGTATAAAAAACGTGTTTTTAAAATTACATGATGATTTCATTAAAATATAATTAATACTGTAAGACATTGGTAAAAAATTAAATTAATGTATATTATGTAAAATTAAAAACATTATTTAAAACATTTCAATGAAAATATAGTAATTCAAGAAAAATTGTCTGAAATGAATCACTGAAACAAAATTTTGAAATGATAGTTTTTTATATGTATCTTGTAGATTTATGATCTAAAAAAACAAAAAATGGAAGAAATGAAAATACCAAACATAAAAAAAGTTGAATACAATATATGGTGTGGAATAATTATGGTCATATAATTTTCCAAATGGAAAAATGATCATTAAAAGGTAGAAATACAATAATTTTATAAAAGAAATCCATCACCTCAACGTTTAATTTCTCCATAAGGGATTTCAAACACCTTTCATGTTTATATATATTTATAATATATTTATACTAAAATCACATATATTATTATAATATCATATATGATAAACTAAAAACATTCCAACAACAGTTTGTTTATAATTATGTATTAAAATAATCATTTCTGAGTGACAACAATGTCACTTTTATGAATGTTTCAATTTTACAGTTTTAGTTCATCAATAATTCTCATTGTTATGTTATCTAAAGAATGATAACAATTATATAAGTATAATATATATGAATTTTAATGATATTTATAATAATTTATCAATGGTGGGAATGAACAATGGACACATATATTCACGGAGGTATTAGTTTACATGTATACTGGATCACCAATAACCTTTTTTAACAAATTAGAGGGTAAATATAAAAATAATAAAAAATAATTTGAGTCATGCAGATATATTGGACTTGTACAATATGGATCTTGAGTCTATTTATTAGAGGATTAAAGACCTTCAACTAATTGAAGGAATATATAGAGGTCGAGGGGGAAAACATGAAAGATCTATTGACAAATGGAATGTACTTTGTGCGGACTAAAGAAGACTATGTGAAATATTTAGGAAAATTATATGTAGATATATTTTTGTTTGGGAACTTTTCTTTTTATTCATGTTCTCTATTTGGTTCATATGTTTTTCTTCTTTATTTTTTTTTAAAAAAGCCACATTCACTAACATTTAAAAAAATAATCTAAATGTTATGATCAATGTCATTTGATTGTTTTTAATATTTTTATGGTCATGGATAAAAAACCGTTCAATAAAAATATAGTTTTTATGGAGGTTTTGAGGCCTTATACAATAGTTGTATACCAATTTTACCCATTTTATCCATATCGATGTAGCAAATATTAATTATGGTTAAAATTCATAATAAAAAATAGATGTTTCATATTCACAAAATTTAGACATCATGAATCAAAATATGGAATTCATTTTTTTGTATTAAATTTTTATAATTTTTTAAAAATCAATTTTATTTTAAATTTTTAAAACCTAGTGGAATGAAGATTTTAGAAAAATGGGTATTAATCCTAAATAATAATTTATACGCAAAAAATTATAATTTTGGCTATTCTGTATATAAAAACACTATATCATTTTATTGTAGAATTACGTTATGTATATATAAAATGAGAAACATTATATTAATTTCAAATTTATTTTTAAAAAATAATGTTATTACATTTTTTTAATATTTTTTAATATTTTATTTGTTTATTTTTTTTGAAAAATCAAAAAACATCTACCCATGATAATATAATTATTATAATATAAAAATTATAAAAACATTTCTATAATTACATTTCAAAAATTGGAATAAACAAATAATATCATACAAACTTACAAAACAATATAATTTTTTGTAATGAAACATATTTTCCACAGACAAATTGTCATTAATGAAATTTTTAAATATATTTCCTAATATTTACGAAATATAATTTTATCAAATTAAAACTATATTCAAGTATTTCAATATGTGATTAATCCCACTTACACCCACTAATACAACAGTCCACTTACAATTGTCAGAATAAATAATAATATTATAAGAGTATATCGTGATTCATTTAACCAAGTGTTCTACGTAACCCAAAAAAATCAATGAAATAAAATTTAATTGAAAATAATTATACATTAAAATATATGGTCGTTACATTATTCATCCATATAATAATTTCACCCAAAAAAATTATTTATTTGGATAGGAAAAACTAAGGAATATTTTTCCACTTCACAAACATGTCTTCCCACATAGCTTCATCCAACTTCCAGTTTTTATATAAAAAAAATAAAGGATAAGAGGTATTATTTCAAATAAAATTCTACATAAAATATAGAATCTAAATTGGTTGTGACATTTTTGATAGAAAATTCTCTAGTTGTATAACCTCTAAGTTCATTAAATTTTATGGATGAGGTATTTACAACATAATGAGAGATACATAGAACATATCATGAACAAATGGGGTATTTGGTGGAATTTAAAATAAATATGACAATATCTAGATACAATCAGGATTATCAAATTAATTAATTTATTTATGACTCATATCTATCTTCATTCAAAATATCAAAATGTTATACCATTAATATATTTATAGAAATATATTTTCATCATCTTTGAACTATATATATCACCAATTATTGAGAGCATAATTATTTAATTTACACTATGCTACCCTGGTGTGTTTCTGAATGGATATAACCATCTCTAAAATTCCTTTTACTAGATATGTTCCAAATATCATTCATTATCAAGCTTCATCCAAACCGATTTGATTTATTCACTTTATAAAATAGGGGGATTCATAAGGATCCATATGAATACTCAAGAAGAAGTCACTGTTGTAAGAAAATTTCACCTAATTATATTATTGATATAAAAAACATTAACATCCATTGAGAAATATATTAATAATAAATAATAATTTTTATAGTTGAAATCATAATGACTATCTAATTGAGGATTATAAGATTCACTAAAATTCATCAATGTATTTATTTCCAAATGAATACTTCTCTAGAACATTAAGGGAAACCGCAGATCCCAATATGATATGATTAATAGTGTTCCATTATGAAATATCCCAAAATCATTAATGTATAAGAAATAAAAATTATCAAGTGGGAAATATTATATAATGATAATTACATGATTTTATTTAGTAATAATATTGACTATAACCCAGTTAATATTATTCCCTTTAAATGTTTTCGAGAGTTCAATGATAAATCTAGTGTACTGTTTTCAAATTTTTATTCTAGTTTGGGAAATTATTCTGAAATTCCCTTTGACATCTCTCTCTCTCTATAATAACATGTAAACACATTAGTCATTGAGATATTTACTATATAATACCTGATTTTATGTTATAAAACCTGAACTACTATTCTGGATACATATATATATTTATAGCTCTAGAATGAACATATACTGATTGTGTATATTATGTATCCAAAATAATATTATCATGATTGTTATTGGTTGAACACAATATTTGTTCATGGTCCTTATCATTCCAATATGATCATTTTTTTAATAAAGATCATTTCTTTTATTCTTGAAAAATTCCACATCATCCTTATAAAAGTTCTTAATAGTATCATTGATGGATTATTTAAAAATCATTTAATAATGATACGATTTGTACCATTTCCTAAATATATCAAAATCCTTATTCTTTAAATATGTAAATATTTTATCTCATTCAGTCCATATAATAGAAAAATAACCATATTGTTTATTACATAGAGAATCAATAACCTTTATCATCTTCCATGAGTGGTTATTTATTAAAAAGACTTAATTTGTGATCTACTCCATCTATATTGTCTGTCACATATTTAACTCTTTCTATTTAAAAATAATTCTAAAACAGATATATTAAATATATAAATCACACATTTCACCATACAGTTAATTTCTATGTAAGTACAAAGAATTATATTAACACTACATGATCCAAATAATTTTTATTCTTCTTAATATATTCTTTTAATTGTCACTTTGTGTAACAAACACATAAAAAATTAATCATACTATATGAAAATATTCTATAACCAATCTTCTTTCTAGTTATTTGAAATTTTCCTAAAATCCATCTAACCAGAGGAACTTGGATCCATTATAGTTCAACATGATTTGTTGATTTGACAACACTTTTAAATTTATAATAAAACATTGGTGTAATATTTCCAACCTTTGAAATATATGTTTCAAAAACATTGTGGTATTTCCATTCCATATTTATTAACATCATTATATGTTTAATCTTCTGATATGACAATATCGTTAATTATATAACCGAATAATGAAACTTGTTTTCGGAATATTTTTTAAATTTTCAATTTTTCTTTTATCTTATCCTGTCAAAGTTAAGTTAAAATAATTCTCAAATGTTCTTCATGCTCTTACATTCTCGGTAAAAATATATGAGTTTCATATATAAAGAAATCCATAAATTGACCCTCACAGTCTATAATGAAAATATCCATTATATCCATGATGATTTTAGGACCATTAGTATGTCTAAAGGGGATTACCTTAAATTCTTAATTAACATGCCTAAAATATAAATTCATTATTATTTAGATCCTCCTTTTTAACACATTACTAAAGATATCCATATCGAAAATCAGTAATGGAAACAATTTTCCTTCCTCATATTTGATCAATTAATTCATCTATATAGGGTAGAGGATACTTGTTCCTAATTATATTTTTATTATGGTTTTGATAATAAATGAATTGGATAATTTACTCATCTTTCATAATAAAAACATAATAGTCCAACACCATGAATAAACCCATTATCTAGATTCTCATTTATTTTCCTTTTCAGTTATAGTAATAATTTTTTTGATTTTATATATACTGTTAGTGAAATAGTTGTGTACCAATGTATTAATTCTATTTAAATCAAAAATCCATGATTTAGGGGGATTCTAGGAATATCCTTGTGAAATAGATAAGAATATACTAGAAAACTGTTAAATATTCATTATTGTGTTTCTTAGAAATCATTGGAATTAATTATTCATCATGAATATATAATAAAACCTAAATGATGGATGAAATTTCCCTAGGTCATACTAGTTTATCAATTCAATGACCAGATATTTTTCGGTGATTTATAATATCCAATGAAACTTCCATTTCTTTATATCTAATATATTATATTTATAGAGATAGATAATATATGATAATAATTAAAGAATAGATTCATTGGAAACTAGTTCCATTTGGAGACTATTTATAATCACATCAAGGATATTTTCATTATAACATTTTGAGATATATATATTGTTCGTAGCATATCATTATTGTCTTGTAATGTTAGAAACATTTTCATTCACACCTACTTTATCATTATTCTTTATCACAAGTTTCTCCCGCCTAATTCATCATATTTTTTTTCAAGCTATTTATTTCCCAAATATTATCATACTAAAAGTTCATTATTCAATGATTTAAAGTTAATAAACCATGATAATTGTTTGTATAAATGACCATTATTGATTGGGGTCATCATTAAAAAATATTATACTAGAATAACCTTTTCTCTTTTATTAAATACCAATTATTGGAATATCATTTTTAGAGACATAATCTATTGTTCATGTTCAAAAGTATTTGTTGTTCTATTAGATGATACAATCTTCTATCACATAATGAAATCAAAATTATATGAATTATAATATTTAAGAGTAGTATTTTTTATATTTTAATGTTTATTCATTATAACTAGATTTATATATACTAATATGATTATGATTTTCTCTTTTATGACGTTAGATTTTATGGATATCATTGGAGGTTAATTCCTAAACTGAAAATGGTTGGTAATTTCATTTCATCTATTTTAATCTATAACTAAAAAATGAAAACACTATGTTATATCACAATAAACATGAATACTGATAAATAATATAAATATCCCTTTAATTTTTAATGTTCTCAATCAATATATGGGATTATCATAATTATCATGATATATATATTCATTAAAAAACTAGTTCACAATGATCTTATAAAATGATTATTAATAGAAAATATAGAATCCTAACACTAATAAACCTTATGTTGTGCCTACTTTATTACATTGTTATATGAAACCAGGATCTAACAATATAGGATAAATCAGTTTATTAGTCATAAAAAACTAGATACATATATGATCAACATATTATAATGGAAATATAATAATCAACCTAATAAAACATTATTCCTTATTTAATATCGTTTGTAATATTTTTATTCAAATCTGATGGAATCTAAATCATTTTAATGGTGATCTCATATTCATAGTAATATTTACACATAGTTGAATCTCTAAAGAATAAATATGTTATAACCAATAATATGATGTTGATAATGAAATTTTATTGTATTAAATTGAAAAAAATGTGTTCATTGAGAATAAAAAACTAGTGTCCATGTAGAAAACACATTGATAATTAATATTGAATTTTAAATAATGGGAATCATTAATTATAGAAAATTATGATCAAAATCTCTCAATTATTATATCATCAATCATATAATCAAATACTTTTAAGAAAGTCTTCATTAATAGTAAATTATTTTCTATAAAACACATACCCATAAAATTTGGAATAACCACTATTTTTTCTTACTATACATGTTGATGAATCTAGTGGATATATTTTATTGGTCCCCACTTTTCACCATCACATCCAATGAAAAAAATCATATTATAAATTATCAAAACAATTCAATAAAAAAATAAATTTTAAGTCAATATGTATATAAATTATCTCAAAATTATGTATAAAAAATACATGTTTATTATAAAACCTCTAGAGAAAAAAACATATTTTATGATTATATCATGTCCCTAGAAACATCAATGGGTGTTTTGATCATGTAAATTATAATTAAAATAGTACTATAACATTTCATGTTGAAAACTAAAAATTCTATTTTTAAATATTATATTTAAATTATATGAATGTATCGAATAAAATAATCCGATTTTCCATGAAAATAAACATTCATGAATGTAATGTAATCATCAAATAAATAATTATTCCTAACAATATGAAAATTCTATCACTTGGTTTATGTAAAAAGAATATTCCATTAATTATTTTTAAAAAGGGATTATCATTGGGAAAATGAATTGAATAATCATTTTATACCATTCTATAGAAATTTAAACATGGTTAAAAATGATTTTATTAAAAATTTTAAGAATAGTGAATGTATTACTAAAATAAATTTAAAAAAATTAGGAACATGAAAAAAAACAGTAGGAAAGAAGTCATAAAAAACATATGGTTTAAAAATGAACCTTAAATTTAATTTAATTATTTATATCTGATCTAACAAGTTAAGAAAAATAAATTAAATAATTAGACCTCAAAAAACCATAGCGGAAAAATAATTCAGTATTATATAGTTTTAACAATTTAATTATAAATATAAACAATATTTTAATAATATGTGATTGTAATTCAAATCCATTACCTCTTATTTCAGTTTCCTTGAATTTTTTTTACCCACATGTATTATAAATTTTGATTTATAATATTTATTAAATATGACCCTTTATATATTTATAATACCTTATATAATTTATATATTACCTTACAACACATATTTAATTGTAATTCTATATAAAATCGTTATTTCATTGAGTACACTATTATGTTTCTTAAATATGATTTAGTTTGGTAGATTCTATACTTGTATATTCTTCATGGTTCAATCATATATGGATTATTATTATATATTTAAAAATAATATATATTCATTATATATATATATATATTAATTATTAATAATACATTAATGATGGGAATCGAAAATGGATCACCTCACTTTATACAGGTGGTACTCCCCATGGAAAAACGATTTCTGTCCTCATTTCATATAAAATAAAAATAAATAATTATAAATAGAAAAATGTATTTATATCAACAAATCCTCTCGTTAATATCTTATATATTCATTTTTTATATCATCATAACAATTTCGGTAATTTTTTAATTGAATTCAATTACATGGAGATGATAATTCATGCGAATGTAGGGGTGATTTTTATGGATTTAATATAATTAAAAAGAGGTCCAACATTGTTTCCCCATAATAATAATATAATATTAGTAAATAGATCAAAATAGATTAAAATGTTTATTATTAGTGTGACATATTTATATTCTGTAAATAAATAAATAGAAAGGAATGTACTAGTTTATGAGTCATATATCTTCATTGAGAATCCTCCATTGTATTATAATTATTCCTTGAAATGATGTTATTTTTAGAAATACTAGAAGACTTAGGAAATGTGTAAATAAGATAAATTTTAATTAGGGTACATAATTTATGAGATAAATATATCAAATATTTTTTTTAATGTATAATATAATGGTCTATTTTATAATATACGGGAGGGGTAGCTATGGTGTAATTTAATGTATTGAAATAATTTAACATATTTTTAAATTTAAGAAGGAACAAAATTTATAAACATTAAATATCAGAATAACTTAAGATTTAATCCAATAATTAAATAATATTATTATTTGATTATGTGAATTTTTAATTATAATCTAATGATTTAAACCTTGTATACCCTTTTTATGAATATTGTGATATCATAAACAATTACTCTAATGTTATCCATAATATAAATATAAAAGGAAAATTGATCCATTTGTGGTAAATGTTTAACATTACACTCCACATACCATTAAATTGGATTAATATAAGATCTATCTTTAATTTATATCATTTAATACAAAATTATTTAATATAAAATACAAGTATTGTCATTTTACGGACTATTCACATTATTAGAAATTTAAAAATATCAAAATATTAGTGAAATTAAAACATAAAACATTAAAAATTAAAAAATATGTTATATTTATACAAAAAAATTATCTAATGTGATATTTCATAAAATTTAAATTAACTTTTATTCAAATCATTTAAAATATTTTTTACTTATATGTAGATTCATTATATCTACATTAGCTAATAATTTATGGTAATTAGTAAATAAAAAAAAATTAAATGAAATATCAAGATAAAAATAACCGTATATATTTAAATTTAATAGTTAAAATATATGAAAAATTATTCTAATATATCTTAAATTATATTATAGATTATAAAATCAGGATAGTGACATTGTTTTATTATAAATTACATAAAATTCCAAAAATGTTATAATAGATTTAACTTATTTTGGAATTTCCCCATTATAGAATATTGGATATTTATGGTCAAAAGACACTTATCAAATAAAATAATGTAATTATTTAGGGAACTTTAATCCATCCACCCTATTTTTTGCAATATTTTACCTATTTAACCTCTATTGAGGTGAAATATTTATAACAACTTGACAATTTATGAATTTTTTTTTGAATTAATTTTTTTGATATTTTTCATTTAAAAAAACAATGAAAATAAATTTTGTTATATGAAATTAGTTAGTGTGGTATACATTATATGAAAAAAAATGTTAATATTTTAATACACATAACATTTAGATTTCCTTGAAATGCATGCAACACTATGTTTAGCTATTATTAAACCAAATAATAAGTCCATTCAATATCTCGTGTTACATTCATGGTCATGTTACATGGAACTACAAGATACTGTTAATATTGTAACTAAAATCATATTATAGTTACCACAAATCCATTCCAACATATGTTAGAAATAATATTTTCTAAATTTTGAAAATTTTATTTACACATGTATATAAAATTAAATCTTTGGTTATGAATAAATTTAATTGAATTTATAAACACATTTAATATAATTGAATTACATTCTTAGAAAACTATTTTTCTATGTACATAAACTATTTTTTATCAATCAATTTAAAATATACTTTTTATAATTGTTTTAACTTAAATTTAAATATTATATTTTCATTAAATGTTTTTTATACTCATCTAATCGATTTTATATTCATATAATAGAAATAAATCCAATTTCAAACATAAAAAAGAGTATTTTTAAAAATGAAATTTTCTAACCTATTGATGGAGAACCTATTTTAAATATAAATTATTGAACATTTATAAATTTAATATGAAAAAATATAATTCATTTTTTAACGAGAAATTTCAAAATTTGGTTACGGTGAAGTTGTGGTATTTTTATGTGATGTTTCATTTCTGTGTTGAATAGTGAAAATACTGAATTTTATTTCAATATAATCATTCTTATAGATTATTTGTATAGTTAAATTTAATTGTTTTGTTTTAATTATTAATTACATCAAAATTACATCTAATAATCCAATTTAGGTCATTAGATTCAGTTTTACTTTGAAAATTTCTTTAAAAACTAAGAAATTTTGTGAATTTTTTTTTGTTAAATTCCCTCATTTTTGTCCCTCTATGGGATTATTTTAAAATTAATACCAAACAAATATATGATTTTAATTTGTAAAAATTTATTTTATTTATTTAATTAAAATCATATATAATATATTATATTTTTATATTATTTTTTGACAAAAAAAATTAGTGATATTGATTACAGTTAATTACAATGATGGAAAGATAATTTATCTTAATAAAAGATTTATCCTTAAACATAATTGCCTAAAATACCTATAAATTTTTTTAAAACAAATTATATAAAAATATTTCTACCATGTATTAATTTTTCTTAGAATCTTAGCATTATTGGAACCACTTTTCATAAAAAAAATGTTGTTGGGGTTCCCTTTTCCAAAAATTACAAGAATGCCACGAATCCTCCACTACAAAAGTATCTCACCTCTTCCACTTATTCAAACTTATAAAGACCATTATATAGCCAAAACAATTTCTCAAATAGTCTACAACAATCCCTCCATCCATCCTCAAATGCCTCATTTTGAGAATAAATCTATCCAAGTAAGCCCATTTGTGAAAACCAAATCTAGATATCCAAAGAAGATGTAACATCCATATTTTAGCTCATATGTATTGTTTTCATTATTCACATCTTCAACTGTTATTATTAAATTATTATATAATAGAATCAATATGAAAAATATTCAAAAATATTCTATTTATATGGGTTCTACCTAATCATACAAACAATTCTATCTAATGGGTAACAAACATACCGTTATTGTGTATGAAAACTACAGCCTCAAATAAGGTTGTTTATTTATTCAATTACAAACTACAATGGTAGGGAATTATGATTGAAAATATATTTTATATGATATATTTTATATTAATTATTTAATTATGATTCTATATTTATTAATCTAAACATACATTCATTCTTTGAAATTTTCTTAAATATGGTTACTTTGTTTATGGATGTGTGTACTACCGCCACCTAAAAGATATGAAATTAGGTCATAATATACATGAAATGTATGAAGAATGAGTTTAATAAACGTATATGACATATACGCAAAAAAAATTATAATTTATTAATTAATATATATATATATATTTATTTAATTTCTCTACTTAATAGAATAAATATATTGAAACATCGTTTATACGTATGTATCACATACCATCTACTTGAACAGTGTATACCATTAAATATTTCCTTCTTTTATAGATTATTATAAACAAATATATACATAATATATATTATACTTATATATTCTGTATATTTATGGAAATACATAAATCATGAACTAATTATGAGGATCAATAATAAAAAGTAAACATATATGAACAACAAATAAGATATTACCTGAAATGTAACATTAACAGGGAGTTGTAAATAAATAGGTTATAAAAAGTATTAAAAAATAGTATAAGGTATTTTTTATTAGAATATGGTTCTATGTTATATTTATAAAAAACATATATTTATTATACAAGAGGGTTTAATGTGTATGAATATTTTTAATACTTATGGTAAGGGTTTTGAAGTATCGATTTTATTTTCCATGAGACACAAGTCACGTTTACCTCCTATAATTTATATGTAGCATATATAATTGAATGTATCTATTATATTATTCTTATAAATTTAATTATGGGTATGTACATATCAATTTAATGATTTTTATTTAATGGGATTTATGATTCAAAAAATTCCAAATCTGTAAATTAATTTTGTCTCAATTTTCCTTCTTTGATACACTGGACAAGTTATCAATATATATTCTTCTTTGTGGTGTACAAACTACCCTTTTACATGTTATCTCATTAATACAATTCATTCCATGATTTTTTAATCATAATTTAACATCATTTTATAACATTGGGAGTATTATTCAATGTTACAATGTGGTTAGGGATTATTTCAAAAATATCAACATTTATTGGGATTATTTATGATTATGATTTAATTAATGAAACTATCTGATATGTCTTTAATGAAAACACATGAATTTTCTTCTCCTCTAGTTAGTCATGATATATTCATGTTTTATTACCATTTTTACACTCATTTAATAAAAATATAATTAAGAATTTGAACCATGTTTATATCATTCAAAAGATGGAAATATGTTTTCCTTCAATACCATATATCCATAAAATGTTTTAAAAAAAGTTATACTATTATCCAATAATCATTAAAATAAATTTTACCCATGTTTTTCCTTCCGAAAAAATGAATTTAAAAAAATGAATATTCATGTTTTTTTCCCATCAAGGAACTTTTCTAAACTTTTTAGAGTGAAAAATGAATATTTGGTATACATGGATTTATCCTCAATAATGATCATCTGCCCTCTAAATTATATAATATAATATCAATGATTTGTTGTTAATAAAAAACATTCCCTAACATTTTGAAAAATAATTTTTTTAAAAGTTGTTTTGAAATATATATATTTTTTAAAACGGTTTTCTGATTAAGAAGTTTTTTAAATTATTTTAAGATACCTTTATAGAATTTTAAGAAAAACTTTTTTCAAAATGTTTTCAAGCATCCTTTATATATTTTGAAATTAATTAAAAATGTAGTTCATTTAGTTTTTAGGTATTCATTTTATGTTTTCAAAGTACATTTATTAAAAAAGGATTACAAAACATTTTCAATATTTTTTTATATGTTTTCAATTATATTTTCAATGAAATGGTTTTGAAAATGTTTGAATTCTTTATTTATATGTTTTCAATGTATTTATAATAAAAAAATTTGTTAATTTTTTTTCAACATTTCATAATATTTTTTCACAATTATTTTCAAATAGTTTAAAATATTTTTTATATAATTTAAATGAAATTTTTATGTAAATGGTTTCAAAACATTCTCATGATATAATTATACTTTTCTACTATATTTTAGTTGAAAATGGGTTTAAAAATGTTTTCATGATAACTTTATATGTTTCAAAGTAAAATTTTCTTCTTGATTAATTTATAATTTTTTTTATTTTAATAGAAATGTTTTTTGAAAAGGGTTTATGTTTTAAAGATATTATTTTAAAAAATAATGTAATCTTTCTTCAATAATTGTTTTATATTGTATTTTAAAATTATTTTATACATAATATGACATATGTTGGTGATACTCGTTCCTTTTTTGTAGTTATTATACAATGACTCCATTTCTATTCATTCTTCGAATAATTTATGTTTTAATAGAATGAGGTTTATAAAACTTGTTTCTCTTTAAAATATTATATGTTTATGAAACCCATTTCACATTAATAGGGTTATTTGTTAATAACACCCGTTCCACATTCTTGGGTTATATTTTTTTGAAACCTAATTATTTCAACTGGTTGTTTGTTGATGAAATGATTTTGAAAAATATATATTTTTCACATATTATAATATGTGAATGTTTTTTTATCCCCATTTCATATAATTAGTAATGACATGATTTGATAAACATCGTGAATTTAACTATAAATTTAATATTGAATGTAGGAAACATTATGAGTCTACCAAACAACACTTTTTTGTAACCTAGCCAAGGAACATTAATTTTCTACTTATGTGACCTAAATTTAAAAAACGTAACATACAAGATTGCAATCATAATGATATTTAGAGTTTGATAAGATCAAATTACATTTTTGGTGAATTGTAACATACGCTTAATAATAGTAACATACACTTATGAAAATTAATGTACCCTTGTGAATTGTAAAATAGCACATATAAGTATAAATAAAATATATACCACATTTAAATGAGAGTGAGTATTTCAATAATTAAAAAATAAGCGTTGTTATTGTTTATAAAAATAAATATTTAATTAAGATTTTAAATTAAATAAATTGTGAATCATTTTCATAAAATTTCATCCAAAAAAATTATATTTTTTTCTTATGATTTTAGAATAATATTATGATACCTCATTAAGTTTTTGGAAGTATTATAAAATTAGTTTCAATTTTAGAATCAGTATTTTCCAAGTAAATATAAATTTTCTTTAGATATTAAAATTCCATTATTTGAAAATTATTTTTATAAAATGGTGTTCATATTTAAATTACAGAAATATATAAATTGTTTGGGAAATTTTTTGTATTTTTCTAAAATACATGAATTATTAGTGAATAGTGAAGTTAAATAATTTTCAAAATATGATAAATAAATGATTTTTTGCATTATCCAAGAGTCATGGATGATGTAAATGGTCATTATTTTGAACGGACATGTACTTATTACTTTTTTAGACACACTAAATAAGATAATTCATGGTCTTGAGACAAAATATTAAAATAATGATTAAAATATTGGAAACACCCTCCTCTCCTCTAATATAAAATCCACCCCTCACTCCCTATTCTCTTCACTCCACTAAGAAACTAATGTTCTAAAGGTTTTAAAAACATAATCTTTATTTTTATCTACTAAATTCTAAGAGCCCTTGGTCTTTCGAAAAGGTCAAAACCCTTTCACTTAAGGAGGCTCTCAAGGAGGAGTACCAGAGGGTAAAATCATCTTCCTTTTTCCATGTAATTTTTTTTATGTTTCTAATTTTATTATCCCCTCGCCAACTCTATAAAAATGATAATGATAAATCCAGTATAATCTATACACTATAATTATATCATGTTAGTGGGACATCCATTATTTATATTCTTACTCACCCAATTTTATTTTAAAAATAAATTCATCTTCCAGGTGGTGTCGATTTGCAGCCATCGTGGTTGAGGAATCTTCATTCTTCAGTTTCTCCTTCAATCAATATAGACAAAAAAACTATAATATATTTAGTAAAACTTATTTAATAATATATAACTAGTATATATGTACATAATATTAATTCATAGAAAAAAACTAGTTCGTAATAATCAAAATAATTCAAAATGATATTCATTAATGTTTTATCTAATAACTCATCCTTGTACCCATTAAATAGATGAATTGTATGAACATTTAATATCATAAATGACAATTATTATACTAAAAAACACTTATGTGGAATTTTATCCATTCCAATGAACTCCATTAGTTATAACCAAGCTAACTGATTTTTAAAACCAAAAAACAAAAAATCCAGATCCCCAGAATTCAATTATCTAACATATCAATAAGTACATAAATGAACATAAAAAACCTGTAATGATTAATTTAAATATTTATAAGGTTCTGAATTAATTAATTTATGGATTAAATTTTACTGTCTATGACATTACGATCATGATAATAATACATTCTAATATAAGGTAAGGGGATTCTCATCTCACATTTATTTCCTTGCAATTTCCATTATTTTTCTCTTATTTCATGTATATGGTGTATGTATTACTCTACATGATATATAATAACAAGATTATATTTATATTCATTTAATTCAATGATTCATTTTATGATTATTAATTTTTTTCATGGGATTCAATTGATTATGATGTGGTAAGGTATTTCATCTCAATTTTCATTTCATTGTGACATACTAGTCATTCTGTACCTAATCATTTTGATGTGGCATAACTAATACCCATTTGAGATAATATTTAATTTGAAATTAAATTTATAATAAATATCCATTATCATGTATAATGGATATGATTATTTTATTAAATATATACCATTTTACATACAGTGTTTATTTTGAAATTAGTTTTAACAGTGGATATATTCACGAACCTATATCTTGTACACAAAAAAATTGATAAGGCATATTATAATAGAATTAAATTGTTTAATAATAATTATTTGGAGTTTTATTGATGAAAATTTCCTACTATAACCCCTTGATGCATTGATAGGTATACTGAGACAAAATTGTTTGCGACAGACCATTCGAGTTTGTTTCCAAAACACAATAAGACAAGTTTCTACCAATAGACCTAAACTATCTTGATGGAATAATGGTTAATGTTATAGATATATAATTAGCCATTAATAATATATATATTTATTCAGAATTTAATTATTAAATTCCATTATTTAGACACTATGAAAAAATATATAGATTCATTTTCATTCTCACTTTATTGATGGTTCGTGTTTTTCAATTATTCACCATGCCATATTGTGTTTTTCAAATTGATTGTGATTCAAGTAATAATGTTTCATACTTCCACTATATGTTAACTTTACTAAGAATTTTAGCTTCTCACATTAATTTTTTTTCGTCCCTTATTTGTGAAGAAGAGGTAATTTATTGAGTTTTAAAGGATGAAATTTATTAGATTTTTTTATGTATTATTAGTTGTTTTCATCTACCAATGTAAAATGAGTTTTACGAATCTATTTGTTTTATTAAAGAATAATATATTGATATGTTATTAAAGATTTTATTCCTTATAATCATTCCAATGTAATAAAATTATTCATCGACTCCAAGATTCTAGAGTAGGGGAATTACATTTGGTATCAGAGGATGTTCAGTAGAAACCTAGGGAAATGGATTTAGAAAACATATTGTAGGGAGAATAACCCTTAGATGGAAATTGGTGATAAGTATAAAAGAACATAACAAAATTTTAGTAATGTATAAATTATATATGTATTCCTAGAATAAGATCCTAGTATGTATAAAAAAATTGATGTGGTTTTTGGCCGAGATGAACCTAGGAAAAAAACACTAATAAGGTGTTGTAGGCTTGACAATAGGAAACATGGTACAGGAAAACGGGCCTTACTACAGTCTTGGTTTGAAACTCCTGAGAGGTATTCCTAAGATAAAACAAATTTTTATTTCAAACCATTATTTAGGATTTAAACGTAAATAACAATCATATTAATTATTATGAGATTAACTATGCATAAATTTTCAGATAATTTTAAGTGTTTTTCTAGATTGAAAATGTTCTTAATTATTTATTACATAATATAGTGTATCCCATTTTTTAGTGATGGAACTTAATGAAATAATGTAAATAAATACCCATGAACAATTTTGGGATTTCCCCACTGAGCATGTGAACAATTTTAGTGTTAGAGCTAAGAAGATCATGACAATATTAAGGAAAATTATTTCGGATTTGACGAATAACCATGATAAGACTATTTAGATAATATTATGTGATAGAATACACAATAATTTAGTGTGAATACTAATCCAATGGTAGCTGTGTAGTGGATCATGTCCCTTGAAAATATATTTATTTCATTAAGATGCAATAAAAATGAAAAGGTAGTTCTAGTAGTATATTTCCCCAAGGGTGAGGCTGATCAATGGTGTTCCATGATCCAAAATACCATAGTGGAAGATGAAATAGAAGATATGGAAACGAGAAATTTTATTGAAGAACTATTAGACTAATGTTTCCCACATGAGAAATATACTGAAATTAATAGATAATTTTTTAGCCTAAAAAAATGGGAAGAAGAAATTGTTGCGACATATGAGGCTACAACCACAAGACTAGCTAGATATTCTATATATTACATTAGTTATTACGAAGAAATGATTTATCATTTCATTGATGTTCTAAATCAATGTCTTATAATGGAAATATATTCTCAAATATTTTAATCATATGATTCAATAGTATTTATTGCCATCATAATAGATATTCAATTTTATTGTTTTAATTTATTTAAGGGATATCATTAGAAATAGAGGTAATCTGATAATCATGAAAAAATTTGAATCTCCAAAGAAGAATAAGGGAAAAAAGAAATTACAAATATATGAGAATAGTGGAAAGAACCATCTATGAAAATGATTAAATGGAATGGGAATTGTTTATAAGTGTGGAGAAAAATGACTCCAAGTTCATGATTCCAAGGGTAATAAAAAGGTTTACAATGTACAATGTTACAACAACAAGGAGATGAGACACTATGCAAATCAATTGTCCAAGTGTCAAATGAATATACCCCAAATGATGTTACTAGATAATGATCAAGTTATGATACTATATCCAAATATGTGGAATGACAAATATTCCTATTCAAGAGTCATATAATTTGAATTTTTTTTCATCAATTTACTATTTATTTGAATTATGTAATATAAAAAGATTATACTGTAGTAATTTTTTATAACGGATTTGAGACAAAAGGTTGAATGGTATAATGAAAATATATTCAGTGTAATGTTAATCATTTTGTAAAATGAACGAATGAAGAAAACATAACCGTAAATATATTCATGATTTTGAGATAATGATAAAGAAATGTTTATTTTGGATATGTTTTTTATACCTTGGAACTAGATAATGGCATGGAGAGATGTGGTCTATAATATCATTGGTGAGATTTATTGTATGATTCACATGTCTTTAATTTCTTTATATAAATTCGTCGCACTACTATGTATATAGATTTTAAAAAATATTTCTATTCAGACAACATGAAATGAGAAGTTACTGAAATTATATCAAGATGATTAGTTTTTTGATAGTTGAAGGCTGAAAAAAACATTCTAGAGGAGTCATTCCACTTATACATATTCAAAAATTGAAATGGGATTACATCAAAAACTTTTTTTTCAATTTATTACCAAAATATCCAAGGAAAAATGATGTAATATGGGTGATTGTTGATTGAATTACCAAATCTTCTCATTTTCTTTATATAAGGGATGTTATTCCACTGGGTATCCTTGCACATCTCTATAATAATAATATTGTATTAATTAATGGGGTACCTTTCTCAGTTATGTATGATAATTATCAATAATTTACATTCAAATTCTAAGAATTTCATCATAATGCATTGGATATTGAGCATTGATTGATTACTGCTTATCACCCTCACACTAACGACAAATATGAAAGGACAATCCAATCCATAGAATACATGTTGAGATCATGTTCACTTAACATTCATGATATTTTGTTTTATTATGTACCTTTGGTGGAGTTTTCTTATATCAATAGTTTCTATTCTAGTATTAAAATTCAACCATTTGAGAGATTCATTGGAATGAAATGTCATTCACCATCATGTTCGGATGCAGTTGGTGAAAGAAAGCTTGTGGGGCTAGAGCTAGGGAAGGAAAGAATAGTAAAGGTAAATACTATTCAAATCTATATCAAAGAAGCTCAATGTTTTGAAAAATATCTATGAGGATAATTGAAGGAAGGATTTGGAATTTTAATAGAGAGATCACATTTTCTTGAATGTATCTCTACTGTAGGGTGTTACAATATTTGGGATGAAAGGAATAATAGTCACCGGGTACATTGGCCCTTTTAAAATTTAAGATATAATTAGAGATATAGATTATTTTTTGTTAATGACACCTAACCTATTTGAAGTACCCAATGTTTTCCCAATCTCATTGTTCAAAAAGTAATTGTCAGACCCAACATATTCACTCAGTTATAATGTATAAAATTGGAACATGAATTTTCATACTTTGAGGAGACCATCTAGATTCTTGACAAAAAAAATAATAGGTGTTGAGGAATCGAACGACTCATGTGATAAAGTTACTTTGGAAAAATCATGAAATTGAAGAGGCAAAAATGATGCCTGAGGAACTTATGATGAAGAACTAACCAATTATTTTTATAAAGAAATATTATAGAGATTTTGAGGATGGATTTATTTTAATGGGGTAAGAATATAAAACCCAATGAATTCAAAAATAATATTAATATTTATTACATGAACCATTGAGTCTCTACAAAACAATACCTCGTTAAATCCTAGCCAATGAACACTATTTTTTCTTTTCGGAGATCTGAATTTTGATAAATATACGTACACAGATGCGATTAGTAAGATATTTAGAATCTTATAGGATCAACATAAATTTTTTGTGAGCAATTGCATATTATTATGAATAGTAACATACCCTTATGAATAGTATTGTTCCATTACGAATAATAACCTCATCCATGTAAGTATTAATAAAATTTAGGAACCATTTAATGGGAGACAATATTTTAAAAAGTAAAAAATATGTGTTGGTATTTTTGTGAGAAATAACTATATAATTACAATTTTAAATTACTAAATTAATAAAATTCATTTTCCTAAAATTTATGAAAAAATATATATTATATTTTCTTATGATTTTAGGAAAATTTAATGAGACTTCATTGAATTTTTAGAAAGTATTATAAAAACTATTTTAAATTTTAAAATTGTATTTTTTATCTAAATAATGGTTTTATTTAATAATTATACATCTCTTATTTTGAAAATTATTTAAAAAAATGAGTTCATATTTTAATTCAACATGTTAAAATATCGATAGGGTTGATTTTTTGTAACTTTTCAGAAATAATTGATTTTTTGGTGAATAGTGAAATTCGATAATTTGTAAAATTTACTAAATAAATGAATTTATTCATCATGTTTGTGTCATGGAAGATTTAAATCAAAATTAGTTCAAAATCACATTGACATAATACTATTTTCAGTCATAATAATCAAGACTATTCATATACATGATCCAAAATAATAACATAATGATTAAAATAAAGGAGAAACCCTCATCTCCTCCACTTTAAAAATCACCCCTCACTCCCTCTTCTCTTCACTTTTATAAGACTTTTTGATTATAAATGTTCTTCCAAAATACTCTTCCATTTTCCTCCCTGCATCAAGGAGCCCTTGGTCTTGTCCAAAGACCACAACCCCTTCCCTTAAAAATACTCTCACAGTGGAGTACTCAATAGGTAAAATTTACTTCCCTTTTCCTTTGAATTAAATTTATGTTCCTTCTCTTATTATATCCTCACCTTGCATATCCATATTCTCATTATAACTATAGTATCATATATTTAATATAATTATTTCATGTCAATTCAATATTTTTCATCAATCTCCTATTTCTCTGTTATTTTAAAAACAAAACCATCGTTTATGAGGTGCCGATTTACAACATTTGTGGACGATGTACGTTCATTTTTAGATTTATAATTAAAGTATGGACATGAAACCATTGTTTTGGTTGAAATAAATATTAACATATGTATTATATCCTACTTAATATTATGGAACAAGTATATATATTAATATTATTTATTGATTCAACAAAACTAGTTCGTAATAATTGAAATATTTCCGAAATGATCTTCATTATTATTTAATCTAATGATTCATCCTCACAACATATAACCAAATGAATTATATGACCATTTACTCTTATTAATGTTCATTTTTATCATATAAAATCACTTCTATATAATTATATTTATTCAAAATGAACTTTATTACTTAAAAACATGTGAGCTGATTATGAAAACCAAGAAAACAAACACTCTAGAATGACAATGTTCTATATTATATGTTATCAATAAGGAAATAAAAAACCATAAAAAAACTAAAACGAATCAAATATATGTTGATAAGGTTAAAAATTAATTATTTAATGTATTTAATTTTATTATCCTAGAGATTAAGGTCAATGGAACAATACATTTGTACATAAGTAAAGGGGTATCCCATCTCACTTTTATTTCCGTGAGACTTCAATTATTCACCATGTATTTCTTGCATGTGGTGAATGTATTCTATAAAATTATATATTATATAATTATTATCATTAAATTCATTGTATTTAATGATCCATTTGACGAATATGATTCTTTTCCATGTTATTGGATTGATTACGATGTGGTAAGTGACATTATATGAATTTCCATTTCTATGAGAATTACATAGACTGACTGAAAACTAAAAGTTTTATTGATTTATGAAAAAACCATCATACCAGGGAAACCACAAGAAGTATCATGGTGGTATAAAGTATTGAAAACCCATAGCATCACTGGAAACAAATTTCAACCCATCCTTAGGAATTAATCCTAAGAAAAAGAAAGAACACATACTCAGGTTTGATGATGCCATAGATGCGAAAAATTCGACCACCATGTTCCCCTCCCGCCATGTATGAGAAACATTCATATTATTACCCCTAAGAAAATTGAATTTTATGATACTGTATGATATGTTCCAACTAATACTACCCTTACCAAATGGTTAATTAAATATAATCATGGAATATATATCCACCATTTGGATGTTTATTTTCCTTTGAGTGCATAGCTCTTTCCCAGAAACCATGGCCAAATCCTCCACCTTTAAAATATATCCTCTTCCAAAAAAGGTAGCAAAAGATACAAAAACAGAAGCCCTTTTGTCCCTTATGGCCTTTCCCCCATTCATATCCCTGAGATTAAGGACCCATCCGTAATGATTTTGGGACCCCTACATGGAGGATGCCATCATACCCATCATCCCTAACCAGAAATCCCCGAGTTACTGTCGACTGAGAGGTTTGGGGCTAAAGAACAATTAGATGGATCAGAATTGAGATCAAGGCACAATGGAAGAAGATTGATAATAATATTCTTCATTTTAAAATGGATACTTACTTAAGATCCTAAGCCATTTTTGTGTTATGCGTCATTCATGTCATGCTAGATGGCCCAACATCCAACAATTAGGATTATAGTCCTGGCCTTCCTCTCAGTCTGGTGAGAACCCACTCCTCTAAACCACGAACATAAAAACCTTACATGTTCCCCAACAGATGAATCCCAATCGAATAAGTCCCCAAAATTCTTCCATATCCCTTTATCCCATTCATTGTTATAAAATAAATTCCCCACTGCTTCTTGGTTCGGGGAACTGCCACACCAACACCTGGAAGAAAGAGACATACTTGGTATTCTAAAAATAGTCATTTTAATTTGGTGTATCTACTACCCCTTTTAGATCATTTTTCATTTTCAATTACATTACTATTGGATATTCATATTCTAGTATAATGGATATATAAATTATCTTATTCGTATACCCTTCTACATATTGTGTTTTTTTCAATTGTGTTTTAACTGTGGAAATATTGATCAATATATATCCTATAAACAAAAAAGTAGTGGATATGGAATATTATTATCGTATAAATTATTATTATAAGAATAACTAGGAATTTTAGTGATGGTTGGGGGCCACTATAGCCCCACGATGCATTGACATTTCTTCTGAGACAAAAATGTTAGCGACAACCCCTTCGAGTTTGTATCCAAAAAATAACCAGATAGGTTTCTACCCATAGACTTAAAACATTTAGATGACATAATTGTTCATGTTTCAGATTCATGATGTCTGAATAATAATAATTATTTGTATTCAAAATTCAATTATTACTTTCCATGATTTTTTCACCATGACATCATCTATGGATGTGTTTTCATTCTCAATTTATTGATAGTATGTGTTTTTCAATTATTCACCTTTCCATATTGACTATGAATCATTAATTATGACTAAATTATTATTGTTTCGTGATTTCTATATATGTAAACCATACTTATCATTTTATCCTTCACCTATCATTTGTCTCCCTCCATAGTTAATGAATAAGTGATCATTTATTTATTTTTAAGGATAAGGTTTATAAGTTTTTGTTATGTATTATATGTTCCCCCCCAATGTAAGATTTTTTTTATTTATGAATCTGGTTTATTTTATACTAATAAACTTATTGGATCTTTTGGATATGATTCATCAAAATAATGCCAATGAAATAAAATTATGCATTGGATATAGGTTTCTAGGGTTGGGGAATTACATGATTATTCACGATCATGTGGAAAATGTATGTATGATTTCATTATGAGATTGTTGGGACCTATATCTCTCTATAATTCAGTGCATAAGGATTTATATCACATGAGATATACATGGATTTAATGGGTAGTTATTTTACTTTTGTAAATGAAATTTCCCATTAAGATGGTCTTGGGAGTCTACCATGACTAATAAGATTGTCCTGGGATTCATACATGACAACCAATATGGTATTATTAGTTAACCCATACTACTAATATAGACATGGATGTGATTCTTTAAATACTATGGAATAATTTTATATTTTTTGTCTCTCACACTATTCTACTCTAAATCTGATGTTATGTTTTCATGGCTTATTATCTTTATTCATTTATGATTAATTTATTATGAATTTACAACTTTTATTCCATGTATGAAGTGTATTCTATTTGAAATGTCGGGTATGATCATAAAATTTTACTCTCAGGTTCACGTACCATAATTTTGATGTCATTATTATATATTTCTTTTATATACACTTACTAGGCATTCGATCATAACCCTATCTTTTGTTCCCTTTCCACAGACTATGAAGAATGGTTGTAAGTAAATGTATTAGAGTGGAAGATATTTGAGGGAAACATTGAATCTCCTTCACAAAGTTCGTATATTTTTATCCAAATTTCCAACGATATAAAATATCATTGTATTCATGAATGGAATTGTGTAAATTTCTTAATATTAATATAAAGAAATATAATATCCATTCATTTTAGTCCAAGTATGTTATATTATTTTCAATATAAATTTAAATTTTAATTACATATAAAGGGACTATATATCAACTATGAATATCATGATTCCAAATATGTAATCTAATATTAATTATTAAAATTATATATTTTTATGTAATCAAATTAAATAAAAATACATTAAATTAAATGATAATTATTTTATAGAAAAATTATTTTTTATCAAAAAATGAACATAAAAAATATCAATAATAATAGTAATAAAAATTTAATTTATAAGAATATATGTAATTAATAGAAAATTATTTTATTTTAAGAAAAAATTTATAATATAATGGGTAGGTAAATTACATGTTATAATAAAAAAATGGAAGTATTAGTAAAATTATTATTTTTCACTACTAACAACAAATTATTCCCATTTAGAAACATAAACGAGGCACCATATGATAATATCTAATTGATGTAATAAAAATTTCTATCACATTGATATAATTTAATTTATAAATTTTTAAAAAATAAAATATATTATCCGCACCCAAATAAATATTAAATTTTTTTTTATATATGATTTTTAAGTATAAAATTACTTCAAAAAAATTTGGGAAAATTTAATTAAGAAATAATAAATAAAATTTTATTCAATAAAAAATTTATGCATTTTTTAACAACCTGACTAATCGTGGTTATAAATACCATTCTAATGGATGTGGGATAAATTCCATATGTAATGATAATATTTTAACAGTATATCATGGATCATTTAAATAATATCATGTAAAAAAATATTAAATAAATGAAATTTATTTAAAGTTAAATATATCATAAATTATAGTTGTGTAAACATAAATTTTCAATATAATATATTAGCATTCTTGTTATAGTTCTTATGTGTTTACTATTACCCTACAGTGACAATGAGTCCCGATGCATGTCCTAGCACTATGTGATATGGTACTTGTTTTAGTTTCCTTGATTAATAGGATAACTCTAAATTTGTGAATTTAAATCCCACATTGAGTGATAATGGAATAGTCTATGTGATGTTTTTGATCATTAAAAATTTTTAGTTAGTCAACATGATAGTTATGGTACATGAAGGGACAACTATAAATTATATGGTATTGATTAACATTGTACTTGATAGACCCACCTTGAGAGAGGGGAGTGGTTCACAGAATGTGACCTAGGACACGATTGTTTGAAATTCAATACATGGGAGGTTGTTATTAGGTATTTTACTATGTGATATGTTAATAGTTAAGGAAGTGTTCATGATACCCCATAATATGAAAGTAGATTGTCTTATAGGATTTTGGTAATCTGAGTGAGGTTTGGAATGGGACAAACCTTGAGTGAGAAGGTAGTGGTAGAGACATTGTATGAAAACCTACCACAAATCATTGAGTTATATGTCTTGGTTTGGGAATAAGGAGACCTCTATTATCATTGACTATTCCAGGTAGGTTTATTTATCATTTTAATAAGGTCAGCACATGATGTAACATACTTTTAACTACAATGCTACATATAAGGCTACAAAGATGGAAATATGGAGAAATTTTTTTCAATCATGTGAAGTGTTTTGGTCAATATAAATTTTATTCTAGAAATATAGAAAGTGTACCACATCCAATATTAGTCTCATGTGGATGTATTAAGTGTTTTGATGCTGGTGAATTTCAATGACTATTAAAACCTCCTATTAAAGGTTTATCTATACCTTACAAACTATATATTTTATGAAAATGTTAGTCTGTAACTTATATTATGCAACATTAGTGCCACTAATATTTTCAGTTCTCTCCATGAACCATTATCCAAATAATTTTATATAATCCAAAATCTGTAGTTTTCTTATGATCTATTATAGTATGATGTCAACAATGTAGGGATAAATTTAATCCATGATTCTTAAATCCATAGAATATCCATCAATAAGAAATTATATTTAGATTAAAATAATTTCTCACAGTGATAAACATTTATAACCCAACATTTACCAGTAATGGATTTAGAATGTTTAGTGAATCAAGGGGAAACATGTAATGATATTGATGGTGCTAGCTATGTGATGAAAGAAAAGCATAACTAATAGTGAATTCTTCCAGAATAGTCTAAATGGATCTACCTCACATTATGAGTATCTAGAAATTTTTTATTCTTTTTATTCACCATTGAAGATAAAATGAACTATGTAATCCACCATCTATCATGTAGTCATCATAATAATCCATGAACACTAAATTTATAGTAAAAAAAGAATATTAGAGTAGACAATACTCTCCCCAAAATTTTGAATAATATAAAAATATAAAAGGGGCTCATTATGTGGTTGTATGGAAGAAAATAATTCATTTTTTCCATCCCCGTGTATTATTGGTCCTTCAGAAAATGATATTGAACATAAGTCCCAAAAAATAGTAATTTAAAAAGTAAATAAGAATAATATTATGTAATAACTTATTATTTGGGTTCTTTAAAAAAGAAATATATTTCCAATACATATTAAAATATATAAATATAATATAATTTAATTGAAGAAATCTCTTTAAATTTATATATTTCATTTAAAAAATCATTAATTATATTATTCTTTTTTAAAATATAATTCATAGTATCCAAAAAATATATATTTATGGAATAACAAAATTGAATATTTTGAATTAATATCATAAATATTTTTCCAATGAAAAACATTAACTTATAAGTTTTTTTCAAAATAAAAAAATAAAAAATAAAACACAATTAATATTATTCTAACATATATAAAAAGCATAAAAGTGTCTTTTTATATGGTCCTTATCATTAATAAGTTCGATATTTTCACCAGAACTAAAATTCAATAATAAAAAATACATATATCATCCCATCGACAAAATTATATTTTAAAATCTTACGAATAACATGTGACCTAAAATATATAATACAAAAAATTAAAAAATGACTGATAATATAATTTTTCAACCAAAAAAATACTTTATGTTTATTTTATGAATTTATTTGATTTTTCATATCATATTTCAAACAAAAACTCCTCCAACATCAATTATCTATCCATAACTAGTTCACAATATACTTGTTTTGAAATTATGTGTCACCCTACTTCCATGTATAATATTATCAAATGATATATCATTCTCATGAAATTTAATATCAATCCATAACATTGTGAAATTTATAAATTCTCAAGTAAAAATACATAAAAATGTACCCATTAGGAGTCATTCTCAAGGTTAAGATGATATCAAATGGTTTGGGGATATAAATTTAATTAAAATGGCCAAGAAAAGGGTGGTTTGAATATAAAAAATTAACGATAAACCGTTCAGTGAAAAATACATCACTCAATATTCCAAACCAATTATAACTGATTTGTATCCCTTTTCCCTCTATTTTAATACATATTATGAGTCAAACAATTAAGTGTAATGAAATTTCATAATATTATTTTATTTTTTTAAAATATTATGATAATATTTATGCACATTTTTTCAATGTATACGGTTCTTGCTAATTATAAATTTCATTCTTATAAATAATATCATAAAATAGAACATTGTAAATATATTTAGTAATTAATAATTCTCATTTACATTGAAGTGCTCATGATGAATACCACTCTCATATAATCCACCAATTAATGTAATGTCTCTAAAAGGAATGGTAATGAAATATCATCAACACCTCTTATCATAGAAATAAATATAAAAAATATTTAGAGTGAATCATGGGTATGGATAAAATGAACTTATAATCATTATGTAACATATTAGGGTGTTTTGGACGACCGTGTTCTCATTAATGGCCAAATTTAAGGTGATTGTCATGTGAATATGAAGGGTATATCATAAAATATACCAAAATTGTATTAATAAAATAAGTCATTCAAGAAATATTTAATAAATAATTTTATTCAAGCATTATTTTGAATGCATTACTTATGTCAACTCCATAAATGAGGTACTACAAAAATATGTGAAATGAACATTATATTAACTCAAGTGATTGTGAATTTTTTTTCTGACTGTCAAGAATGGGAACATATTTTTAAAAATTAATTAAATTAATAACATTTAATGAATAAAATGTATGGATAAGGACCACACATTAAATATCATTTGATAAATTATTTGTAAATCCTAGAAATCCTTTAGAAATATCTGTAGAATCAAAAGTGAATATGGATATTTCATTTAATCATAATAGAAAACCCCATTAATAAAGGATAATGAAAATATAGAAATTTATCCAAAAAATAGGATGTCTCTCACCCACATATAACTAATATTACCCACTATTAGTTCATTGAAAATATTTTCAATTTCGAAATTAAAATAACCTACAGAAATCAAAAAATATATTAGAGAAAATTATGACTTGTTTTTATTTTATATATTAAGTATTTATATGTTATTGAATTTTATTTATTATCCCGGTATCACCCTATTATCAATTTAAGAGAATAAATATAAATTACATCCCCATTTAAAAATAAAAAAAATTAGAAAAACTATATTATAATTTTATTTATCATTATGAAAAGAATTTTTTGATCTTAAATAGAATGTTCAGGATGTTTTATAATATATATATAATATAAAAATACTATAATAATTATTATTAAATAATATTAAAAATATATATAATAAAAAACTATATAAATATGAAAAAATCTCTTTTTATGACCGATATTTTTTATCATAATTAATCCATCAAGTGTTGGTCATTCCCTATTTGTCTACCCGATTCTCTTTTCCGATTGGAATCGTAGGATTTAATCCACAACATAATTGTCATTAAATTCACCTAAAAATAATATGATATATAGGTAATTAATATAAATATTTAATCACAATGAATCCATATAAAATAACAAAATTATTTGTTTACAATCCCCCCTTAATACAACCCTTTAATAATTCTCCAAGTATCATTAGGTACTAAAATATCACACCGTTGTTTTTCTTAATGTTGCTAAATGACAACAATTATTATTCATTGGATTCCTCTTAAACAATATTCACTAGGATAGTATATTTTTCATCTATAGATTTCAATTACACATATGGAAATGGTATATTATAAAAATCCTCATAAAATTTTACATCAATTAAATTTAAAAATGGGTGATCTCTATATTTATATTCATCATCTATATCCTTATTAATGTGTAGTGATTTGGGGATGAACATTGAAATAGTAAGAAGGTTGATGTCCTATTACTTTTCCTATTATAGTAAGAATTAAATTAATGTGTAAAATATGGGGAGTAATTGGTATTACCCATTAGTAATAGTAAAAAATCCTAATGACATATTCACACATTATGTATAGTGAAATATTGTGTTATTCGGTTTTTTCAAGGATTAATACCACCTCTCACTTTGATAATCCTTTATCTCAATTTCATTATATGAATTTTAGTTACAAATATTTATTAAATTATAGCAACATTGTATTGTTTTTCATTATGTAAGAAGTAAAATTTTAAGATTTTTTTAAATTTTTATATTAATAATGATTTTTTGATAAAATTATGTATATATTCACGTCTTAAAAAATAGTTTAAAAAACTAATATTACTAATAAATTTTTAAAGGGAATAATAGTATATTAGATTTTATAAATATCCCAATACTATAATGGGTTTTTCCATACTGATCATTATCATAAGTTTATTTTTTATGTCAATGAAATTATTTATCTAATTGTATATTAATTTTTTATATTAGTAAATATTTAATGTTTATTTATTCTTATTTTTTTTAATGAGATAATAAAAAATGCCTGATAATTTTTTAATGGAGAAACATTAAACAAGAAATGATTATAAGAAATTTGATATTAAATATATGATAAATTATATGTTAAATAAACTAATATATCCATCTTGATATTCTACATTGAAGCACATCATCATTGTTTTAATTTTATAATTATTCAACAGATACAAAAATGCCTCAATTGAATGTGTGAAATCAAAACACATTAGATTCTATATCAATATATGGAGTAATGAATACATTTTATTCTACTGTATTTGAACTGGGCTATTTATATTCATATAACTCCTTTTGAATATTCTATGTGTCTCATTGAAGTATCAATTCACTTAGCTATTTAACATATAACCCTTTTAGAGAAACATTCATGTCTAAGGTATGTATTTTGTTAATGTGAAGAAGAATAATTAAATTTCAAGAACACACATTGTATTTCAACCATTTTAGAATAAAAAATAATATATCATTAGATAAAAAATTATAAAAGTGATAAAATTAAAATTTTAATTCAAATAATATATGTACTTACAAATTGGAATAGAATATTCAGTTATCTATCCAGGATGAAGGTAGAGGATCATGTAATTTATTGAGAAAAGAAGTTGTAAGAATAATTGAACATAAATAACTTTTCAAGAGAAGTGATGAAGAGTCACCTGAGAAGAATATTTTTCATAAAATAAAGAATATATCACTACATAAAGTGAATAACTGTTAAAAATAAAACACATAATCAATAGAATAAAATATAAAGGGATATTTGAAATTAGAACATGACAGAAGACAAAAAAATAAAATATAGTTAGTATTAAATTAGGGGATAAAATCATGAAAGTACTAATGAATAGAAATTAAAAGCCATAATATAAGAATGTAATATTATAAAAAATAAAATAATAAGAAATCAATTCACATTAAAATAAAAAATATAAAATTTGGAGAGGTAATCCTTGGAGAGTTATTTTCTAAAAATATGTGATTTATAGAATTAAAATATGGGATGAGAGTCAATTCTTATTAACTCATATATAGGTATCAGATTAATATTTATTTTATTCATATCTCTACATCACCTTTTTTTAAAATATTTTATAAATTTCTCTCACTCTAACAATTATCCTCTTATATCTTACCTTTTTTTGCAGATTTGACGGGGTTACCATGTTTATGTGCTCTATATTTAACATAGTATTTTTTAGTATAGTGGTCCTAAAATATGTTTATTAGGATGTAACTAAACCCTCTATAAATTATCAACCCATACCATCATTGATTATAATTTTTAGAAAATTTATCACAATTCTATCATTCACTTTGTGAAATTATACTATCCTGATAATTATAATTGACTGTATTTTGAATCAATTCATATATATCATGTTAAACTACTAAAAAAACATAATTTATTTTATAGGATAAGAAATTAATTCATTTTATGAAATGAGTTATCATTCATATAAATATATTTCTTAAATTGGGGATGAAAAGTTATCTAAATGTTGAATTCTGGTCGGATCATTAAAAATAAACTGGTTTATAAAAATAATGGGCCTCTAGTTTTAAAAGTGGATTACATGAAATGTTATTTAAATATTGATATACCTGTCATCTTCTAGTTACAATATTTAATATATGTTATTGAAAATACACTCAAGTCCAATTGACATACTTCATTAAAAAATATGGGAGGATTGTATAAACCTACCGAATTAAGTCTACAAAAAATGTTTAGTACTATTTATATTGAACCATATTATTAACTATAAACCTTGTTTTTTAATAAAGTATCATCATATTAAATTTCATCAATCATATTGTGACACCAACTAGGTAGTGGTAAAAAACATATATCATGTCAGAATATATATAATGACCTAATGTAAGAATTTAATTTTCCATCAAATAAACATCCTATAACATTGAAAAAAAACTGATTCCACATCCTTACTAAACTTATATATCATCCTTACCAAATTAAAAAAATAAATTTTACTCTAAAAACTCCAAACTATGAACTACTCATGAAACAACGAAATATCAGATTAATATTCCATAAATAGAAACAATTTAAAAATATTAAAAAATTCCCGATGTTCTCCATATTTAATCATTAGGACCTTTTCTCCCTAACTGATCAAATAGATAAAACTATTCTAATCCTTCTACACCTATGTATTTCCAGATTTTAGTGTGTGTGATTCAAAACATTGGCCAGTAAAAAAACATAAAAAAATATACACTAAAATAGACGTATTGGTGAATCAAATAGAGTTTAGATTTTTCCCTTGAAAAAATTTCATGAATATTATTAATTTTTTTGGTTCGAGGAACTGATAAGAAACCCAATTTCGTGACCCGATGGGCAGATAATTAATTTTTTAAAAATATTAAATGTATGATAATATCATGTAAGTTTAGTTTTTAAAAAATAATTGATTTTTTATTGAATATAGATTTTGATATGAAATATGATACAACTTTTTAATCTAGAACACATTGTTTTCCTTATACATGAACTAATGTCTGTGCCACCAGCCATTTGAATAAGGTAGCTATTTCTAGGTACATTAATTTTATTAGTGAATTAATTTATTTATTTTATTCAATTAATAACAAATATAAGTATCTTATGTAACTTGAATATTATAGTAGATCTGTAGGTTTAGCTGAATAATCCTAGAATTGTTGAGAGGATGTTTCTTAATCTTTCACTGGTGAATCAAGACATGATGATGATCATCAATTAGATGGAGGTGATTTGGCAGGCAATGAACGTAGCATTCCATCCTCATCACTAGATAATACATTATTCTCAATCCATTTATCAAATCATTTGGTAAGTATAATCAATTTTTGTTCCTTCATTAATTAAAAAATTAACAAATTTTATATATTATATTCTTTGAACTGTGATTATTTTAATACTTCACATGAGACAATGAATGAAATTTAATTATTTAATCAATATTTGTTTTTTTATTATTCCATGTTTCTCACTGATAATATCCCTAATCATTGATAATTTTCAAGAACACTTCGACATCTATTGATTCACATTTTTTCTTATTCATTTCCCCATTTCGATATTCACATTCTTGACCTCTGTGATAGTAGGAAATAATTTGACATTTTTTAATGTGCAAGATTGTAATATGAACCCCAAAAACATAGTGGATGTGAAAAAAATATATAGATCATTTAAAGAAAGAAATTTTATGATGGATTCCTGGTACTGGTGATGGTTTCGTGGATCCAGGATCCTCCATGGGCATAGAATTGTTATGGGAAGCATGTGAGATGTGATATAGGATTCCCACCCATGGTAGGATTCTATTTTTAAGAATGTAGATTATAAAATATAGATGGATAACATCATTATCATTGATTTTGGTAATATTAAAGGTGTATTTTGGAAGATTCATCAACAGGATTGGAAGATCTACATGTCTCATGATAGATGATACATTCTATAAAAAACCTGAATACATGATGTGTAATGTCATAAAAACATGTTGTGTAGTACCATGACTAGAGTGGATATTTTTTTAGAGGAGATAAAAATAAACCAATTATTGGGACCCCACAAGTAATGTTATCTGATGCTAGCATCCTAACTTGTACAATTGGAGTACATGGGAATTGGTAAGGCTAAGAACATGGATATGGCCACGTACATGTTAATTTTCAGGAATTGAAACATGGCATTGACCATGATCTGACATGGTGAAATAGAATCAATGAAACATGACTAACCAAAATCACACTAGAGGGATCTATATTTTCATGAAAATCAATTTGGGTATTGTACACACTATGTACATTGACATGGTATTCATGTTGTTTACATTGTATAACATGAATTAAGAGAAGAGTTAGACCACACACAGTGTGCATCCATTACACTCCATTTATTAACTTTTTAAGAAGGGTACACCAGTCGTATTTCATTTATTTTGACTCATATTTTGGGCCATGAGTGACATTTCATATCTGTTGTTCCACAGAGATCATTATGTTGGACATTATAGAGACCATTAATATACAATTTTAGTTGTTCCATGCATGATTCTTCCTATAGAAATGCTTTATGATGGTAGTGATCAGGAAGAATGTTCATATAGATGTTGGTGTTAGAAACCCCCCTTTAATACAAGGACAAGGGCCCCCTTACTCATATACATAATGAGTGGTACCCAAATGATGTAATAGTTCTTGGATCCACTACATACAGAGTGACATCCCCTAACAAAATAAGGAATGGGCCTTTTAATTAATATGGGGTACCCCCAGGACAAACTATTGTGTTAGTGAAGTACATAATTAGTGGCACCACATAGAAATATTATGGTATAGATCATTTACCTACATATTGGACCCCGGATGTACTACATAATAGTTCTTCTACCAATTTAATGATATCCCATGATTGAATAGGGTGTGACCTATGAACCATCCAAGTGGGATCCCATACTAATCTATGACATAGGTCCTCTACTTATTGAGTTTCACCACCTAATAAACTCGTTCTTATGTCCTCCACATAATGAGTTTCACCCCTAATAGACTAAGGTGTTTTTTGTTTACTAAGATATTGATAGAACATGGATGTCTGTTATATTAGTAAGGCATGGGTCATCCACACTATAACATCATTCGGTAGACACTGAAGATGTTTTCCATCAACGATGGACCACTGGAGATGTATGAATAGTCACAAGACCATCCTGAAAAATGATATAGAGGTTCCTTTTATAGATTTTAATGATTTCATATATAAGAACATATATATCTATTACTTTTGGGTGCCATTTCTATTTTAATTTATAAGATATGACTATATCTATTAGGTCTCATATTTTTTCCTCATCAATTATTTTATGTCCAACTATGTAGGTATATAATAAATCCCTCAATGCCTTTGTCCTCATGCCTTATTACATATGAGAAAAACATTTTAATGGTGTATTTGGAGGTGGTTAGCGATACCTAGGTGTATTTGATCGTGTACATTAGTTAGGTATTAGAGAGTGTGAGTCTGGATCTCTTTCAAGTACGTTAATTTCAAATTTTTGTTAGGATGGTATGTCATTTTGGGTTAGGCATTTACTTTTTATTCACATTTCGTATTATTCTATCATAATAATTTATTATACATAGTGGTTTAAAATGAATATTTTTTACTCTATGTGTTATTTTATTATATTTTTATCCTTCTATACATTCTCATTGTGATGGTTGGATTCAAGTGCATATGTACCATTGGGAATGTTTTCCATTATTCCTTATGAATCTTTGGCTCTTTCCAATAGCTCTGATCTTATGGAAGTGTAATTTCGGGTTTTGGAGCCATGTTATTCTAAAGGATATCTATAAGGACCCAGCCTGAAACCTTACTTAATCTTTAATTAAATTGAATAATTCACATTAAGGATCTTTTCAGGTTTAGATTTTTAGAGAATTAGGACATAGCTGTTACATCTCAAAGATTACAATGTTGACAAATCTACTCAGTTGCCATTTTTTCCACAAAATAAAAACTCTTGAACAAAAGAGTCATGTCTAGTTCCTTGTTTTGGACAGCCTGACATTTCCTTGATCCCATCCTTGACCTTATTCAACTTTATGTCCTGTGGAAACATTTCAAAAACATGGGATGAGCATAAAAATCTCAGTAAGGGTAATAACAGTAAAAAAATAAAACATTAGTCCATGAATAAATAAGAATCAATGAAATCATACTTTACTCATAAAACATAATCAATTTAACATACCACATGAAATGATAAGATTTATGCATAACTCAATAGAAATCATAAGGAATAAAGGTAACATTAGGAAGTAATAACATTCCTATGTAGGGATTAACCCTCATGGTTACATTTGGAATACCCATCACAGTATATTCCCTAAATCTCTTTGGGGAAACCTTAACATTTAACTCCTTCGCGTTACCCAATGCATTGGAGAGCTATATCGGGCTCACCCACACTTAGTTTATCATAGAACCACCCGTATTCATAAACAATCCCCAAGAACCATAACATAATCATAGAACATAACTTAAGAAAAATGGAAAGATAACATTCCCACATTGTAATAACAATATAACAATTTATGATATTGAAATAATGAATCGATTCTAAAAACCATTTTCAAAACCATTTAAAACATTTAATAAATATATTTTTTAATAAAAGTCTTTCATACCACTTTGAAGCTTTTAACATTTTAAACCATTAAAATCCATATACATAAATCCTTAAAACCATTTTAAAAACATGGATATTAATGAGAAATATTTATATGAATAAATCATTAAAACATTTAAAATGATATTTTAGTTAAATAGTTTTTAACAAAATGAGAGACACTTGAATACAATAATTGAGGAATAACATTTAATCAGAACATCATAATATCATGAGAATAAAGGGAATAATGATATATTATTCCAAAGGAAAGTATATACCTAAAATAAGAGTGAATTGGTGCATAACAACAATGAAGCCTCAATAGAATTGTAAAATTGAGAGGAAATCCCTTATAAAGAAGGTGTCCTTAAATTAAGGATAAATCAATCTCATAATTATGTGTGACAAATATAAATACATCCAATATAAGTGGATATTAAGTGTAAAAAAACCAGCAGTCATTCACACATATTCATAGGATGACATATTCAATAACTACAAGTTTAACCCAAAGAAATCTAAATAGGGTTAAGAAGTTCCCTTGGCAAAATTCAACAGCCTAACGACGTCACATTAAAATTCATAACATTAGTTGATGAGAGAGAAAATGGTATCTCATCAAATGGACATAAAATTTACATCAATAAGAATATATAAGAACATATCCCAACATAAAAATATGTAAATTAAAAGACATAACAAAATTAATCTTTTTAAAAGAGGATTGCGAAAGGTTCCCTTACCGATTTGGTAAAACGTTCGAAACATACACCCCATGAAATAAGGGTCATACAATGAAGATGTAACTACCCATAAATGAGATTATATTATACAAATAGTAAAATAATGGTCAGTACATACACCAACCAAAAGGAAATAGTGGCCAATGTAGCATGAATCTCAGGGGAATAAAAAGTGAGATGAAAATCCCCTTATGAAAATTCGGCAGCATAACAGCGCCACATAAAACATCCAAAAATAGATTGATGAGATAAAATAGGTTCTCTCATCATATTAATATAAAATTTACATAAATATGAATATAACATTACATCCCCCAACATAATAAATAGGAACTTAAAGTATGTTACATAAAAAAGTACTTAAACAAGAGAGAGGTAGGATCCCTTATCTTATGTCCGACTTGTCTTGTTCATTTCATTATATTCCTGAATAATAAACTTTTGTCAATTTATAATTTCTTAAGGGACTCATTTAAATTTTATTATTCAATTAATATCACATATTATAATGTTATAATAATTAGTTAATTATTTGAGTTCATATCAAAAGTTTTTGTCAATGTTTGGTACATGAGTCAAAAATGAAGTTGTTTGAAAATAATCGTCCATGTAGTTATATGTACATCATCTCCAGAATAGTATTAATTATCAAAATATCATATATATACAGTAAATATTCATTTTATACTATTCTATAACATTTTGAGATAAAAATAAATGAAATGCACCGTTCAAGAAGACGGCAGGCCATTCATACGCATGAATTCTACTTTCATTTCTTTGTCATATTAATGGAATTAAAAATAATTGAGATATATATATAAATATATATATATTATAATTCCAGTATAATATATATGTTATATAGTTGACATAAGTTCATTAATTTAATTTTTATACATTCCATGTATTGCATGAACAAGTCACATCACTTGAGGGGGCGATAGTCTGCAATTCCTCATATGAAATTATCACATTTGCACAACATTCAAAGAATAATGGTTTGTTTTAAATATAAAATACCTAAGAATATATAAAATATAAATACCATATATATCATATATAAAATACAATGACATCATAATGGACACCTTTAAAGGTGTTAAAATAATATTAAACAATCATCGTTTTGTGAGATAGTAATTCGCCATCCACAGAAACAGTATGTTCTTTAACCATTAGACAGATGTGTGTGTAAGTGTAGCTAGAATAATTCTTATAAAAACTTCCTAGTATATTTAATATACTATTTTTGTTACAAAATAAATGAATAAAAAGATTTTAGGGGGTTGGAGAAGAAAAATAAAACAAAAGAACATACGAGAAGACATTACCTTTAAATCGGGTAACTCCCTTTGGTTTGAACCAAAAGTGTTTCTTGAAGTGCTTTTTGCCTAGGGTGAGGCTTCAATAATAATGAGAGGGATGTGTAGAGATGAAATGGCCAGGGTTTGGCTGAGTCCAAATCTTGATAGGTGTGGGTAAGGAGGTAGAGGTGGGGTCCTTTTATAAGAGGAGAGGAAGGGAACTCATGGAAAGTCAAGAAATGTTACTTTATTTTAAAAAGTGTTTCGGATTTTAAAGGTCCCAAATTTATATATTTAAAGGATAAGGTGATAAGGGTTTGAAATATACTCATACAATCAGTATTTCCATGTGTAAGTCTTAGATTTTATATTATCATTTAATTTTATTTAAATCGTTCATTAATGAGGTAATTGCTGCATCATCAGGGTGTCATAAATAATTTAATTTATTTAATGTATTAAAATTATAAAACAAAATACTATGATGTAGGAAATATTTTTAGCTTTAAAATGACTATTTATAGTCTAAGATATCGTTTATCTATACAAAATTAAAATTATTTTATTTAGGTGTTACATACTTTGGTAACATTTTCCTTTCTTAAAAAACATATGACAAAAGGACACTATCACACTAAAGTTATTCCATGGGGTCCCATGGTTGGCACAAGGAATCCAATGGTCGGCCATGATACCACCAATATAATTAGGACACATTTTGGGGTCATTTTATATTTTTTTGACATTATTGTTTTACCCATAATTACCCGATTACTAATTAAACACGATAATTAAAGATAATTATCGTCGTTACTATTCATAATGTCAAAAAATAAAAGAGTCTTAATTGAATAATTTGAAACTTCTGATTCCAAATATGGAATCTGTTTTATCAATTCAAAACACATAAATTGTAGTAATTAATTTAAAATTAAATCTCATTGTCAAAACAAAAGATGGGTTTTAAGAAGTAAAATTTATCTAAAGATTGACTTGTTTTTACATCCAATTGAAATGTGAAATTACTTCCAATGAACAACATTGTATTAAGTGATAAAAAAATAATTAAATTATACTTTAAAAACAATTAAAATTACAATCTAAATATATAATTACATTGGATGAAAAGGCAGTTTTGAATTAAAAACTGTATTTTTCACTATTCATTAAAAAAATCATTATCAGAAAAAAACAAAAAATTAACCCTAAGTTATATTTGATATTTAAACTTCAGAAATGATTTCAATTTTAAAAAATTCAAAACATATAAGTTTCATTAATAAATAGTATAGTTAATTCCCGCTGTCAAAACAAATAGTGGGTTTTTTGGAAGTAATATCTATGAAAAGTTTGACACTTGTTTATGTTCATTTTCAAAGTAAAATTAATTCTAATGACCACCATTGAATTAAATTGTAAAAATGTATTATAATTAAACTTTAAAACCAATTAAAAATATAATCTAACCATATATTTGAATTATATGAAAACGTAGTTTTGATGTAAAATGAAATATTTTTCACTATTCATTAAAAAAATGAACATTGTCGGAAACATAGCAAAAATTTAACCAAAGTGAATTTCAATATCCCAATAATAAAGAATAATTTTATTTTGACAACTATAGCTTATAATATTGTCAGAAGTTATATTTAAAAAAGGTTTTCCATCAAAAGGCTGTAAAACAATCTTTTAAAAATATTACAGTATTTATTCATAAAATTGGATTCATTTGGATTTTAAGATGATAACATTTATTAGATAAAAGTAAAAATATTTAACAAATATATATAATCATTTTGTAGTTATTTCTTTTCATTCCCTTTATTACAACGACTATGCGTTAACTATTATAATATTATTATATTGTTAGTGTGAAACGTAAGATTTCAAAGAAACTCATTGTTGCGTATTGGGTACTCCATCAAACATACCATTACCTTTAAAGTAATATTAACATTTTATTCACAAATATTGATGAACCTTAGAATGTAATATTATTTATTTACCTGGGATGTTACATCCTTCCCCCTTTTTGGGAATTGCATCCTCGCAATTTCAAAATTTGCTTGGAAACGTCATTAAAAGTCCCAAATCGGAACAAGAGTCAGTAGAACTATCACTTTAAAAGAAAGGGAGAGAAGTACAAAGGTCACCCGAGTTAACACATACTAGGATTCCAAGTAGGAAAATATGGATATGGAGGAGAAAACAAAGGGTCATGTTCTGATGGAGGGTGATAGTAAACACGTCTAGGAGAAAGTTAACCACAAGAAAATCAAAAACATGTGATGGGTTAAACGGTATTCGATTCCATAGTAGGAAAAGTTAACCGACAACATTTTTGTTTTAAGTTACTTTTAATTGAGGAATTTATTTTTGAGCTTAACTAAATCATAATGAAACATACTTCTTGTCACGTAGACTTTCAACTTATACTAGATTCCATAATCAAACTCATATTTTCTCCAAAATACAAGTATTTAGGAAGACTTGTTCGCATTAAGAGTACTATAATAAACTTCATGAGAATAAACTAATCCACAAAAGAGAACTATATATTTCCCATGTCTTAAGATTTCAACCAAAACCAAACCAAAAAGTTTAGCATGAGATCAGATAATACCCAAAAGGATATTTTTTTTACAAAAAGAAGAACTACTCCTAATCTGCAAATTTTTTCAAACAAAACCTAAAGTTCAACAAAGACTAGTCAATAAACATCTATACATAAAATTCATAAAAGTAAACCAAACTAAGATTGAAACCCAAATATCTGAAGGATTTAATCACACAGTCTCCTAAGATAAATCTTAACATTTTTCTCCAAAATAGCATCACTTACTCTTACAGCTAATACTGAAAAGTAGTTAACCTAATCAAATATCCTCCATTATAGGCTAATAAGTTCCATTGATAACCCAAAATAAACTTACTCTTAATTCATAAAATCATATATCTAAAAAGAATCATTCAAACTAACCAGTGACTTCATGTAGTCTAGTGGTGGGTGATAAATACTAGTTGAACTTTGGTTGTGGGATCGATTCCTGCTGCTTTGTCCGACGTGACGAGTTGTCACAGGGTCTGCATGTTGTCCTTTTTTAAAAACTATATAATTCATAAAACATCCCCCTAAAAGAGATAAAATCTTTAAAAATAACCATAACATATTTTATGCACAATGGTTATCTAATAACTTTTATTCTGCAACCCAAAAAATGTATTAACATGTAATTGACTCAAATTCAAGGATCATATAAACCCAAATGGTTCTTTATAACTATATCCACAAAATAAAGGATAATTATTCCCTGAATAAAATTTTAGTATTTCAAATATCTGGGTTACATATACTATAAAAATTATTCTAATGTAACCCAATAATCAAAAGAGACTTAATACATAAAAGAATTTCACCATCCTAAATTATACCATAACTCTTGAATCCCTTATATGTTGACTTCTTACTCATTAAACATTCTTCATGATCCATTAAACATTCATTCTCAACTTATTCTGAAATACTTCTTTCCTACAAACAAAATCATGAATCATTTCCTAAGATTCCAATAATAGGAAAACAAATGTTAAGAAATAATCCATAACTTTCATTGGTCATTGTCAGTTTCATCATCCCCAATCGGAATGGCATTAAGTATTGGTAGATGAATATTTGTACGATCTTGGTGACCCCATTCCTGAAACCTCATCGTAGGACATGTGTTTGCATAATGACCATTCACACCACATTTAAAACATTCAATTGATACTTCAGAAAGAACTTCTTTCCTTTTCCTAGAGTCAACTATATGCTTCCTTTTTTCCATGGAAGGTTCTTGCTTTATGACCATCATTTCCACATCTATAGCATCTTTCTGTCCCTTTGAAACATTTTCCTATGTGTTTCTTTCTACATTTTTACACATTGGTTTTTGAACATACTTACCTTTATGATTATTACCTGAACATCCATATGGATTTGTTTCTTGCATATACGATGCATTATAAAAATAACAAAGGTTCAGGTGGTCAATCATGACTCCAGATAGTTGGTTGAGGATAACCACAATAGTTCTCATTGCAGCTCACATATCATTCAGTTCTTCTTTCATAAAACTATCACAGTTTTCATCAAATCCACTGTTACATTGGTGCCTGCTAGATCCAGCCATTTACTAAAACCAAAAAGTTCAGTGTGAGTATATCAGTAAAATCATCATATAATAAAGAGGAATATAAACACCAAGATATACTTATGCAAGTTATCTCAAACTAATTCTAAATTTCAAAAAAAAAAACAATGACTACATCTAATATACTAACCATTATGATTATACACAACTTGTCACTTTTTCTTAAACATCACTCTAACCTCTAAAGTTATCTAAACCGACCTCTGATACCAACTAAAAGGACTTGGCCTTAAAACTTACTTAATCTTGAATTAAATTGAATAATACACATTGAGGATCTTTTAAGGTTTAGAGTTTCAAAGAATTAGGACATAGCTATTACATCTCAATGATTACAAAGTAAAAAAATCTACTCAGTTGCCATTTTTTCCACAAAATAAAAGCTCTTGAACAAACGAGTCATGTCTAGTTCCATGTTTTAGACAACCTGGCACTTCCTTGATCCCATAATTGACCCTATTCAACTTTATGTCTTGTGAAAAAATTTCAAAAACATGGGATGAACATAAAAATCCCAGTAATGGTTATAAAAGTATGTAAAGAAAACATCAGTCCATGAATACATAAGAGTCAATGAAATCATACTTTACTCATAAAACATATGCAATTTAACATACCTCATGAAATCATAATATTTATGCATAACTCAATAGAAATCATAAGGCATAAATGTAACATGAGGCATTCATAACATACTTAAGTAGGGAGTAACCCTCTTGGTTATGTTTGGAATACCCGTCACAGTATATTCCCGAAATCTCTTCGTAGAAACCTTAATGTTTAACTCCTTCGCGTTACCCAATGCATTGGAGAGCTATATCGGGCTCACATGCACTTAGTTTATCACGAAACCACCCGTATTCATAAACAATGCCCAAGAACCATAACTTAATCATAGAAAATAACGTAATCACAAATTCAAGATAACATTCCCAAATTGTAATAACAATATACCATTTTAAGATATTGAAATAATGAATCCATTCTAAAAACCTTTTTCAAAACCATTTAAAACATTTAATAATGATATTTTTGAATCAAAGTGTCCCATAACTCTTTGAAGATTTTAACATTTTTAACCATTAATATCCATATAAATAAATATTTAAAGCCATTTTGAAAACAATGATATTAATGAGAAATATTTATAAGAATAAATCATTAAAACATTTAAAACTATATTTCAGTTAAAGGGTTTTTAATAAAATGAGAGACATTTGAATACAATAATTGAGGAATTACATTTAATCAGAACATTATAATATCATTAGAATAAATGGATTCATGATATACCATTCAAAAGGATAGTATATACACCATATAAGAGTAAATTAGTGCATAACAACAATGAATTCTCAATAGAATTGTAAAATGAGATGAAATCCCTTATAAAGAAGGTATCCTAAAATTAAGGATAAATCAATGGCATAATTATTTGTGAAAAATATAAATACACCCAATATAAGTGGATATTAATTGTAAAACAACCAGATGTCATTCACACATATTCATAGGATGACATATTGAATAACTACAAGTTGAACCCAAAGAAATTGAAATTGGGTTAAGAAGCTCCCTTGGTAAAATTCGATAGCCTAACGATGTCACATTAAAATTCATAACATTAGTTGATGAGATAGTAAATGGTATCTCATCACTTGGATATAAAATTTACATAAATAAGTATATATAAGAACATATCCCAACATAAAAAAAGATGTAAATTAAAAGACATAACAAATTGTGTCTTTTTAAAAGATGAGTGTGAAAGGTTCCCTTACCGATTTGGGAACTTTTCGAAACGAACACCCCATGAAAGAAGGGTCATACAATGAAGATGTAACTACCCATAAATGAGAGTATATTATAAAAATAGTAAAATAATTGTCATTACATACACCACACAAAAGAAAATAGTGGCCAATGTAGCATTAATCTCACTGGAATAAAAAGTGAGATGAAAATCCCCTTATGAAAATTCTGTAGCCTAACAGCACCGCATAAAACTTCCAAAAATGGATTGATGGGATAAAATAGGGTATCTGATCATATTAACATAAAATTTAAAAAAATAGGAATATAAAAGAACATCCCACAACATAAGTAAGAGGAGCTTAAAGTAAGTTACATAAAAAAGTACATAAAAATAAAGAGAGAGGTATGATCCCTTACCTCAAGTCCGACTAGTCTTGTTCGTTTCTTTATATTCCGGAATAATAAACTTTTTTCAATTTAAAATTTATTAAAGAGATAATTTAAATTTTATTATTCAATTCATATAACATATTATAATGTTATAATAATTAGTTAATTATGTGAGTTCATATCAAATGTTTTTGTCGATGTTTGGTACATGAGTAAAAAATGAACATGTTTGAAAAGAATCGTCCATGTAGTTATAATTACATCATCTCCAGAATAGTATTAATGATTTAAATATCATATATATCCAGTAAATATTAAATTTATACTATTCCATAACATTTGGAGAAAAAAGAAATGAAATGCACCGTTCATGGAGGCGGAAGGCCGTACGTACGCATGAACACTACTTTCATTTCATTGTCATATTAATGGAAGTAAAAATTATTGAGAGAGAGAGATATATATATATATTATAATTCCAGTATAATATATATGTCATATAGTTCAAATATGTTCATTAATTTCATTCTTTATACATTCCACGTATTGCATGAACGAGTCACATCACTTGACGGGGCGATAGTCCGCACTTCCTCATATGAAATTATCACATTTGCACAACATGCAAAGAATAAAGGTATCTTTTCAATATAAAATACAGAAGAATATATAAAACATAAATACAATATATGTCATATATAAAATACAGTGACATCATAATGTCCACCTTTAATGGTGTTAAAAGAATATGGAACAATCATCGTTTTGTGAGGCAGTAATTCCCCATCCACATAAACAGTATGTTCTTTAACCATTAGATGGATGTGTGTGTAAGTGTAGTCGGAATCCTTATTATAAAAACATCATTGTATATTGAAGACACTAGTTTTGTTAAAAATTAATTGAATAAATAGTGTTTAGGGGGTTTGAGAAGCAAAATAAAGAAAAATAACATACGAGAAGACATTACCTTTAAATCGGGTAACTCCCTTTGGATTGAACCAAAAGGGTTTCTTGAAGAGATTTCTGCCTAAGATGAGGCTTCAATAATAAATATAGGGATGTGGAGAGATGAAATGGGTAGGGTTTGGCCGACCCAAGGGCTTGAGAGGTGTGGGTAAGGAGGTAGAGGTGGGGGCCTTTTATAAGAGGAGAGGAGGGCCACTCATCGAAAGTCAAGAAATGTTACTTTATTTTAAAAAGAGTATCAGATTTTAAAGGTCCCACATTGATATATTTCTAGGATAAGGTGGTAAAAATTCGAAAGATAATCATATAATAGGGGTTTTCAAAGTTTAAGTATTAGATTTTACATTATCGTTTCATTTTATTTAAATCATTCATTAATGAGGTAATTTCTGCATCATCATGGTTTTATAAATAATTTAATTTATTTAATATCTAAAAATTATAAAAAATACTATAATGTAGGAAATATTTTTATCTTTCAAATTACTATTTATAGTCTAAGTGATCGTTTATTTAGACAAAATTAAAATTATTTTACTTAGGTGTTACATACTTTGGTTACATTTTCCTTTCTTTAAAAACATATGATAAAATGTCACTATCACACTAAAGTGATTCCATGGTGTCCCAAAGTTGGCACAAGGCATCCCATGGTCGTCCATGACACCAAAAATAGAATTAGGACACATGTTGGGGTCATTTTATATTTTTATGACATTATTTTTTAACCCGTAATTACTGATTACTAATTAAACACGATAATTAAAGATAATTACCGTCTTTACTATTCATAATGTCCAAAAACAAAAGAGTCTTAAATACATAATTTGGACCTTTTGATTCTAAATATGGAATCTATTTAATCAAATTCAAAACAAATAAATTGTATTAAGTAATTTAAATGTAAATCTCGTTGCCAAAACAAATGACGGGATTTTAAGAAGTAAAATTTATCAAAAGATTGACTTGTTTTTACATCAAATTGAAAAGTAAAATTACATCCAATGAACAAAATTGTATTAACTGATAAAAAAATAATTCAATTATACTTTAAAAACAATTAATATGACAATTTAAATATATAAATAAATTGGATGAAAAGGTAGTTTTGAAATAAAAACTGTTTTTTCACTATTCATTAAAATAAGCATTATCAGAAAAATACCAAAAATTAAATCTAAGAAATATTTGATATTTAAAATTAAGAAATTATGTCCATTTTACCAAATTCAAAACATATAATTTTCATTTATAAATCATATAGTTAATTCCCACTGTCATAACAAATAATGGGTTTTTTTGGAAGCAATATCTATGAAAAGTTTGGCACTTGTTTATGTCCATTTTCAAAGTGAAATTAATTATAATGACCACCATTGAATAAAATTGTAAAAATATATTCTAATTATACTTTAAAACATATAAAAAATATAATCTATCCATATATTTAAATTAGATGAAAAAGCAGTTTTGATGTAAAATGCAATATTTTTCACTATTCATTAAAAAATGAACATTGTCCGAAACATACCAAAAATTTAACCAAAGTAAGTTTCAATATCCCAATAATAAAGAATAAGTTTATTTTGACAAGTAGAGCTTATAAAATTGTCAATCGTTAGATTTAAAAATGGTTCACCATCAAAAGGCGGTAAAACAATCTTTTAAAAATATTAGAGTATTTATTCTTAAATTTGGATTCATTTGGATTTCAATCCTCTAACATTTATTTGATAATTATAAAAATATTTAACAAACATATGTAATCATTTTTCATTTATTTCTGTTCATTCCCTCCATTACAATGGTTAGCCATTAACTATTATAATATTATTATATTATTACTGTGCAATGTAAGATTTTAAAGAAAATCGTTGTTGTATATTGGGTATGCCATCGAGCATATCATTCCATTTAAAGTAATATTAACATTTTATTCACAAATATTGATAAACCTTAGAATGTAATATTTTTTATTTACCTGGTATGTTACAATATGTGGGACACTATGGGTTGGGTCATCATATATTAGTATCAAAAGTGTTTTCACCAAAATAAAATGTTTGGATTTTATTCAACTTATGAGGTTTCATTGAGAATTTAGGGAAGTGGGATCAAAGTATCTAATATCTGAATGTCAAACTATGGATCTAGTGTTTGTGGGGAAGATGATGTGTCTAGTGACATTGACTCTAACTAACGTTTTGTTTACATGCAATTCCATGAATTGTTTTTTAGGGAACATTGAATAAAATTGGATTGTGTCCTTTCATTACCCTTCTTTAGTTAGCTCCCAATATATATATGTGACCATATTACCATGGTACATATTGATTAAAAATTATGATTCATCCATGAAGATAGATATAATGGTTACTGATTTAGGATTAGGAAAATGATTTAAGGAGTGATGAGGCCTCAGTTTATGGGCCATCCCACAAGATCACTCATCTGGGTGAGAAGTTATAAATAAACCCAACTATGGTGCATCACATACTAATAGAAGCGGAGGATGATGATGTATGAAGGACTAGTGAAATTTTTGAGTTCAACAATCAAACAATGATGAGGTTTTGTAGTGATCAAGGTCCACATGTATTGGAGGACTCTCTTGAGTCTTTAATACAATTTTCCAACTTTTGTGACCACCGAATGACATGATGATTTTTCTTGAGGAAAATATTTTACATAAAATAGTAGGGAGAATGTGTATTCTTGTAATGAAAACACATGGTGATTCGACACACTCATTTTCTAACATCCTATTGATGTATTGTGAGTAGTACTACCTTTACTTCTTGTTATTAGTTCAAATTTAGTAAATAATATATATGTATAATGGAGGGATAAGAGTTTCTAAATATTCCATGGGGTTCACTTACCTAATTATATACTCCCTTGACTTGATTCAACATGGTCACAAGAAGAAATGAATGTTTGATTAACGGACCATTGTAGTCATATATGGAATTGTTGTACCATTGTGCATTCCAACATATACCGAAGTGTAAGAGAAATCATCAGTTACTGAGAGACTCGAATCCGAGGTATTCCATATAGGTGGACCGAGGTGAGGATTTCATGAGGCAACATCATATATAGTAGTTATAAGGCACCATATGGTACGTTCTTGGAATAAGATATCTCATTATGTACATCCTATATAATGTGGTAATGAAGTACAAGAAATGCCTATAAGAAAACAATATCCTAGAGATGGGTCATGTTATCAATGTGATAAGATAGGTCATATAGAACTTCATTACCTAAACCAACATGTTGGGGAGGAAATATAAACAATGGATGGACTTCCATGGAAGTGGCATGTAACATCCCAGTTAAATAAATAATGTTAAATTCTAATGTTTATCAATATTTGTGAATAAAATATTAATATTACATTAATGGAATGCTATTCTCAATGGTGTACCCAATACGCAACAACGAGTTTCTTTGAAATCTTACGTTGCGCACTAATAATATAATAATACTATAATAGTTAACGCCTAGCCGTTGTAATGGAGGGAATTAACAAAAATAACTACAAAATTATTACAGATGTTTGATAAATATTTTTACATTAATCCAATAAATTTTAGAGGCTTAAGATCCAAATGAATCCAATTTTAAGAATAAATGCTCTAATATTTTTAAAAGATTGTTCTACCGCCTTTTGATGGTGAACCTTTTTCAAATATAAATTTTGATAATTTTATAAGATCTATTGGTCAAAATAAACTTATTCTTTATGATTGGGACATTGAAATTTACTTTGGTTATATTTTTAGTATTTTTCTGACAATGTTCATTTTTTAAATGAATAGTGAAAAATACCATATTTTACATCAAAACTGATTTTTCATCTAATTTAAATTATGGTTATATTATCTTTTAAATTTATTTTAAAGTGTAATTGGAATATATTTTTACCATTTAATTCAATGGTGGTCATTAGAATTAATTTCACTTTAAAAATGGATATAAACAAGTGCCAAACATTTTGTAGATATTTCTTCAAAAAAACCAGCTATTTGTTTTGACAACGAGAATTATTTTTAAATTAATTAATACAATTTATGTGTATAGAATTTTGTAAAATGGATTCCATATTTGGAATCAGAAGGTCCAAATTATGTAATAAATACTCTTTTGTTTTTGGATATTATGAATAGTAATGATTGTAATTATCTTTAATTATCCTGATTAATTAGTAATTGGGTAGTTAAGGATAATAAAATAATATCATTATAATATCAGATAACACCAAAATGTGTCCTAATTCTACTGGTTGTGTCATGGAAAACCATGGGATGCCTTGTTCCAAACATTGGGATCCCATGGAATCACTTTTGTGTGATAGTGACACTTTATCATTTTATTTTTAAAGAAAGGAAAATATAACAAAAGTTTGTATCACCCAAGTAAAAAAATTAGGTTTGTCTCTGTAAACGATCTCTTAGATTAAAAATATAAATTGTATTTTTATAAATATTTCTTACATCATAGTATTTTTTATAATTTTTAGACATTGAATAGATTATTTTATTTAGGACACCATGATGATGCAGTGATTACCTCATTAATGAACGATTTAAATAAAATGAAAAGATAATGTAAAATATAAGACATATTCTTATAAAAAACCTATTTAATGAGTATACATAGAACCCTTATCACCTTATACTAGAAATATGTCAATTTGGGTCCTTTAAAATCCGAAACGCATTTTGAAATAAAGTATCATTTCTTGACTTTCCATGAGTGCCCCTCCTCCCTCTTATAAAAGGCCCCCAAATCTACATCCATACCCACACCTCTCAAGATTTTTCTCGGCCAAAACCTGCCTATTTCATCTCTACAAATCCCTCTATTCATCATTTAAGCTTCACAATGGGTAGAAACCTCCTCAGGAAACCCTTTTGGTTCAAACCAAAGGGAGTTACCTGATTCAAAGGTAATGTCTTCTTTCATGTTCTTTTGTTTTATATTGCATCTCAAACCCCATAAACTCTTTTTATTACTTTATTTTGTAACAAAACCAGTATCTTAAATATACTATGAGGTTTTTATAAGAATTATTAGATCTACACTCACACACACATCCATCAAATGGTTAAATAACATATTGTTTTTGTGGATGGCGAATTACTGCCTCACAAAAAGATCATTGTTCAATATTCATTTAACACATTTAAAGGTGGCCATTATGATGTCACTATATTTAATATACTATACTTATGGTATTTATTTTTTATATATTCTTATTTATTTTATATTTAAAACATAACTTTATTCATTGCATGTTGTGAAAATGCGATTATTTCATATGAGGAAGTGTGGACTACCGCCCTCTCATGTGATGTGACTTGTTCATGCAATAAATGGAATGTTTAAAGAATAAAATTAATCAACTTATGTGACCTATATAACATATATATTATAATGTAAATTATAATATATATATATCTCAATTATTTTTTATTCCATTAATATGGCAACGAAATGAAAGTAGCGTTCATGCGTACGTACGACCTACCGTCTCCATGAACGGTGAATTTCATTTATTTTTATATCCAAATGTTATGGAATAGTATAAAATGAATATGTACTGGATATATATGATATTTTATTCATTAATACTATTTTTTAGATGTTGTACTTATAACTACATGGACAATTCTTTTCAAACAAGATCATTTTTTACTCATGTTCCAAACATCGACCGAAACATCTGATATGAACTCACACAATTAAATAATTATTGTAACATTATAATATGTGATATGAATTTAATAATAAACTTTAAAGGAGGTCTTTATGAAATTATACATTGAAAAAAAAAATTATTATTCAGGATTATAAAGAAACGAACAAGACAAGTCGGACTTGAGGTAAGGGATCCTACCCCTCTTTTTTTAAGTACTCTTTTTATGTAATTTACTTTAAGCTCCTATTTCTTATGTTGGGGGATGTTATTTTATATTCATATTTCTGAAAATATTATGTTAATATGATTATAGACCCTATTTGATCTCATCAATCCATTTTTGGATGTTTTATGTGGCACCGTTAGGCTGTCGAAGTTTCATAAGGGGATTTTCATCTCACTTTTTATTCCCATGAGATTTATGATACATTGGCCACAATTAGTTTTAGTGTGGTGTATGTACTTGCCATTATTTTAATATTTTCATAATATAATATCATTTATGGGTATTTAAATCTTCATTGTATGGCCCTTCTTTCATGGGGTGTACGTTTTGAATGTTTCCCAAATCAGTAAGGGAACCTTTCACACTAATATTTTCAAAAGACTTATTTTTGATTTTTCTTTTAAATTACATATTCTTATGTTGGGATATGTTTTTATATATCCTTATTTCGGTAAATTTTATGCCCAATTGATGAGATACCCTTTATCTCTCTCATAAACTCTTTTTCTAAAATTTTATGTGACGCTGTTAGGCTATCAAATTTTTACAAGGGAACTTCTTAACCTAATTCAAATTCTTTGGGTTAAACATTTACTTCTTGATTATTTCATTCTATGAATATTTGTGGATTGACATGTGATTGTTTTATAATGAGTATCCACTTTTATTTAGTGTATTTATATTTGTCACACATAATTATGTCATTTCTTCATCCTTGCTCTAATGGCATAATCGTTGATTGGGATTACATCTCAATTTCTTCTCATTGTGACATTTCTTAATGATATACACTTTTAGTATTTTATAAAGTGTATATACAACCCCTTTGACTTTACATATCGATATTATGTATATACTAAAGGAATTTAAATGTTTTGAAAATTGTATACTTTCATGTGTCTTATAATTTAAATGTTCAAAATGGAAAATGAATCTTTTATTAGAACATTGTTTTAAATGATTTTAATTATTTATTCTTTTAAACATTTATCATCCATTCCCATGTTTTAAAAATTGTTTTAGGGATTTATTTGTCTGGAAATGAATGTTTTAAAAAACTTTAAAAAGTTTCAATGTGGTATGGGACACTTTGATTATAAAATCTCTTTGAAATGTCTTCTTTTAATATTTTCAAAGTATAAAGGGATATTTATCTCATAGAGTTTTAATGTTTTTATTAGATGTTTTTTATTTATGATAATATCATGATGTGATATCTTGTGATTGAAATGTGTAAATTTTATGTTTCTTTTATGCATGTTTTAAGTGTTATGATTAGGTTATGGTTTTTGGGAAACGTTTATGAAATCAGTTGGTTCCGTGATAAACATAGGGTGGGTGATCCTGATATAGCTCTCCAATGCATTGGGTAACGCGAAAGAGTTAAACACTAAGGTTTCTCTGAAGAGATTTTGGGAATATACTGTGATGGGTATTCTAAACCTAACCATGAGTGTTACTCCCTACGTAAGAATGTTATGAATGCCTCAAAGTACCTTTATGTCTTATGATTTCTACGAGTTATTCGTAAATCTTATGATTTCATGAGGTATGTTAAAGTGCTTATGTTTTACAAGTAATGTACGATTTCATTGATTCTTATGTATAAAAGGACTGATGTTTTCTTTCCATATTTTTATAACCCTTAATCATCTTTTTATGCTCATCCCATATTTTTGAAATGTTTTTCACAGGACACAATGTTGAATGGGTCAAGGATGGGATCAAGGAAATGTCAGGCTGTCTAAAACAAGGAACTAGACATGTCACTTTTTTTAAGAGTTTTTATTTTGTGAAAAAAATGGAAACTGGGTAGATGTGTCTACTTTGTAATATTTGAGATGTAATAGTTATGTCTTAATTATCTAAAACTCTAAACCTGAAATGATCCTCAATGTGAATTATTCATTTAATTCAAGATTAAGTAAGTTTTAAGGCTGGGTCCTTATAGTTGGTATCAAAGGATGGTTTAGATAACTTTAGAGGTTAGCGTATTCTTTAAGCATAAGTGACATTACCATAATTTCTATGATTTCAGAAAGAGTCATAGTTTTTTTGATAATGTGAATGAGTAAGTATATATTAGTGTTTATTTTCCTCACTAGTACATGATGATTTTGTTGATATACTCACATGGACATATTTGGTTTTAGTAAATGGATGGATCTAGTAGGCACCAAAGTGACAATGGGTTTGAAGGAAACTGTAGTGGTTCTCTGATTAAGAGACTGGATGAAATGGGGGATTCAATGAGGAATCACATGGTTATTTTAAACCAACTATCAAGGAGTCATGATTAACCATGTGAACCTTGGTGAGTTCTCTGATGCATCATGTATGATAAATCCAACTCGATGTGGAAGTTCAGGACAGAATTATAATGGTAACTATTAGGGTCTATATGATCCTTACTTTTGAGGTAATTATGTGTTACTATATGTTATGGTGGAATATAAAGACATAAGATAAACATGAGGTTAAATTATTTTATGATTATTTTTGAAAATTTTATCACTTTTTGGGGAATGTTTTAAGAATTATGTATTTTTAGAAAAAGGGAAACACGTAGACTATGTGACAACCTGTCGCGTCGGACAAAGCTTCGGAAATCGAACCCACAACCAAAGTGCAACTGGTATTTATCACCTACCACTGGACTACGTGAAGTCCCTGTTTAGTTTGACCAATTATTTTTTATATGATCTTATGAATCTAGAATAAGTTGATTTTGGGTTATCTATGGAAATTATTATCCTATCATGGATTATATGTGATTAGGTTAATTACTTTTCATTATGAGACTTGAAGAGTAACTGAAGCTATTTTGGAGAAATATGTTAAGATTTATCTTAGGAGACTACGTGATTAAATAAATCAGTGATTTGGGTTTCAATCTTAGTTTGGTTTACTTTGAGGAATTTTATTGACAGATTTTTATTGAATAGTCTTTGTTGAACTTTGGGTTTTGTTTGCAAAATTTTAGAGATTAAGAGTAGTTTTTCTTTTTTGTAAAAAAAATATCCTTTTTGGGTATTATCTGCTCTCGTACTAAACTTTTTGGGTTGTTTTTGGTTAAGGACTAAATACATGGGAAATGTATAGTTCTCTTTTGTGGATTAGGTGATTCTCAAGAAGTTGATTATTGAACTCTTAATGCGAACAAGTCTTCCTAAATAATCATCTTTTGGGAAAAATATGATTTTGAGTAAGGAATATAGTAAAAGATAAAAGTGTACATGACAAGTATGTATGTTTCAATATGATTTAGTTAAGCTCAAAAATAAATTCCTCAATGAAAATTAACTTCAAAAAATGATTTCAGTTAACTTTTCTTATTGGGGAATCAAATATTGTTTAACCCATAACATGTTTGTGATTATCTTGTGGTAAACATTCTCCCAGACATGTTTACTATCACTCTCCATCAGAGCATTACCATTTTATTTTCTCCTCCATATCCGTATTTTCATGGAATCCTAGTACAGTTTAACTGCGGCGACCTTTTTACTTCTCTTTCTTTCTTTTAATGTGATATTTTAATTTACTCCTTTTCCAATGCGGGGCTTTCAATAATGTTTCCAAGCCCAATTTTGAAATTACGAGGACGCAATTCCCAAAAGGGGGGAAGGATGTAACATCCGAGGTAAATAAATAATGTTACATTCTAATGTTTATCAGTATTTTTGAATAAATTGTTTATATTACATTAAATGGAATTCTATTTTCAATGGCGTACCCAATATGCAACAACGAATTTCTTTGAAATCTTACGTTGCACACTAATAATATAATAATACTATAATAGTTAACGCCTACCCGTTGTAATGGAGGGAATGAACAGAAATAACTAAAAAATCATTACATTTTTTTGTTAAATATTTTTACATTTATCCAATAAAAGCTAGAGTCTTAAGATCCAATGAATCCAATTTTAAGAATAAATACTATAATATTTTTAAAAGATTGTTTTAACGCCTTTTGATGGAGAACCTTTTTTAAATATTACATTTGAAAATTTTATAAGCTCTATTTGTCAAAATAAACTTATTCTTTGTGATTGGGACATTTAAATTTACTTTGGTTAAATTTTTTGTATTTTTCTGAAAATGTTCATTTTTTAATGAATAGTGAAAAATACTGAATTTTACATCAAAATTGTTTTTTCATCTAATTTAAATATATGGTTATATTATCTTTCTAATTTGTTTCAAAGTTTAATTAGAATATATATTTACCATTTAATTCAACTGTATTCATTATAATTAATTTCAATTTAAAAATGGACATAAACAAGTGCCAATCTTTTGGTAGATATTGTTTAAAAAACCGGCTATTTGTTTTGACAACAGAAATTATTTTTAAATTAATTATTGAGATTTATGTGTTTTGAATTTGCTAAAATGGATTCCATATTTGGAATCATATGGTCCAAATTATGTAATTAATAATCTTTTGTTTTTGGACATTATGAATAGTAATGATGTAATTATCTTTAATTATCGTGATTAATTAGTAATCGGGTAGTAAGGATAATAAAATAATATCAGAATAATAACAAGTGACCCAAAAATATGTTCTAATGCTACTGGTTGTGTCATTTCCGACCATGAGATGTCTTTTTCCAAACATTGGGACACCATGGAATCACTTTTGTGTGATAGTGACACTTTATCATTTTATTTTTAATGAAAAGAAAAATATAAAAAAAGTTTGTATCACCCAAGTAAAACAATGTTAGTTTTGTCTATGTAAATGATCTATTAGACTATATATATTAATTGGAAATATAAAAATATTTCCTACATCATAGTATTATTTTTCTAATTTTTAGACATTGAATAAAGTAATTTATTTATGACACCATGATGATGCAGAGATTACCTCATTAATGAACGATCTAAAAAAATGAAACAATATTGTATAATCTAATACATACACATGGAAAAAACGTATTTTATGAGTATTTTTTGAACCCTTATCACCTTATCCTAGAAATATACCAATTTGGGTCCTTTAAAATTCGAAACACATTTTGAAATAAAGTAACATTTCTTGACTTTCCATGAGTGCCCCTCCTCCCTCTTATAAAAGGCCCCCACCACTACCTCCTTACCCACACCTCTCAATCCTTTGGCTTGGCCAACACCTACACATTTAATCTCTCCAAATCCCTCTATTAATCATTGAAGCCTCAACATAGGCAGAAAGATCTTCATGAAACCCTTTTGGTTCAATCCAAAGGGAGTTACCCGATTCAATGGTAATGTCTTCATTTATGTTCTTTTGTTTTATTTTGCTTCTCCAGCACCATAAACTCCAATTATTACATTATTTTGTAATAGAAACAGTATAGTAAATATAATATGAGGTTTTTATAAGAAATATTCTAGCTACACTTCCACACAAATCCATCTAATGGTTAAAGAACATACTGTTTTTGTGGATGGAGAATTACTGCCTCACGAAACGATGATTGTTCAATATTATTTTAACACCATTAAAGGTGGCCATTATGATGTCACTGTATTTTATATATGATATATATGGTATTTATGTTTTCTATATGCTTGTGTATTTAATATTTAAAACATACCTTTATTCTTTTCATGTTGTGCAAATGCGATAATTTCATATGAGAAAGTGTGGACTACCGCCCCCTAAAGTGATGTGACTTGTTCTTGCAATACATGGAAAGTATAAAGAGTGAAATTAATGAACTTATGTGACCTATATAACATATATATTATACTTGAATTATAATATATATATCTCTCAATTATTTTTAATTCTATTAAGATGGCAATGAAATGAAAATAGCGTTCATGCGTACGTACGACCTACTGTCTCCATGAACGGTGTATTTCATTTCCTTTTAGCTCCAAATGTTATGGAATAATTTCAAATGAATATTTACTGGATATATATGATATTTAAGTCATTAATACTGTTTTGGAGATGATGTACTTATAATTACACGGACAATTCTTTTCAAACAAGTTCATTTTTGACTCATGTACCAAACATAGACAAAAACATCTGATATGAACTCACATAATTAACTAATTATTATAACATTATAATATGTGATATTAATTGAATAATAATCATTAAATTAGTTCCTTAAGAAATTATAAATTGACAAAAAGTTTTTTATTCAAGAATATAATGAAACGAACAAGACAAGTCAGACGTAAGGTAAGGGATCCTACCCCTCTCTTTCTTTTTAAGTACTCGGTTTTATGTAACTTACTTTATGATCCTCTTTCATATGTTAGGGAATGTTATTTTATATTAATATTTATGTAAATTTTTTGTTAATATGATTAGAGACCTTATTTTATCTCATCAATCCATTTTTGGATATTTATGTGGTGCCGTTAGGCTGCTGAATTTTAATTAGGGGATTTTCATCTAACTTTTTATTCCCAAGAGATTCATGAAACATTGGACACTATTTCCTTTTGTGTGGTGTATTCAATGCCCATTATTTTAATATTTGCGTAATATACTTTCACGCTCTTATTTTTAAAGGACTTATTTTTGTTTTTTCTTTTAAATTACATATTCTTATGTTGGGATATGTTCTTATATATCCTTATTTCTGTAAAGTTTATGTCCAAGTGATGAGATACCCTTTATCACTCCCATCAAATCTTTTTGTAAAATTTGATGTGACGCTGTTAGGCTATCAAATTTTTTCAAGGGAACTTCTTAACCCAATTCCAATTCATTGGTTTAAACCTCTAATTCTTGATTATGTCATGTTATAAATATGTGTTGATCACATTTGATTTCATTACACTAAGTCTCCACTAATATTTAGTGTATTTATATTTGTCACCGATAATTATGTCATTTCATTATCCTTTCTCTAATGGCATGATCCTTGATTGGGATTACATCTCAATTTCTTCTCAATGAGACATTTCTTAATGATATGCACTTTCATTCTTTTATAACATGTCTATAAAACACTATTGAATTTACATATCCATATTATTTACATACTAAAGATATTTAAATGTTTTGAAAATGGTCTACTTTCATGTGGCTTAATATTTAAATGTTCAAAATGGAAAAGGAATCTTTTATTAGAACATTGTTTTAAAATGGTTTTAAAGATTTATTCTTTTAAACATTTAACATCCATGTCAATGTTTTAAAAATGGTTTTAAGGATTTATTTATATTTACATGAATGTTTTAAAACCCTTTCAATATTTACGATTTTGTATGAAACACTTTGATTCAAAAATATCATTGAAATGTCTTCTTTTAATATTTTCAAAGTATAAAGATATATTTCTCTCATATAGTTTTAATGATTTTATTAGATGTTTTTATTTATGATAATATCATGATGTGATCTCTTGTGATTGAAATGTTGAAATTTTATGTTTCTTTTATGCATATTTTAAGTGTTATGATTATGTTATGGTTCTTGGGCATTGTTTATGAAATCGGGTGGTTCCGTGATAAACTAAGGATGGGTGAGCCCGATATAGCTCTCCAATGCATTGGGTAACACGAAGGAGTTAAATGCTAATGTTTCTCTGAAGAGATTTAGGGAATATACTATGATGGGTATTCCAAACATAGCCATGAGGGTTACTACCTACGTAAGAATGTTATGAATGCCTCAAGTAACCTTAATGTCTTATAATTTCTATAAGTTATTTGTAAATCTTATGATTTCATGAGGCATGTTAATGTGATTATGTTTTAGTAGTAAAGTATGATTTCATTGATTCTTATGTATACATGTACTGATGTTTTCATTCCATATTTTTATAACCCTTACTAAGCTTTTTATGCTCATCCCATGCCTTTTAAATGTTTTTTCACAAGACATAATGTTTAATAGTGTCAAGGATGGGAACAAGGAAATGTCAGGCTGTCTAAAACTTGGAACTAGACATGATTCTTTTGTTCAAGAGTTTTTATTTTGTGATAAAAATGTAAACTGAGTAGATTTGTCTACTTTATAATCTTTGATATGTAATATTTATGTCCTAATTCTCTAAAAATCTAAACCCGAAAAGATCCTCAATGTGAATTATTAATTTAATTCAAGATTAAGTAAGGTTTAAGGCCGAGTCCTTATATGCAATATCCATGATAATAGTTTTCACATGGGGGGATAGGGTGACCCCCTAGGATGCATAGATAGAAGAGGAGTAGGTGGGGCTATTGGTGTATTATATACTATAGGTGAATGAGTTTATTTCCTCAATACACCACCAGAACCATGAGGTCGACACACAGATATGTAATCAATTAGTAGAAGCTATGTTTACCCATATGCTATGGAGATTTATGAAGAATTATTTCATGATATGATTATAGGTAAGATATTTGTTTATTATATTCATGATTCGATAATAGTATACAGACGTGCGAGTTGTTTTTTCATCAACATACATATGGTTCAAGAGATGGATCTCCCTATTGGAAATATTGAAAAAATATTTGGATTAAGGCCCCTACATTGAACTCTTATTATATATTTATTTTATAATAGAATTATGACATATCACATGTAGAGAGTGTTTAAAGTGGGACATCATGGTTATCATGATGAGACAATATGAAATCATATTTGGTGTGGAATATTTTTCCATGGTCTGTTTATAGATTCACTATCACCAATGACGATTTATATGCATTCAGATAGATGGGATGATATTATCCATTATGGGAGAGAGGGAGGGATATCATGGTTGAGAGAGTGGGAATTGTGAGGCCAAAGTTCCAACCCATCACTCATGAGATATAGAGTTTATTCATTTGCGTATCTGGGTACTAAATAATCTCGGGTCCTTTTATATAAATGATTAAATTTATGTATTCTAAAATTACGTTATGGTACTATGTTCAATGTGGTAGATTGGGTTTTTCATGACTATCACCTCAGGAATAAACTAATATATTATGTTTAATATTACATTGGACCTAATTAGATTCCAGAGCTGAGGGTAAAGCTGGGTTACCTTTGAGGGATGTGTTTTATCAAACCTAGTATGTCCCCTTGGGCGCCTCAATTTTGTTGATGAATAGATGGATTAAATCTTGTGTATTTCTATAGAATAATTTCACAAGAACCATCCCACATTAATGAAAACAAACCCCTTTTCAAATGTTGACGACCCATTCCACCAATTTTGTGGAATGATAGGGTTATCTATGATCAATCTTTGGTACTAATATTATAAAATGTGGAGTTAAAAGGATGATATTCAAATAATGGTTTTAAAAGTCTCAAGAAATATTATGACTTAATGATGAGTCCTTTCAGGGTGTGTAGTTACCCTTATATTTTTATAGCTCCATAGAACCAAATATTTTTTCCATATTTTGACGGATTTGTTTTCCTCATTTCTGACATATGAATCTATGTTGTTCCAAAAGAGGTGATTTAATAGTATTTGGGGATGGTTCTAAACTTACTCAGTGGGTGAGTGGTTTGTGAAAATCTCTATATGTATAATTTCTTGATTTAAGAGGTTTCGTTTCATTGGAATATCATTTTAATGCATGGATTAACTTTAGATGGGTTAAATGTTAACATAGTTCTTTCTTAGGCATCATCCAAAATTTTTAGAAGAGATGTGTTTTCAAGGAATTTAGGGGTACAACTTGTGGTTCATGGAATTATTTCCTAATATTTCATCCAAATTGAATTTATTAATGCACAAAGGGCCACCATTTACCTGATATATATACTGTTAAAAAAAATTGATCAGCTGAGGCTAAGGTCATTTACTTCTTGTATCATGGGTCAACCGATGGAGGATATGGAATGTTTAGTGTATTATGATTCCACTAAATCTTGGATCAAATTCTTGTTGATATTAGGAAATGACAGTTAACCCAAATGGATAAATTTATTTGGGGTCACACTAGAAGAGCTTTGTCACTCATGAGTTTTTGTAGGTAGACATTATCATATCTATGATTAATTGGATGAAACTACTTTTGGGTGATCACTTTGATGTTTATATATAATATAAGAGTCTCAGGTATGTATCCAAATAGTGATATTTGATCCTGATACGTAGGTTCTTGATAGAGTTCCTAAAAGACGATGACATCAAGATAGTCTATAATGTTGAGAATATAAATGTGGTGGCCAATTAATTTGTTATGATGTTTTGTTCTCGTTTTATGTTGGATAAATCTAATAATTTGGATTCTATACATTTGACCCTGGAAGAGGAGAGGAGACAAACTTATATATTATTGATGATACTTTCTCATATTATTGTTTAGTATATGAGGGATTCTTGGGTAGGTTATATAGACTGTTATTTCATACGTGATTATATATAAATATTATATTCACTTGCTGGATTCTCTGATGTATGGAATCATCTCATCCTTTTCCAGGGATAGATGGGGGTTTCAGTGACATTTTGTGAGGATATAATGATGGATATTGAAACTTTTCACTTGTTTGTAATTTATTGTGTATGGAAAAAATATAGAGACCTTCAGCGATATAGTAGGTGGTCTAGAATGTGGCAGAGCATGCCAGAGTTCATCTATTTATACATCATATGTTAGTACATGAATGTTGATAACCATGTTTTGGAAGTATTATTCAATAGTCATGTGTTACTAGGGTGAAAATGGGATGGATTATCCATGGATTTTATCACATGAATTCTATGGATAGTGAAAGGAAAAAATTCTATCTCAGTGATAAGTGAAGGTAAAACTAAGTGGGTGAAATTATTCATTATCAGTTTGTAGAGTGTGGTTGTGAGTTTAAAGAAGTTGAATGTAAATGAGATCATCATACATCATGGGGTACACATTATTATTAATATTGACTATGATAAGTTGTAAACATCGTAGTTATGGAGATTATTGAAGGATCCATTTTAAAATGAGTTGAATATGAATACAAATTTTCACTCATAGAAGATGAGAATACTATGCAAACATTCCAAGAAATAGAGGGTATAATGAGGGATTGCATGTTAGTCATGGAATAAAGATTTGAGTATCAGTTAGAATTAGTATAGTTTTCATATAATAATAGAAAACACTGATTTATCAACATATAAACCATCTAGATCTTGTATTGGAGTACCTGAAGGTCACCCAGATGCAATACTTGGATATAGAATGCATATTTGATTAAGACACATATAGGGAAGGTGATGATGACGAGGGTATAGAGGATCAATGAGAAGATGAGGACCACACAATGAAAACAGATATCATGTTATTGTAAACATTTTATTCTCTTGTATTTTTAGGACTCCACATATTCATAGGAGTCTCCCCATGATGAGTATTTTATAAATTCTTTCACCGATGATAGTGATCCCCATGGTTCATCGATCCATTAAAGAACATATAGATGGTTGGATTTGATTCTTACTTATTCCCCTCACCCCCATTGTAAGATTAGTTTGACGATATCCTTCACGTGTTGCAATTTATGAGATATTTACATGATCTTGTGGATGTTGTTAACTAGGGAGAGCTGATCAATACGGATGGATCCTGGTTCACAGAGTACCTAGTCGGGGTTTGGGATAAACATGAGAGGATCATGCATGGATAGGCCATTTTTGTTTTTCTTGTGTCATTACAACATGATCGAATGAATGACATATCCTAAGTGATGGATATGTAAATTTGGTTTTAGCATCTCCATCATTTTACTTAGTTTTTTATTTTTTGAGATGAATGTAATCAAATGAAGGACTAATTTGGAGACTATATTTTTTCTATTTTAGACATTGAAATATGTCAAAATGTATTTTTTCAACTAAGATCTAATAACCATCATTATAATGAGCCATGGTTATCCATAAATTAAGTTTACTAGAAAATTTAAGAATATTAACATCACACAAATGTAGTTTTTATGAAATTATTCATTATATCATTAACAAAGATTGGGATTAAAAATATGTAACCATTTTTGAATTTGAAGCATGGTGTTTTTTCTTGGTTGGGTATAAATTTAGTTTGGAATGGGTGTTTAGGTGTGGAATATGTGGGAAGGAACATTAAGGGTATTAATTCATTAATTAATTTATCTAATTCATGTAATGAAAAAACTATTTTTCTTTAATACATATCTTATTTGGGATGAATTCTAGGCACACCATCAAAATAATGGGATTGTTGATAGGATATATTTTCATTATCATCTGGAAAATAAATATTAGATGATGACTGAGAGATGGATAAATTAGAAGCAGATCCAAGAAATCCTCCTCATCACTAGAGAATTAATTCTTTTCCTACGATTAATCCAATATTGATGTTGTGATCATAAATTTGTTTTACACAGTGATTAAAATGTTGACGGGGATCTTATAATTTCTTATTTGATATATAATTTAATCATTCGCATGATTGAATGTATAAAATTATATTTTTTTATTGTAATTATTAATGGTTATTTCATGTTTCTCAACCATACTATCTTTAATACATGTCCATTGTCCAAGAAATCATTCCCAAAAATTGAAAAACAATTTTTCTTTTTTCCTTTGACCAACATGTTTTTCTACTTATTAGATAATAGGAAAAAAGTTTACCATTCAGTATTATAAGATGGATTTAGAATGACCATTCAAAATCTATTATGGTGGATGTTTTAACAAATAATATATTTCTAATTTGGAGAATGATCTGGACGGATTGAGGGTATCACTGGTCAATTCGTCGATTTAGGATTTGAGACCTTAATGGAATCGACACGGGTGTTGGGAAGGTCACACTATAGGATGTCTAAATGTGGTCAGATTCTACATTCCAATCCCCAAAGTCTTGAAAATCAATACGAAAAATCATTATCTTAGATGATTATAATTTTAAAGGATGAATTAGATAATTTTGGTGATGGGAGTTTAACTTATTGATGTCATGCAATAGATCCATCTTTCTAAAAAAACCCAACTACTTGGCATGTACATGGTTGAAAAAACGTTGTATAGTAAAATGGATAAGAAACATAGGGTTATCGGATTGGGATATGTATAACATTCCATGTGGTACCCCACAAACCGTGTGACCTAGTGACAACATCCTTGTGTGTACAATGAGAGTCCACAGAAATGGTAATAGCCAAACCCATAAACACAACCTAGTACACAGGTATCTGCCTCTACGTGGCAATTGTATGGTACACATATAGGCACACAAACATGGACATAATAAAACTTCCACAACTAAGCAAACACTTGTAGCCTCATGGTAGAGTAGATAAACCATTTGGACCCCATATGAACAATGTACCATGATAGGGCCAATGATCGTTGTTCAATGGATAGTACGAACATAATGTCAAGTGGGACCACACACCATGTCGGTTCATTACATTCTATGTAATAACTATTTTAGAAACTCATATGTATTGTATATATTATATATTAAATCTTATTTTTCACATGGAAGTACAATCTAGAGTGTTTTTTATTCAACAAACACAACGGTGGCCTTAGAAGTGTAATTTTGTAATACCAGGCGGGATCTTTATTATGTTTCACATCCTTAAGATATTCTGAATGAAATCAGTGATCAGTTAGAACCATAAAATAGTGATTGTGGTCAGAAACCCCCAATCGTACCAGGGCAGGGGTCCCCTATATTCATATAACTACTAATTTTTACCCCATAGTTTACTACAGAATGGGACCTACACCAACTGAGTGGTAATACTAATATTCTAGGGACTGGGCCCCCAAACTACAATGTGGTACCCCCATATAGATGAGGGTTCTGTTCCTCTACATATTGAGTGGTACCCCTAATGGAATACAGAATAGGTCCCATACCAGCTAGGTTGTACCCCCTAACAAACTAGGTATATGTTCTTAATACAAAGTCATCCCCTATTGTAATAAAGCGTTGATCCACAACTTAATTATTGGAACCCCACTGAATGAATTGGTATTGATTCATCTATATAAATAATGGAACCCTCTTAAGAGACTAGTGTGTGTCTAATAATTATGATTGTTCCCCCTCCACTGTAAGGTGTATTTCCTCCACACCATTAATTTTTTGGACAAACACACAATATACATTGATGATGGACCCCTGGAGGCTGATGCATACTCATCATCCCAGAATGGTATTTGATTTTAATATCCCCATTCACCCAAATATGGGATTATTTTATGAGAACCCACATATATATATATATATATTTGGGTGTTATTTACCACTTTTTTTTGACTATATCGATTATGTCTCATATTTCCACCTCTTCAGTTATTTTTGGTCATACTGGGAATGTATATACTCATACCTACATGGGATTTTCCATACACATTCTATATTGGGTCAAGGTGAGAAAACGATGAGATCTATTTTATATAAATTTTTCTCTAGTTTTTTTTTCAGGTTGTGACATATTTTATGGTTTGGTTTGTATTTATCCCATTAATTTTCATATTACATTATTGTACTCCTTTTTTTCCTAGAGGTCATAAATTATTGGGTTTTAGTAAAGATGTAATTGTATTTTATTGTCATACCTATTTCTTTTTACATGGATTTGTTTGGCTTCATCCATACATATACATTAGGTAAAGGCCTCCAATATTAGTTACTCCATTTTGGCACTTGTCGCTAGCCCCAAACCAATGGAAGTGGGATTAGGGTTGTGGAATTTGAGTCATCAGGTATCTAGGAGGGCCCTAGTGGGTTATATAATAATAAATCAATTCATTTGGAACCCCAATGATTGAATGATAATTTTTTATTAAATTTTATAATTTAAACAAAAATAAAATTTTATGACTGAAAATGTATACATATTTTTATATTTTAGATCATCTTTCTAAAAAAATATTTTGAAATATTTTTAACAAAATTACATGAATCCAAATAATTCACTTTTTTTAAAAATTAATGAACATTTCTAAAGATGAATTAAATAAAAATATATATCTAATGTGAAAATAAAATCATGAACATATTAATGATGATAATTGAAAAAAAATCCAATTTAATATTATTCGAATATAATGAAAAAAATACATATGGAATTAAATTTTACATAAAACATAACTTTGATGAAGATCATATTTTAAATTTATTATAATTCAAATAATCAATAAAATTATAACATATAATTCATATTAGATATTTTTGTGTTTTGAAGTGTGAGAATTGAGAAATACTTCCTAGAAGTTTCTCTATGTAATGATATACTCCCATGGATGTTTTATATAAGTGTTATTTTTCACGACATATATGTGTGTCTGTGTGTAAATAACGAATTTTGTACCCCAGTCCAATTTTCATCCATACACATGATGTTCTGAGAAAACATGTTTGAGATTCACACAACAATAGAATTTCACAACCATTCATTATATTTTTTAATATTAAGATTCCATGATACTAATGTCCAAAAATATATTTTTATCTCTCTATTTTAAAGATCCAACATTTTGGATTTCATGGATAATGATCAATGCATGTGTGACATGTATTTGAATGAATCATGAATCTGCAACCCCTCAATTAATACTATCAGCATGAAATATAATTGAATTACCTAACATAATATTAAAAATGTAACAGATTGTTCTTGAGTTTATATAAAAAAACCTATTCCATGATGGACAAAAAAAATTCTATGTAAAAAAATTTCACAAAGATCAAGGTTTAAATAAAAACCTAAATAATGAAAATCCCATACCCAAGTGATTATTTCAATTCCTCATTTCACATAAATCACAATCATTAATATTGTGGACTCAAGGCTGATATTCTGATTCAATATATATCCCTTCATAAAAAATATAATTTTATGACTCAGATCATCAACCTTTATCTACAGGCCACATTCATATTGAATAGGTAGAATAGTATCCTTTCATTTTCGCATAAACATAGAAACTCTCACACCCATTTAGTTACATTAGTTTTTTTGGTAAATAACCATTCTTAGTAATATAATTATAATAGTAAACCACTGAACATTGTAAACAAATTTTGGTCAAGCTAAACGACATAAGTGTGATCCCTATTCAAAAAATCCAAACCGAAAAGTAGAAGTTTGGAATCATGATATATAAGTCACACCACATTCTACGATGTAAACAATTTGATTAAATAACCTTCCTAATTAAATGATGATAAATTATGTTGTACAACTATGTCATAATACCATAAATTTAAATTAGGAAACTATATGGGTTTTTAATCATGTTTTCTAGATGGATAGGTAGTAAAACTATTTAAGAATCAATCATAACATTACCATCAAGGCATATCCCCCTCAGGTTATAGTATATATAAATATTGACCATCTTTTTTAGTTGTACCAAAAACTTCTCCATATCTCCACCAAGTCTCTATTGAAAATAATCAATTTTATATTCTAATTTTATGTTAACCTATGCCTACATTTATATGCTGATCATATGTGGATCTATCCCTATTTCACATTGACCTATTCCCTCCAATAAGTGAAATTAATATGTAGATATAATTCCATTTTTTTTGTCATAATACACCCTATATGATGATCATAATGTGAGATATATATCATTTTGCATCAGAAACCTATCCTTCCTCAAATTTAAATCAAGGGGAGTCCTAAATGAGGAGACAATTGTGACTTATTTTATGATCCTGTAATGATTATTTGAATACCATATGAATCATATGAAATGATCATCTTATATATGTACCATTCCCATTGCATATTATTTTTAGATTCCTAAAAAAGGTAATGGCTCTCACTTATTTTAAAAATGAACTGTATGCACCTCTTGATATTTCCAATTTTTCAATGGTTATTCCATCTTTGATCAAGCTTCCAAAGGCAATATAGCTTTCTCTGACAACCATAAATCTTGGATCATTGATCACTTCTCCTATTCATTCATCATTTATTATCTAGTTGGGGACTCATAGCTTCCAAAAAAAAGAATCTATTTTAGAGATGTACTATATTTTAATTTTAAATTGCATAATCAACTTTGATTCTTGGAGGTCACATTCATTGCTACAGATACCTCATTGTGTTGTTCATGTACCTCTCCAATTATCACGTCTGAAACATTTAACACATACTCATAGTGTATTTAGTGGATTCTAGTGGCTAGATTTTGTGTTAATCATCATCTACTATTCTCCTTTGACAGTGTTGTTGGATCATGGGATCTAGTCTCTTCGGCAAGGGTTTCTTATCAAAAACTCAATTCCCTATATATCATTGTATATTTATTGGATGACTTAATTTTTGCTTGGTTAGAATCCTCATGTTCCCTGGGAAGATGGGGGTTCTACATGATGTGGTGGTATATAGAGATTCATTAGGGAATATATTATCCACGTGCACATGTGTGGGATTTTATTCTAGTCCTCCCCATCCCCTTACATAATGGTGCCTTATTTCAGGTCATTAGAGATTCTCTTGGGAACATTTTGTGTGAAGATGACTAGACCATGCTTTTGGATTAATCAAATGTATATTAGATCTACGTTATCATTTATTTTTTCCAACCCTCTATAGCATAAAATCATTCTTCGTGTCTAGAACCCCTTTGATTTCATCCATGTACTCCTATAAAGAATTATTCCTATATTATATTCCTTCTACAACCATCAAGGGAACTCAAACCCATTTTCCATGTAGCAGTACATTTATGTTAGGTGGAATCACATCCCTTTATCTCTGAGAATGATTTTGACTATTTACTTTAATGCCTTTTTTCCAGTCCAGTTGGTTCTTTGGGAGTTATGTTGCTAACCCTCCTTGAGTGGCCCATCTCTAGGACCTTTGATGATTTTTTTATAGAGGATGCAAGGGATCCACTATCCCTAGACATCTATTACTCAAATAATGTTTATGGGAATACATGTGTGGCTCTGGTTGTTTTTATAAACTCAAGATTTCCTCCCTCAACTAATCAATTTAATACTCGACATGTATTTATGTGGCTCTCTGAAGGTATGGTTCTCCTTGGACTTCATTCCAATCCCCCCCTCCATTCCGACAAGATAATTTGTCAAGGTGACCATTCATTCAAAAGGTTCTTCTAAGACTACTAATAATGAGGATTCTCATATATTGTTCCATTATTCAAAATCCCCTCCTATGTCCATGCTTTACAGCTAGGATCCCACCCTACCCCTTCTAGCAGTAACCATGTCCACACCCATAGGTATGTTAGGTATCTCTGATGTAGAATATTAGGAGGCCTTATTTATTTCAGCGATTATATGAATTTTACTCAACACCAACCCCTAGAATATATCCACCCTCTACCTATTACCCCGCCTTTTTATTTCTTTGGTACACGAAATATATGTCAAATTAAAAATCATGGTGAATCATCTCTTCATACAAAGAGGAAATGCTGCCTAGGGCCAATGCGAGACATCCTCTTTTTAAATGTTATCTTTTCTTATTTGGAATACCCATAGACTTGGAGCCCAGTATAAAATTGATTAAATCGATAATGAGGTACATTCCAAAATGGAATATCTAGATATAGTTTTGGATCCCAACCATTGATGTTCCATGATTGAAAATTTTATCCATACAATCATAATGTCTAGTTTCATGCAATCTGATTCTTAGAACCCTCCCTTATGGATTTTCTAGAACTCATTAATCAGTTTCAACCAAGAAAAGGATTTAGATCATTGTATTAGTATATAAATCATGAATTTATCTCAAAAATATTCTTTAGTATTTTTTTATGAGATCTTTGATAATGATGAATGATCTATTATTTTCCATGAACTATAATCGTTTGATCCTAGGGAATCCAACATGTTTTGGGGGGGGGGGAGACTATAAAATGGTAGTGGAAACAAGTGATATGGTAGATAGGGTAACCATTTCCAATGGAAATAGACTGTATTTCTCTTAATTCAGGACTCATTATGGGATGATGAACTCGGGTTCCTAAGGGAGGAATTTCACATTGTGTAGTAATAAAATAGGTGGACATCAGACATATTATAAATTGGACAATTTCCTTTCAAATTTCCATGTAATTTCTATTTACCAAAATCTCCATGTCCCCCACATATTCAGTTGTGTCTCGGGCTATTACCCACTCTTAATCAACCATTCAACCAGTCATGATTGTTCTTATTCTCATAGTTATTCCCAATTGTGGATTAAATATTCATGATATTACCATATAGTGGAAAAATATTATAATAAACCAATTCATGTGAATTCATGGTAAATATTACATAAATAATTAAAGAACATCAGAGAAGATATTATGTTCTAGATTAATAACTGATCTTCCCCTACTTGGGACTGTGATGTAGTCTAGTTAAAGTTTGACCACATGGAATCCAATATTAAGAAATACTCAGACAAAAACATTTTTAGGGAGCTTACTATTCAAAAGGATAAAAAAAGAATTTTTTTTATATGAGTGTTCAGATCGATAAAAATTAAGATTCATATAGATTCTTTAGGGTGATTAGAACACACCATACTTTCATTCTTTCATTAAAAAAATTGATGTTTAACACGACCTAATATATGGATGAAGTAATGTTTCTACAATGATGATCAAAATTTTGTTGGTATAATGGTGGGGGCCTCTTTCAAGGACCTTTTTGTTTAACCTAATCACATGATGGATGAAGGATATATGAGGTTCCATGAAGATATTACTTGTATTATTTCTGAGGTTATGTATAGATCTGAAACTGAGAAAATTGAATCCAAACCTCATGAGGAAGAAATATTAGGGGCTGTGAAAAACCTCAATCCAGATAATCCCCAATGCCTGGATGGGTTTTCTGGATTCATATGTAGAGCCTAATGGATCACTATTAAACCTGATATGGTTGTTCTATTCAATATTTATTTTATTTATGGATCCTTCCATGAGTTACTAAAACCACCATGATGGTTCATATTACTAAAATTAAAAAAATATCCATTATTTAACAATATCGCCACATGAATATGTGAAAAATCATATATATAGTTTTTATCACCATTAAAAATAAAAGATTAAGTATTAATCTCCTCACTAGATCACTAATAAATATCATTGATTTGTTATAAAAAGATCAATTCAAGGGGATATTAATTTATCTCAATAGGTCTTTAATGATCTTATCACCAAAGACCATTGATCAAATATGGGGTTCATGTTATATATGGGAAAGGATAATAAAAATATTTAGTGTCCTTTCATTATTAATGCTTTGATAGGTGTTCACTATTTCTCTTGGGCATCTGATTTTGTTTTCAAGTGTTTCATCTCTAAATGGATGGTGGTTTGTTTCATGAGATGGAATTATTGGTTCTTCAATGTGGTCTAAGGGTTAAGGATAGGGTATCCCCTCTCCATGAGTCGATTTATTATTTCCTATTACATTCCCAATTGCCTCTTTAAAAAGTCTATAATACATGGCATTATCATTCCATATCAGTGAAAATAATAATCTTGTTGTATCTCTCATATCACATTTTCTAATGGTATGATCATTTTCATGAATAGTGGCATGATTTCATTTTAGGGAATTAATAAAATTATCTCGGATTATTTCCACTAGAAAATCTAGATTGTTGACTTAAACAAGAGTCAGTTTTCCACCCCAAAAAAATTCATGGACAGAAGGGTCACTACACTAAGTAGAAGGTGGGAATAAAGAATGGATCCTTCCCAAGGGCCTATTTTAGAACCATTTACTCCCTATTATGGGTTTGTATATACCATATTTTCATATTTTTGGGAAAATAATAGTTCTAGTTCATAAATAAAAATACCATTTCTTATCTTTTGATGTGAGAATCATCTTTTACAATATTTTCTTGTTATCCATCCCATGCCATGCTCTCTTGGCAACCAATGTTCCAGGGGGTGATCAAAAAATTTAATATTATTATATCTTACTTCATAATGGACTCTCACAATGAGGGGAAAAAGATATGGAAATTAGAGAATAGGTTTCAAGACCCATTCTGAATGGTGGCATTGATGTGTGTAGTATTGTTAGTATGGTGCATGGCATGTGTAGGAAGCTGGTGTGGGATGTTATTGAGGAACAACCTCTGTAGTGTTGATTTAGGGATACTAAGATAAATAGAGGCTAGAATTTATAAAATAGAATCAATGTGTATCTATGGTATGAGAATTCTTTAAATAATCAATCCCTTAATCCTTTCACAAGATGTATTATGGGGTGGGTAGAGATTTCCTTTTGGAATAATAATAGAGTGGGTTCTCCCCTATGGTTTCTATGATGTTTGGTCACCAACATAACCATTATACAAGAATTCATATATCCAATATTTATCATTGTTTAGTTGGATAGTAATCAACACAAAAACATTTATATTTTTGAACATATGAATGAACTGGACTAATGTGTTTTCACTACATCGACTTCATCAACATTCTCATCATAGGAACACCAGAGGGTGTCTACTAATGTGGATCAACCAAAATCCTAGGTCTCGACCTTGTGGTTTAAAAAAACATGTCAATCACAAATTTTCTGTTTGATTAATCTTAAACTGAGATCTACCTATAGATGAAAATGTAAAAAAATTGGGTGTTCTCCATTTTCAATATTCATGTGCTTCAAAGAGTATAGAGAGGAATTTCATAGAGTCTCTTAATTAGAAGTTAATGTTAATGTTATGTGTGAAGAGGAATTAATGACTTCATGGGTGTTATACATTGGATTGTAAGAATTCTTCCTTATTTAACAATTTATTTCACAGTGTAGGGAATGCTGGTTTAGAAAGTAAACCTCATACCATTATCCTGGCATCTAGGTGATGATGAATTTGTGTAGAAAGGAACAAGGACGTAAATTAGGCGATTAAGTGTTCAACAACGTATTTTGTGGAAATAACTATGTTCATCCTACATGACATGGTCCATCTCTATACTAAATGGAATGATACCCCCTCTCTTATCACACATAAGGTGGGTTCCTTTGAAATTTTTTCAAATAATCTTGGCCACTCGGTTACATGGTTCCCTCATCCTCTTCGCCTTGTGGACAACATTAATAGCTCATGATCTATGAATGACATAAAAGGTGGGGTTGTGGTTTGGGACTCCATGGGATGTGTTATTTTTTATTTTTCTTCTCAATTGGGTAAATAAAATTCCCTTATATACAAGTTTTTTTAAATTCATACATGTCTTCAACCATTTAGGCATCAGAATATTAGTCTCACTATAGTTGAAAGAGACTCTAACATTATCCATGAGTCCATGAATGGAATGAGTAATGTTCCATGCTATATATAATATATTTTTAGATGTTTAAGTACTATTATAAGCAATGGAATATAAATTCTTCACCCTTGGAGAGTGAAATAAGGTTGCTGATCACTATGATTCTTTGGCTTCGCCAAGCCTCAGTATTATTATCCACCAGACACAAATTCACTCTCTATTGTAGGGAATAATCTTGTACAATGGGATGTGCTCAGACTTCACCCCTTCAAGCCTTCATAGTATCCTAATTGTTTTTGGGTTCATGTATTTCATTCTTCATTTTATGAAAACTTTTTAATAAAAATATATATATTAGAATTATGCTCAGATTTCATCCCCTTGTGAAGAGAACAAGATTCATCATGTTTTCGGAATGATGTTGGTTATGTTATGTGAAAAAATTATCACGTCTTATAACAAATTATCTCAATATTTTCACCATTGATGATTATCCATAAATTCAAACAGTCTCTATGGGATGAGTATAGGATACTAATTTTTATGAGGGCTCGGTTACTTAGTTGAAAAATCATGATTTCATTAAGAAATTATAACAAAATATATCAATGAAATTTGTTTAAAACCTCATTTGAAAAATAAAAATAATATAATATAATGAGGAAAATATTTCTTAGGCAATGAGTCCCATATAAACTTATGTGATGATCATTAGATTCCCTCACAATATTATATGATAAAAGTATTTCCCTATTCCCAAATACAAATCATAGTCATTAGGTACAACCTCAAGGTGGTTTCTCTATTATAGAAGGGAGATATATAATTAACTACTATCCATAATTTGATGGATTCTAGAATAATATTCAAGATAATGAATTAATTCTATATGTGGTACCCATACTAGAAAGTGAACTCAATGGATGAATCTATAAAAGAAGGTATATCACCAAATTCATCCATTTTGATCCGCAGAGTTTACACCATCAACCCTAATGGCTATTGGTTTTTTGAATTATTGAATGTGGGAATCAGGTCATAACTGTGCATATTATTTCCTAATGTTGATGTAGGTCTTTGGGTAAAGTATCAAGAATAAAATGATAAACCCAATTTGAAGTCCATATCATATAATATTATGATGATGAGTAACATTTTGTGTGTTGGGGATATCCATAATAAAACATATTCTCACCATTTTATTTAAATTCACTTTCATAACTCTACCCATCATGAATAACTTGTGAACGTCCCTAACCACAACCTCAAATAATGGAGTTAAGATAATATCCTTCAATAAAATCCAACGCAGGTAAATCCATGGATTGAAAAATAATTCTCGTATAGTTCTTGTGAAACCCAACACCATTACCCCAACATAGATTATCCAATAGAGGGTCATCAATTCCCCCATTCACCACTATGAGTTTGAAGGAGATATTCCCACATGAATGATTGTTCATGCAGATGTTGAATCTACAGTTCTTCTCTAAAAAAAATAATGGTCTCCTATTAAACATATTACCCCCATTACAATTGAAAAATTCATCAGTAGTATTTCACTAGAGTTCTCACATTCCAACTTCTCTTATTCTTAGTAGGTAAAGGAAAATGAAGATATGGTTACCACAAGAACCACTATGGAATGAAATTGTTTCTAAACCACAACACCATGCTCAAACAGATCACACAGGAACATTCAATTGATAATAAATACCATGTTTCCCGATTTAGTGTATGAGATTACTCTAATAAAAAAATAGATATTAAAAATATAGTTAATGATATATTTCATCCATTATTACCAATACTAACTATTTTATATTTCATATACATTCAATATAATTTCATCTCCTTGAATGTCCTCCTTGTAGGGCGTCCAACACCCACCATATATACTCTATCCAAAATACCAACAATAATGTGTATGGAAAGGAACCCTAATACTTGGGAAAGATGAAACAATGATAACATATATTTTAAGTCCAAAATAAAAGTAAGTGGAACCCTATCATGGCTAGAAATGATCATTCAATATCTAAGACCTCACTAGACATTAAATATATGTTTACATGTCCACCACCACAATCAGGTGTAGTCACCCGTCTTCTAAGGATGAAAATTCCCAAGGATGATGTCAAAAGAGGAAGTAAAGTCCCTATAAAAATGAATTTATATAGAGTATGTTTTATTTACATTCATTGTGAATCTTTTTAACAGGCCCACATATCCACAATATATATTTAATCCTCTTAAACATTTGTTGTGGGAGAGATTTCATGTCATATCCCAACATTATTTGATGAGGATAAATATATTATTGAGTCATATAAACAAAAAAATATCCCCCAGTTAGAAGATAAAAAATTGCGATCATCTAATGGAATTTTTATTAACCTCACATCATATTATCAAGAAACCTTATCACCCCATGGTAGGGTGATAATTGTGACAACACTACCTAATAAAAATACTCAAAATAAGAGGTTTACATAACTCCCATAAAAACTTTTATTTATCACAATTCTCTAGAGTTTTATAGTCCCGTAGTTGGAGTTGAGGGATATTATGTGATTTGGTGGGAATTCATATTCAATGAATATATTCTAGTTATGATCTGAATTCTAGATTCCCTGTATTTCTCTATTCAAGAATTAAATTCTAAAAATTACATGAAACCTATATCAAAGAACCTATAGGAATTGTTAAACAACTATCAAGGTAATTATAATAGCTATTCAGGATTTCTCTAAAAACATCGATCCCCCTAATAGTATTTACTAATGTTCGTACTCATTGATCTTATAAGGTCTTGAATACCTGAACCTTATAAATATGGATTGATATTATTTATGTGTGAACTAAATGTTTCAAAATGATGAACAAATTTTATAAGATTCATATTAAGATTTAATAATTAGAGGATGGGGAAGCATTCCATTCATTAAATAATTATCCTCATACATAAATGATGAAAACATCATGACGTTCTACTAAATGATGCCAGAAATCCTCAACTGATGACCACCAAAATTGTGAATTTTAGAACTGAAAATCCACTTATTGATGAGGAGTATGATGTAGGTGATGAGACTTATGAGGTGGATCCATCCCATAAGGAAATAAGTAGATAAGATAATTCTCATATCTATGACCACACAAATTAGTGGATATAAGTTAGAAGTCTCAGAAGACATAATATGGAAGAAATGATGGAGCTGAATCACTAATATATCATCAATGGAAAGGGTACAGATCAGACCACTGGTATTATTTTTTCCACATATGAATAAAATGTCCATAATATTTTCACTGCATTAGTGAAATTATTTTTTTGGTACAAGCATCTCAATAATGAAATTCGATGGGGATAAAAAACAATACTAGAGAACATTCATTTTGGTGTTGTGACACTTCATCAGGGAAAATGATGACAAACAGTTCTTAGTAGATCAACCATAGTTAGTGTAGGTGGTTCCATGTATCTGACAAGTACCATATGAGGTGGCTCCATTTAGTTATGAAATACCCTTTTATTTCACATAGATCCATCCCTTGTAGATCAATGTGATTTCTAAATACTAGATAATTCCCACTACACTACATGAGCCAGTTCACCAAATTGGTGGGAAGATTATTGAGATACACCCTTGTGATGGCTAAATCAATATAATAACTTTATATAAAATATATGTGGAAAATTAATGAGCCACAGTGTAGCATGAATTTTATCTATACCTAGAATGGGTGGATCATATCCCACATTTTTCAAATTTTAGTATTCTGATCATCTCCGTCTCAAATAAAACACATGACCTAACAAAACACAATTATTGTTTCACTTATTAGCTTATTTTGATTTTGGGAGTATCAGAGCATGAGGAATAATCCAATTTCTAATTCCCTTTATTTCCATTTAAGACCTTTTGCATCAACTTCCACTTTCTAGTTCAATGATCCATCACCACCAATTGGATATTAATTATAAATTTCTCCCCCAATTAATCTACATTTTTTGAAGAATGAGCATCACTAGCCTCTGCTATTAAAATAAAATGGAGAATGAGAATTTCGATCACTTTCATTCTATGTCTAGAGGCTTTATATTTAATTTTTATGAAGAATTTATATATGAAAATTATACAGGGACAAAACAATAAAACTAGGCTATATCCATGAACCTATAACTCTAGTTTTTCAAAAACATGGATATAGGTATTTTTCAAAGGATATAGCCATTGGTTCTTATAAAACTATTCATATAGGGTATATTGTTAATGGTTATAGCCACAGGATAGTGAAACTGTGGCAATATAGTTTTTCTTTTAATATCCATATCCATGATTATATAGAAACATTGTGACAAAGTGTTTTTTGAAGGTCTATAACCCTAATATTTTGAAAACTATGGCTATAGTGTCTTTTTTCCATGGTTATAGACATGATTTTTATAAAAAGGTGTCTATAGGTTCATTTTTTGATGATTATAAGCACAATTTGTGTAAAACCATGGATATAGTGTTTCTAAAGAAAATAGTAACAATTTTTTCAATACCATGGCTATAAAGTATTTTTCCAATTTTTATAGCCACAGTTTTTCAAAATTGTGGATAATGAACACCCACCCTTGTTCAGGAAAGCATTATTATGAGAAGGATGACCAAGAAGGTATATATCCACAATATACATGGTATAACTACTATTTTTCTAATAATATATATAACACACACACATAAAAATATATATAAATGTAATGATTTCTATGGTGTAGTGGATAAAAGCATAAATACTATAGGTGATGTGTAGAGATCGAATCCCTCGATAATTTTTTATATCCTTGGTTTACTAGGGCTATAGCCACAATTTTACACCATGGAATAACTCCTATATGAACAACACAAAATCATGGCTCTAGGTTGACTGCCATATTAAAAAAATATGGGAGTTATTATATTTCAATGGAGGAAAACCATGTGGAAAACTTAGTGACCATGATTATAGCCTATAGTAAATGCCATTCCAATATGTGCCAACGATAGTTCAAACTGTGTCTATATATAATAGCTACATTTTTTGCCTTGAATATAAAAATAATTTATACTTCTAGGATTTCCATGGAGAACATCCATATTGATTTGGTCATGATCCTAATATACCTAATGTATCATGGAATATTATTAATGCTTTTCTAAATGTGAATTGTTCTATGTAGAGGATGTGTAGGGGAAGAATAAAAGGTATCTCTAATTACCCAATGTCAAACATGGAATCCTAATAGAGAATAAATGTATTATTTTATATAGAGGATAAATATTAAACCATTTTTTATCTATAAGGAACCATAAAACAATCTACATATATAACAATCATGGGTATAAAATGTTATATAGGCCCCCCAAAAGGGACAATAATCAATAAAAATTTTGGAATAAATGAGTAGGGTCTACTGATTATGGTCAAATTTGGTCTCATTATTTCTCATATATTTAATGGAGAAAAACCTTATGATGCTTATAGATGTTCATAAACTATAATAGGTATTGTAAGATAACTGTTAAAACCACCTCACATAACAGAATGGTAATAGAAACATAATTAGGGAGTATATTTTAATCATATATTTCCCATAGGAAAAAGTTGTTTATAGAATAATTTAATTAATAAATTTTGTAATGAACTAAAATTGTATTTACATTACCCCTAATGGTAATCATGATTCAGATGAATGTCATGAACCCTCTCAAAATGGTTCCAAAAATATCTGGTATAAGATTTCCCCAAAGACAAATAAATTATCATATTTTATTCTTGACAACCAAATGAATTATATAGTACCTCATATGGTATAATTTCTATATCAATAAATGTTTCTAAATTTCAAAACATATTTAAATTAAAAAAATCACCAAAAAACACATGGATAATCCAAATACAATTTATTTATTGAATAATGTTTTACCCTTAAAGAAATAATTAACCTTGTGTGAAGAGGATGTTCTTTATCTCGTTTTGTTTATGGGGACTCCCCTAATGATGATAATGATTTTAATTATAATCATCCCATTAGGTTGGTGTATTATCATGGATATATTTTTAGAGATGCATTATATCAAAAAAAAATTCACACCTTATAGTCACAGAAATGAAAATGGAAAACACACATCATAATAGAAATATACATGAGGAACTACCTTTCAATATATCTATTATGATACTGAGATGATAAGATAAGCATTTCCCAGTGATTATAGTGAAAATTCTTAATTAAGGAACCTATAAATTATTTTTATAATCTATTCAACTCGTTAATCTTTTGGATCATCCATGGCCATCAATTGTTATACTATAGTAATTAAATAGATAACATCGCATGAAACATAAAAGTTAGGCAAAATCAAATTAACTAAATATACCCGACAAACTTACAACCAATGAGAGTCTCATTTTATTACCAAATATTCACCTTATTATGATGTATTCAAGAATATTTATAGGATTTTACCAAATGTTTCAACCGATAATATGAAAAACCATTAAATTGATCTTTTTGAGACCCTCATTAATGCCCAACATAGACCCATGGAGTTTGAGACTGTTGTTTATAATATCAATTCATATTTTGAAAAGAAGTTGAGTATGATGATTATCAAGAAATATTTTCCTTCTTTATAGAGGATGAGGTTGTGATCATCTAGAGCCATATTATCCCCTAATAATTTTCAAGGAACAATAATGGAATCACCTTCATCTACTATCTGGTAGACAGTATATATTTGATCAATATCATCCCAAAATATATACTCTAAATAATTTGGATATGAGGGAAGATTATATACCCATATAACATGATATTATAGGGTTATAATTGAATTATTTAGAATCCAATTTGTTTGATGTAGCGAAATACCTTGTATGGGGATTTGATATTTAACATCAAATTCATGGTTGTTTTTTACGACCATTCATTCAGTGACATAATGGGAAAGTATTTTATTAGTTACCATTTAGTACTCCATCATCATATCACTGGTACCATAAAAAATTCCTCAATGCTTATGTCTGATTTATCCATAGTAGTACCTCTCCCTTTTACTCATTTAAATAAAATGAAATTGATTTTTAGTTTTTTAAATGTTATCGAATTTACCCTTAGGCCTAATAACTAGTTTCTTTCAATGCCCCAAATTATTTGGGAAATAACTCAAAAATATCATGAGACGATTTGAAGAGTAAAATTATATTTTTATTTCACAATATATAGTCAAGAGCACAAGAAATTCAGAAAAAATTTCATTATTCAAAAAAAGATGAATTTCACTCATTTTACCACATAATTATGTGAAGATAATGTTCTATTGAATACCATAAATATTATTCCCATTTCTTACAAAAAATATTTATTTGATTATTTTTAGTTACTAAAATCACAGTGTATAGTAATGAACATAAATGACATATTTATTCTCTACCAAAAACTATTACTATATAATTTTAGGATGACATCTTTAATGAATTCCATAAGGGATATGAGTTAGAACCCCTATCAAAATTTCATTAATGAAACCAAATTGACAGTAGTATATATTGAATTTCAATACTAATTCTTAGGAAATGAATCCATATTTTAATCTAGAATTACTAGAATAATTAGTCACTTCCTCCCTCCAGTCCTCATTCTTTAATTTAAGAGTCTTGGATGAATCCCCTAATATAATTGAATATGGAGTATCCAACTCAATATATGCTTTAGTACATGTGAAATTTCGCATCAATGATCAGCTAAGGGAAAAATGAATTAGTGTCATCATACCCAATGATGATAAACAAAAACATTTCATATTTTTAAAGAATAATAATAAAATATATGTGTCAATCTATAATGATATTCTAGGGCATGACCACAAATTTTTTCATCCATCATCTTCGACTTCCAGAAATCCCCCATGTATTCAAAATTACATAGAGAATATGAACCCAATTTCATAGAACAATGTTTGATGAAAATATTGATAAGATAATGATTTTCAACTTCATTAGGGTGGCTCAATACCCAAGGGATATAGAAAATAATGTCCAATTTTATAATAGGAATATGAAATCATACATTCTGTTAGCTTCTAGACCATCATCCCCCACTTTCCTCATGATGAATTACCAATGATAAAAACCATGCATGTAATAGATGAATCTATCATATTCTAATCACTCCTTTTTTTAAATAGATATTATTTGTATGATGAAATTTTGGTGGTCCCATAAGAATAAGGGGGGACTATATTCATGGAAACACACATAACATATTTCTACTAAGGGTATCCATTTGGAATAATGAAATTTAGTGAAAATTATTATTTATCCTTGTAAAACAAATTCATAACCCTCATTGGAATCAATGTATAGTTCTATATTAATTTATATATTTTCAAATTCTAAAAACACAAAGAATATTTAAATGATCATGTTAATTTGTCCATATAACTATTTTAACACCATAAATAAATTTTTATTCAAGGTATATATTCAGGGTTAACAATAAGATGTTTATTTTCATTGATTTCATGTAAAAAGGATTAATTATCAACTTAAACAATAGAAATTTCATTATTGAAATGCCCCTCCATGGAATTAGGGAGGGTTGATATTCCTTGAAGGTAATTTTTAACATATTTGGTGCTCATTGTCATGTACATTAGGACAATATTAAACCATTTCTATGATGATGATAAAAATATATGCATATCATTGGGAAGAATAATTTCAAACCAAATTAAAATATATACTGGAGTTTGTTCTTCATCATCATGTTTTGTTGTTTCATGTCTGAGTGATTCCTTTGGAACTATATCTCAGAGCAATAGAATTGTATCATATCACCCTATTAGATCAATATAACAATAATGGAATTTAAAATAGTATATACTATCTTATTCATGTGATTTTTAACATCATTTATAGATATTCTCATGTCATGAGAATTTTTTGCGCCTTTGCCTTTGCGGTCAAATATTTTCATACTTATCTATAGAACCATTTTGTCCAATTGATCTCACTCATTGACTAATGCAACATCATCCTAAATTTCCCAATTTTTGTTAAATATATTGTGTTATTTGAAATAATCATAAATTTTTTTAATAGGTTTTATCCCAAATATGTTCATCAATGAATAATATTTTTCATAGTTTATTCAAATCCACCTAAAACCTCATTGAATATTAATTTTTTTTAAATTTATAATGAAATAAATTGTCTACTCCAAATAAATCATATAAATCAAAAATAATCACATACATTTTATATAGAATATATAGATTATAATAATGAATCAATTAAATATGCTTAATATTGTTTACTTTTCATATTTTTATTAACATCTTTATGTAAATAATTTTCTAATAATTTCCCTTCACGATGGATTAAACCAAAAAAATGGATTAGTATAAAACCCTCACATCCAGAATTAAGGTGTCCCTTATTATTGAAATTTTAGTGTTTAAAATTTATAGAGACCCAAAATGGTGATAATGAAGATAAATGATGAATAAACCATTATTAAAAAAGGTCTTATAACATCACATGAGTACAAAAATGAGTCCATGGATTAATTTCAATTAAATCTACTAGTGACTTATTTTAATTGGTATATAAATTATCAAACATATTCATGGTAATTTTTGGGAATATATCTTGATTATTTATTAAAGGATGGTAAGGTTGCCCATAATATAAAATTATTTTTAATTTACCCTATCACTCCTAATCATGATGGACCTAATGTTAGTAAACATGATTCCATCTTTTCCTTAAGAGTTCCCCCAATTTACTATGATATAGAAATATAAATGTCAGTTAAAATCATCAATATACCACCAATAACATGGAAATATTGTGTTAATCTAGATATAGAATTATATTATTTGTTGTAAGGTGGTGACTATTATCCACTATAATAGTCCAAAATCATTGAAAACACATTGTAGACATACATTTGATGGGATCCGTATCAATTTCATTTAGGGGATGTAAAATTATCATTTGTAGTATAATTTCATTTTATGTGATGCAAATATCACTAACTTGGATTGAATATATCTCATAATGCATTAAAAATGAGATAATTTTTCCCACTGTTGTTCGTATCTTCAGGCAATACAATAATTATGTTCATATATGAAAATTACACACCAAAATTATGGATTAGACTCTAGAAGTACCCAATTAAATCAATACCAATTATAAGGAGACAAAATAATTTCAGAAATCAATATTACATCTTGTTAGTTTATTATCCAATAACTATAACTAAGATCAAAACCATAAAAATATAGGATTTGTGTCTTTATAAATTTGGATCCATATAGAACATGTACATATAAAATTGATAATATCTCCCTATAATGTTCTTCCCAACTATAGGATATTTTAGAAATATCATACTTATAACATTTAATTGTATCCTGGGGATATAAAACCTAATTATGGGTGCAGTCAAATTCCGATTAAGGGTAAAAAGTTAGATATCAAAGATTAATTACTAATAACACGAGCATTGTGGTATAATAAAATTTTATTTTCCTTTGAAAATAATACACTATAATAAAAATCCCATTATCAAAAGTCTTGGAATAAATATTGGATGTTCATAATACATGAATTATAAAGGAATATATGACAATAATAAAATAAAAAAATTCATTTTAATAGGATCATTTCATAAAATATGGAATAAAGTTAATCATAATCATAGTCAAAGAAATATTTTGTCCAGTATACACACCAATATTTTATTAAAATATATTATTTTGATAAAAACCCATGTATTTTCTCTAGGCATGGGATAATATCCCCTACAACCACTTTGGGAAATTGGATAACCTCGCATGTGCCTTTTTTTAACTTGGTATGAACTTTTGTATACCCATTTAGTTTATAAAACATAAATATTTACCCAATGCATTGGAGGAATAGAACAAACTAAACTATCAAAAAATCATAATCTATTTATATGAATTCGACTATAACATTAAAAATTAGTCATTTATATATTGTTTAACAAATGAAAAAGTTATATTTTCATCATTATTTCAACAAAATAAACAGAAATAAACTATATAATAAATATGGATGGTATTATTTGATTAAATAATTAGTTAATCATAAGTATCACTAAAGATTTTAGTCATGTATTTTTAAAAAATCATAAAAGAATTTTATATGGAAAATGTACTTTTTCGGAAGTTATAATTTCATATATAAAAATATAAAAAATATTACGGGATTTTTTATCATTAAAATGAACCATGAAAAAATATTAAATTATTTTCAAATAATTTAGAGGCCCTAATTATGGGAATTTTTAACATTTCAATGTTTCATAAAATAATGTTTCATTTCACATTTACTGTAAAAAAGATAAAGGGAAATTGTATAGAAAACAAATGGAACATTATTTTTATATATTTTATGTAGATTGAAAGAAAGCATAAAATTAAGTTATAACATAAATATTAAATGGTAAAAAAATTAATGATTTTTTAATGAAAATTTTAATATAAAAGAAAAAAATTTCCCAAATGAATAGAAAAAAATTAATTTATCCTTAAAACTACTCTATACATGATTAAAGTACATAAATAGAAGAAAATTATATGAAATTATGTAATCTCTTGAAATAAGTATAAGATATGAAACATCAAGACATTTTGGGCATATAGACCCTATAATTTCATTATTATATATTAAAGTATAAACAATATCTATAATATATGTGATTGTAACAAAAAAAATTTACCTTAAGTTCAACATTTAGATAATGTTCATTAACATAATATTCATTGATAAAACCTCTCTAGATTATAGTATAAGATATAAAAATATTGTTCTATTATAAAAAATAGTCCCCACTGACATTGGGAGAAATTTAAGTAATTATTTAAGGTAGTTATTTGGAATTTTAAGAGGCACTTGAAATGTGGAGTTGAGAGGAGAAAGGGTTTTATTTTATAAGTGGGGTGAATTTACACTGGTAATTTCATAAAAAAATAAAATATAATAATTCTTTCTTCAAGAAAATGGATCAAAAATACAGCATATTAGAATTGTAGATGATATGGTTCCAGTTTGTGTTCACATAATAGTGGTTAGACATCTTTATATGGAAGTATTACCCTAATATATTAGTTCAACACCCCATGTAATCCGTTTTTCCCCAATAAAGGTAAATAAATTTTATTGAGTTTACTGTTAATTATTATATAAAATAATATTGAAATCAATAAAAAATTGATCACTATAATTAAAAATATTGAAATAATTTTATTGAATACAATTTCTACAAGAAGGTATTATTATGTTTAAAACAAATCTACCAAACACTTCAATTAATTGTTCCAAAAAAATGAATTTTTAATTTTAACAAAGTTTTTATTACATAATTAGAGTATTGAAAATTTCAATCAGCCCTGTTGGATTCTATTTAATCAAAAGTAACAAATAAAATTTTAAATTTAATAGAAAAATTGTACATTTTTATTATATGAATAGAAAAGAAAATATTCTATAAAACTATTATCCTCTTTACACCTTATATAAAACTTAATCAATTCAAAAATAACAAGTTTTCACAATAATATAATTTCAATATTATGATTTAAAAAACTATAAACTTATAATAAAATAAAAATTATAAAAATTATAAACATTATATATAATATCAATATATAAAATGTAAAAAATCAATGTTTTATGAATCAATATTTCAAAAGAAAAACTTTTCATGACTAAATATTGATAAAATATTAATTATTAATTAAATTATAAATTTTCATAATTCAAATTTGTTTTAATTTTTTCTCATTGTGTGGTTATTCATATTTCAACTAATAACTTAACTTTTCTATAGTGATAATATATTGAATTAGGTTTAATTTATATCATTATTTTTTATAAAAAAATGATATCGAATATTTCAATAATATTTCAAAGAATAAAATTAATTTACTATTTATTATTTTTAGACATTATCAAAAAAAATTATATTTTCAAATGAAATACCATACCACTAATAATAATAATAATTATTTCTTTACTTCATCACATCCTTGGGTTACCATGTATCTTCTTTAATTTTATGGTTCATTTATAGAACATTAACCAACTGAATAAAAATTCTCTGTAGAAATTTATCTCAACTATCCTAGATTTGTACGAGTATTGTTAATATATATTTTTTATAATATAGAGTTATAATATTTCATATTAGTGAATATTAAGTATCATGTATGAAATCACACAAGACAGACACAAGGAACAACTCATGAACATGAGAGTGGTTCGGTGGAAGTTTCATGTGATAAACAATACTCTCTACTCGATCAAGAATTATGAAGGACTAATAGACCTAGGGTTCATTATCACTTTATTTAATAATATAATAACCGTATTCCATGGAGAATTTTATTTGACCACATTATCACTATCTTAGAAGCATTATGTCACCAACGATTGTCAACATAACATATTTATTAACTCTAATATTCATTGATGATCTAGTGAATGGATCAGAATTTCCCTACATTTTAATAATCATGATTAGGTCCTAATAACTATTGTTAAAAAAACCATCATTACATTTTAGTGTTCAAAATTTATTTCCATATAGGTATTCATATTATATTATAAAAATACTTTTGTGGTTTTTTTGTATGATAATTTGAAAAGATGAATACATTGATATGAATCAAATTTTAGGTATATATAACATGTTTTCATTATAAAATCTATTATTTGAAGGGATTCCTCAGTAAAAAAAATGTCAATGGAATCTATAATTTATTAATAATTTATCTGAATCAAAATTCTACATAATAATTTCATAGAAATTATTGGTAAAATATAGTTCTTGATCATATATAGTAAATGTGGTACTTAATGAAACCTTAATACAACCTCCATATATATATCATAGAATGCTGATAAAGATAAATATCATCTATAATAAATGTTTGATATACTAAATTCATAAGGTGATCTATTATAATAGTAATAACATTATATATTATAGTTAGTTTCTAGAGTATAGAGATGAAATACCTAATGTTTTCTCAGATCTCCAGTATCTGAAAGTGTAATGGTTGTGACATCATATTAAAAATATTCTTATAGTCAGTAACATTATAACATACTTTGAACCATGATATATAGTTACCAATATATCTATTCATGTTTTCACACATGATATAATCTTTCATTTATATGTAAATATTTGTACTCCTGTGATTAATAGAGAATGGTGAACTATCAAATTTCTCCAACATATTATTATTCATGTCTACTAATGATGGGACATATAATATTTTACCAAAACTAATCATCCAATCAAAATATATTATAAAATAAGGAACAATTTTTACCTTATTTTTTTATCAACAACATCATCTACTCTAATTTACTGTTTACATGGATATAATTTTGAATTTAAAATTGAAAAAGAAAACATTTATCCCAATCCAACATGATTTCAAACTCAATCCTTTAAAATTACAAAACCATTAGACCATTTTTATTTTCACAAATGATTTTAAAAAATGATCATTTTTACATAATAAATCATCCACATATTTAATTTTCCTAGGTATTTAATGTATTTAAAAATCATAATAATTGAGAAAATCCATCTATCATCTATGGAACATATTAAATAATGTGTTGGGTAAATAATATTTATATTATTTTGTTAGTTTCTATGAATTCTCTTTTAGAAAAAATATTATTCCCCCATATTATTCATTCACATATAACCACTACTAAATCCAGTAAAATAGTCATTTAATACATTTCATGATTATCAAATTCACATAAGGCATAAGATATCACCATATAATTCTTTATAAGAACACATCCTATCCACTTATGCTATGCTTCACAATAGATATATTTCCCACTCTAATACAAGGTAGTTTTATTGCATGTTACTTAACCACACTTCTTTTCATCTCCTTGATTTTTCTCCAAATTCATCTATTAAAAGTAAATTTACACCATTTTGAGTTAATATAGATAATTGCTTAGATATTATTAAACTATTCCTAATACAAATCGATGATATCTGTACAATCTAAGAAGTTCATTGTTATATGTCATAGTGGATAGTCTTTTCAATTATTTAATAACTTATTTCTTTTATGGGTTTACTAATATACCATCACACTATATTTTAAAACCCTCAAATGTAATGCTATATAGAATAAAAATAAATATTGATAATTTTTTAATATCTCTAATATTCTAATATGCAATTTAGAACAACCCATAAGTGATATTGTTTCTATTCCTTTATTATTTAATACATACTAATATCATCTAAAAAATATCAAAAATGATAATGGTAATATATTAAGAATTAAATAATTATATCCATGGTGATATAGAGGTAATTAGAAATACCCAATGAAATCACAATAAATTCGTAGTGTCTATAACTCGAATAAAATAATCTATTAGGTTTATCTTCACATTTGACCCTCAATTGGTATTATCAAGATCCAAGATAAATATATGATATTTGTTTATATCCAAATTAATAATCAAAAATACTATTACTACGGGGTAAAAATACTTTTTCATGATTGTGATGTTGATCAATTCCTAAAAGTCAATTCATTTTCACATTGATTCATCCTTCTTTATAAAAAGAAGGACATGTGCACCCCATGTTGATGCACATGGACAAAAATAATTTGTTATTATGATAATCTTAGAGTATATTATATAATTACTATGAGTAAACTGGAGATATTTAATATATTATATATAAATTGAGTTGGTAATAGGTTTTATTTCAATTGACAATAGGACATCACAGTTCTGAGGAAGAATGTGGAATATATCCAATAAGACATTAAAAATTCCAGTAGAATTTTTATTTAAACTATGGTATGTTTATACCAACTATCTATAAAAAAACCCCATTTGAATAGGTATCATGACCCATACAATGGATGTAGATTCCAGTGGATGTTCAAACTTATCTACACATTTTTTAATGATCATTTATTGGTAAAAAATATCAAATTATACTTCCCGTACTCAATGTTTTATAGGGTATATAATCAAATATTGACAATTCAATCCCAAAATAACATCAAATGCATCTATAGGATGTATAACTATACTTCTATGAATCAAATTTGTGTAATTAATAATTGGAGAAGATTTATAGACATGGGATGCAATCATCGTACCATTAGGTGTTTCCCTGGATGATCATTATGTAATCCTCTAGGATATGAAGTTACATTCCAAGAGAAATTTCATGATACATATAAAGTCACATTTGAAAGATCAAATTATATTATTAAATACCTAAAAATTACTATAAATTCCATGACATCTTCCTCCAATCTTCAATCCTATTTTTGTTAAAAAATTTATACACGTCCCTCAGGAATAAATTATCATATCCATTAGTCAAGTAATCATAAAAATAATTTTAATGATGTCAAAATTTTGAAATAATAATATTACTTTATGTGTCCATTGATTTATCATAGGTCATATATAATTATAATATATTAATATACTTTAGAAAATTTCATATATAAAATGTGAATTAATCTAATCATAAGAATTGGGGTTACAAACCAGGTGTTTATAATTAAAACCACTCATCTTTAACCAGTGTTGATCAAGTTAATTACCATTATATCCCATTATGATTTATTACCCCAACGTGAAACATTACTACAACAACATCCACATTATTGTATCCATGTAGGTATGTATGTTCATAAAAAACTACATACTTCACATTACCATAAGTATATATTTTTTTCTTAGGCTTTAACTTATCTTATGTATTCTTGCTAAATATTCATCATTAAATTTTTCAAAAATACATATCCAATATAAGATAAGAACTATGTAAAATGATGAATTTAATATATAAATATTGTTTTAGATTTTTTAATATTAATTTCATATCATTATGATTCTCAATACATCCATAAATTTTATTGTCTTTGGGAACATGGATACATAAAAAATGGGTATATATGTTATCCAAAACAACACGCAATTTTGTTTTTCACAAATAGTTCCCTCCATAGAAATTTCATATTTAAAACAATTCATTATATATTAGTGAAAAAACATAATGAAGGGTGATATGATGTACTCATTAAGTGTAATCAAGGAAGATATATTTCAGAATTTAAAATCAACATGATAATATGGGTATGGTAACATGAGAATAGTATTTTAAAATAATATATTGAAAGTTATATTTCATTCTCAGGATTCATTCCATAATAAAATGCAGTTCATAAACAAGAATCATAGAGAAAAAAATCAACATGATAACTAAAAGAATACCATTTTCAAGGATCAAGTAATAAAATAGTTGTATAAGGTTAAGAACATTAATAATAGAAGAAATAAAATATTAAATAAATCCATAAAGACACACTACACATGTTTAGATGGGGATAACCATCATATACATACATCGATCTTGGGATACCTTCTAGTTTGTAACATCCTGAACCCCAATGCCACTGAATAGTGCCTTAATTTCGGTTGTCCAGATGGCCTCAGGTGTATCTCCCCAAACATTGTAGTCTTTAAACTAGTAAGGAGATCATATGGTGTGTCTATGGGGAAGATATTCCCTCTTAATCTAGTTTATCATAGTATCAATCATAAAAATAAAATAGGGGAATTACATACTATATCTAAAATTAAATAAAAATCTTGAAGATTGATATATATATATATATATATAACAATGAAAGAAGTAATATCATATAAAAGTGATGGTTATATTTTTCAATTTTTTACACATAATCCAAAATAGGTATATAGAAAATGGTACAAAACATGTATTAATATACAAAATAGGTGAAAGGTGTTATCTTCAGATATCATCACGAGCCTCTGATTGATCTAGTGCTATAATACTCCTAATCATGGCACATATTTATAAGTCATTGTATGGGTTCATTCCCCAAAAACAATATTCCTCATAATTTTCTTATCGGGTACCCAATAAAATCCTAAATAGGGTGTGTGATACAACCCAATTAGGTAACCAATGAAAGGTCTATAACCATTTCTAGTTATTAAAAATAACATATGAAGAGTTCAATATATAACATAGGTAAGCTGCAATAAAAATGAATGTGACCAAGAAATACATACTAAAAAAATGTGATACTATATATCGAAATTAGACTCCCTAAAAAAGAATTTTCAAGCTCCTTTAACAAGAGAACTATAATATAAAATAGGAATAAGCACCACTTCCTCACTATATATCTGGATATCATCACACTCAATGCCTTTCCGTATAACATTTAAATAAAAAAACTACAACTGTTGTAATGACCTAATGTTTTTAAATGGAAATTACCTTCTTATAAATATGTCATAAAATCACATAAAAACACAACATAGTTAACTAATAAGTGCTAAGTTACCTTTAAACAAAAGTTTGTCACTTCCGTGTTGGGAATTTTGAAAATCTGACATACACGGTTGCAATTCGTAAGTTATTTGGAGTCTGATTAGAATAACTAAATTTTTGGTGAATGGTAACCTAGCATAATGAATAGTAACACACCCTTATTAATAGTGATATACCCGAATGAATAGTAACCTTACCTATGGTAATATATAAATAATATTCATGTTGAAAGTATGATATACATATATTTTAGAATAAGGTAATGAATGATTTAAAACAAGTTTTTGATAATGAATTATGAATTTAATTAAATATTAAAATAATAATATATAAAAAATTATTTTTCAATAATGGAATTAATTTTTGGATTCTAAATGATGAAAAATGGCTAGGGTAAATTTTTGGGATTTTTCTGAAATACTTGAATTTTTATGAATATTAAAATTCTATAATTTATGATAAATGCTAAATAAATGATTTATTGAGTCATTGATAATGATCTGTTGATGTATGCCCAATTGGCGTGAAGTCACATGAATTTATTACTGTTCTTGGTCATGGAATACTTATTATTCCTTTTCTTGTGTAGAAATAAAAAAAATAATGATTAAAAAATAATGAAAACATCACTCCCTCCACAATAAACCCCCCATACTCCCTCTTCTCTTCACTCCTCTCAAGAGTTGTGCCTTGAAAATATTCTTCCCAAATATCTCTCCAAGATCCCCCCCCCACATCCAAAATCTACTAGCCTCTTCAAAATACCAAAACCTCTCTCCATAAGAGGTTCCCAAAGGAATAATTCTCAAGAGGTCAATTCTTCTTTCCAATTCCTTCATTTATTTTATGTTATTTTCTTTTTGTTTATTTCTTCACCTACTTTCACCAAAATAGTATGATAACACCAGTAAGAAACCTGCACTAGAATTTTTTTATTCTAATGTTATATTTCATTATCTACTCACCTTTCCCCAATTTTTTTTTGATAGAAATTAAAGCACGATTTGAGATGCGCTAATTTAGAACATTCAAGGACAACAGTTTATCAATTTCTTTTATTATCATTAATTCTGGTAACAAAAACCTTTGTGTTTTAGTTGATCCATATAATTATATATTTAATATATTCTATTTGTGGTTATGTAATCCTTTTTTTCAAATGGTATTATGTGATAAATAAAAACATGTTCTTTATAATCATACCCACCGATTAACAAAAACAGTTATCACTTTGGTTATATATATAATAATTCGTCTTCAATATAAGTATCAAATTAATTTTGAAACCATGTAATATACTATATTTTAACTACTATAATATGACTTCAATTTTGTAAAACCACTTTCATCTTACATACAATCCAAACAAGAATATAAGCGATCTGGTCATTAAAACCATGTAAACCAATGACCCCGAACAATGAAATTGAACCTCATACCCAGTCAAAACTTTTTTAAATGAACTTAAAATTATTATAATAAACCAATTAAATATATAATAGGTTTGTTAATTATTAATTAATAAATCTAATTTGTTAATTTAGGTCTTTAATAACAAGTGGAGAACACAAACAGAATTAAGGTAAGGGATCCTCTCCATTTCACTCTTAATCAAGATTGTCCTCTCTGATTTTCCATTTAATGTGTAATCCCAAATGATGGGGTATTATTTATCACCTCCCCCCATACTGTTATCATGTTTTAAAAGTTATTATAAACCCCTTCTCTCTCTTATCAATCCCTCTTATGTGCAGCCAACACCATGCTGATAATTCTTAACAAAATCTACCCGAACATCCATTGTTCTTTCGGGTTGCGTTATCTTTATTTATATCAAAATGGAGTTACCTTATATGTTTTTGGGCATCATAAAAATTATGTATATTTGTACAAAATTCATTTAATAAGACCCTTTCATCTCTCTCTTTTGGGTATATACCTGTTGTTAAATGATTCCCTCCTTTGAACTTTCTGATAAGCAAACCTCTTTTAAGAGAACATCCCAAATTTTTACCTGAATTTCAAGTGCACATTATCCTTTATTTTATGACAACATTATATTTATAAAATAATTATTTTTATTATATAAAAATTCTTATTTAAATTATTTTTTTATAAAATATTTTACTCTATTATATTTTCAAAGCACTATAACATATTCCTTAAAACTGCACAAAAATGTTTTAATTCTAATGTATCTAAAATAAATTTATTATATGTAGTAACTTATGTTTGACACCACCTACCATGTTATATTCCTATTTTTACGTATTAACATCTATGTATGTTCTAATCCCTTTCTTTCATGGACACTTTCATCATACGCTCATTGCTCATTCTTTGTGTCATGATTGTGGTACCCAATTCTTTCGATGTGTACCCTTATATTGATGTATGGTTGATTATGTATAATTATTTATGTTGAATAAATATTTATGTGGTAAGAATATTTATGTGGAAAAAATAATCCAAATTTTTTTGATATGGGTGCGCTTTGATAGAGCCCTAATGCCATAGGTAAAGTTTAGTCTCATGAGATGTGATGTAAAATGGGATTAGCGGTTAGCCTTGACCCGTACAAAAATGGGAAATGGAATTGGTGGTTAGCCTTGACCCATAATTAAGAAATGTTTAATGATTTGGCCAAATTTATATGATTCCATGATTATTTTATCATATGATTATATGATATGATTTTACATGTTCCATGCTTTGGATATCATTATGTCATGCCTCCTAACTCAGGTGCTTAAGACGTATCCTTATGTTCTTACCCTTACTGGGATTTTCACCACATCCCTTTTTTCATGTGTTCCCCAGGGTACCATATGCAGATGTAAGGGTGCAAGGGAAGTTAAGAGATCTTTATAGAGATTAAATAAATAAGTGTGTTTTAGCAGCATATTTTATTTTTTATGTACCTAGTATTTCAAGATAGTAGACCTAACATCCCTAGCTTGTACTCTGATGTTTAATTATACTTAAAATCATGTAATCATATAAGAAAAAGGATTAGGTTACTATATCTATACCACAAAACCATAATTTTCCCGTATATAATGGTTGTTTCGTACAACAAATAATGTCACATTTATCATAGTTATTCTATATAATAAGAAATTTTAGAAAATAATGGGATGAATCCAATGTATAGAAGATCATGGCATCATTGTCGAGTACCTGAAGCATCCTAATGGAATCTTAGTAACACAACTATGGTAGTCCAAGGAACATTTCCCCAATAAATGTCAAAGGTAAGTCCAATAATGTTAGGACCAATAGGGGCCTATATACCCTGAGAGGGGGGGTGAATCAGGGTATGGATATTCTTTTTCAATGTTCTTCCTGCCCCGCTGGATCTTGACCTCTTTGTTACAAGGGTCACTTTGTTTGTACTTGTGTGTATGTTATGATCACTTACTTTCTCCTTTATCTGATGATGATGCTTTAAATGCAATGCAGGAAAATTAGCAGGCAGATGCAGAGATTTTTACTTGGTTCACCGCAAAGGGCTACGTCCAAGGAGCATACGCCGACAAGTTGCCGGTCGTACCAATTCCACTATACTTCAATAACTGTGGATTGCAATGTTCGGGCTAGATCACTTCTACGCCCAGGATCACTGCCTATACAATGTTTAGGGTCAGCTCACTGCTTTCCCAAGGGTCACTCCCTGTTTCTCTCTCTCTGGCTCACTGCCGGTGGAGAGGATCACCTTCTTCCTCTTCCTAAGCTCACTGCTCTTGGAAGGGATTCACTCACAGTTTATATACCTGTAGGTCTCTTCATTTTCATGAAGGAATGCATCTTCCTTTGTATGTAGATGCTCTGTTGAAGTCCAACTTTCACCCGCAGATGAATCTCACATTGCACCGGATGTACCGGGCAACCTCAATTTTTACGCGCAACCCTTACGGTGTGTTGCGCGCAATTTCTATGATTTGCGCGAAATTCCTTTTTCGCGCAACCTCCAAATATTATGCGCAGCCTGGAAACTGCCTTGCGCGCAATTCACTGCTTTTTCTCGATATCCACTTTTCGCGCAACCTTCCTTTTACGCGCCAACACCAACTTCCTGCGCAGCCTTAACTATTCGCGCAACAGCTGACTTTACGCGCAAACTTTAAGTTTACGCGCAACACCCTTTCTAACTTCAATTTCACGCACCAGAGCTCGGGTATTTTCTATTTCTTGAACTCTTCTGAATGGAGGAGGTTTACTGTAACACCCCGAGATTTTATGAAAAATATTCTTTTTAATTTCATTAATGTCTTGTGTTATACGCTACACCAAAAGGAGCTTTCACAACACACATCTCTGACTTGGCTTTAATTACACTCAATCGCGACCTTCCACGATAGCGTGTGTTGTACGCAACACCAAGTTTCGCTAAACAACGATATGTTATTAAGATATTATTAAAACTAGCCGTTATGAATAGTAATAACCACTTTTTGAAATTTTGTAAATTTTATTTTTCAAAATGGACTTCATTTATGGATTCAGAGTATCGAATTTAGCCTAAGGTGAAATTTTGGTACTTTTCGGATAACTTTCATATTCTGATGAATAGTGAAAATTACTAAATTTTAATTAAAAACAAATTTTTAATCGAAATAATTAATAGTGATAAATTATTAATTTGAGTGGTTTTAAAGTATATTTAGAATATATTTTTACAATTTAATACAATGTTGGACATTGGATTTAATTTCACATTTAAACCAGTTATAAACAAGTGTCAATCTTTTGATAGTTATTATCTCTTAAAAACACGCTATTTGTTGTGACAGCGGAAATTAATTATAAAATTAATTAATGCAACTTATATGTTGGGAATTTTGTAAAATAGAAATCATTTTTTAATTCGTAATATCAATTATAGCTTAGGGTGAAATTTTGGCATTTTTCTGAAAAACTTCAATTTTTGATGAATAGTGAAACCACTAAGTGGTAGGTTAAAAACTGAATTTTGCATAAAACTTAATTTTACCGCTTCTGTGAATGGAATTTCGAAAATCCGAGAGACACGGTTAATATCAAGGACTAAAATGTGGTTCAATGAGATGAAAATAATTTTTGGTGAATAGTAACTTTTTACTTTTTTTACCGCGGTTAATAGTAAATAGGGTAACTAAGGGTAAATATGATATTACTATTACCCTAACACATGTACTAATTCTATTGGATAAGTGTAATTCGACCAAAAACAACCTTATGAATATAATATGACCATTTAGGTCCACTTGGATTAGATTATGACATTTAATATTATTTTATTTAATGAATATTTAAAAGAGTTAAAATCAAAGTTTATTTACTAAAACATTTTTAATATGTGGTTATACATAAGATAAATTAGACTATAAATATTCATTAGAAAGATAAAAAGATTTCCTACATGATGGTATTTTATTTGTAATTTTTAGACATCAAATAGTTTAATTTATTTATGACACAAAGATGATGTAGTAATTATCTTATTAATGAAATATTGACATAATTGATATTATAAATACCAAAATAAATGTAATTTAAGACTTTTTATGAATTCCACTAATTTTCTAGGTTACTATGATATATTAGTGTTGATTTAATCAACTTGGTTCGAACATATAATTCTGTTATGACTTTCAAAAAAATCATATATCAAATAGTGTCAAAATTGACACAAAATAGTTTTTAAATCAAATATTATATTATTAATTGTTATTTTATTCCTAAAAATCTAAGGTTCGGCCAAATGACTTAGATAAGGATATATGTATTAATAATATACAATTTGGGGTTCTTTTGGCATGTTATAGTAAGTTTATTAACCATATAGTGAAAGAAGACAAAAAGACACGGTAAAAGTTAAATTATTTAACTTAGAGTTAAATCTAATTGATAAGGTTAAAATAATACCCTAAACTTGTCTAAATCCTATTGGATGATAGGATTTTGACCCGTCCCCACTTTAGATTCGAAATAAGACCCTTTTTAACCATTATAAACCGATTTTGACTTTAATATAAAATAATATTTTGAGATATTCCTAAGGTGCCCCTCTCCTCCCTTATAAAAGGACACCTCCTCCCCCTCCCCCTCACACCAATTTGAGCACTCAAGCTCGGCCAACCACTGCCAAAATCTCTTCTCCACTTCCCTAGAAACATCCTAGAGGTTCTGGTCTTCCTCAAAGACCAATTTTAGTGCCCTAAGAGGAGGTCTCAAAGAGGCGCTTCAAAGAAGAGGTAATTACCGTTACCAATTCTTTCATCTTTATTTCTTCTTCCACTTCTTCTTCTTAGGTTGTTTCATTATGAAGTAATAAAATCAGTATCACTCATATACTGATATGTTATTATACGTATGAAACAACCCTATTTCACCATCTATCCATCCTACGGAAAAAGAAATCACCGCGCGTGCGTACGTACGGAATACCGTCTCCACGCCGTGGTGTAATCTATTTTCCACCACCACCTTACATGGATGGGTATAATGGTGTAAATAATAACTATACATAGTTATTACAACATAATATTGATTCTGATATATTGTATAATCCACTCCAATTCAATTAAATATTTATGGAAATGATATCATCGCTCGTGCGTACGTACGGACTACCGTCTCCACGACGCGATGAGATTCATTCTCCATGTTAACCATTTAAGAATGATTATAAAGTATATATAAGAAATAATAATGAAATATATGACATTATAAAGCTACTGGATTTATGTATATATATATATATATGTATGTCATCTACTTACTTCCATTCAAGACAATAAGGAAAGGAAAACAACGTTCATGCGTACGTACGGACTACCGTCTCCATTAACGGTGTTTTTCATTTCATTTATCTATCTATTATATATATATATACTGAATATATATGATATATAAATCATATTTTATATTCTGGAAGTAAGTAAATCATGATATAATTAATAATAATGTCAATAACAACAAGTAAAAACACCTACGATAAATGAAACGATTTTACCCAAAACGCTTCTTTAACATGGAATTTACAAAAGAACGGATAATATAAAGTCATAAGTGAACCATATATGATATCATAACAATGAATATGATTCTGTAATAAGTCAATGACATTATTTAAATCATTATACAGGATGTTCGGACACATACGAAGCAAATCAGACCTAAGGTAAGGGAAAATATCACAATCTCATTTTTATCCGAGATTGTTTTTACTTTGGTATTTACTGGGATGTATTTTATTATCCACATCCATGTTCCCTCAATATGTAACATTATTTCCATCCACCTACAATTTTTTAAATAAAATTTTACCCTTCGGTGAGTTTTTAGTAAAAGATATGAAAGGAATCTTTTTTCGTTTTTCGTACGAGGTATTTTTTTGACTTTTCCGACAAAAGTACGAGAAGAATGTTTTTTTAACTTAAACAGCACGAACGGATTTTTTTACAGTTTTATAAAGCCTTATTTTCATGGAGATTCCTCCAAAAGATTTCATGACTATTTTCAATAAAATATCTTTCTTTTAAAATTGCATGATGTTTTGTGAAAAGGAATTGATTTTGAAGAAGAAAGGATATTTTCCTCAAGAATTCATTTCAAGTGTTTTATCAAAATTATTTTCCATCTAAGATAATAAAGGGTTCTGTTTCTATCCATATTTTTACATTGATTTGACTATGTTGTGATGGAATTATGTTTATGAATTCCTTTATCTTATATGAATGGTTTTATGATGTCATGTTGTTTAAAAATCCCATTTTTATTACATGGGTTATGCAATGATGTATGATTTATGATTTTGTGGCACACATAAGAATGGTATCATTATGAGATGGGTGGGACCTATATCTCCCTCCAATGCATTGGGTAAAGATTTTATATCTCATGAGATAGACATGGCTGGAATGGTAGGTTATACCGGTTCAGTGAAACAGGACTGAAACGAGGGTTACTCGATTCAGAAAGGGACTTTGTCCACTAAGATAGTCTTGGCAATGAGTCTTGACTAACAAGAAATGATTCTCTATGATTATGTGTGAATGCCACAAAGTTTCATGTTTTAAGTTATTATTATTGTGATTACATTTCACTTCCATGATTTACCCCATGTTATGAAATTATGATCTCTTTTTCAGGTTAAGATTTCCAAAAGTTATGTGCTTATGTATATGATGTGATTGATATTTCTTTTGTTTACCCTTACTGAGCATTTGAGCTCACCCTTTTATGTTTTCTTTTCCCCAGGATATAAAGAAAGGTTTTAGGTAAAAAAAAGGGAAGATCTTTATGGGAGATATTGAAGATCTTTCACCACGATTAGAAGATTACGTTCTGAGTTTCCAAAGACACTAAACTATTACGGTCCTTGTGTGTGTGTTTTTTGTTATGTACTAAGTATTCCGCAAATTTAATGTAATGTAATGTCCATGTACGTTAGGCTTCGGGTCTCTACAATTGGTATCAGAGGAAAGGTTTAGTCAACCTTTGGAAACTAGGATGCGAGAACTTTAGTGAGATCCCTAGAGATATTTATAAGGTTTGTCTAGGGATGTCCCTAAGGATAAGAATACGTATAGGATACAATCATATAACTACGGTAACGATCTTAGAATTTAACCTAAGAAGTTAGATATTGAGGATAATCCCCCTTTATAATGTTGTTTTCCCTAGCATGATTTTTGCCTCTCACACTATTCTTTTTGGGTTATAGAAAATGGCTGGAAACAAGATGATTCATGATAATGGAGGATATGATGGACAATGGAATGATATTCTTCATGAGCAACCAAATGAAATGGGATTTGGAAGTCCAAACATCATTATTATGCCGAATCAGCAATCTCATAATATGATCAATAAAGTAAAATTTGGTAAGTTTCCTGACTCGGCTAATAAGAGAAAGATGGAGTTTCATGATGATCATAGAGGAAAGAAAGTTCAATTTCCCCTATGTAAATCATGTGGGAAGAGGCATCAAGGAGAATGTTTCAAAGGAACTGGAAGATGCTTTGGGTGTGGAAAAGAAGGACACAAAGCCAGTAAGTGCAAAGGAAAAGGTTCAGTTAACACCAGGGATGAGGATAATGGTATTGCTATGACATCAACAATGGTTAAATGATTTAAATGTGGAATGTACGGGAATTATGCAAACCAATTCCCTAAGGGAAAGTCTCATGAAGAGAATCAGTATGGTCGTATGGGTAGTATTTATGTTGATGATGATGAAGAGACTACAAATGACATGTGAGATGAAAGAATTGTTGAAGCTCGGTCAATGGTTTAAGAAGGTAGTGGAATGATTACATGTTTATCAAGTGTAATGTTGTATAAAGAATCTCATGGTACTATGGAATAAAGAGACATCTAAGGATTGTTACATTGTTGTCTTTCCTTGAGTTTTGAGAGTGTGTGATTAATGCTACCAGTATCCATGAAAGGTTATTCAGATATTTTTGGAATGAAGATGATATGCGCATAATGAAGGGATAAGGAGAAAATTAAATGTTTGACAGTATTCATTAGCTCATGATTGATATAAGGACTAAGTGGTATCATGGTTTGAGTATATAGAATTTTGAGGATTTTGGTATGTGGAAAGTGTTAACGTTTAACTGCATTCATGTTTTCAATAAGGTTCAATGGGTATTCAAGAGAATACATGATTAAGGACTTTGAATGTTTAGAATGTGACCAACAAGACATATCTTATGATATATGGGGATCAACGATGGTATTAAATCTCTGGTAATTGTTTTCACTATATTATGAGAGTGGACTGCAGTATTATGGGTAAGCCTAAAGATTGGAATGGATTATGTTGGACATAAGTTAGTATTTTTTAAGGATAGAAGTTTTTTTTTGATATTATTGATGGGATGTTATAGTAATATAGTTTTAGAAAAAGGACAACCTGCAGGACGGGCGACAGCCCATCGCGTCGGACAAGGATGTGGGAATCGAACCCACAACCGAAGTGCAACTGGCCTTTATCGCCTACCACTGGCCTACAGGAAGTCCCTGTTTAGTAGAAACTAGTTTTATTATATTAAGCAGTATGATATATGAAGTATAAGTCCATTTTAGGAACCATATATGATTAATCTCACTATAGAATGACTTATGTATATTTAATAACTTTTGCTAACATTTTGTTTGAGACAGATGGAATGACCCGTCATTCTATCACATGATCTGCTAACACTTCACGAATAACAAATTCAACTTCATTTATTTAAGAGATGAAGTAGAAATTGTTCAAGGCACGAACAATAGTGAGATTTTACCAAAATAAAGTAAGTATTTATTCTAATTCAAATTCTTCAACTTTAGGGAAACGATCTTGAAAACCAAAAATGTTGTCCTAGTGCTCTTATATCTGATTAATCAGATGGTACCTTAGATCGTCACAAATTTATGAATTTGTGATTGCTAGCTTTTCCATAGCCATGTTCTCTACCACTCTCCATCAGAACATGATGGTTAGATTTCTCTTCCATATCCATATTTTCACCTATGTGGAAACCCAGTGATTAGTTTATTTGGGTAATCGTTACATTTCATACTTTTGTTTTTAAAGATTGGTTTTGGTATTCCTTTTTATGATGTGGGTTTCGATTAAAGAAACTTTCGAATAGTAAACCATTTATAACCCCGACGAATTTCGAGGGCGAAATTCATTTTAAGGGGGGTAGAATGTAACACCCCGAAATTTTATGAAAAATATTCTTTTTAATTTCATTAATGTCTTGTGTTATACGCTACACCAAAAGGAGCTTTCACAACACACATCTCTGACTTGGCTTGAATTACACTCAATCGCGACCTTCCACGATAGCGTGTGTTGTACGCAACACCAAGTTTCGCTAAACAACGATATGTTATTAAGATATTATTAAAACTAGCCGTTATGAATAGTAATAACCACTTTTTGAAATTTTGTAAATTTTATTTTTCAAAATGGACTTCATTTATGGATTCAGAGTATTGAATTTAGCCTAAGGTGAAATTTTGGTACTTTTCGGATAACTTTCATATTCTGATGAATAGTGAAAATTACTAAATTTTAATTAAAAACAACTTTTTAATCGAAATAATTAATAGTGATAAATTATTAATTTGAGTGGTTTTAAAGTATATTTAGAATATATTTTTACAATTTAATACAATGTTGGACATTGGATTTAATTTCACATTTAAACCAGTTATAAAAAAGTGTCAATCTTTTGATAGTTATTATCTCTTAAAAACACGCTATTTGTTGTGACAGCGGAAATTAATTATAAAATTAATTAATGCAACTTATATGTTGGGAATTTTGTAAAATAGAAATCATTTTTGAATTTGGAATATCAATTATAGCTTAGGGTGAAATTTTGGCATTTTTCTGAAAAACTTCAATTTTTGATGAATAGTGAAACCACTAAGTGGTAGGTTAAAAACTGAATTTTGCATAAAACTTAATTTTACCGCTTCTGTGAATGGAATTTCGAAAATCCGAGAGACACGGTTAATATCAAGGACTAAAATGTGGTTCAATGAGATGAAAATAATTTTTGGTGAATAGTAACTTTTTACTTTTTTTTTACCGCGGTTAATAGTAAATAGGGTAACTAAGGGTAAATATGATATTACTATTACCCTAACACATGTCCTAATTCTATTGAATAAGTGTAATTCGACCAAAAACAACCTTATGAATATAATATGACCATTTAGGTCCACTTGGATTAGATTATGACATTTAATATTATTTTATTTAATGTATATTTAAAAGAGTTAAAATCAAAGTTTATTTACTAAAACATTTTTAATATGGGGTTATACATAAGATAAATTCGACTATAAATATTCATTAGAAAGATAAAAAGATTTCATACATGATGGTATTTTATTTGTAATTTTTAGACATCAAATAATTTAATTTATTTATGACACAAAGATGATGCAGTAATTATCTTATTAATGAAATATTGACATAATTGATATTATAAATACCAAAATAAATGTAATTTAAGACTTTTTATGAATTCCACTAATTTTCTAGGTTACTATGATATATTAGTGTTGATGTAATCAACTTGGTTCGAACATATAATTCTGTTATGAATTTCACAAAAATCATATATCAAATAGTGTCAAAATTGACACAAAATAGTTTTTAAATCAAATATTATATTATTAATTGTTATTTTATTCCTAAAAATCTAAGGTTCGGCCAAATGACTTAGATAAGGATATATGTATTAATAATATACAATTTGGGGTTCTTTTGGCATGTTATAGTAAGTTTATTAACCATATAGTGAAAGAAGAAAAAAAGACACGGTAAAAGTTAAATTATTTAACTTAGAGTTAAATCTAATTGATAAGGTTAATATAATACCCTAAACTTGTCTAAATCCTATTGTATGATAGTATTTCGACCCATACCCACTTTATATTCTAAATAAGACCCTTTGGAACCATTATAAACCGATTTTGACTTTAATATAAAATAATATTTTGAGATATTCCTAAGGTGCCCCTCTCCTCCCTTATAAAAGGACACCTCCTCCCCCTCCTCCTCACACCAATTTGAGCACTCAAGCTCGGCCAACCCCTGCCAAAATCTCTTCTCCACTTCCCTAGAAACATCCTAGAGGTTCTGGTCTTCCTCAAAGACCAATTTTAGTGCCCTAAGAGGAGGTCTCAAAGAGGCGCTTCAAAGAAGAGGTAATTACCGTTACCAATTCTTTCATCTTTATTTCTTCTTCCACTTCTTCTTATTAGGTTGTTTAATTATGAAGTAATAACATCAGTATCACTCATATACTGATATGTTATTATAAGTATGAAACAACCCTATTTCCCCATCTATCCATCCTACGGAAAAAGAAATCACCGCGCGTGCGTACGTACGGAATACCGTCTCCACGCCGTGGTGTAATCTATTTTCCACCACCACCTTACATGGATGGGTATAATGGTGTAAATAATAACTATACATAGTTATTACAACATAATATTTATTCTGATATATTTTATAATCCACTCCAATTCAATTAAATATTTATGGAAATGATATCATCGCTCGTGCGTACGTACGGACTACCTTCTCCACGACGCGATGAGATTCATTCTCCATGTTAACCATTTAAGAATGATTATAAAGTATATATAAGAAATAATAATGAAATATATGACATTATAAAGCTACTGGATTTATGTATATATATATATATATATTTATGTCATCTACTTACTTCCATTCAAGACAATAAGGAAAGGAAAACAACGTTCATGCGTACGTACGGACTACCGTCTCCATGAACGGTGTTTTTCATTTCATTTATCTATCTATTATATATATATATACTGAATATATATGATATATAAATCATATTTTATATTCTGGAAGTAAGTAAATCATGATATAAGTAATAATAATGTCAAGAACAACAAGTCAAAACACCTACGATAAATGAAACGATTTTACCCAAAACGCTTCTTTAACATGGAATTTACAAAAGAACGGATAATATAAAGTCATAAGTGAACCATATATGATATCATAACAATGAATATGATTCTGTAATAAGTCAATGACATTATTTAAATCATTATACAGGAGGTTCGGACACATACGAAGCAAATCGGACCTAAGGTAAGGGAAAATATCACAATCTCATTTTTATCCGAGATTGTTTTTACTTTGGTATTTACTGGGATGTATTTTATTATCCACATCCATGTTCCCTCAATATGTAACATTATTTCCATCCACCTACAATTGTTTAAATAAAATTTTACCCTTCGGTGAGTTTTTAGTAAAAGATATGAAAGGAATCTTTTTTCGTTTTTCGTACGAGGTATTTTTTTGACTTTTCCGACAAAAGTACGAGAAGAATGTTTTTTTAACTTAAACGGCACGAACGGATTTTTTTACGGTTTTATAAAGCCTTATTTTCATGAAGCTTCCTCCAAAATATTTCATGACTATTTTCAATAAAATCTCCTTCTTTTAAAATTTCATGATGTTTTGTGAAAAGGAATTGATTTTGAAGAAGAAAGGATATTTTCCTCAAGAATTCATTTCAAGTGTTTTATCAAAATTATTTTCCATCTAAGATAATAAAGGGTTCTGTTTCTATCCATATTTTTACATTGATTTGACTATGTTGTGATGGAATTATGTTTATGAATTCCTTTATCTTATATGAATGGTTTTATGATGTCATGTTGTTTAAAAATCCCATTTTTATTACATGGGTTATGCAATGATGTATGATTTATGATTTTGTGGCACACATAAGAATGGTATCATTATGAGATGGGTGGGACCTATATCTCCCTCCAATGCATTGGGTAAAGATTTTATATCTCATGAGATAGACATGGCTGGAATGGTAGGTTATACCGGTTCAGTGAAACAGGACTGAAACGAGGGTTACTCGATTTAGAAAGGGACTTTGTCCACTAAGATAGTCTTGGCAATGAGTCTTGACTAACAAGAAATGATTCTCTATGATTATGTGTGAATGACACAAAGTTTCATGTTTTAAGTTATTATTATTGTGATTACATTTCACTTCCATGATTTACCCCATGTTATGAAATTATGATCTCTTTTGCAGGTTAAGATTTCCAAAAGTTATGTGCTTATGTATATGATGTGATTGATATTTCTTTTGTTTACCCTTACTGAGCATTTGAGCTCACCCTTTTATGTTTTCTTTTCCCCAGGATATAAACAAAGGTTTTAGGTAAAAAAAAGGGAAGATCTTTATGGGAGATATTGAAGATCTTTTACCACGATTAGAAGATTACGTTCTGAGTTTCCAAAGACACTAAACTATTACGGTCCTTGTCTGTGTGTTTTTTTGTTATGTACTAAGTATTCCGCAAATTTAATGTAATGTAATGTCCATGTACGTTAGGCTTCGGGTCTCTACAATCACTTCATATTTATAGGCAAAATCGACCCCGCGCGAAAAACCCTCCATGAGCGCGTAATCCGCTTTGATCGCGAAATACAAATCTTCCGCGCACAACCATTTTCCACGCACTGCTCCATAATTTCGCGCACCTCATGCCTTTGCCATTTTCCGAGCTTCGGACCTCGAAACACCTCTTCCGCGAAAAACTTCATCCCTTTATTTCGCGCAATCCGCACGAATTTTGCGCACCGCATAATTATTTCGCGCAGGTCTCCAAAATTGCGCGCGCCTAATGCCTTTGCTGATTTTCAAGCTTCCGGCCCTGAAACATCTTTTGCGCGAAATACTTCATCCACTATTTCGTGCGCCACTTCATTTTTTCGCGCACGCCTCCAAAATTTCGCGCGCCTCATGCCTTTACTGATTTTCAAGCTTTCGGCCTTGAAACATCTTTTGCACGAAATACAATTTCGCGCTACCCTCTATTTTGCATGCCACACTTCAAGATTTCGCGCAACCCGCTAATTTTGCGCGCCATGCTTAATTTTTCCGTGCACCTCTTTTATTTCTCTCTCCTCAACCTTTTCCAAAAACATATCACTCCATTTTCCATTGGCAATTTTCAGGCCCATAAATTTGGCAAACACTGGAAAACGGCGCCACCTTGTATCTGCTCTTTTTGTACCGCCTCCAGATCATCCATTCCTTTGTCAAGGTTCTTCAATCAATCATGGATTGTTGAAAGCATTGAAAGCATCCCTTGAACCCGACAAATCACCATTTAAACCCCCTTTGTCAACACACTCATTCACCATGGTTTGCTTTGTCAACAAACACAACATAGATGTCTGCTTTGTCAACAAACACAATCACCTCAAAAATGCTTCAATGATACCTTGAGGGATTTTTTCCCAACAATCTCCCCCTTTGGGTTTGTTGACAACTCTTCTATGGAAAGATACATCATTAATTCTTAATCCACCATTCACCTCATTGCGATTCTGATAGCAATCAAGGATTTACTCAACACATACTCTAAGCCCACATGAGCAATGCTCGTCGTGAGAAACAAGAGTAAATGAGAAGTTCATCAATGAATCGCATCATCTCTGACATCCACTGTTGACACCACACTGATACCAATTTGTACTAAACTGATACCAATTGTCGATGGACTTGTTGGAAGACCAATGTTTGGTTTGGAAGTATTCTTACCACTTTCCAACACCTCTCTTCTGCTTTTATCACGATCCTCAGCTATCATGATATCTATTCTTTGATCGATCACTTCTAGCATCGTCAGATTTAATACACTCCCCCTTTCTCATTGCTCCCCCTTTCTGGCTACTCCACCTGTCAGGTTGTCCTCGTATCAATTAGGATATATAAAATCTCCACACTGTATCCCCCTTGAACAATCACTATTTTATCCTCCTTTAACAAATTAACAAACACTTTTCTCCCCCTTTGTCAACGAACCCAAAGGACACTCCATTTTGGTCTGTAACATAGTAGAGAACACATATCAGCATATTAGGGAAAAACACATCATACCTCGGGGAGAGGGGGGGGGGGGTCCCACATCCACACTATTTCAAGTGCGGAGAATCGACTGAACTCCCAGAGGTAGTCGATGCCTCTCAAAAGCTTCCTTGGGTAAGGCCTTTGTCAGAATGTCTGCAACCTGTAGCTCTGTAGGCACATACTCCAACTTCACGATTCCCTGCTCAACCTTCTCCTTGATGAAATGATACTTGATCTCAAAGTGCTTTGTCCTGGAATGATGGAAATTTTTTTTTTCTAAGACTTATAGCACTTGAGTTGTCACACTAGATTCTGATCGGAGACTTCACTTCAACTCCCATATCTTCAAGCTGCTGCTTCATCCACAATAACTATGTGCATTCTTGAGTGGCTGCAATATACTCAGCTTCTGTGGTTCTTAATGAAATGTAATCCTACTTCTTGCTCAACCAAGCAATACATAGTCTGCCAAGATAACATGCACCTCCAGATGTTGATTTCCTGTCATCTGCTGAACCGGCCCAGTCTGCATCAGTATATCCCAATAATTCTGTCTGAGACTTGTTGTTATATGTCAGCCCGAATTCCACTGTGCCCTTGATATACCGAAGTATTCTTTTCACTACAAGCATGTGACTTTCCTTGGGATTACTTTGATATCTCGCTGCTTGGCATGTGGCGAAAACAATATCAGGACTTGTCGCGGTCAAGTACAAAAGACTTCCGATAATTTGCCTATATTCTGTGATATTAACTGCCTTTCCATCCCCATCTTTTGATAATCTCATCCGAGTAGCAACCAGAGTCTTCATCTCCATGGAATTATCCATTCCAAACCTTCTTAGAACCTCCTTGGCATATTTGGATTGAGAAATAAAAGTGTCATTCCTGCCTTGTGTAACGCTGAAAACCAAGCTTCTTCAAATACTGATATAGCCTTCAGTACAATGCTCTTGGTGCTTGTTTCAGCCCATATAACGCCTTCTTCAGCCTGCAAACTTTGTTCTCATCCTCATGAATGAGAAAACCATCTGGCTGCTCAATATACACCTCTTCTTCCACAAACCCATTTAGAAATGCAGTCATTACATCCATCAGGAACTCTTTGAAGTTTCTTTGCCCTGCAATGGCTAGGAATAATCTGATTGCCTCCTACCTTACAATCGGTGAAAATCTCTCATCACCATCCATTCCTTCTATCTGGGAGTCTCCTTTGCACATCAGTCATGATTTGTTCTGAATCACTGTTCCATATTCATTCATCTTGTCTTAATAGACCCATTTAGTCCTGATGACATTATTGTCTAATGGCCTCAAGATAATCTCCCAGATCTGGTTCTTCTCAATCTGATCAAGCTCTTCATTCATATCCTGAACCTAGTTTTCATTTCCAGCTGCATCAGAAAACCATTTCAGCTCAACCTGGGATATAAAAGATGTTTTCTGCAGTGATTCCATTCTCCTTTTCTGAGCTAGAGCTGAAAAATCACCAATGATATTCTGCATGTCAATTTCAGCTCATCTCTTTGAATATTGTGCTGATGAGGATTTTTCTTTTCTAAATCAGCATTAGTCACTTATGCTCCCCCTCTTTTTCTTTCCTCCTCATCACGTTTATCAGAAAAGTTCTCACTATTTCACTGTTCAGTGAAATCATTCCTTTCAACTACTTCTCGCAGCTTCTTGGTATCCTAAAAATAGTCAGCTGATACCATAATGTTAGATCAAAATAAATAATCATGAAATGCTTGATCATTACTGCTTCTCCCACAGTACATCTTATCTCAATAGAAAACACCTGAGCTGGGTCATCCAATTATTTCCTTGACGGATCTAGCATCTGATTCTATTATTAAATGCTCCCCCTTTGTTAGACAACACTTCTATCTGGTAGGCCTAATGGTAGAGACCCATAACCATTCTTCTCCATGTGCATGATTTATACTAATCCGACACTCAGCATCGAGCCATTAACCAAATCTCTAAGCCTACTGAGTTGGAACTCGGTGTAGGAAACAAGAGACAAAGTTAACAACACAATCACATTCTATTGTGCTCTATTTCTCCCTTTCTTCTTCAACTCTGGTACCTGATTTGAATCAATTGAAACTGTAGAGCATATCACATATCCACTTCGCATCCTTAGATTCCACTTCCCCTTGGATCGTATCTCCCTAGAACCTGAAACACATGCATCATCAGTTAATATCATTTTTATACATAGGGAGAGGGGGTTCTTCCTAAATCCTCAAGATGAGGATGATGGTTGATCCTGATGGGTCAACCCTTTGATTTTTTCTTGGAGGGCATCACACTCATGTCTTTCTTCCTCCAGCTGCCTAGCCAACTTCAACTGTTCTGGCCATATGACTAGGCATTCATTGCCTACATTCTGAGCCTTTTTCTGATATGTAGATTTTGTAGGCTTGGCCTTTCTCACCATTTGGGGTTTAAAACCACTAGTACATAGCTCTATCTTTGATGTTCTTCCAAAATTCCATTTTTCTTGATTATTTCTCTGAGCATGAATCTCCTTTCTTTCCATCATCCCTTGCTTCTTCCACCATTGCAAGGGTCTTCCTCTTTTCTCCACTGCTTGTTGTGGCACACGACTTGCAAATTTTTCAATGCATTCTTTGAATATCTTCCTTTTATCAGATTTATGAGTCGCCACCCTATTTTTCATTGGTGGTGGGTCCTCCACTGAATGTACTTTCTCCTTACTCACAGCTGTAGCATTTCCTCCCTTTTTCTTCCAGATTTGGTCATTTTCTTTCTTAGAGAGAGGTTGTGAGTGTGACAAAGGAGGTGACTGATGCGCCTTTTGTTCAGCTCCATGTGATTCCCCTGAGGCTCTAATCCTATTTTCCAATTTACCACCTTGTCTTCCAGTGTACGATTTCTCATTATACACTACTAGAGTCAGGAATCTCCCTTCACGTTCCTTTTCCTTCCCTGCATTCTTCTTGCTACACTGTCTGGCCAAATGCCCATGATCAGAGCATATGAAACATCTTCCATCAAAGACATACCTCATTTCATAATTTCTATGTCGAGATGTTGATGTAGCTTGAGTTATTCCTCTAAAATTGAGCTCCTGAGCTTCCTGACACATACTCATGGTGTGTCCCATTCTTCCAAAGTAATAGCATCTAACAAATGGTTTCCTTTGAGAGACTCTTCTTTCTGATTTCTCAGGACGCTTCATCTTATTCTCATATTTTTTACATTTTCTGTTTTCACAATACGAAATGTATTCCTGAGCCTCTGGACAGAAGCTTGATGTGTGGCAATGAATCCCACAGAAATAGCACACGTCATCACTTCTTTTTGTAACTGACCTCTTAGTCCTATCTCCAGCACCTACAGGTTTTTCTCCACTCCTAAAACAGTTCACGGCTCTCTTCTTATCATGCATGGGAGGTGATTCATCAAATCCAATACCAGCTTTTCCGAAACATGCTGGTCTTTGAGCTGAGAAAATATTCTGTTGTTTCTCTTCAGAAATATCATATCTGTTCTTCATTTTATCATCACTTGTTGAAGGATGATCAAATAGTAAATGCAAGGCATCCTTCATTATAGGCTTTCCTCTATCATTGGAACTCTCTAATTCCCTCTTAACTAAATCTATCTCTTCTTCCAACTTTTGAATCTATGTCTCCCTTGATTCAAGTTTTACATCAAGTTCTCTCTTGAGAAGCTTCCCTCTACTCATCTCATCTTCCAATTCACGTGTCAGCTTTTCCACCATTGCACTTTGCTTCTCTACTTTCAATTTTTCTTCAGAAACAGATTTAGAGACAGATTCATTATCTTGTTGTAGGCTTCGATTCTTATGAACTTCTTCAGAAAACTGTGCTGCTAGATCCTCATTTCTAGCTTTCAGATTTTGTACTTCATCTAACTTTTGATTCTCTTCATAATCATCATCCTTTTGTTTTCCTTTCATTTTATCCATATTTTGTAGTTCATTGGAATGAGAATCATTCTTCTCTGTTAGGTCAGTAACTATGTCAATAAGCCTTTGATTTAAGCCTCTCATCTTGTTGACCTCAATATCCAATACTTTGATCCGAATATCTTTAGATTTGACCTCTTCGGTGTTTCCAACGTCAATTGGAATATCAGATTCTTCGATGAACTTGACTTGATCTTTCACTTTTCTATTCAATCCATCGATCTCCCTTTTCTGTTCTTCAATCTTAATCTTATACTCACTAACTGATTCTGAGTTCTCTCGTGTTGATAACTTGATTTTCTCAATTTCTTCCATCAACTCAGACTTCTCTTTTTCCTGCTTCTGCATATAGAGTTTGGCATCGTGAACAACTTTGTTGGATTTATTTGTTTTTTCTCTCCAAACATCTATCTCCTCAAGAGAAGCCTCCAACTAAGCTCTCATATCTATTCTTCCTTCAATTCTTTCTTCTTCATCATCACTTATTTCAATCTCACTTTGAAGTTCATGTACTTCACTCATTCCTGCATCATGCTTGAGTGAATCAATCTTTTCCCTGTCAGATTCATCCAGACCTTCCTTCAGTAAACTATTTGATTCTTTTAATTGAATCACACATTTTCCATACATACTTCCACACTGAGGAATACCACCTGACTTCTGATTCTTCTTGGATGTTTTTCCCTTTTCCATGGCTCACAGAGATAAGAGCAGACAAATTCTTTAAACACACAGATCGACTATACCAAGTCGGAGCAAACAAATCTGATAAAAGCAACATATCCCTCTCATACCAATTGTTAGGACCAATAGGGGCCTATATACCCTGAGAGGGGGGGGGGGGGTGAATCAGGGTATGGATATTCTTTTTCAATGTTCTTCCTGCCCCACTGGATCTTGACCTCTTTGTTACAAGGGTCACTTTGTTTGCACTTGTGTGTATGTTATGATCACTTACTTTCTCCTTTATCTGATGATGATGCTTTAAATGCAATACAGGAAAATTAGCAGGCAGATGAAGAGATTTTTACTTGGTTCACCGCAAAGGGCTACGTCCAAGGAGCATACGCCGACAAGTTGCCGGTCGTACCAATTCCACTATACTTCACTAGCTGTGGATTACAATGTTCGGGCTAGATCACTTCTATGCCCAGGCTCACTGCCAATACAATGTTTAGGGTCAACTCACTGCTTTCCCAAGGGTCACTCCCTGTTTCTCTCTCTCTGGCTCACTGCCGGTGGAGAGGATCACCTTCTTCCTCTTCCTAAGCTCACTGCTCTTGGAAGGGATTCACTCACAGTTTATAGACCTGTAGGTCTCTTCGTTTTCATGAAGGAATGCATCTTCCTCTGTATGTAGATGCTCTGTTGAAGTAAAACTTTCACCCGCAGATGAATCTCACTTTGCACCGGATGTACCGGGAAACCTCAATTTTTACACGCAACCCTTACGGTGTGTTGCGTGCAATTTCTATGATTTGCGCGAAATTCCTTTTTCACGCAACCTCCAAATATTATGCGCAGCCTGGAAACTGCCTTGCGCGCAATTCACTGCTTTTGCGCGATATCCACTTTTCGCGCAACCTTCCTTTTACGCGCCAACACCAACTTTCTGCGCAGCCTTAGCTTTTCGTGCAACAGCTGACTTTACGCACAAACTTTAAGTTTACGCGCAACACCCTTTCTAACTTCAATTTCACACACCAGAGCTCGGGTATTTTCTATTTCTTGAACTCTTCTGAATGGAGGAGGGTCACTTCATATTTATAGGCAAAATCGACCCCGCGCGAAAAACCCTCCTTGAGCGCGTAATCCGCTTTGATCGCGAAATACAAATCTTCCGCGCACAACCATTTTCCGCGCACTGCTCCATAATTTCGCGCACCTCATGCCTTTTCCATTTTCCGAGCTTCGGACCTCAAAACACCTCTTGCATGAAAAACTTCATCCCTTTATTTCGCGCAATCCGTATGAATTTCGCGCAACACATAATTATTTCGCGCAGGTCTCCAAAATTGCGCGCGCCTAATGCCTTTGCCGATTTTCAAGCTTCCGGCCTTGAAACATCTTTTACGCGAAATACTTCATCCACTATTTCGTGCGCCACTTCAATTTTTCGCGCACGCCTCCAAAATTACACGCGCCTCATTCCTTTACCGATTTTCAAGCTTTCGGCCTTGAATCATCTTTTGCGCGAAATACAATTTCGCGCAACCCGCTGTTTTGCGCGCCACACTTCAAGATTTCGCGCAACCCGCTCATTTTTCGTGCCACGCTTAATTTTTCCGCACACCTCTTTCATTTCTCTCTCCTCAACCATTGCCAAAAACATATCACTCCATTTTCCATTGGCGATTTCAGGCCCATAAATTTGGCAAACACTGGAAAACGGCGCCACCTTGTATCTTCTCTTTTTGTACCGCCTCCAGATCATCCATTCCTTTGTCAAGGTTCTTAAATCAATCATGGATTGTTGAAAGCATTGAAAGCATCCCATGAACCCTACAAATCACCATTTAAACCCCCTTTGTCAACACACTCATTCACGATGGTTTTCTTTGTCAACAAACACAACATAGATGTCTGCTTTGTCAACAAACACAATCACCTCAAAAATGCTTCAATAATACCTTGAGGGATTTTTTTCCCAAAAAATAAGGTATATAGAAGGGGAAGAATGGCTAAATGCATCCCACAAAATCATACACAAGATGAAATATCATCCAAGGAATCCACTAACTCATTCAGGACCCATGAGAGAAATGTCCATGGTGCCTAATTGAATATGGATCCATGGAATACAAACCAAGGAATCCAATACCATTCAGTTCATAAAATTTTAGAAATCAACACACAGACATTCCAGTTCAATGAGTATAGTCACTCATATAAAAATACACATTAAATTATATTAAACGAGTTTACCCACTCATATAAAAAATACATATAAACCTTTAAAATGTCATTAACATATTAAGGTTAAAATAAATATCATATTCAACCAATTCAGTTAAAATAATTTAATAGCATGATCACTATAATTAGAAATTCAAAAAATCACCCCATGGGTGGTTTATAAACTTCTTGAGAGAAGGAAATACCCATGGAACACCTCATGGGTGGACTTGGATGGGGAAACAATCCCTAATGAGTATTTATTAAACTATAGTATATCCATAACAAGTTTTATTTAATTAAATAAATTATTCATTTGATTTTTGAGGCATATCTATAATTTATAGTGGGATACATAATGGAATCCATCTCCATATATCACCTAAACACACTATAATATTACAGACCACATACCATAAGTTCATTTGTGATTTCCCATCTAGTATCTACTTATGATTTGACTTGTATTTGTTGAATAATTTGGAATATATTATAACCTAGAAAGTATAAAAATTTATTTTTAACCTCAATACCATCACCGATTATCATAAGAAAGAATAAAGGCACAAAAGGAAATGAGTACTAAATGCCACGGATCAAATGGGACCATCGACGCCAGTTCTGATTTTAGATGGAGGAGAGTGTTGAAAACAAGGACAAATTTATCAAATGAGGATCCCATGAATGATTTCGATCATTCAATAGAATTAAAAGATTATGTTTATTTTTTAAAAAAAATTAAAGGAGAATAGGTAATTTTTCCTCAAAACACTATGTTGTAGGGTTTGGAAGTATGATTGTACAATCCATGGGGAAACCATGCCTAAGACATCTGTAAAAAGCTATAGAGGACATCAAATAATCATTTTTCCACCATCCACAATTTATTTCAAACTTCATATACTACTCTATCCAATTATCCAACCATACCCAGTTTGCAGTAACCTTGCATCCTACCCTTCCCTGATTCACCAACTATACGTCATGTCTTGTTTATTACAAAAGTATTTCTATAGGCTCTAAAAAAGTCCCAAACACCCCCAAAAACCGTCTAACTTAAAGAGAATTCACATTATTATTTTATTAAAATCTTAAATATAATAAAAGTTTATTTACCTCACATGAAATCATAGTATCAAAAAATCATTGATCCCATTAGAAAACATCCATTTATTGTTCACTAAAGAGTATTCGAGAATCGACTACGAAAAACTCTAGCCACTGAGAATTTACACTAGTCACCTCATAAATAGTTTCATTCTATAAAAAAACCAATATTCCATAGCAAACACACTAGGTAAATGACTAGCCTCTTAAAACCTTCGTGCTCTGGTCAAAGATATGTATCTGATTCTCCTCAATAGATGCATCCACCAATAACTCTATGTCCTTGTGCTGAAAAGCATGAAACTGATGTGAATGATAATGGAATAGTTGACATACATGGAATATATATTGTTTGGTTCTATAAATATGAGTTAAATGGAACCCATATGATATTTATAGACTCTCTCTCGAATGTCGAATGACCTGACATATCGTGGTGACACCTTACCCTATCTTCTGATCTATCTACATCCCCACCCCAATGAGATACACACAAAATATTGATCCCTAAACTATAACTATAGATGCCATCATAAGTGAGGGGTGTTATATACCGATCAAGATGAAATAGTATCCATAAAAGTTAGGGTGAACTAGACATACCCAAAAGATTCCAGCAAGAGGCATGGTCCTTGAAAAGTTGGCTCACCTTCTTCTAATAAACATAGGGCATATTGGTGTGTCGAATCATAAATTCCTCTTAATGTTCCTTATATATCATCTCCTAATTTCAATAATTGTTTTAGAATTCAACAAGGGGTATATTACTATTCTAAAAAACCAAAAAATATAATATCCATGTTGTCATTGTGTCCTCAATTACCTAAACATTATGTTATAACTAGTCATCAGTTTGAGGGTGGTATGTTGTTCTTAAAAGAACCTGTGTATATAGTACCCTCTTTAAACAGTAACATAGAAAGGATATAAATAAGGAATCTCTATATAAAATGATAATACACCCGACCTCATGAATTATTACTATCGCATAGATATACAACATTCCACGATTATCTACACTAAAGGTCTCAATGAATTGAAGGAAATGTGGAACCTTTATGATCGTATAAAAACAACGCAAAAAACATCACTTCCTAAAGGTTACACCATAATACTAGTAAAAAATATCTCTTATGAAAACATCCATCTTCCACTCAAGAATAGGTAATATCTATCAATGTTCATCTAGTCCCTAATTTTCTACCTTCAACTACTAACAAGTAGAACATCTCCTAACAAAACTAGATACCTCTCCTTTCATAACCAATCACCATTACTGATGGATTATGTCATGATACATCTTGGTGATTTTAGGTTTCATTCCTAACCTAAGGCCGGAATCTCCTTCATTATTTCCTCATGAATGTCCACTGGAACCCATAAATGACCATAGATATGCATGATCTCAATGTTGACTATGGTCAAACAAGCCGGTGGGTCCTCACATTCCACCCTCTCGCATAGGACTAGGCCATACGAATCCAATAGCATCTTCATCCTCACTATATATTGCAGGTTAATAATCAATACTATTGAAAAAAGAAAATACATTCCCTTACTTTCTTATACATCCATTTAAATCATTAAAAACAAAGACAAAATATTATACTCACTACTGTCCTACTAAATTTCTTGTTTCTATGTAGTCAATCTCAATGCATTAGCCACTCTATTTCCCATCCAAGGTGTTTAAGAAAGATCAAATACCAGATATTTTAAGTGATCATCCCACATTCAAAGACTCGGATTTAGATCATGGTTTGTAAATATGTACATGAGGATTATCTGGTATGTGTTCCCCACAAAATATTTTTTTAGTATGTAATGTCATTAATATATCAAAGGATGAATCGCTGTATTTAACTCAATATAGAATGTTAGATAATTATTTTAATTTGTCATTGATACCCAATACTCGTATTCCACAACTATATTGCAATACATCAGTAATTTTAAAATAATAATACATGTTGTTTCTCAATACGTTGTGTAGAACCTGCTGTGACCTAGAATAATTAACACTAGTGATGAATTAAAACATTCCTTCATCCCATAAATGGATTAATCACACAAATTTGACCAAAAAATTTCATAGATATCCTTATTATTCTCCTGAATCATTCTTATATAGATGATAATTCATTTATGAAATTTTTATAATATCATGGTAGCCCTAAAAAACTATGTAAGTCAAATTCTTTCTTTTTCTCCTTAAAACAATCTATATCTCCCACCATATTTAAGTCCAATAAAACTCCATTTTACTTGATTATATGACCTAGGTAGTGAATCATTTCAATCCATTTGTATAAAATTGTTAAATTATCACGTATACGATGTTCTATTAATGTATCAAAAATGATCTCTATATGTTTTCAGTGGTCATTTCGATTTTGAGATTACACCATGATATTGTCCTTAAAAACCACCAATAATTAAGCCAGATAAGGATTGAAAACTATTTTCATCATCCCAATACAAACTTATGGTGCATTCATGACCCCAAATGGAATAAACAAATAGTAATACAGTTCATACCTAATATAAAAATAAATATGAGGTATGCCTTAAGGTCGACCACCCAATTAATGATATCCGGATCTCAAATTAATTTTGTGAGAACACTCAATGTCCTTGAAGGTTATCAAACATGTCATGTATTCTTGGAAAATGATACTAGTTTTAACCGTTTTATTATCCAATTGTATATAATTAAAACATATCCATAGTGTACCTTTTTCTTTTTTTTTGAAAAAAAGGACCAGTGATCCCCATGTAAATGTATTGGGTTAAACAAACCCATTTTCCTCCAAATATAATAGCTTCATATTGTGCTCATGTAAGTCCATCGTAGCCATTATGTATTGAGAAATGGATATTAGTGCAGATCTTTGAACAATCACTGATGAGAAATAAACTCTTACCTTGATAGGTATAACCGAAATGTTTTCTAGGAACATGTCTGTAAAACTATCAATCACTCAAGGAAAGTCGACATGACATGCTCCCTGATCATCGAGACAAAAACTACAAATCCTTGATGTCATCTCCCTCATTACCTGATGCTGTGTCCCCTCTTGACTAGCATAGACATCTTATTCACCCTTGTGAGTATAATATATTTCTCCTGGGTGGTGTGAATGTCACCCTCCAATGATAAAAGTGAATATATTCTTGATTAAACACTAGTCCATTCATTTTGAGTATAACGTCAAACCTTAATAACTCAAGTAGAAAAATATTCATAAAGAAGTGGAACCCACCAATATTAAGGGGGAAATCCATGTACTGATGGTCACCCACTTTCCTGGCCCCAATGGAGTTTCAATCACCATAACACCCTCACAACATTGAATCATGAGTCAATGTATTTCTATAATTGTTTATGGTATGATGTTATGTGATACACCTTTATCAATAAGAGAAGATTCATGAGTTTACACTACAATGATTTTACATCTCACCATAGACATTCCAGTTCCTTGATCATCGGGTTTAGGATATTAAAAATAGATCATTATTTAACAGAGTCCATTTAACGTAACCATACTACCCAAATTAGGCCAAAACAGATGTCTAGGTACAACTGCTACTTGGTAGCCTCAACAAAGACTTCCACCACCTCATATTAACAGAATTGTAATATTCCATCTCCCAACCTGATGTGGAGCTCAAATCAAAAGAAAACTCGAACTCAAATTTATACCATTACAAGAAAAATTATTTTGACAAGATACTACATTAATCTGTTCTATGCCCCCATTTTCCCATAGGTTTATCTTCAAAATGAGCACATGATCTTCCATCTCAATAATCATAATATACAAGAACAAGATTATTTGAGATTGAAAAAACAAAGGATCCTTTTTTAGAATTATCTCACCCATTATAAATCATCATCAGGCTACATCAGTGAAAAGAAATTCAACACTATAAAGTGTTCCAGGTACATCAAAATGGTCATGACCCAACCTAGGTTCTGGCTCAACCCACAACTACCCCAGGTCTACCTCCATTTTCAAGGGAATGGTGAAAAGTGTTCAATGAATAAATAAAATGAGCTAGACTTTCACATGTTCTTTTACAAATAGACACCAAACCATATTAATGAAAAATTATAGAGGGAAATAATAAATGATGCAGCACTACAATAATGTAAACTACACATGTATGAACTAGTTGATTTTACAGAAGAAATGAACTGTGAACATAATAGTAATGGAGAAAACTAAATCACAAACCAATACTTTGTCGCAAAATGATAGAAAACATGAAATGTAAATATTTGAAAGAGGTCATATCTCATGATTCCCAAGATATGTCCACCGTACGATGTCCAAGAACAGAATATCCATAAGCTATTTTACAATCACAATAGAATTGTCTATCTTCTACATATGACATGATACATGTGGGAAAATACCATGCAGGGGTGAGTATATACATAACCAGTAGGATTCCCTAGAAGCTATAGGGGGATATATAAGAGATATAATATAAGATAAATACAATAGATAGAACATTGTACAATGAAATATTATATATTTATTAAAAATATGGAGTGAAGGTAACATGTTCCAAACACAAGGTGCATGACATGATAAGTATATGAACTACTCATTGAGTCATCACCACCTATATCATGATATTAAACTCATCCAACCATGAGAATATAAACACTAAATTAACATGGAAACCCCAGATAATCTCCACATCTCATTAAAGGAGTGTTTCCAAATCCAAGGTATGGATATAGAAGAGATATATGTATATATATATTTTTATATATATATGTTTAAACTCATTAAAATAATCACAAATTAAGTGAGTAACGAGATCTTCATGTCATAACTCATCCTAAAAATGTTGAGTAGCCTACAATTAAAAAAGTCCATTGAATTTTCCATTCATATCATGTGTCTCTTCATAAGTTACCTTCCATGTAAATCCAATCATCTTCACTAAGTAGCATTGTCATGGGGGGAAATTAGTGTAGGGGACTCATTCCATGGTACAACAGGAGGGTTCCAATCTAAGGGATTAGGACCAATTACTGGCCTAGTTGTAGGGTTCCACTTTTGGTCATCGAAAAACCATTCACTATCCCACATGAGGGTTCCGCTCAAAATGCTGGGCACCGAGGACTATCCTAGTAGGAGGGTTCCAATAAAAGTCATTGAGGAACCATATATATCATAGGTGGGTTCCACTTGGAGAATCATAGACCCATTTACATCCTTGCTGGTGGGTTCCTATGTAGGTCATCGAGGACACATGTTATGACAAGTATTATGGTTCCACTAAAAATACATATCATAATCTCCCTTGATAACTACAACCATCGAGCGTAACATCAAAGGATTTACAACATGTTTAATTCCATATTTAATCTCGAAAGTGACAACTAGGGGACCTATATTTCTCTTTTTGAAAATACACTTTTGATCAGGTAATTATATTCCAAAAAATATGTTCAAAGGAACGAGATATAGATAATAGAATCTTTCTCAAAAGAGCTCAAAGGTTATATAGTGTGTGGCCCCGCTCCACTACTATGCCAGGTCACTAGCTTTGACACAATTCCTTCCCATGTAGTAGTACATTCATTGTAGGTGGACTACACTACGTGTCCTGAATAAAGTAGACTTGGGGTATTTTCTTCTCAACATTTCAATATACAAGAGTACATGGACATGTGTTAGATCTTATGAACTTACACTGGACATTACGATCATGTGACTCATACAATGTTTTTTCCAAATAGGAAATGGGTACAATGAATTTTAGGGGGATTACATTATATTTCCTCCATAATATTTTTCAAAACCCTAGATGTTGTTTGGGGGATAAATGACATAAGTTCATCCATGAACATGGCACATGGTCCATATTTTTTCTGAAGGTGCAGTTCCACAATATGTGCTTGAATATATATAAAACACTTCTATTATAGTCGGTAAAATTCTTGAAAAAAATATGGATCTAAAAGAAAACATTGGTTGTGGGCGATCATTCATTAGAAAATGGCCACAATGATGCATCCGGGGTTTTACAATTATTTTTTCACAACATCACACCTCCATCCATAGAGTCATTGATCAGTAATCATGTAACACCCAAATATTTCATATTAATTTATATCATTATATCATGTTAATATATTATACTACACACAACACGAACTTGTCTTGTGTTATACACATGATTGAGTTATTGAAAAAACACTTCATTATTATAATTATTTAAATGATATATTTATTTATCAATTATATATTATGATATGACTAGTAAAAAGTTAAAAAAATTATTTTTATTTATAATGTTTTCAAATAAATAAAACATATTTGTAATGAAATGTATACTTTTTGATAAAATAGTTATATACTTAGAAAAACTATTTTCTTAAAAGAACTAATTTTTATGTCCTTTTGTGAAAAATAATAAAAATAATATTAGAAAATCCAAAAAAATTGAATTTGGTAAAATTTACATCATTTTTTGATTTGGAATATCAAAATTTTCTTAGGTTTAATTTTGGGTATTTTTCTGAAAACATTCAATTTATGATGAATATTGAAAAACACCGCGTTATTATAAAAAACTGAATTTTATTTAAATAATAATTATTTTTATTTATTTTAAATTTAAATTAAATATAGATATATAATACCTATATTATTTCATTATAATTCATTAGAGTCATTTTATCATAAGATCTGGCATATACATTTTTTTATCTATTTAACGTCTTTTACCTGCCTTTTAGGCACATTAGAAAATTTGGCGAAAATGTAATTTTACCACATTTGTGAATCTCATTTAAAAACTCAGATAGACATTTATTAAGTCATTATACAAACTATGCCTCAATAGTATGAAAATAAGTTTTGCTGAACAATAGATTTTGAATTTTGTTTACCGCTATTAAAAGGAAATAGTGAAATTGGAGGTAAAAATGATATTATAATTATCCTAACACATTTTATAATTATATTGGATAAGTTTATTTTAAAAAAAAAATTAATTCTTAGGGATAAAAATGTGATTATTTTTTGTCAACATGTATTATATTATGACATTTATTATATTTTATTTGAAGATGAGTTAAAAGTGTTAAATTCGAATTTTATTAAATAAAACATTTTTAATATAGGGTTACACTGAATATAAATTAGACTATAAATATTCACTATAAATATAAAAATATTTACTATATAATGTTATTTTATTTATAATTTTCAGGCATTATATAATTAAATTGAAAAATGAGACAATGATGATGCAGTAATTACCATATTTATAAATGATTAAAATAATTGATATTATAAGTATAAAAATAATTGTAAATTGAGATGTTTTATAAATTCCACTAATTTTATTGGTTAATATGACATTTTAGGATTTATTTAGTGTATTTTTTTGACTTTCACAAAAATGAGATACCAAATAGTGTTAAAATTGACATAAATGAGTTTTTAAAACAAATACTATATTATTAATTGATATAATATTCCTAAAAACATAAGGTTAGAAAAAAATAATTATATAATTATATATAGGTTAGTAATGAGCCACATGGGGTTATATTGTCATTTTATAGTATGTTTATTAACCATGTAATATAAAACTACAGGAAGAAATTTTAAAACATAAACTATTTAACTAATAGTTATATATAAAGGATAAGGTAAATATAGTGACCATAAATTGTCTAAAACCTATTAATTGAGAGGATTTATACCCACACCCAACTTATACTATAAATAAATCCATTTTGAGCCATTATAAACCGAAATTGATTTTATAATAAAAAAATATTTCAAGCATGTCCTAAAGTGACCCTAAACTATATTATAAAAGGGAACATGCCCTCCTCTCAAAACCACACATCCAAATCCATTTTATATATAAAAACCCATCTGAAATATATTCCCAACAACACTCACATCAACATAAATTCATTAATTAGATCATTCATCCAACCTAAGGATACCTTTAGATCAAATAAAAAATAAAGCACCCGAAGAAGCGATAATAATTTCATCATCAGTGTCAATGTTATTTTCTTCTTCCACATTCTATTTCTTTGATGTTTCCATACCAAAAAATTAAATCCAATAAATTATACATAATTTTGTGTTATTATAAAAATGGTAAAACCATGTTCATTTTTCTATCTATCTTATTAATGACAATGTCACCTTACGTGCATACTTACAACTTACCATATCCACATCGTGGTGTATTTTGTTATTTAACACATAATTATTTGGATGGGTATAATAATTAGTATAATTGATGTAAATAATAACCATAAAATTTAAATGATTTTTTATATTTTATATACCATTAAATTATATACAATTTCACCATTAATAGAATGATATTTTCACTCGTGCGTATGTATGGATTACCGTCTCAAATAATGTGATGAGATTCATTCCCCATCGTAACCATTGAAGAATAATTTTTTATATTATGATTTAAAATAATTTTTAAGATCATAATATTAGTCTAGATATGAATCAAATACAACTTATCCATTACAAACATGACTTACGTAACAAAAATATAGAGGAAAATGAATTTTTCAACACCCGAAATAACGGGACTACAAAAATATTATTAACAAGTAAATATTAGATGATCATATATGATATCATATTTATGTATGTGGTTATAGAATAATTTAATAAAATTGATTTAACTATTATACAGGTGGTTAACATACCCTCAACTAAGTAAATGTACAAGGTAAGGGTTAATTCTTCAATCTCATTATTATCCAATATTGTTTATGTGTAATTTTTTACTAGGACATATTTATTATCCATGCCCATATCTCACAAAAGGGTTTTCAAAAATATTATTTTTAAGGGACTCTTCTCCTAAAACATCATTTTAAAATTTTTAAGTATTTATTCTTCTAAATCATTTTCCTTATTGTCCTTATTTTCATAAGGTTTTTAAGGATATATTTTTTTTGGACATGAATTTATTAAAATGTTAATTAATATAAAAAGCATCAAAGTGATATAGGAAAATTTGATTCCAAAATGTATTTTAAATGTTTTCCTTTTTAAATTTTCTAATATTTTAATGCTTTAATGGAAAAGGTATATTTCTCTCAACGATTTTTACTGATAATTATCAACAATGTCAACATCCTTTACTATATATTATTCATAATTGAGGTTTATTTATTATAATAAAATGTTCTATATTGTATTTATTGAATTATGAAATGTTTGACTACAGAAATGTTGTTTTTATACCATTAATGGTTTATGGTTGAAGTATTGACATTTTGTTTTTTAGTTTTAATATAAATGTCGTTGTTATGTTTCACCCTTTTCATATGAACAATTCATTAGACTAAATACGTGATGGTTGGGTCCCGTTATAGCCCCTCGATGCATCAGTAGGATTAATGGGACAAACTAGTGTCTTTGAAAAAGGCCTTGAAAAAATATTATTTGATGTCTTGGCATAAGGCCTTGACTCTGTGGTTATGTTGTTCTAAATTATTCATTACATCATTATGAAGTTAGCTATTGATATTACATGTGATCATTCGACTAATATAATATCCATGTGAATAATTAAATGGAATTATTTGATTTATCATTGACATATTATCATGAATTTTATATTTAAAAAAGCTTTTGTTTTAGTCTTATACATTTCCTTAATTGTTTATGTTTTCTTTTAATTGTTTTCATTATATTGTTATCCTTATTGAGCATCCGATCTCACCCATTACTTATATTAAAATTTTCCTGGCATTTGAAGAAGTATATTATGATAAATCTGCAAGATAGGATATAAGATATGAGTGTGTTCTAAGGTGACACAGTATTTTTCCTTTCATTTCATAATGTAATGTAAAACTTATGTATATATCTAGTACTTATATGGTTACTAAACTAATCGGTCTTTCGATACTAGATATTTTGTGATCATGTGAATATTATGTAATATTGCACCGACTATGGATAAAAAGGGTAGGGTAGTTATAGTTTGTATCTGAGGGGTGTTTAGCAATAACCATTGAAACTACATTTAGAAACAATCTGACTAGATAACATTACTCAAAGATAAATTTTTATGAATAGTATAAAATAACATCCAAAAATATTGGATGTGTAAATATTATGTGGGTTTTTTTAAAAAATACACCCCTGAATCGATTCAAACAGGTTGGTGCGGCTCTAGAACAAATGTATCTAAGAGTGAAAACTCTAAAAAATAGTTTACGGTTGACCTGAGGTATACTACTACACGACAATGGGCCCTACTACACTCTTGGTATTGACACTCCCATGGAATTTGCTTAGGATAATTCAAATTTTCATTACAAAAAATTATTTAGGATCTATGATTGAATAATTTCACAAATAATACATTTTTATGATAATGGATTATAGGAAAAAAATTATCAATTTACATTTGGTATTTGACAGGTTTGGTGTAACGCCCCGACCCCAGTTACCCAGAGTCGGTGCATTATTACAAAACATTGGTATGATCACAAATGATCAAGTCTCGAGAGACAAATTATTTTAGTAGCTTTGGAATCACTAGATATATTCATAATGTTTTACATTACATCATAAAGAAAAATAAACTACCACAATATCTTGTCTTCATATCCCCTCATACAATTCCTGCAGGTCATTCATAAATTACTTCTTCACATCCTGGGAAAAATAAAACATTGAAAGGGGTGATCTTAGATGCTCAGTTATGATAACAATATAGCAGGATCTTTCATAAATAAGCATAAAAATTTAAGGCAATGTATAACTACAACAAAAGCCTTTTAAACATGAAATGAATCATAATATGGAAAAAATAAAATGAAATAATTCCATTTACTTATTTACTTGGATATTCTACCAGTTCAATAATCGCATGCAATATCAAAAACCACTTTCATAATGATGGAATGCATAATGCCAGACAATCATAACCACATATCCAAGGACTCGTTCCAAGAATACAATTAATATTTTGTCAAGGCCTTGTGCCAAGACACTAGTTTGTCTCATGAGACCTACTGATGCATCGAGAAGCTATAGCGGGCTCCCCTCGTCACATATTAAGTCCAATGCATCCCTTATATGAACAGGTTTAAACATAAAATAAACATTCATATTAAAACTAGCATACGAAATGCCAATACTTTCTCCATAAACCATGAATGGTATAAAAATAACACGTCCACATTCAAAAATATCACCAAACCATCAATTCAATATTGATGTTTTGTATCATAATAAATAAACTTCAAATAAGCTTAAAATCCATCAAAGGATGTTCACATAGATGAAATCAAATCTATTTGAGAGAAAAATATATTTTTTGAAATCATTTAAAAGTCACATAATTATAAAATAAAAAATTTACTTGAAAATATTCTTATAAGATTGTAAGGGTTTCTTCGACGATTTTATAACAGCAAAAAATATCCTCACCCGCCATATAAGTTAAAAAGACATTCTTACCTTAATTCTGTAAAAAGGTTAAAAAGGACCTTGTTTGGAAAACGACAGAAAGATTCCTTTAAAAACATCTTATAAAAAATAAATAAGGGTATAAATGACTTTATCCCATAGTATTTACAATATAAATAATGATTTGAAGTACATTTTTAAGAAACATGGATGTGGATGATAAAGAGGTCCCAGCAGATAATTACGTATAAACAATCTCAGATAACGAAGAGATTGTGAAATAAATCCATAACATGTACATTTCCTTGGTTGAGGATAGGTTAACCTCCTGTATAATGGTGAAATAATTTTTATTAAATTAAACAAGAATCATATACATTAATATGATATCATATATGGTCTTTTAACATTGATTTGTTAATAATATCATAGTATTATCGTTGTTTCAGGTGTTAACTTACTCGTTTTATTTTATATGTTTTGTTATGTAAGCCATGTTTTTTATGGATTGGATGTATCTTATTCATATCAAAAATGATATCAAGTCCTTAAACATTATTTTTAATCATTAAATGAGAATTAGTCTTGAATGGATACGATGGGGAATAATCTCATTGCGATCGTGGAGACGGTAGTCCGTACGTATGGACATGCGACAATATCATCCTTTTTATATAAAAATAATTTATTATTGGATGTTATATCATATATACAGAATAATTATCATGTTATATTTAATATTTACATGAATTAAGCATGATTATTATACTCATCCAAATAAAAATTTATTGAATAACAATTACACCACGACGTGGAGACGGTAAGTCGTACGTACGCACGTATGGTGACATGTCATTCAAAGGATGGATAAAATACTGAATATGGTTGTAAAATATTTATAATAACATCACACTATATATAAGATACTGTGTTTACTATTTTATAATTGGAATAACAATGAAAGAAGAAGTTGGAGAAGAAAGGAACATGAAAAAGGTCGGTGAAATCATTACCTCTTCTTCGGGTTCTTCCTTTTGATTTGATCAAAATGGCTCCTTAGGATGACTTTTTGATCAAAATAAGGCCTCTAGGTTGTAGTGAGTGAAGTTTAAAGATTATTTGGGCAGGGGTTTGTCTAGACAAGAGGCTTTGAATGTGTGAATTATTGATAAGGGGGAGTGCCCTTTTATAAGAGTGGTTAGGGGCACCTTTGGAAAAGATAGAAAAATTATTTTATAATAAATTCATATTCGGTTTATAATGGATCCAAAGTAGAGTATTTAAATGTTAAGGTGGGGATGGGTCGAAAACAACTCAACCAATAGGGTTTAGACCGGTTTGGGTCACTATATTAACCTTATATTTTAGTTTTAACTCTTAATTAATTAGTTTGACATTTACCATGTAACTTTGTATTTTTTTATAATATAGTTAATAAACATACTATATACATCCAAGAGACACCCAAGTGGTCCATTAATGATTCATCTATAATTATACAAGTCTTTTGTCTGATCCTTATATTTTTAGGAATAGAAAATTAATTAATAATATAATATATGTTTTAAAATCTCTTTTATGTCAATTTTGACACTACTCGGTATTTTGTTATTGATAATTTCATAAAAGAATTATTACTTCGAAAAAAATTTATATAACCAATACTAATATGTAATAGTAACATATTAAATTAGTGGAATTCATAAAAAGTCTCAAATTTAATTTATTTTGATATTTATAATATCAATTATTTTAATATTTCATTAATTAGGTAATTACTACATCACCATTGTGTCACAAATAAATTAAATCATGTAATGTCTAAAAATTATAAATAAAATACCATTATGTATGAAATATTTTCATCTTTATAATTAATATTTACAATCTAATTTGTCTTATGTATATACATATATTAAAAATGTTTTATTTATTAAACATTGATTTCAACTCTTTTAACTCTTCTTTGAATTAAATAATAATTAATGTCTTAATCTAATCCAAGTGGAAATAAATGGTATTATTTTATTCCTAAGGTTGTTTTTGGCCGAGATACACTTGTAAAATAGAATTAGGACATGAGTTAGGGTAATATTAATATCATTTTTACCCTTAATTACCCTATTTACTTTTAACCGTGGTAAATAAAAGTAAAAAGTTATTATTCAGCAAATTTTTTTTTCATCAAATTGAACCACATTTTACTCCTTGATATTAACCATGTCTCTCAGATTTTTTAAATTACACTCACAGAAGTTGTAATATTAAGATTTATTTTAATTTCCAAATTCTCCTAGGAGGTGGGTAAAAGACGGTTAAATGTTCAATAAAATTTTTATATATCTAAAATTATTCAAAACTAACACTAATTAATTACATTGAACTTATATAGGTATTATGTATCTATTTTGACTATATGTAATTTAAATTAAATAAATAATTATTTGGTTTTAAACTATAACCTAGTGTTTTTTGACTATTCATAAAAAATTGAATGTTTTCAGAAAAATACCAAAATTTCACCCTAGGCTAATTTCGATATTCCGAATCCAAAAATGAAGTCCATTATGAAAGATAAATTTTATATAATTTCAAAAAGTGGGTATTACTATTCATAACAGCTAGTTTGATTGGTTGTGGTGTTTGTGTTAGTACTCGGAGCTGCGTACAACACACGCTACCATATTATTCAAAGGGAAGCGTACCATGGAAGCCTAGGGTGTTACATTTGGAATTATGCATTGTGATAAAAAAACTGACATAGTGTATGAAATTGTTTATAAATTCTGCCCAGTAGAAGGAATGTAGACTCTAGTAATACACCAGATCGAAAGTGTAAGACAGATCATATCATTCATGGTCTTAAGAAAAAATTTATAAGGGAAATAATCTCCTAAATATTCTCATAATATGAAGAAGTAACATCATGTGTTAATAAGATAAGCAATGAATTATTTGATTCCAATGGATTTGAAGGGAAACCAGAGAAGAAAATGATAGTAGGGGGAAATATGGATAAAGGGAACAAGGGAAAGAACGATTTTCCCATATGTGATAACTGTGGAAAGAACCACCTTGGTAAATGCATGAAGGGAATGGGGGTTTGTTATAAGTGTGGAGAAAAAGGACACCATGTATGTGATTTCAAGGGTAATAAAATGGTTTCAAATGTAAAATTCATCATCTTCAAATATATAGGAAAAAACACGAATAGATGTCCCAATCATTAGAGTATACCCCAAATGATGATATTGGATAATAATCATGTTGTGATAATACCATAGACAAATAGGAATATTTTTTTTCTTATATTCTTATTAATGAATTATTTAATTTGAGTGTTGTTTCACAGATGTACTGGTTATATTAATTTTGGAAATAAATAAGGATTGTACTGTAGTTCTATTTCATTGAGGATTTGAGATTATATGATATTAAGAAACCTGACTCAACAACATGATGAATATTTTTTTAAAATACATGGTTTAATGAAAGATAAACCTAATATGGTCGTGATACTGAGGTAGTGACATTGGAATAAGATATGGTTGATTTGGAGAAATTATATTTGATATTCTTGACTGCCATCGAACAGATTAATGGTTTTCTTATTCCATCATTGTTGGACTATTCAAAATTTTTGGATATAAAGAATATATCTATTATTATATATGGAAAAAGGGATCATGAATGTAATCCATTATGTTTTATGGTAATTTAGGGTGTTACAAAATTTTAAGAGAATACCTGATGAAGATACACTCACATTATTATGTGGTAAAATTTGATCTTCCATTTGTTATGTTGAACTTCCTTATAATATTTTTGGACTATGAGTTTAGACATAAGTATTTTGGATAAGTATAAAGGTTGGAATGGATTATTTTTGAAATTTAATACTATGGTTTAATGATAAAACATTTCTTAAGATTATTTTTTTTGATTTTTTATAAAAATAACAACCTAATGGTTTGGCGACAACCTATCGCATCCGTCAATGTTGTGAGACATGAACCACAATCGAAGTGTGACAAGGGTGCATCACCTACCACTGGCCTATTAGATGTTCTAGTTTGAAAAATTTAGTTTTTTAAATGCGTTGATATATTAATTATAAATTTATTTTTTAAAACCCTATTTGATTAAGATAAATAAATTTTTTTAGTTCTGTTATGTTTTATCGTGAAAGATGAATATGTAGTATAAATTAGTTAATAGATGGAACTATACTTGTCATGTAATTTTTATATTATCTAAAGAAAGTAATTCTTAAAATTTAGGGAAAGGATATTAAATCTAAAAATTTGTTATCCTAATACCATATGTTTTGATGATCAAATGATATTTTATGTCCTAATATATTTATGGCTTTTAGGCATTTAATTTTCTATTTATTGTTCAATTGTTTGTGATTGATGACCTCATTCAGTCCCTATATATATTTATGTTTTCCCTCCAATTATGTGTCTCAAATTACCTCTAATGTTCTCCTATTTGAAATCCTAATTTGTTGTTGACTTTTTTATTTCCCTTTCCCTCTTATTTAGTCTAAATTTTTTGAACCCTATTTCTGATGTTGGTTTTCCACCAACATATTTTCTATTTTTATCCTTTTATTTTCGAAGAACAATTTCAAATTGTGAGGATAAAATTTATTGAAGGAGAGGAGAATGTAACACCAAAATATTTCATATGAAGTTATATCTTTAAAGTAAGTCACTGCTTATACTACACACAACGCCGACTTATCTTGTGTTATATGCAAGATTGAGTTTCTACGAAACAACACATTTTTGTTATATTTATTTGAATGATATATTTTTTTTTTCAATTTTTTTTGAAATGAATAGTAAAAAATAAAATTTTATTGTTATTTATAATGATTTCACACAAGTAAAACATATTTTTAATGAAAGGTTTATGTTTTTTTAATAGTTATATATTTATAAATACAATTTTATTAAAAGGAAAACTTTTTATGTTCATTAGTGAAAAAAATTAAAATTAGTATTAGACACTCCTAAAAATTCAAATTTGTAAAATAGAATTTATATTTGGATTCAAAATATCAATATTTTCTTGGGGTGATTTTTTTTTAAATTTTTTTGAAACATTCAATTTTTGATGAATAGTGAAAACACTATGTTATTGTTAAAAAATGAATTTTATTTAGATAATTATTATTTTAATTTATAATTATTTTAAATTCAACATATATTAATAATTACTATATTAGTTCAATTTAAATCATTGGAGTCATTTTTTATTAATATTAGATATATAAAATTTTATTGAATTATTTAACATCTTTTACCCACCTACTAGCCACATTAGAAAATCTTCATAAAATGTAATTTTACCACATCTGTTAATTAAATATAGAAAATCACTGAGACGCGATTTACACAAGCAAGTAAAATGTGGTTTAATTGGGTGAAAATAATTTTTGGAGAATAGTATCATTTTAATTATATTTACCACGGTTAAAAGTAAATAGGGTAATTAAAGGTAAAAATGATATTATAATTACCCTAAAACATGTCCTAATTCTATTGGATAAGTTTATTTAGACCAAAATAAACATTAAAAATATACATATGATCCTTTTTGATATAGTTGGATTAGATTAGGACATTTATTATATTTTATTTAAAGTAGAGTTAAAAGTGTTAAATTAAAATTTTAATAACTAAAACATTATTAATATAGGGTAATACATATGATAAATTAGACTATAAATATTCAATAGAAATATAACAAGGATTTATACATAATGGAGTTTAATTTATAATTTTTAGACAATAAATAAATATATTTATTTATGACACAATATTTATGAAGTAATTACCTTATTAATGAATGATTAAAATAATTGATATTATAAATATCCAAGTAAATATAAAATGAGACTTTTTATGCATTAAACTAAATTTATAGGTTAATATGACATCTTAGTATTGATTTTATTTATTTTTTTCAAAGTAATCATGTTTTTTTTACTTTCAGAAAAACCAAATACTAAATAGTGTTAAAATTAACATAAAAGAGTTTTCAAAACAAATACTATATTATCAAATTATATAATATTTCAAAAAATATAAGGATCATACAAAGGACATATATAATTATTGATATGTACTTAATGAACCACTTGGGGTTCTCTTGGAATTTTATAGTATCTTTATTAACCTTGTAACATAATAATACAAGAAGACATTATAATAGGTAAACAATTTTACTAAGAGTTAAATCTAAATGTTAAGGTTAATTTGGTGAGATAAAGTTTTCTAAAACCTATTTTTTGAGAGGATTTCTACCAATATCTTACATACCCTTGAAATAAATCCATATGTATCCATTATAAACTGAAAATGATTTTATAATAAAATAATATTTCAGGCATTTCTGAAAGTGACCCTCACCTCTCTAATAAAAGGGTACATTCCCTACACTCAATAACACACCTAAAAATCCATTTGTCTCAGTCAAACACTGCTCAAATATTATTCCAAAAACCCTCACATCATCTTGGAGGCCATACTTTGACCACAATGACATCCTAAAGATCTCTTTTGATCAAATAATAAAGGAAGCACTTGAAGAAGAGGTAATAATTTCATCACATATTTCAAAGTTCTTTTATTCTTTCACTTCCTATTCATTTGTTGTTTCCATATAAAAATAATAGCTACAGTGCTATCTAAATACTGTGATGTTATTATAAATATGGTAAAAACATTTTCATTATTCTATACATTCTATGAATGAAAATGTCACCATACATGCATACGTACAGCTTAACGTCTCCACATCATGGTGTAGTTTGTTATTCAACACTGCATTATTTGGATGGGTGTAATAATGAATATAATTGATGTATGTAATAAATATAACATGTTAATAATTCTTTATGCATAATATACCATCCTATTTCATACTATTTCACCCTTAATATAATGATATTGTCTGTCATGCGCACGTATAGATTACCATTAACACAAACGCAATGAGATTCATTCCACATCATAACCCTTGAAGAATTATTTTCATAATATGATTAAAAATAATGTTTATGAACATATTATCATTATGTATATTAATAAAAAAACTATCCATAAAAAACATGACTTATTTAACAAAACATATAATGGAAAATGAATCAGTTAACACCCGAAACAATGATACTACTGAAATATTATTAACAATGAAATATTTAAAGATCATATATGATATCATATTTATTTATTTGGTTCTTGTATAATTTAATTACAATGATTTAAATATTATACAAGTGGTTAACGACCCTCAACTAAAGAAAAAAACGTTAAGGGATAATTCCTCAATCTCATTATTATCCAAGATTGTTTATGTGTATGTTTTCACTAGGACATATTTATTATCCATGTCCATGTTTCATAAATTTGTTTTCAAAAGGATTATTTCTAAGGAAATATTTAACTAAAATATCATATTAAATGGTATAAATATTTATTCTATTAAATAATTCTCATTCATATCCATGTTTTCAATATGGTTTTAAATATTTATTTATATAGACATGAATTTTTTAAAATGCTAATTCCATTAAAATGTTTCAAAGTGGTATGGGATACTTTGATTCAAAAATTTATTTTCAATTTATTACTTTCTAAATTATTCTACTTTAAAATGATTTCATGAAAAAGGGATATTTCTCACAAAGAGTATTACTGGTCATTTTCAACTATGTCAACATCCTTTACTGGATATTATTCATGAATGAGGTTAATTTTTTATAATACAATGTTTTATGTTGTACTGAATTAATTATTATATTATTGACTAAGGAAGTTATGTTTTTATACCATTCATGGTTTATAGTTGAAGTATTTAGATTTTGTATGCTAGATTTAATACAATTTTTTTGTTATGTTTCACTTTTTTCATATGAGGAATGCGTTGGACTTATTAAATAATGTGTGAGGCCTGTTATAGCCCCTCGATGCATCAGTAGGTCACATGAGACAAACTAGTGTCTTGGAAAATGTCCTAGACACAATCTTATTTGTACTCCTGGCACAAGGCCTTGAAAATATTGTCAGGATGTCCAATATGACACATTCCATCATTATGAAATTAGTTATTGATATTACATGTGATCATTTTAATCGTATAATAACCATGTGAAAATGCATATGGCATTATTTAATTTATATATTCCATATTGTACTAATGTTTTAGTTTAAAAATGATTGTGTTTTATTCTTATACATTGCCTTAAAATTTTATGTTTTTATAATAGTTTCCACGACATAGTTATCCATCCTAAGCATCCGAGATCACCCGTTTCATATGTTTTATTTTTCTTAGGTTGTGAATAAGTATATTATCTTTGACCTTTATAATAGGATATAGGATATGGGTTTGTTCTAATAAGACTCAATGTTGTTCTTTTCATTGCATAATTTAATGTAAAACTTATGTTTGTATCTAGTACTTCCAATGCTACTAAACTAATTAGTATTTCTAGACTTGATATCTTTTGATCATGCCAATGTTATATAATAATTCACCGGCTCTGGGTAACGTTGGTCGAGGTGTTAAAAATCACCATACCAATCAACCTCACCGTTTGAAGATCCCAGATCTATATTAATTTCTAAATACTATTCTTGATTCGATGATCCTCCTTGAATATATGGGTCTGATCAGACATTGTACCTACCATAAAAGTTGAAGTGGGACTACAAGGATCTAACAGGTTATGAAAATGAATAATATTACGGATAAAAAAACTATTATTTATATGATAAGTGTCCAAGAATTCTTGGTAAATGACCGATAATGGTTATCCATGGATTAGAAACCAAAAAAATTAATTAAAAACTAATACTCATGGACATATAAAGGATGTAACTGAGGGAAGAAATGAAGTAAATATAGTCAATCTAATCAACTATATAATAAAAAAATAAAAAACCCAAAAAATTGGTTCTACCTTGATTAAAGATCAATATTTGATGAATAAGGAATCAGCCAATTATTTGTGAGATGTCACTGAGTTCAATTCATCTTCATATGGTTTGATCTAGAGTTCCATCATCAGTCGAGGAAATCAACCAATAGAATAGGGAAGAGAGTTTGAACGGTGAATCTAAAATTTTTATATAAGCATATATTACCCAAAACAATATGTGAATAAAAATATAATTTATGTCAAAACAAATTAGTGATTTAAATTAAAAATTAATTATATCATTGAACATACCATCAATGAGAGAGATATTTGAACACCCTATGTCAACCTATTAAATCAAATTCTTAGGGAAACAAAAAATTATGGATTAAACAATGGTATTTTATTTCTGATTCGTTATATATTTAAAGTTTTCATGTTTTATTTAATAATTATTTTATAAAAAATATACAATATATTAAATATTTTAATAAATATAAAACCCAGAACATCGAGATGTGGAATTTCACACCATCATTACTATTATAAATCTAAATATATATTAATATATAAATTTATTATTGTCATACAACGAAAAATTGGATCATTAAATTATACATCTCTTCTATATTTTTATTCCAGAAAAGGAAAAAGTGGAAAAAAAACTCAGGATAATGAACTAATCATGGCTCCCCCACTTCTAGGAACTCCCGTGCATGGTCCCATGTACCAAAACATGCAAAACAAAGAGATTATGCATCCATGCTAGGTCATCTCCCACTGATACTGGATCACCACCAATTGCTCAAAAAATATGGTCTCATCCTTGATAGCTAACTACCTTGGTTAATGATGTGTGTGGAGTCATGAAAATATTTCATAATCTATGATAGGTGGAAGACATCATGCTCCTCTTCCAGCTCTGTTAGTTGGTATAGGCTATATGAAACCTCACCAACCATCTTCACGATGTAGAACGACCCGATAAACCTTAAGGATATCTTTCCTTCCATGAAAGACCTATGAAATCTTTACCATGGGAGACCCTCAATAATTTATGGTATCTCTGATCGAAATCAAAGTCCAATGATGGAGATATATATAATATTTCTATATACTCGGGTCCTTCCTCATCCTCTTATGAATTTCATGGACTTTATCCATCGTCACCTGCACATACTATAGGTGAACAAGAGATGACCCTACATTCTAAATCCATCACAATTGTGACCTATAAGGTCTTTCTTATAGGGACTCAAATTATTCAATTTTATGGTAGAATGGTCTTTTTTTTGTAAAAAACTCTACCAAGGTAGGGTGATCTATCTAGCTCCATATGAAGTCTAACACACATTCCCTTATCATATCCTCCAACACCTAGATAGTTCTATATATCTTCCCATTAGTCTGGGGGGAATGGTTGTACCCATATTCACATGTATGCCACTCCCCAATCATGGCATAGAACACTTGTCATGATCATAGATAATCATTGAATGTACCTCAACCATGAAAATGATCTCCCATACATACAATTTCCCCAAACACTCCAACAAAATATCCCCTTGATAGATTGGATGTGTGAAAATTTTGGTATTCATTCCACTATCACTTAGAAGGTGTAATATCTTTTAACCATCCGTAGAATCCCTATGATACAATAGTGATTATAGGAAATCAAAATTCTCACTCCCAAAAGGATGTTTCTCTAAATCCTTTGGGAGATGACTATAAATTTTTGAACGTAGTAATGAGTCACATATTTTCTGATCATGGGGTCTCAACAGCCTCAACCCATATACAATAATTGTTTGTTGCTACCTCAACATGTATCCATGATCATCTCCTGAGGCCTAACGATACACTATGAAATCTATGCCATCCACTAGTAGTCTAACCACTGAAGCACTCTTAATTATATTCATAAAATATAAAAATTTCTTCTAATAATTGATATACACTGTAAATGACATCCCTTTTGGGGAAAATCCTATCAAATGGGGTGTGATTCAATAAATGGTTACTAGAATCCTCGTGTACTACCCCACCATGTCAAAAAAATATCTATAACTCTGACACATTCTTGTGAGTCTCCCATTAATGCAATGCATTGATCTCCACTAGATCAAAAACTAAACCATGCTCAAAAATGAAATTCCTTAAAAAGTGAACCTCATGTATCCAAAACTGTCACTTTGAGATATTTTCATAAAGATAGTTCTCTGAATGAAAGTGTGGGACCATTCTCAAGTGTTATGAATTCTCCACCTCAAATACAAAGTTGATGAGTATGTCATCATTGATGATGACAACAAACTGGTCCAAGTATATCTAAAATACCTAGTTTGTCAAATCCATAAACATGGTATGGGAATTCAGAAAACCAAAGGGCACTAATAGGAACTCAATGTGTCTATAGAGACGTAAAAATGATAAATTTGGAATATCAACCACATGAACCCAGAATGGGTGGTGTCCAGTACTGAGGTTGATCATAGGGAACTTTCTCACTCCTTCAAAATGGATGAAGAGAACATCAATACTAGGAATGATGTAAGATTTTTTTATTGTATCCTCGTTCAGGTGATGATAATACACCGAAATCTATTAGATACCATCATAATTTTTCATCAAAAAGACATGAACTACCCCAAGGGGCATAATGCGTCAGATGAAACCATTCCCATGATTGTCCTCTTACTGAGAAATTCATTCTATGGGATTTGTAGGTTTCAATTTATATGTAGTAGAATATATCATTGAGGTATCAATATTCATGTAAATAGAAAACTCCATCTCCCACCATAGAGGTACTCTAAGAACATCCATGGGGAACACATCCATATAATCCAACACAATTGATGGAACCTAGATGCCCAAGGATCCTAACTCACCAAGGGATATACATTCCAAATGATGTGTGAGGTGATACTATCTCATGCTCGCAAAACACACATCACCTTCAATGAGATATCAATCACCAAGAAAAAAATGAGAATCTCGTACCATCTGTGTGTATGAATTTGACTTTTATATGTGATATTCAATCTTAACTCAGACCATTGAAATCCAATCCATGGCCATGATTAATTCATATGGTTCCATCATGGTGGCCAATTGTTCCAACATGAACAAATTCCCACCCAGTGATAGCCCACACTACCGACAAATAAATTTTATAGTTGTAGTGTTCCCTATTGGAACCCAATGATAAAGATTTTGTGTAAGCAACTCAACTGGGAGCTCCAAATTTCTTAACAGGAGTATAGAGATAAATTAATGAATATATGATTTGTCTAATAAGAATGATTCATGAGTATTAAACACATATATCGTACCTATAATCACCTCATATGATATGATATCATAATCCTTCAAAGCCTGATGGTGTCCGTGGCCCTGGCCTCCAACTCCATTAACATATCATGGGCCACTTGAACATTATGGTTGAAAGATATAATAGTAATTTCAAACAACCAAATCTCTTCCTACACCAATACTAGATCCTCCAACCTAGGAACCACCCCATCAATGCTTGAGATATTCCTGGTCATTGTATTTTTTCTACCATGGTAGTCCATTACCTATCGATTTTTCATGCCCATCATGTCTGGTCTGGTAGTCTCATTCCATGTTTACTCCCCATTCACAAGCAATGAAATAACCCTCTATCCGATTCTCTGGTAATCTGCGTTACTTACAACCATATGACTATGTATGATCATGGAAGGATCTCCTATGCAAAGATCTCATTGCTTTATGCCTACTAGCTTCTTTAGATGAATCAACTTTATGGTTCCCTCTACCATATCCAACTGGTCGGGTTCTATCAAATATTAATATCTCTATCACTAGTGCCTTCTCTAGAACTCCTACACTGGTGGGGATCAAAACGTGAACAATGTTGGGTGGGATCTCTCAACGGAGTCCCATCTCAAAAATATGTGCTCAAAAGAACCCATACTAGATAATGTTAAGAGAGTATAATGTAATGTTTTTGAACATTGCGTCATACTCAGTCACAATTATACCTTGATAATATATCTCAGGGAACTATTATATTCATACTGAGTGCATGAAGGTGGGTCAATACTTTTCATAGAGTATCTTCTGAAAGTTAGTCCACGAGAATGTTTACTCATCAAACATTTGTGTAAAAAAGATCCACTAATGCCTAGTCACTCCATGGAAGAGTCTAGTTACCAATTAATCCACCAGATCCTTATAGTTCTATAAATGTCTAAATATTTGGTTCACATTTTTTTTACAATCCTCTTCTGCATAATGATCTATCTCATTGTGGATCCTCAGCGGTCTGTAATGCTAGAACTCAGAGAGAATGTGAATCCTACATGAATCCATAGCCTTATATTGTATGATTTTCATTTGTTTGAAAGATTGAGGAACTTCTACCTACACACCCTAAGTAAGTGGATCTTAGGATGGTCCCTAAACAATGTCCTTTTCACTTATTGGATCATCATCCCGAACCATAGTGTGTTTCTTAAATGGGTATCTTCATAGAGGCATCCTGAAAGTTAGCCAGTTGTACTGAAATTAGATTAGCAGAAATATATATATATATATCAACAAAAATACTGAGTTAAATCAATAATGGAAGTCAATAAATTATACCTATAATATTTTTGTTCTATTAATCCCAACCACAAATGTCTCGGTATACTGGGTCGAAAAGAAGGTAGCCATGGTCATGGTGAATGGATATTTTTCCCTTTGCACCATTTGTAGATCCCTTGGAATAAGATCAACTCTTAAGAATCCTTTAAGAATTTTCCTTAAGCCCACTTAAATCCCCTAAATGGGATACGTATAAACCACATCCCAGGTAATGAATATTCTCGTATACTAATTTTTTACTACCCAACCTAAGTCGGGAATAATTACGCAACTACCAAAAGCCCACCTCAATTGGAAAATGGTGGTTACATATGTTAATGGAATAACTACCTTAGGGAGGCATATTCTAAATAACATTTACACACACAACCAAATTGATGAAAAACTATAGTGGGAAGGTATAAAATAAGAAACAAAGATATAATTTACACCAAGCATACATGAAACTATAGACATTACAAAAGTACTAATGTTTAAACAAAAATGTAAATGGAAAAAATACACACCCAACAAGAAATGTTTCCAAAAATGATAAATAAAATGAAAAATAAAGTACATTAGGAGATACCAGCACCTAATTCCCAACCTACAACCACGGTATGTTGTTCCAGCACCTAGTATCCCTATGTTCCTCTATAGTCCTGGTTGACCAGTCCATCATCTCCATAAGACTCGATACATGCAAGAAAAGGAATTACCTATTGGAGTATAAACAAACCTTGTAGGAATCCTTGAAATATGGAGGGGGAATTTAAAGAGATTAAAAAGAATAGAACTAAAATGTAATGAACAAGGTGTAATGAAATAGTATATATAAACAAAATGTAGAGGGTGAAGGTAACCCCATAAAATTACAAGGGGCTCTACACTGTGAGTATATGAACTACTTATCAAGTCTTCGCTGCCAATTACCATAAAGAAGAATCATCCAACCATGAGAATCTAATCATATAAAGCATGCGACAAACCTCATGCGTCTTCTCCTCTCATGAATGTAGAGTGTCCAAATCCATTATTTGAATACATAATAATGATATATAAATATATATGCTATGTAAAACAAGACCAAAAAATATAGTCCTGGGATCCCCATGTCACATCTCATGCAAATAAGAATAGAATCCAACAGTTCTAAATGACCATCAATGACACCCAAAATCTCATGTGTTTACCCATACATAATTTTCCATGTCAAGAGATTCCTAATCAATATGATTCATAGTTTAGGGGGCACCATATCATGGTAAAAAACCCATGTATTTGTACTTAGGGGGATTAAAATATGTTGTTATAGGACCCACACCCAGCCTTGATAGATGGTTCCACTCTATGTCATTGAGGACCCATGTACTACCCTACACGATGGTTCCACTTTGAATGTCATGGACCAATGCCCATCTCGGCTGGATGGTTCCACTCTAGGTCATCGAGGTACCATGACATGCCCCATATGAGGTTTCTTTCAATAATTTCAAGGACTCATTTCCATCCCTACTTTAGGGTTACAATCTAGGTCATTAAAGACCCATGGTGTTACCCACAATAGGGATACACTCTGAATGAAACCTATAGTAAACTCACCTGATGCCTGCCACCATCGAGTATCACCTCAAAAGAATACATGCCCAAGACATTCTACATCATATATCAAAATCCCTAACTGATGGAAACATCATGTTTTATTTGAAGAAACATTTAAATAGGCTACTAGAATTCCAAAAATTATTTCAACCGAAGTAGATACAAGTGAGTGATGTTTTCTCAAAAGAGGTCAAGGTGTACGTCACATGTAAGGGGACCCATTTGGTATGTGGTCCTGCTCCACCGTTAATCACTATTTATGTTCATTACATATCCTCAGTCCATGTTGAATTATATATTATTTTGGAGGAATACATCACATTTAATAGCTAACTGGTAATGGGTCCATGTGCTACTCATTGTATCCATGTATTGAAGTACGCGATTGTGTATCTGACCTTGTATACATCAACATGGGTTCCCATCCTTGTTACCCACCAAATGTGTTTTCCAACTGCAGAAGGGGTAGATGGAATATAAGAAAAACAACATGTTATTTCCTCTTTAATATTTATCCGAACCCTATCTAATACTAGGGGAAACACATCATGTGTTCATCCAGAACATGTAATGTAGTTTTTATTTTTGTAGAAATTATAGACGCACAATCCATGCCAAAAAAGATAGATCTAACTGAGAACATCTGATCATGGCCATCATTTGAAAGAAAATGTCTACTATAATACATCGTGGCTTTTTTCACTCGTTCCTTATCATGCACAACATTTTTACCTCAAGTTATTGATATATAATAACTAGATCGATCAACCTCTCCTTACAACGATCCGAGTTATATACATTTTTTTGTCAGAACATTCTTTTTTTGTCAATCATCCATGAATACATGGGCATTATCGGGCTCATTACCTCCCGAAAAAGTATTATTGGGAGTACATGGATCAATCTAGTGAAAAAAGGTTGATGATTGTGGCGAAAAGAACCATAGAAATGTTTTAAATTATCGTTGGCCAAGAGTTCATGGACAACTATCATGAACGGTGATATAAGGATTAATAACGAAATAACTTTATTCGAAACCAATACTCGAGGACATGAAAATGATACAGTTGAGTGAAAAAATAAATGAAAAAAACAATCCACTAAAATATTTTATCAAAGCTCTAAAAATAAAAAAAATATAGAATTCGTACAATGATTAAAAATCTATTTTTATGATAAACACATCCACCAATGATTATGATTTTTCTATGCATTTGATCCATCTGAATATGGTCTGATCTGATGTTCTATCATCGTTCATGGTGATCCTACAATATAGTAGGAAAAAGAACATATTAGTGAAATACAGAATTATGAGCTAACCATGGTAAATTATCCATATTGATATATTTGTAAAAAATTCTATTAGGTAAAATTGAATTAATTAATTATTTTAATAATTAATTAACTCATTGAACGTTCTACTAATAAGTGAGGAATTTTAACACCACATGCTGACCCATTTTATGTTTATTATTGGGTAAACAATGCATTTGAGGTTCAACTATAGTTTCAAATTTATAATTGGATATTTTATTTATGATTTATCCAACATTATATAAGAAATTTCATATGTCCAATATGAAATATATTTAGTAATTTTATAAAATTACTCCCATGAACATCGGGTGTAACATCCCAGGTAAATTATGAATAAAACATTTTCATATTTATTAATATTTATGAATTAAATATTAATTTAACTTTAAAGGGGATGATATGTTCGATAGCGTACCCGATACGCAACAAAGTGTTTCATTGAAACTTACGTTGCACACTAGTAATAAAATAATATTATTTTAAATGGTAGTTAACACATAGTCGTTGTATTGGCAGGAATGGATAGAAATAACTAAAATATGATTATATATTATTGTTAAATGTTTTTACTTTTATCTAATAAAAGATAAAGGCTTAAAATACGGAAATAATGCAATTTTAGGCTTTTATACCCTAATTTTCACTAAAGGTTCACTTATCGCCTTTTGATGGAAAGCCGTCATTAAATATAGTTTTGTTCACTCTTATACATTCTATTGGACCAAATAAAACTCTTTTTTAGAATTGGGACATCAAAATTTACTTTTTGTAAATTTTTGGTATTTGTTCGATAAAGTTCATTTTTTAATGAATAGTATAAAATGTTGTATTTTAATTCTAAACCTCTTTTAAATCTAATTTATTTATATGATTATATTATCTTTTGAATTGGTTTTATAGTGAAATTAGAATATATTTTTACCATTAAATCCAATAGTGGTCATTGGAATTAATTTCACTTTGAAATCGGACTTAAACTAGTGTCAATCTTTTGATTCTTATTGTTTCATAAAAACACGCCATTTGTTCTGACATCGGGAATTAATTATTAAATTAATTAATGCAAATTATATGTTTTGAATTTTTTAAAATGGAATTCATTTTTGAATTTGGAATATCAAATATATCTTAGGGTGATTTTTTGGTATTTTTCTAACAAACTTCAATTTTTGATGAATAGTAAAACCACTAAGTGGTACTTAAAGAAACTGATTTTTCTTTTAAATGAAATTTTACAACCTATGTGTTTTTAATTTCAAAAATCTGACATACATGGTTGTCATTAAGAAGTAAAATGTGGTTCAATGGGATGAAAATAATTTTTTTGGTGAATAGTAACTCTTAAGTTTTTAATCGCGATTAGAGGTAATTAGTGTAATTTAAGGTAAAAATAATGTTTTAATAATATGAAATGAACATGAAACATATCCTAACCTCATGGGATGTGTCATGGGCGACCAATAAAATCCATGGGTCAACTTCGGGACCCCATGGAGCCACTTTAGTTGGGAAATGACATTAATTCCTTTTTATTTAATGTTAAAGTAAAAATGACACAAACATGAGATGTTTTACTAAAACAATTTTTACATGGGGTTATACAAGTCATATTCTTTAGTATAAATATTCATTAGAAATATAAAAATATTTACTACATCATGATATTTTTTTTATAATTTTTAGACGTTAAATATATTAAATTATTTATGACATCATGATGATGTAGTGATTACCTCATTAATAAAGGATTTAAATAAAATGAAAATATAATGTTAAATCTATGAACTAAACATGTCCAAAACCTATTGTATGGGTATATTTAGAACCCTTATCACCTAAACCACGAATTATTTAAATATCAGACCATTTTAATCAGAAACTCATTTTAAAATAAAGTAACATTTCTTTAAATTCCAAGAGTGCCCCTCCTCTCCTCTTATAAAAGGCCCCCACCTCTACCATATTACCCACACTTCCAAAGCCTTTGGCTCGACCAACCCCTGCCCATTTTTTCTCTCCACATCCCTCTCTTACTCCTTGAAGTATAACTTTGGGCAGAAGTCTTTCCAAGGAATCCTTTGAGCTCAAATCTAAGAGAGTTACCCGATTTTAAGGTGATGTCTTCACTTTGTTCTTTTGTTTTATTTTGCTTCTCCAACCCCCTAAACTCTTTTTAATAATTTCTTTTGTAACAAATAAAGTGTCTTCAATATACTAGGATGTTTTTATATGAATATTTCGAGCTACACTTACACACATATACATCTAATTGTTAAAGAACATACTGTTTCTGTGGTTGGCGAATTTCTGCCTCACGAAACGATGATTGTTCAATCTTCTTTTAAAAACCTTTAATGGTGGCCATTAAGATGTAACTCTATTTATATATGATATATATTATGTATATGTTTTCCTTATGATTATTTATTTTTCATTTGTGGTTTACCTTTATGGTTTCCATTGTGGGTAAACACGATAATTTCATTTTAGGAAGTGCGGACTACCGCCCCCTCAAAGTGATGTGATTCGTTAATGCTATATGTGGGACGTATAGAGGATGGATTTAAATATATTATATATGATGTTATAATTTAATTATTATATACCTATATATCATTATTATTTCTTTCCATTAATGTATGAGATAGAAATGAAAGTAACGTTCATGCATACGTACGGCTTACCATCTCTATGAACGGTGCATTTCATTTCTTATCCCCAAATGTAATGTACTATTATAAGAACATATTTATAATGGATATATATAATGTATGTTACATATAAATGATGAATATAATTCTGGAATTAAAATATACATACCTCTCATTTAGTTTTAATTCCATTAATATGACAAAGAAATGAAAGTAGCGTTCATGCGTACGTACGACTTACCGTCTCCATGAACGGTGCATTTCATTTCTTACCTCTAAATGATTATGTAATATTATAAATATATTTATATGCTGGATATATATGATATATATGATATGAAAATCATGAATATCATTCCGGATATAATGAACCTTTGACCACACGAACAACATGTAATTGTAAGAAGTTCACTTTTGACTCAAGTACCAAATATCGACAAACGACCGTTATCAACTTAAATCACTACATAATGTTCATAACATGGTAATAAGTAATATAAAAGGAATAATGAACTTTAAAAAGGTTCTTAAGCAAATATAAATTAACTCATGTTTATTATTCAGGACGTTAAAGAATGATCAAGTCAAGTCGGACCCGAGGTAAGGGAACTTCTTAACCCAATTTCCATTATTTGGGTTAATATCCTTCTTTCAAATTATGTCATGATATTATTATGTCCTATCTTTTATTTTTAATTTCTTTATGTGTAATTATAGTGAATAAACATAATATATCTATTTTATTTAAAAAAAATGATCTTTGTATGGGACTTCGTCTCAATCTCCTTTCATTGAGGCATATTTTGTTTTATACACAACCTTCTTTTATACGGTGTATAAACCCCTTCGAATTTTACATTTATTAAAAAGGAATATTTTTATACGAAGCATTTTACTAAACGAAAAAGGGGAATATTTTTGTCATACATATTTGGCGACAACGACTTCTCCGCCGCCGCGAGTATTATTTGGTCTTTGGCTTCCTGAACAAGCCATAATGTTTTTTTTAAATGAAATAAATACCATATACTCTTTCATGTATTTTGGTATTGAAAATGGTTTTTATAATGGATTTGTTATGTCAATATATTTAAGTGATATATTGTGATCAAAGTGTGGAAATGTTTTCTTTCCATTATATTTGTTTTATGTCTTATGATTTTATATAATGGTACTAGGACATTTGACGGGTGGTTATGTGATAAACCATATGACGGGTGGTGCCGTGAATACCAGGACGGGTGGTTCCGTTATAACCTTCAATGTATTGGGTATGGAAGTTGGCCGTATGGATATTGCATTAAGTATGTATGGAAGTTGTCTGTATAGCTATTCCATTAAGTGATATGTTTGGAAGTTGACTGTATGGTTATTCCACCTAAGTATGTTTATTTTCCAAGATACCTTTATATGTTATGTGTTCTTTATATGGGTTTTATGGTAATATTTTGGTTACAAAAGGGTATGTAATGATCTTTTATTTAGTGAAGAGTTTTTACTAATTCATAAAGGTCAAAAGTATTACTTTGATAAAGTATACATGGTTTACTTTTTGTTTTGATAAACTAACAGTTTTTATTCTTTGTGTATCCCTTACTGAGCTCTTTATGCTCACCCCAAGTTTTTTGAAATGTTTTTCACAGGACTTAATGTGGAATAGGGTCAAGGATGGGATCAAGGGAATTAATTCTATATAAAACATGGAACTAGACATGTTTCTTTTTAAGAGTTTTTTTATTCTATGGAAACTTAGTAGAAGTGTCTACTTTGTAATCTTTTGAGATGTAATAGTTATGTTATAATTATCTAAAACTCTGAACCTGAAAAGATCCTCAATGTGAATTATTCATTTAATTCAATATTAAGTAAGGTTTAAGGCTGAGGATTTATAGTTGGTATCAGAGGTCGGTTTAGATAACTTTTGGCGTTAAAAATCTATTAAATGATTATCCAAAAATATTTTTTTATGGTCAAATTGAAATGATATAGCATTTAAAGATTACCATATTTCTTCGCCTAAGATATTTCTGTGTTGATAATGGTTTTCCGTATAGGAAATTGAGAAGATTTTTTGGGAAGGCATACTGAGGTAAATGACCTTCCAAATTAGCATTCTGAGATGTTCAGAATCAGAATTGAGCAGTTTACTACAGTGATGGTTCAGTTGAATCAGGTGATAAATGGTGGTTGTGTTATTGATGATATTTTTCTATTTTCTAAAAGTAAATAAGAGCATGAAAGTCATTTAAGGGTTATCGTGAAAACCTTAAAAGAAATGAAACTATATGGAAAATTCTGCAAGTGTGAGTTTTGGTTACAACAAATTTCATTCCTTGGTCACATTGTTTCTAAGGATGGGATAACCGTTGATCCTGCAAAAACAATGGTTGTTGAAGAATGGCCAAGACCCACAAATGTAACCGAGATCCGTAGTTTTCTGGGTTTGGCAGGTTACTACCGATGGTTTGTTGAAGGTTTTTACGGTTATCTAGTCCAATGACTAAGCTAACTCGTAAGGGTGTTAAGTTCATCTGGACAAAAGAATGTGATGATTCTTTTCAGTAGATGAAAAGAAGATTGGTGAATGCTCCAGTTTTGGCACTTCTTTCCAGGAATGGTGAGTTTGTTATATACAGTGATGCTTCATTGAAGGAATTTGGCTGTGTCCTTATGCAGAATGATCAGGTAATTGCTTATGCTTCATATCAGTTGAAAACTCATGAAGTAAATTACCCTACACATGATTTGGAATTAGCTGCTGTTGTTTTTACTTTAAAAAATTGGAGGCATCATTTGTATGGAGTAAAGTGTGAAATATATACTGATCAAAAAAGTTTAAAGTATATATTCACTCAGAAAGAATTGAACATGAGACAAAGGAGATGGCTGGAATTAATCAAGGATTATGATTGTACAATTCATTACCATCCAGGAAAAGCAAATAATGTGGCCGATGCTTTGAGTCAAAAAAGTAATGCTTCATTAACCATGCTACGTTTGGAACAAGATCCATTGGTTTTTGATTTGATGAACTTTGTCATAGAAGTTGTTGGTGCAGGAAGTTCTTCTGTTTTGTTTCATGTATCAGTGAGATCATCCCTATCAGACAGAATTAAGCAAGCACAGAGGGAAGACAGTGAGTAGTAGAAAAAGGTAGGGCTGGTTCATAAAGGTAAGTTTCCTGAATTCAACATTGATAATGATTGTGTTTTGAGGTTCGGGAAGAGATTATGTGTGCCTTGTGATACAAATTTGAAGAATTAGTTGTTATGTGAGGCTCATAGTTCCCCGTTTTCAGTTCATCCTGGCAGTACTATGATGTACATGGATCTGCGGGAGTATTACTGGTGGGATGGAATGAAAATAGATATTGCTGATTTTACTGTGAAGTGTTTGACTTGTCAGTAGGTTAAAGCAGAGCGGCAGTTACCGAAAGGGATGCTTTATCCTTTACCAGTGCCAGAGTGGAAATGGGAAAATATATCCATGGATTTTGTCGTGGGATTACCGAAGACATCTAGAGGTAATAATGCAATCTGGGTTATTGTTGATCGCTTGACTAAATCTTCTCATTTCCTTGATATACGAGTTACTTTTACCCTAGATCAACTTTCCCTTTTGTATCTTAAAGAGCTATTTAGGTTACATGGAGTTCCTCTCTCCATTGTGTCTGATCGTGATCCCAGGTTTACTTATAAATTTTGGAATGGCCTTCAGAAGTCGTTGGGTACTGAATTAAATTTTAGTACAACTTTTCATCCGCAATCAGATGGGCAGTCAGAACGAAAAATTTAGACCTTGGAGGATATGCTACGAGCTTGTTCGATGGATTATCAGGGAAGTTGGGACCAACATCTTTCTTTGATTGTGTTTTCTTATAATAACAGTTTTTATTCTAGTATACAGATGGCACCATTTGAGGCATTATATGGGAAGCGGTGTCGAACTCCAGCATTTTGGGATGAAGTGGGTGAAAGGAAGTTGATGGGACCAGAATTGGTAGAAGAGATGGTAGAAAAAGATCAGTTGATTCAGAAACACATGAGAATAGCTCAGAGCAGGCAGAAGAGTTATTCGGATAACCGGAGGAAGGATCTATCATTCGAGGTAGGTGATCATGTTTTTCTCAAGGCTTCTCCATGGAAAAGTGTGATGAGATTTGGTAAGAAAGGAAAGCTGAGTCCAAGGTTCACTGAACCATATGAAAATTCTGGAGAAAGTTGGATCAGTTTCTTAACGAGGGGCTTTACCTCCGAGTTTATCTTAGGTACACAATGTTTTTCATGTTTCGATGTTGAGGAAGTATATGCCAGATCCATCTCATGTTTTGATTCCAGATGTAGTTCAGTTGGAAGAGAATCTCTCTTATGAAGAACAACCAGTCCAGATTCTTGACCGAAGAGAGAAAGTGTTGCGAAATAAGGTAATTCACCAGGTAAAGCTTTTGTGGAAAAACTATATTGTTGAAGAGGCAACGTTGGAATCTAAAAATGATACGAGGGATAAATACCCCCACTTATTTTGATAAGTGAATAAAATTGCGAGGATGCAATTCCCAAAAGGGGGAAGGATGTAACATCCCAGGTAAATAATGAATAAAATAGTTTCATATTTATTAATATTTATGAATTAAATATTAATTTTACTTTAAAGGGTTTCTATGTTCGATAGCGTACCTGATACGCAACAAAGAGTTTCATTGAAATCTTACGTTGCACACTGGTAATAAAATAATATTATTTTAAATGGTAGTTAACACATAGCCGTTGTATTGATGGAAATGGATAGAAATAACTAAAATATGATTATATATGTTTTTTAAATGTTTTTACTTTTATCTAATAAAATATAAAGGCTTCAAATACGGAAAGAATTCAATTTTAGGCTTTTATACCCTAATTTTCACTAAAGGTTCACTTATCGCCTTTTGATGGAGAACCGTCCTTAAATATAGTTTTGTTCACTCTTATTCACTCTATTGGACCAAATAAAACTCTTCTTTAGAATTGGGACATCAAAATTTACTTTGTGTGAATTATTTGTATTTTTCTGATAAAGTTCATTTTTAATGAATATTGTAAAATGTTGTATTTTAATTCAAAACCTCTTTTTAATCTAAGTTATTTATATGATTACATTATCTTTTGAATTGGATTTATAGTGAAATTAGAATATATTTTTACCATTTAATCTAATATTGGTCTTTGGAATTAATTTCACTTTGAAATCGGACTGAAACTATTGTCAATCTTTTGATACTTATTGTTTCAGAAAACACGCTATTTTCTCTGACAGCGGGAATTAATTATTAAATTAATTAATGCAACTTACATGTTTTGAATTTTGTAAAATGGACTTAATTTTTGAATACGGAATATCAAATATACCTTAGGGTGAATTTTTGGTATTTTTCTGAAAAACTTCAATTTTTGATGAATAGTGAAACCACTAAGTGGTACTTAATGAAACTGATTTTTCGTTTAAATGAAAATTTTCCACCTATGTATTTTTAATTTCAAAAATCCTACATACATGGTTGTCATTAAGACATAAAATGTGGTTTAATGGGATGAAAATAATTTTTTTTGGTGAATAGAAATTTTCAAGTTTTTAATCACGATTAGAGGTAATTAGTGTAATTAAAGGTAAAAATAATGTTTTAATAATATGAAATGAACTTTAAACATGTCATAACCTAATTTTATGTGTCATGGAAGACCAAGAAAATCCATGGGTCAACTTGGGGACCCCATGGATCCACTTTAGTTTGAAAATGACATTAATACCTTTTTATTTAATGTTAAAATAAAAATGACACAAACATGAGATGTTTTACTAAACTAATTTTTACATGGGGTTATACAAGTCAGATTTTTTACTATAAATATTAATTAGAAATATAAAAATATTTCATACATCATGATATTTTTTTAATAATTTTTATACATTAAATATATTAAATTATTTATGACATCATGATGATGCAGCGATTACCTCATTAATAAAGGATTTAAATAAAATGAAAAGATAATGTACAATCTATGACCTAAACTTGTCCAAAACATATTGTATGGGTATATTCCGAACCATTATCACCTTACCCTATAATTATATCAATATGGGACGTTTTTAATCCGAAAATCATTTTAAAATAAAGTAACATTTCTTTACTTTCCAAGAGTGACCCTCCCCCCCTCTTATAAAAGGCCCCCACCTCTGCCACCTTACCCACACTTCCAAAGCCTTTGGCTCAGCCAAACCCTGCCCATTTTGACTCTCAACATCCCTCTATTACACTTTTAGGAATCAAATTGGGCATAATTCTTTACAAGGAAGCCTTTGATCTCAAATCTAAGAGAGTTACCCGATTTTACGGTGATGTCTTCACTTGTGTTCTTTTGTTTTATTTTGCTTCTCCAACCCCCTAAACTCTTTTTATTCATTTATTTTGTATCAACTCAAGTATCTTCAATATACTAGGATGTTGTTAGAAGATTATTTCTAGCTACACTTACACACATAAACATCTAATGGTAAAAGAACATACTGTTTCTATGGTTGGCGAATTTCTGCCTCATGAAACGATGATTGTTCAATCTTCTTTTAAACACCTTTAATGGTGGCCATTAAGATGTCACTATATTTATATATGATATATATTATGTTTATGTTTTACTTATTCTTCTTTATTTTTCATTTGTGGTTTACCTTTATGGTTTCCATTGTGGGTAAACACGATAATTTCATTTTAGGAAGTGCGGACTACCGCCCCTCAATGTGATGTGTTTCGTTAATGCCATATGTGGGACGTATAAAGGATGGATTTAAAGTTATTATATATGATTTTATACTATAATTATAATATACCTCTATATCATTATTATTTCCTTCCATTAATGTATAAGAATGGAATGAAAGTAGCGTTCATGTGTACGTACGGCTTACCGTTTCCATGAACGGTGCATTTCATTTCTTATCCCCAAATGTAATGTACTATTATAAGTACATATTCATAATGGATATATATAATGTATGTTACATATAAATGATGAATATAATTCTTGAATTAAAATTTACATACCTCTTATTTAGTATTAATTCCATTAATATGACAATGAAATGAAAGTAGCGTTCATGCGTACGTACGGCTTACCGTCTCCATTAACGGTGCATTTCATTTCTTACCTCTAAATGATTATGTAATATTATAAATACATGTATATGCTGGATATATATGATATATATGATATCCAAACCATTAATATCATTCTGGATATAATGAACCTTTGACCACACAAACAACATGTAATTGTAAGAAGTTCACTTTTGACTCAAGTGCCAAATATCGACAAACGACCGTTATCAACTTAAATGACTACATAATGTTCATAACATGGTAATAAGTGATATAAAAGGAATAATTAACTTTAAAAAGGTTCTTATGAAAATATAAATTTACTAATGTTTATTATTCAGGATGTTAAAGAACGATCAAGTCAAGTCGGACCTGAGGTAAGGGAACTTCTTAACCCAATTTCCATTCTTTGGGTTAATCTCCTTCTTTCAAATTACATCATGATATTATTATGTATTATCTTGTATTTTTACTTTCTTTATGTGTAATTATAGTGAATACACATAATAGTTCTATTTTATTTAAAAAATGATCTTTGTATGGGACTTAGTCTCAATCTCCTTTCATTGAGGCATATTTTGTTTTATACACAACCTTCGTTTATACAGTGTATAGAACCCTTTGACATTTACCTTTATTCAAAAGGAATCTTTTTATACGAAGCGTTTTACTAAATGACAAAAGGGAATTTTTTTTTCATACATATGCGGCGACAACGACTTCTCCGCCGCCGTGAGTATGATTTGGTCTTTGGCTTCCTCAACAAGCCGTAATGTTTTTTTTAAATGAAATAAATACCATATACTCTTTCATGTATTTTGGTATTGAAAATGTTTTTTATAATGGATTTGTTATGTAAATATATTTAAGTGATATATTTTGATCAAAGTGTGGAAATTTTTTCTTTCCATTATATTTGTTTTATGTCTTATGATTTTTATAATGGTACTTGGACATTTGACGGGTGGTTACTTGATAAACCATATGACTGGTGGTGCCGTGAATACCAGGACGGGTGGTTACATTATAACCTCCAATGTATTGGGTATGGAAGTCGGCCGTATGTCTATTCCATTAACTATGTATGGAAGTTGGCCGTAGGCCTATTCCATTAAGTGATATGTGTGGAAGTCAACCGTATGGTTATTGCACATAAGTATATTTATGTCCCAAGTTACCTTTATATGTTATGTGTTCTTTATATGGGTTTTATTGTAATCTTTTGGTTACAAAAGGGAAAGTAATGATCTTTTATTCAGTGAAGAGTTTTTACTACTTAATAAAGGTGAAAAGTATTACTTTGATAAAGTATACATGGTTTACTTTTTGTTTTGATAAACTAACAGTTTTTATTCTTTGTGTATCCCTTACTGAGCTTTTTATGCTCACCCCAAGTTTTTTGAAATGTTTTTCACAGGACTTAATGTAGAATAGGGTCAAGGATGGGATCAAGGGAATGTCATGATATATAAAACATGGAACTAGACATGAATCTTTTTAAGAGTTTTTTTATTCTATGTAAACTTAGTAGAAGTGTATACTTTGTAATCTTTTGAGATGTAAGAGTTATGTTCTAATTCTCTAACACTCTAAACCGGAAAAGACCATCAATGTGAATTATTCATTTAATTCAATATTAAGTAACATTTAAGGAAAGGGCCTTATATCGGGACTCGAAATGACACATCATCTCAATGTATATATTTATAAATGTTTATATATATAATTTAATGTATTATAAGAAGAAAATGTATATTCAATAAATATCATAACACCCTTATTGTGAAACATGAACTCATAAGCTTGCTCTTCCCTCTAAGTCACAGGGTAAATGTTGTCATAGAACCTAGTTTGTAAATAATCCCAAACCATATATCATATCATATAATCATGGTTCAATGAATTCTACTAGTTCTTTTATATTCATAGAATAATATAAGTCACAATATTCAATATCCTCTTAAAAGGAGAATCTAGATTCTATAAAATCAATAGTGTAGTATCATGACACAATAAAATTGCATGTGGAATACAATGCCATGAAAACATGGGAGGATTATACTATTAGAACACACTCATCATCTTATCCATGGACATGGGAGGTTTTGGTTCTCCATGAGAAGTCTATATGATGTGGAAAACTCATCTCTTAACTCTTATTCTACACTTATGTCTGGTGAAAGTGATTGTGAAATAGATGGAACTATTAAAGGAACCATTGGTTTCTCCTAGTCCACCACCTTCCGTCCATGTTCTTCACTAGACTCCTAGAATTGTTCTTGAGGTATTCATGATTTCATGACTCAAAATTTGAAAATTGATGTCTCAGAAAATAATGTTATTATTGTTTACCATAAAAATCATATGAGACGTCAAAAAATTATTACAAACATGTTCTAACATCCAACCTACCCCTAAATCCAGGACCGGTAAAATGAAATATTAATAAATGTCAATTGAGACACTACCTCTTTCCTAATCCAAATATAGTTTTTGATCAACTGTGGTATTTCTCAATTTTTAATGGTAATTAATTTTTATATCCATTTATCATTATTTTTAAGTTGATAAACCAAATGGTTCATCATATTCCAACCCATAAGGGCCCATACTTCTCATGAACCAAAATACGGAATCCACTTCATCCACACCATAACATATTCAAGTATGTGATACACATTGTCCATGATTCGACATGCCATAATTGGATGCTTGTGGTTTCTTTTGTACAATAATTAGGTAAAAATCAACATATGTTTTGACAGGAACTCTATGTACCAACTAAGTTTCCCAATTACCAGTACTAAAGTATAGCATAACATTAGGTATACCTATCATGAAACATATCTAAACATCCAAAAAATATGAAATGCATCCAATATGGCATGGAATAATGCATGAAATGTGATTCATGTCAATTTCTCTATATGATTCATGAAGTGGAAAACCATCATCTCATTAGGTTTAAAAAAATTAGAACTCACAATCATATCCTAATTAACATCACAATACATTTTCATCACCCAAAATAGGAATCAAATCAATCTTAATAGTCAGAATAATGATAAAAGTAATTTCTATTGAATTAAATTAAATATTTTCTTGTATATAGGGTTTCTAATCTTTGTCACAACTCATTACTAAATTCTAATTCCATCCATCCCTTTAAATTGTGTCCAAATACTAATAATATCCTGAAAATATATACCACCACTTGATAATATATTTCAATGTCCCATACCCAGATTACATAAAATATTTCCATAACACTGGATGGCTCCATGAACTTAAGAACATCACCCGAAACACTAGATGCATATGACTAGAAGTGAGGTTCAACAATGGGTATAAAAGGAGATTATTCCCTCTTACACGAGTTTAGTTCAGTACTAGTAATCTTATAAGTAATATATTGGAATAAAATAAAACTAATGAATGAAAATAAGAATATAAAAGTATAATATATACAAATAATGCAAAATTAATCTCATATTAATGTGATGATAATAAATTTCATGTTTATACAATGCATCTAAAACATGTATACCGATAATGGTGCAATACATGGATCAAAATACCCAAAAGAACAAAAGTGATATCGCTAGATAGAATCACGAGCCTCAGCTCAGCCTCATGTTCTCCCACTCTAAGGAATGGAACTAATTCAAGAATCAAACTATGTAATCAATAACTGGTCCCTAATTATAACCACATAGTCCTTTCAGGTACCAAGCAATAGCCCAAATAGGGTACGAGACACAATTCTCATATGTAACCACCCAATGGTCTATAAAAAGTCATGGATGTTCACTATAAGATAATAAGATTTCAAAATATATAACATGTAATCAATAATATAAAGGATTTTTTCCATGGTTTTATACTAAAAAAAGTTATATTATATATTCAATAAGGACTTCCAGAAAAACAAGTGTTAGGATCCTATAACAACACACCAATAATGTAAAACACAAATAAGCACCACGACCTTTTGGAATACACTACTTATCATAACAACCATGATATTATTGAATATTCTGTAAATTATATCTACCACAATCACACCATATAATAATAATGGTGACATTTACTTGATTTATTCCATACTTATAATCATGAATCATTTTCCATGATTGTGTAGTATAATCAATAATGCTATACCATGAGGGGTTGAATCCAAGGTAAATAAGACCAACATATTTTCATCGATTCCCAAAATCATTTCAATGTAAACTTCATTATAACAAATGTGGATTACAAGGATCAAGTAAAATGATCGTTTCCCATTCAAGTCTAGAAATCTGCATCCTTGGGTTATCAAGGCAAATGGAATCCCATAGAATTCAAACTGATGGAGTAATCTCATCCATAGAATAATCTACTCATTCATAGCCCATCGTAGAAACACCCATATAATATAATAGAGAAAGGATCAAAGGTAAGCTAACCAATGAATCTGCTAAAACATAGTTCAACAACATTCAAAAATCAAATTATAATCATTAATTTTCAATGGGTATGACAATTTATATTAAAATCAACATTAAATTACATTAACTGAGTTTACCAATGGTGAAAAGATCCACAAAATGGTCAGAATACACGGTGTTGGAAGGTGATATCAATGTGTTAAGAACTCATGGTTGGATAGTGGCGGATATCCATGGAGTTGTTACACTCAAGGGGGTTCCAAATGGAAGTCAACAAGAGACTTAAATGGTTACTAGGCATCACTACGAGTTGATTATGCATTCGTAAGGAGAGATGATAGATGATTTCATGGTGACTAATGCAACATAAGAGTATTCTAAGATGATTATAGGATGATTGCTACACATGAACCCTAATAATTAGCAATGTGTTTAAAAATGAGAAACTAGATCATATATTAAATATATGCTTCAATATGGGGAAGATCATCAAAGTGTAATACCATTAAAATGGGTGATTTTTCATTCCATTCAGATTTTTTTAAAGGATCATCCTGGAACATAGGTATCCCTTATCTCCTAGAAATTATTTAGGGAGAGTAGTTCATGTATGATTAATCATATTCCAATTATTTTATTGTTTCTTTTAGTGTTTTTTGTAGTTAATATTTTTTTGATAAATTTCCCATTAAAAAGTGCTTTGATAATAAAAATTTTAAAATTTCAGTCTTTTTACCCACTCATGCAAAAAATCAATACAATCTATAAAAAAATAATTATCATAAAAATAAGGCAATCCATATCCTATTAACACAATTCAATTCAAATCATTTCATAACAGGAATCCTCTAATAGATAAATAACTAACTCATCCCAAAGCTAGTTTAACAAAGGCATATGAAAAGAAATTTAAATTACACACCACATGGGTGGACTTAGATGGGAAACAACCTCTAATATGACTCAACAGAAATAAAGGAAATCCATAACCAATTGAATTAAATTTTAATTGGTTAATCAATTAATTTTTGGGGATTCCCATGAATATACGATGGGGGGAACAATGGTATCCATATATATGAAGCACCAATCCCCATAGAAAATTTACAGACCACTAGTCTGGTATTAACTTTTGATTCAAATCATATCAAAAGATAAATGAGTAATTGATGAAAACCCTAAAAATATGGAAAATGATTATTCACCTAAATAAAAACACTGATAATAATAATGAGGATTAATGACACCAATGGAAAGGAATAATCATCATCATGGATCCAGTGTGGCTGATATCAACCAATTCTGAGTTTGGAAAGAGGATGTGGAACAAAAACAATGATTTCACCTTGAATAGAGGTTCCCATGCATACAGTCTTCCAAACAAGAGAATAAAATAAATAGGTGAAGTTATAAAAAAATTTAAAGGAAAATAATTTATTATCTCTCGAAATAATGTTATTTACGGTTTCACCACATGTTTTTCTAAGTTGTACCCCAACTATGCACCTACCTGTTTAAGGAGGGGCACCTCACATTTTTCATACACACAATATAAAAAACTATGGGAAAATTGTGTCTCATCCCACTATTAAAAACCGGAGAGGCCATCTCCCAATTATGTTCCTCCATCTAAACAATTTAGAAAACCATTCACACTCCCAAAACGTATTTTACAACCTTTCATGGTTAGGGTTAACCATGAGTCCTTCACCTCACCATTTATACTAACCATGCATCATTTTATGTTATTACAAAAATCTGGGCTCCAGGTTCGTAACATGCCCCAGACTCCCCTGATATGTCCATGATGTTTTTGGTAATTAACAATAATATATTTTTAATCATTTAAAAAAATGAAAATTTCTTCATACAAAAACTTGGTAACTAAAAATAATTAATCCTTATATGGGGTTGATATAACCTACCATGTTCCCTTTGAGGACATATAACATAAATCATTATCAAATTCATTGGTGTTATATAAAAGATCTACCAATCAAAAAATCATAATCAATTTCTATATATGACACAAGATAATGTAATCATTTATTATTAATTCATTTTTTTACCAATTAAAATTAAAGTTGGTTTCATAAATATTTTTACAACATAATAATAATCATTATAGATAGAGAATAGGGTTCACAGACTTCGGTCAAAACCTGATTGAATATTGTGTAAATTGAAAAATTGTTATCATAAATAAATAAATATATATATATATATATATGATCACTAAAAATTTTCATAAGAAAAATAAAATTTTCAATTTGAAATCATTAATTTAAATGATATTAATACTATAATGGGAACAATTTTATCTTAAAATAACCACAGAATATTATAAATCAATATTCAAAAAATTGAGTTTTGGTGATGCTGGGAAAGTCATGTCATATCATGTATATTTAAACAAATATTTCATTTGAAATTATTATAAATATGTATTGTACATTTTTTTAGAAAACAACATGGTTATATTCATTTTAATATTTTTATAAAATTTCAATCATGGATATAAATTACATTATACCATTAATGGGTAATTCTAAAAACAATTATGAAATCATTTTATAAAAGGATGATTGATTCTTCTATGTCATTAAAATATTTTTATAAATGATATAATCCATAAGTGACATTAAAGAATATGGTTAAATTGGATGGTGTAATATCATAGTTGAAATTGATATTGTAGTTAACAATTAATCTCATCTATTAGATAAAAATGATATAAATAACTGGAAACTACAAAAACTATGGACAAAAAAATAAGGTATTTTTTTATCGAAAAACTGTAGAAGGAAACATTTTTAAAAATTGTATTATGAGGACTCAAAAATGATTTATGGGTGGAAAGGAAGGCCACATAGAGGAAAAAATTTAATGTGATAGGAAAAAGTTATAGAATGATTTTAATTTTTATAAATCCCCACATAATTCACCACCCAGAACCTCGTTCTTGAAATATATTTAATATTAGAATTATGGTAGTGAGTTCTAAAATAATATTGTTAATGATGATGACTTACTTTGGAAAACCATTAAGCCAAGATACATAGGGAAATTAAATTTGATATAATGTTCCAATGATGTTTATGACAATGATGTGGTGAATTGAACACTAACTATCCAAAATAAAACTACCAAAATTGAATTTGACTCTGGAAAAACAAACTCTTTTTCATATGAATAATTTTCCAAAGAAATCATTATAACACATCAATGATTTGGTGATAAATTAATATTCAAAACCCCTAATGAAATTATTATAGTAGATCAAGTATATGTTTCCCAATTTAATGTTTTTTTAGAATTTTTATCATTAAATATTTTTATTTTGTGTCCTATTATTGTTGATGTTATCTAATGGTTGGATTGGATTTCACTATAATAACCCCTTCAATTTCTAGATATTGTATGTTAATATTTATATTCACAATGAAACTATTATCATCCTCTAGAGTGACATTTTATATGATTAAAAGATTGAAATCATATCTGTATAATGTTTCTTGATTCCAATTCAAAATGTGTGTTCAACCTAGATTGTTGGTAAGAATCTCATCATCAATGATATTCCGATTTGTAGTGGGTGTATATTCAAACATGTTTAACAGTATTCTAAAAAATTACAAGTAAGATTATCAATAGAAATAATACCTGGTGATACAATAATTTCAATGAATAACTATAGAAAATAATTTGTAGAAGTTCAGGAATTAAGGAAGAAACACCCAACGAGTATTCAAAATAGATTTAGTCAACCCTGTGTATCACATAATGATACAACAATAATTTTTTTTGATGAATGGTGGATCAATTTGAATCTATATTGACTATCATTAATTGAACAAGACCATAATCAATAGTAGATATCCTTATCATTGTATCAAGGGATGATTTGACAAACTACATAGAGATCACTAATTTTCTCATATTTTCCTTCATTTTGAACATAATTAAACGAGGATAAAGGTAGAGGATATACCCGAGATAGTAATATGTACAATGTAAGAACACTGTAAATAGAGAGGGATTTAATTTGTAATTACTAATCCTTTTGATATAATTATATAATTTTTTAATAGTTTCCTTATAATCTACGTGAATTTGATCATGGTAGCCTTTGTAGATGATATTCATATATATTTAAGGAGAAAAAATGACATTGAGATCCCTTGAAAACAATATTAAATGCCTAGAAAGGATAATTTGTATTCAATACTATCCAAATGTAAATATTATAAAAAAAACTCATTTTAGGTAATATAATATCAATATATGGTATATCTAGGGATCTATCAAATAATGAATTTTTTGAATTTTTTCCCAGACCGACCACTTTGATAGATATCCAATGTTTTATTCATTTGGTTTTATATTATGGATGTTTTAGGGAAAATATGTCATGACTATATGATAAAATCACCATGTTTACTCATAAGGGTTCTATGTTCCTCTAGATGGATCCCTATGAGGAAACTATCAATCAAACAAAAAAGAATGTTAGTCAGCGCATCTATTCTCATATTACTCGATTGTGGGGAAGGGTTTTTAATCAACAGTGATGCATCAATAAAGTTCTTTGTCTTCATTCTCATGAAATACCATATGATAATATCTTATGGATAACAAAATTTGATGATTCATGATAAAAATTTCCAAACCCATTGTTTGGATTAAATGAAATTATTTTATCTTTAATTGTGTGGAGGGATTAACTTAATGGATAATGGTTTGAAATAAATACTAATTTTATGTGTTTTATGAATATATTCACTTGTAACGAGTTGAAAAAGTTCTAGAGAAGATGGTAGAAATATATTGAAGATTATGAATGGACAATTCATTACCACCTTGGGAATTTGTACAAGGTGGATGATACATTTAGTTGAATGGATAATGGTAGATTATGAAAGATATAGATAAGAGATATCTAATATTCATTGACTTATGAAGGATGTATTTTTAATCCATGAAATAAGGGGGGAAATATTATTGTTCATAAATGAGTGTTAAACCATATTTCCAATTGTATATTTAATAGGTTTATAAAGAATACATAGATATATATAAGAATGGGAGAATTTTTCATTTATTTAACATTTATTATAATGTAATTGTACATTTTTGAACCCAGGTTTGTATTCAATCCATATTAGAGTTTAAAAATTATGTGTAATAGAATTCTCATAGTTATTTATTCTTTCTTAATATGTGATCTATGACGATGTATATTGATATGAAAGACTATTCCTAATGGGAAATACATGAATAATTATATTGTAGAGTTTATATATCATTAAATGTAACGAAATTAATATAATGTTTGGAGAAAAAAATTTATGAGGATTTTAAAATCGTTACGATCACCAGAATGAGGTTTTCATAACATCCAAACTGATTTTTTCATTAGACACTGAAAAATATATAATTTCCATAATGATATATGGGTTGTATATGATTTATATTAAAAATTATAAAACCACATAAAAATCATGGATTATTTCCATACTATAGAATATTTCATGATATACATAAATATGTGGTAATTTTTCTTAGAGTATTATATATTATTTTATTTGATTGACATATAGTGCTTAATTTTTTTTATAGAAATGGATTCATAAATATGATGATATAGAATTGAGTTGCATAAATGAATATTATCCTCAAATAAATTTAAAATTGAGGGAACCATTCAAAACCTAAATTATACAATAATATCTTTTTATACGGATTTTACTGTTTTTAGGGATCCACACCTTCTTCTAGTTGATTTTTCAAAAAAAATTCTTTAATTGAATAATTTAGATGGATACATTTGATTACCTCTGTTAAATAATGTTTTTAACTCTAAAATTGGTGTATTTAGTTGTAGAAATAAATCAATTGGTACCACCTAATGATATGCAAATGGAATAGTCAATCAAATACATTTAATAGAACATCAAGATTTCTTAGAGTCGACCAAAATGTAATGCTGAAAATCATATATTTTATTTAGTGTTTTATATTGGTGAGATGGTGTTACAATAATTTTTTTATATAGAATATTTTTATGAGACTCATAAAAAAAATTATGTTCCCTTGATTAATTGGACCGTTTATCAATATTTACTTTGTAGTAACAACTACTTATCTCACGGTTCTTCCACCAAACATCTCTCTAGTTCACGATGTGTTCCATGTATCTCTCTAGCGTAATTTTATATAATATCTACAACATATAATAAAAAAATATTTCAAAACAATTTAGTATGACAATTATTATTATGTACAAATTATTAAGATTAAGTATTATAATATGAATGTTCATCAAAACTAGACCACCGACTTGGTCAATGTTTTGCGGTGAACCCCCCAACTTGAGGAACCAACATTAGAACCAAAGGATATAAAGGGGAATAATTTTCCTTAGTATTTTAATAAAGGAATTAATTTTTTAGGATATATTTTATATTAATTATGTTTTATTATAACACCATTATACATACATATTTTTTTCAATTATTTTTAATTACATAGATTGCTTCTATTACATGTAACATAAGCATTTTACATAAGTCAATATAATAATAGTATTTTTAATTAAACATGAGAATTATATTATTGATATAAAAAATGGTTTTATTAAAAGGAATAAATTTTTTTAAAAAATAATTATGACGGATAATGTATTCATATTGAAAAACATCTTCTAATTTTTTGTAATTTTCATTGTATTTTTTAAACATACATTTTATATAAAACCGAATTTTATTTATTTTTTGAAAACAAATAATAAATTTATTTTTTTACATTTTTATTAAGTATATCTGAAAAAAAGAAATAAATATTTTGGATCCAAATGTTAATAATATAATGTGTTTAATTTTTCAGAATTTTAAGGAATGGTAATGTTTTAATTAATAGTTATAAATATTCATATTTATTGAAATCTATATTTTGAATAAATAATTTAAAATGATAAAATCTAGTATAAAATAAGTTGTGAAGTAAACATTGTTCCATTTTGATATTTATAATATAATTCAGTTTATCAGAATAAATTTTATTATTAAATTTGTTTTAAACACTATTTATTATTATGGAAACGTTTATTTGGAAAAGAGTTTGTTAATCATGATAAAATATTATGGTTTTAAATTAAATTTAACCACATATATGAAATGAATTTATATCAATTGGTTAAATATTTATAATCAAAATAATTAATATTATATAAAAATTTTGAGTTTTTTAAAATATTATTACTCAAAATAGTAAATATATATTACCACTTATTTAGTTAAAACAAGTTTAATATGGGGTTAAACTAAATAGATAAGGGTTAAAATGATTCAATCCCTTGTAAAATTCCAAATGAATGGGATTATTTTGATAACATATCATAAAAGGTTCCATAATTTTCCATTTTTGATCAATTTTTTATGTATAATTAAAAGATATATCTTATTTATTTCCATAATTCCATGTGAGTCCTCCATCATAATTATAAAATGGAACCCCCTCTCATATCCACATGATACATCCAATGAATTTTTGATCATAAAATACCTATCACAATACCATTATTACATTTCTTGAAATGATTATAATACTTTTTTATTTGGCTACCCTATTATGAATTCAATATGAGTAAAACTAAATAGGCTCTCCAAAGAAGATGTGTAGTGTGTAACAATGATTTTTTGTCATTTTCTAACCAATTCAAATATTATTCAAACCCGGTTATATAAAAACCCCAATAAATACCATAGAATAAAATATTCTTATTTTTATTTCATGACCAATATATAGCTCATATTACATCAAGTGGTATGTGATACCATTGATTGTGTGAGTGGACGACTACCACCACCCGAACCTATGTAAATTTTTTTCAATCATAGCCTCACATGGTTATATATAACGAAATATATAAATCATAAATATTTGATATTTATGAAATAATTTTACCTCTTTAATTATTATTCAATATATATCTTCATACCTTTTAATCTATTATAAATAAATAATGTCACTCATGCATTTGTGTGGACAATAAAATCCAATAAGATTCGTGACATGTTTTCCAATTAATTTTTACAAAGATGGTAATAAGGAAAAATATAATGATTGTATATTATATTTATGGTTTAATAATTTCTATTTACATATTAATTAATATAAAAATTAAGTTTTTTCCATCATTATGAAAATGAAAACAATGTACATACATATATATGGCTTATTATCTTCATCAATAGTGTAATTATTTTTCAATAAATACATTTTATATATGAATAAAAAATTTAAAATAATGAATTTATATTTATGTATATTATTTGTAAATTTCTGGAAATGAAATAACCATGAAAATCATTCAAGGAACAAAAACTGTAGAACCAAAACATACATTAAAAACAAAGCATTTATAACTCAAAACGATGTATTTTAATGAATTTTTTATAGATTGTTGATAAAAGGTTAAATGTAATCAAACATTGTATGATATTTATTATTATTTCTCTGATATATATGTATACAAATATATTTTTATTATAAAATTTTTTCAAACCTATACTACATAAGCCACATCTTTCGGAATGAAATTTTCATCTCAATTTTAGTTTTTTGAGATACATGACATATTCACTATATATATCTTTTATAGGGTGGATATAAATACATACATTATATTTTATTATAAATCATTTTGATGGTAAGGGTATTTACATATCAGACCAATTTTCTTCCATTCATGGATATTATTATCCAATGGAAACGGAAGCTCTAATGGTTTTATGTTAAAATCTCATTATTTATCGAAATTGATTGTGATTATGATTACGATGATCAAATAATATTATGTAATTATCTAGAGTATCATCAAATATTTACTTTTCATGTTATTTATGAGATTATATTTTCTCATTCCATAATTTCCACTATGAAATACTTATACCAAATGAATTATTTTAATAATAATTGATTCTATCTCCCACTTGGGTCAAAAATTATTTCTCTTCCATGTCTATATTTTCGAAAAATTATTTAATTATTCATTTTCCTATTATAGCATGATTGTTTAATATTATTTTTACCCTCGATTAAAATCATTCAAAATGGTTCAAATTGTGTCTAATTTTTTCAAAATTATGTTCTCATTACTTTTTATACAAAAAATGAAACGTTATTATTACGTACATTACATGAGTACTATAAAATCACACCCATCCTCATTTTCTTGAGTCATGGAATAATTTATACATGGAATTTAGAGAAATATCCATGGAAGAAAAGGAAGAAAATATATTCCATGTGGTTAAATACATAGGAGGTGATTTTCCCTTATTAAAATAAAACAACCCAATCTAACAGTAAATTATAGAAACATAATACATGAAGCATGATATAAATGTAAAAAAATTCAATGTAATATCTTTGATATGAAAACCAAACTACAACAGAGTACCATAGTTGATGGAAACCAACATCAAATTACAAAGAACAATACAAACCAAAAAATTCAATGACAGCAAACAATGCTCATAATAAAGCAAATCCGTTTGACACCAAAACAATTTTCAGTACTAAAATATTTTCCAATGAAATGAAAAATACAAAAACATTAAACCATTTTTATTCCATTTTGGAATATTCATTCCATGAATCAAAAACACCCCCACAAATGAAATCATCACTAACAGTTCCATACCCGTGATTGATTTATTATCTATACAAAATGTTTTAACAATGTTTCCAATTTAATTTCATTTTATGGGAACACACATAGTATCAAGTTTCCTATATCTTTGTACAATAATGGTATAAAAATCTTATTCAGGGTCACGTCAAAGGTATGGACCCACACAAACCCATGTATGAAAAAACCATTTAAAACCATCCTCAAAATTCTTTTTAAATAAAACAATTATTTTATTGAGAACCATTAAAATCAAACCACATTTTATTGATTCAATAAAATATCCATTTAAATGTCACCTTTTTAAAATATTTCCAGAAATAATTTTTTTCAAAAATTCCACAATTATTAAAACTACACTAACAATCAATAAATATGTTTCAACCTATATTTACACATCAATATCTCAATAAAATTCAATCATATTAAATAATTTTAAAATAATTCTTAAGGATCTAATTATAAGAGTCAATGATGAAGCCACCAACCTCGGTAATTATTGAGATAATGATGAATGCCATGAAGAGACCAACAAAACCCAGTTGAATCTCAAAAAACCCACCAAAGATATCTTCCCCTAAAATAAATTAGGATAAATATAATCATGATTATCATCCTCCACCTCAGATATATCAATAGTGAGCTACATATAATAAACAAAGATGGTGAGAAAAGTATATCTAATAAAAAGTAGGAAAAACACCACAATCATGGACTTACCATGTAGATTATGCTTCAACGCACTAAAAAATTCCTCTAGATTTCTTCCCATTTGATGAGAAAAGATTGCATATCCTATAGGTGGGTAAATGATTGAGTTAGGGAATTAATTTATGAAAAATGTGGGGTTAAAACGAAATCCCCATCTAGAAATAAAATTTACGATATAGTTTTTAAACCCAATATAGTTTGTCACATAGTTAGGTATACCTTGTGTTGAATGCCTATCATGCACTTCTACAAGGAGAAACTTTCATGGTTTACTTTCATTGTTATTATAACAACACAATAACTATGAAAAACTCATATTTACCATTTTTATGGTTTCATATGGATTTCCATACGGTTTGTCTATACCATGCACCAAAACATTCACATTCCTAGTAGTCATTGCATCACTATTCATGAGATCCTAAAGTAATTTCATGGTTTTTAGAAATAATTTTAAAACTGTTAACCACTATAAAAGTCAAAAGATTATTCCAAAAGTATTCCAAAACATCCAAAACATCAAGCAAAAGCATTAAAACCATAAAAAATCATAAATAAATAATTATTTACATGAAACTGAGGGTGATTCATTTTCCCCACTATTGGTCTTTCCATCCATTGAATGAATAAAATCCACATTTATATGAATTATTTCTATAAATTGATCATTTATTTTTTCCATGTTCCTATGTATCTTCCTGAATCTAACCACGTTTCCATAAACCCGGCACAAGACCGATGATTCCAAAATGGAAGAATTTCTCTTATATATCAATAATTCAAATAGGATCATGCATGAATGATGCATCAATCTCTTAGTCAACATGATACAATAGTATTATATTCTTAATACCATATCGATACATTTTCAACAATGAAATATGAATCGCATTATTCACTCCACTAAAATGTAAGGGAAAATCCTACTGATTTTCCACCTTATAAACATGTTCATGTATATCAAAAGGTGCTATGTTTTGTGGAGGTAACATTACCTAATTCCATAAATTATTATGTACATGGCATGATTATATATTAAATAACACATTATCAATAACAATAAATGACAGTTCTCATCAACAATGATTTATATATGATTTTTGGTGACTTTAATACATCTACATCTATTCCTGATCAACTGAATCCTCTTTATTTTTCCTTAGACTAAAGGTGATCAAACCAATAAAATATCTCATGTTTCCACCCAATAAAGTGGATACTAGAATTTATTCCTATAAAATTATTCAAAGGGAGACATATGTGTTAAGGTATGTTAACCGTTGTTACATGATAACCCCATTAATGAAAGGTTATCAACCCACCATCCACTAAAATCCATTACAAAAGGCTGTAGCATATATTCCAACATTTTTATTTTATATTCAAATTATCCATTATTAAATGGGTGATGCATCATAACCATTGTCTAGTGCTTCCAAGAGATTATTGTATGTACATTCCAAAAATAGTACATAGACCATAGATCTCTATCAGACACTTTCTAAAATAATACTCATCACGTCTTTACGACTTATCTTATATATATTATTGATAAATCCTATGACAAATGAGATTCATGAATATGGATTAAATTATCTGACTTTGTGAGATTATCCACTATAACCCATATGGATTCTTATTTACAAAAAATTCTTGGGATACTTGTTATAAAATCAATGGTTCTATTCATTCATTTTCAAAATAAGTATATGTATTGACTACAAAATAACTATAGGTCGATGATGTTATACATTAAATTTATAACAAGTAATGAATAATGAATCAAAATCATCACCTTCCTTTTCATACTGACCCACAAAAACTATTGTTTCAACACCATAAAAAATATATGAAATTCAGGATGAATATCCCATCATGAATAGTGATAGACATGGAAAAATTGATCATGAAAAGCCATAGTTGAAATGATATAATATTTGAACCAAAACACTAAACTCCCATTTAGCCTATAGACTTTAATGGATCCCCACCATTGTGTATTGAACTTATCCCATCACATTTTGAAACATATTTTTATTCCACTTCATCAATTTCAATCGAATCTAGAATGGATAAATATAAACAAAAACCATAAATTCAACTTTATCATCTCACTGAATGATTATATGTATTATCATAGACATAAACATCCATTAGTCTGAAACCTCATTTTCTCTTCATAGCATAAGACATTATACTTATTCAATCTACCAATAAATTTCTTTTAGCATCTGTATACATCATATCAAATTCAATTATTTGGAGATACTCTCTCTATATTATTTTTTAAAGGTTCAAATCAGTATGAGAGATTATAGACATAATGATTTTTTTTCCTAAACACTATAAATTTCTGACCAAAAAGTTAATGATTCAATTTTATCAAACCATTGATGATGAAATCAAACTCCAAATTTAATGATGGGTAATTATGATGATTTTATAGTAAATGTAATGCCCTGAACCCAGTTTCCCAGAGCTAGTGCCTTATCTGATTACATCCGTATAAAAACAAAGAAAAAAATCATAAAGGATGGAGTATTTTAGTATTTTTATAAAACTGGATGCATACATGAGAAGAACATTACAACTTGAAAAAAAAAACAATATAAGAAATCCTTGGAAAACATCCATAAATCCTAGGTTATTTCGTCATGTAATTGATAAAATAATTATTCAGGCCCTAAGAAAAGTAAACATAAGATGCAGGTGTCCTCAAACTCTCAGTAATGGTAATCAATACCAAGAATTATATACAAAAATTATGCAAGTTGAATAACAAAAACCGTATACCTTTAACAAAAACTTTAACACAATATGGTTTGAATAAGAGTTGAGTGAATAAATCCATAATAAAACATAATCATGTGTATTTTATATGTCGAATAACCACATAGACCATAAATACTATTTTGATAATGTAGGAATGAATAGTCAAGACATTCTAAAACATTTTATCATGGCCTCATCCAAGATAAATAGAAATGATTATGGCCTCATCCAAAACAATATATCAATTTAAGAGAGACCTCATCCAATTCAAAGTCTATTTGTCTAATGAGACCTACCAATGAATTGAGTGATGTAGCGGGCCACACCCATCCCATAATAAGTCTAATGAATTCCTCATATGAAAAGGGTAAATATAATCAATATATACCTTCATATTGTAAATAACATATGAAATATAAATAACTTTCCCCAATCCTTGAACATAAACATTAACCATTCAGAATAATATGGTGAGTGGTTTCAAGATAGCACATCCACAGTTAAACTAAATCTAAAACATTAAATAAAACATAGTGGAATATATCATTGAACATAAACCTAAATGAAGTATAATATTCAATAAAGTTTGTTAACATAGATGACAATACATTAAAATGAGACAATTGAAAAATACTGGAGGGAAATAATCCTTTAACATTACAATGATTCCCATATCACCATTAAACACTCATATCATAATAACATAGAATATCTTGATAATAATGAGACTCATGATATGATAAAACAAAGGGAAGTACATAAACCACAATAATGAAATTAGTTGTGAATAAGACATACATCTCATAAAAGTTAATGGGATATGAGAAACATCCTTTTTAATTTTGAAATATGAGTTCATTTGAGAAATAATTTATATTTTACATGAAATTTGATTTTAAAGAAGAATATCTGAAAAAATAAAATATTGGGACATTAAAATTAAATCTTAGGAAAAAATAATGTTCCACTTAAAGTTAAGTCATTTAAAAAGAGTTTTTAAGATTCTTTATAAATAAAACATTATAGAGCATTTTAAGGAAAGTATTAAAGAGAATTTTATAGAAAAAGGAACGTTTATTATCTTAAATCCAGAAATTATACAATATATTGTGTCACGTTAAAATGAGTTTTTTATTAAAATAATGGTGGATTGAAACAGATTCTAGATTACACTTGAAGATGTGTATGTATTTTGAAAATATCCCTTGAATTGAGGTTGTATTTCAGAAATAACATTGAAATCTCTTTTTAAAACATGTAACTCTCCATAAAATACGCAATTATTCTTATTGGTAAGAATATATAAAATACACACACATAATTTATTAGGATTAAATAATAAAACATTATAATTTCATTGAGGTAATTAGACAATAAATGCAACCCAAATGAAAATGGAGGTTCGGGTTGAAAAACCCTCAAAATTTTGTAATCAAACGATTCATATGCCCCAAAATTATTTATATTAAAATGATATGTTAAATACAATGAAAATATATATATATTCATTTTATGTTACATAAATGGGATGTATACATACACCAAACACAAATATCAATAGTGAATATGGAAAATCTCACCAAAATGAAAGTGATATGAAAAAACCCTTAACTTAAGTCTTAATGTGCTATGCCCTTGAAATTAAGGTCCTAGAATATGAAATTAGACTCATTAAAAACATATTTTAGAACCTATTAGACATGTTTTTATTTTATAATAATTCTTTTTAATTCATTTTTTCCCTTATTTATATGTTATTATATTTTATTTCGTCATTCCAGAGTATTCATTTCCTTTATTTTTATAACTAGTTCACATGTTCTTCAGTGATAGAGTTCATATGGAATCGATGTAAATATCCATAATTGAAATTACATATTATTTATCAAAATACAGAATTATTAATGTTCATTTCTATCATTTGGTTACATGTATAGAGGATGAATCATTGGATGGAATATTTATGACATTCACTTAGATTATTTTAGCTGTATTTTGATTATCAAGAACTAGTTTGGTCATACGATTTAATAATTTGTACGTACACTAGTTCTGGATTATTAGATATGTTATAATACATATATTAATATCTTTATAAACTATAAAAATTGTTTAATGTGTAGTAAGGATGTATAAATTGAAGCACAAAATGTTGTCCATTGAGGTTAGAAATGGTACTTCATTGATATTGATTTTGTTTATAAAATAAAAAGGGAGAGAGTAAAAATATTGATGATTCTTCTTTTAGTCACATGACATAATTATAGCATGTATATAATAATAGATTTATCATGATAATTTTTATAAAGGATGTGGGGAGAGGATAAGAAAACAATATAAATTCAAATGAATCTAATTGAAAATGAAAGGTGCTTTACCTCTTGAAATAACATCTTTGAGAACCTCTTTAAGCGAAATGATTTTGTTATTTTTGAAAGACCAAGAGATTAATGGACGTGGTGAGTGAATAAGGAAGGTTATTTGGGGAGATCAATGAGGATATTCATGACTTAGAGATGTAAAGAGAAGAGAGAGTGATGGGGGGTTTTTATATTTGAGGAGAGGAGGGTTTTCATAATTTCTTAATCATTAGTTTATTAATTTCCCTCAAGGCCAAAAATAGTGATTATTCCATGATCAATAATATTATATAATGCATTTGAGATCAATCCATGTGTTCTTACATAACATATGATGCCATAAATAGTGTTTGTAACTAATAATTGGTATATAAAATATTTTACTATATTTCAATATTCCTAAAAAATTTGAGTATTTTAGAAAACTACCAAAAAATCACCCTTTACATTTTTTAGTGTTTGGAAATAAAAAATGAAATATATTTTTTGACTATAAAATTTTAAATATTTTAATTTAATTTTTAAATAAAAATTAGAATTTATTCCAAAAAAGCACTTCAAAACTATAACTCGTTTATAACACCTTGAAAAATTAGTCAAGGTCCTGTAAAATTATCTTTTAATCATAAGAAAATAAATTGACAACCTGTGATTACATTTTATGAATGTAAATATCCATTTTAAATTATTAAAATTATCAGAAAAATTTAATTTAAATACTTATGTCATACAAAAATACCAATACATATACTATAATCATTTTTTCAATTTTTATATGTCTAAATTGTATTTATACATTCATGGGTGAATTTTATATTTTATTATATAATTTAATATTCAAAATTATTCATTACAATTAATAAGGTTAAGTTACTATTCATAAGGGTATGTTACTATTTGCAAAATTAAGTGTGTCTTATCCAACTCTAAATATCTTTCTAAATGAAACCTTGTTTATCAATTTTTTAGAACTCAAATCAAATAGGCTGAAAAATTATGTTAACATGACTTGTTTATAACAAAGTGGATCTTTTCGAGACTCGTTATTTTATTCATTCTATAAGAAATCTATTTATAAATTCATGGGGTGTTACATTATCCTCTCTTAATAGTAATTTCATCGTAGAAATATGGAACTTAACTTCGAAGGTGAATGGTTGATACATGAAAATTCCCTTGTGGTAATCCCACATAAAAATATGGTTAAAATATCCTATTAATAATAGGATATAAAAAGGCATCAGTTATGAAAAAACAACACATTATAATCAAACAACATGGTCATGGAATAATAATAAAACCATCATGTTGTGACATTAAACTCTAAAACCCCATACAATTATTATCTTAAACCATTTTGTAAATGATTGAAATTTAAAAATATGTGTTTCAACATATTATAATGAAGGAATTTAAATTTCCTTGATGAAGATATCATTTACCCTAAATCAACAGGAACCTACTCTAAAATTATCATTCCAAATATGTTAATAACTTCATCATGTATCATCTTGAAATGTTGTAATAACATGAATTACTGTGAAAACCAGATTGGAAATAAGAATTATTATGTATACCTTATGTATGATACATGTTATTGGATATATTCACAAAATCCAAAAGTGTTGTAAACTCCATCGATGATAGAATAAACCACTTCTCGATAAGGCAATAATCAGTTCTAAGGTAGTGAGTATTTATCTGAATCAATCATTTCATCATCATTATATCAATATCAGATATATATATAAAGGGTTGTCTTTCCCTCAATAATAATTTTTTTCTAAAAAAATATCTTTCTTTTGATTAAGTTTTTTTGTACCATTCATCACATGACCATAAGTCCATAATGAATGATTATTGAAGTACAATACTTATATATCCGATAATTCATACAATAAGTACATTACTGAAAAAATCATCAAATTTCATTATTCATTACTGGAAATATTTATCATTCTACTTCATATTCAGAACCATCATAACGTAATCATTATCCAAAATCATAATCTCGGCTATATTCTTTTGATGTTTGGGACATTGATTTGCATAGTTTCCAATATCCTTGTTGTTGAATCATTGAATATATGAAATTTCTTTACTTGTCTTGAAAATTATGAGGATGGTGTCCATTTTCTCTACACTTGATGAAAAAATATTTTCCTCTCAACTATATAACATGTCATTTCCTTCCACAACTATCACATCTGGGAAAATACATCTTTCCATTCATCCATTTATCCATGTTTTCCCTGCCATCCTCTGGTTCTTTTTCTTCCCATCAAATCCATTGGAATCCAAGAGGTCTTTACATACTTTTTCAACACATGAAACTATTTCCTCATATATTGATACCGTTGGGAGATAATATTTCTTTCAAATAATGGATTAAGAAGATCAGATATATGATCCTTCTTACACTAAACATCATTGGAATTTGTAAAGTTCTCCTTTCTTATTATAGAAACTATATCTAATAAATTACATATTATGTATTAACTGGTAACATTATAAACTCTCTATGAATTTAAAAATGGTATAACAGATAGAAAAATTTATGCATCATGAAAACTATAACCATATACTTTGGTGACTTTGGGGGCATAAATAATTCATAATGGGGGGTAAATAAAAATTGAATTATCCTAAGAATATCCCATGGTAGTGTCAATACCAAAGGTGCAGCAAGGCCCATTTTCATGTACCAGGATACCTTAGGAGGATCCTAAAACTCCTTGTCAGAGTTTTCACTCCTAGGTACATTTGTGCCAGAGCCACCTCAACCTCTTTGTACCCAGAAAAGTATGTATTTTCTGAAATGATCCACATAATCTATTCTTTACCAATATTACAATATATTTTTGTATGTTTTACTCAAATAATAACTCAGATATTTGTTATATAATCAACATTTTATAATCTAGTTTCAAATTTTGATCCTAAATTTCCTTTGTTGCCAACAGTAACGCCCCGACCCCAGTTGCCCGGAGCTGGTGCCTTATTTTATTATATTGGAATATATAAAATGAATCAAATCCCAAAGGATAGAGTAGGTTAGTAGTTTTGGTAAAGTAGATACTTACATATTTTTAAAATAACAACTTGTACTGAAAAAAAACCAAGAAACTCCTTTAAAAACATCAATAACTACAAGGTTATATCAGAATGTCATTCTTAATAAAATTCATCATTCCCTAAAAAAATGAATCATATTAAAGGGGTGAGCTCAAAATACTAGCAAGGGTAATAAATAAAATAGAAGATATATAATCATTACGAAAATTTAATAAGTAAAAACATATTCCTTTAACCAAAACATGAACACATTATTGTAAGAACAAGAGATGAGTAATTATTTTTTTAATAAAACATAATCAAGTGTATTCTTCATGTTGAACTACAACATGAACCATAAATAATATTTTCATAATTAGGGATGGAATATGCCGGACATTATGAAACATTTTTTCAAGGCCACATCCATATTTCTAAAAATGATTAAGGCCTCAGCCAAAATCATGTATCGAATTTGGGAAAACCTCGTCCAATTCCACATCTATTTTTCCAATGAGACCTACCGATGCATCAAGGGCTATAGAAGGAACTACCCATATCATAATAAGTCCAATTAATTACTCATATGAAAAGGATTAACATAATAAACATATACATTCATATGGAAACTAATATATGAAATCTAACTAACATTCACCAATCTTTGAACATATTCACTAACCATTCAAAATAATATGGTGATTGGTTTAAAATTAGCACATCCATAGAAAAATTAATAATAAACCATTAAAAAAACATCGTGGATGATATAATAAGAGATTAACCTCAATGATGTAACAAAATAAATTATGTTTTTGACATAGATGAAGATACTTTTAAATGAGACCATTGAAAAATCCTTGAGGGAAATAATCCTTAAACCCTCCAACGTGTCACATATAAACTTGAAACATTCAAATAATAATCCCATAGAATATAATGAGAATAAGTATACTTAGGATATTATAAAACAAAGGGTATTATATACACCACAATAATGAAATAAGTGGGTAACAAGGCATACATATCATAAATTTTATTGTGAGATGAGAAAAATTCTTTTTACTTTTGTAAGATAAGTTCTTTTAGAAAATCGTTTATATTTTCTATCAAATCATATTGTAAAAATTAATACCCCAAAAAAATATAATAGGAAATTGAAATTATACTTATGTAATAAATTATGTCCCAATGATTTTATATAATGTAAAAAGAGTTCTTAAGATTCTATAGAAATAAAACATTTTAGAGAATTTTAATGAGATTATTAAAGATGATTTTAAGGAATAAAGTCATGTTTGATATCATAAATCCTGAAATAATCCAATATCAATATTCATGATAAAATGATTTATCTTATAAAAATAATGGTAGATTAAAACAGATTCTATAGTACACTTGAAAACATGTATGAATTTGAAAATAACCCTTCAATAGGGTTTGTATTTCAGAAATAATTTTGAAAGATCCTTTTAAAACATGTAACACCCCATAAAATAAGGAAGTATTCAGGATAGTAAACATATATAATATATTTACACATAATTTATGAGTATTATATAATAATACTTAAGAATTTAATTTAGGTAGTTATACTATAAAAGTAATCCGAATTAAAAAGCTGGTTTGGGTAGAAAAACCTTTACCACATTGTAATCAAACGATTTATATTCCCCAGAAATCATAATATTAAAATGATACATTGAATACCATGAAAACATTTATATTCATGATATTATTTGTCAATGGGATCCATACATACATCATACACATGTATTATTAGTGAATATGGAAAATTTCATAAAAAATGGAAGTGAGAAGAAGATACCCTTAACTTAAGTCTGAATGTGTTCTACTCTTGAACATAAGGTCCCAGAATATGAAATTAGATGTATTAAAAAAGTATTTGAGAACACAGTAGAAATATATTTAGTTTATAATAATTTTTTTAGTTTATTTATTCCCTTATTGATAAGTTATTATATTGAATTTCATCGTTCCTAAGTGTTGATTTTCGTTATTTTTATAATCAGTTCACTTGTTCTTAAGTAATGGAGTTCTTGTTGAATTGATGTAATTATACATAATTAAAATTACATATTATTTATGAAAATACATAAGATTTAATTTTCTTTTATATCATATTTTTACCTGGAAAGAGGATGAATCATTAGATCAAATATTTATCGCATTCAATTAGATTATTTCGTGGTATTATGATTATTAGGAACATGTTTGGTCATACGCTTTAATAATATGCACATATACTGGTTATTTAATATTGATAAGTTTATAGTAATGTTATTAAAGTATGGTTATACCATAAAAATTGTTTCATTACCAGTATTGAAGGAGAAATTGAAGAATGAAACATTGTCCTCCATAGAGGTATTAAATTGGAATCTCATGGATGTTGATACCGTTTATAAAATATAAAGGGTGAGAGTAAGAATTTTGATAATGGTTCTTCTATTAACATGATATAATTAATGTATATAAATTATACTATATTTATAATGGTCATTTAGATAGAGTATGTGGGGAGAAGATAACAAGAGAAGATAAATTTAAATGAAACTAAATGAAAAAGAATGGTGCTTTACCTCTAGAAATAACATCTTTGGGAACCTCCCTAAGGGAAATGATTTTGGTATTTTGGAAAGACCAATAGATTTTTGGACATGGGGAGTGACTAAGGAAGGGTATATGATCATAAATATTTGGATCATCAAGTCATAGTGGAGTGAAGTGAAGAGGGAGTGATGGAGTGTTTTTATAGTGGAGGAGATGAGGGTATCATAATTGTTTAATCATTAGTTTATTAACGTCATTACAGACCAAAAATATTGATGATTATTATAGAAATAATCGAAATAAATTCATGTATGTTCAAACCAAGTGGGATCACATCACTAATAATTTCATAAATAGTATATTTAACTGATAATTTGTATATACGGTATTTTACCATAGTTCACTATTCATCAAAAATTAGAGTATTTCAGAAAAATTCCAATAATTGAACCTAAAATTATTTCAACATTTATAATTAAAAAAGGAAATTAATTTTTTGAAATTAATTTTATAAATTAATTTAATTTAATTTTTAAATAAAATAATTATTTATTCCAAAAAAAGAACTTCGAAGCTATAACTCATTTATAATACCTTGATAAATTAATCAAGGTGCTATAAAATTATCTTATAATTAAAAGAAAATAAACTAACAATTTTTTTTACATTTTATGAAAATAAATATCCATTTTACATTATTAAATTAATCATGAAATTCTGATTTAAATATTTATATACAATAAAATACCAATACTTATACTATGATCGTTTAATCACTTTTAAGATGTCTAATTTATAATTATACAATCTAGGGTGAAGATCCTTTTTCAATATGAGTTATTTTTCATTACTACTCATAATTTTAGGTCACTATTCATAAAAGTATGTTACTATTCACCAAAAAATAGGTTTTTTTATCCGACTCTAAATATCATACTGAAAGCAACCGTGTATGCCAGTTTTTCAAAATTCAAATCAAAGATGTGGAAAAATTATATTTATTTGACTAGGTTATAAAAAAGTGTTGTTTTGTAGAGACTCAGTGTTTCATGCATTCAATAGTAAATCTATTTTTAATTTTTTTTGGGTGTAACAGTATCTATGTTGAACTATAATAAAAAACATGGTATCGTTTCATAAGAATACATAGAAAACTAGATACTATATCACATACACTTCTCATGATCTTAGAAACTTCAATATTGTTTCGGATTTATGTAGGACTTAATGATCATGGAAATACTTATATAATTTTTCATTCCATTAGAATATAACATTTTTCTTAACCAAATCTATCATTAGTGAAGATAGTCATAAAAAGTAACAAAAAAATCATTAGCAATAACAAGAAAATACAAGAAAACCTTATATCATTATGGAATTATTTAGATGTTTCCAATATATAAAAACGTCTATATTTTCAGTATCCATAGAAACACCATGATAAAATATTACATGTCCAAGGAAACACAACTCTTGTTTACAACATTTCACATGGATAATTTTTATTACATATAATGATCATGAAATACTCCCAACATTGCCTCCAAGTGTTTATCATTCGTAGTATATGTCATTGAATATACCAATATGTTATATAAAAACACAACCACAGAATAATATAGATATCTCTGAAATATCTGATTCATTAGTGCCAAAAAAACGATTTTTTCATTTTTAAGATAGAAAGGCATTACAATATATTCATAATAGTTAAAACTACTCTTAAAGGAATTCTTTGGAATATCCAACATCCAAACCCACAATTTTTGATATATGGACTACATGTCAATTTTACAAAAATAGTGTGATCCCCTTTACTAATGAAATATATCCTCAATATATGGAAGTGGATACTTGTTCCATTATCATCCCTTTGTTTAGATTACAATAATTAACCCAAAACTGATGAGTTACATCCAAATTTTTTAAAAACAATAATGGTTTTCCCAATGTAGATATACGTGGATGAGTAAACCCATTACATAAAATATCTTCCAAATTCATATTCAAGTCCATTAATTTCGTTGCTTCCATTCAATAAGATGGAAGATAATTGAGACTATTCCCCAGAAGGAGATCATTCATAAATACTACTTCCCTTATTGGAGATACCCCTATGCAGTTTTCAAAAAAAAATCTAATCACCAATAACTATAAAACTATAATTCTTTATCTCTTCCATCTATTCCTAATACAATACATACACATGGAAAGGTATCCTTCCAACTTTTTTTACCAACAAAATCATTTCACCAACTTTTACATTCCAATATACTTTAAAGAGATGCTCAAAGCCATTATCCAATATAAAATAAACCCATTAGGTACAACAGTTAATTAGATCCATCATCATTTTAAACCAATCCATATACTGGATAATAAAATTTATCTCTATATGAAGCACTGAGAAATTCTATATTAACTCTTATTCATCAACAAGTATAGAACATGATGTACGCAGAAAGGCTTGAAATTATCTTTTTCCAAGAGGTGATTGAAATTTCAAAATAGAAGGAATTATCGTTACATTTAGAGTTAGTAAATTAACATCATTACAAGAAATATAGTAATGGAATAGACTTGTATCAATTAATGCTTTCATAAAAATTGAATTCAAAAAAATCATTCTTCTCACTGTTGTTTTTTCAGACTAATCATCCATGATAACATTCTATTCATAATATAATTTCATTATCCATAAACATTGTTCTTTATTTCCCTATTGAGAAATCATTTGATGAGTAGTATATGAGTAAATTTATCAAATTGTCCATATAATCCATCAAAGCTTATAAATCCCACCATTGGTGTGAAAGATCCACCAACATATACATCATCGTCTTGAATTTCAGATACAATTTTGTGCAAAGGAAATCAATGAACTAATTCATCATATTTATTCATTCTACTATATTATCTTGTTTTGAATCATCCCAAATGATCAGTGGATTCTATTTCTATAACTGGATGGAATGATTGATCATCCATGGATCATACTTCTTATTCCATTTATCTACTACCTAAAAATTTTGGACTATATACTATGAACTAGTTCTTGGTTTACCTGTAGCTATGGTGAGACCAAATTATCAATAGTTTTTTATAGGTGGTTTCAACATATCCTACTATGTGCAATTTTATATAAAAAATAATCTCCATAAGTCTCACTATCTAAAAATTTAAGTATTAACTTTTTCAAATTCTATCACTTTACATATATTACAAAAATACATTCTAAAAGTCAAAATTTTCAAAATTCAACCATTTCTATAAATTATATCATGATTTTTATATAAATCCAGTATTAATATAACTATTTAACGTCTTATAAAATTATCCCATATGAAAATAAATTTAAATTTTTTCAAATATTCATATTTATGTACCAAATCATAAGTCAAAACTAAAAATAAAATATGCATACCTAGTTTTAAGTAAATTCTAAAATGAATTTCATTCTTTTCTCATTGTTTAAGACCATGAAAATGAGATTCCATTTCCTATAAGTGACTCTAAAACACTTATGTACCCAATTCCATGTAAACGTCATGTTCTTCATCAAAATGTTAGCTATATTTTTTATGATCCATATTTTATTGCATGATAATCATAATACTTTCTAACAACCCAAATTAATAAATAGACATGAATGATTTTTAACTCCATGAAATATAATTGATAACCAATTTAAATAATGAAAAATACAAATATCATTTGAAACTCATGGACTAGAAAAGATGTGACCACATGTAACATCCCGCCACTAATAGGATTGAGTCATGGTAGAATTTATACTTGTACTTAAGAGACATCCCCATAGTAAAAATGGATAGAAATAAATTAGAAGGGATTCAATTCAGTTGGGGAATGATTTTCCAATTTTGAATTAAAACAGCACAACTATACATTTCATAATAAAAGAAAACAACATTATTCATGATAAAATGTAACACAACTCAATGTAATAACACTATTAACAAAGAGAGACAAGAAAAAGTACAATAATAGAAGACCACTAACATAAAAGTACAAAGTGGAAGAAAACCCAACACAACTAAATGACATGAACCAAAACTCCAAATCCCCCAATATTCATCACTCTTTAACTCGAAAATATAGAACAAGTACCATGGACAACAACTAAAGAACTTTGATTCATTACATTTTCTTATTTCCTAATAAAAAATATCTTCAAAAGCCGTAATGTTAAAAATATAGGTTGAGTACTTAAATCCAGTAGGTTTTTTTGAAATTATATCCCTAATCATGCCTCTATGTGATATATCGAATATTTTCAATTATTATATATTGAATATCATTTTTTAAACCCACAAAAGTATTCCTCTAAGATTAATTGCTTCATTTTTATGATTTTGGTGTTATTTTGAGCAGAATAGTAAAAATGGGCCATTGTGAATTTTTAATAGTTTTAAATTATTTCTGTAGTTTAGACATAACATTATCTACACTAATCCAAATTTAAAAAATCATTCTTTTCCAAATTCTATACACCCAGGGTTTCATTTACAATTTTTTGACAAAAAAGTTGAATCTGCCTTATGGAAGCTTAAAAGAAGCTCACAAGTGGGAGAAAGAAAACTTTTTGCAGTTCTGCCTAGTTTTGGTGTGGGATCCATAACACATTAATTGTGGGTCCAATTGTTGTGATATTTGGTGGGTGGATGCGAAATGAGTTTTGGAACATCTTTTACGAAGGAAATTCTGTGGGATTTGGCCGTTTTAGGGTCTATTAAAGCTTCCTAATCCGGGGGTTGGCTTTTTGGAGAGTCTGACTGGACAGAATAAATGCTCAGAGTGAAACAGCCATAACTCTCGCAATATATATCCAAATCCGCTAGGATTTTGAGAGGAAACGCCCATGAAAATTATGAACATCATTGAATAAGGGCTAAACGCGTGATGTGGTCATTTATTAGTCCAAAACGCGACAACATTAGGAGAATAGAAATATGAATATAAAAGGAGGAGAGCTCCTTCTCCTCAAGGCATCCCATATTCCATTCCATTCCTTCTGAAACACCACAATCGAAGACGGGAGGAAGCCAAGCGAAACTGAGGGAAATTATTCTTCAGCATCATTCTGTTTCTTTCTATTATTTTTCTTTACTTTCAAATGTCTCCCCTCTCATGCATCATCTCATTTACCCCATCCATAGAGATGTAGTTTCATTTGAGTGATCAGAAAGAAGGGAGTCTGGACCTATGTGTTGTGATTGAGTTTTATTTCTTGAAATGAATAAAATTTATTCTTCTTTATTATTAGTGTTTCAATTAATAATTCAGAATTAAATTATGAATGTGATAGTGTTACATTTTTTATTTTGAAATTATAAATTGCTTTGGTCGATGATCACATCTCCCTCCACCCAATTCTAATCTGTATACGGTGGAAAAAGATTAGGGTTAGGTGGTGATTTCTTAGCGGTTGTCACGCACGTGTGTAGGATTGTATGTCAAAATCTAAGCTAATTAGGGAACAACAATTCCAGGTCTGGGATTTCTCTATTTAATCAAGAGATCTTATACAACCCTATGCACATTGGAAGAAGGATAGACCAATCTAAGGTTTTAGAAAGGAAAATTCTCATCACATCTATCTGATTAAGGGAGAGAGAGGAATTGGTAGATGAATCTCTCTCTTACCAGTTTAAGGAAGAAGAAGAGATAAAATTTAGAAACCATGATGGCACAACACTAGGTCTAGAAGAACCCAATCTGATCACCATCTTTAACATTTGTTAAAATCAATCAATTTCTATTGTTTGTTTCTCTCATAGTCATTCAAATTAATTAAAACCAATCTTTTTAAGAAAACCAACAAAAATTGACAACCTTGTTTTGTGTTCACTCCTCTTCAGGAGAATACCTAGGATCAACTGATATACTATACTTAGGTAAATAAAATATTGTTTTTCCACGCCCCACGACAGGCATGCATCAAACTTGGCGCTGTTGCTGGGGAGGTAGTGCCTCAAATTTTTTTTTTAAAAAAAATATCTTTTTAATGACCCGTAGATCAAAGGGAAATGTATTTGAATTCGATCCAAAAATGGAGCGCATAATAACCAAATTCTGAAATCAAAATCTTCCCAATGATTTTTATGAAATCAATCTCACCATTTCAAGTGATACCTTGAGTGATGACTTTGAACCTTTAATAATGGCTATAAATCCCAATTGAACCCTACGTGACATCTATGCACCTCAATTTGTCAATCAAAATTATCAATTTAAAATTTCTTCCTTAGAAAATTATTTTGAATTTTTAATTAACATGATCCAAGTGCTTCCTAAATTTCATGGTCTTGCAGGTGAAGACCTGAATCGACATATTCAAGAATTAACCTATGTCTGCTCATGCTTCAAACCTCGAGCAGTCGCGTAAGAGCATGTGAAGTGGATAGAATTCCCTTTCTCAATAGAGGGAGAAGTGATGGAATGGATGTACAATCTAAAACCGGGGGAGATCAGTGACTGGGAAGATCTAAAAAAATTCTTTCTACAAATATTCTTCCTAACATCAAGGAGAACTACAATAAAGAATGAGATTTATGTCATCAATCAATCCACTGGATAAACACTCTACGAATACTCAGAATGTTTCGAGAAGCTTTGTGAAAGATGTCCACACCATGAAATAGAAGAGGAACAATTCCTTGTGTGCTTCTACCAAGGATTTCTTGACAATGACAAGAATCTACTAGATGACTCATCGAGAGGAGCCTTCATTGATAAGTCACCTGTAGATATATGAGTTCTGATTAAAAATATTTCACAAAATTCGCATTAGTTTGGAACTCGAGGTACGATAACTAGAGGAATCCATGAGTTAAGAACATCTGATTCAGTAGATTTAATTAGGATTGAAATGTGTGAACTCAGCAGGTTGGTGTGACAAATAGTTGTGAACCATGTGAAGAAACAACAAGGACCAAATTAGGTATGCGGTTTATGCTCGTATAATTCTCATTACACTGATCAATGTCTAGAAGTGCAGTGGACATAAATTTGTGCTGAAGCCTATCAACAAAGGTAGTATGAACCGCAAACCCAACCAGAGTATGAGTTTCAATAGAACCAAGCCAGATCACCTTTTCAATAGCAATATCAGAACCCAATAGCATTCCTACAACCTTATCAGAATCCCTTCCAACAACAAAAAACTATCCAACCACCACCTTTACAGTATAAGAATTATGATAAACCATCCTCATGTGCACCGAAAAATGAAGACCAACTGCTGAAGATAATAGTTTTGGTAATAGAAGATAAGATGGACAAGATAGGTGATCAATTTTCATGCATTATGGATGCTCTCACCAAGAAGTAAGGTAATATTCCTACACAAACAATTCCCATTCCAAAATAGAGTGTTAGTGCAATCACAACCTGAATTGGGAAGGAGATCACACCACCAGAACAATGTGAGGAGGATGAATCTACGGAACCTGCTAAAGCTTGTCTTGTCCAACCAAAAGATGGAGTCAATAACAAAGTATAAATAACAAGGTTCCGGAAAGATAGACTGGAAGAACCATTGTAGAAACAAAAAAGGGATAAATATAATATCCTAATACCAATCCCATTAACATTGGTTGCGTCAAAGAAGGGAGATGAAGAACGACTTCAATGGGAGATTCCAGAAACTTTCCAAAAAAGTTGACATTAACATTCCACTACTAGATACAATCAGACAAATCCCTAAATATGAAAAATTTCTGAAGTAGCTATGTACCAAAAGAAAGATTTTGGATGAAAATGAAAGAATAAACATAGGAAGAAGTGTCTCAGCATTGATCACACCACCAATACTGCAAAAATGTCACGATCCATGGACTTTCTCTATTCTATGCACAATCGGTTCTTTAAATTTTACTGATGCACTATGTGATCTTGGAGCTTCGATAAATGTGATGCCTCACTCAGTGTTTTCATCATTATAGGTCAGAGAAGTAAAATCTACTCGGGTGGTGGTACAATTAGCAAACAGATCCACCATTTTCCCAACTGGAGTCACTGAATATGTACTTGTAGGAGTGAGAGGATTAATCATTCCGGCAGAATTTTATGTCCTTGCCATGGAAGAAGACCAAGAACCATCCCAATCTCCCAACATCCTAGAGAGACCATTCCTGAAAACAGTATGGACAATCATCAATGTTCATGAAGGAACACTCTCCATGGAGCTCGGAGATAGCATGGTACACTTTAATATTCTTGATACGATGAAACACCCATCTAACAATCACTCACTTTATAAAATCACCCATGATGTAGGTATAGAGCGAATTGAAGACTCATGTATGCTTCATGTCTTTTTATTTGTGGGAGAACACTCTTCATTTGAATTTTATAACTCCCATGAACCTGAAAATTCTGATATCATGTTGGAGGATGAGGTATAATCTGATTTTTTCTATGATTTGTTAAAAAGAAGTGAGATTATTCCATAGAATTCAACATTAGAAGTTGGAAACCTAAATGAAATAGCATCCCTTGAACAAACCCCATGTTTAGAGCTGAAGCCTTTTCCATGTGACTTGAATTATGCTTACATAATAGAAGGAGAGAAATTGCCAGTAATCATTTCCAATAACCTAACCCATTCACAAGAACAAACATTGATTGACCTTCTCAAATGGAATTTCAAAGCTGTAGGATGGAGTTTAGGTGATATTCCTGGAATAAACCCTAAGGTATGCTCTCACAGGATATTTTTAGAAAGTGATTCTCGGCCAGTTAGCCAACCTCAAAGAAGACTCAATCCCACAATCATGGTGGCCATTAAGAAATAGATTGAGAAATTGTTAGAAGCTGATATCATTTACCCAATCTCTGATTTTCAATGGGTCAGCCCAATTCATGTATTCCCCATGAAAACCATCCTAACAACTATTACAAATGAAATAAATGAACTAATCCCCATAAGAATACAAAACAGATGGAGAGTGTGTATAGATTACAGGAATCTAAATCAAGTTATCAGAAAAGATCACTTTCCTATTCCATTCATTGATCAGATGCTTGAAAGGTTAGATGGAAAAATTCATTACTATTTTTTGGATGGATTCTCAGGATATTTTCAGGTACCAATTGCACCATAAGACCAGGGGAAGACAACCTTCACCTGCCGTTATGAAAAATTCTCCTACAAAAGGATTCCTTTCGGGCTATGCAATGCCCCAGGTACTTTTCAAAGTTGTATGGTGATTATTTTCTTGGACCACATTGGGGATCGCTTGGAGGTGTTTCTTGATGATTTCACAGTTTTTGGAAATTCATTTGATCATTTCTTGGGAAATTTGAAAAACGAATTAAAAACATGCATTGAAAATAACATTGTCTTAAATTTCATAAAATGTCATTTCATGGTTGAAAAAGGGATAGTGTTGGGGCACTTGATTTCAGAAAATGGGATAGAGGTTGATAAATCAAAAGTTGATGTAATAAATTCCTTGCCATATCCAACTTGTTTCAAACATGTTAAATCCTTTTTAGGGCATGCATGATTTTACATAAGATTCATCAAGGATTTCAGTAAGATTTATCTCCCTCTCTCAAGATTACTTTTAAAGGATGCTGGCATTAATTTTGATTGTGCATGTAGGGAATCATTTGATGAATTAAAGGAAATGCTGATAACACCTCCAATAATGCATCCACCCAATTGGGATTACCCTTTCGAGCTACTTTGTGATGCATCCAACCAAGCAGTGGGAGGCACTCTATAACAGATAATTGAAAGAATGCCTCAAGTCATCTCCTATGCATCAATGACCTTGGATGCAACACAAATATATTACACAACCACTGGGAAGGATTTAATTGCAGTTGATTTTGCACTAGATAAATTCTGATTATATATTCTGGGCACTAAAGTTGTTTTTTTCTGATCATGCAGCTCTTAGGTACTTAATGAAAAATGAGGATTCAAAACCACTGTTTTTGAGTGGATGCTACTCTTATAAGAGTACTATTTGGAAATCAATGATAATATGTGGACTGAAAATCAAGTGGCTGATCATATGAGTTGACTACCCCACACCGCTGAAACAGAAATCCCAAAGTAGAACCCACTTAATGATGAGATTCCTAGAGAACAACTCTACATCATCAATAGTGAAGTACCATGGTATGCCAGCATTGTTAACTAGTTGGTAACATATCAGGTACCCTCTCATATAATATCTCATAAACAACATAAGATTAAATATGAATAAAGATTTTAAATTTGGGAAGTCCCATTTCTTTGGAAAATTTGTAATGATCAAATCATAAGAAGATGCTTGCCAAGAAGTGAAATTGAATCAGTGTTTGAATTTTTTCATAAATTATATTGTGGAGGCCACTTTGGACCTCATAGTACTGCCCAAAAAGTTTTAGAATCTAGACTCTACTGGCCCACCATATTCAACGATGCATATGAATTTTGTAAAAGATGTGAAAAATGCCTTTTTTCTGGTAACATATAAAAATGACATGAAATGCCACAAAAACCAATAACCTTTTTTTGAAATTTTTGAAGTTTGGGGCATAGATTTCATGGGACCATTCCCAATGTCATTATGAAATTCATATATCCTTTTGGCTGTAGACTATGTTTTAAAATGGGTGGTGAAAAAGCAACCAGAAATTTTGATGCTAATGTTGTTTGTGATTTTTTCCGGGATAACATTTTCTGTAGGTTTGGAGTGCCACGAGCAATCATCAGTGATCATGGAACTCATTTATGCAACAGGAAAATGGAATCATTGCTGAAGATGTATGGAGTGCATCATTGAAAATCTACCCAATTCCATCCCCAAACAAATTGCCAATCTGAAGTCTCCTATAGAGAAATCAAAGCCATTCTGGAGAAGATTGTTAAACCCAACTGGAAGGACTGGAGCCAAAAGTTAGATGATACATTATGCACATACAGAACGGCCTATAAAACACTGATAGGGATGAGTCCCTATATATTGATCTATAGAAGAGTTTCCACCTTCCTGTAGAGATAGAGCATAGAGCCTACTAGGCGGTCAGAGAGATGAATATGGACCATGAGAAAGCTGGGAAAGAAAGAAGATTACAGTTGCAGGAGTTAGAGGAAAATTATAAGGTAATATTTTGAAAACTCAATGATCTATAAAGAAAGAACAAGGATGGCCCATGACAAGATAATTCAAATAAGAACTTTCAACCCTGGAGATCACATGTTACTCTTCAAATGCAGACTTCAGCTTATTCACGTAAACTTCATTCCAGATGGGAAGGACCCTTTACTGTTATTCATGTATACCCCTTTGGTGCTGTGTAGATTCAAATGGAAGGAGGAGGAAACCCATTCACTGTAAATGGTTAGAGGCTGAAGAATCTCCATGGGATCGTAGATCAAGAACTCGTAGAGGAGATCAAAATCTTTCACCCTAAATACAAATGAACACCTACCAGGTTGCATCATAACATTAAACTTCATTAAATGTAGTAACTCCATGTTTTTCAAACATACATAAAAAAATCCATTTTCATGCATTGGGGACACTGCATCAATTACATGTGGGGGAGAGAGCCTTGTATTCTAGGAGATTTCTCAAAAAATTTAATTTAATTTAACTTTTTTTTTGTTTTGTCGAGCCAACAAAATTAAACAAAGGCACTACCGGGAGGAAACCCACATTTTTCCCCATTATCTACTAGTCCTCTTAGACATTTACCAGCATGATTGAATAAGCCTGCAGTATCAATTGATATCATTTTTATATTTCAGGTCCATTAATGAAGAAGTTGTAGTGGGATTATATGTCATGAAGAAAATAGTCCATTTGAAAGGGAAGTAGAGTTTCAATTCAATATTATCCCACTTTATTCCCTACATTTTTAGTCTTTTAAAGAAATAATCAAAAAATGAATGCCCAAGCTTGAATGTATGTTTTACTTAACTTCTCTAGGAGACATGAGTTTTAATGAAATCTAGTGATTCCATGTTTTAAATTTCAATGTTAATAAGGTTGAACAATTAAAATGGATAATTGGATGATTAAAGTGATGAAAGGATATTGATATAAGGACTCGTGATTTGAGGGAATTAATTGATTCATGTAAATGAAATTTACCTTCCATTTTTCATTCGTTGAATTTCTGAAATTTATGTGAATTAATTTGTTATTATTAATCATGCCTTTATGGATTTTCCAATATCATATTATCATTCCTAAGAGGATTTCTATACCAAATTCTTTCTATTTTATCTTGAGCATACTTCTTGAGTGATATTGGGGCGTGCCACCTGCTAGAACTTGTATTGAAACTTGTCAAAGCTATGACTGTACAAAACCACATTTAAAATGATTGGGGCACTACATTGGCTAGACACATATTTACCTGAGACCCACCCATACATTTCTCCTTCATTATCCCATAGAATCCATGAATTGCCTTATAGGTTTAAGCCACATTACAAGATGATTTTTCCTTACCTACACACACTTTTAGTATTTTATCATGGTAATTCAAGTTTGAGTGTGGGAGAAGGGCATGTCGTGTGAGTTTATTGGGATATGTATCAATTTTTGGTGGTGTAATGTGTGATTCATCATTTTAGGAAATGTATTATTAAAAAATTGGGCATGAGTCATCATTTCATTATCCTTCTTTCATTTCATCGGGTTCTCCATAAAAAAGAGAGAAACAAATTAAAAATAAAGTTGTGCCTGTTTAGAGATTTACAAAAAAAAGAAAATAAAGCTGTTCCTTTTTGGAGATTTACAAAAATAAAGGGAGAACATGGATGATATCATTCTTTGTAATCATTTATTGACTCATGACACATGTCATTAAAAGGGGAGCGGTGTTGTGATTCATATTTCAAGGGGATTTGAGTAAGGTTCATCTGGTGTTTTAACATGATTAATCATGCATTATACTTAAGAGTCAAACCTCATACTTCTGGCCTTAAATTATTTCAATCATTTACCCACCAACCCTAAGCCACAGAGTCTTTTGAACCTTTATTACAAGTCCTCATGATTTTATGTGTGTTTTTCCTTTACCAACTGAAGAAAGTAGATCCTTTACAAGCCTATGGGTACAGATCATGTTATCATATTATGAGCATTACTCCACTATTAATTATATCATGAATGATGAGAGAAAAGATTCAAAAGTGAGGTAGATCTTTATTTGGCATGTTTTATAATAATAAATTGAGAATCTTGAATGAATGAAATGAGAAGCTCCATTATTTTTCAAATGGGAAGAGTAAAATGCCTGAATTGATTGTTTCATTAAAAAATAGAAAATCAAATTGGTATTTTTGTAGAACTGGAAAATTTTATTGGACATTGATAATCATTAGATTTTATTTCTTTGAAATTTAAATATTGGTGACATTGGTGCCCTTTGAATTCCATGTTGAGATTTTATGCTTGAGAAAATTCATAGTTTAAATGTGTGAAAATTGATAGAGAAAATATTATTAATTAATTTATATTGAATATCATTGTTTTAAACCCAGAAAAGTGATCCTCTAAGATTAATTGTTTCATTTTTATGATTTTGGTGTTATTTTGAGCTGAATAGTAAAAATGGTCCATTTTGGATTTTTTTACAGTTTTAAATTATTTTTGTAGTTTTTCAATAACATTATATATGCTAATCCAAATTTAAAAAATCATTCTTTTCCAGATTATACACATCCAGGTCTGAATTTACAATTTTTGGACAAAAAGTTGAATCGGCCATATGGAAGCTAAAAAGAAGCTCACAAGTGGGAGAAAGAAAACTGTTTGCAGTTCTGCATAGTTTTGGTTTTGGATTTATAACTCATTCATGGTGGGCCCAAATATTGTGATATTCGGTGGGTGGACACACAAGGAGTTTTAGAACATCTTTTATGAAAGAAAGTCCACAGGATTTTGCCGTTTGAGGGTCTATTAAAACTTCATAATCCGGGGGTTGGCGTTTTGGGGTGTCTGACTAGATAGAATAAATTCTCAGAGTAAAACAGACATAACACTTGAAATACATGTCCAACTCTGCTGATATTTTGGGGGGAAACGTCCAAGAAAATTATGAACAAAATTGAAGAAGGGTGGAACTCGTTAAGAGGTCATTTATTGGCTACAAAACGCAACAACATTCAGAGGAAAGAAATATGGCTATAAAAGGAGGAGAGCTCCTCCTCCTCAAGGAATACCATATTCCATCTCATTCTATCTGGGACACCACAATCGGAGATGGGAGGAAGCCAGGGGACACTTGGGAAAATTTTTCTTCAGCATCATTCTATTTCATTCTTTTATTTTTATTTACTTTAAAATGTCTCTCCTCTCCTGCATCATCTCGTTTACCCCATCCATGGAGGGGTAGTTTCATTTGAGTGATCGGAAAGAGGGGAGGCTTGACCTATGTGTTGTGATTGAGTTTTTGTGCTTGAAATGAATAAAATTTCATCTTCTTTCTTATTATGGATTCAATTATTAATTCAGTATTAAATTCGTAATGCAGTACTGTTATGTTTTTGATTCTGAAATTATAAATTTCTTTGGTCGATGATCACATCTCCCTCCACCCAATTCTAATCTGTATACGGTGGAAGAAGATTAGGGTTAGGTGGTGATTGCTCGGCTGTTGTCAGGAACATGTGTAGGATTTTATGTCGAAATCTTGGTTAATTAGGGAACAACAAATCTAGGTCTGGGATTTCTCTAATTAATCAAGAGACCTTCTACAACCCTAAGCACATTTGAAGGGGGATAGACTAATATAAGGTTTTAGAAAGGAAAATTTTCATCACATCTATCTGACTAAGGGAGAGAGATGACTCGGCAGACGAATCTTTCTCTTACCAGTTTAAGGAATAAGAAGACATAAAATTTGGAAACCATGATGGCACAAAACTAGGTCTAGCCCAACCTAATCTGATCACCGTCTTTATCATTTGTTAAAATCAGTCAATTTCTATCATTTTTTCTCTCATAGTCATTCAAATTAATTAAAACCAATCTTTTTAAGAAAACCAACAAAATGTGACAACCTTGTTTTGTGTGCACTCCTCCTCAGGAGACTAGCTATGATCAACTGCTATACTATAATTAGGTAAATAAAATATTGTTTTTACATGCCCCACGACAGGCGTGCGTAACCACGATAGAACACTTTATAAAATTTATTTAAAAAATTTTATATAGAAAATTTAAAATTGTCTATATCAAATACAAATACATTGACGAAAAAATATTTTTCTATATAAAAGAGTTTCCAAAAGAATGAAACGCAAGAAAAATCAAAACCATTTCGAATTCCTTATAGAATACCCAACTAATGACTCACACACACAACCACACATGCATGTTGTAATAAATGTTACATTTTCTTTATTAGTTTTTAATACATCCACTAAGTCATTTAAAAGTGTCTAATATCTTTTCTCCCCAATTATGAACACATCTTATACAGGTTCACATTCCCTTATACCCCAATGGTACTCACCCTTTATTTATGGTCACATCGAATGTATGATCTGAGATATGTATATGTATTATAAAACAATTTAAAATCGACCATTCAAATCCATTTTAATAAAAAATTCATTTATTCAAAATAATTAATAAAACATATTTCAATAACTAAAAAAATAATCAAATTAAAATACATTTTTCAAACTAATTTATCAATGAACATTCCAAAAAAATTCTCAAATTCTTACAAATACAAAAAATTACTAAATTGGTCTGAAAAATCATTAAACCTAAATTTACCAATAAAATTAAATCAATTCAATAAAATTTATTGTATTAATTCATGTTCTATGAAGAGTAGTCTATAGTGAAGCCACATACCTTGGTAATTATTTTTTGAAAAGAATAACATCGAAGAATATGCAACAAATCAAGGATTAATTTCTAAAAACCCTCCTACGATCACTTACCCAAACATCATCATGGAAAAATCTAAACCTGATTGGAATCAATCCCCTTAGATATAACTAAAACATACTATATATATGTAACCTATATAGGTATGAATGTAGATAAATTAAAACGCATGAATAATTACCACAAATGATGTCCTACCCAGAGAATTGAGTTTTAATTAGCTATGAAATGCTTCAAGATCATTTCTCATTCAGCGAGGTATAGTTCTAAATACATCGTAAGGAAGAATTTTCGAGTTAGGGATGGAATTATGGAGGACATAGGGGTTAAATATTAATCCCAACAAAGATTCACTTATTTAGAATGTAGTTTAAAAAAAATAATTAGTTGCATAGTTAGTCAAGTACTGCACTAACTATGTTATAGCCTCTGTATCAATGACCATCTTGCATAGTTGGTATACACAGTTAGAAAAAAATGATCTAAACATGAAAAATCTATCTATCACAGTTTTCTCAATTTCTCATTGTTTTCTTCATAGTTTGGCCAAACTATGTTCCTAACTTTGAGCATTCCTACTACCCTTGACTCACTATTCACAGTTTCTTATAGTAATTTCATGGATTCAATTGACGATTATCACACTAATATTATTTAGTAAAGGACCAATAGTGTTCCTCAAATCATCCAAACCAACCCAAACATCATCGAATACCATTAAATAACTAAAAAAATAATCAAAGGGTTATATTATTGAATCATAGGGTTCTACAAATAATATTTCATACCATCATGACCACTCATTAATTTAAAAATTCACACATTAGTTTTTATGGATTTATTTAATGAAAATGGTTTGTTTAGTAATATAAACATTTTATATTTTATATTGTAATATTATAAATGAAAAGTTTGTTTTCCACCGAAATGATTTATTTGTATTTTAATGGTGTTTTTATTCATCAATGACCAAAATGTTTTTTAAATTTATTTTATACTAGGGATATGATCCAATTATAACATTCCAATTTCTTTTATATGTGTTATACACTAGTATAAAACATGAAAAACCAATGGGTTTCATAAAAATTTCATAATATTATCAACCATGGTAATGAAATAGGTTTTATAATCCTTGGTAATGAATATATATATATATATATATATCCAATTGATAAATTTTGTAAATATGGATAACTCGTGTCTAAATATGTAATGCGTCAAACTATTTTCATGTTAACTATTTCAAATTTTCACTTGGATTCATTTATACATTATTAATCATGGAATGATTTTTATATTCATAAATTTATTCATTGTTATACCATAAATTTCCATAATATAATGTGTGGTCCTATTTATCATTTCGATATGTTTATGCATCGACTAGACTTTCATGTCCATAAGATTATGTATGGTTCTGGTTTTTTATTTCATTTAGTATATTCTAAGGCCGTATTTTATTTAATTAACTTATTTAGTGAACTTATTTCTGTTAACACATGTTAAAAAAGTTAGGAGACATTGTTATGGAAAAAACATCTGAATTATCATATTTTAATGATCTCAATGAATAGAATATTTGGTTTCTAGAAGATTAATTTCTAATGAACTACCATAATTTATTCCATTAAACAAGGTTATGATCTTTGATATGAAACATATAGTTTCTAATTATATTCCCTTATTTTCATAACTCTATTCTTATGTCATGCTTATATGATCATTTATGTCTCTATTTTATACCACTACTGAGCATTTTATAACACACATTCTCATGTTTCATATTATAATGATTTGAAAATTTTATTATATATGATATGTCTAATAATGGAGCTAGTTATGATGAAATTAGTGCAAGATAATGTATTCCACCCATTAAACATTTTTTTGTATGATCCATTTTTTCCAAACGTATTACACCTATATGGATACAAAATTAATAGTTAATTTATTTGATGATTAATTGTGATATATATTTTTTAAAATTATGAGTCTTTATAGGATTGAAATTATGTTTTATATCCATTTGTTGTGATCTATTATGGTTTGAATAAAATAAACCACATTCCAATGAATATACCCCCATGAGATCTGTAACCAACAATGGTGTAATTGAAAATCGTGGTGGTGATTAAAACATAATCCTATAGTCATAACATATATATTTAAAATATGTTCTATAAATGGTATTAAATTAAATCCTCACAACATATATCACCCGAAACCTTTTAATTAGATAGACCATTGACACTCATTATTATATTAGGATACACTACCCTCACTGTACTTTACACTATAACATATTTTTAACCCTTATTATCCAGCAGAAATGGTTTGGCGAATCATCCATGTATTGTTAAAACAACATTTTTGTTCAAAAAACTCAAAAATTATGTGTGTCCTATATGGGTTAATTGTGTAAGTCACTTATTAATGTTTTATAAGAAAAATTGAATCCTGAAATCTCATTTCTGTATTATCAACTAAAATAATATCTATGTATTGAGATGAAATTACATATATGGAATGACCAGTTTTATGAAAATATATAATCAATTTAACTTCTACAATAATCTCATGGCCCCCTCTAGTGGATGGCTTCATTTTTAATAAAATGACAAATATGAGTTTGATAAGAAGGACTAATGTTACAAAAAAATGGAATATTAAAATTTAAAATTTCTATGGTTCCATCAAAATTTATTCCCCCTCTTCTTCATTGGATCATATTATGGAGAATCTTTTTATACTACTAAGAATGTGTCATAGAAATATATAAGTTTAAATATATATGTCCAATGACATTTTTAATAAATTTGAATATTTTATTGAAACTCATTGTTTTGAGAGTCCTTAAAAATGACATATTACAAATAATCTTACTATATGGATTGAAAATGTTACTCAAAATGTGTTCGAAGTATTTTGTAAATATTAACATGCACGACCACATAATAATTCACTATGACTACATATATGAATATCTTGGGGCATCAAAAATATCCCCTTAGGTTATCATTTAAAAAAATTTCCATTAAGATTCTAACGATGATGTTATTAGATTAAGAATATCATGATTCCATGATTATATAATGTTAAACACCTACTTATATTTCAATTGGTCACTTCTTATAAAAATTACCTTTCATAAGTCCCTACTTTTTTGAATTATTATAGACCTCCTCTCATGAAAATCACTTTGATGAAAAATTCACAACATGTAATGGTTACTATTTTTACACTTGTATGGGTTTTAAGTGGAACCAAACATAAATTAAAACACACCACCATGATACATTTGATATAATCCATTCATGATAATCACATTCCTGAATGATGACTTTTCAGGGATCCCACATATGTCTGATTTAGATTCTATCATGAAAATTGATATACATGATTAGTTTGAGAGGCCTTTATCACTGGACTAATTATAATTGGTATGGGCCATATCCTTCTCCTTTCCCATTTCACCTAATAATTTATAAGCCCATCAGATATTTTTCTAATTAATAAAAATCATTAAAATATCGATTTTTTGTGCTTCAATGTTATATTATGTTCATAAAACATTTTTCCCAATGATATGTTTTGTAATAAATGTTTTTTATAAGTACAATATGTGATCAATAATCTCCCAAAAAACTATCAGGTCGCTCGATGCATAATCCATAAAATATATATCTTTATCACCCATTCACAGTAAAACCATCAATATTGCATGATTTTGAACTAAATATACTAATCTGGTTACATGACCACAAACAATGTAACTTACACTAAATTGGTTTTGATTTTTATTTTCTAGTAAGTAAAATTGGATACCTCCTTGAGGTTCTATACCAAAATTCAAATCACTATATCCCCCTAAAGAATAGTGTATATCTAATATTGGGTTATCTTTCATTTGATTACTAAACATATCACATAATAACACACAAGTTTTCACAAGATATAAAACAATATGAAATCAATACAAGATATTATCATATATATAAACTTATGTGATGATTTCATATGGATTCAACCCCACTAAATTTTAACCTATAACCACCATCATGTGATGATCCTACATGAATATCATTCATCTTCTAATTATTATAAGACACATCATGTGATGATTATTAGTTGACACTAATCACCAAATAAATTAGAAACACATCCTTCCATATATAAAGAGAAAGGTGACTCATTGCATTAATCCACGGGTTTATTAGGTGACAATACTATGATACAATAGTTAGTGAGAAAAAAATGACAATGTAACTAGTAAGATATCTCTTTTTCATTATTTAAAGTGATGATTCTAGGATTTATTCCCTATGTGAGTAGAACTAGAATCCTCATGTAATTATCACGATTTTTCATATATAAGGGTCATGATGTTTGTATAATATGAGAATGTGATATATTCGTTTCCCCTCATCATTAAAGAACCTAAACTTTTTTCCACCACTCTATGATGGAAAAAATGTACCCTACGTGTCGACTATATGAGGCCTTAGGCGAATAAACTAGGTTCCATTATGTTGACGAATAGCCTTCATTGTATGACTAGAACTAGATTCATCATGTGAGGACTATGAGCAACTTCATCTTATGTGTATTATATAAAATAGGTGGAACGCCATATATGAATTATAGGATTAGAATAAATACCCTCAAAATTTAATAAAATAGTGATATTAAATTATTCATATTTTACCCACCAAAAACATAATGTCTTACAACAAGTTGTCCACATAGTTATAATAAAAAATAATTTAATTTATTGGCGTCAAACTGAATTTTGAAACACTAGGATGACACATGATATTGTATTAAATATATATGATAAAACACTGACTAGGTGTAAACTCTAGGTAAGAATCCTTTTGATGGATAGGTTGAAATCCTATAATCTAACTATGGTCATAGAGCCAACACAATAAACCCTTGTGGTTAGAGGATGTATGATATTGGAAAATAGAATAATGGGATATACTATATTATTATTCATGCAGACCTTGATATAAAAATTGGGATTTGTAGAATGTTCAAAAAACATAATATACTATAACGATTATCATGAGTTGTGAATTAGATAGTGATACTCTGTTTTTCCTAGGATGGAAAAATATTTTTTTCTTCTATATGATTCATTACTTATGCCACAAATAATTTCATATATTACGTGTTTAAAATATATTTGGTTATTTGTTTTATAGAAATACAAATTTCATGATCATTATATGTAATATTAAATGAAAACCATAATTCATTTAATAGTTACATACTATAGAAATGTGGTTTTGAAAATCAATGATTGTTAGGTATATTGTTTATTATATGCTATTTTTCTTAAGGAATATGGAATTTTCCTTCTTCTAATATGCTTATAACATTTTTTCAATTTATAAAAAATGATTGATGAAGTATATATTGATACATAGAAATTTGGAATATGGTATTCTTATCTTTTTGATTGAGTATAATGTGATAAATATATATACATGGATGACTGAGATGAAATATGTTAATTTGTGTTGTATATTCATTACACATATAATAACTTATGTATAATTAGGAATATATAAAATTTACATATTTAATTTTCATGGTTGTTAAATGTCATAGAATGTATCATTGTTTCTGCATACATTAAATTTGTGACACATCTAATAGAATAATTTACCATGAATACATTTTTTTGGATATCAATTAGATACCTTTTTCTAATGAGTAACATAAATTATTTGAAAAGGACACGGTGGGTTTAAAATTTTATATTAGAGAATTTAAAGTTTATTCATTTATAAAATATTCATTTATGTAAAAAATATTTAATTTTACAATGTGGATAAGCATTTTTTACAGTTTTTCATCATATTTATAGAATGATGATATATTTTCTAAAAACAATTTCAGATTCTATCTGAAATATGTTTTCATAATTTTTTATATTTTACTAGAAATGATGGGAGTTTAAAATGAATTTTTTTCTATAGGAATTAACTCTAAGTTGTATGTTAATATAAATATAAAATGTATTAAAACCATAACATGATGAATATAAATACAGTGTGGTGTTTATAGAATACTATAATTTAACTGTGAATGTAACTTTGTTTTAAATTAGTGCATTAGAAAACATTTATTTTATGATGAGACAAAATATTAATTAATAATTCTATATATATTATCATAATTGGTTTATAATTATGCGTTAATGATATTAAAAATTTTCAAACCTCTATTTGTATTATAAACAATATATAATAATGAGTGGTTGAATAAAATATTACCAAGAGTTATAACATTGTGAAATGTTCCTGAAATATTATTCACAAATGTTAAAAGGGTTATGAATTTTTTTAAAACCATTAAAATCACTTTTTGATCTATTTAAATTTGTAATTTAAATATATAATATTGAAATAGATATTAATTTTAACATATATACTCCATTATGTTTTCTCTCCCATTTCACTCATATATATTACTAAAAAATTATTAAAACTCATGAGAAATAGATAAACCCATCATCAGAAAGAGTATATTTACATAAACCACAGATCCCTTTAGTTGTGTGGTTATTTTTACTTTATAGATCTCACTCATCATTGAGTACAAATCGTTGGATTGTTTAACTACCCACAACAAACAAGATGTATGATTATTTTTAATTAATGGTTTTTTATTCAAATATATTGTTGAATCATTTCTAAAAGGTTTATAGTTGTTAATATTCAATAAACATGGATGAAATTTTCCCCAGGTAAATCCAAAAGTAAATATCCTTAATATTTTTGAGTTATAAAAACTAATTTTTTTTAACATTTTCATCAATATATAAAACTTCATATTAAACTCTCATATTTGATTAAAACACAAGAAAATAAATAAAAAATTAATTGTGATCAAAAATTGAAAACTTTTCACCATCTGCAATTCTATAACTCATTAATTTTGATTTATTAAAGAAGATAATTACTAATTGTTATTATAATGATCCCAATGATTTATAAAAGTACTATCACATTCAAAAAAATTAATTACCATTTGAATGGTATTAATTACAATCATTCATATAAAAAACTATCATATATATTAATTACAACGAACAATCTTTATTATTATCACATTATATGAATTACATAATCGTATTACTATAAAAATTCTATATATTCTCCATTTAATTCTACTAACACTACCTTTCTTATTTCAATCGAAACATCGTAATTCACCCAGTTAATATTACCATGAAATCAAACCCTACATTTTTTTCCAATGTATTGTGTTATGATCATTTATTTTGTGATTTTTCCACATAATAATCCATTAGTTACATTGAAATAGATAAATTAAGTAAAAATTTAAAACTAATAGTGATGTGAAATAAATATTTTGATATAAATTGGAGATACTAATTTTTTTATAAAAATTTATTTATACAATAACATTACTATTGGATTATCCAAATTCATGTTTGTAAATACAATGTAGAGTAGGATTCACGGAATAAATCCGTATGAAAGGAATATAACTTATTATTAACTTTCACATAACAAACATCAAAATGAGAAATCAGTTACATCACTAATTTCACACCCATGGATGCAAAATCAACTTTAACACATATTTAATGGTTTAAATAAAAAATTTAAATGATATAAATTTCGTAATATTATATGGGAAATATAAAATAATGATAATTTTATGTTGAATTTCATAATTAGTAAAAAATAATAATTGAAAAAATATTGTTACATTATTTAAACAAGTGATCGTAATCTTTATTTTTATGAAAAGTAGAAGACATAATTAATTATATAATATAAAATTAAATAAATAATGGATAAAATATATTACTAACATTTTGTTATATTCCATAACCAATAATGAATTTTTTTCTATCATTTATAGAAAATTATAATAAATATAATTTACAATAGTGCATTTGAAAAAAAGGAAGCATTAAAGACACATAGAACCATCTGTGATTAATGGTAACTTTAATGACTAATAGAAATGTCCCATGTCATATTATCATTACAGTTCACCTAAATGTTATATAGTCTTTACCTATTGACCTTGAATCGCTTATAGAAATATTCATTCATCATCTTAATAAAACATTTTGAAAAATAATGTGTTACAATATATTGACTTCGTCAATAGAATGGATTCTTACATAGAATATATAATATCACACTTTTTTACATATTATAAAAATATTTTTAATCATAAATATATAACAAGTAAAATACCAATGTTTATGAGGCATAATGTCAATTCAATAGTATGATCATAAATAATAAAAAACAGTGAACAAGATGTCAAGCTTTATTTGTCTCTTTTATAATGATCATTGAAATCTAGTTGAGTTCTCAAATCACCATAGCTTAACATGGTAAATACATAGGAAAAAGGGGTTATCCATAAATCACAGTAAGGGATTAAAATGATAAAGAATCATATCACATGAATAAAAAAATATAACATGATATCAAATAATATGAGTAACATAACTAATAGCAAAAAAACCAATCATAAAGAACAATGTTTAATAAGATTATTGTAGCATATGAATTGTGGAAGAAACATATTTCATGAAATAAAGATGAGTCAAGGGTAACTACCAAGACAATATTACATAGAATTTGATGCCCCATAAAAAATTGGATTACTCCCTAATCCCATGCATGAAATCTCACAATACTATAATTGTAACCAATGTAGTGGATCACTATCTAGGTTCAGAAATCATAATAGTTTCATGTTATATGAGTTCTATATAGTGTAATTAAATAATATATCCAAAAATAACAATGACCCATGGGAAGGAAATGGGTTTCATAATCTTTTATAATATAATAATCAAAGTAGATTTTATAATGATTGAATTTTAGAATTGTATATAAAAGCATATATTAAATAGTAAATGTAAGGAATGAAAATATTGGTTTTCTTATGGGGATATATATAATGAATTTAAAATCATTACATAAAATTAAATGTTGTTGTTGATTATGAATAAAAATACATTTAAAAAGATTAAACACATTCTTATTCAAAATAACCATTCCGCATTGAATATTTATTTGTAAACAAATTAAAAAATATTAAGGGAATAATTTTATTTAAAAATATCATGGGAAAAATATAAATTAATATTCTAACAAAATAATTTTCATGATGAAATAATGTTTTATTCTTTATGTAACTTTTTTTAAAATGATTCCTTCTATATTTTCTATAAACGTTAAAATGTACATAATTCAAAAAATGATAGGTTGAAACCAAATAAACCATATTTTAAAAACTCTATCATGAGTAAATACCACTATTAAAAATAATAATAAAATACTAAAAATGTAATTGAAAACAGATTTATTAAATATGGTTATTGATGAAAGAATATTTTTGAATGGAAAAATGTATGAAGTCAAACATTCTCAAAAATATATTTGATAATTATTTTATGTACGAATGAGAAGGAAATGATACTATTAATTGAAAATTTCATGAATACAAATATGACTTGAAAATAAAATGGATTTCTTAAAAAAATTAATATAATTTTTGTCATGTAAAATTCAAGCATAAATAATCTAGTGTAAAATGAGATTTAGTAATAAACATTTACTACTTTGGTACAGTTTGAACAGTTACTATAATCGATGATGATGATGAAATGTGACATAAAATAAATTTTAGAAAGAATTATGATTGATGTAATAGATACATTTTAATTAGATAAATTTTTTTAATGAAATTACATGAACAAAATAAATTTCATCTTAATGACATAGCTATTGAGAAGAACACCATAACGAGAGCTCAAATAGTGACAATAATTCATTATTATCTGATATAATAAGATTATATTAATAATATACACTTTTAAGACCCTTTTTAATGTTCATTATTCCTTTTATTATATTTATTTTCACTTTATATTATGTTACATAACCTAGTATTATCACATCTTTCAATTTAATTATAATCGGTTCATAAATCTATAATCACTTGGGGATGTTGACTAAATTTAAAAAATTATTATTATTTAATCATAAACATAATTGTAATCATGGAATAATTATAATTTATATAAATATAATACACTTTTAAAACCAGAAATGATATATTCATATGAATAATGATGAATGTTACATTCATGGAGATGGTAGGTTGTACATATACCTGATTAGAACATACATCTTTTATGATAATGGTGTTACTATAGTAAGTGTTATTTTATATTTACATGATTATAATCACATAATAAATATCAAATTTTTGTATAAAAAATAATAATAAATATATTATAGATTCCATAGTTATACTAAATAACTATTAGTTCATTTTAAATACATATAACATTATGGAATTACAAATCAGTGATTTAAAGCATTAGTGTCTTGAAAAAATAATGACAGTTCATGACTATTAAATAATATAAAATATAATTTTTTATATTCTTATTATTTATCTTCAAATTGAACTTCATATTATACTTAGTATAAGCAATCAAATGGGTATATACATCAACGAAATGGTTGTGCTAAAATTATAGTAAAAGGGTGACTAAGGGACGTGAATCAATATAAAATTATTTAGAATACTCATAAGAATAAAAAAATAAACGTATTGTCATAAAAATCATTAGTTAAACATGTAGTAAATCATGGTAATATGGAAATGCATAAAAATTAAACCTCACGTCTTAGCGGTCGAATACAACACATAGTTGTAAAGAAATATAACATCATGTTCATGTAAAACATATGTTAATAATCATTAAATATTGTTTTAAAAATTTATTTCATTATTTTCAGGACATTTCTATCTATCTCATTATATTAATCATTTTATTGAATGAATTAGAGGGTTTTTTAATTCTAGGTAGATTTGTAACATGATAACATTTACATATTCATGCATCCCACGTAAAAAGAATAATAATCATAGTAATTAAATAAACCCAAGGAATGGAATGGGTTTTTTAAAGATTTTTTAAGTCATGAAATCATGAATAATACTTTAGAATTTCTAAAAAATGGAAAAACATATTCCGTATATGAATCATCATTATGAAGTGAAGATGAAATAACTTAACAGAGTTTAATGACATGTTTTGGAAAGAAGAGTTCTTTTGAAAAATCAATGTATTTATCATAAAATCAAGAAGGAAAATGGAATATCAAAAAAATAAAATGTAATGAAAATTTATAGAGAAATATATTAACATTAATATCATTTCTGAGTGGGAAAACCAATGAATTGAATTGGGTTTTAGAATTTCCCTTACCTTAATTGAATCCTTATGCTTTCTCCTTTATTTCTCCTGAATTATGAACTTACATTTATAAATACTATAAATTATAAGTTTATTAAAGAAATATATACATATATTTATTAATCATAATCATTTTATTATATTTATTAATAACTTTTTATGAAATTGAATAATTTTGATATCATATCTTTCATAATAATATCACATTTCTCTTTGATTTCTAAATTTTAAAATAAAATATATAAATTATTATATATAATTATAAAATAGTATAATTAATATAATTGTTTTTTATATATTATATATTTTTTATAATATCCATCAATAATGATGCATATATGTTCCAACATGAAAATAACTCGGTGTGCGGTGAACTGACCATTAATAAGACAATATCAGGAAGTGTGAAGGATATGATTAACATATATATATATTATAGTATAATACATATAAATGGTTAAAATAATTAATATAATTTTAAATTACATCCTTATTAATTATTATAATGTTTTTTTGTGAAGGGTTTGGTGGAAAAAAAGTGGAAGAATAAATGGAAATGGGAGAGGAGGGGATCCGAACATAAATAATCCTCAGTGTAGCATACCTTGTATGATACTATTAAAACTGGGTCATTACAATTGGATATCACCAAAATGTCCCTAATTGTTATAAGGGTATTGATAAGGAATATTTTGGAATATCATTTGGTGTTTAATTGGTGGGTGGTCTGGTTTACCATGGGATGTTAGATGGTTTTATATACATAAAGAGTGGGGTATTTTTAGAATAAATTAATGAATGAAATAATTTATCAAAGGTAAATTTTGTAATAGAAACTTTTTGAAAATTAAAATTAACTATTAATATAATATAATGAGTTTAAATCTCAAAATAAATTTTATAATTCAAAATTATTACTTTATGTAAAAGGAAAGTGGAAAGAACGTAGGATTGTTATTTTATAGAATCTCTTTTGACATTAGGTTTTGGAAAGTTAATTTTAGGTTTGGTTATTGTGTTTAGTTTATTTTAATGAAATATTTATGTAATTAAATATACCATGTCCAACCCAATGTTTATATATGAGATTATTTCAATATTTAATCATGAATCAATTAATTCATGATACCTCGATCATGTGAATAACTATTTTTGTACTATTCACCCAAAAAATATGCATTTCTAAAAATAACTAAAAAATAATCCCTGGATATTTTTTAGGTAATTAATTCATATATTATATTAATTGAATAAAAAAATTCAAACATATGTAATTTATATTTTAATTTAATTTTTTAAATTTTCATAAATACATTATAATTTAATTTATTGAAAATGTTATTTTATTTTGGTTGAGTTTAATAATCATGAGGATTTAATTTTTTATACAATAAATTTTTTATATACATGAAGTAATATTGAAAATTATTATTTATATCATAATATATTTTTTGTGGTGAAACTATTATTCCAACAATCAAGTTATTATCCCCAATGATCAGGTTATAACTCAAATGATCACGTATTCTAGCAGTTACATTATCTCTAATAAATACTTTTACTTTATTGAATTCAATATTTATTTATATTACTACTAAAGTATTATATCTCAATTTTATATTATTTTTTATGGTTGCCTAATATTTTTCAAAATCACTACATATTTTTTGAAGTATGTGAAATGATTCTAGTAGATTAGGGAGATCCATATTTTCCAATTTTATATTTTATATATTTTATTTTTAATGATATAATGTTTTTAATTTTAATTGGTTTCAATACTAACTAATGTTTCCATATATGTTAATTAAACATTGTTTTTTTGGGTTTTATATATTTTTTTATGTCTATAATATTATATAATATAATAAAACATACATTTAATTTAGAAACATATTTCACTGAAAACACAAGGTCATTACATCCTTCCCCCATTTAGAAAATTTTATCCCTAAAATTTCAACATTTATTCCCAGTTGTTTATATGTGGGGGTACTTTTATTTTTATCTCTTATTACAAAATCACCTCTTCATAGATATGGTACTTCCAAAAAACATTTACAAGGTGGATTGTATTTTTTACATATAAATTTATCACTACAAACTAAGAACCTCAATCATTGTTCTTCATATGAATGATAATTATCATGTTGTATCGCCTTTGGATTAAGTACATATGGGGGATCACGTAGGTACATATTTTGGATAAAAATTTGGATTCATCATGAACATGAGCCAAAAATAGTTGATGTGAAATTCGATAGGCCACTACTCATATGAGATCATGGATCTAAATGTGATCAATATACCTTTCATTATGCATTATTTTCCTTCTAATCTGAATGTACCTCCACCATTGTGATATTATAAGATGAACATTATACCCAACATCCAACTCCATGTTCATTTGATAGTTTTCAACATAAAAAATTTTCCAACTCTAATAAGATTTTATATTTTGTTTTTTTTGTATTGATCCTATTATATCATCTCTTTCACCTGGTCAGGTTAATTTAGCATTCATTCAGAAAAATCAACCCAACATGTTGGATTTCTATATCACTTCCCAAATTAAAAATCATTTGGAGCCATTTGAAAATTGAAGTCAAATTTGTTGTTGAATAAAAACTCAAGAAATGGGTTATGTTGATCCTAACCTCTTTTAAAATCCATTGAGTATGATCTAATCATATCATAAATATCTGAATTTCCATTTCATATTGACCATCAGTTTGGGGGTGATAGGTCATGATGAAATTCAATTCACTAATGCTATCATTTTGAATACATATAAATAATTTTGAACATAACCATGTATCGCAATCAGTGAATATAAAATGATGTAACCCATTAAGCCTCATAAAATCCATATTATATATATTAGAAATTTGTTCGTGTGAGAAATATTTCAAAATAGAGATAAAGTGGGTAGTCATGGCGAGTTGATCTACCATAACAAAAATCATTTTTTTTCCATTGGATGATATCATAAGACAAGTGGAAAATAACATAGTGATGTTCTCTCATTTTAACATGATTATTGGAAATGGTTTTATTATCCCATTGGAATTCTATCGCACTGTATTTAAATCATGAAAAACCAAACACCTTGGGATGTACTAATCAACATTCTTCTCCATTTTGTCCCCCCAAAAGTGTTATACAATATAATGATACATTTTGGTGCTTTAACTATAGATTTAGAATGATTAGATATTTGAATTATCCAATAAACCATTCATTATATTAGGTTTTGAAGGAACACAAAGGCTTATTCCAAGACATATCACACTATCATCATTGATATGTTACTTTGTCACAATAAGTCCCCTGGGTCCCATGCTGTGACAACCCTAAGCCCACCTTTCCTAAGATAGGGGTTGGTGACTAGCACCGAATGAGTATTCCCTAAAACTGGGAAGGCATTGCATTTATAACATGTAAAACACACAACAAAGCACACATCAAAATACGAACTCAAGTAAACTGAATATTTAAAAGATTGAGTATAGTAAGTAAAAAGGGTCTGGAATACAAGCCCAATAGTAAAGTACAAGAAATAGCAAGTACACTTAAACAGGAAAGTACAAGACAACTGATATGTTTAAAGAAGTTCCTGGATCGTCCACCGCATATCCTTCCAAAAATGTAGGTACAACTCATGAATGGTCGTCTCTACGGTTCGCATCATCTAACGTCCACCTATGAGCCACCTCCAGCCCTGGTACTCTCGTCCTCATTCAGTGTTGTCCGTCGTTTTCACCAAACACAGTGAAGTGTGGGCATATCCCGTGAAAGGGTGAGTATAACGATACTCATTATGGTCCCTGAGACCCTCAAGGTCTCACAAAATCCACAAAGGTAAACCAAAAAGAAAGGAAACAACTGATAACACTACATCATTATATTCCCATACATATACATATGTTATCAGGTAAACATATTTCAATCAGGAGGAAAACACAGAGTCGAACTCGAAAGCCCCAAGGTCAACTGTTCCACAAAGGAAGAAATACAATGAAGGCAAGTTCCATAGAGGTACGCCACATAGAAGAATACCACCAAGGTATTCACATGAATGAAAGTCCCCCACAGGTACAGACTCAACTCACACCAGGTATAACTTATGTATAGTAGTAGAGATGATTAGATGGAACTAATAAATCATCTTACCTGTTAAGAGGAAGACCCACACAAGATCGCTAGGTGCTGACCCAAACAAGATCTCTTGGTACTAACCCGCATAGGATCGCAACGTGCTAGCCCACACAAGATCGATACATGCTGACCCACACTGAATTGCTTGGTACTGACACACATAGGATCACTCGGTGATGAAAAACACAGGATCTCTATGTTCTGACCCACACATGATCGCTAGGTGTTGAACCTCACAAGATCACTGGGTGCTGACCCACAAAGGATCGCTCAGTGCTGACTCACACAGGATCGCTTGGTGCTGACCCACATAATATCTCTATGTTCTGACCCACAAAGGAATGCTTGGTGTTGACCCACATAGGATGTCTAGGTTCTCACCCACATAGAATAACTAGGTGTTGACACACACAAGATCGCTCTTCATTTTTCACATCGCATCCAGCTACATGGTTCTCGCACTAGGCTTGCTCATCTCTAGGACGGTCCGCTACAGAAGCCACTGTTCGATACTATCACGAACCGTCCTCGGGGCCCGTGTCGTGACTACCCCAAACCCGCCTTCCATAGGCCAGGGGCTGGCGACTAGCACGAAAGGTGTAAATCCTGACAAAAGGGGAAGGAATTGCCATTATAAAGGTAAACAAAACACCACAGAGTATAAGCAGAAGTAAAAATCTAAGTACAAAAGGATGTACTACAAAGAAGTGGGCCAGAATACAAACCCATCTGAAAATTGCAGATACAACTGAAAGGAAGTACAACAGAAAAGACTAACAGCTGGAAGAAAAGTAGCAGCTCCTAGGTCATCCACCTCGGATCCTACCTGAAGGCTAGGTACAGATAGCGCAGCTCCTGGCTCATCCACCACAGATCCTACCTGAAGGGTAGGTACAGATAGCATCCCCAACGCTCTCTCCAGTCAACCTCCTCCGAGTATTGTCTCGTCGTGAATTCCACAACCGGGTACTGTCAAGTCCTCGATCACTCGGCCTCCGATAGCTCTACCCGTCCTCTGCAACCAACACAATGATGTGCGGGCATAGCCCCTGCAGGTGTGACTATACGATACTCAGTAGGGACCCCGATACCCTCAAGGTCTCTCTAAATCCAACAAGGATAACCACAAAGCCGAAACTCAACAGTTAACTCTTACGTAGGTATAATCCCATACTTATACCAAAGTCATCAGTAACCCATATCAGTCATGAGGAAACACAATGGTTATGAAATCAACGGATAACCTATACATAGATATATGCCCATACATATACTTATATTATCTACTGACCCATCTCAATCATGAGGTAAACACCTAGGTCATAGACTCAGCTCAAACAAGAATTTTATTCACAATAACGAAACCACAACTGCTGGAGAACTCCTCCTCTGTCGAGTACAGTGGGCCTGATGGTACAACCAAACGCATCCCACTAACCTTGGACTTCTGAAGTACTCCACCTGTCGAGTACTGTGGGCATGCCGCTGCAACCATGCGCATCCCACCATGGGTCTACCGCTATAACCAAGCTCACCCCCTCATATCCTACATAGGAACTTCTTCTGTCGAGTACCGTGGGTTTGCCGTCACAACCAAGCGCACCTCCGCTGTGGGTCTGTTGCTACAACCAAGCGCACCCCACTGGGCTATCCGAATCACTCTGAGTCGATCAATCAGAAGTCCTCAAGTCTCAGTCAGTTACTAGGTCACTGCACTCTGCTAGCTCGTCTCTAGAAGGGTTCGCTCCATGAGCTACTGCTCAATACTCCATGTATCAAAAGATCCCACGAAGAAGTATCTCAAAGGACCGTCTCGTCATAGGGGTCTCAACGCAACAGACGACACGTCAATCGGACGCCCGGTCTGTGAGTTACTAGCACTTTTCGTCCCAGGGGCCCGGTTGGTTTCGTGTACGAACCAACCCGACCACATCTCAAATGTACCCTGAACTCTCATAGGGTATACTCATAGGGACAGTTTCCCAACGTGATCACCAATGCCGCTAATGGTTATTCAAACGGACATCCGGTCTGAAAGTTATCAACTTTTCTGTTCCAGGGGCCTGGTTGGTTTTCGGGTACAATCCAACCTGACCAATATCCAACTACAACCAAAATTCTGGAGAATTATACCCAGAAATCCCTCTCAACAAGAGGAAACCAACAAAATTGATGGCACGTCAATCGGACGTCCCGAGCTCGAGATATAGGCGTTTCCGCTCCGAGGGCCCGGTTGGTTTCGTATCCGAACCAACCCGGCCGTACACAAAGTTCTCTGAAACCTTGAGTGTAATATACCGAAACGAACGTTTCAATCCAAGGATCTCATCGCAGCTGACGGTGTGTCGATCGGAGGTCCGTAGACCAAGATATGGGAAAAAGACCGTAAGAGGTCCGAAAGTGGGGGGATTTGGGCCCGGACCGACCCGGCCGGAGACCCCCTGGGTCGGCCTGAACCGGGTCAACCTGACCCGTGTCCGAGTCCAGCCTGGATGGCCGCGGCCCGGCCGCGGCCTGGGCATGGCCCGGCCCGGCTTGGGTGCGGTGTGTCCAGCGCGGCCCGGTGGCTCAGCCGAAACGGCCGAGCAGTTTGGGGGCGAGGCACTGCCCCACCTATTTAATGAAACGCGGCCCCCCTACATGGGGGCCGCTCCTACTTCCAGCCTGGGGTTTCGAACCCCTGGTTCTCCCCATGACCGCCTGGCCAGCTCTGGCCGGCCGGCTGCTGCACCATGGGACCAGCGCGGGCCAGTCCCCGTGCTCCGATGCCGGCGGCTGGAAACCGGCCGCTGCACCCTGCTCCAACGTGGCCTTGGTACGTTCGGCACGGCGCGGCGGCACCGCGCCCCTCCGTCGCGGCCCCTCTCTTGCCGCTGTGTTTTCATGAATATCCAGCACTGCACGATGGCACTGCGCCCCTGTTTTACTTTAACGGCGCGACACGACAGCGCCGCACATTCCTTGCCGCATGATCACATGCGGTGTGATGGCACCGCGCCATCTCCATTCCAAACCACAACAAGGTTAATCAACAGAATTAAGGGAGGCCGGTCTTCCTTGTTTGTACGGTACAACCCCCTCCTATTAATTGGTAGCAAGCGGTCTAATTTTAAATGAGGAATGACGATCAAATAATTCACGAATAACAACAACAAATCCCCTATAAGGCCCCAGCCTTAAACCTTATTTAATCTTGAGTTATTACAAGATTACACATTGATGATCTTTTCAGGTTTATAGTTTTAGAGAATTAGATCATAAAACTTGCATTACATTCCACATTTAAACAAAGTGGTTACATAAATATAGTATTCATTTTTTTCCATCAACGAAAACATATTTAAAATAAAACATAGATTCTTTCTTGAAACTTCCTTGACACTATCATCATATCATGTACCTTTCCCTTGACATGTGAAAAACATTTCAAAAAAACATGTGATGAGAATAAAAAGATTCATAAGGGTTATAAAAAATATGGAAAGGAAACATGAGTTCATATATATATAAGAATGAAATCATACTTTACCCATAAAACATAGGCACTTTAACATACCTCATCAAATCATGAACAAATCATAGAAATCATAAGACATAAAAGGTAACCTGAGGCATTAATAACATTCTTACGCAGGTAGTAACCCTCTTGGTTACGTTTGGAATACCCACCACAGTATATTCCCTAAATCTCTTCGGACAAACCTTAATGTTTCACTCCTACGCGTTACCAAATGCATTGGAGAGCTATATCGGGCTCACCCGCCCTTAGTTTATCACGGAACCACCCATCTTCATAACAATTCCCAAGAACCATAACATAATCGTATCACATAAAACATGCATAAAGGAAACATAACATTTCCACATTTCAATCACAAGATATCAATAAAACACATTGATATAAAAAACCTTATGAAAACCATTTTCAAAAACAAAATAAAAGAAAATTAAAACATGGTATTTATTTTTCTTTTAAAAAGATGGTATGTGTTGTAGAGGAAGCCAAAACTCAAATAATGGTCATGGCGGTGGAGAAGTCATTGTCGCCCCATACGTATGACACAAACATTCCCTTTTGTCATATTGTAAAATGCTTCGTATAACAAAAGATTCCTTTTGGATAAACGTAAAAGTCAAAGGGTTTTATACACCGTATAAAATAAAGTTGTGTATAAAAAAAATATGCCTCAATGAAAGGAGATTGAGACGAAGTCCCTTACAAAGACGATATCCTTGGTTTAAGGACAAATCAATTACATAATTATTTGTGACAAAAGAATACACCAAATATAAATGGATATTAAGTATAAAACAATCAGAGGTTATTCACACATATTCATAGAACGACATATTCAAGGAGTACATGTTTATCCCAAAGAATCAAATTTGGTTTAAGAAGTTCCCTTGAAAAAATTTGACAGCCTAACGACGTCACTACAAAATTCAGAAAATGAGTTGATGAGAGATAAAAAGGATATCTCATCACTTGGACATAAAATTTAAATATAAAATGATATATAATAACATATACCAACATAATATTATGTGAATTAAAAGACATAACAAAATAAGACTTTTAAAAAGAGGAGGGTGAACGGTTCCCTTAACGACATGAGTATCTTTCGAAACATACACCCCGTGAAAGAAGGACAATACAACATTGATGTAAATAATCATAAATGAAATTATATTACACAATGAGTAAAATAATGGTCAGTAAATTCACCACTCAAAGGAAATTGTGGCAAATGTAGCATAAATCACACGGGAATAAAAGTGAGATGAAAAATCTCTTACGAAAACTCGGCAGCCTAACAGCGCCACTTAAAACGTCCAAAACGGATTGATGAGAGGAAATAGGGTCTCTCATCATATCAAAATAAATTTTACAGAAAGAGGAATATAAAATAACATCCCCCGTCATAACAAATAGGTTCTTAAAAGAAGTGACATAAATGAGAGTACTTAAAAAAAGAGAGAGGTTAGATCTCTTACGAAAATTCGGCAGCCTAACGGCGCCACTCAAAACATCCAAAATGGATTGATGAGAGAAAATAGGGTCTCTCACCATATGGACATAAAAAGTATAGTATGAGTAATATAAAAGATAATCCCAATCACAAGAAAGATGATCTTAAAAGTAATGACATAAAAGAGTGTACTTAAAAAAGAAAGAGAGGAGTAGGATCCCTTACCTCAAGTCCAACTTGTCTTGTTCATTTCTTTATATTCCTGAATAATAAACTTTGGTCAATTTATAATTTCTTAAGGACCTCCTATAAATATTAATATTCATTTCATATAACATATTTTAATGTTATAATAATTGGTTAATAATATGCGTTCATATCAGTCGTTTTTGTCGATGTTTGGTACATGAGTCAAAAATTGAACTTGTTGGAAAATAATTTTCCATGTAGTTATAGGTACATCATATCCAGAATAGTATTGATGTTTTAAATATCATATATATCCAGTATATATTAATTTTAATCTATTCCATAGTATTTGGAGACAAAAATTAAAAGCACCGTTCATGGAGATGTAGGCCATACGTACGCATGAACGCTACTTTCATATTTTGTCATATTAATGGAATTAAAACAAAATGAGAGAGATATATATATATGTTATAATTCTAGAATGAAATCCATCATTTTTATGTAATATATTACATATATATCCATTATATATATGTACTTATAATAGTATATAACATTTTGAGATAAGAAATGAAATGTACCGTTCATGGAGACGGTAAGCCGTACGTACGCATGAACGCTACATCCATTTCTATTTCATATTTAATGGAATTAAAAAATAATGATATATAATAGTATTTTAATTCCAGTATGTTATCATATATAATATCATGAAATATATCCTTTATACATTCCACATATGTTATTAACGAATCAAATCACTTTTAGGGGGCGGTAGTCCGCACTTCCTTAAATGAAGATATCGTGTTTACCCATAATGGAAACCATAAAAGTATGCCATAAATGAAAAATAAAGAATCTTCAGTAAAACATAAAATATTATATATCATATATAAATATAGTTTCATCTTAATGTCCACCTTTGAAGGTGTTAGAATAATGTTGAACAATCATCGTTTCGTGAGGCAGAAATTCGCCATCCACAGAAACAGTATATTATTTAACCATTAGATGTAGGTGTGTGTAACTGTAGCTCAAATCCTTCTTATAAAAACATTCTAGTATATTTAATATACTGTATTGTTTACAAAATAAATGAATAAAAAGAGTTTAGGGGGTTCGAGAAGCAAAATAAAATAAAAGGACACAAGTGAAGACATTACCTTAAAATCGGGTAACTCCATTTGGTTTGAGCTCAAAGGCTTCCTTGGGAATACTTATGCCCAATGTGAGGCTTCAAGGAGTTACAGAGGGATGTGGAGAGACAAAATGGTCAGGGGTTGGACGAGCCGAAGGCTTTGGAATTGTGGGTAAGGAGGTAGAGGTGGGGGCCATTTATAAGAGAAGAGGAGGGGCACTCTTGGAACGTAAAGAAATGCTACTTTATTTTAGAATGAGTTTAGGATTTTAATGGTCCCACATTGATTTGTTTCGAGGATAAGGTGATAAGGGTTCTAAATTCCCCCATCCAATAGGTTTTGTACATGTGTAGGTATTAAATTTTACATTATCTTTCCATTTTATTTAAATCGTTAAATAATGAGGTCATCGCTGCATCATTATGATGTCATAAATAATTTAATTTATTTAATGCCTAAAAATTATAAAAAAAATACTATGATGTAGGAAATCATTTTATATTTCCATTAATAATTTATAGTCAAAAATCTGACTTGTATAACCCCATGTAAAAATTGTTTTAGTAAAACATCTAATGTTTGTGTCATTTTTAATATAACATTAAATAAAAAGTTATTTATGTCATTTCCCAACCAAAGTGGCTCCATGGGGTCCCCAAGATGACCCATGGATTGTCTTGGTCGGCAATGACACATCCAATGAGGGTAAAACATGTGTCAAGATCATCTCATATTATTAAAACATTATTTTTACCTTAAACCACACTAATAACTCTGATCGCGATTAAAAACTTAATAAGTTACTATTCACCAAAAAATTATTTTAATCCCATTGAACCAAATTTTGCTTCTCAATGAAAACCATGTATGTCGGATTTTTGAAATTCAAAACACAAAGATGGAAAAATTTCATTTTAACGGAAAATCTGTTTTTTATAAGTACCACTTAGTGGTTTTACTATTCATCAAAAATTGATGTTTTTTCAGAAAATTACCAAAAATTCACCCTAAGAAATATTTGATATTCTGAATTCAAAAATGATTTATATTTTACAAAATTAAAAACATATAAGTTTTATTAATTAATTTAATAATTAATTCCCACTGTCAGAGCAAATAGCGTGTTTTTATGAAACAATAAGTATCAAAAGATTCACACTAGTTTATGTCCAATTTCAACGAGAAAATAATTCCAACGACCACTATTGGATTAAATGGTAAAAATATATTCTAATTTCACTTTAAAACCAATTCAAAAGATAATATAATCATATAAATAAATTCGATTAAAAAGAGGTTTTGAATTAAAATACAACATTTTTCACTATTCATTAAAAATTGAACTTTTTCGGAAAAATACCAAAAATTTACACAAAGTTAATTTTGATGTCCCAATTCTAAATAAAAAATTTATTTTTCCAAATATAACACATAAAATTGTCAAAAAGTGGATTTAAAAGAGGTTCGCCATCAAAAGGCGGTTAATTGACCTTTTAAAAAATATTAGAATGTTTACGCTTAAAATTGGAATCATTCGCATTTTTAATCCTCTAAATTTTTTTGTAAAAAGTAATAATATTTGAAAAACATATATAATCATTTTGTAGTTAGTTCTATTCATTCCCGCCATCACAACAGATAGGCGTTAACTACCATTTAAAATAATATTATTTTATTATTAGAGTGCAACGTAAGATTGCCAAGAAACTCGTTGTTGCGTGTTGGGTACGCCATCGAGCATAGCATCCCATTTAAAGTAATATTAATATTTTATTCACAAATATGGATAAATATAAAAATTTTATATTATTTATTTACCTGGGGTGTTACATCCTTCCCCCCTTTTGGGAATTGCGTCCTCGCAATTTTAAAATTGAACTTGGAAACATCCTTGAAGGTCCCACATCGGAACAAGAGTCAGTAAAACAATCACTTTAAAATAAAGAAAGATAAGTACAGAGGTCACCCGAGTTAACCCATAATTGGATTCCATGTAGGAAAACATGGAAATGGAGGAGAAAACATAGGGTCATGTTCTGATGGAGAGTGATAGAAAACATGTTTAGGAGAAAGTTAACCACAAGAAAATAACAAACTTGTGATGGGTTAAACGGTATTCGATTCCCCAGTAGGAAAAGTTAAAAGACAACATTTTTTTTAAGTTACTTTTTATTGAGGAATTTATTCATAAGGATACATAATCACTTATCATGTTGACTTTGAACTTTTATTAGATGCCTTACACAAACTCATATTTTCTCAAAAAGATGAGTATTTAGGAAGACTTGTTCACATTAAGAGTACTATAATAATCTTCTAGAGAATCACCTAATCCACGAAAGAGAACTATATATTTCCCATATCTTTAGAAAAAATCCAAAAGCAAAATTGATAATATGAGGTCAAATAATCCACAAAATTATAATCCTTTAAAAAAAGAAAATCTATTCTTAATCTCCAAAATTTGTCCAAAAAAAACCCAAAGTTCAACGAAGACCATTCGATAAACAATTGTCCATAAAATTATTCAAAGTAAACCACACTAAGATGAAAACACAAATATTTGAAGGATTTAACCACATAGTCTTCCAAGTTAAATCGTAACATTTATTTCCAAACAACATCAGTTACTCTTAATGTCTCATATTGAAAAGTAATTAACCTAATCACATATCCTCCATGATAGGTTAATAAATTTCCAAAGATAACCCAAAATAAACTTACTCTTGATTCCTAAAATCATCTAACTAAAAATAATTAGTCAAACTAACCAGGGACTTCACGTAGTCCAGTGGTAGGTGATAAATACCAGTCGCACTTTGGTTGTGGGTTCGATTCCCGCAGCTTTGTCTGATGCGACGGGTTGTCACACGGTTTGCATGTTGTCCTTTTTCCAAACTATTTAATTCTAAAATCATTCCCCAAAAATAGATAAAATCATCATAAATAACCATAACATAATTTAACCTTAATTTTATCTCATGCCTTTCACTTCCTTCATAACATGTAGTAACCCATAATTACCTCAAAAGTAAGGATCATATAAACCCTAATGGTTACCTTTATAATTATGACCTGAACTTCCACATCGATTGGTCATCTCGTACATGATGAATTACAGAACATAGCATGGTTCGAGTGGATGATCATGAATCCTTGATAGTTGGTTTAGAACAACCACGAGTTTCCTCATTGAATACCCCATTTCATCCAGTCTCTTAATCAGAGAACCACCACAGTTTCCTTCAAACATTTTCTCACTTTGGTGCCTGTTAGATCCATCCATTCACTAAAAACAGAAATGTCAGTGTGAGTATATCAACAAAACCATCATGTACTAATGGGGAATATAACCACTAAGATATACTTACTTATTCTCTTTATCTAAAACTCAGACTCTTTCTGAAATCCTAACCATTATGGTAATGTCACTTATGCTTAGAGGATACCCTAACCTCTAAAGTTATCTAAACCAACCTCTGATACCAACTACAAGGCCCCAGCCTTAAACCTTACTTAATCTTGAGTTATTACAAGATTACACATTGAGGATCTTTTTAGGTTTAGAGTTTTAGAGAATTTGATCATAAAACCAGCATTACATTCCACATTTAAACAAAGTGGTTACATAAAGATAGTATTCATTTTTTTTCCATCAACAGAAACATATTTAAAATAAAGCAGGGATTCTTTCTTGACACTTCCTTGACACTATCATCATATGATGTACCTTTCCCTTGACCTGTGAAAAACATTTTGAAAAAACATGGGATGAGCATAAAAAGCTTGGAAAGGGTTATAAAAAATATGGAAAGGAAACATGAGTTCATATATACATAAGAATGAAATCATACTTTACCCATAAAACATAGGCACTTTAACATACCTCATCAAATCGTGAATAAATCATAGAAATCATAAGACATAAAAGGTAACTTGAGGCATTCATAACATTCTTACATAGGGAGTAACCCTCTTGGTTACGTTTGGAATACCCACTATAGTATATTCCCTAAATCTCTTCGGAGAAACCTTAATTTTTCACTCCTTCGTGTTACCCAATGCATAGGAGAGCTATATCGGGCTCACCCGCCCTTAGTTTATCACGGAACCACCCATCTTCATAACAATTCCCCAGAACCATAACATAATCGTATCACATAAAACATGCATAAAGTAAACATAACATTTCCACATTTCAATCACAAGATATCGATAAAACACATTGATATAAAAAACCTTATGAAAACCATTTTCAATACCAAAATAAAATAAAATTAAAACATGGTATTTATTTTTCTTTTAAAAAGAAGGTATGGCTTGTAGAGGAAGCCGAAACTCAAATAATGGTCATGGCGGCGAAGAAGTAATTATCGCCGCATACGTATGACAAAACCATTTCCCTTTGTCATTTGGTAAAATGATTCGTATAACAAAGACTCATTTTTGATAAACGTAAAAGTCAAAGGGGTTTATACACTGTATAAAAGAAAGTTGTGTATAAAAAACATTTGCCTCAATGAACGGAGATTGAGACGAAGTCCCTTACAAAGACAGTATCATTGCTTGAAGGACAAATCAATTACATAATTATGTGTGACAAAAGAATACACCAATTATAAGTTTATATTAAGTGTAAAACAATCAGTGGTTATTCACACATATTCATAGAACGACATATTCATGGAGTACATGTTTATCACAAAGAATCATATTTGGGTTAACAAGTTCCCTTGCCAAAATTTGACAACCTAACTGCGTCACTACAAAATTCCGAAAATGAGTTGATGAGAGATAAAAAGGGTATCTCATCACTTGGACAAAAAATTTAAATCAATAAGGATGTAGAAGAACATATCCCAACATAATATTATGTGAATTAAAAGACATAACAAAAAATAAGTCTTTTAAAAAGAGGAGGGTGAAAGGTTCCCTTACCGACTTGGGTATCTTTCGAAACATACACCCCATGAAAGAAGGACAATACAACATTGATGTAAATACTCATAAATGAAATTGTATTACACAATGAGTAAAATAATGGTCAGTACATACACCACTCAAAGGAAATTGTGGCAAATGTAGCATAAATCTCACGGGAATAAAAGTGAGATGAGAAATCTCTTACGAAAACTCGGCAGCCTAACGGCGCCACTTAAAACTTCCAAAATGGATTGATGAGAGGAAATAGGGTCTCTCATCATATAAACATAAAGTTTACATAAAGATTAATATAAAAGAACATCCCCCATCATAACAAAGAGGAGCTTAAAAGAAGTGACATAAATGAGAGTACTTAAAAAAGAGAGAGGTTAGATCTCTTACGAAAATTCGGCAGCCTAACGGCGCCACTCAAAACTTCCAAAATGGATTGATGAGAGAAAATAGGGTATCTCAACATATGAAAATAAAAATTACAGTAGGATTAATATAAAAGAACATCCCAATCATAATAAATGTGATCTTAAAAGGAATGACATAAAAGAGTGTACTTAAAAAGAAAGAGAGGAGTATGATCCCTTACCTCAAGTCCAACTTGTCTTGTTCGTTTCTTTATATTCCTGAATAATAAACTTTGGTCAATTTATAATTTCTAAAGGACCTCCTATAAAGATTATTATTCAGTTCATATCACATATTTTAATGTTATAATAATTGGTTAATAATATGAGTTCATATCAGACGTTTTTGTCGATGTTTGGTACATGAGTTAAAAATTGAAGTTGGTGGAAAATAATTTTCCATGTAGTTATAGGTACATCATATCCAGTATAGTATTGATGTTTTAAATATCATATATATCCAGTATATATTCATTTTATACTATTCCATAGCATTTGGAGATAAAAAATAAAAGCATCGTTCATGGAGACGGTAGGCCGTACGTACGCATGAACGCTACATTTATTTTTTGTCATATTAATGGAATTAAAACAAAATGAGATATATATATATGTTATAATTACAGAATTATATTCATCATTTAGATGTAATATATTACATATATATCAATTATATATATGTACTTATAATAGTACATAACATTTTGAGATAAGAAATGAAATGTACCGTTCATGGAGACGGTAAGCCGTACGTACGCATGAACACTACTACCATTTCTATTTCATATTTAATGGAATTAAAACATAATGATATATAATATTATTTTAATTCCAGTATGGTATCATATATAATATCATTAAATATATCCTTTATACATTCTGCATATGGTATTAACGAATCATATCACTTTGAGGGGGCGGTAGTCCGCACTTCCATAAATGAAGATATCACGTTTACCCATAATGGAAACCATAAAGGTATGCCATAAATGAAAAATACAGAAGCATAAGTAAAAAATAAACATATTATATATCATATATAAATATAGTGTTATATTAATGGCCACCTTTGAAGTTGTTAGAAGAATGTTGAACAATCATCGTTTCGTGAGGCAGAAATTCGCCATCCACAGAAACAGTATGTTCTTTAACCATTAGATGTAGGTGTGTGTAAGTGTAGCTCTAATATATCTTATAACAACATCCTAGTATATTTAAGATACTGGATTTGTTACAAAATAAATGAATAAAAATATTTTAGGGGGTTGGAGAAGCAAAATAAAACAAAAGGACACAAGTGAAGACATTACCTTAAAATCGGGTAACTCCCTTTGGTTTGAGCTCAAAGGCTTCCTTGGGAAGACTTCTGTCCAATGTGAGGCTTCAAGGAGTTATAGAGGGATGTGGAGAGACAAAATGGGCAGGGGTTGTCCTAGCCAAAGGCTTTGGATGTGTGGGTAAGGAGGTAGAGGTGGGGGCCTTTTATAAGAGGAGAGGAGGGGCACTCTTGGAAAGTAAATAAATGATACTTTATTTTAGAATGAGTTTCGGATTTTAATGGTCCCACATTGATTTGTTTCGAGGATAAGGTGATAAGTGTTATAAATCCACCCATCCAATAGGTTTTGTACATTTGTAGGTCTTAGATTTGACATTATATTTCCATTTTACTTAAATCGTTAAATAATGAGGTCATCGCTGCATCATCATGATGTCATAAATAATTTAATTTATTTAATGTCTAAAAATTATTAAAGAAATACTATGATTTAGGAAATCATTTTATCTTTCCATTTATTATTTATAGTCAAATATCTGACTTGTATAACCCAATGTAAAAATTGTTTTAGTAAAACACCCCATGTTTGTGTCATTTTTACTTTAACATTAAATAAAAAGTTATTTATGTCATTTCCCAAACAAAGTGGCTCCATGGGGTCCCCAAGTTGACCCATGGATTTTCATGGTCGGCAATGACACATCTAATGAGGGTAGGACATGTTTCAAGCTCATATCATATTATTAAAACATTATTTTTACCTTAAACCACACTAATTACCTCTAATCGCGATTAAAAACATAATAAGTTACTATTCACCAAAAAATTATTTTAATCCCATTGAACAACATTTTACTTCTCAATGACAACCATGTATGTCAGATTTTTGAAATTCTAAACACAAAGATGGAAAATTTTCATTTAAATGGAAAATCAGTTTTTTATAAGTACCACTTAGTGGTTTCACTATTCATCAAAAATTGAAGTTTTTCAGAAAATTACCAAAAATTCACCCTAAGATATATTTGATATTCCAAATTCAAAAATGATGTCTATTTTACAAAATTAAAAACATATAAGTTGTATTAATTAGTTTAATAATTAATTCCCGCTGTCAGAGTAAATAGCGGGTTTTTATGAAACAATAAGTATCAAAAGATTGACACTAGTTTAAGTCCAATTTCAAAGTGAAATTAATTCCAACGACCACTATTGGATTAAATGGTAAAAATATATTCTAATTTAACTTTAAAACCACTTAAAAAGATAATCTAATCATATAAATAAATTAGATTAAAAAGTGGTTTTGAATTAAAATACAACATTTTTCACTATTCATTAAAAATTGATCTTTTTCGGAAAAATACAATAAATTTACAAAAAGTAAATTTTGATGTCCCAATTCTAAAGAAGAATTATATTTTTTCAATTATAACACATAAAATTTTCAATAAGTGGATTTAAAAGATGTTCTCCATCAAAAGGCGGTTAATCGACCTTTTAAAGAATATTAGAATGTTTACGCTTAAAATTGGATTCATTCCCATTTTTAATCCTCTAACATTTATTATAAAAAGTAAAAATATTTGAAAAACATATATAATCATTTTGTAGTTAGTTCTATTAATTCCCGCCATCACAACAGTTAGGCGTTAACTACCATTCAAAATAATATTATTTTATTATTAGAGTGCAACGTAAGATTTCCAAGAAACTCGTTGTTGCGTGTTGTGTACGCCATCGAGCATAACATCCCCTTTAAAGTAATATTAATATTTTATTCAAAAAAATGGATAAATATAAAAATGTCATATTCTTTATTTACCTGGGGTGTTACATCCCCTACCTTGATAACGAGATGATGTTCGAAGAGTGTCGCGGAAAGCGGCGTCGTGGGGTGAGGTTCCGTACACGTTGACGAAGATTGTCTGAGGTGGAACGATGTCTCCCTTCCTTTAATTTGGGAAGAAGAATGAAGTATGGCGCGTCTTCGTTCTTCAGAAAAAGTTGTGGAGGCGTTCTTCGTCGTGGTAGATAAGTTCTTCGTCGGGAAGATGAAATTCTGCCAATATGAGAAGAACGCTCCCCCCTTCAACACAACGATGTAACCCCAATAAAATAAGGCCTTAACCTTGTTTTATTTCATTTCCCAACACTTTCAAATTTTGAACATTCAAAATTAAGTCCACTCATTTAATTAAACATAACTTGTAAAAATTAATGAGGTGATAAGTTGGCAATATTAAATGGGGGGGGGGGGGTTGAGGAGTTACAAAATTAAGAGAGAAAAAATTATGAACGTTAGGGGAAGGTGAGGGGTTGAGATCGTGTGGTCTCCACCCCACCTTAATCCTCACACAGGTAGTTAACTAAATGTGGGTCCCACACCCAACTCCCTTACATAGGTTATAACCACATAAGAGAGAGGAAAAGTGTTGTGACACAACAGTTAATCCATTTAACAAGAAATGAAAATTTAATTGTAAAACAATTATATTTTTATTCCTCATTTATTTAACAACTCCTCCCCAGAAAATGCAACTCCAGAAAGGGTCTTATTAAGCATCTACCAGTGCTGCGGTTTCATTGGTGCCCTAAGATTTCAATTTTGAGCATTGGTTCAAATGTTAGAAAAACCCACTCATTTGTTCACTGAACGTACCTGAGCTAAACTTCCGAAAATTATTCCGGGCACACCGGGCCTCGAAATCAGGCGCCGTTAGAAACTGCCTTCTTCTAAAATTCCAAAGAAAATTAAGAAAAAATTTTCCTTCAAATTTACAGGTCTTTACATTACTCCCACCTCAGGGCTTTACGTCCCCGTAAAGCTTTAACACAATCTAGGGATACAAAAGAGGTACTGATCACACATCTGAGCCTTCCGCTCCCAGGTGCTCCCCTGAAGGATCCTTTGCAGCCAGTGAAAGCGCATATGAGGAATCGATCATTCACATAGGACCCGCTCCTGCCGATCCACGATCTCTACTGGAATCTCCGTTCATGTCGCCCTATCGTCAACATCCAACTAACTAAGGTCGATGATGTGTGAAGGATCATGCACGTATCTCCTCAGCCGCGGTACGTGGATGATTTCATGCACCCGGTGCAACTAAGGTGGAAAGTTCAAGCATTAAACCACCTTGCCTACCCTTTTGAGGACCTGGAAGGGTCCGATGAAGCGCGAAGATAACTTGATGCCTCCGCCAAATCTCCATAAACCTCGTCGAGGTGAGAACCATATAAAGACGTGGTCGTCATCCTCAAACTCTAGATGTCTCCATTTCCTGATTAGAACTGAAACTCAAAACTCCTGCTGCCACGTGGGTGAAGTTGGCCGACTCTAGAGTGATCAGCTACAACTTCATATGCATGAGTTTATCCTGTGCTTCCTAGGGATTCATTTTCTCCAACCAAGGAAAACCCATCTCGACGTTGTAGATAAACCACAACCTTTTTGCCTAATATAGTCAATCTGAGCATGAACTATGAATCCAATCCATACCGAGACCAATGTCGTAAGGCCTCGACGCTTCCATAAAGAGATTCCAACTGAAACTCTCACCCCGTGAATCAGACCACACTATCAGTGTAAGTGTAATTATTGAGTCCCCTCCCAGGGTATCTCTAGACATGAGGGTCAATTCTACAGCTTACAGAAAACTCTACGTCTGGGACAAGATTAATGGAAGGAAGGAATGATTCATATCAACGTCGGTTACTACGACAACTATTAGTTGACACAGAATATCCCATGAATCATTCTTAGAGCCATTGGGTCACACTCCTTGACCCATGCAGCTACTCTCTTCCCCTGCCCTCCATCCCCCTGAGCCTAGCGGGGACTACAAAGGCGGGTGATTGTAACATGTAAAAAAGTAGACCACCCCATGATGCTCTCTTAGCTCTGCTTCCACGTCTGCTGCTCTACAGATTCATATTTCCTTGAAACATCCTCTTCTTGAAACATTTTACACACCCATGTCTCCGAGACTCACGCCAGTTTCCTTCTTTCCCACTGCTAACCTTCACTGACTATAACCGATCATCCAATGAACATTCAACCACAAAGGTTCTCTCTAGAACCCTTACATAAGCAGCAATGCATAGAGGAAAGAGTACTGACTCGGATATCCATTAAACACACCTCGCTCTGATGTCCGAGCTCTAAAGAACTGATCATATCGTAGTCATCAAGTACCAATAACAATCGGTATGCCTTGATAAATACTCAACTACTGATACGTCGTGTTTCCGAAGCTGAAAAAGCTCTAGAAAACTCTCAGCCACTTCCTCAAGCCAGTCCTCAGCCGCCTATGAGTCGGGATCACATCGGAACATGAGGATATATGATGTCAGAACATGTGTAAGGAAGTAAGCCTGCATATGTCACCTACCAGTACCGCTAGTTGTAACTGCTGACCAACAGGTAGTGATGTATAGATGACACACTACACGAAGGCACTATCTCAGATATCAATCCACGTACCAAAGCCTCATCACTATGCAGACCATCCTCATTGTCACTCACTGGAAAAAAGTAGTATCCAAGTCTACCATCCACTCAACTAGTGTGTAAGCTATGTGGAAAACTCTATCAATAGCCTCCAGCCAGTCCTCTACTATTTGGGAATCTGCCTCAGCTCGTAACCACTGAGGCCTCTGCTGCTGGAACTCGTGCAACGTGCTCAGCCAGCATGCACAGTTCGCTAGTATGGCTGGTGGCATCTGCTGTCCAACAGGTGGTGGTTCTTCTGGTACACCACCTGAGGGTGCCAACATAGTAAATGGTCCCCACACAGGATCCTCGTCGCTCGACGGGCCGTCATTGAGTACTTTATCGCATCTCCAACTGACTGTCTGTGTGGAGACATCCTGAACAGATGCGACACAGTCAACGGTCTATACCTGGTGAGCTGACCTGGTTTGATCTGAATTTAAAACTCTTGGAAGCACACATGCAATCAGTGTTTTTTGTGCACAATGTCAGAAATCAGTAGTCAGGGTCCTGGTGTACGGATACGTCGCCCGCCGCACCAACACTGGACTCCCTGATATGAATACCACACTCGGTACCCTAAACATTATTTCTTCATAGAAAGGGAATGTGAGAGTTATAATTTCTGTGGTTGAACCGACTCCTCTAATACCAATTTGTCACGACTCATCCTCGGGGCCCGTGTCGTGACTACCCCAAGCCCGCCTTCCATAGGCCAGGGGCTGGGGACTAGCACCAAAGGTGTAAATCCTGGCAAACTAGGAAGGCACTACCTTTATAATGATAAAAAAACACCACAGTGTACAGGTGGAAGTAAAAAAATAAGTAAAAAAGGAATTACTAAAAAGAAGTGGGCCAGAATACAAACCCATCTGAAAAGTGCAGCTACAACTGAAAGGAATTACAACAGAAAAGACTAACAGCTGGAAGAAAAGTAGAAGCTCATAGGTCATACACATCGGATCTTACTTGCAGGGTAGGTATAGATAGTGCAACTCCTAGATCGTCCCCCACGGATCCTACCTGAAGGGTAGGTACAGATAGCCTCCCCAACGCTCTCGCCCGACAACCTCCTCCGAGTATCATCTCATTGTGAAGTCCACCAATGTGTACCATCCAGTCCTCGAACACTCATCCACTAATAGCTCTGCCCTTCATCTGCAACCAACACACCGAGGTGCGGGCATAACCCGTGCAGGGGTGAGCATACGATACTTAGTAGGGAACCCGAGACCCTCATGGTCTCTCTAAATCCAACAAGGATAACCACATAGCAGAAACTCAACAGTTAACTCTTACATAGTTATAAGACCATACTTATATCAAAGTCATTAGTAACCCATATCAATCATGAGGAAACACAAAGGTTATGAAACAGATAACCTCTACTTAGATATATTCCCATACATATACCTAAGTTATCAAGTGAACCATCTCAATCATGAGGTAAAAACATAGGTCATAGACTCAGCTCAAACTGGGATGTTATTCATGATAACGAGACCACAACATCTGGAGAACTACTCCTATATCGAGTAATGTGGGCCTACCGCTACAACCAGGTGCGTCCCACTAACCTTGGACTGCTGAAGTACTCCACATTTCCAGTAATGTGGACCTGCCGCTGCAACCAAGCGCATCCCACCATGGTTCTGCCGCTACAACCAAGAGTACCCCCTCATAGCCTACAGAGGTACTCCTTCTATCGAGTACCGCATGTCTGCCACTACAACCAAGCGCACCTCCACTGTGGGTCTGCTGCTACAACCATGTGCTCCACACTCGGCTATCAGAATCACTCTGATTCGATCGATCAGCAGTCGTCAAGTCTCAGTCAGCTACTGGGTCACTGCACTCTGCTAGCTCATCTCTAAGAGGGTCCGCTCCACGAGCTACTGGTCGATATTCCAAGTATCACAAGCTCCCATGAAAAAGTATCTCAAAGGACCGTCTCGTCATAGAGGTCTCAACGCAATAGACGACGCGTCAATCGGACGCCCAGTCTGTGAGTTACTAGCCCTTTTCGTCCTAGGGGCTTGGTTGGTTTCGTGTATGAACCAACCCGACCACATCTCAACTGTACCCCGAACTCTCATAGGCTATACTCATAGGGACCATTTCCCAACGTGATCACCAATGCCGCTAATGGTTCGTCAAACGGACATCCTGTCTGAAAGTTATCAACTTTTTCGTTCCAGGGGCCCGGTTGGATTTCGGGTACAATCCAACCTGGCCACTATCCAACTGCAAGCAAAACTCAGGCGAATTATACCCAGAGTTCCGTCTCAACAAGAGGAATCCAAGAAAATCGACGTCATGTCAATCGGACGTCTAGAGTACGAGATATAAGCGTTTCTGCTCCGAGGGCCCGGTTGGTTTCGTATCTGAACCAACCTGGTCGTACTCAAAGTTCTCCGAAACTTTGAGTGCAATATACAGAAACGACCATCTCGATCCAAGGATCGTATCGCACCCGAAGGTCCGTCAATAGAAGGTCTGTATCCCATGATATGGGCAATAGACCGTAAGAGGTTTGAATGTGGGGGTTCTAGGCCCGGACCGACCCGGCCCGAGACCCCCTGGGTCGGCCCGAACCGGCCCGGCTGGCGCGGCCAGGAGGCTCGGCAGTAACGACCGAGCGGTTTGGGGGGGGGGGAGGCACTACCACCCCTGTTTAATGAAACACGCCCCCTACGTGTGGGACACTCTTGCTTCTAGTTGGGGGTTTCAAGCCCCCCGTTCTCCCCCTAACCAGCCGGCCCACTTTGGCCGGCTGGCTGCTACACCACGGGACTGGCGTGGGCCGGTCCCCCTACACTGACGCCGGTGTCTAGAAACTGGCTGCCTCTCCCTGCTCCGCCGTGGCCTCAGGCTGCGACCTTGGTTCGTCCGGCATCGTGCGACGGCTTCGCGCCCCTCTGCCGCGACCCCACTCCAGCCGTGGTGTTTTCGTGATTCTATGGCGCGGTGCGACGGCGCCACACATTCCATGCCACATGATCACATGTGGTGCGACAACACCATTCCATCTCCTTTCTAAACCACAACAAGGTTAATCAACATAATTAAGGGAGGAGGGTCGGTCTTGTTTGTGCGGTCAGGCCCCCTATCATTAATTGGTATCAAGCGGTCTAATTTGAAACGAGGAACGACGATGGAAGAATTCATGAATAATAACAACAAATCTCCTACCGTGATAACGAGATGAAGTTCGAAGAGCGTCGCAGAAAGCGGCGTCGCGTGGTGGGGTTCCGTACACGTTGATGAGATTGTCCGAGGTGGAACAACATCTCACTTTTGTTGACGTGGGAAGAATAATAAAGGATGGCGCATCGTCATTCTTTAAAAAAAGGCTTGATGGAGTTCTTCGTCGTGGTAGATAAGTTCTTTGCTGGAAAGATGAAATTCTTCCAATATGAGAAGAATACTCCCCCCTTTAACACAACGAAGTGACCCCAATAAAATAAGGCCTTAACCATATTTTATTTCCCTTTCCAACACTTTTAAATTTTGAACATTCAAAATTAAGTCCACTCATTTAATTAAACATAACTTATCAAGATTAATGAGGTGATAAGTTGGCAATATTTAATTGGGGGGGGGGGGTTGAGGAGTTACAAAATTAAGAGGGAAAATGTTATCGTTAGGGGAAGGTGCGGGGTTAGGCTCGTGTGGGCCCCACCCCACCTTAATCCTCACACAGGAAGGTAACTACAAGTGGGTCCCACCCCCAACACCCTTACATAAGTTATAACCACATAAGAGAGGGGAAAAGTGTTGTGACACAACACTTAATCCATTTAACAAGAAATGAATATATAATTGTAAAATAATTATATTTTTATTCCTCATTTTTTTAACAACTCCTCCCGAGAAAATGAAACTATAGAAAGGGTCTTCTTATGCATCTACCAGCGCTGCGGTATAATCAGTGCCCTCAGATTTCAATTCCGAGCACCGGTTCAAAAGTTAGAAAAACTCACTCGTTCGTTCCCTAAACGTACCTGAGCTAAACTTCAAAAAATGATTCCGGGCACACCAGGACTCGGAATCAGGCGCCATTAGAAACTGCGTTCTTGTAAAATTCCAAAGAAAATTAAGATAAAATTTTCCATGAAATTTCCAGGTCTTTACATTACTCCCACCTTAGGGCTACACATCCCCGTAAAGCTTTAACACAAACTAGGGATACAAAAGCGATACTGAGCATGCATCTGAGCCTTTCGCTCCCAAGTTCTCCCCTGAAGGTTCCTGTGCTGCCAGTGAAAGCGCATCTGAGGAATCGATCATTCACGTAGGAACCGCTCCTGCCGATCCTCGATCTCCACTGGAATCTCCGTGCATTTTTCCTAGTCATCGACATCCAACTACCTAAGGTCGATGATGTGTGAAGGATCATGCATGTATCTCCTCAACCGCGGTACGTGGATGATTTCATGAACCTGGTGCAACTGAGGTGGAAAGGCCAAGCGGTAAACCACCTTGTCTACCATTCTGAGGACCTGGAAGTGTCCGATGAAGCACGAAGATAACTTGATGCCTCCGCCAAATCTCTGTAAACCTCATCAAGGTCAGACCCGTATAAAGACGTGGTCGTCATCCTCGAACTCTAGAGGTCTCCATTTCCTGATTAGAACTGAAACTGAAAACTCCTGCTGCCACATGGGTGACGTTGGCCGACTCAAGAGTGATCGGCTACAACTTCCTATGCATGAGTTTATCCATTCCTTCAAGGGGATTCCTTTTCTCCGACCAAGGAAATCCCATCCCGACGTTGTAGATAAACCACAACCTTTTTGCCTAATACAGTTGTTCTGTGCATGAACTATGAATCCAATCCATACCAAGACCAACATCGTAAGGCCTCGACGCTACCACCAAGAGATTCCAACCGAAACTCTCACCATGTGGGTCAGACCACAATATCGGCGTAAGTGTGATTATGGAGTCTCCTCCCAAGGTATCTCCAGACGTGAGGGTCAAGTCTACCGATTATCAGAAAATCTAGGTCTGGGACAATATTTGTGGAAGGAAGGAATGATTCATATCTACGTCTGTTACTAGGACAGCTAGTAGTGGACACAGACTGTCCCATGAATCATTCTTAGAGCCATTGGGTCACACTCCTTGACGCATGTAGCTACTCTCTTCCCCTTCCCTCCAGCTCCCTCAGCCTAGCGGGGACTACAAAGGCGGGTTATTGTAACATGTCAAAAAGTACACCACCCCATGCTGCTCTCTTAGATCTGCTTCCATGTCTACTGCTCTGCAGATTCATCTTTCCTTGACACATCATATTCTTGAATCATTTTACATGCCCATGTCTTTGAGACTCGCACCAGTTTCCTGCTTTCCCTCTGCTAACCTTCACTGACTATAACTGATCATCCAATGAACATTCAACCACAATGGTTCTCTCTAGCACCCTAACATAAATAGGAATGCATATAGGAAAGAGTTATTACATGGATATCCATTAAACACACCTCTCTCTTAGGTTCGATCTCTAAAGCACTGATCATATCGTAGTCATCAAGTACCAAGAACGATCGGTACGCCTCGATAAATACTCAACTACCGATATGTCGTATTGCTGAAGCTAAAAAAGCCCTAGAAAACTCTCAGCCACTTCCTCAAGCCAGTCCTCAGCTGGCTATGAGTCGGGATCTCCTCGAAACTTGTGGTTATCTGATGTTGGAACACGTGTAAGGAAGTAAGCCTACATGTGTCACCTACCGGTACTGCCGGTTGTAACTGCTGACCAACAGGTAGTGATGTATAGCTGACACACTACCCGAAGGAACTATCTCAGGAATTGGTCCACGCACCGAAGCCTCATCACTATGTGGACCATCCTCATGATCACACACTGGAAAAAACTAGTAGCCAAGTCTACCATCCGCTCCACTGGTGTCTCAACTAGGCGGAAAACTCTATAAATCGCTTCCAGCCAGTCCTCTACTGTCTGGGAATCTACCTCGGCTCGTAACCTCGGAGGCCTCTGCTACTGGAACTCGTGCAATGTGCTCAGCCAACGTGCACAGTTCGCTAGTATGGCTGGTGGAATCTACTACCCAACAGGTGGTGCTGCTGCTAGTATACCCCCCTGAGGGTGCCAAAATAGTAAAAAGGGCCCCGCACAGGAGCCTCGTCGCTCGGTGGGCCGTCATCGAGTACTCTATCGGAACTCCAACTGACTGTATGCGTGGAGACATCCTGAATAGATGTGACACAGTCAACGTTTTATACCTGGTGAGCTGAAATTGTTTGATCTGAATTTAAAACTCTTGGAAACACACACGTAATAAGTGTTTTTCATGCACAAAGTCGGAAAACAGTAGTCAGGGTCCTGGTGTACGGATACGTCAGTCGCCGCACCAACACTGGACGCCCTGATATGAAGACCAAACTCGGTACCCTAAACAATATTGCTTCACATAAAGGGAATATGAGAGTTATAAGTTCTTTGGTAGAACCGACTCCTCTGATACCAATTTTTCATGACCCATCCTCGGGGCCCGTGTCGTGACTACCCCTTGCCCGCCTTCCATAGGCCAGGGGCTGGTGACTAGCACCAAAGGAATAAATTCCGAAAAAATGGGAAGGCACTGCCTTTATAATGGTAAATAAAACACCACAGAGTCCAAGTGGAAGTAAAACACTAAGTATAAAAGGAATTACTAAAAAGAAGTAGGCTAGAATACAAACCCATCTGAAAAGTGCAACTATAACTGAAAGGAATTACAACAGAAAAGACTAACAGTTGGAAGAAAAGTAGAAGCTCCTTGGTCGTCCACCTTGGATCCTACTTGAAGGGTAGGTACAGATAGCACAGCTCCTGGATCATCCCCCACTGATACTACCTAAAGGTTAGGTACAGATAGCCTCCCCAACGCTCTCGCCAAACAACCTCCTCCGAGTATTGTCTCATTATGAAGTCCACCATCGGGTACCATCCAGTCCTCGAACACTCGACCACTGATAGTGCTGCCCATCATCTGCATCCAACACAACGACGTGCGGGCATAGCCCGTGCAGGGGTGAGTATACAATACTCAGCAGGGACCCCGAGACCCTCAGGGTCTCTCTAAATCAAACAAGGATAACCACATAGCAGAAACTCAACTGTTAACTCTTACATAGGTATAATCCCATACTTATACCAAAGTCATTAGTAACCCATCTCAATCATGAGGAAACACAAAGGTTATGAAATCAACGGATAACCTCTACTTAGATATATACCCATACATATACCTAAGTTATCAAGTGACCCATCTCAATCATGAGGTAAAAACATAGTTCATAGACTCAGCTCAAACTAGGATGTTATTCATGATAACGAGACCAAAACTTCTAGAGAACTCCTCCTCTATCGAGTACAGTGGGCCTGCCGCTACAACCAAGCGCGTCCCACTAACCTTGGACTGTTGAAGTACTCCACATGTCGAGTACTGTGGGCCTTCCGCTGCAACCAAGCGCATCCCACCATGGGTCTACCGCTACAACCAAGAGCACCCCCTCATAGCCTATAGAGGTACTCCTTCTGTCGAGTACCATGGGTCTGCCACTACAACCAAGCACACCTCCGCCATGGTTCTGCCGCTACAACCAAGTGCACCCCACTGGGCTATCAGAATCACTCCGATTCGATTGACCAGCGTTCGTCAAGTCTCAGTCAGCTACTAGGTCACTCCACTATGCTAGCTCGTCTCTAGGAGGGTCCGCTCCACGAGCTACTGTTTGATACTCCAAGTATCACAACCTCCCACGAAGAAGTATCTCAATGGACCGTCTCGTCATAGGGGTCTCAACGCAACAGACGGCGCGTCAATCGGACGCCCGATCTGTGAGTTACTAGCCCTTTTCGTCCAAGGGGCCCAGTTGGATTCATGTATGAACCAACCTGAACACATCTCAACTGTACCCCGAACTCTCATAGGGTATACTCATAGGGACTATTTCCCAACGTGATCACCAACTCCACTAACGGTTCGTCAAACGGACATCCGGTCTGAAAGTTATCAACTTTTCTGTTCCATGGGCCCGGTTGGATTTCGGGTACAATCCAACCCGAATACTATCCAACTGCAACCAAAACTCTGGAGATGTATACCCAGAGTTCCTTCTCAATAATAGGAATCCAAAAAAATTGACGGCATGCCAATCGGACGTCCGGAGTTCGAGATATAAGCATTTCTGCTCCGAGGGCCCTGTTGGTTTCGTATCCGATCCAACTTGGTCGTACTAAAAGTTCTCCTAAACCTTGATTGCAATATACCGAAACGACCATCTCTATCCAAGGATCGCATCGCAGCTGACGGTTAGTTGATCGAAGGTCCGTATCCCATGATATGGGCAATAGACTGTAAGAGGTCCGAAAGTGGGGGTTTTGGGCCCGGACCGACCCGGCCCGAGACCCCTTGGGTCGGCCCGAACCGGGTCGACCCGACCCGGGTCCGGGTCTGGCCCGCTTGGGTGCGGCCCAGCCCAGCTTGCGCGGCCAAGTGGCTCGGCCCAAACTGCCGACCGTTTTGGGTGGGGGAGAGGCGCTGCACTCCCTTTTTAATGAAACTCCCCCTACGTGCGGGCCGCTCTTGCTTCCAGCCGGGGGTTTCGAGCCCCCCGTTCTCCCCCTAACTGGTCGGCCCGCTTTAGCCAGCTGGCTGCTGCACCATAGGACAGGCGTGGGCCGGTCCCCCTGTTCCGATGCCGGTGGCTTGAAACTGGCTGCCTCTCCCTGCTCCGCCGCGGCCTAAGGCCGCGGCCTTGGTCTGTCCGGCGCCGTGCGACGACCCTGCGCCCCTCCACCCCAAACCCACTCCGGCCGCGGTGTTTTCGTGATTCTCTAGTGCAGCGCGACAACGCCACACATTTCTTGCCGCATGATCAAACGCGGTGCGACGACACCGCGCCATCTCCGATCCAAACCACAACAAGTTTAATCAACAGAATTAAGGGAGGAGGGTCGGCCGTGTTTGTGCGTTCATGCCCCATCTCATTAATTGGTAGAAATCGGTCTAATTTGAAACGATGTACGACGACTGAAGAATTAATGAATAACAACAAAAAATCTACTACCGTGATAACGAGATGATGTTCGAAGAGCGTCGCGGAAAGCGGCATCACGTGGTAAGGTTCCGTACACATTGACGGAGATTGTCCGAGGTGGAACAACATCTCACTTCCTTTGACGTGGGAAGTAGAACGAAGGATGGCGCATCGTCGTTCTTTGGAAAAAGGCTTGACGAAGTTCTTCATCCTGGTAGAGAAGTTCTTCACTGGAAAGATGAAATTCTTCCAATATGAGAAGAACACTCCACACTTTAACACAATGATGTAACCCCAATAAAATAATGCCTTAACATTATTTTATTTCCTTTTCCAACACTTTTAAATTTTGAACATTCAAAATTAAGTCCACTCATTTAATTAAACATAACTTGTCAAAAATAATGAGGTGATAAGTTGGAAATATTAAATGGGGGGGGGGGGTTGAGGATTTACAAAATTAAGAGGGAAAAAGTTATGAACATTAGGGGAAGGTGAGGGGTTGGACTCGTGTGGGCCCCACCCCACCTTAATCCTCACACAGGTAGTTAAATACAAGAGGGTCCCACCCCCAACTCCCTTACTTAGGTTATAACCAAATAATAGAGGGGAAAAGTGTTGTCACACAACACTTAATCAATTTAACAAGAAATGAAAATATAATTGTAAAAAAATTATATTTTTATTCCTCAATTTTTTTTAACAACTCCTCCTGAGAAAACGCAACTCCAGAAAGGGTCTTTTAAGCAACTACCAGCGCTACGGTTTCATAGATGCCCTTCGATTTCAATTTTGAGCACCGGTTCAAAAGTTAGAAAAACCCACTCGTTCGTTCACTGAACGTACTCAAGTTAAAAATCATAAAATGATTCTGGGCACACCGGGCCTTGGAATCAGGTGCTGTCAGAAACTGCGTTCTTGTAAATTTCAAAGAAAATTTTGAAAAACATTTCCTTGAAATTTCCATGACATTATATATACTCCATATTCGATTATGTCTCATGAGTAATTATCTCAAAGGAACTCCATGCCATAGGGGTCTCAATGCATCAGACAGTGCGTCAATCAGTCACTCGGTTTGTAAGTTACTAGCATTTTTGTCCCAAGGGCCTGGTTAGATTCATGTCCATCCAACCTGACCATTCCCCACCATTATCCAAATCTCGAGTGGGGTATACCAAATGGACCGTCTCGCTCCAAGGTTTTCATCCTCGCAAAAAATTCGTCAAACGGACGCCCGATGCAAATGATATGGCCAAAAGTGCATAAATTGGTCGAAGTGGGTCTGGGTACGGACCGATCCAGTCAGACCGACCCGACCCAGCCTACCCTGAGTGGCCTGGCCTATGCTGGTTCCGGGATAGCCCGCACTGGGTTGGCCAAACTGCACTGGGAAGCCCGGTGGGGCCGAGTGGCAGAGCGGAGGCCTCGGGGCGGCGCAGTGGCCACGTGGCAGCGCAGTGGTTGCGGGGCGGCGCGAGGTCGTGGTGAGGCGCATAGCAGCAGTGCCGCGGAGGGCCGCGAAAGGAGGATCTGTGGGGCGGCGCGATGCTGCAGAAGATGAGATGGCTTGTGGAAGTGTTATCCATGGACGGCGGAGGTTGTGGGGCTGCGGGGTAGCACGGAGCCATGGGGAGGCGCAAGGGCACATAGCGTTGATAGCCACAGTCGGCGGTGGCCACAGGCGGTGCGGTGGTCACAGGCGGTTCCATTTTCTTCGTCGCTACCAATGTTGGTGTCAGCCACCATTCATGGGTTACACCAGTTCCAAAAGCCGTCACTGGTCACCATCACAATTGCAAACAGCACACAAAAGAAGAACGATGGAGGGGGCATGCCAGGTTTGTTTGGACCATACCCTCCACGTTAGAGAGGTAACAAGTGGTTCATAAATTTTCATCAAGAATGTGTATGTAATATATTTAAAAAAACAATCCCCAAATCTTCATCAGTCACTATTCCCAATCCTGCAAAATAATACATCAGTGGATCTACTATTTTATGAGAGTTGATCCGCGTTCTTAGTATAGAAGGGTAAAACATTGGATGTGATAATCACATAGAAATAAACCTCTACCTTAACGATTTGTTGACGGAGTCCTCATGGAAGAAGATTATTTCACTGGGGATAAATGGATGTTAGTGACGTCGACGTTTCCTTAATCATCGGTTCGTTTTCATTAAATACCTTCCTCGTCGGCATGAGCGTTCTTCATTGGGTAGCACTTTCTTCATTGGGGAACACGTTCTTAATTGGAGATAATAATCTTCCAGGATCTCTCCCAATTCCCTTTTTCCAATCCATTCCCCAATTCCACCGAAAAGAGAAGAAATATCCAACATAAAAATTAAATAATAGGTTAGCATTTAATTTTATGTTGACACAAAAAAATTATTGATAACATAACATTTAATTTTATATTTACACCTAGTATTAATTGGGGTAGTTGAGAGGTTTCTCCCCCATTAAGAAAGGTTAGGTGGTCCCAACCCCTAAATTCAACAATTCGGAGGTTTTGAGGGCTCAGGTCATCCCACCACCATAACCTATGTAGAAGAGGTTTCATAAAATAAAATAAAATAGAAGTTTATATTATTTTATTGTTTTATTCATTTCCACGAAAACCCAAATTCTATATTTTATCATCGACCTTCTGTGGTCGAGGTGAAGGTCCCTTTAAGAGAATACCGGCGTTGCTAGTTCAATAGTGCCCTCAGATTCCAATTCCATCAAAAGTTAGATAAAACCGCTTGCATGATTACTAAATGTACCTAAATAGATGTTTAGAAATTCACTCCAGGCACTTCAGGCCTCAGAATCATGTGCCGTCAACTTTCATGTACTCATAAAATTCCCATTTATTTAAATATAATTTACATTAAAATTTCTAGTTCTTTAAAAAGTCATTTATATTCACTTACAATACTACATTCACCATATTTTGAATCTCCATATCACCCATTTTTTCCTCCTTAATTTTTAATTTGATATTTGGTTGCAAAATAATTTGGGAAAGGTTGGTTGAAATCCATTTATTTATTTCTAGATCAATAATTTTCATTTCCACATAGATAGTGTCTTTCTCAATCAGCATCATGGGTAGAGTTGCAAGTTGATTTCTTCTAAGATAATCTGCTACGTTGTTCTCATTTATTGTATGGTAATGAATGGAACATTAATATTCTTTCATTAGATATAACTATCCCAATTGATTCATGTTGAGATAATTTCATGTGAATATGTACTTTAGGAACTTATGATCAGTATATATGTTACACATATCGACATAGAGGTAGTGTCACATGATATTCCCAAAAAATCGTATTTCCTATCTCCAAATCTTGTTTCTTTTTGTTTTTATCATGGATCTTCAACTTTCATATGGTTTAGGACATCAAATTATCATTCGTCATGATTATAGAAACAAATAAATTATTTCATGTATCAAAATATATCACAATACCTTATCCACTTGTTGGTTGTGTGAGTACATGTTCTGGATTAGCCTCTTCTAAATCTATATAATTATTTCCTATCATTCTTATATTACACCATGCATTACAACTTCCCATGTTAACGTAGTTAGAGGGATATAAAATCATGGAAATTTATAAAAAAACATCTATAGATCCCATCAGATCCAATAAAACTAAATATTTCCATAACACTAGTGGGTCTAGTCCATTCATCAATTGCAATAATTTTTTAAGGGTGCACATAAATCCCATCACATTTGATCATGTGAGCCCTAAATGTGACTATATGTATCCAAATTCCACACTTTCTTAACATAGAATACTTCTCTCCCTCTTTAATGTAACTAATAAAATATTTGGATGCTCTTCATGTTCCTCGATTCTCATGGAGTAAATTAGAATATAATTGATAAACACTACAACAAATTTTTTTAGGTAGTCTACAAAGATTCTATTCATCACATCCCTGACGATTTCAGGGGAATTTTTAATTCTAAAGGGAATCAATACAAACTCATAGTAACCATTAATTTTACAAAAATATTTTTCTAAATATTTTATTTTTCACCTTCCATTGATGATAACTAGAAAGAATATCCACATATGAGTGGTATTGAGATATTAATAGTCAATCAAACATGACACAAATTATTGGTAGAGGATACGTTTCTAGTATGTTTAGATTTGGATACCCTGGCAGCTGATACATGGTTGCATTGATCCACACTTCATCTTAATAAGAGCACTAAAACACCCTAAGGTGGTGCACTATGGTTTATGAACCCTTTTTCAAAATTCTATTGCAGATTATAATTTAAATCATCTTTTTTGATTAGGGTAATCCTGTTGGGAAATTTTGAGATTGGAGTGCCTCTAGGTATGACCATTATTAATGAATATACAACAAGATATAGGGGATGTCTGAGTAACTATTTAGTAAATACATCAGATGATTCTCTAATAATTGGATTTTATTCAAAGTTGATAACTTCATTTGACTCATATATTTGATAAAGGAATTATTATTCATAGTGTATCAATACCCACACTATTATAATATATTATAAATAATGTTCATGTTATTGTTTGAAAGATAATAGTTGAAGAGAATGGTTAAGAATATGAAAATATATATCATTTTGTTGACTATAGATGTGTGATATATATATATTCTGAGAAATTCAATGCCTAGTATATCATCAAATTCCACCAATGATTTATTATGAGATTTTCATGTAAAATAATACCACATATTCTGATAGGAGAATAATCAAACACATGGTTGAAATTATTTCACTACTCGGTGTTATTATTGATATCTATACATAAATGAATCAGATATTTAATTCAATAGACTTATAAAACATACATGATATAATGGAATGTGCTTAATAATAATTGAAAAAATCCTTTTCAATTTTTGAGTGAATTGGATGTATACCCTATAAGAGATAATTTTTCTAGTCCACATGAGAAATAGTTATTACATAATATTTCCCATACACCATTTGATTTGGTGGATGTCAATTCAAATTACTCTCGAAGACTGTATGTTTACTTCACTGGCATACATATTCCCCTAACTCCCTATTCTTAAATCATTGAACCATAGGATGTTCATTTGGGGCTCCATCCTTTCATCCACCATGTTTTCTAACATATATACGTGTCATCACTATTCTTGAGAATGATGGAATTTAATCCAGCACATGGAATCATTTACATTTCACATTGATACAATTTTCACGATGATTTAGTCCACATTTTTACATGTAGGTAGTTAGATCCTCTTTCCTAATTTGTAATTTGACCAACCATCATTAAAATACAGTATTTTATTCTTCTATCCATATCCAAGAGACCATTATATAAAATCCATCTATACATTAGAGCACATAGAACAACATATTCATAAATCCAAATGTCTCAGATTGTTAGAAAATTTTGATGGTCTGGTTTTAAACTACTATAGAATGTATCAGTTTTTATGTCATTGTATTTAAAAATCCTAATGAATATCAAGAATAATGTGTGAAATATTCCTCAGATTTTATGACATACACTCCATCCCTTTTAATCATCTCTATTAATTCTCTCTATATTATTGTTCAAAAGGTTCGATGGTAGTTCTTGGGAATAAAAATATTTTTAATGTGTTTCTACTCTATCTCTTCCATTTCATTCATCAACATGCGGTAATTTAAAAAATCACCACATTTATAAGCATCTCCATCTAAATTAATACCCTCAAGAGTCACCTTCTCCTTCTCAGAACAATGGATCACAAAAATGATCCTCACTATTGAGTTAACACACTATTCCATGATAATTCTATCTGAATTTCCATTAAACATCATTATTCATTGCTTTTTAAAGTACTATATGGATAATTTATCTTTCATGGGTAATAGAAAACATTATAAAGGGTTAAATAAATAATTTATAGACTGATATAATTAGGGATGAATTTCTATGATGTTATTAACTCCTCATCCCATGTTACTGGTTATTTCTCTTTGAAAAACATTGAATTGTCGCTCACATGAGTATTTTTATAGGTTAATCATGGTTCCAACAATTTTCTATAATTGAATTGGTTTGATCAAAATTTAATTCCACCAAGAACTAATTAATAATTTATTCTATTTTACAATTAATTTTAAATGATTAACTTATGGGAACTCTATGTCTATACTTTTTCTAAAACAATGTTTCTTGGATGTTTATAAAAACATTGTCTTTTCCAAAGGCTTTTTAGTAATGGTCATTAATGGTAGTTTAAAATTTAACTAACTATTATCTGAAATCACTTATGGAGACCCTACTTTTTTACATGAATATTACATAATTTTAATGATAAACAACATGGAAAATTTTAAAATCTAGGATCCGAAGCATTAGGGTCCTAAGAAATTTGGGCATGTATATGAAATTTTTATAGTAGATTTTTTTTTATTTATATACATTTTATCTATAAATATATTGGACTTATAAATATCCTTAGTAAATTAATCACATGTGCTGATAAATTAATAGAATGTGTGAGATAAATGTCCTGTTAGAGGTTGAAAATATGAAATGAATCAATATTTTCACCAACTAACTATGTACCCTGACAACATTATAACCATGATGGTCATAACATAGATTATTTGGAATTTTCGATACTCCTGGGTTCGTTACTAGAACCATCTATAATAATAAATGAAAGTGGGAACACATTTTTCACAAAACATTTTGTTGTAAAAGAAAAATGAACTAATCCATATCAAAGGAGACTTCATAGGGATTAATTTAGCTGAAAAAATATAGGTATTTAAATCCAAAGGTACTGGAACAAAAGTACTATACATGTAAAATTTCCCATGTACCTAAGAAAACAACACACCAAGACCAAGGATCAATAGATGGACCCACCTCTAAGAAATTATTTCCCCTTTCTCGAACATGGAAGATGATAATCTAAAAAACATATGATGGAACTATTAAGGTGTGATCCAAAGCATATTAGGATTGCATCATAAATTCCATAGTAAAATCCAATATCAAATAAAATGACTAAATTACCCAAAATATTCATCTAATCATGTTTGGAATGTACAATAGAATTTAAAAAAAACCATGATCTATAATTTAAAACATGGAAATACATTTATCTATGCTTCTTCACATGTCTAATTATGGAATTATAAGTTTTAAAATATGGAATGACATTTAAAAAAAAAGGTTCACTACAAAAAAGGAACAATTCATAAAATATCTTAAATAATGATTTTATATCTAAAAGTTTATAAAAATTTTAATTTCATGTAAAAATATTTTAAAAAATTCATATATATGTTTAAAATAATAAACTTGTGAGAAATAAGTTCATATTACCATTTTCTCTATAAAAACCTAATTTGTTTTTCAAAAAACATTCCTTTTTCAAATATGAAAATGAAACCACAAGGATTCCAAAAAAACCCTTTATTAAATTTTTAAATAAAAGGTATTAGAATTTGATTCATGAATTTTCACAATTAATTAATAGAATAAATACAATTCTTTAATTTTCAATCAATTCATATAATTTCATCACAAACCTCAATTCATTAGAAATGGGATTTTTACAATATTACACAAAGTTAATTTCCTATAATCAAATTCAATAATTTAAATGAAATTTTATTAAAACATCCAATAATTTCAATTTTATAATTTAAATTTCAATAATTTCCAAATGAACACTACAATTCACTGGAATTGGTGGTTTCCCAATTTCGTACAAATAATCCCATTTGTCATTAAAATCCAAATTCATTAAAATTGGGGGATTTTCAAATAAAATGATTGGAATACAATTTAAAAATTGAATTTATTTCAATCAATTTAAATTATAAAAATAAAACGGGGTTAATGCAAATTGGGCATCCTAACAGAACAAGCTACCTTAAAGCTGCTAGATCCCGAAGAGTCAAACCATAATCGGGATTTTCAAACGAAGAACAAAAACAACATGATATAATGAAGCATGGATAAAAACCAAGGTTTATAACCCCAAAAGTGTGAATTAGATCAAAAATTAATCAAGAAATTCCCTAGAACCCTATGAAGATAGATATGGATAATATTCGATCAATAATATGTGGAGAAAACTAATATCAAGAAGATCGAAGGGTGTCCTTATAGCTATGGATCATATATAAGAGGGATGTATATGTCCAATAATCATTCTTTTAAGCTGTATGGAAGGTTAAAACTTGTTGGGTTCAAGGATGTTTCCTTGGGACATAAAAATGTCTTAGAGATTTTTTTTAAATCCTATTATGGAGAAAGTCATTTAGACAGTTTATTGAGAATATACACATAGTTTAGAAAAACCTTGTGTAGGCCATGTGACCATTATAAATGGGTATCATAATATATTCTAATTGGTTGTATTTATTGAATAACCATACATAATCTATGTGTATTTTCCTATCTATTTTTTTATTTTACTATATTAGAGCACATGGTTTTGAAAACCCAGTGATAGCCATGATCCAACTGTGTACTAGCCAAGATTATTCAAGATTCTAAAAATTTCAACCTATAAAAAACCCATATGAAACCATAAAAATATTTATAAAATATATGGTTTATGTGTATTTAAAAATAGTAATTTAACATTACAACCTCCCCACTATTGAAAAAGTTCCCCCCATAAAGTATACGAAGAAGCATCCATGTCAAAAATATGAGGCTACTACTCTCTCAAAAGTGCCTCCCATTACCATGACTAATGAGAATTTTAGATATTCTTCCAAAGAATATGAAACAAAGTAATATTCCCCACCCAATTATTTTTTATCTTAGAATCTTCAATCCTGATTAGTCTTTCAGTCATAGATAAATAGGTTCATCTTCAAGATCATGGTAACTCAAAACATGACAGGGACCAGATAAATATGCTCAAAGATGAGATACAACAAAAAAAATTGATAAGAATTCATTTTTTGTTTTAGTTTCATATTATGTGAAACATTTCCCATAATATTTACAAGCAAAAAGGTTCAAACAAAATGGGTAGAACACATTACTTTCTGAAGCCGTTCATGACTAAACTGAGGTGAAACATTCAAGAAAATACCATAACAAACTAATAACACCAATGTTCAATAGAGATAATCATCATAAGATTTATATGACCTATGTTTCATTAACATCTTATAAAAAATAAACTAAATAATTTTCATCTGTAATTGTACCATCATTGGTATGACTTTGGAACTCTCCCCAATCTTTATCATGCACAATAAAGATTTACAATGTTAGCACAATGCATATCCTTGAGAATCAATATATCTCTTTCTATCTAGCCATTGGACTATGGATAATATCTTGTACTCAAACAGACTTGAGATCATAGTGCCCCCTAAAGGACACTATAAAAAGATAAGTTAACAAAGGATCCTATTTAAATACTATATAATATGTAACTGCATGCATATGAACAATCTATTTCCTATAGAGATACCATAACTCCTCAATAATGGATGTATCACGAATGTGTAAGAAGTGATTCAATTACATCAACCTAATGATCAAAACCCATTTATAATTCCTATTTCTCTTGTTACGTGAATTCCCATACAAAAACTGTATCTAATCATACTTTTATATAGGGTTTGGATGTGGCTGGAGTAGACACGAATGTATCCAGTGATTGAACATAACCAGTGGGAATGTGTAACAACATGAAACAAACTCAACAATTCCCCATGTCCTTCCTGGACACTATAAATATCATCACATGTCAGAGAAGATATTTTTGGTTCATTGGTGAACTTTCCAGTAGGAAATATGGAAATTATATATCACAAAATTCTATAAAAAATATGATAATAGAAAATAATTATAGTAACATTGAATTTCCACTTTGGAGAATGACCGTAGGGAAACTTACTCCCTAACAGAAAAGGAGTATATAATGCTATGGAACTCATCATGAAGATACTTTTACTGAAAAATAAATTCTATTAGAGATGATTCCACCTAATTATTGGACAATGAAACCTCATCCCTTTTCTCATGAGATTCGTAATGTTACTGTCAAATGAGAGCCATCACGTTCCACTATTATGATGATTCCTTTGTTGTTAGGGTCTAAATATTCCTTATAAAAGAATCTGAATTTACATTCACATTCCCTGCGGTATAGGAAATATAAAAGTCAAAAGGTTTTATATATTCCACCATATCCCGTTTTTATTGATTAAAATATTTTTTCTTGACTTTTCCACTTAAGATCCTATGATCTGAGGACATGGAAAACCTTACTTAATAAAGGCAATGAAGAAACTCATAATTATTTGCATCATAGCTAAATCTTCACAGTAATTAGTTGAATAATTATTCTTTTCTGGAATATGCTGATGATATCCATTGGAAACAACCTTATTAACTTTCATAAGAACAAAACACAAGGATAAACCTGATACAACCTAGAAAACCACATATCCCTACGTAGCCTCGGGAATAGCGGACAACAGCGGGGTAGTCTGAAGGCGTTTCAGTTCAAAAAAATAAATATAACACACATGATTCCAAGAATAATTCACTCCATTATAAGATATAATAGTTGTCAGATAAGTGAAAATTTAGAATACATTAATGAATATGTGATAAAAACTAACTATATCCAAGAAGCACCGGATCTCGAAGAAATTTTTCGGCTAATCAAATTTCATAATTTCCATCACATTTTTATGATCAAATGAAATTCCACGTTCTAACACCATGTTCACCATGAATTGTGTTTCCAGAACCCATAATTTAATTTTCTAATGATTGAATAAATTCGATGATTTTTTAGAAAACTCTTAACTTTTATCAGATGATGCACAAAATCATCACCAGACATAGAGTAAATAATAAATTTATCAACAAATACTAAAAAAATAGTATCAATATAATCATGGGAAATCATATTCAGTAATTAAATAAAGACTACAGGTGAATGTTTATTTCAATAAGGATAACAAGGAACTCATAATAATTATACCAGCTTCAAAAGACGTTTTTTTGAATGTTATATTCTTTTATCCTCAATTGAGGGTAACAAATGTGAAGGTCATCATCAAGAACCACTTTCCCCCATTCAACATCCCAAAAAATAATCAATCCACTACAAAAAATAAATTTTTCATCACCATAACTCAATTTAGTTTACAATTGTCAATACAATAGTTAATTGAACCTTCAGACTTCTATGCGATGTGAAAGGGCACCACTCAATGTGAAAAAACAATGGAATACGAAGACATTCCCTGAAATATTTTCCAACTCGGACTTCTTGTATTTTAGTGTTCTTTGTTATATTTATTAAGAGGGAATATAAAATAATTTATTACCAAAAATTAAATCAATAGAAATGTCAACATACCTTACTGGGGGAAAACACGTGAAGTCAGAAGGAAACAAATTGGGAAACTCGATTACCACGTGAGAGAGATCACAAATCAAAGATTACTACAATTGTCCAAAGGAAAGATCATATATCACTTCTCCCAACTCTAGATAATAAGGTATCTCTCTTCACACCCTTGGGAAATATTCTCCTTGAATGGCATGACACACACCACCAGCTTTCGTAAAGGAGAATCATTGTAGATAACAATAAATGTGAGATTTATTAGAGATTAGCCCATACATCTTGAAAATTATGTTTATATATTTCATGTTATAACGTATTAAACTCCATGAAATCTCACATACGAGAGAGTGAATACACATTAAAGACTTCAAAGAACCTTCTCTATCTTCATACAAAAGGCTGTCATAATAACCATTACTCCTAATAAGTTTTCTAGAAGATTTAAAAAATGGATTGAAATAAACGGATGAGATTAACCCATATCAAATATAGAAGTCACTAATGAGGAAGTTATTGTAATGGTACCTCTTACAGTTTCTGAACCCGTATCCACTTCGTCTAGAGACTCATCCAATATGCGATGACGTTTTTTTAGGATTCTTATTGTTGGAAACCATTTTTAGGGGAAGAATATTATTACCCTAGAGTTTTAGATAGAGATTATGATCGCATACCACTATGAATAATGAACTAAATATAGAAAAATAATTTTATGTTCCAGGAGCGTTAATAAGAGAGAAAATTCATGTTTTCCTCAGTGAAGACCATCATTGAATATGTTATATTTCCACAGTAGTAGAAAACATAAAGAACTATATAAGGTACTGCATATGGTATATAATGACCCTTCTATAAATAATTTACATGATAAACATCACACAACTGTTTTATCATAAAATAATGATCTCTTCAACATAAAGATAATGAAACCATTGATAACCACGAACTTCAATCCAGTTCTATCATGATGTTCAGCGATCTATCCAATATTTCAGCATAAAAAAGAATGATTCAGTATGAAAACTTGAGAATGAAAATTTATTCTAAGTATCAACATAAACCATGAAGCCATGATAGAAAACATAGATACTATCTTTGGTTTGAAATGCAGGAGATAAATAAAATGGTTTTCATACTTAGTCATGGTTCTTTTAGCTATTTTTAGCTTTAAAAAATTAATATACTTGTCTATGAACATTGATTTTGGATTGAATTTTTTAGTGAAGATAATGATGATGTCATTCCATATGAATCCTTCATGTTTATTCTCTGTTACAATATTGTCCCATCATATTCTACTCCTTCCTTCGATCATGAAGGTGGAACACATTACCATGATCTCACTGGGTGTGTAAAATAACAAAAAAAATTACCATTATTCTCATCGATTCCTCAACCTATTAAGGGTAATTTCAGCCTTTGAACAATTATATTTTCTAGTGAAGGAATCTTGAGAAAAAATCATGAAAATATCCATATGAAGTTCCAAAGCTGCAGCCTTAATATGAATGAGAGATGGTTCTTGTCAAATATTAGGGAAGATTTAATGATCACCGCAACTATATTCAGATCAAAAAGAGGTTTTACTCACTGATGTTTAGCAATAACGTTCAACTGGATTTGATTCTCATATCTTTTCAGAGGAATAAAAATATAGAAAATCAGTACCCAATGAGTAAGGAATAATATTTATACTCAAATAGAGAAACAAGGATAAATAATTATGATAGACATAATGTAAAATAATTTGGATCTTAGTATATCCAAATCCAAATATGTATACTATTAGAACTAATACATAAGACATCATTCTTTAACACCCTTGGTTACTTAATCTTCATTGTGGATTGAGCTCAACCGAAACTCAACAAAAAACCCCTATGTCCCAACAATATTTCACAAATTTATACTGACATTCAGAAAAAATATCAACCTCCTTTGATTCCACATGGTAACGAAGCAACTTGGGTTCCCTAGTAACCCAATAACCAATACAGTTCGGACATTGCCTAAAGGCGTTCCCGATCTCCATGGTTAAATGACTAAAAACTAGAATATAGAAAATGATTTGGGGTATGATATTTCCAAAAATATGAAGAATTAATAGAAACATGATCATATGAAAATATATGGAAACTAAACTAGGAGTAAAATACCAAAAATTAAACTAGAATTTAAATGGAGTTATCCCGTCCTCCTGCCGGCAAGGTATGGGTTGTGATCGAAGGCCAATACTGGTACGTGAAAAGCATCTACTATGAATCCTGGTCTTTGTTCTGTGAATTCTGCCATCGACAGGGCCACTGCATTGAGGAGTGCCGCAAAAGGACATCGACGGTTATGGCTGGCACTTCCTCGGTGAGCAAGGGTGACTCAGGTCAGGCCGAGGGCAAGGAAGCCTATCCTTGGAATGGCAATGAACATGTTGCGCACACAATGAGGTCACAAGAGGTGCCTTCAGATACTAGTGAACATATTGAGGCACTTCGGGGTGTCTAGGACCAGGGTTCTCCTGGCCATTCTGGGGTGGGGCTTCCCAGTTCTGCTAATGCGTCGGCAGTGGTTCATTCTGACTCGGAGAGTGCGGGTTCTGTAGGTACAGTGGGGAAGGAGAGATTGAATGTTTTGGAACCTCAAGTGGAGGCGGTTTTAGAAGGCCCCAAGAAGGACTTGGGTGTTTCTCAGTCATTTAGAAGCATGGGGAATGAGGTGTGGGGTCTAGAGGATGGGGCTTCAGAGCGGCTCTCCCTACCTACAGGTGAGACTACCAGAAGAGAGGCCATAGGTGTTCTGGCTAGGGGCTCGGAGGTTCAGAATCTCCAGCTCCAATATATGGGCAGGGGTTTTGACCAACCTGTTTTTCTAGATGGATCAGGAGTAGGGGAAGATTGTGTCTTGGGGAAGGAAGGGACTAGTGGGGTGGGGACTAATCTAGGTACCACCCCTAGCCAAATGATAGGGAATGGTTTGGAGGTGCAGGCCCAGAACAGCCTTGGAGATGCAGGGGGTCGGGGCCTGCCTTCCTTCCAGAGGTTGTTTCTCCTATCCGAAATCCTATAGTCTTGAGTAACAGGTACAAGAGGATGGAAGAGGAGGAACTGAGAACTGATTCAGCTTCCCTGGATGTGGAAGATGGTGAAGATGGTGTAAGGGAATCTGAACGGGGCGTGGTCTTTAGAAGTTTCTCAGAAGTAGAAGTCAGTTCGAGGGGTATCAGGAGGAAGAGAGAGAGGAGGGGTAGGAAGGATTACTCTTCCTTACCTCCTCCTATGAAGACCATGTCTACAAATAATATCTTGGCTGAGAAGATGGACAAGGAGATCAGTCTAAAGTCACATGGACAGCTTGGCCCTTACCCGGATTTGGTCTTAAGTTCGGGTGATGTGGTGACAGAGCAGGTGTTATTCCTCAACGCCTTAGAAGTGGATGCAGCCAAGATGATGGGTAGGAATCTTTAAGTGGAGCTTAATGAGGAAAAATATATTTGGGTTGATAAACAGGACACGATCCTGGTTGGAGGCTTCAATAAGGGGTTGATCGGACTTGAGGAGTATATGCAGGTCTGGAACAAACTAACTTCTGCCTTTGAAGACATGATAAGGGGGGATCCTCTTCTGCAGGTGTTTAATTTATCTTGGAGGCTGGTTAGAGACTCTGACTCTAGTATGATTCAACTGATTTTCAATGACTCTATTTTACATATTTCCTAGCTTATGCTTTGTTGAGTTACTAATCTTATTGTGTGAGGAATGTGGAAGGGTCGGTTCAGCTCAGATGGGCTAGAGTGTGCTGCTTCTTCCTCTGTAGGACATTTGGGAAGTGGTGGATACGGAGGGATGGCTTGCCCTTGGGAGGGACCATGCTTTCCTGGGATCGTCAAGTGGTCCTTCTTTGGAGTTAGTGGTCGCTGCTTTGGCTCGGACGAGGTTGTTTCTGATCTTATGTTTGTCGTTGTTGGGTGCTTGTTGGAACATATGGTTTCTCACTTTGACCTCAAAAGTGTCTTTATTTATAATAAAAAAATAATTTTCAGGACATGTTACAAATAAGGAAAACACCCCATGTCTAAATAGAAACAACTTACCTAGTCGAATGTTCAATAAATGCATCAAAATCCTAGTGATCATTACCCCGTGCTCAAACCTAGATTAAGATAAACTAAAAACAATAAATGGAAGAGGTAAAGTGTGATACTAAGTGTAATAGTATTCAACAAAAGATTCCATAATAGATTCCAATATTAAATTAACCATGTAATCTAATTTCAATTTTAATGAAAATTTGTTTTTAGTTCACAATGACATATTTAAAAAGTCATGATCTACAATTTAAAATAAATAATTAAATTAATCAATTTATTCTTTACATTTAAAATTAATGAATAATAAATTTTAATCAATGTAATTTCCTTTGAACAAGGGGTTCTTTACCTAAAATCACTTTTCAAAAAATGGAACAAATAAATACAGTTTTTCAAAAAAGTTTATATAATTTCTAAAATTATATAAAATAATTTACAATAATGGAATATATAAATTTAAAATATAAACATGCAAAAAACAATGTCATATACTGATTTCCCATTTAAAACCAATAACTGGTTTTTAATAAAAAAACATTCCTCTTCAAAAGATGGAAATGAAACCACTAGGTTTCCATCAAAACCTTTTTAATCCATTTTTTATAGAAATTTATATTAAAATAATTCATTATGTTTATAAATACATTATGAAAATAAAAGAAATTTATTTAATTTTCTAGAAATTCCATCAATTTCATTCTATCCCCAAATTCAATGGAATTTGGGGTTTTTAGAATTTTCCAACAAATCATTTTTCAAAAATTAATTTCAACATTTTAATTGATATAAACTCAATCAATAAAATAATTTAATTTTATAAATTTAAATTAACACAATTTCTATAATCACACCCCAATAAAATAAAATAGAGGGTTTTCTAATTTCATACCAAAACCTTATTTTCATTAAATCCCCAATTAACCGGAATTGGGTTTCCTCCATCAAAATGATTTAAATAAATTTAATAAAAAATAATACAATTTAACATAATTAAATAATATTAAATTTGATAAACCAATTAGGTTAAATAAAAATTGGGAATCTTAAAGGGACCACATACCTCAGATCCACTATATTTTGAAGATTCAAACCCTAATAGGAACTTGACAATAAATAAACAGAGAAAATGTTCTGTGGACACGATGATCAAAACCGAGGTTCATTAACACAAAGTAGATGGTATTAGATCCATGATTAAAGCTATGGATATAAACAAAACTATGGAGAAACAGAGAGATCACAAGAGATCAAGAATTGGAGGAGGAAACTAATCATGATATAGTCGAAGGCTACTCTTCTATCTTCAGATCGCTTTGTGGTGGGATCTGAGGGGCCAATGATCATTCTCAAGAGATTATTTGTAAAGACCCGTAAAATTCAAGGGAAATTTTTTTCTTAATTTTCTTTAGAATTTTACAAGAGCGCGGTTTCAGACGGCACCTGATTCCGAGGCCCGGAGTGCCCGGAATTAACTTCCGAAGTTTGACTCGGGTACGTTCAGTGAACGAACGAGCGGGAATTCCTAACTTTTGATCCGGTGCTCGGAATTGAAATCTGAGGGCACCGATGAACTCACAGCGCCGATATTCGCTTAAAGAGACCTTTTCGGAAGTTGCGTTTGTTGCGGGTTGAAAGTTAGATTTTGGGTTTTTAGTTTAAGTTAAATAAAATTCGTGAAGAACAATTTTATTTTAACTTGTTAAATCCTACCAAAGGGGGTTGGAAGTGGGACCCACATCCACTTAACCTCCCTTGGGAGGATTAAGTGTGGTGGGGCCCACACGAAGCTCCCAACCTTTCAACTTCTCCCAACTCCCCTAACCCCTCATTAAATGACATGAGTTATTTAATTTTGGAGTTAATCCTTTTGAATTTCAAACTTTTGAAATTCTAGTGTGTTGATGTGATAATAAAATAAGATGGTGTCTTATTTTATTTTGGTTAATTGTTTTGTCTTCTTGAGAGGTGGAGAGCTTTTCCTTCTTCTTCTTCAACTCTGACGAAGATCACGAAGAACGCTCAAGTTCCGACGAAGAACGCCGATCCGCTCTTCTTCGTCTTCCATGTCAGCGAGAGGGAACACCGCTTCCTCCTCGGATTCCCTTCGTCGACATAAGAAGTTTCGCCAACGACGTATCGCATCGGACGCATCTCTTCGTCAACGGATTTGACGAACGACGACCGCGACGCCCGACCTCCGCGACGTCGTCTTCCGCGGAACGTAGACAAATCTTCGAACCTTATACCAAGGTAGGGGTTGTTGTTTTATTCTTTAATTATTCCATTCTTGATCGTGGATCTAGCATGTCTAACGTGTGGTTTTTGAATACTTTAAGTTGTGTTTTAACGTGAGGGGGGCCGGACCGCATGAACACGGCCGAACCCCCTCCTCCGTTCTTGGTGTTTAAATTTGTGGATGAATCAAGGTGGCGTGGTGCCGTCGCACCACGCGGTTATTCGCCCAATCAAGAACGTGACGCCGTCGCGCGCACCCCATGGAAGAAACATCAAGAACGCGATGCCGTCGCGCCGCGTTGAAAGAAATTGAGGTGCGACGGAGGGGCGCGGTGCCGTCGCACCGTGCCGGATGACGAATACCGCGGCCGGTTCCGGGCCGCGGCGAATCGAGGAGACCGGCGGCCGGGCCGCCGGCGTCGGAAGCTGAAAAGGGGACCGGATTTTTCTGGTCCCATTGGAGAAAACCGGCCGGCCAGCTGGCCGGCCGGATGGCATTAAACCGGGGGAATTAATCCCCCGGCCAACTCACAAAACCCCCCTCTTTATGAGGGGGGGGGGGGGTTCCTTGAGGGGGGGCAGGCGGCTCCCCCGATTCCTACCAATCAAGCCCCCCACGTGGGGGGGCGGTTTTGCAAAAAGGGGCGCGGCATATAGCCGCACCGTCTTTCCAATCAGCGGGGGCTTTGCCCCCCGCGTGCAGCCACCGTGCGGCGCCAGGCCGCCGCGCCGCCGGCCGGCCGGCCGGGCCGGGTCGGACCCGGGTCGGGTCGACCCGGTTTGGGTCGACCCGGTTCGGGCCGACCCAGGGGGGGGGGGGGGGTCGGGCCGGGTCGCCCCGGACCCGGACCCCCCCGTTTCGAAGCAGTTTCGGTCTTTTGGCCATAACTTGAGCCACAGACCTCCGATCGACGAACCGTCAGCGGAAACGCGATCCTTGGATCGAGACGGCCGTTTCGGTATATCACACTCAAGGTTTCGGATTACTTTGAGTTCGGCCGGGTTGGTTCGTTCACGAAACCAACCGGGCCTTCGGAGCGGAAACACTCATAACTTGAGCTACGAACGTCCGATTGACGTGCCGTCAGCCGTGTTGTGTTCCTCTTAGTGAGACCGATCTTTTGGCATACTCCGCCCGAGGTTTGGACGCAGGTGGAGTACAGTCGGGTTGGTTTTGCCTTAAAAACCAACCGGGCCCCGGGGACGAAAATGCCAATAACTCTCAGACCGGGCGTCCGATCGACGCGCCGTCTGTTGCGTTGAGTTCCTGTTGACGATACGGAACTTTTGGATACATCAAATCTGGACTTTGTAACAGTTGATGTATCAGCCTCTCGGCTCGTGGAGCGGACCCTCCGAACGAGCTTGCTGTGTGCGGGAACCCTAGTGCTGGCTGCGACTGTGATTGTGACTACTGCTACTGCTACTGCTACTGCTACTACTGCTACTGTGACTGCGACGACGACAGTACAGAGATCCTGTGTGGATTCGATGACGACTACTACAGCACTCAGCGATCCTACGTGGATCAGTGCTACAGGTCCTGTGTGGGCCCGATCCTGTGTGGGTCCTTGCGCTCAGCGGTCCTGTGTGAACCAGCGCCTACAGGTCCTGTGTGGGCCCGATCCTGTGTGGGTCTTTGAGGGGGTTAGTTACCTATCAATCCTTCGTGGGTCCGACGAATTAGATGGATCAGAGATCATCTTTATCATCCTCTGAAGAAGTATTCCTGTGTGAGCTGAATCTGTTGCTTTCCTGTGTGGATTGTATTGTGCAATCCTGTGTGGATTACGTTTTGCTTTCCTGTGTGGAATACGTTTACTTTCCTGTGTGTACTGAGTTGTACTTGGGCTCGGAGGTTGGAGCGTATTTGAATTGATGACTTAGGTATATGTATGGGCATATATCTAAGCAGTTTTGGTTGTTACTTCGTGATTGTACCTTTGTTCGTGGTTTATCCTTTGTGGATTTTGAGAGACCTTCAGGGGTCTCGGGGTCCCTACTGAGTAGCTTATACTCACCCCTGCACGGGCTTTGCCCGCACTACGTTGTGTTGGTTGCAGACGACGGACAGCGTTGACCTTAGCTGAGGCTTGCAGAGCGGGACGGTACCCGGAGGTGGACCACTGGGCGGGACGTGCTCGGAGCGGAGGGCGGGACCCGTGGAGCAGAGGAGCTATCGATACCCACCCTTCAGGTGGGATTTCCAGTGGACAGCTCGGTGTAGCGGCTTTTACTTTTCAGTTGTACTCTGTTCTTGTTTAGTGTTTACTTTCCGCTTGCTTACTCTGTGGTGTTTGTTTACTTTACAAAGGCAATGCCTTCCCTTTTTACCGGGATTTACGCCTTGGTGCTAGTCGCCAGCCCCTGGCCTATGGAAGGCGGGCTTGGGGTAGTCACGGCACGGACCCCGAGGGCGGGTCGTGACAAATTGGTATCAGAGGAGTTCGGTGCTACCGCGAACTCTGATCATTTCTATGTGAAGCAATAATGTTTAGGGTATTGAGTGTGGTTATCAGTCCAGGGAGTCCAGTGTTGGTGCGGCGACCGACGTATCCGTACACCAGGACCCTGACTTCTGATTTCCGACTTAATGCACAAAAACATTGTTTGCGTGTGTGTTTCAAAGTTTTCTTTGTGACTACTTATATCAGCTCACCAGGTATACTGTTCTGACCGTGGCACACCTGTTTCCTTTTCAGGATGGCCCCACGACGGCAGCCAGCTAGGGTTCCGAGAGTCGAGCATGACGACAGCCCACCGAGCGACGAGGCCTCGGTGCAGGGCCCTTTGTCAGCAGTGGCACCAGTGGTAGCTTTACCCGCCGAGCCCCCGATGCTTCTAGCAGCAGCCGCTGACGATGCACGTCGCCTCATCGCACTGCATGAGTTTCAGCGCCAGCGACCGCCCAAGTTTCACGGGGAGACGGATCCCCAGGCAGCAGAGGACTGGCTGGAGGCAGTGGTTCGAGTGTTTAGGCTTGTGAGGACACCAGCAGACCTCATGGTGATCCTCGCTGCGAGCCTACTACACGCAGCAGCGGGACGATGGTGGAGCTTGATGCTCCAGGTGCACGATGAGGCATCCCTACTTTGGAAGGACTTTGAGAGCCTCTTCCGCTCGGAGTTCGTCCCAGCCACCCTTCGTGCGGTGCGTATCCAGGAGCTTCTTCAGCTGCGGCAGGGCATCATGACGGTCGCACAGTACTCGACGAGATTTACGGATCTCTCGCGCTACTCGACCGACATGGTACGGGACCCATTCTTCCGGGCCCGGACCTTCGAGCAGGGTTTGAGACATGAGATCAGGGCATCGCTGATCTCCCTCAGCATACCGACTCAGACAGGAGTACTGGAGCGGGCCCTTCTGATCGAGAGCTTCCTTGCTGAGTCTACACCAGTACAGAGACCCACCGCAGGGCGGCACGTGGCAGAGTCATCTGCAGCAGGCAGTCGACGGATGACTCAGGGGTCCAGGCAGACCAGACCTTTGGGCAGACGACCTCGGGACACTGGCTCAGCAGTGCGGGGCACACAGCGCGAAGCCAGTCTTACGAGAGGCAGACAGTGCTACTCGTGCGGCGGGCAGGGCCACATGGCTCGTGACTGCCCGACCCGCCGTGCCGAGGAGCAGCAGTCAGTTGATGGACCACCGAGGCAGAGGCAGAGGGTCGACCGTGGCGGTCCGCAGGGAGGAGGCGGACGAGGCAGAGGAGCTGGACGAGCAACCGATGGTGGGCGACGCTTTGAGGCTCTGCCACCACCACCACCAGGAGGTCCACCCCGACCACAGGGAGCTGGCGGGCAGCGACAGACACAGCTCCAGGCAGCAGAGGCCTACGACCACGGTGCACCCGAGATGATTCGAGGTACTATCTGTGTCTATTCCACCCTTGCTGCATTTCTTATAGACACAGGAGCGAGTCACTCTTTCATAGCCGCTGCCCTTGTTCGGAGCTCGGAGATTCCGACAGAGCCGTTGGATCGATCCTTACGGCTAGAGACTCCTACGGGAGCAGACTCGACGATTACGCACTGGTGCCGGCAGTGTGAGCTTACTCTAGGAGGCGAGAGCTTCGGCTGGGATCTTCTTGTAGCAGCATCGAGGCCTTACGACGTCATCTTGGGCATGGATTGTCTATCTACGGTCCATGCACAGATTTACTGTTTTAGGCGCAAGGTGCGATGTGTATGCACCGACAGAAGCAGGTTCACCTTCACCGGCGAGAAGGGAGCCTTAGCAGCACAGGATGGACTTCCGCGGAGGAGAGGACAGCCCATCACCCATCAGTTGGCTAGCCTTATCCTTGGAGCAGTTGACGTGCGGAGTCCTGGTTTTCCTGCAGTGGTGGATCAGTTTGCGGACGTTTTTCCCGATGACGTTCCAGGGCTACCTCCTCACAGAGAGGTAGACTTTAATATTGACTTGTACCCCGGGACAGCCCCGATATCCACTCCAGCATATCGGATGGCCCCCGCCGAGCTTCGAGAGCTACGGGTACAGTTGGAGGACTTGCAGGGAAAGGGGTTCATCCGACCCAGTGTTTCACCCTGGGCTTCCCCGATATTGTTCGCCAAGAAGGCGGACGGAAGCTTGCGTCTTTGTGTTGACTATCGTCGCCTGAACCAGGTGACAGTGAGGAACAAGTATCCGCTACCGAGGATTGATGAACTCTTTGATCAGCTCAAGGGAGCACGGTGGTTCTCGAAGATAGACCTCAGGTCAGGCTATCATCAGCTCAGAGTCAGAGACGAGGATGTGCAGAAGACGGCCTTCAGATGTCGGTATGGACACTATGAGTTCTTGGTTATGCCTTTCGGTGTAACCAATGCTCCAGCAGTGTTCATGGCTCTCATGAACAGGATCTTTCAGCCATACCTCGATCGGTTTGTCGTGGTCTTCATCGACGACATTCTGATTTACTCTACGACAGAGGAGGAGCACGCCTATCACTTGCGAGTTGTTCTTGACACACTCCGAGAGCACCAGCTTTATGGTAAGCTCTCAAAGTGCCAGTTCTGGATACGTGAGGTCCACTTCTTGGGACACATTATCTCTGAGGCGGGAGTTGTAGTGGATCCCGCAAAGATTGAGGCTGTGTTAGCATGGGAGCCACCCAGGAGCGTGACTGAGGTTCGGAGTTTCTTGGGACTAGATGGATACTATCGGAGATTCGTGCCAGACTTCTATAGAGTTGCGGAATCACTCACAGCTTTGACGAAGAAGGGGAAACCCTTCGTGTGGTCAGACAGATGTCAGCAGAGCTTCCAGGAGCTGAGACAGAGATTGACTAGCGCACCTATCTTGAGGTTGCCTGAGGAGGGAGTAGGGTATGTAGTCTACTGTGATGCATCAGGGACCGGACTCGGATGTGTTCTGATGCAGGAGCGGGCAGTGATCGCCTATGGATCACGTCAGTTGAGGCCGCATGAGCAGAACTACGCTACCCATGACCTGGAGTTAGCAGTAGTGGTCTTCGCTCTGAAGACATGGAGACACTATCTGATGGGCGAGCGCTTTACAGTCTTTTCTGATCATCAAAGTCTCAGGTATATCTTTTCGCAGAAGGACCTGAACCTGAGACAGCGGTGATGGCTTGAGTTCCTCCAGGACTATGACTTTGAGATAGTCTATACTCCTGGGAAGGGGAATGTAGTAGCCGATGCCCTTAGCAGGAGGACGGGCATTCAGCTACTTGAGGAGGCTACGGAGCATCTAGCCTCTTTGCAGATATCCTTTGTGGATAGAGATGGAGCAGCCTTCCTCCAGTCTCTCACAGTCACCCCTCCACTACTGCAGCGAGTCAGGGAGGCACAGCGTGGGGATGCTGACTGTGAGACACGGCGTGCACAGATATCCTCGGGACATGCACCTAATGGTTTCTCCCTTGGAGCAGAGCATGTCATCCTTTTCAGTGGACGTACCATGGTACCAGTCGCTTTGCGAGAGGAAGTGCTGAGGGAGTTTCACACTTCTCCTTTGGCGGTACATCCTGGAGTGGCGAAGATGTACCAGGACCTCGGACGACAGCACTGGTGGCCGGGCATGAAGAAGGCAGTAGCAGAGTTCGTTTCTCGATGCCTCACCTGCCAGCAGGTGAAGGCTGAGCATCAGGTACCAGCGGGCTTGGTACAGCCCTTGGAGGTTCCGGAGTGGAAGTGGGACGGCATATCTATGGACTTCGTTACTGGACTTCCACGCACTTCCAGAGGTCACGACTCCATCTGGGTGATTGTTGACCGACTCACCAAGTCGGCACACTTCTTACCCATCAGAGAGCAGGGCTCAGTAGAGAGCTTGGGACGTCTCTACGTTCAGGAGATTATGCGGCTCCATGGCGTACCATCATCTATCGTCTCCGATCGAGATGCCCGCTTTTCTTCCAGGCTTTGGAAGGGGTTACAGGAGGCGTTCGGGACGCAGCTACGTCTGAGCACAGCCTTTCACCCTCAGACGGATGGTCAGACGGAGAGGACCATTCAGACTCTCGAGGACATGATCCGCGCATGTGTCCTCGACTTTGGTCGTAGCTGGGAGGACCACCTACCCTTGGTGGAGTTTACGTACAACAACAGCTACCACTCCCCTATCGGGATGGCACCGTACGAGGCGTTGTATGGCCGACCTTGTAGATCTCCTTTGTGCTGGACAGACCCTGGAGAGTCAGCACTGGTGGGACCGGAGATGGTCCAGGCCACGACAGAGAAGGTCCAGGTCATCCAGGAGCGGATGAAGACAGCTCAGAGCCGGCAGAAGTCATATGCTGACAGGAGGCGGAGGCCACTGGAGTTCGAGGATGGTGATCACGTCTTCTTGCGGGTCTCACCTCGACGTGGTATTCGGAGATTTGGCCGAGGCGGCAAGTTATCTCTGCGCTTCATCGGAACCTTCCAGATTCTCAGAAGGATTGGTGAGGTGGATTATCGCCTGGCTCTACCACCTCAGTTGCACCGGGTGCACGACGTCTTCCACGTGTCTTAGCTGAGGAGATACGTGCACGACCCGACACACATCATTGACCATGGGGAGCTTGACGTTGACGGTGGGGCGACTTTTACGGAGGTCCCGGTGGAGATAGAGGATCGACAGGAGCGGGTCCTGCGTGGGCGATCGATTCCTCTTGTGCGCATCAGATGGCAGCACGGGAATCTCCAGGAGAGCACATGGGAGCGGGAGGCTCAGATGCGTGCTCAGTACCCTCATTTGTTTCCCTAGTTTTTGATGTATCTTTACGGGGACGTAAAGCCCTGAGGTGGGAGTAATGTAAAGACCCGTAAAATTCAAGGGAAATTTTTTTCTTAATTTTCTTTAGAATTTTACAAGAGCGCAGTTTCAGACGGCACCTGATTCCGAGGCACGGAGTGCCCGGAATTAATTTCCGAAGTTTGGCTCGGGTACGTTCAGTGAACGAACGAGCGGGAATTCCTAACTTTTGATCCGGTGCTCGGAATTGAAATCTGAGGGCACCGATGAACTCGCAGCGCCGATATTCGCTTAAAGAGACCTTTTCGGAAGTTGCGTTTGTTGCGGGTTGAATGTTAGATTTTGGGTTTTTAGTTTAAGTTAAATAAAATTCGTGAAGAACAATTTTATTTTAACTTGTTAAATCCTACCAAAGGGGGTTGGAAGTGGGACCCACATCCACTTAACCTCCCTTGGGAGGATTAAGTGTGGTGGGGCCCACACGAAGCTCCCAACCTTTCAACTTCTCCCAACTCCCCTAACCCCTCATTAAATGACATGAGTTATTTAATTTTGGAGTTAATCCTTTTGAATTTCAAACTTTTGAAATTCTAGTGTGTTGATGTGATAATAAAATAAGATGGTGTCTTATTTTATTTTGGTTAATTGTTTTGTCTTATTGAGAGGTGGAGAGCTTTTCCTTCTTCTTCTTCAACTCTGACGAAGATCACGAAGAACGCTCAAGTTCCGACGAAGAACGCCGCTCCGCTCTTCTTCGTCTTCCGTGTCAACGAGAGGGAACGCCGCTACCTCCTCGGATTCCCTTCGTCGACATAAGAAGTTTCGCCAACGACGTATCGCATCGGACGCATCTCTTCGTCAACGGATTTGACGAACGACGACCGCGACGCCCGACCTCCGCGACGTCGTCTTCCGCGGAACGTAGACAAATCTTCGAACCTTATACCAAGGTAGGGGTTGTTGTTTTATTCTTTAATTATTCCATTCTTGATCGTGGATCTAGCATGTCTAACGTGTGGTTTTTGAATACTTTAAGTTGTGTTTTAACGTGAGGGGGGCCGGACCGCATGAACACGGCCGAACCCCCTCCTCCGTTCTTGGTGTTTAAATTTGTGGATGAATCAAGGTGGCGTGGTGCCGTCGCACCACGCGGTTATTCGCCCAATCAAGAACGCGACGCCGTCGCGCGCACCCCATGGAAGAAACATCAAGAACGCGACTCCGTCGCGCCGCGTTGAAAGAAATCGAGGTGCGGCGGAGGGGCGCGGTGCCGTCGCACCGTGCCGGATGACGAATACCGCGGCCGGTTCCGGGCCGCGGAAAATCGAGGAGACCGGCGGCTGGGCCGCCGACGTCGGAAGCCGAAGAGGGGACCGGATTTTTCCGGTCCCGTTGGAGAAAACCGGCCGGCCAGCTGGCCGGCCGGATGGCATTAAACCGGGGGAATGAATCCCCCGGCCAACTCACAAAACCCCCCTCTTTATGAGGGGGGGGGGGGGGGTTCCTTGAGGGGGGGCAGGCGGCTCCCCCGATTCCTACAAATCAAGCCCCCCATGTGGGGGGGGGGGGGGGGTTTGCAAAAAGGGGCGCGACATATAGCCGCACCGTCTTTCCAATCAGCGGGGGCTTTGCCCCCCGCGTGCAGCCACCGTGCGGCGCCAGGCCGCCGCGGCCCCCGCGCCGCCGCGCCGCCGGCCGGCCGGCCGGGCCGGGTCGGGTCGACCCGGTTCGAGTCGACCCGGTTCGGGCCGACCCAGGGGGGGGGGGGGGGGGGTCGGGCCGGGTCGCCCCGGACCCTGACCCCCCCGTTTCGAAGCAGTTTCGGTCTTTTGGCCATAACATGAGCCACGGACCTCCGATCGACGAACCGTCAGCGGCAATGCGATCCTTGGATCGAGACGGTCGTTTTGGTATATCACACTCAAGGTTTCGGATTACTTTGAGTTCGGCCGGGTTGGTTCGTTCACGAAACCAACCGGGCCTTCGGAGCGGAAACGCTCATAACTTGAGCTACGGACGTCCGATTGACGTGCCATCAGCCGTGTTGTGTTCCTCTTAGTGAGACGGATCTTTTGGCATACTCCGCCCGAGGTTTGGACGCAGGTTGAGTACGGTCAGGTTGGTTTTGCCTTAAAAACCAACCGGGCCCCGGGGACGAAAATGCCAATAACTCTCAGACCGGGCGTCCGATCGACGCGCCGTCTGTTGCGTTGAGTTCCTGTTGACGATACGGAACTTTTGGATACATCAACTCTGGACTTTGTGACAGTTGATGTATCAGCCTCTCGGCTCGTGGAGCGAACCCTCCGAACGAGCTTGCTGTGTGCGGGAACCCTAGTGCTGGCTACGACTATGACTGTGACTACTGCTACTGCTACTGCTACTGCTACTACTGCTACTGTGACTGCGACGACAACAGTACAGAGATCCTGTGTGGATTCGACGACGACTACTACAGCACTCAACGATCCTACGTGGATCAGTGCTACAGGTCCTGTGTGGGCCCGAACCTGTGTGGGTCTGATCCTGTGTGGGTCCTTGCGCTCAGCGGTCCTGTGTGAACCAGTGCCTACAGGTCCTGTGTGGGCCCGATCCTGTGTGGGTCTTTGCGGGGGTTAGTTACCTATCGATCCTTCGTGGGTCCGACGACTTAGATGGATCAGAGATCATCTTTATCGTCCTTTGAAGAAGTATTCCTGTGTGAGCTGAATCTGTTGCTTTCCTGTGTGGATTGTATTGTGCAATCCTGTGTGGATTACGTTTTGCTTTCCTGTGTGGAATACGTTTACTTTCCTGTGTGGACTGAGTTGTACTTGGGCTCGGAGGTTGGAGCGTATTTGAATTGATGACTTAGGTATATGTATGGGCATATATCTAAGCAGTGTTGGTTGTTACTTCGTGATTGTACCTTTGTTCGTGGTTTATCCTTTGTGGATTTTGAGAGACCTTCAGGGGTCTCGGGGTCCCTACTGAGTAGCTTATACTCACCCCTGCACGGGCTTTGCCCGCACTACGTTGTGTTGGTTGCAGACGACGGACAACGTTGACCTTAGCTGAGGCTTGCAGAGCGGGACGGTACCCGGAGGTGGACCACTGGGCGGGACGTGCTCGGAGCGGAGGGCGGGACCCGTGGAGCAGAGGAGATATCTGTACCCACCCTTCAGGTGGGATTTCCAGTGGACAGCTCGGTGTAGCGGCTTTTACTTTTCAGTTGTACTATGTTCTTGTTTAGTGTTTACATTCCGCTTGCTTACTCTGTGGTGTTTGTTTACTTTACAAAGGCAATGCCTTCCCTTTTTACCGGGATTTACGCCTTGGTGCTAGTCGCCAGCCCCTGGCCTATGGAAGGCAGGCTTGGGGTAGTCATGGCACGGACCCCGAGGGCGGGTCGTGACATTCTTGGAAGGTAGAAATGAATTTTTGTCAAATGAGTTATGTCCAAGACGTAAAATTTGGGTTCGAATTTTTTTAATTAAAAATAATATTAATGAAAAAGTTTTCTTCATGGTTTCATTGAAATATGCCCATGTTTTGGATAAACAATTTTCAGGAAATGCACCCAATATATACTGTTTACATGGATTATCCAAATATATTTTCGGGCTTGAAAAATAAGGTGAAATCCATAAAATGATCTATGTACGAAGCCTTCAATTTTTTATTAATTTGTTGCATGATTTTGAAAACTGCACCCCATCCATTCTTATACCGTTCACTAGCCTGTTATTTTCATGATTCATTTATTTTCAACATGATACAACAAAAAATGAAACCCAACTAAAATTTAACAAAATGGGAAGGGTCCTAGGAGTACATATAAATAGTAACAAAATGTTACAAATATAACATTGTTGAGCATAATCATCATTATCATATCATTTGAATGCATTAACATAATGAGTTAAACATTTGATAATGGAAGGGAATATGAAAATTCATAAAATTGAAGCATAATGTCTTAGATGTCAAATTTTACTCGTAGTTGTGAACAAATCATGCATCATGTTCACACAAGACATATGTTCATAATCGTAACATCCTGAAGGTGATAAAAGATAAAATAAAATTCACTTATATTTCACATTATCTTTTGGTATACATCATATTACCTCATTCATTTGAATCTTATTATAATTGTGGTCCCACTAGTCACATCATATAATTTATATAGTCATTAATTCCATATAGAATGTATAATAATCACAGTCTTGAAATAAACAATAGGAATGGAATTATTTTCATAATTTTTCTAAATCAAACATTCATGAATAATATTTTGGGCTCGTAAATGGAAAATAGAAAAAAAAATATTAGGTATATGAAGCCTCATTATTGAGTGATGAAGAAAAAACTCATGAGAGATAAATTATGTGTTTGGAAAGAAGGGTTCTTTGAAAAATCATTTTATTTATCCAAAAATCATGTATTAATCATGTATTTCTTTAAAAGAATAAGGAATTTAAATTTGAGGAAGATGATATAAATATTAATAACATGTAAGAGTATATAACCCATTGAATGGATTGGTTTACAGAATTACCTTTACCTTAATTCCTTTCCAAATTCAATCATTTTTTAGCATCCTAAATTATAAAAACATATTTCTTAAAACAATGATTTAGAAGATAATTATTGTAACACACACAAAGATATATATATATATATATATATATATTTATAAATTATAATCATTTTATTATATTTCATATTTTTCATTGAGGAAATTGGATCATTTGAAATCATATATTTCGTGAAATTTTCTCATTTCAGTTTAATGTCTATATTTTATTAAATTTGATTTATAAATTAGTATAATAAATTCTAGAAGCTTATAATGAACATAATTACATGTTTATTAATTATATATATCTTATAAAATCTTTTCTAGAGGATTTTTAAATGGGTTTGAATGGAAATATCTCTGTTGGTGGGTAACTGACCATTGGTGGGACATTAAAGAGATAGTGTGAAAGAGATGTTCAATATAAATAATTATATATATAGTATGATAATACATTCAATAGGCTAATAAAGATAAATTTTAGCATAATTATTAATTAATTATTTTAATTCATTCTTATGAATTAGTTGGTGGTAAATTAAATAGCATAGTAAGAAGAATTAAAAAATAGAGAAGAGGGGATCTGAACATACATAATCCTGAGTGTAGATTCACTTGTATGACACTATAACTTCTTGATTGTTGGATTTATTCTCATCCAAGTTGTCCCTATGTATTTTGACTTTCTTGATAGGGAGAATTTGAGCCTATATTAGACTTATAAATTTGTGGGATAATATAATTTCTATTGTAAGGGAGAGGGGGTTTTTATACGTGAGGAGAGTGGTATTTTTAAAATAAAATATTGAATAAAATAATATATCAAAGTTAAAACCTATAATAGTGATTGTTTTATAATATATATTATTACTTTAATATTATATAATGATTTTAATAGTTTAAATACCCTTTATAATTTGAATTCATTAGTTTACTAAAACGTAATTTGGAATGTAAGAAAATATGTTATTTTATGGAATCACTGTTAACTTTTGGTTATGTTTGGAAATTGAGGCTATTTTATTTTAATAAACTATTAATGAAATTGAATATTCCATGTTTTCACATAAAGTCATCTAAGGAATTATTTTTTTATTACATCTTAAATGATGTCAATTAAGATAAACAAATTATTTTAAAAATCAGTTTTCTAGTATTCACTAAAAAATTTATGCATTTCAAAAAATTAACAAATAAATAATGGTTGAATGATTTGAAAATAATGATTTGAAAAATGATATTCACATTAGAAAAACAAATTTATCAAACAGGTAATGTCAATTTTTAATAAAAAATTTATGGATTTTATAAAATACATTAAAAATATGATTATTAAAAATGTGCATATTTTATCAATGAGTTTTTTAATCATGATTTATTTTTTTCATTATTAATTTATAATTATATAAGGTAATCATAAAAAATATGAATTATATAAAAAATTATTTATTTTTGGTTTTTTTACTATTCCAAAGATCATATTATTTTTTTTGTAATAGTTAGGTTACTATTCTAATAGACACATTACTATTCTAGCGGTTAAATTATCTCCAATAAAAAACCTTGACTTAATTTATTCATTATTCAAATAAACTACACTAAATGTTCTAAATTTCCAGTTTGAATAATTTTACTTGGATTTCTAATATTATGATTCTTCCCTATAATTTCTTCAGTGAGCGATGATTCTAGTAGATTGGGGCTATCTATATTTTCACATTTTATCTTTGATATTTTATATTTCTTGTCCAGTTATAATGAATGTAAATTTAATTGGTTTCATCATGTTTAATGTAATAGAATTTGTAACAAAACAATGTCTTTGATGGTTTCTATATTTTTTTTGTGTATAACATTCATAACAAGAAAAATGGGCTATTTCACATTTCAAAACTATTGAAATAGGGCCTAAAACTGTGTGTGTAGGCTATGACCATAGTTTTACCCAACCGTGGGTTCTAACTTTGTGCTAGTAGGGTTTGACCTATGGCCAATGTTTTAACCATGGAAATAAGTGTCTCTATTTTCAACCACGGCAGTTGACCTATGGTCATGGTTTTAATCATGGAAACATGTGTCCTACCTCCACGGGTTTGAAAACTATGTTTATAACCCTAGAAAACTGTGGAAATATCTTTAAAATAATATGTGCCTACCCATATTTGAACCCAGCAACTCCCCTTCATATTTCAGCACCCAAACCACTACACCATCAACTATCTTTTGTATATATATATAATATGTCATATATATTATTAAAAATAATGGAAATATCCTGAAGACCATGGAAATAGTGCTTCCCGCTATTTTTTGGCAGGAAATGTTTCCTCCCATGCAAGGGCGGGACACCTATGGCCAATGTTTTGAAAATCATGGTTATATCACTTCAAAAGAAGGCCAATAGTCACGGTTTTAAAACCATGGCTATGTGCTACATAACCATGGGTATAGGTGTGGGCCATTGCCACAGTTTTTAAAACTATGTCTATAGCCCAAGAAATAAAGACCTATAGCCACGATTTTAAAACTGTGGCTATAGGCGACATAATCATGGTCGGAGCCACCAATAGCCAAGATTTTAAAATAGGGTCTATAAGTCTGTGGTCGTATCTTATTCTTGTAGTAGTAATTATATAATATAAAAAATAGACATTTATTCAAGAATAAAATGTTACTAAAATAACTATTTCTCTGTATATAACATCCTTCTGATTAAGAAATAAATTAATAAATTGGATTAATGAGATGGTAGTCTACCATACGAATGATATATGTTATCATTTATTCATTTTGCTGTAAAGTTATATTTTTTATGATATATTAATTTTATAGAATGGTTGATATTTCTTAAATATTATATATAAACATTAAATTAATCTTTATTAACTTTAATGTAATGTGTGAGTGAAATATAAATCGCATCGCATCGCGTGGCTGTAGTCCACCATACAAAAGAATAATGTTATTATTTGTTAAGTGTATTATATGGTAGGATTGTATATAATATATTTCATTAAGAAAATTATTATAATTTAATGATAATCATATATAAACATAAAATTATTCATTATTAACTTCCATGTATTATATATGTTAAAAGAGAATAACATCACTATGTGGGGAGATAGTCCACCATATACATGAGAAAAATTTGTGTATTCTCTATCGAATGGTATGCTATATCGAATATATAATATTATAAATCCATAAGTATAGAAAATTATAGACATAATATTTTTTTATTATACATAACATTGTTTCTATCTTTGGGAAGTCTTGATGAAAAATAAATTGCATCAGTTTGAAAAAATATATACAATATTACACATGATTAGTGGTTTTGGATCCCATTTGAGGGTGGACAATGTGTTTTTAGGCTACTCCATTAATATAAATATATCAATTTTTGTAATGTAATTAAATTATTATATCATCAATGTTTACTAATATATTAATTAGGTTAATAATAAAATAAAATAAAATTCTTTGTTATGGAAATTGCATCTTTTTCGATCAACATCATTAGGTTTTCCTAAGAGAATTATTAGGATTGTCTTCTAACAACACAAATTTTTATTGTTCTATGGTATATAAATATAGGATTTATTTTTAAATTAAATGGATAAACATATTGGTTTTGGATGTGTAGAAATGAAATGAGTTGGGTGGTAGTTTATTAATGAAAGAGAGGTCATGTATGATATTTCTAGAAGGACAAATTAAACACAATTTTTCTCATAAAAATTGATCAAAAATTTAATATTATTTAACAACATAAAATAAAAATCAGATATAATATAATAAAATACAAATTAGACATTTTAGTTCATTTTTATTACAGATCATTTTCGTTTAACCACTAGTAAACTCGTTTTTATATTTTGCACAATAAATATTTTTTACTATTTTTACACTAAATAATGATAAAAAGGTATGATGACCTTATTATAAAACATAATTTATATTGATTAAAAATATTTAATATATTTTTCAAATTCAATAGATGGACATGGAATATTCAAATTTAAATTAATGCGACTCCAATGATGAAAAAAATAGTATTCATGAAATACATTTATAAGGAAATGATGATAATATATTAACTATATTTCATTTAATTATAATTAAATGAATTAAAATTAATATATATATTTATATATTCTATACCTTTAATGTAAATATTTCCCATTTATGGGCATTTAAATTAATGATAATAGAGAATCATTATGCACTTTGAAAATGTATTTATAGAAATTATTTTTTATGACTATTAACAAGAATATTAAATAATACATTATAAAAATTATTTATTTTCAATTAATTTTATTCAAAAATAATAATAAATATGTCAATTTCGAAAATTATTAAAATAATAATTTAAAATAATATACTAAAAAAATTCTTCTAAAAAATTTGTATTATTTACTATTAATTGACATATAATTTTTTGTAAAAAATAAAAATATATAACTTTTGGTTAAAATTTATATGATCATTTTATAAATTATTTTCATTTTATAAAATATTTTTCTGAAATATAAATGAAATAATAAAAAATATTCACATAATGAAGTAAAATTCATATTTTGAAGAAAATATCTTTGATAAATTAATGGGATTTTATTAAAACATAGTGACATGTTAATTTGAATTTATAAATAAATTTATATTTATTAGAACCACTTTATATATTTTAATATATTATTTAATCCAATTAATACCACCCAATAAAATATCTTGGTTAAAACATTAATATTATTTGTGTGTATTTTAATTATATTTTTTTAAAGGTAGTGTGTGTGGATTGCGCTATTGAACATTGTTCTATTATATCAGGGTGTTACATTATAACACCAAAATAATAATTTACTCAAAATTATATGTTTCTCGTAGTAGTTAATGGTTTAAAATTAGAATGATTCCTTTTTGAAAACCACATATAAATGTTTTTTAATAAAACATTCCCATAAAATCAAGGAATGTAAAATATGAAGGTAATTATAAAACTAGGTTTCCATATATGAGAACATTTGTGGAAATATAATATATGAAAATGTAAGTAAATAATTAATAAATACAAGTATGTAAATGTATCATTTATGACAATAAATTTAATTATAATTAAAAATTGAAGAAAAAAAACTATAAACTCGTGATGAATTAAAGGAGCATTTAATCATTAAATATAAGAAATCAGAAAATATTTTTTTCATTATTATTTCCATAGTGTTAAGGTATATATTTAACTTCTAGAATAAAACAAAAGCACATATAGTTACATGAAAATTATAATTTCTTATATTAAGTGTTTCCATAGAAATATCAAATTTTCTCTAAATGATGTGAATTGAATGTTTATTTTTTTCATCACGAAAAAATATGAACATATAATTAGTTATATAATCAACAAAAATAATATCAATATATTATTCTATACTATAAAAAAACTAAATAATTACAAAAAATTTAACAGATAATAAATTAATCCCTAATATCATAATATTATCTCCCAATGATCATATTATTCTATTTGTTACATGTATTTCAACAAAAAATATCAGGTTACATCCATAAAAAACATAATTCACATTCTTCCCCAATAATCCCTTAAATTAATCCTCATGGTTATATATACATTAACATAGTAATGCTTCTCCTAACATACAATGAATATCATTAAATATATTTGATTAACAAAATATTTATTTGTTAAATTATTTATGTAAAAATAATGGCATATTAACCCTTAAATTACGATGTCCAATGGTAGTCACTTCACCCTTACTACGATTCGATTAATTGAAAATGACCAATAGCATTATAAGATGTGATGTGTTGTCACCTAACATGTAGGTGTCCATTTTTTAAATCTACTGAAAAACATAAGTAATACACACAATCCTAATTCACCGCAATCATATAATTTTCTAAAAATTATAATAAAAATAATAAAAAATACATTATTAGTGGAATCTATTTTTATTTTGAAACTATATTTTTTTAATAAAACTCATTATTTTACAGAAAATATTCAAATTATATCATCATCAAGAACATATAAATTATTATATTTTTCCCGATTATTTGATTTTATATAGATTATCACATTACTAATAAATCATGTTTCTCTTTAATTACTTCCATTTAAAATATTCATTAAAATCGTTATTAAAAAACATCAATATAATAATCCTTTTTAACACATTTCATGAATCACATATTTTTTGAATTCCAATACATCTACATTTAAATCATTCTAACTCATATGTATTCCATTAAAAAGTATTCATCATCCTATTCCTTAATACCATGATACTTTAATATTTAATTTATAGTCTCTTCATCCTCAAATAAAAAACCATTACTCAAACAAGCCTATTTATCTTTTAATTGATACTTCACCCATATCCATATATTTTTATAATGGACAAATGTTCCACATTAAAATATATCAACATTTGATGATTCCATAGGGAAACCATTATTAAAATACATTCAATTAACTAAACATTTAATTTTTACTCACAAATTACTTACTACATGTGATTTTATCCACAAATAATTTGTCTTATACTTACTTTGAAACATTCCCCTAATACCTTCATCACACATTTGAGACATATTAAAAAATGAATGTACATTTCTTTGTGGTCTCCAAAAACCCAACTCTTAGTCAAATATGTCTTCATCATACTTTGTATGTCTAAGAGTGGCTTATAGTTCATTTTGTAATCATATATTATGATAAAAAATTAGGTATAATCAATAGATATTTTAGTCTATTAATCTTCCATTTTTATTCTCATAAACAGTGTTAAACCCTGGGATTTTTTTCAAATAAATTTAATATTTAATATTTTTTTCATTCCAATAAACATAAATTTAATATTGTGTTACATGAAATACTATTTTAATCTTATTTTACAAAAACCCTTTAGTTTATCTTATTTTACATGTGTTAAAATATTTAAAAGAAACATGACATTCTATTAAAATATCACTATAGTTAACATCATATAATTAGAAAAAAACGTATTAATAGGATTATCTATAGTATGAAAATGAATTTTGAAAACGTTTATACTAAATATGTTATCTTTTTTACAACTAATTAAAAATTAAAATAAAAAACATTTGAAAATATAGTCATAAATTTATTAAAATTAAAATTATGTGAGAAAATTAGTTTTAAAAAAATTTAGATAAATACATTTTTCTTAACGAATTTAATTTAATTTATATATTATTTATTCATTATAATGTTTTATCTTAATTTTATATATTATTTAAATAAGAGATAAAAATTAATAAAATATTAACCCTTTATTATTCCAAAAATAATATTGTTATCCTTATGAGATATTATAAAAAAATAATTCAGGAAAAATATAAATTTTTTTTAAATAAAATTAAAATTTCAAATCATCATTTAAAATTTATCAAAGGATTTAATTTTATAATTTTTGGAGATTTTAAATATTTTAGTGAATAATGGAAAATAATGCTTTTTTTAAAACATTAATTTTGTTTAAATAATCTATAATTTTCCATCTATATAAAATAAATATTTTAATATAAAAAAGATTATATTTTATGTCAATTTATAAAATATAGTTCACTAAAATAATTTTTATTTAGATTTTGGATATAATAACTATTAATCTTTTGATAATATTTTCCTAGAAAAACCACTTTATCGTCTCGTTAATGGGATTGAATTTATTGTAAAATTTTCCACTTATATAAATGAAATATTAAAATAATTATTCAATATATTGAATAATAATAATTTATATTATCTAATACATTAAAAATAATTTTTTCCATATTGAATATTTAAAACATTATAAATTATTTTCCACGGTAATGTTGAAAATGGGTTTATCTTTGGTTAAACTAAAAATATAATTGTTATAAATGATAAATTACTATTAAAACATTATAAATGTGAAAATATTTAAAACTTATTTCTTATATTATTTACACTAGACCAATTGGGGTCATTTTATAATTTTAAAACAATGCTTCTGCATTTTTCTTATCAAAATTTACTTGTGTGCAACAGAACACACTTGTAAAAGGCCACCCACATTCCTCTATAATTAACACTTTCAAAACCCATTGCATGAGAAGATACCTTCAAAATTAAATTTATTACAACCTTAATTTAATCCTAGAGGCCTTAATATTTACATTAATACAACCTATGATTCCTTTTTGGTGAAGACTAATATATGATTTTGGATGAAGAGGTAGCATCCAAAACTGAGCATTTTATTTTATATCCTCATATATCTCCTTCAATTAATATTAAAACATATAGATATAATATCTCAATTTTATTCCAAATCTATATATGTTTTTATATTATGGTAATTAAGTAAATCCATTTTCTCTTAAATCAAATGGGATATGAAATCATCATTCATGTGTATAGTGAACAACCTCCTGGTGAACTGATGTTTTTTGATTCCACCACCACCACTCATAAATGGATATAATGAAAATTTAATGGTGTAAATATTATATTTATTGAATTATTATTACTTTATAATTATAACACCTCATATAACTTCATACCTCCTAACCTATTGGAAAACAATAATGTTTCTCTTTTATAAGATGAACTAACACCACATGAGATGATTTTAATTGTTTTTAATTTTAATTTACATAGATTGAAATAATGATAGTTGTAAAGAATAAATATCATGTTTTTAATGTAATTATAATTACATTATTATCATATAAATTACACCTACTTAATTTTCTTTCGATATGGTTTATGATGACGTCATTAGGGCGTACCGTGGACTACCCCTTGAGAAGAAATGTGATTATTTTTTATATACTATTTATAACGAATATAATAGGGATATGTATAAATAATTATACATTATTTATATATACATAGAATATACTATAATGGTACTGTTCATTTTACCTTATTTATTTCATCCCATAATGAAAATGAAAACAATTTTCGTGCATATGTTCGGTTTAACAACACCATGAACGAGATTCTTCGTATTCTATAGAAATAATTTACATATATAGAAAATTAAATATTTAATGAAAATTTATTATATTAATATCATGGAAAACATTATTGTGAAGATTTATCCAAGTTATGTTTACTATAATTAATAAAAATTAAAAATCTAGAAATTTATTAAAAACAATTATGTTATTACCTTTACCCTAATTTTTTCACGGAAATACTGATAAACGGGTAATAAATGGTCATATGTACATCATATATGGAATTATATATATGAAATTATTTATATAATTTATTTAAAATAAATATATATTTAATGTATATTTTTTATAACATGTACAAAGAAAGTAGAGACATAGGGTAATGAATTTTTAGTCTCCCTTTTATTTCGAGAAGACAAATGAAAATTCACCACTTGTTTCTTTTATATGGTTTATATAATGAGAATTTAAAATTTTTTATAATGAAACTAATTATTTTTATTATATGAATGTTATATTTTATGTTATTATTTATAGGGCCTTATGATTCTAGTGATTACCAATATGGTAATGGATTTCCATCTCATAATTATTTTTCAATGAGACACATAACTAATTCGAAATTATATTATTTATGAGGTGTATATCATATTCATGAATATATTTTAAAAATAATTTAAATAAAATAATTGGGATTTATATATTCATTTTATGATCTTCTATAATGGGTTTTTTGTTTAAATATTTCCTATTTTTTAATTTATATTCTTACAGTCTCATTATTTATTATAAATTTTTATCATTATACTTGTAGTGATGAAATATTCTAATGTATCTCACAATAAACTCATGAATTTTATTATCCTAAATATATGTCATTAGAATAAATTTTTTCACTTTAATTTGTTCTTCATTTTAGTAAATTATTAATCATTATATTTTTATTAAAAAACAACTTAATTTCATTCATTGATTGAACACACATTTTTATTCCAAAAACATGTTTCATAAATTTTTTATGAGAAATGTTTTTGAAATACATCAAATAATTTTTTGAATAATTAATTATCCAAGATATTTATTTTTTAGAATAATATAAATAGAGTTTTTTAAATATCTGAGGTTTGTATTTTATTGAAATGAAAAAAGATTCATTATTTAAAAAATCAATGATATGAACAATATTTATGATATCTTGTCCTCTTAAATATTTTAAGCATCTGATAAATATTTTAAAAGTTTAATTAGAATAAATTTCATCCCTTATTATTTGTAAAATTATTAGATTTTAAATATTTTAAATTAAATTTGAACTTTAAGTTTAACATATTTTATTTTTTAAAATGTGATTTAAAATTTTAATACAATATTTTATAGGAGAAATTTTCCACATGATGTTTTAAAATCATTATCCATAAAAGAATAAATTATTTGATGTTTATTATTAATTACTAGATTAATGATTCAAGGATTACATTCTTATTCATTCTATGAGGGGTATACATTTATAATGAAAATATTTATACGAACTCAAATTACTTTCCACTAGTAATACAATGATAAAATACCTAAAAACCCACTTATTTGCACAATATATTTCATGATTAAATGATTAAATGATAATGATAACTAGATTTTTCACATAGTTTTTGATATTATGATATTTTTATGAAACCCATTTCATTTTATTGTCTACTATATTATAAAAGTTTTTTGATCTTATGGAATAAATATGCATGACTTTCATTATGTGGCTGGTGGATGATTTATCTCCCTCCAATTCATTAGGTAACAATTTATATCTTATAAGATTTATTTTATTATGATATTATGTGAAACTCATTTATTAAGGGTATTTTCCTCTATGATGGTTTTTTTGAGTGAGCCTTGACTATTGTGATGGTATGGGGACAAATCCCATTCAACTATGATAGCCTTTATTATAAGACGAGACCAATATAGATATGATTTTTTATGTTTATGTTTATGCAATAATTCTATTTCTTATTACAATTTTATGGTCTCATGGTTAATTTTAATCTATTTTATAATGATTATTTCATTATGTGCATCCATTCTATTTTCCATGACTCATTATTTTGATATCTGACATGTAGGTTATGTTTTCACAATCAATGCTCACATTACAACACCCCTATTATGATATCATGGTTGTGTTTCTTCTATAGCCTTAATAATCATATGTGATTATCCATTCTTATTTTTTCCCATATGTTATGAATAAATGTTTTATGTAGGGAATTTATGTAAGGGGTACTAAATGGGAAAATTAATGTATTAATTATTTAAGATATTTCACTAAATAATAATATTATGCACCTAGTATATAAAGGAATTAAAACATTATGAATCTCAACTATTTTTTTGTAATGTAATGAATAATTATATAAAAATATTTAATACCATTTTATGAGGTTTAATTTTCCATATAGTTGGTATTATATGAATGGTTTAGTTGACCTTTAAAAAGTATGGTGAGAAAAATTTATCAAAATACTAATTGATATTTCTTTTGATATCTCTAGTGATGTATCAAAGGATATATATAAGTATGAGTAAATGTATAGTAGAATTTACTTTTCTCTATGTACTAGAAAATTGAAGTAGTTTCTATTAAATTAAATTCATGTTTTCATATTAAATATGGATGTGGCTCATTCACAATAGTGCCTAGGTTAATAACTCAAAATGGGTACATTTTCAGAAACTCTATCATCACCTAGGACAAAAAAATAATCATCATTTCTGAACACATGGTATAACACTCATAATTTATATGGTTTGTAAATTCATAAATTTATTATGATGCACCATGATGGATTTAAATAATTTCCATTAATGCCTATAGATAATCCGACAATGTCATAGATTAAAAATGATTCATGATTTAGAAATCCTATATGTGATTTTTATTGATTATGTGGTTTCCAATTATGATTATGGATTATGGACAATAATTCTTTTGGTTTATCAAATTTTGGCAACTAGTAGGAGCATGATCATCAAGGAATTAATGTGAATGAAATTTGATGATAAGAAACAAAATGGTTTGAAAACATGATTAACAGATAAAATGATTATTCTCAATAACATATCATGATATATTATTAACAACATAAACCTTAACCAACTCTCAAACTCACAAAATAAGTGAAGTAGAGTTATTATTTTATTTTTAATGGTAGTAACCATAGAGAAAATATTACTCAGTTTACTATATGTCTAGAATGTTGTATGAGGAACCCAAGGGGATTTAATAAAGGAACCAACATTTTTTTACTTTGTAAAAGTAGATAAAGAAGTTAATTAAAAATAAAAATTTAAAACGTAGGTTAACCCCATGGATGCGAAAAATATTATCCTTAATATAACATCGATGGTTCTATGATTCGAATGTGGAATGTATTAGAATGTTGAAAATTGTTTCCCTATGGGGAAATATCCTGAAATTGAATCCATAATAATTTAAAGTAGACGTTTTTATTATTCATTATTAAGATGATATAAGTTAAATACGAATGGTATGATGTATTTTAAAATTATTTATTATGTTAAACATGGGATGCAAGATTAAATTCATATTGATTAAAATTATGACAAGATTCATATATAATATTTAGGGAAGATGTATAGTGGAATAAGATGGGGAATCCTTGTTTATGGTTTGAGAAGGGAGTGGTATGATTGATGTTTTTCTGTATTTAAATTCAAAAATATGTTTATTATTCCTGAAATATATAATGAATTTTTAGTATATGTTTTTAATTAAGGATTTGAAAAAATATGATATATAGTGTTTGTGGACAAGAAAAGTGATTTAACGGAAATATGATATTATTATTAATGGAATATAAACATTTCTGTGTTCATAATGTTTAATTTTATTATTTTATAGATAATAAGAAAATTATTAAGAAAAAATTAAATAAGATAATATTAATGACCATAGAATAGATTAATTAATTAGGGAAAGAGTTTATGATATCTTTGATGGTGTTTATTAAATTACTGTAATTATTAATTATATTCTATAATATATGGTTTTATTCAATGAATGATGAATCATATATGTTTTAATTAAATTCTTATGGTAATTTAGGTTAAAAACATGATTTGAGAAAAGATATTACTATGGTATTCCATTAATTGGTATGTGACATATTTAGATAAATTAAAATATTATGTGAATTAGTGTTATGTTTTTTAATGACTTTCATTATAAATTTTACATTTTGTAAGAGTTATAAGGGTAACTATTTAGGGAATGATTTATGATTTAAATTTAATGAGGTTTTTTATTTTAATTTATTATTTCATTATATAATGATTTATGAATGATGGATAACAAGTGAAAAATGCATTGAAATTGATAGAGATGGATGTAATGAATTATCAATATATTGTAGATCAAGTTATATTTATAGATTCAGGAATAAATAACTCCTTTATATTTCTTGAAGAATGATATTAATTTTTAATTTATTAAATAAAAAAATTTATTATGTTCTACATATGGTACAATGTAAATAAAATCCCAATATGTTTCAGTCCATTTGAAATTAATGATCATATTTGGATAATATCCTATCAATTGGTACTTCCACAAAATATCCCTCCGGATTATAATGTGTTCAAAAAGTCTCTCTTAAGGATGTATATAACTGATCTATCACAAGTTCCTCACTCATATGTCATACCACTAGGTGATAATATTTCTTATGAGGAAACCCCTGTAGAACTTATGGACCAAATAGAGATTGTTCTAAAAAATAAAACCATACACCTAGTCACTATTTCTTGTGTGAAAAAACCATCTTTTGAAATATATGTGGGAAGCTAAGGATGTAGTGAGGTAGAGTCAACCTCATTGATTGACACATTATTTATGAATTTTGAGGATGAAATTAATTTCTAGGGTGTAGAACGTAACGCCTCAAGATTTTGTGAAATAATTCTTGAAATTAAATTTAATTATTTTAAAATAAAATTATTACACACAACACATATTTACAATTATGATACATAAACCACTAGGTTTAGTATGAATTTCATGAAGCATTTAGTTTTCATGCGTTATATAAAACACATAATTTAAACAAAATAAAACATACTATTAAAATATTATTATATTTATAAAATAACCATTCAAATGGTATGTATGAATCAAATTAAATTAATTTTTAAAATATTTTCTTCATCCATGTATATTAAAGAAATTATGCCATATAAAATTATTCAGAAATGAAATTAATAACCATATTAAAGGAAATGAAATCTTATTATGAAAAAATATATTTATGAGCACAATAGTGTATTAGAAGAATTAATTAACTAAATCCATTTTAGTGGATGGTTTTAATTTTATGTATATATTATATATTCAATTATATATTTAAAATATATTATAAGTTATTCATATAAGATATATGAATAAATAATATTTGACACATTAAAAAATGTATCATTCTAAAATGAAATTCGGTATACATTTATGCACATATAATAAAATTAATTTTTTAAAATTTTACAATATTATTTTAGTAAAATAATACTTATTTTTTAAATATTAATATATATATTATCTGGTGGAAAAATTTATATAATTTTCTAAAAAGATAAATATTTCTCTAAATAGTGTAAGATACTAGTTTTTATTGAAAACTATATTTTCATTTAAAATATTTATAAAGATATTCTTCATTTTAAAATTGTTTTAAAATTAAAATTACATAAATAATATATAATTCATAAAAAATATGTAAATGGAAAAAAAAATTTATATATAAATTATATATAATATCTTTTTAAACTATTCAATATTTTCCCATTTCAAGACTATATTTCTTGTTTCGTAAAAAAAATATTGTTAAAAGGATTTTTTCAATTCATTGAATAGAATTTGTAATTTAAGATTCAATATTTGGAACCATAATAACACATAATATCTTCTAATGAATATATAATTTTTTATCAAAAGGAATTGTAAAAACCATATATATATTTTTTAACAAGGTGATGTTAAAAATTAGTCTACCTTGGGTTTAGACTAGATAGATAATGGTTAAATATTAACCTTATCATTAAAAAATAAATTTTGATGGATATATTTTGACCTTATATATTATTTTTTCTATAATTAACCATTTTGGTTCATTTTTAATGTCTAAATATTGGGTACACCTTTTTTTATAGACATTACAAGTGTTCCACCCAACTTACTTATATAATGAAACTCATTTCCCTATACCTTTCAGTAATAAAAACCCCATTTGTATGAAAATTTAATACCGAAATAATATCCTTAAATCACCTAATCATTATTATAAGACTTATTTTTCTAATAAATTTCTCCAAAAAAATCACTTTGGTGAAAATAATAATATTTTTTCAAATATGATTTGATGCCCCTACAAAGTGTTTTATTTTATTTCATATTCTACCTTCTAAAATTATTATTAAATGATGATGATATAATAACATAACTATATTTCATATGTTGGAATCCTATTAAGTAAACGCAATTACCAAAATAAATATATCCACCCATTAAATGTAATGAAAAAATATAGTTCATTTATATGCAGGACTACCACCTCGCAAATAAATGTTATTCATTTTCGATTCGCACAACACATGGATAGATTTACTATTGAATTTATGTAAAATTATAATAGATATGATAATATTATACCCTTAAAATTATAACACCACATATACCTTCTTACCTCATATCATTTTTGAAAACAATAATTCTTCTTTATTGTATGGTGGACAAACATATCAGGAACTGTTGTGATTTGTTTTTCATTTTTTGTTCTTTTTGGATGGAAATATTGATAGACTAAATGAATAAATATGATATTTGTTATATAATTATAATTTTATAATTATTATAACACATATAACCTATTATTTTCCATTAAATGTTGGTTATGATATAATCGTTCATGTGTTTGTTGGACAATCGCCAAACAAAGTGAGGTTATTCGGTTTTCACATATGTCATACACGGAATGTAATAAAGATAAATTTAAATAAAAATATGTAATCAGTATGATATAAATATATTTTGGAATTTTATATATAATTTAATCTTAATTATTTTAATAAAACCCAAAAAATTACAATAGAATGACATTTTTATAACATATGTTAAATGGAATAATGAGTTTTATTTCCTTATAAATGACCACAAGCTTTTATATTTTCTTTCATTACATGCAATACCATGTTTAACCGTACAAAAAATTAGTATTTTTTAATTTATAACCTATCAATTATAATTTAATGTATGGATAATAATAAATAAATTATTAAGATATATTTTTTACTTTTTCTCTCAGGGATAGAAATAAAATAAGACACTTTTAAATGAAAAATAGAATTATTTTTTGAGAAATTTATTTTTTGAAAACATATTTTATCTACTCATTACATAAATAATTTAAAATTAATTTATAACACTCCTGTAAAATATATATAAAATAATCTTCAATTTTAAAATTTGGAAACAAAAATTATCCTAATGTAATTTTATGGGATTTTTTTAAAAATGTTACATTTTTATGAATACTGAAAAATAATAAATTTTTACTGTAAAGTGTCATTTCATTTATTTTTTTTAATAATTAGAAATTTTATATTTTTAAAATTAAAACTATATCAATTATATATCAATTAATTCCATTGAGTTCATTTTCATTATTTATATTATTAATTTTGATATGATAGCATTTTGAACATTTCAACATTTTAACACAAAAAATCATATTTATCATCTCGTCTACAACATAAATTTAGAATACAATTTTAGTATTTTGTAAAATTTATTTTTTAAATTGGATTATATATTTATAGTTATATTATTTTATAAATTATAATAATTTCAATTTTTTTTTTCAAAAAATGAATAGTGAACTACGTAAAAAATAATTATTGTAGTTCAGAAAAAATGACCTTACTTGGGGTTAAACTGATAAGACAATGGTTAAAAGTATTATAAACTATTACAAAGTCTGTATTATGGTACTATTAAAACCATTAAAACTATAAATATCATTAATAATCCATTTTTTATTCAATTATCATATGAAAAGCATGGAAGCACTCAATTCCTCTCAGAAATAATAAGTCTTTGCTCTCCCACACTTATAAAATGCCACATCTATCCTCTATTGGTAACACTATAAAACCAAATATGATCATAAAATAATTATAAAAATCACTTCCTTAATTTCTTAACATAATTCATGGTTAATTGTTTTTGCATGAAATCGACCCTAGAATATTCTTAGTGAATACATAGGGAGGATTCTCAAAAAATTGTTAAATTTCCTCAACAATATTCTTTATTTAATTTTACCCCAAATATATTATTTATTATTAAAACATGTTTATATAATAAAATACATATCATACATATAATTTTATGTTTTTATAATATGATAATTACCGTGAACCATGTCATCTTTCACCAAATGTGTTTTTAAATAATCATTCAAATGTATAGAGGACTATCGCCTTCCAAACTAATGTTGTTCATTTTTTCATTTCCACCTCCAATATTTAGGTCTGATGATAAATATAAATTATATATATTATTTTTATAACATATTTATTCTATTGTAATAATTATATGATATATATATTTTTACCAGCAATTTTTTTTGAAATACGATAACATTGATCATGTGTATAACATACCACATCCTCATGAAGCATGTTGCTTATTCATTCCCTATTGCTTCCAATGGAAGTTGATTAATATAAATTTAGAGATAATAAAAGATATAAATGAAATAATTATAATAATAATGGAGTATTTAAATTTTTTGAAATGTAATATAAATACTTGTTTTCATTCCATTTCACTCATGTAAATATGATAACATCATTTGTGTATGTGTGGAATACCATCTACATAAATCAATGTGGCCAAAATTTCTTCACCATACCACATGGATGTTGTTGGGCGGAAGAAGCGACGAAAATGATGGCAAGAGGGGGGTGAATTGCCTTTTTAAAAAATTGATTAAGAAATTTAAATCAAAGTATAAATGCAGCGGAAAGTAAAGAGGCAAGACACAAGAACTTGATAACGGAGTTCGGCCAAAACCCGGCCTACGTCTCCGCTCCCAACTCAACCGTTGAGAGATTCCTACCGCTTGCTTTTCAATGGTTTTAGCAAGAAACCCACTAGGCTTTAAGGTAGCACTAGGACCTATTACAGCTTGCTTTTATTGGTTTAGCAAGAACCCACTTGCTTTTAATGGTTTAGCAAGAACCCACTAGTCTTTTTACGGGTGAAGACTAGCTCACCGAGACACAAGCCTTTTAAAGGAAAAGCTTGAGAAAACCTCTTCACACCTTAGTGGTGGTGTGAGAACCCAAAGAAGGGGAGATGAGAAAAGAGTTGGGGTTTGTAGGCACAAACCCAATTTTAAAGCTCAAAAAGAGATAAACAATAAAACCCGTAATGGATAAGCCTTGGGCGCCTTTGATTGATTGATGATGTTTGAGGGCCGCTTCCAAGCTTCTATGGAGGTGCTCTTGGATGTGGAAGTTGTTGGAGCACTTTGGGTTCCCTTGGAACAATCCGTCGGAGCTTCGCCAAAGATGTAAAAATGTGTCCGGTGGCTTGTATGTTGTTCCGGGGCTTCCTAGGCCTTTATTTATAGGCTAGGAACCTTCAAGTATCCGTTGGAGGGCTTTGGAGCCGTTGGAAAAGGCCTCGGAGCCGTTGGGAGGCTTTTGGAGTTGACTGGTCAAAGCCAACGGCTAGTTTGACCAGTGCTACCGGCTGGCCGGTACAGCTCCACCGGCTGGCCGGTGCCTTGGCAGTGGAGGAGAAGTCTGGTCCAGGGGCCACCGGTCGACCGGTACATCTCCACCGGCTGGCCGGTGCCTTGGTAGAGAAGAAGAGTCTTGATCCAGGCTCCACCGGTCGACCGATGAGGAGCCACCGGCTGGCCGGTGGAAAGACAGTAGATTGCACTATTTGGGCTGGATGCCACAGGTCGACCGGTGGGGAGGCAGTAGCTACCCCTTGAGTCTGGGTGCCACCGGCTGGCCGGTGGTGAAGCCACCGGTCGGCCGGTGGACTGAATTTCAGTCCATTTCTGCCTCTTCCTTGGTCAACTTCTTGGCAATCAAATGCCTATCAACACAAACACTTAAAACACAATGTTAGATAAAAATGAAAGTGATTGTGATCATGAAAATCAAACAACGAGAGGTTCGAGATGTACAACAATCTCCCCCTATTTTGATGATCACAATCACTTAAACAATTAAAGTAAAAACATGAATTGAAAGGAATGCTTAAATAAAATGAAATGTAAAGCAAAGCATGATCAAAAAAGTTTCTCCCCCAATCAATCAAGAAATTCTCCCCCTTTGTGATTATCAAAATAGAGTGGGGCATAAAACTTGATTGAGGGAAAAATTTGAAAAACAAGATTTTAAACCAATTGAAAATGATACTAATTGTTGGAAATTTTGAAATGAAAAATTGAATAACAGTTTGAATTGAAAGTTTTGAATCAAAAACCAATTGAAAGAGATTTTTGAATTAAAAATTCGAATTGAATATTTTGAAATGAAAAATTTGATACCAAGTGTTGAAATTGAAAGATTGAAAAAAAAAAAAATTTGAAATTTAAAAGCTTAATTTTGAAAGAAAATTTTTAATTCACAAAAAGGCTTAAAAGAACCTAACTCCCCCTAAATAAAAACAACTAATCACCGGGGAGCGGTTTTTGAAACCGTGACAAATTTTGGTCCCGTGAGACTCGCCAAAAGGGATTTTTCAATCCAAATTTGTTTCATGGCGGGTCTTCTCCTATAAAACTCATCGGAAAAGAAAATACTTTTGGGTTGACCATACCGGGCGTTTTTACAATTACATTCATAAATTAGGTGCCCGGTTTTCTTGCAATAATTACAAAATTTATAATCGGAGCTCCCCCTTACAAAAACAGTTTGAGCATGGGAGGAGGAAGCTCGGTTGGTATATCCTAACCCTTGGGTGGTTCTAGATATACGCTGGGAACCAAGCAAATTGTTCAAATTTTGTTCCCCTTGGGTGAACTTAGCAAGGGTCTCCCTAAGGTCTTTGATGGTTGATTCCATGGAATCAACATTTGGAAAATTTTGGATTTTAAGGGACATCTCCTCCTTCTCTTTGAGAAGTTGTTCTTTTTCGGAGGAGAGTTTTTTGAAATTCTTTTTCAACGCGACAAATTTAGAAGAGAGTTCATGAAAACCTTTTTCCAATTGATCTCTAGCAAATGAGAGTTCTTCATAAGAAAGATGATTTAAAGAATTGGAATTTGAAGAACAAGAGGAGGAGTCGGAAGATGTTACCTCATGGAATGCCATTAGGCATTTTGTACCGTTGTCGCTTGAGGAGGAGGAGGAGGAGGATGAGGAGGTGTCACTCCATGTCGCCTTGAGGACCTTTTTCTTTCCTTTCTCCTTTGGCGTGGCCCGTTTCTTGTTGAGTGGGCAATCGGGCTTGTAATGGCCCTTTTCGCCGCACCCGTAGCATTTCACCATGGGCTCGGGTCTTGCGGTGGGTTCTTGCTTTCGATGCTTGCGGGATTTCTTCTTCTTCTTGTGCATCTTCATGAATTTTTGCATTTGGCGGGCGAGATTCTCCATTTCTGAGTCACCGCTTGATGATGAGGAAGGAGATGAGGAAGAAGATGAGGAGGAGCTTACTTCCTTTTGTACCTTGAGGGCGATGTTCTTTGGGGTCTTGATTGGTGTGCCCTCCTTTTGAGCTTGCCTCCTCATCGTGATCTCATAAGTCATGAGAGATCCGATGAGCTCCTCTACCGGCATATTTTTGATGTCTTTTGCTTCTTGAATCGCCGTGACCTTCGGTGCCCATTTGCTTGGTAGGATCCATAGGATCTTCTTCACCATAGTTTCAGCTGAAACATCATCACCAAGGGACTTTCTCCCATTGCACACGTCAGTAAATCGTGTAAACATTTCAGAAATAGACTCATTTGGATGCATTGAAAAAGATTCAAAATCCTGTCTATACATATCTAATCTAGTATCCTTGACTTTATTAGTGCCTTCATGGGTCACTTCTAAAAGCTTCCAAATTTCATGTGCGGAGGTGCAAGTGGATACACGATTAAATTCATTTCTATCTAACCCGCAATGAAGAGCATTCATGGCTTTGCCATCAAGCTCAAAATTTTTAATATCGGCGGGGGTCCATTTGGATTCGTCGGGGGAAGAGAGAGTGTAACCTTGCATGACTATTTTAAAAATGGGATATCCTATACTTCTCAAAAAGGTGGTCATGCGGGTTTTCCAATAATTATAGTCGGTCCCATCAAAAAATGGAGCCCGACCCAATGAGTAGCCCTCGGGGGCGAAAGAAGTTGATGCCATCAAAAAAAGATCTTAACTTTGAAACCGGGTTAAGGAATTACTCAAAGGTCCCTCTGATACCAATTGTTGGGCGGAAGAAGCGACGAAAATGATGGCAAGAGGGGGGTGAATTGCCTTTTTAAAAAATTGATTAAGAAATTTAAATCAAAGTATAAATGCAGCGGAAAGTAAAGAGGCAAGACACAAGAACTTGATAACGGAGTTCGGCCAAAACCCGGCCTACGTCTCCGCTCCCAACTCAACCGTTGAGAGATTCCTACCGCTTGCTTTTCAATGGTTTTAGCAAGAAACCCACTAGGCTTTAAGGTAGCACTAGGACCTATTACAGCTTGCTTTTATTGGTTTAGCAAGAACCCACTTGCTTTTAATGGTTTAGCAAGAACCCACTAGTCTTTTTACGGGTGAAGACTAGCTCACCGAGACACAAGCCTTTTAAAGGAAAAGCTTGAGAAAACCTCTTCACACCTTAGTGGTGGTGTGAGAACCCAAAGAAGGGGAGATGAGAAAAGAGTTGGGGTTTGTAGGCACAAACCCAATTTTAAAGCTCAAAAAGAGATAAACAATAAAACCCGTAATGGATAAGCCTTGGGCGCCTTTGATTGATTGATGATGTTTGAGGGCCGCTTCCAAGCTTCTATGGAGGTGCTCTTGGATGTGGAAGTTGTTGGAGCACTTTGGGTTCCCTTGGAACAATCCGTCGGAGCTTCGCCAAAGATGTAAAAATGTGTCCGGTGGCTTGTATGTTGTTCCGGGGCTTCCTAGGCCTTTATTTATAGGCTAGGAACCTTCAAGTATCCGTTGGAGGGCTTTGGAGCCGTTGGAAAAGGCCTCGGAGCCGTTGGGAGGCTTTTGGAGTTGACTGGTCAAAGCCAACGGCTAGTTTGACCAGTGCTACCGGCTGGCCGGTACAGCTCCACCGGCTGGCCGGTGCCTTGGCAGTGGAGGAGAAGTCTGGTCCAGGGGCCACCGGTCGACCGGTACATCTCCACCGGCTGGCCGGTGCCTTGGTAGAGAAGAAGAGTCTTGATCCAGGCTCCACCGGTCGACCGATGAGGAGCCACCGGCTGGCCGGTGGAAAGACAGTAGATTGCACTATTTGGGCTGGATGCCACAGGTCGACCGGTGGCAGAGCCACCGGTCGACCGGTGGGGAGGCAGTAGCTACCCCTTGAGTCTGGGTGCCACCGGCTGGCCGGTGGTGAAGCCACCGGTCGGCCGGTGGACTGAATTTCAGTCCATTTCTGCCTCTTCCTTGGTCAACTTCTTGGCAATCAAATGCCTATCAACACAAACACTTAAAACACAATGTTAGATAAAAATGAAAGTGATTGTGATCATGAAAATCAAACAACGAGAGGTTCGAGATGTACAACAGATGTTATATATAAATACATTATCTCATATATATTATATTATAATCATTTTAAAGGTAAAATATTATATTCATTCTTTCAATAATGAGCTTAGAAAATCGAAATGTTACCCATGTCTGTCTATGCCCTAATGTTATCATGACCACAAATTAATTAATTTTTCATAGTGATAATTCAAAATAGGTTTTAAAAGTGTAATTAATTGAAAGTTGTGAAAAATATGTCATTATTATTATTATTTGATTGATATAACTATAAAATACAAACATTAATTTTCTCATTAATAATAAATCATGCATGAGAAAAAAATGAAATTAACACAAAAACAAAGAAATTAATGAATGATTATTGATGAATGAGTTATAATAAATTATTAATGCCTAATATAAGATGTTATAAATATTATTAGTTTTATGAACTGATTTAATAACATGTTTAGAAACATTTTACAATATTTTAAGTCATTAAAAAAAATGAATGTGTGAGGTAACATATATGTTAACTGAGTTTCTGTTCATTTGGTTAATATTCAACATGATTTATTTTGGACATTATAATATTATATATATAATGAAATTTTATAAAATAATGATTTATTTAAAAATGATAATATATTTATTTTGAATTAAATAATGTAATTATTTCCATGATCAATAATCAATTCAAAATTATGACTATTCAAATGGTTTGTTTCATAATATCAATCTATCAAGATTTTATAGTCACAATTTTGGTTGAAGGAAATTGTTTTACCATTTCTTAATAAAACCATTTAATTTTATTATCCTCTTCATAATAATGATATTTTCATGTAATAGTAATATTTTTTCAATTATTTGGTACATAAATAATTTTATAAAATGTTTTTATGATAATCCAACTTCATTTTTGTCTTCAGTCGGATACAAGTTGACTTCCAAAACGATGTTTTTAGTGAAAAAATTGATAATGTTTTTAACATTTCAAAAATGAAGTATCAGTCTAATTTTCAACCAATATTTATATTTACACTAAATTTTAGTTGGAATTATTATGTATTTTTCAACGTAATTCTTGTTTGGCTATTAATAATAATGTAAAAGGTGTATTATTTTTATTTTAGGAATAAGAAATATACTTATACTTTTTAGTAAATAATGCTCTGTAACTTTTCACATTAAAGTAATGTATTCCATTTATCGGCATCATGACTATGTTTTTTTAATGAATTTTCCATTTCAATTTTATGAGAATGATTTTATGGAAGATGTTTTCAAAAGTAATTTTCAAATAAAATGATTTCCAAAATGTTTTTGAAAATAAAATGGATATATTTCTAGATCATGTTTTAATGATCTTTTTTTGTATTTCTATAGTGACAAAAAACTATTATTAATACTCCTAAGGGTATATATTATATTTATTCCATCCTTAATTGTCAAAAGGATAGTATATGATAATTTTTTCCATGGAATTTATTGAAATTATATTACTGGATTTATTTTTTTGTAGTCCATATCATTTAATTGAATTATTCAGATACTTAGGAATATTAAATTTACCCTAATTGGAAATATTATTGTACATGGATATGTTTATTTCATAAAATTTATTCCATTTTTACATAAGATGTTAACATTGATATATATTCGATTAAATGGGGAAATATTAATAATATTATATCTATTACACAATATATATATTTAATGAAAAGGAAAATTATTCACAAATTAAATTGATTATTCGAGATAAAAATGAATGCATCTGATAAGTTTGACATGAGTCAGGTAATGATTAATGAAAGTCCCTAAATGAATAATTTCTCTCATAGGATGAATTAGTGGGATATCATTAATTATGTCTACTTTTTACCAAATATATTGTTAACAATCTTGTGAGTGGTTTGGATGTTAAAGTTGTAATGTTCCTAGGAAACTTGATGACTAATAATTTATAAATTCATTTATTTCAGTTATTATAATTATCCTAGAAATTTTTTCAATGATAATATATATATTCACTTCATTTTCAGTTTATTGATTAAATGGAATGATCCATTCCATTATTTACCATTCTATATTAATTATGACTTGTCCAGTCATTTAAATGGCATGTAATCAATGTTATTTAAAGTAACATTTTATTATTCTAAATGATTAATGATTCATTCCACTATATATAAACATAATAGAGCATTAGAGATAAAAAGTATTTCCTTTATTTAAAAATAGTGAATTATAATAGGTCTGATATGTATGAATTTTATATAGTTAATACTATTATATTAAAATAAAAGAAACATTTGTTCTAATTTGTGGATTCAATTGTAATATGGGACTCCAATATGTATCCAGATTATAAGACAAATAAACTATTTGGACTTTTAGGATGTTATTCCTTAAATATTATTCCAATTTAATAATTTTGTAACTAACTCTATGATATTGGGTTGGGATCACAACCCATTATTTTTGTCAAAAAATGGATACAACATTCGTTCATATGTAAAACTTAATATGTCCATGGATGCAGTATTTCATATTCAAATTTATAGATTTTATAAAATGTGTTAAAAAAGTATATACATATTATATTTAATATTTATATCATGGTTTAATTATAGATATAAAATTACCTTTATTAGTGAAATAGGTAATAAAAAATAAAAAATCAATCATACATGAAAAGCAAAGCATTTATTTCCAGAAACATGAAATTTACAGGTTATTATTGATGGATTAGTAATAAAAGGTCATAATAAAATCATATAAGGTATGGATCATATTTTTTTCGTTATATTAGATATTTAATGTAAAATTATATTTAAAATACATGTAGTTGGAATGTTTATGAAGAATTTTATTTTTATTGTATGGAATTGATTGTCTCAATTTTATTTTCGGGGGATATACGAAAATTAAACACTAGTTTCTTTGGTGTGGTGTAAATAAAACCCATATGAAATGTCATGTGATAAATAATATTACATTTAGGATATTAAATTTCTAATTTGATTTTATTTTTATTGGGTTTAATTAATTATAACACTACTAAATATATATGAAATTTCTTTGTCATTTTTATTTTTCTATAAGACACCATCTATATTCACCATGTGAGTCTATAATGTGGTGTATATAATAACAATGAATATATTTTATTATTTATAAAAATAAAATTAATAGGATTTACATATCTTTTTTATTCTCTTTATATCATGATTTTTTAGTTGAAAACTCACTAAAGATGTAATTTTTTTATAATCTCATCATTTAATGGTATTGTTAATGGTTTTTATTTCAATGATAAAATATTATGATATATGTTTCCATAATATAATTTAATTATTTATCATCTAATTTTTTTAATAAAAATACATTTCATCCCTTCATTTTTCTCTCTTTATGTACTCAATAGTTTAAATAATTTTTTTTTGAATAATCATCTTTATTTCTCGATTTAATCAAAAACACATTTTCCATAGAAACCATATTTGTTAATAAAAATTAAAAAATTATTTTACCATTATTTTAAATTTTTAAAGATATTTTGACCTACTATTTCTGTTTTTGAGAATTTTATGAATGGGATAATCATATATATTTCCAAAAAATAGACCATTTCGATTTTACCAAAATTATAAAAAGAATCATTGATTTTAAGAGGAATGGAATAAAATTTATTTCTATTATCAATACAAATCAACAATTTAATTTATCCATTAAATGTTTTATAGGGACATTTTAATGAAAAATAATTACTTCATATTTGAGTTATTTATTGTTTTTTAAAAAACTTTTTCCAAGAAAAATTGATTTTCATAATGTTTTATGTTTTAAAAAGTGTTTTTTAAGTGATAAAAAATTTTCAAACAGAAATGAACCATGTCATATTTAAATTTTTTTTCCATATATGATTACATCCTTTAAAATTAGGTTTTTTTAGGGATAACATTAAGGTATACCATTCCTATTTATTATCATAATAATTTACGTTTATAACGAATATAATTTTATGATACATGTTTATTTTCTATGAGTTACAACATCATTAAATGATAATGAAACCCTATTCTTTAAATTTTTTTATATTGTAACAATGATATTATAATGAAACATGTATCTATTTTATTGGTTATGATTTGATGAGATATTTTTGAAACAAATTTCTTTTCAAGGGTTATGATATGATTAGTTTTTTATGATATTATGGAACATATAGATATGATTTTAATTAGTTTATGGTTAAGACAAATATTTCATTCAAATATGTGGGTAAATTTATATATATCATGAGATTAAGAAGTTTAGAATGGCGAGTGAAAGAGATTTGGTATGGGAATTTGTTCTCTATGATGGTCTTGGGAGTGAAACTTTTCTATTTTTGATGATTTGGAGAGTGATCCCATTCCAAATTTATATCTATGGAACCCATCCATGAATTCTATGTAAATTATTTTCAATACATATGTGAATTCCAAAGTTTGTTTTCTTCTTGAAATTAATTTTTATGAAGGGTTCTTTTCATTAATTTACTTACGATTAAAGACTTATGAAAAATCATCTTTAATCTGTTATACATTTTTTATCATTGATAAAAAGTCTATTTTTTCATATGTTATTCTCAAGTTATCAATCTTTTATATTTGTGCTTTGTTTATTTATTTATATTATTTATCCTTATTGAGAATACGAGTTCACCTGTTCAAATATTTGTATTATCAATCTTATGAAGAATAGTTTAATGTAGGGTATGTTATTAAGGAGAACAAATGTGAATATATTTTTTTGCAATATATAATATGATTCATTAAATATCATGATTATGTACGTATTTCCCAAATGAATTAAATAATTATGATACTCATGTGTGTGTTTTTTAATGTAAACTAGACTAATCTAAAATTATTTCAAATATGTGCATGAGAAGTTTTTGTCTCAATGAATACCTTTTATATACCATTTTATGTTATACCAGTTCCTCATATCTCCCAAAAATGAATAAAACCATAACATTTATTGTCTGAAACAGTGTTCATATTGGGAAAAAATAATCAAGGAAATTTATTTATAAAATTTATAAATCATAACAACTTAATTTCAAATACATGAAAATTTATTTTAACCTAGGTTATCCATGATAATCATTTATATAAATTATTCATGATGGTTTATGAAGATTTATTTAATTTCCAAACTATAGCCCCTAGGAGTGTCAATTAAGGTACAAAATAAAGAAAATTTTGGTTTACCATGCAATGATCATGTTAATTTCGATGTTCTTTACTTCATAGATATAAACCAATATGTACATCTATTCCAAAACCGTGTCAAAATTTAGTATATATAAATGAATGTTTTTTTGTAAGAAACCACTCAATATATACATCCCCACGATTCCATTTTATCATTCTATTCATAGTAATATCCCTTAACATATTATTATGGTCCCCATTTCCATTTTCTCATCATAGTTTAAATGTTTTAATAATCTATTTCTATAATACTAAATACTTCAGCCCTAGACTTGTATAGATATTACTAAATGATTATTGAACATAGATATTAAAAAAATACAATCCCAAAGATCATGAGGCCCAGTTTCATTGGAAAACTATGATCATAATACACCAAAGTTAAGTAAAACATTACATCTATATTATTTAAATTTTCCATTTTGTTTCCCAAATCCATTTTATCTCAAAAATATACACATCATAACCTAGGAAATATATAGATTTAATTGGCGAAATCTAAATTATATTAATGGAATAATCATGATAAAAATGAATAACATGTGATTCTAATTTTAAACAGGATACAAGAAAATAGTAAGAAACTATGTAATCAAAAGAAAAAATTTCAAAACAAAGATGGTATCATAACATCATTGTATCTTATGACTTGCACAAGTGAAAAATAAAATGTGATAAACAATAGTTAATGATAAATTTCTAGAAAATATATTTTGGTTGAAAATGTATCATAATGTATTACTACTACTATCTAATCCAATACATGATTTCTCATGCCAATATAACATTACCCAATACATTAGAGTGGTATATTGGTCTACCAATTAAAAAATAATTATTATCTATTTTTTCTATATAATATAATTTTTTATAAATTATAACATAATAATTTCCCTTGTAAATAAACTGGGTTGCATATCCTACCACATATCATAATGATTTTACATATCATTATGAAGAAACATGATAAATGAATATATTCTTACACTAACCCATGAATGTAATGGATATAAATCATTGTATGGATGTTGGATAATTATATAAATAGTTTATATGAATTCTATATCATTAATGGTGGATTTCATTAAGTAATAAAAATACCACTAAAAGGAATAATGGAATTCATGTGGGAAAAACATTTCCATATCGAAATTCACTTTTGGAAGTCTAAAATCCCCAAAAATATAATGAAAAGTAATTTCTGAGAAATTATCCATTGAATATTATAATAGATTATTAAATTAAAATAATTTTTATGTTAGTAGAACACATTGTTATTTTCATACAAATTAATTCAAATATTTATCTCATATTTCCTTGTAAAAGTTAAAAATTACCATTTTCTGAAAAAGATGAAAAGATTCATTTTAATGATTTTATTAAAATGTAATGCACGTGTAAAAATTAGTTTTCACAATCATAGTATATTATGAAAAGTATTACTGAAAAGTTTCATTCAAATATTTAATATGGAAGAAAAATAATTTTCAACTAAAGGGAGAAATGATGTTTGATTTTTTAACATATTTTCTCAATAAATTCAAGTATTATAGAAGAAAATGGTATTATTAATAGAAAATTAAATGGATAAAATTAATAGAATAAAACAAATTTATTTTTTATACATTTATTACATAACTTCAAAAAATGTAAATTAATGTATAAATAACCCAAAAATGAGATTGAAATTTAATACTTTACCACATTGGTTATATTTAAATCATAACCTCAATGGATAAAGTACATTAATTGTGACGTTGAATACAATTAATTATAAATTATTCATTATATAATTAATAAATTCGATGTTTATACTTGATAAAAAAGGAATTAGGTACGTTTTGGAATTAATAATTTTACACTAGGAACATTGGTTATATGATATCGATAAGTGTGAACCAAATGAAATTAAAATTCATATTTTGAATGAAGAAAATGGATGTTTAATTTTTATATAATTATTGTAACACCTCGACCCCAGTTACCCAGATTTGGTGCATTATTGCATAGCATTGGCATGATCACAAGAAATATCATGTCTCGAATGACCGATTAGTTTAGTTGCCTTGGAATAACTAGATACATTCATAAAGTTTACATTACATCATAAAATGAAAAACTACAACCATATAGTCTCCATATTCCAAACTCTTATCCCCTCATACTATCCCTGCAGGTCATTCATAAAATACTTCATCAGATCCTGGGAATAATGAAACATAGAAAGGGGTGAGTTCAGATGCCAATAAAGGATAACAATATAGCGGAAACATTCATAAATAAGCATAAACATTTAAGGAAATGTATAACTAAAAAAATCATTTTAAAACATGAAATTCAGCATAATATGGCAGAAATAAAATGAAATAATTCCATTAACTTATTCACATGGATATTGTACTAGTCGAATAATCACATGCAATATCAATAACAACTTTCATAATGATGGAATGCATAATGCTCGACTATCGTAACCACATAGCCAATGCCTCATGACAAGACTACAAATAAGATTTTGTCAAGGTCTTATACCAAGGAACTAGTATGTCTCATGAGACTTACCGATGCATCGAGGAGCTATAGCGGGATCCACCCATCACTTATTAAGTCCAATGTATTCCTCATATGAACAGGTTTAATCATAACATAAACATTCGTATTAAAACTAGAATATGAAATGTCAATACCTTATTCATAATAAATTAATGGTATAAAAATAATACATCCATAATCAAACATATCACAAAACCATCAATAAAATATGGAGGTTTTGTATCATAATAAATCAACTCCAAATAAACTTAAAATCCATTAAAGTATGTTTACATAGATGAAATCAAAACTCTTTTTAGAGAAACATCTCTTTCTATTTTGAAATCATTTAAGAGTCATATATTTATAAAACAAAACATTTTCTTTGAAAATATTCTTATATGCTTGTAAGGGAATCTTTGATGATTTTATAACATTGGAAAATAGCTGCACACGCCGTATAAGTTAAAAAAACATTCTTACCTTGATTCTGTCGAAAAAGGTTAAAAAGGACCTTGATTAGAAAATGAAAGACAAATTCCTTGATAATATTCTTATAAAAAGTCATCAAGGTTATAAATGACAGTATCCCATAGTCATTAAAATAGTACGAATGAGTTGTAATACATTTTTATGAAACATGGATGTGGATGATAAAGAGGTCCAAGTAGATAATTACGTATAAACAACCTCAAATAATGAAGAGATTGTGAAATAAACCCTTAACATGTACTTTTCCTTGTTTTGGGGTAGGTTAACCTCATATATAATGGTGAAATAATTGTTATTAAATTATAAAAGAATCATATACATTAATATGATATCATATTTGATCTTTTAACATTGCTTTGTTAATAATATCTTAGTATTATCGTCGTTTCAGGTGTTAACTTACTCGTATATGTTTTGTTACATAAGTCATATTTGTTATGAATAGATTTTATCTTATTCATATCCAGAATGATTTCAAGTCCTTAAAAATTATTTTTAAATAATCAAATGATAATTATACTTTAATGGATACGATGGAGAATGAATCTCATCGCATTCGTGGAGACGGTAGTCCGTACGTACGCACGAGCGAAAATATTATTCTTTTGATATTAAAATAATATATAATTGGATGGTATATCATATATACAGAATCATTACCATGTTATATTTATTATTTACATTAATTACAAATCATTATTATACCCATCCAAATAATAATTTATTGAATAACAATTACACCGTGACGTGGAGACGGTAAGCCGTATGTACGCACGTATGGTGACATGTCATTCAAAGGATGGATAGAGTACTGAATATGGTTGTTACATAATTATAATAACATCACAGTATATATAAGATACTAGAGTTATTATTTTATAATGGTAATAACAAAGAAAGAAGAAGTTTAAGAAGAAATGAACTCGAAAGATGGTGGTGAAAACATTACCTATTCTTATGGTTCTTTCTTTCGATTTGATCAAAAGGGATCCTTAGGTTGGCTTTATGATCAAACTAAGGCCTCTAGGTTGAATTGAGGGAAGTTGGTAGAGTATTTTGGAATGGTTTGGATGAGCCAAAAGGCTTTGAATGTGTGAATTAGTGAGAAAGGGTAGTTCCCTTTTATAAGAGGGGTGAGGGGAACCTTTGGAAAAGCAAGAAATATTTTTTATAATAAATTCATATTCGGTTTCTAATGGCTCTAAAGAGGATTATTTAATTGTTAAGGTGGGGAGGGGTAAAAAACACTCAACCAATAGAATTTAGACAGATTTGGGTCATTATATTATCCTTATCTTTTAGTTTTAACTATTAGTTAATTAGTTTGACACTTACCATGTCAATTTATATTTTTAATTTATATAGTTAATAAACATAATATATACCACCAAGAAACCCCCAAGTTGTCCATTAAGAATAATCCTATCATTATATAAGTCTTTTGGATGAACCTTATATTTCTGGAATTGAATATAAATTAATAATATAATATTTGTTTTAAAAACTCTTTTATTTCAATTTTGACACTTTTGAATATTTTATTTTTCATAATTTCATAACAGCATTATTACTTCGAAGATATTTTTATAAAAAATCCTAATATGTCATATTAATCTAGAAAATTGGTGTAATTCCTAAAAAGTCTCAAATTACATTTATTTGGTTATTTATAATATAAATTATTTTAATATTTCATTAATTAGGTAATTACTGCATCACGATTGTGTCATACATTAATTAAATTATTTAATGACTAAATTTTATAAATGAAATAAAATTATGTAGGAAATCATTTTATATTTCTAATTAATATTTACAATCGAATTTATCTTATGTATAACCCTATATTAAAAATATTTTATTAAATAAACATTTATTTTAACTCTTTTAACTCTTCATTTAATTAAACAATAATAAATGTCCTAATCTAATCCAAGTGGACCTAAATGATAATATTTTATTTCTAAGGTTTTTTTTGGTCTAGATACACTTGTCCAATAGAAATAGTACATGTGTTACGGTAATATTAATATCATTTTTACCCTTAGTTACCCTATTTACTTTTAACCTTGGTAAATAAAAGTAAAAAGATACTATTCAAAAAAAATTATTTTCATGTTATTGAACCACATATGACTCCTTGATATTAACCATGTCTCTCGGATTTTCTAAATTCCACTCACAGAAGCGGTAAAATTATGTTTTATGTGAATTTCCAAATTCTCCAAGGAGGTGGGTTAAATACGGTGAAAAGTTCAATAAATTTTTTATATATCTTAAAATATTCTAAACTAACCCAAATTAATTACATTAAACTTATATAGGTATGATGTATCTATTTTGACCTTAATTTAATTTAAATAATTTAAATAATTATTTAAATAATAACTCGGTTTTAAACTATAACTCAGTGTTTTTTCACTATTCATAAAAAATTGAATGTTTTCAGAAAAATACCAAAATTTCACCCTAGGACAATTTCAATGTTCCGCATCCAAAAATGAAGTCCATTTTGAATGATATAATTTATAAATTTTCAAAAAATGGGTATTACTATTCATAATGGATAGTTTGATTGGTTGTGGTGTGTGTGTGTTAGAACTCAAAGTTGCGTACAACACACTCTACTATATTATTCAATGGAAAGCGTACCGTGGAAGCTTGGGGTGTTTCATTCTCCCCTCCTTCAAATAATTTCATCCTCGAAATTTCTAGAATACTACCGCATGAAAAATCTCGAGGGTTTCTTCATCATAAGTTCCTCGGGTTCCCACATTGCCTCTTCCATTTTATGGTTTCTCCACAAAACATTTACCAGACAAGTCATCCGGTTTATCAGTAATTTTTCTCTCGTATAAAGAATCCTGACGGGCTCTTCGCAATAAGACAGATCGGGTTCTAGTTCTAATTCATCATAGGTTAGTACATGCATTGGTCAGACATGTATTTCCTCAATAGTGATATGTGGAACATATCGTGAACATTGAAGAGACTTGGCGGCATTGCCAAACGGTAAGCTACAGCCCCAATTCGTTCTAGAATTTCAAAAGGTCTGATGTACCTAGGACTCAATTTACCCTTCTTACCGAAACATATAACTCCCTTCCATGGAGATACATTCAAGAAAACATTATCTCCTACCTGAAATTGCAAATCCTTCCATCGGTTATCGGCATAGCTCTTCTGCCTACTTTGAGCTGCTTTGATGTGGTTTTTGATTACCTTTACCTTTTCCATTGTTTCTCCACCAGTTCTTGGCCTATAAGTTTTTGTTCACCAACGTCATCCCAACAGGTTAGTGTGTGACATCTCTTTACATATAACGCTTCATATGGTACCATCTGAATACTCTATTTGAAGCCATTATTACAGGAAAATTCTATTAGAGGTAAATATTGATCTCACATATCCTGAAAGTCATGCGAGCAGGATCTCAACATGTCTTTTAAGGTTTGAATAGTTCGTTCTAATTTCCCATCTATTTGAGGGTGGTAGGTAGTGCTCAATTGAAGTTTAGTATCCAGGGATTTCTGAAGACTCTTCCAGAATCATGAAGTAAAATAGGGATCATGATCAGAAACAATAGATATGGGTACTCCATGAAGTCTCACCACATTATTAATATATAGTCTTGCTAGATGTTCCAGTGTTAGATCTACTCTTATAGCAAGAAAATGTGCTGAATTGGTAAGACGATCAACAATAACCCATATTACATCATTCCTTCTAGGGGCCATTGGTATCCCCATTACAATTCCATCGTAATATTGTCCCATTTCCACTCTGGTACGGGAAGAGGTTGGGTGACTCCTCCAGGATGTTGCCTTCCATATTTAACTTGTTGATAAACTATACATCTTGACAGAAAATCAGCAATTTCCCTCTTCATGTTTTCCCACCAAAAATGATTTATCAAGACTCTATACATTTTGGTGCTCCCATGGTGTATAGAGAAATTGGAACTTTGAGCATCATCCAAAAATTCCCTTTTTAGATCTGGTATATTGGGAACACAAAGTCCCTTCCTAAAATTCAAAATTCCAACATTATACCCAAAGTCAATCAATCTCCCATCATTCACAGCTTTAATCTTCTTTTTAAATTCTTCATCATCGGTTTGAGAACTCTTAATTATTTCTAGTAAATATGGTTTCGAAACCATTTGAAAAAGAACTGATGTTTCACCTTCCATGGTTATTCCCATGTCCATCTTCACTAGATCCAAGAAAATTGGTTCCCTTTCAATTCTCATATTGTTCAAAACTCCATGATCTTTTCTGCTCAAAGAATCATCCAGCTTATTTTCCATCCCAGGGTGGTAGTGTATCATACAATCACAATCTTTGAGTAATTCAAGTCATCTCTGTTGCCTCATGTTGAGTTCTTTTTGTGAGAAAATATACATCAAACTCTTGTGATTAGTATAAATCTCACATTTTTCACCATAGAGGTAGTGCCTCCATATCTTCAAATCAAATATTACTGATTCTAACTCAAGATCATGAGTAGGATAGTTTTGCTCATGAAGTTTCAACTGTTGTAATGCATAGGCAATAACCCTATCATTATGCATAAGGACAAAACCAGGTCCTTTCTTCGATGCATCACTATAAATAACGAACCCATCATTCCCCGATGGTAGAGTAAATATAGTAGCATTGACTAATATTCCCTTCAGTTCTTCAAAAAATTCATCACACTCTTTTGTCTAAACAAATTTAACCCCTTACACGTGAGCTTTGTTAATGGGATAGCCAATCGGGAAAAATTCTAGACGAAACGTCAATAATAACCTGCTAAACCAATAAAACTGTGTACCTTAGTTATACTCGTAGGTGCTGTACATTCTTGTATTTCCTTGGTCTTAGAAGGATCAACAGAGATTCCATATTTAGAGAAAATATGTCTAGGAAAATAAATCTCCTGAATCTAGAATTCACACTTACTAGACTTCCCATATAATTCATGTCTTCTCAGAGTCTTCACAATAAAGCGCAAGTGATTTTCATGATCTTCGTAGCTTTTGGAGTATACCAAAATATCATCAATAAATACCACCACAAAATCATTGAGATATTCCTTGAAAACTCTATTCATTTGATCCATGAATAGAGAGGGTGAATTAGTTAGCCCAAAAGGCATTACCGTAAACTCATAATGCATATACCTTGTTCGAAATGCTGTCTTCAGAATGTCTTCCGTCTTCACACAAAATTGATAGTATCTAGATCGAAGGTCAATCTTTGAAAATTATTGAGCTCCATGTAGTTGGTCAAATACATCATCAATGTGAGGTAGGGGATACTTGTTCTTTATTGTTACAGCATTGATATCCCTGTAGTCGATACATAAATTCCTAGATCCATCTTTCATTTTAACAAATACAATAGGGGAACCCCATGGAGAAACACTAGGGCGAATAAATACCTTATTACTAAATTTCTCTAGTTTTTTCATTAGATCAACTAATTCCACAGTGGCCATTCTATAAGGGGTCGTAGATATAGGCCTTGATCCAAGAATTAAATCAATGGAAAACTCAACTTCTCATTCTGGAGGATGTCCATGAAAATCTTCCAGAAACACATCTATATATTCATTCAAAATAGGTACATACACTATTTGAACATTCAATTCCTCACCCAGAGTCATTTCATTCCCTTCCTCCCCACTAATTGAATTTAGTTGAGCAGTGGGGGTGGATCTAGAGAAAAATTAGGTGGTGACAATTCTTCTCTAATGATACGGTGTTCCTTATTATTATCATAAAAAATCGTAACCTCCTTCTTCTTACAATAAATCTTCGCATCATGGTCTGAAACCCAATCCATACCGAGGATTATATCAAACTCAATCATATGTATTACAATGAGATTAGAGGATAAAGAACATTTATGTTCTCTAATAGGTACTAATTCACAAACCATTGGTGCAATGATACTTCCCTTAGGAGTTTTAACTGAAAAATCCCATGTTAAATCAAATTGTAACAATCTAATTTTCTTAGAAAACTGAGAAGATATGAAACAATGCGATGATCCAGAATCAAATAATTCATTTTTTAAAATTGAGAAATCATTAAATTACCTGCCACCACGTCTTTCAGAGCTTCTACCTCAGCAGTAGTAATAGCATAAGCTTTGCCTTTATCCATTGGCCTTTTCTTAGGTATGTTTCTCTAACACTTAGGAAATTCATTTGAATAATGTCCATTCTCCCTGCAAATTTTGCATTGGACATCAGTAGCTTCCTTCTTCCCCTTGCAATCACGAACTTGGTGGCCTTTTTCACCACACATGTAACAGACTCCCATTCCTTTTAAGCAAGTACCAGGGTGTTTCATCCCACATTAACTACAGGATGGATATTAAGCTTTTTCATTTTCCCCCTTATTTCCATTCCCAGATTTATTAGCAGATCACTTCTTCTCTTGATTTTCTTTAATGTCATAAGACTTAGAGAATTCATTTTCTGTCTTGATAGCACATGAGACAATGTCATTGTACGACGAGAAGGATTGTAAGACTAATGATCTATAAAGAAATGGTTTTAACCCATCAAAGGAATGATCAATCTTACTTCTTGGGTTACGTATATAGTCTTCAGCACACCTTGCTAACCTCATAAAGTTAGCCGCACACATTGAGACATTCTTATCCTCTTTTTGTCTCAGACTCAGAAATTGTCTTTCCATATCTACACGATGGTCATGGGGAAAGTATTTTTCGAAAAACAGATCTTTGAACTCCCTCCATTCCATATTTGATAATTCATCATCTTCCTTTGTGTTTTGAATCAATGACCACCATTGATCAACATCTCTAGTGAGGAGATAAACTGCCATGAAAACTTTTTCCCATTCACTACTCCCTAAAGCCTGAAATATTTTCTCTAGAGAACATATCCATTGCTCAGCTACTAGTGGGATTTTACTTCCATTGAATGGTGGTGGTTGATACCTCATGAAGCGATCTAACATTGATCCTCCACACTGTGGATCAGGGTGCTCCATATGGGTATAGTTATTATTCATAACCAGAGTGAGTTGTCCCAATATGGTGATTAGTTGATCAGCACCATTTGCATCACCAGCTCCCCTATAATTATCATGAGCAGGAGGGAAATCCCTAAATGGAGTGCATGAACTGATAAAGTCTCCATTTCTTCCACTAGGAGCCATTTCTAAACAATGGCATAAACTAGATCAGTTTATGGATCATAATACATAATTCAATACTTATAAAACACTTAACATAAATTGAATTATTTATGGATATAATTCATAATCAAAAAAAATGTTTTCTTTGAGGATGTATATACTCATAAACCCATCATAATGAGTTTTAATGAAAATGAGAGTTATCCTAAGCCTATCCCCCGGGAGTGTCGTAACCAAGAGTGCAGCAAGACCCGTTGTCATGCCCAAGTTCTCATTCGAATATATATCAAAGCAGTGTTTTCGGGGTTTACCCCTAGGTATATCTATGCCAGAGACGCCTCTAACTTCTCGTATCCAGACAGGGATGTATTGCTCGGAAAACTCACAAAATCTCTACAATACCAAAATTTTTGGAAGTTCTTCTATACTAATCATAAAAGTCCATCTTAAATCTATGTTCTCTAATCAGAGTTTATCTAAATATAGCTTCCAAGGTTTGTACTAAACTTTCTCTGTTACCAACTGTAATGCCCTGACACCAGTTACCCAGAGTCGGTGCATTATTTCTGTAACAGCCCAAGATTTTATAAAGAAAATATTCTTTTTAATTTTATTAATGTCTTGTGTTGTACGCTACACCAAAAGGAGCTTGCACAACACGCATCCTTGACTTGCCTTGCATTACACGCAATCACAACCTTCCTCGATAGCGTGTGTAATACGCAATACCGAGTTTCACTAAACAACGATATGCTATTAAAATATTATTAAAACTAGCCGGTATGAATAGTAATAACCACTTTTTAAAATTCTGTAAATCTTATTTTTCAAAATGAACTTCATTTTTGGATTCGGAGTATCGAATTTAGCCTAAGGTGAAATTTTGGTACATTTCGGATAACTTTCATATTCTGATGAATAGTGAAAATTACTAAATTATAATTAAAAAACAACTTTTTTAATCGAAATAATTAATAGTGATAAATTATTAATTGGAGTAGTTTTAATGTATATTTAGAATATATTTTTACAATTTAATACAATGTTGGTCATTGGATGTAATTGCACATTTAAACCAGACATAAACAAGTGTCAATCTTTTGATAGATATTGTTTCTTAAAAACACGCTATTTGTTTTAACAGCGGGATTTAATTATAAAATTAATTAATGCAACTTCTATGTTATGAATTTGGTAAAATAGACTTCATTTTTGAATTCGGAATATGAAATATAGCTTAGGATGAAATTTTGGCATTTTTCTGAAAACCTTCATTTTTTGATGAATAGTGAAACTACTAAGTGGTAGTTAAAAAACTGAATTTTTCATAAAACTTAATTTTACCGCTTCTGTGAATGGAATTTCAAAAATCCGAGAGACACGGTTGATGTCAGTAAGTAAAATGTGGTTCAATGAGATGAAAATAATTTTTGGTGAATAGTAACTTTTTACTTTTATTTACCACGGTTAAAAGTAAATAGGGTAATTAAGGGTAAGAATGATATTAATATTACCCTAACACATGTCCTAATTCTATTGGACAAGTGTATCTCGACCAAAAACAACCTTAAGTGTAAAATATTATCATTTAGGCCCACTTGGATTAGATTAGGACATTTATTACTATTTAATTCAAAGAAGAGTTAAAAGAGTTAAAATCAAAGTTTATTCACTAAAACATTTTTAATATGGGGTTATAAATAAGATAAATTCGACTATAAATATTAATTAGAAAGCTAAAAAGATTTCCTACATAATGATATTTTATTTATAATTTTTAGACTTTAAATAAATTAATTTATTTATGACACAACGATGATGCAGTAATTACCCTTTTAAGGAAATATTAACATAATTGATGTTATAAATACTCAAATGAATGTAATTTGAGACTTTTTATGAATTACACTACTTTTCTAGGTTACTATGATATATTAGTGTTGATTTAAGCAACTTGGTTCGAACATATAATTCTGTTATGACTTTCAAAAAAATCATATATCAAATAGTGTCAAAATTGACACAAAATAGTTTTTAAATCAAATATTATATTATTAATTGTTATTTTATTCCTAAAAATCTAAGGTTCGGCCAAATGACTTAGATACGGATATATATATTAATAATAAACAATTTGGGGTTCTTTTGGAATGTTATAGTAAGTGTATTAACCATATAGTGAAAGAAAACAAAAAGACACGGTAAAAGTTAAATTATTTAACTTAGAGTTAAATCTAATTGATAAGGTTAAAATAATAACCTAAACTTGTATAAATCCTATTGGTTGATAGGAGTTCGACCCATCCCCACTTTAGCTTCGAAATAAGACCCTTTGGAACCATTATAAACCGATTTTTACTTTAATATAAAATAATATTTTGAGATATTCCTAAGGTGCCCCTCTCCTCCCTTATAAAAGGGCACCTCCTCCCCCTCCTCCTCACACCAATTTGAGCACTCAAGCTCGGCCAACCCCTAACAAAATCTCTTCTCCACTTCCCTATCAACATACTAGAGGTTCTGTTCTTCCTCAAAGACCAATTTTAGTGCCCTAAGAGGAGGTCTCAAAGAGGCGCTTCAAAGAAGAGGTAATTACCGTTACCAATTCTTTCATCTTTATTTCTTCTTCCACTTCTTCTTCTTAGGTTGTTTTATTATGAAGTAATAACATCAGTATCACTCATATAATGATATGTTATTATAAGTATGAAACAACCCTATTTCACCATCTATCTATCCTACGGAAAAAGAAATCACCGCGCGTGCGTACGTACGGAATACCGTCTCCACGCCGTGGTGTAATCTATTTTCCACCACCACCTTACATGGATGGGTATAATGGTGTAAAGAATAACTATACATAGTTATTAAAACATCATATTGATTCTGATATATTGTATAATCCACTCAGATTCAATTCAATATTTATGAAAATGATATAATCGCTCGTGCGTACGTACGGACTACCGTCTCCACGACGCGATGAGATTCATTCTCCATGTTAACCATTTAAGAATGATTATAAAGTATATATAAGAAATAATAATGAAATGTATGACATTATAAAGCTACTGGATTTATGTATATATATATATGTATGTCATCTACTTACTTCCATTCAAGACAATAGGGAAAGGAAAACAGCGTTCATGCGTACGTACGGACTACCGTCTCCATGAACGGTGTTTTTCATTTCATTTATCTATCTATTCTATATATATATATATACTGAATATATATGATATATAAATCATATTTTATATTCTGAAAGTAAGTAAATCATGATATAAGTAATAATAATGTCAATAACAACAAGTCAAAACACCTACGATAAAAGAAACGATTTTACCCAAAACGCTTCTTTAACATGGAATTTACAAAAGAACGGGTAATATAATGTCATAAGTGAACCATATATGATATCATAACAATGAATATGATTCTTTAATAAGTCAATGACATTATTTAAACCATTATACAGGAGCTTCGGACACGTACAAAGCAAATCGGACCTAAGGTAAGGGAAATATCACAATCTCATTTTTATTCGAGATTGTTTATACTTTGGCATTTACTGGGGTGTATTTTATCGTCCACATCCATGTTTCCTCAATATGTAATATTATTTCCATCCACCTACAATTTTTTTAAATCCAATTTTACCCTTCGGTGAGTTTTTAGTAAAAGATATGAAAGGAATCTTTTGTCGTTTTTCGTACGAGGTACTTTTTGACTTTTCCGACAAAAGTACGAAGAATGTTTTTTTTAACTTATACGGCATGAATGTATTTTTAAAACATTATTTACAAGAAGCTTCCTTTATAAGTTTTCAAGTTTATTTTTAATCAACTTCTTTTAGTTTTAAATTGTAAGACATGTTAAGAAAGGAAAATGTTTTTGAAGAAGAAAGGATGTTTTCCTCAAGAATGGAGTTCAAGTATTTTATCAAAATTATTTTCCATCTAAGATAATAAAAGGGTTCTGTTTTTATCCCTATTATTACATGGATTTGATTATGTTGTGATGGAAATATTTTTATGAATTCCTTTATCTTATATGAATTGTTTTATGATGTCATGTTGTTTAAGAATCCCATTTTTATTACATGGGTTATGCGATGATGTATGATTTATGATTATGTGGAACACATAAGAAAGGATTCATTATAAGATGGGTGGGACCTATATCTCCCTCCAATGCATTGGGTAAAGATTTTATATCTCATGAGATAGACATGGCTGGAATGGTAGGTTATACCGGTTCAGTGAAACAGGACTGAAATGAGGGTTACTCGATTCAGAAAGGGACTTTGTCCACTAAGATAGTCTTGGAAATGAGTCTTGACTAACAAGAAATGATTCTCTATGATTATGTGTGAATGCCACAAAGTTTCATGTTTTAAGTTATGATTATTGTGATTACATTTCACTACCATGATTTATCCCATGTTATGAAATTATGCTCTCTTTTGCAGGTTATGATTTCCAAAATGTTATGTTCTTATGAATACGATGTGATTGACATTTCTTTTGTTTACCCTTACTGAGAATTTGAGCTCACCCTTTTATGTCTTCTTTTCCCCAGGATATAAAGAAAGGTTTTAGGTAAAAAAAAGGGGGGATGATCTTTATGGGAGATATTGAAGATCTTTCACCAAGTTTAGAATATTACGTTCCGAGTTTCCAAAGACACTAAACTATTACGATCCTTGTGTGTGTGTTTTTGTTATGTACTAAGTATTCCGCAAATGTAATGTAATGTCCATGTACGTCAAGATACGGGTCTCTACAGTTGGTATCAGAGGAAAGGTTTAGTCAACCTTTGGAAACTAGGATGTGAAAATGTTAGTGAGATCCCTAGAGATATTTCTAAGGTATGTCTAGGGATGTCTCTAAGGTTAAGTATACGTATAGGTTATAGTCCTAGAATTGCTCTAACGATCTTAGAATTTAACCTAAGATGTTAGATATTGAGGGTACTACCCCTTTATTATGTTGTTTTCCCTAGCATGATTTTTGCCTCTCACACTATTCTTTTGGGGTTTTAGACGATGGCTGGAACCCGAAGGAACCGTGTTGATCAATGCAATGGACAATGCAATGATTGTCCCCCTGAGCAACCAAACGATATGGGAGCTGGAATGAAAAATCTTGTAGCCATGCTCACACAACTTTCTCAAGTTATGAATCATGCAGGACTTCCAAACGAGCAAAGGAAGGAGCAACATTCTGTTGAATCCTTCATGAGGCAGCGTCCGCCTTCTTTCAGTGGGTCTACTGATCCATTAGTTGCTAAACAATGGATTAGTACTACTGAAAAGATATTTTCAGTTCTTCAATGTTCTGAACATGATAAAGTCATCTTAGCAGTATATCGTTTGGAAGGTGAAGCTGATCAATGGTGGAATCTTATCAAGAATACGAGACAAAGAGATGAAATTGATTCCATGGAATGGGACGAGTTCAAGAACTTGTTTTTCAGTAAGTACTTCCCTCGTATTCTTCGAACGAAGATGGAAAAGGAGTTTCTTAAGCTGAAGTAGAAGGATGAGGAATCTGTTGGTATATACGAAGCGAATTTTACAAGACTTGCAAGGTATGCATCTGGCATTATCATCCAACCTGAAAGTAAAGTTGATCGATTTTTCAGTGGCTTAAAACCAAGTCTTCGAAGGGCATTAGCTATAAGAGACTTCAGTAGCTATGAAGAAATTGTGCGTTGTGCTATCAAGGTAGAAATGGAAGTTGGTGTTACATATCCATCTCATGGTTTTGACAAGAAACGAAAGATGGAGTTCAAGGAGAAATCTCAGAATAATGGTGAAAAGAAGATGAATGTTTCCTTATGCACAAAGTGTGGAAAGAATCATGGTGGAGATTGTCTTAAAGGGACTAGAAAATGTTTTAAGTGTGGAAAAGAAGGTCATCGAGCAGATGAGTGTCCAAGTAATGGAAAAAGGGATTCTAATGAAGTGAATAAAGCAAACACTGCAGAGAACGCACAACCAACACTTCAATGCTTCAAGTGCAAGGAGATGGGACATTATGCCAATAAATGCCCTAATCCAAGGGTTAGTGATGATCGACATGAGCAACCGCTTAAGGAAAAGGACAAAGGGAAGTCACATGCGATCACTATTGGAAATGTTGAATATGACAACGATGTGGTGGAATGATTAAGTTTTTATGTAATGGGATTCCAAAATAATGTTTTATCATGGAATATTGGAATATTTATGTATTGGTCTAATGTGGTATTCAAAGTGATTGAGATATTATGCGCATAATGAAGGGAAAACGAGAAAAAGAAATGTTTAACAGTATTCATGAGCTCATGATTGATATAAGGACTAAGTGATATCATGGTTTGAGTATATATAATTTTGAGGATTTTGGTATATGGAAAGTGTTAACTTTTAACTGCATTAATGTTTTCACTAAGGTTCAATGGGTATTCATTTTTCAAGAGAATACATGATTAAGGCCTTCTAATGTTTGGAATGTGACCAACAAGACATATCTCATGATATACGAGGATCAATGATGGTATTAACATGCTTGTTATATGAACTCTTTGGTAATAATTTTCACTATAATATGAGATTAGACAGAAGTATATGGATAAGCCTAAAGATTGGAATGGACTATGTTGGACATAAGTTAGTATTGTTTAAGTATTAAAGTTTTTTTTTGATATTATTGATGGCATGTTATAGTAATGTAGCTTTAGAAAAAGGACAACCTGCAGGACGGGCCACAGCCTATCGCTTCGGACAAGGCTGTGGGAATCGAACCCACAACCAAAGTGCGACTGGCCTTTATCGCCTACCACTGGCCTACAGGAAGTCCCTGTTTAGTAGAAACTAGTTTTATTATATTAAGCAGTATGATATATGAAGTATAAGTCCATTTTAGAAACTATATATGATTAATCTCACTATAGATCGGCTTATGTATATAAATTTTTGCTAACCTTTTGTTTGAGACAGATTGAATGACCCGTCATTCTATCACATGATCTGCTAACACTTCAGGAATAACAAATTCAACTTCATTTATTTAAGAGATGAAGTGGAAATTGTTCTAGGCATGAACAATAGTGAGATTGTACCAAAATAAAGAAAGTATTTATTCCAATTCAAATTTTCAACTTTAGGGAAATGATCTTGAAAACCAAAAATGTTGTCCTAGTGATCTTATACCTGATGAATCGGATGGTACCTTAGATCGTCACAAATTTATGGATTTGTGATTATTGGCTTTTCCATAGCCATGTTCTCTACCACTCTCCATCAGAACATGATGGTTAGATTTCTCTTCCATATCCATATTTTCACCTATGTGGAAACCCAATGATTAGTTTATTTGGGTAACCGTTACGTTCCATACTTTTGTTTTTAAAGATTGGTTTTGATATTCCTTTTTACGATGTGGGTTTCTATTAAAGAAACTTTCAAATAGTAAACCATTTATAACCCCGACGAATTTCGAGGGCGAAATTCATTTTAAGGGGGGTAGAATGTAACAGCCCAAGATTTTATAAAAAAATATTCTTTTTAATTTTATTAATGTCTTGTGTTGTACGCTACACCAAAAGGAGCTTGCACAACACGCATCCTTGACTTGCCTTGCATTACACGCAATCGCGATCTTCCTCGATAGCGTGTGTAATACGCAATACCGAGTTTCACTAAACAATGATATGCTATTAAAATATTATTAAAACTAGCCGGTATGAATAGTAATAACCACTTTTTAAAATTCTGTAAATCTTATTTTTCAAAATGAACTTCATTTTTTGATTCGGAGTATCGAATTTAGCCTAAGGTGAAATTTTGGTACATTTCGGATAACTTTCATATTCTGATGAATAGTGAAAATTACTAAATTATAATTAAAAAACAACTTTTTTAATCGAAATAATTAATAGTGATAAATTATTAATTGGAGTAGTTTTAAAGTATATTTAGAATATATTTTTACAATTTAATACAATGTTGGTCATTGGATGTAATTGTACATTTAAACCAGACATAAACAAGTGTCAATCTTTTGATAGATATTGTTTCTTAAAAACACGCTATTTGTTTTAACATCGGGATTTAATTATAAAATTAATTAATTCAACTTCTATGTTATGAATTTGTTAAAATAGACTTCATTTTTGAATTCGGAATATGAAATATAGCTTAGGATGAAATTTTTGCATTTTTCTGAAAACCTTCATTTTTTGATGAATAGTGAAACTACTAAGTGGTAGTTAAAAAACTGAATTTTTCATAAAACTTAATTTTACCGCTTCTGTGAATAGAATTTCAAAAATCCGAGAGACACGGTTGATGTCAGTAAGTAAAATGTGGTTCAATGAGATGAAAATAATTTTTGGTGAATAATAACTTTTTACTTTTATTTACCACGGTTAAAAGTAAATAGGGTAATTAAGGGTAAGAATGATATTAATATTACCCTAACACATGTCCTAATTCTATTGGACAAGTGTATCTCGACCAAAAACAACCTTAAGTGTAAAATATTATCATTTAGGCCCACTTGGATTAGATTAGGACATTTATTACTATTTAATTCAAAGAAGAGTTAAAAGAGTTAAAATCAACGTTTATTCACTAAAACATTTTTAATATGGGGTTATACATAAGATAAATTCGACTATGAATATTAATTAAAAAGCTAAAAAGATTTCCTACATAATGATATTTTATTTATAATTTTTAGACTTTAAATAAATTAATTTATTTATGACACAACGATGATGCAGTAATTACCTTTTTAAGGAAATATTAACATAGTTGATGTTATAAATACTCAAATGAATGTAATTTGAGACTTTTTATGAATTACACTAATTTTCTAGATTACTATGATATATTAGTGTTGATTTAATCAACTTGGTTCGAATATATAATTCTGTTATGACTTTCACAAAAATCATATATCAAATAGTGTCAAAATTGACACAAAATAGTTTTTAAATCAAATATTATATTATTAATTGTTATTTTATTCCTAAAAATCTAAGGTTCGGCCAAATGGCTTAGATAAGGATATATATATTAATAATAAACAATTTGGGGTTCTTTTGGCATGTTATAGTAAGTGTATTAACCATATAGTGAAAGAAAACAAAAAGACACGGTAAAAGTTAAATTATTTAACTTAGAGTTAAATCTAATTGATAAGGTTAAAATAATAACCTAAACTTGTCTAAATCCTATTGGTTGATAGGATTTCGACCCATCCCAACTTTATCTTCGAAATAAGACCCTTTGGAACCATTATAAACCGATTTTTACTTTAATATAAAATAATATTTTGAGATATTCCTAAGGTGCCCCTCTCCTCCCTTATAAAAGGGCACCTCCTCCACCTCCTCCTCACACCAATTTGAGCACTCAAGCTCGGCCAAACCCTGCCAAAATCTCTTCTCCACTTCCCTAGAAACATCCTAGAGGTTCTGGTCTTCCTCAAAGACCAATTTTAGTGCCCAAAGAGGAGGTCTCAAAGAGGCGCTTCAAAGAAGAGGTAATTACCGTTACCAATTCTTTCATCTTTATTTCTTCTTCCACTTCTTCTTATTAGGTTGTTTCATTATGAAGTAATAACATCAGTATCACTCATATACTGATATGTTATTATAAGTATGAAACAACCCTATTTCACCATCTATCTATCCTACGGAAAAAGAAATCACCGCGCGTGCGTACGTACGGAATACCGTCTCCACGCCGTGGTGTAATCTATTTTCCACCACCACCTTACATGGATGGGTATAATGGTGTAAAGAATAACTATACATAGTTATTACAACATCATATTGATTCTGATATATTGTATAATCCACTCCGATTCAATTCAATATTTATGAAAATGATATCATCGCTCGTGCGTACGTACGGACTACCGTCTCCACGACGCGATGAGATTCATTCTCCATGTTAACCATTTAAGAATGATTATAAAGTATATATAAGAAATAATAATGAAATATATGACATTATAAAGCTACTGGATTTATGTATATATATATATATAGGTATGTCATCTACTTACTTCCATTCAAGACAATAGTGAAAGGAAAACAGCGTTCATGCGTACGTACGGACTACCGTCTCCATGAACGGTGTTTTTCATTTCATTTATCTATCTATTATATATATATATATACTGAATATATATGATATATAAATCATATTTTATATTCTGGAAGTAAGTAAATCATGATATAAGTAATAATAATGTCAATAACAACAAGTCAAAACACCTACGATAAAAGAAACGATTTTACCCAAAACGCTTCTTTAACATGGAATTTACAAAAGAACGGGAAATATAATGTCATAAGTGAACCATATATGATATCATAACAATGAATATGATTCTTTAATAAGTCAATGACATTATTTAAACCATTATACAGGAGCTTCGGACACGTACAAAGCAAATCGGACCTAAGGTAAGGGAAATATCACAATCTCATTTTTATTCGAGATTGTTTATACTTTGGCATTTACTGGGGTGTATTTTATCATCCAAATCCATGTTTCCTAAATATGTAATATTATTTCCATCCACCTACAATTTTTTTAAATCCAATTTTACCCTTCGGTGAGTTTTTAGTAAAAGATATGAAAGGAATCTTTTGTCGTTTTTCGTACAAGGTACTTTTTGACTTTTTCGACAAAAGTACGAAGAATGTTTTTTTTAACTTATACGGCATGAATGGATTTTTAAAACATTATTTCCAAGAAGCTTCCTTTACAAGTTTTCAAGTTTATTTTTAATCAACTTCTTTTAGTTTTAAATTGTAAGACATGTTAAGAAAGGAAAATGTTTTTGAAGAAGAAAGGATATTTTCCTCAAGAATAGAGTTCAAGTATTTTATCAAAATTATTTTCCATCTAAGATAATAAAAGGGTTCTGTTTTTATCCCTATTATTACATGGATTTGATTATGTTGTGATGGAAATATTTTTATGAATTCCTTTATCTTATATGAATTGTTTTATGATGTCATGTTGTTTAAGAATCCCATTTTTATTACATGGGTTATGCGATGATGTATGATTTATGATTATGTGGAACACATAAGAAAGGATTCATTATAAGATGGGTGGGACCTATATCTCCCTCCAATGCATTGGGTAAAGATTTTATATCTCATGAGATAGACATGGCTGGAATGGTAAGTTATACCGGTTCAGTGAAACAGGACTGAAACGAGGGTTACTCGATTTAGAAAGGGACTTTGTCCACTAAGATAGTCTTGGCAATGAGTCTTGACTAACAAGAAATGATTCTCTATGATTATGTGTGAATGCCACAAAGTTTCATGTTTTAAGTTATGATTATTGTGATTACATTTCACTACCATGATTTATCCCATGTTATGAAATTATGCTCTCTTTTGCAGGTTATGATTTCCAAAATGTTATGTTCTTATGAATACGATGTGATTGACATTTCTTTTGTTTACCCTTACTGAGCATTTGAGCTCACCCTTTTATGTTTTCTTTTCCCCAGGATATAAAGAAAGGTTTTAGGTAAAAAAAAAGGGGGGAAGATCTTTATGGGAGATATTGAAGATCTTTCACCAAGTTTAGAAGATTACGTTCCGAGTTTCCAAAGACACTAAACTATTACGATCCTTGTGTGTGTGTTTTTGTTATGTACTAAGTATTCCGCAAATGTAATGTAATGTCCATGTACGTCAAGATATGGGTCTCTACAATTTCATAAGATTGGAATGATCACAAGAAAGATCAAGTCTTGAATGATTGATTAGTTTAGTAGCCTTGGAATAACTAGATACATTCATAATGTTTACATTACATCATAAAATGAAAAACTACAAAAATTTAGTCTCCATATTGCACACTCTTATCCCCTCATACTATCCCTACAGGTCATTCATAAAATACTTCTTCACATCCTGGGAAAAATGATACATAGAAAGGGTTGAGCACAATGCTTAATAAGGAAAACAATATTGTGGAAACATTCATAAATAAGCATAAACATTTAAGGCTATGTATAACTATAACAAAAGCCTTTTAAAACTTTATATTCAGCATAATATGGTAGAAATATAATGAAATTATGCCATATACTTATTCACATAGATATTCTAATAGTTGGATAATCACATGCAATATCAACAACCACTTTCATAATGACGGAATGCATAATTCCAGACTATCATAACCACATATCCAAGGCCTCATGCCCAGACTACAAATAAGATTTTGTCAAGGCCTTGTTCTAAGACACTAGTTTGTCTCATGAGACCTATCGATTCATCATGGAGCTATATCAGGCTCCACTAGTCACTTACTAAGTCCAATGCATTCCTCATATGAACAGGTTTAAACATAACAGAAACTTTCGTATTAAAACTAGCATACAAAATGTCAATAAATTCTTCATAAAAAATGAATGGTATAAAAATAACACATCCACAGTCAAACATATCACAAAATTATCAATACAATATGGATGTTTTGTATCATAATAAATCTATTCCAAATAAACTTAAAATCCATCAAAGGATGTTTACATAGATGAAATCAAAACACTATTTAGAGAAATATCTCTTTCTATTTTGAAATAATTTAAGAGTCATATATTTATAAAAAAAAAATTTTATTTGAAAATATTCTTATAATATTGTAAGGGAAGCTTTGATGATTTTATAATGGTAGAAAATAGCCGCACTCGCCGTATAAGTTAAAAAACATTCTTACCTAAATTCTGTCGAAAAGGATGAAAAGGACATTGTTTGGAAAACGACAGAAATATTCATTAATAAAATTCTTATAAAATTTCAAAAAGGGTATAAATGACATTATCACATAGTCTTTAAAATAGTAATAATGATTTGTAATACATTTTTAGGAAACATGGTTGTGGATGATTAAGAGGTCCCAAGAGATAATTACGTATAAACAACCTCAGTTAATAAAGAGATTGTGAAATAAACCCTTACGTTGTACTTTTCCATGGTTGGGGGTATGTTAACCTCCTATATAATGGTGAAATAATTGTTATTAAATTATAAAAGAATCATATACATTAATATGAAATCATATATGATCTTTTAACATTGCTTTGTTAATAATATCTTAGTATTATTGTCGTTTCGGCTGTTAACTTACTCGTATATGATTTGTTACATAAGTCGTGATTGTTATGGATATTTTTTATCTTATTAATATCCATAATGATATCAATTTAGTAAACATTATTTTTAATCCATCAAATGATAATTATACTTTAATGGATACAATGTAGAATGAATCTCATCGCGTTCGTGGAGACAGTAGCCTGTACGTATGCATGAGCGACAATATCATTATTTTGATATTAAAATAATATATAATTAGATGGTATATGACATATATAGAATCATTATCATGTTTTATTTATTATTTACATGAATTACACATCATTATTATACCCATCCAAATAATAATTTATTGAATAACAATTTCACCACGACGTGGAGATGGTAAACCCTACGTACGCACGTATAGTGACATGTCATTAAAAGGATGGATAGAATACTGAATATGGTTTTAACATATTAATAATAACATCATAGTATATATAAGATACTATATTTATTATTTTATAATGGTATTTACAAAGAATGAATAAGTTTACGAAGAAAGAAACATGAAAGAGGGTGGTGAAAACATTACCTCTTCTTCAGGTTATTTCTTTTGATTTGATCAAAAGGGCACCATATTTTGGCATTCTGATCAAAATAAGGACTCTAGGTTGAATTTATGGATGTTTAGATTGTATTTGGTCAGGGGTTGGCGGATCCAAAAGGTTTTGAATGTGTGAATTAGTGTGAAGGGGGAGTGCCCTTTTATAACAGGGGTGAGAGGCACCTTTGGGAAAGCTAGAAATATTATTTTATAATAAATTCATATTCTCTTTATAATGGATAAAAAGTTGATTATTTAAAAGTTAAGGTGGGTATGGATCGAACACCTCTCAACCAAATGAATTAAGATAGGTCTGGATCATTATATTAACCTTATATTTTAGTTTTAACTCATAGTTAATTAGTTTGACACTTACCATGTCACTTTGTATTTTTGTATTATATAGTTAATAAACATACTATATACCTCCAAGAGACCCCAAAGTTGTCCTTTAATTATTAAACTAACATGATATAAGTCTCTTGGACGAACCATACATTTTTAGGCATTGAATGTTAATTAATAATATAATATTTGTTTTAAAAACACTTTTATGTCAATTTTGACACTATTGGGTATTTTGTTTTTGATAATTTCATAACATCATATTACTTCGAACCAAATTTATATAACCAGTCCTAATATGTCATATTAACCTAGAACATTAGTTTAATTTATAAAACGTCTCAAATTACATTTATTTGGTTATTTATAATATCAATTATTTTAATATTTCATTAATTAGGTAATTACTGCATCACCATTGTATCATAAATAAATTAAATTAATTAATTTCTAGAAATTATAAACAAAATACCGTTATGTATGAAATCTTTTTATGTTTCTAATTAATATTTACAGTCGAATTTATCTTATTTATAACCCTATATTAAAAATGTATTAGTAAATAAACATTGATTTTAACTCTTTTAACTCTTCTTTGAATTAAATAATAATAAATTTCCTAATCTAATCCAAATGGACCTAAATTATAATATTTTATTCCTAAGATTGTTATTAGTCGAGATACACTTTTAAAATAGAATTAGGACATGATTTAGGGTAATATTAATATTATTTTCACCCTTAATTACCCTATTTACTTTTAACGGTGGTAAATAAAAGTAAAAAGTTACTATTCACCAAAAATTATTTTAATCTCATTGGACCAAATTTTACACCTTGATATTAACCATGTCTCTCGAATTTTTGAAATTCCACTCACAGAAGCGGTAAAATTACGTTTTATGTGAATTTTCAAATTCTCCTAGGAGATGGGTAAAAGACGGTGAAAAGTTCAATAAAATTTTTATATTTCTAAAATTATTTTAAACTAACCCCAATGAATAACATTGAACTTATATAGGTATTATGTATCTATTTTGACCTTAATTTAATTTAAATAAAATAAATAATTATTTAAATAAAAATTCGGTTTTAAACTATAACTCAATGTTTATTCACTATTCATCAAAAATTGAAAGTTTTCAGAAAAATACCAAAATTTCACCCTAGGATAATTTCGATATTCCGCATCCAAAAATGAAGTCCATTTTGAATGATAAAATTTATAAAATTTCAAAAAGTGTGTATTACTATTTATAATGGATAATTTGATTGGATGTGGTGTGTGTGTTAGAACTCGATGTTGCCTACAACACACGCTACTGTATTATTCAAAGGAAAGCATATTGTGGAAGCTCAGGGTGTTACAATTATAGTAATTAATTGAATATAATTTTTTCTATGGTAACATGTGGTATTTCCCACGACCTCACTCAGAGGCTATTGAGCATGCTATAATAAGAGATAGATGTGTCCCTTGTACTGTACCACATTTTTTCATGGGAGGGGTGTGTATAGGCTAACATAGGAAAATGTGGGATCATATAACAACCATGTGGTCTGGTGGGACTATTTTGGGTGGAACAACTATATGAGGCCTATTATTTTCATGTTTATTGGTTGGGAAAACATATTTCCATCTCGATCATATAGTAGTCACAAAAATATATATAAATAAGAGATAACTCTCACATGATCATAATGTGGGATGAGTTCCATTATTTCAAACTATTTACCCACTAAATTCCACGAATAAATGAATGGTTTCAACATACAGTTAATTCTTTCATCTGATCATCCAAGAAAATCATCTAAAAACTCTCACATATGATCTATTATGTGAATTGGTGGTTTTTTTGGGAAGTATATACTATGATTGACCTCTATGAGATATCATTTGAAACTATATTAATTTTTTTAAAATTATAAAAATAATAGTTTCCAAAAACGATGAAAATTTTATTAAGAAGAAAAAAATGTTGTTTTGAAGAGCCAATGTCAGTAATGGCTCGATGTTGGTAGATTTTTCCCACACATTGAAATTTACAAAAACCATATAGAACCATGATTTTTTTAGAAATAATCCTTATAAAAGGTAAATAGGATTTTGGTTAGAGGTGGTGAATTTTTTCAATCCATGAACTAAATTACTTTGCGAGAAACATTTTGAAATGATCTTATATAGAAGAAACCATGTTCAAATACCTTTGTGAGACTCCTTGTGAATATTCAATGTGGAATCACTCCTTCATAAACTATAAGGGAGACAGTTCATATAAAATGGAAAATATTTTAGAGAAAATTTTATTCTCTCCAACCTATATATTTGTACACTCACATCAGGAATTGGTGGTGAATAATATAAAGAAGGGTAGAAAAAACGTAGAGGATTCTCTCAAATGATAAATCTACACACACTCTCTCCGAATCACTTTGGTAATATTCCTAAATTCTAATATTGATAGGCCCATTGTGATGAAATCATAGGAATTCACTCAAAAATTTAATACCCTCACAAACTATGAAAATTTTCAGTGAAAATATTTCGTCATTTTCAGTGTAAGGATTCATTTTATGACATCGATAATAAATAAGTAATCACTTTTACATGTTATGACGTGGAATCTTTTTTGTAAAGATCTTATATAGAAACTTGTACTTTATTTCCTATGTAGATGACCATTTAATAAAAACCTATCTGGGGATTAATTTATGAATCCCTATGTTGAATCCTCATCATAAAGCCTCTTTCAGGATGGCCCTTTGTGAATCCCATTTGTGGATGAATTTTTGTGAGGAACCTATATGGAAAACCCTTTTTTCCTTTCTTTGTGTCTATCACACACCCCTATGAAGACTGAAGAGTCTTTCTAGGATATCCTCACACATGGTTTAATATTTTTATATTAAAACACTTGAAAACCTACAAACCATTACTCAATTATTGATGTTTTGTGATATTCCACATGGTTATCAAATTCAACTAGATTCTAAGTACTCCTCTTGGTTATAGATTTATTTTATTCTACCTTGTTGTAATCACTAACCATACATTCAACTTATCAGGAGTTTATGTTCTCCTCATGGTTTCATAAAGATCAAAATCTTCATACATGTAAGCCCCATGAATACTAAAAATGAACAAGGTGTTCTATTTCTCACCATGGTAGCAAAATCATGGGTACCCTCTAGTTGTAAGAACCAATAAATCTTCCAAGGTATAATGTGTTTAGATCATAAACATGGTTATAATAACATGGGAATCATCCTAGGTGTAATCCCCAGAAAAACCTCCATATATCTATAAGTAGATATTGTTATCATGGTTATTGAAACACGGAAATCCTCCTTGGTGAATGCCCCAACCAATCTTTAATGTAAATTTTATTTTATATTATCCTAATGTTACTAGAAATATGGAAGTCATCTTTGGTGTAATAACTAATCAATCAATAAAATCCTCATAATTGGAGATAATCATCGTGGTTCCATAAATATTGGGCATCCTCCTATGTGTAAGACCCAACAAAATAATAAAATATAATGGTTTCAGCCCATCCAATGTGAATAATTTTAAAATATCTCTGGTTTCTCATATAGATTATGAATCACATCATCTTAGAAACTATTAGTGATCAAACCTATTTCATTATAAAATGGAAACCATAATTGGCTTTATTTTGAGGTTCAATCCCTATACATTCCATCACCCTAGGCGAGATTTAATTCATATTCATAGTAGGAAACATAGGAAAACTATATTATGTATGAACCCAATTTCATGTCCACATTATCCAATACATAAATATTTGTATGTTTTTATTCATATATTCATTTGACATGTATGAATCCTATTTGAGGGTAAATTCCAACTCTAGAAAACCAGCAACCTCCCCATCACCCAATAAACTCTAGAGAGCCGAACTGGAATTCATTATAACAACACATAATTATGTTATAAAAATATATTGTGAACCAATAACAATTATTATAGTTTACTTAAAAATATATCCATGATTAGGTAATTATCATGTGTGTTACCAGTCCCATATTTGGATTTTAAAAAAATTCAAGTATAAGTATTTAATCAATAAGGGAGTACCCTAATATATAATAATTTTTTAAAAGGTTTTGATGATCCCAATATCCAATCGCCTCATCCAACCGATTTTCCGAGGACAAAGAAAAATTGAGTTTGATCACGTATATTAGATTAGTATTTTTATATTAATGTGAAATTATTGTAGGTGTTAAATATATATGACATATACCATAAAAGAAAATGTGTTGATAAGAAGGATGTTATTTTGATGAAACCCTAACCTACAGACCAAATCATCACGTGTTCTTCATATATTCCAGAATAATAAAATTATATCAATTTTTAACATTATTGATAACATTATTAATTTTTATAATTAAATATATTATATTTATTACCATGTCATATGGAATTACCTACCTAATTAATTTTCGGTCAGATGTTTGGACAACAATTGGTTCATTGGTTAAAAATAACATTAGAATGTTGAATAAGGAGAAATAGATTATTATTTTATAATTTAATAAATCATAATAATGAAATAATTTTATGTTTTATATATAAATTATAAATTAAAATACCACTATGATAAATTGATTTGATAAATTAACTTTGTTACAATCATGTGGACTATATGTCGTAAATACAAATGAATCACATGGCTCTACGAGGTGTAGGTCTACCATACACACGAATGACATTGTAATTTTTTAAATGTATGGAACCATAAGAAATTATGTGATATATTTAAAATTATAATTTATTAATATTACATTAATATAATATATAAAACTAAAATTAACTATTTTTAACATCAATTTAAATAATAAATGAAAATCTTCAAGAGGGTGTTGTCCAATTTACATAAGAGTGACAATATTTTATTCAATATAGAATGGAATATAAAAAGGTAATGTGGTATTATAATTATAATTCATAATAATACCATAAATATCATATATTATAATTATATACTTGATTACATACATCTATGAGAAGACTTAATGGTTGTTTACTTCCATCGATCTTTGAGGCGGTTGTCTTCCATACACACAATCAATATTATGGTTTTATATTTGATGTCAGAAGAGACAGTTTTATCTCATACCATAAATAAATCTACAAATCAGTATATTTATGATAATATGGATAATATATCATAATGATTAAATAATATTTTATATATGTAGAATTACTAATAAAATAAAATTATTGGTTAAGTAATATATCACTTCTTCAGACGAGTTTTTCATATCCTCACCAAGCTTTCATAGGCCAATATTTTTTTTCACACCATGGATTAAATGATTACGGTATGGATGTAAGTATCTAATTTGGAAAGGTCCTAACATATCCAATGAATTTTTATGTTTCAAATTGATTTGATAGGGTGTGGACTTTTCTAGTATGGGGAGAGCACATTATCCAATTTTTTGGAAAGAAAATTTAACAGTAAAATTTATCTTCAGAATAATTGATCAGAAATGGATCATAATAAATTATTTTAAGGTAAATGGTGTATATATTTCAATAAAATAGAAATAAGTGGTATTTGTTATCATTTAAAACCCATATATTGTTTTTTTTAAAATAAAATACATGTAGTAACATAAATTGTGTTAAATAATTTTTACTATTTTCAATATAATTATGGTAAATAATTAATCTGAAAATTTAAGAAAAAATAATTTTTTTTATTAAAAATGCATAATCTCGTTTTCAAAACTCAAATAACATATGCCCCATAAAATAATAAGAAATTTAACTTACAGACTTGTCCAAAAATGGGTTTTCAAAAAATACAATATTTATCGAATATATGATATCACATTTACTATATGAAAATTAATAATTATTAAATATTTTGAAATTAATATATATATACATATATATACAATAAATTTAATTTAGATCATTATCTATCATGGGTTATTTAAATTATTTAAAAAGTAGAATCATTATGCACTTTTAAATAGTTATAAAAATATATCGTTTTTAAGAATAAGGATAAATTTATACTAAAATCTAGTATGATTAATATTGAAATGTAATTAAAATGATTTAGTATTAAAATAATAATACTTAGGATAATTTGGAATAAAATTAAAATAAAAAAGTGATTTAATTTATAAATATATATGAAAAATATATAAATATGATAATTTTTTCTGTTTACTAAAAATTTAATATTTTCTGAAAACTCCCAAAACATTAGAATAGTTTAATATAGTTGTATTGATTTATAAAATGGGTAAAATCATGTAATATAATATTTATTAATCTTATTAATATTTAGTAGTTTATTTTTCACCAAATTTAGAAAAAAAAATTATGAAAATGTATTGTCGATGAATACAATGGAATTGCTTAAAATTGATTTTATATGTAATTATAATTTATAAATAAATTTAAATTTATTGAGACCTTCATATATGATTCATACTTTATTTAACGATATTCTTCCCTTCAAATTTACTATCTAGGTTAAAATAAAAACTGTGAAAAAATAATATATTAATAATATGCCATGGTTTGGTTAAACATAGTGTTGTGAGTCTAATAAAAAATAGAAGAATGTGTTATAATACCACAGAGAAAACAATAAAAATTACACTTTAGTGGTTTAATAGGAAATATAAACATAATTTGAACTATTTATACAATATAGTCATGTCATGAAAATCATTGGTGTCATTTTTTTGACACATGGGCTCTTATAGGTACATTCATAGATCTTCTTAAACATTAGAATCTATTTTTTTAAGAATACCATCCTTTTATATAATCCTTTATATTTTTTTGATATGGTAATATTCATGACTATTAAAATACATTATACAATAAAACCTCAACAAAAACTATTATAAAAAAATATATTTAGTTGGTAATATTAATATATGTTTAAATATCAAAATCAATTTTTAATAGATTGTTAAAAAAATTCTATATGAAAACTTTTCACATCCCCTTCCCTCCAAATATATTCATCCTAGGCTAGAAATGAATAAATGTAGATAATGAACCTGGATTACCACTTTAGTACGCTCAGAGTTGGCGAATAGCACTAAGGGTATCCAAATCTCACAATGTGGGATGAATTACACTTTATGAGGAAACAATATAGGGATATAAGATGAATCATCCACAAAACTCAATTTAATATTATAAAATAAATCCAAATCTTCCAACAATTAAAGTATAAATAAAAATCTTACATATAAATGTCTTCAAATGAATATCCAATGAAATAAAAGTTATGGAAGAGACACAACAACAACAACGATGGCCCATACATTATATTTCATAAAATCTACATAAATCCTCCTCGAAACCTGAAGAAAGTTATTATAAATATAGGGTCCGCAAACAATTATACTTAGTATGTAACGCCCTGGACCGAGTTACCCAGAGTCGGTGCAATATTACATAACATTGGCATGATCACAAGAAAGATCAAATCGCGAAAGACCGATTAGTTTAGTAGCCTTGGAAACACAAGAAACATTAATAATGTTTACATTACATCATAAAACGAAAACTACAACAATATAGTCTTCATAGTCCACACTCATATCCCCAAATAATATCCCGATATGTCAATCATAAATTACTTCTTCACATCCTGGGAAAAATAAAACATTGAATGGCGTGAGCTCAAATGCCCAGTAAGGATAAAAATATCTCAGAAACATTCATAAATAAGAATAAACATTTAAGGCAATGTATAACTAAAACAGATGCCTTTTAAACTTGAACTTCAACATAGTATGGAAAAAATGAAATAATGCCATTTACTTATTCACATGGATATTCTACTAATCAAATAATCACATGAAATATCAATAACCACTTTCATAATTATGGAATGCATAATGCCAGACTATCATAACCACATAACTAAGGCCTCGTTCCAAGACTACAAATAATATTTTTCCAAAGGCCTTGTGCCAAGACACTATTTTGTCTCATGAGACCTACCGATGAATCTAGGAGCTATAGCGGGCTCCACCCATCACATATTTAGTCTAATGCATTCCTCATATGAACATGTTTAAACATAACATAAACATTCATATTAAAACTAGAATACGAAATGTAAATACTTCATCCATAAACCATTGATGGTATAAAAATAACACATCCACAGTCAAACGTATCAAAAAACCTTCAATACAATATAGAATTTTTGTATCATAATAAATCAACTTCAAATAAGCGTAAAATCCATCAAAGGATGATGACATAGATGAAATCAAAACTCTTTTTAGAGTAATATCTCTTTTTATTTTGAAATCATTTGATATTCATATATTTATAAAATATAACATTATCTATGAAAATATCCTTATAAGCTTTTATGTGAATCTTTGAAGATTTTATAATGGAGGAAAATAGCTGCACCCGCCGTATAAGCTAAAAAACATTCTTACCTTAATTATGTCGAAAAGGTTAAAAATCACCATGTTTGGAAAATGATAGAAATATTCCTTTATAAACTTCTTATAAAAATTAAAACAAGGGTATAAATGATTTTAACCCATATTCTGTAAAATAGTAATAATTTTTTGAAAAACATTTTTAAGAATCATGGATGTGGATGATAAAGAGATCCCATTAGATTATTACATATAAACAACCTCAGATAATGAAGAGATTGTGAAATAAAACCTTACCTTGTACTTTTCCTTGGTTGGGGTAGGATAACCTCCTATATAATGGTGAAATAATTGTTAAAAAATTATACATGAATCATATACATTAATATTATATCATATATGATCTTTTAACATTGATTTATAAATAATATCTTAGTATTATCGTTGTTTCGGGTATTGACTTACTCGTTTTCATTTATATGTTTTATTACGTAAGTTGTGTTTTTCATGGAAAGGTTGTATATTAATCATATCCATAATGATATCAAGTCTGTAGATACTATTATTAATCATCAAATGAAAATTATACTTGAATGGATACGATGGAGAATGAATCTCATCGCATTCGTGGAGATGGTAGTCCGTACGTACGCACGAGTGACAATATCATTCTTTTGATATTAAAATAATATATAATTGGATGGTATATTATATATACAGAATAATTATCATTTTATATTAATTATTTACATGAGTTACACATCATTATTATACCCATCCAAATAATAATTTATTGAATTACAATTACACCATGACGTGGAGACGGTATGCCGTACGTACACACGTATGGTGACTTGTTATTAAAAGGATGGATAGAATACTGAATATGGTTGTACCATATTTACAATAACATCACAGTATATATAAGATACTGGAGTTATTATTTTAGAATGGTAATAACAAATAAGGTAGAAGTGGAAGAAGAAAGGAACATGGAAAAGGGTGGTGAAATCATTACCTCTTTTTCGGGTTCTTCCTTTTTATTTGATCATAAGAGCTCTTAGGATAGCTTTATGATTAAAGGAAGGCCTCTAAGATGAAGTGAGGGAAGTTGAGAGAGTATTTGGGAAGAGTTTTCCCGATCCAAAAGGCATTGAAGGTGTTAATTAATGACAAGGGGGAGTGCCCTTTTATAAGAGGGGTGATCGGCACCTTTGAAAAAGCTAGGAATATTATTTTATAATAAATTCATATTCAGTTTATAATGGATCAGAAGTAGATTATTTAATGGATAAGGTGGGGATTGGTCATAATCAACTCAAAAAATAGGATTTATAAAGGTTTGGGTCACTATAATAACCTTTTCTTTAAGTATTAACTCTTAGTTAATTAGTTTCACTTTTACAATGTCTCTATAAATTTTTATATTATATGGTTAATAAACATACTATATACATCAAAGAGACCCCCAAGTGGTCTATTAATGATACAACTATCATGAAATAAGTCTCTTTGCCGAACCTTATATTCTTAGGAATTTAATATCAATTAATAATATAATATTTGTTTTAAAAACTATTTTATTTCAATTTTGAGACTATTAAATAATTGATTTTTTTAAAAATCATGAAAGAATGATTGATTGAAAAAAAGTTAATTAAATAATTCCTAACATGTCATATTAACCTAGAAAATTAGTGTAATTCATAAAAAGTCTCAAATTATATTTATATGCATATCTACAATATCAATCATTTTAATTGTTCACTATTATTGTAATTACTACATCACCATTGTGTCATTAATAAATTAAATTATTTAATGTCAAAAAATTATAAATAAAATTCCATTATGTAGGAAGTATTTTTATCTTTCTAATGAATTTTTACAGTCGAAAAGCCAACATATATTACCCTATTTAAAAATTGTTTTTCTAAAAGATATATGCTTGTGTCATTTTTGTATTCATTTTAACTTAATTAAAATAAAGTGTCCCTATAACTTACATGTGGCACCATGGGGTCCCAAAATCGACCGAAATATGACCATGGTTGGACATGTATCAACCAATAAGGTTAGGACACGTTTTATGGTAATTTTTTATTATTATAATATTATTTTTTAACCCTTATTTACCGGATTTACCCTTTAACCATGGTAAATAAAATATTTACCGAAGTAATTATTCAAAATGTCTAAAAATAAAAGTTTCCTATTTACACAAATTGAAAATCCTGATTCAAAATATGGAATCCATTTTTCCAAATTCAAAACATAGAAGTGGCAGAAATTAATTTAAAATTAATTCCCGCTGTCAAAACAAAAAAACGTGTTTTTATGATATAATAACTATCATAAGATTCATACTTGTTTATGTTCGGTTTAATTGTGAAATTATGTCCAATGACCAACATTATATTAAATTGTAAAAATATATTCTAAATATACTTTAAAACCACTCAAATTCATAATTTATCACTACTAATTATTTTGATTAAAAAAGTTGTTTTTAATTAATATTTAGTAATTTTCACTATTCATCAAAATATTAAAGTTATCTGAAAAGTACCAAAATTTAACCTTAGGCTAAATTCAATACTCCGAATCCAAAAATGAAGTATATTTTGAGTGATAAAATATCTAAAATTAGAAAAATTACGTATTACTATTCATAACGCCTAGTTTGATCGGATGTGGTGTGTGTTAGAACTCGATGTTGTGTACAACACACGCTATTGCATTATTCAAAGAGAAACGTACTGTATAAGCTTGGTGTGTTACATTCTCCCCTCCTTCAAATAATTTCATCCTCATAATTTCTAGAATACTACTGCTTGAAAATACTCGAGTGGTTCTTCATTATAAGTTCATCAGGTTCCCACGTTGCCTCTTCCACCTTATGGTTTCTCCACAAATATTTTTGGAGACGCATCGTCCGGTTTTTCAGTACTTGTTCTCTCGTATCAAGAATCTTGACGGGCTCTTCATAATAAGACAGATCGGGTTCCAGTTCCAATTCTTCATAGGTGAGTACATGCGTTGGGTCAGGCATGTATTTCCTCAATAGAGATACGTGGAACACATCGTGAACTTTGGAGAGACATGGAAGCATTGCTAATCAGTAAGCTATAGCCCCAATTAGTTCTAGAATTTCGAAAGGTCTGATGTACCTGGGACTCAATTTACCTTTCTTACCAAAATGTATGACTCCCGTCCAAGGAGATACCTTCAGGAAAACATGATCACCGAATTGAAATTCCAAATCTTTCCTTTGAATATCAGCATAGGTCTTCTGCCTACTTTGAGCTGCTTTGATGTGATTTTGGATTACCTTAAACTTTTCTGTCATTTCCTCCACCAGTTCTGGGCCTAAAAGTTTTCTTTCACCAACGTCATCCCAACAGGTTAGTGTATGACATTTCTTTCCATATAACACTTCATATGGTGCCATCTAAATACTCGAATGGAAGCTATTGTTATAGGAAAATTCTACCAGAGGTAAATATTGATCACACATACCCTAAAAGTCATGTGAGCAGGATCTCAACATGTCTTATAAGGTTTGAATAGTTCATTATGACTGTCCATCTGTTTGAGGGTGGTAGGCAGTGCTCAAATGAAGTTCAGTATCCATGGATTTATGAAGACTTTTGCAGAATCTTGAAGTAAAATGGGGATCACGATCAGAAACAATCGATAGGGGTACTCCATGAAGTCTCACAACTTCATCAATATATATTCTTGCTAAATGTTCCAGTGGTAGATCTTCTCTTATAGTATGAAAATTTGTTGACTTGGTAAGACGATCAACAATGACCCATATTGCATCGTTCCTTCTATGAGTCTTTAGTAGCCCCATGACATAGTCAATCGTAATATTGTCCCATTTCCACTCCGGTATGGGAAGAGGATGCCTGAGTCCTCTAGGTTGTTGCCTTCCATCTTTCACTTATTGACAAACCATACATCTTGACACAAAATCAGAAATCTCCATCTTCATGTTGTCCCACCAAAAATGTTCTTTCAAATATCTATACATTTTGGTGCTCCCAGGGTGTATAGATAAATTGGAACTATGAGAATCATCCATCAATTACCTTTTTAGATCAGGTATATCGGGAACACAAAGTCTCTTCCCGAATTACAAAATTCCATCTTCATAAACAAAGTCTCTCAATCTCCCATCATTCACAGCTTTGATCTTCTTTTGAAATTCTTCATCATCAGTCTGAGAATACTTAATCCTTTCTAGTAAAGATGGTTTGGAAACCATTTGAAAAAGAATTGATGTTTCACCTACCATGGTTATTCCCATGTCCAACTTCACTAGATCCATGAAAATTGGATCCCTTTCAATTATCATATTGTTCAAAACTCCATGGTCTTTTCTGCTCAAAGAATCTGCCACTTTGTTTTCCTTCCCCGAGTGGTAGTGTATCATGCAATCATAATCCTTGAGTAATTCAACCCATCTCCTTTTCCTCATGTTGAGTTCTTTTTGTGAGAAAATATACTTCAAACTCTTGTGATCAGTATAAATCTCACATTTTTCACCATAGAGGTTGTGTCTCCATATCTTGAAAGCAAAGATCACAGCTGCTAACTCGAGATCATGAGTATGATAGTTTTTCTCATGAATTTTCAACTATCGTGATTCATAGGCAATAACCCTATCATTCTGCATATGGACACAACTATCTCCTTTCTTCGATTCATCAATATAAATAACGAACCCATCATTCCCCGATGGTAGAGTCAATATAGGAGCATTGACTAATCTTCTCTTCTGTTCATCGAAACATTTTTCACACTCTTTTGTCCAAAAAAATTTATCCCCTTAACATGTGAGCTTCGTTAAAGGGTTAGCCAATCGGGAAAAATTCTGGACGAAACATCGATAATAACCTGCCAAACCAATAAAACAGTGTCCCTTAGTTATACTCGTAGGTTCTGGCCATTATTGGATTTCCTTGGTCTTAGAAGGACCAAAATAGATTCAATATTTAGAGACAATATGTCCATGAAAAGAAATCTCATGAATCCAGAATTCACACTTTCTAAACTTCCCATATAATTCATGTCTTCTCAGAGTCTTCAGGATAATGCGCAAGTGACTATCATGATATTTGTATATTTTAGAGTAAACCAAGATATCATCAATAAATACTACCACAAATTCATCTAGATATTCCTTGTGAACTCTATTCATCAGATCCATGAATACAGAGGGTGCATTAATCAATCCAAAAGGCATTACAGTAAACTCATAATGCTCGTACCTGGTTCGAAATGCTATCTTCAGAATGTCTTCCTTCTTTACACACAACTGATGGTATCCAGATCAAAGGTCAATCTTTGAAAAGTATTAATCTCCATGCAGTATGTCATATAAATCATCAATGCGAGGTAGGGGATACATGTTCTTTATTGTTATAGAATTGATCTCCCTATAGTCGATACATAAACTCATAGATCTATCTTTCATTTTAACAAAAAGAACAGGGGCTCCCCATGGTGAAACACTAGAGAGAATATATCCCTTATTACTCAATTCCTCTAGTTGTTTCTTTAGTTCAACTAATTCTATAGTGGCCATTATATAAGGGGTGTTCGATATAGGCCTTGATCCAGGAATTAAATCAATGGAAAACTCAACTTCTCTTTCTAGAGGATGTCCAGGTAAATCTTCCGGAAACACATCTACATATTCTTTCACAATAGGTACATCCTCTATTTGAACATTAAATTCCTCACCCACAGTCATTTCATTCTCTTCCTCCCCAATAATTTAATTTAGTTGAGCTATTGGGGTGGATGTAGATAAGAATTAGGTGCTGATGATTCTCCTCTAAAGATAAAGTGTTCCTTATCATCATCATTAAAAATCATAACCTCCTTCTTCTTACATTAAATCATCGCATCATAGTCTGAATGTCAATCCATACCGAGGATTATATCAAACTCAATCATAGGTATGACGATGAGATCAGTAGATAAAGAACATTTATGTGCTCTAATGGGGACTGATTCACAAAACATTGTTGCAATGATACTTCCCTTAGGATTTTTAACTGATAACTCTCTTGTTAAATCAAACTGGAAATATCTAATTTTCATAGAAAACTAGGAAGATATGAAACAATGTGATGATCCAGAATCAAATAATGCATTTTCTAATCTTGAGGAAACCATTAAATTAACTACCACCAAGTCTTTTGGAGCTTCTACCTCAGCAGTAGTGATAGAAAAAGCTTGGCCTTGATCCCTTGGCCTTTTCAGAGGTAATTTCCCCTAACAATTAGGATATTCATTTGAATAATGTCCCATCTCCATACAATTGTAGCACTGAACATTGGTATCTTCCCTCTTCCCTTTGCAATAACAAGCTTGGTGGCCTTTTTCACCACATTTGTAACAGACACCCATTCCCTTCAAGCAAGTACCGGGGTGTTTCTTCACACATTTACCACAGGATGGATATTCAACCTTTCCCTTCTTCCCCTTATTTCAAATCCCATATTGATCAGCAGATCTCTCATTCTCTTGCTTTAATTTAAAGTCATAATACTTAGATAATTCTTTTTCTGTCTTGATAGAACATGAGACAATGTCTTCGTACAACGAGAAGGATTGTGAGACTAATTCTCAACGGAGAAATGGTTTTAACCCATCAAAGAAATGATCAACCTTACTTCTTGGGTTACGTATATAATCTCCAGCATACCTTTCAAACCTTGTAAAGTTATCCTCGTACTTTGTGACATTCTCATCATCCTTTTTTCTCAGACTCATAAATTGCCTTTCCATATATGCTTGATGGTCACGAGGAAAGTATTTTTCTAAAAACAGATCATTGAATGCCCTCCATTCCATATTTGATACTTCATCATCTTCCTTTGTGTTTTGAATCAATGACCACCATTGATCAACATCTCCAGTGAGGCGGTAAACTGCCATGATATCTTTTTCCCTTTCACTACTACCCAAAGCCTAAAATATTTTCCCTAGGGAATTTATCCATTCCTTATATACTAAAGGATTTCTACTCCCATTGAACATTGGTGGTTTCTTCCTCATGAATCGATCTAACATTTATCCTCCACGCTGCGGATCAGGGTGCTCCATATGGGTACGGTTATTATTCATAACCTGAGTGAGTTGTCCCAGTATGGTGATTAGCTGATCAACACAAGTTGCATCACCATCTCCACTACAATTATCATGAGCGGGAAGAAAATACCTATATAGAGTGTGAGCATTGATAAAGTTTCCATTTCTTCCACAAGGCGCCATTTGTAAACAATGGCATAAACTTGATCAGTTTATGAATCAAAATACATAATTCCATACTTATAAAACACTTAACATAAATTGAACTATTTATTGATATAATCCATAATCATAAAAATATTTTCATTGAGGAAGTATATACTCATAAAACCTTCATAATGATTTGTAATGAAAATGAGAGTTATCCTAAGCATATCCCCCGGGAGTGTCGTAACCAAAAGTGCATCAAGGCTTGTTGTCGTGCAGTAGTTCCCATTCGAGTCTAGCTCAAAGCGGTGTTTTCGGGTTTTACCCCAACGTACATCTGTGCTAGAGCCTCTTCTACCTGCTCGTATCTAGACAGGTATGTATTGTGTGGAAAACTCACAAAATTTCTACAATACCAAAATTCTAGGACGTTCTTCTATACTAATCCTCAAAGTCCATCTTAGGTATATGTGCTCTAATCAGAGTTTATCTAAATATAGTTTCCATGGATTGTACTAAACTTCCTATTATACCAACTGTAACGCCCTGACCCCAGTTACCTAGAGTCAGTGCATTATTACATAACATTGGTATGATCACATGAAAGATCATATCTCGAACGACCGATTAGTTTAGTAGCCCTGGAAACACTTATACATAAATACAGTTTACATTACATCATAAAATGAAAACTACAACAATATAGTCTCCATAGTCCACACACATATCCCCATATACTATCCCTGTAGGTAATTCATAAATTACTTCTTCACATCCTGGGAAAAATAAAACATTGAAAGGGGTGAGCTCAAATACCCAGTAAAGATAACAATATAGCGGAAACTTTTATAAATAAGAATAAACATTTAAAGAAATTTATAACTAAAACAAAAGCCTTTTAAACATGAATTTAAACCTAGTATGGAAAAAATGAAATAATTCCATTTACTTATTCAAATTGATATTCTACTAATCGAATAATCACATGCAATATCAATAACCACTTTCATAATGATGTAATGCATAATGCCAAACTATCACAGCCACATAGCCAAGGCCTCATGCCAAGACTACAAATAAGATTTTTCCATGGCCTTGTTCCAATACACTAGTTTGTCTCATGAGACCTACCGATGCATCGAGGTGCTATAGCGGGCTCCACCCATCACATATTAAGTCCAATGCATTCCTCATATGAAGAGGTTTAAACATAACATAAACATTCGTATTAAAACTAGCATATGAAATGTAAATACTTCATCCATAAAACATGAATCGTATAAAAATAACACATCCATAGTCAAACATATCACAAAAACATCAATACAATATAGAAGTTTTGTATCATAATAAATCAACTTCAAATAAGCGTAAAATCCATCAAAGGAAGTTGACATAGATGAAATCAAAACACTTTTTAGAGTAATATCTATTTTTATTTTGAAGTCATTTAAGAGTCATATATTTATAAAATATAAAATTTTTATTTAAAATATTCTTGAAAGCTTGTAAGGGAAGCTTTAAATATTTTATAATGGCGGAAAATAGCTGCACCCGCCGTATATGTTAAAAACAGCATTCTTACCATAATTCTATCAAAAAGGTTAAAAAGTACCTTGTTGGTGAAACGACCGAAAGATTACTTTATAAACATCTTATGAAAAGTCAAAAAAGGGTATAAATTATTTTAATCCATATTCTGTAAAATAGTAATAATGTTTTGAAAATCATTTTTAATAAAAATGGATGTGGATGATAAAGATATCCCATTAGATTATTACGTATAAACAACCTCAGACATTGATGAGATTGTGAAATAAACCCTTACCTTGTACATTTCCTTGTTTGGGGTAGGTTAACCTCCTGTATAATGGTGAAATAATTTTTATTAAATTATACATGAATCATATACATTAATATGATATCATATATGATCTTTTAACATTGATTTGTTTATAATATCTTAGTATTGTTGTTGTTTCGGGTGTTAACTTACTCATTTTATTTTATATGTTTTGTTACGTAAGTAGTGTTTGTCATTGATAGGTTGTATCTTAATCATATCCATAATGATATCAAGTCCTTAGACACTATTATTAATCATCAAATGAGAATTATACTTAAATGGATATGATGGAGAATGAATCCTATCACGTTCATGGAGACGGTAGTCCGTACGTACGCACGAGTGACAATATCATTCTTTTGATATTAAAATAATATATAATTGGATGGTATATCATATATACAGAATCATTATAATTTTATATTTATTATTTAAATGAGTTACACATCATTATTATACCCATCCAAATAATAATTTATTCAATAACAATTACACCACGACGTGGAGACAGTGAGACGTACGTACGCACATATGGTGACATGTTATTCAAAGGATGGATAGAATAATGAAAATGGTTGTACCATATTTATAATAAAAATCATAGTATATATAAGATATTGGAGTTATTATTTTATAATGGTAATAACAAAGAAGGAAGAAGTGGAAGAAGAAAGGAACTTGGAAAAGGATGGTGAAATCATTACCTATTCTTCGGGTTCTTCCTTTTGATTTGACCAAAACGGATATTAGGATGGATTTATGACTAATGGAAGGCCTCTAAGATGAATTTAGAGAAGTTGGGGGTGTATTTGGGAAGATTTTGGCCGAGCCAAAAGGCTTTTAAGGTGTGAATTAATGCGAAGCGGGAGTTCCCTTTTATAAGAGGGGTGAGGGGCACCTTTGGAAAAACTAGAAATATTATTTTATAATAAATTAATATTCGGTTTATAATGGCTCCAAAGTGGATTATTAAAATTTTAAAGTGGTTATGGGTCTGAAAAAACTCAACCAATAGGATTTAGACTGGTTTGGGTCACTATAATAACCTTATCATTAAGTATTAACTCTTAGTTAATTAGTTTCGCTTTTACAATGTCTCTTTGTATTTTTATATTATATCGTTAATAAAAATAATTTATACATTCAAGATACCCCAATTGGTCGATTAATGATATTCCAATAATTATATATGTCTGTTGGCCAATCCTTATATTTTTAGGAATTTAATATCAATTAATAATATAATATTTGTTTTAAAAACTCTTTGATGTCAATTTTGACACTATTCAATAATTGATTTTTGTAAAAATCATATCAGAATTATTACTTCTAAAAAAGATAATTAAATAATTCCTAACATGTAAATTTAACCTAGAAAATTATTGTAATTCATAAAAAGTCTCAAATTATATTTATTTGGGTATCTACAACATCAATCATTTTTAGTTTTCACTATTATGGTAATTACTCCATCACCATTGTGTCACAAATAAATTGAATTATTTAATGTCTAAAAATTATAAATAAAATTCCATTGTGTATGAAATCTTTTTATATTTATAATGAATATTTATAGTCGAAAATAAAACATATATATCCATATGTAAAATTTGTTTTTCTAAAAGATATATGCTTGTGTCATTTTTGTATTCATTTTAACTTAATTAAAATAAAGTGTCCCTATCACTTTGAAGTGGCACCATGGGGTCCCAAAATTGACCCAAAGATGCCCACGGTAAGACATGTATCAACCAATAAGGTTAGGACACGTTTTAGGGTAATTCTTTATTATTATAATATTATATTGTTGACCCTTATTTACCAGATTTGCCCTTTAACCAAGGGAAGTAAAATATTTACTGAAGTAATTATTCAAAATGGCTAAAAATAAAAGTTACCTATTTACAAAATTTGAACATCCGGATTCCAAATATGGAATCCATTTTTCCAAATTCAAAACATAGAAGTGGCAGAATTTAATTTAAAATTAATTCCCGTTGTCAAAACAAAAAGCGTGTTTTTAAGATATAATAACTATCAAAATATTGATACTTGTTTATGTTCGGTTTAATTGTGAAATTACGTCCAATGACCAAAATTGTATTAAATGGTAAAAATATATTCTAAATATACTTTAAAACCACTCAAATTCATAATTTATCACTATTAATTATTTTGATTAAAAAAGTTGCTTATAATTAAAATTTAGTAATTTTCACTATTCATCAAAATATTAAAGTTATTCGAAAAGTACCAAATTTTCACCTTAGGATAAATTATATACTGTAACTCCAAAAAATGAAGTTCATTTTGAGAGATAAAAATTCAAAAAATTTAAAAATTAGTTATTACTATTCATAACGGCTATTTTGATCGGTTGTGGTGTGTGTTAGAACTCGATGTTGCGTACAACACATGCTATTGCATTATTCAAAGAGAAGCGTACCGTAGAATATTTGGGTGTTAGATAGTGTGAAAAAACAATGTCACTCATACACATGGGAATGGATCTTACTAATGTACCCATTATAAAACAAAAAAAACCAAACAACACCAATAAAGGTATAATAACCATTCACACCTCACCAGGGCTTGCTAACCAAAAATTGAAAACAAATTAATATAATATATTGTGAAAATCATAGATGATAGGTTACTCAACACCACTTTCCCATTGATAAGATGTTGTCACACCCTAATAGAAAATGTAATGTTGTTCACACCTCTTTTGAATATTCCATGTTATAATCATACCACACATACATCGGCCCCACAATACATCTCACCCGCACAAACCTTGGCCTCAAAACTCATCTCATCCCACCATTAGACACCTAGGTGAAAAACCAAACCTCATTTCGAAAGAAATTGGGAAATAATAATACATCTCATCTTGAAGAAACCTTGGTAAGCACCATAAATTTCATCCAAATGTTATTTGGTAAATCAATACTCACCCTAAAAAACCACAGTCTCACAAACCACAACCTATCGAAAGAATATTGGGATACCACCACCTATAAGAGGGAAAAAAGAATGGAGGGTGTCCAACCATCCATCATCCAACCTAGATGTTTGGGAATAAAACTATCTCCCATGACGATATGGGTTTTCAACACATAGTGCCCAATTAGGGTGGGTCAATGTATAGAAATAAAAATAATGTTTATTGTATATACATTTGGAGTTAAATCATAGAATCCAATATTTAGAATTTATATCATGAACTAACCATCTAACAAAATCCACAAAAATACCACCACCTATAAATGCATAAAAACACCCAAATAGAACACAATCAATAATTATTTTTAAACAATTAATCCATATTATAGAGACTGTTTTATAAAAAATTCTCACATTACAAAACAATTTGATCTGTTTATTAAATATTTATTAGAAAATATATTTAATTTAGAGATGTACATTATTACAAATTTCCATACCATTTTTTTATACATAAACATTTAGATGATAATCAACACAAACCATCATCAATTTGTTCATTAAATATATCAATTTTAAATTATTATCAAATAGTATTTATTCCATTAATACTTGGGTAGATATAATAGAAAAACAACATAGCATTATCAGAACACCATATAAGAAGAACACAAGCCATATGTCACACAATAATATTAATCCATATTTTTTTATTATATTTCCAAATATAATAAAATCCAATATTAACGACATAGTGGTTAATTATATTCCTTCTTATTGTCATTCATTAAATTTCTATTAACATTACACATTCCATTTAAAATAAACTCGCTTTCTATATTCTTACCAAGAATATATATTCTACTTTAGTTCCACACATCGATAGAAACTACAATTAATTCACACAATGAAATAACAAACACAGAGAATGTACAAACACCGAACAACCCACTACACTATTACCAATAATTCCACATCATCACCAATTCACTAACAGACCCCCCTTTTTAGAGACCCACTATATAACCATTCCACGCCGAACATCTCATCCATACTATGCCACATTAGCATAACAACCAATACATCACCACTACATAAAACATCTCATCCACTAACCTCACATATCGGAACATAGTCATATTCCATCGATCATATCTCCGTAACTATCCCACAATACACTATTGTGCCCAAAAAATTTTATATCACATAAATGAAAAAAATAAACATTTAGATTTATCTAGGAATCACATATTAAATTACACTTAATTTATGGTGTTGTACCTGAAACCATATAATAGTAGGGAATTTATATATTTTAACTGAATGTATGTTGTTAACCAATTATAAAATATGTTACATCAATAGCCACATAACAGGAATTTATTCCATAACCAATAAACTAATACACAATCATGGATCCCCGACTACTAACATTTCAGTGGGTATTTATCACATATAATACATCATAACCACCAAAAAAATTTCAATTATATCCTTAGCCACTATTCCCCAACCCCTGTATATTGATATTAGCCTTTTCAATTATCTTATAGTAATTTTAATGAAACCATATTCAAAATAGGTGAAAATAATAAATCCACCCCCCATGATACACAAAAAAATAAAATAAAGAAAAGAAAACATGGAATAAGGTTGATTTGCATATCTTTTTTCATATACATTCAACACCATAATAGGGATTGTGTACAAGAGGAAACTCTCCCAGGAGACATGAAAAAATCACACCAACAAGGTAAAATCATGACATAAGAACAAGTATTTTGTAAGTCTATATCATTATTAAGAAGAATTAATTATCAAAGGAAGATCACCAACTTGGAAATATCACATCCCAATTCAATGTGATTCAAAATAGATTACATGACCATTAAAGTAGATCACATTAAACGACTAGGTTTGAACATTTAGTATAATCAGGAAATTAGAGAAATTTTTTATATGATATAAAACCTTTTCAATGCCTTAAAAAAATTTAATTAGCAATTAAACAAATTTCCATTTATAAAAGATGTAAAAATAGAAAATATAGAAATTATAGAATCACTGTTCTTTTTCACCAATATGGAGTCACTTTCACCCCCAAAAAAGACACCATACAATGAGTCAACACCAACGAGTCACTTATAAATGATTCACCTCCATATAGCAACAAAAAAATGAGTCAGTAACAGTTTTTCACCCCTAGTGTGTCAACACCATTGAGTCACCACAAGATGATTCACCACCAGAAATTCATAGCTAGACAAGTCACCGCTAGTATGATACCACTAGGATGATCTACCACTAGGATGAGCTACTCCCGGAATGAGTTATTGCCAGAATTTTCTACCACTGTAAAACAATAATTTTAGTAAACTCATTAAATGAGTTTCCATTAGAATTAATCATATGTCCCTAAAATGACATGGACATCCCCAGAGAACCTCAAACACCTAGCTTCTCACAATGTAATTGACTTAAAAGTTTCATCGATTACATAAGATAACTCTCAAACTATTCTATTGCAATAGAATTGAAAAAAATATGATGTTAATGATATGAAGGGTTTAAAAAATGCCCCTTTGAGATACCTTTCATGTCTCCAAATATATTCAGAACACAACATTCACTCTGAAACCTGCCAGTGAGGTTGTTACCTCTCAAACAAGGACACAATCACATAGATTGGAATAAAATGTCCAGTATGAAATTAAAAACAACCAAACAATGATAATAACACCATTTAAGGTAGAAAATTCATTGAAAAATAATCACATTATTTAAAATGTAATGAATTATTTCATATCATAGAAATCATTATTATGAATTTTGTTTCAACAACATAACTTTAACATTTTATTTGATTTAAAACCAAAATATGGATTTATTTCTCATTATTTAATATATAAAATTTATTTCCAAAATATTTAAAACATAAAATGTTTAAAAAAACATGAATAAATAGATTACCATGCTTGTGTAATAATTTATTAAAAAATTATAAAATCTATTTTCAATACATTATTAGTCAATTTTTATAGAGTTCAAAAAGATAAGAATGTTTTTCACATGAACAATTACATTCGAGACATGTTTCTAAATATATTATTTTGAATGATGTTAGGCATGAAAACATTCCTATTAAATAATTTTCAAAAATATTTTAAAAAATATTTAGTAGACTATGAAAACCACCATGACTCAATCCCTATTTTTAATAATTTTTTGTAGAATGGAATTAATCAAAAAATACTTTTTGATAAAACATTAAATTTTTCTTAAAACATCTTTTCATCCAAATTTTTTCCATGAAAACATACATAAATTTGAGGGGATCATTATTTTAGAATATTTATTTGCTATACTAGTAGAACTCTATCATCCTCCTTACCGAGTTATTATTAATAGTATTTATCATCAAATTTGTAAAACATGAATATAAAATTGCATGAAACTAAAATATTTCAGGAGTTTTGAATGTACCAGCATAACAAAGATTACTTTTTGAGGGTTTTTATGAAATAATTAATTACCATGAACATAATAATGAAGAGAAATCAATGGTCTTAACATTTCAAATATTTATTTTTCATAGTTTTATATAAATACTTGCAATATTTTCAAATAGCATTCAATTACCAATATAAAAACATATATGAGTTTATAAATAGATACAAAAACAATACAAATAAATAGAACCCATCCACCTCACATAGATTATGTCCACTTTGGGAGGAAATAACATAGCCACATTATTTTAAAATGTCTTATAATATAACGTTCTCTAATGTACAGAATGATTTTATCACTCTTCATATGTTCCCCGTAATAACACATATTATCAATAAAATATAAAAAACTAAAAACCCAACAAACATGGTTCTATTCTATCATTATAAACAAATCCTTTATAAAAATATTTTGGAATGGGATGAAATCCCATCATTATTGATTTCATGATTTTGAAAATGAACAGTTTATTTTATTTTCCCCTTTATGTGATCAACTATGTTATGAGAGGTATGGGATTATATAAATACAAAAATATCATAATTAAACATGAAAAAAAAATATCTTACCATAAATATAAATATATTTTCCCCACACATCATCATTACTATACAGAACAACAAATATATGAGCTTTACAACCAAAAAAACATCACTAGAAATTTCCTAAAACTACATCACCGCTCTGCTTTACCGTCCACATGAAGGTACCCTTTTCAAAAAACCACATAGTACATATCATCCTCAAAAAACCCCAAACAACTATCCATATAATCACACATAAATCACCATGAATAAAAATTAATAAATTCTTTATACAATGATGTTATATTTTTTGATTAGGGAAGCACTGGCTAAACCTCATGTTTTTTATAATGTCAAAGCATGATGTGTCTTTGTTATATATCATGGTTCCCCCTATTTTTAAACTTACAATTTATTAAACCACATTATCCTTAGGAAACATAGAAATACAAATCACACCTAACAATAATAAATAACATCTTCTATAATTACACCGAGATTTATATTACTTAATCTCGTTATTTATTATGGGTAATTTTGAAAAATTATAATTTCTTCATGGTGAATTGTTTTATTTTCCACATATTAGTTAGTATCCTAAAAATACATAGATATTTTAATCAAATAGTAAAATTAATGGTCTCATTATATACACCAATCATTGCATAAGAAGGTTTCCATGATCTACTATTTTAAGAAGGGCATATAAAATCATCAATGCAACAATGAAAAATGAAACATCACTCAACATTCCAAAGATTATTTCATTTGAAATATTATGCCATTCATTTTATCAAGTCATAACATTCATACATGTTAATAAAAAATCTACTAACATGTCATATCACACACCATGATTAATATGGTTGAAATAAAGAATTCTGGGTACATATTATTATCAAAGAAATAAACTTCTATATTAATTTTAATACGACATCAGGTAATTTTTTTGAGATCAATTTAAATACTACATTTCATATACAACATTATTTCATAATAATCATGGTAATACATGAATTATTATAATAAAAAAAACTACATATGTTTAATTGATATATTTCATGATGAATCATACTAAAATATTCTATTACATATAAAACATTCTTATATAATCATTAAAATAAAACATGCTCACTCAACATTAATTCAAAAATTGCACATGATTTATCAATATATTCAATGAATTTCATGCATAGTAATTACATTATTATATCAACTAATTATTCCTGAAAACATCCTTATTTACTAAAATAATAAAATCAATATTGTAGCAAAATATTCACTTCTACAATATTAAACATACTACACATGCGTGTATCTCATACTAGAAGTTCCCTAGTTGTCACATCGGTGATTTAAACATTATGCATGGTTATCATACTAAATTACTCTTCCCTTAACATGTGTAAAGGATATTTCAATACATAATAATTATTATTATTCATTAAATAATAATTTCAATTATGTATATAGTTCATAGTCAAAAAAGTATCCAGAAATCATGCTGATCATCTTCCACAATTTAGAAATAAATGTCACATGGATTTCTATTCGAACACATGCTTAAAAGTCATGGTAAAATCAAAAATATATTACTATAATCAATGAAAATTGATAATAAAATCATTATTTTAAATTATTTTTAATTCATATTAACTATCATTAATTATGATATATATTTTTAGAATTTTATGAATGAATAAGTCAATAATACATTCTTATGAAAATTTATATATTTAAAGAATCACAATACATATTAGATAACATAAAAACTATAATACTTATCAACATGGTTCCAAAATAATTTATTTTATCATTCCAATGTGAAATCTTCATTGAGGATATAAGCATCATAAATTTTTTAAATTAAACAACAGATATAAACAAAATAAACTAAACATGTTTGTCTAATAATTTTAAACATTAGAAAAATTGGAAATTATTGTATACATTTCTAATGATGAATTAAAATCTTACTTTTAAATAATAATTCTATTAAGGAATAAATACATATTATAACATCAATAAGGTTTCAAACAAAAAATTAAATCCATCCATCCATTATATTACTCTTTCTGAATAATTCAGAAAAAATTTACAATTTATTAACATCAAATGCATTAGAATAGTCCAAGGAATACACCAAAAGATTCAATATTTATTTAGTTCATTTTAAAATAATAACCTCTACCAATTCGAATAAGAAAACAAGTCATTATGATGCATGAACCTCTCCAAGGTCCCCAACTTGCAAGTAGTTCCTCCTAACATGGTTATTTGGTAGGCTCAGATTCTTTGCACTATATCATGATGGACCATAAATTCCATGTCCTAGAATGTATCTACAGTCTATTTCACACACCAATGTCAATTAAAACTATATCTAATACATCCCATACATTCATCCATGTGCTCATGTAATGTCTCGGATCTGGGTGGCACACAACGGGTTCCTCAAAAAAGGTTGGTCACATGACCTCAAGCGCACTTCCCAAAATGCCAGAGGTTGAAAACTACCAGAGAGGGCCTATAACTCATAGTGGGGAAACTATGCCCACATTTGTCAAAGTGCAGCACAACAGAATAAAAATATAAATGTACAAAAGCGGAAGTAGTAAACAATATAGACCTTAAATGGAAAACGAAACTGAAATAAAAGATAACTGGTAGTCATATATATGATGATGCAACATGTATCTAATTCTAAGAAAGAATCCAAAACCAGATACACTACAATTTGATAAAATACAGGACATGGTAAAATGTATAGCAAAACAAAACCAATGCAGTGCAACAGGAACACAACAACATCGCATGCCTATGATCGGTCCCATTCTCTCATACTCTTTTATAAAAATCATGTACCTGTGTATGGACCCTTACGATTATTGACACTTACATAAATATAATTGTTTTGGGACCATGATAGGACCCAAATAAGGTGTCAGAAATAAATCCTAGTAAGCAACCACTAAAGTCCCATTCCCAACTGTTAGTGAAAATTTTCAATAACAGTGTGCAATAATGAAATGAAGTAAACTAAGATGTACTCAGAATTAATAATTCCTACCAGTTAAATTTCCATTTTAATAATTATTTTACAATTCAACATAATTTAATTCTAAGCTTTCTAGGACTTTTCCTTGACCGAAAATCTTTTATACCAGTGCCACAACAGAAACCACAACATGTTATCTAACAAGTAGAAGAAAATAATAATACAAAGCATGTTCATTAGCATGGAAGGTACAACATAAAAAATAACCACAGTGAATATTCAAAGTAAATAGTGTCCTCATACATTCAAACCCTTACCCTCAGGAAAGAAGAAACAAAAACCTCAAGTGAATTCCCTCAGACATAATTAATATGGCCCTTAGGTATACGAGATATCGCCCTCCAACATGGAAGCTAATACCCACAGGTATAAGAAATGTTGCCCTCAGTTAAACAAAACATTTCTCTCTGGCTAAACAAAACACTGCCCTCGGGAATTCAATAAGAAATGAAAGTAACTAGGATGAGCCCAAATCATAAGGAAGAAATTTATATATGTTTCCTCTAAAAAACTCAAAACCTGATATAATCACGGCATAACCATGGTATCCTCGAAAAATGGATAAATAATGGAAACACACCCTCGGGGTGGCCCTAGATCAAAGAAATTATCACAAAAAGAAGTTTATACGTATTCAATAGATTACCTATGCAATTCTTGGTATCACAAAAGTCAAAGTCTCAACCAAACGACACGCCGAACATGGGCGCGTGGCAAAATGGTACAAAAAATCAACTATACAGTTGGAATTAAACACAAGACCACCTACCTTGACCTCATATAATCGATATACGTGAAAGGTGCCTCCCGATAAAACCATGAACGATGTAGATCTGAGATAACAATTACATGATAAGACATATATAACATCCCATATGATAATAATTGGATGGAAATATTCATGAACAAAGAAGACCTTACCCCTGTGGTTCAAACGAGATTGACGGCGGAAGAATCAGAGTCTCAGTGAGCGATAATGAACTCCTCCAAGACTCGACCTCCTCTCTAGCTACTTCTGGTGAGTCTTCTGCCTTCTCTATTTAATAAGGAGGATAATGCATATTTTTAACGAAGAAACATAACTACACAACATGTACTATCATATACATGGTGTGTACTATCCTTTTTAATTTATCCTCTGGCAGATACTTTCCACCACACTATTATTCATCTATCGACTAATTACATGGAATGTATTTCTAAGTATGCGCCGTGTACTATCCTTTTTAACTATTCCTCTAGTGAATACTTTCCACCACCTCACTGTTCACCTACAGACTTATTACACAGCGTGCATTTCTAAGTACATGGTGTGTAGTTAGTTTTTACCCCCTTAATCGCTGACAAGCCTACATTCCATGTGTTCTCATCCCACACGGCCAAAGTACATAGCATGTGAAATAAATTCATGGAGTGTACCCATAAATTTTGAATCTTTCCCACATTTCCCTTTTTTTCTCAAAAAATAGAAGGAAAGGGAAAATAAAAAAATCGTACCTCAAGAATACGAACCGAGTTCTTACACCGCACTCCAACCTCCGCCCTATCTCTCAACCACCTCGTCTGATACCATTTTGTAATCACCCCTCCCTCAAAAGAAAATCCTATTTGGATGGAAATAATTAAATGAAGACAATGAACCCTGAGTCCTACCCCCAACACGACTTAGGTTGGTGACTAGCACAAATGGAATAAAAATATCAAAATACAGGTGGCATTACCGTTTATAAAAAAAATTCATGATATAAGACGATTCATCTACCACGACACTATAAAATGTTATAAAATAAAGACAAAACAACCTATAATGAATGTATAAATAAAAACTAGAACAAATAAATGCATCAAAATGATATAAAAAAATAACAGAATCTAAGGTAGTGACATAGAGAAATGCTCTAAAGATATATACTATAAATGAACAACACACTCAATAAATACACTTAGAAACCTAAAAACGGGTTTCATAAACATAGGTTGAGAATACATGTATTAATTATAGAAAAAACCAATGTCCCTTATGCACATGTGAAAGGAGTATGGTAATGCACCTGTGAAAAAACATCAGAACCATACAACACATATAAATTTATACTAACCATACAGACCTCACCAAGGTACAATAACTAAATAATGAAATAAAAGTAATATGATATAATGTAACGAACAAAGATGACATGTTAACCGAAAAAACATTCCCAGTGATTAGTCTCTCTCACACCCTAATGGAAAACATAATGTGGATCCCACCTCTTTAGAATATACCACGACACAACACACACGCACAGACCTGTGTCTCCCAACACATCCTTCTAGAACACTCCATGGCCTCAAAACACATCACATCCTGACTGAAGACACGTAAGAGAAAAACCATATGTAATATCAAAGAAACTAGTGAACGAACATCCCATATCATCCCAAAGACACTAGGTAAAGCACTACACATCCCATTCCAAAGGCATTTGGGAAATCACAACAAACCTACACACACATGGGACTCACAAACAAAAACCTGTATAAATAATCTCAGCCTATCACCATATGGAAGAGAGAGAAGGGTTGAGCGGGTGGCCATCTATCCATCTTTCCACCAGAATTTTTGGAAAAGACACCCTCCCCTATGAATATGGGGGTGTTTGGTGTATAGTTCTCCACTAGGATGGCGTGTGTATAAAAATTAGGGGAATGTACAGTGTATATACCTATTGAGTTATAGCATGCAATCCCATCCTATTTATTTATAATAAGGATTGTCCATCTCAAAAAAAATCCACAAAATCACTGCCACCCCTAAATGCATAAAAACACACAAACAAAATATAATGAACAATTCATTTCCAAACCTTATTCCATATTATAAAGTCATGGTTTTAATATTAATTCCCAATTTATAAGTCACATTGATCTATTTATTTAACATTTGTTATAATAACCATTTCATTTATAAATACTTATTATTTTATTTTACTGACCCTTTTTATTATACATAAACATTAACATGTTAATCAACAGGACCCATCAAAATTCATTCAATAATTATTCCCATTTGAAATTAATATCATTCTATACTAATTAATTAATATATGGGTAGATATAACAGAACCTAGAACATAACATAAGAATAACACCAAATAATAATAACACAATCTAGAAGTCAAATTATGATTTTAGTCCACATTTGGTAGCTTATAGGATTTTACGAATATCAAATAATCCCAAATTAACAACACATTTGTTCATTTAATTCAAGCATTTTATTATACATTCATTTTCTATCCCCATTCCACAATTGATTTCAAATAAACTAGTTTTCTATATTCTTCCAATGAATGGATATTAAACGTTAGTTCCATACATATAATGAAACAAGAATTAATTCACATAATAAAATAATCAGCACAGAGAAAGTAAAACCACATAAAAACCCAATAATCTCTTACCAATAATCTGACATCATCAACAATTCACATCCATCTCCCATTTTAAATATCCCCTTTATATATCATTACCAAACCCATCATTGTATCCCCACATTACAACTATATCATACCAACCATCAAAACCCCACATTATAAAACATCTCATCCACTACTCCCACAAATCACAAAACAACCATATTACATGCATCATATCACCATTTACAACCCGTATCACAAAATTGTTTCCAAAAAATGTCATATAACATTACAATTTAAGATATAATTTCAGATTAAGTAGTGAATCCATTATTAAAATCCTCTAAATTTATGAATTTATTAGAGAAACAATACAATACTTGGGAATATATTTATTTTAGAAGAGTGTACAAGGTTAACTAAATATATGAGAAGTTACATCACGAAATATGTATTTTACATGTCTTCTATTACCAATAAACCAGTTAACATTCATGGAACCCCAATAACCACAGTTTTTAGTGTCTATTTATCCATACCATTCTCCAAAACAATAAAAACAAAATACAACCAGATCATAGTTAACTTTTCTATTACCCTTATATACTGATATAAAACCCAATCTATTATCTTAGATTAGTTTGGATGCAATCATATTCACAATAGGTTTAAAAAATAACCCCATCCCACAAGATACACATAAAGATAAATGGAGGACAAACTAACTTGGATGACCGATGATCGATATAATTTTTTCCAAGACTTGTTGAACTAAAATAGGGGGTGCATACCTGAGAAAACACTCCAAGGTTACACAATCCCACTGAACAAAGCAGAATACAACTCTAGTATAAGAAGAAATTATTGTTAAATGTGTAAAATGATAATGATGACATAACCATTGATGTGATTATATCTAACTTAAAAATATTATATCCCAATTCCATGGGATTAGAAATATTTATGTTGGACATTAAAGAGGATCACATTAAACAACATAGTGTGACAATTTATAATAATTATGATTGTTGAGATATCTAATATATGATTGATACTGAATAAAATGGCATTAAAGATAATTAAATAAGTCATTAAACCAATTCAATGTCCAACATGTCCTAAAAAAGAAAAAATAGAAAAAATAAGAAACGTTGTTCCCTACCACCACTAGAGAGTCACTACCACCATTAAATGAGTCACTCATAGATGAGTAACATCCAGTGAGTAACCACCATTAAAGACACCACTAGTTATTCACTACCAGAGAGTCACAACTCGATGAGTCACCTCTACATGAGTCACTGTCAGTGATTCCCTACAAGTGAGTCATTGCTAGACACGTCACTGCCAGCAAGGTAATACCCAGTGAGTCAAAACCAATGAGGTACCACCAAGATGAGATTCCTCTACGATGAGTTACATTTGAAATGAGCTACATCAATAATGAACTTCTATTAGAAAACAATAATTTTGGAAAACTGTTGAAATGTGCCACTATTGGAATGAGTCATATGCAACAAAACACACTGAACATCCCCCAAACATGTCAAAAACCATATTTATCTCTATGTAATAGACTAGAATGTTTGGGCCATTATAATAACTCATTTAAATAAACAATCATCCAATTTATTAGAAAACTGTTTGTAAACTTTTGTTTTCATATCCTATTAGGTTAAAAAATCAATCCTACTAAAATATAATAGTTTTTATAATCTATAATTAAATAAATTACCTGTAATAAATAATATGGTATAATAGTACAAAATTACAAAAAAATGATTTCTCATCAATCAATAACTTCTTTTGAGGAATCAACATATCTTTATGTTTTGTTATACATTTCATGACATAATTAAAAATTAAAATAATTTAAATAAGTCTAGATGAAAAATATAGTCATAAATGGAAGTAATTATTGAAAACAAGAAATATCATAATGAATGAAATTTTTTATTTAGAATTATCATTACCACTATACAAAATTTCAATATTTGTAGAAAATAAAAATCGATTTAAAAAATTTATATACACCGTTAAATAATTTATCTATAAAAATGAATTAATCAACGAAAATCGATGTTGTTAGGTTGTAAAAAATATATTCCTTATTCAATAAATAAATAATCAAATTCTTCCCATAATGTATATATTTTTTCACATCACATTTTATTGGTTGTATCATTATATAAATGATTTATTATAACATAACAATTTATTATGTTTAGAAATATATAATATAATTTTAATGATTTATGTACATTATTAATCATTCATGATTTTTGGAATAATATGACTTTTTTATATCAAATTAACATTTAAAATGTTAATTTTATTGTTTTGATACAACCAAGAAATGTAATTGGACTAATTGTATCATGTAGTTCAGTAAATGAAATATGAATATCATCATATTAATGAATAAAATAATAGAAATTAATGTTAGAATCATTAACTCTTAATAATACATTATGAATCTATTTTAAATTCAAAATTTCTCTATTGATAACACATTATTATCTATCACAAAGATTCATTAAGAATTATTTATAAATCAGACTCATTATGATGTGTGTGACAACATGGAATGAATCAAAATTGATGTTTTTGAATAAGGGTAATGTTGGATAGATGTGACATAAGTATCATCAATATATTAACACAATGATAGATATATGTTTTCTGAAAAAATGTATAACTATTTCCACAGTATACATTCTCAATATAATATTGTATGAAAATGATTCCACTGGTGACATTTTATGATAGTTTTAAACAAGTATTTGATATACTATATTTCTAGAATTTGAATCTTTTGGAATATAATTATTTCTTATCCACTAATTAAAAGCATTAATCTACCACTCAAAATTTATACACATAAGATAAATCCTTTTTTGAAAATCTTGTACTATGTCCATGCCATCTATTCACTAAGGGTCACATATCAGGATATGTACATCTCTATTTCATATTGTTTTCTCTTTATGATTCTACATTTAACTAAAAAATATTCCAGTAATTTGGGACACCATTTTAATTATTTTATACATAATTATTATTTTGGAATACATTTTCAATATAATGATACAATATCCCATACTATAATTTCTATCATGTGGAGCCCCAATAAATCATCAAATCACTGGTTCCCATAAAAAAAATACTTATTTTCCTTATTCCGATACCATCAAAAACCAATATCAGTATCATAAATCAATATCTAAAACATTAAACATTTTAATCTCTATGATGTAGAGACTAAAAAGTATAAATTACTAAATCTAATATAATAATTGATCAATAATAACTACATGTTGTTGATATAAATTTTTTTGTGGGTATCAATGGAATATTATCTTTTTTTTATCTAAATTTGGTAGTGCACTAATTAACATACATGGGGAAACATGATTGAAATGGGATGTATTTGTTTTGAAATATTTGTGAGAAAAAAATATGTTATAATGTCCAGAATGATTCTATTTGTAATGTTCCCATGATAATAACACATATAATGACATATTACAATATTAAAAAATAATTACTCTAAAACAATACTAGTACTATAAAAGAATTATTACCCAATTAATTATTGATTATTCCCTTTTCACTATATATTAGTTTAGTTTTAGCCTCTAGTATAAAATAAAAATCATATTTGGCCATATCAATGGATCATACCAGTATTCCAATCATGAAAGATAATTTATTAATATTTTTTATTTAATAAATTTGAATCATGTTTTCACATGACATAGTTAAGAAGATGTTATCTCATTTCCAATTATAAATACTATTTAACATATATTTATTGTTTTTTTAATCAATGGATAGACCCGAGATGTAACATGTCAAAAATGAATGTGATGAACAATGTTGTGATTAAGAGAAACCAAATGGGATCACAACTAAAAAGAATTATATTATGATTATATCAAATGGTTTTTCTTTATACATGATTAGTAAGATTCAAATATCTAACTCACATACTCACTAATGTGGAGAAAGATAATTTTATTAAGATAATGTGTGGTGGATACAATGGTTGAATGAAATCCCAATCCCCCTCATGCCATAAACCTAGAATGTGATAGCCTATAGAATGACTCCAAGGACTAAGAAAAAAATATGGATATAGTTGAGACCACCAACTATTTTTTGAGTAAAAATGAAGTTTCTATGTGGATATATTAAGTTCATCATAACGTCTCTTTTATAGTTCAATGTCTTATGTGTAGAAAAAATGAAAATTATCCAATTAAATTCAGTAATAGTACGTTTAAATCTATGAAAAAATATGTTCCTCTATAATTTCAATTAGTAAAAATTATGGTTTGTTGTGTTAATGAATTTTGGAAGGATATTTATATTGTAGAAGTTGTATTTTGGAAATAAGAATCATGAGACTTCAAATAAATGTTCTATAGTTGATATATATTATTAATTTCAAATCATATGTTGAAAGGTTCCAATAGAAACAAAAATTTATTTACTGGTATTTTAATTACTAAAATTGTTCAATTAAATGGGATGGTATTAGTGAACATGAAATTTGTTAGTGATTTTATGATAGTGTGATTTAGGTTGTGTATTACCAAATTTATTACATTTTGAATTTATGAAAATGATCATTGATTTTATATGAGGAATATGGATTATTATAGTCTTTTAGAGCATAAATGTTTTGATAGGTATCTATGATAAGAGACATGGACATAACAAAGGATTATAAGGTTTGATATTAACATATGTTCAAAGGAATAAATATATATTTTAAGGATTCATGTGATTAGTTATTGAGGAAACATGAATTTTTTTATATATTAATGAATAATAATCTCTTAATATTTTATAAAACCTTTCAGTCATTTTATGGTTTGATGATAATTTAATTATTATATGATTTATATTATAATATAGATAATATTGATGGTTAAAATTTTATTCATAAACAGAGTAATTTTTTTGAGGTATTTATGGTTAATATAATGATTACATTAATGTTAGTATGTAAATTTAACTCAGGCTACATTGCTTAATTTATCTACATTATAACATTATATAGTGATTTATCACAATGATTAATCATAGTTTTGGGATTATTCATTGGGTCGATGTAAATTTAACCTATTTTTTTAATAAGAGTTTTAACAAGAATTATTATTTTAGAATAATGAAACTAAATTTTTGGAACGTATGTTCAAATGTATGATATTAAAATTAGGGATAAAATAATTTTTTTTAAAATTTTTGTTTTTAGTTTTTGTGTATTGTTATTTATTTTTAGAATAATCTATGTTCAAATTTTAGTTTCAATTTAAAAATATTGATGTAAAATTTATTACTTATTTATATAAATGATGATACATTTGGGATCTTATCAAACATTGTGTAACCCATTTGTATTTGGTTAAAATATATGTATAAGAGGTCTATATTTTTTCCATTTTATATATTATTTAACCCCTTAAAAAAATGAAATTAGTTATTACGGAATAAATAATTCATCTTAAATAATCATTTATCAGAAAAGGGATGATATTGTGTTGGATATTTATATATGATAAAAATTAAACTCTTCATGTTAGTATATATACTTATGTTCATTAAGACAACACATTTTTTATACACATTTTTTACATGATATATTAACTAAAAGATAAATTAATACCACTACATATGATCATGAGGCCTAGTCCATAGTTAAATTAAGTACTCGTTACATTAACATGAAACATGGGTATATCATCATTATTTAAAATCATGTAAATATTCTCTTGCATTCTACTGTTATTCTAAAATTGCACAGGAAACCCTATATATGGATATTATAGGTGGGTGTGATATAAATCATAGTAATGTAAAAAATCAATTATTTATTATGGAAAATAAATTCATTTTATATAATAAGAAAACCATGGAAATTTAATTGGGGTGAGAATCATAATATTGAACACTATGTAATGATAAAAAATGATCACATAAGGGTAATATATAAATAAGGAAATAGAATAAAATAACATATAAAAATCATAATCAATGATAAACACCATTAAAAAATTTCATAGTTTCCTCAAGATAACTAAAAGGAGATAAAATAATTTCCCAACGCATTCAAGGGAAATATAATTTTGATCCCACCCATCACAATCATATTAGTTACATATATAATAGTGACACATAAATTATTAAACATAAGGATATATTTCATTAAATTTATCACAATGAATAATTTTTATTATATATTTTAATGTAAATAACAAGTAATTATGTATCGTTAAACTAGGTTAATACACATGATAGGAAATGAAGATGATAATTCATAACACATATGTTTTTCTTGGATCATTGATAAAAACATTATGCAACATAATGAGTTCAAAAAATGTTTCATAAAATTTGTGAATGGTTGATAATGAGTTCTCTATAATCATTGTATTCATGATGAAAAAAATATGCATGGGAAAAACGTATCTTAATTTGAAAAATTAGAAATAAAAAAACTAAAATAATAAATGTTATTGAAATAATAGAGAGTAGGAGAGTATACCTTACATGGAGAGGGTACATTAAAAAGATTTAAAGAAGATTTTAATTAGTATTGGAGAACCATGGGAGATATTTATAGAGGTAATTCGTGTTTAAAATCATGCTCTAGGATTATTTATTGTATTTTTGTTGGAGGTTGGGTTGTTATATATTGAATGAGAGGAGCATTCTTAAATAGTTTCAAAAATAGGTTTTGTACTCTAATTTATTACGTAATCAAAAACTAAACATTTTAATGGTTTGTTCACATGTTTTGTACCAAGATAATGGGTAAATAATTATTTTTTTGTTATAATAACAAAATCAATAAAAGAAACCCCTTCGGTATGTATAAGTGAATTATATTTAAACGGATTTAATTTAAAAACAAAAGAATATCATAATGTTTAGAAGGATTCATTAATGATGTAATAAATTAATATAACAAATTATAAAATGTAGTATATTTAATGATGAATAGTATTTGAGTAAAAATATAATATTTTTAGCATTCATTATAGCAATTTTTGTCCATTATAATGTCATAATACACACCATATTATTTATGAAATATTTATTTTCTATTTGAAAATTCTACTATATAGAAAGATCTATGAAAAGTACATTTTTTGAAATTTTTTATGTCATGATGTAAAAAATAATATTTATTTTATTATAATAATTTTATAACTTTATGGATTTACAAATTTATTACAAAAAAATTGTAGAAAAATAATAGTTATTTTTTTTTGAAAATATTAGTTTTCTAACAACTTTAAACATTGCATTTCCCTTCATAAAATTATATTATCATTTATATTTAATAATAATTTATTATTAAAAAATAATTTATTTTTATAATTCGCTAATTCAAAAAAAAATTCATCGGAATTGATGCTATATTTTTCAAAAAATTCCTTTTTTGATTAATTAAAAGAAAAATATTTTTTGTCAAACTATATATTAAATAATTAAAAATTTAATCTTAAAAATGATCAATATAATAATTGTTTTACATAGAAATTTATAAAAAATTATAATGTTAGGTTCTATAAAAATATTCTGTCATTTCACAAGAGAAACAACTAATTGTATAGTGAGTGATAGTTAGATTTTTTTGTGGCGGTTTGGGGAAAAGGGTTTGGGTAATTATCCCGAGAGCTTAAACATTTCTATAAAGTTTTTTTATCATCATTATGATATTTAATATTGGATTAACATTAATAAATGGAAAATCTCTATGATTATATATCATGTTAAATCTTTGATAAATAGGATTCATACGGTACAATCATGTGAATTCTATTGTTTCCTTTGTCACTGCTTATAAGAAAATATCATAACAATTAATATATACTAATCATTTGATAACAATATAAACATAATTCTATGAATGGTTTTTATGTTGTAAAATATTTTTCATCTAACATGTAATGTCACAAAAATTCCATTTTTTTTATTAAAATCATATGGGATTATATCAAGACCAGTCTCTCAGAAGGCACCTGATTTGGAGGCCAGGTGAGCTCGAAATAGAATTTTAATCCTTTTTAATTCCATTAAAGAAACATGAGTGTGGGTTTCTCTAACAATTAAACTGGTACTCGGATAAAAAATATGAGGGTACTACTGAAATCTGAATATTAGTATTTTCCTAGAAAGGACCTAACTTTGGACTTCCAAGGTTGAATGGAAAAGATAATTTTCAATCCTTTCAGAAGAGAAATAAAATTAAATTAAAAAGTTATTTTATTTTTTCTTCCTCACCCTTGAGTAGTGGATCATTAGCACTGTAGTGTGGTGGTGAGGCCATGATGAAACTAATTAAATGAATTCCATCAATTATTCTCTTTAACATAAGCTTATCAAGGACGTTGTTTCATAAATGAAATAGATTAATGACGTGATGAAAGATCATAATAGAAAAGATGTGACATGTTACTCTTTTAATGAGATAAAGGGTTGAAGAAAAAATTGGAGATCTGATAATTTATCTGATAAACATACAGTGAGAAATACTCTATTACAATTAATTAAGAACAAATTCTCTTTCCAACAACAGACATATCAAAAGGAATGTGGGTGGAAGATTCAGAACAGAGAATGAAAAAACGCAACCCTAGTCTTCCCCAACCAATGTCTATCCTTGGTAAGGGTTACTTTTTTATGTTTTAATTCCCCCTTAATCTTTGTAAAATAATGAATCTGGGTAAAACCACAAACAAGATGATCTATGGATTTATTTTTCATTTGGGAGGGAGCTTATTCTTAGGGGTTTTCATCATGATAAATTTTGAACAAGTCATAATCACATCCCCTCATTTTTTTACGAAACTATAACGTAGAGTTTTTAGGCCAACAGAAACAAGGTCCAATCACCTATGCTTATGTGTGTTCTTGTGTGTTCTTCGCAGCTGCAAATATATATTGACGGAAATGAATTTTTGATATTGTATGAGTGAATATGCTACCCTATGGATGGAAAAGGTGAAAATGATCTGAAGAACAGACCATCAGAGATGACCAAATGCTCAAAGAAACATCCCACCTATGTTTCAATAAACGGCAGCAGCTGCGGAGGTGCGGCAGGATTTGGAGGTAGGTACATGGTCCAGTGGGGGCTGCATACAGGACAAGGTTTGTCCAGCATAGCTGGTCACAACACACGCAAACCAGATGCTATCTGGTATCCGGGCAAGAGAAGACCGACCCAGACTGCATGCCATGTCGTGGGGACAAACTGAGCCGTTGAGTAGTCTACCCTCGAATTAAGTTGGTCTACATTTTCAAGATGTGTTGGTGGAATAAAATCGGGCCACTAGGCAGACCATGATAGAAACAAATAGGCTCGCCTAGTGTGGGTCGGGCTGGAGGGAACTGGGTCGTTGGGTGACCTGGTGGGTGGGACCCTTAGTCGAACTGAGTTGGGTTCATTAAGGCCCAATGGGCCAGGACCAATGTTCTGTCTAGACCGGGCTATAATAGAACCAAACTAGGTCTGGTCGGGTCAGTCAAATAAGGTCGAGGCATGCAGGGCCTCCCGTGCCAAGTTGGTTGGGTCGGTCTGATCAGGTCGGACGAGGCCCAGACACAACCGTCCCCTATTCACTAAAACGTCAATATAATTGAGACTGGGAATCTATTTCACTATCCATTTACCGATATATAACCCTCATGATGAGGAGGTTCTTTTGGCTTTCTCTAAGGAAGATTTAATATAAGTTGAAATGAGATGAATAGCTTGAGGAGTGGACTCTCCCTGAATAAAGCATACTATGTGTGGGAATTCTGCGGCTGGTGGAGAGCTGAAGAATACTAATGAGCAGGTGGAGGGGACCCTGTAGGGATTGAAGACAAGAGACCCAATTTGGATCTGATCCAAAGGACCTTTTTTTCGATAAATTACAAGAGAAATAGTTTGAATCAACTACAAGCGACCCAATTTGGATCATCTCCAAGAAACCCATTGTTAATCAACTACAAGTTGACCTATGTGAACCAAAATTGATGGCCAAAGAGGAATGTGGCTCGGTGTGACCTTGAAGACCCACAATACTCATTAGGGATGATTACCATAGAAGTCGAAGGTGTTTAGTTTTACAACTGATAGTCATGATACCATACTTTTGATTATACCAGTGTGAGTTGTCTTGCTTAGTGATCATACTTTGTGGATATCATTATGGAATTTTTCAGGGAAGTTAGTTTTTTTTTGTGGTCACTACTGATTATTTTGTTACTCAACCATTGATGGGATTCACCCGCATGTGTTGTGTCTACTGTAGATGACCGCCACCTTGATGATGGACATGGTGTCTTAGGACCTAGTGGTTCCCAATGGGATCAGATAGGTGGGGAATACATCTACAGATTCTAGTAGCTACTCTACACATACCCATCGGCTGTGGTTTTCAGTGGATGGATTTTTCATAGTTATTTTAAACATTCATTTTTTCAATTTTCCTTTTTTGGGTTTGTATTCTGGCTATTTTACCTTCATCTTGTATATTTATTCAGTGGTTGTTTAGTGTCATGCATGTTTACATTTCTCGTTTTAGCGACGTGGTTGTGTGTGTGCATATAGGTACTCTAGATAATTCCTCTCGTTTATAGGTTGAAGACTTTGATGTTAGTCTCCAACCCATAGACTTCAAGAGGTGGTCATGGGGGAGTCACGATACAGGCCCTAGGGGACGAGTCATGACATAACACATAATGTTAGTAAAACCCCAAATTAGTGAATGTTTATCCTATAACAACATTCCTTAATAATATATTTAATCATTTAAAAATAGAATTCCATTTATTAATGATCATTTCAATTCATAATTCCACCCATCACAAATTCTTCCCTTAATATTTTCATTTCATATAAAATGATTAATAAGATACTTCTTTCTGATTGCATATTCTTGACCACATGTCACTTCCTAATAGTTTCTGTTCTTCCACATCACATTGAACATGTGAGTTTTCTTGATTCGTAGATCATTTACTCCAAGAACAAATAAATTCACTAGCTTATCCTTGTATAAATTATTATTACCCAATATTACCACCTCTAGATTCAACACATCTAAGGGGCTGGATATTACATTCTTTAGGATGGATGTATAGAACATATCTAGTATTTTATGTAGTTTAGGTGGGAGTTATTTTTTATAAGACACCTCTCTGATGCGATCAACGATCTCAAAGGGTCCAATGTATATACAACTACGTTATCTAGTCATGCTAAACATACAGACATTCATACATGATGATATTTGAAGGAAAAAAAATCTATGACCTCATAATCCATGTTCTATCAACGATTTTCATTATATATTTTAATTATAATTATAGAGTATTTCTTATAAAATTTAATATTTTGATCCTTATATTTAATTTCATGGATAAGATTTGGTCCCATTAGATTTTTCTCTCAATCATCATCCTATCATGTTGGATTCTTACACCTCTTCCCATACATAGGATTATAAGGTTCAATTTCAATTATATAATGTCTACTATTTCTATATAATAACTATAGTTGAAGATGTTATTGAACCTAACTTATTTGAAAATACATCAAACATGATATGAACACATCCTAAAGAGTTTCAATGGTTTCCTCAATCTGACCATCAATATGAGGGTGATAAGAATTGTCAAAGTATAGTTTTATATCAAGTTCTTGCTGAAGGATTCTCTAAAACCTTGAGCTAAACATCAGATCTTGATCAGATACAATATAACGTGTATGTCCGTGAGATCATATAATATACCATATTTATATATTAATGAGTTGGTTAATAGAGAATCAATTCTTCATTTCATTAAAATGCACATAAATTGTTATTTTCCCGACTATCACGAAGATGATAATATATCTATTAAGTGCCATGTGGTGTCCTACAACTTATTACATGGTTATGTTTTTATATTTTCTTACTCATATAGGATATGGTTTCATCATAACCATTGACATATATCATTCTTTGCTGAAATTTTCTTATACCATTCATAGAGACAAACAATATAAAATATCCATATTCATGTAATTCCATAAGACTTCATTATCAAATATATAATATCATAGATATTCATTGAGACAAATAGGATTATGAGTTATGAAAATAACTCATAGGTTCAACATGTATTACTTATTGATGGGATTCATATCTTTATACAAAGAATTATAACTCACTATTTAGTAAATTTAGGCTCTGGAATATACTATAACTTCTACTAATGGAACACATCATCTTTTTGGGCCTCCTCGATCTCAATAATAGATTTTTTAGATAATATTGAAGAAATTTATGATAAATATCGTAATATTTTCACATATAAATGCTTTAAATTTCAATTAATATAGGACCTCTTTAAGTTCTCATAATATATATGGATGTGTGTTAATTTATACTAATAACATCATCAACTTTATTCTTCATTCAATTTATATTAAATAATTTAATAATCATTATATCTCATCAAATATAACCACCATGATTGGTGTATATAAATCTCCATTTTTGTGCGTACATATTTTATGCATTTTTATTATTTTTTATCTCTCACTTTTCTCTATATATATAATGTCACCTAATCATAAATGAAAATATCACTAATCCCAATTCTGCAACATAAATTGGGGTGGTCTTCACATGGATCATTAATTTATGTGATGCATTGGATATACGGATTCACATTCAATGGGTAAAAACCCAAAACCCATTTTAACGCATCACTATTGATCATAAACCCTTTCCCACTAGGGGATAATGTGTCAGTAAGTACATTGATTCTTGTCAATACATTTAAATATTTATTCACATTAAATTATTCATATCAATATTCCAACATTCCATGTAAATAGGGATAATGGGATTTAAAATCATGATATGTTTCTAGAAAATAAAATATTTTACATAGTCCATCTAAGGAAACTATTTGTTTTATTCATTTGTTTTGTTTTAGTAATCCATTACATTTACAGTATTTTTTGAAGGAGCTACTAATATTCCATTTATTGTGATAATATATCCAATGAATGTTACTTATTCTCACCAAATATCAAATTTACTATACATTTCATATAAATTTTCCTTTATCATGGACATCAATATTGTTATAAATTCTCCCCATGTTACTCCATTATTCCTATGTGGACAAAAATGTCAACTATAATAAAAATAATTTTTTTATGAAAATCCCTAATGATACTATCCATTATGTCTATAAGGATTTCAGTTGAATTAGTGACTGAAAATGATTCATCCTCGAATCTTGTTTCCCAGAGCTAGTGTATACTCTTTTACATTTTCTTTTGATATAATGAGTCACATTATTATGGTTAGAATATCTTAGTATAATTTTTAATGTATATACATACATTATTACCATGTTACATTTGTAAACAATCCAGCATAAATATTTTAAGAATAACATTATTTCCTCTATAAAATCATAAAATATCATTATTAGTTCATTTTGTGGATTGATGATAATTGACAGAAAATAATGGGGAGATAAAATTATCATTAAGTGGGGCTTAGTATAATAAAATAAATCCTTAATAATTAAAAATATTCAACATGGAACTGTAAATAATTGATGACAATTAAATTTATATTACTTGAAAATACTTTTATTATATACATAAATCAATATGGAATAGTAAAAAATTTATATGATATTTCATTTAATCAACAACTAATGTTGAATTAAATCTATATGTCAAATTTTACTGAGTATATCACAGGTAATAGAAACTAATTTTTTTTAAAAAATTATTTAATTATTTCACATCTTGTCAATATCACACCAATCCCACTACTATCAAGATATATCTACCCAAATGATTAAAAATATTAGTATAAACACTATATAATACCTATACCATTAATAAAATTCAATATATAGTTTATAAATAAAAGTAAAAACCCATCTAATTTGGACAAAGGATTAGTATCATGAGACATTTAAATGCATATGTGGACTATATAATTATTGAGACCCATACAACACTGCATAATGTAACAATTAAATACATATAAAATATTTTCTTTATTTTAAAAATAATTTTACTTCTGAGAAAATATCAGTATTCTGAAAAAAATATCGATTTCTCAATATTTCTCTATATTTAAAAAATTAAGGTATAATATTTTATGTATAATTTATATACTCTATAAGAAATAACCATCTATATGATAAATTATATAGATATTTAATAATATAAAATATCCAATTATCATAGGAAATTAAACAATAAATGAAGGATTTAATGGAAAATAAATTGTATAAAGTAGTTTAATGTAAATAATTTGCATGGTCTAAATGATCACAAACCATTGAGAGGATTAATATGGGTTTATTAAATTCAATATTTACCCATTGAAGTAGTAATAATGGTTTTTATATTAGAGGCATAAAAATAACAAAAAAGTCGCATTTGAAAAATCTAGATAAAAATATACATCACATTTTAAATATCATTTTGGAAATCCTTTTCTATGAAAATCACATTTAAAAAACATCTTATTTAAAAACATCCAAATAAACATGAAAAGGAACCATTATTGAAATTATTTTCAGTATAGATTATAATTATTTATATTCCATAAATATTAAAAATAAAACAACATTTTCAATGTGAAAATGATTGCAATGTGTCTTATTAAGAAATGATATTATGATTCCATTCACATTATCATTAAATGAAAAATGAGTATTTTTAAAAAATTTCATAATAATAATTTGAAAAAAAAATTTAATGAGTAAATATTTTTGATAATTACTTTCGAAAATCATTTTGAAAAGGTTACAAGCATTTTTTAATACTTTTTTAGAAAAACATGACTTCTAATGGAAATATATTTTAGACCTAAAGTAGATATGAAGAAAAATTTTCTTAAATAACATTTCCCAATTAATATTAATTTCAAATAGGTGATATTTCTAAAACCACTTGAATAAGAAATTAATATCCTGATGGGAATAAAATGAAATTGTTTTATTAGAATATGTTCATAAAATTTCCTTCAACTAAATTTCAGAAAAAAACAATTCTCGATTAGAATGAGATTGTGAAATAAGACCCCGTAATAATCAGAACATTGAGTTAGTAATTAATCATTTACTCAATGATATATTATTAATTATATCCACAAAAAAATTATAAATTTAGTATATTTTAATAAAATTTCATTATAAATAAAAACATAGAATGTAAATACCAAATATATTTATTTTTAACCCAATGAAAGTAAATTGAGTTATGAAATATCTTATCATAATCTTCGATTTGTATATTTTTCAATAAGTACATAAATAGTGATTTTAACCATTTATTTTACTTATACATGATCCATATTTATTTTTATAATAACATATAATATCTTTTAATAACATATAATCACTTATTCATTAATAATTATTCTTTTTTTTCATTTTTTCATACGTAAATATAATTTTCATATCATTCAATATTTTTCATGATTGTTTTGAATCCTACACAATTTATACAGTATATTATTCTATAAAAAAATTATTATGATATAATTATTTTTTTCATTACATAAATTCTATGTAAAAACAAAATCATGAATGATTTTTAAAAAAATTAATCATGTTATGATCATGGAGATTGTAGGTCATGCATGTGCCTGAGTAACATTTCCATTATCCAATGATCACTTTGAAAATATGTTATGTAATATATAAAAGTTTATATATTGGTCATAATTTCATACATATAACATATTATATATGTATATAATTCATCACTTTTTTGGTGAGGAAAATATCTCCACATCTCTTAGTGCATGGGGTAGTCAACACATACACAAATTATGTTATAATCTTTAGGTTAATGAAAATAGTAGAAATAAAATGATATTTATTTTCATTATATAATGAAACAAATTGAACTAACAATATAATTATATAATGTATATAATATATAATAATTAACATAACACTTATTACATTCTATGTAAGTCGTTTTTGAAATTTAAATGACATATATTTTTGAGGCAGTACTCTACTCTACACACGAGCGACATTAGATTATCCCCAAAAAATGGAGTTTAAAAGGATTATTTGATATTATGAAATATTCGGTGTAACATCCCAGGTAAATAGTAAATATGAAATGTTCATATATATTAATATTTGTGAATAAAATATTAATATTACATTAATGGATATTCTATGTCTGATGGAGTACCCAATATGCAACAACGAGTTTCTTTAAAATCTTACGTTGCACACTAATAATATAATTATTTTAAATGGTAGCTACACCTATCCGTTTTATTAGGGGGAATGAATAAAACTAAATACAATAGATTTAGATGTTTATTAAATGTATTTACTTTTATCCAATAAAATTTAGAGGCATAAAATCTAAATGAATATAATTTTAAGCATAATTTACATTAAAAAGCCGATTTACAGCCTTTTGATGGAGAACCCTATTTAAATTTAGTTTTTGTCACTTTAATATGATTATTTGGACAAAATAAAATTATTCTTTAGATTCTTATCATCAATATTTACTTTGGGTAAAATTTTGGTATTTTTTCTGATAAAATTCATTTTTTAATGATTAGTGGAAAATACTGTAATTTATTTCAAAAGTTCTTTTTAATATCATTTAATTATAAGGATAGATTATCTTTTTAATTTGTTTTAAAGTGTAAATAAAATATATTTTTACCATTTAATCCAATGGTGGTCATTGGAATTAATTTCACATTGAAATTGGAAATAAACATATGTCAATCTTTTAATAGATATTCTTTTATAAAAACACACTACTTGTTTTGTCTATGGGAATTGATTATAATATTAATTAATTCAACTACTATGTTTTTAATTTGGTAAAATTGATATTATTTTTTAATTTTGAATTTAAATATAGCTTAGGGTAAATTTTTGGTATTTTTCTGGCAAATGTTCTTTTTTAATGAATAATGAAAAGTACTGCATTTTACTTCAAAACTACTTTTTTATCTAATTTAATTACATAGTTATATTGTCATTTAAAAAGGTTTTAAAGTGTAATTTAATATTTTTAATCACTTAATATAATTTTTTTAATTATAAGTAATTTCACTTTTCAATTGGATGTAAAAACAAGTCAATCTTTGAATATATTTTACTTCTTAAAAACCCGTCTTTGGTTATGACAACGAGAATTATTTTTAAATTAATTAAGGGAATATCTATGTTTTTAATTTGGTAAAATAGGTTCCTTATTCTGAATCATAAGTTCAAAATTATATAATTATGAAACTTTTGTTTTTGGGCATTATGAATTGTAACGACGACAATTATCTTTAATTATCGTGATTAATTAATAATCGGGTAGTTAAGGGTAATAAAATAATATCATAAAATTACTAAATGACGAAAAAATGTTTCCTAATTATATTTTTTATATCATTTCAGACCATGGAATTCCTTGTGACAACTATGGGACACCATGGAATCAATTTTGGGTGATAGTGACATTTTATCATTTTATTTTTGATGAAAGGAAAATATAACAAAAGTATGTAACACCTAAGTAAACCAATTTTAATTTCATTTACATAAATGATCTCATTAACTATAAATATTCATTTTAAATCTAAATATATTTCTTACATGATGGTAATTTTTTATAGTATTTAGACACTAAATATATAAATTTATTTATGACACCATGATGACGCATCGATTACCTCATTAATGAACGATTTAAATAAAATGAAATGATAAGGTAAAATATAAAACATAAACATTCCTAAAACCTATTGGATTGCTGTATTTCGAACCCTTATCACCTTATCTTCAAAATAAATCATTGTGGGACCTTTAAAATCTGAAAATCATTTTATAATAAAGTAACATTCCAAGACATTCCAAAAGTGACCCACCTCCCTCGTATAAAAGGCCCCCACCTCTACCCCATACCCACACCTCTCAAGCCATTGGATCATCCAAACTCTGCTCATATTGTCTCTCCACATCCCTATCGTACTGTTAGAAGCCTCACTTTGGGATGATGTATTTCCAAGGAACCCTTTGGGATCATATCCAAAAGAGTTATTCAATTTGAAGGTAACGTCTTCTTTTATGATCTTTTGGTTTATTTTTCTTCTCCAACCCCATAACAATTTTTATTCATTTATATTGTAAAAAAACCTGTATATTCAATATAGTAGTATGTTTTTATGAGAATTATTTGAGCTACACTTATACACACCTGTATCTAATGGTTAATGAACATATTGTTTTTTGTGTGGCAAATTACTGCCTCACGAAGCGATGATTGTTCAATCTTCATTTAACACCTCTCACGGTGGCCATTAAGATGTAAATGTATTTATATATGATATATATATTATTATTATGTTTTCCTTATGCTTATGTATTTTTAATTTATCTCATACCTTTATAGTTTCTATAATGGGTAAACGGGATAATTTCATTTTAGAAAGTGCCAACTACCGCCCCCTCAAAGTGATTTGAATTGTTAATGCCATATGTGTGATGTATAAAGGATGGAGTTAATGATATTGAATGTGATATTAAAATTTAAATATAATATACCTATTTATAATTATGTTTTCATTCCATTAACGTATGAAATAGAAATGAAAGTAACGTTAGTTCATATGTAAGACTTACCATCTCCACGAACGGTAAATTTCATTTCTTATCTAAAAATATTATCTACTATTATAAGTAAATATATATAATGGATATATATTATATATATTAAATCAAAATGATTAATATCATTCTGTAATTATAATATATATATCTCTCATTTAGTTTTAATTCCAATAATATGACAAAGAAATGAAAGTATTGTTCATGCGTATATACGGCCTACCGTCTCCATGAACAATGCATTTTATTTTTAATCACCAAATGCTTTAGAATATTATATAATGAATATATAAATGAAATATATGATATTTTAATCATTAAATCTATTATTGAGATAGTGTACCTAAAACTACATGGAAATTCTTTTCAAACAAGTTCATTTTTGAGTCATGTACCGAACATCGACCTAAACGTCTGGTATGAACTCACATAATTAACTAATTATTATAAAAATATAATATGTGATATGAATTGACTAATAATCTGTAAAGGAGTTCCTTAAGAAATTATAAATTTAAAAAAGTTTATTATTCACGAATATAAAGAAACGAACAAGACTAGTCAGATATGAGGTAAGAGATCCTACCTCTCTATTTCTTTTTATGTACTCTCTTTTATGTCATTTTATTTTTGATCCTTTTTATTATGTTGGGGGATTTTCTTTTATATTCCACTTATTGTAAATTTTATATTAATATGATGAGAGACACTCTTTGATCTCTTCAATCCATTTTTTTGATGTCTTATGTGGCGTTGTTAGGCTTCCGAGTTTTAGTAATGGATTTTTCATGTCACTTTTATTCCCGTGAGATTCATGCTATATTTGCAACTATTTACTTTTTTTGTGGTGTGTTTATTTCCCATTATTGTATTATTTTTGTAATATTCTTTAATTTATGGGTATTTAAATCTTTATTTTATGAACCTTCTTTCAAGGGGTGTATGTTTCGATAGTTACCCAAATTGATAAGGGAACCTTTCACCCTCATCTTTTTAAAAGACTTATTTTTTTAGGTCATTTAATTTACATATAATTAATTTGGGATATTTTATTATATATACATATATCTATAAATGTTATGACCAAGTTATTAGATACCCTTTTTACCTCTCATCAACTCAATTTTTTTATTTTTAATGTGACGTTGTTAGTCTGTCGAATTTCTGTAAGGGACATTTTTAACCCAATTTTAATTATGTGGGTTAAACCTCAATTTCTGGATTATGTCGTACTATGAATATGTGTGAATTTACTATGATTTATTTAAACTTAATATCCTCTTACATTAGTTTTATTTATATTTTTAACACATAATTATGTAATTGAATTATCTTTAATCTAAGGATACCATATTTTTGAGGGACTTAGTCTCAATCTCCATTCATTGAGGCATAAATTGTTTTATACACAACTTTCTTTTATACGGTTTATAATCCCCTTTGGATTTTACTTTTATTCAAAAAGAATATTTTTTTACGAAGTGTTTTAATAAACAACAAATGGGAATTTTTTTTTCTTACGTATGCGGAGACAACAACTTCTCAGCCGCTGTGACCATTATGTTATTTTTGGCTTCCTCTACAAGCCATAACATTTTTTAAATGAAAAATAAATACCATGTTTTATTTTTCATGTATTTTGGTATTGAAAATGGATTTGATAATGTTTTGATTATGTCAATGTGTTGTATTGATATCTTGTGATTGAAATGTGTAAATGTTATGTTTCCTTTATGCATGTTTTATGTGATACGGTTATGTTATTGTTCTTGGGAATTGTTTATGAAGATGAGTGGTTTCATGTTAAACTATTGGAGAGTGATCCCGTGATAGCTATCCAATGCATTGTGTAACGCGAAGGAGTTAAATACTACGGTTTCTCTGATGAGATTTAAGGAATATAATGGGATGAGTATTCCAAACGTAACCATAAGGGTTACTGCCTATGTCATAATGTTATGAATTCCTCATGTTACCTTACTGTATTATGATTTCTATGAGTTATACATAAATATTATGATTTCAGAAGGTATGTTATGATTTAATGTTATGGTTTCATTGATTTGTCTTTATTGGCGGGTTAATGTTTCCTTTAATTATGTTATAACCCTTAATTAGATTTTTTTTCTCATCCTAAGTTGTTGAAATTTTTTTACAGGTTATTAGGAAATGTAAGATAAAGGTTCTCTTCAAAAAGATATTTACCAAGAAAATAACTCTTGTTTTATTTAACGATGATTTTTTTGTTGTAAAAAATTGGTTATAGTAGTAGTGTCTACATTGTAATCTTCTGAGATTTAATTACTATGTCATAATTCTCTAAAAATCTAAACCTAAAAAGAGCCTCATTGTGAATTATTCATTTAATTCATGATGAAGTAATTTATTAAGGATGGGTCATTATAGTTGGTATCAAAGGTCAGTTTAGATAACTTTAGAGGATAGAGTGCTGTCTAAGCATATGTGGAAAGTTGTGTATAACCACAATGGATAGTATATTCGATGGAGTTATTGTTATTTTTGAATGTTGGAATGGGTTTGAGATAACTTTGATAAGTATATATTAGTGTTTATCTTCCTCATTAGTACATGATGATTTTGTTAATATATTCACACTGACATTTTTGGTTTTAGTAATTGGATGGATCTAGCAGGCACCAATGTGACAATGGGTTTGAAGGAAACTATGGTGGTTCTCTGATTATGAGACTAAATGAAATGGGGGATTCAATGAGAAATGTCGTGGTTATTCTAAACCAACTATCAAAGAGTCATGATTAACCACTTGATCCTTGGTGAGTTATCTATTGAATCATGTACGGGAGAACCATCTCTATGTGGAAGTTCAGGTAATAATTATAATGGTAACCACTAGGGATTATATGATCTTTACTTTTGAGATAATTATGGGTTACTATATGATGGAAAATGAAAGGCATGAGATAAAATTGTGGTTGAATTATGTTATCATTATTTTTTAATATTTTATCTCTTTTTGGGGAACATTTTAAGAATTAAATTGTTTTAGAAAAATGAACAATACGTAGACCGTATGACAACCCGTCGCATCAGACCAAGATGCCGGAATCAAACCCAAAACCAAAGTGCGACTGATATTTATCACCTACCACTGGTCTACATGAAGTACATGGTTAGTATGACAAATTATTTTTAGTTAGATAATTTTATAAATCAAGAATAAGTTGATTTTGGGTTATCTATGGAAATGATTGACCTATCATATAGGATATGTGATTAGGATAATTACTTTTCAGTATGAGACTTTATGAGTAACTGATGTTATTTGGAGATAAATGTTAAGATTTACCTTGGAAGACTAGGTGATTATATCCTTCATAGATTTGGGTCTCAGTATTTGGTTGGTTTATTTTTTATGAATTTTAAGGGAAATATTGTATTGAATGGTCTTTGTTGAACTTTGGGTTGTTTGAAATTTTTTGGAGATTAAGAGTAGTTTTTCATTTTGTAAAATATTATCTTTTTTTTAGATTATATGATCTTATACAAACAATTTTGGTTTTGGATAAGGTCTAAAGACATGGGAAATATATAATTCATCTTTTGTGAGTGATTTTATTCTCTCTATGTTTATTATAGCTCTATTAATGTGAACAATTCATCCTAAATACTCACCTTTTGGAGAAAATATGGGTTTGTGTAATAAATTTAGTAGGAGAAGAAAGTCTATACAAAAAGTAAGTATGTTACCTTATGTTTTAGATAAGCTCATAAATGATTTGCTCAATGAAATGTAACATAAGACAATAAAGTTTTCTGTCAATTTTTCCTACTGGGGAATCAAATACCGTTAAACCCATCATAAGTTTGTGAATTTTTGGTGGTTAACTTTCTCCTGGACATATTTTCCCATCACATTCCATCAGAACATGATGGTTTGTTTTCTCCTCCATATCCATGTTTTCATGGAATCTGATTATCTATTGACTCGGGCGACCTTTTTACTTTTTTTCTTTCTTTTGTAGTGATAGTTTAATTTACTCCATTCCGATGTGGGGCTTTCAATGAAGTTTTTGAGCCCATTTTTAAAATTGTGAGGATGTAATTCCAAAATGGGGGGAAGATTGTAACATCTCAGGTAAATAATGAATATGAAATATTCATATATATTAATATTTGTGAATAAAATATTAATATTACTTTAAAGGATATTATATGTTTGATGGCATACCCATACGCAACAACGAGTTTCTTTGAAATCTTACGTTGCACACTAATAATATAATTATTTTAAATGGTTGTTTACATTTAGCCATTGTATAAGAGGGAATGAATAAAACTAACTACAATATGATTATATATGTTTTTTAAATGTATTTACTTTTATCCAATAAAATTTAGTGGCTTAAAATGTAAATGAATCGGATTTTAAGCATAAGTTACATTAAAAGGCCGATTTACAACATTTTAATGGAGAACCCTATTTAAATATAGTTTTGGTCACATTAATATGATAATTTTGACAAAATATAATTCTTCTGTACATTCTTATCATCAAATTTTACTTTGGGTAAATTTTTGGTATTTTTCTGATAAAATTCATTTTTAATGCATAGTAAAAAATGCTGTATTTTATTTAAAAAGTGCTTTTTAATCTAATTTATTTATAAGGCTAAATTATATTTTTAATTTGTTTTATTGTGTAATTAAAATATATTTTTACCACTAAATCCAATGGTTTTCATTGGAATTAATTTCAATTTGAAATTGTACATAAACAAGTGTCAATATATTAATAGATTTTGTTTCTTAAAAACACGCTACTTGTTTTGACAGCAGGAATTGATTATAAATTTAAATAATTCAACATGTATGTTTTTAATTTGGTAAAATTGAAATCATTTTTTAATTTTTTTTATCAAATATATCTTACGGTGAATTTTTTGTATTTTTCTGACAGATGTTCATTTTTAATGAATAGTTAAAAATACTGCATTTTACATCAAAACTACTTTTTCATATAATTTAATTATATAGTTAAATTTTACTTTTAAATGGTTTTAAAGTGTAATTGAATATTTTTTTATAAATTAATAAAAATTTGTTCATTTTAAGTAATTTGAATTTTCAATTGGATGTAAAAACAAGTCAATCTTTTGATAAATTTTACTTCTTAATAACTCATCTTTAGTTTTGACAACGTGAATTATTTTTAAATTAATTACTACAATATCTATGTTTGTAATTTCGTAAAATGGGTTTCATATTCTGAATCAGATGTTTCAAATTATGTAATTAAGACTCTTTTGTCTTTGGACATTATAAATAGTAATGACGACAATTATCTTTAATTATCATGATTAATTAGTAATCGGGTATTTAAGGGTAATAAAATAGTATCATAAAAATACTAAATGATTCCAAAATGTGTCCTAATTCTATTGGTGTTTTCATGGCCAAAAATGGGATTCCATGTGCCCACTTTGGGACCCCATGGAATCATGTTTGGGTGATAGTGACATTTTATCATTTTATTTTTAAAGAAAGGTAAATATAACAAAAGTATGTAACACCTAAGTAAAACAATTTTAATTTAGTTTAAAAAAATGATCTCTTTGACTATAAATATTCATTGTAAAGATAAATATATTTCCTTCATTATGGTAAATGTTTTATAGTATTTTGATATTAAATAAATAAATTTATTTATGACACCATGATGATGCAGTGATTACCTTTTTAATTAACGATTTAAATAAAATAAAAAGATAAGTTAAAATATAATACATAAAATAGTCTAAAACCTATTAGATGGACAGATTTAGAACCCTTACCACCTTATCCTAGAAATATATCATTTTTGGACCTTTAAAATCTGAAACTCATTTTATAATAAAGTAACATTCCATGACTTTCTAAAGGTGACCCTCCTACCTCTTATAAAAGGCCCACACCTCTACCCCCTCACCAACACCTCTCAAGCCCTTGGTTCATCCAAAATCTGTTCATATTGTCTCTACAAATTAATCTATTAATCATAGAAGCCTCACTTTGGGTAGAAGTATTTCCAAGGAATCCATTGGGCTCATGTCCAAAAGAGTTATCTGATTTGAAGTTAATGTATTCTATTATGTTCTTTTGTTTTATTTTGATTATCCAACCCCCTAAACTCTTTTTATTATTTTTTTTGTAAAAACACCAGTATGTTAAATATAATAGGATGTTGTCATGAGAAGGATTAGAGATACACTTATACAAACATCAATCTAATTGGTAAATAACATACTGTTCCTGTGGGTGGTGAATTACTGCCTCATGAAACGATGATTGTTCATTCTTCATTTTACACCTCTCATGGTGGCCATTAAGAAGTCATTATATGTTTATATGACATATATATTACTTTTAGGTTTTCATTATGCTTCTGTATTTTTCATTTATTCCATACCATTATGGTTTCCAAAATCGGTAAATGCGATAATTTTATTTTAGGAACTGCGGACTACGACCCCCTCAAAGTGATTTGAATCGTTAATGCCATATGTGTGATGTATAAAGGATAGAGAAAATGATATTATATATGATATTATACTTTAATGGTAATATATCTATGTATAATTATTTTTTCATTCCATTAAAGTATGAAATAGAAATGACAGTAACGTTCATGCGTTCATACGGCTTACCGTCTCCATGAACGGTACATTTCATTTCTTATCTCCATATGTAATGTACTATTATAAGTATAAATATATAATGGATATATATGATATATATTAAATCTAAATTATTAATATAATTCTGTAATTATAATATATATATCTCTCATTTAGTTTTAATTCCATTAATATGAAAAAGAAATGAAAGTAGTGTTCATGCGTACGTACGACCTACTGTCACCATGTACGGTGAATTTCATTTTTTATCTCCAAATGTTATGGAATAGTATAAAATGAATATATAGTGGATATATATGATATTTAAATCATTAATACTATTCTGGAGATGGTGTACTTATAACTACATGGACAATTCTTTTCAAACAAGTTCATTTTAGACTCATGTACTGAACATCAACAAAAACGTCTGGTATGAACTCACATAATTAAATAATTATTATAACATTATAACATGTGATATGAATTGAATAATAAACTTTATATTAGTTCCTTATGAAATTATAAATGGACCAAATTTTATTATTCATGAATATAAAGAAACGAACAAGACATGTCAGACTTGAGGTAAGGGATCCTACCTCTCTCTTTCTTTTTAAGTACTCTCTTTTATGTAATCCCCTTTAAGAACATTTTTATTATGTTGGGGGATGTTCCTTTATATTCCTCTTATTTTAAATTTTATGTTCATATTATGAGAGAACCTATTTTATCTCATCATTACATTTTTTGATGTTTTAAGTGGCGTCGTTAGGAAGTTAAGTTTTCGTAATGTATTTTTCATCGCAATTTTATTCCCATGAGATTCATGCTACATTTGATACTTTTTCCTATTTGTGTGGGGTGTGTACTTCTCATGATTGTATTATTTCTGTAATACAAATTAATTTATGGTTATTTACATCTTCATTGTATGACCCATCTTTCATGGGGTGTATGTTTCAATAGTTACCCAAATCAGTAAGGGAACCTTTCACCATCCTCTTTTTAAAATACATCTTTTTTAGGTCATTTAATTTACATATTATTATGTTGGGATATGTTCTTATATATCCTTATATCTGTAAATTTTATGACCAAGTTATTACATACAATTTGTACCTCCCATCAAATCATTTTATTAATTTTAATGTGACGTCGTTAGGCCGTCGAATTTCAGCAAGGTAACTTCTTAACACAATTTCAATTATGTGGGTTAATCCTCTATTTCTTGTTTATGTCGTACTATGAAAATGTGTGGATGTCCTATGATTGTATTACAATTAATATCCTCTTATATTGGGTGTATTTATATTTTTTTCCACACATAATTATGTAATTGAATTATCCTTAATCTAAGGATACTAACATTGTATGGGACTTCGTCTCAATATCCTTTCATTGAGAATATTTTGTTTTATACACAATTTTCTTTTATATGATGTCAAAAAAAAATTTTACTTTTACTTTTATTCAAAAGGAATATTTTTAGATGAAGTGTTTTACTAAAGGACAAAAGGGAATGTTTTTTTCTTATGTATACGGAAACAACGACTTCTCCACCGCCGTGACCATTATTTGAGTTCCGGCTTCATCTAAAAGCCATAACTTTTTTAAATGAAAAATAAATACCATGTTTTAATTTTATTTTATTTTGGAATTAAAAATTGTTTTGATATTGTTTTGATTATATCATTGTGTTTTATTGATATCTTGTGATTGAAATATGGAAATGTTATGTTTCCTTTATACATGTTTTATGTGATTCGATTATGTTATGGTTCCTGGGAATTGATTATGAAAATGGGTGGTTCCATTATAATATAAGGGAGGTTGAGCCCGTGATAGCTCTCCAATACATTAGGTAATGCGAAGGAGTTAAACCCTAAGGTTTCTCAGAAGAGATTTAAGGAATATACTAGGATGGGTATTCCAAACATAACCATGAGGTTTACTCTCTATGTAAGAATGTTATGAATTCTTCAGGTAACCATTATTTCTTATGATTTCTATGATTTATACATAAATATTATGATTTTAGAATGTATGTTATGATTGAAAGTTATGGTTTCATTTATTTGTATTTATTTGCGGGTTAATGTTTTCTTTCATTATGTTATAACCCTTATTGAGATTTTTTATACTCATCCAATGTGTTTGAAATGTTTTTCACTGGTTATAAGGATGTTTAAGTGAAAGGAAGAATTCAAGAAGATTTATATCAAGAAAATAACTCTTTTTTTATTTAAGGATTTTTTTATTGTTGTGAAATATCAGTTATAGTAGTAGTGTCTACTTTGTAATCTTCTGATATTTAATAGTTATGTATTAATTATCGAATACTCTAAACCTAAAAAGATCCTCAATGTGAATTATTCAGTTAATTAAATATTATGTAATTTTTAAGGCGGAGTCATTATAGTTGGAAAAAAAGGTCATTTTAGATAACTTTAGAGTTTAGAGTGTTGTCTAAGAATAAGTAACAACTTGTGTATACCCACAATGGTTAGTATATTCAAGGGGCGCATTTTTATTTTTGAAAGTTGGAATGAGTTTGAGATATCATGGATAAGTATATATCAGTGTTTATTATCCTCATTAGTAAATTATGATTTTGTTAATATACTCACACTAACATTTTTGGTTTTAGTAAATGGATGGATCTAGCAGGAACCAAAGTGACAATGGGTTTGAAGGAATCTGTGGTGCTTCTCTGATTAAGAGACTGGAAGAAATGGGGGATTCAATAAGGAATCTCATTGTTATTCAAAACCAACTATCAAGGAGTCATGATTAACCACTTGATCCATGGTGAGTTCTCTAATGCATCATGTACGAGAGAACCAACTTGATGCGGAAGACCATGTAATAATTATAATGGTAACCATTATGGTTTATATGATCCTTAATTTTGAGGTAATTATGTGTTATTATATGGTAGAAAATGAAAGGCATGAGATAAAATTGAGGTTAAATTATGTTATCTTTATTCTTAATGATTTTATATCTTTTTGGGGAATGTTTTAAGAATTATATAGTTTTGGAAAAAGGGAAAACATGAAGACCGTTTGACAACCCATCACGTCGGATCAAGCTGCAGGAATCGAACCCACGAAAAAAGTGCTACTGGTATTTATCGCCTACCACTGGACTATGTGAAGTACATGGTTAGTATGAAAAATTCTTTTTAGATAGATAATTTTATGAATCAAGAATAATTATATTTTGGGTTATCTATGGAAATGATTGACCTATCATAGAGGATATGTGATTAGGCTAATTACTTTTCAGTATGAGACTTTAAGAGTAACTGACTTTATTTCGAGATAAATGTTAAGATTTACCTTAGAAGGATAAGAGATTAAATCCTTTAGAGATTTGGGTATAAATCATTGGATGGTTTATTTTTTATGAATTTTAAGGGAAATTTTTTATGAATTTTAAGGGAAATTTTTTATTGAATGGTCTTTTTTGAACTTTGGGTTGATTGACAAATTTTGGAGATTAAGAGTAGTTTTTATTTTTCTAAAAGATTATATTTTTTGGGGATTATCTGATCTTATACAAACAAATTTGGTGTTGGTTAAGGTCTAAAGACATGGGAAATATATATTTCATAATTTGTGAGTTATTTTATTCTCTTGAGGTTGATTATAGTGCTCATAATGTGAACAATTCATCCTAAATACTCACCTTTTAGAAAAAATTTGGTTTTGTGTAAGAAATTTAGTAGGAGATGAAAGTCTACACGACAAGTAAGTATGATTCCTTATGTTTTAGTTAAGCTCAAAAATTAGTTACTCAATGAAATATAACATAAGGAAAAAATGTTGAATGTTAAATTTTCCTAATGGGGAATCAAATACCATTTAACCCATCACAAGTTTGTGAATATCTGGTGGTTAACTTTCTCCTAGACGTATTTTCCATTCACAATCCATCTGAACTTGATGGTTATTTTTCTCCTCCATATCAAATTTTTTATGGAATACTAGTATCTTTTGTCTTGAGTGTCCTTTTTACTTTTCGTTCTTTCTTTTAAATTGATAGTATAATTTACTCCTTTTTCGATGTGGGGATTTCAATGATGTTTTTGTGCCCAAATTTAAAATTGTGAGGATGCAATTCTCAATGTGGGGGAAGGATGTAACATACTAGGTAAATAATGAATATGAAATGTTCATATATATTAGCATTTTTCAATAAAATATTAATATTATTGTAGAATATATTCTATGTTTGATGGCATACCCAATACGCAACAACGAGTTTCTTTGAAATCTTACATTGCACACTAATAATATAATTATTTTAAATAGAAGTTGACACCTAGTAGTTATATTGGAGGGAATGAATAAAACTAACTAAAATACTATTATAGATTTTTGTTAAAAGTATTTACTTTTATCCAATAAAATTTATAGGCTTAAAATGTAAATGAATCTGATTTTAAGCATAATTTACATTAAAAGGATGATTTACCTCCTTTCGACGGCGAACCCTATTTGAATATATTTTTGGTCACTTTCATATAATCATTTTGAAAAAATAAAATTCTTTTTTAGAGTCGTATCATCAAAATTTATTTTGGGTAAATTATTGGTATTTTTCTGATAATATTCATTTTTTAATGAATAGTGAAAAATAGGTTATTTTATTTCAAAAGTTCTTGGTAACCTAATTTATTTATAAGATTATATAATCTAATTAATTGGTTTTAGAGATTAATTAAAATATATTTTTACCATTTACTCAAATGGTGGTCATTGGAATTAATTTCACTTTAAAAATTGTACATAAACAAGTGTCAGTCTTTTAATAGATATTGATTCTTAAAAACACGCTATTAATTTTGACAGAAGGAATTGATTATAAAATTAATTAATGAAACTTTTATGTATTTAATTTGGTAAAATTGAGATAAATTTTTAATTTTTAATATAAAATATATCCTAGGGTGAATTTTTGGTATTTTTCTGACAAATGTTCATTTTTAATGAATAGTGAAAAATACTACATTTTACTTCAAAACTAATTTTTCATCTAATTTAATTATATAGTTAGATTATCCTTTTAAATTGTTTTAAAGTTTAATTTAAATTTTTTATAAAATAATACAATGTTTTTCATTATAAGTAAATACACTATTCAAATGGATGTAGAAAAATTCAATCTTTTGATAAATTTTTCTTCTTAAAAACTCGTCTTTGGTTTTGACAACATGAATTATTTTTAAATTAGTTACTGCAATTTCTAAGTTTGTAAGTTGGTAAAATCGGATCCATAATCTGAATCATAATATCCAAATTATTTAATTAAGACTCTTTTGTTTTCTGACTTTATGAATAGTAATGACTACAATTATCTTCAATTATCATGATTAATTAGTAATCGGGTAGTTAAGGGTAATAAAATAATATCATAAAAATACAAAATGACCACAAAATGTGTCCTAATTCTATTAGTTCTGTCATTTCCGACCATGGTATTCCATGTTCCAACTTTGGGACCCCATGGAATCACTTTTGGGTGAGAGTGACATTTTATCATTTTATTCTTAAAGAAAGGAAAATATAACAAAAGTATATAACACCTAAGTAAAATAATTTTCATTTCGTTTAATTAAAAGATATCTTACCTATGAATAGTCATTAGAAAGTTAAAAATATTAAATATAATGGTAATTTTTTTTAATTTTTAGGCATTAAATAAATAGATTTATTTATGACACCATGATGATGCACTGATTACATCATTAATGAATGATTTAAATAAAATGAGATAAGGTAAAATTTAAGACTAAAACTTATATAAAACAAATTGTTTGTGTGGATTTATAACCCTTATCACCATATACTAGATATATATCATTGTTGGACCTTTAAAATCCAAAACTCATTTTATAATAAAGTAACATTCCATGACTTTCCAAAAGTCACGCTCCTCCATCTTATAAAAGGCCCCCACTTCTACCCCCCTTAACCACACCTGTAGAGCCCTTGGATCATCCCACCACAGATCATATTGTATCTTAAAATACCTTTATTACTCCTAGAAGCCTCACTTTGGTCAAAAGTATTTCCAAGGAAGCCTTTGGGCTCAAATCAAAAAGAGTTATCCGATTTGAAGGTAATGTCTTCTCTTATGTTCTTTTGTTTTATTTTTCTTCTCAAACCCCCTAAACTCTATTTATTAAATTATTTTGTAGCAACAAAAATATATTCAATATACTATTATTTTGTTAATATAGGGATTCTAGCTACACTTATACACTCCTCAATCTAATGTTTAAATAACATACTGTTTCTGTGGGTGGAAAATTACTAACTCATGAAACGATGATTGTTTAATCTTCATTTAAAACCTCTCATGGTGGCCATTAAGATGTCACTATATTTATATATGATATATATATATTATGTTTATGTTTTCCTTATGCTTCTATATTTTTCATTTATTCCATACCTTTATGGTTTCCAAAATGGGTAAACGCGATAATTTCATTTTAAGAAGTGCGGACTATCGCCCCCTCATAGTGATTTGAATCGTTAATGCCATATGTGGGATGTATAAAGGTTGGATTTAATGATATTATATATAATATTATAATTTAAATATAATATACCTATGTATAATTATGTTTTAATTCCATTAAATTATGAAATAGACATGAAAGTAACGTTCATGCGTACGTACGACTTACCATCTCCATGAACTGAAAAATTCATTTCTTATATCCAAATGTTGTGTACTACTATAAGTATATATATATAATGGATATATATGATATATATTAAATCTAAATGATAAATATCATTCTGGAATTATCATATATATATATCTGTCATTTTGTTTTAATTCCATTAATATGACCAAAAATTAAAGTAGTGTTCATGCGTACGTATGGCCTACCGTTTCTATGAACGGTGCATTTAATTTTTTATCTCCAAATATTATGGAATAGTATAAAATGAATACATACTAGATATATATGATATTTAAATCATCAATAATATTCTGGAGATGGTGTACTTATAACTACATGGACAATTCTTTTCAAACAAGTTCATTTTTGACTCATGTATCGAACATCGACAAACTCATCCAGTATGAACTCACATAATTAACTAATTATTATAACATTATAATATGTGATATGAATTGAATAATAAACTTTAAAGGAGGTATTTATGAAATTATAAATTGGCCAAAGATTATTATTCATGAATATGATGAAACGATCAAGACAAGTCGGACTTGAGGTAAGGGATCCTACCTCTGTTTCTTTTTAAGTACTCTCTTTTATGTCATTTCCTTTAAGATCATTTTTCTTATGTTGGGGGATGTTATTTTATATTCATCTTAATGTAAATTTTATTTTCATATGATGGGAGACCCTATTTTATCTCTTCAATCCATTTTTTTATGTTTTATGTGGCGTCGTTAGGCTGCCGAGTTTTCGTAATGGATTTTTCATCTCAATTTTATTCCTGTGAGATTTATGCTACATTTTCCACTATTTAATTATTGTGTGGTGTGTGTAATGGACATGATTTTATTATTTGTGTAATATAATTTAATTTATGGGTATCTATATCTTCATTGTATGATCCTTCTTTTATGTGGTGTATGTTTCGAATGTTACTCAAATCGGTAAGGGAACCTTTCACCCTCCACTTTTTAAAACAATTATTTTTGTTTGGTCTTATAATTTACATATAATTATATTGGGGTATGTTCTAATATATCCTTATTTCTGTAAATGTTATTAAAAAGTGATTATATACTCTTTTTACCTCTCATAAACTCATTTTCTTAATTTTAATGTGATGTTGTTAGGCTGTCGAATTTATTTAATGGAACATCTTAACCCAATTTGAATTATTTGGGTTAAACCCCTATTTCTTGATTATGTATTACATTGAATATGATTGGATGACCTATAATTGTTTTACACATAATATCCTATTATATATGGTGTATATATATTTTTCACACATAATTACATAATTTTATTATCCTTAATCGAAGGATATCGACTTTGTAAGGGACATCGTCTCAATCTCCTTTCATTGATTCATATTTTGTTTTATACAAAAATTTCTTTAATATTGTGTATAAACCCCTTTTAATTATACTTCTATTCAAAAGGAATATTTTTATACGAAGCGTTTTACTAAACGAAAAAAGGGAATGTTTTTGTCTTACGTATGTGGCGACAAAAAATTTTCCGCCGCTGTGACCATTATTTGAGTATCAGCTTCCTCTACAAGCCATAAGTTTTTTAAATTAAAAATAAATACCATGTTTTAATTTTCATTTATTTTGGTATTGAGAATGGTTTTGATAATATTTTGATTATATCAATGTGTTTTATTTATATCATGTGATTGAAATGTGGAAATGTTATGTTCCTTTTATGAATGTTTTATGTGATACGATTATGTTATAGTTCTTGGGAATTGTTTATGAAGACGGGTGGTTCCGTGATAAACTAAGGGAGGATGATCCCGTGATAGCTCTCCAGTGCATTGGGTAACATGAAGGAGTTAAACTCTCAGAAGAGATTTAGGGAATATACTGGGATACAAATTCTAAACATAACTATAAGGGTTACTCCATACGTAAGAATGTTTTGAATGCCTCAAGTTAACATTATGTATTATGATTTATAGAGTAATACATAAATATTATGATTTTATAAGGTATGTTATGATTGAAAGTTATGGTTTCATTGATTTTTATTTATTGACGGGTTAATGATTCCTTTCATTATGTTATAACCATTACTGCGTGTTTTATGCTCATGCCATGTTTTTGAAATGTTTATCACGGGTTATAAGGAAGTGTAATGGAATGTAAGTATTCTACAAGATTTATATCAAGAAAATAACTCTTGTTTTATATAAGTATTTTTTTTATTGTTGTGAAAAATAAGTCATAGTAGTAGTGTCTACTTTGTAATCTTCTAGGATGTATTAGTTATGTCCTAATTCTCTAAAACCCTAAACTTGAAAAGATCCTCAATGTGAATTATTCATTTATTTAAAGATTAAGTAATTTATTAAGGCTGGGTCCTTATATTCAGAATAATTATTTTAAAAATATAATATATATACTTCATTTATATCATTATCATCATCTATGAGAGATATAAATAGAGAAACAAATGACATCTAATCATAGGGAGGTAGTCCTCCATCCACACGAACAAAGACTTTATAACAAATTTTATGGAAGTGAATGTGGTTCTAGGTCTTTAAATTATGATAATAAAATATCATTATTTGTATGATAATATTTTTTTATATAATCATGTAATAATAAAAATTGGGGTATTTGGAGGAAGAAATGAAATAACAGTTCTCATTGAAGAACATTACTTGTTATACTTGTATCCTCCTTTGGTTTGAAAAAAAAACCATTATAAGATGGTTTTATGAACTAAATAAGGAATCTAGGATGACACGAGGGATGGTTTTAAGGGAAATTATAATGTATTATATCAACAAAAAATGGTGTGATGTTGAATGAATGGGAAGAGAGGGTTTTCCTATTTATAGTTTTGGGAGAGGAACTACTAGCTATTTCACTGTATATTTGTCAAAAGAATTCAGTGATCTGATGTTTTTATGATGTTAACATGTTTAAAATGGATCCTTATAGACCTTTATGAGTTTATGGTCAGGATATGGTCATATAATAGTATTTATATCAGTGATGTTTTCATTTTCAACCTTATCATTTTACTTTTACCCCTTATTAGAAACATTTTTACCATAACCACAGTAAATAATTTTTACTCCATTGACAATTCATTTTGAAAAAAAAACACTATATTTAAATTAAAAATTATGATTATAGAAAATTGTAGTTTTCAATAGAAATTCAGAATATTATATTATTCATCCTATAATATTATTTTTTCATAAAAATATCAAACATTCAACAAAATATAATATTTATATGATTAATTAAATAAATAATATAAAATGTATAATTAAATTTTATAATAGTGTCGAAGTATAATTTCATATTATGGGTGAAAATAATGACAAAAATATGTTTTCCTCAAAAAAATGTTACATAAATGACAACATGTCATCAAAAGAGAATTTATTTTAAAATAAATATATCATAAAGTCTTGTGCACTTAAATACCGACATCACATATTAATTAAATTATTCTGATTTAATCATGATCTTGTTAGTGAAAGGATTGATGTTTCGAAATGTCATTTTTTGAATGAAAAATTAACATCCAAAAATCATTAATAAAATATACTTTTAATAAGAGTGAAAGGTATGTACATAAGTCATATTGGATAATCTAAAAAATCCATTATCAATCATGTGATCCAAAGTTGAAAATGAATTCAGTAACATGAATGAAAAAAATAATACCTAAATACTGATTGAGAGTGACTGAGAACATTGATCTCATGAATTTTGGTGACACATAGAATGTTAAATACTACAAAACCAAAAATACATTGGTGATTAAAAGGTAATTTATATCATCCAAATTTTTTAAAATGGGACAATTTATTTGTTTCAATATAAATTCACCATATTTGAGGAATTATATCGCAATATAAGAACATAATTAAATTTAATTTCTTGATATGTTATTTATTTTAGGAATAATATTATCCTTTTGTTTTTCTTCAATCAATGTACAATTCACTACCTACTTCGAAGAATGAATAACTGTATATGATTTTTTTATTCCTAATGAACTATAAATTAGTTACAACTTATTGATATTTCTATTATATAATGATATTTAATTTATTTGATAACTAGTAATAAATATGAAAAAATGGTATTCATAAGTAATCTAATATGAATAAATATAGATATAGTGAAGTTATAAATCAATTTCTAAAACCTAAAAAATGTAAAAAAACTATTTAATAATTTTTTAACCGTAGGAACCACCCAAAACATTATGATAAAAAAAATTAAAAATAATTTCAATATTTTTATAAAATGTACATAACATTTCCCTCTAAACAGTATGATGTTTCTCTTAATTATCTCCTACCAAACAAGTAAACACAATCACTATTTATTCCCATAGATCATGTAATTAAAAATAACATCCAAATTACCGAATTGGAAACATAAATATTTACTTATTCATTAAATAAACCATAGATCATTGGATATATTATATAAATCCAATAATGATATTAACTCTATTAATGATAGCATAATCCACTCTATCAAAAAATATTTAATAAGTTATTTGTTAATCAAAACTATAAAATTTAATTTATACTAATCAATAATATCATTATACAAATATCAATATCTTCACCTCATGAAAATATCAAGGGTTATCATTCCCACAATAACTTTTTTTCTTAGAAGTTCAACAGGCGGCCGAATCAATTTTATTGGTCATCAAAATCAATCATCATATTATTTCAAAATCATTATGAACAATTGATGTGGTGCATTAAAAAAGACATTTACCAATTCTTATAACTATGATATCAGTGATAAAATAGTCAATTGAAATATTTTAAGAGTTTATAAACTAGGACATTAATAATTATTTTTCATGTCTTGTAATATAATGTTCTTCACCATGATCCAATTGTGTCTCTTGAGGTATGGGTTTTTTTATTGACACATTATTTTTCATTGTTTCATACCTTATTATAGTTGATTAATTAGACATTTAAAAAAATTTATTATCCTTTCAATCTAATAAAAATTGTAAATTCTCTCTACACTTGTACAAAATTAGTATTCCTTTTTTAAAAAATATCTGGGTGTCTCTTTCCAAAATTATCACATGTGGGAAAAACCTTATTAACCTTCTTACTATTAATAATATTTTTCTCTACCATAATCTTCTTATATAAATTCCCATAGAATACATAATTGATATATAATTACATCTCTATATTTTTAGTATATGACATTCCATCCTCGTAAGAAGAGAATTTATAGGATACTTGTTCCCTTCAAAATATTGGGATATATTAATTAATAAAAAAATTCTTATTTTTTGGATTGTCAACATTGATTAAATTACTATTGATTCTTGTAATAACCATTTATATATGATAAAATACACTTGATTTCATCATATATTATTTTAAATGTAATATATAATTCCTAATTTTTAGAAATATTATGTTTAAATCGTAACTTTTAGGAATAAAATATCTCATAATTTTTAATATGTTTTTATTGTGAAAACATTTATCTAAAATCCTTCATAATGGCTGGTAATTTTTTTTAATTATCCTATGTATATATCTTATTATTGTTAAACCATGTATGCATTAAGGTACATTGTAATGCACAAGATATTGATCTAAACATTCCTAATGAAAACTTTTCGTAATTATTACCATAAGGTAGTATTGTTCAAGAACATCAACAACTTATAGTATACCAAATGCGATAGTTTTCAGGGAAAAACCTCATAATTTATTCATAAAAAATTGGATGTTCTTCTATATTTATCATCAAATGTTATCACTATGTTTTTTTCCCTAATATACAATTTCAAATAATTATATTCAATAGATTCTAGTAAAAATCATCTAATAACTACTTTGTTGACAACAAACCAATAATCTTAAAACTGGTGTATAATTTATTACCTTTATAGAAGAAATAATGAATAACATCCTAAATGATAGAATTGTTTAGCTGTCTTCATAATCAAAATACATACATGATTACCAATTTAAATTTGTAAAATAATTTTATAGAATAATTTTTTTATAATATAATTATTCCCTTTATAATTTCAATTCATATCATTATTTTTAAAATTCATGGATTCCTTTAAAAAGAATAAAATTAAGGTGGGATCAAATGATGAGTAATTAATAAGTATAGTGGAAGATATAATGAATCAATTACCATAATAAACATGGAAGGGTAAATATCTAAACACAAATTACATCATAATTAATTGAAAATAAATTTAATATAGTGAAGAAAAAATATTAAAATGTAATGTATAGATAGCACATTCTATTTAAACAATAATACACAATGAAATTTTTCCATAAATAATACCACAATTAAAATATCATGTATAATATTAAATAAATTATTAATGCAGGAAATGATTAATTATTATATATAACATATATGAAAAATTAAGACCCTTATTGTCATGATATATACAGTTTATTTTTTTAAAACCATTAGGTAAAAAATCATCTGATACAATGTACTTAAAAAATATTCAAAAAAATAATTAATTCTAAGGATAGAACGTAAATATATTTATAATAATGGTTTGAAAGATAATACCTTAAGATGCATATTAGGGATAAATTAAGCATTTGAAACATCCATTGCTTCATTTTAAAAACATTATTTATATATTGATGATTAAATTTAATTCACGAATAATATGTCATTTCAAAAAATTTAGATATTGATAAATTAATACTTATTTATCAACATTTCCATTGATAAAAAATAACATTAAATATAGAAAACTATATATATAAGTGATGACTTTTTAATAAGTCAAAATGTACCTGATAAATAGTATTTAAATTTATTGATATTAAATATCAAATCAAAAATATAATGTGAGTAATTAAGCTGGAAGATAATGCATATAAAAATTAATCAAGGAAGGTAATGTCAATACATTAATTAGATAACACGATCATAAAAAATACAGGGAATGTATAATGATTGTATCAATAAAATATATACCAATTGGAGTAATGATAATGGTTTTTTATATTTTATGAATTTTTTTTCCATTTATAGATCTTAATAAAAATTATGAGTAAAATATCATTTTCATCTCGAATATTAATTATAAAACCTTTTAATATAATTTTTATTGATGAAATATCATTTAAAATATATTTTCAATGATGAAAATAATAATGTCAATAAAAGATCTTCGTGATGCCTAGTAATTACATACATTTCATAAAAGTGAAAAATAACATTAATTTTTCACTGTAAAATGATATTGATAGTCTCATGTTTAGGAAACGAACCAAAACTACATTCAAATTTTTTTTAAAATAAATTAATTAAATGTTTCGAAAATGATATAATAATCCATTGAAAATATTTATCTTAAAGAAAAACATTTGTTAAAATTTAATCTAAAAATAATAATGAATAGGTAAAATAATTTCAAAAATATTTTTAGAAAACATAGTTCTGGATGAACACATATTTTAAAAATAATGGTGAAATTATTTTGTATAATAAAAAAATATTTTCTCAATTATTGTAATAACTGAAGATAGGAAAATATTATAGTTAAATGAAATTATAATGAACAACCATAGGATAATAAAAATAATTTTTTTTTATGAAATGATAGAATAATTTCAGTCAACAAAAATTAAAGAATAATCATTCTCGATTAGAATGGGATTGTGATGTAAACCTCTCTAATGATCATAACTTAGATTTGGGAATTAATCTAGGAATATATTATACGTTCAAATATAAATCTACATAATGTATGTGGTAATAAAAAATATGGTAATCAAAAGTCATTATACATATTATCATAGAATGACATAATAAATGATGTGGATGTTTAACTCATTGAATGGAAATAGGAATTTGAAATATCATACCTTACACTTCTTTTTGGATGAAAATTATTTAATTACATTGTAATAATTTATATATTATATTATATAAAAAAAGAACTATATTTACATTAATAATATAACATAATATCCATTCAAAAAATCATATCACCGATTTGTTAATAATCATTCGTTGGTTAGATTGATTTGGGTGTTAATTGACTTGTTTCCTCATGCATTTATAAGTCATGAATGTTATGGTTGCTTCCCATGTTATATAGTATCACAATCAAAAATACTATAATGATTACATACTTATCATATTTTTACATCAATTTTACTTATCATTTTATTATAGATATTTTAATCCATCGGTTCATTAAGAAAAAAAAAATCACTTTGATTTCTTGGTGTATAAGGTGATTTGTAAATTGATCAATGGACAACTAAAAGATAAAAAAATTTATATGATATAATAGAATGATAATACATTGTAATAATAGTCAATTTGATATTTTTGAACACATATAGACAATATCATGTCATTTGGAACTTCCATAGATCCTATCAAAGTTTCAATTTTCATTTAATGTATATGTCCTAAAAACTTTTGTTCGCAATCCTTCACATTTTCTAAACATATAGGTTTTATATGTGGAGAATCATATTTCATGTAAGGAACAATTGGATGAGATTTTATAACTAATAGAAAATATGTTGCAAAACTAGATCACTCACATGGTCAATGTAATGTGGTGAAACTACCAGCCTGAGAATATTAAGTGGGATTCTAGAAAAGATATATTAATATACACATTATACACTAAATACAGTATTTTTGTCAAAATATGTTTTTCCTTCTGGTGAAATTCTATTGAGATACTTTTTATACACATTTTTAAAATATATTTGAAAAAATAATTTTAAATTTGAAAATTTTATTATAAAAATTATTTTAATATAAATGTTTTATAATATTTTGATGAATAGTTAAAAATACTTATTTATAAATGAAAACTGTATTTTCATTTAATTTATTTATGAAGTTAAAATATATTTTCAATTGGTTTTAAATTAAAATTACATCAATCATATATCTATTAATATAATATATATGTTTTTATTAATTGTCAATTTTAATTTTGATATAAAAAACATAAAATTATGAATATTTTCACTTTGAAAACCATGAATTGTAGTCGTATTATTGGGATTAATTTTAAATTAAATTTCGCTAAATCGGGGATTAAAATTTTTAAAAATTTATATGATCAAATTAATAGTTATTTTTTATACTATCTAATTAGAATAAGATATATTTTAAAAATTTTGAATAAAAATAAAAAAATTATTGTGATTAAGGTAAAAATGGGTTTACCACATGGTTAATCTAAATACTTATAGGTTAAAAAATTCAAATAACATGTATATAATATATTTTAGGGCCATTTTTCAACCTTATAATTTCTGATTATTTTGGGTCCCTTTTCATATTTGAAAAATGTGAGTACACAATTTTCGTTTCAATAATTATAAGTGTGCTTATCACCTCACATATTAATGGTTTCCTGCTCAAATTTATTATTCACACATGAAGGAGTTTTTTGGTTGAAAATAAGTTAAAAAATAAATTCCAAATTTTTTTCTTAAGATCATTTAAACCATGCTTTGTTTATGAATCCTTAAACTGATTGAATTTTTTCTTCAAACATAAAGAGGTTACCTGAAAAATAGGTAATATTTTTCAATGGGTGTTCAAATTTTATATCATCCTACACCTCCACAAATAATTATTAAACCATGATAATAGAATAAAAAATATTATTAATATTTCATACTTGTATATGTTATGGATGTAAAAACCAAAAATTTTAAAGTAATAACATTATATTTAATTGAGTGTGTTATGTGCGACAACATGAAACAAATTGAATATAATTCTCAAATACAATAATATATATTTACTATTTTAAATAGATATAATATATTCTATATTTTTAAATTCAAAAAAAACCCATGTAATCTTGAGTTACTCATTGGACCGGCTTTCTATGAAGGTTTGTGTTATTCACAAGATCATGTTTTACAAAATAATGATATATTTTAAAAAAATTATTCAATATAATAATATATATCGTTATCATTAAATTAGTAATTATGAAAAGGGATATATAAATTATGAAAATAAATATTTTAATAAATTATAAAAAGAATATTTTGGTTAAAATTATTTATAAATGAATATAAAAACTGATTTAATATAAAAGAAATTATTATTACTTTTTTATGCTCAAAATCTTGTTTCCCCCAAATTAATTAAGGCATTATTACAACCTTTAAATAGGGGACTTATTTGAAAACAAATTTTTGGTACTTTTATGGATTATAATTTTTAAACTAATCTTCATATTTAAAATATAAACATAAAAATTTTGTTATGTTAAATTTTATAAATATAATATTAAAATTAAACTATTTAATGAATTGTAAAAAATAATGAATTTCAATTTAAAATTATTTTTCCTCAAATTTATTTATAAGGATTAATTAAATTATATATTTATTTAAAAGTATAATTATATAATATTTTTATTAATTGTACCCATATATGTCATTGGAATCAATTTCAATTTTAAATTCACTACAAAAAATAGAAATCTTTTGGCCGTATTGACCTTAAAAACCCGCATTGTCATCCCATCCATGAGGTTAAATTTATATTAATTTCATCCAATTATGTGTTTGAAATTTCGAAAAATGGATTGCATATTTGTAATTAGAATATTTTATAATATATAACAAGTTCAAATTAGTTTCTGACAATAAATATTAGTGGAAGTAATTAAAATAAATTTCAATTATTAAGCAGAAATTAAAGAAAATAAGAGACTAAACCTTAATCATAAGGGGAGAAATGACCTATTAATATTTTAAAGATCCATTGTATAGAAATATTTCAACTCTAAACGACCTTTTATATATATTTTTAAATTTTTTGGATCCACATAAAATGTGAAAAATGTGTATGGAATTCCCTTATCAAAACATTACAAGAGCGCATCTCCTCATCCGCTACAAAAAGTTATCATCTCCTCCCACTTCCTCAAAACTATTAAAAAACATTTTTCTGAACAATAACTTGTCAAATATCTCCCAAAAATATGTTCCCTAATCCATGAATCCCCCCTAAGTAATAAATCAATCCACGTATTCCCTTTAGTGAAAAAAACAAGTTACCCGATTAAGAGGTAACCAACATTCTTTTGCTTTTATATTTATTTTTATTATCCAGAAAATATTATAATTATATGAGTTTGTAACTGAAAATGTATAATAAATATATTAATATTATTTTATCATATTTGATTAACCTACAATTACACATACTTCCCTCAAATTGGTAAATAAACTAGTATTTCTGTGTACGCTGAACTTCTGCCTCATGAAATGATGATTGTTCATTTTTCCGATACAACCTCTCATGGTGTCCATTATGATAGATTTTTTTAGAATGTGATAAATATAATATTTATAATTTTTTTATTCTTACATTATTTTATAAATAACATACCATTATTCATTCCAAATTGTATAAATACGATAATTTCATTTTAGGTAGTGTGGACTACCACCCCCTCAAAGCAATGTGACACATTCAAGAAACACATGGAGTGTATAAAGGATGATCATAATCAGAATATTTATCATATATAACACATATATTATAATATAATTTTAATATATATATATATATATAATGTTTGACTTTAATTCATTTAATATGATTTGGAAATTAATATATTGTTCATGTGCATGTACGACATACCATGTCAATGAACTCTGTATTTCATTTTTTATATACAAACATTATTGATATTTATAAAAAAAATGTTCAGAATATATGTTATAATAAAATTATTATTTACATTATTCAGAATATTAATCCATGATCTGATAAAAATAATAAATAGAAAGTCAAAACTTACTTGTGAAAATGAGGCAATTAACACACAAAATAATCAAAATAATATATGATTGTTAACAAAGTGGTCATGAGATATTAAAATAAGTAAATATAAGATATTATAAATATTATTATGGTTTTTTATAAGTTATTAATATATTTTAATCCACAATACATGAATATAAAAACCACACAACCGAAAATGAAGGTTCAACTAAGGGATTTGGTCTCAATCTTCTTTTAATTACGTCATGTTTGTTGTTATAATAAAACACGCTATTATATTCTGTATATAATTATTTTTACATTTTATTAAGAGAATATTATTATTATAATAATATTCTATGATTTATTTAATTAATATTTATTTATGATTTTAATGTTTCAAAGTGTTTAGAGAAAATTTAAAATCTTTAACGATTAAATGTCCTAAACACTGTTTTATTGTCAAAAAACCATGTTATTACATATCCTCATTTCAGGTACTATTGATAAATCAATATTCATTTTTAAATTTTGATATTTCAAAAGTACCAATTTTTCTCAATTTTTGAGGAATGATTCTAACATGCAATACATGTGATGGGGACCGTTTGAGAAAATAAGTACGAGTTGGGGACGAGTTAATGATAACTCTTATTGCATCAGTTGTATCGTGGAATAAATTACTTAGAAAATCAATAAAAATTTAATCTCTAAATTGATGGAATATGTAACATTTTTTTGGGAGACATGACATCCAGTAATTGAGAATATCCTTTATTGAGAATTTTATTATTATTATTTATAATTATAATTTTCATCGATATATCAATATTTTCATTTCATATTATATTCATTGATTGTGTGATATGTTTTTTCAGATTCCTACAAGTCCATGTTGATATTGATTTATCTATTTATTTTAATGACATAAGATATAAGTTCTTTAACATTCTATTTTAATTTATTCATATTTATTCATTATTTATTCACATTTACATACAATTACTAACAATTTTTGATTTCTATTATTATGTATCCTTTACATAGGATATGATGAAAAAATATCTATGGATTAGAATTTAATGATGTAGTTTATTTCATTTTATTGTCTATCATGTTTTTATTTCCTATTTCACAATTTATTATGGGTGTCATGTATGCAATATTTCTTTTGAAGACTACTTAACAAATCATTCATTCATGATTTTTTTCCCTTGTAATCATGCTGATATTATGATGTAGTGCACCATCATCGGGATTATGGGGTTGGGGTGTTATTGTTGGTATCAAAGAAATATTTGAAACATACATTGAAACTATATTATGGAAATATAAATTATTGAACAAATCTGTAACATAGAATTTTAATATTGGTATAGAAGAACATCCTAGGATTTTGGAAAGGTATATATTTTTGTGTATTCCATGAAATATATCCCTATCAAGATAATACTTGATGACATGGTTCTGGTATAGATGTTCCTAGGACAAATAAAATAAAAAATGTGTTCTAAGACTACCTAGGTGTAGCCTGATACATGACAATAGGGCTCACCGCACACCTAGTTTGACACTATCACGTGATACACATAGGATAGTTCAAATTTTATTTACGAATAATAATAAATGATTTAGAAGTAAATATATCAACAATGAATTCATGTTTATGATTATGAGATTAGCTATATATAAATATCATAATTTATGTTACACAATATTTAGTGTTATATAGAATTCACAATTTTAAGTGCTAACCCAGTATATGACATTATTATGAAATGGAACAAATAAGGGTGAATTGAATTAATTAATTTGAAAATTTTATAGATTGTGCTTCTGAGTAAACTAATATATTTATTTTTTCAATTGATAATTTCATTGAAATATTAGGAAATTTTAATTAAATTATGAAAAAAAATTTCGAATGGAGGAACCAATTCCTCAATAAGACTCATCTATTTTGGATATCAATATGGGAAAAGGGCCCCCATTATTTAGTAGTACATTTGATCCTATGACAATTGTGAAATGGACTAAGTCATTTGTGAAATATTCATTAAATTAGTATTTGGTGAAATGAAACATGTTACACTAACATTTTATTGTATCCAATGTGATAGTGATCAATGGTTGTCCTTGATCTAGAATAAAATTGAGGAAGAAGAAATAAAACTCATTTAATGGAGATGTTTTAATGATATATTCCTTGATAAATACTTCCCTCAAAATCAGTTAATTGAGATAAATAGAAATGATCTTAGCTAAAGAAAAATAAGAAAAAGATAGTAGTGTATTATTAATCTACCTTTACATGTTTCTCCGTGTACTCTATGGATTATATACGCAACATGGAGTGAATGATAGAACACTAATTTGATAATCATAACAACTAAGGGAATGCGTTCATTAAAAAATTTAATCATATGTTGAAATATTTTTATGTTCCATCTAAGCAGAGAAGGAATTCTCAAAATACAATGAATGAAATGTAAATCAAGAGATAAAGTGGTATTATGAGAACTATGAAAAAGGGAATAAATCAACTGAAAAATTATTTTTTTTTCATTTCCATTGTGCAATAAATGTAGGAATATTAACCATGAGAAATGATTGAATAGAATTGGAGTGTGTTTTAAGTATGGATAAAGGTGTCCCAAAAAATTTAGAAGAATAAAAAGGCTATTATTCAGTGTTACAACTATAAATATATGGGTCACTACACCAACTAATGCCTTAAACTTCAATAGCATATTCCTCAAATGAATATAACTTATTAACATCAAGAATATGTTATTGAAATAGTAGAGGTAGATGATAAATGTACATATAAATTTGGATCTAACATATATATTATAAAAGAATTTCATTTATGATATTCTCATCATAATATTTATGAAATATGTAAGTATTGTGTAAAAATATGTTTTATATAAATATTTGAGATCATATATTGAATAGTTCCACGAAATGATATTTCGTCTAATGTTAATTTCTTTAAAATACACATAGTTGAGTAAAAGGAAGAATTCATGTTTCCACTAATATTTTGGTGATGTGAGCTATTACACTATTTCAAGATGACAAATAATGAATCTATTCACATTTTTATAATGTAAAAATTTATTTCTTATTCTTGTGGATTAAAGTATAATGATAAGATAAATTTGGAAATTCAGTGATATTATTCCTAATGTGTTGAATCAAAATCTGTTGGATTGGTCAACCATTTTAGAAATGGGTTAAGATGATCTTTGAATATGGTTTTATATATTAATATATTACATAACTATTCAATGATTTGTATTCCATGAGATGATATAGAAATAGTTCATGACACAAATAAATGATAAAAATGTGGTTATAAAATAATAAAAATTACGTATATTTACTTATATTATTAGAGAATCAAAGAATTCCTCACCTCCAAGAAAAATAACCTTGAAACCAAACATGTTTTCCTTGATTCTTCATTTCATTAGAATCAAATAGCCACTTTGATCATCACATATTTATGGATTTTTATTGTTATCCTTATCCAAACAATAGTGAATATCACTCTCTATCAGAACGTGATTGTTTGATTTTTTTTGTATCCATGATTACGTTTCCCACCTATGTTCTTCTACTATATAACCACATTACATAATCATAGTACATTCATTTAACTCGTATTAATAAAGAGTACTATTAACCATATTTACAACCTTGGTTTTTAAAAAATATTTATTTTCAAATATCAATCCCTATATTACCCTGATCAAATTTATGTTTCTAGGATGAAATTTAATTATTTTGGGAGATTGGAATGACCTGAAATTCTATAGTAATAACCTTATCATTGATAGAGGGAATGATATGTGTCACTAAGGGTGTAAGGGAATATAATACAATGGTACATTAAAAAATATTTAATATTTTAAATATTATATATATATATATATATTTGGTGATGCACACAATAATAATTTGTCTTGGGTTTTACCCAAGAGTTATTTACTTCAAAATATTTTGTTAAATGCAAGAAAATGTTTTACCAAATAATTATGTATTACTAAAATATTTTTTGATATAATATTACATACCATAGATATTAAATTAATTTTTTCAATTTTTTAATCTAAATAATAAATATGTAATGTCATCAATTAATTAAATGATTTTTGTTATATAAAGTATTAAAAAATTAATATGAAAATAAATTAAATATAAAGGTATATATTATTACACATTTATGCTCACAAATATATTTTACCATAATAAATTATTTTAATTAACATCTTTGAGTTATAAAAATTTTATATATATTATACTTTCAATAATGTATTTTTTATATTCATCAAATAAATTTGATAGGATTATGATAAAAATAAACACAATTTTATGTGTAACATACAAAATTTTTATTGAGGAATTGTTATGGCCTTTTAATAGGGAACCCATTTTAATCACTTTTTTGTAAATTATATGGATTATATATTTAAAAATAAATATTATATATGATATTTAAACATTAAAATTAGGTTATGGTGATTTTTTTGTATATTTATGTGATGTTTTATTTTTTGATGAATAATGAAAAATACATAATGTTTGTTCAAAATTGTTATTCATATCATTTATTTATATAGTTAAATTACATTTTTTATTTGTTAATAAGCATAATTATGTACCATTTTTGAAAAATAATTTAATTTAGGTCATTTTAATCAATAACACATTCAAATTTACTAAAAAACATACTAATATTTAGGTCATTTATACCTTAAAAACACAAGTGGTTGTCCTGTCTAAGGGATTATGTTTTAATGAAGTTCTACCAATTATGTTATTGGAATTTTAAAAAATGAGTTCCAAATTTGGAGTAAATATTATCTATAATGTATTATATTGTAAACATGTTTTTTTGGCTAAATATATTTGTTAATTTAATTAAGATTCATTGTAATTATATAAGAATATTAGGCTTAATAAGGGACTAAAACTTAATCTGAAGGGAAACATTTACCTATACACATGACCAATATCCATTTTATGGACATAATTATACCCTAAAATATCTTTTATATATTTGGGTCCATTATTTTATCAACATAAAATGTAAAAAATGTGAATGTAATTATTTTTTCAATATATTATCAGAGTGGCACTCATCCTCCATTATAAAAAGTACACATCTCTTACCACTTCCTCACACCTCTCAATCTACATTGGAATAATTAATATCATCAAAAATATCTCCAAATAATCGCTACCCTAATCATAGTACCCCATCTTTGCGAATAAATAAATCCAAAGAAACAATTTGTTGGAAACAAAAATCATATTATTGATTAATAAGTAAAAAACGTTCTTATGTATATTAGTTTTATTTCCATTATCCAACACCATAACGTTTATTATTAAGAAATGTTATAAAATAATATAATAAAAAATATTCTAATAATTTTTTATGTTATGTTTTCTACATAAACTTATACACACTTCTATATAATGGTTATCAAACATCAGGTTTTTATGTACGGCGAACTACTACCTGACGAAAAGATGATTGTTTATTTTTCCATTAAAACCACTCGAGGGGTGCATACATATAATTTATAATGGATAGTTATAATAATAATATGTATCAAATATATCATTTATATGATACTAGACAGAAATTTAAATATATTATCTACTTTTAAATCTTTTTATACGAGAAAGAAATGAATGTATCGTTCATACGTATGAATGTTCTGGCCTCCCTAGTAATGGTTCATGTCATTAATTATTATAAAAGATTATATATTATTTTAAATACATATGTATTTAATATATATGGTAATTAAGTAATGTTTTATATTCTTTATATTATGCATCCATGATAAAATTAATAATATAAACAAATAATAATTTAAAAATTCTTTGGAAAATAAAGAAATTAACATCTGAAATAATAAAAATAATGAATGACTGTTAACAAATAGATCATGAGATATTATAAAAATATAAATTTATGGTACAATAAATAATAATATGGTTCATGATAATTTTATTAAATTATTTTATCATACCAAACATGATTATAAAATCACCCAAATATATGGATCGTTAAGGTAAGGGATTTCATCTTAATTATCATTTCATTGTAACTTGTTTGTTTTAATGAAACAATAAATATTTTGTCGTTTATATAATTACATTTTAATTTTATACCATTAATATTATAATACTCATAATATTCTATGATTCATTTGATTCTTGGGGAATTATGATTTAAATGTTTCAAAGTGGAATGTGACACTTTAGAATGTTTAAAGATTATCTATCCTCAAGAATATTTTAATGTCAACACTAATTGTGGTTACTGATAATCCATTGATGTATTATTTATATATACATATTATATCTCCAATATTGGTATATTATAAGGAACTTTGTTTAATAAATATAAGTGGAATTATTTTGATATTCAATACATAGGTTTAGGACCATTTAAGGATAGATCTATGGGTTAGGGATAGATTAATAAAAGCCCCTGGATGCACGAGTAGTGTAATGGGATGAATAAGTTGGAAAAATAGAAAAATTTTAAATGAACCAATTAAGTAAAGGTATTATTTTCCTGGAAAAAATAAAATTCAATAAATTATTAAATCATTTATTGCGAATTTGATTTTTATTATTTATCCATGAAATTTCGCATTTGCATTTCTATATATCCATTTATATTACAGATAATTGATTAAACAACATGTGTTTCCCTCTACATCACTTAATAATTTTATGTTTTCTTATATTTTTATTTTATTGGAATATATTATTAGTTATTTATCTTCTCATGATAAATTATTTATATTGATTCATTATTACTTCCTCTTTACTTACCATTAATAAGAATATGATCTCCCACTTATTTTGTTTCCATTCCCATGATTATAAAGAATAAATATTTTAATAAGTATTATAGTTTGTAGTTTGTTTGATATTATTTTTTAATAATTTTTGTATTTCCTATTTAAAAATGATTATTGTTAAAATTTATATAATCTATTTTTCTAATATTGTTAATCTGATTACACTTTTTTGGTTTTATTCCTTGTAATCATGTCAATGTAGTAAATAAATAATCTAGAATCTAAATTATATGATTTGGTTGTTAAAATGGTTATTATCTAAAACCACATGACATCCATCAAATTTCCTACCAGATAATCATTCATGAGTACGATGGACTACCACCTCACAGACTGATTTTTTTTCGTTTTTTATTTACCACCTCACATGGTTTGGTGTTATAATAGACACAATGTATATATATGTCCTTTATAACATAATTAATCATAATTAATCATTAGATTATATGTATCTTTTTAATTTCTATTTTGTATGAGATATGTTTACATCTATTGAGTGTACGACAGACTACATCCTCAGCAAGCTGTATAATTCGTTATTCTGAAAAGAAATACATAGAAGATAATATGGATAATTTTTAAGAATATATTTCATATAAATGTAAGTATAATTATATTAATTAAATATTTATCATTACAAAAATAAAATCTATAACTATATTTAATACATTTTCACTCCTATAAAGATGATAACGTCAGTCATGTACTTGTGGACTAGTGCCTTCCTAAAGTGATGTGACTCTCTATTTTCATCACCACACTACACATATGATATGTATAACTATATTTAGAGAATTAATATTATATTTATTATATTATTATCATTATATAATTTTGAAATATTACTTAGAACCTTTCCATAATGATCATTGAAAAATGGAAATGTTACTCACGTGTATATATGACATATTATCTCCATGATTGAAAAATAATTCATTTTTGAATATCATACTTCATGATTTTTCTTGAAAGTATAATTGATATATTCATATTATAATTAGATATTTATTATTATTGATATTATGGAACCATGATTACTATAAGAGAATTGATATTATCCAATGAAAATATATGCAATAAACTTTGTGAATATTACCGAAAACAGATTTTAAATACGAATTATTAATAAATGTATAATGAATTGTAATGTTTAAATAATGTAAGGTATTATATATATAACTAATGATCTGTAAAATATTTTTAATAAAATATTATTTATTATATGTTAGGATAAAATATTTTTTAAGGATGTTGATACTAAATGTATTGGATTCATGTCCAAATTTTTACTAATGTCAGACAAATTTAATATTCACCACATTATTAATATATATATTTTATATAATACACTAGAATATTTTTAATTATCTATTATTTTATTTATAGTTTTTACATATCCATTTTAATATTTCTTTTTCGTTTTAATTGGTATTCAAATTCCATACCAGTGGTATGTGTTTTATGTTATAGTCACATTATATATAAAGATTGATTTTGATTTTTATTCCAGTGATGATGTAATACGACTTATCTCTCATAAATAAAATGACTTGTATTATCCACTAGTTATATCATTGGAATACTTTTTACCTTAATTTTCTTATCATTATGTAGTCAATAGTTTAATATAATTTTTTTAAGAAAAGATAAATATATTCCACTTCGTTCTGTGACAATTTTTTATCCAAAACCATGTTTTTATAAAATATTTTAAAAAGTTATTATCAAATTTATAAAACATATTTAAAAAAATTAACAACATGTTAATTTTTACAAATTTTTCTGAATGGAATATTCATGTAGTTTTCCAATAAATTATCAATTTCTTTTTACCACAAAATGGGGAACGAATCAATAATTTTACATATAAAAAATGAATGAAAATTCTACCATCATGACCATTACTTTCTTTGATGATTAAATTATATGTATTCATAGTTAATTTCAATAAAAATTATTTTAGAAATTATTTATTAATTTTCAATTTCAAAAAGTTATTCTCACTAAAATGTTATTTTCCTCATCAAATGGTCAATGAGATTTTAAAAAATCATTATCCCTCTAAGATAATATCATTTTACGTAATTTTTTTTGTTATTATAATCCTTGGATAAAATTTATATTATTTTCATAATGTTTTATGATAAAAAAAAATTATGAAAGTTATTACTATTCTATGGGTCATATGATGATAAAAATCCAATTTTACCCTCTATAATTCCTACAGGTTATTCTCTAATGAACTAATGAAATGATTAAAAACATATATATTTCAAACATTTTATAATATGATAAAATATTTAGGAAACCCATTTCAATTAATAAGTTATGATATGTTGAATTTTTATTACCTTATATCAGACATACATTTGATTCTCATTAAGTGATGGGTGGGAAATTTATCTCTAACCAATGCATTAGGAAATTATGGAAAAATCATGAGTATATATGTTATTCTTGGAAATTATTACATGTTCAACATATTATATGTGAACCAGACTACTTGTACACAGTGTTATGTGTGAACCATTTTACATGTTCAAAATATTTTTGATGAACGAAACTACATGTTTATAGTGTTATTAATTACCTTATCATTCATGTCTAAAAATATATGGGTGGACCTATCACAAGTACATAAATTTACATTAAGGGGTGATTTCATGTACTTATCAAAATGAGGGAACCCATCTCTATTTACAATTTTTAATAATGTTATATGATGATGTGTATGAAACAAATATATGTACTATTATAATTTTATTTTCTCGTTGATCCTATACTTTGATTCGATTTCGATTCATGTCGGGTGAACTTTGTATGTTTATGACATGAATCAGAATTATGATATTTTATATGAGGGTATGGAAATTAAATGTTAAAATCACATTCTATGAACCTTATATTATTGGTTTTCATATATATCTCTATTTTTTTAAAATTCCTAGGATTTTGATATCAACCATTCTTAGGTTTCATGTACCTAAGATTTTAAGAAAGCATTTATGTATGTTATTTTGGTGACGGGTACCAAAGTGGAAGACATTTATGGGATGTATTGAATATCACTGACCAATTTTTCAGCATTTCTACCTTGTACTCAATGACGTCAATTTATTATTTTTCTCATGCACATGTTTGGTAATTGTATTTTATACACATATATAAAGTTGTAAATTATATGATGGAAAATCAACATCTGTTATACTCTACCCACATTTTTATGTTTTATCATTTGAATTTAAGCTTTCCTAATCAATAAATGGTTAGAATATTAAAATATATTTTACGAAATCAAACATTGGAAAATGTGTTTTGAAAACATCCATATGAAAAGGAGGAAATATAAGTATGAAGGACATCATGAATAAAAAAACATTTCTTAAATAGGAAAATATTAAAAAGAAATTAAAATATGAGCAAGGGATGAAAGAATAATTCCCAAAAAATGATGGAGAGTGACAGATATATTGAATCACAAGAACATGAATGATGGGGAGAAATTAAAGAAAACATATCCATAAACTTATATTTTTTGAAAAAGATATTTAATTCTTAAAAAATAATTGTAATAATTTAACATTTTTTGATTATAGATCCTTTTCATACTGTTGATTAATTCAGTAACCATATAGATTAAATAAAAAAATAAAAATACATTCTATCTATGTAAAATTACATCCTTTAATTAATTTACACACAATGTCTTATTTAGTCGCATTGATAGGCATTTATGATTAAATATTTAACCATTGTAACTAAAATTTAGTAATAATGAATCATATAATCGATAAGAGAATAAATATATATGTCATAACAATAGAAATTGACCAAAAAAATTTAAAATATGGTATGATATTCCCCAAAATGATTAATCTTCCAAATGAAAATAGACATTAATAAACAAAATTAAATATTATTAACCAAATTTAAAATTAGTTAATTCTATTAATAATAAATAATAAAATTCCATAAAATATTATTGTATAATTTTTAAAATCATTAAATGTTTAAATATTATTAAATAAAAAATATAAGTTATTTAAAAAAACAATGAATATTAGGTTATTAATACACACATATTTCTTCCCTAATAACATAATCACAATAATATGTCAATAATATATATAAATAAACTAAACCTTTATAAGGAAACAATATAATCATATAAGACTATAGAAGTGAATTCATCATATATACATCACATAAAATATCAAAATATCATGGTTACCTTATTAAATTTTGTTTCACCAAAATAATGAACTTATTAATAACTCACCTTGTCACAAAATTTCTTTTGAGTCCTATTATTATCTCTAAAATATGTTCCAAAATTTATATTATACATAATTACCATAATTTTAGTGATATTATTGATGCAAAATTTCCGTTGTACATTTTAACATATGTTCTCATGTTATAATGGAACTCACTGTAAAATAATGTTTTTATTAAAACCCTCACTAAACTGATTCTTTAAATTAAAATAATTTTTACCAAAAATATTGTTAATCATATTAGAATTATACCACATAAAACATTATAAGGTGTATCAAGATCATTTAATATATGATAAAAATTAAACACATAAACCCATATTGGAATCATTATCTCAAAACAATAGTATTGTAAACACAATACTATCCAAAGTTAACTACTCTTTCTATTGATTCCAACTATAATGTCCCCACATTTTCCCTGTCATATTCAGTGTTAAAATATAATCTTCATATTTAAATCTTTGATATTGATAAATACAAACACGATTTTTCCATAAAATCTATAAAAATTTATAAGGATATATTTTATTTCTTAAATACTTATAAATGATTGTGTTTATTTTTAGGGAATTGTGAAAAACTATTATATAGATAAAATTCATGACATCAAGATAGTTTTTTTCTATTATTATGATCCTTGAATATATCATATTATTTCTACATCAAATCCCCCATATTTCGTAACATATCTATCCATTTTCTAAATAAATAATTAATCAAAATTCTTCTCTATCCTAGGGAAGAATATAGATAATAAGGATGAGATCAAATTCCCAGTAAGGGTGAGTACAATAATTAAAAATTGAATTTCTTCCATGAGAGTAACAATACCAATAGGATTATAACACAATAAAAGAAAATATATTAAGATAATTCATACTCATCAATAAATTGATCATCAATACCTAAAAAAATAATGAATCATTAAAAATGAAAATATTCATAAATAATCACAAGCAATGTGAAATAATTACAACCCAATAGAATTTAATCCAGAAAACATAGAAAAAAAATTTCATTAAACATAAAATAATTATCATACCAAAAACATCGTAGGACTTCTATAAACACCCTTGGTAAACCTAGATAAAATATAAATGTAAATTGAGACATCATTTCCATATCAATCTTATAATCACTACTGAAAATGATATAACCATATGATATACTTCTATACCCAATATATTGGTTGTATATCACACCCCCACCCATCAATGATATATAATATAATAATCCATATTTAGTTAAAATGTAATTTCCCTCCATTATAAACAATTTCTATCATCTGTAACAGTAATAAATTACATCAATCAAGCATATCACTACAAAACTCATAAAAATAGACATTGTAACATTAATATGTTGATTAAACCATTCAAAACAAGTCATTTCCATAATAACATATTTAAAACAATCATAATAAATCGAGAGAATGAAATAAGATAGTATAATTGTAACCCAAATAAAGAATAAGTGAAATCGGTTATTTCATGAATTGATTAATGGAAGTACAATTAAAACATTTGGGAATACCTTATTCAGTAAAATACACTATTAATATTTCAATGCACATTTAAAAACTAAAAAATATGAAAATAATTTCCAATGAAACTAACTTACTTACATTTGAATGAATGATTTTACAAATATTGCTAAGGACGATGATAAAATATATTCATGTAATAAATTATTAAAATAAACATTATTTTAAATTATTTTATTTGATGAGACAAATGTAACTCCTTTTAAGAACTACAAGAAATTTACATTTAACATTTTTTAGATGTAGTTAAAATATCTTGTAAAATATATTTTTGAAATATTTTATAAATATAATAATGAATTTATTTTTATAAAACATGGATTTTAAAGATAAATATTTATAATTTATAATATTATACAACATCTATATCACATGGTGAAGTCTTTCATGATTTTTATTTAGTAACAAAGTGAGGAAATAAAACTTATATATTATAACCACCTTAATAACCATACGTATATAAGGTTGTTATTTTCAATAAAATTATATACTATAATTTCATCTAAAAGGATCCTTGAACATAATTATTCCTAAAAATAATGGATATTGTAACATGAAACCTTTGTTGATTTTGTTACCCAAAAATCATAATATCCATGAATGTATAATATAAAATGAAACATTAAATATCATTTAAATAATTATATTATTGATATTTTATATAAATGGGGCTATATATATACATGGAAAAATATTATAGGTGTATATCAGTAATATATGTCCCATGAAATGGGAATTTGAGATAAATTACCCATACCAAGACTAAATTATTGAATTATAAAATTATCAATAATGTAATTATGTATGAATGATGTAAATACACACAATGAAATCATAAATGTAAAATAAATAAATTTAGTTGTTAATTCATAAATAATAATTGAATAAAAAATTCAATGATGAAATGTTATGACCATATTAATGGAAGTTGAGTTAGGAATCAATTTATATCTTTGAAACGTTGTAATCCAATACATTTGGACAATTTAGTTCATGTGGATACATAAATACCATTATATATGAATGATTATTTATATAACATATTCATGATGATTTATATGGACAATATTAATGAAATTAGGTTTATAACATCAAAATATGGCTCAATGAAATTATATTGTGATGAAACAAATTTCATAAAGATCATTCAGTTTATTTGTAGCCTTTACATCTTGTTTAATAAACATAGAAGAATTATTGAATTATTTAATAAAATATTATAGAATAATTTATTTGTCATTAACCATTTATTTCATTTACAATAATAAAATACTTAATTACAAAATTATTTATGTCTACATCATTGATTTGGAAGTTGTTGGGTTATTAGTTTCCAAATGACATTGGCATGTTGACCATTTTTAATGGGGTCATTATTTCATAATTACAAAAATAAAAACCATTCCATAAAAATAATTTATATAAATTAATTATAAATTAAAAAAATATTACATATGGTTATATAAAAATAATTAAATTATAATGATAGATATGGTTGGTCATTTGTACGCATGAGTAACATTTCCATTTTTTCATTGATAGTTATCTAAAATAGGTAATTATTTTTAATCATTCCATAATTATAAAAAATCAAAAATACCATATGTCACGACCCCCTCCCCACAAAGTGTACCCATCCTGGGCCGGCAATGTGAAAAGGGAGATAATGACCCCCGAGTCCCGCCTCCAGTAGGCCCCGGGTTGGCGACTAGCACCGAGGGTATAATAACGTACAAATGGGAGGCATTACCCTCTAAGAGAACACAAGCAGAAGAGAGAGATAGAATAGAATCCAATCAACTCCAACTCAGAACTGAAATATAAAAAGGAAACCAAGTAAATATATGAAATGTCATGAAAAAGTACTACAACTGAAAGGGAAAACTAAAAGTACCCAAAATAAAGAAAAACGGCAGTGACCACAAGCCCGAACAGCTCCTCCTCCAACCGCAAGCTAGTAGTAACCAGCTTGATATCCAACCTGCTCCAAGTGACCTGAAAAACAGTTTATATGTACATAGGGTGAGTATAACAGTATACTCAGTAGGACCCTCCTCAAGCCTCTCGTGCAAAAGTAAAGAAAGCATGCTAAAGCCCAGTGAACAACAAGTGAAACTAACTCGTTATTTAAACAGGTATACTATGTTCCCAACCTCACCATGGATACTCTCACCAAGTAACGCATACAAGAATAGAGCATATAGTAAATAATATCAAGGGTACCCCGCTACTGCTTCCCCACTGGTTTGCCGCTTTGCCCCAACGACATACGTCCTGTGCATCTCTCTCCAAAGGCTTGCCCGCAGACACCTGGGCTAAGCTCCACAATCTGCACCTCGTGCACCACAAAGGATTTCCCGCAGACACCTGGGCGAAGCACCACATCGTCCTCACAACCAAAGTAACCAGGTAGTTTCTGGGAGCCACCATAGCTCGTATAACGTGTATCATACATCGAGTATTATTCCTCAAGCCATCACAGCCCATACGCCGAGTAAGGATCCTCAAGCCATCACAACCTATACACGTTACACCTATAGTATTCCATAGGATACTATATCCAGAGTATATGTGTGTGATATAACCACAAGCCATTACAGCCCTCTACACACATATAAGGGTAAAACTAACCACTGTGCCTACCAGCACAAGGATCTACCAAGAGAAGAGAGCGGGGCCAAAGGGGGTAGTCAGCCATTCAACCTCCCATCAGAATGTTGGGGAAAACACCCCCCAGGGCTCAGAATCCTAGGGGTGTCAGTTGCCCTTACCGACAGGGTGGATTAGCGTATAGAAACACAAAAAGTACAGAATATATATAACTCACAACCACACTATGGGCATTACCTAGTCATAGGCACAACTGCAGCTAACGTCTCTCAGACTCAAGGCTGCTACTTCTAAGACTAGGTATCCTATAAGCACACAACCATTTGAAGAGCTTTATTAGATTACTCCATTTTCATTTTATCAGTTCCACTGTACGTTAATTAATTCTTTAAACATTAATTAACTATGAACAATTAACCACATTAAACTAAATTGGCATCACATTCAAAAACTGCTCCCTTTTAGGATTCACATCACTATTAAATTCCAGTTTCTCCATCCCCGTGGATTATCACCATTTTAAACAAACTTTCATTATGGAATTACCTTCCCCATATTCCCAGGCATTCTAGAAAATCATCCTATGCTACTAAACACAAAGGGCTCAACACGGTGAGTAGATATACTGCCCATCGAGTCTTTTCCGCCTATAGCAAGAGCATAGACCCATCCTCTATAGAGAGGCTAAACACGGAAAGCACGTGGCATACCCCGCGTGTCTTCGCCTCCTTCGGAAAGAGGGTAAGAAAAACCAGCTGCCTTGAGCAGTGGGGAAAAGTAAAGTAGATAAACAATCAAACCACCAACATCAAACCATCACATTCATCTCATACCATCATCCTTGGTGTCCTCCCCGACACCCACATGCATAAAACGATGTATCTCGCCACACTAGGCGTCATCCGCTGCCACAACCACAAGTCCCCATGCCTCCACATATCACAACAGCCATCCAGGCTCACATCAAATCACAAGCAGCAGGAAATCAAAGATCACAAAATGGGCTCTCGGCCCTTTTAACAAGGCATTCAGCCTTCATACAAGATGAGCACTCAGAGCTCCAAACCACAAGGCATTCATCCTTACAAGCAAGCGGGTAACTCAGAACCCTTTTGAAATTATCGAACTAATAGTTCTTTAATCCATCTTGAATTAATAGATTCATTAACATGCCTCTTTATCTTTATCCAATTATTTAACAAATAATTCCGGCTTTACATTCTTTATCAATTTCCATCATGAACGAGCAACAAATTAAATAAAAACATAGATATCACTATATCTAGGAAAACATGAGGCAAACCGTTATCACGGTACAAAGTAACAACATGCGATCAACCAATTACTTTAATCCGGTTCAAGTATTTAATTAGGTCAATTTCATTGTGATCCAAAGGACTAAATCATGCTAATTCTACGATTGCACATACACAATTAGAGAAGCCATGAATCCCCTACCTCGAAGAGTTCTTGACGTCCTTTATCCACACAACGGGTCACAGTCCTCTTCTCCTCACGACAGCTGCATCCACCGGAGGATGCCACGGTACGACAGTATCAACCAACCCCAAGAAAACCCATTAGAACCATGGAGATTACATTCTAATATGGAAGGAAGAACAAGAGAAGGTGATCCCCGAAGGAACGATGATAAAACATACCTTATATCGAAGAACGATCGACACAACTTGGTTGCATCAACAGAGCAGAACTGATCTGAGTAAAGTTTGATTGTGAAACTCCTACGAGAATGATTGCAAGGTTCTAGCGTCTCGTAGATGAGAACCAGAAGGAAGAACAACGAAGAATGATATCTCGTTCCTTTTAAAAAAAATTAGAGAGGCGACAGTTTAAGATCTGGTTTATTCTCTATTAAAAACGGATCACATTAACCCACGCGGTTTGACCAAGTAAAAAAAACATCCCGGCATTAGGAATAATTAATATAGGATTTATGGCCTTTGAATCGGCCTTAAAGTCCTTAAAATTAGGTTTTAAAAGTATTTTACGTCAAAGAAAACGTCAAATTTGCGAAGCTGGAAACACTGTTCACATACTCAAAATTTGGCAAAGTATGGAATCGGTAGCTCTTATGAAGTCTGGAAACACTGTTCACAGAACTAAAAAAATTGGCAAAGGAAAGAAAAGCTCACCGATAGAACCTTACCGATAGAAACACAAGTCTACTGATAGATCCTCACTGATAGAAGTCCACCGATAGGACCTCACCGATAGAAACACTGTTCACAGAACTAGAAATTTGGCAAAGTGTTAGCCGAGTTATTGCTGGACTGCGGCTACAAGTATACCGAGCTATCAGTATTCCGTGGCTACCGGTAAACCCAGTTACCGGTAATCAGCAGCTACCGGTAGACCGAGCTACCGGTAATCAGCAGCTATCGGTAGACCGAGCTACCGGTAATCAGTAGCTACCGGTAGACCGAGCTACCGGTAATCAGCAGCTACCGGTAGACCGAGCTACCGGTAATCAGCAGCTACCGGTAGACCGAGCTACCGGTAATCAGCAGCCACCGGTAGACCGAGCTACCGGTAATCAGCAGCCACTGGTAGACCGAGCTACCGGTAATTATCAGCTACCGGTAGACCGAGCTACCGGTAATCAGCAGCTACCGGTAGACCGAGCTACCGGTAATCAGCAGCTACCGGTAGACCGAGCTACCGGTAATCAGCAGCTACCGGTAGACCGAGCTACCGATAATCAGCAGCTACCGGTAGACCGAGCTACCGGTAGGTAGCAGCTGGGGGATAAGTCACCTTGTCCTCCCGGAACACCTCCAAAACCACAATTCCACAAAGTAATGGACTGGAGAGGTCCGAGACATTACATTAGATACCTCTCAAAACATTCTCGTCCTCGAGAATTAAAAACCAACCCAGAAGAAAAGAGGGGTCCTAACAACCACCCCATAAGATACCTCTCAGAGGAAAACCACCATGAGTTGTTCGAAAGATGGAACAAAACTCTGACATCCGGGAACAAACAATCCATACCCAAACAATTCATTCACAAAATCACTTCAAAGGTACATAAATAAAACATGAAAGGTCTAACCAGAGAGGAAACATCATTACATGGAAAGAGTTAAACATTAAACAACTCTGGGTACTGAGCACGTATCTGTGACTCACGCTCCCAGGTACTCTCCTCCATGCCACCGTGTCGCCACAGGACACGATCTAAGGGGATAGAACGCCCACGCAACACCTTCTCCTTGTGGTCTTGGATCTCCACAGGTCGCTCCTCGAAGGTTGCATCATCGTCACTATCGATCTCTCCCCAATCGATAACATGAGATTCATCATGAAGATAACGACGGAGCTGCGATACATGGAATACATCATGTATCCGACTCATCTGAGGGGGAAGTGCTACTCGATACGCCACAGATCCAACACGAGCTAACACCTCAAAAGGCCCAAAAAACCGGGGAGAAAGCTTACTTCCATGACCAAACCTTCGCTGCCCACGATGGGGAGTCACCTTTAGAAACACATGATCCCCAACATTAAACTCTAACGATCTCATTCTTTGATCAGCATATGATTTCTGACGATCCTGTGCTGTCTTCATCCTATCACGAATCACCTGAACCATCTCTGTTGTATTCTGCACTAGTTCTGGTCTGAGAATTGCCGACTCTCTAACCCCAGTCCAGCACAATGGAGAACGGCATGGCCGACCATACAAGGCTTCAAACGGCGCCATACTGATGATAGAGTGAAAACTATTATTGTAAGCGAACTCTACCAAGGGCAAGTGCTTCACCCATGAACCTCCAAAATCAAGAACACAAGAGCGCAACATGTCTTCAAGAGTCTGGATGGTTCGCTCTGTCTGACCATCTGTTTGAGGATGAAAAGCAGTGCTAAGGCATAGTTGAGATCCAAAAGCATGTTGGAGACCTCTCCACACCCTAGAGGTAAAACGAGGATCTCGATCAGAAATGATCGTCCTAGGTACTCCGTGAAGCCTCACCACTTCCTCCAGATACTGCCTCGACAAAACCTCCACTGAGCTCGACTCCTTGATTGCTATGAAGTGGGCCGATTTAGTTAAACGATCCACTACCACCCATATAGCATCATGTCCTCCCGGAGCTCGAGGTAAACCTGTAACAAAGTCCATTGAGATGTCCTCCCACTTCCACTGAGGAATCTCTATGTGTTGGAGAAGACCACCAGGAACACAGTGTTCGGCCTTCACCTTCTGGCAGACTAAACATCGAGACACACACTCTGCAACCATACGTTTCAGCCCAGGCCACCAGAACTGACTCCTTAAGGATCGGTACATCTTCGTCACACCAGGATGTACTGCCAAGGGTGAACTATGGAACTCTCGGAGAACCGTCTCGCACATCGCCAAGGGAACAAAAAGCCTGCCATGATACAACACTCGGTGTTGTTCATCCTCCGACCAACCATCAGGGGCCTCCCCACAAACAACTCTGTCTCTCCAAACTTCCACCTCTAAATCACCCAACTGAGACTCTTCCATCTATATCAGGGATGACTGCACCGTCATCTGGAAAAGGCAACCTCTTCCCCCAACTTCTCCCATATCAAGATGCAAATATGATAGCTCTTCCATCACCCTCCAGGAATCACCAGATTCACGCACAACATCATTACGTGACTTTCGGCTCAGTGCATCAGCAACAACATTTCCCTTCCTAGGTGTATACAATATTTCGAAGTAGTATTCCTGCAAGAACTCCATCCACCGACACTGCCTCAAGTTCAAGTCACGTTGGGAGAAAACATACCTCAAACTCTTATGATCGGTGAAAACCACAAAGTTCTCACCAATGAGGTAATGTCTCCACAACATCAGAGCAAACACCACGGCTGCCAACTCAAGATCATGGGTGGAATAGTTGCGTTCATGGTGACGCAACTGCCGAGACCCATAAGAAACAACGGACCTCTACTGCATAAGAACACAGCCTAGCCCCAGATGTGAAGCATCACAGAAAACATCAAACTGGACTCCCTCCGTTGGAAGACAAAGGACGGGAGCACTTACCAACTTCTCCTTTAGATACTCGAAAGCTGTCTGACACTGATCAGTCTATATGAACACTTGATCCTTCCTGGTCAAAGCTGTCAGAGGAGTCGCAACTCGGGAGAAATTAGCTACAAACCTCCTATAATAGCCTGCGAGACCAAGGAAACTTCGCACCTCTGACACGGTCTTGGGGGCTGGCTAAGACACCACTGCTTCTATCTTCGAAGGATCCACATGTACTCCCTGTTGGGACACAACATGTCCCAAGAAACGAACTTCTCGAGCCCAGAACTCCCACTTGGACAACTTCCCAAACAACTGATGTTGGCGAAGAACTCTCAAAACGGCTCGTAGATGCTTTGCATGCTCCTCTTCAGATGTGGAGTACACAAGGATGTCGTCAATGAAATCCACAACAAACTTGTCCAGGAATTCACGGAACACAACATTCATCAACCCCATGAAAACAGCTGGAGCATTTGTCACGCCAAATGGCATTACAACAAACTCATAATGCCCATGACGACAGCGGAAAGCAGTCTTTGGGATATCCTCATCCTTTACACGCATCTGATGATATCCTGAGCGCAAGTCGATCTTTGAAAACCAACTTGCACCCTTCAGTTGATCGAATAGGTCATCAATCCGCGAGAGAGGATAGCGGTTCTTTATTGTCACTTTGTTTAACCGACGATAATCGACGCACAACCGCAAACTGCCATCAGCCTTTTTCACAAACAAAACTGGTGCATCCCACAGTGACACACTTGGCCGAACAAAACCACACTGCAACAGACCGTCGAGCTGAATACGTAGCTCTCGTAACTCAGAAGGGGCCATCCTATACGGAGACATAGAGATAGGAGACTCTCCTGGCTGTAGCTCGATCCCAAACTCGATCTCTCGTCGAGGGGGTAAGGATACAACCTCTTCTGGAAAGACGTCAGGGTACTCCTCTACGACCCTAGGAAACACCAACTGTTGAACCTCTGAAGAACTCAGCGTCATCCCAGCCATCATGGATGATAAGGATGGAACTCGTCTATGACCCATCCAAGGATCTCTCTCACCAACAAACACCACTTTCTCTCCATCTTCATCAAAGAAAACGACCTTCTTCCTGTAGCAATCCACAAAAGCCTGCACCGAATACAACCAATCCATGCCAAGTATGACATCATATGGGTGTATTCGCAAACATAGGAAATCTCCCCAAGAGTGGTGTTTCCCCAACACTAGCTCACAGTCTCTACATACTTCAAACAAGTCAGCTTGACCTCCAACTGGTGTAGTCAACGCCAAGGGCACTGGAAGTCTCTCTACCTCAAGTCCCAAATCATGGACAAGGGTAGGTGATATGAAGGAGTGTGTTGCTCCTGAATCAAACAAGGCATACACCAAGGTAGAAAACAAGCAAAGGGTACCTCGAACGACATCTGGCTCGCCTGGGGCTGGTAACGCTAGAGCATGAAGCTGACCACGGCCTCCTCCACGGCCTCTCTGACCCTGATGACGACCACCACCACGGCCGCACTCTGCTCTCTGAGGACGGGGAGCGTCATGGGGTTGTCCTCTGTCTGCTCCATCTACCCTCTGGTGATCTAAAGCTGGTGCAACCTGCTGCTGCTGCCTCGGCTGGAACTGCCTCAACGGAGGAACCTGGAGTGGAGAGCCCGGTGCGCGATGACTGCTCTGAAAAGTCGGGCACTCCCGCTGCTGATGACCACGACCACCATAAGAAAAACAAGCGCCTGATCCCTTGGCATAGGTCTGAGAGTTTCTGCCTCCGGAGAAACGAGATGGGAAGGGCTGGGACCTACCCCCAGGTGAACGGAAATTCTTCTGTCCTGAAAACCGGGAACCCCAGACCACAGCTCTGCTTCGTGAGGAATCATGATGATTCCCCTCTCGTGACGATCCGGTCCTGGTCAAAGTCCTCTCAACAACCTCTGCCCTCTCCAACACCTCAAGATATGTCTTCAGCATAAATGGGGTGACCTGGCGCTGGATCTCTGGATGCAAAGCCTCCTCGAAATGCCTCGCCCTGGCCTCCTCATCTGGTAACAGGTCTGAAGCATATCGTAGAAGGTTCCTGAAACGGATTCCAAACTCTCGAACACTGGAGCTCCCCGGTCGAAGGGTAAGAAGCTCCTGGCGACTGGACACCTTCGCAGTCGATGAAAGAAACTCGACTCTAAACCTGTCTCGAAACTCCTCCCACGAGATCGCTGACTCCTCACGATCCCCGAGGAACAAGAACCACCACTGTCTCGCTGCTCCACGCAACATTGTCACAACCAAGGACACCCAATGTTCCTTCCGAGCATGAATCGAACTGAAGCCTATCTCGACCTCCTCCAACCAGTCTTCTATGACTGCATCTGAAACGGAGCCCTCGTACTTCTGTAGACTCTGGCGCTGAAACTCTCGGAGTGTCTTCCTCCAAGTGTCATCGTCGTCAACCTCTACCCGGCGGCGATCTGCTGGAACAGCCTGCTGGGCACCTTCGGCGCAAACCTGACGAGGACGTCGACCTGGAGCCATACCTGTAAAATAACAACTGTTAGAGCTCCTAAGCCTGTAATATGGAAGAATCAACATTAATTAATTAATTATTTTGTTTTATTAATTTTTGGTTACCTATCCCAAGGTCTACCCATTCAAACACAGGCGCAAAGAATAATGATGCATGATCCTTTCCTAGGTCTCTACCCTGCAACCAGTATCACTTTTTTTAGTAGCCATCGTAAACTTAAAGGTCCGTGCAACAGATCATAGGGGGCCCTGAACGCCTATGTCTCTGCCGGTCTCCAGTGTTTACCCCACTTGCTAAACATGAATGACACCGTTGACCTACCATCCCATGCATCCTCACCTGTGCCTAACTCCAAACTCCATCCTATCCCTCAACCAGACCTCTGATACCACTCTGTCACGACCCCCTCCCCACAAAGTGTACCCCTCCTGGGCCGGCAATGTGAAAAGGGAGATAATGACCCCCGAGTCCCGCCTCTAGTAGGCCCCGGGTTGGCGACTAGCACCGAGGGTATAATAACGTACAAATGGGAGGCATTACCCTCTAAGAGAACACAAGCAGAAGAGAGAGATAGAATAGACTCCAATCAACTCCAACTCAGAACTGAAATATAAAAAGGAAACCAAGTACATATATGAAATGTCATGCAAAAGTACTACAACTGAAAGGGAAAACTAAAAGTACCCAAAAGAAAGAAAAACGGCAGCGACCACAAGCCCGAACAGCTCCTCCTCCAACCGCAAGCTAGTAGTAACCAGCTTGATCTCCAACCTGCTCCAAGTGACCTGAAAAACAGTTTATATGTACATAGGGTGAGCATAACAGTATACTCAGTATGATCCTCCTCAAGCCTCTCGTGCAAAAGTAAAGAAAGCATGCTAAAGCCCAGTGAACAACAAGTGAAACTAACTCGTTATTTAAACAGGTATACTATGTTCCCAACCTCACCATGGCTACTCTCACCATGTAACGCATACAAGAATATGGCATATAGTAAATAATATCAAGGGTACCCTGCTACTGATTCCCCACTGGTTTGCCGATTTTCCCCAACGACATACGTCCTGTGCATCTCTCTCCAAAGGCATGCCCGCAGACACCTGGGCTAAGCTCCACAATCTGCACCTCGTGCACCACAAAGGATTGCCCGCAGACACCTGGGCGAAGCACCACACCGTCCTCACAAAAAAAGTAACCAGGTAGTTTCCGGGAGCCACCATAGCTCGTATAACGTGTATCATACGTCGAGTATTATTCCTCAAGCCATCACAGCCCAAACGCCGAGTAAGGATCCTCAAGCCATCACAGTCTATACACGTTACACCTATAGTATTCCATAGGATACTATATCCAGAGTATATGTGTGTGAAATAACCACAAGCCATTACAGCCCTCTACACACATATATGGGTAAAACTAACCACTGTGCCTACCAGCACAAGGATCTACCAAGAGAAGAGAGCGGGGCCAAAGGGGGTAGTCAGCCATTCAACCTCCCATCAGAATGTTGGGGAAAACACCCCCCAGGGATCAGAATCCCAAGGGTGTCAGTTGCCCTTACCGACAGGGTGGAGTAGCGTATAGAAACACAAAAAGTACAGAATATATATAACTCACAACCACACTATGGGCATTACCTAGTCATAGGAACAACTGCAGCTAACCTCTCTCAGACTCAAGGCTGCTACTTCTAAGACTAGGTATCCTATAAGCACAAAACCATTTGAAGAGATTTATTAGATTACTCCATTTTCATTTTATCAGTTCCACTGTACGTTAATTAATTCTTTAAACATTAATTAACCATGAACAATTAACCACATTAAACTAAATTGGAATCACATTCAAAAACTGCTCCTTTTTAGGATTCACATCACTATTAAATTCCAGTTTCTCCATCCCCGTGGATTATCACCATTTAAACAAACATTCATTATGGAATTACCTTCCCCATATTCCCAGGCATTCTAGAAAAGCATCCTATGCTACTAAACACTAAGGGCTCAACACGGTGAGTAGATATACTACCCATCGAGTCTTTGCCGCCTATAGCAAGAGCATAGACCCATCCTCCATCGTGAGGCTAAACACGGAAAGCACGTGGCATACCCCGCGTGTCTTCGCCTCCTTTGGAAAGAGGGTAAGCAAAACCAGCTGCCTTGAGCAGTGGGGAAAAGTAAATCAGATAAACAATCAAACCACCAACATCAAACCATCACATTCATCTCATACCATCATCCTTGGTGTCCTCCCTGACACCCACATGCATAAACCGATGTATCTCGCCACACTAGGCGTCATCCGCTGCCACAACCACAAGTCCCCATGCCTCCACATATCACAACAGCCATCCAGGCTCACATCAAATCACAAGCAGCAGGAAATCAAAGATCACAAAATGGGCTCTAAGCCCTTTTAACAAGGCATTCAGCCTTTATACAAGACGAGCACTCAGAGCTCCAAACCACAAGGCATTCATCCTTACAAGCAAGCGGGTAACTCAGAACCCTTTTGAAATTATCGAACTAATAGTTCTTTAATCCATCTTGAATTAACAGATTCATTAACATGCCTCTTTATCTTTAGCCAATTATTTAAAAAATAATTCTGGCTTTACATTCTTTATCAATTTCCATCATGAACGAGCAACAAATTAAATAAAAACATAGATATCACTATATCTAGGAAAACATGAGGCAAACCGCTATCACGGTACAAAGTAACAACATGCGATCAACCAATTCCTTTAATCCGGTTCAAGTATTTAATTAGGTCAATTTCATTGTGATCCAAAGGACTAAATCATGCTAATTCTACGATTTCACATACACAATTAGAGAAGCCATGAATCCCCTACCTCGAAGAGTTCTTGACGTCCTTTATCCACACAACGGGTCACAGTCCTCTTCTCCTCACGACAGCTACATCCACCGGAGGATGCCACGGTACGAAAGTATCAACCAACCCCAAGAAAACCCATTAGAACCATGGAGATTACATGCTAATATGGAAGTAAGAACAAGAGAAGGTGATCCCCGAAGGAACGATGATAAAACATACCTTATATCGAAGAATGATCGACACAACTTGGTTGCATCAACAGAGCAGAACTGATCTGAGTAACGTTTGATTGTGAAACTCCTACGAGAATGATTGCAAGGTTCTAGCGTCTCGTAGATGAGAACCAGGAGGAAGAACAACGAATAATGATAACTCGTTCCTTTTAAAAAAAATTAGAGAGGCGACAGTTTAAGATCCGGTTTATTCTCCATTAAAAATGGATCGCATTAACCCACGCGGTTTGACCAAGTAAAAAACAACATCCCAACCTTAGGAATAATTAATATAGGATTTATGGCCTTTGAATCGGCCTTAAAGTCCTTAAAATAATGTTTTAAAAGTATTTTACGTCAATGAAAACGTCAAATTTGCGAAGCTGGAAACACTGTTCACATACTCAAAATTTGGCAAAGTATGGAATCGGTAGCTCTTATGAAGTCTGGAAACACTGTTCAGAGAACTAAAAAAATTGGCAAAGGAAAGAAAAGCTCACCGATAGAACCTTACCGATAGAAACACAAGTCTACTGATAGATCCTCACTGATAGAAGTCCACCGATAGGACCTCACCGATAGAAACACTGTTCACAGAACTAGAAATTTGGCAAAGTGTTAGCCGAGCTACTACTGGACTGCGGCTACAAGTATACCAAGCTATCAGTATGCCGTGGCTACCGGTAAACCCAGCTACCGGTAATCAGCAGCTACCGGTAGACCGAGCTACCGGTAATCAGCAGCTACTGGTAGACCGAGCTACCGGTAATCAACAGCTACCGGTAGACCGAGCTACCTGTAATCAGCAGCTACCGGTAGACCGAGCTACCGGTAATCAGCAGCTACCGGTAGACCGAGCTACCGGTAATCAGCAGCTACCGGTAGACTGAGCTACCGGTAATCAGCAGCCACTGGTAGACCGAGCTACCGATAATCAGCAGCCACCGGTAGACCGAGCTACCGGTAATCAGCAGCTACCGGTAGACCGAGCTACCGGTAATCAGCAGCTACCGGTAGACCGAGCTACCGGTAATCAGCAGCTACCGGTAGACCGAGCTACCGGTAATCAGCAGCTACCGGTAGACTGAGCTACCAGTAATCAGCAGCTACCGGTAGACTGAGCTACCGGTAGGCAGCAGCTGGGGGATAAGTCACCTTGTCCTCCCGGAACACCTCCAAAACCACAATTCCACAAAGTAATGGACCGGAGAGGTCCGGGCCATTACACCATATTATTTCATAAAATAATAATATATAAATTTATATATCATATATGTGATTTGGTGATTAAAAACAAATCTTATCTCTTCATGGAGGTGTTCGTCTAACCGTTCGAATGAATGATTTCAAAATTTTTCTATGATAGAATGATATGAAAATATATGATATAATTTATTATAATTATTATTAATGTGATTATAATTTCATATATAAACATAAATTCAATCATTATAATGAGTTATGATATTTGGTGGTTTAAAATTAATTACGACATTCTGTGACACAATGTTCCTCTAGACGCATGAATTATGGATTGTGTTACCATTTTAGGGAGGTTGTAGACAATTATAGTTTATTGAATTAAAATTATAAAATCTTATTAGATTTTATTTTATTATTATATGAAAGAATCGAGTTACATGAATATTTATTGGGGTGTGTGAAAAAATTAAAAAAAAATCAATTAATATCTATACAAATTTTTCAATGAACCTCTTATAGTTTACACTAAACTCATTTCTAGGTTGTTTATTCTTATACCAAAATTCAGTAGCTTGTTAGTATGAATATAATTAAATTATTTTTCAGTTCAAGAATGAAAAAAATTGTTGTTTATGCGTGTTATAAATAGTAGATGATATTCCCTTTTATAATATAGGGGATGTATTTATAGAATTTTATGAAGAATTAAATAAATACAAATTAATGTCAACTTTAAATGGCACAAAACTAATAAAATTAGAACATAAAATGATTTAAATTAAAAATAAAATCATCAAATAAATATTTATAGATGTTTTTAATATTATTTAATCCATTTCATTTGGTTAAAATTCCTTATTATCCATTTTCAAAATTACCCTCACAATATTATTTTATTATTATTTAGGGGTTATTATAGAATCTATGAATAGATAAAATGCCAATAATATTTCCATTGTTGATATTATCAATGATATGGAAATAAATTTTATTAATATATTAGTTTTAGCAAATTTATTTCATTTAAAAATATTTTCTTAATAAAATATCTATAATGTCAATTTTAGAATCTTACATTAAATTTTAATTTAATAACATCAAAAAATATTAATGTTGAATAAAAAAATTAATACATACAAAAAAAGATATTTTTCTCTATAAAGATCCTGGATAACATTGATTATTTATAATATTTTAGTATTAATATTTTTAATTTCATTTTTTTCCATTAATATAATAATTGGTTCCTCATCATTGAATATGTATTTGGTATAATTATTTATAATATAAAAAATTTAAAATATATGACCATTTTATCTCAAGATAATTATATATATAATTACATTTTATAAGAGAAAACATATTATATTTATCTAAATAAAAAAATTCATAGGTGTACAACAAAAGATTGTGAGATTTTACAATTTTATTTACATATAATATTATTATGATTATAATCCCAAAGTAGACAAAATATTAAATATCACTGAATATTATAAGGGTATTGATAATATGGACTCATTTAATTAATCGATGTCACATTTTTCAATAATTTTCATGTCCTTTTCATATAATTTTTAACACTCATCACTTGATTATTCCTTTACCATGGAAATAAATATAACTATAGTTAATAACCAATATTAATAAAAAAAATTGGGATCTATTTTCATAATTTAAAATAACTAGTTAAAAATAGGGATTCCATTTTTTTGGATTCAAATTATAAGGACCCGGCCTTATTACAATATATAATCGTTATTTTAGTCCAAAAATCAATTCCTTTAAATTTTGGATCTTTTTATGTTTAGATATTTAGAGATTTGGGACACAATACAATCATAAATTACACATTATTACATAGTGGATACCATACAAACATTATTCATTTCTTGCAAAAAAATAAAACACTCTAAATATGTCATGATTTATTTGAAAACTCTTCAATGAATCAACATGGATTCTTTATTTGTTTTACTCATCTTTATAACCTGTGAAAATAGTTTTTAACATGGGATGAGCACACAATGCTCAGTAAGGGATATAAAAAATAGGAAAGTCCATAAATACATGTAACAAAAGAAATAATTTTCAAAAAGAATACTTGTAACCCTTATATAGTTACTTTGTGTAACATGAGATTTCCTCAATATACCAACAGAATATTATAAACTAAATATAATAATAATGTTTTATTGGGGAATTAAAAACATAACATTGAAACCATCACGACTACCTTTAATTTGTAACCCTCTCGGCTACCTTACAATTTGATTAACCATGGTAATTACACATGGAGTAACCATACAACCAAACCCCAACATACACATAAAAAATGGACTGGAAGGAAATGTAGGACCCAACCTTAATTATAAAAAATTCTTAATAACTAGAACAAAAACATAAAAAATGAATAATAGCATAAAAACATTGCATTTGAATTTTGTAAAATAGAATTGTAAAAGAGAATTTTTAATGAAAAACCCCTTACATAATTCATATAATTAAGATGGACTTATTAAGCTGGATGAAATAGGTATATAAACTATAAATAAAATTAATAAAACATATTAAAACATAACCCATCACACAAAAATTTCTAATTCAAAAAATATAGCAAAGTAGAAGGTTAACCCAAAGAATGGAAATCAGGTTAACAATTCCCTTACCTTGGGTTTGTATTACATAAAATTTATTTAAAACTATGGTATAATGGTCAAATCAGTGTTATTAATATCTTATAGAAATATTTACATCTTAATAATACCTTATATGATTATTTCATTAAATCATTTTATGTTTTAATTGTTAGTATTTGTTCCTTACACGGTTTTGGGTGAGTTCATTATATGATTTTCATGATCGATTCATGATGAATTGCTCTTGTTGATTGGAAGTGAAACCCTAGAATTATAATTTAAAGGTATATAAATATCTCCATTACCATAAATTAAACAATTTATTGTTTTAAATTATTACATTAAGAAGATTCATAAGTTAAAACATTAATGATGTTGGTTTAGATCATTTTAGTGGTTCTTTGATAATAACGAACTCATTGTGTTTTAAAAATTAAAACCATGTGTAAAAAAGAATTATGGGACCAGGTATGAGACATAATATATATATATTATAACCTTAATCAACCATAAAATTGGTTTTATGTCCATACTTGAAGGAATTAATGAAAATCCAAATCACATCGTCCATGATGTTGGTAATTGGACACATAATAGACAATGTATTTAATTCGATGAATAAGTAAGGGGGAGAAGAAGATTGATGAAAAATGTTTCCTAAAAATGAGAAAACCAATAATATACATTATTTATGGAGCTTTCATGCCTCTTGGGTAAGATTATTTTAGGAATGAAATGAAATGAACTCAAAAGAAAAGAATATCTGATAAATCCCTTACAAAAATTCAGCATCCTAATTACTATGCAACATGGTTTTAGAAAACATTAAAAAGAGATACGAAAAGGGTCACCCATATAGAAAATAATACTAAAGAATAATATATAAAAAAAATTAAAAGAAGGAAATTGTATGGATTCTTGAATTCTATACCACTTAAAATTGAACTAGAATTTAAAAAGAACAAAATTGAGGATTTTCTTACCTAGTAGAGTAACTCCTAGACCATGATGTTTAAGACCATAGGTGCTTGAAGAAACCTTGGGAGGACTAATAGGGAGTTAATGAGGCCATGTATTCTTTTAGAATGAATTTCTAATGAATTTAATGAAGGAATGGGATGGTATTTACAGTAAAAGTGATAGAATATTTTAATAATTTCCATGGGATGCCTTATTATTGGTATTTGAAAAACCATGGGATCTCCCATGGTATTTTCCCTAGGTATTAGACACTTGAGAAAAATAACATCTTATTTTACTATAAAAAAATTAAACAAGATTTATTACATCATTACTATATCATTAATTATGTAATTAACATACCAAAACTTAAAAAATTGTTTTTTACTGTTCATTGAAAAATCAATTGTTTCAGAAAAATACCAAAAAATCACTCGAACCATTTTTTGATTTGTAGAATCCAAAAAATGAAATGAATTTTTGGAAAATAATAATCTATGTATCATTAAATATATTTGTAAATAAAATCATACATAATTGAAAAGTTAATAATTTAAAAACTACAATTTATTTTCTTTTATGTTGATAAGTTAACAAAGATGTCATTATATTAAAGTGTTAATAAAATATACTATTAATACAATTTAATTTTAATTAGGTTCACATTACTATTCATATTAATATTTATAATGGTATGTAACTATTCACTAAAAAACAAGTTTGTTCTATTAAACTCTAAATAACTAATTGAACACTATTGTAGATTATGTTTTTTCAAAATTCAAAACACAGAAGAAAAAAAATTATTTTTAAAGGATACTTATAAATATATACTTGAAATAAAGATTTGTGAATTTATTTTAAATATTTTTGAAAAAAATATGTGGTGTTACATTATCCCCACCTTCTAGAAATTTCATCCTCATAATTTTATTTAATCATTAAAAAATTGAGTGTAACACTCCCTCATAGCATTTTCAGATTCCCATGATGCTTTTTTAGCCATGGGGTTTCTCCAAAAAAACCATTAACTAGTGGATTACCTTATTCAGCAATACCTGTTCCCTTTGATCAATAATCTGAACTTGTTTATCTTAATAAGAAAGGTTCTCTTCTAGCTGATGTTCTTCTATAATCAAGACATGTGATGAATCTGGCACATAAATCCTAAACATAGATACATTAAAAACATTGTGTACCTGAGACAAACTCAGAGGCCAAGCTACATAGTATATAACTATTCCAACTTTCTCTAAAATTTGAAAAGGATCGATGAACGGTGGACACAACTTCCCTTTCTTACCAAAATGCATCAAACTATTCCAAAGAGAGATTTTAAAGAATAAATGGTCACCCGCCTCGAAAGAGAAGTCTTTCCTTATGCTATATACATTACTCTTCTTCCTACTCTGAGCTATCCTTATGTGTTTTAAGATCATCTTCACTTTATCATCCACTTGATTTACTAAATTTGGCCCCATCCAGTTTCTTTCACTGACTTCATCCCAAAATGCTAGAGTCCGACACAAATTCCCATAAAGTTCCTCGAATGGTTCCATCTGTATATTGGATTGAAAAATGTTATTATAAGAAAACTCAACTAATGAAAGATGTTAATCCCAACTTCCCAAGTAGTCTATTGAACCCGCTCATAGAATATCCTCAAATGTATAAATTGTTTTTTCTGACTACCCATCTGATTGAAGATGAAAATATTTACTAAAATTTAATTTTGTCCCCAATGAATTTTGAAGTCCCCTCCAAAAAATAGAAGTGAAACTAGGATCCAGGTTAAATAAAATTGAAATAGGAAAACCATGTAACCTGAAAATATCATTAAGGTATAATCGAGAAACCTGATCCAATGACATTATATGCCTAATAGAAATAAAATGTGAAGATTTTGCCAGCCGATCGACAACAACAGAACTTGCATTGTTACCTCAAGATATCGTAGGTAGTCCAACCACAAATTCAATAGACCCATTACTCCATTTCTAATTGGGAACTAGAAAAGTCTAAAGCATCCCCTTAGGTAACACCCACTTAGTATTAACCTATTGTCAAGTCAAAAATTTCATAGTAAGTCAAAAATATCTCTTTTCATTCCATCCCACCAGTAATGGTTTCAAAATTCTCTGTACATATTAGTACAATAAGGATGAATTGATAATGGAGAACTATGATATCCCCCCATAAAATCCTTCTTCAACTGAGAATCACATGGAACACACAACCATTTTCCAAATCCTTAAACACAATCATTATCAAGGTTAAGTTCTGGGAACATACCCATTTTATCTAATTGTACCTATTTCTATAGCTCATGGACTTCCTTCTGTACTTGCTTAATTATATCTAATAATGATGACTACACTGAATCCTGAGACAAAAGAGATGTACTCCCTGTACAAACAAATTCTCATCCAAAATTCATTAAATCATTAATCAAGGGATCATGTTCCAAATATTACATTGTTAATGATTCATGATGTTTTCTACTCAAGGAATCTGTCACTTTGTTTGGATTTCCTAGATGGTAATTGATCATGTAATCATAATCATTTATTAGTTATTGAAATATTTTATGTCTCATGTTTAATTCCATTTGATTGATTATATACTTCAGACTTTTATGGTCAGTATATATTTGATATTTTTCTCCATACAAATGATGCCCCAAAATTATAAAATAAAAAACCATAGCTGCCAATTAAATATCAAGGGTGGGATAATTTACCTCATGAGGTTTATTTTTTCTTAAAGCATAAGAAATTACCTGATCATTATGCATCAAGACAGAACAATGTCCCTTAAAACAAATATCACTATAGATGAAGAACTCACCCTTTTTGGAAGCCAACGGAAAAACTAGAGCACTCACCACTCTCTTCTTCAATACAAAAAAAAAACATTCTTCTGGCCAAATAAATTTAACCCCTTTTTGTGTTAACATAGTTATTAACCCAGATAACCGTGAAAAATTCTTAAAAAAACCATCGTTAAAAACATACTAACCCAAGAAAACTGTGAATCTTTGTAACATTTATAGTTCTTGGTCAATTTTCATCCACTTTTTTAAAAGGATCATAAATTAATACATCTTTATTTATAATTCTCCCACGAAAAGAAATCTATTGAAACAAAAACTAAAACATTCTGAATTTTATATACAGTTTTTAAGGTTTTTAAAACTACCCTTATTTGTTTTCCATGCTACTCGTTATTTTTAGAAAATACCGTAATTTCATCAATAAATACAACAACAATCTTATCCAATAACTAATGAAATATTGTATATATATGATTAACGAATACAGTAGGTGTATTAGTTAACCAAAAAACCACAACAACAAATTCATTATTCCCATATCTTGTATGAATGGATTTTCTTAGGATTTCATCCTCCTTTACCTCCAGTTGATGGTATCCAGATCTCATGTCTATATTGTATATGTACAGAGCTCCTTAGAGCTCATCAATCAATTCATCAATATGTTGGAACAAATAATTTTTTTTAACAGTGATGTTATTCAAAGTTCTATAATAAATTCAATGTCTCAGGAAACCATCTTTATTTTGAACAAAAAAATAGGATCACCCCATGATGATGTTCTAGGATAAATGAAGCCTTTATCAAGAAAATCTTGTAACTAAATTTTTGATTCAAGACTTTATATTTGTCCTATATAATATAGGGGTTTTGAAAATAGATTTGCCTTAAGAAATATGTCAATTGTGAATTCGATTTCTAGATCAGGTATAACATTGGGTAAATCCTCAGGAAAATCGTCAAGGTATTCATTTACCACCAACACATCATTAATCTGAGCAGTACCCTTGTTTTCAACAATATGATCAAGATAATGTTCATTTCCATTTTCAATAGTTTCACAGATTCATGATATTTTATCAATTGTATTCATTCATTATTACATACAAACTAAAACTATTTCTGAAAAACAACTTCTTTTGGTTTAATATCAATCTTAGCATGAAAAACATAAAGCCAATCCATTCCCAAAATAATAACAAACTCAACAAAGGGTAAAACAACATGGAATATAGGTAATGTCATTCAAAAAACAACAATATAAATATTCTTATAATTCTTCTTTTATATAATATTTCCCCCTTCTGTTTTAACAAATAGTTTTGGAATCATTTTTTTATGTGATATTTCCAATTTACCAGAAAATATCTCATAAATGAAGTAAAGTGTAGACCCTATATCGAACAAACCTTTATAAAAATTTGAGTAAACGAATTGAGTACCTCATACCACATTATTGGATGGACTGAAATATGATGATGTAGTCACAAAGGATATCCCTACAGCATTCTACTTATAGTCCAACTTCTTTGCATTATTGGGATCTCTCTTTAGATAGGAATTTGCATAATGACCCATATAACCACATTTAAAACACTTAATAGTTTTATTATCAGAATTAGTCTTAGTATCATTTTCATTTCAATCATAGGACATATGTATAATATCTTCACATTTAAATCACTTCCTAGTTTTTTTATAATATTCCCAAATTATCTTCTTTCCACAATTTTGATAAACTAGAAATTGGATTTTATTACAATCAGGTTACTTTTGTCAATTCTTACCCATCACATTCCATCTGGACCTCTTCTTCTTCTTATTTTCAAAATGCAGGTGATAATAAGAAAACTCCATCTCGACCCTTTCAGAAAACTGAACAAGTTCTTCATAACATTTCAATTCACAGGAGGCCAACACTCTTCAATACCTTTTCTTAACTTTTGAGTAATATCGGTTGATTTTTCTATCAAGACATAGAATAAGATTTGGAGCATACCTCACGAATCAGGTGATGTTTGCTTCATACATAGCCACTGAATCTTCTTCTCTGTTTTCTTTAATTCAAGGAATTGATTCTTCATCCTATGTTGCACCACCATAGGAAAATATTTTTCAATGAAAAGACATTTAAATTCATCCCACATTAAGGAATCAAAATCATCTCTATCCTTGATATTCCTTACCATTGACCACCACTATTCAATGTTACCTTCAAAATGATAAATTAAAAGAATTTCCTTTTGATTTTTTGAACATTCCATAACATTGAATATCTATTCAAAAGACATAATTCATCTCATATTTGCTAATAGGTTAGAAGATCCATTGAAATAAGGAGGGTGTTGTCTCATAAAATGTTCTACGATTTTAATGTATCATTGTGGTAGATCTAGTTGTACTATTTAATGGATTCCACCACCATTTATTTGTTGTGTTAGATGAGATATTATTGTCATAAACTTCTCGGTTCCAATCCCTACAATTCCAGGATACAGATTTGGAAGGATTTCATTCTTATATTTCCTCTCCCCTTCATCTTCCTTATTTGTTCTATAGAATACATTTTTGAATAAAAATATTATAGATAAATTAACATGGTAATATTTAGATCCTATAACATTTCAAATTGATCATAGAGTACAAACCATTTATGGTATTCTTTTAACCTCATGTTATCCCCAAAAGTAATCTAAACTATCCTATGATTCCGACTATAAGGACCCAACCTTATTACAATGAATAATATTGATTTTAGTTAAGAAATCACATCCTTTTACATTTGGGATCATTAAATGTTTATAGATTTATTTGTAACATAATTCATTCATATATTACACATTATTATAGAGTGGATACTATACAAACAATATTCATTTCATGGAAAATATAAAACTCTCCAAATAAAACATGTTTTCATTGAAAACACTGCAAACAATTAATTTTCTTTTCATTTTTGTCATACTCATCCTTATAATATATAAAAATAATTTAAAACATTCTATGAGAAAAAAATTCATTTTAAGGGAAATAAAAAAAAGTAAATTCCATGAATACATGACACATAAGAAAACATTTTCAAAAGGAATACATGTCCCCCATATATACATAATTTGTATGACATGATATTTCTAAAATATCCCCAAATAACATAAGAAACTAAATAAAATCATAAAGTTTTCATGGGGCATTACATACATAATTTTTTAACCCTCACTGTACCTTATAATTTGTAACCCTCATGGATGCATTAATATTTGTGTTACTATCACAGTTATACATTGAGTAACCATATGGATGACCTCCAACTAACAAATACCCAATGAATTAGAGTTATATATAGGTCCAAAACATCATCATAAACAATGAACAATAACTAGAACATAATCATACAACAATAATAATATCATTAAAACCATGCATTTGAATTTAGTAACAAAGAATTTTAAAAAAGGATTTTTAGGGATAAACCACTTACATAATTCATATAATATAAGAGAGACTTATTAAAGTTTATGTAATATGTATATAAACTATAAATAAAATTTTTAAATCATATTATAAACTAAAATCATTCCACACAAAAATTATAATACCACTTAAATAATGAAAAAAAGGTTATCCCGAACAATGGATATCAGGTTAAAAATTCACTTTCTTAGATTTTGTATTACCTAAAAATTGTTTAATCTTCCTGTATAATGATTAAAAGAGTGTTATTAATAACTTATTGAAAAATATTTATATTTTTAATACTTTATATGATAATTTTATTACATAATTCCGTCTATTAATTGTTCATATATGTTCCTTGCATTGTTTTGGGTGAGTTCTTTACCTGATTTTCATGATCGGATATTGATGGATGGTTCTTGTCGAGTGGATGTGGAACTTCATAATTATAATAGAAATATATTTACATATTTTTATTACCATAAATTATACCCTTTATCATATTGAATTCTATAATGTGGATGGTTAACGAGTTAAAACATTAATGATGGTCATTGTGATCATTTTAGTGGTTCTTTTATAATAACTACCTCATTCTGTTTTATAAATAAAAACCATGTGTAAAAGAGAAATCAAGTACAATGGATGAGAAATAATCCATATATTATAACCTGGTTTAACCATAGAAATGGTTTTGTGACCAGCCATTAAGGAATTAATGAAAATTGAAATCCCATCATCCACAATGTCGGTAATTCGACACATCCCGAACAATTTTTTAATATCATTGATTAAGTGGGGGTGGTGAAGATGATTGATGATGAATTTATCATGAACATGAGAACATACATAATATACATGTTTTTAGGAGCTTTTAATCGTCATGGGTAAGAGGATTTGAGGAAAGAAAAAATGTAAATCAAAATAAAAGAATTGTTAAGAGATCTATTACCTAAATTTAGCATCCTAACAGCTATGAAATATAGTTTTAGAAAACATTAAAAAGAGATAGGACATGGGTTGACCTTAAAGAAAAGAGTCATAAAACATAATATAGCAATAATAATATTAAAAGAAGAAAATGGTTCAAATTTTTTAAATCTCTACCACATAAAAGAGAACTTGAATGGAAAAGAAAGAAGTTGAGGATTTTCTTACTTCATAGAGTAACTCATAGAACATGAATGATGTGTATTTGGGGGCATGCAGACACTTTGGGAGGGCTAATAGGGAGGTATGGATGCCAATTCTTCATTGAGGGATAATTGGGGATGAATTTAAGGATTTAATGGGTTGGTATTTTTTGGAAAAGCGATGGAATATTTTAATAAATTTCACGGGACCCCACATTAGTGGTATTCTCAAAACAATGGACTTGCCCATAGTATTTTCCCTAGGTATAAGCCACTTAGGACACCTCACATATTAGTTTGCTTTAAAAAATATTACCAGATTTATTACATCATTATTACATCATTAAGGATGTCATTAAGACACTGACATACAAAAATGTATCTTCTAGTATTCACCAAAAAATTAACAGATTCAGAAAAATCCCAAAAAATCAATCTAACCATTTTTCAACCAGTAGAAATAAAAAATTAAATCCATTTTCAAATATAATTTTCTAAATACCATTAATTTAGTTTTTAAATTAATAATACTTCATTCCAAAATTAATAATTTATAACCTATAACTACTTTTATATCCTAATGAAAAATTAACCAAGATTTTATTTTCTTAAAGACATAATAAAATAAACTATATATACAATTTCTATTCATTAGGGTAAAATTACTATTCAAAAAGGTATGTTAATATTCACCAAAAAATGAAGTTAGTTCTATCCGACTCTAAATAGTGTACTGAATACAATTGTAGATGACTGTTTTTCGAAATTCAAAACATAAAACCTGCAAAATTATGTTTAAAGGCTAGTTATAAATATCTACATAAAACAATGTTTCATTCATATGATTTATTTAAAAAAAATAAATATGGGGAGTTAAAAAAATTACATAATAGGTTTATTTTAAAAAAATTTATGTACACAACAAATGATAAAAAATATTTTTTTCATAACAATTCAAATTTAAAATATTAAATATTTTAATATAAAATCAAAAATAAAATTCATCTCAACACCATAAATTGGATTTTATTAAATAAAAAATAACTTATAAAATTTATAAAAATTCCAAAGTATAATTTTACTTCTAAAAAATAATTTCTAAAAAATAATTTTTTATTATTAATTGAAAAATAAATCATATGTTAAAATTCTAAATAATAATCATATTATTATTATGACATACTGATTTCAGAAATTAAATCCATGAAATATAAAAAATTTATAAAATTTCAATTCATGAATTCTAAGATTATTTTATAAAAAATAAATAAAAATCACTTTTATGTAAATTTCTATTTTAAAAAAAATGGAAGTACTAAAAAAGGAGGTATTATTTCATAATAATTAATAAATAAATTTTAATAATTCATAAAAATAATATATTATTTTAAAAAAATTCAATCTTATCAATATCCACTAACTAATTGAATATATTATACTGGTCATATTTAAATAATATTATTTTAGTGTTCATTTATGTTTTGTGTTGTGTATCTCTAATGTAATCAAACATAGAAATTCTTTTGAAATATAGGAATATTATTGTGAATTATAGTGAAAGGGGTATCTCATAACATGTAATTAATATGGAATTTAGTAATTCTTTTAAAAAATGTCCAAACATGAATAATCAGAAATCAAAATGCATGATAAAAGGACCCACATCAATAATGAGGACAATGAGGGGTTCCCTTATCTTTAAATGGTGATTCAAAAAGCATTTGCAGATATTTTTAAAAGCATTTTGGAACCTTTGTAGTTATCTAGAGTGTTAATGGTAATTTAAAATCATAATCCATGTGTTTTTAGTGAATATGAAGGGGAATTATTGTGTGTTTATATAGGAAAGTGGAGAAATTTATATATTAATTTAAAGATTTAGGTTTGGGACATAATCTGCATAATTAATAAAAACCAATATCATTACAAATGTGTTTTCTCATTATATATTACAAATTAAAATATTTTCATTATTTTATATGATTATGGATATAAATCATGAAAATATTACACGATGTGATCTCAAATTCAGTAATGTTTCTAAGGAATCACTTTTAAGAATACAATATATAATATCTGTCACGACCCGTCGTCGGGGCCCGTGTCGTGACTACCCCAAGCCCACCTTCCATAGGCTAAGGGCTGGCGACTATCACCAAAGGCATAAATACCTAATCTAGGAAGGCATTGCCTATATGAAAGTAAACAAACAAAATAGAGTACTCAATAGGAAGTAAACACTAAGTTAATGCTGAACACAAATAGTAGTACTAAAAGTAAAGGGGCCTGAAATACAAGCCCAACTTTAATGTATAGGTACAACGGAAATCAAGTACAACTGGAAAAAGGGAAAACAGCTAAAAAAGACATTTCCTAGAACATCCACCGAGTATCCAATCTGAAGGGTAGGTATAGATGTCCACCTCATCACTCTGCATTTATCGGTCCACTCTATTTACCGTCTCACCATGTGGTCCACCTCTGGGTATCGTCCAGTCTTGGCACTCCCTCTGCCTCTGTCATTGTTGACCGAGGTCTGCATCCAACACAACGAGGTGCGGGCATAGCCCGTTCAGGGGTGAGTATAATGATACTCATTAGGGACCCCTATACCCTCGATGGTCTCCCATAATCCACAATGGATAAACCACAGAAAAAAGATACAACCACAAAGTATCAACCAACCCTACTTAGGTATATGCACATAGGGATAACTAAGCTACCAAACCCGATCCTGCTCCAACTCATGAGCCCATGCACAAACCAATTCCAAAAAAGAAATAAAGTCAATCACCATGATGATAATGGTTGTAAGACTTGTATCAGCTCACACAGGTATTCCACAATAGTAGGGAGATATAGATGATCAGATGTAGCCACTGGATCATCTAAGCTGTTGGACCCACACAAGATACAAGACCAACTATGCTGTTGGACCCACACAAGATACAAGACTGGATATATCGAGAGTAATAGAGATGATCAAATTTAGTCACTGATTCATCTAAGCTGTCAGTCCCACACATGATACAAAACCAGCTACTTTGTCAGACCCACACAAGATACAAGTACAAAGGTCAAAACTATAGGACCCACACATGATACAAGAAAAGTAGTCATCGATATCGAACCCACGGAGGATACCAGTACAGTAGTCGTCACTTTCAAACCCACAGAGGATCCTACTATAGTTGTCGTCACTGTCGAACACACGGAGGATTCCAGTACACTAGTCATCGCAATCGCAGCAAGCTCAAGGGTCTCCTTACACAACATGCTCGATTCAGGGAGGGTCCAATCCTCGAGCAAATTGTTTGATACATAAACTATAACAAATTCCAGAGTTTATGTATCCCGATGTTTTGTCTCATTAAAAGAAACCCAATGTGACTGACGGCGCGTCAATCGGATGTTCGGTCTGTGAGTTATTGTCTTTTTCGTTCCAAGGGCCCGGTTGGAATTACGATCGTTCCAAACCAGGCCATTTTACAAAGTTCTCCAAATATCACATAGAGTATCGCAAAACGGTAACCTCATCACAAGGGTCTTAGTTCAGAAGAAGGAGCGTCGATCGGACGCACGGTCAAGAGATAATTCTCGTTTAAGTGAAACGGGCCCGGCCCATCAAGCCAGGTGGGCTAGCGGGTCGGCATGTCCAAGCTCAGCGGGTCGGACCAGGCTGGGGGGTTGACCCGGCCCCGTGGGGCGCGGCCTGGACCGGCGGGGTGTGGCCCGAACCGTGGCCAGCCGTGGCTCGGCCTTCTGGACGAGCAAAGCGGGGGGAACGACCCCTAATTTTCCCAAAACGGCAGCACCGAGCAGCGCTGCACCTCCTGCCAGGCTGGACAAAGCCGGTTGGTCTTTCTAGCTCAAGCGGCCCACACAGACAGGCCCTTGTTCTCTCATACAGCACCTTCGGGTTCCGTGGCATTCTTCAACACAACCAGTCGCCTGCCGGACAGTTCGCCTACCAAAGTATCCCGCCATACGGAGGCCATGGTTCTCCATAGCACGACGCCCTCATGGCACCACGGTTCCTTCAACCCGGCCAACTTTATCTGGCCAGTTCTTCTTCATCTGAGCGGCCCGTGGATGCGGGCCCTAGATCTTCTCCATGCGGTTGGCACACATCTACCGCTATATCAGGTCATCTAATCTGCCCTCGTTCGTTGTCAAATCTGGTCACTGCCACCTCTTCCATCTCTGCCACCATCGTTAAAATAAACAAGGATCAATTGAGGGTTGTCAGGTCGTGCTTGTTCGGATCGTGCCCTCTTCCTTAGGCGATAGAATATGGCCGAATACATACCATGGGATTTAACAAGAGTTGAATAATTTAATCGCTTTAAAAATTATACCAAACCCCTACCACGATTCAAGGTAGGTCGCATGTCGACGAGCCACAGAAGATGGGCTTCGTAGAGGTTGAGTGTCACTGAATATAGATATTGATTCTGTTGACGTTGGGGTGTGTCTGAAGAGGAAATGTCGTTGAAGATGTTTTTTGCGTTCTTCATCATAGATGTTATTATTTGAAGAATGGTGTTATTCGTCGAGAGAAGAACACTATTATTCTAATTATCCAGAGCTTTCCCAACACAACAAGTGCCACCCAAAATAATAGCTTAGGAAATTATTTTATACTCCCATTTTTTAAAAAACTCAAACACTAAAATTAATTAATTAATTGTGGTGTTCAATCAAATAATTTATGGGGTACTCATATTAATTACAATAAGTGGGAGGTTGAGAGGCTCCACATTAATGAATGATGTATGGGTTGGCTCAAAATTTAAGAGAAGTTCCAGGGGTTTCAATGGAGTTTAATGAGAAGGTGAATAGTTAGGTGCTTGTGTGGTCCCCACCACATATTATCCTCCCATGGGAGGTCATGTGGGATTGGGATCCACCACCAACCTCTCTTTGTAGATAATAACCACCAACAATATAAAATTTATATAACACATAAATTTAATTTATTTATTAAGAATCCCAAAAAATTAACACTCAAACAGTACATAACGCAACTGCGGTAAAGGTCCCCTTAAACAAATACCGGTGCTGTGAGTTCATCAGTGCCCTCAGATTTCAATTCCGAGCAACAATTCAAAAGATAAAAAAACCCGCACGTACGTTTCTGAATATACCTAAACAGAACTTCAGAAATTGATTCTGGGCAGACCGAGCCTCGGAATTAGGTGCCTTGAAGAAACTACGGACTCGTAAAATTCCAAAGAATTTATGAAAAAAATTTACATTAAATTTCTGGGTCTTTACATTACCACCACCTCAGGGATTTACGTCCCTGTAAACCTACAAAACCCACTTGGGAAACAAATGGTGGTAATAAGCACACATCTGAGCATGCCGCTCTCATGTGTTCTCTTGGAGGTTCCCGTGATACAATTGAACACGCACCAGAGGAATCGACAATCCACATAGGACCCACTCCTATCGATCCATGATCTCCAACAGAACATCCATGAATTTATCCCCTTCATCAATGTCCAGCTCCCATGATCGATGATGTGGGTTGGGTCATGCACGTATCCCCTCAACTGAGACACGTGGAAGACGTCATGCCCCCGGTGCAATGGAGGTGGAAGGGACATGCGGTAATCCACTTCACCTATTCGGATGAGGACTCGGAAATTCCCGATGAAGTTCATAGATAACATGCCTCGCCGATCATATAACTGTAGACCTCATTGAGGTGACACCCGTAGGAAGACATGGTCACCATCCATGAACTCCATTAGTCTCCGTTTCCTATCAGCATAGGACTTCTGTCTGCTCTGTGCAGTATTCATCTGGTCCTGGAAAATCTGCACCTTCTCCATCGTAGCTTGAACCATCTCTGGTCCTACAAGTGCTGACTCCACTGGGTCTCTCCAGCACAGGGGTGATATGCAAGGTCAGCCATATATTGCCTCGTAAGGTGCCATCCTGATGGTAGAGTGGTAGCTGTTTTTGTATACAAACTCCACCAAGGGTAAGTGATCCTCCCAGCTACGACCAAAGTCGAAAAAACATGCACAGAGCTTTCCCTCAAGTGTCTGAATGGTTATCTCTTTCTGACCATCCATCTGAGGATGGAAGGCAGTACACAAGTAAAGTTGTGTCCGAAAAGCCTCATGTAACCCCTTCCACATCCAGGAAGGGAAAGGAGAATCTCGATTGGAGACGATCGTCGATGGCACACCATGAAGTCGTACGATCTCTTGTACGTAGAGGCATCCCAAACCCTCTACTAAGCCCCTCTCTCTTATCTATAGGAAGTGGGCCGACTTGTTGAGTCGGTCGACAATCACACAGATAGATTTGTTTCCACTAGATGTATGTGGAAGCCCCGTTAGGAAATCCATGGATATCCCATCCCACTTCTACTCTGGGACCTATAGGGGTTGTAACACGCCTGCTGGTACCTAGTGCTCCGCCTTCACCTACTGAAAAGTGAGGCATTGTGAAATGAACCCTGTTATAGCCTTCTTCATACCCATCCCCCAGTGCTGTCATCTGAGATCCTGATACAAATTTTCCACTCTTAGATGTACCGCTAGAGGGAAATGTGAAACTCCTACAACACTTACTCAGGTAGTGCAATTGGTACCATGGTACGTCCCTTGAAGAGGATGACGTGCTCCCCTCCTTTAGAAAACGCATCAGGTTCCTACCGTGAGGATATCTAAGCATGGCGTGTCTCACAGTCGACCTCCCCATGTTGAGCCTCTCGAACTTGTTGAAGAAGTGGAGGAGTGACTGTGAGAGACTGTAGGAAGGATACTAAAAATTTATCTACACAAGATATCTGCAACGCGGCTAGCTACTCTATTGCCTTTCCTAGTAGCTGTATTCCTGATCTCCTGCTGGGAGCATCTTCTATTACATTCCCTTTCCCAATAGTATAGACTATCTCGATTTTATAGTATTGGAGGAACTCGATCCATTACCGCAATCTCAGGTTTAGGTAATTCTGCGAAAATATGTACCTGAGGCTCCAGTGGTCAGAGTAGACTGTAAAATGCTCTTCCATAATATGGTGCCACCAAATCTTCAAGGAGAAGACAACTTCTCCTATCTCTGGAATAGTGTGGCACAAAGGTATGTATAGATGAATATTGAGTGATCGACTACACCATCTTATGCATGATTCCATCCTGTGCTTCCTGGTTTTTCGTTCTAACCGACCAAGAAAACCCCATCTAAACATTGTAGATAAACCACAAAATGTTTTCCTTATATATTCAATCTGTGTATGAACTGGGGTTGCCCAGTCCATACCCAAATTAACGTCGTACGACCTCAACATTACCACCATGATGTTCCAAACGAAACTCTAGCCTCAAGGGTCAGATCACACCGTCGACGTAAGTGTGATTATCGAATATACTCCCAAAGTTATCTCCAGATGTGAGGGTCAAGTCAACGGCTTAACCAGAAAATCTAGGTCTAGGGAAAGATTCGTGGAAGGAAGGAATGATTGGTACCTATGTATATTGATACAACAACTAGTAGTAGAGACAGATCATACCTCAAATCATTCTTAGAGCCCTTAGGTCACACTCCTTGACTAAATGTAACTACTCTCTTACCCTACCCTCCAGCTCCCTCAGCCTTACGGTGACTATAAACATGTGTGGTTGTAACATGTCAAAATGTTCACCACTTCATGATGCTATCCTATCTCTCCTTCCACGTTGGATTCCCTATAGATTCATCTATCCATAAAACTTCCTCTTCCAGAAACATCTCACACAACCAAGTCTCTGAGTCTGACACCAGTTCGCAGCTTCCCGCTCCTAAAATTCACTGGATGTATCCTTTCAGTGAAAGAACATTCAGCCATAATGGTTCTCTCCAGCACTGTAACAAAAGTAGAATTGCATAGAGGAAAATGTATTTTCTTATATATTATTTTACACAACTTTCTCAGATGTCTGAGCTCTGAACCACTTTTTTCATCGTATTCTTCAAGTACCAGGAATGGTTGGTATTCCTTGATGAATACTCAAGGGTCCTCTACCGGTACCGCCAGTAGTATCTGCTAACCAACTGGCAGTGATATAGTTGGCACACTGCCTGAAGGAACTATCCCATAAAATGGTCCAAGTACCGAAACCTAACAAATATGGAGACCATATTCATGATCACTCAATAAATAAAGACTATAATCTAAGATAGAAATATTCACTACTAGTCTCTCTACTAGGCAGAATACTCCAGTAATCGCCTCGATCCAGTCGTCTACTGCCTGGGAATATGTCTCACCTCATAACCTCAGAGGCCTCTGCTACTGGAACTCGTGTAACATGCTCTGTCGGTGTGCATCGTCCGCTAGTGCATCTGGTGGCATCTGCTACCCAACGAGTGGTGGTTCTGCTGGTACACCACCTGAAAGTGCCAACGTAGTAAGAGAGCCCTGCACCGGAGCTTGGTCACTCGGTGGGCCATCATCATGTACTCTCTTGAGAACCCTAGAAATTTGTCTTCGCAGCGGAATCCAGATAAGGAATAGGTGCTCCACTGTCAATGTGTTATACCTGGTGAGCTGACTCAAATAGACCACAAAGGAAACTCTTGAAACACACACGCAATCAGTATTTTCATGCACTGAGTCAGAAATCAGAGGTCAAGGTCCTGGTGTATGGATACGTCGACTACCGCACCAACACTGGACACCCTGGACTGAAAACCACACTCAATACTCTTAACACTATTTCTTCACAGAAATGAATGATCAGTGTCCTGAGCTATTCGGTAGAACTAACTCCTCTGATACCAATTTGTCACGACCTGTCCTCTAGGCCCGTGCCGTGACTACCCCAATCCCGCTTTCCATAGGCCTGGGGCTGGCGACTAGCCCGAAAGGCATAAATACCAATGCTGGGAAGGAATTTACTTTTTGAATGTAAACAAACACAACTGAGTACACAACATGAAGTAAACACTAAGTGAATACTGTACACAAAAAGTAGTGTTGAAAGTAAAGGGGCCGGAAATACAAGCCCAACTGTAAAGTACAGGTACAAAAGAAAGAAAGTACAACTAGAAAAAGTGACAACAGCTAAAAAGGGAAGCTCCTAGAACATCCGCTAAGTATCCTACCTGAAGGGTAGGTAAAGATGGCCACCTTAGCACTCCATGTATATCAGTCTACTCTGTGTACCATCTCGCCATGTGGTCCACCTCCGGGTACCGTCCAGTCCTAGCTCACTCTCTACCTCCGTCATTGTTAACTGACATCTGCATCCAACACAACGAGGTACTGGCATAGCCCGGGAAGGGTTCAGTATAATGATACTCAATAGGGACCCTGATACCCACGATGGTCTCCCAGAATCCACAAATGATAAACCGTAGAAGAATGATACAACCTCAATGTATCAACTAACCCTGCTTAGGAATGTGCTCATACATATACCTAAGTTACCAAGACCAATTCGGCTCCGACTCATGATCCCAAGAACAAACAAATTTCACAAAGGAAATAAAGTCAATCACGATAATGATAATGGTTGAAATACATATATCATCTCACACAGGTATGCAATAAGATTAGGGAGATATAGATGATCAGATGTAGCCACTGTATCATCTAAGCTGTTGGACCCACACATGAAACAAGACCAGCTATCTTGGGAGTAATAGAGATGATCAGATATAGTCATTGATTCATCTATGTTGTCAGACCCACATAGTATACAAGACCAGCTAAGCTGTCAGACCCACACAAGATACAATACCACCTACTCTGTTGGACCCACACAAGATACAAGTACATAGGTCAAAACTATCATACCCACAGAGGATAGAAGAACAGTAGTCATCGATGTCGAACCCACAGAGGATCCCAGTACAGTAGTCGTAGCTATCGAACCCATAATGGATCATAGTACAATAGTCATTGTTGTCGAACCCACAGAGGAATCCAGTAAAATAGTCATCGTAATCGCCGCCACCTCTAAGGTCTCCGCACACAGCATGCTCGATTCCAGTTGGGTTCGCTCCTCATGAAAAGAGGTCGATACATCAACTATCACAAAGTTCAGAGGTGATGTATGACAAAGTATCATATAATAAAAAGAAACCCAATGTGATAGAAAACGTGTCAATCAGACACCCGATATGAGTGTTATTGGCTTTTCCGTTCCAGGGGCCCGGTAGGAATTACACTCATTCCAAACTTGGCCGTCTCCCAATGTATTCTAAAACTCACTTAGAGTATCACAAATGGACCGCCTCATCGCAAGGGTCCCAGTGCTGTAGATGGCGTGTCGATCGGATACACGGTCAAGAAGTAATTCTCATTTAAGTGAAACAGACCCGTCCTGTTAAGCCCGGTGTCCTAGCGGGTCGGCACGTCCTGGCTTGGCAGGTCTGAAACAGCTGGGGGGTCGGCCCAACCTATTGGGTCACGGCCCGGCCCGATTGGGCGCGGCTCGGCCAGCTGGATGAGCGAAGTGGGGGGGGGGGGAGCCCCTCCCCCTAGGTTTCCTGAAACGGCGGCACCGAGCGGCACCACCCATCCTACCCGGTCGGTCATTCCAGCTCGTGCAGACCGCACATACGGGCCCCTATTATCCCATACAGCACCTTCGAGTGCTGCAACCTTCTTCATCCTAGTCGGCCGCCTGCCGGCCATTTCACCCACCGAAGTGGTCCACCCTGCGCGGTTCGTGGTTCTCCGCAGTGTGGCGCTGTGGTTGTAACACCCCGAGATTTTATGAAAAATATTCTTTTTAATTTCATTAATGTCTTGTGTTATACGCTACACCAAAAGGAGCTTTCACAACACACATCTCTGACTTGGCTTGAATTACACTCAATCGCGACCTTCCACGATAGCGTGTGTTGTACGCAACACCAAGTTTCGCTAAACAACGATATGTTATTAAGATATTATTAAAACTAGCCGTTATGAATAGTAATAACCACTTTTTGAAATTTTGTAAATTTTATTTTTCAAAATGGACTTCATTTATGGATTATGTGTATCGAATTTAGCCTAAGGTGAAATTTTGGTACTTTTCGGATAACTTTCATATTCTGATGAATAGTGAAAATTACTAAATTTTAATTAAAAACAACTTTTTTAAACGAAAGAATTAATAGTGATAAATTATTAATTTGAGTGGTTTTAAAGTATATTTAGAATATATTTTTACAATTTAATACAATGTTGGACATTGGATTTAATTTCACATTTAAACCAGTTATAAGCAAGTGTCAATCTTTTGATAGTTATTATCTCTTAAAAACACGCTATTTGTTCTGACAGCGGAAATTAATTATAAAATTAATTAATGCAACTTATATGTTGGGAATTTTGTAAAATAGAAATCATTTTTGAATTCGGAATATCAATTATAGCTTAGGGTGAAATTTTGGCATTTTTCTGAAAAACTTCAATTTTTGATGAATAGTGAAACCACTAAGTGGTAGGTTAAAAACTGAATTTTGCATAAAACTTAATTTTACCGCTTCTGTGAATGGAATTTCGAAAATCCGAGAGACACGGTTAATATCAAGGACTAAAATGTGGTTCAATGAGATGAAAATAATTTTTGGTGAATAGTAACTTTTTACTTTTTTTTACCGCGGTTAATAGTAAATAGGGTAACTAAGGGTAAATATGATATTACTATTACCCTAACACATGTCCTAATTCTATTGGATAAGTGTAATTCGACCAAAAACAACCTTATGAATATAATATGACCATTTAGGTCCACTTGGATTAGATTATGACATTTAATATTATTTTATTTAATGAATATTTAAAAGAGTTAAAATCAAAGTTTATTTACTAAAACATTTTTAATATGGGGTTATACATAAGATAAATTCGACTATAAATATTCATTAGAAAGATAAAAAGATTTCCTACATGATGGTATTTTATTTGTAATTTTTAGACATCATATAATTTAATTTATTTATGACACAAAGATGATGCAGTAATTATCTTATTAATGAAATATTGACATAATTGATATTATAAATACCAAAATAAATGTAATTTAAGACTTTTTATGAATTCCACTAATTTTCTAGGTTACTATGATATATTATTGTTTATTTAATCAACTTGGTTTGAACATATAATTCTGTTATGACTTTCACAAAAATTATATATCAAATAGTGTCAAAATTGACACAAAATAGTTTTTAAATCAAATATTATATTATTAATTGTTATTTTATTCCTAAAAATCTAAGGTTCGGCCAAATGACTTAGATAAGGATATATGTATTAATAATATACAATTTGGGGTTCTTTTGGCATGTTATAGTATGTTTATTAACCATATAGTGAAAGAAGACAAAAAGACACGGTAAAAGTTAAATTATTTAACTTAGAGTTAAATCTAATTGATAAGGTTAAAATAATACCCTAAACTTGTCTAAATCCTATTGGATGATAGGATTTCGACCCATCCCCACTTTAGATTCGAAATAAGACCCTTTTGAACCATTATAAACCGATTTTGACTTTAATATAAAATAATATTTTGAGATATTCCTAAGGTGCCCCTCTCCTCCCTTATAAAAGGACACCTCCTCCCCGTCCTCCTCACACCAATTTGAGCACTCAAGCTCGGCATACCCCTGCCAAAATCTCTTCTCCACTTCCCTAGAAACATCCTAGAGGTTCTGGTCTTCCTCAAAGACCAATTTTAGTGCCCTAAGAGGAGGTCTCAAGGAGGCGCTTCAAAGAAGAGGTAATTACCGTTACCAATTCTTTCATCTTTATTTCTTCTTCCACTTCTTCTTCTTAGGTTGTTTCATTATGAATTAATAACATCAGTATCACTCATATACTGATATGTTATTATAAGTATGAAACAACCCTATTTCACCATCTATCCATCCTACGGAAAAAGAAATCACCGCGCGTGCGTACGTACAGAATACCGTCTCCACGCCGTGGTGTAATCTATTTTCCACCACCACCTTACATGGATGGGTATAATGGTGTAAATAATAACTATACATAGTTATTACAACATAATATTGTTTCTGATATATTGTATAATCCACTCCAATTCAATTAAATATTTATGGAAATGATATGATCGCTCGTGCGTACGTACGGACTACCGTCTCCACGACGCGATGAGATTCATTCTCCATGTTAACCATTTAAGAATGATTATAAAGTATATATAAGAAATAATAATGAAATATATGACATTATAAAGCTACTGGATTTATGTATATATATATATATGTATGTCATCTACTTACTTCCATTCAAGACAACAAGGAAAGGAAAACAACGGTCATGCGTACGTACGGACTACCGTCTCCATGAACGGTGTTTTTCATTTCATTTATCTATCTATTATATATATATATATACTGAATATATATGATATATAAATCATATTTTATATTCTGGAAGTAAGTAAATCATGATATAAGTAATAATAATGTCAAGAACAACAAGTCAAAACACCTACGATAAATGAAACGATTTTACCCAAAACGCTTCTTTAACATGGAATTTACAAAAGAACGGATAATATAAAGTCATAAGTGAACCATATATGATATCATAAAAATGAATATGATTCTTTAATAAGTCAATGACATTATTTAAATCATTATACAGGAGGTTCGGACACATACGAAGCAAATCGGACCTAAGGTAAGGGAAAATATCACAATCTCATTTTTATCTGAGATTGTTTTTACTTTGGTATTTACTAGGATGTATTTTATTATCCACATCCATGTTCCCTCAATATGTAACATTATTTCCATCCACCTACAATTGTTTAAATAAAATTTTACCCTTCGGTGAGTTTTTAGTAAAAGATATGAAAGGAATCTTTTTTCGTTTTTCGTACGAGGTATTTTTTTGACTTTTCCGACAAAAGTACGAGAAGAATGTTTTTTTAACATAAACGGCACGAACGGATTTTTTTACGGTTTTATAAAGCCTTATTTTCATGAAGCTTCCTCCAAAAGATTTCATGACTATTTTCAATAAAATCTCTTTCTTTTAAAATTGCATGATGTTTTGTGAAAAGGAATTGATTTTGAAGAAGAAAGGATATTTTCCTCAAGAATTCATTTCAAATGTTTTATCAAAATTATTTTCCATCTAAGATAATAAAGGGTTCTATTTCTATCCATATTTTTACATTGATTTGACTATGTTGTGATGGAATTATGTTTATGAATTCCTTTATCTTATATGAATGGTTTTATGATGTCATGTTGTTTAAAAATCCCATTTTTATTACATGGGTTATGCAATGATGTATGATTTATGATTTTGTGGCACACATAAGAATGGTATCATTATGAGATGGGTGGGACCTATATCTCCCTCCAATGCATTGGGTAAAGATTTTATATCTCATGAGATAGACATGGCTGGAATGGTAGGTTATACCGGTTCAGTGAAACAGGACTGAAACGAGGGTTACTCGAGTCAGAAAGGGACTTTGTCCACTAAGATAGTCTTGGCAATGAGTCTTGACTAACAAGAAATGATTCTCTATGATTTTGTGTGAATGCCACAAAGTTTCATGTTTTAAGTTATTATTATTGTGATTACATTTCACTTCCATGATTTACCCCATGTTATGAAATTATGATCTCTTTTGCATGTTAAGATTTCCAAAAGTTATGTGCTTATGTATATGATGTGATTGATATTTCTTTTGTTTACCCTTACTGATCATTTGAGCTCACCCTTTTATGTTTTCTTTTCCCCAGGATATAAAGAAAGGTTTTAGGTAAAAAAAAAGGGAAGATCTTTATGGGAGATATTGAAGATCTTTCACCACGATTAGAAGATTACGTTCCGAGTTTCCAAAGTCACTAAACTATTACGGTCCTTGTGTGTGTGTTTTTTGTTATGTACTAAGTATTCCGCAAATTTAATGTAATGTAATGTCCATGTACGTTAGGCTTCGGGTCTCTACAATTGGTATCAGAGGAAAGGTCTAGTCAACCTTTGGAAACTAGGATGCAAGAACTTTAGTGAGATCCCTAGAGATATTTATAAGGTTTGTCTAGGGATTTCCCTAAGGATAAGTATACGTATAGGATACAATCATATAACTACGGTAACGATCTTAGAATTTAACCTAAGAAGTTAGATATTGAGGATACTCCCCCTTTATAATGTTGTTTTCCCTAGCATGATTTTTGCCTCTCACACTATTCTTTTTGGGTTATAGAAAATGGCTGGAAACAAGATGATTCATGATAATGGAGGATATGATGGACAATGGAATGATATTCTTCATGAGCAACCAAATGAAATGGGATTTGGAAGTCCAAACATCATTATTACGCCGAATCAGCAATCTCATAATATGATCAATAAAGTAAAATTTGGTAAGTTTCCTGACTCGGCTAATAAGAGAAAGATGGAGTTTCATGATGATCATAGAGGAAAGAAAGTTCAATTTCCCCTATGTAAATCATGTGGGAAGAGGCATCAAGGAGAATGTTTCAAAGGAACTGGAAGATGCTTTGGGTGTGGAAAAGAAGGACACAAAGCCAGTAAGTGCAAAGGAAAAGGTTCAGTTAACACCAGGGATGAGGATAATGGTATTGCTACGACATCAACAATGGTTAAATGTTTTAAATGTGGAATGTACGGGCATTATGCAAACTAATGCCCTAAGGGAAAGTCTCATGAAGAGAATCAGTATGGTCGTATGGGTAGTATTTATGTTGATGATGATGAAGATACTACAAATGATATGTGAGATGAAAGAATTGTTGAAGCTCGGTCAATGGTTTAAGAAGGTAGTGGAATGATTACATGTTTATCAAGTGTAATGTTGTATAAAGAATCTCATGGTACTATGGAATAAAGAGACATCTAAGGATTGTTACATTGTTTTCTTTCCTTGAGTTTTGAAAGTGTGTGATTAATGCAACCAGTATCCATGAAAGGTTATTCAGATATTTTTGGAATGAAGATGATATGCGCATAATGAATGGATAAGGAGAAAATTAAATGTTTGACAGTATTCATGAGCTCATGATTGATATAAGGACTAAGTGATATCATGGTTTGAGTATATAGAATTTTGAGGATTTTGGTATGTGGAAAGTGTTAACGTTTAACTGAATTCATGTTTTCAATAAGGTTCAATGGGTATTCAAGAGAATACATGATTAAGGACTTTGAATGTTTAGAATGGGACCAACAAGACATATCTTATGATATATGGGGATCAACGATGGTATTAAATCTCTGGTAATTGTTTTCACTATATTATGAGAGTGGACTGCAGTATTATGGGTAAGCCTAAAGATTGGAATGGATTATGTTGGACATAAGTTAGTATTTTTTAAGGATAGAAGTTTTTTTTTGATATTATTGATGGGATGTTATAGTAATATAGTTTTAGAAAAAGGACAACCTGCAGGACGGGCGACAGCCCATCGCGTCGGACAAGGATGTGGGAATCGAACCCACAACTGAAGTGCAACTGGCCTTTATCGCCTACCACTGGCCTACATGAAGTCCCTGTTTAGTAGAAACTAGTTTTATTATATTAAGCAGTATGATATATGAAGTATAAGTCCATTTTAGGAACCATATATGATTAATCTCACTATAGAATGACTTATGTATATTTAATAACATTTGCTAACATTTTGTTTGAGACAGATGGAATGACCCGTCATTCTATCACATGATCTGCTAACACTTCACGAATAACAAATTCAACTTCATTGATTTAAGAGATGAAGTAGAAATTGTTCAAGGCACGAACAATAGTGAGATTTTACCAAAATAAAGTAAGTATTTATTCTAATTCAAATTCTTCAACTTTAGGGAAACGATCTTGAAAACCAAAAATGTTGTCCTAATGCTCTTATATCTGATTAATTAGATGGTACCTTAGATCATCACAAATTTATGGATTTGTGATTGCTAGCTTTTCCATAGCCATGTTCTCTACCACTCTCCATCAGAACATGATGGTTAGATTTCTCTTCCATATCCATATTTTCACCTATGTGGAAACCCAGTGATTAGTTTATTTGGGTAATCGTTACATTTCATACTTTTGTTTTTAAAGATTGGTTTTGGTATTCCTTTTTACGATGTGGGTTTTGATTAAAGAAACTTTCGAATAGTAAACCATTTATAACCCCGACGAATTTCGAGGGCGAAATTCATTTTAAGGGGGGTAGAATGTAACACCCCGAGATTTTATGAAAAATATTCTTTTTAATTTCATTAATGTCTTGTGTTATACGCTACACCAAAAGGAGCTTTCACAACACACATATCTGACTTGGCTTGAATTACACTCAATCGCGACCTTCCACGATAGCGTGTGTTGTACGCAACACCAAGTTTCGCTAAACAACGATATGTTATTAAGATATTATTAAAACTAGCCGTTATGAATAGTAATAACCACTTTTTGAAATTTTGTAAATTTTATTTTTCAAAATGGACGTCATTTATGGATTCAGAGTATCGAATTTAGCCTAAGGTGAAATTTTGGTACTTTTCGGATAACTTTCATATTCTGATGAATAGTGAAAATTACTAAATTTTAATTAAAAACAACTTTTTTAATCGAAATAATTAATAGTGATAAATTATTAATTTGAGTGGTTTTAAAGTATATTTAGAATATATTTTTACAATTTAATACAATGTTGGACATTGGATTTAATTTCACATTTAAACCAGTTATAAACAAGTGTCAATCTTTTGATAGTTATTATCTCTTAAAAACACGCTATTTGTTGTGACAACGGAAATTAATTATAAAATTAATTAATGCAACTTATATGTTGGGAATTTTTTAAAATAGAAATCATTTTTGAATTTGGAATATCAATTATAGCTTAGGGTGAAATTTTGGCATTTTTCTGAAAAACTTCAATTTTTGATGAATAGTGAAACCACTAAGTGGTAGGTTAAAAACTGAATTTTGCATAAAACTTAATTTTACCACTTCTGTGAATGGAATTTCGAAAATATGAGAGACACGGTTAATATCAAGGACTAAAATGTGGTTCAATGAGATGAAAATAATTTTTGGTGAATAGTAACTTTTTACTTTTTTTTACCGCGGTTAATAGTAAATAGGGTAACTAAGGGTAAATATGATATTACTATTACCCTAACACATGTCCTAATTCTATTGGATAAGTGTAATTCGACCAAAAACAACCTTATGAATATAATATGACCATTTAGGTCCACTTGGATTAGATTATGACATATAATATTATTTTATTTAATGAATATTTAAAAGAGTTAAAATCAAAGTTTATTTACTAAAACATTTTTAATATGGGGTTATACATAAGATAAATTCAACTATAAATATTCATTAGAAATATAAAAAGATTTCCTACATGATGGTACTTTATTTGTAATTTTTAGACATCAAATAATTTAATTTATTTATGACACAAAGATGATGCAGTAATTATCTTATTAATGAAATATTGACATAATTGATATTATAAATACCAAAATAAATGTAATTTAAGACTTTTTATGAATTACACTAATTTTCTAGGTTACTATTATATATTAGTGTTGATTTAAGCAACTTGGTTCGAACATATAATTCTGTTATGACTTTAACAAAAATCATATATCAAATAGTGTCAAAATTGACACAAAATAGTTTTTAAATCAAATATTATATTATTAATTGTTATTTTATTCCTAAAAATCTAAGGATCGGACAAATGACTTAGATAAGGATATATGTATTAATAATATACAATTTGGGGTTCTTTTGGCATGTTATAGTAAGTTTATTAACCATATAGTGAAAGAAGACAAAAAGACACGGTAAAAGTTAAATTATTTAACTTAGAGTTAAATCTAATTGATAAGGTTAAAATAATACCCTAAACTTGTCTAAATCCTATTGGATGATAGGATTTCTACCCATCCCCACTTTAGATTCGAAATAAGACCCTTTGGAACCATTATAAACCGATTTTGACTTTAATATAAAATAATATTTTGAGATATTCCTAAGGTGCCCCTCTCCTCCCTTTTAAAAGGATACCTCCTCCCCCTCCTCCTCACACCAATTTGAGCACTCAAGCTCGGCCAAACCCTGCAAAAATATCTTCTACACTTCCCTAGAAACATCCTAGAGGTTATGGTCTTCCTCAAAGACCAATTTTAGTGCCCTAAGAGGAGGTCTCAAAGAGGCGCTTCAAAGAAGAGGTAATTACCGTTACCAATTCTTTCATCTTTATTTCTTCTTCCACTTCTTCTTCTGAGGTTGTTTCATTATGAAGTAATAACATCAGTATCACTCATATACTGATATGTTATTATAAGTATGAAACAACCCTATTTCACCATCTATCCATCCTACGGAAAAATAAATCACCGCGCGTGCGTACGTACGGAATACCGTCTCCACGCCGTGGTGTAATCTATTTTCCACCACCACCTTACATGGATGGGTATAATGGTGTAAATAATAACTATACATAGTTATTAAAACATAATATTGATTCTGATATATTGTATAATCCACTCCAATTCAATTAAATATTTATGGAAATGATTTCATCGCTCGTGCGTACGTACAGACTACCGTCTCCACGACGCGATGAGATTCATTCTCCATGTTAACCATTTAAGAATGATTATAAAGTATATATAAGAAATAATAATGAAATATATGACATTATAAAGCTACTGGATTTATGTATATATATATATATATGTATGTCATCTACTTACTTCCATTCAAGACAATAAGGAAAGGAAAACAATGTTCATGCGTACGTACGGACTACCGTCTCCATGAACGGTGTTTTTCATTTCATTTATCTATCTATTATATATATATATATACTGAATATATATGATATATAAATCATATTTTATATTCGGGAAGTAAGTAAATCATGATATAAGTAATAATAATGTCAAGAACAACAATTCAAAACACCTACGATAAATGAAACGATTTTACCCAAAACGCTTCTTTAACATGGAATTTACAAAAGAACGGATAATATAAAGTCATAAGTGAACCATATATGATATCATAACAATGAATATGATTCTGTAATAAGTCAATGACATTATTTAAATCATTATACAGGAGGTTCGGACACATACGAAGCAAATCGGACCTAAGGTAAGGGAAAATATCACAATCTCATTATTATCCGAGATTGTTTTTACTTTGGTATTTACTGGGATGTATTTTATTATCCACATCCATGTTCCCTCAATATGTAACATTATTTCCATCCACCTACAATTTTTTAAATAAAATTTTACCCTTCGGTGAGTTTTTAGTAAAAGATATGAAAGGAATCTTTTTTCGTTTTTCGTACGAGGTATTTTTTTGACTTTTCCGACAAAAGTACGAGAAGAATGTTTTTTTAACTTAAACGGCACGAACGGATTTTTTTACGGTTTTATAAAGCCTTATTTTCATGAAGCTTCCTCCAAAAGATTTCATGACTATTTTCAATAAAATCTCTTTCTTTTAAAATTGCATGATGTTTTGTGAAAAGGAATTGATTTTGAAGAAGAAAGGATATTTTCCTCAAGAATTCATTTCAAGTGTTTTATCAAAATTATTTTCCATAAAAGATAATAAAGGGTTCTGTTTCTATCCATATTTTTACATTGATTTGACTATGTTGTTATGGAATTATGTTTATGAATTCCTTTATCTTATATGAATGGTTTTATGATGTCATGTTGTTTAAAAATCCCATTTTTATTACATGGGTTATGCAATGATGTATGATTTATGATTTTGTGGCACACATAAGAATGGTATCATTATGAGATGGGTGGGACCTATATATCCCTCCAATGCATTGGGTAAAGATTTTATATCTCATGAGATAGACATGGATAGAATGGTAGGTTATACCGGTTCTGTGAAACAGGACTGAAACGAGGGTTACTTGATTCAGAAAGGGACTTTGTCCACTAAGATAGTCTTGGCAATGAGTCTTGACTAACAAGAAATGATTCTCTATGATTATGTGTGAATGCCACAAAGTTTCATGTTTTAAGTTATTATTATTGTGATTACATTTCACTTCCATGATTTACCCCATGTTATGAAATTATGATCTCTTTTGCAGGTTAAGATTTCCAAAAGTTATGTGCTTATGTATATGATGTGATTGATATTTCTTTTGTTTACCCTTACTGAGCATTTGAGCTCACCCTTTTATGTTTTCTTTTCCCCAGGATATAAAGAAAGGTTTTAGGTAAAAAAAGGGAAGATCTTTATGGGAGATATTGAAGATCTTTCACCACGATTAGAAGATTACGTTCTGAGTTTCCAAAGACACTAAACTATTACGGTCCTTGTGTGTGTGTTTTTTGTTATGTACTAAGTATTCCGCAAATTTAATGTAATGTAATGTCCATGTATGTTAGGCTTCAGGTCTCTACAGTGGTTCCTTCAACCCGACTGGCTTTAGCTGGCCGACTCTTCTTCGGCTGAGCAACCCACTGATGCGGGCCATGGTTATTCTCCATGCGGCTGGCACACGACCGCCACTTTCTCGGGTTATCGATGATGCCCCTTTTCATCATCAAATCTGGTCGCTGCCACCTCTTCCATCTCCACCCCCATTGCGAACATAAACAAGGATAAATGGAGGGCCATCTGGCTATAATTGTTTGGCCCACACCCTCCGCGTTAGGCGATATCAGATGGCTGAAGACATTCCCTAGGATTCAACAAGAATAGAATAATTTCTCGCTTAAAAAATTATACAAAACCCCTACCACGATTCAAGGTATGTCGCATGTCGACGAGCCACAGAAGATAGGCATCGTAGAGGCCAGGTGTTGGGAAATACAGACGTTGATTCCGTTGACGTCAGGGTGCGTCCGAAGATGAAAAATCGTTCCAGAAGTTATTTGTGTTCTTCGTCGGATATTTTCTTCACTGAAGAAAGGTGTTATTCATCGAGGTAAGAACATTATTCATCTAATTATCTAGAGATTTCCCCACAAAAAAATGACAACTAAAATAATATCTTAGGCTATTATTTTATTCTCCCATGTTTTCCAAAATTCAGACACTTAATTTATTTATTTAATTGTGGTGATCAATCAATTAATTAATGGGGTTGACATATTAATGAAAACAAGTGGGAGGTAGAGAGGCTCCACCATAATTAATGATTTATGGGCTGGCTCAAAATTTAATAGGGAGGTTGAATGGGGTTCAAGGGAGTTAAATGGGAAGGTAAAGAGTTAGGTTCTTGTGCGGTCCCCTCCACATATTATCATCCCATGTGAGGTTATGTGGGTGTGTGTTTCACCACCAACCTCCATTTGGAGATAATAACCACCAAAAAAATAAAATATATATAACACATAAATTTTATATATTTATCAGGAATCCAAAAAAATTAACTTTTAAATAGTGCATAATGAAATTGCAGTAAAGGTCCCCCTAAGCAAATATCGGTGCTGTGAGTTCATCGGTGACCTCAAATTTCAATTCTGAGCACCGGTTCAAAAGATAGATAAATCCGTACGTACGTTTACTGAACATACCTGAACAAAACATCAGAAATTGGTTCTGGGCACACAGGGCCTCGGAAGCAGGCGACGTCAGAAACTGGAGACTCGTAAAATTCAACAAAATTTAAGAAATAAATTTCCGTGAAATCTACGAGTCTTTACAATATCATAACTAGAGGATTCACTACAGGTATATATAACTAATCAATTAAAATTTAAAACATATATTTTGAAGAGGAAAAAATTGGGTTATGATTAATATATATATTATTTATTAAATCACTTTTTTTAATTTATTATATAATTATAAAAACTATATTTATATTGTTTTTATATATTTCCCATAAATTCTGTTATCTATATAAACATTTTCAAATTCACATTTCAATTATTTTACATGATAATATATAAATTAAGAATTAGTTTATCAAAATATTTCCATATATATATTCTAATATTTTTTACAAATCATTTGTATCTAATTAATGAAAATATTGTTTTTTACGTAACATCTTTTTTCTTTACCTTTTAGAAATTACATATGACATTGTAAACTTAGATTTTAAAACATAATTAATTAATTTTAACTATTATATTATATTAATAAAGTAAAATTTATTTTAATATATATTTTAGACAATGAAAATTGTGACTTGATCGAAAGGATATGATTCCCTAAAATAAATTAATTTCATCATATCAAAATATAGTTTTTATAAAACTCATATTAAAATAATTTAAAGAATAATATTTAATTTCATAATTATGATAATTTTTATAAATAAATATATAATAATTCATTACATATTATTTTAGATACGTTTCCCTTTATTACACAAGTGAATTCTTCGAGGGTAATCTGTGAGATTGTGAATTTTTCAATTGGTTATTCAGTGTACATGGTTTGGGCCTTGATCAAGATAAGCTTGAACATCTCCATAAAATTGTTTCTATCATGTTTTACTTCATAATTATCATCCAAAGACCAATTATGTTCAAGGAATTATGACTCCATCTCCCTCATAATCATGATTTATGGGCTTTATTGTGTACGATATTACTAGTCAAAGACATTAGTTCCTTTTTCATTACGAATTAATATTTTTCAGAACCATTAATACATACTAAACATATGATTAATATATAATTTATATAATATCAATGGTTATAAAATTTAGTAGATATTTAAATTTAAATTTGTAAAACTTATAATGAACCCATAAAACCAATGTAGTCGCTATGTTTTCTATAACGTCATTTCTTTCTAACAAATTCACTCATTAAAAAAAGGAAATTTAATTTATTAATGTTAAATACATTAAATTATTATTCATGATTATAAAGGAATTACCCATCCCATTGAAAAATATAATAAAATAAAAATTTAATCTAATTATAATAATTTATAATGAATTTATTATATTTTCATTGATAATAGTGTTAAAGTTGTATTTTTTGTTAACATTCTCTTGTCTATATTATCTCAAACTCTCTATTCATCATCAAGAGTTAGTTTTATTTTCCTTTTACATTATTTCACTTTCCATTAATATTTTAGAATTTATAAAACTAGTTATCACTTATTCAATATGAACTTCATGTATCATTTCCCTCCCTTGAAGATGATGTTTTATTAAAATATTTTACGATATGATATTTCAAAAAATGTATTTTCAAATAGATAATCATAGATTATTAAGTTCAACGTATAATTTTAAAGAATCTAATTATTAAATGGTGGTGGTCAATATAAATCCCATATATTTTTAAATAACAAAATTACAATTGATAGTTTATATGACACAGAATACACTTCTTAAGAAAAATATAAAATATTATTAATTAATTACGACCTCTAAACAATATCCATTGAATTAGAGGGTATAGATTGGAGTAAATAATTATAAATATATATCCTAATAATTATAAATTAATATATTAATTCTTTTGAAATAGAATATATATTTTTAATAATGTAATATGATTCCTTAACAATATGTTTTTTTAATATTTTTATTTCATTTTATGGGAAAATATTATATTTATGTTTAATTTAATTTTATAAATTTTATTTCATTAAATAAAATTATTTTTGAAATAATAATATAAAAATTATCTATGGGGGAATAAATGAAAATTTTCGGAATATATACAATTTTTCATTGAAAATTGAATAATATAATTTTTATTAAAAATTTTAACTATCCCATGTCTTTTGAAATTTTCATTTTATGAAAAAATAATATTAATGTAAAATTATATCTCTATTATTATTATTTATCCAAATATATTAATTATATTATACATTATATTTGAATTTGGAATAAATAAATTTTCATACATGAAAGATAATTTTCCTGAAAAAATTTATTCATTGAATTTGGAATTTTTATTTTAAATTATTTTCATTCAATTATAGGAATTTAATCATGAAAAATTATTTCCATATTCAGAATTAGGATGTTAAATTTTTGTAAATAGGCCCCTGTTATTTTTGTTCATTAGGAATATGAACCATTGTAAAATGTTCCACTTTGGTACAGGGTAAACCATGTTAATATTTGTTAATACTAAGTGATAGTGACATCTTTTTTAAACATAATTCTTATTGAATGAATTTTATTTAACCCTTGATAATTTATTATTGATATTGATTTATTAATGGATACATATCCATGAAAATGACCAATATACTATTAAATGTGAAGAAACAAAAAATTTCACTCTTATATAAAAATATACCATATGTATCCAGGTAGGGAAAAAATAATGATATATATTAATAAAAATTGATACATTTATATTATTGAACATTATTATATAAAGTAAATTTATTTTTATCTTTTATTAATTATATAAATTGTTTACTAATCTATGTATAAGAATCATTTCATCAATTAATAGAAAATTTAAATCCATTCTTTTGAAAATATTAAATGTATTATAATTATCGTCAAATGTAGTTTTCCATGATTTTGAAATTTTAATCTTACATATTAGCGATGTGTAAATTTATTATATTAATATGAAGACATTTTTATAAATTTTATGTTGAAATAAATTTTTTGTGTAAAAAATACAATATTGATATTTTATCAAAATAATTTTTTAATAAGGTATTAAAAATTATTAAAAACATACATGTTAAAAATTAGTATAATATTATATCTATGATTTTATCAATTTTAAATTTATGATCAACTAGTTAACTTGTAATTAGAATTATATCATTTTAAGAGTGAAAACATTCTAACCGAGGTTATGGTTAAAATGGGTTACCTATTGTGTTAAACAATATTATAAAGTTTAAAATACCACATGAAATTATTCAAAGTAAATTTTTAATGGTATTTCATCATAATAAAACCACATATCAAAATATATAGAAATAATGAGTCTTTTGTATTTTTAATTTTGTTATATTAATTTAATATTATGTAAATTTCCAAAAGTGGCCATCTCCTCAATTATAAATGTACACCACATCACATAAATTAACCAGACCTATTAAACTATATATCTAGATTTAACCCTAAAACAAACCACCCCAAAATCAATATGAATATTATGTATTTTCTTATATACCCAAGATATGTAACCTTCTAAATGGAGGAGGATATCTACATGTCTTCTTTCATTGAATATGTAATAACCATAACTTAACAATTTCTTATCAATTGTTGATTTTATCTAATAAATAAATGGTATTTATTATAAAATAATAACTTTTGTGTTAAGAAATATTTATATTTTATTATGACTATTAAATAAACATCATCATCTCTCTTCCAAATGAAATAAGAATATTGAGTATCACTTATGTGTTCGTATAACATACCATCTTCATGTGAGTGTAAAATTCATTTTCTATATCCATATTTAATATATTTTTATTATTATAGGTTCATTTTTGTGTATTATAGTTATTAAATTATCAAACTAATAGAGTTATAATATCTAATCTACCTTTTGTACTTCTATATACGTTGTAAAATGGTAACATCTCATATTTATACATGTGGAATACTACCACCTTGGTGCGATGTGATTCATTATCCATTTCCATTTAAAAATCATGGAAATATGTATATATTTAATAAATATTTATGAATAATATTAAATAATAATGATTATGTAATAGTGAATTATTATTTACCATTATTTTGTTTCATCTATGAAAATTGGAATATAATATTCATCTATACGTATAACATGTTATTTAAATTAATGGTTTAATTAATTTTTAATTTTATAACACTTATGAATAAATCTAAAATAAAATTCAATACGTGAATATTATATTCAAATTGATATTGACATTCTAGATATTATGGATCCATGATAAATGTACTTGTACGTTTACTCCTAAATTGAAATATGCAATATATTAAAAAAAAGTGACACACAAAAACAACTACTTTAATAAGAAAATATTGACAAATAGGCCCTAAAATTATATAAGAAAAACATATGTTATATTATATACATGTTATTCAATATTTTATAGTATTATAATAAATTGTTATTTATTGTAATTGTGTTTAGTGTAACTTAAAATCATGTGCTACTCAAGGTAATGGGTTTCTTAACTCAATTTAAATTCATTAGGTTATACATTAGACATCATTTTCTTTTTCATACCATGATTATTTGGGAATGTACTATGATTAAAATTTGATGTTTTTTCACTTATTGTTTTGGAACACCTATTTTCCAAAATACTCACTTCATTGAATAATTATCACTTTAGCTATATAATATTCGTATGAGTTTCTCATCTCACTTTTACTTTTATTAGTCATCACTTCATTATTATTTTTTGTGCATATATAAACCATTGATATGTTATATCATTTATCTTTTATATTCATTATATTTAATGATTCAATTGATGTTGTACATTCCTGAGTAATGTGATTCAAATGTTACCAAATATGTAATACTATATTCAGAGTCTCATAACTGATCACGTTTGTTTTCATATAAATATAGGCTAAAAGAATTATTTTTTCATTATATATTATACTCAATACCATTTATTCTCTTCTTGATAATAATATAGATTATCATTTTCCATTATTTTTTCAATATATATAACGATGATATCAAATAATTTTTTTTAAGAAATCAAAATTTTCATTAGAAAACATTTTCATTATTGTCGATTTTGTAAAATTTTTTATTGATCACATTTAATATTCTACAGTGATTTAATAAAAATAATGTTTACACCTGATAGTAATTTACAAAATGTTTTGCAAAAAATATTCTCAATTTTTTTGGATCGAGTTATTTTGTTGTTATTATTATAATGTGTGAATTAGATTTCATTATAAATATATAGAATAATTTAAATTTACAATAATTATGACTTCCCAATGAAACGAAGCCTCCATTACACATTTAAATATATAATTTCAAAGAATTTTTTTCCTCTGTACTCAAATTTTGGTGTTAAAATTTTATTTAAAAAAGAAAATATGTATTCACTAAATGTATTTATTTAATATAATTTTATTTTATTTATATAAATAAATGAAAACAACCATTTATAGTAGTTATTATTTAAAGGGGATATGTAGTAATGATTCCATCCTTATTTATTAATTGGATTATTTATTTTTAGTTTGGAAAGGGAAATATCCACATTTTGAATACTTTTTTTCCATTTGATTTTTATGTTGATTAGGTATTGAATTATTATTTTCGATTCTATTGGATGATGAAATTGAACAAAATAAATAATTGAAGAGGCATAATATAACTCCCTAAGAAGTGGTGGTTATTTTGAGAAAAACTAGATTGGGTACCTGGATGTGGCCTTAGTCATTTATTTTGATATAGACTTATGAGGAATTGAATGTATTATTAGATTTCATGGAACAGTAACTCAATTATATGCTTCAAATATCTTGAAATTTTCATTCCATAATTATAAGGTATATATTAATATAAATTTGATTATTCAAAAAGTTATGATATACATGTATACATTTCAATATCACGTGATTAGTTTTAGGTAATAATTTGATAATAATTTATTCCTTAAAAACTATAAATTGTTATAATGTTTTTTAATCCATTTATTATTCAATTATATATTTTTCTATATTAATTATTCTTGATGTACACATAATATCTTTTTCTGTATGTAATGTTAAATGTGATTCTGAGATCAATATTATTTTATTTCCATTCCCTGCGATATGAAGGGGGAACCATTGAATGATTTTAATCCTAAAGAGTATATAATTTCGATACATTATTTATTCTATTTTTGTAATTATAATGTGTTGATAATTTCTATATCTAATATATCAAGAGTTATAAACTATTATTTTCATTGAGATGTGATTTATTATACATAGTTCCAATTTAATTATGTGACCACATGAAGATGAATACAAGGGTTTGGGTTATTATAGTATAACTAGGAAAATTCTGCTTATTAAGAAACTTAGAATCCATATACTATTTTTAGTGTGTGATGCTCTATGAATTAATGGAATTGAGTGATTTATAAAAAAATAAACATTGGTATGAGGGAATATTTTCTTCATGTAATCATCTAATTTTTTTTAATACTATTCAGCTTTGTCACTATTAATTTGATAAAAAAATATTCTAATCTTAATTTCTTTGCATGTTAAAATTATATTAATGTTTTTTTCCTATTTGAATTAATATTTTAATGTAATATTAAATATATACGATTATATTCCCCCTATTTTGACAATTTCCCATAAATGGTTGCTTCATGTATTATGAGGATGTTTCTAACTCTATATATATCACAAAAATAGATTATATAAATAAAAAATTAATAATATTTTAATTTATACTTATAATTTTTTCGTTTAATTTTAGTATTAATATCAATAATGATTAAATATTAAATAGTAAATAATAATAAATTTGAATAATGTTTTTAATTCAAATAAAATAAATATATAAAAATGTTTCACTGTTAACAATGGGAATAATGTAATTAAATCAAATGATTATAATTAATAATGAGTATTAATAATTAACATAATTATGTTGTTTTTAAATAGTTTAATATAATTATGTTTCATTTTAAATAGATGTAAAATAATGAAATAATAATGATTGTAAGGTAAGAGTATTATCAAATCCCATTGCCTCTCTTGTGTGTTATGTTAATTTCATCAAATTTTCATTATAAATATCTAACTAATGTCTTTATAATTTTTTTAAATATTCATTCCATTAAATTTATTACGAATTACTTGTTTCTAGATCAATAATATGACTCCAATTCAAATAAAAAATTATTTCAAAAATGGAATTATTTCTGTAAAGATCACATTAACTCCACCTGTGACATTTCTTCATCAATGAAAAACTATATTTGTAGATAATATTTGATCCCTTATAATAATTTGGGAAAATCATGGATTTTTAATTAATGATTATTTTATATATCCTTTATAAAGCCCAATAATTTCCATGCTTTTACTTCATGGATATAATTCATATATTTTCTCATTCAAAGTGGAATACATGAAAATTATATTTTAATTATTTGATTGGGGGTATCTGAATTATATTAAACTAAACTGAATTATGTAATATGATATATATTATGTTATTATGGGTTTTATTTTAATTGTTTTCACATTTTTAACCATTATTTTTATTCAATTTATGAAGATATGTTATACATGGACATAATGTTGGTTTTCCTTAAACCTATGTTTTGTATTTCAAGATAATGTTATGGTGTTTCACTATTATTCATATTCAACATTCCATGATATTATCAAACGTTTCCTTCATGATTATAATGATCATTATATTCTTATGGTATAATGTTATAGATTGTTCACATACATAAACTATGAATCCAAGCCTTGTATTCCTCATATAATATCCCTATAGTTACTGGCCTTTTAGGAGACACAATGTGTTGATGTATATCCTTAGGTGATTACATGAACTCTGGAACGTTTGAAATATTTTTGGAGGATAAATAAGAATTACTAAAAAAATTATGTTTTATGATAAAAATTTGACGTTTAAGACAATTTTTTACCAGGTTCTAAAATTTTTATCCTTGATTTTTTCACTATTATATTTTTATCTTTATAAATGATGTAACATTCAGGTATTAAATTTTGGAATTTTATAATACATAGTAAGATAGTTGCTTTTAAGATCAGATGGAGTCTTTTATATTATGGTTTGATGGTGTGATTTTTTTATATTTCACATGGATTGGATTTCAACAGATGAATAACATTATATATTATTATTTGACATGTACTTTGGTTTTGGATTATTAAAATAAATTTCTCACTACTAAAACTGTTTTTTTATTATGGAATTTTTTTATAATTATAAGTTTTTTATATATATATTTATTTATGTTAATATCATCTGTAAAAAACATTCTGTACCATTTTTATTGGATTCATAGTTTCTAATCCCCAACCCTTGGGGATCAAGAGTTCATATCAGAAAATATCAAACTCTAGTTCAGAGCCCTATTAATTGATAGTTTGTGCTAGGTCACGAAACTACCTATACATGACCTATAATTCTCGTTATTCATGTTATATATATTATAACACATTGATATTCTTTGAAAAATCTGCATTAATTTTTTTTTGATTTCTGTGAAACATTTCATTATAAGAAATAGATATTTTAAACCACCGATGATATAGATAATATTTTTTAAAAATTACTGTTTTATGCCATTCATTTAATGAGAATGTCCAAATATGATTATATTTATTGAAATTTAATTTATAATGGTCCCCCTAAATAAAAATTTATTTATTAATTCTTATTAAATAAGAACATAATTTATAGATAATGTATTTTATTTTTTATAAATCCATTCTCTTGAATGCATGTTTTTTTAATTTTTTTCAAGGGCGTTATAAATGGTTTCCTCTACGTAGAAAATAATATTTCAATAAATGTATTTTATTTTTCAATAATAATTTCAATATCATATTTTTCTGATTATATCTAATTTTTCCTAAATTAATATTATTTTATATAATAGTGAAAATGGTGAATTTTTTGCATTATCATTTATTGTTATTAAATTAAGAAATTTATAAGCCCCATTTTATTTATAATTTTTTTAGAATATAATATAAATTATATATTGTTTAATATAATGTCAATTATTCCATTGGTTGAAATTTTTAATTCTTTTTTATATAAGTTTATTTTCATTTTAAAATTTTTTTATTAGCAAATATATGTTTTCAGTATGTTTAACATATTTATTTTAATTTTTTTTATGAATAATTTTTTTAAATATTGATTAATAAAATCTATATTTTTTAGTAATGTGGTTCAATTTATTTGAATAGGGCCATTGTTTCATTAGTTATGGAATCCATGGTAAAAACATTTCTATAAAATAAATGTTAAATCATGTATTTATATATAAAAATAATTTTAATAGGCTTCTAAATAACATGTAATCATTACCTTAACCAATTTTATATATTTCATTCATTATAACACATATTACTATCAAATTAACTTCCACATGGGTATATATTCTTTAATAAATCTATATATAATATTTTTACTTAAAAAATGTAACTCTCTTTCTTTTAGATATCACTTGTATGTTCATATATGGATAAAAAGATGTTTTGAATGAATATTAAATAATATTTTGGAGAATATTTAATTTTTTTCAATTTTTGATGGTTTTTCATATTCTTATTCTTATATATTTAACCTAAAAAAATATACTATTCTAACATAGTGTTTTGTTCTAGAAGTGAAAAATTTAAATTAAATAATATTTTAAATAGTAAAATTCAACTACATTTCATTAATAATTGTGGAAACAAATTATAGTTCATTAAAATGTATCATAGATGTTTAAATTTGTTTTATTAAAATTTATCTTCTATCCTGATGCCTTAATAGTAAAATTATTAGTATATCTTTTAAAATAACATTAATACAATATTTTATAAGAAAAAAAATTATTAAATTATTTTAAAATCTTAAAGATCATGAAATGGGAAATGTATGATGCTGTATTCTCGAAAATATGATCCTTTTTAAATTTATCTACAAATTGATACCATTAATGAATACTTAGGGAATTTTAATATAGAAAATTGTTTTACCATTTTTAAAGTTTAATGTGGATTACAATGTTGTTGAACGAAAAGATAATTATTAAACGACCTAATGAACCTATGAAAATGTTATTGGTGCAATTTATTTAAATAATATCATTTATTATAATTTATTTTTTGGGAACACTTTTCCAAATTTAGATGTATGTTAATATTTTAAATTTTAATATTTGTTTATCCTTGTAGGTTCTTTTATACACTTTTAAATGAAACCCTTCCTCTCGATTTATTACACTAAAACGAGAAAACATGATTGGAAACCCCATTGAAAACATATTATAAAATTCACCAGTCTTGAGTAGGTGATTCTAGTGTTCATTAGAAGCCACTATAAGGGTCCTTAATATAGTATCTAAATAGGTTTACCAAGGAATAATTAATAATTTTTATGTATAAAAACTTTTTATTTTTTTTATACATCATCTAAAATTTTTAAAAGAATATTAGTAAATAGATCCAATATCCTACACAGAATAAGATATTATAATTATTATTGGAAATCCAGTTTACACCTCTTTTCCACCATACAGCTTGAAATATCATCGATTGTACATATATATGACTTTTTCCCATATTCTAGTTTAATTTAATTTTTATTACCATTTTAGAATAATATTTATATAGGTGTAAGTAATGAATATGTTTCACAATTATAAAATTATTACATTAATTTAAATATTATATATTATTTAACTTCATACTATTACACCTATTAAAATGATAATGTCTCTAATGCTTAATTTCGAACTACGACCTCCATGAAGTGATGTAATTAATTTTTGTTGTCCAATATTAAAGGATTATTCAAAATTTTGTAAAATATATATTTATATATATTATATTTATATCAAGAATAATATTATGGATATTATGGAACAATGAAAAATATTCATGGACTGAAACCATCGAATGTAATGATTCAAGAACAACAAAATAGTTAACACATAAAAAATGAGTATTTTCGATATGAAATTTTAAAAAAACTGTATTTAATTATTTTATGTGGAATATTTTGAATGCTATAATTGCTTATATGATAAATTTTTAGGATTATAAAAAATTATTTTTTTATATATGATATTTTGTCACATTTAAAGAACAATGGACTTAATTTAAGGGTTTCCTTCAAAATAATTTTATTTCATTAGGTTATATCACATACCCGTAAATTAAATTATTCTAAAATAAGGTTTTAATTGACCTTTGACTAATTTATGATTTATTCATACTTAATATATTTTTGAATTATATTTGTTACACAAAATTATGAAATTAATTAATTCTATTTCCAAGGATATGGTCCCATTGAGGGACTTCCATGTTTGTAATGTTTGTTGATATATGTTGGATGTTACAAACATATTTATCATTTCACGGAATGTATAATTTCTATATAGAAATGATATATCATGTATATTGATTCTTATGGGTATTATGTGACTAAACTCATGTAATATTATCCAATGGGGTTTGAGTAATATTTTACTAATGTGGAAAGGGTTTATTTCCAAATAACATAATTATTCATGATTATTTATATTAATATTTCTATTGTTGGAATTAGATGATATTTATAAATTAATCCCCTAAAATCATCTTAAATTTTATATATTTCATGGATTTCTTATATTAGTTCCATTTATACCTTTTATAAGGACCCTGCCTTATTACAATTGTCACGACCCGTCCTCGGGCCCGTGTCGTGACTACCCCAAGCCCGCCTTCCATAGGCCAGGGGCTGGCGACTAGCACCAAGGCGTAAATCCCAACAAAAAGGGAAGGCATTGCCTTTGAAAAGTAAACAAGCACCACAGAGCAAGCAAGCGGAAAAGTAAACACTAAGTAAAACTGTACAAGCTGTGCTGAAAGTAAAAAGGGGCCGGAAATACAAGCCCAACTGTAAAGTACAACTGAAAGGAAAAACAACAACTAAAAAGGGAAAACTGCAGCGTCGAGCCATCCTCCGGAAGTCCCACCTGAAGGGTGGGTACAGATAGCCTCCACTGCTCCTCGGGTCCACCTAACCGCTCCGAGTACGTCCCGCCCAGTGGTCCACCTCCAGGTACTGTCCTGCTCCGCACGCCTCCTCCACGATCAGCGATGTCCGTCGTCTGCAACCAACACCACGAAGTGCGGGCATAGCCCGTGCAGGGGTGAGTATAAGCTACTCAGTAGGGACCCCAAGACCCCCGAAGGTCTCCCAAAATCCACAAAGGATAATCCACAAAGGAAAGATACAATCACGAAGTAACATCTGACACGACTTAGGTATATGCCCATACATATATCTAAGTCTTCAATTTCCGTTCGGCTCCAACGTCCGAGCCCAAGCACAACCCAGTCCACACAGGAAAGCAAAACGTATACCCACGCAGGATAGAGCAACACAATCCACAAAGGAGAGTAACACAAGATTCAGCTCACACAGGTATACTTCTTCAGATAACGATAAAGATGATCATTGAACCATCTAAGTCGTCGGACCCACGAAGGATCGATAGGTACCAACCTTGTAGTGACCCACACAGGATCGGGCCCACGCAGGACCTGTAGAAGTTGGCTGACACAGAACCGCTGAGAGATGACCCACACAAGATCGGGCCCACATAGGACCGGGCCCACGCAGGACCTGTAGGCGCTGGCTCACACAGAACCGCTGAGCGCTGACCCACGCAGGATCGGACCCACACAGGATCAGGCCCACACAGGACCGGTAGCACTGATCCACGTAGGATCGCTGAGTGCAGTAGTCGTCGCAGTCTGCTGAGGATCTCTGCACAGTCGTCGCCGCAGTCCACTGAGGATCTCTGCACGGTCGTCGTCGGAGTCCACGGAGGATCTCTGCACAGTCGTCACCGCAGTCCACTGAGGATCTCTGCACGTTCGTCGCTGTCGAAGTAGCAGTCGCAGCCAGCACTAGGGTTCCCGCACACAGCAAGCTCGTTCGGGAAGGTCCGCTCCACGAGCCGAGAGGCTGATACATCAACTGACACGAAGTCCAAAGTTGATGTATCCAAAAGTTCCGTATCGTCAACAGGAACTCAACGTCGCAGACGGCGCGTCAATCGGACGCCCGGTCTGAGAGATATTGGCATTTTTGTCCCAGGGGCCCGGTTTGTTTTTAAGGAAAAACCAACCCGAACGCACTCCACATGCGTCCAAACCTCGGGCGGAGTATGCCAACAGATCCGTCTCACTTAGAGGAATTCAACAAAGCTGACGGCACGTCAATCGGACGTCCGTAGCTCAAGATATGAGCGTTTCCGCTCCGAGGGCCCGGTTGGTCTCGTGTACGAACCAACCCGGCCGAACTCAAAGTATTCTGAAACCTTGAGTCCGATATACCGAAACGACCGTCTCGATCCAAGGATCGCGTTTCCACTGACGGCGAGTCGTTTGGAGGCACGAAGCTCAAGATACGGGCGTTTGAATGAAAACGTCCGAAGATGGGGGGTACGGGCCCGGGCCGACCCGGCCCGAACCCCCTTGGTCGGCCCGAACCAGGTCGACCCGACCCGGGTCCGACCCGGCTGGCCCGGCCCGGCCCGGCCAGGGCCGGCCCGGCTCGGCCGGCTCGGCTTGGCCGAGCCGCGCGGGCGGAAGCCGCGGGCGCTGACCCGCGGCTTGAGGAAGGACCGCGGCCCGCGATGGTGAGCCGCGGACGCGCTGAGCCGCGTCCGCCCGGATGAACCGGACCCGCGCGCCGCGGGTTTGTTTGGCCGCCGCCGCCGCGGCTTCAGCCGCAGCGGATTTCGTCCGGCAGCGCGCCGGGGCGCCACCGCCTCCGGCCGCCGGCAACTTCCGCGGGCCGCCGGCGTCGCTCCGGTGGCCCGTTTTCCTTCCCGTCTGCGCCGTTGCTCCTCCCGGGATCCGTTCTTTACTGCGGGATCATCAACCGTCCACTGCGGCACGTTCCGTCGTCGACCGTCAAATCCGTACAAAACGAAGAACTGCGGAGGGTCGTCGGGCCGTGTTCGTTCGGCCCGCACCCTCCGCGTTAGAGATAAAAAACCGGGAGAAAAACGATCAACACATGATCCAACAATTTTAATTAAAATAAAATTGTTCATTGAAAACCGGCTTTTTAATTTTCAAGAACGTTCATGAGAAAATTAAAAAAAGGGGTAATTTTCCAAAATGAATCCCTACCTTTATGATCGTCGTGCGCAGGTGTTCTTCGCGGAAGAGACCGTCACGGAAGAGATCGATCGTCGCGTCGTCGCGGGGAGGCGTCGCGTCGTCGCGGATTCCGGCGTTGAGTCGGCGAGCTCAACGAATCAAGAACAACAGATTTAAATTATTAATATTTAAATCTGTGTTTCGTTTAAAACCAAAGAATAGAACTTGAGAGGAAATCCGAAAGCACTCACCTCGAATGGTCGGTGATCGGAGATCGGAGATCGGAAGAGCGTCTCGGGCGAAGGCGTCGTCGATTTCCGGGTTCGGCGTTCTTCGCGTTCTTCGCGTTCTTCACGAGGGAGAAGAAGTTGCGAGGGTTCTCCCAAATCTTCTCAAGCGCAAATAACTAGAGGTTAAGCGTTGGTCTTATTTTATTATTACGCCAACGAATTTGAAAAACTGGTTAAGAAACGATCCATCAATTCGTTGAATTAATTCAACGAAAGAAACGACCCCTTTAATTCACGAAGGAAACAGCCCATTTAATTCACGAAAGAAACAACCCATTTAATTCACGAAATAAACCGCCCAATTAAATGGTCTGTTAAGAATTTAGAAAATGCGTCGGTTGACTTTCATTAAGACGGGTTTTCACGGGTGCGTTTCTTAGCGGAAAGAAACGGCGGGGCTCGTGCGGGCCCCACCTCACAAATATCCTACCAAGGGGGTAGGATATTTCTGGATAGCATCCTATCCAATTCAACTCAGTTCAAGCCTCCTTTAAGTGGCTTCAAGTGGCTTAAGTGAAATAAAACAAAGCTGTCGCAAAATTATTTTATTTCTTAACTTTAAGCCCGAAAATTAAAAACCACACCCGAGCAAACGCAACTCCGGAAGAGGCGTTTCTAAGCGAATACCGGCGCTGCGATTTCATCGGTGCCCTCAGAATTCGATTCCGGACACCGGTTCAAAATTTAGAAAAACCCGCTCGTCCGTTCACTGAACGTACCCGAGCCAAACTTCAGAAAATGATTCCGGGCACACCGGGCCTCGGAATCAGGTGCCGTCAGAAACTGCGTTCTTGTAAAATTCCAAAGAAAATTAAGAAAAAAATTTCCTTGAAATTTACGGGTCTTTACAACAATACTTATTCTTGAATTTAGTCATGAAATAACATCCTTTTACATTGAAGATATTTTCATTTTTAGATCTTTAGAAAATTGGGACATAATAAATTCATAATATTACAAACTAATAAATAGCGTATACCATAAAATCAACATTCATTTCTTCCAAAATAAAAAACATTCAAATGAAACATGATTTTATTAAAAAATTGATAAATCATTAAACATGGAATCCTTATTTTTCCTACACATCCTTATTACATGTGAAAATTATTTCAAAACATGGTATGAGAACAAAAATTCTCAGTAAGGTGTATGAAAATTAGGAGAGAACATAGTAGCCCATGAATACTTGTAACATATGAAATAATTTTCAAAGACATACATGTTACCCATATAAAATTACATTGTGAAGGATAATATTTACACATGATCCCCACAAAAAATAAGAACATAAATAGAACCATAAAGGTATATTGGGTCATTACATACATAATATTGTAACCCCTTGGCTACCCTATAATTTGTAACCCTCAAGACTACCTTACAATTTATGTAACTATTATAGTTACACATTGAATAACCATATGACTGACAACAAAATTACACATACCCAATGCATTGGATGGAAACATAAATCTCATCATTTATCATAAATAATTCCCAATTAACATAATGTTATCATACAACATGATTAATTACATAAAACATTTCTTTGTAATTTCGTAAAATATAATTTTATAAGAGGATTTTTAAAAAATATGCTTAATAATATCATATAATTCAAGTGATACTTAATACTATGGATAGAATATGTATAAATATAGTAAATTCACATAATTCAACATAATATATACAAAACCCATCCCATAAATAATTTTAATTCCATGTAAATAACGAAGTAGTAGCTTAACCCAAAGAATGGAAATTGGGTTATGAATTCCATTACCTCTGGTTTGTCTTACTTCTAAATTGTTTAAACCTAAATTATAATTTTTAAAATAGTGTTTTTAATATCATAAAAAAATTATATCTATTTATAAGACATTATACAATTTTTTAATTATATCATTTCACCCATTAATCGTTAGTATTTTGTTCCTTGCAATTTTTTGGGTGTGTTCATTACATGATTTCCCTGAACTGTTCATGATGTATATACTAATAGATTGGGTGTAAAACTCCAGAGTTTTAAAAATGGAGTATTTACATATTTGAAACCCCATAAAATTTTCAATTTATTATTCTGAGTTCCGTCATTTTGATGGTTCAATAGGTAAAACATTATTGATATTTGTTTTGGTCATTTTGGTGATTTTTCGATCATAATTAACTCATTTGTTTTATATATTAAAACATGTTTATAAAATAATTTCATAACCTTATATAAAATATAATTCATAAATTATATTCCTTTTCAACCATAAAAATGGTTTCATTTCCAGTTATTAACAAAGTAAATAAATTGAAATCACATCGTCTATGATGTCGGTAATTCGACACATCACAGACAGTGTTTTAATTTCTTGATTAAGTTAGAGAGGAGAATAAGTATAATTGTGAATCATCTATAAACATGAAGAGATACCGAATATATATGATATTTTTTCATTCATGCATATTTCATATGGGGAGGGTGAGTAAATAAAAATAAAATAATGGGATCTCGAAATAAAAGAAACGTTTTTTAAATCCATTACGATAACTAGGCAGCCTGACGACATCGGTTAAAATTTCATAAAATATTTTGAGGAGAGAATCCTTATTAAATAAAATGTCTTGTTAGGGGGATATTTAATTACATATCCCAACATAAGTGAATGTAAATGAAAAAAATAACACAAAATTAATGAAAAGAAGGACACAAAAGATGAAATTTATCTCTTGACCAATTATTCTTTAGGTCCATCATAAGGCCTTTGTTTTTAGCCATTTTGTGAGAACAACATCTCTAGGATGTGGAGAATATAATTGTAAAATGTATTGTACATAACATAGGTAATGATCAATGCTTGAGAGGTGTTTGAGGAAAATGGAAATTTAGGTGGTATTTATTGTTGAGGAGATGATGCATTTTTTCATTAATTTAATCATTGTTATAATATTTTTGCCGACCCTCAAAATAATCTTAATTAAAATGACACCAAATAGTAATAATGACAACTGAGTTTTAATAAAGTGGTCTGAAATCATTTTTTATGACATCAATTGTGTGTTTAATTGATAATTTGAATATACAATATTTTACATTATTTCACTATTCATTAAAAATACTAGAATTTTAAAAAATTCACAATTATTCAACATAACCATTTTTCAACATGGTGAATTAAAATATGAACTCTATTTTTTGAAAAATATTTATAAATATAATTAATTTAATTTTTAAATAAAATCATACATTATTAAAAAATTAAAAAATTTAAAACTATTACTGCTTTTATATCAGACTAAAAACTTAATCAAGGTGTCATTATCTAAAAGCCTTATGAAAATAAAATAATAAAATAATTTAAAATTAATTAGTTTCATATTATTATTCATATTACTATGCATAAGGGTATGTTATTACTCCCAAAAAAAAGTTGGTTCCATGAGACTCCAAATAACTTTCCAGACACAATTATAGATGACTGTTTTTCAAAATTCAAAACAATGAAGTTAAAACATTACGATTTAAGACTTGTTAAAAATATCTACACAAAACAAATTTTCCTGAATTTCAATATATTTTTAAAAATCATGGGATGTTACATTATCCACGCCTTCTTGAAAATTTTCCCTCACAATTTTATTATCTTATTCATCATGTGAAGGTATTTTCCCTCATTAAATTTTCAGACATTCATGTTACTTCATTAACCATGTGGTTTCTCCAAAAAAACCATTAGCTGATGAATTATCTTATTCCACAATAACTTTTCCCTTCGATCAAGAATATAAACTGGTTTCTATTGATAAAAAATGTTCTCTTCCCATCAATCTAATTCTCGGCTCAAGACATGTTTTGAATCTGGATCTTACTTCCTCAACATTGAAACATGAAAAACATTCTGCACCTGAGATAACATCAGAGGAAAAGCTACTCATTAGGCAACTGGTATAACTTTCATTAGGATTTAAAAAGGACTAAAGATCCTTAGACATCACTTTCTTTTATTACCAAAACAAATCACACTTTTCCAATGAGATATTTTTAAAAAAACACTGTCACCTTCCTCGGGAGAGAAGTCATTCATTCTATTATCTGAATAACATTTCTGCCTGATTTTTGACTTCCACATGTGCTGCTAGATCATCTTTACATTCTCAGCCACTTCCTCTACAAATTCTAGCCCCATCAACTTTCATTCATCTACTTCATCCCAAAAATCTATAGTTTGAAACCTCTTCCCATAAAATTCCTAAAATTGTTCCATCTATATAATAGAATGAAAAAGGTTATTATAACAGAATTCAATAAAAAATGATGATGATTCCAACTTCCCATAAAGTACACTAAACAAGGTTTAATCATATCATCTGATGTCTGAATCTTTCATTCTAACTACCCATCTGAATGAGGATGAATTTTTTTAATGAAATTTAATTATTTTCCCAATGTCTTCTGAATCCCCTAAATCAATTTAGAAGTGAACCTGGGATGCCGATCATATATAATGGAAAGATGAACTCCAAGGAACATGAAAATCTATTTAAGGTACAATTGGAAAAGTTGATCCAAATACATAGTCTCTCAAATTGAATAAAAATGTGTTGATATTTTTCAAAAGATCAATAATAACCCAAGTCACATTATTACCACAAGAAATATTAGGTAGCCCCACCATAAATTACATGGATACATTCTTCTATTTCCACTCAAGCATAGGAAATGGCTGAAAATCCCATTCAGTAACTACCACTCTTCTTTTACCAATTTACATGCCATGCATTTCATAGTAAATTATACAATATCCCTTTTCATTACATCCTAATAGTAATACTACGAAGGTATTTAAATATTTTAGTACTACCAGGGAGAATTAAAAATGGAGAACTATGAGATTCTCAAATCAATTCATTCTTCTAATGAGAAACAAAAGGCACACATGACCATTTTCCAAATCATAACTCACAATCATTATCAATGTTAAATTCTTCCAAATTACCCTTTTTAACAAATTTTACCTTTATCAGTAGCTCATGGTCGTTGTTCAGAACTTTTCATAATTCGGTCTGATAACAATGTCTATACTGAAACCTAATACAAAACAAAGGTTTTTTCTTGCACCAAAAAATTATAAGACGTAATTCATAAATTAATTAATTAGCGGATCATATTCTAAACATAACATGATTAAGGATGCATGATATTTCTGACTCAAGGAATCTTTCCACTTTGTTTTCTTTCTCAGGAAGGTAATTAATCATGAAATCATAATCCATTATCATTTAATGCCATCTACTATGCCTCATGTTCAATTTCTTTTGAGTGAATTTATACTACTCAATTTTATGATAAGTATATATTTAACATTTAGAAACATATAAGTGATTTCTCCAAAATTTCAAACAAAAAACCACATCTTCTATTTAAGAATCATGTGTGGTATAATTTAACTAATTTTGTTTTAGTTTTCTTCAAGAACAATCAATTACCAAATCCATTTACATCAATACACATCTGTGTTCCTTAAATGAAGCATCACTATAGATGAAAATCTCACTATTTTGAGATGGAAAGGCCATAACTGGATCATTCACCAATCTCTTCTTCAGTTCCTAAAAATAAACATCACATTATTTTGTACAAATATATTTAACCTCTTTTTGTGTTAAATTAGTTAGCGGGCTAATTAACTATGCAATTTTTTTTAAAATTTGTCAGTAATAACCTACTAATCCAATAAAACATTGACTCTCAATAACATTTTTTGGTCATGGCCCTTCATCAAACACTTTTTTATAGACACGATCAACTGTTATTCAATCCTTATTTATAATATTCCCAAGAAAATAAATATACCGAAACAACAATAAAACATGCAGAATTTTTTATACAATTTAATTTTCTTTTACGGTTTATAAAACAATCCTTTGATGTTTTTCATTCTCCTAATAATTTTTAGAAAATACAAAAATGTAAAAAAAAACCACAAAATTATCCATGAACTCATGAAATATTATATTTAAAAGATTCATGAATACAATAGGCGCACCAGTTAATAAAAATTGCATAACAAAAAATTCATAAATGCCCATATCTAGGTTGAAAAGTAATTTTTAGGATGTATTCTACCTTCATCATCTGGTGATGGTATACTGATATCATGAAAATCATTGTTAAGTACTTAGCACACTATAGATGATAAAATAAGTCATCAATATGAGGCAAAGAATACTTGTTTTTAATAGTGATGTTATTAAAATCTCTATAATCATTGAAAATTCTCATGGATCCATCATTATGTTTAATTAACTAAATAGGATCACACCATGGTGATGTGTTAGGATGAATTAATCCTTTATAAAGAAGATTCTATAACTAATTTTTCAATTCGAGAAGTTCTATTTAAGCCATGTGATATAAGTGTTATGAAATTGGATTAGCATCAGGAACTAAGTCCATTATGAATTTAACTTCACGATCAGGTATGACACAAGGTTACACATCATGAAAAACATAAAGGTATTCATTTACCATTGGCACATCATTAATGTGAATAGTTTTCTTATTTTCAACAATATGAGTAAGATAACTTTCATTTCCATATTTCACCATTTTCTCAACTTCCTGATATGTAATCAATTGTATTATTTCATTATTATACAAAAATTAAAATATTTCTAAAAACAACTTCTTTGGCTCTATGGTCAATCTTAGAATTATCAATAGAAATCCACTCTGTTCCCAAAATAACATCAAACATGACTAAGGGAAAAACAATAAAGTTTTCATGTAATGTATTTCCTCAGAACACAATATAAATATTCTTATAATTATTCTTTGATATAATATTTCCCCCATGTGTTCTGATAATAAGTTATGATCTAATTTTTTGGGGAGATATTTATTATTTACTAGAATATTCATTAGAAATGAAGTAATGTGTAATCCCCATATAAAAAACATTCTCAAAATCTGAGTAAAAAAACAAGGTAACTAATATATATTCATTGGATTTCCCTTCATTTTTTAACACAATCAAAAAGGATTTCACTACACCTTTCTTTAGACAGTATGGCTTCTTTTCATCATTAGGATCTCTCTTTGGGAAAACATTTTCATAATTACCCATCTCTTTACATTTAAAACACATAAATGTTTCCTAATACTGATTAGTATTAGGATCATTTTCATTACAATCTTGGCCCATATATCTAAACATACCACATCTGAAACACATCCATGATTTCGTAAGACATTCCCCAGGGGTTTTCTTGTGACACTTTTCACACACTAGAAATCGGATTTTCGTACCATCAATTTTTTTTTGTTGATTCTAACCCAACACATTCTTTCTAGTCCTATTCTTCTCCGTGTTTCCAAAATTCATGTGATCATCACAAATCTATTTCTCTATGCTCATAGAACATTAGAAGAGTTTATCATAACTTTTGAATTCATTAGAGGCTCACGCACTTCAATACCTATGATTCAATCATGAGGAAAAGTGGTTTATTTTTCTTTCAAGATCTAGAATAAGATTTGGAGAATACCTCACTAGTTGGGTGTATTTCACTTCATACACATCTACTAAAGCTTTCTAATTTTTCTTTAATTCAATTAATTTCATCTCAATCTTATGTATCACCCCCTTATGAAAATATTTTTCAATGAAAATACTTTTAAATTCCTCCCACTCTAAGGAAACAAAACCTTATCTTTCCCTGATATTATTTTCCATTTCAAACCATTGATCAGCTATAACATCAAAAAAATAAGTATAATAAATTAATTTTTTATTATTTAAACATCCCATAACAGAAAATATGTTTTTAAGGGATTTAATCCATCCAACACCCGCAACTGGGTCAGAATATACATTTAAAACAGGAGGGTGTTGTCTCATAAATTGTCCCATTATCATCATGTTATTTTTCAACAAATATACTCATTTACATTCATGGATTCCACCACCATTTACTTCTCATGTCACCTAATCCATTACTATCACAAACTGCTCAGTTCCAATCCCTACCATTTCGGGCTGCAGATTTAGAAGAATGTTTTACTGTCGGTGCCTCCCTCCTTCAGTTTCATTGTTTCTTCTATGGAAAAGCATTCTGAACAAAATAACATAGATGAAGGAACTTAGTACTCATTAAATTATATAAGATTTAAACATAACCAATGATTAAAAAAATTAAGGTATAATATTAAAATCATCTGAACCCAAAATGTTATCTAAACCACCCTCTAATACAAACTCTAAGGACAGAGCGTCATTACATTACTTATTATTGAATATATTCAATAAATCACTTCCTTTTTATATATTCAATTTTATAGATTTAGAGAATTGGGACACAATATAGTCATAAAATTACACATTAATACTGATTGGATACCATAAAAAAATTAGATTTCTTCGAAAATATAAATCCTTCAAATATTACATGATATTCAGTGAATATTATTCAATCATTTAACTTGGATTAATTATTTATATAACAAAACCTTATAACCTATGAAAATAATTTAAAAACATGGGATAATCACAAAATTCTCAGTAAGGGTTTTAAAAACATGGAAAGAACATATTTGACCCTTAATACTAGTAACATATAAAATAATTTTACAAGACATACCTATTACCCATATATAATTACTTTGTGAGACAAGAGATTTACACGAGATCCCCACAAATCATAATAACATAAATATAACAAAAAAGGTATCTTAGGGAATTACTTACATAATCTTGTAACCATGTCAACTACCTAATAATTTGTAACGCATACAACTACCTTAAAATTTGTGTAACCATCGTAGTTACACATTGATTAAATATAGGAACAACATCCAACATACACATAAACAATAAATTGGAGGGAAATATAAGTCCCATCCATCATCCAAAATAATTCCGAAGAACCTTAATGTAATAATACAACATGAATAATTGAATAAAAACATTTCTTTTGAATTTTGTTAAACGTAATTTTAAAGGAATATTTTAAAAGAAAAGCCCCTTAGAAATATAATATAATTAAAATGAAACATAATAGAGTAAATGGAATATATATAAAAACTGTAAATACACATAATTCAAAATAAAATAAACAAAAAATATCACAATAACAATTTTAATAATTCATAAATAACGAATTATAAGGTTATTTCAATGAATGGAAATCAGGTTCAGAATTGTCTTAATTTAGTTTGTATTACTTCATAATAGTTTAACCCTCATGTATAATGGTTAAAAAGATGATATTAATATCTTACCGAAACATATGAATCTATACAATACCTTATATTATCATTTCATTACATCATTTAACCCTTTTATCATTAATATTTTATTCCTTTCATTGTTTTTAGTGTGTTCTTTAACTGCTTTCCATGATCGGTTCATGATGGATATTCTTGCCGATTGGGAGTGAAACTCAAAAATTATAATGGATTATTATTTAAAAATTTCTTGTACCATAAATCTTACCATTTATTATTTTGTGTTCTGTCAAGATAATGGTTCATTAGTTATAACACTATTGGTATTTATTGAGGCCATTTTGGGGATTCTTTGATTGTAATGAACTCATTTGATTTCTAAATTAATAACATGTGTATAAAATGATTTGAGAACCTTATATAACATATAATGAATTAATTAAAATCTGATTCAAGCATAAAATGGTTTCATGTCCTTTGTTTATGGAAGTAATAGAAATTTAAACCACATCATCCATGATGTTGGTAATTTAAAACATCACAGACAGTGTTTTAATTTCATAAGTATGTTGTAGAGGAGAAGAAGTATAATGGTGAATCATACATAAACAAGATTAAATAAATAATATCTATGATACCATATCATTCATTTATCTTGAATAAGGGAATGTTATGAATGATAACTAAAATAACGGAATCTCAAAATAAAAGAAAAGTTGAGAAATCCCATACAAAAATTTAGTAGCCTACTGATGTCGCTTATAATTTCAAAAAAAATATGTTGATGAGATGAAAGTGGTATATCATCATTTGTAAATAATATTGGATTGAAGGGGTATATGTAATGAAATAATCCATCACAATCTAAAGAAAATTATAAAGAATAACATAAAATGAAATAAATGAATGATAACAAAAGAGGATATTTACCTCTTGATCTCTTCTCCTTGAGATCGTTCTTAAAGAATTTGGTTTTGGCCATTTGGTGAGACCACCTGCTCTAGGACGTGGGTAAGAGATTTGGGAGAATTATTGGGCAGAACATAGGTATATTTGAAGGCATTATTGGTATGGTAGGAAGAGGGAAATGAGGGCGGTATTTATAGTCGAGGAGGGGATGTATTTTTCATTATTTTAATCATTATTTTAATATTTTCTTCTCAATAATATGAATAATCATAATTAATGTGACCCCAAATAGTAATAATGGAATGTATGTTTGAACCAAGTGGTCTTACATCACTTATGAAATAATAAATACTGTATTTAACTCATAATTTTAATATTTTGTATTTTACCGTATTTCACTGTTCATAAAAAATTCTAGAATTTACAAAAATTCCCAAAATTCAACATAAACATTTTTTTACATGTAGAAATAAAAAAATAACTTTTTTTCATAAATAATTTTATAAAAATTATTTATTTAATTATTAAATAAAATCATACTCTATTATAAAATTTACAATTTTAATACTACGACTGCTTTTATATCACATTGATCAATAAATCTAGATATCATTATCTTAAATTGATAAGAAAATAAATTAATAATACAATTTAATATTCATTAGGTTCATAGTGCTATTAATACTACTATTCATAAGGGTATGTTACTATTTTAAAAAAATGGTTCCATCAGACTCCAAATAACTTACTGAATATAGTTATATATGATTATTTTTTGAAATTTAAAACGTAGAAGTGGAAAATTATGCTTAAAGGATAGTTAAAATTATATAATTAAATCAATGTTTCATGAATTTAAATTTATTTTAAAAAAAACTTTGGAGAGTTAGACCATCATGGGTGCATAGAATTTAAATATATATGTTTTAATGGGAAACAAGCTTCTGTTTCTAATTTATTTGGGACAATTTTTTTACAATTTACGTAGTGTCATTGAAATAATTTCTAGTCTAATTTTTATATATTATAAATATTCTCTTATGACAAATTTTCCCATTTTTTAATTTCTATAAATTTTTTAATAACTAATCATCATTTTTTTGAATAATGTAGTGTTAACTAAATCTATTAACTAAATCATTAATTTAATGTTCAATACATGAACATATTTTCCCATACCCATGAATAATCATTTCATTGAATCGCACTTTACAGTTTTATATATTTCAAAAAAATAATGTTTTTTTCTTCAAAAATATGAATTTATTTTTAAAAATGTTATTTCAAAAAGCAAATGGTATTTTTAACATGTTTGTTTAATGGGAATTTTTAATATATTTTTTATCATTGTAAAAATAATATTTGGGATCTTTTTATTTATTAAGGATATAAATTAATGATACAACCCATCATATTTAACTAGATGGTTGATGAACATTTTGACCCATTAAATTATTGAAATTATTAATAATAGTCAATCCATTATGGACAATTATCAATTATTAAAGAATTTGGATCATGATGTATTATTTATTCAAATGATGAATGTGTTGGGAAAATTAAGTGATTGGTCAGAATAAATTACATTTCCCTTAATTGAATTGCTAGTTCTTATGAGACAGAATAGTCAATTAATATTTCCAAGGCCATACCCTTTTACATACTATATATTTGATCAAGACCTCGATTGTATGTAAAGATTAAACAATATAATGAATTACAATATTTTGAATTAATTTATTAATATACATGTAATTATTCAAATAGTTATGTTTCCCATGAACAATCTTAAGGCAGGTGTGATTATTTATAAGGATTTACTTTTTCAATATTAATTATGGCCATAGTATTCATTCATTATTTACTCTAGGATATTTTTCTTATGGATTGAATTCCTTTTTTGCCATATGATTTCATCTATTTTGTAATTTTTTATTAACCATGTTCTTTGGATGTGTAATATAATTGATATGAAATTTTATTTTACAAATAATAATGATGTTCCCAATTAGAGTACTATATATTATTTTATGTTTCCAAATGTAATATAACCATTTATTGCGTATCTAGTTTACCACAACTATGAAAATAATAGATCATAGATGGTGCGATCATTGATATCTGGTGTATATGTAATGAAGTAACATAAGGATTTCACATAACAAAAAATTGATCATTACAATAGGTATCAATGATTTTTTATTATAATCCTTGGGATAAATTGTTATTAAAATTTTTATTTGTGAAAAAAAGAAATAACACACCAAGAGGGTATATTAATTTACATGATAATATATTATTTAGTTTTCTATAGTAAAATTATGTTGCATTCCAAGAAATAAATCCCCGTATGGATTATACTATTTTTATTGTCTTGGAATAACTGTATATCCGGGTGAAACCAAAAAGAATTTGTTTCGTATATCGGAGCCGTTATCCTAGTGAATGATCTACGGGACCTTATCAGGAAACGGATATTTTACACCTATGATATATTTTTAAAACTAAATAAATTTATCAATGTAAACAATTATGAATGATTTAATAGATAATGGCCATTAATTTCGTAGGATACAACTGAGGATTCATTGATTCAATATGATTTATAATTATTTAGATATGATAAAAATTATTTTAATGAATTTACAATTTCCCTTTCCTACTTATTGTACCTGATACTCATATTTTTTGTTTAATTAAATGAAGGGAACCAAAAACTGCCATGTTAACACTTAATGTGGAATAGGGATAAATTATTATCATCCATTGTCACTAAATGTTGTGGGATATGGAATATAGAAAAATTTTATTACACCTAATCATGTATATCAATGGCTGATTAATAACTAGAATATATGAATATTTCCATGAGAAAGAGTTTCATGAACATAAAAAAGCAATGAATATTACAATTTAAATATTTAGAGAATATTGGAATAGTCTAACAAGATAATGTCTATATGAATAGATATGATTTTTATGTGGAAATTAATGTAATAGAACAATTAATTTCAATTCAATTTGATGTGTTTTTTGTGCGGATCATAGGAAATATCTGAGTCGATACCCTAATAATAATGTGAAATCTATAACCAAGGAAGATCCAATAATATTCCCAAAATTATTTCCCACCCTTGAAAAGCTCTCTAGTCCAAACACTACATTAGCGATGGCATCTATGATTAGATACGAGCTTCCCCCAACCATTATTCCCATATGTATCCCTATCACATCCAAAGGTGTCAATTGAGGGGACTTTTATCTCCCTATATGACCGAATGGATGCATTTTTGGTGGAATAAGCATGATTTAAGTGGATTCCAAATGATTATTTTGGGGTAGTGAAGCCATCAATCTCAGCATTCCACTGATTAATTATCTTCTAGGGCCACTGTATCCTTTAGAAAATATTATTATTCTATAGAAACTCCTTATTCATTTTCCTCACATTGAAAGATGATTTTATCCATATTTGGTTCAAGGTACCTTGATCCTGGGTTTTTGGATCTTCAGCTTATCTCGATGGTCCCTATATATTCTCAAGTGAAATGAGAGCCCCCTCATTCCATTATAGATCATCCTCCTAGGGATCCCATTACCCTTTTATAATGGAAATTTATTCTTTTTGATCGACAACTCTCTTGGTTTCTGACTCCGCTCGGATGGAAAGAACATGTGCTATACTGATACTTTGGTGGATCACGTATGGGTGGAAATGGACACATACCATCCCATGTTAGATAGTATCTTAATTGGGGTGATGGATAAGTTCTACTAGAATCAGGACATCTTGTACCATTTCTTCCCAAGATTCTACTTTCATTTTCTCTTCCAGGGGCACTCTATGTTGGAAATCCATCGACACCACCACAGAGTGTGTCACCCCTTCCCCCCCCCAAGTGGCAATGGATAGGGACTTACATACAACCATGTCAAATTTATTCCTTTCCAAAGAATCATAAGAGGGGGGCATGCCTCTAGTAATGATCCAATGGAGGCCCACTATATCCAGAACCTGATCCTCCACTCATACTTTTTCTTGAAGGAGATAAAGTGGCATGTGGGGTTATGGTACCCTATGTTCCACCATATTTTCCATCCGACCAGTTTGGTGCTTTTTCCAATCCATTCTAAAATAACATGAATCCTTTTGGGTTTCCTTTGGAATACGGTATTTATGTATTTCCTCCTAGTCCCATCGTTATTATGGTATTGACTTCTCCACTACATATTTACCATGATGTGCTACTAGAAACACTGATAGTGTTTGTGATGATGACTCAATCCAACTGGGAACCCCTCTTGAAGAGCAATCTTCTACTCCTACATTTGGATCCCCCTAGATGTCGATGGTTGACTCTCCAAACTACATTGTTGGAAATGATTGGTTGTTTCCACTATCACCCTCTTGTGCTCAGGGAATTCTAACTATTTGTCCCCTAGAAACATTCACCCCCTCATCTGTTCTATTATACAACAGCACTAGAGTATGATCAAGGTAGAAATCAAAGATCATAAATGTAAGGTCATACTCCCACACTAAGAAGGATATGAGTTGTAGAGTCAATTATAATACACTCTTACACTAATGACTCACAATATCATATAGAATTCCCTCTACATTGTCATCTCAGATATGATGGAATTATTAGCATTTAGGATTAGATAGCATAAGGATTCGGTTGTATCCATCCTGCAACACAAACAACATTCCTCCCAAATCTGTGAGTTTTCAAAAAAGATAAAGATACATAGATAAATGCATAATGAAATATCTATTCGGAACATCTAGATAATATAGAACAGGAAATCCACTCCGAATCTGGATTAGACTGAAGAAATGTTCATCACCACAGTGGTGACTTGAGGAAACCATTCTATATTCATTTCAGTTATTTATTGGAGATGTGAATCCCACAAAGAGGGATTTTGGGAACTGATCTTAACAAGTTTAATCCTGGAATTTATTCATGAATAGTCGAAGGAGACATCAATGTTATCACCGACTGAGAGGAGAAAAATGAATGGGGAACATTCTCAAGGAAATTAGTCATGGAATTTTTCCCATTCATGGTTTGAAAAGATCTCATTGACCTCATTATCTCTGGTGATCAGTTCACATGGTGAATCCACCAATGGTGGAACCACTATTTGTGTATCCATTTGAATCAGTTACTAAGAAACATTCAATCCATCTCTATGTACTCCAATGCCAAGGTTAGTAACAAATTTAATAGAATATTGGACAACTCCCTACTTCTATTTTCCATATATTCTAGGAAGAACCATCATTAACATTCCAGATACTACCAATAATAAACTAGTATACCAGGGTTCCATGACCATGTTAGATACACTTGGAATGAACAGTCCCAGGGACATTCATGGACTTCCATTTACCTCAAAATGCATTGGCTCAAAATGAGGATTCCAATGTGTACGAAGGATGTTATGACCATTGATAGTTTCTTGGATGTCACCATGAAGGTTGTTGAACATCTCGAGAGTAGTTTATAGGAGGATTGAGATGACTGAGTTTTTGAGGCACTCACCAGTAAGAAGGACTACCTGGTAGAAATCATTTTAAAATAGGCATGCCTGGATAGGGAAGGATTGACGGAAAAATGGATTAAGGTGGGATAAAGGTGCACTAAATAATTCCATTAATTTATACAAGAGGGTAAACAACCTATTAATCCTAAAATTTTATTGGATTCTAGTATATATACTAATAAATTAATTTTTTGAGATGAATGGTCCACTCTTTCTCCAATCATTCCTTGATAGTCTCTACCCATGTATGACTAACATGTTGCCAAGGGAGAATACGAGACTTTCTGGTGTGGTTCTTAAGCAACTATATGACCATTATAATGATGGTCTGGTGAATGTTGTAGAAGTGAAGGTGATCCTATATTTTATGATGACCCTTGACCCTGAATGTACATTGGGACTCGATGGATTCCCTATCATTTTTCATATGACATCATTAGATATGATGAAATGGAATTTCATTAATACAATCCAATACTTTGACTAGGGTGGTAACTTAACCCGTGTCTCATACTCCACTTCAATAATTCTCCTCCCTAATACTAGTAATCCTTTCTCTGTTCTTCATTATAGAATAGTGAACATGTCTAACTTCTCATATAATATTCTCTCCAATATCATCAACTCGAGGCTATCTATCAACCTCACTTGATGGGTCACAATGGAACATAATAAATTTTTAAGGGAAAATTGATCAATGGGATATTTCATTTTACAAGAAGATGATCAGATATATCAACTTCAAGAGTCACTTATCACACATGACCATGAACTTATATATGAACAAAGTGTTTGACAGTGTTGAGTGGATTTTCATCAAAAAGGTGCATGCAAGTTTGGGTTTCTCCTCCAAGAATATTTATATCATCATAAATGGTTTCATCTCCACATGGATAGAGGTTACAATCATGGAAAATTCATTTTGTTTTTTTAGGGAAACACATAGCCAAAGGCTGGGAGACCTAATATCCCCAAGCAATGTTATTCTCAACCCAAAAGTCTTCGGTGACCATATCAAATGAATCATAAGAAATAGAGAAATTATCCCATATCATAGAATTATGATATATACATCTATCTCCCAATTAATATTCACTAACTAAACTCTAATATTTATGAATGAAAAGAGTATATCGATACAAGGATTCAACAAGGAGTAGGGGAAGTATTTCCTCTAGAGCAGCATGTATATTAATAAGATCAAGGGTAACATTTATATTTCTAATGGTTTTATTTACAGATGGATATCTAATGTGATCCACAATATTTACATGAATATAGGGCACATTCCTATGGAAAACCTGGGTTCCCCCTTGTCATTACTAAGGCTTCATATTAATGACATTGACCCCCTCATCAGCAAGATCACATATCAAGTACTCAATTGAAAAAAATACATTCTTTGGGGGATAGAATGTTCTGGTCTACATTGTCCTCATAGAAAATTTGGTCCATTGCCTTAGGTCTCTCAATGTACCAAATTTAATCAAAAATATCATTTACATGATCCTCAGTGATTTAATCAAGGAAATTCTCTCAGATGGTAAATTAAATTGTATATCCTAGAGTAAGATGGAATGTCCTATTAAGGAAGGTGGTATCAATGTCTATAGTCTTGAGGCCACCCTCTTAAAAATTCATGAAAAGATGGCATGGGATGTTTTTGGAAAATTTTACCTTTTGAGGTGTTACCATGCACAAAAATATCTATGTGAATCATAGAAAATCATTTGTTCATTCATTTCTGCTCTTGTCTATTATTACCCCCTCCTCACAGCTCTTCAACCTCATACCCGTTGGCTTGTGGGGAAAGGAGATATATCTTTTTGGAACCATAACTACATATGAAATATAATTGGTTTTTGAGGATACCCTACCGTTGATATATATTACATTGAGTCTTGTTTATACTTTCCCTTCATAAAGGCTATTGTGTATAATGATCGAAAGGATTTATTTAAACTCATTGAGAAGATCTTGAATCTGGATTTGTGCGAGTTCACTTGATCCCCCTAAAGGGTGCTTGAGAAAAAGGGACATCTTCCATAACATAACTATGAATGATCGTGAATATTGTTGGAATACTCTTTAATGGGACAAAATCTTCCCAAAAAAATACAACATCCTCATTTGGAGGATAATAGAAAAGTCTAACCCAATGGATGAGAACATTAAAAGTAGTAGAATTAACAATGTATTTATATGTACTTGACGTAAAATCATAAGGTGGAAATTATAGACCACATATTCTTTGAAGGATAGTGGACCAGAATGTGTGGCCCATATTCGGTGATTTTACTACCTTCTCTACACCTAACATGGCTACTCATCTGTTTCTGGATCATTGTTATCACAGATCGGGAGATTGGGGACTAGAGAAAATTACCGGAACCATGGGTTTTCATGAATGTTTCTGGTGACTATGGTTGGATAGGAACATAGTGAGACACAAAGGGGTATATAAAATGGGAATATCAATCATTATAATAACAATGAACATATTACATGACATGGTCTTAATCATGTGCAACTGGGGGGAGGCTCCAACTCTGGACATACTTCCAAAATTTTCCGACATTACTAATCCTGGATGTATAAACATATTGAGCAGTTGGTTTCACTAAAATCCCACTCAAGGGTCTTAAATAACAACATAGATGGGTTTTGAATACATGGAGTCTTGCGTGGAGGTGGTTTCATTTGTGATGCCAATAGTTCGGTTGTAGTAAGGTTTACATCCAGGTTGGTTAAGGGATCTTCTCTCATGATTTAGGCTATGACGATGGTCGCTAGCCTAAGCATGTGTAGCCAGTGGAAGACTGACATCACACAGGATAAAACAGACTATATGATATTGCACAATTCTATTCATGGAATTTTCTATATCCTCTATTCGATATCCCACATCATCATAAAATTTTAAGGTATTCCTACCAACAACCACAAAAAGGTAGTCCACATATAGAGATAGGGTAATAATGTTGTGATCCAACTGGCCTCACAAGTTTCCCTGGGTCTCTAGAAATTGTGTTTATAATACTTGTATTTCCTGATGCCTGAGGTGTTTGAACTGATTAGTGGGGATTTCCTATCTCCCCTCTATTTTAGGCCTCCATAGACTTATATTCCCTTGGATTTAAGATTCTTGTTGTGCTTGTATTGTACTATTCGTTTTCTTTGAATAACAATGTACACGATGACAAAAAAATGTGGTCATACATAATTTATAGGATTATTAGGGACAACTACTTTTGTAAGAGATTTTTAGAACATTTGGTGTAATTATACAGGTTTTTGATATTAATATATTATATATATTACTATTGGATAACTTTTCGCACCAATTTTAATATTGTAATATAATGATATTGAATGAATATTTTATGGATCATACTATTGGTTAGAAGGTAATTGTACGACTCCATGAATTATAAATTCATCATTAATATTCATTTGATTAACAACAAGATGATATAGAATGATAAATTTATTAACAAACAAATAAAGGATATAATTGTGTTTGGGAAATGGGAATAAATTACATATTTCTATTTAATATGTATTTAATATTTATAATAAAATAGCCCATCATAATTATAAATAATATTTTGATAAAAATAATTATTTTACCATCGTTTCTATATAATTAATGGTTTTTTGACACCCGAATAATTTTTTAATTTATAGTCATTAAATTTCACATAATCATGTTAACTATTAGTAATTATTAGTCCATAGATGAAATTTTATCCTCCATGTATATATGTTAGCTTCATATCATTATTCTACTTATCTAGTAAATGAGTATGTTTTATTTCAACAAGCCTTTATTTTTCACACTTCGCCAATTTAAAATATGTTTTATTATTCAATTGTAAGATGTGAGTTTTTGACACATGAATTTTAAAATATTGAACCACTGATTAGGAAAATAAATTTATACTCAACATAATATATTTATAGGGGTTAAAATGTTAATCCATTTTATTTAATGATATATTTATTTATAAATAAATAATATTTTCTTAAACACATTCTTTAGACACACCATTGAGTTTAAACAAACCACAATATAAATATTCTTATTTTAAATTTATTTTTATAACTCATCCATAAAATTAATATGTATTGAATATGAGAAACCACATTTAAATATATTTACTCTTATATCTAATAAAATAATATATATTTATTGATTATATGTAAATAGGAGGAAATTTTTTAGTAAATTCATTTTTAAAAACTAGATTTTTATAAAATGAATGTTTTAATTGAAATTTTATAATAGATATTATAGTTAATATATAAAAAAACCTTTACAAATTATATTAATAATTTTATAATATTTTTTAAATCATATTAACTAATGTTATAATAGTTTATTTTTTTTTGATTTTTGTTCTATTGATTTATATTTCAGTCAATTGTGAAAAATCTACTTTAAAAAAAATTTATTTTCATTTATTTAATCTTGTCATTTAAAAATTAAAATTTCATCTGTATTTGGTTTTAATATAACATCACATCCATTTTCACATAATATATATAAATATATGTGAATAAAAATTATAGACAATTGTGGTATGAGTTTATTTTAGGCATAAGATAATAATTTCAAATAAATTTTTCTTTTGGTTAGAGGATTTTATATTAAATTATATTTGTTCTAAATATAGAAAATTAATTTTTTAAAATAGATACCATTTTATGAATTAGGGTTTTGAAATTTGGAAAATATTTCAATTTTATATTTATTCATTAGAAACACTAACAGCGGTAGAAATTTGTATCCACTATAAAGTGAAAATCAGGTAATTAATGATAAAAATAATTTGAAAAGGAATTAACATCACACTAACAGTGGAAATTGCCAAATTTTATGCTATTTTTTCATCCATACATGTATAATTTATAAATACATAGCACATATATTCGTATTTCGTAGATAATGACACACCCACAAATACAGACATATTTATTGTTTTATATTATGTAAAATAGAAAAATTAACTATTGTTTTTTGATGACAATTGTACATTTGGATATGGGTGTAAATAAGAATTGAGATAATATTCAAGGTTATATTGAGAGAAATGATTCTATTATCATGTATATATTTAGTTAAATATTTTTTTGGATTATATATTTAAAATAAAATCATATACAATACTAAAATAGTTCATGATGAAAAAATAGAAAATCAATGTTACTAAATTTACAAAAAATAAAACCAATGTATATTTGGGGAATTATAGACCCAAAAAGATATAATAGATAATAAAAATTTATTTTATAAGGTTTAATTTATTATATTGGAATTGTACTACTATATTGATGAATTTAATATCATTTTTGTGAATAGTTATTAAAATGACATTAATAGTTTGTTTATGATAATTTTTATTTATTAAAGTAACTGAAATTCATGAAAACTTAAATAAGAATATTTATTGTGAAAAATAGTCTAAATTTTCATATATTTTGAATTTATGAGAAATATTCTATGATATATTTTATATTATAAAACATTAACATTTAAAAATTATTTATCAGGGCTGAGGAGACAATTGGATAAGAAAGTTCGCAAACAAAGGGATACGGTTAAAAATAGCATATAAACCTCCACAAAATTATTTATTTGAAAGTATATAAACATATAATATAATATATATATTAAAATTTCATCATGGTTCTATATTCATATGAAAATTAAAATTTAATATTTTAATACTTTGGTTAAGTGAATTTTAAACATTTTGATCACTACGAATGGATATTGTTCCAATATCATCTTAAAAATTACATAAGAAACCTTGAGTGAAAATATATTGATACATTCTCTTCTCAAAATCCATATAATTTAATTATACAGGATTTTCATCTTAAAATAAAATTGAAATTGTCCTTTTGAATTAATATATAGGGGGTATAAGGAAGAAGTGGTAAATTTATTTTACCAAACTCATCAAATTTTTTTCAGCTTATACATCCTATATATTTTTTATACACATCATATAATAAAATAATATAATAACATACGAATACTATAAATTTATTTTTATCATGGGAAAACAATAGCAATCTATTTTACTTACTATATAATGAAAAAACACTTCTCATGTGAATGTAAAAATTTCCATCTCTATACTTGGATTAATTCATTTTTATCAACATTTTACATGGGTTATTATATAGATCAATATAACGAATAAATTTGATAAATATTACATAGTTATTGTCATGGAAATATATTTTTTAATTTTCTTCTATAGTACTCAGGATGTCTATAATTATAATATCGTAGATGTATTCATGTGGACTACCTCCTCTACAAAGTGATGTGATTCAATTTTCATATCCACATTTTATAGATCTTTATAAATATGTATATAATGAATATATATTTTTATAATACTTATTACATTACTAGTATTAGTTACATTATGAAAACAATATAATGATCTATGTACCAAAACTACAATACTAAAACATGCAATGAAAAGGTTAATCAAAAAAAAATTGATTTTAATAAATAATATTATTACATTTATTTTGTAATGTTTCATTTGGATGATATATGATATTATAATTATGTATATGGATATTATAATGATTTAAAGTAAACATAAATTTATTATATAATACGTTCAAATAACATCTGAATACATTCGATCAGGATGTAAGGGGTTTCTTTATTCAATATCGATTCATTGGACTGTTTCACTTATTAACTACTTTTGATATACAATAGCTATATATGAATTGATCATTGTTTGATTTTTGAAATCATTAATAATTACATGGTATATAGTTTATTAAAATATTTTTAATAAGTTTATTAATACTCAATTCAATGATACGTTCTTTGTAAGGGTGCTTTATCTAAATAGTGTTTTGATGAGATATGCATGATGATAGGTACCAATTTATAATTATGAGGTGTATATAATTTGCCTATGACAAATAATATCACACATCATTTTTAATTATTTAAATTTAAGTTAAAACATATATAATTTCACCCAAGGGGATTAGATTTGACTTTTTATATTTTGGTAATGGTTTTATACAAAATATATTTATTACTTTAGATTATTAATTTTTTTGTAAATATTAGTGTTATTATATAATAATTCAATATTAATCCAATTTAATTCTATTAAACCTTAGTTATTAATTTTAATTCATGTATTATTTAGTGTTTAAACATATTTATAACTCAATAAGCCATAAAAATTAAATATTTTAAAATAGTATTTTTTTCGTTTCAGAAGATATTCCTTTTAATAAATTTTAATATTTTGGTTAAAATTTTTCCCAAAATGATTTTATATTACTTGTTTTTTATTTAATATAAAAATAAACATGATCTACATTATATAAATATTATTAAATATAAATTAATTTTCATTTTTGTAATGTGGACCTTTCTACTGAAGGTAAGGAACGAGACATTATTTTAACACATATGGTATGAATGGATTACTTGCAATTAGGAAAACCCAATACTTTCATGTTAATACTATAGTTTTCTAATCAAAATTATATTAAAATTAATTTCATTAAAACAATTAAATTTTATTTTCAAAATGTAATTTCCAAACAAAATAATTGTTTCATTTAACAATTTGTTTCATATATATTTTAAAATTATTATCCCCTTTATCAATATTGGCTAATAAATATTTATTATGTGGTTATACTCTATGGATACCACAAAAAATACATTTGGATCATGTTTTATTATTTAATCATATGAATAACCCATTTATCTTATTATCTATGTAGATGGAAAAAATATATATAGACCCTCTATTTGTAAATATTAATAACGATAAAAAAACTTATTAGGTATTTATTTGACATGTCCTTACATATTTACATGTCATGTTTTTTTCACAATGAAAGGATGATATGTTTGGAATGTATATAAATATGAATTCCATCATTATTGAATCAGTTTTTATTAAAATGTTAATATTATAATATTTATATAATCTATAAAAAATATTCATTATCATGTGATTAGTTATATGTACTTATTGAATAATTATTTACTTCTATAATATTATCAATGCATCATTTACTCTAAGAGAGATTTTTTATACACATTCCCTTACTGAGCATATGATTTGACCACTTTCTTATGTTTTCCTTCCATAACAACACATGATGTGTTGTATGATTTATATGAAAGTATTATATTGAGATAATATTGATATTGTCAAGAAAAATATCATTCTTCATTTTTTTCTTATTCAATTAAAGAATCAAACGTGAATCCATTTTACCAAGACTACTAAACATATTGAACATGCGTTGTTTGATCAACTGAATATATAGAAAACAAAAAAAATGTATAGACTAGATGTAACATTAAGATACATTAAAATGAAACAATATTCACATTTTCGTAAAATATATGTCACCTCAACCTTAAAAAACGTCTAAGATATAATAATTTAAAAGTGACTATTATCAATTATCCCTTGGAAGGGTAAAAACGAATGTTATTGAATGAATAATGATAATGTAGTTTAAAAGATTTTTAAAATTAATTAATAGGATTAAAATTAATTGGAATTGAATATATAATTTATTGAATATAAAATATATTTTTTATAATAAAATATATTTATACCAATAATAGATTTTTATCAAAATAAAGTAAATAATAATTTTTAGTAAAATATAATAATGAAATATATATTTTATATATTCTTATTTTTCTAAAAAAAATCAACCAATAAATTATATTTTCACCAGATAATAATAAATCCTACCAAACAACTAAATAAGGAAGTAATGCTTCCAACCCATTTTTAAAAATAATGAAAGAAAATTTTATGTGTTGTTGTATGGTCAAATAATAGGGCTTTCTCTATTCCATCTGATAGAAGATTCAGAGAACATCAAATGATATGTCAAGTCTATAATTTGAGTGATCAGTAGTTTCCCACTCAAATTGAAACATACATGTATTGAAGAAAATCAATATTTCTACATTGTCATTTTTTTGAAAATTTATTATAGGATTAGGTGGATACGGCCCGAGGTGTGTTGTATTAGTCATTCCATACCATTATTTTCAAAGGGGAATGAGTAAAATTATTAGTACCCACAAAATCTTCCTCTTATGCATCCTTAAAAGAGTAACTTCCATAGTTGTATGTTTCTTTTAGGGGTTATTTTCCACTACAACATTTTTACATTTGGAAAAATTCTGGCTATAACATACTTTTTTAGAGAATCGGGCTTTATGTCCTCCCAACATCCATGAATTCCCAGAGATTCATTTAATATAATTATTTCTCGTAGAACCCTTGAATTAATCCCGACACCCCTTATATTTAACAAAACACCAATAACTGGAGCGTTGTCTTATTAAAAAGAACCCTTTTCATTTACTAATGGATTAAATCATTCCTTATCTACATAGACACATTAGTTTTGGTTAGGTAATGAGGTTTGGTACATATATAGAACAAGAGCCTCCTATTCCATCGATGGATACATCTCCTTATCCATTTGTGATATACTAGTACTAACCTACACCATTTTCTCATTATTAAAATATTACATGTTTACAAAATAGGGAACATTATTTTAAGTAGTTTTGTCTCCCAATTTATACATAAAAGATGCTTTTTGTTGACCCTTTATTAAGAGAAAGGGGTAAACAACATCCATGCATCATTTGTCTCTAAAATGATCAATAACATCCAAATCTACGTAGAATTCATGAAGTATTTCAGACTCTACTTTTAAAAAAATATCATCATTCATTGCTGAAAAAAAATATGATGAATCAAATAAGATTAAATACTAATCCCCATCAATATCCACCAAAAATATCCAAATATAGAAGCCTAATTATTTTTATCCATTTTGATTCAAATACCCACCATAAAGGTTATATAAATGGTATTTTAGGATTCCATATGATCAAAATAAAACCAATAATTTTGATACAAACATTAGCTTTCATGTTTTTTCAGGGAAAATGGATTAAAAAATATGACCCTTCAATGAATTTCATACATGGTTTTAAAGAGATTGAAATAATGCACCATGATCTTCTTATAAGTTCTTATGAGGGAAAAAATTACATTATAGAAACACTGATCAATGGGAATTCAAATCCAATAAATAAATCCTCATATTGAGGATATCTTCAGAACTAAATCATTAGTTTTCTAGGATTATGACTCATTAGGATGGGCCAAACGATAAATAATAGTTTGAAAATATATTTTAAATATTTGATGATTCAACTCCTTATTACAAATCATGTGGTCAGTGTCTCCATTCTTTACTGTTCTCTCTAGAAGAACATAATTTACATGTAAAAAAAACATCTGTTGGAATCCTACATATTTTCTATAATGCCTAAAAGGTATCCATATCATGATTTCATAGAAATAGATTGATAAAAAATATTTATGTGATTACCTGAAACATCTTACTATTGACATGAGTGGGATACTGATTTTATGATACATTGAGTTTCAACACTCTTCAGCATTGGAGGTGATAAATCCTTTGTGGATCAAGGATCACCAACACCAAATAATCTGCTATAAAACACTACATCATCCACACAAGTATGTTCATAATGGATCATTCTACACACATCTTCCCCCAATATCACCGTCATATAGGAGTTACTCTCATCAAGATATGTGAGTTGATGAGAATTTAATAAATCTATAGATTTCTCCTCAATTTAATGAACATCAGATTCTTCAATCACTTAGGTTACATATCAAGTTAATAAATCTCTAGTATGGATGGAATTAACTACATCCACTGCACTAGCCATAAAATCATGTAATATCATCTTCTCTCAAGACCCATCCCTATATGAGACTTTTGATAACAGCCTATTACTAAAAAAGTATGGTAGTAGCATGTGGGAAGAGGAACCCTAAACATCATCAATATCATGGGAGAGCTGCCACTTGTACATGTATCTCTCCATACTATTTGTGAGATTAATTTTCATGATTTTTTAGTAATGAAAATTATTATTATATATTTTTCTAAAAATTTTAGTTATCAAATGAGAATAAGTCCTATTTTAGTAGTAAAAGTTATATTTTTATAAATGAAAATGATTATACCTTTTTATGGTGAACCTAATTTAATTGTTAAATTTGACACATTTATTAATTTATAATTAAAAGATAAAAATAATTTTTTAAATCAAAATTATTAAAAATAATAAAGGTTTAATATTTTATATTTTTCTAAATGTATTCATCTTTAGATGAATAATGAAAAATATAACCTTTTATCTAAAAACTACTTTTCTATCTACTTTTTTAATAGTTTTAATTTTTATTTTAAATTGGTTTTGAATTACAAATTAAATAAAATATAATTAATTAAATCCAAATTATAAAATTGGAAAAAGTTTAACATTTATATTGGTTATTAAATTATTTCATTACATTAATCTTATCACTTTAAAAGCTTGATTTTTCATTATGTCTGCCGGATTAATTTAAAATACAATTTTCCAAAATTTGTGAATTTAATTAGGTAAAATAAATTTAATATTTGTAATTTTATGATCCAAGATCACTTTTAATATCAATTTCAACATTATTTATAAAAATTATACCATTATTTAAAAATTATTTTCTATAATATAAGTATGATATTAACAAGGGTTAATATTAAAATGTAAAAGTTTGGTATTCCTAAAAAATTAAAAACTTCAATGGTTTTTTGATATATTTCTCGACCCTAAACATTTTAAAAAACATTAATTACCAGTATAATTCATTTAAATTATTTCCAACTCATTTTGTGTTGCTTGAAATATGAAATAATAATTATGTTAATCCCATAAACCCACATCTCTTCAAGTATTAATAGTACAACTTACCACACTATTTCAAATAATAGGGAATACTGCTCCTCAAATATCAATCGAAACCACCCATACCTGTTATCCCAATGTTGATGATCTGATGGTCTCATCAAATGACCATGTCCATGGTCCTCAACGGTCTCGCAAGGAGGTGATATTCAAGAAGTAACTTTTTCAAGGTATATCTGTTAATTTATTTTATTTTTATGGTTGATCATCACCTCATTCATCCATCAATGAATGGTAACTACAGAATCATCAGTACACTATATTTCAATGTTTATAAATTAATATATCATATAAATTTATTTTCTCATATCGTCATATTAAAATAAATGAAACAATTTTCTGTTATATGCCAGTTAATGGGATTAGTGAATAATGATTTTGATTATTTTTCTTTACCACCTTCATTAATGTTAAAAAAAATTAATTATTTTCAAATATAATATTATTATGTCTATTATGAAATCTTTCATTTTATTAAACTACAATATAAAAATAATAATAAATAAAACAAAATTAGTTTGTGATGTTCGAAAAACCCGCCCAAATAACCTAAAAAGTTATCACTAATATTTGGTCTAATAAGTCATCCTCACACAAGGAATAAGAATTATATATGGTATAATTTGTAAATAATTAATTTCATTAACGCAAATAAATTACTTTTTGGTTGTATTAATCACATTTTACAATATCATCCATAATTATTCTGAAATGAACCGGTCATGAATCCATGAAAGAAATGCACACAACACCATGAAAATAAAAAATATATTATTAACAAATGTGTCATAAAACCTATAAAATAATCACAAAAGGTAGTATAAATCTTAATATAGTTATTTAAATCATTAATAACTTTATTCTAACAGTTATAAAAGGGTATTCATCGAATTTTATGGGTGTCAAATGTGAGGTAAAGGATCCCATAATCGAATTTGAATTTATTGGGTTAAACATCTACTTGTTGTTAATGTCGTGATATTATTATATGTTATATAAATTTATATTTATTATTATTTAATAACCCAATTATTAGGATTCTTTACAATGGATACTATTATTTTACTAATTTTATTAATTCTCTCTTCAACAATATGATATTTATGTTGGATATTCTTATAAAAATTATATTTTAAAGGATACGTTAGAACACTGTTTGTATTCCATGTCCATGATTTATAAAAACAATAAAAAAGTTATTAATTATAATATTATTATTTAATTTCAATTCTAATCATGTTTTGTGTTTTAAAAAATTTTATAATATAGTATTTTTATCATTTTAGAAAAGATGTTCATAGTGGTATTTTTTATAAAAATACTGATGGAATTTTTTTAAATATATATGGAATGAATGAAATTATCAATTTCATGATAGTATATTTTTTTGAATTTTTTTTTAAATTTTGAAATCTATTTTCAAATAAAATTATTTTTCAATTAGTGTGTTTAATTGTTAAAAAATGAAACTTAATTTCAAAATGAAAAAGTTTTTTTCAATTATATTGATTTTATGATAGAATTATGTGATATTATTATGTAATGTTTAATGAGAATTTTTTTATCATGGGTGGTTTTATAATAAACAAAGTACATTTTATCATTTTATATCTCTCTAATAAATTGGGTAATGGGAAAAAATTAATTTTTAAGGTTTCTCAAAGGAGGATTGAGTTATTGGGTTATTATGATCATATACAATGTAATTGTGTTATTTACTCCCTATATAGATGAGAGAGAATCAATTTTTCTAATAGTTAAATGAAAAATTATATCCCTTGTTGCATACTTTTGAGGATTTATAATGATTTATCAAAAAAATAGATTGATTTTCAAATGGTAACATAAATTTTTTTTTAAAAGGAGATACATTTTTTTCATTAAAAAAGTATGATTTTATGAAAATATTTTTTATATATTTCAATTCGACTAACATATTTTATTATTTTACGTCCCTTACCGAGGTTCTATAATCTTGAAATATTTTTAAATAATTTGAATAGGGTGAATTTGTAACACCCCGACCCCAGTGACCCATAGTCAGTGCATTATTACATAACATTAGCATGATCACAATAAAGATCAAATCTCGAAAGACCGATTGGTATAGTATCCTTGGAAACACTAGATATATTCTTCAATTTTTACATTACATCATAATGTGAAAAACTACTACAAAAACATGGTCTCCATATTCTACACTCATATCCCCACATACAATCCATGCATGTCATTCATAAATTACTTCTTCACATCCTGGGAAAAATAAAACATAGAAAAGGGGTGAGATCAAATGCCCAGTAAGGATAACAATATAGCGGAAACTTTCATAAATAAGAATAATCATTTAAGGAAATTTATAACATAAAACAAAATCCATTTAAACTTTAACTTAAACATAGTATGGAAAAAAATAAAACGAAATAATTCCATTTACTTATTCACATGGATATTCTACTTATCGAATAATAACATGCAATATCAATAACCACTTTCATAATGATGGAATGCATAATTCCAGACTATCATAACCACATAGCCAGGGCCTCGTGCCAAGACTACAAATAACATTTTTCCAAGGCCTTATGCCAAGACACTAGTTTGTCTAATGAGAACTACTGATGCATTGATGAGCTATAGCGGGCTCCACCTGTCACATATTAAGTCCAATACATTCCCATATGAAAAGGTTTAAACAGAACATAAACATTCATATTAGAAATAGCATATGAAATGTCAATAAATTCACCATAAACTATGAGTGGTATAAAAATATCACATCCACATTCAATCATATCACAAAAACTTCAATATAATATAGATGTTTTGTATAATAAATCAACTTCAAATAAGCATAAAATCCATCAAAGGATATTGACATAGATGAAATGAAAACTCTTTTTAGATAAATATCTCTTTCTATTTTGAAATCATTTAAGAGTCATATATTTATAAGATAAAACATTTTCTTTGAAAGTATTCTTATAATATTGTAAGGTATGCATAAAATATTTTATAATGGTGGAAAATAGCTGCACCCGCCGTATAAGTTAAAAAACATTCTTACCTTAATTCTGTCGAAAAGGTTAAAAGCACATTGTTTGGAAAAAGACGGAAATATTCCTTTATAAAACCCTTATATAAAGTCAAAAAAGGAATAAATGACTTTAACCCATGTTCTTTTGAATAGTAAAAATGTTTTGAAATAAAGTTTTATGAAACATGGATGTCGATGATAAAGAGATCCCAGAAGATTATTACGTATAAACAACCTCGGATAATGAAGAGATTGCGAAATAACCATTACCTTGTACTTTTCCTTGGTTGGGGTAGGTTAACCTCCTGTATAATGGTGAAATTATTGTTATTAAATTATACAAGAATAATATACATTAATATTATATCATATATGATCTTTTAACATTGATTTTTTAATAATATCTTAGTAATATCGTTGTTTCGGGTGTTAACTTACTTGTTTCCTTTTATATTTTTTGTTACGTAATCCATGTTTTTAATGGATAGGTTGTATCTTAATAATATAAATAATGATATCAAGTCCTTAGATACTATTATTAATCATAAAATGATAATTATACTTGAATGGATACGATAGAGAATGAATCTCATCGCGTTCGTGGAGACGGTAGTCCGTACGTACCCACGGGCGACAATATCATTTTTTGATATTAAAATAATATATAATTGGATATTATATAATATATAAAGAATCATTATAATGTTATATATATTATTTACATGAGTTACACATCATTATTATACCAATCCAAATAATAATATATTGAATAACAATTACACCACGACGTGGAGACGGTAAGCCGTACGTATGCACGTATGGTGACATGTTATTCAAAGGATGGATAGAATACTGAATATGGTTGTAACATATTTATAATAACATCACAGTATATATAATATACTGGATTTATTATTTTCGAATGGTAATAACAAAGAAAGAATAATTGGAAGAAGAAATAAATTTGAAAAAGGGTGGTGAAAACATTACCTTTTCTTCGGGTTCTTCCTTTTGATTTGATCAAAAGGGCTCCTTAGGTTGGCATTCTGATCAAACTAAGGCCTATAGGTTGTATTGAGGTAATTTGGGAGAGTATTTGGGCAGATTTTGGCCGATCCAAAAGGCATTGAAGGTGTGAATTAATGAGAAGGGGGAGTGCCCTTTTATAAGAGGGGTGAGGGGAACCTTTAGAAAAGCTAGAAATATTAATTTATAATAAAGTCATATTCGGTTTATAAGGGATCCAAAGTTGATTATTCAAAATTTAGGGTGGGGATAGGTCTAAAACCACTAAAACAATATAATTTAGACAGGTTTGGGTACTTATATTAACATTATCTTTAAGTATTAACTCGAAGTTAATTAGTTTCACTTTTACAATGTCTCTTTGTATTTTTATATTATATTGTTAATAAACATACTATATACATCCAAGAGACCCCCAAGTGGTCCATTAGTGATACACCTATCATGATATAAGTCTCTTTTCCAATCCATATATTTTTAGGAATTTAATATCAATTAATAATATAATAATTGTTTTAAAAACTCTTTTATGTCTATTTTGACACTATTCAATAGTTTATTTTTTTGAAACTTATAACAGAATGATTACTTCGAACAAAGTCAATTAAATCAATAATAATATGTCATAATATCCTAGAAAATTAGTTTAATTCATTAAAAGTCACAAATTATTTTTATTTGGGTATTTATAATATGAATTATTATAATTTTTCACTATTATGGCATATACTTCATCATCATTGTGTCATAAATAAATTAAATTATTTAATGTCTAAAAATTATAAATAAAATATAATTATTTAGTAAATCTTTTATCATTCTAATTAATATTTAAAATCTAAAATCCAACATATATAACCCTATGTAAAATTTGTTTTCCTAAAAGATATATGTTTGTGTAATTTTTGTATTCATTTTAACTTAATTAAAATAAAGTGTCCCTATCACTTACAAGTGACTCCATGGGGTCCCAAAATCGACCAAAATATTCCCATGGTCGGAAATGTATCCAAATATAAGTTTAGAACACGTTTTACGATAATTTAGTATTATTATAATATTATTTTTATCCCTTATTTACCGGATATACCCTTAACCATGGTAAATAAAATATTTACAGCAGTAATTATTCAAAATGTCTAAAAATTAAAGTTACCTATTTACACAATTTGAACATCCTGATTCCAAATATGTAATCCAATTTTCCAAATTCAAAACAAATTAGTGGAAGAAATTAATTTAAAATTAATTACCACTGTCAAAATAAAAAGCGTGTTTTTAAGATATAATATCTATCAAAAGATTGATACTTTTTTATGTTCGGTTTAATTGTGAAATTATGTCCAATGACCAAAATTGTATTAAATGGTAAAAATATATTCTAAATATACTTTAAAACCACTCAAATTCATAATTTATCAATATAAATTATTTTGATTAAAAAAGTTGCTTTTAATTAAAATTTAGTAATTTTCACTATTCATCAAAATATGAAAGTTATCCGAAAAGTACAAAAATTACACCTTAGGCTAAATTTGATACTATGAATCCAAAAATGAAGTCCATTTTGAAATATAAAATATATAAAATTTCAAAAAGTAGGTATTACTATTCATAACGGCTAGTTTGATTGGTTGTGGTGTGTGTTAGAACTCGAAGTTGCGTACAACACACGCTACTGTATTATTCAAAGGAAAGCGTACCGTGGAAGCTTGGGATGTTTCATTTTAAATTTTTGATGTCCCAATTTAGTCAAAAAGATTAAAATATTGTATTTAAAAAGGGTTCAATATTAAAAGCTGGTAAAAGTGAAATACTGAAAATGAAATTGTTCTTACATTATGTCTAAAAAACTCATAATATGGATTCTAAAATTATAAGTATTATATAAAGTTTAAAATTTAGTTAATAATATTCATAAACTCTTTTCAACGTCTTGTTTGGTAATTCATGGTGTGCTTGAACTCGGTGTTTCGTGTAGTGCAAGTTATGAATATTATTAACTAAATTTTAGATTGCCATAAAAAGGGTTCAATATTAAAAGCTGGTAAAAGTGAACATCTTCATTATGGCAATCTAAAATAATCCAAACTAGAACTATCCAAAATACTTCAGTCCAAAATTTATAAGTAAGGTAAACACAATAAAGATCCTTTTTTCCAGGTAATAACATGTGAACATCTTCATCATGTATTCTTTTAAAACACTACAACATCCTAAATTACCATAAAACCTTATTGATTACATTCATGATCCCTTATTCCTTAAAGAATAATAGATATACTCCTTCAATCCAAAAATGTTTTAAACCCCAACAATGATGGAATATACAAATCATTAATCAGTTTCAAGGTAGTCAAGAATATCCAATATAATTTATCCAAATCAATCTTGTATTATTCTGAAATCACTACCTCAGTATTAGAACTATATTATGGTTTATCATTCTCTCAATCATATATTTTCCAAAAATTTATCCTGCAATTGAGTCACTTTTCATTGTTCCACACAATCTCAAGTCCTTAATGAAATAGTACTGCAGTACAATCCTTATATAATCCATTATTATTATAACATGTACATTGTTGATACAACACCCAATTGACATAATCAACATAAGAACTCTAATCATTTCTCTTCATCTGTGGTAGTATCATAACTTGATTATTATCCAATAGCATCATTTGCAGCATAGTATGATGACTAGGACATAGGTTCGCGTAGTGTCCAAACTCCTTGCAAATGAAGCATTGTACATTTGAAACCATTTTCTTACACTTGCAGTCACGTACTTTGTGCCATTTTCCTCCACACTTACAACAAACTCCCATTCCTTTCAGAAAAGTTCCAGGGTGTTTCTTCCCACAGTTATCACATATGGGAAAATTATTCTTTTCCCTCTTCCCTTTATCCATCTTTCTCTCTTCCATCGTTTTCTTCTCTTGCTTCCCTTCAAAGACATATGACTCAGTAAAATATTTACTTATCTTATCAACACATGAAATTATTTCATCATATGATGATAATACATGTGACACTATTTCTCTTATAAATTCTGTCTTAGGATCATGAAAGATATGATCCTTCTTTCCCCTTGGATCATGTGCATTGCTGTAGTTCTCATTCCTTCTACTGGACGCCATTTCTAAACAATGGCATACACTAGATTAGTTTATGAATAACAATACCTAATACCAAACTTGTAAGACACTTAACATAAATTAAATAGTTTATGGATATAATCCATAATCATAAAAATGTATCCTTTGAGGAAGTAAATACTCATAAACCCTTCATAATGGTTTGTAAAGAAAATGAGAATAATCCTAAGAATATCCCCCGGGACTGTCGTAACCAAGAGTGCAACAAGGCCCGTTGTTATGCACCCGTTCCCGTTCGAGTCTATCTCAAAGCGGTGTTTTCGGGTTTTACCCCTAGGTACATCTGTGCCAGAGCCGCCTCTACCTGCTCGTATCCAGACATGGATGTATTGCTCAGAAATCTCACAAAATCTCTACAATACCAAAATTATAGGAAGTTCTTCTATAATAATCCTCAAAATTCATCTTAGGTCTACGTGCTCTAATCAGAGTTTATCTAATTCTAGCTTCCAAGGTTTGTAATAAACTTTCTCTGATTCCAACTGTAACGCCCCGACCCCAGTTACCCAGAGTCAGTGCATTATTACATAACATTGGCATGATCACAAGAAAGATCAAATCTCGAAATACCGATTGGTTTAGTAGCCTTGGAAACACTAGATATATTCATAAAGTTTTACATTACATCATAAAGTGAAAAACTACTACAACAACATGGTCTCTATATTCCACACTCATATCCCCACATACAATGCCTGCAGGTCATTCATAAATTACTTCTTCACATCCTGGGAAAAATAAAACATAGAAAAGGGGTGAGCTCAAATTCCCAGTAAGGATAACAATATAGCGGAAACTTTCATAAATAAGAATAAACATTTAAGGAAATGTATAACTTAAAACAAAAGTCTTTTAAACTTGAACTTAAACGTAGTATGGAAAAAAATGAATGAAATAATTCCATTTACTTATTCACATGGATATTCTACTAATCGGATAATCACATGCAATATCAATAACCACTTTCATAATTATGGAATGCATAATGTCAGACTATCATATCCACATAGCCAAGGCCTCGTGCCAAGACTACAAATAAGATTTTTCCAAGGCCATGTGCCAAGACACTATTTTGTCTCATGAGACCTACCAATGCATCGAAAAGCTATAGCGGGCTCCACCTGTCACATATTAAGTCCAATGCATTCCCATATGAAAAGGTTTAAACATAACATAAACATTCGTATTAAAACTAGCATATGAAATGTCAATACATTAACCATAAACTATGAATGGTATAAAAATAGCACATTCAGATTCAAACATATCACAAAACCTTCAATATAATATAGATGTTTTGTATAATAAATCAACTTCAAATAAGCATAAAATTCATCAAAGGATGTTGACATAGATGAAATCAAAACACTTTTTAGAGAAATATCTCATTCTATTTTGAAATCATTTAAGAGTCATATATTTATAAAATAAAACATTTTCTTTGAAAATATTCTTATAAGCTTGTAAGGGATGCTTCAAAGATTTTATAATGGCGGAAAATATCCACACCCGCCGGATAAGTTAAAAAAACCTTTTTACCTTAATTCCGTCGAAATGGTTAAAAGCACCTTGTATGGAAAACGACGGAAAGATTCCTTTATAAAACCCTTATAAAAAGTAAAACAAGGGTATAAATGACTTTAACCCATGTTATTTTAAATAGTAAAATTGTTTTGAAATTCATTTTTAAGAAACATTGATGTGGATGATAAAGAGATCCCAGTAGATTATTACGTATAAACAACCTCAGATAATGAAAAGATTCGAAATAACCATTACCTTGTACTTTTCCTTGGTTGGGGTAGGTTAACCTCCTGTATAATGGTGAAATAATTGTTATTAAATTATATAAGAATCATATACATTAATATTATATCATATATGATCTTTTAACATTGATTTGTTAATAATATCTTAGTATTATCGTCGTTTCGGGTGTTCACTTACTAGTTTCCATTGATATGTTTTGTTACGTAAGACATGTTTTTAATGGTTAGGTTGTATCTTAATCATATACAGAATTATATAAACTCCTTAGATAGTATTATTAATGATAAAATGAGAATTATACTTGAATGGATACGATAGGGAATGAATCTCATCACGTTCATGGAGACGGGGTTCCGTACGTACGCACGAGTGACAATATCATTCTTTTGATATTAAAATAATATATAATTGGATAGTATATAATATATACGGAATAATTATAATGTTATATTTATTATTTACATGAGTTACACATCATTATTATACCCATCCAAATAATAATATATTGAATAACAACTACACCATGATGTGGAGACGGTAAGCTGTACGTACGCACGTATGGTGACATGTTATTCAAAGGGTGGATAGAATACTGAATATGGTTGTAGCATATTTATAATAACATCACAGTATATATAAGATAGTGGAGTTATTATTTTATAATGGTAATAACAATGAATGACTTAGTGGAAGAAGAAATGAATTTGAAAAAGGGTGGTGAAAACATTACCTCTTCTTCGGGTTCATCCTTTTGATCTGATCAAAAGGGCTCCATAGGTTGGATTTCTGATCAAACTAAGGCCTCTAGGTTGTATTTAGGGAAGTTGGGAGAGTATTTGGGGAGATTTTTTCCGAACAAAAAGGCTTTTAATGTGTGAAGTAATGATAAGGGGGAGTTCCCTTTTATAAGAGGGGTGAGGGGCACCTTTGAAAAGATAGAAATATTAATTTATAATAAATTCATATTCGGTTCTTAATGGCTCCAATGTTGATTATTCAAAGGTTATGGATGGGATAGGTCTAAAACCACTAAACCAATAGAATTTAGATATGTTTGGGTACTTATATTAACCTTATCTTTAAATATTAACTCTAAGTTAATTAGTTTCACTTTTACAATGACTCTTTGTATTTTTATATTATATGGTTAATAATCATACTATATACATTCAAAAGACCCCAAAGTGGTCCATTAATGATACACCTATCATGATATAAGTCTTGTGACCGAACCTTATATTTTTAGGATTTTAATATCAATTAATAATATAATATTTCTTTTAAAAACTCTTTTATGTCAATTTTGACACTATTCAATAGTTGATTTTTTGAAACTTATAACAGAATGATTACTTCGAACACAGTTAATAAAATCAATTATAATATGTCATAGTATCCTAGAAAATTAGTGTAATTCATTAAAAGTCTCAAATTATATTTATTTGGGTATTTATAATATCAATTATTATAATTTTTCACTATTATGGTAATTACTGCATCATCATTGTGTCATAAATAAATTAAATTATTTAGTGTCTAAAAATTATAAATAAAATATAATTATGTAGGAAATTTTTTTAGATTTATAATGAATATTTACAATCTAAAATCCAACATATATAACCCTATGTAAAAATTTGTTTTCTAAAATATATATGCTTGTGTTATTTTTGTATTCATTTTAACTTAATTAGAATAAAGTGTCCCTATCACTTACAAGTGGCTCCATGGGGTCCCAAAATTAACCCAAAGATTCCCATGGTTGGAAATGCATCCAAAAATAAGGTTAGGACACGTTTTAGGGTAATTTAGTATTATTATAATATAATTTTTTAACCCTTATTTACCGGATTTACCCTTAACCATGGAAAATAAAATATTTAACACAGTAATTATTCAAAATGTCTAAAAATAAAGTTACCTATTTACACAATTTGAACATCATGATTCCAAATATGTAATCCATTTTCCAAAGTCAAAACACAGAAATGGCAGAAATTAATTTAAAATTAATTCCCACTGTCAAAATAAAAATCGTGTTTTTAAGATATAATAATTATCAAAAGATTGATACTTGTTTATGATCAGTTTAATTGTGAAATTATGTTCAATGACCAACATTGTATTAAATCGTAAACATATATTATAAATATAATTTAAAAACACTAAAATTCGTAATTTATCAATATAAATTATTTCGATTAAAAAAGTTGTTTTTAATTAAAATTTAGTAATTTTGACTATTCATCAAAATATGAAAGTTATCTGAAAAGTACCAAAATTTCACCTTAGGCTAAAATCAATACTCCGAATCCAAAAATGAAGTCCATTTTGAAATATAATATAAATATAATTTCAAAAGGTAGGTATTACTATTCATAACGGCTAGTTTGATTGGTTGTGGTGTGTGTTAGAACTCGAAGTTGCGTACAACACACACTACTGTATTATTCAAAGGAAAGCGTACTGTGGAATCTTTGGATGTTTCATTTTAAATTTTTGATTTCCCCATTTAGTCAAAAAATTTAAAATATTGTATTTAAAAAGGGTTCAATATTAAAAGATGGTAAAAGTGCAGTACTGAAAATGAATTTGTTCTTACATTTTGTCTAAGAAACTCATAATATGGATTCTAAAATTATAAGGATTATATAAACTTTATAATTTAGTTAATACTATTCAAAACCTCTTTTTAACGGCTTGATTGGTAAATCATGGTGTGATTGATCTCAGTGTTGCGTGTAGTGCATGTTATTGTATTATTTTGAAGAAATAACACACTATGAAATCTTGCGGTGTTACAGAATTATTAATAGGGATGAAGATGAGGACATGATGAAAATTATTTTGACATTTTATGAAATGAGAACATTATTTAATTATAAATGGTTTACATTAGTGGAAAAATTTATAATGAGTGTAATATTCCGATTTTAATTCATGGGTTTAATTTTTGAGATTTTTTCTTACAACTCAATAACACTAACAGTAATATATATTTGAGAAATGAAATTTATTTCTAGTATTAAAATTAATAGAATAAATATTTTTTAAGGTCATGTTGTTATAGTTAGTATCAGAGTAGGTTTTAGATATAATTAGTGGCTAGGGTGTAATTTGTTCATAGGATAACTTACCTCTATAATCCAAAATGTTATTATAAATGGATATTTTTTTGGAATATTTGATTAAAGATTTTGGGATGAAAAATTAATGGCATGAGATAACTGTTGGGATTAAAATATATTAATGTTATAATGAGGATGATTCTAAAATATAAATAATTTTGTAAGAATTATACTGATATATATTTATAAATAGTAAATCCCACAAAATTGGTGCAAATATGTTATATCCCTTAGGGCCACAAGGATTGATCCCAAATCCAATGGCCAATAAGGGTGCATTTCCAACCACTAGCCTACATGAAATCATGGATAGAATTGTATATTTCTTTATTAATTTAATGATTTAATTGATGTAAATATGTTCATTTTTGGATGAAATGTTTTATCGTAATGATGACCAAATGATTGGAAACTGATTTAGAGATTAATTGATCTATATTATTTCAGTATGTATTCAATATTTTGGATTCTTATACGAAAAATGTAAATACCATACAAAGTAATTTTTTTAATAAATAAAGGATGTCTTATCTTCTAATGAAAATATGATTTATGTTGTGTCAGGTTATTTAATGAAATAGTTATCATATATCAAAGATTATCTAATTTTGGTTATTACAATTTTGTATAAGACATTATGATTGAATTATAAATTTTTTTGAAATATCAAATATATATGGGAAGACTATGTGACCAAATCCATTTTTTTGGGGGTTTTATTTTTAGTTTAGAATATTTTATGGAATATTAAGGATAATTTTATTTGGATGAAAAATGTTTAATGTTGTGTATTACAATATAATTTTCGATATTATTGTTTTTTATCATCACATAATAGTTTATTATTTTGGAAACATTAACATATCATCTACCAATAATTATTTTGTTTTTTCAAGAATAAACAATGAATATATATTTATATATTTATCTATTTTATGTTCATAAAAATATGATTATTTTTTATATTGGTAAAAAATTAATCTTGAATAGTCATAATTTAGAGAGAATATGAGGATGAAAACCATTTGTTGTAGTAAGTATGTATCCTTTTTTTAGATTCAATGTAGTAGAATAATTCCTTAATACATGAAAATTTATTTTGACTAAAATTGTTATCTGGTTACTTTTCATATTGTGAAATGAATGACCTTTCATTCAATTACATATGTACAGTATAAAAATAGTTAAATTTTTCAAGACAATGTTCTCTATAACTCTGTATTAAAATTTGAAAGTTAGTTTTATCAAACAGGTCCACGTTTTCATACATGGAAACCATGACATGTTTTATTCTTGATTTCTTCACACTTCTCATTCATTATATTAATTTGGATGTTTTATTAATATTTTCTCAAGATAGGATTTCAAAAAAAATTATTTTGAAAAGTTTAAACAAATGTTTTTTTATTCCATGGTGAAATTTTGAGAAAACTGATTACTAATGGGGGATAATATAACACCCCAATTATTTAAATTAAATGGCTATAGATATTTTTATATAAGATACATGACATGATGATTAAAAAAACTAAAATATTATTATTTCAAATTGAATGTTTACAACTAGACCTCAAAATAGATGGAAAAATGAGATTAACAAAATTATGAATATATTGTTTACACAAGTTTATAAAATAAATTTTGTGTCTCGGATTAAAAATAAATGAAAATAAAAATGTAATGAATATATTGGATTGGATTTTATAAAAAAATCTATAATTATTCTAAAAATGAAATTTATCATAACCAATTATATAAAACACTATTTGTAAAAGATATAAAAAGTAAATTTATATTGTATATATTCAAGAATTTTATAAATTTATCAAATAAAATTGATAAGATTATAATATGAATAATTCATATTTCATAAATAAAAATTTATATTTTAATTAAAGGAAAATTTTCATCCATTTCATAGAACATGTACTTTTTATATATATTTTGAATTGTTTAAAATTAATTTAGATAAATAGTATTAATTTATTATAGATGGGGAAAAAATATGAATGAAATTTTGAAATATTTCTCACATTTTTGTTTTGTGATGATTACTGAAAAATATATAATTTTATCTAAAATTATATTTTTTTGCTAATTATTTTTATATTTTAGATAATTATTAAATTTTTTTTAATTTATAATTAGTTAAATTATACATAAATAAAATCAAATTAGGTCATTTGAATTAATTTAACATTGATATCTAATAAAAAACAATTTTAATCATTTGATGTTTTCACTTTAAAACCCCAATTTTCATTATGGCTACGAGATTATATTTTGGTCTAATTATTATAATTTTTTGAAATGAATAAGTTAAAATGGATTATATATTTTGAATAAAAATAAATGTCTTATATTTTCAGTTCAATTTCATTAATATTTATATTGATGTTACCTAGGTAAACAAATAATTTACTTCATTGTATGTAAAATATTGAAAATGGTTATTGGTAATATGTAAAATCATAACATACATGAATATTATAGAATAAAAAATTTTATGTGGTATTTCTTTAACATAACCATCCTTAGAAAAATAAATTAAAAAATTAATTCAATTAAATTACATCCACATTAATGTGGTCAACTTCATATATAAAATATTCATTATTTTAATCACTTAATCCCACCCATATTCAAGAATAAATTCCACCCCTCACCACCACAATTCGACTCAAAATCCTTATTTCCAAATAAAATATCTACCCAATACTCTCCTCATTAAGCTACCATCATCCAAGTGCTTGTGGGAACAATAAAATTCCAAATCAATGGTACCCAAGGGTCCTTCAAAGAGGTGATATTCAAGATGTTATTTTATTATAGTATATCACTTAATATCTTTTATTTTACTATATTGTCCTCAAATTATTCATCCATAAATTCATGATAACTCTAGCATAATTTGAATACTAGACTGTTATGATTTGAGTGGAAGATAGAATGTTTATTTATTTATCTCATTAGCGTATTAAAGGAAACAAAACTATTCTTCATGTTATGCCAGTTAATCACATCCGTGATAAATGATTTTGAAAATTTTACATCACCACAACAATGGATTTTAATAAAAAAAAATAATTATAGTTAAATAAAATTAAAATAGGTATATTATAACACATTTTATTTTATAGAATAAAAATGTAAAAAAATATTATATAAAATGAAATTAGTATGTGATGTTCAAAAACCCATAAAATAAACAAATTCTTATCATTAATGATTTTTATAATGAATCATCCTCATGTTATGAATCAAAAAACAAAGTGGCACCATTCATTAATATAGATTTTCATTAATAATAACAAATTCCACATATGTATTTTATATCCAATTTTATAATACAATCCATAATTATAAACAAATGAACCGATATGGAAACAAATTAAAAAACACATGTTAAACAAATAAAATAATAAAATATTATTTATCAATGATTTTTTAAAAGAAGATATAAAATATTAGCCCAAAATGGTATAAATATTATTATAGTAAATTAAATAAATAATAATATTATCACTACCATTATATAATAGGTTCGTTCACATTTCATGGAAGTCAAATGTGAGGTACAAGATTTCATAACCAATTTTAAATTAATTTGATTAAAATTTTACTCATTATTTATTTCATAATTGGAATATTTCTACGGTGAATATTTATTATAATGATTTTTTCAGTGTTTTTTATTTGGATTTAACAAGGATATTAATGTTTGATTCAGTATAATAATTCCCAGTTCAATGTGGTTATATTTTTATGACACATTATTTTTAAACATATATTTTTCAAACATCCCGTAAAAATATATTATCATAAATTTCCATTTTTTCTTAAAAAATGTATTTTTTACAATTAGATTATTGTAATTAGTTAATAATAATATTTATTGTTTTTTTTAAAATTTAATAAATTATTTTTTTGTTATTTTTTAAACGAGGTTCATTTTGACTTTTCCCACAAAATTATGGAAGGAATAATTTTTAACATACATAGAATCAATGGAATTATTTTATTATATGATGGTTTTATTTTATTAATCATACATTAAGAGTTAAAAAATATATTTCAAAAAAATCATTTAATGGTGCATGGAATTTAAATAATCAGAAATATTAAGTAAAAATTTAAATGTTTTCATCCTTAATAATTTTTTATTCATGATTTATGTGTCATTATTACATTATGGTTCTTGGGAATTTTTTATTATGATAGGTGGAATGATGTTAAAAAAGGTGATATGATCCCATTATATATATAAATAATGAATTAGTTAGTGCGTTAGAGTTATCATTTTTGTTTTCTCCTATGATAATTATGGAATAATGCTATAGTGATCATTCCAAATATGGCTATCAAGGTTACTCCATTTGTAGCCAAGAGGGATAAAAATTTTGTAAGATTTCAATGTAAAATCATATCCCATTTTAACTAATTTTGATGTTTCCTAGTGAATTTTCATCAAAATAAAATGACTTTTAAAAGGAAATATATGTATCTTTTGGAAAAGATGATTATTTTTTTCTAAATTATAAAGTTTGTTTTTAGGAAAATGTTTTTTTGAATTTTCTCTTGACTAACGATTTCTTTTCTTTTATCTCACTTACCATGTTTTTTTGTTAATCCCATTTTTTAATTGTTTTTGACCTGGTAAAGGATGGGTAGGGATGAATATGATGGGAATATTAGAATTTTGAATTTAATTCATGAAAATAAATCATTTTTTATTTTAAAAGGGAGTCCTTTGATAGAAAAATAGATAATAATTATAACAGTCCACTTATAATTTATGGGGTTACATTTTATGGTTTTTTCATAATCTCTAAAACTATATTCCTAAAATATTATTGGAAAATTAAAAATATATGATTTTTTAATAAGAAATTATTCATTGTTTAATATTAGGTCATTGGACTATATCTTGGATAGTAGAGTCAGGGTATTTACATATGTAATATATTACATGCTATAATTATAAGCAATATATTTTCATAAATTCCAATAATAATGATGGAGGATAAGTATTTATTGGTAAGGGGTCTGATAAACCATGAAAAAGATAACTTTGATGTTCCATGAAAATAAAATGATTTTATGACTAATCTATTTTGAAATAATTAGAGAATTAAATAAACTATAAAATCTTACTGTGTGGAAAATTTTATTCTATAAAAAAAGATAAAATAACAGAGATAATAAAATATATTTTCATAAAATGTGATCTAATTATTCCAAATTTAACAAATGAATCACGATTATAATTTTACATGAAATTAATCATTTCAATTTTATAGTTCTTTGTGGAAAATATTTAATATATATAATATAAAATCATCCACAATGATGACCAAAATATATAATTTTATTCATCCATGAATATAAATAAATAATTCATATACAGAAAATGTTTATAATTAAATTTAAAACACTCTATAATATCGTCTTTTTACAATAAATATAGAATGATAATGAAATATATGGTGGGGATATAGAACATTAAAATATATTCGTAGAGATATCGAATGTTTCAACTCAATATTAACTTATCAACTCTCCATTATCAAGCCACAAAACCCACTTTTTCTCTATAAGATAAAAATTGTGCCACTTCATAGTGGAGAGGATTTAATCTATAAACTCATTATTTATTATAAATAAGATGGAAATAGAGGAGAGATTCATAATAGAAACACATGGTGGAAGAATTTTTTGGTGGGGTTATTATTATTTTTCTAATAATCCCATGAAATATTTTCTGAAATTTCATTTGTATTATAATATTCATATCACATAACAAAAAAATAAATTAACTCTTATTATCATGGACTATTTAACCAAATATAATTTTTTTTTGACTAATTTATAAAAAATGAAATTTCCACACAAATATAATAAAATATGGCTTATCACCATAATAAAAAACATTTTATATTTTTAGAGAACATTTTAAATTATAAATAATGACTAATACTTCTTGTTCCATTGGATCGATCCCTATGTTGATATATTGTACCTATAATAGTAAATATTTTTTCTTATTAAAATTATGATATTTTAACATTTTTCACATTTATTTTTTTAGAAGATATTGAATGCTCACAAATTGATGGATAATTATATTATACTAAATATATAGATTATTTATTTTAGGTAATATCATGAATTAAAAATAAATAAAATTACATAATAATAAAAATAATATATATTATTCATTATATTGAAATTATATACTACAAAAATGCCTATCTTTATATCCTAAAACAATAACATATATTAGACCTATGAAAAAAAATCATGGAATAATATGATGATAGAAATTTTTTTATAGTTGTCTCAATCCAAGAAGCACTCCTGGACATTTCTGATGGCCAAAATATTGAAATAATGTAATTAAACTCTCATGTTAGATCTTCCACCATTAATGAACTATCGGGACTATGTAGACCATAAATAGTTATTATTTTATGAAATCAATATAAACAAAGCTGATAATATTTTTCAGATAATTCATAACTTATTTTGTCATAAATAATTTGGAAAATATTGTAAACTTAATCAATATATGTTGTAATACTATGTTATATGAACTCTTTCCATCCATGATTCGAATCTATATATATTCTATACGCCTAATAGATATCATAAAAGACTAATTCTTATCATTCTATGATGAGTTGAAGACAATAATAAAGCATGGTCTCCCTACACATATTAAAAATATCCCCATCACCTGAATTGTTATCCAAAAAATCAACACAAATATTATATCACATTCTAAAACAATTTATGAAGTTAATATTTAATATCACACAATCACATCCATGTATAGATTTCCCAATCGCAATAATGATATTTTCACTATAATAAGAATGAAGGAATATTACTAGGGAATCTAGTCAATGATCTCCCACAGAGTATCTAGAGATAAACTTGAATAAGAATGTCATATAATTATTACACACCAATATTTTATTATTTGAAATTTTATAAATGTTATAAATGTGGTCAATAATATTATACATAATAAACACCGAACATAGAAAAATAAAAATTATGGTCAAATAAATTATTACTATTTATTTAATGGACCAGATATGAGTGGATCGATGCTTAGTGAATTTTAGATGATTGAGGTGCCTGATCGAGGCTCGGAGTAAGTCTGGAGTATTTAGGTTTCTAGAATATTTCACAAGGAGATATCACATGGAGTAAAATGAAACAATATAAAATTAGGTTTAATGAGGTCTAAAAAATCAGTGTTATTAATAAAATTAAATAGAAAGGTGATTAATTTTTTTTGAGGAAACTGAATACCGAGGATTAAACAAAAAGAAAAGGAATTACACGTCATGTAAATCTAGGATAATGTATATTATAAATGATTTTATCCCATAGGGTTGTCAAACACTATGTTCATAGTACTCCTCTATCTCATTCTAGGTATTACGGTGATACCATATTTATTATTTGGGGATTCCTCTATCAAGGATCAATCTCTAGCTTCCCTCCTACCATCTTTCCTTGATCCTATACTTTTTTGTTACAATTCGTGTAGTTTCATCAACTTGTATACTCCTATTCAAATATTTTGTGCGACTGTGCTTTATATTCATTTTTCATATGGTGGTTTTTTTGTTTTTTTTGTAAGGGTTGTTAAATTATTTCATCTCTTTGATACCGTTGTTGTGAAGGAGGTGATCTAGATCTGCAATTTTGGTCTACTCTAGAGTGATGAATGGTGACAACCTTTTTAGGTTTTGGATTCATTTATTCTCTATTTATTTATATGAAATCATAGATATATCAATATTTATCCCCTTTGATCATAATTACATTAACCTAATAATTTATCAATCCATATTTTTGAATTTGTACTTATCACAGAAAGATGTTGTAGTTGTGTACCATGATAATGGTTTTCATCTTTTTTTGAAATAGTTTGATATCTATGACTTCTTTGGATTATAATTTGTAATTTTTAAAGACCAAAAATCAATAATTAATTAATAATAAATTAGATAAAAAAAATTAATGGGACATGTTTAATGAATAAATTACTTTAAATTTGATGAAAATCAAATTGATGATAGTGTGAAAGTTTAATTGAATTGGAAAATGAACCTAAATCATGAAAATATTTGTTGATAAAACAATTAAAGTCATGGGAATTAATTAATTGATTAAGATTTTTCAGCATGAAAAATCATGATTCGTAGGATTCACATAGTTGGAACCTGTAGATATATAATCATTTTATTTAATATGAAATAAGATTCAGTTTTGTGATAAAAGATAATTTGTTGGTAGACTGTGTTTTTCCTATTTATAATGAAAGACGAGTTGCTTGTGTTGTGGAGCCATGATATATATTTTTTGTGAGAAGGATGAATGAAATGTTTTGAAGACCTGTTTTTCTTATTGCTTTATTATTTGTTCCATGATTCTTGGGATTTTATCAAGAGAGAATCCATATGATACTAGGTGGGGAGGACCATATGTTCAATGGGTATGGGATCAATGAACCTAGATGTGTATTGTGGTATATTGGGTGGGGAGATCCAAATGCTGAGAATATAGTCAACAGTAGTGGTGTCGGGATACATCGAGATATGTATGTTGGTTTTAGGGAGGACACCAGAGATGACATATGGGTTTTATTTGGGCTTACCCTTTCATATTAATGAAGGATTATTTGTTGAATATGTTGTATGTTTGATAGATAAGTGGTTTTATTGTCTGCATTCCTTTCCCCACAAATTGAATCAACTGAATGTTCTTAGTTTTATACCATATTTGGTAGGTTATGGCGTTTTCCTATAGTACCTGGTAACATAGAGAGTAATAGTGTTAATAAATGAATAAATGTTTAACCCATGGTGTTTGATATTTTTGTGACACAATATTGATGTTATAATTATGAGAAGTCATGGACTCATTTTTCTTATGCATGGTGTCATAGATGTTTATTGTGATGAAAAATAAATGTTTTGTGGAAAATGTTAATGGTCAATTAATGTCTAATTAAATAATTAACATAATTTTAATTAGATTAAAAGGGATAAAATAATATAATGTATCTCTTTAAATTTTTTTGTGCCAATAGTATATTTTTTCATAGTAGTTGATGCTTTGAGTTCGAGGGACATTACTTGTAGTTTAGTCTGATACTAGATTATTCCTATAGTGTGTTTGTGAACTATATTACACTATGGAAATTTTCAATTTTCACATTCTACTCTACCTTGTTAGTTATAGAAACTGACATCCTATGAATTTTTATCCGGGGGTGTTTTTCCAAACATCTCAGTTGGATGATGCATTTTAAACTACCCCATTTCTCGGCTCTCTCTAATTTGTAGTTACTTTTTTTGGTACACACAATAGTTATTTTTACCCATATATGTGTGTTGTGGGATTTAATGAATTGTAGAATTTCTAAAACACATATATTTTTGATATAGTGTCCTAGAATAATATTATAGGTATTATGTGTATAAGTTATGATGTATTTAGGTTCCTTACTCAATGAATGTATTTTTTGGATTGAACTATAATAACTGATGTATGATACATTCTATAAAAGATGGGGTGGATCGAAAAAAACTACATAGTTACTTTTTATTACATGGATGTGGTATTTTTTTTCAATAGGTGCATGTTTCTGTGCTTCACTTAGGTATTCACGGGCTAGCCTTTTAGAGAGAGATGATCAGGTCGTGTGATGTTAGGGAAGGGTGGAAACCAGTGGGGAAGTATTAGCGGGGATCCCATGATATTCATTATTATATAATATTATTTTTTATGTGATATATGGTGAGAGTATCCATGTTGGTTTTGAGAACAAAGTATACACGTTTATGTGTTGAGGTATTTTAACATGTTTCACATTGTGGTGCATGATGATTTCATAACCTTTTTCAAGAAATATCATTTGAAAAATTCTAATAAGTATTATTTTATACTCACCCTTTTTATACACAAACTATTTTCAGAATATTTTGATCAAGTTGTAGATATATATGGTTACTAATATCTTGTATTTTAATGGGAGGTGTTTGTGCATCTTTGTCTCTATCATCAATATTTTTTTCATTTTGTACCTTCATATTTCCATTCATTTGTAGTAGTTCATTTAGGTTATTAAATATGTGAACTTGGCGTTTTTTATTTTTGTATTATAATTAGTTTGTCGGATTATGTCTTACTTATATCTTTTTCTTGTGTTATATTAGTGTATAATAACTCCCATCACTTTTTTAATACACCATTGGTGCATTTCACCAAACCAATACCTATAAGAAGAGAGACTCAGGGGGTCACTATCACTGTTCTCAAATTTCTGACCCATGAGGTGTACACTTTGGGGGATGGGGTCATAAGATAATGATAAAAAATTACTATTTGATTGATATGATTGAGCATAAAGTTAAATATGTGTGATTCTATGTGGGATGTAGGAAAACAATGTTAGATATGTTTAGAAACCCCTATAAACACGAGATACGAGCTCAGATATGGGTATTTAGTGCCCTCTATGATGTGTTTCATGGAACAATAGGTTAACATCTTCTAGTAAACAAGGTTAAACTGGATGTAGGGTAGAGAACATGGAATTAATAATGCATAATTCAGTTTTACCCATGTATTTGAATGGGTAGAACATGGTATAGGTTAACCAATAATAAATAATAGAAAAAATTTAATTAATGATAAGGTTTTCCAAATTCTATATTTAGTAATTCAATGTCTTTGTTATTTTCATGGAATGTTTCTTGGTTGACATAATTTTTTTAGTTCCTATGAAATATTTTCTTTATGATTCACTAAGATATCATCGAAGGGTAGAGATTTATGATGAATATACTTAGAGGATGAATCCCTGATATTTTTAGTGCCAGAGTATGCACTAAAATGAGGGCCCTATTTCAGATACATTCATGGATGATTTGATAGAGGAGTTTATGATCAACATCAGTTCAATCTGTTATTGGAAAGAACAATAGTTATTATTGGCTCTAAAGATATTTTGTGGGATAGTGAGCAGCGGGGGTTATTGTTTGTTAGATATCTTAAAGAGTCAATAATGTCTTGAAAAGAGTCTTGAGATCTTTTCCCATTCTAATTTCATTCTTTGAAAAAAAAATGTATCTAGTCTCTATAATCAACTTACCATTTGGTAGGGGATCTACAGTGTTATAGTGTTCAAGATTCATTTCAGGAACCCTCTGTGATATACTTTTTAACTGTTTTTAAGAGAGCAGTTCAAGGAGATGAATTTCATAGAATCTATTTATTCAGTTATCCATAACTGTATTATCTTGAGAGGGGAGTTTTCAAGATTTCTCACAAAGAATATATCTATAATTGGGTTCCTTGTTATTGGTAAAAATATCATTCAATCATCCGATAGTAGATATCATCTCTTAATGTATAATTTATCCAATGATAAAGGCTCCCAAGCCTATAATATGGGATCAAAGACAGGTTTTTCTTGTGAAGGATGATGTTATCAGCAGTGATAGTGGTCCTTTTTTCTAATCAGTCACTGTGTGCCTGTTGTTATACTTTAGGCTCCTCTGGTAAGGTACTTCCATCAATGGTAGTTGATGTATGTTTCTAAGGTTTGGTATCATGATAGAGTAGATGATGCTAGGTAGAGAAAAATATTAATATGCTCCACATCAATAGTGAAATCAGAAAACCCATGGGTTTAGTCATGAGTTTGGTTTGAGGGGTAATGGAGTTGGTATTGTTCAACATTATGATTTATCATTTTTTGAGATATTCGAGCAAGAAATTATTTGAGGAATCATTTTTTGGGTTTTCTACATGGGTTCATTTATTGTGTGATATGGGAATAAAGAACTCCTTCATATCAATTTCCCTTATTCATTCTATTGGACTTGAGGAAGAGAGACTTCCAAGACTCTTTTCATTTACTATGCCAATTGGATGTCAAGACAATTTGTTTTATGTATTTAGAGACTATGAGGGACTTCTAGGTTCAAACCACTAATGGGAATATCTTTTTTTGTTGATGAACCCAACCATATGAAATCATACTGGTAATGGATTGATTTTTTTGATGGAAGATATCATGGATAAATTTATGAGGAAGGTTTTGTTTTTTGAGGTTAATGGGGATCCAACCATGTTTGTTGGCAGGTGTTACCCTCAGATGGGACAGAGGAGTGTCATGTCATTATCAGCCTTGATGGATGATCTAATTCAATGTTTTTATATTTTCATTAATTTATGTTTCATAGGGTTGTATAAGAGTGCCCTTATGTTTTTCCAGATGAGGTTTAACCATTACCCCCATCATGAGAGATTTTGTTTTGGAGGGAACTACTACCAAACATGTCTCCCATATTGATTTCCTCATATAGGATGGTGCATTTGATGTTGTGAGAGATAAGTATACAACACGATGGTCTATTTATGTGTGGTTTGGTTTCTCTATGTCTATCAATGTGGGGTGCATTATGTGTGTTCATGAAGAAGGCAGATGTCACTTTGTTGTAGTGTGTTGATTATCATCACATAAGCCGAGGTACGGTGAAAATCCACTATCCCATTTAACGGATTGATGATTTATTTGATCAAATGAATTGTGAATGTTTGTTCTCAAATATAAATTTGTGGTTAGGATTTCCTAAAATGTGAATAATGGATGAGGATACCTAGAATACTAATTTCTATTAATATCATGGAATTATGAGTTAGTTATCATGTCGTTCGGTGTGAAAAAATCTATAGGTGTGTTCATGGGGATAATGAATGATATTTATAAGATTTCTTGGAGTTGTTCAGGGTGGATTTCATCGATATAATCCTTTTGAACTCTATTATTGAGGAGTATCATGTAGATAATCTATGTGTCATTTTGATGGTTATTCATCCCAATAAGTTGTTTAGGCAGTTCATGAAGAGGGATTTTTGGGCTCGAGGTGTATATATATTGGGGCATGTTTTATCCTCACAGGTATTATCTATAGATCAATCAATGATATATGTAGTTATATTTGGTTAGGCCTAAACATAGTGGCAGAGGTGTGAAGTATTCTCTATCTTTCAAACTATTACAGGAGGTTCGTAGCTAATTAATCCAGGGTTGTGACACCATTGATAGCTTTCAATAGAAAGGATGAGGCATTATGGTGGACTAATTAGTGTTATATAACTATTGAGTATACCGAGGAAAATTTAGTGCTACTATTACTTTTCATAATGTAGATGTAGTTTTGTTTGAGGATTTATATGGCGCTTCAAGTCTTAGGTTGGTATGTGTTTTGATGAAAAATCATTCGGTCATTTCTTATGGGAATCTGTAGATAAGTTCCCATCTATATAACTATTCCACCCACAATATTGAGATATGGTCTATGGTGTTTAACCTAAAATTTTCGAGACATTACTTCATTTCCAAGACCATTGTTCCCTTCACCAAGCATAACATCCTAGGTTATGTTTTCTTCAAAAATGAATTGAACATGAGTCAACATTACTTGATGGAGTTCTTACAGTAGTATAAAATTGAGATTTCACATAAACCTATAATGGAGAATGTTGTAGCTTATGTGCTATGTAATAATTCATAAAGTGATGTAGTGTAGGAATCAAGGGATTTTAGGAGAGTGTTGGATGAACTATTAGCATTGTATCAAGATATATGAGATTTTGGGGTTAGAGGTTTCCTTTTTTTATTAATGGGATAGTCATATGGGGTGCATGAAGTATAGGAATCCATTTTTTTTATCTTTAGGTGGAGGTACAGAGAGAGATTTTTTTTGTATAGAGTCCCATGATGGTTGGATAGAAAATGAAGAACACATAGTCTGGTTTCCATAAATGTTTTTTGTTCATTTTTTATGCATGATACGGTTCTCATGTAGTTTAATTGATCCCCTTTGAATAAACATCCTAAGGTGAAAAAATATGTTCCATGTTTTGAGTAGTCAGTTATGGTGGACTAGTTTGAAACATGTAGTTTTAGAGTGGGTTACTCGATGTTTGGTCTACCAGAAGATGAAGGACGTGAACCGTGTTCCAGGTGGTTTTCTCTAACCGTTATATTTTCCTCAGTGGAAGTGGGGGACATCTAGATGGGATATTTACTAGTTTACCATGATCTCAGGAAGGATTTTATGATATAAAGGTGGTGTTGGAAGGTTTTATAAACTCTTCCCACTTTATAGAGATCAAGGATTAGAACTGAATGGAGAATTTATCAAGGTAGTATCTGGAGAATATGGTGAAAATCTAAATAATTCTAATGATTATCATTTCTAATTGTGATCCTATTTTTACCTCCATAGTTTGGAGTGGTCTCCATCCGGATTTTGTTTTTTACCTATGCCCTACCTCACCTTTTAATCAATACATGGATGGTCAAATAGAGAAACTCATCCTAAATATTGAATAATCTATTATGTCCTGGATATTTGTGGTTTGTGGATGAGGAAACATCCCTTGGTATAGTATTCTATAACCATATTATTCAGACAACCATCATTATGGAGCCTTTTGAAGCCTTATATGTATTAAATTTCTATTCTATATTGTGTTGTACTAGGGTATGAGTGTAAAAAATTCTCATACTAGAACTATTGATATGTACATCATAGATGGTTCTTGTTATTTTGTGAGAGGATGAATGAAATATAGGATCATCATAAATATTATGCTTATCATAATAGGAGACTTCTAGAGTTTATTATTTGGAACCCTGTGTTCCTAAATGTTACTTATAGTTGTTTAAATCAATGGGTTGGCCATGGGACAAAATATTCTCCCTTATTTGTTGGGATATATGGGCTGTTAGCTTGTGTTGGAGTCGTGACATATCAGATAGTTCTCCCTCACCAGATGATCTTGAAGCATGATGTTTTTCATGTGTCCTAGATTAGTAATTATAACCATGATGACTCTCATATCATTAATTGGGGTGATATCGACATTGACGATGATACAAACTTTTTATACACCTGTATATATTCATGAAAAATATGATATGGTTTTATATGGGAACTATATCTTCTTCATTCATGTCTATTCGTGGAACATTGTCTTGGAAGAGTGTACTTGGTAATGTGAGTCGCATATTTTCTCTCAATACCTATAGGTGTATTATTTTTATCTCTTATCTTATAATTATATTCGATGAGTGGTTTTTGTGAATTTATTGTTTTATGAGATGGATTTATCATTTTTCTGGTTTTGGATAATACTCTTTTGAGAGGTTTCGTCCCCAAGATGGTTATTAGGTGATGGTTGTACTTATTATGTAGTTTCACATTGTTCCTTGGTGCAGTGGTTAAACTCCTATGGTGGATAGGGCCTTGAAATGTATCTCTTGGGGTGTCTCTTCAGACAACCCTTTTTTCCCCTCAATGTTAGTTTTTTTTTCTAGAGGATGAGAATGTTTGGGGTGGTATATAATGTAAGGGAATGATTCTTCATTGATTGAAACATTGTGTGTTTTTTATGACCGTGAATCTTATAAGAGTCTTGGAGGATGTATGAAGTAGTTTTTTTACAAGAATATAATAGAAAGAAGATTTCAAACCTCATAAAATTACATGATGTGAAAGTAGGTGTCATGAACTGTAATAAATCAGGGTTCAAGATAGAATATAATTGAAAGGTGACACATTTTTTGACAGAAACCAAACCTTGAATATTATATGATGTGAAAGGGGATTGAAATCCATGTAAATCCCCAATTATGTAAATTATAAATGTTTTCCACATGCTCTGGTTTTCTAACCCTTTGGCAGCAGCACCCCTATCTCGCATTCTAGGAGAAATGGAAACACACTCTTTGACGTTTTGGGGATTCCTTTTTGAAGGTCCGATCTTTATATTGATTTTTCGATCATTCTATGAGTCATGGTATGTTTTATCTATGTTATTATATTTTCTTCGATATGTTTTTATCATGTTTCACTTTTACATAAGATGTAGCTTTATCCCCATTTTTAATAGATTTTTGTTTGTTGTCTGTTGGAACGATTGTGGTGAAACATCCTTTAGTGGATACAGTTCTCATGGGTGATGTGATCAGGATGTATGATGTAGGACCATTCTCATGAAAATAACATTTAATCCCTTTTAAGGTTGGTGATTTACTTATTCTTTATTTTTATGGTATATAATAGATATAGAATGATTTATCCCCTTGTATCTTAATGATATTAACCTAATAATTAAATAAACCGGATTAAATAAATTATTTTGATTTCTTTAAGATTTTATATTTATAACATGATAATGATTTGAATCTTTTTATTCTAGATATTTTGATTTATATACCTTTCAAGGATTTCCATGCTGAATTTGTGAAAAACATAAAGCTATAATTAATTATTAATTATTTTCTATATGAATTTAAAGTGGACTGTTTAATAAATTAGGTTTCACTGAATTTTAGGATAATCAATGTTATAAATGTGTTCTTGTATAATTTTATTGGATAATGAATAAGGAGCATGATAATGTTGGTTGACAATGGAATTAAAATCGTGTTAAATAAATGGTTTGATTTATTTGAAACATATTATGATAGGTTTATACATAAGTTTTTCATATATGGAACCTATAATTAATTAATCCGTAGATTCACGATTGTATAAGATTTGGTTGTGTGAAAAAATGTAGTTCCTTTGAAGAGAATGGGTTTCCCACTTTCTTGTGAAGCCAGAGTGAATTTTATTTTGGGTCCAGGAGATCTCATTGTGTTATAAGTCATAATGTCGCGTTTTGAGGGCCTAACCACCCTATTGATTTCATTCTACATTCATGTTTCCTATGATTTTCTCCAGATAATATCATTTTGATAGATGGTAGGGATACATACATGTGACTTGAGACTTTGGTGGATGATCTAGGAAGAATGTTGTGATATGTGGAGAAGGGAGGCCTAGATGTTGTGGTAGATATTTATGCTTTTGGGGGAAGGATTCATCGAGATATTCATGTGGGTGTTAGGGGGGAAACAGAAGATGGAAGAAAGGGTTGAAGATTTTATAACCAATCGATATGAAACAATGATAATTGTTTTAAGTGGTTGATTATCCAACAACTAGGTTGTTTGTTTATCTTCATTCTTTTCCCCATGTTGTAAGGAAACTATATGGTCTTGGTATTATATATTTTTCTGTAGCATATGATGTTCTCCTCTAGTACATTGTTATATGGAAATTAATAATTATAATTAATGAATAAATGTTTAGCCCATGACTTTTGAGCATGTTGGGATATAAATTTGATATTATAATTGTTAGAACCAATAGGCTCTATTTGAATATTTCGAGGAAGAATGTATTTTTGTTCTGATGCTAATGAAATGTAATGTTCAATATATTAATGGTTAATTAATGATTATTGAATAATTAACATAAATTGAACTGATTAATAATGATAAACTAATTTAATGTATCACTTTAAATAGTAGTGTGCATATAGAATATATGTTCTTAACTATTTCTACCATAAGTCCAAGAGACTTTAGCTATAGTTGAGTCAGAGATTATATTATTGAAATAGCATGTTTATGAGATAAATTATTCCATGGATTTCTTTATAAAGTACTCCACCCTGTCGGTTATGAAGATTTCCAACAAGAGGGTTCTGATCTCAAGGGGTGTTTTTCCAAACATCCTAGTGGGATGATGGATGGTTGAATTCCCACATCCGCCCCACTCTCTTCTCTTGGTTGTTACATGTGATGGTATACATAGCAGTTATTTTTTACAATATATATGTGTAGTAATTTTTAATGGATTTTGGTTATTTCATCAAACATATATCATTGATATTGTTTAAAAAACTTTACTATAGGTATAACATGTATAGGTGAGGATGGCTCAAATTTCAAACTTGTAACAACATTCTTGGGGTTTATAAGGTGCTATTTGGGCCTCATGGTCACTTTTGTCATTAATTTTAAATTGTTACTTGCATATTTATCTTTAGTTGTATTAGTTCTTTCATTCCATTAAGTATGTGAACTTGTGTTTTTTATATTATAGTCTAATAAGTAATTGGTTTTTTCTTTTCTTATCTCGGTATTTTAAATGTGTTATTGTAGAGGGCAATGCATGTCATCTGTGTTTTTACTATACCCATAGTTAATGTCACCAAACTGGGTCTTACTCGTGGTGGGGCGCGATGGTAACTATATATCTTAGGATATTTCCTTTCCCATGAGGAGTACACATTGTGGGATGGGGTTCATGAAAATTTATGTATGAAAATTTTAATGTATCCACTAAATTAACATGAATGAATAAGAGTAACCATTGTTTCAAATATACTAATAATGTTAATGTCAAATTATAGTATGAATGAAACAAAATAATTTTTCTAAATATTAATAATATGTTCATTTATAGTAGTTATAGTGCCAAAAAATATCATACATCTAGAACTGAATAAGAAGAGCTCTGTTAGGATGTTAGCTAATGTTCTATCAACCATTCCATGCAATGAGATTTTTGTGGTCAAGGGAGCTTGACACTAGATACAATGATCTGTCAGAGGAGATAGAACCATGGTAGATATTCTATATCATAGAGCCATGGAATGGGGAAGATATATGAATTAAAGAAGACACATGTGGAATTGAGTGTTAGTACAACAAGAGTTCGAGGTACAATTTTAGAGACATATACAATAGTATCTGTATTATTTGAAAATGGTGTGAAACCCTACATTATATATATTATAATTATTAAATGTATAGACCATGAGATCATGTATTTAGATATGGTGATGAATCATAATACACTATTAGGATAATGATAAAAAATCATACCCATATGCAAGGAGTGAGACCATGAGATAGACATCAATTATTTCGTATTGAACCACTTTATCCTCAGGATGATAAGTTTTGAAATCATTCATTGGATTGACTGGTTGGTTCACTACCACGGTCTTATTGACTTCTATCTCCATAGGGTTTCCTCCAGTTCACTTATGGGTTGATCCTATATGCACCAGGGTGAATGGTTTTTCTAATAAGATCATGATAGACACTATGATCGCGGGATGGGTGGGGTTATAACCATGATTAATATTCCTTTTATAGATAATCACGGGACAAATAAGAATGATCTCCCTTTTATACTATATCATTTTAGGGACATTTTGAATTTTAATTTGTGCAGCTTCCACCTAATAGTGAGGTAGATTTCCCTTTTGATCATGTTCCAAGGTTAACATTATAACTAATTACTACATACGAGATGCAAACTACTATGTTGCATTATGTAATGGGAATATTTTAGGATTTTTAAGAAAATGAATTTATATAAAATAATATATATTCTTAGGTTTATCTCATTATTTTTTATACGAATATATTCAATTCCTTATATCTTTTTTCAACAATAGAAAATTTATACATCTTATGGTAGACAATAGGTATCTAACACATTATATCAACAGCCTCTCTTATCAGCTCTGAGGAAATTCGATTTTAAATATGGTTGATTTAAGAGTATTCAATCCCAACATAATGGTTAGGAATTTATATATATTTCAAAAAACATTCCACATTTTATATGGATTTTATGAATTTATTTTATTTATATTCAGTCTCACAAATATGAAAACAGTTTCCAATGTCACGAAGAATATGGTTTTCCACCCATAAATTGATGTATTCTTTTGTGATTCCATGGATAAAATATTTATAATACTAGATATTATCATTCCAAACACATTCACATCATATTGACTACATTTATTTATTTTAGGATTTATTACGAGACTTAAAAATATTAGTTCTAAATCATTTAAAACTTTTTCTTGTCTATCATTATATTAGAGTCAATAGTATCAACCAACACAATGAATGGTGGAAACATGGTTTCAATATAGAACACCAATAACATCATTGAAATAAGATGTTTTTTTGTTCTAGTTTTCTATTACTGATGTTTTTTAGGATTTCACATTCCTTGCATCATCGATTATGGTCTTGATCAAGAATGGAGTGAATTTTTTATGGTTTTTTGATTATGGGGATTCAAATAACAAGGTGAAAGGAAGAATAAATTTAGTGTTCATCATGATTCATAAAAGTTATAGGAATATGTAGTAAATTATATTATAGATCATTGATAATCATTTTAGGAGCAGCTGTAATATAGGTGGATTGAGTAATTGGATACTAGATTTTTTTGTTTAGAACTTAAAAGAGGAATTGACCCATAAAAACACTCAATCTACTCATTGATGTTCATTCATTTCATTTTTTGTTGATAAAATTTTAAGGAGAATGTCTTGTCATATGCGCATAGTAAATAAATAACAAATATAACTCCACATAATATGATTTTATCCACTTCCATGAAATATTGTTTGAATACATATAGTAATATGACATTGACATTTTTATAAGCCTCATAAAGGCCATGAAGTGGAAGATTCACCACTCCTAAAGACTCATACATAAAATTTCATGACACCTGCTCATAATGTTCATTCCCTTGAGTTGATAATTGGATAAGTGAGATAGTGACACATTTTTCCTAACTATAGTATGTCTTAAGTTATCAACTAGCACTAATAGTATACTAAGCACGTAGATGAGAGACATTACCCTCTAATAAAACACATGCGAAAGAGGGAGATAAGACATAAACCCAAAAACCTCTTCTGCTAATCTGATACAATTGAAAAGACAACATGAACATATTTAATTCAATGCAACAACTACTAAAACATTTTTGAAAAACTAAAAGTTCCAAAATATTAGTAAGAATGACAGGGACCATGAATCCTAAAAAGATCATGGTAAACCCTATGTTACTAGAAACTGGACTAATGTCAATCCTACTCCATCTAACCTGAAAATTGTTTATATATACATATATTGAATATAATAATATAATCCGAAGGATCATCCCCTTAGCTACTCATAAAAATCATTAATAAAGGATGATGAATGCCAATAAACAACTTGTGAAACTAACTCATCACGTAAATAGTAAATATATGTTCACATACCTATAATGGAAACTCTCACCATGTATCGTAATAAGGGAATATAATATAACAATGATTAATCACTGGTACACCATCACTACATCCCAAATAGTTTTATGATCTACCCAAATATCGCACATTCTAAGCATCTCACTCAAAAAGGCTATCCTATATACACATGGGTGATGCACTAGAACTTTCACCTCATACAACACACCACCATATATATGTATCTAAAAGAAATTATGATGTTTATGGGATCCACTACATTCTATATAATTTGTATTACACATCATGTATTATACCACAATCCATAATAGCCAATAAATTGATTAATGTTTCTTAATCCATCTTATCCTTTAGACATTTTACCTATAATAGTCCTTACAGAAATATATCCAGAATACATGTGTTTGAAATAACTACTATCAATTAAAACACTATAAACACATATATAAGAAAAAATATCCATTTGTCACATCAGCACCAGTATCTACCAATAGAAGATATTGGGATAAAAGGGGGTAGTTAGTCAACCATTCTTGGACCGAGAAGTTGTGGAAAACCCCCCATAGGGCTTTTATCCTCGAGGCGTCAGATTGTCTAACTAACATGGTGGAGTAGATAATGAAAACATAAAATGTACATGAAATAGTTTTTCTCAAAACTACGCTATTTTCATAACTGAGTCATAGAATGAACCTCATCTAATGTCTCTCAGACTCCCAGATGCCACTACTAAGACAAAATATCCTATAAGAACACTACAATTTAAAGATCTACATTAAATTATTTTATACATTTCCAACTCTTTAGATTTACATTAATTAATTCATCAACACTTAATTAAGAATTACAATTTTTCACATTACATCACGACAATGTTCCTTGACCATCATGCATAAGAAAACCGAGTCTGAGAATTCTTAGATTTATAACCTCACTATTTCATCCTACAATGATCCTACCCCATGGGATAAAAAATTATTAATTTACTAAAATATTACATTACATATTACTATGTATTCTATGAAAACATCCAATGATACGAAACATGATATAAAACCTAGAACATCTATCTTCCAATTGTAGTTGGGAATGGAATGAAAATAAACGAACAACTTGGACATCATCCAAATAAAAAATTCAAAAATGAATATAACAATTATATCAAAGGGTAACCATATAATCAACATGTTATTTCAATCTATGTGTCCTCCAAGACACCTACATGCATATAGAAATGCATTCATCTATCAAAAGCATCAACCTCTACCATAAAAACCTGAAATCTTCAACGCATATACCATAAATATGTCCTAGCTCCTCCCTCTCAGGCCCAGGTCACATCTAGGTAACTACGACCAGAATCACAATGCATGTATATAGAGAATATCATTAGAAGTAGTAAAAAACATTACTATGTAGCTCTTGGATAAAAATCTAGGAAATCCTCCTTCAAACAAAAAAATCTGTCATTTATCCAAAGAAAAAGGTCCTCGTACTTTACAATAAATGATGAAAATCAAACTCTAAAAATACACTATCATTTCTGACACTACTCATTCATATTACATCATGAATTAACCGATTCATTATTTACATGTTCTAAATATGAAGAACCTAGCCAACAAGCTAGAAATATCTGTTAATAACTAATTGAACAATAAATTTAACATTACATTAATTCTATTACAAACAAGAATTAAATTGATTTACAACTTTAATCAATTCACTTGCCACATGGAAGGTAAAATCAATAAAACAATCTTACAGAATTAAAAATACAATACACCAGATTCATTAAACGTGCCTCTTTATTCCTTCAACCATTTAATTGAATATTAATTCAAGCAGTATACACCTTAAAAAATCTAATTTCTAATCCAAGATTAAATATAAAAATGTAGATACAACTCTATATATATATATAAACTAGAGGAAAACTATTCTGATAGTAAAAAATAGCATCATCAACAATTGATCAACACAAATTATCTACTTTGTTTAAACTAATTATTTGGTTAATTTCATATGAATACAAGGGATTAAATCATGATAAATTTATGATCACACATAACTAAAAAAGATGCAATGAATCCCCTTCCTAAAAATGTGTGTCGACATTCATTAAACCAGAATATACCAACATTGCATATCCCGATCACCTCCCCCCACTAGAACTATGTCCACTGATGGACCCTACAACACAACTGCGCCATTGTAAAACCAAATAAATCTTGTTTATAAAAATCAATATCATGATCCATCACATGGAAAAGTGGAAATAGAGGAAACATATTGAATAGAATGGACAAATAGAGGCAAACATAACATATATCGAATAAGGGTTAAAGGAAATTTGATAGAGATCGATAGTAGATAAATGAATCCCAGAAACATCAAAGATAGGGCTTCTGGTAACTTTAAATAGTATAGCAGGGTTATAGACATACGGTTTTACAAACTAATGTGGGTGAAAATGATTAAAACATAAATAACCTGAGTCTTACATGATGTTAAATACCCTTTTATATCATCTAATCATCGTGGATCAGCTTAAACTAAGAAAAGTGTTACCATTCTATTTTTAAAACAATGATTAATTACACATTTTGAAACCCACATTCACATCCTGTAAAAATACACAACATGAATCCTCTATACATATTTCTTTTAGAAGATGAGGCCCACTAAATATCAGTTCAGCCACCTTCAATCACATCGGTCTCTGAAAATATGAAAAGGGTCGATCCACATGTATACATTCCTGTAAATTAGATAGCAATCAAAACAATATAATACTCAAGAGTCGTAATCAACCCCACATAAGAGAAATAAAAGGGTCATCATAACAACCACACAACAAGATACATCTCTAGTCTCTCTCTACTACAGGAGCACAAAAACATTATCAATTGAATGTAGTAAAACCATGAAATAATCAAAACTATATTCTAAACACTATCCCGGAGGGATAAACATATTTAAATAGAGTAAACCAACATAAAAAAAAGATAAATTCATTTCATTAAAATAAAATTTCTACCTCCAATAAACAATAAATGTTACTGGAGAAGATATAAACATAAAAAAACATGGGGTACTAACCATATAACTCTGACTCATGTTCAAGTGTACTCTCCTATACACTACTGTGCTTCAACAAAAAAGGAACAAAGGGGATATCACACCCACAATACACCATCACTTGTAAGTCCTGGATCTATATAGACTTCTCTTTGATGGTCACATTTTCATCAACATCGATCTCTCCCCAATTGATGATGTTAGAGTCCCCGTAAATATAATGATGGAGAAATTAAACAAGATTTTTTTATCTAGATCATATTCATTGGTAGAGTTATCTAACACACCAGAAATTCATCATGAGAGAACACATATAAAGGACCAACAAACCATGTTGAAATCATACTCCAATTGAAAATCCATCACTTTCCATTACGATGATTTATGTTCTGGAACACATGATTCCAAAAATAAAAATCTAGAGGTATCCAACTATGATCAGAAAAGGATTTATGATCATCATGTGTTTCTTCAATTCTCTCACACATCACCTGGACCATATCTATTTTATTCCCATACATGTAACAGTCTGAGAATTACTAACACTCCAACCCCAGTCCATCACAATGATGAACATAATGGTTTTCCATGCAAGGATTCAAATTGAACCACACAAATATTGAAGTAAAACCTATTTGTTGTAAGTGAAATATACCATGGGTAGGTACATCATCCATGATCATGTATAATCTTGGATAAAATATTAAAATATATACCTGACTGTCCACCTATAGAAGAAAAGTAGTACTTAGTAAAATATAATCACTAAAAGACTATTGGTGACATCCCCACACCTTGGAGGTAAAATAAAGATCTAGATCAGAAAATATTTCTTTAGAAAACCATGGTTGTTCACCACCTCTTATAGATACTTCCTCAAATAAAGCTCAACTAAGCTCAACTCCATGCTAGCTATTGAATGAGATGATTTTGTTAAATGCACAACTACCACCCATAAATTCTCAAAACCTTCATGATATTGAGAAAAAATGATAAAAAAATTCATTATGATGTACTCTAAATTCTACTTAGGAATATCTAAAGGATAGAGAAAAAAACTATGAACAGAGTTCGTGACCATCACCTTTTGTAAGACCATCATTGAGACACGAACTCTAGAACTAGTCAATTTAACCCAGGCCGCCAACACAAACCCCTAAATTATAAGTACACTTATTTGAAGTTAGGTTGTTTTGAAAAATGAAAACCATGGAGAATTAGAATAATGATCTAATGCATTTACATGTGAATAAAAAACCACACTAAAATAGAATTCAGGGTTGTACATCCTCTGACCAACTATCTGGGGCTTCTTTATAAAAATATAGGTCTCTCTAAACCTCCAACTCATGGTCACCAAACATGGAATCTTCCAGTTATTGTGACGAAAATAACAACACCTAAATTTGAAAAAGGTAACCACTTCCTCCAAATTATCCCATATCATGATGTAATACTTAATTTTCATCAATTTCTCCATATGAATCACCACATTCGTGCACCACATCACTAGTAAACATCATACACCATGCATCATCAAAAAAATTACTCTTTCTTGGTATATACTGACCCTAAAATTTTTATTCCTATAATAACCCCATCAGCTATCATTGGTGCATGTTCAGGTCAGATTGGAAAAATATACCTCAGTATCTTATGAACATTGAATACCAATAAGAGCTCACTGATAAGTTAATTACTTCACAACAATATGGAAAACACCACCGCTGCCTACTCAATATTTTGGTTTGAAGAGTAACACACATGGGGGTATAACTACTAAGACCCATAAGAAATAATCGATCTCAGAGGAATTATAATAGAACTTATCCCAAGAAGTAATGAATCAAAGAAAACTGAAAATTGAATAACCTCTATTGTAACAAAAATGATTGGATCATTGAGAAACTACTCGTTCACATACTCAAAAGATAAATTACATGGATTAGGTAATAGGAACACATGATTCATTCCATACAATATTATTAGAGGAGTTTAATCCTAAGAGAAATTGTCTTGGAACCTCCTATTATTGCATACCAGGCCTAGGAAACATTGAACCTCTACCACTATCTTCATGTATTCTTAAGATAAAACTTATTATATAATCAATGTATCCACAGTTTTTCTATGCTAGGATAAAACATTACATAAAAATAGACTTTTTAATCCTAATACTCACACTTCAGAGACATCCCCAATAACATATCATGACAAAAAAGACCCAAAACAACATATAGATGCTTTTTATGCTCCAAACCAGATGTGGACTAGACAAGGATGTTATATATGAAAAAACCATGATCATATCTAATAACTCACTGAACACAGTTTTCATTAAACCCATGAAATAATATAAAGAATTCATGACATCAAATAGAGACACAAAAAACATGTAATTCAATTTAAAAAAAGAGAGACCATTATTCCGGGTATCTCCATCCTTTTCACATATATGATGATAACCTAATCAATAATAAATATTCTAAAACCAAATTTAAGCCTTAATTTCGTCTAATAAACCATCAATTAGTGTAGAAGGAAATAGGTTGTAATGACCCAACTTCAGATATTTTGAAGATGGTGAATTATTATATTATATGGGCCTGATTTCCAGGAATCATGTCCTAATGGAATGTATAGTTTACCAGTTTTGGAAATCCATATTACATACATGATACACTAAAATAATGAGAAAAAAACATGCATCAAAATAATTGAAATATACTAAATCCTTTGAATCATAATAAATTATCTCTTCATTATAACCATTGTAGAAAAACATAAATGTGTGAGCTCAAATGCTTAGTAAGGGTAGTTACATGAGAATAAATAAAAAATCTATCTAGAAAGGTAAATAACATAAAACACCTTCCATTTTAGAAACTTGATTAGGCTTAAATAATATGGAATTTAAAGATCATAAACATATGCAATAAATAAATAAACTAAAAATGAACTACTTCTATAGATATGTCGATGAAAAATAAGAAGGATAAATAACAATTGAAATTAAATGAACGAAATACATTATTTAAGTATGCCATGTATCAGGAAAATGGAAACCTATCATTGTTAAGGAGTATCACAAGATGGTTTAAAACTAAGGGATGAAACCCATTTGGAAAACTTATTTATATCATTAAAACCTATTGATTCATCGATGAGCTATATAATGTCTGAGCTCTAACTGTCATTTCTAGTAAAAATTATTTATCATATCGAATAATTAAAATAAATAATATGCCTTATGAAATAACAAAATTCAATGAATAATATGGATATATCAATAATTAACACGAATGAAACATTATAATATCAAGAATATAATGATATTCATGATATAACAAGTCAAAATGTAGAATATACACCGTATAAAAGGAACTAGGTATAGAACATTACCATTTACCTCAACAAAATGAAATTGAGACAAAATCCCTTACCATAGGTCTAATAAACTCTGTATTTGTAAGAAACTCATGAATTATGGTATTATTATATTATATTAGAATAATAATAATATTTATATTATCATATATGAATCTTTAATGTTTATATTTTTCATGTTTTTTAATTATTCAATGCTAATACAACATTTCGGGGTAATAATCGCTTTGTTTATCATTCATGTTTTGACCATTTGTTCCAGATCATATGACTTAGATAATGACTTCCATACTTACAAAATTTATAATATGATTTATTTATCATATATATTCATAATATAATTATATATGATAGATAATAATATATTGTTCATGGAGACAGTAGGTCGTACACACCCATGAATGTTGATTCTATTTTCTCATTGAATGAATAGAAGTAAGTGAATGAAATATATGTATATTTATATAATTATAACAATTTATATTATTATAGTAAAATTATAATGTCATATATTTAATAATTATTATTAATTTATTTCTTTATAATCATTCTAGGATGGTGAACGTGGAAGATCTGTCTCAACACATTGTGGAGACCATATGTCGTACATACGCACTAGCAACGATATTATTTTCATAATGGTTGAATGGTATGGATTTGGATTGAATATAAATATTAAACAAGTAAAATCATGTTATATTTATTATTTAAGTAATTTTTATTCATCATTATACCCATCGAAATAATGTATTGATGAGTAATAATTTACACCATGACGTGGAGACGGTACGTCGTACGTACACACATGGTGATATAGTTTTTCATAGGATGGGTAAATGAAGAATATGGTTGTCCCATAATCACAAAAAAAACTCATCATATATTATATTCTAGATTAATTATCATTTTATGGTAACATTTTAGTAAGATGATGTAGAAGAATAAATGTCCTTTGATAGAATGGACAAAACAATTACATCTTCTTGAGGTTTTCTCTCTTGATTTTCACAAAAGGACCCCTTAAGATGTTTTTTCTGCAAAAAGGGTGGACTCTGGGAAGAATTTAAGGAGTTATGGAGGAGATTATGGAATTTTTTGGAAATAAAAAGGGATTTGGAGGTGTGAATAAATGGGTAGAGGTGGTTACCTTTTATTAGAGGAAGGACATGCACTTTAGGAAGGTATTGAAATATTATTTTATCATAAATTTATTTTCTATTTAAAAGGTCCCCGAACTCATTTATTTCAAACATAATATTCATTTTGGTAGAAAAATACTAAACTATTAGATTTTTTTCCCGTTTAAGTAACCTAAATAACCATACCATTAAGCTTTAACCCATTTGTAAAAACAATAACTCTTACCATGTCTTCTAGTATTTTAATAACATATCGTAAATATATTTACAATAAAATTCCTAAAGAAACATAATGATATAACTAATGTCATTTTTAACATTATATAATTCAATTGGCTGAATCATAGATTTTTAGGATAGACATATTATTTAATAAAATAGTGTTAGTTTTAAAAACTAATTTATGTTGAATTTGAAACTATTTTAGAATTAATTTTTGTTAAATCCCAAATTACTTGATTACTTAAAACCAAATTAATTATCTCAAACTTTTCAATATCAACCATAAATTTCGTGTATGGCCTCAAAATAAGAAAATTACATTAATTTTAACATTTTTAATTTCATTTATTTTAATCCTTTGATTAATTAATCAATCATTACATCATTATTCTGTCATAATTAAATTTATATATTCAATGTATAAAAATTATAAATTTAAAATAATTATTTATGAAATATTATTAGCATTATAATTAATATTTAGAGTTGAAGATATCAATTATAAAATACCATATAAATTTTTTTAGTGAATTAATCACGTTTATATTATATTTTTCTATGCATTAAATTTATTTTATAAAATACCTTTTTAACTCCCATGTGGATCCATGGGTTCATGAAATAAACCCAATGATGCACATGGTCTGAAATATCTCACAAAATAGAATTAGGACATCTGTTAGGGTATTTTATTATTATCATAATATTATTTATACCCTTATTTACTATATTAACCATTTTACAATTGTAAATAAAAATAAATACTGATGTTATAATTCACAATGTCCAAAAATAAAAGATACCTATTTACAAAATCTAGATCTTCAGATTCTAAATATGGAACCCATTTTTTCTTAATTCAGAACACAGAAGCTTCAGTAATTAATATAAAATTATTTCCCATTGTCAAAAAACAGAAAGCGGGGTTTAAGAAGTAATTTATTTCAAAATATTGTCATTTCTTTATGTAAAATTTAAATGTAAAGTTACTATAAATTTAAATAATTGGATTAAATGAAATAATAAAAATATATGTACACATTAAAACAATTTAAAATGAAAATATATCAATATAAATAAATTATATGAAATGGATGTTTTGAATTAAAAGGCTGTATTTTCACTATTCATAAAAAATTGAATATTTTTAAAAAATTAACAAAATTTTACCCTAAGTTAATTTCATTATTAAAAATTCAAAAAATGAAGCCTATTTTGAAAAATTATATATATATAATATTAATATGTTTCTAATAATATTCATAACTGCTTTTTAAATAGCTACATTAATAGGACGTGGTGTTCTCAAACTCAAGGTTGCGTACAACATAAGACATTGATTTATTTAAAAATAAGATTACCATAAAATCATAGAGAGTTAAATTATTTCCCCTTAAAATAATATTTTCATCATAATTATTATAATATAATGACTTAAAAATATTTGATTGGTTCTTCAATATTTGTTATTCATGTTCCCACATCACCTCTTAGATTTTATGGTTTTTCCAAATTAATTTAGCCATATGAGTTATCCAATTTTTCAACAATTATTCTCTAGTATAATGAATATTGATAGGATATTCACAATAAGAATGATTAGGTTTTCAATCTATTCCTTCATAGGTGATTACTTGCATTGGGTCTTCCATGCATTTTCTTAACATTGAAATGTGGAACACATCATGATCTTTCGAGAAACATGGATGCATTGTGAGATGGTAGGCTAAAAATCCTATTCATTCATGTATTTTAAAAGGTCTGAAGTATCTAGGAGTTAATTTACCATTCTTACCAAATCGTATAACACCCTTTGATGAAGATACCATCATGAAAGCATGGTCTCCAACATAAAATTTCAAATCCTTCCTTCAATTATCATCATTTAACTTTTGCCTACATTGAGCTGTTTTGATATGGGTTTGGATAATCATCACATAATCCAATTTTTCATCTACTTGTTCTAGATATACATGTTTTCTTTCACCATCATCATTCCAACAAGTTAGTGTATGAAATCATTTTTCATATAACGATTCCTATGGTTCCTTCTAAATACATGAATGTAATCTATTGTTATATGAAAATTCTACTATAGATAAATACTGATCCCACATACCTTGAAAGTCATGTGAGAATGATCTCAACTTGTATCCCATAGTATTATATTTCTATTATGATTGTTCATCATTTTGATGTTGGTATACAGTGCCCAAACAATGTCTAGTATCTAGGGACATATATTGACTTTTCAAGAATGCTGATTTAAAATGGGGATCATGATCAGAATAAATCGAAATGGGTACACCATGAAGACTTACAAATTCATTAATATATAGTCATTCTAAACATTGAAGTGGTAAATCTTCTATTATATAAAGAAAACGTGATGAAATCGTAAGATGACCAACTATAACTAATATCACATCGTTCTTTCTGGGAGTCTTTGGTAGACCCATGATTAAGTCCATCGTAATATCATCCCAAATCAGCACATTTATATGAATAAGTGCATGAATCTTATAGGATGTTTTCTTGTGGCCTTTACCTGTTGACTAATCAAACCATTCAAAACATAAACAAAAATCTCCCTCTTCATGTTGTCCCACCAAAAATGTTCCTTCAAGTCTCTATACATCTTTGTGCCACCAAGGTGTATAGGGAAATTCGAGCTATGAGAATCATCCTATAATTCTATTTTTATTTTAGGATTAGTGGTAACACTAATCCTCTTGCCAAATTTGAAAATGATGTCTTCAAATACGATATCAATCAATCTACCATCATCCAAAGCTATAATTTTATATTGAAACTCCCCATCCTTAGTCTGAGAACTTTTTATCATTTCTAGTAAAGTTGGTTTAAAAACCATATGAAATATTATTGATGTTTCACTACCAAAGATAATTACCATATCCATATTTACTAGATCCATGAATATAGGATCTCTTTAAAGACAAATGTTGTTCAATACTCCATGATTCATTTTTCTCAAGGCATCATCCCCCTTATTTTCCTTCACTTAGTGGTAATGTATTTTTCAATCATCATCCTTTAGTAGCTAATGCAACCTAATTTGACTCAATATGAGTTCTTTTTGTGTGAAAATATATTTCAAACTCTAGTGGTCATTATATATGTCACATTTTCTCTTTAGAGATGGTGTCTCTATATCTTCAAAGAAATTATTATTACAACTAACTGAATAACATGAATTGAATAGTTTTGTTCATGGGTTTTTAATTTCTTTAATAAATATGAAATAACTATATCATTCTTCATAAGAACACAACCATGTCCTTTCCATGATTAATCACAATAAATAAAAAACCCATCATTCCAAAATCTTAAGGTTATGATAGGATCATTGACTAATATTATATTAAATTCATCAAAAAAATTATTCAAACTCATTTTCCTTAATGAATTTATCCCTTATATTTGTGAGATTGGTTAAAGGGTTATCCAATCAGGTGAAATTATAGATTAAATGCTGATAGTAACCCAATAAAATAATAAAACCACATTCCTTGGTTATATATCTCAATGCTGGCTATTCTGGAATTGCATTTTTCTTTGAAGGATCAACATAGATTCAATCCTTGGAGAATATGAGGCCAAAGAAATTTTTTTATTGAATCTAGAATTCACATATGCTAAATTTTCCATATAATTCTTCCCTCCTTGGAGTTTGAAGAATGACTCACAAGTGATACTCATTGTATTCAATGCTTTTATAATATATCAAAATATCATCAATTAATACCACAACAGGATTATAATGTTCTTATTTTAATATTTGATTCCTAAGATCCATAAAAACTGAGGGTGCATCATTCAATCAAAAAGTTATTACTGAAAATTCCGAATGACCATACCTCATCTAAAAATTTGGATTCAGAATGCATTCCATATTCACATGTAAATGATGATATCCCATATTAAGATAAACCTTTGAAAAGAATTTATCTCCAAGAAGTTGATTAAATCAATCATCTATACGAGGTAGAGGATACTTTTACTTTATTGTAATCACATTGATTTCCCTGTAATCAATACTCAGCCTCATGGATCCATATTTTTTCATGACAAAAAGAATATTGGATCCCAATGGAGATACTATAGGGTGGAAAATACCTTTTTACACAACTATTAATGTTGTTTTTTATCTCTACTAATTCCACAGTGGCCATTCTATTTGTATTTTTTGATATTGGCCACACATAAGGGATTAAATCAATACAAAACACAACTTCACGATCTGCGGGGTGTCCATGTAAATATTTAAGAAAAACATCAATGGTTTACATTACAATAGGTATTTCCTCAATTTAAAAAATTTTTCCTTCATCCTTAAGTATAAGGACCTAGCCTTAAACCTTACTTAATCTTGAGTTATTACAAGATTACACATTTAGGATCTTTTCGGGTTTAGAGTTTTAGAGAATTAGATCATAAAACTTGCATTACATTCCACATATAAACAAAGTGGTTACATAAAGATAGTATTCTTCATTCCCATAAATGGAAACATAATTAAAATAAACATGGATTCTTTCATTACACTTCCTTGACACTATCATCATATCATGTACCTTTCCCTTGACCTGTGAAAAAACATTTCAAAAAAACTTGGGATGAGCATAAAAACCTCAGTAAGGGATATAAAAATATGGAAAGGAAACATGGGTACATATATACATAAGGATGATATCATACTTTACCCATAAAAAATAAGCACTTTAACATACCTCATCAAATCATGAATAAATCATAGAAATCACAAGACATAAATGTAACATGAGGCATTCATAACATTCTTACGTAGGGAGTAACCCTCTTGGTTACGTTTTGAATACCCATCACAGTATATCCCCTAAGTCTCTTCAGAGAAACCTTAACGTTTCACTCCTTCACGTTATCCAATGAATTGGAGATCTATATCGGGCTCACCCGCCCTTAGTTTATCACGGAACCACCCATTTTCATAATAATGCCCATGAACCTCAACATAATCATATCACATAAAACATGCATAAAGGAAACATAACATTCCCACCTTTCAATCACAAGATATCAATACAACACATTGATATACAAACATTATGAAAACCATTTTCGATACCAAAATAAAAGAAAAGTAAAACATGGTATTTATTTTTCTATTAAAAAGAAGGTATGGCTTATAGGGGAAGCCGAAACTCAAATAACGGTCACGAGGGCAGAGAAGTCATTGTCGCCGCATACGTACGAAAAAAAATTTACCTTTTGTCATTTAGTAAATGCTTCGTATAAAAAAGATTCCTTTTGAATAAATGTAAAAGTCAAAGGGGTTTATACAACATATAAAAAAATGTTGTGTATAAAACAAAATATGCCTCAATGAAAGGAGATTGAGATGAAGTCCCATACCTCGTATCCGACTTGACCCGACCGTTCTTTAATCTCCTGAATAATAAACTTGAGTTAATATATACTTGCTTAAGAACCTTTTTCAAGTTCATTATTCCTTTTATACCATGTTATGAACATCATGTAATCATTTAAGTTACTAATGTTCATTTTTTCGGTATTTGGTTCTTAAGTCAAAAATAGACTTCTTACACTTACATGTTGTTAATTTGGTCAAAGTTTCATTATATCCAGAATGATATTAATGATTTGGATAACATATATATCATATATATTCAGAATATACATGTATTTATAATATTACATCACATTTAGAGTTAAGAAATGAAATGCACCGTTCATGGAGACGGTAAGCCGTAGGTACGCATGAACGCTACTTCCATTTCAATTTCGTATTTTCTGGAATGGAATCATAATGATAAAAGAGTATATTATAATTCTAGTATAATAACATATATAATATCATTATCTTTATCCTTTACACATCCCAGATATGGTATTAACGAATCAAATCACTTTCAGGGGGCGGTAGTCCACACTTCCTAAAATGAAGATATCGTGTTTACCCATAATGGAAACAATACTGGTATTCCATTAATGAAAAATACAGAAGCTTAAGAAAATAATAAACATATTATATATCATATATAAAAATATTTACATCATAATGGCCACCTTTTAAGGTGTTAAATGAGTATTGAACAATCATCGTTTCGGGAGGCAGAATTTCGCCATCCACGGAAACCGTGTGTTCTTTAACCATTTGATGTAGATGAGTGAGAGTGTAGCTCGAATAAATCTTATAACAACATCCTAGTATATTGAATGTACTGGTGTTGTTACAAAATAAGTAAATAAAAAGCGTTTAGGGGGTTGGAGAAGCAAAATAAAACAAATGAACATGAGAGAAAGAATTGCCTTTAAAAGTGTAACTCCTTTTGATTTGAGCCTAAAGGCTTCCTTTGAAAAGATTCTGCACAAAGGGAATCCTATTGGACGAGGAGAGGGATGTGGAGAGAGTAAATGGGCAGGGTATGGCCGATCCAAAGGTTTGAGGAGTGTGTGAAATGAGGTAGAGGTGGGGGCCTTTTATAAGAGGAGAGGAGGGGCACTTTTGAAAATCATGAAACTATTATTTTATTTTCAAAAGTGTTTCGAATTTCTAAGGTCCCACATTGATATATTCCGAAGATAAGAGGATAAGTCTTCTAAATATTCCCATCCAATAGTTTTTGGACAAGTTTAGGTCTTAGATTTTATATTATCGTTTCATTTTATTTAAACTGTTCATTAATTATGTCATCGTTGCATCATCATGATGTCATAATTAAATTAATTTATTTAATGTCTACAAATTATAAAAAAATACTATGATGTAGGAAATATTTTTATCTTTTTAATTAATATTTATAGTCAAAATTCTGACTTGTATAACCCCATATAAAAATTGTTTTAGTAACATAACTCATGTCTGTGTTATTTTTACTTTAACATTAAATAAAAAGTTATTTATGTCATTTCCCAACCAAAGTGGCTCCATTGGGTCCTCATGTTGACCCGTGGCTTGTCTTGGTCGGACATGACACAACCAATGAGGGTAGGACATGTGTCAAGCTCATCTCATACTATTAAAACATTATTTTTACCTTAAACTACACTAATTACCACTAATCGTGATTAAAAACTTAATAAGTTACTATTCACCAAAAAATTATTTTAATCTCATTGAACCACATTTTACTTCTTAATTAAAACCATGTATGTCTTATTTTTGAAATTCAAAACACAATGATGGCAAAATTTCATTTAAACGAAAAATCAGTTTTTATAAGTACCACTTAGTGGTTTCACTATTCATCAAAAATTGAAGTTTTTCAGAAAATTACCAAAAATTCACCCTAAGCTATATTTGATATTCCGAATTCAAAAATGAAGTCTATTTTACAAAATTAAAAACATATAAGTCACATTAATTATTTTAATAATTAATTCCCGCTGTCAGAGCAAATAGCGTGTTTTAATAAAACAATAAGTATCAAAAGATTGACACCAATTTAAGTCTAATTTCAAAGTGAAATTGATTCCAATGACCACCATTGGATTAAATGGTAAACATATATTCAGATTAAGCATTAATAACAATTCAAAATATAATCTAATCATATAAATAAATTAGATTAAGAAGCAGTTTTGATGTAAAATGCAGTATTTTTCACTATTCATTATAAAATGAACATTGTCTGAAAAATACCAAAAATTCACACAAAGTAAATTTTGATGTCCCAATCATATTGAATAAGTTTATTTTGACAAACATAGCTTATAAAATTGTCAAATGATAGATTTAAAAAGGGTTTTCCATCAAAAGGCAGTAAAACAATCTTTTAAAAATATTAGTGTATTTCATGCTTAAGATTGGATTTATTTTCATTTTAAGCCTCTAAAACACTATCTAGTTCATTAATAGACATAGATAAAAATATCTATTATTCATCACTTACTTGGGATGTTACATTAAGTGTTCATTTCTCTTCATTATCAATATTATCATTCCATAAACCTAATGGGGGTGGATTTTGATAAGAATCGAAGTATAAAGTTTCTTTTTTAATGATAAAGAATTCTATATTTTTCTCAAAAATCAAAACTTCCTTCTTCTTGTAATATATTTTAACATCACATTTTGATTTCCAATCCATATTGAGGATTATATTGAAATAAACCATAGTTTAGATAAAAATATTTTAATTTAGAGCTTGTTTATATAATAAAGTTGGAACAACTCGACACTTCTTGGTTGTGATAAGTTTCCAACTACGAGTTTTATCTGATAATTCCATTTTCATAGTGAATTAAAAATATATATTTTTTATTGAAAGATATGAAGATATAATGGAATGCAATGATCTACAATAAATAAATATTTATCTAAATTTGAGGACATAATTAATGTAACTTACACCACATCATTTTCCATGTCAAAAGTTGTGATCAAAAAAGATTTACAATCTCCCATAAGCCTCTTCTATGGTAGATTCCCTTTATATTTGGGGAATTAATTTGAATAGTGTCCCATATCTTTAAAAATTTAGTACTAGAGATCATTCATTTGTTTATTCCTTTTTCATTAAAGATCATGGTGTCCCATGTTTTTGAACTAATAAAAAACTCATAATCTCTCCAAATATTTCCCCATGTTTTTCCCATAGTTTTCACAACATGAAAAACTTTCAAACGTATTCTTTTTCATAGATGATTTACATTTTTCATCATTTTGAGATGGAATATTCTGGTCTTATTTTCATTGGAAAATAATGATCCTATAAAATTCATTATCCATCATTATGACATAGAAAATGATTTCATCATATGATGAAAAATTATAGGAACCAGCCCACTTCAAATATTTGGATTTAGACCCTCATAAAAGAGATCAATATTCCCATCGGGTTTGTATATACAATTCGTTAAAAACCAAGCTAACCTTGTAAAGGTTTCTTCATAATCCCCAATACTCTCTTCTTCCATTTTCTTCAAGCTATGGAAATTCCTCTTCATCTAATGTTGTCGATCATGAGGAAATTATTTTTTGAAGTATACATATTTAAATTTTCTATATTCCATAAGTTTTATTTATTCTTTATCCCTAGAATTTTGGATCAATGTCCACCATTGATAAGCATCACATTTCAGATAATAGACAGTAAATGTATCCTTTTCTTTGTCATTACATCCTATGGACGTAAATATATTTTCCAAAGACTTAATCTATTTCCCATCTACAATTGGATTACTCGTCCCACTATATGATGTAGGATTTGTCACATTATGTGATCCTACATAAGATATTCCCTCTACTGAATGGGTTGTTCCATTCGGAAGGGTTATTTTTCCTAACCTGATTTTGTTGACATAATATTACAATAATTTTCTCTATTACAATACCAGCAATATTGGATTCCTTTGTAGGGGAACCCTTAAAAGTTCCTCGAGTACTAATTACATTCATCCTTCCAGGTGACATATCTATATAATGACACATATAAGATTAACTCCTCAAATTATGTGTTCCAAATATTGTAAAAAAGTCATCAAAAATTCAAATATTCTGCATTATAAATCATAAACATTTGTTTTATTTGGGGAATTATCATAAGTGTATCCCTAATGTCTAACGTAGGGTTTGTTCCCAAATTGATGTTCTCTAAATATTGTTTCCCTAGATTTTTCTAAACATCCTCTTATACAAACTATAATGCCCTGACCGTAGATAATCTGAAGCTAGTTCAATATTACATTATATTAGAATTATTATGAGGAATAAAATCCGAAAGGTCTAAACAATTTATCATTCATGGAAATCCATTTTCCATAAATGATACCCATAATAAATTGGGAAAACAAAATAAAATATGAAACAAAATAAAAGAAACATTCTTCACCCATGAATGATTAATCAAAGTTCTCTAATTCATTACATGGGGATAGAAACATAATAAGGGTGATCTAAAATTCTAAACAAGGTTAAGTACAAATGATGTAATAATCAATCCATCTAGAAAGGTAAATATCTGAGATCATGTTACATTTAAAAAAATAGATAATGAAAAAAAATATGGTATGTAAGGAGCCAAAAAATATGCCACAAATCATTAATATGGGAATGAACTACTTCCATATATATGTTGATCCAAAGTATAATGGATAAATAATAGCATAAATTTAATGATGGGAATGCTTTATTTTAGGTTTTCACGTCTTAGGCACACGAAAACCTATTACCATCAACGCCTTTCACAAGACATTTTTAAAATAAGCATAGAAACACATTCGGCCAACTTATTCATGTTATGAGAACTTGTTGATGCATCAAGGTGATATATAATATCTCAGATCCACCCGTCACTTTTAGTCCACGGTATTTCTCATATTGAATAATCAAAATAATGAATATACATTCTCAAATAACCATAATGAATGAGTAATATGGATATATCAATAATTATCATTCAGGAAGTGTTATTATATCCTGAAAAATAATGATATTTATTATAAAACAAGTTAAAAGGTATAACATAAACCATATATAAGTAACAAAGTGCATAACATTACAATATGCCTCAATGAAATGAAATTGAGACAAATTCCATTACATTATGTCTGATACTCTCTGTATTTGTCTGAAAGCCATATATGATAGTATTATAAAATTACATTTGAATCATAATAATATTTATGATATCAAATTAAATTTGTTTATTTTTTTTATATTACAGGTTTATTAACAATTTCATGTTAATAAAACATTTCAGGTAATAATTGCTTCATTTATCATACCTGTTTTGACCTATAATTTTTGATTATATGACTTAGATTGTGATTTAAATACATCAAAAATGTATAATAAGATTTATATATCATATATATTCAAAAAATAAATATATATAATAGATATTAATACACCATTCATATAGATGGTAGGCCTTACGTTTTCATTAAGGTTGTTTATGTTTTCTAATTTTATGAATGAAAGTAAGTGAATGAAATATGTGTATATATATATAATTCTATTAGAATTATTGTGTCATATATTTAATAATTATTAATAATACATATATTTAGAATCATTCTTGGCTGGTGAACATTGAAGATGAGTCTCGTCACTTTTTGAAAATGATAAGTTGTACGTACGCACAAGCGACAATATCATTTCTTTAATGGTTTTATGGTATGGATTTGGATTGAATATGATGTTTGAATAACTAATATCATGTTATATTTATTTTTTATGTCAATTTTATTCATCATTATATACATAAAAATAATGTATAGATGAAAAAGTTTTACACTACGACGTGGAGATGGTAAGTCGTACGAACACACATATAGTGATGTTGTTTTTCATAAGATGTGTAAAAGAGAAATATGGTTGTCCAATAATGATAAAAAGAAATTATAAATTCATAGATGTTGGAGTTATTATTTTTTTATTTTAATAACTTAGTAAGTGTAAGTAGAAGAATAACTGAACATTGAAAGAAGGGATAAAATGATTACCTCTTTTTTGGCTATCCCCTATTAGTTTGCACAAAAAACAGTTTAAGTTGGTTTTATTTTAAAAGGGTGGCCTCTATGAAGAAGTAAAAAAGGATGGTTGGAGGTTTGGGTGGGGTTTTTCCAAGACTTTGGCCTTTTTAGGAGTGAATAACTTGTTAGCGGTGTTTCCTTTTATAAAATGGTGGAATGTCGCTTTAAAAAGGTATAAAAATATAAATTTATTATAAATTGAATTTCAAAATAAAATTATCCCAAAATCATTTATTTAAAATTTAGGATGTATATGGGTCGAAAAAAGATCAACAAATAGTTTTTAGAAAATTTTTGGACTCTAAATTAACATTATCGTTTAGATTTAAAAAATCATTGAAAACATTAACTCTTACCATGTCTACTTGTATTTTCATAATATATGGTAACTATATTTACTATTAAATTCCAAAAGAACCATAAGTGTATTATTAATGACATTTTTATCAATATATTATTAATTTGGCCACATATTATATTTTTTGGACCATTATATCATTTAATAAAATAGTATTTGTTTTGAAAAACTCATTTATGTCAATTTTGACACTATTTCGGAATTTGATTTTTTAGTCCTAAAAACCTGATTACTTAAAAACTATGACATTAAATCTAAGATAATATGTCAATATAATTCAGAAAATTTGTTCCTAATATCCAAATAACCAAAATACATTTATTTTATGATTTATAATATCATTTATTTGAATTAATTATTAATTACGCAATCACCACATCACCATTGTTTTATAATTGTATTTATCAATTTAATGTCAAAAAATTATAATTATATTATAATGATGTGGGAAATCGTTTTATATTTATAATTGATATTTATATTCAATTATATCAATGATAAAACCTTATATAAAATAGTTTTATTAAAAGATACATGTTATGTCATGTTTTTATTCACTTTAAATTAATTCGTATAAAATGTCATTTTCACACCCATGTGGCTCCATGGGGTCCGAAAATCAACCCAAGGATGCCCATGGTTGGAAATAATTCATCCAATGGGATTTAGACACATGTTAGGGTAGTTTATTATTTACATAATATTTTTTTTACACATATTTACCAGATTTACCCTTTTACCATGGTAAATAAAAATAATTACTGATTTTACTATTCATAATATCAAAAAATAAAAAAGTTCCTACATAAAATATTTATATACTATGATTCCAAATATGGAGTCCATTTTTATAAATTAAAATCTCATAAGATTATTTAATTAATTTAAAATTAATTTTTTATGTCAAAACCAAAAAATGGGGTTTTAATAAGTAATATCTATCAAAATATACATATGTGATTATGTAAAATTAAAATGAGAAAATAATTAGAATGAAAATAATTATATAAAATATTAAAATCATAATACAATTACACTTTATAAACAATTAAAAAATTCTATCAATATTAATAATTTAGATGAAGAGGTAGTTTTGAATTAAATTGCAATATTTTTCACTATAAAAAAAATTTGAATATTTTCATAAAATAAACAAAATTGCACCGTAGGCTAATTTTGATATTCAGAAATCAAAAAATGATGTCTATTTTGAAAAATAATGTTTTTAAAATTTTTGAATGTGGCACATACTATTCATAACTTATTTTAATGGCTACTTTTATATGTCGTGGTGTCCTTGTACTCAGGTTTTCATACAATGCTCACCATTGATTTCTTTACGAAGAAGTACACCATGTATTCATGGTGAATTACATAGGTTCTTCACTATCACTTATTTCATGCTGTTATAATTGATACACAACAACAAACTTCCATCAACCATCTTTATGAAAAAAATCTATTTCTTGTAATAATGACATATTGAAAAATAAAACCATATGACAACATAAAATAGAGATATATATGAATCTCAAGAAACTCATAAGGTTCCACTCTATATAGGGAGGATGAGATAAGAGACACTCCTTTATATAGTTTTCCCCTAAACTAGATCTCTCATTAGGGGTGACGATACAACCACCTTCGTAAATACATCAAGGTATTGTTCTATGACCCTAAGATACATCGATTGGTGAAACTTTGATGAATAGGTTGACCATATAGGAGGGCTGTATGTAACTCACCTATGAACTATATGATGGTCTTTCTCACTAATTAAAACTTATAAATCTCTATCAGTATCGAAGAATACAAATTTCATTCTGAAAAAATATGGGATAACCAACACTAAATACAAAAAATCATTGACAATTTTTTTTTTCATACAATTGTATTTTTAAATATTATAAATCCCACTAAGATTAGTTGTTCCCTAGAGCTGGCTCAATGTATTTATATACATCAATCAAGTAAGCTCCACCTCCAACTGTATTTTTCTATAGCAAGGTAATTGAAAATCTTCTTTTGTAAAATCCAAATGCATGGAAAACAAAATTGATATGAATTTTTTTGTCTATCGCATATAAAAAGAATGTATACACTAATGTATACATAATGAAAATACTTCCTCATACGTCTTTGGATAACCTAGTGTTGGAAACATTAAATTATGATACTAATGAATACCCAATATACGACCTATTTAACAATTCAAACAACCACCTCTGTTGTTGTTCTATTAATTATTAGGATGGGTACCATCTCGAGGATATCATTTATCTTAACCATATAATATCTATTGATTTAAAATTGATAACTATACTTCTATTTCCTTGTCTGGAACTACCTCAGTGGAGGATCCTGAAGCAAAGCATGTGGTACACACTGACGTCTCAGAAAATTCAGGCACTCTCATAGCTGATGACCTCAGACTCTATAATTAAAAATTGTATCTGATCACATTGAATATTCCTAAGAGGAGATTCCACATAGAAACTTTAAATAAAGGTATTGTTCTTTCCCCCATTTGATAGGAAGAAATTATTCCCTAACATGAGGGATCCTCAATGCACAGATCTACTACTTGATGTATCATTATGACTCCCCTCCCATGAAGATCTGATTCTAGATAACATACTCTCAATGACTACTGTTCTCTAAAGATCCATGAGATATGTATTCAACATAAATTGGGTGATCTGGAATAGGATATTTGGATGCAACTCCACATAAAAATGCCTCACCATAGCCAATCCATCTAGAAGTAGGTCTGAATCATATCACAAAACGTTCATGAAACAAATCATAACCCCCCCCCCACACACACTTCATCTCCTCTGCCGAAGAGTGGGAAGATCCAAGAATCTAGGTGCCTTAATGGTCCAATAATGAAACACATCTCTGATATTGACTTCGTACTCCTCCCACAAGACTGACACTCTATATGATCTCTATGGAACAAGATCAAACCCTGCCTCACTACCCCATGGTACACCGTCACAACCAATGATTCCTAGATCAACTTCTGAACAGGGATCAATGTAAATGATATTTCAATATCCTCTAACTACTATTTTGTGATCGAAAATTAAACAGATCCCTTGTCCCTCTATAGACTCTAGCACTGAAACTTGTAGCATGTCCTCATCCATGTATCATCATAATAAACCACTAATATGTAGTGATCTAATGGTTCATCCTAATGATCATATTATACACAATATTGATGAGGACATTGACCTAGATCAATTCTCTCAAAAGAATGAATAGTTATATCTCTTAACCATAGAATAAAAAATACCTTAACATTAATAAATTGATTTATATTATTCATTTTAGAATAATATATCAAATGATTTAATGTTTCAATAATAGTTGAAAAAAAGAATGATTCATGATCCTTTCATAGTCCTATAATTTAAAACCTATATCGCATCATTTAGTTTCCATTTTATGCTTAATGTTTCCTGAATCCTTTGAAAGGGGCCTAGAAAACCTGTTTTTAGGCCATTTTATTTTATTTACATCACTTGATAATGTTAGATAGCACAATTTACCTACCATCCCATGACACCTCACCTATGCCTAACACCAAACTGCACTATATCCTTCAACTAGTCCTCTGATACCACTCTTTGATGACCCCTACCTCCCTAGTGTACCCCCCCTGTTAGAAATGGGAGAAAGAGTTAGAAACACTCGATTCCTACCCCCAATAGGGCCCGAGATGCTGAATAACACCAATAGTATAATAAAAACACTGATGCGAGGCATTACCCTATAATAAAACACACGTGGAAGAGCGAGATAAGGTATAAACCAAACCAATATTTATCAGACACCAATTTATATATGAAGAAGTCAAATTTCACATAAGTAATGACATGAAAGATCTTATACCACTACATGGTAAAACTATATGTACCATAAGAAAATTATGGGCAGTAGTGACCACAAATTACAAATATATCCATATAAAACCTAAACTATTAGTAATAACCCTAACATTTAATACACTAAAAATGAAATGAATAAAGTTTATATATATGTAGTATGAGTATAATAGTATACTCTTTATGACCATCCTTAGAGATTATAAGGAAAAATGAGAATAAAGAAAACTAACAAATAGAGAAAAATAATTGAAAAAAACTCATAATATAAATATGTATACAATTGTATTAGCCTTACCATGGATACTCAATAGAAGAATGAAATACAACATCATATAATAAACAAAAAAATATCATTCTTAGTCCCCTAACACTTCACCTATGTTTTTCGTCTATTACCCAATGCTGAACCACCTAAGAATCACTCTCCAAAAGGCTATCTCATAGGAACCTAGGAGAAGTTCCACAACATGCACCTCATGAAACAACCCACCACATCCATTTGACCAAAATCATCAAGTTAGTTTTTGGGATCCTCGAAAAACCATATGGCATGTATCATACATTTAGAATTATACCTAAAACTATCTTATCCCATACACCATGTATGTATCATCAATCTATCACATCATATACATGTTATACATTTAATTGTCCATTGGAATCAATATAATGAACAAATGTGCCAGATGTAACCAGAAGCCAATAAAAACCTATATAAACATATAAGGGGTAAACTATCCACTATGAATCTTAGTAGAAGAAACTACAAATAGAATAGAGTGGATCCCAAAGGATTAGTCGGTCATCAATACTTTCATATGGATACATGGGAAACACCACCAGGACTCATGATCCCTGGGATGTATGTTTCTTTAAATGATAGGGTGAAGTATCATATGAAAACAAAATATAACAATGATATAATATATCTCACAACCACACTCTGAGAATAAACTACTCTCAAACTCAACAGTTTCCAACATCTTTGAAACTATTATTTACCACTACTAAGACAAGATATACTATAAAAAAAATCATTTAATTAGCTACATTGAGTTATTTTATCTATTTCCAATATTTTCAATTTACGTTAATTAATTCATCCACCATTAATTTACCATTATAAGATTCTTCATTCCATTTCATTAAATCAAAATAAAGTTTCATGCCCTCCAGAACTATGAAAAATAATCCCATGTATTCAAATAAATATAACCTTAGCATTGTATCCCGTATGATCCAACCCCATGAGATTAACATTTAAAAATTTATTAACCAAATTACTTTAAATTTTACTAGGTACTCTTGGAAAACATCCAATGCTAGAAAAAATGGTATACAACCAAGAACACCCATCTGGAAAGAGGAGTGGGTAATGGAATGATGATAAAAAAACAACCTGTATGTCATCCAAAAAACATAATAAAACACGAATATATCTTTCATATCAAAGGTGGGGTGTAAAATTAACATGTACTGTTAACATATGTGTCCTTACTAACACCCATTAGCATTTGTCGATGCATCCCGTCAACACAAGAGTTAAATGTTTCCACAACAATCTAGCCTCTCTTCCCCATATTCAACTAAAATAGTACATGGTCAGACATCCTAGGCTCACGTCAGATTCGGGACTCCCCACATAATATCATAAGAGTTGTTTATAGATAACGTCAAAAGTATGAGGTAAATAACAAAACTACAGGGCTATTAGTCCTAAATAAAGGCATTCAGCCTTCACACACAAAATTCCCTCATAGCTCCAATGAACAAGGAACTACAAATTTTCAAACAACAGGTAAACTCAGGACATATAAATTCATTATCAATTATCAAAAAATGGTACTTATTCCATCATTAATAAACAAACTCATTATTTATAGTTTCCAACTACGGGAAACCTAACCATCAATCTAGTTCAAGCTATAAGAAATTATTTAATCACATAACATAACATTCATTTAATTCGTTTACCAAAAAGTTTTTTACATTCATTACACCATTAATCATGTACATTGACACATGGAAGTTAATGAAATTTAAATTTTATTGAAACATTTCAACTACAATACACCAGATTCATTAAACATGAATATTTAATTCTTTATCCAAATATTTAATAATTAATTCTGGATTTAGGTTCATTACCAAATCCACATGCTATTCCGAGCAATAAAATCACATCATAGATACCACATTATTTAGAAAAATTAGAGTAAAATCATTATATGATACAAAAAGACACATCACCATGTGATCAATACCAATTAATTAATCTGTTTCATGTAATTATTAGCTTAATTACAATGGAATCCAATGTGATATATCATTCTGAATTTTCACCACTCATAAATAAAAGATATGAAATTAATCCCATAGATATAAAAGGGTGTAAATATTGTTTTCCTGAGAAAACACCAACATCATAGATCCCACCACCTCTTCTATACGAACTACATCTACTGGAGGATGTCATGACAAAAACATGCCAAAAAACATAGAGTCAAACTCTTTTAGAATCATGTAGATCAACCTACATCATGTTGAAATTAGAAATAGTAGTAAATAGATAGAAGAAACCAAAATAACGGTAGATTATATATTGGATATAATATGGATCAAAGGAGGAATATATAGATCGATTTAAGACAATAGGATCCACAAAACATAATAGAGGGGGCTTCTGAGCCTCCTGTAATTCGGAGAGATGTGATATAACCATATTTTTTGATAATACCAAGGGGAAGAATGTGTTTAAATCACAATTCATCAAATATTTACATGATTTCCAATCACCATTAATTTATTATAACTATTAGGGTTTAGTTTCGACCAAAAAACATGCCAATTTTTTTTAAACCATGATTCATTACACGTCGCAAAACCCACAGTCATGTTTTGTAACATTACCTGGTTTGAAATATACCTACTTCCATAATTAATAATCAATGTCCCGAAAAAACACATTTGAGTCTCCTCTAAGAACCTTGGTAATTGTAAAATCACAAAGAGTCAATCCAAATGGATATGGGACCTTACATAAGAAGTTCACGAGGCTATGAGTGAGTGGTATTTGATAGGATTATTATTTAACCCACATATAGAAGTTAAGGACCACTGTGTAAAATCTGTATTCACTTCACTATAAGAGACCTATTTACTACTATATAATGTGGGGATGATGATGTTTTACCATCCCAAGGTATTAGTGAAAAGAGAGAGTGTTTTAGGAATGAAACTCCAAACCTTTTGGTTTATTGACGGTGATGATATATTTTTAATTCATAGATGAATTTGGTTACCAAAAAATATAAGAGAGAAGTTTGTTTTTGGGTCATATTCCATTACAGTTTTATAAAAAAACTACTTTAATGATGTTGTACCATGATTTAAATCTCTAATATTTTTAGACTCATATGAAAAGAGAGATGAATTTTTCTACATGATGTACCCCATTTTTGTAGGTTAATGTCGAACAATAGTGAATATTTTTAATTTTATTGTTGTTAGCCATTACTGATTGGAAATAGAAAGGCATCACCATTGATTTTTTAGTGTCTTATATGGATCCCTACAAGGTAGCGACATACAATTGGTGATCGTTGACAGACTAAATGGTCTCCAAATTCATGTCAAACTTGGGGAACATTTTCATAGATGAAATTGGGAGATAATATTTTAGGGATATTTTAATCATTGAGGTCCTTCCATCTAATTTATTATCAGAAAATTAAAATATGATCACATCATTGTTCTAGGATGGGTTATAGAAGGAACTCAATTCATTTTTCATTCTGAGTACAACCTACCGCACTGTAACTAGTGGCCAATCGCACCATAAAATATAGGTGGTAGATGAAATGTATAGAGCATGTTCCCTTGATTTGGGAGGTTCTTGATAGGAACATACACCTATTACATATTTTAGATAAAATAATTTATTCTATGTGATTGTATAGATTGTATAGTACGAGTCCTTGTATGGTATTTCCATCCGTTCACACCCAAAGTGATTAGAGGTATGTTTGATAATGCTAATATGACCTCATTGTGATTATGAAACATCTGATATAGTATATCATATCAATAATAATATAAATAAATCCCAGTCTAAGTAGATTGATTGTAATACTCAGTTCTTGTGAAGTCTAGATATTTATGTGGGACATCAGTTCTACATGAATATTTCTCTTATATAGGAATATATATGGATTAATTATCAGGCTAGGCAATCTCTTTTATATGAAAGACCATTCATGATCATGGAGTGTGTTATTGTGTTGTTTTTTAGTTAGTACATACACAAAGATACATGGGCATGCATTGTCCCATATAGTTATCTCGAAATCACATTAATTATTCCAAACATTCAAATAAATTATATCCTGATGAAATTCTATTGGATGTTAGTGATTTATTTGAAGATTATAAGGTTCATAACATTAATTTAATCATAAATGTTGTTTTTTGTAGGGTATATACACTTGTATGTTTTCTATGATATAATAACCATGTACAATATGAGAATAGGGAGGCAGATCTTAATATATGTTCTGAGTTCCCATAACTGAACACATATGATTCATAAACACACTCAGGGGGGAAAATCAAAGATGGGTTACTCATAGAAGGTTTGTTGTAAGGTCCCATATTTTAATAGAGGTATGTAAACTATTAAATTATATTCAAAAACACTATTCATATATAAATATAAATTTTTAAATGTAGTAATGATGTTTTCATTATTGTCATATCAATGGGGGATTCTAATATTCCTTATTAGAGATAATGGATGAGGACCATGGTTAGCGTCCATTTATTGAATTCTATGTGGCTCAACTAAGTTTCATCAATGTGGAGTAGATTAGTTATAAAAACCATGTGAGTGATATGTTATGACATTTAGAAATTGTGAAGACCAATTTCAAAATTGATCATCAAGGGTGCATGGTTTCCACATTGTATGGAATAACATGTGGAAAAACCATATTCCATGTCCATGTCTTTAAAAATATAAAAATTTACTTTGTGTCATCTATGTATTTAACCCCAAATCCTCCCTTAATCTCCCCATCCTAGATTCTCATCCCTAGGTGTAACTATGACAACCCTGCTTTTTTATTACATAATTAAAAAAAACTTATTACATAAACATTACATGATACAACATAGAAGATTGAGATATCTAGTTTCTTTGGGTCATATGATAATTACATAACAACATAAATCATTAAATACAACATCTTTATTTAAAAACATTCATTACATGACCACTACATTCCCTCGTACATAGCATTGCATGGGATAACCTGAGGACATGCATAAGAAAACGGTGAGCTATAAAGCCCAGTAAGGGAATACTCATGGAATATCATGAGAAATACAATACATGTTAGAAAATAGGCTTATCAATATAGTACAAGAGAAGCTCAAAAATAATGTCATGATAATGCATGATAATCATAACATGGATATGTGGGAACAACACTTATCATGGAATTAGCATGAGCCAAGGCTCATTGCACATGGAGCATGAGTAAATACTTATTTCACATGAAGCAAGATTAAAACCTCATTTCACTTGAATTATCATGTTTGAACACCCATTACACATGACATATCATGATACTATACTTTACCTATTTCATTGGAGTGCTATAAGGCCGCACCCTTCTTTAACATTTCGTTTCATGCATAAGTGTTCCACATGGATCTTATAACATGGATTCATAAAAAATTATCATTTATTCCATTATAAAAGAATGTGGAATTCATAAATGAATCATTACAATAAATAAGTAAATTTTCATTAACATGAATACCCTTGATAGAGATATGTTCATGGAATTCAATACACAATGACATTGACTTGGAAAATCAGTGTAGTTTTGGCAACATAACAGTGTGACGTAAGAATCCATAAAAATGGTCGATGAGAGAGAAAGTGGTGTCTAATCATATGTACATGAAATGGACAGTAAGGGGGGTCATATGTATAAATTTACAAAAAAATTTAATGGAATTTAGATGCCTAATACAAAATAATTACTTGGATGTAAACAAAGAGAGGGAAATCCCTCACGGAATTTTGGCATAGTAACAGGTGTACATGGGATGCATTTATTGAGAGGGAAATGGGTCTAACATCATTAAAACATAAATAGGGAAGTATGGGTTATGTGAGAAACCATACCCAAACATTTAAAATTGAAATTAAATGGGAATAACAACCTTAAGAAATTAGACATAATGAGAAAGGATGAAAAAACCCTTACATGGAAGTGTGCTTCCAAAGTCTTAAGAGGGGCTTGAGAGAGGCCTATTAGGTTCTTGGGGCACCCTGTGAAGATTCATGAGAGTGTAGGTCAGAGGTTAGATGATCTCCAAAGGCTTTGAGTGAGTAGGAAGTTGTAGATTGTGTGGGATTATAAAGGAAAGGGGCGAGAATTCTTTATTATTTAGGTTTGGGACAACTCACATTAAACTAGTCCATGCCACAATACAACCCTTGGTTTTTTCCAATTGTTTTTGGAAAAGGGAGGTGGAAAAAAATTATTTTATAAGGCCAAAGTACGAACTTCTTAAAATAATGGGGATTATTATGTGGAGGTGAGTCACACTCCCAAGGAAAACAATTTAAAAAGTCAAGATGTTTAATTAGTATTGAAGGTTACATTAATTCATTGTAAAATAAGTCAAAAAAACCCAAAACCATAGTATATTAATGTTATAACATATATTGTCAGAACATAAAGCTTATAGTATTTTATTACGTCACTATTGGGTCATTATTATATCATAAAACGCATTATATATTTAAATGGTATTTAATTATTACCCAAAAATTTGACTATCTTTGAAAATTAGGAAAAATTCACCAATTGATAATTTCGACATCCTGATTCCAAAAATAATAATCATTTTATCTAAATCAAAATAAAAATATTTTAATTTTAACTTTTAAAATAAAAACCAACATTTATCTAAAATTCATGGGTTTTGACAGAAATGGCTTCCAAACCATAATACAAATTAAAATTGCATTCATAAAATTATATGATAATTTATATTTAATAAAAATTCTTGTAATAATAATAATAATATTTTATTAAAATGCTATTTAATTAAAAAATCCATTAATTCATCAAAATATATTTCTTAGTTGAACATTAACTAAAAATACTATTTGTTATTTAAATACAAAAAACTATTTACAAGGTTACAAAAATAAAATGAAAGTATATTCATTATTATATACACATAAATTATACATAACCATAGTAATAGGGTCTTCTTACAATACAGCTTATAACACCCGCATAAGAACAAAGTGTAAGGTGTGTGATGGTGACAGACTCATGGGGTGGCTCAGATAACATTTCTTGGGTTGTAATCTCTATCAACATTCATTTCTATCGTAGGTGGTCCCACTCAATCTTAACACATTCAACCTTGGCTAGGGTTTGGTCAAGAGAAAAGCCCAATGACACCACCCCCATTCCGAGCTTTGAGAAATTGGATTCGTATGGGCGCGTCTTCTAGATGAAGTCATCACTTCCTCTGTTTGAGTTAATTTGATTTTTTAAAGAATTATATTTATACTAATAATGTGATTACTATTCAACCACTATATTAGGAATGGTACCAATTCTTAACATAAAACCAAATAATTTGACATTTTATATAAAAATTTTACATAGAGAAGGATTTAATTAGTTCAAGAGGTGTTTCCAATAATTAATGTTTGGGTTGTTTCAATATCCCCCCCTTAAAAAAGCTCACCCATGATATTTTCATTTCCCACATTAAAATAAATGTGGGTAACTCTACTTCATATTTTAATCTAATTCCCACATCACTTCTTCAAAGCTGTGGTTTTGCCAAAACACCTTAACGAGGGGCATTGTCTTATTTAGTAGAACATTTTATCTATGATCTAAGATATTTATTGGTTGCTCCTCATAAGAAAGGCCATCACCTAACTGTACCACCACTAAAGAGAGTACATGTGAAGGGTCCAGTATGTACTTCATTAAGATGGATACATGAAGGACATCATGTAATATTTCTATGGTAGGTGGAAGTGCTAGTCGATTGGCCACAACCCTGACATGATTAAGAATCTTGAAGGGGTCGATGTACCTTGGACACAACTTCCCTTTCCCTCCACACCTCACGACATTCTTCCATGAAGATATGTGTAGAAATACGATGTCTCCAACTTTAAACTCATTGTATCATTGATGGTGATCTTCATAACACATCGGTCGACTCTGGGATACCTTGATATGTTGCTGAATGGTTTTTACCTTATCCAATAATTCTTTAACCATTTCTGGTACCAGTAGCTTACACTCACCAACCTCATCCCAACATGTCAGTGTTCTGTACCTTTTCCCATAAAGGAATTCATATGGTTCCATTTGGATGATCGACTGGAAAATGTAATTATAAAAGAACTCAACCAGAAGAAGATATTGATCCCAGACTCCTTTAATGTCCATTGAGCATGCTCCAAACATGTCCTCAAGTGTTTGGATAGTCCACTCAGATTGGCCATCAGTTTAATGACGATAGGTCTTATTGAAGTTCAATTCAGTATTTAGAGCATGTTGAAGGCTCTTACAAAACCTAGAGGTGAATATTGGATCTCGATCGGAAATAATAGATAGTGGTACTCCATGCAGCCTTACCAATTATCTGATATATATCTTCTCTAGTTGATCCAATGAGAAATCCTCCCGAATAGAAATGAAATTTTTATCCTTTGTAAGATGATCCACAACAACATAGATTTCATTGTTTCCATTGAATGTCTTCAGAAGTATGGTGACAAATTCCATAGTGATGTTCTCCCATTTTAATTTTGGTATGGGAAATGGTTGCATCATCCCCTTATACTTCTACCTCTCTGCCTTCATTTGCTGACACACCAGCCACATTGATGTATATTCAAAGATCTCCTTATTCATATTATCCCACAAATAATTCCCTCAGAGATCTCAATACATATTTGTGTTTCTTGCGTGAATAAAGAAATTTGAACTATGTACATCATCCAAAAGTTTATTCTTCAGCTCCGTACTTGATGGAAGACATATTCTTTTCCCAAATCACACAATCCCTTCTTCATTATCATTAAACTTTGACGATTTCCCTATTCTGATAGCTTCCACTTTTTTTCTGAATTCCCACATCAACATTTTGAGAATCTATTATCCTTTCCAAAAGTGATGGTTGAGCAATCATTTTTGAAAGGATTGATGATGTTCCCTTATTTATGATTCCATTTTCCTTCTTCATCAAATCAAAGAATATTGGATCCTTTTCATTTCTCATCAATGATAGAATCGTTGGGTCCTTTCTACTTAGGGAATATTCCACCTTGTTCACTTTCCATGGGTGGTAATTGATTGAGTAGTCAAAGTCTTTGATCATCTCTAAACATATTTATTGGTGTATGTTCAACTCATTCTGTGTGAATATATACATGAGGGTTTTGTGGTCCGTATATATTTCACACTTCTCCCAAAATAAATAATGCCACTAAATTTTCAAATAGAGGATCACTACAGCCAGCTCAAGGTCATTTTTTGGATAGTTCTGTTCAAGACCATTAATTTTCCTTTAATAATAGGCAATGACTTTGTAATTTTGTATCAACACACATCCCAGGAACTTCTCCGAAGGATCACTGAATTCCATAAAATGTTTTCCAATTGTGGGTAATGTGAGAACAGGTGCATTGATAAGCCGCCTTTTTTACTACTTGAAGCTTTCTTCACATTCATCACTCCATGAAATCTTTACTCCCATCTGAGTTATCTTGGACAGAGGGTTGGGAAATCATGAGAAATTTCTCACAAATCGTCGATAATAACCAGCTAATCCCAAGAAACTATAGATATCTGTTACAGATGTTGGCCTCCGCCACCACTCAATTGTATCAGTTTTTTAGGGTTCCACAGATATCCCCTTGATTGTGATGATATGGCCCAAGAATGAGACCTCCTTTAACCAGAAATCACACATGTTGTACTTTTCATAGGGATTCTCCTTCCACAATGTCTCTAGTACATATCTCAGATGCTCCTCATGATCCTCCATGGTTTTCCAGTATATCATAATATCATCTATAAAGACTACCATAAATTTGTCAAGGTAATCTCTAATAACTATATTCTTTAAGCCTATGAAGATTTCTGGAGAATTATTGAGATTGGAAGTCATTATTATGAATTTATAGTGCCCATATCTTGTACGAAAACAAGTCTTGGGGATATCATCCTTATTCACCCTTACATGACAATATCCCGACCAAAAATCCCAATTAGAGAAGTATGGTTCTCCAAAAATCTTATCAAACAAGTCATCAATTCATGGGATAGGATACATGTTATTTGTCGTGATCTTTTTGAGCACATGATAATCGATGAAAATGCGCATTGACCCATCCTTTTTCTTGAGGAACAGGACTGGTGCACCCCATGGTGAAGCACATGGGCATATAATACCTTTATCCAGATTCTAATGTAGTTGTTTCTTCATCTCCTCAAGATCCACAACATTAATTATATATAGAGTCTTGGTTATTGGGAATGCCCCAGGTATATGATCAATTGAGAATTCAACTTCTCTTCTAGGAGGAAGACCAGACAAATCCTCGGGATGCACTTCAGCAAATTCCCTCATAATAGGAATGTATTCTAGGATGGTTGCCTCCTAAGACTCAATCATCTTAGCTGGATACAAATTCTCATAGGGAAGTAATATCCACACTAGAGATGATGGAGTTAAAATCTATTTATCTTCCTCCTTGCACTTGTAATGAATCGGGGGTTGATTCTCCATATTGAGGCTGATTTCCCACTCATAGAAATTTATGTTGGCTCTAAATAAATAAAGTAAATACATTCCAAGATTCACATAAAATTCCACCATAGATAGTATGAAGAGTTTCACCGAGATGTTTTATCCAATGATTATGATAGTGGAGAAGTTATATTCATGGGATACAATGATTCCACAATTTTCCGTACTCACTGGAATCTTCACATCCATGATTTGTTGCGGTGTTGGTATTGTTCTACAAAAAATTAGAGATATAAAATAATGCGTATAATCTTAATAAATTAGTACGTTCACCATTCATTATTGAATAACTTGCGTACTTGTCACCATTTTGTTTTCAGGGTTCACTTCGGTAGTGGTGATGGAAAAAGAAAGCCCTTGCTGCTTTGGATGTTGTTTGTTTCCTTTGAAAACCCTTGTCTTAGGGCACTGATTTGCAGGATGCCCTTTTTTTATTGTAGTTGTAGAAATGAACCATACTTTCAGGTTCAAACGACGAATTTCCCTCTTCTGTTGAAGAAACTAATCTTTCTTGACGATAGTTAATAGCCTGGTTCCCATCTCTTCCACACCTAACGCATTTCCTCGTCTCCTACAGGCAATTTCTAGGGTGCTTATTTCTGCACCATTGGAAAGTGGGGTGCTGGATCTTTTTAGCACTGTAGGATTTATACATCGGACCACCAACATTGAAGTCCACCTTATGCTGATTATTCCCATGATACACCTATGATTTTCCGATCACTATTTCGACCTTGAGGGTACATCAGACAATTTCATCATAGCTGTCGAAGTTGGGGATTTCCAGCACTTTCCACAGGCTAGGTTTCATCCCACCAATGAAGTGGTCAACCTTGTATTCATGGGTAACGAAAAAGGAAAAAGTGTATCGTGCAAGCATTTTGATGTTTTCCTCATATGCTTCAATAGATATTTTGTCTTTTTTATTGAGGTCAAGGAAGTCCCTTTCCATCTAAAGTCGAAGGGTGTGCAGAAAATATTTATCGAAAAACATATTCTAGAAATCCTTCCATTCCAACTCCTCGATCTCCTCCTCAGGCTTTGTACTTTTGATCAACATCCACCATTGATCAACATCACCCTCCATACGATAAGCATCCAGGAGAACCTTATTTTGTTAAAAATATTGATGGATGGAGAAGATCATTTCAATGTAATTGATTCATTGTTAAACAATTGAGGGATCAAATTATCTATTAAATGTAGGAGGCATTTGTCTCATCAAGCTCTCGATAGAGAATTATACTTTTTTAGAACGAGTTGAATTTTCCCCTTGACCCATGTTTCTATTCAAAGTGTGACATAGCTGAGAGAGAAGTGTGAAAATGTTCATGATTCCCACTCCCATTATATTGGGCATCTCCTTAGTACATTTATCACATTGATCATCACATTAGTTTTTATCCTGAGTCCTCCTATTGCCAGCCATTGGCTGGAGAAAAAATTTAGGGGAAATACATAAAGGGTAATCTAAAGACAAAACTAATGACTTATAAATAAATTTTATTTCATTAATATATGAATCTATTGGCTTTAGTCTATGTTATCTGTGATCTACTTTCTAACATATATTCTCAGTGCATTTTTTTATCCCCTAATAATGGTTCATAATAAGCTTGTGAATTTACCAAAGAATATCCCTTGGGAGTGTCTTAACCAAGAGTGCAGAAAGACCCATTTTTGTGCACTAGTTCCCAATCAAGACTAGCTCAAAGAGTTGTTTTTGGGTTTTACCCCTATGATACATATGTGCTAGAGCCGGCTCTAACTGATCGTATTCAGACATGGATGTATTTGATTGATAAACCACATACTCAATACCCACCAAAACATAGGGATGTTTTTATTATACATAGGCTTGTCTCTAATTATTTACTTGGGTTTTATAATCTAAATCCCAAAAATAACTAAACCTATCCTCTGATATAACTATGACAACCCAACTTTTTTATTACACAATTAAACATAATTAATTACATAAACTCCATTTGATACAACATAAAAGATCAAGAGGGATAGTGTATTTGGGGAGTGGGATCATTACATAATAACTAAAAACAATAAAACAAAATATCTTTATTGAACATTTACTTTACATGACCACTACATTCCGTCGTACTTAGCATTCCATGGAATAACCTGAGGGCATGCATAAGAAAAGGGTGAACTATAAATCCCAGTAAGGGAATAATCATGGAATAAAATGAGGAATACAATAAATGATAGAAAATAAGTACATAAATATAGCACAAGAGAATCATAAACATAAATTCTTGATAAATCATGATAATCATAACAACTAAGTGTGGAAACAACACTTAACATGGAATTATCATGATCCAAGTCTCATTGCACATAGATGATGAGAAAATACTCATTGAACATGAAGCATGAGTAAAACCACTTTGCATATGAATTATCATGAGTAAACACCCATTACACATGAAACATCATGATACTATACATTACACAATGCATTTGAGCGGTATAAGGGTGCACCTTTCTTATACATTTCATTTCATGCATAAGTGTGCCACATGGATCACAAAACATGGATTCATAAAACATCATCATTTATTCCATGATAAATGAATTTGGAATTATTACATGGAAAATAAAAAAAAAATGTAAATGTTCATAAAGGTGAATAAACTGGATAGAGATATGTCCATTGTATTCACTACACTGTGACATTGTCATGGAAAATCAGTGCAATTTCGACAGTGTAATGGCGTGATATAAGAATTCAAAAAATTGGTTGATGATATGGAAAGGGGATTATCATCATATTTAAATGAAGTGGACTGTAAGGGGGTCATATTGATACATTTCCCATCTATTGTAATGGAATTTTGATCCATAATACAAAATAATTACTTGGATGTAAAATAAGTGAGAGAAATCCCTCACTGAATTTCGTCATAGTAACAGGTTTACATGGGAGGAATTTATTGAGAGAGAAAGGGGTATCCCATCATTCAAACATAAATAGGGAAGTATGGGGATGGTGTGAAACCATACCACAACATTTATGATTTAAATTAAAATGGAATAACAACATTAATAAAATTGTACAAAAATGAGAAACGAAGAATAATTCCTTACATGGAAGTGTGCTTCCAAAGACATGAGGGAGGCTTAAAAGAGGCTTCTTGGGAGCCTGGGGAATCTTTTGAGGATTATAGAGAGATTATGGAAGAGGGTGGATGAACTCAAAATTCGTTGAGTGAGGAGGAAGTGGAATCATGGGTTGGTTTATATAGAAAATGTGAGGGAATTATTTATTATTTAGGTTTGGGACAACTCACATTAAACTAATCCAAAACACAATCCAGCCCATGGTTTTTGCCCATGGTTTCTGGAAAAGGGAAGTGGAAAAAAAATTTATATGGCCAATGTCCTAAATTCTGAAAATAATGGGATTTCCTATGTGGAGGGGAGTCACACTTCCAAGGAAAACAATTTAAAAATACAAGATGTTCAATAAGTCTTGAATGATCCTTTAATTTGTTGTAAAATAAGTAAAACAAACCCAAAAACACATTATTTTAATGTTAAAACATATATTTGCCGAACATAAAGTTTATAGTATTTTATTACATCACTATTGGGACATTCTGATGTCATAAAACACATTATATGTTTAATAGTATTAAATTTTTACCAAAAAATTTGACAGTCTTAGAAAATTTTGAGAAATTCAATGTTGGATAATTTAGACGTCCTGATTCAAGAAATAATATTTATTTTATCTAAATATTTTTATAAATATGTTAATTTTCACTTAAAAAAATAAAGACTGACATTTATCCAAAATCCATGGGTTTTTTTTTCAAAAAAAAATGGATTTTAAACATTAATGAAAATTAAAATTTCATTCATAAAATTATACGATCATTTATATTTAATAATAATAATAATATTTTATTAAAATATTTTTTAATTCATAAATCCATCAATTCATCAGAATATATTTCTTAGTTGAAAAGTAACTAACCATACTATTTTTTCATTAAAAAAGAAAAACTATTTACAAGGTAAAAATAATAAAATGAAAGTATATTAATTATTATATAAAAAATAAGGTACATAACCATAGTTCTAGGTTTTTGTTACATAACCTCTTATAACACCAACATAAGACCGAAGAGTAAGGTTTGTGATGGTGAAAGACCCTTGGGGTGGCTCAGATAACATTGATCGGGTGGTAATCTCTATCAAATTCTATTTCTCTTATATGCAGTCCCGCCCGATCATAACATATTCAAGCTCGGCTTGAGCTTAGTCACGAGTGAATCCCAATGATGCCACCTCCTTTCCGAGCTCTAAAAAATGGAATTCATATAGGGAATGTCTACAGGATGAGGCCATTGCTTCCTTTTTCTAAGTAAATTGGATTTGTTAAATCCCTATATTTATACTAATTAGGTGATCATTTTTCAATGACTATATTAGAAACGATCATAATTCTTAACATAAAACAAAATAAGTTGAAATTTTATATTAAAATTTTACAAAAAGAGTCATTTAATTAGATTAATAAGGATATCCATTAATGAATTCTTGTGTTGTTATAGTAAGAACCCAATATTTCATAGTACGTTATCTCTCTAAAGTAATTTAATAGCTTTCACTACACGCTATATCGAGTTTGAACGCAACACAGCATACAAAACTATCCATTCAAAAATCCATTATGAATATTATTAACTACATTTTTAATTTTATGCACTCCATATAATTTAAAAATTTATATTATGTGTTTCATAGATATAATATAAGAACAAATTCAATTTTTATGATAAAATAATTATTTTTCAAAATATGAAATTTTACCACTTTTTAATGGGGAACCCCTTTTAAAACAAATATTTGAAACTTTTATATATTCAAATTGAAGAAACATACATCCTTTCTAGAAGCAGGATTTAAAAATATAGTTTGGATAATTTTTTTGAGATTTCCTGATAACTTTCATATTTTTATGAATAGTGAAAGATACTTAACATTAATTGAAAGCATCTTTTTTAATCAAAATAATTTATAGTGTTAAATTATAAATATGAGTGGTTTTGAATTATAATTTGATTATATATGACCATTTAATCTAATATTGTTCATTGGAAGAAACTTCACATTAAAATTGTATATAAACACATATCAATGTTTTGATATTTTTTACTTCTCCAAAACACACTTTCTAGTTTGGACGATGGGAATTACTGTAAAATTAATTAAAGAAACTAATATGATTTGAATTTGGTAAAATAGACATAATTTCTGAATTTTTAATATAAAAATTATATTTGGGTGTATTATTAGTATTTTTCTAAAATCCTTTATGTTTTGAGGAAGAGTAAAAATCACCGTGGATTATATAAAAAATAAATTTTCATTTAAATAAATTTTTATATATTTTTTTTCTTAACATAAAAATAGATTAATAATAAAAATATAAGTCCAATGTAATTCATTACATACATTTTATATTATGATTAGTAATATAAAATTTTATTGCTCTTTTTAATGTCTTTTACCACCCTTCTAGGAACATTTTCAAAATTGCATAAAACGTAATTTTAGTGCTTCGTTGAAATGAATTTCAAAAATCTGAGAGATATGATTGAAATTAGTTTGTAAAATGTGGTTTAATAAGACGAATATATTTTTTTGGTGAATATTAACATTTCAATTTTATTTACCACTATTAAAAGTAAATAGGGTAATTAAAGGTAAAAATGATATTATAATTACCCTAACACATGTCCTAATTATATTGGATAAGTTTTTTTCGACCAAAACCAATCATATGAATAAAATATGACCCACTTTGATCCACATGGATGGGATTGGGATATTTATTATTATTTTATTAAAAGAAGAGTTAAAAGTTTTAAATTAAAATTTTAATAACTAAACCATTTTTAATATAGGGTTATATGGAAGATAAATTTGAAAATAAATATTCATTAGTAATCTATAAATATTTCCTAGCTCATGATTTTTTATTAATATATTTTATTTATTAAATATTTAAATATAAGTATGACATAATGATGATGCATTAATTACCTTATTAATGAAGGATTAAAATAATTGATATTATAAATTTCCAAATAAATGTATATTGTGAATTTTGATGCATTAAACTATTTTTTTAGGTTAATATGACTTGTTGGGATTGATTTCATGTAATGTTTTCTAAGTAATCCTATTTTTTGGACATTCAGAAAAACCAAATACTAAATAGTGTCAAAATTGTCTTAAATGTGTTTTTTGAACACATAATATACTATTAAACGATATAATATTCCTCGAAATCTATGGTTCAAATAATGGAATAAAATAATTATAGATATTTCACTAATGAACCACTTGACGTTTTCTTGTCATTTAATAGTAAGTTTACTAACCATGTAATATAGAAATACAAGAAGACATTGTAAAAGTTGATCTATTTAACTATTAATTTAATCTAAAATATAATGTTAATATGGAGAGTTAAACCTATATACAACCTATGTTTTGAGAGTATTTAGATCCATCCCCACCATAGCCTCCAAAAAAAATCATTTTTGAGCAATTATAAACAGATAATTATTTTATAATAAAATAATATTTCAATCTTTTCCTAAAGTGACTCAAACCTATCTTATAAAAGGGTTCTTCCCATTCATTCAATATCACACCTCCAAAGCCATTTTTTGTGGGAAACCCAAACTCAAATATCCTCCAATGAACCCTCACTTAAACCTATAGGCCTTAAATTTATAATAAAGCCCTCCTATGTAACCCTTTTGATCAAATAAAACGGAAGCACCCGAATAATAGGTAATAATTTTATCACCTCTTTCGAAGTTCTTTTCTTCTTACATGTATTCTTTATTTGTTGTTTATAAACCAAAATAGTAACTAAAATACCTTCTAAATACCATGATGTTATTAAAAATATGGAACAACCATATTCATTATTCTATCCATATTATGAATGACAATGTAACTATTCATGCATATGTACGGCTTACCATCTCTATATAGTGGTGTAGTTTGACATTCTACACTTCATTTTTTGTATATGTATAATAATGAGTATAATTTATGTATATAATAAATATAACTTGTAAATTATTTTTATAAATTATATAACATCCAATAACATATGATTTCACCATTAATATAATGTTATTTTTTCTTGTCTGTATGTACAGATTGACATCTCCATGAATGCGATGTGATTAATTCCCCATCGTAAGCATTCATGAATAATTTTTATTTTTTATTAAAATTAAAGTTCAGGAAAATAATATCATTCTGTATATGAATCCAACACATTCAATCCATAACAACCATGACTTACTTAACATAGCATATAATGGAAAACGAATCAGTTAACACACGAAACGCGAATACTACTGAAATATTATTTACAATGAAAAATTAGAAGATCATATATGATATAATATTTATGTATGTGTTTATTGTTTAATTTAATAACAATTATTTAACAATTATATAGTAGTCTAACATACTATCAACTAAGGATAAGAACAAGGTAAGGGTTAATTTTAAAATCTCTTTATTTTCTGAGGTTGTTTAGATGTATGAATCTAATTGGAAACCATTATCATCATAATCCAGGTTTCATAAAAATATATTTCATGAAATTTTTAATATTTACTAGATTATGTTTTAAATTAATGTATACCCTGGTTTTACTTTTTATAAATTTTTTTGAAAGAAATACTTCCTCCGTTTTCAAACAAGGTACTTTATGAAATTTTCGACAAATAATGTTATGAATGTTTTTTAACTTACATGGTGGGTGCATCTACTTTACACCATTATAACACCATGTAAGAATAAATTTAAATCTTATTATAATATTTTCAAAATATATTTTTTCTTATATAATTATGTGAATTTTTAATTACATCAAAATAGAAAGAGATATTTCTCTTAAATGGTATTGATTTCATCAATTTCAAAATACATTGATGGATTTTACAATTTTTTTATGTTGATTTTTTATGATACAAAATTCCATATTTTATTGGATGTTTGGTGATATGTTTGACTATGGATGTGTTATTTTTATACCATTCCTTGTTTACGGATAATGTATTAAAATTTCGTATTCTATTTTTAATATTAGTGATAGTGTTATGTTTCAACTGTTTCATATGAGGAATGAATTGGACATAGTAACTCATGGGTGGAGCCCTCTATAGCTCTTAAATTCATCGGTAGGTATGATGAGACAAAATAATGTCTTGGAACAAGGCTTTGACAAAATATTATTTTCCCAAACAATGTGGTTATGATGTCCGACATTATGCATTCTATCATTATGAAATTAGATATTGATATTACATGTGATTATTCGACTAATAAAATATCCATCTGAATAAATAAATGGAATTATTTGATTTATATTTTCCATATTATACTAATATTTATTTGTGAAGGGATATTGTTTTAGAATTATAGATTTTGTTAAATGTTTATGCTTATATATGAATGTTTCTACTCTATTTTTATCCTTACTGAGCATCTGAGCTCACCTATTTCCTATTTTATCTTTCTCCCAGGATGTGAAGAAGTATATTATGATTATCCTAAAGGGGATATGAGTTTATTAAAATGGGACACAAAGCTGTTTCTTTATTTCATGATGTCATGTAAAATTTATGTATGTATCTAGTACATCCAAGTATACTAAAGAAATTGGTCATTCTAGTCATGATATCTTACGATCATGCAATTGTTATGCAACAATGTACCAAATATGGGTAACATGGGTCGAGGTGTTACAGTTGGTATCAGAGATGTTTAGTACAATCCTTGGAAAGTATATTTAAAAAAACACTAATTAGAAAACATTACCCTAAGATAGACTTTCAGGATTAATAATGTAGAACATCCTAGAATTCGAGTAATGTAGAAATTTTATTAATTTGTCCTACAAAACATCCCTATTTGGATACGGGTAGGTAGAGGTGGCTCTAGCCCAAATCAATCTTTGCAGTAAACCTTGAAAACACTACTTTTAGATAGAATTTAAGGAGAACTAGTGCACGTCACCGAGATTTGATGCACTCGTATTTATGACACTCCTGGGGGATATGCTTAAGATAATTCACATTTTATTTAAAATCCATTATGAAGTATTTATGAGAAAATACCTACTCAAAGAAAACATTTTTATTGTGATTATGGATTATATGCATAAACTTCTTATGTTCGGTATTTTACTAGTTTGAAATTATGCATTGTGATTCATAATTTAACCTGGCATATGACATTTTTTAGAAATGGTTCCTAGTAGAAAGAATGATAACTGAAGAAATATCCATGATCCAAAGAATAAGAATGGTTATATCTCTCAATATTTTAATCAAACATTTAGAAGGGAATTAGTTCCCCACATATTCTCATCTTATAGAGAAATAGTATCATGTGTTAATAAGAGAAGTAATGAATTAACTGAGTCTTGTGTCTTTGAAGGGAATCTAGAAAATGAAGGGATGGTAAAGAGAATAATGGATAAATGTAAGAAGGGAAAGAATGATTTTACTATATGTGATAATTGTGGAATTAATCACCTTGGTAAATGCATGAAGGGAATATACGATTATTATATTTTTGGAGAAAAAGGACACTAAGTACCTGATTGTAAGGGAAAAAAATATATTCAAATGTAAAATGCATCATCTGCAAGGAGTTGAGATAGTACACGAATCTATGTCCCAATCATCAGAGTATAATGAAAATGATGCTATTGGAAAATAATCAAGTTATTATACTACCACAGATGAAGAGGAATAATTATTGTTCTGATATTTTTAAGAATGAATTATTTCATTTCTGTGTTGTATCAATGATGTATAGGTTATATTAATTCTGGAAGTAAAATAGTTTTGTACTTTACTACTATTTTATTATCGATTTGAGATTATATAGTACTACGAAAAGTGAATCAACAACAAGTTAAAATTTTATAAAAATACATGGTTTAAAGAAAGATAATCCTTAATATGGTCTTGATACTATGATATGATTTTGGAATAAGAAATAGTTGATTTGGATAATTTATATTGTATATTATCTACTACGATGCAACTGATTAATGGTTTGTTTATTCCAACATTGTTGGAGTATTCAAAATTTTTGGATATACGGAATATATCTTGTATTCTATATGAAAAAAACGAGCATGAAGGTAATTAATAAGGTTTTATGGTAATTCAACATGTTACCAATTTTTAAATATATGATGAAGGTACTGACATGTTATTATGTGGAAAAATAGATCTTCATTATGTTATGTTGACCTTCATTATAATGTTTTGGACAATAAGTTTTGACAGAAGTATTTTTGATAAGTCTAAAGATTTGAATGGATTATGTCGGACATTGGATACAACGGTTTAATGTTAAAACATTTATTAAGACTATTTTTGGGATTTTTATATAAAAAGGACAACCTTAAGGTCGGACGACAACACATCGCGTCTGGTAAGGCCGCGAGACTTGAACCCGCAATAGAAAGGCGACAAGGGTGCATCACCTACCACTAACTTACGTGATGTCCTGGTTTGTATAATGTGTTATTTTAAATGATATGAATGATGAATTATAAATTCATTTTTTAAACACTATAAAATTAGGATAAGTAGATTTTTTTTATTTTTAATATCTTTTGGAGTGAAAGATGAGTTTGTGGTGGAAATTATTTAAATGGCGGAACTCTACTTGTCAAGTATTAATTTATTCTGTGGGGAAATTAATTCATAAATTTTATGGAATTAATCTTATAACCAAAACTATTTAATCCTAATGCCTTATGATTTGATGAACCATTGATATTTTAAGTCATCATATATTTATGGATTTGAGGCCCTCAATTTTCTATTTATTGTTACCTTGTTTGTGATTGATGACCTCAATCACTCCAAATAAATATTTATGTTTTCTCTCTACTTATGTCTCTCAAATTTCCACCAATGATCTAGTATTATAAATCCTAATTTGGTGGTGAAATTTGAATTTCCATTTCCATAATATTACGATTAAATTTTACTAACCTTATTTCTGATTTGGGTTTTCTATTAAGTTATTTTATATTTTTATCCTTTTATATTTAAAGAACAATTTCAAATTGTGAGGATGCAATTTATTAAAAGAGTGAAGATTGTAACACCCCCAGATGTCATAGTATATAACGCGTCGAGATTTTTCTTGTGGTTTCCACTGTATGATGGTTTTTCATAAATCAATAAAAATTTAAATTTTTAGTCATGGTTTGTTATCTTTTAAAAGTAATTCAAAATCTCGCGCTACACGCAACACTGAATTTGAATGCAGCACGACTTTCCAAACTAGTCGTTCAAAAAGTAGTTATGAATTATATTATCGAAATTTTGAATTTTATATAGTCCATATAATTTTTGCATCAATATTATGTGTCTCTTATACATAATATAACAGAAAATGTAAATTTTCAAATAATATAAGTATTTTTTAAAAAATAAAAACATAGCACCTTTTAATGGTGAACCCTTTTTAAATCCAATATTTGGCACTAGTATATATTCAATTTGACAAAATGAACTTCCAAATTATAATAGGGACAAAAAAAATTGTTTGTATAATTATTTGGTGTTTTTCTAATAAGTTTTATATTTGGATGAATAGTGAAAGATACGAAATTTTAATTAAATACAACTTTTTTAATCAACCACTTGATCCTTGGTATGATTTGTAATGCATCATATACGAGATGACCAATCGATGTGGAAGTTCAGGTAATTATTATAAAGGTAACCATTAGAGATTATATGATCCTTACTTTTGAGGTAATTATGGGTTATTATATGTTATGATGGAAAATGAAAGACATGAGATAAACATGAGGTTAAAATATGTTATGATCATTTTTGAAGATTTTATCTCGTTTTGGGGAATGTTTTGAGAATTATATAGTTTTGGAAAAAGGACAACACGCAGACCATGTGACAACCTGTCGCGTCGGACAAAGCTATGAGAATCGAACCCACAACCAAAGTGCGACTGATATTTATCGCCTACCACTGGACTACGTGAAGTCCCTGGTTAGATTGACTAATTATTTTTAGTTAGATGATTTTTGGAATCAAGAGTCAGTTTATTTTGGGTTATCTATGGAAATTATTAACCTGTCATCGAGGATATGTGATTAGGTTAATTACTTTTCAATATGAGAATTTAAGAGAAACTGATGTTGTTTGGAGATAAATGTTACGATTTAACTTGGAAGACAATGTGACTAAATCCATCAAATATTTGGGTTTCAATATTAGTTTGGTTTACTTTGAAAAATTTTATGGAAAAATTGTTTATCGAATGGTCCTCGTTGAACTTTGGGTTTTGTTGGACAAATTTTGGAGATTAAGAATAGATTTTCTTTTTATAAAGGGTTATCCTTTTCTGGATTATCTGATCTTGTACAGACCATTTTGGTTTTGGTTTTGGTTAATCTCTAAAGACATGGGAAGTATATAGTTCTATTTTGTATATTAGGTGATTCTCTGGAAGTTGATTATAGTACTCTTAATGCGAACAAGTCTTCCTAAAAACTCATCTTTTGGAGAAAATATGAGTTTGATTAAGGAATCTAGTAAAAGTTGAAAGTCTACGTGACATGTAGGTATGTTTCATTATGATTTAGTTAAGCTCAAAAAATATATTCCTCAATGAAGAGTAACTTGAAACAAAAATGTTGTCTATTAACTTTTCCTACTAGGGAATCGAATAATGTTTAACCCACCACAAGTTTGTGATTTTCTTGTGGTTAAGTTTCTCCTAAACAAGTTTTCTATCACTCTCCATCAGAACATGACCCTATGTTTTCTCCTCCATGTCCATGTTTTCCTACATGGAATCCTAGTATGGGTTAACTCGGGTGACCTCTGTACTTATCGTTCTTTATTTTAAAGTGATTGTTTTACCGACTCTTGTTCCGATGTGGGACTTTCAAGGATGTTTCCAAGCTCAATTTTAAAATTGTGAGGATGCAATTTCCAAAAGGGGGGAAGGATGTAACACCCCATGTAAATACAGAATATTAAATTTTTATATTTATCCATATTTGTGAATAAAATATTAATATTACTTTAAAGGGGATGCTATGCTCGACGGCGTACCCAACACGCAACAACGTGTTTCTTGGGAATCTTGCGTTGCACTCTAATAATAAAATAATATTATTTTAAATAGTAGTTAACGCCTAGCCGTGGTAATGGTGGGACTGAACGGAACTAACTACAAAATGATTATATATGTTTTTCAAATATTTTTACTTTTTACAATAAATGTTAGAGGATTAAAAATGCAAATGAATCCAATTTTTAAGCATAAACATTCTAATATTCATTAAAAGGTCGATTAACCGCCTTTTGATGGCGAACCTATTTTAAATCAACTTTTTGACAATTTTATGTGTAATATTTGACAAAATAAAATTCTTCTTTAGAATCGATACATCAAAATTTACTTTGTGTAAATTTTTGGTATCATTCCGAAAATGTACATTTTTTAATGAATAGTGAAAAATGTTGTATTTTTATTCAAAACCACTTTTAATCTAATTTATTTATATGATTAGATTATCTTTTGAATTTGTTTTAAAGTTAAATTAGAATATATTTTTACCATTTAATACAATAGTGGTTGTTGGAATTAATTTCACTTTGAAATTGGACTTAAACTAGTGTCAATCTTTTGATACATTTTATTTCATAAAAACACACTATTTGTTTTGATAGCGGGAAATAATTATTAAATTAATTAATGAAACTGATATGTTTTGAATTTTGTAAAATAGACTTCATTTTTGAATTCGGAATATCAAATATAGATTAGGGTGAAGTTTTGGTATTTTTTTGAAAAACATCAATTTTTGATGAATAGTGAAACCACTAAGTGGTACTTATAAAAAACTGATTTTCCATTTAAATGAAATTTTACCACCTATGTGTTTTGAATTTCAAAAATCCGACATACATGGTTGTCATTAAGAAGTAAAATTTGGTTCAATGGAATTAATTTTTTTAGTGAATAGTAACTTTTGAGTTTTTAATCACGATTAGAGGTAATTAGTGTAGTTTAAGGTATAAATAATGTTTTAATAATAAGAAATGACATATTCACATGCCCTACACTCATTGGATGAGTCCTGTCTGACCAATAAAATCCATGGGTCAACTTGGGGACCCCATGGAGCCACTTTGGTTGGAAAATGACATAAATACCTTTTTATTTAATGTTAAAGTAAAAATGACACAAACATGAGATGTTTTACTAAAATAATTTTTACATGGGGTTATTCAAGTCATATTTTTGACTATAAATAATAAATGGAAAGCTAAAACGATTTACTACATCATTGTATTTTTTTATAATTTTTAGACATTAAATAAATTAAATTATATATGACATCATGATGATGCAGCGATGACCTCATTATTTAACGATTTAAATAAAATGGAAAGATAATGTAAAATCTAAGACCTACACATGTCCAAAACCTATTGGATGGGTGGATTTCGAACCCGAATCACCTTATACTCTACAAATATCAATGTGGGACCTTTTAAATCTGAAACTCATTTTCAAATAAAGTAACATTTCTTTACTTTCCAAGAGTGCCCCTCCTCTCCTCTTATAAAAGGCCCCCACCTCTACCTCCTTACCCACACTTACAAAGAATTTTTCTCGGCCAAACCCTGCCCATTTTCTCTCTCCAAATCCCTATATAACTCCTTGAAGCTTCAAATGTGGCAGAAGTCTCCCCTGGAAGCCTTTGAGCTCAAACCAAAGGGAGTTACCCGATTTTATGCTAATGTCTACACTTGTGTCCTTTTGTTTTATTTTGCTTCTCCAACCCCGTAAATACTTTTTATTAATTTATATTGTAAAAACTACAGTATCATAAATATACTAGGATGTTGTTATAAGAAGTATTATAGCTACACTTACACACAACTTCATCTAATAGTTAAGGAACATTCTGTTTCTGTGGTTGGCGATTTTCTGCCTCACAAAACGATGATTGTTCAATATTCTTTTAACACCTTTAAAGGTGACCATTATGATGTCACTGTATTTTATATATGATATATATGTTATTTATGTTTACAATATTCTTGTGTATTTTATATTTAAATCATACCTTTATTCTTTTCATGTTGTGTAAATTCGATAATTTCATATGAGGAAGTGTGGACTACCGCCCCCTCAAGTGATGTGACTCGTACATGCAATACATGGAACGTATAAAAATGAAATTAATGAATATATGCGACCTATATAACATATATATTATACTAGAATGATAATATATATATATATATCATTTATTTTTAATTTCGTTAATATGACAATGAAAAAATGAAAGTAGCGTTCATGCGTACGTACGGCCTACCGTCTCCATGAATGGTGCTTTTTGTTTTTTATCTCTAAATGATATGGAATAGTATAAAATGAATATGTACTGGATATATATGATATTTTATTCATTAATACTATTCTGGAAATTATTTACTTATAACTACATGGACTATCATTTTTCAAACTAGTTCATTTTTGAGTCATGTACCAAACATCGGCAAAAACGTCTGATATGAACTAACATTATTAAACAATTATTATAACATTATAATATGTGATATGAACTGAATAATAATCTTTAAAGGAGTTCCTTAGGCAATTAAAAATTGACCAAAGATTATTATTCAGGAATATAAAGAAATGAACAAGACAAGTTGGACTTGAGGTAAGGGATCTGACTCCTCTCTTTCTTTTAAAGTACACTCTTTTATGTCATTCCTTTTAAATCTCGCCTTTATTGTTATTAAGATATTATTTTATATTACTATTACTTTAATTTTTATGTTCATATGATGAGAGACCCTATTCTCTATCATCAATCCATTTTGTAAGTTTTGAGTGGTGCTATTAGGCTGCCAAATTTTCGTAAGAGATCCAACCTCTCTCTTTCTTTTTAAGTACTCTCCTTTATGTCACATCTTTTAAGCTCCTCATTGTTATGTTGGGGTATTTTATTTTATATTCCTCATTCTATAAACTTTATGTTGATATGATGAGAGACCCTTTTTCCTATCATCAATCCATTTTGGAAGTTTTAAGTGGCGACGTTAGGCTGCCGAGTTTTCGTAAGAGATTTTTCATCTCACTTTTATTCCTGTGAGATTTATGCTAATTTTGCCAAAATTTCCTTTGAGTGGTGTATGCACTTCCCATTATTTTACTCATTGTGTAATACAATTTCATTTATGAGTATTTACGTCAATTTTGTATTGTCCTTCTTTCACGGGGCATATGTTTCGAAAGATACCCATGTCGGTAAAGGAACCTTTCACCCTCCTCTTTTTAAAAGACTTCTTTTGTTATGTCATTTAATTCACATACTATTATGTTGGGATATGTTCTTATATATCCTTATTGATTTAAATTTTATTCCCATGTGATGAGATACCCTTTTTATCTCTCATCAACTCATTTTCTAAATTTTGTAGTGACGCCGTTAGGCTGTCAAATTTTTGCAAGGGAACTTCTTAACCCAAAAGTTGATTGTTTGGGATAAACATGTCCTCCTTGAATATGTTGTTATATGAATATGTGTGAATAACCTATGATTGCTTTACACTTAATATCCACTTATATTTGGTGTATTCGTTTGTCACACATAATTATGTAATTGATTTGTCCTTAAACCAAGGATACCGTCTTTGTAAGGGACTTCGTCTCAATCTCCTTTCATTGAGGCATATCCTGTTTTATACACAACTTTCTTTTATACGGTGTATAAACCCCTTTTACTTTTACGTTTATCCAAAAAGGAATCTTTTTTATACGAAGAATTTTACAAAACGACAAAAGGGAATGTTTTTTCCATAGGTATGCGGCGACAATGACTTCTCCGCCGCTGTGACCATTATTTGAGTTTCGGCTTCCTCTACAATCCATACCTTTTTTTAAAAGAAAAATAAATACAATATTTTAATTTTCTTGTATTTTGGTATTGAAAATGGTTTTCATATAGTTTTTTATATCAATGTGTTTTATTGATATCTTGTGATTGAAATGTAGTAATGTTATGTTTCCTTTATGCATGTTTTATGTGATACGATTATGTTATGGTTCTTGGGAATTGTTATGAAGACTAGTAGTTCTGTGATAAACTAAGGGCGGGTGAGACCGATATATCTCTCCAATGCATTGGGTAACGCGAAGGAGTGAACCTTTAAGGTTTCTCCAAAGAGATTTTGGGAATATAATGTGGTGGGTATTCCAAACGTAACCAAGAGGGTTACTCCCTACGTAAGAATGTTTTGAATGCCTCAAGTTACCTTTTATGTATTATGATTCCTTTGATTTATTCCTGATTTGATGAGGTATGCTAAAGTGCCTATGTTTTATGGGTAGAGTATGATTTCATTCTTATGTATATATTATCTCATGTTTCCTTTCCATATTTTTTATAACCCTTACTGAGGTTTTTATGCTCATCCCATGTTTTTTTAAATGTTTTTCACAGGTCAAGGGAAAGTTAAATAATATGATGATAGTGTCAAGGAAGTGTCAAGAAAGAATCCATGCTTTTTTTTAAATATGTTTTCGTTGATGGAAAAAAATGAATACTATCTTTTATGTAACAACTTTGTTTAAATGTGGAATGTAATGCAAGTTTTATGATCTAATTCTCTAAAACTCTAAACCTGAAAAGATCCTCAATGTGTAATCTTGTAATAACTCAAGATTAAGTAAGGTTTAAGGCTGGGGCCTTATAGTCATACCACTCATGGATGTAGATAGATCATTATGTGGTCCTGAAATTCGTGTTTATTTGGAAGCACTTTACACATCTCTACATAAAATATAATGAATGTTAAAATACATTGAAAGAACTAAATCAAGAGTTCTTTCACAAAATTGGGATTGATATTATAAATGTCTAGGATCACTTAGTAGGTAATCAAACCTAGAACAACCATTAATATTACCCTTCATTGGGAGAAATACAAGCTATTATAAGAAATGATGACATTCAAGTATTCAATAAATGGTTATATGACAATAATATGAATACATGATGGTGAAAATTGGGTTATATAAAATCAAATTTATTTCAAAAGATGCACCCATAAAACAATGCATGATCCTTGATTAAGGCCATCAATATTAATGGGTATATTTACACTTCTGAAAGTAACATATAATGTGAAGTAGTGAAATACGTCAAAACACTAATTATTATGATGGGATTGAAAAAACATATATGTTAGTTGGTTTCACTTCACCTTACACTAAGGAGAATCAAAATGACATCCTCACAAAGTTTCATTACATTGAGATGATTGAGGAATCCATTTTCTCACTTAAAGAGAAGATTGATGTTGGCCAAGATGTGTTCACAAATAAATATTTTATGTTATATTATGACCAATTTTAGTATGAAATAAATACTACAAAAAAGTATTTATTCAATCATGATTATCTTCCCTTTGAAATTAAATTGAACTTTATTTCCCAAATTCTTAGGAAGGAAAATGTTGTTTACATAAAATACATCAGGTTGCATTCCCATGAAAAACTATTCAAAATGTCATTAGTAAGATATTAATGACAAAATTGGGTGGAATAATCAATGATCACATTACCCCACATTAGTTTCGTTTGTTTAAAAAATAATCATATTAAATTTATTATTCACTTCCTCTGAAAGTTTCAACTAAATGAAAGTAAATATGAATCAAGGGAGTGTACCATTAATATTTACATTTTCAGATCTCTTTATACTATCAAATTATGTTTTCTTTTTTGAGGTCCTACGAATTTATGGTTTCTACAATGAAAGCATCATATTAATCAACATTATTATCAGTTCTTCCTGACTATCCATTTTGGTGACTGGCCCCTATAGATTTGAAATCCAATGCAATAGTGGTGTACATAAATGGGACTCACTCTAAGGGCTCATGATTGCTATCATTGTGTCCAATGTTATTAGAAGATTCAATTAACTTACACATCATGGGATATTAGACGAAAACTAATTCTAGTTGATACACCATCCTACCATTCCGTTTTCTCATTAATAATGATATTCCCCTTTTTAGGAAACTAGGAACAATGACTATTTAAGCTATCAATGCCTTCTTCAAACATTATATAGAGGTTTTTGGTCAGTCAATCTTCTAGAAAAAGACCTTTATAATTTTTTGGAAATGGAATCCCTAATGGGAAGAATAACAGAATTACTAGAACTCTTGGGGTGAGAAAGGGAACACTTCCTTTCACATAACACAGTGTTCCATAATATTGGGGCAAGGTCCGATGATATTTATTTAGGATAATAAATTATAAAATAATTAATTATCATTCTATATGGAAGTTAAATAATATGTTTCATCTATGTAGGTTATTCCTTATTAGATATTTTATTACACTTTAATTTGTGTATTCATTGTCCATCTATATGGGGCCAAATTTTCTATTGAACATCCTTCAATACATGATAAGAATGATATTATAGATAGGTTCAATGCATGAAAGAAGAACGAAACCATTTCCAAAAGGGAATATAATATGGAATTTGAGATGGGATGTCTTGGGGTCAAGTATCTCAAAACCATTCCATAGGGCCTCATTAACAAGGTTACAAAGATCCTTTTGTCTTCAAATAAACGTTATACTGATTTCTTATCATACAGATTCAAGAAATGATACTACATGGATAGAAACACCACATTGTTTCATCTGAGTGGACCTCCCTTATGGACTCTTTAAATGATATCATGAATAAAATAAAATAAATGATTAGTATGGATTATAATATCAATTTATGGATTACCCACCAGGTGGATAGTCCCATTAACATAACTATGGTGCCCCATACTATAATCTATATGATTTTAGCTGATATCACAACTCATCATTCTACTTCTTTTGACATTCTCTTATCTAATGATCATATAGAAATAAAGAGATATTATTTTATTGATAAGGACACACTAATATGAAAACCCAACCAAAATGTCCACTTCAATGCCAAGGATTACTATCTATTTAAATTTTATGGTTCCAATAAACCACCAAAGTGGTTGACATAATAGAAAGATTCCTTCATTCAAATACGAATTCATTTTTTCCTCTGGTGTTAATGGAAAAAACTGGCTCCCTATACAAGAAAAACTGATGAGAACCAAGAATCAAAAAGAATTTGATTTTCATTCTTTCATGTGAGATGAACAAAACATATTTCAGATGTTTCTGAAATATAATTTTGTAAAGATTATATGAACTATATAAATATGATATTTTTTATTGATCATTATCAATGAAGGTACCTAGAATAGATCCTCCATCAAATCGACATGATTAGAAGGAGTATCCAATTTCAAAACCTCACACCAGTGGAATCTTCCTCAATCATTCTCATAATAAATTCTGTGAGAAATAAATTCTCTTAAAAAATCAACCAACGTTTTTATAACACAGTTGTATCTTTGTTCACAAGGATATGCACTCAGATACATTTGTTCAAATAGGAAATTTGGGTAATTTGTTTCTAATCTAAAGATACTCTAGATGATTGGAGTTGCAAGGAAACTGAGGAAGCATCCTTCAAATAAGTTCACTAGATGGATTCCCATTGATCCAATAATATAATAATGATAACATATATGGAGATGAATAATGTTTTCCCAAACTATCAAGACATCAGGGAGTCTTTCAAACCTAATGTGGATTTGTGAAATGTTGTTTCCATCAATTTATTGGGTTTGGTACTCCTTATAAATCTAAATTTTGGGATGTTATAAATGCTATTAAATATGTTGTCCAACATAATTGGACACCATTTCTGATTAAATAATACTCATAAATTGTGGTAAATGATCTCAAATCATATAGTATATGTCTTCCATGGAGAGTCCTCCTAAACTAGATTGAATGTATCAATCAGAAAAAACACATCAAGATATATATACAAGACGTATAAAGGGATATCAATCCTATGGTAGATAAACTCTCAAGGATTGTAGTTGTGGACTTTGAAACCATGTCTTCATTCAGGATACCTGATTATTGTCCTACATTGGATGTTGAGGACATGTGAGGTTTGGAAAAAACTTGATTTAGTAAAACCTCTTATAAATCTTTATTTTTACATTTATTTTCAATTTAATAATAATAGGTAAAGATTACTCAGATATTGGATTTTCTTAGTATTAGATATTACTCCATCATCACTGTAGATTCAATTTTATGGAACTTTATACCCTGGGTGATTGCAGCAACATTTTACTAGAATGACCCCATGGGTTTATATAAGAATAAATAAGGAATATTTGGGTATAATAATGGGTTTCCATTGGGTGGGATGGATGGTTTTCCAAGGAGAGGGAGAGGGGTTATTTATACATGAAGAGGGGGTGTTTATAGTTTTGGTGAGGGTAATTTATTATACTAAAATATTGACTAAAATTATATTTCAAAAGAAAAATATTTAATTGTTTTTTGAAAATATAGATCATAAAATAATTTTTCATTAGCCTCAAGCTAGTTGGTGAGGTCTCTCTACGTTCAACCACAATAATCATGATCGAAACTAGAAAGATTCATCATTCTTGTGGTACTATTGAGGGCACTGTAGGATGTGTTGTTTCAGTTACTGTAGAAAGTATAGTTCGGTATTGTAGTAGCTGAAACTATTCACCTTGGGCCACCGGTTTGGAGTTGGTTTTATTAAGGCCTTCTGGCCATCCAGGAATTTGGGTCAGTAAATATTTCAAGCCACCTTTAAGGCCTTTGGGACACCTTTAAGGCCTTTTGGACACCTTTAAGGCCTTTGGGCCACCACAAGACATCATGCCACCTCTAGGCCTTCTAGAGCACCTGATATGCACATTCCTGGCCATATTCTACAACTAAAAAGCTCTAGAAGAGGATTCAATAGCATGGTCACATTCACAATTTCATGGATAATTGATTCGAAGAATAATTGAGTGTGGAATTACAATCGGTACATGGTCTATGTATGTATGAACATGACAGCTAGACAGACAACGATGAAAACGTAGATATCTAAACACAATGCAGATGTTGGGGAGTTGGGGTATCAAGTAGTCATTGTATTTATGATATCGTCAAGACCTTCAGGACCTATAATGTCTCCAAGCCTACGGGTAAGGTAATATCCAAAAGATACGAGCCTTGTAATGGTTCCCCTTCATCCCTTGAAAGGGGGGTCATCCAAAATCAATAAAAAAGGAGTTCAGCCCATTCAGGCTCATGATAGATCATAAATTAATATAATATAATTCATTTATGACATTAATTTCCATTTATAATTTCAATTCATTAGATTGTTTAAATTTAAGTTGAAAGAATTAAAATGTTTAATTTTATGGAACCAATTTTGTATTTCAGATATGGAACATTCTTTTTCATTTTGGAAGTTGTGTTTATTTTATTTTAATGAAGCAGCTATTAAATTAAATATACCATTTTTGATCTTAATTTACAAAAATAATAATTCTATTATTAAATCATTAATTATGTAATTTGAGCTACCCCAATTATGTGAGAAACTATTCATTTTCTATTTACTCAAAATATGACATATTTTTATATATTACTGAAAAACAACACATGTGTAATTTTACCATGTTGATATAAAATTTTATTTTAATTTTATAAATGTTAATATTTAAAATAGTTAATTTTAATTATAAATAAAAAAATTAGGAAGTTTATGATATAAATTTAAAAAAATAGTAAATAAATCCTCATATTTTCTTATAGTTTCCTAATTAGGAAATTTATTTTTTGGGTTTAGAAAAAAATTTGACATTAATTTATCAGGATAATGAATAATTTTTTTAATAAAATTTATTATTTGAGGTAGAATTTCTATTTCAAAGGCTAGGTTATTATTCAGACGAGTCAGGTTACTATTCCCAAATGTCATGTTACTATCCCAATGAAAAAAATATTATTCAAACAATTCACATTCTTCCTATAAATTCAAATTTATTCAATCAAATAATATTCAGTTGAATTACTTTCATGCATCTAAATTTCCAATTTCTAAAATTCTTATTGGTTTATAATTATTTTTCTTATTCTCTGTATAATTTTTAGTGCGGGTAATGATTCTAGTATGTTGGGATGATCCAAATTTTACCATTTCATCATTTCTATTTTATTTTCTTATAGTTGTATTATTTTAAATTTTATGTAATGTCACTACTTATTAGAGTAAAAGTATCTAATAATGAAATGATTTATTTTGTGCTTTCTAAATGTTTATAATGTGTATAATATTATATAATATGATAAAAAACAAATTTATTCCGGAATGAAATTTAAATACAAATGATGGGTCATTTCACTATTAAACAATGATGGGTGGTTCAATGATAAACCATGGATGAGAGGATATGTTTTATAATCCAATGTGTTGGGAACACTAGAGATTGAAGTTAACCATATTAATTATTCCATTTGAATGTGTGATATGGAAAATATTTTAGGAAGGTACCTATATGACTTTTATATTATTGATAATGATTTTTAATGGAAATTATTTGATTTAAACTAGGTAATGTAAAGATAATTTTCAAAATATGTATCCATTTATAGGGTCAAAAGTTTTTATTATGAAAATCAGTTTTGGATTTATCATTAGACTGAAACTTTTTTTTATTTTATGTCCTTTACTATAGTTTTGGGGCTCCTAACATTATTTAAAACAAAATCATAATGGTTGTGGAATAGTATGGAAATGATGTGGTCTAGGAAAAAACTATGTATAATTTTTATAAATTGATATCATGCATGATTATAAATACTTTTGTTTGTTATGAAAAGTTTATATTGAGTGTACATGAACTTTTGTAATGAATGGGTATATCATGTAAGATTTAATTTAAATTCAATAAAATAGTAATCCTAAAATATCCTCTAGATTTTAATACTGTGAAATAAATTTTATAATCTCTAGATTATGTATTATTTAATGAAAATAACATATAATTGGTATTGGAGGAGGATTTTTATATCATTTAAGATTATTATAATTTAAATTGAACACCCATAAATGAATTTATGTTAGTGATAAATGTTATATAATTTCAATATTACCATGATTATTCATCTATGCTATGTCAATTCATAATGGTTTTATATCAAGAAAACATGACATCTATGGTGGGATGTCATTTAGGGAAAAACCTCCAACTGAATTGGCATCATGAGATGAATGGAAGTGGAAAATAACAGTTTTTCAAATTGATGGAATACTTTACAGAAGCTATAAATGGTGGTGGCATCAAGGAATGTGATAAAAATGATCAACAATAATATAATATGTTTATAGTGGAGGATTTTATGGGGAAAACACTCTATAATTCAGTGGAACCTCAAATGTAGTAGTAGATTAATGATGGATCTTAGATTTTGAAAAGAAATTAAAGTTAATTGGGGGGTTTAGATCTCCCCAAATTAACTATATCCATTTATATTTTTGAAGGTGAAGACGATGGATTGATGTATTATGTTAATAATTCCACATTGAAATATGATCGATATGTTATGTAATGATATGATTTTAATATAATTTTTCTAGAAACATCTTTTCAATATATATTTGGACCCAGAATAGTGAATCAATTACTAAAATGGATTTAGTAGGAGAAGATTATATATCTGTATATAAATAAAAAATCACATGATTGTAAAGGTACATAAAAAAATTTAAATAGGAAATATATAGTAAAAATAATTGATTTTATGGTTTTATGAAACCAATATTACAAAACAACAACTAGGATTATGAAATTTGAAAAAATTATTGAAATTTGATCATTATAACAGAAATATTTTGAAGGAGTTTTCTAAAATAGATATTTTTCTCGATGACATGAATTAGTTGTGGTAAGGTTGAAATTAATTAGTGAATATTAGTTTATGGTAATTTAGAGTTAATAAAATAAAATTCCCTTATGGTGAATAGAATGAAAAAAATTAACATTATGGAATCTCTCATAAAAAAATAGAAAATATTCTAATGTGTGGTATATTTGGTCATATTACTTAAGATTGAAATAAAGATATATTTCGGGTGTTCATCTCAAATATAATATGAAAATTGTAATGTTTTTTATGTGTGGTGAGATACATAATTATACACATGCCTTCCCAAATATAGATATGAATGATAGGTTGTAGAAATACTATAAAATGAATAAATGGTGAAATATATTGCAATTATATAATTTGATGATGTTCCATAATATGAAGTTGTATTAGGTGCATTTTTTCTTTAGTTAGATATTGATAATATTTCGATGGATATTGGTATAAACATTACTTCATTTTAGAGAAATATTTATGAAAAATGGATTTTTTTACCTCATGAAATAAAACCAAAACCTATTTTAAAGACACCCTCGGAAATATTAAGGAAAAATGGAATTTTTATAATATAAATATAGATTAATTTGGAATGGAATTACTTACAACCACTTATATATTCCCTTTTTAGGATTTTATGTTATTATGTGTAAGGATTTGTTTTTTTTACTATGATATGTTTTATATTAGATCTAAAAAATTTAAAAATGGTTCTTTTATATAAATGTATGAAACAATACCATTGATAGAATGCCGTGAAGCTGATAAACTATTAGATGATGGAAATAAAAATTTTCTTGATCATACTGTTGAAATATCGGAAAATTTTTTATTAACATTGTGTTGATGGTAAATAAATTGTAATAATATTTTCATTATTTTATTCATTATTATATGCCCAATTAAAAAGTTGTGTTAACAATTGACTTAGTTCCTAATTCTAATCCAATTTTAAAAACCCCATGTCTAATCGATCAAGTTGATATTCAGGAATAGAAAAATAATATTGCGGATTTTCATGGTAGAAGTAACATTTTCCTAGTCATTTCACCATGGGAAACCGTTGTTTTATATTTTAAAAATAAATATGGATCTATATGGTTTGAACTACTTAAAGAGTATAGAATAACATTATTGTTAATAATAAGTATCCTATCTTAATATCGATGAATTCCTTGATTAGCTATATAGAGTTTACGATTTTCTGAACATTGAATTTAGATCTAGGAACTATCATCTGAATTTATATGAGGATTAAATTCCAAAAATATTATTACGTACTATATATGGGATTTATTAGTTTTTAGTTATGCGATTTTGTTAGAAAAATTCCCCTGATAAATTTACAGGTTTTATGAATAGATTATTATTTAAAAATATTGATATGTTTTGGTTGTTTTCATTTATGTTATTTGGGTGTTTTTTAAAACATATGAGGATCATGAAAAATATCTATTCTATTTTCAGAAAACCCTTAAAGAGAGTAATTATTATGGATAATTTATGAAATGTTTTTTTGGAGATAATCGGTTTCATTAGTTTGAAACATTTCAAATTTTGATTGAATCATTGTTTATCCCACAAAAAAATGTCATTAATGAATGTAAAGACTGATAAATGTCATTGATATTTTAATTTTTCATGGATTAGTAGTATATTCATATGGTTTCTTAAAAAACGATTTGTGGCTATCTAACCCACTAACAATGTTAACATAAAAATGTGATAAATTATCTAGAAAATGGATTGTATGGACTGTTTACTAGAATAAATAATAATATTGTCGAATTCTCTAGTTTTTCCAATGTTCCTGAGAAACAGTGATTTAGTAATTTATATTGAAGCTTCATTAAAGTGACATGGTTTTGTTCTCATATAGAATGATCTAGTAATTCTTTATTCATTTATTAAACTATAAATAGATGAGTTAAATTTTCAGCCCCAAGATTTGTATTGAGATTTTTTTTATTTTTTTATTAAAAATATTGATTCATCATTTATATGGATCAAGGGAAAATATATTTATTAATAAAAAATATTACATTATATTTTTAATCTTAAATAGATAATACGAGGAAGCTATAATGGATATAATTGATTAATTATTATGATTGCATGATTCACAATATTATTGGAGAATAATTTTACGTGGAAGATGATTTGGGTCATAAATGTAATGATACATTAACCATGTTGTGTTAGTAACATGATCTTTTTATAAAAATGTAATGAATTTGGGATTGGGTGTTATGGGTGAAGTAAATTCCTCTATTTTGATTCATCTATTAGTGTAACCATATTTGTAAAACAAAATTAATGAAGATCAAAAATAATATGGTGAGTTAAAAAACAACTAGAATTTGTGATGGAGTGTATGATAACTAAATTTAATGTTGATACATAATAATTGTTTTTATTTAGGATGGGTTTAGGTGTTCTATGTGATTCTCAATTGAAAAAGTGTTGTTAAGTGGATCTCATAGCTCTATGTATTATGTTTATCCCGATAGTATTAAGATGTACATAGGCATTCATGAGTAACACTAGTGCGGTGGAATAAAAATCAATATTAATAATATTACCACAACATGTTTTACTATTTAATAGATTGAATACGAATGAAAATTACCAATGAGAATATTTTATCATATTTAAATTCTATATTATAAACACAAAATATATATTCATGAATTTAATGGTGGGAAACCCAATGACTTCTCAAGGTAATAAATAAATATTGGATATTGTTGATTGAATAATTATGTCTATAAATTTTCTACCTTGTAATGATAATTTTTTTTATATAAACATTCACACATGTATCTTGAGGAGATAATTAGGTTACAAAGGGTACCTTAATCTATTTTATCTAAAGATTATTTAAGTTTCACATCAAAAAAAATTAAAAGTAATTTTGATGTTATTTGGAACATAAGTATATTTCATCACATCCTTTCATCCTCAGTATAATTGAGAGTCCAAAAAACAATTTAGAAATTTATGAAAATTCTATGTGATTATTAAATGTATTGTCATGGCCATTGGGATCAACATTGTTTTTCTTGATTTTCCTTAAATTGGTAGTTTTCATTCTTGAAAAATGATGTAACATTTTGGTGTATTTTATATAATTTGTTTCAAACTCCAACATTATGTGTTTAATTATGTGAAATACCATTTATGGGACTATAGTTATTTGAGGAAATGAATGAGATGGTAAAAAAGATTCAGTGACATGTGAGGATTTCTCCAAGGAGGTGAAAACATTATGTTGATAATAAGTTTATTAAACATTCATTTTAAGTTTATGATCATTTACATCATAAAATATATCCATGGAAATGTTTTATTTATTTCTCGAATGATGGTAATGATAAGTCAAGGGTTTTGTTTGTTAATAGGAAGTCATGTTGAATTTTGGATCAGTTTCCTATGATGTTTATTCACCTATTATTTTATCCTAGGTTCAAAAAAAATTCATGTATCAAGGATATGATATTATGTGTTGGATTGATCTCATGTTATTATTCTTAATGTTGTTCATATGGAAGAGAAATCTTTTTATTGGGGATAAACTATTGAAATTAATTACCTTAGTGAGAATTCACTTTAGAAAAATATAATTCACTAGGTTTTGGTTTTTTAGGGAAAAAATATTATTGAATATGTATTATAGTAATCTAAAAATTATATGAGTGAAAAATATCCCAGTTTTTTAATAAATTAATAAAATAGTTTGGTTGAAAATTCTAGAAGGGGGGAGAATTTATCAAAATTTGTACTGATAAAATATACTTTTTAAAAAATTATTAATAGCATTGAATTAAATATTTAAATTCCTTATAAATATTGAATGTAATTATAAAATTAAACTAAGAATGTTTTCTTAAAAAATAATTTTTCTAAATAAAACTATTTAAAATATTTAATTTAAAATTATAATGTTTAAAATTTAAAAAACAAATTTCAATTTTTAAAATCATAAAATCCAAATTATGTTAGTAATAATTATTCTGAATTTTATGGAAATATTGTTACTTCAATGAGTAGAGAATTATTATGGTTTTATTAACAAAATTAATTTATTTCCAGATAATGAAATTATTTAGTTTATATTTAAATATTAATTAGTTCATTTTTATTTATATCAATCCAATTTTTAATGTTTTCTATACTAGAATTTAGTTTAGAAACATTTCAAAATTTAAAATATCATTTATTTCATAAAACTATTTTTCGGTTCATCTTATGGTTTGTATTAATCTAAAATCCACAAATTCATTGTTTTTAATTTCGAAAAATAGATTACATGTTTGGAATCTAAATGTACATATTTATTAATTTGTTTCCTTTTATTTTTGGAAAATATTAATATTCAACATAGTATGATTTTCTACCATAGTTATTGTTAAACTTGGTAATTATAAGTTAAAATAATTATGATAAGAATTAGAAAATTACCCTAAAACATGTCCCAATTTTATTTCACAAGTAATTTTTTACCCCAGTTATACATGGGATGAATTTATTTCTTCTCGGAGCTAATTGGATGACATTAAAATCATTATACTATTTTATATTAAGAAAACTAAACATTCCCACTCTAAATTTTTTAATAAGTACAAAATTTTTAATAAATGGTCATTTATAATATTGGATAAGCTAGAAATTTTATTTTCAAATATAATATATTTATCTTAATCATGGTAATTAATTTTTATAATTTATGGAGAATGTAGTTTGTTTAAAATATTTCTTAATGATGTTGCATTAATTATAAAATTAATGGATAAATTATATAAATTATATAAAAAATATAAAAATAATTAAAATATCATATTTTTAATGTGATAGACAATGTAAATAGAAAAATATTCCATTTATATGATATAATAAGGTAGTTAATTTTAATTTTAATTTTTTTTCATTAATATAACATCATAGTAACTAAAAGTTTTAAATAAGGAATTAGTAATATTTCATATATATAATATTTTATTTAATTATTAAAGAATCATATAAATTATAAATAAAGATAAAGGTGTTATGATATGGTAGAAATTGCAATCCCCTCTGCATTAATAGTCCATTTTATGTGTTTTTTTGATGAATTGCCTTATTATATTTTAATATATTGAGTTATCTATAATGTGGCTCTGTAACATCCATTCACAGATCTATTAGGTATCCCCTTAACATTGTCATTATTTTAACATTTTCCCTACCATTATATGGATGAGAAAGAATTGGGAGGGTACCTTTCATAGTGAAGATATAGATTTTCCAGACACATAGCTTTAACCGGTTTTTTCAGCATGATGTAGGAGAATTTCATACCATGTAATTGAGTTACACATCATGTTAGAGTTTTTGTAAGAAAATAATAAAATATTTCATGTTGTTTTAAGTTGAAAAATTTTAATATAACATATATTCCAAGAGTTAAAAAAGGTAAGGTTTTTTAGATGAGGTGACTAATTTTTTGGCATTTGTGGGACTTTGGAAGTTACACATCGTGTAATGGCCTGCGTACAGTTTTTAAAACATGTGTGCAACAATGTTTTTTTGTTATTTCTGTAGATTTTATTTTCTATAGACCTAGGTAAATTTCTATGTGAGTTTGGGAAACTCCACTTCTTCTAGAATTATTAAATTGGGGTTCTATCGTCACTACAGTCATAGGGCGTCTCTCTAGGTGAGTGATCATTCTACATCATTATTATTTTTTATCATGGTAGAAAACAAGGGTGATGTTATTAGATTCATTGATCAATGTTGTGTATTATTCATGTCTTACTCTATATATTTTTTCTCTCCCATTCCTTAGGGGATTCTATTTTTTGTCAAAGTGTGACGGGGTATTCTTTTTGAAGGTATGTGGGTTTTTTTGTTGACCCCTTTCTTTGTAAATTAGATCAATCCTATGATGTTATCATTAGATTATTTGATTTCCATTGACATTTTTGGGTTTCTAGGATAGTTGATACTATTGGAGGTGTGTTCGAACCATGTTGTGAGGTAGGCCATTACGTCTCTAGCCTCTATCGACGAACGTTGTTGTTATTTCATTACAAATTGGTTTCTACATGTAATTGGCCTCATTATTATTGTGTTCATTGAAAATGGTTTTCAAAGAAAATGGATTCGCATTAGATTATGATAAATGAAAAGAAATGGTGAATCTTAAGGGCATTGAAATTTTTTGGGGAAATGGAATTGAAAAGGTTTTTTATTGAATTGGAATGAATTGTTAAAATGAGAACAAGGGTTACCTTAGTTACATAGGTGGAATGTATAGCTTGAGGCCATCGTTGATGTTTTCTAATTATCTAGAGGTTTTATAATGTTTATTTATTATGTTTCCTAGGCACGTTGTTTAAGGGGATTGATATTGTCCATTTTCAAGGGTTTACTCATGTAGATTTACAATGACTCCTAGTCCTGTATTTTAAGAACAAGATTTTTCAATTTATTTATTGTAGTGTGATTGTTCTTCTAGTCTGAACTATAGTCATCCTTATTAATGATACATATGGTCTTGTTTTGTATTGCGTGGATTTCTGTTTCATCCTTGATATTCATGTTTATTAATAATAAAAAATGATATAGAAATTTTCATCAAAATTGACACACATGCATTTTTTATAAATTGTTAAATATTTTAATGTGGACCATGTTTCCAAAAAACCTAAATTACTTCTTATCATCCCATTTTTATTTAACATGAACATTCATTAATTGTTATACATAGCCACGTTATGTAACACCCGAGTTGGATCCTATTGAGCCTATTAGATCACACCATGTGCACCTCGTTAGTGGTGTATAATCTATTGAATCTCTTTCTATAGAGGGAAAGGAAAGGTGAAAAAAATTAGGTGGTGGGGCATAATGTGAGTTGGGTTGGGTAGCTGGTGATGAGATGGTGGGATTTTTTTCGTGCCATCACGTTGAGTGGTTATTTTTTTTGCTCCATTGCAGTTTTAATTTTTTTCTGGAGATTCAGTTACATTTATTATCCTTATGTTTTTGGTATATTCTTATGGTTATATCATAATTTTTTATACATATGATGTCTCTTTTATTTTGTGTTTTTACATATGACATGATTCCGAAATGGTTCTATGAAATCATTACCTTTGGTTATTTTTTTGATTCCCGTTTTCTCTTCGTCCACCCATAGTGAACTTGATCACCCTTTCTGTATGTTGTGGGTCTGGTCGTGTGCCAATTTTGAGGGTTACCTAGGTCAATAAATTATAAGATGGAATTAAACTAGACCAGCACTCAAGATTCCTTATCTTGGGATATCTCTCAAACAATATGTAGGATTATCATGAACGGATTGGTATGTGGCGATGAGGGACCGACCCGATTCTATCATGAAGAGACTCAAGTTTCAACTAGAATTGTTAATACATGTTTCTAGTTTTGTGTTTGGTTTTAAATAATAGTTTCTACATATGGGTTTTTAGTTTGAACTGAGATTTACAATGTTGTTGGATCATTCCGTTTATTTTGGTGTATAACATTATTCCATTATGAAATGGTCCAGGATTTCGAAAGGAAGGTGTAGCTGATCCTCTACAACGTAATATATCATTAGATAAGAATAACATTCAGACTATCTTATGGGAAAATCATTTTTTTTAACAAGACGTGCCACAATTTATGAATATTTTTGTTGAGGTAAAGTCACGCGATGGAGGAGAGATAGATTGATCTTGTGAATTCTTATGTGAGAATCCAACATCATTTACAGAACGAATGGTTATTAACAGTTAGATGAATGGCTATATATGATAGATCAAGTGTTTAACCTTATCGGGACAGCTCATAATATCATGTTAAAGTGTTCACAATTCATTATTTAGGGTTCCATTAAGTTATTTTGGGATTTCATAATCCTGGAAAAATGAAACATTGACTTGGATTAGATGGGTATTAAAACCCTATTCATCTAATAGTTTTTTCTAGTGGCATTAATGTCTGCTATGTCTATGGAGTTACATTACTTGTAGCAGGTAGAGCATTCAATTTCTGCATATAATAATTGGTTTATAGATCTTGTCTTTTTTTCTCAAGACATGGTAATAAATAACCCGTTGAAGGCAAAAAATTAATTGTAGTGTATGACACATGTTATTATATTTTAGGTATTTCTGTTAAAACATTTTACCTATGCAGATAGGGAGAATAATATAAAATGGAAGATATATATGTGTAAGAAATCGTTATTTTTTCACCTCTTATCTTCTATCTAGTGGAAGATTCAGTAGCGATCATGGGACGAAGAGGAAATGGAGAGATCATTGTGGGATTGGTGGAGGTGGGTCTCAATAATGCCACTATTTGACACTATTTTCTATAGTTATAAATATACCAATTATGTCACATAGTTATGGAATGATTGGATCCACAATATGTTCCTTTCCAATTCTTATGTATATTTTCAATTGATGTGGATGCATAGGTCATTTACAGTTCCACTGTTAGGCTATTACTACGCCTTGTTATGGTCAGGGTTCATAAGATACAAGGCTACTGTGGAGATGTTATAAACATATGAGATTATAGGGCTCCAACCATATAACACATGAGTGAAGAACATTCATAAAGTAGATGAGTTTTCAAAAGATATCTATGCAGGTCAACAAACAGAGAGAGGTACAAACTTTATTGCTTCTTTAATATCTATTTCTTTACTTGATACAGGTGCCTCTATCTCATTTAAATATTCCCATTGTTTGATATTCTTAAACATCCAACAGATCTTATTTTCTTTGTAATGGAGTTAGCAATACCTCTTGTAATGAAGATTAAGAAGGGATATCATTTTCCATGTTCATTAACATTAGATGATAAAGAGTTTTTTTGGGGTTTTCTCATCCATTATTTCAATATGATTGACATCATCATTCATATGGATTGGAATGTCTCTCATTGTGTTGTTTTTTATTTTTATCATGGGTGTGTCTCGTTTCTTCAAGATGATTGGTGCTCTCATGTGTTTCAGGGGGGAGTGGGACCCGATATAAGGTCGTGTATGGTCTAACTTCCTATATCTCAGTATTTTTTTACATATGTTTCATTTCATCCAAATTATTTTTTTTCATATAGTTGATCATCCCATATTCATTTGAGTCTTTCATAATGCTTCCCCAAAATACCACTCAATTGATCATCTAGATAGAGGTGGATTTTATGGTTGAACATGGGCGAAGTACACAACTGATATCGATACAATCTTATATTATTAAACTATTGGAGATGAAATAGCTCATGATTCAGTTGGATGACCTATTAAAAAATGGTTTTTATCACCCTAGTTTTTTGCCTTGGTAAGCCCCTGTCCTCTTTGCCAAGAATGATGATGCTTCAAATCAGTTGTGTTTGGAATATTGAGTGTTAAACATGTTAAAAATTAAGAAAAATTATCTATTGCCTTCTGTATATTATTTTTTTGATTTGTTATTGGGAAAAAAAGAATTTCAAGTATTGATCTTCATTAGGGCTATCCTCAAATCAGATTTGAGGGTCTGATATACCGAATATGGATTTTAGGAAAAACTATGGGCATTAAGATTTTATTTTGATTCGTATTTGTATTACTAACACTCTTATAGTTTTTGGCCTTGGATGAATTAGATTTTCTATCAATATATATATATATATATATATATCGGTTACTATCAACGGTTGATATTCCAGTTTATTTGAAATCCAATCATGAGCATGATCACCCTCTGAGTTTGGTTTTGGTAATTTGGAGAACTCACCATTTGTATGGAAATATTTATAAAATATTTTCTAGATTCATAAAATTAACTTTTCATGGAAAAAGATTTCCCAATATATCATATCATATAACATGGAGAAGATGAAGGATTCCTTTTCATGGAAAAAACTACCAAATTTATTTCTAATAAAGACTTTCTTTGTCCTTGTTTGGTACTTCTGAGGATTTTTCAAGGATCTCACTATGCTAGTGTCCTCAATGACTACTATTACATTTAAAGAGGTGAAATTAAAATAGGATTATAAGTGTTAGCCTCCTTTTGATGAACTGAAATTACTTCTGACAACGTCTCCTATTAAATTATTACAGAATCTGTATTTGGGTTACATGGTGTTTTTGGATGCTTCTATTGTTGGTTTGGGATATTTTCTAATTCCATATGACTATGTGGTAGCTTATAGCTCTTTTCAACATTGACCTCTTTAAATGAATTACCACACTCATGATTTACGGTATTCCACAGTTACAAAAATTGTTAATTTTTTTGTGGAACACTCTTTATGGAGATAGGTTCATTGTATTTTTTTCTTCATAAATATATAACATATATATTTTCCTAAAATTCATTGAATCTACGGCAAAGGGGATGGGTAGAATAAATTAAGATATTTTACTTTGATATTTCATACAACTCATGATGGTTAATGTAATTGTAGATTCACTTTGTGGGAATGTAATATAGTTGGATATTCTAGAATCAAATGAGGAGTGGAAACTTTTCGGGATTTTCACTTAGTTATACATGGATGCTCCGGAGAATTATTTATGTGTGAATCTATCTATTTTTTAGTTATAATCATCTCACCGGGAGTCTATTATGAAGAGACAATAGCTGGATGATGAGTGTATAAAAATTTATGAGTACCGTTATATTGGGGTGAAATTTTCTGTTTGGTCTCTATCATTAGATGGTATACTCATATTTACAAAAGTTTGTTGCCATCCCAACACCTGTGAATATATTATTATTGTTTAATTTTCCTTTATAATAATGGTTCCATCATTCAGGAACAATAAATATTTTCTATGACAGGAGACGACGATTCTAGTGGCCAGGTATAAAGCATGATATTCCATATTATGTGTCCCGATGTTACACCTACCAATAGATAACGACAAATCACATAAGAACCACCTTTTTATTCCTCATTTTCGGTGCCCATATGAAAATTAGATGAGGTATACATTGTTTTTTTGGATTAAAATGGAATCCCTAATGAAAAATTTCTCTCTCGGTAGTCATTGATCAGTTGACTATGTCTTATCCTTTCATTCCAATCAATTATACCACTATGAATGAAGATTTCAGATGTTGTATTATCATACGATTTTGAGGTAACATTGGATTCCTTCGAACATTGAAGAGGATCGAGATCCTTGTCATACATTGATGTTTTGAAGGAGTCTCTAAAAGGAAATTGGAACTCAGGCCATGCTAAGAACATCTTTCCATCCCTAGAAAGAAGGTTAGAAGGATCGTGTGGTTCATATCCTAGAATATATGCTTTGTTCTTATGTTATTAATTTCAAAGGATAATGTCATATCACTCTTGAAAATGATGATTATTTCTAAAACAACCATTATATTTAGTCGATTAAAATAAATCCCTTATAGGTGTTATATGGTCACTCGTGCAGATCACCTCTTTTTGGTTAAAGGCGGGATAAGTATCTACTGTTGGACCATGTTTGTTCCATGAGATAATTTTAAAATTTAGTATATATTTCGATTTATGGTTACAGTATATATTTTATAGATATCATATGTGTATCAATTGCATCATCCTCTATACTTATTTTGTTGGTGACATTGTTTTCTTGAATTAATCTCGTCGGTTTTTTCATCATCAATATTAAATGATTGTAATGTCAAATCTGAGATATTTTTGAATGTTTGAGGTTACTGAGAGGCTCAGGATGGTTTCTTATTGGTTGAAATTTCATGTTTAGTTGATATCAATTCAAGAAGTTTTCTACATATCTCATCATAGGATGTATCATTTTGATCCTACTCACGTTCTTGGATTGAATTAAATTGAGATAGATCTAAATGTTCCTTTTCTATATACACTAGTTGAGATAATTGAGATTCAAGTGATAGCCTTTCATGAATAGCTTATTTGGTTGGTCATAGTAATATGGATGAACATATCATATTCATTTGATACTTGGTAACATGAGTTCTTGAAGATGGTTTCATGGAATCATATTTTTCAAATGATTACATCTTCCACATGACTTCATGGGATGGAATGTCATTATTTGTATGGAGTTTATTACATCCCATTACTAATCTATCAATAATTCACTTAACCTCATCTTGGATTTCCATTTGTTATTATTGATATAAAGACAACAAGGAATTTAAAGGAAACCTATAATTCTATAGTCAAGAATTTGGTGGACTCATAGCATTAACCAAATTTATTTATAGGCTAAAAGAGTATTTTAGGTATTGTCAATATGTTAAAGAATGTATAAGAGTTAGTGGATTTAATACATTGAATACATCATGAAATGAGAGATTACATGATGAGAATATACGTTACACATCATGAGTTAATAATAGTCGTAGTTTTTATGCTAAGGAGACATGTTTTTTTAGCGAATATGGGATGTTAAACATCATGTAATTTTGTTACATGCCATATAATGGAACACATAATGTTTTTAAAATAGGTATGAACCAAATTTGTATTCTTTTTTCTCTATTTCTATAATTCTCACAACAACATAAAATACCAAGGTGGGTTTTGGAGACTCCACTCATTCTAGAATAATCTAATCGGTGTTTAATCTTTATTATGGTCGTGGTGTGTCTCAAAGGGTGACTGATTTCTCCACTTCATCATTACATTTTATCATAGTAGAACTTTTTAGTATCATTATCAAAGCCATTATTATATGTTGGTTCTTCTTCCTGTCTTCTTCTAGATTTTTTTGATCATATTCTCGAGGCCATACCATTATTGGTCATGGTGCATTGGGAATTTGTTCATGGGGTATGTGTAATAGATTAGACCCCTCAGGTCCATTTCATTGTAAAAATATGGTGTTTAATCTATTCTTGGTGGAAAATGTGACTTATTTATAACACATTGAAAAATTTACAGTTCTATGAACACTGTTCCAAGAATGGTGAGACATCCAACAGTAGTTGTACATTTTTTATAAAATGGTGAGACATCCAATGGTAGGTCTACATTGTTTCCATAATGATGAGACATCAAATGGTATGAGTACAATGTTTTTAGAATGGTGAGACTTCCAATGGTCTGTGTACATTTTTTCATGAATGGTGACATATCCATCATTAGATGTACAATGTTTCAAGAATAGTAAGAAAACCAATGATATGAGTACATCGTTTCTATAATTTCAAGACATCAAATGGTATATGAATAGTGTTTCCATAATAGTGATACATCCTGTGGTCGGTGTACATTGTTTACATAATGGTGAGACCTCCAATGGTAGTTGTACAGTGTTTTTGGAATTGTGATACCTCCAATGGTAGGTGTACAATGTTTTCAATACGGTTACACATCTAAAAGTAGGTGTACAATTTTTCAAGAATGATGATACATCCAATGGTATGTGTACAATATTTCCATAATGGTTATATGTCTTACGTTAGGTGTATAGTGTTTCTAGAATGGTGAGATAACCAACAATATGTGTATAGTGTTTTTAGAACTATGATACATCTAATGTTTGGGGTACAATGTTTCCAATATGATGAGACATACAATGGTATGTGAAAAATGTTTCTATATTCCTACAGTTTATCTACTTTGACATTATCTTTAATGTAAAATGCATTTAATACATTTATAGAAATTAAGGATAAATAAAATCCCAAAACTCCTATATAAATAAACCTAAGTAAATAGGCTCATTTTCATAGTAAAAACACCTAATATTGAAAATATAATTTATGAATGGAAGATCTAAATCGTAAATTAACCCATTTATCTATTAGGTTCTCAAAAGGGGGAAGATATATTCTTCCCTTATACTTAAATATTTTTTTATTTTGTATGGGGAGCCCAAAGTCCTTCCTCCAATAAGAGTTGCGAGACCGAACAACAAACCTGATATCGTTTCCAATTGTAGTTTTCCTACTATATGTACACATGTTATATTGGGACCACAATAAAATGTCTCCCTGTATTGGAAATAAGGAATGTCCTACCTTTATTATTTTGGGATTCCTCATTTTTCCTCTATTTTATCTTTTATATGTGATGTCTTATAATATCCATGTCAATAATGGATCTTTAATGGGTTTCGGTTAATGTGGTTGGGAGCCAGGGTACTTGGCTGGATGATGTCGGTGTAGCAGATGTGATCATGATTCATTATGTTGGCATGTTCTCATGCCAATATTGTTAGGAAAATTTTGAGGTCGTGGTTTAATGGATATTGTTTCATGTATACATGTATTCATATACATATCATTATTTTCCCCCTGAATAATAATGTAAATAACAGAATAAATAATGTAATGTATTAAATAATTTGTCTCAATTTGATAGTAATGTTATTGCCACTTGATTTTATTGAAAGTGATATATTAATGATTTGGTTTTCTAGTATGTTGTTCTTGTTGTAAATTGTTAAACATCATAAATCTGGGATTAATTGTAAATTAATTGGCTAAATGATTAATATGGAATGAAAATTAGTCTGGTTGTTGTTGTTTTGGTTTGATGATAATTAAAGGAATGTAGTTATTCAAGATTAATTGAATCAAATAATTCATGATGGAATAATGAAACTATTGTCTATCAAATGATAATTTGTTATAAGGTTATCTGTTAACCTTTTTATCATAAATTCCATGCGCCTTATTCATTAGACCAGTGAGTTCTCATTGCCTCTGAATGATTAATTCATTATTTTGGTCCAAGAGCCCGAATGCTATGCTGTTTATTTCCTACTTCTTGTGTTATGGGGATTTCCTGAGATGTATGATCCTGGAGGGATATTGTGGTATGTGGGGGTAGGTATTCCAAGTTTTTTTGGCATCAGTTGACACATACAGTGTAGAGATGCCTCTATTTATGCATGTGGGTGTCATGGGGGACACTAAAGATGAAGGAATAGGTTGAAGTTAAGATTAACCATGGAAATGAAAGTTGGATGGTTGTTCAACATATTGTATCTTTATTGATTTTCTCTCCCTAATGTTCGAGGAACCATTCCTTGCTTTCCATCCTTCTAAATGAGGTGAATATGTTCGGGGTATGCAGTGATCTTTTGTGTTTAATTTCTCGAGGAAGGATGTGTCTATGCTCCGACTATAGGTCGTAAAAACTCAACTAGTGTAACATATACTAACCATGTTGAGACACTTGTGTTTGTTAACAGATAATTGTTTCAAAGAATACCTAGAAACATGGATTGTTGTCATAATATTAAATCGATGAAGAAATGAAGTTTAACACACGGGGTTGGAGCTTTCTGGGATTCAATGACGAGGTTGTACATTTGAGAAGCTGTGGGCTTGATTTTCTTATGACTGGAGGGGACAAATATTTTTAAAAAATTCAAATTAAATGTATCGTGTAGTTTTATAATGGTTATTTAGTTTTTAAATATTTAAATAACATAAAGTGAAACTAATAAAAATGGACAAGTAACTTAATGTAGTTCATTAAATGGTAGTGTGATTATAGGATATCATGTCTTAGGAGTGGTAGTCATGTGTTTAAGAGACACTAGTTGATATTGAGTTTGACACTATGTAATTCATAGAGTGTGGATTGGTTTGATATTATTATCTATAAATTATGTGTTTCTACACCCTATTCAACCATGTTGGATAAGGAAACTAACACTCTGGTGATTTTAATACCTTGGGAGGTGTTTTCCTCGACATCTAAGAGGAAATATGGATAGATGAGTCCCACCTTTGACCCGACACTCTTCTTTTTGTAGTTACATGTGATAATATGAATAGAAGTTAGTTTTCCCCATTTATAAGTGTAGAGGTCTGCAATGGCTTGTGACTATTACACAGACTTATATTTTGGATTTAGATTCTTACCGAATACTATATGTATGATGTGTATAGGCTGAGAGAGTTTGAGGATCCTTACTCAGTGTATGTGATTTGATGTATTAAGGTATAATTATTGATATATGATGAACGATATATAAGCTATGGGGGATCCTGAAAATAGCCTAGTTACATTGGGTTATGTGGACTTTGTGGTTGTGTTTCATGAGGTTCATCTTATAGTACTTTTCCCATGTTTTATTGGGATAACCTTTTGGGAGAGAGATGCTCGGGATGTGTGATATTGGGGAAAATGAAAAAATAGTGGGGATGTGGTAGTGTGGTACCCTTGATATTCGTTATTGTATTATATAATATTGTATGCGATATTTGGTGACAGTAGCTATAGTGAGGTTGGGAACATTGTATACAGGTTTTGGTGACAAGTTAGTTTCAACTTTTTTTCACTGTGCTTTAGCATGCAATCATTACTTTTTCAAGATGGGCTTCAATAATCATCTTACTAGGTATAATATTATACTCATCCTACATTATATAAAATTTTTTAGGTCAGTTGGAGAAGCATGCATATTTGGTTGGTTACTACAAGCTCATGGATTTACTGGAGCTGTCCAACATTCATGGCCACAATTGTTTTATTTTTTTTGGTACATAAATTGTTCCCATTTTTATTTTATAGTTATTACAGTAAATTACATATGTGATCTTGAATTTAATTTACATTGAGATCTTAGAAGGAGTTTCTTTTTTTTTCTATCTTATCACTCTCTTTCACATGTTTTCTCTTAATGTGTAATGCCTCCCATTTATGTTCTCATTATACTCTATATGCTGGTTTTCATCCAGGGTCTACTGGTGACAAGACTTAGGGGCAATTAACTCTCTTCCAAAAATGCATTTCTAAAGGGGTATACATTATTTTTAGGGTTTGTGAGATATATGTGTTTCCATCATTCCAGTGATTCTTTATATACTAAATGGGATCAATCATATGATGTGTTGATTAAAATTTGGGGTATATGTTGAATTTTTATGGTTTCATTGTTGGTGGATCCCATTACTATAATGTGCGACCTGTGATTTGTGGTAGGTGGTTCTACCTATAGACTACATTGATGAAACATGATTTTATATCTTTAGAAATTTGATTTTACATGGAAATGCCTTGATTTTTTATGTGTACTAAAAATATTTTTTAATGAATGTGGGTTTTCATTAGTTGTTGATAAATGGAATGAAAAGGGTTATAGTGAAGACACTGATTTTTATTTTGGAAATTGTTTTGAAGGGGTTTTCAAATATTTGGAATGGATTTTTTAAATGATCACATGGGTTACAATAGGTACTTAGGTGGAAATATTAGCATAAAGCCATCGCCAATGTTTTGAGATTATCAGGATGATTTATCATAGGAAATTACTATGTTTCCTAGGCCTGTTGATATGGAGGACTAATAAATACATTGGGGGGAACTCATGGGGAATTCTGGTACTTCATAGGGTTTTGTTCTAGGAACTAGATTGTGTACATGATTGGATATGGTACATGTAGTATGTTATTTTTACCTATAGTGATCATTGGTTCTGTTATATGTTCTTCTATTTTGTATTGCCTGTATTTTTTGTTTTAACATTTATATATAGTTTATGGTTTTAAAAAAATGATATTGAAATGTGATTTTAAATTTATATACCTAACTTTTCTTTTGAACTGTGAAAAAGTGGAATATTTAAAATGTTTATTTATAAAACTACTTTACTTCTTGTTAGACAATGTTTTATTTAAGATTAGAATTTCTAAATTTTTATAAAGATACTTGTTAATGAACACCTACATGGGATCCTATTGAGAATTTTAGTTCACACCCTACACACCTCATATTAGGTGTCCACCTCCTTAGTGTTGTGTAATCTGTTGTATTTCTACCAATTTAAAGAAATTCCAGGTTCCATAGTGAGGTTACAAGGTTTTATGTCACCTGTATTTGGAAGCTGGTGGTGAGATGTTGAGCATTTGGCCGCAACATCGCTTGGAGTAACTATTATGATTAGGTCCTATGTAGTTAGACTATTCCTTTAGAGTTTCATCGCCTATTAAAATTGTATTTTTTTCATTGTTTTCATAGGATATGTGACATATTTTATACTTCTGATATCTCTTTAATTTCCATGTGTTTGTATATTCAATTTATTTATGATGGTTGTCTCAAAGTAGTCCCTCAGTTTCGTGTTTAATGTCAGGGTGTTATTCACCATCCCATGGGGATTGATAATGTGCTTCGAATATGTGGTTGGTCAGGTCGGGTGCTAGTTTTGAGGGGAACACATGTCTATTCATTATATCCCCTCTCCTATGTTAAAAAAGATAACCCACTCCTTCACATTATTTATCCACTATGATCCATATAGCACAACCGTATTCTTCTTAATTCTACCCTACACATATATAGGAAATTTTAAAATGTGATGGTCTCACCAAAATACCTCTTCCATGATCCTTAATGTATCTTTCTAGTAAGTGATATTCATGTGGTAAAATTATTAAAAAACCTCTATCAATTTCATTCCATTTTCTTCCATATTCTACCCTCATTTATTCCTTAATGAATAATTATTATGTTATAATTTAAATTCATGAATATTATATATCTAATTAAATTTATTCAATCCGTAATTTTACAAAATTATTTTTAGTCAATAAAAAAACCATTGTCTAAGTTTTGATGAATAACCATCTAAATTGATAATGAGTTGTTTTTATCATCACTACCTTCACGACTAGTCATAAAAAATTTATTATGTCTTTATAAAATTTTATTAGAATTATTATAATGTATTTATTATATATCACTAATGTCCATCTATTATGTTAAAAATTGTATTCTAATGTTTTATGGTATGAAACCCACTATAATAAACTAGAGAATTATCATAAATGACTTATCAAATAAATAACCAGTATGTGAAATTCTATTAGAAGGGAAATTACTTTTATAATGTAATTTGGTTTTCATGGTATAAATTGATCTATAATAATTAATAATATAATTATTTTTTAGTTTTCTAACTAAAAGATAATACGTAAAATGTATCCAAACTATTTTCAAAATTGGTTGGTTGATTTTTTTACAACATCATAACATATTGTCATTAATTATTGGGTTCCACGTTCCACTTTACATGATTATGATATATATATTTATAATTTCATCTATTCTGAAACTCAATTTGTGTCCTCTCCCTCACTTTTAAAAGGACACACCTGAATCAATTTTTTAATAAGGATTGATCTATCAATCTCAACCAACACCTAAAAAATTATGTTATCAACATCCACATATATTTTATGAGGTTTTCTCCCACATAAATTTTTATTCCATAAGTATTTAACAATGGATAAAAATAAAGATTAATGATGAAGTGGTAATCATATTTACTATCAACTTTCAATTTATTTATTATTATACAAACACAAAAAATGGGGTAATCATCACAAAATAACAAATTATGTAACCAAAATATATTGTAATTTAATATGATTGGGGAACAACAATTATTCAAAATATTATTCATCAAATTGATTGTGAATGAATCACTTATATGTAAATGTGGATTTCTTCCACCATATATAAATATACTATATTTTTATCACTACATTTCATATATAGATATTAAATTTTTTTAAATAAATATATTTGATCATTATGAAATAATTACTCTTCTATAATAATAATATATTATATACATTTTTACATTTTAAACCATTATAAAATGAAACAACCACCCATGTGTATTTTTGGACTACCACCACTAAAGAGTGATGTGATTATTGTCGTTCAATTTATAATTGAATTTTAATAAAAAAAATTAATTGGATATATATGTTAATTATTATATTATTATGGTTCTATAATGATTAAATAAACATTAATCCTCATTTTATTCGTTCTGTATGAAAATGAATACAATTTTCACGTGAATAGTTGACTTACGAACTCTATGAATCGTATAGATAATGTTTATATATCTACCTTTTAAGGATATTTATAAATAAATAAATATATGTATATAATGACTATATATAATATTTATATCTTCAATATAATTATGATTATTTGGAAACCATCACAAATATTCATGGACCATAACTACTAATCCAAATATTCCATGAAAAAATAATGTTGTTAACACTGAGAATAACTATTTTAGTAAAGCACAATAAATAAAAATGTGTTATGATGCTATTTGAAATAAATATATATAATGATATATATGAATATTGTTTTTTTTAAAAACTATAAATTTTATTAATTATACTAGATATTTGATTTTATATAAATCGTGATGTGAAATTAATTATCAAATTTATTTTATAATACCATTATAATATGGATTATTTATGCATGAATCAAAATTATGGAAAATATTTGATAATTAAAAGATAAACAATTTAAATTATGATTATCCTTTTTTATTTGTTTAATTTTATGATTTAGTACAATTTCTCTTAATTTTTTAATAAAATGATAGAAATTATTTTTCTAAATCATTTATTATTTCTGTGATTTCAATCAATAAACTTTTTCCTCTAAATCAATGCTATATAAAATAAATTTGAATAATTTATTTGAAAATTATTCATTATTTATTTAATTTCATTTATAGAGTTTATAATTTTTAGATTATTTGGTAAAAATAATCCTTTCACTATTTTTTGAGAAATATACTCTTTTCTAAAGTTGTAAACTTACTCATTTTATTTTCATTTTCAACATAAAATTTTTTACCACTATAGTGTATTCTCCATGATTTGATTATTACATAAAAAATTTTCATATTTATTTCAATAGAATTTAGTTTCATAATTATTTTGGGAAATATTGGGTTTTTAATATGAGAATTTGAAATGGAAAATTATTTTCCTTATAAATTATTCCTGATATGTTTTAATAAATACATCTATGATAACAAAAATTTATTATAATTATGATTTACTAGGGATATTGTATATTGATACCATAATTTAGAATTCTCTTAATGTTCCATGATAATGATAATGTGATTTTTAAACAACCCATTTATTATATACATGTTATGATAAAATGATATGATGAATGTTTATAATCTTATATATATAAATGATGATTATGTAACCATTTAATAACATATATAAAACTAATGCATTATTTAATGTGATATTTATATCTCAGATGATTATTATTGTAGGAAAATAAATAATTAGAATTATATGTTTTATTCATATTTATTTCTCGGTAAGATTACTTATATATATTCTATGAGGTATCCACATATACTATATTTTGAATAGTTTAGAATACTTTTTTATGTGTGAGTATGTTTAATTTATACTTATTATCAAAATTTAAGTATTAAAAAATTATTATAGTTATCTTTTCTCAAATGATTTTTTAATTGTTATTATAATTTAATAATAATATGTAATGAATCATGAACGGTTATTGATTCATTGAAAATGTAATTGATCATACATATTGAAATGAATATATTTTAGATAAAATGTTCTATTATTTACTAAGTATTAATATTTCTTTACCAATCACATTCACATGAATTTTTTATCTTATACAGGTGATCATCTTATTTAATAATGAATATACCTCCCATCATTACCCATATTATTATTATGAGCTCACCCTTTCAAATGATTTATATCCCTACCTTTAAGTGGATGGTAATAATAATCATGAGTTTATATGTTAACCTTATATATTGAATTATGGTTATGATGATTCAAATTTTACATAAATAATATTTTTTTATATGTATTGCCAAATTGCACTATAAATGTACTGTCATTTGGTGATTTTTATTTAAAAATGTCTTGAATATTAAGATAAAATGATGTATCATTTATATAAGTTGTTCTAAATTATCATTAGTGTGTATTAACAAATAGATTATTTAATAACTAGATATTAGGATATGGTATAATTGGAGGAATTTTATGGATAAGTATTAGTATAGTATAACATCATAATGTATTATTATGGCTGATATTACAATATTTTCATAGTTATAAATTAATATAATTATATTAAAAGTGGCCATTGATTAATAAGATATTAATAATGGGTTAATAAGTCTATAAAGGGTTGATATAATATTTTTTAATCATAATTTTATTTTATGTAAAATGTTCTCTTGCTTAACACCCAAATTGACACCACTCTGGGAAATTATTATGTTAAATCAATTTTTATTTATGAACCATTATGATGGATTTAAATATATGATGTGTATGTAAATCCTCAATTAATAAAAGGTTTCATAATTTAGTACATATTTGGAGTTAATTTTCATGAATTTATTTTATTTCCTGTTTATTGGTGTATGATTATCCTTAATGTATGTTTTTTATTTTAGTTACTGAATTAAGAAAATCACATGAACCCAAAATTAGACTTTATTGAAACCCTTACTAATCATATATAAATATTATATATTAATAAATGAATATTAAATAAATAAAATTAATATCAATTCTAGAATCATATAGGTTATTTTACGTTGTAAACTTGGATATGAAAAAATCATTTTTATATATGATCTTATTCATCCCACACCATGTTCTTGTATACATTCACCGTTCATATAAATATTATATGTATAACAATTCTCCATAAAATGGTAAAATATAACCTATGATTTTGTAGGATCATATGATCAATAATGGAAAAATTATGATATCAATGATCCCATTAACATAAACTAACTATAAGGTTATGAAAAGTGATAATAAAATTTTAAAACCATTCATTATATATCATATATCATAATATTGTGTAATTAGATGGATCTTTGTAGTTCATTATAAATGAATCATAATAAAAAAATAACATGGTCCATGAGAGAATAACATTGGAATAAGAAATAAGATTATGGATCATAGATAATTATTGAAAATAATTTCAAACTTCATAGAGAACGGGAAAATCCATCATAGTGGACTAAGTTAACTCACTAATTTATATTATAATTATACAATGTATACTACAATGACAATAATAGAGGAAAAATTCCCTTCTATAAATGTGTTCAATATAAATTCCATGACCTATTATTTGATTGTATATCCATGTTTATAAATTGCATTAAAATTTTATATACCTCTAATCCCACTAAGAATATAATAGATATACATTTATATGTGTGCCACAATATCATAATTAGTTCATCAATTGTCATGACCCATGGATTGGAATCAAGATTTATAAAATGTCAAAATATAATCATATAAGACAACAGGAAATGTAAAAAAAATATTAATCATATTATAATAATAATCAAAATCCAAGCAGTTAACAAATATGTACGGTATCATTGTATAATATCATCATTAATACACATACATTATCAATGTATGTAATTAAATATTATAAATCCTTTAAAAATGAATCAACATAAATTTGGAGGAACATACTATTATCCAATTTACAAAATATCATTAAAATCTAAAATCATTTCAAAATATTATAATACCCTTGATTTTAAAATAAATTTCTAACTATATAATACAAGAAAAAAAATAATTGGGTGGTTTAAACTTCTGAAAATTATATTAATTCCATGAATGTGAAGACACTGATTCAATTAAATTCTTTAAATAAGAAAAGTACTTCATATAAAAATTGAAAAAATGAAAAATATATAAAATATTATAATTCAAAAACTTGGTAAAAATGAATTTAAAAATTCATTGAAAAAAATAGTGAAAATATTAATTAAAATAATGTTATGATAAATTTATGTTGAAAATAAAATATTTTAAACATAAGGAAGAGATGATGTTATTTTTTCATAGAACCTTTTCTACCTCTCATGACAAAATGTGAGTAAAATAAATATAAAAGATATAGTATATATAATTTTATAGGATGTATTAAATATCATGACATTATTAAGTTATATATCATAAAATTTCACCATCTGAAAATTATTAATATAAATTCTAATACATAAAGAGATTGTAATAAAATCCCATACCATTTTAGAATATCAATATAATAACCTCATGAAATTAATATCCTTATATTTATATATAACTATGAAAAATTTTCATGTGTGAAATAGTTTTTAAAATTCATGTTTAATTTATACACCACTTAAATAAAGATATTTTTTGATAAGGAATGTTTCTCATAGAAATAAATGTGTCATGAAAATACCTATATTTTAGTTCAAATTTCATTAAAAGTTATCTAACCAATAGAATAGAAAATAAAAATTTTATATAAACAACAAAAAGAGTCATTTACATAATAATAGTATCATATTATATCCACATATGAATATTATACACACAATTGTTAGTACTTCCATATTAAAATAAACATTATTTAGTGTTAACTATTTTGTTTTTTATGGGAGTTTTGGATTGAATTTATATTATTTTTTACATTGATAATGGTTCCATCATATCAATAATTTTAATCAAGACATATATATTCATATATATATTTAATATATATATTAATTAAACTATTCATGGATATAGCATGTCATAGGTAGAGATGAAATATGTTTTCACTTTTGAGAGGATGAAACAAAAGATAGGTTAATATTTATTTAAAATTATAACTAATTATAAAATAATATATATTTATATCACATATGATAAATAAATATATGGTTATTATGATTAATTTAATATAAAAAAATTTATCACATCACTTTGTGGATGTGGTAGTTCACAGGTACAAATGAGTGACTTTATCATTTTTTAATGGACCAGAAGTTATGAAGGTATAAATTAATATATAATTACAGATTTACAATTATATAAATAATAATATTTATAATAATAATACCCAAAAAAATTAGAAATCCATAAATGATATTAATGGAAAATGAAATTTATCTCTACATGGTAGAAGTTGTCCACGCTTATAAACCAGAAATATATTAAATTTTTATTTAATTTTAAAAGGGGGTGAATAAAGGTGGTTAAATAATTATTATAAGTATTTAATATATTGATAATATAGAAGATAATATTTTATAATGTTTATCATAGATTTAGTGGAGGTTTAAGGTGAAAAAATGAATTAGTTATGGTAGGATGATTATATATACTTCAATAAGCCTCCTATAAACACCTTATTAAGTACCAATAAGATAAGTATTTAAATGAAAACAAAAAATATAAGTAATTAATAAAGAGTTACAAAAAAATAATTCATTGGGTTTGGTAAATATATATTTCTCAATGTGGTGAAATTAAATAAGAGAAAGAATTACCTTTTATAAGGGTGGTAAAAGATACAATTCGATATATGAAAAATATTCAAATATAAAAAATTGATTCTCTGGAAATATTATCTAAATTGGCTGATAATAGAAGAATAAGACTCTAGAATATAAATATCATCATAAAATAATATTATCATATGTTATTGTGTAATTTTAAACATAAACATTTGGATAAAAACCATTATTATACTATTTTATCTTTTATCGTAGTAATGGATTTTTATTCCTATATGGTAATAATTTAATTTATACAGTAAAAATTTCATACCAAAGACAAATTGATGAAATTTAAAATAAATACTAATCACACCTATCAAATTTAAATATTATTTTGATATTAAAATATTTTAATATAAATATTGTTCATAAAATATCATTATTGTAATTTTTGAAATCTTTCATTTATAAAGTCATTAATATTAATAATATTGGTATGAAATTTGATTATAATCATTTGAAACATCCATAATATACAATATTTATCTACAAATTCCATGGAAGTAGATAATTTAATAAAAATGCGTTGATTTTAAATTTGTTTAATGATAACTTTTTTTATATTATTTAATATAATTAATAATATATCAACCTTTACAAAGAGTTTAAAATTATTATTCAATAAAAAATATATATATTTTTTTAAATTTTAATTATTATTTCATATAAATATTTTTTACCTAATCTAATGTATTTTTATCCTAATATAATAATATTATAGATGAAAAAATCATGAGACTAACACATTCAGATTTTATTCACTTAAAAAAATATAACATTTAGTTTCAATGGAAATTAGAAAAAGATACATATATTTTAATTTAGAATTAATATATTTAAATATAATCCATCTAATGAAATTATGGAATGATTTGTGTGTACATGGAGTCATTATCATAATGTTTATGCTTTTACCCATTTTATGTTTTTTATTATTATAAAAATGAAACACGGTTTCAATTCATAATGTAAAAAAATAATAGTGAAATATTTCATAAATTTAATCCTCTATAATCCAAATATATTATTTGTTTATCATGATTCAATAAGTTTAATTAGAAGAAACTAATTTTAATATAAATACATAAAATGCGACAAAAATATTATTTTGGTAAATATGTTTTAATAATAAATATTATGTTATATCTGAATCATGAATATTACCTATTAAACTAGTAATAATTATGTTATTTTAAATAAAATAGAATATATATCACATTATGTTTAAACAAAAAAATATAATATTCATTTAAATTAATTAATTTAAATACAGTTTTTGTAATGTCATTATTTAATATTATCTATAGAAAAATATATTCAATAAATGGAAAAAATTCAACCCAAATTAATATAGACTAACTAATTTGAAATATTATTATTATTTTATAAAATAAAATCTCAATATGTTGTAGAATTTAATTATAATTTTCCCATAAAGAAATAAATAAAATAATTATTTTCTATTAAATTATTTTTAATGAAATGACTTCCATCTAAAACAATTCCTTATTTATTTATTTATAATAAATAAAAATTAATTAATGAAAAACATTTTGAATTTTAATAATAACTCATTTAATAATATTTGATCCCAAATATTCAATTGATATGTTATAACAGTCAGATTTGAATAATACTATTTCAGTAATAGAACACAATTTTGTTTATAGCGTAGCATTTTTTGTTAAGTAAGATATCGTGAATTTAATTATTTTAAACTAAATGAACATGGTTTAACATTTTCTCACCCATAAATATATTTTTCCCAAATACATTTTTCTTGTTAATAAAATATATAATATATGAAAATACCGTTATTATAATTTGATCACCAATAGTGAGATAATAACATGTCCTCTGAAATGGGGATGCGGTAACATAAGGGTTAGAAATAATAAAAAATTATGAGATTCTCATATATCTATTATATTGTTTTATTTTAAATTTAGTGTCTTTAAAAGGAAAATAATGTCCATAGACTAATAGAGAGTGAAAAAGAACATGGTCATGAATAATATAATGACCACAAAATAAAAACTAGTGGTAGATGAAAATAAAATTAATTTATTATAAACAAAGGTTAAAAGATAATATTATTTATATCAAGATACTTTCTCTAATGCTAATGGATTATTTTAATATCAATATATAAAACATTATAAAGTATACATAAATGATTTCATTCTAATTTATTTCTACTCTTACATCCTTTAGTTCCATAATGATCAATTTAAAATTCATCTATTCCGTCATGAAATGAATATTTATGATAAATATTTTAAATGAATAATTTCCTAAAATAAACATTAAAAAATGATATGATCCAGAAGCCATTAATTGAACCACATGATTTTTTCATTAACAGAAAATATTTTTGGAATATATTCAAATGGGTAAATTCGACACATTAATCTAAATATCCTAAGTAATAAAACCCAAAGACCCTATTAATCCATTATAATTGAATATGTCCTTAATACAAAAATATAAAATGTATTTCAAATTAAAAACCCCAATACCATAAATAATGGATCATAATTTTTTTTCATAATTCAACATTAAAATTTTTCCAATGAAAATATTATCGAGGTCATAATGATATATAAAAACGGGTGAGTACCTTAATTCTATTAAAACATGAATATTTCATGAATAACAATAAACACAAAATTATAACCTATATTATTAATAAAATTATAACTATCCTTATTATTTAAATATAATTACAGTTTGTATAATATTTTCTATAAATATAAAAATTATATAAATAATATAAAATATTAACTTCATCGCTTTTCTATCAAATCAATTACCAATTTCTTGTCACCAGTAATATCTGATTTAAATTATCAATTCCAATAATCTGATTGTCTCATATAAAAACTATAATCTAAAAATAATGAACATATTAATTGTTATCCATCCCTCAATCAATTATTTTCCAAAATAAAATACACCTTAACATTTAACAAATTTTCTAGGGTGCTGGTAAAATAAAACATATACATGTTATTCATTATGGAAAACTAATAATTAACAATCTTTATATATTTTTAGATTATTATAACCAAATTATCACTAATAAAACACTTCTTCTACATGATTCATTGATCCTAATACATAAATAAGTTAACTATTTAACAAAAATGTATGGAATGACGAACGATATTCTTTATTCTACAATTTAACTCTTGGATGGGTAATTCAAACCAATAATTAAAATGTTTTCTAAAAATAAATTATTTAATCTATAAAAATTAATTTCCATATTACCTAAACATCAAAATTGAAAACATTTTTCCCTTTCCTTGTGACATAATAATGGGATCACTATCCAACATTCATGAAATGTTTAAAATTGAAATTTTAACCATTTAGGGTCATTTCCACATTAACATTAATAAAATTATATGTTATTTTTATTTTATTTGATAGGAAAATTATTGGTGTAATATTTATAATTATATATCACCATTTAAAATTAGTCATAATAAAAAATATTTTCCAACCAGTTTATATTAAATAAATTTACTCGTGAGGAAAATCTTTCCATAATATGTCACATTTAGTGTTAACATTTTCTCATTTAATATTCATCCATTAAATGGAAATTAATTTCTTCATAATGAATACTCATAGTGGAAAAAACACATAAATAAAAAAAATTTAAAGAATTTACAAATCAAGACACATTTTTTCCAATGAATGAAACATTCGGTTCAATATAGTTCATCCTTTCAAATCATACATTCGAATCCTACAAAACGGTTTGTAATGTAAATTTGCAATATCAAAAGTATACATAATGGTAGTTTCAAACTAAGGGCTCTATAAGGTAAAACTCACCATGCAATATAATGGAAATCATGATATACACGAATAAGTATTTTTTGGATTATTACACTTAGATGACTCTTTTGTATAATATCATTCACTTTTAGTATAATAATATATACTTTTATATGAAAAATAAATATTTATTTAAAAAAACATAGGATGTTATACTATAAAGAATAATATCCTAAGTTTTAATGACATATAATTATCATAATAGTTTCTAATGGTAAAAAATCCAGTTTCTGATATAATCCATTAAGACCTATGAAATTCATATATAAATGATACATTTGATTAAATTAATATTCACATTATAAAATTATGAGCCATTATAATAGCATATAGGTTAAATTTCTTTTAATACATGGATAAATAAGAAAAATAAAAAGTTAATCTATATCATCTCAAACTGAGTTCCCTATAATTATAAAATATCCTCTAAATATATTTAATATCACCATTAATAATAAAATTGATAATTTATATATAATAAATGGTGATATTATAAGAAAATAATGTTAAACAACAGTGATCTAAATGACATCAAAAATGTAATATGAGTAAATGGACAGAGAAAATGGGATTAACAAAAAAAATTAAACCAGATATATCTAATACCTTAATTTTTATTCTTAATATAAATCATTTCACTTTATAATACATTTATAATAAATTAATATATGATCTTCTTCCCTGATACCATAAAATAGAAATAAGAGATAATTTTGTGTAACTGATATAAGCATAGAATACAATTACCAATTTCAAGGAACACATCAAAGTCTATCATACTTGTTTTGGTTTACTCCATATTCTCTCATTTCATCATCCAAGGATCCTTCTGAAGACTATAATAGTTCATATAATCTGTTACAAAATTGGGTTTAATCAAAATTTATTTCTTTATTACATATTGGGTTATACATTTTTATCAATAGAATTAGAGGGTAAAGAATTATAGTCACACAAAGAAAGTAATCATAATCCATTGATATGTGTTCCACCTAATCATAAATCATTTTTTATATATCATAAACAATAGAAGTTATATGGGTTTCATTATCCTTTTAGTAATTCATTATAACAGATCTCGAAGAAAAAATGGGTTTCTTTAAAAAATAATCATCACATGTATAAATGATCTATAGAAATAGTGAGTATGGAATAATTTGGTCATACCCTTAAATGAAATATATTAATAATAGAATATAATTTATGATAATAATTTTCTTTAAAATAACCTGGAATAATTATTTGAGGTATGTACACTTTTCAATTTTAAGTACATACATTTAAAATTGTAAATTTATAAATTTTTATTTAAAAGATTATATTTCAAATGAAAAGTTGAAACATATTGATGAATCCTTACATAAATTATAGTTCTTGATAGTTGGAAATTTTGATCATGTTATGTACATTAAAAATATTATTATAGTCATTTTTAAATAATATAATTCAGAAGTACCTCATTTGGTAAATCAAAAAAAAATTCCATTAATTATTTTTCAAAAAATAAAATCTTGGGATAAATGAATTTAACATATCATGTAACAAAATTTGAAAAATTCATTATTTTTTTATTAATCACTTATATGGAAGATAATGTTTTTGAACTGTATTGATAAATAATGTCGGTATTACTTAAACATATTGTTTCAGGCCCCTAAATAAATAATATGATGAAAATGAAAAAAAAATTAATATATAGAATAAAATGGAGAGATGAAAATTATTGGGTTTTAATAGTGGTATATCATAAAATTTATTATTCATAAACATAGTTAGAAACAATCTTGATAAATACTATCATTGTGTTCAGTATCCTTTAAATAAGTTTATACTTTATGTAATTTATTAATAAATTAAATAAACGTATATCGATTTATATATAAAATCATACATGTCAAGAATAATAATTTACATTCATGGGATTTATATACACCAGATTAAAAGTAATATCTATCGAATATGGCGTGGGTATCGAATAAATAAAACTGAGATTACAATATCTAACCAAAGTTACTATTTTATATAAAATAGTTATACCATATTTTAAAATAAATTCCAATTCAATAAAATTATGTCACGACCCGCTTTCAACAAAATGAGGGAAGGGTCAGTAGATTGCCAGGCCTTTCCTTATTTAAGTTGAAGGAGAGATAATTACCCCCGAAACCCGCCTTCAATAGGTCCCGGAGTGGCGACTAGCACCAAGGGTATAGAAAATTCTCGCAAATGGAAGGCATTACCCTTTTTATTTTATAGGATCGAAAGATAAGGAGAAGAAAACCCAACAACACCAAGGTAGAAAGAAAAGTAAAGCCAAAAGTAAACCATTCCCACATGCATGTTTCAAAAGTGAAAGCCACAAAGTGCAAAAAGGTGACTACAAGGTAAGTACCAAAAAGAAAAAAAAACTGCAACTGCTCCAAAAGTCCGAGCTAGTAAGGTCCTGTGTGATCCCCGAAGTCCTCCTGGAAACCTGAAAGAAGTTTTATATACATAGGGTGAGTATACAAGTACACTCAGTAGGGAAAACCAAGACTCTCGTGCACAAGTGGGGGAACGTACTAATGTCCCGTGAGAAAAAAGAGTAAACCAAACACCTAACAAGGAAAACTATCCATCCCAAGCCTCACCAAGGCTCACTCCCCAAATAACGCAAGTCAAGTAATATATATAATAAGAGAATATCGATGTTTGGGTACCCTGAGCCACTTTCCCACTGGTTATTGAGACATCCTACGCATCAGACCAATCCCGCCATTCTCACCGCAGTCCCACTGCCACACCCGCCCGCACACACCTGGGCCACAATCGCACGCAGTCCCACTGCCGAAATCCAGCCCGCACACACCTGGGCCTCAACCGCACGCAGTCCCACTGCTGAATCCCGCCCGCACACACCTGGGCCACAACTGTCACATGTAACCGTGCCTGCAAACACCTAGGCCAGAACAACCACCGCCACGCCCGAAGACACCTGGGCTAAAGGATCTGCTGCCACGCCCGAAGACACCTGGGCCTCATCCCGAAGACACTTGGAAAACCACCTGCCACACACACCTAGCCAACCACCACAACGCCCCGCCCGATGGTTCTTGGGCTAATAATGTACTTCAAGCCATCACAGCCTTCCCGAAGGTACTTGGGTTATCCGAGAAAGGGAGCAGAAAAGGAGCTAATAACCAGCCACTAAGGATAGTATTGAGAAAAACACCCTTCCCCCATAAATGGGGGTGTTCGGCACTGAGTGCTCAACTTGGGTATGGCATGAATAAGAAACACAAAGCTACAAGTATAGATATAGGTAACAAACACTCACCCAAAGCTTAGGTTTTCCTAGCCAACCTACAGAACACAACACCACTGCGTCCGAGTCACACTTCACGACCCTTGCCCACAAAAAAAACCATTTGTCTCATTCTTGTTTCATGTTCAGTTAAAACGTTCAATTAATTTTAATCACTACTGGGAAACTACCATAAGCATAACCAAGGAAAGTGTCAAAAGCATGGATCAACCAAAACACTCACACCCGGTTCTGTCAACAGAGGATCTCTCCCCAATTTGTGATATGAACGAGTAACCACTCAGATTTAAAACTCACAACCACCGAATCCATACCAACAGGAGATCCCATCCCCCAAATTCACACAACCACCGAGAGTATAAAAGAACAGGGGATCCCATCCCCTCCCACATTTCCAGCAATCAGCCTGAAAGGAAAACAACCAACTACCACTACCAACACAAGTCAGGGATTTTCAGATTAAAACGACTTAACAAACTCCATGATTTCAAATTTCCGTGTGTTCTAACCGGGAGTTATCACAGAAGGGTTGATCCTGGTGCTTTCAACTTATTCAGCCGGGCACACGTGATTATCCAATTTCACAGCAGGAGTTCACAATTTCAGCAACCCATTTAAAACATCACGAGGGGATTCATCAGTGCACATACAACGACCACCAACGGCCACAATTTTCAGAAAACATAAACCAGAACAACTAAAAAGGATGATCACAAGATAAAGCATAAACAACGATCACAACCCCTTCCCCTTCTTTCTTTAGAGCTTCGTTTATTATCTTCATTAAGGTTCGGTTCAACCAATTCCATAGGAACAAAATAACGCCCACCCCGCATGATACACAAAAGTGAGAGACGAGAGAAATTCCCTACTTGTTGATAGATGATCGATGTTTAGGCTGGGGGCGCGGAACTTTACGGATAACGATGTGGCGGGCCCGATGCACCAGAAGAGCCATGATCGAGGAAGGGGGAAACCACGGCCTAACCCTTAATTTATAAGAGCCGGGGACGGTTGAGGTAAAAACGATGAACCGCGTAAGACGTGGAAGTCGTGGGTTGACCACGCGGCTTGATTCATCATTAAAGGTGCTGGGTAGTTTAAACCGACTCATGATTCGATTCAGTATCTAATTAAAACTTTTGTGCGCGTTTCGGGTCTTTAAGACATTTTCATTTTTTAAACGAGGCAGAATAGGGTATAAAACCCTATTTTCGAAAAAGGAGCGTTACTGGAACAACATGGCAAGGCCGGGTGACGTCGGCCGGTTCCGCCGATCGGTCACACCGATCGGTCGCACCGATCGACACCCCTTAAGGATCCGGATTTTGGAAAAGGAAGGGACCAAGGGGGTCTGGGTCATCACATCAGATACCTCTTAAACGATTCTCGTCCTCGAGAATCACAACAAACCAGAAGGAAAGAGAGGGTCCGAACAACCATCTTCGAAAGATACCTCTTAGGAGTGAACCTCTGCTAACTAAAAACACTCCCCTATCAAGAACCAAGCAACATACCACGCCAAACCGCCCGGTCATGTGGGTTTGGAGAGATTCCCTCCCCCATGTCAAGATATTATCCGCTTTGGGTGGCACTGACTCGCCCGCACGGGTTTAATCGCATCCACCTTAATGCGTCTTGATTAGGGGTCGGGTTCCCTCTTCCCTTTAGCCGGGGCTTTTCACACACAACAGAGGAAATAAACCAGTACATTTCATAGCCAAAAGTCAAACGTTCTACCACAACAGGTAAAAAAAGGAACAAAGCTCAAAACAACCCGGGGTATTGGGCACGCATCTGTGCTTCCCTCTCCCACGTACTCTCTTCGAGCCCTCCATGTCTCCACAACACACGAACCAAGGGAATGGCTCGCCCACGAAGCACCTTCTCCTTGCGATCCTCGATCATCACTGGTTTTTCCACAAAGGTTACGTCGTACTCGATGTCCAGTTCACCCCAATTAAGGACGTGTGAATCATCGTGCAGATAACGACGGAGCTGGGATACATGAAAGACATCATGTATCCTTAGCAGTGGCGGAGGTAACGCTAGCTGATAAGCCACTTCGCCGACCCGCCACAACACTTTGAAGGGTCCGACGAATCTGGGGGAAAGCTTACCCCCCTTGTCGAACCTCCATTGACCACGCCGCGGGGAGACCTTCAAGAACACGTGGTCCCCAACCTCAAACTACAAGGGCCTTCTCCTGGTATCAGCATACGACTTCTGTCGGTCCTGGGCCGCCTTCATCCTTTCCCGTATGAGCTGAATCTTCTCTATCATGTTCTGCACCACCTCCGGGCCAAGGATGCCTGCCTCTCCTACTTCGGTCCAACACACAGGTGAATGACATGTCCTCTCGTACAAAGCCTCAAACGGGGCCATACCGATGGTAGAGTGGTAGCTATTATTGTAGGAAAACTCTTCTAGAGGCAAGTATCGCACCCATGACTCTCCTGAGTCCAGAACACATGCCCGTAGCATATCCTCCAAGGTCTGGATGGTTCGCTCCATTTGTCCACCTGTCTGGGGATGGAAAGCAGTGCTAAGGCGTAACTGGGTGCCAAACGCATGCTGCAATCCTCTCCAGATTCGCGAGGTAAACCGTGCATCCCTATCCGAGACTGTAGACCTCGGAACTCCATGCAACCGCACCACCTCATTCACGTACTTTCGTGCAAAGCATCCACAATACTTGACTCCCTAATTGCCAGAAATTGAGCCGATTTCGTCAACCTGTCCACCACCACCCAGATGGCGTCGCACCCTCCTTGGACCTTGGGTAGTCCCGTGATGAAATCCATTGAGATGTCGTCCCACTTACACTCGGGAACAGCTAAAGGCTGCAGTAGGCCGCCTGGAACCCGGTGTTCAGCCTTCACTTGCTGACATACTAAGCATTTAGCCACAAATTCTGCCACCGCTTGCTTAACTCCGGGCCACCAGAACTGTCTTTTCAGCCCCTGGTACATCTTGGTAACTCCTGGGTGCACCGCTAGGGGTGAGTTTTGGAACTCACTGAGAACCTTGCCACGCATCACTCGTGGAACAAACAAACTTTTCTGGAAAAGCATCCGGTGCTGACCGTCCTCTGTCCATTCTCTTGGAGCATCGCCCTGGTCAACCCGATCACGCATCACTTCGCACTCGGGGTCTCCCCACTGAGACTCCTCCAATTGTCGAAACATAGATGACTGCACTATCATATGATATAGGCAGCCTCTGCCACTATCCATCTTCGCATCCAGGTGCAAGGCAGCCAACTCCTCCATTGCCTTCCAGGCATTTGCCGACTCTCGGACCGCATCCTTCTGCGTCCTCCTGCTCAAGGCATCGGCCACCACATTGCCCTTGCCCTCAGTATAAGAGATTTCAAATTCGTAGTCCTGGAAGAACTCCACCCATCTCCGTTGTCGCAAGTTCAAGTCCCGCTGGGAGAAGATATACTTTAAGCTTTTGTGATCTGTGAAGACCACAAAGCATTCCCCGATGAGGTAGTGCCGCCATAACTTTAGCACAAAAACGACCGATGAAAGCTCTAGGTCATGGGTGGCGTAGTTACGCTCATCGGGGCGTAGCTGCCTGGACCCGTAAGAGATCACCCCTTGTTGCTGCATCAACACGCATCCCAGGCCCTGTCCTGAAGCATCACAAAATACCTCATAGGCCATCCCTTCTTCTGGTAATCTCAACACTGGGGCACTAACCAGCTTTTCTTTTAGGTAGCTGAAGGACGACTTGCATTGCTCGCTCCACACAAAAACCTGGTCCTTCTTGGTCAAAGCCGTCAAAGGGGCTGCTACTCGGGAGAAGTTGGGTACGAATCTCCCGTAGTAACCTGCCAGTCCGAGGAAACTCCGGAATTCCGCCACATTCTTGGGTGATGCCCAAGAAACAACTGCCTCAACCTTTTATGGGTCGACTGCTACCCCCTGCTCAGACACTACGTGCCCGAGGAATTTCACTTCTCGTGTCCAGAACTTTCACTTTGACAACTTCCCGTAGAGCTGGTGCTGTCGGAGGACTTCCAAAACTGTCCTCAGGTGCACTGCATGGTCCTCTTCTGACCTTGAAAAGATCAGGATATCGTCGATGAATACCACCACAAACCGATCCAGGTACTCTCGAAAGATGGAGTTCATAATCCCCATGAACACGGCCGGGGCGTTCGTAACACCAAAGGGAATGACCATGAACTCTAAGTGCCCATACCTGCACCTGAACGCCGTCTTCGGGACGTCGCTATCCTTCACCCTTAGCTGGTGGTATCCGGACCGCAGGTCGATCTTCGAGAACCATCCTGCCCCTTTCAGCTGGTCAAAAAGACCATCTATCCTTGGGAGAGGGTAGCGATTCTTGATCTTCACCTGATTCAACCTCCTGTAGTCTATGCACAGCCTAAGACCTCCATCTTCCTTCTTTGCAAACAAGACCGGAGCACCCCACGGTGACTCACTTGGACGAACATAACCCCTCTTCATCAGATCGTCAATCTGTATCTGCAACTCCCGTAGCTCCGAAGGTGCCATCCGGTAAGGAGCCATCGAGATTGGAAGAGAGCTGGGCTGCAGGTCTATCCCGAACTCGATATCACGTCGAGGGGGTAGAGTCGTCACCTCCTCAGGAAAGATGTCCATAAACTCACGGACGATCTCTGGCACTTCCACCATTTCCGCATCTACTGATTCTTCCGTCAGTTCGGTCAACAAGGAGAGGAGAGGTTCCTCCCTCCTGTTTCCCTTCGGACAGCTCCGCACGCCGGTGAAGGTAACACGCTGGCCGTCCAAACCTGAGAACACCACCCTTCTTTGGAAACAGTCGATGACAGCGCAAACAGAAAATAGCCAGTCGATGCCTAGGATGACATCGTACGGCTTAATCTGTAGAAGAAGGAGATACCTAACCGACTGATATGGCCCTAACATCAGTCTACATCCCCGAAAAACGAACAGCAAGTCGGTCTGACCTCCAACTGGTGTGCTCAACACCAGGGGCACTGGAAGTCTCTCGGCATCTAGACCCAAGGCACGGTCTAGACTGGGTGCAACAAAGGAGTGCGAAGCTCCGGTATCGAACAAAGCATAAGCAAGAGTGCTAAACACATGGATCGTACCTCGAACAACCTCTGGCCCTGTTGGAACTGTTGCCTCTGCAGCGTGTAACTGTCCACGCCCAGCTCCCCTTCCCCTCGGCTGTCGGCCACCTCCCCGACCACGCCCTGGTCGAGGTCCCTGGGGAGCGCCCTGAGGTCGGCCTCCTCCTCCAATGTCTGCCTGCGGAGGAGCGGGAGCTCGCTGTCCCTGCTGCTGCTGCCGGAAGGGTCTAGCTGGAAAATGCTGCTGCGGCGGATGCTGGGGATGACTGCCACTGCTGTACTGCACCCGATCGGGGTACTGACTCCAGAGATGTCCAGGGCTCCCGCAGATGAAGCACCATGGTCCCGAGCCTGAAGGGAAAGAATGTGGGCCAGGGGATCGAAACTGAAACTGCTGCAGTCTGCTCCCTGTGGGTCGGAACCTGGAGGGTCCCGATGCTGGAGGCCTGGTGCTGACGGCCTTCCCCTTCGATGGTCCCAGCTGGATCCCTTCTCGTGACACTCCACCCAGAGCATGCATCCTTTCCACCACTTCGGCCTTCTTCTGGACCTCTAAGTATGTCGGAAGGGTAAAGGGGGTAACAACATACTGGAGGGAGGGTCGGAGCACCTCCTCCAAACGTCTTGCCCGAGACTCCTCATCGGGAAAGAGGTCCGGAGAAAAACATAGGAGGTCCTTGAACTTGATTCCATGTTCCCTCACGGACATGCTCCCCTGCTGGAGGGAGAGTAGCTCCTGCATCTTCTCCTCCTTCATTGTCGAGGAGAGGAACTCCGCCCGGAACTCCTTCTCGAAATCCGCCCAAGCAACCTCAGACTCTTTCCTATTCCCCAGGTAAATCATCCACCACTGAAGTGCCGCTCCTCGCATCTGGCTAACAGCCAGTGGAACCCAGTACTCGGTCGGGGCCCGAATCAGGCCGAAGTCTATAACTAGCTCCTCTAGCCAGCCTTCCGTCTTCATATCGGAGGTGCTGCCCTCATACTTCTCGAGGGCCTGTCGCTGGAAGGCTCGAAGAGTCTTCTGCCACTGGTCGTCCTCTTCCTCTCGATCAGCTCTCTGCCGATTGCCCAAAGTAGTCTCAGGGGCCTCGATCGCCTGTACCACACGTGGTCGCCTTCCAGGTGCCATAGCTGCAAGGTAAACAAGGAATGCCTAAGCCCAAGTAGTGCAGAATATCGTTATTAAAACTTCTTAAGATTTAATTTATTCTTAATTCCCAAGACATCCCAGAAACACAAGAACACAAGTCATTATGATGCATGTATCTTTCCTAGGGTCTCTACCCTGCAATCAGTGTGGCCTCACTTGGTCGTTCGGTAGGTCCAGAGTCCTTGCATCGGATCACGGGGGGCCCTAAAATCCCGTGTCCTAGCCTATCTTCCCTGGCCTAATTCACGCTCCAAGGTCACCCAACACCGTTGCCTTACCATCCCATGCAATCCTCACTGTGCCTAACTCCAGACTCCGTCCTATCTCTCAACCATCACCTCTGATACCATTCTGTCACGACCCGCCTTCAACAAAAGGAGGGAAGGGTTAGCAGATTGCTAGGCCCTTCCTTCTTTAAGTTGAAGGAGAGATAATGACCCCCGAAACCTGCCTTCGATAGGTCCCGGAGTGGCGACTAGCACCAAGGGTATAGAAAATTCACGCAAATGGAAGGCATTACCCTTTTTATTTTATAGGATCGAAAGATAAGGAGAAGAAAACCCAACAACACCAAGGTAGAAAGAAAAGTAAAGCCAAAAGTAAACCATTCCCACATGCATGTTTCAAAAGTGAAAGCCACAAAGTGCAAAAAGGTGACTACAAGGTAAGTACCAAAAAGAAAAAAAAAACAACTGCAACTGCTCCAAAAGTCCGAGCTAGTAAGGTCCTGCGTGATCCCCGAAGTCCTCCTGGAAACCTGAAAGCTGTTTTATATACGTAGGGTGAGTATACAAGTACACTCAGTAGGGAAAACCAAGACTCTCGTGCACAAGTGGGGGAACGTACTAAAGTCCCGTGAGAAAAAAGAGTAAACCAAACACCTAACAAGGCAAACTATCCATCCAAGGCCTCACCAAGGCTCACTCCCCAAATAACGCAAGTCAAGTAATATATATAATAAGAGCACATCGATGTTTGGGTACCCCGCGCCACTTTCCCACTGGTTCTTGAGACATCCTATGCATCGGACCAATCCCGCCATTCTCACCGCAGTCCCACTGCCACACCCGCCCGTACACACCTGGGCCACAACCACACGCAGTCCCACTGCCGAAATCCCGCCCGCACACACCTGGGCCTCAACCGCACGCAGTCCCATTGCTGAATCCCACCCGCACACACCTGGGCCACAACTGTCACATGTAACCATGCCTGCAAACACCTAGGCCAGAACAACCACCACCACGCCCGAAGACACCTGGGCTAAAGGATCTACTGCCACGCCCGAAGACACCTAGGCCTCATCCCGAAGACACTTGGGAAACCACCTGCCGCAGACACCTGGCCAACCACCACAATGCCCCGCCCGATGGTTCTTGGGCTAATAATGGACTTCAGGCCATCACAGCCTGCCCGAAGGTACTTGGGATATCCGGTAAAGGAAGCAGAAAAGGAGCTAATAACCAGCCACTAAGGATAGTGTTGGGAAAAACAACCTTCCCCCATAAATGGGGGTGTTCGGCACTGAGTGCTCAACTTGGGTGGGGTGCGAATAAGAAACACAAAGCTACAAGTATAGATATAGGTAACAAACACTCAACCAAAGCATAGGTTTTCCTAGCCAACCTACAGAACACAACACCACTGCGTCCGAGTCACAGTTCACGACCCTTGCCCACAAAAAAACCATTTGTCCCATTCTTGTTTCACGTTCAGTTAAAACGTTCAATTAATTTTATGCACTACTGGGCAACTACCATAAGCATAACCAAGGAAAGCGTCAAAAGCATGGATCAACCAAAACACTCACACCCGGTTCTGTCAACAGAGTATCTCTCCCCAATTTGTGATATGAACGAGTAACCACTCAGATTTAAAACTCACAACCACCGAATCTATACCAACAGGAGATCCCATCCCCCAAATTCACACAACCACTGAGAGTATAAAAGAACAGGGGATCCCATCCCCTCCCACATTTCCAGGAATCGGCCCGAAAGGAAAAAAACCAACTACCACTACCAACACAAGTCAGGGATTTTCAGATTTAAACGACTTAACACACTCCATGATTTCAAATTTCCGTGTGTTCTAACCGGGAGTTATCACAGAAGGGTTGATCCTGGTGCTTTCAACTTATTCAGCCGGGCACACGTGATTAACCAATTTCACAGCAAGAGTTCACAATTTCAGCAACCCATTTAAAACATCACGAGGGGATTCATCAGTGCACATACAACGACCACCAACGGCCTCAGTTTTTAGAAAACCTAAACCAGCACAACTAAAAAGTATGATCACAAGATAAAGCATAAACAACGATCACAACCCCTTCCCCTTCTTTCTTTATAACTTTGTTTATTATCTTCATTAAGGTTCGGTTCAACCGATTCCATAGGAACAAAATAACGCCCACCCTGCATGATACACAAAAGTGAGAGACGAGAGAAATTCCCTACTTGTTGATAGATGATCGATGTTTAGGACGGGGGCGCGGAACTTTTCGGATAACGATGCGGCGGGCCCGATGCACCAAAAGAGCCACGATCGAGGAAGGGGGAAACCACGGCGTAACCCTTAATTTATAAGAGCCGGGGACGGTTGAGGTAAAAACGCTGAACCACGTAAGACGTGGAAGTCGTGGGTTGACCACGTGGCTTGACTCATCATTAAAGGTGTTGGGTGGTTTAAACCGACTCATGAGTCGATTCAGTATCTAATTAAAACTTTTGTGCGCGTTTCGGGTCTTGAAGACATTTTCTTTTTTTAAATGAGGCAGAATAGGGTTGAAAACCCTATTTGCGAAAAAGGAGCGTTACTAGAACAACTTGGCAAGTCCGGGTGACGTCGTCCAGTTCCGCCGATCGGTCACACCGATCGGTCTCACCGATCGGTCGCACGGATCGGCACCCCTTAAGGATCTGGATTTTGGAAAAGGAAGGGACCAAGGGGGGTCTGGGTCATCACAAATTATTTAATTGGTTTATTTAGATTTTTATAAAATCATATATGGTCCACATATAACATATAATAATGAATTTTAAGAATTTTTTTTATTTAATTCATACCCTCCAGGTGTTAACTATTTCATTACTCATGACAAATTAGGATTGGTAGTTTTGGTTCATTACATTCATCAGGGTTCCATCATATCTATAATTTTATTCCTGATTTAAATTTTATAAATATTCATTATAATTATATTTAATTTCAACCGTTAAATATATTGAGATATAAATTATTTACACTATTCCTGGAGATGGTGATCTATATGTACACTTAAATAGTTCTTCCACTTTTGGACTAATGTAATGAAATGATGGAAAATAATAATTCCCTCTTATTGAATAATTATTTTAACAAATATTAATATACAAATATATATATATATATATATATATTCATTTAGTTAATAATTATTAGCATTCTTATGATGTTAAAAAATTAACCACTTTGCTTTGTGGAGGTGGTAGTCTATACGAAAGCATGAGAGATGATATACATTTCAAATAGATATGGGGGTAAGAATTTATAATCAACACAATAAATACAGAATAATAAATATTTTGAAAATATTATATATAAACATTAAACTAATAATAATAATACCCATCCATGAAATTTAGTGATGTAAATTCAATTGTATCTCTATATGTAGGTGGTAGTCCATATGTAAGCATGAGGGAATGTTTTACTTAATATCTAGATGAAAAGTTGGAAGATGATGTTACATAAATAATCTACATAAAATTATTTTATATTTAGGTTACATAATTTATATTTTTATTAAGGATTGTAATGATTTTTGTAGGGAATAAGAAAAAATAAATTTATAGTCGACATGTAAGAAGAATACCTATTCATTAGTAGATCTAGTGTATACCCCATATTATGGTCCCTTTGAATAGTCATTAAAGATTATGAAAAGATACTAAATTGATTTAGATTGAAGTTTATATGTTAATTGGGGAGGGATTTCAAACCTATATGGCTCATTGTGGGGTAAATATTATATCCAAAGGTTGTTAAATTCTAGGGTAGGGAAATACACAATTCGAATTAACAAAATGACTAAAATATAATTAGGTAATTTCAAGGAAAAATTAATCCAATTGGATAGATATTAAAATAAATATACATTAAAGTATACATATATCTGGCATATAATATCTATATAGTTTTTCATTCTATTTTAATCCTTATCATTTCATATAGCCCATACTTTATCAAATTTTAACATTAATGGTGGTAGTGATATTATTATTTTAATGTCATATTATTTTACTTATTTATTAAAAATTGAATCATAAATAGAAAATAGATTAATTTATAGACCTATTATAATCATAATATTCCTTTTCAAATATTTATAATATATTTTAAAATGTCAAAAAAATCAGAATATATCATTATTGTGTTTATTGTAGTATTCATGTACTCAGACATTAATGTCACCATGATAGTTGTATTATTAAAATATAAACAATAAAAACAACCTTGTATTATTATATTTGTAGGATTAATTCAATTTAAATAATAATTTACCCAAATTTTGATTGTTTTAATATTGATAAAACCATTTGATATGTTTTCCAATTAACTGTAGAAATATGATGTAGTTGTGGGATATGAAATTAAGGCAATTTCATTGTTACTAATTTTTTTAATAAATTGCCATGATTAAACCATTAATTATTATTCTAAAAAATTGTAATATATAAACTCATCCATATTTTATACTTATGAAAAAATGGGATATTAAAATCCTGAGAGTATATTTTTTATTTTTCTACAATTAAAATATTATATGATTCATGATCTTGGAAAAAATGAATTGAAATTTTAAAATTTTCTAAGTAGGTATGTATATGTTCTAATTTATTCCATCGAAAGATATAATTCTATATTTTATTTATATTTTAAGAATTTTTATATTTGATTTCTCCCTTTCAGGCCATTTTCCCTTTACCAAGGTTATAATTATTTACCAAGCCTGCTATTAATAATTACCGAAAATAAAATCAGATAGTTCAATAAAAATGAATCTCAAATTCACAAATATGAAATTTATTCAACCTGAATACATATCTATAAGTACAATAAAGCATTTTTAATATTTTTTTAATGAAATGTAACAATTTTTTTAAAAAATGAATATTTACGCATTAATGTTTACAAAAATCGAAATCATAAAAAAATTATAATTAAAATTTTATTTAGAAAATTATTCTAATCAAATGGATCAAATGTCATATTTAAAAAATAATATATAACCTTAATATAAAATTAATTAATTTTAAATTAGTATTTTAAATGTCGTTTTTTTCATTTTTAATTGAAAAATAAATAAAAATCATGATATTTCCCCTACGTTATTTATAGTATTTTAATTTTAAAAATGACATTTAAAATAAAAAATTTTATTAACAATATTAGAATAAAATAATAAATATTGAACATAGATAATTTAATATAAATCATTTTTAAGAAAAATTTAAATTTCTATCATAAAATGGCATCCAATTAAAAGGTTTGATTATTCAAAAAGATATATTCAGTATTTTTTTTTCAATGATCATTATTATTTTATTTGATAATCAGTTTACTCATAGTCATAACCACCAATTATATTCTTGTTATTTTAATATTAAATTTAAATAATAATACTTTTATAATATATATAATTTTGTATACATTTTGTTGTTCCATATTATGAAGTATATTTAGTATTTTATTAATTTAACATAATTTTTTTCTATATTATAATTTTAAAATTTTAAAAATAATATTTTTAAATACATTAATAACAACTCTAAGACATCAAATGATTTATTTAGTGGCATAAAATAAATTTATCATCATATGGAAACCATAAGTGTTGATTTAAAATATAAATAAATCATTAAAACTACTAAAGAGATTGATATAGAGTGTGTGAACTCCAATTATACCTCATGTTATACTAAATAGAAAACAAAAGAATGATCTCCAAACAAAATAGAAATATAAATATCATGGAATAATAAAATTATGACCACATATGTAAAAAAAAGATGAAAAAAATAATTCAGGATTTTATTTAATACAATATTGGAAATTATTAAATTTTATTAAGGCCATCCATTGATATACATATTGCTGATGGGGGAGAAAAAATTATTAAATCCAATTGATGATAATATTGACCTCACTAATTAATTTCAATTAATCTTATATAGGGAGATATAATTATTGGAATGGATGAGATAATAAAATAACTAATAAAGTTAGTTATTATAAAAACCTTAAAAAAGAGGATAAATGAGTAGAAATAATGATCAAAAGTGATGTGGTTTTATAAAATATGCAGTGAAATGTAAAAATATTAACAACTCTAAGACAACAAAAGATTTATTTGATTATGGATCTACTCGCTAAATATTATATTAAAAATTTAATATGTGTCTCACCACGAAACCTAAATTTTTTGAAGTTATGTTATATTTAGAAACATTAATGACATGATAATTGTATCTAAATTTTGTATCTCCATTCAAATAATTGTCTACCAAAATGTACTTCCCCAAAATAATGTTATTTAACCTCTAGTAGAATTTAATGTGATTTTGGAAATTCATCTAATCCCTATTTATAGTTCCCATATTTTTTGGTAATTCGAACTCCCATTTTTTTTCTGATCCATCCCATTATTTTTTTTTCATTATGAGGATAAAAGTGAAGATAAAATGAAATTTTCGTCAATTATGTTGGTATCACTACCTATTAATAGGTGTTTTTAATATAAAATGGTATTGGATAAATTCCTAATAAATTTTATGTCTAAAATCTTATATTTTAATTAATTAATTCAATGGGAGTTTCCTAGTATATCCCAAGAAGTTAATTTTTCAATAAAACCTAAAAATAGTGAAAAAAACAAGAAACCATATATAATGGCCCCAATTCAGATTATAGAATAATTAATAGGAGAATATTTATAATGGATTAAAAATCCTATGTGTATTAGAATGGGTAAAACTATTGTGTTTATAAGAATAAATATGGGTCATTTAATAATTTTTTTTTCTCACAATGGACATTACAAGTTCAGTGTCATGAAAAATAATCATCATCCCTATATTAATGAATTAATAGCTCAATTACAAGGATATACATAATTTTTCAATATTTAAACACATTTTGGATATTCTCAATTGGTATTTAAGAATTATTATAGACTAAATACATCATTCCATATGAGGAATGGTTTTTATAAATTTATAATTAATCCAGTTTGTATTACAAATAGTCTTTAAAAATGGATTTCAAGAATAATTCATTTAGGTCATACATTTATTTTTATTTTTTATTCTATATATATGATGTTATTACCTGCTCAATGATTCGGTAAGTGTTTGATTATTATTTTAGGAACGATCAAATGGCCCAATAGAAGTAAAATTTATATGCTAAATTTATTTAATAGGAATTTTTGAAAACAAATATCGAATTATTGGCTTATATAAGCTAATGTCTTGGTATATTAGATGATCCATAAATGATATATATTTATGAAAAATGTACAAGAGGAAAAAAACATGATCCATAGTTTTCCAAAGAAGTCTAAATACTAATATATATTTTAATGTATTTTTCAAGGTTATGTACTATATTGAAAATGTAAAATAAGAATAATAAAATATCAATTTGATATAAGAATGTGATTAATATTTCTGTGAGATGAAAAAAAGTTTTATATCACAAAATAAAATGATGTTACATGTTGTTTAGATTTGTTTCTGATTTATTTTGTTGCATCAATAAAAGGACTCATATTCCTCTACACGCATATTGATTTACTAATAGATTCTTTCTCATGGAAATTGAACATAAAAGAGGAAAATCATTTGTCTCGTGAATTTTAGTGGTAGTAATTATGGTTTTCAAATAAAATATGGTGGAATTATATTTATACTGTATATTTTGATATATAAACCAATAATAAATTATTCAATTGTATATTCATGTAAAAATAATTGAATATATTCCAAAAGATATGGTTATAGTTGAATAATGATTACGACTACTTAAAGAATCACCATACCATGAATTAAAATATGATGGTTAATGGTTTTAGTCTAAAAAATCATGCAATTATATCCATTATGTGTGTTCATAGACATATAGTATTTATGGATTTAAAAAATATTGATCTTAAAAAAATGATAAAATGGGTTAGATCATAAATCATTCAACTTAATGTTCAGAAATATATTAATTTAATTATTAAATAATAATAATAAAGGTGGATATATATGAAAAAATAAGGTGAGACAGTTCATTTATTCATTAGTGATTGTGATGGACTGATTATATTCATGAAAAGTCTATGTGTCATGTCAATATCAGATCTAAAGAAAAAGCAATTGGGTGAATCTCAATGTCCAAAATTTTCAATAAAACCATGAATTATAAATATATATAGTGATATGAAATATTATTTTGTTGATACAACAGGAATAGGGATTCTAAAGATTATATATATAGATGCATTATATGTTATTACAATATGTATGAGAGATAACAATTTTTGGGTATGTTATTACCATTACCCACCATAGAATGGAAATGATAAATGTCTCCATATATTTATTTTAATATATCACCAACAAATCTAAATTGAATAACATTGTTTTTGTTATATTTAACCACCTTATATTATTTAATAATTAAATTATGATAAAAATATTACTCTCTTGATAAGATTTCAACGACATACATTAAGAATCTCATAAGACTGCATTAAATATCACATATTATTGTATTTGATCATGATATGAAATTTACCTCAATGAGATAGTGATTTATTCAAAAAAAAAATACGAAATAAAATATATGTTCTAGTATATACTATCGTCCATAGAATGATAGCCAAACATAGTGAACCATTCACACCATATATGATATTATAAGATCACGTACCCTACATTTCAAAGGTGGTTGGTATCACCAAAATCCATTTGTGTAATTTTCTTACAATAAAATAATTTGATCAGTAATTCAACTAGACCCATATAAATCCTTCTTTGTAATTAAGCACCAAACTCTAGAATTCATGTAGAATTTAAGTTAAATAAATCTATTGGGCCTTGAGATAACTATGGATATAAAAAATATATATATAGCCATTTATTATCAAAGATGTTTCTCTTAATGTAAAAAGAAACTTTATGCTCATAATAATGGTACAGAATTATAATTAAATGTTAGTGAGAATGTAATGCTGAATTAATTTTAATGGGAGAAGGTTTAGAAATTGGTAATTAATTGAATAACTAGGAAAATATATATTAGTCATCTTGATTTTCTTCATTATAACATCATGGTTTTTTTGCATTATCTCATCCACTAAGTATCTAAAATGTTCATTATGTATTTCATGTATCTCTATTGTAGATTTAAATAATCAATACATCACATATACTAAAGTTAGAGGTCATAACACTAGAATGAGATATATTTAAAGGGGAACACCTAGTTGATATTGTGCAACAGAATGTGGATGTTCAACAAAATGAAACCACTCATCGGGTCAATGGTTTTTTGTGAACCTATATATCAAAGGATGATATATGAGAATATGCGGCGTTAATGAGGGAAAACCAATTTTTTTATATAAAATTGGAAAATTATATACTGAATTTATTATCAGTGGAAAGTAACTAAAAATGAATGATATTATAGTGTATATTTTTTAAAAAATTATTTGATTTCATGGATTTCTTGCTTTAAAAAAATATAGAGTTTAAATGAGATTCAATATAAATATTATTATTTTTACATAAATATGCTAACATTTAATCTATATTTATTATTCTAATTAGGAAGAAAAACATTATGAAAAATATCTATACTAGTTTTATATAATGTAAATATACTGATAAATAAGTATTGTATTTATAGTATGCTCATTTTATGATTAAAAAAATTATCATTTAAAATTTTATTTATTAATTTTTTTAAAAATAAAATAACTATATTCCACTAAAATCAATAATTTTATTTGATAAAAATAATATCATTTCTTCGAGATGGAATGTTTCTAGGGGTGAGATTATAATTAACATTCATTTGATGATTACAAGTGCTCCTTCTCTATCATCAAGGTTTCAGTAGTAGACGAATCCATTGAAAATGGAATGTCACCCATGTTAGGGATTGATCAATTAAAATCTCGAATCATCTCAATATTGGTGAGTTTCCAATTATCTCATTACTCATTTTTTCAGTGGGATTCATAGAAAAGAAATTTAGGGATTTGGTTTCTTGATTGTCTGAGGTGTGGGCTTTCACAAATTATAATTGCGTCTCATTAGGGTGTGTATTTTTATTTATTTCCCCCCCATCCGAGGAATTGTAAATTAATCTATACGGATTCAGATCAATCTATCTAAATCATTAATATATTTTTACTCAGGACTCAGGTATGAGGATCAAATATTTGGAGATCAGTAAATCCCTAGTTTAGGAATGTGTCTTGATAAATGTATTAAATTAGACCCCTTTTCACCCTTAAATAATGTATGATATTTATTTTCAATTTTGGGTTCCCAAAATAAAATAGACTGAGAGACTGAGGCATCTATATTCGGACAATTTTCATGGGCTTTGATAGAAGTTGATTTGTGTACTACTTTTTTTTGGAACATTTTCTTATCTACTAATGGAGATGAGATGTAATTAAGGCTTGAATTTCAATTAATTATAATATAATTCTTTTTTTTTCATGGTTCTAGGGCATGAATCTTAAACCTGGAGGAGATGAATCATCTATGATTTATGTTCTCTATGAGAAAACTATGAAAAAATGTTTTTTAAAAACAATATGAATCCCATTTTTATTGGGGGTGTCAAGGAGTTTCCTCAGGATGATGTTGCTTCAACTGTGTATCCCTCGTTGTGATGAATTTATGGAATCGATTCTAATTGTATGTGTTATTGGGTGATGATGTATAAAAATTCCCTCTACAATCCAAGTTATGTCAATGATATTCCTTCAATGTAATTGAATTAATTGGTTCTTGGGAAGAATGAAAAACATTTATCTTCTACTAAAATTTATCAAAATCATCTTTTTGGTGTTGGGATATAGATGATGGCTACTGAAGGAATGAAATTCATTCTAGGGAGTTTGGGGATGGATTCTTATCCCAACTATTGGCTGATGCTGGAAATTCTTATAATGATTCATATGGATATGACCCGACCCATAATAGGGCGGTGTTTATGACCCACAGGGAGGTGATCTCTAAGGAGGAGACTAATGTGGTAGAGGAGAATGTATGGGATTATAATGTTGAGTCCAATTTGTATTTTGAGTTAGAATATAATAGACAAATAATGGTGCGTCTTGAATAGGCACTAGATCCTATCTCTATAAATATGAATAATGAAATGATGGTTGTTGTTTATGTACATTCAATAATAATTTTCTTGATAATAGCCTAGACCAGACTAGTTCCCTCATCTCCTCCCATGGATTCAATGGATGATCATGGGTTTTAAAGGGTGTGGTATAATACCACATCTCATTCTATGAAAATTCAAGATGGTTCAGTTGCAACATCAATCATTTTTTACGTTGTTGAGACTCTCACACTCAGTGAGGGACATCCCCAAACCAATGAATAAGATCATCATAAAGAGTTGATGAAATATAATGACATTATTATTGGTGAATTAAATGTTAATATTTCATACAATGATCTCACGATTGACCATGATGACAAGTTGGAACGGAATTGGAAACAACCCAAGTCTTGGAAAAGAGGACATCATCCAAAAAGTCATAGATGAGGATGATGTCATCCCAATTATGTCATTGTAAAAGGAATTCATCTCACACTAGAGTTGTAAAATGGCATAAAGAAATATTCTATGATCCTCAACCAAAATACCTCATAGTAGGAGTGGAAATCTATATATAATGATTATGGGGATAATCCTGACCTTGGTTTGTAGCCCCCTTTCCTTTGGATGTGGGCATATGTTATATTTGAATCTAACATATCTCTTTTAACTACTATGATGTTTTATTTTTCATAATAATTTTTATGTTTAAGGTTTTCATGTCTCATAGAAAAATATTTCAGAAAAGTTTTATTTTTTATTGAGTTTTGAAAAATTATAATTTTTGTATAAACCAGATTTCCTTTTCTATCTCATAGAAAAATTTTTTCCCATTATTTAAAAGTTAAATTATTTCTTTTATATTATGAATAATATATTTATGGACATTAGAATAAAATTTATTCCTTATTTTTTTGTAATCATATTATCTTCCAATGAATTCAGTTTTTATGTAAAACTGTATTTTATCTCATTTTTTTATTTTAATATTATATAAAATATTGTCTCATAAATGGATTAAATTGCGTAAATATTTGTACATATTTAGAATAAAAAAATATAGTTCTTTAGAATCAAAATATATTTTTTATTTATTAATAGTAACCATATAAAAAATTTCCACCTCGATAATATGGGTAAATATCGGTTAAAACCATGGGGTTAATATTTATATTTTTTCCAAAAATATTATTTTTATTTTAGGTGTTTGACCATAATTATCATTATTTATTAAAATAATATTTTTTAAATTTTTTTTTAAATTATAGATGTCAATATTTGTTTACGATAAGTTTGATTTTATTTTTATTCTTAACTATTTTATGATATATTTATATAAAAGAAGTATGTGAAAATATATTAAGAATTCATTACTAAAAAATGATAAAAACCTACAATAGTTCAATGTTTATTAAAATGAAATTTATTTAAACCATCATATTAGTTTAAATCATGGTACGATGAACATTAATCTTCGATATCATTTTTTCACAAAAAATGATTTTAATAATTTATGTATCATTATAAGAAATGTTATTTTTAGTAATAAAATCAATCTAATTAATTTGATTCTATATTTGAAATTATGATTTATAAATTTAGACATAAATCCATTTTCATATTTTTATATCATTATTTATCATTGTAATAATATTATTTATCATAGATATGGTCAAAATAAATTAAATGTGTTTTATCTAGTTGATTAAGAAAAAACTATATCCAAAACATTAATCTTTGTGACTTATTATGTTTTTTATCACATAACATATATTATATTATATTTTTTGGGTTCCTTGGTGCCACCTAAAATTATTTTGATATATATAAATCCATAATATTTAATATATTATTAAATTCAATTTTTATCAACTCCCCCTATAAAATGACATACCTCCTCTAAATTTTATACACTATATTGATTAAAATTACTTGCCCAAAACAATCCCAATTCCCTTCTAAGAATCCCAATCTTTTTATTATTTCTTATTTTCTTTAAATACTAATACAATGGTCATTATAAAGGGATATAATAGTTGAATACTGATGAAGATTTAATTAGATTACTTGAACTCTTTAATTTTTTCAATACATCCTGAAAATATGTTATAATGGTCAAAAATTAATTAATTAAATATCATAAATATAAAAATGTGTTATAATGAATATTGAATCACCATTACAAATCATCTTTTCCATTAAATAGGATTTTAATGTATAACTCATATGTATGTGTTCTACAACCCTCCAGGAAGTGGTACAAACTTGTTTCCATCACAATATTTTAGGGATGATAATTATGATGAGTATAATTAATATATATGATAGTATAGATAATATAGATCTTTTGGATTTAGAATATAATTTATTCCTTCTAACATACCCATCAATTCTCAATTAGAAATATATTATAATATTATAATGTCGTTTGTGCATACGTGTGGACTACTAGGTCTACAGCGAGGATTGTTTTGTTTATTATCTAAAATATAAATTAACAGTAACAAGGATTTATTTAATATATTTTAGAAACATATTATATGGTAATCATTACATAATGATGAAATAATATTTTAATTTATTTATATCTTTTTATTATAAAATTAAAGTAATGATCATATGTAAATATGACATACTAACATCATAAATTGAAAAAAATCATTTTTTGATCTCTACCATATCTAGATTATTATAAATATATAAATAATTAATATATATGATACTAATACCTTCAGTAAATTTATACTATTGATGGAAATATGAATAATGTACATGAACTGAAACATAAAAAGTAGAAACATCCATGGAAAAAAGAATCATATATAACATGAATCAATTATATTAACCAATTTTTTTTATTAAACATGTATTATGATGTTAAAATAAAATTATTTATTGTATAAAATGTGTGAGTGTAGTTCTATAAAATATTTATAAATAAAAAACATTATTAAATAGTATAGTAGTGTAATAAAACAAGATCTCGGTAGCCAAGAGGTAGTTTAAAATTAACAACATTAGATCAATATTGACGTAATCACAACCCAAGAGAGTGAATAGTTTAGCAGTCTGGATGATCAATATAGATTCTATAATTTCAAATTTACATTTGAAAACATAATATACATTATAAAATTTTCTTAAAAAACATCAGTTTCCCCAAAATGATATCCAAATATATTAATAATAAAATACTTCATTCTATCCATTGGAAAATAAACATAGAAAATTGATATAACTAATGATCACTAATGGTATTCATTAAAAAGATGTAATGTTAGGAATGAATAAATTTAAAGAACTAAATTATAATCTAATAATGAAAAAAAATCACATTGGGTAAAATATATCTGTGAATATAAAAAATTTAAATTATCAAATGTACATCAATAATTTTTTTCATAATTTAGGAATTCATAATCATAGATATTTGAAACATGCCATTAAGACCCCATGGAATAAATTCTTAATCACAATTCAAAGGACTCGTTAAATGAAATCATATATGAATGGATATGTCTATAGAATATAACTGAAAACGGTTTGTGTTATGAGCCCTACTGATATATCAATAGTAAATAAAATTAAAAGATCCACATCACACATAATTAGATTAATTCATTTCCTAGATAAACTAATAACATTACATAATCAATTCCCTTAATAACTATAACATTCTATAGTGGATTAATAATTATATGAAATATCAATACATTCCTTAGTCCAAATATTCATAAACCATTAATATAAATATGGTTATGGTAACAAAATATAATAACATTATTTTGTTATATGATTCAACAATTGATGTTAACATAGATGAAAATACATTATAATATCATTGGAAAATTATTGAAGAAAATACCATTTTCACTTTGAAATCATATATTAAAAGTCAATAAAAAATGATAAAAAATAATTTTTTTTTAAAAATACCTTATTAAAATGTATAGGAATATATTATTAAAATATTAGAAATTAGTGTAAGAAAATTAAAAAAAAGAATTATATGTAGCAATAAATTTATTTCAAATTTTTTTAACATTAATGAAAGTACCTCATTCAGAAAATGAAGTGAATAATCATTTAATTTTTTTTTGTAAAAGGTAAAACATGGGTAAAAATTTATTTAATAAATATTTTGAAAAATGTGTTTCAAAATCAATAATTTTTATAAAAAACTTAAATGTAACTAAAATATGTCATCATCAAGGAGTTAAATATAAATAAGCTAGAATAATGGAAATATTTTTAATAAACCATTTCTATATGGGTAACATTGGAATTGTATTACCCATGAAAACAATTTCATAAAATAAAATATTAAATACAATTAATAATTTTTCAGCATGATATATTATAAAATAGGGGTTGTATATATAAAACATAATTGAAATAGGTGTTTAGACTGAAATATGTTTCAAAGAAGAAAACATGATATATGAAGCCCAAACATCTTATCTAATTTCTATTATATGTGTATGGAAATTTTTTATAGAAAATATAGATTTATTATAAATATATTGAAGAGAAAAAATCATATATATCATACCATATATGATTTACTTGTAACATTTTTAAACCATTTACTAATAATTGTTTTCTAATATTGATTATTGTGTGATAAATATGACTTTTTTAATTTTGTTTTTGTTCAATTATTTTCCTCTTGTACATTGATCATTTTAAAATCAACAAATTAATGAGAATGCTGATATTATTAAACATTATATTTCTTCAAAACATGTTATGTATTATATATAATCATTTTATATAGTTAAATTAATGACACGTTTAATGGTGATGGTAGGTCCTACATACACAAGAATGCGTTTTTATTCTTCCAAAAGATTGAAAAAAGATAAGTAAATAATAATAATAATTATAATTTCATTAATAAGTAGTATAAATAATTTATATTCATAAAATTAATCTTTATTATCCTATATATATTTTATAAATGAAAAATGGGTTACATGGTTTTGAGAGGGTGGTAGCTGACCAATTCATGAGAAGAATTATTGTTTGCCAAAAGATTTCAATGTAATTTGATATATATTATTACATTACTCTAGAAGAATATTAATTTATTTTTATATCATATATATACATTATATTTATATATTTTAGTAATAAAATTGAAATTGTGATGAAATTCAAATGACTAATCTATGTGGAGATAATAAGATGTATGTATGTGTAAGTGATGTTTTGTCCTATCATATATGAGAAAAATGATTGAATATGGGGTTCTATAATAATTATAAAATATCAATTTATTTATTATTATCTATATATATTGTTAAATTTGATAAAATTCTTTATGAGTTAGTAGAAAAACTAAAAAACATGAATGAATCTACAAATATGATTATCACATCTTCAATAGACATCATTTAGATATCTTTACATAAGATAAAGTGTTTTTATTTTTAAATAACCCAAATCTTATTAATATATATAGATATGATTTTAGGAGGAATAGTTAGGGTTTATTCATACAAGATGGTATAATGTTCTTTAATGAATTTATGAATGATATTCCTTTTTATATGAGAGGTTAGGGGAACTTTTGAAATTTAATGAAATACTATATTATTCTAAAAATATATTAGTAAAATAGGTCCCAAATGTCCATATTTTAGATAATATAGAAGTCTATTTCTGATATATCATCAATGAATAAAAACTTTACATGTTCTTTTTGTGTTGAATACAATATCATTTAGATTAACCACACTATTCACCTATTTTAATAGTTACTATACTAACATAATTTTCACTATTGAAGGGTTATTATTTCAAAGATAATATTACAATAGACAAATAGGTGTACATGAAATTAAATTTAATACTATATATTATAGAATTTTATATCTTTATTCTTTTAATGATTTATAGATAATTTAATAATATATTATTTTCAAAAAATCTCATTAATGTCAGTTTTAACAAAATTAAATTAAATTGACTACAGAGACATCAAGAATAAGTTTTATTTCAAATATTAAAATTTTAAATATAAACAAATATTAATGTATATCTGAAAAATCTCACTAATACTATAAATAAAAAAACAATATAATGACATTATGGTTAATAATATATTGTATTATTATATTTCTATTTTCATAAGGATTTATGATAATTACATCATGGTTAATTTTTCAATGTGATATAAAAGCACTTATAGTTTTAAAATTATTAATGTTTTAATAAATGTCGATTTTATTTAAAAATAAAAATAATAATATTTATAAAATTATTTTAATTTTTATTTCATTTTTTCAATAATACATGTTGAAAAATGATTAGGGTTAATATTTGTAATTTTTTTTTTGAAATTGTTAAATTGTTTTTATAAATAGTAAAATACGATAAACAATAAAAAATCCTAAATACTTGTTTTACTAAATCATAGGTGATGCAAGGTTGAGGTAACCCCACATATTTTGAAAAAACATATTGTTTTTAATATTTTCGGTCACATGAGTCAAGACAATTCATAGTATTGAGAAATAATATTATAATAATGTAAAATCCCTCCTCTCCTCCACTACAAATACCGCCCTCATTCCCCTCAATCTCTCACACCTCACAATACAAGGTAATTATCTATTTTCATAAAAATTACAACCCCAAGGCTCTTCCAAATGTATTAGAGCTACAGGTCTCACCAAAATTCCAAAACCATGGCCTCTTAGAAGGATATCAAGGAAAAAAGAACAAGAGTTAATCGTTATCTTTTGAATTTTTTCTTTTATTTTCATTTACTTTCTATTCATCATCTTTACTCAAATACCCTTATCCAAGAATCATGAATGTTCCAGTATATATTAAATTATTTATTTTATCATGATTATGTAATTTTAACCATTATAATTCTTCTCCTCCCACACTTATTCAAGTAAATAAAAGGCAATCTATGAATTGTTGATTTTCCAACATTGTGGACGATGAGATTTAAATTTATTATACTACCATAAAGAACAATCATGAAACAATTTTTATCATTGAAACATATTTTAATTAATTTATTATATCTTATATAATGTTTTGGAATCATTTTTTTTCACATGTTATTAATTTAGAAAACAAAATGAGTTCATTACAATTAATGAATCACCAAAACTACCTAATCAAATATAAATAATTTTTTAACTTATTAATCATCCTCATTAGTGAATTAATGATGATAAATAATATAAATTATTGTTCTATAAATATTAAAATATAATTCCATTTATGTGATGGTGTTTAAAATCCAATCTAAAAGAATATCTATCATCCACTGATCTAAGAAACCATGTAAAGAACATACCAAAAACAAGGGATGGAACAAAATAAAAATAATCAAAGCGTTAAATGATGTTTTAAAATAATAATATAAGGTTTTATAAACAATAATATGTCTCTATATAGTATTTATAACACTATTAAAACTTTTATATAGAAGGTTCAAGATATTTTTAAGTAAGACAAACCCATGGTAAGGGAATTTATAACTCGATTTTCATTCAATGGGCTAACCTTCTACTTCATTATTTATGAGTTATTAATTTTTTTCGATGATTTACATATATATAATCTGTATTTATGTTTATTTATAGTGTATATAAATATTTTATCCATTTTATTAAATCTCACTTCAATAATATGATATTTTTAAGGGGTATCCCATTAAAAATCCACTTTTAAAATTTTATTTTATAAAAAATAAAAGTAATGATTTATGAAAGTATTAATATTGTATAATAATTTTATGTTTCATGGTAATTTTTTTTAATGAAGGTTGGGACCTATATATTCCTCAAAATCATTTTGTATGTGTGATTAAGAGTTCCTCTATATGGTTACTTCAAGTGTAAATGTGATGGTTACACAAATTGTAATGTAGTTGTGTGGGTATAAAAATACAATGTATCTAAAAGGGTTACTAGAATATATATCTAATTCCCAAATATACATTTTCTATTTTATTTATGTTCTATATGTTTCTTTTAAATCTCATGGATATCTCATCATTTAAAAATTATTTTTATAGGGGTGACAATTATGTATTTTTGAAAATGATTTCATATGTTACATGTATTGATGGAATAATGTGTTATTTACAAATTTTTATATCCATTAATGATATTTTTCTACTCATATAAAGATTTTAAATGATTTTCTCAGATTATAATGATTTTAAAAAAAATAGGAAGAAGTGTTAAATGTTATGAATATATGTGAATGAAATTATGTTTTATTTTAGATGTTTTATATTTTGGATGAAATGATTACTATTTTTATGGTATCCACTCTATATTAATGTTGAATGTTATGTATATATTATGTCTCAATTTTATATATCATTAAACATGAAAATATTTTCATTTTAAAAGGAAGTGAGGTATTGACTAAATTTAGGATTATGTAATGTAATATGGTTGGGTTTTTAAATTTTGTATCAAAGGATTGTTTAGATAACATCAGGGGTTAAGATGATGCTAATAGAATACCATAACTGATTTTTTTTACTTTATGGTTCATTTTTAATGATATATCATTTAAATGTTACCATTTTTCTTTGAATTCTTTTAGAATGGTTTTTCACAAAAGAAACATGGAAGAAGAAGAGGAGAGGCACCTAAAGAATGATATGCTTCTTAATCTACTACTCGAAATTGATGGAATTGGAACCGATCAATTTGTGAGAAGAAGGTATCAAATTAAGTAGTAAATAAATGGTGGTAGAATCCATTAATGAGAAAAACCAGAGGTACCACAATAGAACATAACAACATTGGAACTTTTTATGATACAACACCATTTTAATTAAAATAGATCTTCTGACCCAGTAGCAGTTTGAGGATGGATTAAGGCCCGTGAAAAGATATTCAATTTTATGGGATCTTCAGATAATCAAAATGTAAGTCTATCCATTTATCATTTTGAATCTGAAGCTGATAAGTTGTGCTCAGTAGTCAATAATATTATGGATATAGAGGATGTTGATGCTTTTGAGTGTGATGAATTAAAATGTATTTTCCTTTAAAAATATTTTTCTAATTTTGTGTAACAAAAGATGGAGATTTAATTAATTGAAATTAATAAAAATGAGGAATATTTATTGGTCTTGTATGAAATGATTTTCAACCAACAGACTAGGTATTCTAAAAATATTATTCTGGATCATGCTTTCAAAATCATCTATTTTTACATAGGATTAAATTCAAATTATTGAAGGCCATTAGCCTCTAATAAATTAAAAAATCATGATAAAACTTTATTTTGTGCTTAGAGGATAGTTATGGAGTTTTCTAATGACCACATTCACTTTCAAAATAGTGATAAGAAGAGGTCCATATCGGAATTGATGGGTGAGAATCCATCATAGTAATCTAATTGGAAAAAAATCCAATTTATAGTTTGTCAAAAGTGTCACAAGAAGAACCATAAGGAATTCCATACCAAAAATGGGAATTATTTTGGATGTGGTATTTTTGGACATATGGCCAGAGATTGTCATTAAAATGATCCTATGAGTAATACTGATAATAGAGCTACTAAGTGTTTTAAATCTGGTGAGATGGGTCATTAGACAATTTTCTACCACAAGAGAGATCTGAATGAGTTAAATAAGCAAGAATACAATTAGAAAGTTGTAGATATATCCTTTTCAACTATTTCAGTAAATATAGTGCCATCCAATTAAGTTGTATTAGGTTCCTTTTCTATTTAATACTATTTTTTCTAAATTTAAGTTTGACTTGAGGGTATACACATTACTCTATTTTTGAAAAAAATCTGGGTCAATTTGTTGTATCAGCTCAACAAATGAGACCCAAATTTGATTTTAAAACAATGTCAAAAATATTATGGCCAATATTAATTATGATAATATTTCTGTTTTGGTATGTGGAAGTACATTACTTATTATCTTTTATGTTTTCCCTTAGTAGAGTTTGTTGTCATTTTGGAAATGGATTTACATTCTATTATCATACTATGATATAACGTAGAGCTAAAGAAGTTGTTTTTAAGAAATATTTTCAGTTTGTATACAATATCAAAATCATAAAATTGATAACATATCAGAAATTTTAGAATATTTTTACAGATGAATTTGAAATTAATCCTTCTCATATTGTAAAAATATGGGAACTATTCATCTTTATGATGTTCTACATGAAAATAAACACCTTGATGTTTTTCATGATGAGTTACCCAGTGTCATACCTGATTGAGAAGTAAAATTTACAAATGACTCAGTTCCTGATGCCAATTCAATTCCAAAACCCCGATATCGAATTGAATAATTGAAACTTCATGAATTGAAAAATTAATTGTAGGATTTTATTGATAAATGATTCATTATTCCTAGAACATCATTATGGGTGCACCTATTTTGTTGACTAGAAAAATGGTTCTATGAGACTTTTCATTGATTACAGATCATTGAATAACATAAATATTAAAAATAAGTATCGTTTTCCTCATATCGGCGAATTGTTTGATCATCTCCAAGGAGCTCAGTAATTTTCCAAGCTTAACTTGAGATATGGATACCATTATTTGAAGGTGAAAGAGGATGACATCCTAAAACTACATTTTTGTTCTAGATATGGGAATTATGAATTATTTGTTATTATATTTGGGTTTACTAATGAACCATCTATATTCATGAATCATATGAAATGAATATTTCACAAGATCATGGATATGATTATGGATGTGTTTTTTAATTTCATTTTTGTATTTTCTAAGTGTAAATAAAATCATGAATACATCTATGTGTTTCTTTTCACACCATAAAGGGAAAAAACTCAATGAAAAACTCATAATGTTGGATTTTTGGTTGAAATAGTTATATATTTGGCCACATTGTAAATAATGATTGAATAACTACTGATCCTGCTAAAACAAAAGTGGTTGATGAATGGCCCTGACCAACAAATGTTACCAAGATTAGTAGTTTTATTGGATTTACAGGTCTTTTATGATGATTTGTTAAAAACATTTAAAGGTTATCTATCCCACTAACCAAGTTACTGTGATAAGGGTTAAATTTATCGAGGAAGAAGAATTTGATGTTTCTTCCGGTATTGATGAATTTATTGATGAAAGCTATTGTTTTGAATTTGGCTTCCCGAAATTGTTAGTTTATCATCTACATCAATGCATCATTGAAAGTGCATGGTTGTGTTCTGATATACAATTATCTGTTAAATTCATACGGTTTAAGAAATCTAAAAAATCATGTGATAAATTGTCCCGCACATGATTTGGAATTAGGAGTGGTGTTTTTTTATTTGAAAATTTTGATTCATCATTTATACGGAGCCAAATGTCCAATATACATAGACAAAAAAAATCTATACTTTATATTAAATCAAATGTAATTAACCAAGAGCTAGAGGAGATTACATGAAGTAATAAAGTATTATGACTCCATGATCAATTACCATCCATGAAAAGAAAACATATTGGCATATGCCATAAGTCGAAATCAACATACATCATTAACCATGATACATTTGGAACATGATCCCCTAATTAATGATTTGATTAATTTTGGCTTAGAAGTTATTAGTACAAGAAATACCACTATTTTGATTTAGTTGTTAGTGCAATCATTATAATCAGATAGAATTAATAAAGAATATAATAGATATAGTGAGATATAAAAAAATTAGAATTGGTTTAAATTGGTAAATGTTTAAAATATGGCCTTGATAACGATTATGTTTTAAGATATTATAAAATGTTGACTGTGTCTTATGATTCCTAGTTGAAGAAACATTTGTTCTATAATGCTCATTGTTTTGTATTTCAAGTACATACTGACCGTACTATGATTTACATATTCCATGGGTAGTACTATTGGGGTGATGGAATTAAAGGAGATTTTGCAGAAATTACCATGATAAGTTTGACATGTCAACAAGATAAAATAGAGCAGCAGATAGAGAAGGGGATGCCTCATCCTTTTCCAGTGCCAGAGTGGGAATGGGAGAATATATCCATATAATTCATTATGGGAATACCTAATATATCTCGTGGTCACAATGTGATTTGGGTTACTATTTATGGGCTGAGAAAATAATTACAATTTCATTCTATTCATGATAAAATGTATTTGGATCAGCATTTTCATCTTTGTCTCAAAGATATTGTTAGGTTACATGGAGTTCCTCTTTCCATTGTATCTGACTAAGATACCAAGTTCACATATAACTTTTGGAAGGAACATTAGTTGTTGTTGGGAAAAAAATTAAACTTCAGTATATCTTTTCATCCTTAACAAGATGGGTAGTTAGAACGAATGATTCAGAAATTGGAGTATATTCATAGTCCGTGATCATTGGACTTCTAGGTATGTTGGGATCATTTCCTTTCATTATTTTATTTTTTCTATAATAAAAATTTTCATTTCAGTATACAGATTAAACCTTTTTAGGCATTATATGGGAAGCGATGTCAAACTCAATATTTTTGGGATGATGTCCGCAAAAGGAAGTTTATTAAACCATAATTTGTAGAGGATATGGCTAATAATGTGATGATGATTCAGAAACACATGAGGAAAGCTCAGAGTAGCAAGAAATGTTATATAAACAATATGAGGAAATAATTTTATTTTGAGGTAGGTGATCATCCATATATTAGAATCGAACCATGGAAAAGTGTTATGTGTTTTGTTAATAAATGAAATGAATGTCCACAGTTCATTAATCCTTAATAAATTCTTGAAAAATGTGGACTCGTCACCTGTTGAGTAGCTTTTCCTCTATATTTATCATAGGTACATATTTTTTTTTCATGTTACAATATTTATAATGTTTGTGCTATATTAAACTCATGTCATGGCCCCGAAGTAGATCATGCATAAGAGATACATTCTTAAGAAGAGAAACTAATTATGATTCTTGATCAAAGGGAACTTGTATTTCAGTATTATGTAATCCACCAGGAAATTGTTTTGTGATAAAACCACATTCTTGAATAAGCCACACGGGAGTTAAAAAATGGAATGATGAAAAGGTTTCCACACTTGTTTAATAAATAAATAAAATTGTGAGGGTGAAATTTCATTAGGGAGGGGATATTGCAACAACCCATGGTTTTAAATATAAATTATAATTCATGATACATTGTTTTAAGTAGATATGTATAACTTTCGTTTAAACATAATTTTTCAGATTCCGTGTTTTGAATTTCAAGAAATGGCCATCTACAATTATGATCAGTAATTCATTTGGAGTCTAATGGAACCAACATGGTTTTTGGTGAATAGTAACATTGTCATATGAATATTAATATGACCCTAATGAATAGTAAATTGAATTATTTTTTAATATTCCAAAGACTCTATGTTAATGGAATCTTGGTTTGTTATTTACTATAATATGAAAGCAGTAATATATTTAAAATTTTTAATTTTTGAAAAATGAATGATTTTAATTAAAAATTAAATTAATCATATTTAATTTTTTTATTAAAAATGGAGTTAATTTTTAAATTCTACACGTCGAATAATCGTAAGGGTTATTTTTTTGGGAATTTTTTGAAATTTGTAAATTTTTTAGGAATAACAAAATACGTTAAATTATAATAAATACTAAATACATGTTTTACTGCATCATAGGTCATGCAAGGCTGATGTAAGACAACATGTTTTGAACTCAGACACAATTTTTTCTATTTTAGGTCACATTCATCAAGGCAATTAATAGTATTGAAAACAATATTATAATATTGATTATAATAATATAAAATCTCTCCTCTCCTCGACTAAAAATTCAACCATCATTCCCCTCTTCCTCTCACACCTCACAAGCGTTGAGAATTTTCTATGATCTGAAAAATCCCCTCAAAAAGTATCATCTCCACATCCTAGAGATTTTGGCCTCACCAAAACGCCAAAACCCAGGGCCGTAAGAAGGATCTCAAGGGGAAGAAATCTAGAGGTAAACATCCTCTTTTGTTTTCTTTATTTTATTTTTCTTTTCTTTCCTATTATTCTTATTCCCTCACCTTCCTTTATCCAAGAAGAATTAACAATAAAGTATCATATATATATTCTATATTTCATCGTATTTATGGAATATTAATCATTTTATTTATTCTTCTCTCCCCCTTATTCCAGAAATTATAACACCATCCTTGATGGGTGGATTTTCTGATATTATGGATATTGTGATTTCAATTTCTTTTACATCCTTCAATATGGGTAATAATAATATTTTAATAATCAAAACTGATTATAATAAATGTATTTTATCTTATATTATGTTTTGGAAGCATTTATTACAAATTATATTTATTTAATAGTCCATATTATTTCATTATGATTGAAGAATCACCAAAATGACCTAAACAAATATCAATAATGTTTTAACATATGAATCATCCTCATATAAAAATTAAAAATGATAAATTTTATACTTTATGGTGTTAGTAAATAATAAAATACCATTATAATATAATATTAGAGCATCTCTTCCAATTGACAATAATATCCATCGTGAACCGATCATGAAAATCATGTAAAGAGGACACCCCAAACAATACAAAGAAAAAATAATAATAATTAAAGAGAAAAAATGTTAAGAAATAATCATATAATGGTTTATAATCATGAACATGTTTCTGTATGATATTTAAAACCCTCTTTTAACCATTATAGATGAGGGTTAATACAGTTTGAAGTAACACAAACTCGAGGTAAGGGAATTCTAATCCAGATTTCCATTCTTTGGGTTAACCTTATACATCCTTATTTATGTGGTAATAAAATTGATTTATTATTTTTTTATTATGTTTATTTATGGGTATTCATAATGTATATTCATATTTCATCCACACTTTAATTATCAAATCAATTATATGATATTTGTAAAGGGTTATTCTTTTAATATCACCTTTTGAAATCCTATTTTACAAAATTAAAAATCGATAGTTTCTTAAAATTATTCATATTGTTTGATTAAGTTATTATTCATTGGAATGGTCTACTATAATGGGTGGGAACTATATCTCCCTAAAATTAATTGGGTACTTGTATGTTGGAGGTCATTCTTACCGTTACTCCTTGGGTAACTGCGATGGTTACACAAATTGTAAGGTAGGTGTGAGGGTTACAAATTATTATATAGCCAAGAGAGTTACATGATTATGTATATAACTCCCAAATAAATGTTTATGATTCTATTTATGATCTATATGTTTTGAGTAAATCTCATGGAAATAACATTTTTAATAATGTATGTTTATAGGGGTAAAAAATATGTGTTTTTTAAAATGATTTCATAAATTACAAATATTCCGGGACTAATGTACTCTTTCCTTCCCATTATATATCTTACTGAGAAAGTTATGTTCATCCTATGTTTTTAAATTATATTCTTAGATTATAATGATGTGTAAGAAAATTTTGTAACCAATGTAAAATGTTATGAAGATCTATCAAATAAATCATGATTTATTTGAAATGTTTAATATTTTGGAGTAAATGAATACTATTTTTATGGTATCTAATTCATATAAATGTTGAATGTTACTTTGGTATTATGTCCCAATTATCTAAATCTATAAAATTTAAAATATCCTCAACGTGAAAGGAATTTAGATCTTGTCTAAATTTAAGATTATGTAATGTAATGTGGTCATGTATTTATAAATTATGTAATAATAAAATATTTTAAATAAAAATCATCATGAGCATATTTTTATTATTAATAATTATGAAATTTGTATTCATAAATTATGTTAATTATTATTTACTTAAATAAAGTTTACATTTAAAACTGAGAGAGTTACATTCTATAATGATCATTGGTTTAAATATTATATTTTTGTGTTTCTTGGAAAATTTTACCCTAAACATATATATTTAGATCATAAAGAGATAATTATAAAATAATAATAATCCAATAATATTTAGGAATAATAATATTTAATTTATCACATTACACTATCATAAGTTGCCATGATTTATCATTTTAGAAAGATGATAAATTTCACCATGAATAATATTCATAATACTTATAAATAAATGTGAAATATTAAAAAATATATTTTAACCTAGTTCAAAATATGGAATTGATGATATCATATTCAATACTTCTTAGTGGATATAAATTTATTAAATGTAATTTCATTTAATATAATAGAAATTGTATCTCTATGTCTGAATATTACAATTCTTAAAAATAAATGTTTTTTTACTATATTTTCCAATTCATATAAAAAGTAATATATCAATTATAAAATTATTATTTTTTGTATATAATTTAAATTTAAAAGTAATAATTGATCATTATATATAAATTAATTTTCATAGGATAAAAACTCATTATCATTTTCAAAACAATTTTTAGAAAAACATATGATTAATATAGATTTTGATTTGTCTCCATTTGTTATGATTATATAAAAAATCAATTTATTTTACATATTGGAAAATATTTATGTTTCATAATCATGTTACTTATATTCAAACCCTCCATCTTAATTGAAATTTGAAAAATAATAAATAAAAATTCTTAGTAACATTGTGGTTTTTTAAACTCAGTGTTGTGTGTAATGAAAGTTGTCATAAACATCACATTTATTATGGAAAATTTTATTATCAAATAAGGATATTTTTTTATACCCACATTAATATTAATTTATAAATTGAAATTATAATAATATCATAAATAAAATTGGTGATGATACATTTTCCTCATTGCATCCTTAGTATACCAATCATCTTCATTGAATTGGTTGTTTCAAACAAATCCTAGACTAGGTGAGTGGTCTTGTTTCATATCAACTCATCTATATGATCTATAATCTCTAATGGGTTTATAACATAATAATGAGATATATAATGTGAAATGTCTTATGTTATCATTGTATGTGAAGAATCAGGTCTTCACTTCTCCAAGATAAATACCTGAAACACATTATGAACATTGAGAGAGATTTTGTGGAATAAAAAATTGATAATCGTCCATCTAGATATAATAATGAATTTTGAAGGTACCAATATAACTCGTAAAAAACAATCCCTTATTTATTAATTACATAACCATGTTTATTTGTTATATAAATAGGAACAATTTTCAACAAAATCAAACTCTTGGTCATTCCAATTATTATTAGTATAATTGTTTTAATGAAATTGATGTTAATAAATGTGTTACTGATTGGATCTAACAGTATCAGTTAAAATATCAATATTTATGTGTCCCAATGGCACTAATTATCCAACTAAATTCAATTAAATTTGTGTTTTAACATAATTCTATTATGGTATTGATAAGGATTCATTTTTTCCCATGGTTGAAATATATTTTGACAATAAAATTGTACCTAATTAATATATTTATCCAAACCACCATTGAATTTCCTAGAGTATGATCTCAACATATATAATATATTTTAAATTTCACTATTATACTGAAAATGATTTTGACAATGATTTTAAGTGGTTAAACCTAACTATTTATTCTATACCCATTGAAGATATTTCAATAACCTCATAGTAATCCTCAAAACTCGATTAGAAACAATAGAATGGTATACTTCAGGAAAAAATAACACTTACATAAAAGAAATTATAGAAGCCTGTCCATGTGATAAGACTTCTTGGATTTAAATTATATGTGTGAATATATACGGATATTAATAAAAACTCATATATAATCAATCCTCTTAGTCATTTTGGGGAGTCTGATAAAAAATAATTGGTTATGTTTTCATATTTACATTCTATTATGGGTAATGGTTGTATCACCACATTGGATTTCTTTTCTCTCACACTTATCATACTAACATACTAAGCATTGTGAAATATATTATGCAATATCTCTCTTCATGTTTTTAATCATTAATAATATTTCAAATAACTCTGCGTCTTCATAATTTAGGGATGGATATAAAATGATTAATTGTGATCTTCATACAATATATCAGTACTCAACATAGTATAAAAAATACACAATCATGGAAACTAACCTTATTATTATATCATAATTGTGTTGGAAATTAAGAACATATCTCTCATTCTTCTGTATCTCCACGGCTTCATTATACTCCTATTTAATTATCACATGTATAGATTCTTATACATTTATTTCCGAAAGATATTATTGGTCCTATTTTGGTCATAATAATAGATAAGATATAAGGATCTTTTCAACAAAAAGAACCCTTATTGTTTTTCACTTCTCTATTTTTTTAATCTATTAAGAAGTAAAAATCATTAATCTTCCCCATCAAACTTATTTTCCCCATATTCATCTACTTATGTGAGAAAATATACATTAAACATTTATTTATAGTATGTGTGTCAATAAATTCTATATAAAGATAATTAATTTATATGTATAATGTACAATTACCACATCAAACTCAAAAATATTGTATTTACTTATTTTAATAATTTACATTTAGTTGGAATGTGGAATATGATATCACTATATAATTTTTCATGGAAATGCATCCCAATCCCTTATTAAGTGCATATCTATATATCACAACCCCTTATAAACTACATTTTAGTGTAAGAAATAGTGTACCAATAAAAATTCTCTTCAGTTCCACTGAATTTTCCTAAAATTAAAATTTCCAATGGAATCTAGCTCCCTTCAAGGATAACATGGTAAGTGGGATCGATAAATTTGAGAAATTATTCAAAAAAACACGCAATGATAACCAGAAAAACTTGTTAAAAAATGGACCTCTATTATCCTTATTAGTCTGGACCAATGTTCTGTAACGTATTATTTTTTTGTATCCATGAATATACCCATTCTTGAGAATATGTAACTAAATAATTAATTTTTTATTAAAGAAATCACAGTTGGTATGTTTTTTATAAATCTTATCATTCCATATAGACTCCGAAAAAACCTTCTTTGATCATAATCAATTTCAATGGTTCTAGAATTTATTAGACCATCATTTATAGAGATATCCAACAACTAGACAAGTTAATATATAAAATTTTATTAATTATTTTATGGATATAATGGGATAATTAGAAATACCCAATAGACCAACTATAATTATATGTGACTTTATATTCAATGAAATGATTACATAGGTATATAATCATTCTTAAACATCAGTTTCTAATACCCAAATAAATATCAATATATAAATATTATAAACCTAAACATAATTGATCAAATAATTCATCAATATTGGTTAGAGGATAATATAAATGTTAATTATTTGGAAAATTTCTTGATTATCAATGTAGATATGCACTGATCCATATTTCTACTTAAAATATTGTATTTGTGCTTCATAAGGGGATGCAATTGGATATATGAATCCCTTGTAATGATTCTCCTCCAGTTTCATACCTAATTCATGTATCTAAGTCAAATCCATTCTATATGTAGTATTTGATATATTTTTATAACCATATATGAATTCAATATAATTTCAACTTTGATTTAATGGGTGAATAGATCTATCTTTAAATAATTAATTAACAAACTCTTTAAAAACATGCATGCTACTGTTATTGATATTTCCCTCACCAAAAGAGATAAAAGACACTATTAAAATGAAAAAATGACACCATTTATATGATTTTATTTCATTTTTATGTTCATATTTATTGTCACAGTAATAGCCAATAATATATTGGTTTTAAATATCAAATTAGACTTCCCTTTTTCAATAATTGTATGTAAGATTTATGAATAGAAATATAGTCCAAGTCTACAATAACAGAAAATTTATCAAAGTTAAAATAATAATATTATTAGTAAGAAAATTTTGACACACATCATTTAGATTCGAACTACAATCTTTTTATGATACAATCACAATATTTTTATTTTGAAATATGCTATCTCAATATCTACTCAATGGGTAGGTAATTCGATTCCCTTAAAAAATCATTATACATAAAATAGTGAGTAGAATTGTAATAAAATAAAATATATTCAATAATATTGTGATGTATAATTGCACCATTAAAAACTACTTTAGATTCATATATGTAGGCTATAATGGTTACAAAATCATTTCCTTACTTGTATGGATTATCTTGAGGAATTTTACCTTGATTCCTAGAACACTATATAGAATTTTTACCCATCTAATTAATTTTAATGAAATGTACATTGATTTTTTCTACCTAACCATTTAATTTTTATTCATGATGTTTCTTCAACCATACATAATGAAATATAATTTTCCTTTCTAGATTTTGTAATGGTGTTTCATTCCACATGTATCACATGTTTGAAAATTCCATGTTACCATCATCATATTATCCATTCATTTGTATATTTATTGTACATATATCAATTTATACCAATCAATTATTGTGAAGAATTATTTCTAATATTTTAATGAAAATGATATTATATAATCATATGATTATGATAACATAGTGACTAGTTCCTATAGAAGTATCGACATAATCCAATCAATGAAATGGTTAATATTTTTATTTTGATTGAGTATTAAGTACAAATCATTCCATTATAACCATGTAAGGTTATATTCAATCATTGAAACATTTTCATATTTCTTTTTAATTAAGACTAATGATTTTTCATTCCATATCATCTCATAGATCATCAATAATGTACATTTCCATGAAAAATTACATAAAATACTTCATTTCCACACTCACATTTTCCTCCACAACCTTAGTGATTTAGATAAATCAAAACCATTATTATGAATCCCCAAATAGATGATAAAATTAAATTAAAACCTTATCCCTTTCATTTAAACCCAAATAATAGAAATATATTATCAATGTAATGTTTCCACTTAACATCAATAAAAGGATATGTAGTCCCATTTAATTATTGAGGATGATGATGCGTGAAGAAGTTTGACATTGTTGCATTAAAATTGGGATCAAAATAATTCCACATACATTAATGTTTATATCCAATAAACAAAATCAGATACACATATATAGTTATATTTCATTAGATCCATGTCCATATAATTCTCCATCATCATTTTCATTCATCAAACAGAAATACCAAGATGGATTATGTGCATTTATATGGTTCAAATTCTATCCTCTAAGCCCCATTTCTAGATAATGGAATACACAATATTATATTTCATCATTGTTTTATAAAATATATAATTCCAAAACATTTTAAACACATAGCATAAATTATAAATTTTTTAATATATTTTTTCTGACCCATTAGTCGGGGTGTGCGCATCCTTCTGTAGAGGACGTTCAGCTGTTTCCCCGTATTCTTGCTTTCCAGAGGTGGGAAGCATTAGTTCCTTATTCAAGAAGAGTTTTTCCATGATCGAAATAGGATGATGGGATGTCGGTTCTTCCTTCCCTGGATTCCTCATAGGAACACATCACCTATTCTCTCTCTCCCTTATAGATTTAGTACATTTTTCGTGAAACTCTTACTAGCACCATATCTTCATGGACACTAATTGATTACAATTCTTATGTCGGGACATTCAAAGGGGTCCGGTAAGGGCAGCATCGTTCAGTCAGGGGAGTAGTTATGTTGGGCATCACTGGTGTGTCTGGGTTCTGGGACACTAGCATGTTTGTCTTATGTCCCTTATTATAAGGCATCTTGAGGGCACAGAACCCCGATGAATCCCACATCGAATGCGGGGAATCATATTCCATGGGCATGTATCTGAGGTTTTCCACATCTTTCCCTGATTAACACAGTGTATGCTACAAATTTAACGTCCAAAAGAGACAGATCAGACTGATAATATCAATGACTAGAGAGGATCATATGGGTGCAACCCCTATATGAAACAATGATGATGGGACCAATGCGTGGTTGACTTCACAGTTACTGTTGAGGGGAATAGGGTATGAGGTGGCATGATCCCACCGAGATGTAGCATCCTGGGTAAGAATCATGATGGATGAATTAAGTGGGGAGGGAATGAAATAGGACCATCAAAAAGGCAACATTGATGTTGGGATTGAGCCTTAGAGAGACTTCCTATGTATCCCCGTGGCGGGGAATCAAAGTCTGTGTAGTTCAGTGGTGTATGACTAGGTGCACCAACGTGAAAATGGTCAGAATGACCGAGGTAGTGGGCTTGAACCTCATGGAGGATTCCTATGTACCCTCCCTTGGTAGGGATTAATGTCCAGGTAATTAAGGGTGGTGGATATAGTTTAATGTTATATGGGATGAAGGAGTGGATGAACTGACGTGAATAAGGACCTGGGGTCTAGGTGGATGGTGGGCTTGAACCTCAGAGAGGCATTCTATGTACCTTTCCAGGGCAAGGATCAAAGACCACGTAGTTCAGGTGTGGTGTTTGGTGAAGCGATGTAAAAGGGTTTAGAGCGACCAATAGGTGGTGGGCATGGACCTTAGTGAGGCTTCCTGTGTACCTTTACTTGGCTAGGATCAAAGACCACATAGTTTAGGATGGTGTAGTGGGGATTATACTCTAGGATGATCAGATATGATTTCATGGTCGATGCTTACTCTAAGACCACATGAGTTATGCTCGCTGTGAGAAGTAAGAGGCAATAGAGGTGTGATGATCACATCATGAAAGGTGCGTCCATGGGAAGTGGAGTAGGGATTAAACATAGATAGCCACCCAAAGTGGATATAGGGGATTACAAATGGTCTGCAGTACAGGGAGGGAACAAGGGATTATGCATGGTCCATGGCCTGAAGAGGTTGGGACTTACTATAGGATGGAGGCCCACTGGTGTCAAATCTAAGCGAGAGAGGTATTTGGCACCAAATAAAGGAGGAGAACCATTCCCCAGCACACCCTTTGCCAAAATTTAGCACCAGAAATCGAAGGAGGAGTAGGGGTACTACTTCCTGCAATATAGGATATGGGATTACACAAGGGTGGTTTCTATTTACCTACATAGGATGTATGGGGGAATGTCACCGTTTAACTTCATGTTCCAAGGACGATGGTTCTTGTATGTTTAACGTCCCGCAGCTTGGATGATGTGGGTTTGATACTCACCCCTAAGACATACATAACCGATTACTCAGACCATGTTGAAGAGATGGGACATGCAATTCCAATTCTATGGGGTGTCATTGATTGAACCATTGGGGGGACCACTTTTGTGTGGCTATACAAAGAAGCAATAGCTGTTAGCGTGCCTATGCAAAGAAGCATGAGGCGATGCAATGCAACAGGCTGTATTGTTCAGGGGACATTGAAGTTACATTGTGTGATTGTAGGAGGTTGCACAAGAAATTAGTATATGGTGAAGGTGATTTGGGTGTGGGAGGCACCCGAAAATGATGCTTGGAATAGGGAAATCATGAGTGCATATGGTGAGAGGCTTGTGCACAAAAGGGGATGTTGCGCGAAAAAGGCGAGGCCTAACGCCCAAATGATTTGCGGGCGCAAAATGGGGGTGGGGTAGTGCGCAATTTGAGTAGCGTACATGAAAAAGGGCCTGGTCATTGCATAATTCAGGTGCGCATGAGAAAAAGGTCGGGTCGGCGCATACTGAAATTGTGGGCGCGCAAATGGTTGAGCCGGCGTGAAAAAGGATTTACCCACTGAGGAACTGATCTTGTGAAATTGGAAGGAATTGCATGCGGGGGAATGGGATCGATAGGATTCAGACAAGGACCAAGCCCAAATTGTCCCACGCAGAGGTGGACCCCCTGGTGGTATGGAATAAAAAATTCAGTACCTGAGAGGTATTTTTTTTGTGTGCTAGGGAGAGGAATTTCACGCAGGAGTGACAGTTCAGATTCTTTGGCTGAGAAGTTGAAGGGGTGGCCTTCCATTTATAGGCGCTCGAGGGTTGTGGATACACGCAGAAAACATGCCTGCACGAAATTTTATGTGTCAGCATCGTCTGCGTATAATTTCAACTATGCAGGGCTCGTGGGCATAATTTTTCCGCTCTCGCATGCAAATTGTCTTGAGAATCCAGGAATTTTTTTCAATAGACATTTTTTCCGCACGTCGTTGACTATTTTTTCCTTTCACCTCCAGGCCCCCCAAAATGGACAGCCAGTGCTTAATATGGGTCTGCTTTGTCCCGACCCAACCTGATTTATCCCTTGATCATTTTTTGGCATCAAAAAATGCCCCCCTTGGGATCAGATCCTCAAGGGGACGCAATGGTCTGATTCTGAGGGAAACATTGTAATGCCAGACTCCCCGGGGCCTTAGTGCGCTTAAAATAATAGTGGCATGGAAAACTGATCCGGAGCACGCAATCCACTTTTTTAATGCGCACATAAATCCATCCATGTGGTTATTAAAGCTCTGTGGTTCCCTCATTCCATGTGGAATTTCTCGTGTGATAAGCGAGAGCTCTCACGTGTGAATTTGTTTTCGTCCTGCACAATAAATGAACTGGTTGCACGGAATTTCGCCAAGGTCACCCATCTTTTACGTGTAAACCCGATATTGTTTCTGCTATCTTCTGATATTTCGCACCATCCTCTATCTTTTCACACCAGCCACTTCTTTTTCTCACTGAATTCATAAAACCATGCTGGATGGAGATGGCTGCCAATCGAGCTGACATTGAAGGAGAATCCACATCTACTGCTCGAAGGGTAGATATGGTCTCCAACAAGGAGTTATATTGTGTCCGAAGGATCGTATCTGGCAACCATAGTCTTTTCAACATGTGAGCCCACGCCCAGAAGAAGTATGCAATGTCTCCCAACCTGTCGATATGGGAATTTAGTATTTGGGAGGAGGTAAGTGTGCCAGGATTTAATGTCGAAACACTGTGGTCATGTGTGACCCGTGTGGATGACCTTCCTCGGTAGTGTATCGCCTAAAATGGTCATATTTACGGAGAAACTAGGCATATGGACATTTACATCCTGAATCCCAAGACCAGAACCATTTCATAGTTTGACCCTCTCGAAGAAAACTCTACGGCCGTTTACACAAGCACCTTCCATCATAGTGTTACTAATGAGACCAACGGCTGGCTCCAGGAGTGGGATCCTTGTTCTAGAGGCAATTTCATTGATGAGTTGGCCATGGAATATTTGGTATGCCAAACGTGTGAACATTTCAAGGAATGAATGTGGAACATTGTTTTGTTCGAGGTGGTGTGGACGTTAGAGTTTCACTTCTATCACCAACATGAGCTCATGCCAGTTTTGTTTACTCGATGGTCCCCCGACACCAATACCATTCATATTCACCATTGGGAATTCATCCATAGCCTCTTGGACATTCATTGTAATGGGGTATCCCTTTGGATGAGCACATGTATAATGATTTCCCCCCAACAAGGAACATATGGGGATATGGTTCACGAACTCCTATGCTAACATGGAACCTGTTGTAGCTTGCTAAGGAGAGGCTGGGGGTTAAGAATTTTTTTAATGACATCGCTTATAAGAAATGGTTTAGCTTATTATTTCAAATTGGTATGGATTTCACAATGTCGAGGTGAGGGAGAAGGTTTCCGAACATGGAATAGAGTAGAAAAGTGGATCGTACTGGAGGATCATGTAGGCGGGGCACTATCAGTCATGGGGCATTAGTGTAAAAAAGATTCGGGACATGAATGTTCGGTATGCCAGATTTCAATCTACATTTCTGACATGGTGGCTCTTACCGGTGAGGGAATCAGGGATGTGAGTTCGTCCAGCAACCATGGCGATGTCGGGCATCATGGCTGGCAATCAGAGATTCGATCTTTGAGTCCCTATGTTGGCCCATCTGTAAACCATTTGGGTTGCATTTCGAGAGAAGGGTCACCATGAATGATTTGTGGCCCCTTCCAGATCATTCATGGCTGGGTCAGATCCCATTATGGTGGGTATACCTTCCCGAACACTATTCATCATCCAGGTAATGGAATGTGACCTTCCTTACTGAATATATTCAGGTTCATTCTGTTGATACACAATGAGGAGGGAGTAAGGATCAGAATTGGAAATCGTTCCAACATCAATTTCATCCCATTCCCCACCCTGACTAGCCCACTAATAGTTAATAGACGTGGCTCACTGGAGAAAAGGGAATACTTTTAGAGCATCATAGGTGGGGTTCCCATGGCCTTGATTGATGGAACGATCTTTTGTGAGCCCTATGTGCCGTCGTGGTTGGCCAGGAAGTTTGGATGCCTCTAGCGGATGCCGAAGAAGTATTACCAAGATGTTCGGGAAGAGAGGCACCCCTTCATTCTTCTCCAAATGTGGCTGAGGTTCACAACCCACGGATCTTGTGACATCATTACCTTTCCCCCCACCGAATTTGATTCTATCCTCTCAAACGAATATGCTGATCATTGATCTCTAGTGTACCTTGTGGGGTTTTTGAGGATGCGAGTTAGACAAATCAAGGAAGAAAGTCTAGAACATGGGTGGTGAGAGAGAAGGCAAGGTGTTTTCAAGGAACAAAGGTCAGAAGCACATCAGGCTGCTGGGCCCGTAAATGCCGAGACTTCAATGGCGGGGACGTTTCACGGCATGGTCTTTCCCTAATCGCCTAGGGATTAAAGATATTTTGAAGTGTCCAGGGAACTTCCTGGGAAGCAGATAAGGTATCTTCTCCATCCTTCCAATGACGCAATCGTCCCGACTATGTGGTTAGGATGGATGACCCTGTGATATTTGATGAGTAATGAAGATCTTTAGAAAAATATAGTGCGAGATGAAATCCACACGACGGAGGTCATACTCATTCGGATTACTGACAGTGTTAAATTTCATCATCGTCAAGCGTATATGATAGCCATGGATGTGTATGCATGCCAACAGGGTCGGTGCGAGGAGCCATCATTCCTAGTGATAGTGATGCTTGACCTGGAGCATGATCCGTAAAATATGCCGTCAGAGAATGGAGACAACAACGATGAGATGGGGGGAGGATAGACAGAAGAGGAGTAAGAAGGAAAAAGTTAAGGAGGGGGTGAAGAAGAAGGATAGCCTGAAGGTAAAGGGTCTCAGGAGGCATCCCTCCTTGGGTGTCTCTGAGAGAGTGGCGAGATCACTCACTCTGATGTTGATATAACTGAGCTGCTTGAGGTATGTATTAGTCCTTGTCTATCCTTTCCCCCTCATTATTTTTTTAGCCCTAAATCAAATATCCTTACCCCGTTCAAGATCATATCGGCATCGACTAATGGTCTCCATTAGAAAGGAAGGAGGCACCAATAAAACAAGGTGGGGAGCCGACACCCATTATTGAGCTGACGAGAACTAAGGGATCCTCTATAGTGGTAGCTCTAATAGTGGCTAGAAAACAAGAGTCTAATGCTTTGGGATCTGGGAAGTTCGTTACTTCAACGCCGGTATTTACCGCTAGAGAGCTCAGTTGATCTGGGCGTTCATTTTTTGTGCAGTAATCATGGCCTAGGAGGCTCGTCGGGCTGCCGAACCTGGGTTATCCGCCACTGATTCAACTTCAAATGTGTTGTCCCATTCCGGACACACTTCTCAAAATGAGTTGACTATGGCACTCGGTGAGCAGAGAGCGGTGGAAATATGTGGTACTCACATCTGGGAGGGGTCGGAAGTTGGAGAGGGTGCTACCATGATTGAGGCGAGAGGGGACGGTCACCCTGGCATTGAAGATCCCAACCCCTTGGGAGGGGCACCCGAATAAGACACTTCTACTGGTATTTTGGCTTCTTCTCCCGACTATTAGCCCTTGGACCATGTGGAGATTGATGATTCGGACTTAGAGGTGACCGAGGAGAGCCAGAACACATGACGCAAAGGGTGGAAATGCATCAAGCGCTTTCTCGGTCACCCTCAGATGGAATGGATGAAGCCGATGGGATCACTCCACACCTAGCTGTGCTTTCTCTGTGTTGGAGTGGTGTATTCTCAAAGCCTTCAATCAATGGTTCATGACATTATGGATGAGAAGATACATGAGAGCAGCTGATGCTCTGATGTTTCACGATGTCAGGAAGATTTAGTGAGTACCCAAGCGTTCATCACGGTAGAACAAGAGGTCTGATGCCTTAAAGAATAGGTAAAGGAAAAAGAGATATTCATTGCCAACTGTTATGAACTTGTGGAGCAGTTGAGGGCCCAGCTGGAAGATGCCCAAGAGAAACTAGTGGAAGCGGGTCACTAAATAACCAGACATCAAACATAAGAGGCATGAGCACAGGCTTGGGTCAGCGTACTGCGCTCTGCGGCTTCTGATGAAGAGGGAGTCCTCAGGGGGTGGGAAGAAATCCTAGAGGCCACCTGCCAAAACGAACCAGTGCTGGAATGATCCATCAAAGAAGCTGACCCTTAAGGGCCCTGTTTTGGCCAAACTCATAAACTCATTTCTCGTTAAATTCTATTATTATGAACTACCTGTATGGATTGGGTATGGATAGATTCATTTACTTGTTCGTTTGGTTTAATGCATTCAACTACAATCCTAAAAAAATAATCCATCCCTAAGCTCACATGGGTCGCAATCAACGTGAGAAAGAAGGGATGTTCGTACTATTACTTTTTTTGAATATAGGAGCGTCGACCAAGCTTAGGGCACCTGAGGTTCGAACGACCAATTCGGATTCCCAGAAAGAGATGAAAGAGACCTGACTAGAGAATGATGTTCTTAGAATGGTTCCCCGCAAGGGGTCAGGCTAGGGCGCCAGGAAGGAGGATGATTGGGATTTATGATTCTCGGGGCTGTACCCGTGGTGAAATTTCTGAGTGCCTCTACATATCTAATGAGGATGAGAATCAAGCCATACATAGTTTTGGAATATTTTGTTCAGTTTAACGTGTTGCGGAAAAGATGTAGAGTGGTCTTAGTTTCTTTTCATATTGCTCGGACCAAGGATTGGTAAGAGATACAGGGGACACATGGTAATGTGATTGTAAAACCTGACGTAAATGAGGACATATGTCTAGATTACCATGTGTTCCTTGGGGAAGTGTTTAGGTCAATGGACCAAAAACGAAGGTTAGGCTGGGCCCATGGGGGAAGTACCTGCGTGCTCCAACGTATCTCATGAAAATGAGAATAAAGCGATACGTAGTTCTATGGGATGTCATGGTGAGGCACTAGTTCTAGAGATAAAATGGTGTGAATGTCTTTACCTTGCGATAAAAAAATAGAATTTGATAAATATTTATTGTCCTTTAAATGGAATGGAGGTTTTTTTTCTGAGGCGACAAGCCTAGGATAGAAAGTCCTAGAATTTCCACAAGAATCAAGACAAAGGAAGGCATTGAAAAATGGAATGGTGTTTGACCAATACCAAACATGATGTTCCTTGAGCGATGAAATCACAATACAGTGCTGTTTTTTTTCGTGCAGACATGATGGTATTGTCTTTGATTAAGGTCATGTGATAGGACCAATGGCGCATTTTAATGTCGTACAACATAGACGTACTATAAAATAGGCTAAAAGTGGTAATGTGAATGGTCCAATAAAGCACACCCATCATGAATTAGGACAAGATCCCATACCACATCGTTCGCAATTCCGAGAAAGAAACCTTGGTCCAATGGGCCAAAAAAAGGTAATAGGGTAGGAATTATTAGAGGTTGGCTCCTAGTTAAGCTGGACCCAAAGACAAGATGGTCGGGTGTTCCTATGTATCCCATGAGAATGGGAATCAAACAAAACAAATTTCTTGAAGGTTTCATTTTAACATCATGCGGAACAAAATACATTTTAATTTCATGTTGGACAATAGGTAGGAGGGACTAGATCTAAGTTGGGGGGGGGGGGTTTGTGGAGTGGATATTGCAAACACGGCGTGAATGAGGGAATAAACCCTCACACGCCACACAGTGAGACCCTATAGGGTCAGTTCCTAAAAGTTAGTGTAGAAGAGATAAAATAACAGAACTGAGCTAGGCCGAATGATGAAATGTCTGGGCATTCCTAAGTATCCCATGGAATGGGTATCAAGTTGTACATAGTTATAAAATGGGAAATAAGAAAATATCTTAGTTTAAGGTCTTAGAACTTGGACCATGGAGAGACAAAATTATTCTAAGTAAGTGCAGAACATAACCTGATTCCTAAGAATACGTGAGTCAATATCAGATTAGGAAACAAGTGCAAGTAAGGTATTTTCAATAAATGAAATACATGAAAAAGGGGAAATTAGGGGAGCCCCAAATAATTTCCTTATCACTTCTTTTTTCCTCCTAACGTGTGGATGCACACTGAGGAATAATACAAAGAGTTTCGAAGTTTTACTTGGACATGATGAGGTGGAGAAGGATCTGAATCATGTAACCAACATTTTGGGCTTAATGGGGTTTTCATAATGATGGAGGATAACTCTTGACTGTGTTTTAAACACAACATCCATATCACGTTATCTTGAAATGGGGAAAAACAAATGAGCCCTGACCGCTGACCATATTCGCAATGCGGGACATGTATCGATTTATCTCACATAGCCATTGAATATGTTGGCTTGTAATGGTAGGAGGGCCCTAGGGCTGAGCATCCATGCCATATTAGAGTCCCTTTGGATGTGAAAGGTTATAAAATCCCTATTGTAGGAGAACATGATGCTAGAAAAATGGGTCAGAGCATGTCAGAGTAGAGTCCGACATTCTGGGTACTAAACCAGAGTACCCATAGACACATTGGTGAGTCACAGAATAGGGATGAGGGGGATCATCATGAGAGTGGCTGATTTGAAAAGATTAAGATAGCACAAGGGGTGGAAAACAATTATGAGGAGTAGGTAAATGGAATTTTTGTTACAACACTTGTCGCATGTGAGAACATAATCCCATACTGCACCATGTGATCCACTTTCTAGGGGAATGTAGGCCAAGGGGGAGAAATGAGAGAGTGATTTATAAGATATGGGGCTGGACAAAAATCATAGATGTTCAGGCTGTCCTACATATCCCATGACGATGGAAATCAATCCACACATAGTTCTCGAGGGGAATGATATGCAGTTTTTTGTCATATAGTAAGGACATAAATGAGTATGATACCCCACATACAGAAGGCGTACACTGTGGAGAATAACCCGACAAGAATGAGGACATAATCCCATACCACACCACAAAATCTGAGTAAGGACATGGGATAAGGCTTGATAAGGCCAAGGGGATAGAAAAGGTTGGGGCCTGATGTTGGGCCACTATCAGAAAGGCCCAAATAGTTAGCGGTTTATCATGATTCATAGATTATGAGGAAAGGGGTAAGACACCCCCAATAGGGGAGGTGTACGACACGATGAGTAACCCGACGTGAATGGGGACATAATCTCATAACACAATATACACTCCCATAAGACAGAGCCTGGGCCGGGGCCCAAGATTGGGACCACGAAGCATGATAGGGAATGTTCTCACAAAATAGATGATAAATGAAGGAAAGGATGTCTCAACGGGATATGTGTGGAAATGGAAAAATAGCCCGATGTGAAAGAGGACACGATTCCACTCCACACCACACAATCTTAAATGAGAACTTGGTCCAGGGGCCAATAAGGGCCAACAGGCCGGAAAAGGACAACGGGCCTGAGGTCGGGCCTCTTGACCACTGGTATCCATATGACCTATTGTGATGTTACCACCTCATTGAAACTCCTATTCCCATGTGGGCAGTGCTCCATGTGGGAAACAAGGAGCCAGATTCGACTCTCCCTGCCATATAAGAGTCCAGTAGTTGGCATCTCTAGAAGGGAGTTCGTTGCATGGATATACGTTGGGGTAGAATGAACCACTAGACTCAATGATTGGGACATATTGGGGTGGCCATGACGATAAAGGATATCTATTGACCATGTTCGAAACCCAGAATCCTTATAGTGACCAGGAACGAGAATAAAAAATGTTCATCGACCGCTGCCCTCATTCATAATGCGGGAATTGTATAAATTTGTTCCTCAAACTCCTAGAGGGAATTGGCCCGAAGTGGTAGGATAGAACTTGTTCCTAACATCCTTGCCGTTCGGGGTCCCTTTTGGATGAGAAAAATGATGGAGTACTAATCAAAGGAGTGGGTGAATAATAGTTGTACCCATAGATTTTAATGTCAAGAAGGGAGATGAAAGAGGTGGAAGCCTCTGGGGATAGGGATGTATGGCAGGACCAAGATGATCTCGACATGTAATGAGGCCAAAATCTACACCACACAATATTTCCTGACCCAAGGGGAGATTTTGGCATTTGGGCCGGGCCAATAGACAAAATGTCCAAGAATTTGTATGTATCCCATAAGGATGGGAATCAAGCTGTAGGTATTTCCTGAAGGCCATGATGTTTAACATCATGCGTTGAGGAATTGGAAGGATAAAATAATCTGAAGCGAGCACATGGTGTGAACATTATAATCCTGGAATGAGTAGGTCTAAGGAAGCGTACATCGTATCATGCTTGGACCTTCCGAGAGAACTATATTCATGTGGAATGGTCAATAAAGAAGAGTGTTTGGTGGTTAAGCTCACGATGAAATGACTAAGTGTTCCTACGTATCCCATGCGGGTGGGAATCAAGCCACGTGTAGATCTAAAGGTGTAGTTTAATGTCTTGTAGGATGACATATTGTTCAATGTCTTGCGGGACGAAGCAGTTTAAGTTCATTGGGACCGTCATGAAGTTTAGGGTAATGTGGGACAATCCATTTTACGGTCGTGCAGGACCATAGGCTCAGGCGAAGTATTTCTTGAGGAAGATGGCATTAGTGGGAGAAGTTATACGCTCACCATCCATGGTCACCAGAGAGTATGCACCATTAGGTTAAACCCTTTGGATTATGTAAGGTCCTTCCCATATGGGATCTAACTTGGGTGGTTTCCTGCTAGGGATCATTGGTTTCCGAAGGGTCAATACGAAGTCTCCCTATAGAAAATAGGAGAGGTGAACCTTCTTGTTGAAGGGTCTAGCTATTTCATTCTCATGCCTTTCCATATTGTGCAGGGAAAGATTCCTATTCTCATAATGTGCTCCCAATTCATCCAGATGAATTTCAGCTACCTTATCTAGTGCCTGCTGCTTATAGACTGTTCTGCGTAATGAAGGCAGTTGAATCTCTATGGGTGGGATAGCCTCGGCTTCGTACACTGTGGAATACGGGGTCACCTGGGTGGAATTATGATTCGTTATTCGATAGACCAAGAGGGAGTTGGGGATCTTGTCCGTCAAACTCTTCTTCTTCTGACCAACCATTTTCTACAATATGTTATAGAGGGTTTTGTTGAACAACTCGATCTATCCATTTTCCAGCATGTGTTAGTGGGAGGTATGGTTCAAATGGATGTTTTACTTGGCATACAATATCTTCAGCTCAATTTCTCAAATGTTGGTGTCGTTATAGGTGAGGACGGCATAAGGGACTCCAAACCGGTAGATTATATTTACGCTCACCAAGTCAATGATATAATGGGCCTTGAACTCCTTGAGCAGAACTGCTTCTACCCACTTGGAAAAGAAATCTGTAGCGGTTAGGATGAACCTACACGGGTGAGCTGTCGCTGGTGGATATAGTCCCATGACATCGATTCCCCATATAGAAAAGGTCTTAGAGTACTTTTTTGAGTGGAGAGATTCTAGCGGCATATGCAAGAAGATATCATGAATTGGGAACGTGTGACATCTCTTGGAAAACATGATGCAGTCATGGATCAGGGAGGGCCATAAGTATCCCAGTCTTCGGATCTTACAGGACAACTTCACCCTAGTCTGGTGAGCACCACAAGAACTGGCATGAACCTCGTGTATGACTTAGTAAATATTGACTACTTGGATGCAATGTAGGAGAACACCATAAAACCCACTCATTTAAAGGGTATGATCAAGACATGGACAACTCTGGAGGGTAAAGTGCTGCACAAGACTTCGTATTTGCTCACGCTCAGCCCGATCAGCCTGAAGTTAACCATTTTGGAGATACTCGACAAAGGAAGATCTCCATTTGGGGGGTTACATAAAACACTAAATTTGAGGAACCTGTGGGTCCTGATGTGGAGGCTCCGACAGTATTAGGGCTTACTCGTAGGTCGTCGTAATCATTTGGGGTGACAGAAGAAATTCATCTATGATGTGCCACGTGTATAATCAGATCATCATGATCGGGGTCTTCAAGTGATGCATCTAGGCCGACCAAGCCATCAACTCGACCATTCTGAGATCGAGGGAGATGAGTAACTTATGGTCGAGATGGAAACTGGGCCATTAGCTAGAGGGAGCGCTTCAATAATCGGACGAGCACTGGATTTCTGAGGACGTAGTCACTATTGATTTGCATGATGACATGTTCATAATCTAATTTCACATGCAAATGGGGCACATCAATCTTGAGGGCTTGCCTGAGGCCAGTAATGAGGGCCTGATACTCTGCTTCATTATTGTTGTAGCCATTCGACAGGAGGAATGAGTACTACAGAATGTCTTGCATTGGGGAAATTTAAACAATACCCAAGAAAACTTTTTTGAGTTTGGGATTATTAAGTCTCCTATCGGTGGGACTCCGGGAGGCACCATCAAAGTGCATCTTCCAAAATAGGATGGCATGATCTATCGATACGATTCCCTCATAAAAAAATCCAGGTCTACGGACCGGTCAACGGGAGCTAGATGGGTATCAATGAAGTGTTCAAATTCCATTCCCATAATAGCTTTTTTATGGACAAACCTAATGTTGAACTACTGGAGTCTTACTTCACAACAAGATAGATAGCCGGTCCACATGGGGCGGTTCAAAATTTACATAATTGGGTCTACCCGAGACATGTGTTTTACCTTGTAGTGATTCAAGTAGTTTCTCAATATCTATACCATGAATACCTATGAAAAGAATATATTTTTGATGGGTGGTTATCTGGTCTTTATATCTATGGGAAGATGACTGAGGTAGTAGAGATTATTCTCCGTCCCCACATTATTCTTATGGGCGATAAGGGAGCCAAGAGATCATTCTAGGGAAGTCACATACATGATCAGGGTTTTTTGGAGATGGGTGGCATCAGGACCGGAGGCTGGAGTAGGTAATACTTGATTTCCTCAAACCTGGCCTGGCACTCTTCTTCCCATTCATAGGCAGAGCCTTTTTTCATGAGCCGAGAAAAGGGATACAAATTCTGGTTAGATTCTCAATGAATTGGCATATATAGGCTATGATTCCTTAGAAACCTCAATGATCTCTGATATTGCTCGGGTGAGGAATCCAGCTGATGGCCTTGATATTATCTAGGTCGATCTCGATGACCCTAAGCCTAACAACAAAGACAAAGAACATTCCATAGGTGACCTCGAAGGCACACTTTAATGGGTTCATCTGTAGGAGGTGGAAACGGAGGAAGCCGAACACTTTCTCAAGGTCATTGAGATGGTCCTGGAACTAGAAATATTTGACTACCATATCATCCACATTATGTTCCACTAATGACATGAGGATTTTCTTCAATATGTGGTGCATGTCCCGCTGATAGGTGGAAACTGAATTATATTAGCTGAAGGGAATAACTTGGCCACAAAAAGAACCCCGGGTGCCCTGAAGGCTGTGGACTCCTCATCCTCGGGGGCCATTGGAATTTGGTTGTACCTGGAGCAACCGTCCATGAAGGGGGGTGATTAGAACCTAGTCATACTATCAATCAACAGTTCTATCACAATAAGGGGAAAATCATCCTTCGGAATGTGGTGGTTGAGATCGCGGAAGTTGATGTAAACACTGATCTGTCTCTTCTTCTTTCTTACGAGAATAATTTTGGATAACCACCTATGGTATTGAACATCCTTGATGAAGTTGACTTTGATGATCTTGTCAACATCATCCTCGACCATGCCATAGTGAGATGGGTGAATCTTTTTGAGAGGCTGCTTGAACCCATGATGATTTGCTAGAATACTAAGGCGGTGGAAGACTACCTGAGGATCTAGTCATGGGATCTCATCATAGCTAAAGGAGAATACATCACGATGTTATTTCTGGAAATCCACATACTGTTGTTTCTCCTCGGGGGGCATGGTGGCACTGATCAATGTGGGTCTCAGATCTGCCTCACTACCAAGGTTTACATGTGCCAATTCATCGACCATGACAGATTTTCCCTCTAAAATGAAGGGGGACCATCCTCCAGACCCACTTCGTTTCTTTGAGAGGAGGTATCTCAGGTGGGAGAGGCATCCTCTGTGTCAACAAATCCCGATGGGATGTTGGTACCATCCTGATCAGCAGTTTTCATTGCATCTGGAGATTCTGGTACTACTGAAACCATAGCGATGAAGGCTGTCGACCCGATCACATCTGGTCTTCGGCCCAAGGGGACACTCTTAATGATGTCAAATACATAGTGGTGCATTTTCTTGAGCCGGTTAATTCCATCCCGGTGAAACAGATACGTATGACACACTTACATTGTCATGGGGCGGACATCCCGATATCGTATAGGGGTAGGAGGCTCTGGGATCACCTGAGTCTGGTTTGTGTAGGAGTACGAGGTGAGCTTCCATAGATGATTTGACATGGTAATATTTTTATCCATTGTTCTAGAGAAGACAAACCATTGCCCCATGTCAGGGTTTGTGGCTGCCAATTGATGGATTGGGAAGATGTGGTCATCATCCAGACCTTCCCAGGGGTCAGTTGCAACCGGGATGGGTTTGACCTCACTGGCATGAATCTATTTCTCCTTGATCTTATAACAGTCAACATATAGGTAACAGGATTCACAATAGGCAAAAGGAGATGCATCACCTTGGAGTACACCAACTTGGTCATTAAGGGAGTACTTGAGGCATTGGTGATATGATCAGGGGACTGTCGCATTAAGGTGGTGCCACGGTTTTCCCATCGATGCATTATACACGGTGTCCTGGGAGACAACCATAAACACGGTGCTGGAAACAAATCCACCGAACTAGGTCTCAAATGGATCATACCTACTGGGGTCTACTCTATCCTATTGTATCCCTAGATTATGAAATCGGAGTGATTCATGTCATCTTCAGATAACCCCATCTATCGTAGTGTCCGCATCCGGATAAGGTTAATCCTCTAGCCGGTGTCAACAAGAAAACAGTTAACCTCCACACCTTTAAATTGGAAAATGATGTACAGCTGGAGGATGTTCTCCTATATAGGATATCCTTCATCTTCTCCAGAGAATGAATTGATGGCCTGACACTGAGCGTTCTCAACCGCTTCAGCATGAAAGACTTCTGTAGATGCTACCTCTGTCTTGAACTGGAGGGGGCTTCTTAAAGCCTCAGTGAGGGCCTCACACAGATCTTCTAATAGGAGAAGGGAATCGAGGATGGAAAGCCTCAATGGGATCATAGAAAGGTGATTGAGGACATAATATTTATGTTCCATGTGTGAACTTCTGCTTGCTAGAGGCTGCTCTGGGATAAGCGGCATGACGAGCCCTACCGTCTGGGCATGTGGCTGACTGGTGCTGGGTGTATCCCATTGTTCACTAGTCTAAGCCCAAATGGTAGGTACCAGATGAGGACCAGATGACTGATATAGGCTTGTAGGGGGTAAGTCTGGTCGTGACATGGTCGAGGAAGCTCTGCCTGATCCAGTAGAACAAACGGTGCTGGAGGCAGGCCTGACGACACCGGATGAAAAGGCTACACATGTTGGGCTCTACAATGGGCCTGATATCTAGTCTTAGTGGTGCGCACAACATGATTGTAGGTGCCAACCAATGTTCCCCGACGACCCATATGGTCATGACTCTGCCAACGTTGGCATCATCTGGTGATGTTGGGGAGGTTCGCATGGCACTCCCTATCATTAGGAATCATATAGGGGTTTACCAAATCCATGGTATTAATAGAAACATACCCTTGACTATCACTTGAAGATTCATCCACCATTGGGTGTATTAAGGGGGATTCCCCATCTCAGGGGTCATGAAGTCGTTGAAGATGTGGGATGATGACGACATTGTTGTGGATGTTGCTTTCCATTACGGCGCTGATGCTTGCTCTTCTGGGAAGAGGCTAACTGAGATGATGATGCAAAAGTGGTGTTCGTAGTTTCTGAAGGCTATGGCTGATTTAGGCATGCATGAATGATACCATGGGCATGAGAAGCCATTTTTTGAGGTTTCCAATTTTCATTCTTCTAGGACTCATGGTTAGAAACCTGTTTCCACTCATTTTCGCTATCGCTACTGATGTATGCCCTTACGACGACGCATGCCACTTGTGTGGGATCAGGGCCCAGCCTGACTATGTTGTTATAGACCTGGTTATGAAGACAATATTTAATCACATAGCACATCTTCAGGGTTTTACTAGGATTCGATGATAGGGGCATTAGTTAGGGCGATCAGTGAGGTTCGCTTCCTCTGGATTTCTACAGTCATGAAAACACACAATCCCCTATTCTATGGCACTTAGGAAATAGTATGGGACCTGATTCTTGTTGAATGAGTATGTTCGGATTCTTCTGTCCGAAATGGTGGGACATGGATCCTGACCCTGACGAGGAGCTAGAGGAGCATGTTGAGGATGCAGAGGATAGTTGTCCCACTTAGGTGGTGGTGGCGTTTTTCGCGGGGGCACCTGCCGATTTTGTGGTAGACGCTGCAGAGCTGGAGACTACGCCTTAGGTGGAGGGCCTCTACAATGCTACAGTTCCGGTGCCACTGGAAGAAATACTAGATGTATGGGGTCATCTATTTAGGCCACCGCAGCAAGCATGGCTCTGGAATCCCTCTTTGCTGGAATTACAGGGGGCAATGGACGTGCCTGGATGGCCGGTTGTTGGGGTTCCTCCTGGAGCTGGGCCTTATCGGAGAAGTCCCGGAAACCTCTAGGGAAATCATGGGTGATCAGAGAAAGAACTAGTTCTATCTTGATGTTCCCTAGACACATCTTCAGAAATTTCTCCAGAGTTAGTGGTATGTCAAAGGAGTACGTGAGCCCTTTCCACCGAGCGATAAAGTCAGCGACATGCTCATCGTGACTTTTTTTTCACATGAAAAGGTCTGTGAAACTTATTTTTCTGGTGGTGGAGCTAAACTGGTAAAGAAATTGCCTGTGAAGGTCCTCCCAGCAAATTAAAGATCCAACAGGGAGCTGGTTATACCAGACGAACGTAGGCCCTTCCAATGACTAGAGAAAGTATGAGAGCTTGGCAACCTCATGATGTATAGGAGTCCCTAACAAGGGCCCACACCTTGATTTTAAGTGGCCGAGGTCATGTGGAGGGTCCCTCGTCCAGTTAATGGGGGAGAAGTTGGGATCTCATGAAACTCGAAGGTTTCAACATATCATCTACCCAGGCCTGATATGGCTTTCCATCATGCAGGATCGCCACCAGTCATATTTCCAATACCTCAAGGTTAGCGATGACCCCTTCCATATAATCATCTGGGCGGGGATCCTTGTCTTGACGGGGATCCATAACTATGAGCACGTTGGAGGGTTCTTTAACTCATTAGACAGGCATAGCGGCTTGTGGAGTAGCTAGTGGAACAACCCTTGGGGCGACTGGAGGAGCCCGAGCTGGGTCCCTTTGATAGTCGTGTCGTTCTAAATGGTTTGGTGAGACATACCTCGCACTATTTACATATGTTCTATCCTCAACCTTGTTTTTCGGGACAGGATGGTCTAGGTCACGTAGAGGCAACTCGCTGAGAGGAAATCGTTCCTGCCCCAGCTATCCCAGCCTGAGATAACCATAGTTCAGCCAACTCTCTCCATCATGTTTTTCCAAAATTTCATCGACCAAATTCTTCTACTTAGTGATTTTTTGGTGCAATGTGGACTTCTTAGGGTCTTCCTCCGTCTTCTACACTGAGGCAGACGGGTTGGAGTGCTTGGCAGCTACGACGTGCTCTTTACCATTAAAAGCATTCCGGATGAGTACTAATGCTTCAGTGGGCACAAGAGACCTAGTAGGTTCCTCTATTGGCGAGTGATCCTCTCCAATGGGTCCAATAGTGTTGGAATGCTCTCGGGGGGTAATTACACATCAAGAAGCTCCACCTCATCCTCCTCGTCCACTATGTTATCCATGTTGAACGCAACCCTTCCTGGGGATATGTGCTCGATATTGCCTAGCAGGTCGGGCTAACACAGGATAGGACTATAGAAGAGGGAATTGTTCTTACCCTATCCATGGACTTGTGAGTCGGGTGAATCCTCCTTTATGATATTGTGGAGTACTTTGGAATTATGAACGCATTGCTCTTGGAGGGCCTTTCAGAGACCTAGTGACTCGGGGCGCTGGGCCACTAGGATAGCAGCCAGATTGACCAAATGACATTGCATTCCAATGTCATCAAAATATTACTGGCTCTTGGGATAAAGAACTCACTGATGAAGAAGGCTAATGTGTGTAGCCCAGAGGGTTTGGTGGAAACTTTCAAATTCCTCTAGGGTAAGGGATTCTAGCATACATAAATTTGGCACTGCCACGGGCCAGAACGTCTTTTTGAATGTGGTCCTCTATGAGAATGTTCCATAAGCTCCTAGGCTTGGATTCATCGTCCGACCCTTGATTTTCCCACTATTCAACTGGTGGTGGATGAGGAACTGACAGTGGTACTAAGGCAGACCTCTAGGACGGCAGGCTGGCTGGTGGAGAGTACTGCAAGCGGGCTGAATGGCCACCGATTCTCGAGATATTCTCCAATGTGTGTAGAGACTTGGCCACTACATTGAGATAAGATAGGATGACGGTCACAATTCCTAGCTCGATGGCTAGGGATACTGGCGATAGGCCGCTCTGCTTCTCACCCGCCGTTGGTCCACAAAATAGCTCTTTGTGATCTCTTGTCAAGGTAGAGGGTGCTTCTGGTGATGACGGTGGAGATTGCATGACTATAACCTATGGGGTTTTAATATTTACATCTTCCTGGATATACCTTCGGAGGGAGGTAAGAATCCTGTGGACCTCGCATTCCAGGAGTACTAGGCAGTTCCACATTGTCGATGCCTCATCCCTTGACTCGGCTGAGCAAGAGTAGGGTTCCCATGTTGAGTATTATTCCGATTCAGATTCTGAAAAGTGGACCGTCTTGATCTCCATCTAGGCCTACCCCAAATTTCTCATTATGATGGCGACGACCCACCTTCTTTCCCCTGGAAGTCTCCTTGGGATAGGGATGATTTCTGACATAAGGTCCATCGACTGCAGTGGTGCCGGCGTGGAGAGGGTTTCCACTTGAGGAACTGGGGTGTGAGGAGCACCGAGACAGATATCGAAAGGGACATGGGGAGGACCTCCACGGGTAGCAGTAGAGTAGGAAAGACCTCCGATGGAACTGAAAGAAGCATGGGGAGGACCTACACAATTGTATTCCCTCATGACCTCTGTAAAAAAGTGGTCCTTGTTCCTGTCTACCTGAACAAGAGTAGGACCTCCATTCTAGGTGTGGGTGGAGCGAGGCTGGCCCTCACCCATCTGGTTGTAAAGGCAAGGAGGACCTTCACTAGCTGCTGAGAGGACATGGGGAGGATCCCCATGATGAAGTGATATCAGATGGGAAATGTACCTACACCGGCAGTCGGGGGCAGGATAAATGAATCTACCCCTAGTATAATGGAAGTGGGAGAGGCTTACATGCCAAGTATCACATCCATGGAAATGTCATTCATTCCAATTGAGGGTGGCACCGGGCCGACCTCTTGGTGAGATTCGATGTAGGGAAGGCCCACGCTTTTTGTGTTAGTGGTATGGGGATGACCTCTATACTGGGTGACATCACTGAGGATTAGCTCACGGTAACACCTACTCACAGGGTGGTTGGGGACTCGATCTAGCCGGGCGTTAAATGTTCCCATGTTCTGTGTATGTAGGAAACTAAGGATATGTGTCTTCAGTGGCTCGGGACATAGTAGCTACCGATGTTGACGCCCCTTTGCGGGTGTCCACCTCATCTTGCGCCCGACGCTAGCATCAGGTCAGAAGAATTGGGGCCAGTTGTGCAAGTATGTATCTTACCTGCTCCTCTTCTAGAAAGACTGGGCGGTTGCGTTGATGCGGCCGGGTTGGAGTCCTTGCTGGGAGCCCCTGGAATGGGACTCTTATGAGGGTCGATCAGATGTCACCTACCTCTTATCTATAAGGCATGGAATCATCAAAGCGCTATGAGGATAGGATACCAAAACGGTTGTATGTCAGGGTGGGGAGTAATGGATCCCAACGCAGCCCTCGGTGGCAGCATTGATAGCGAGCCGCAGAGGACTCAAGATCCTGGTGGGCCATATCTAATTTCGGGATTATTCCCTCCTCCTCATAATAGAGCAAGAGTTCATTGATTTACCTTCATTAGATAACCTCATATGAGGAGATGGGGCATGGACGCCCTGAGGCCATTTGTGTATAAGTCGTCACGGAAGCGGTGGAACCACGCTGGACTGCCGCATTTGTGCTACCCCTACCTCGACACCAGTGTGCATGAGGTGATCACGTTCCAGATTTAGAAACATTATTACTAAGAATTAGTGAAATTAACTCATCAGTGCTGAAACTAAAATGAATCTGTGAAAAGTGACAGAACCCCATCCAATATTCCATGTCCAGTAAAAGGGATCCACGTAGACGGCGTCGCAAGTGGGATTTCCAACGTTCTACTGCCCCAACTCCTAGTGAGTTTCACGCTAGGCCTGCCATTTTCTTAGCTGTAATAAGCACCCGATAGCTGGATCTGCTGACACGTCGATCTACTAATTCCTCTAATGCTACTAGTCTCCATTTGGAGGAGAGTAAATTCACATCTGGTTCAACATTTTTGTTTCCAACTCTTTTTCCAGGGTACATGCATCTATCTGTGGATGACATGCAACTGTTTCCCTGCATTCCCACTTTCCAAAGGTGGGTGCCATCCATTCCTTATTCAGGGATGTTTTCTCCATGATCGAAATAGGATTATGGGACTCCATTTGTTCAATCCTTGGATTCCTCCTCAGAACTCATCACCATGTCCGAGTCACCTTTATAAATTTAATAAATTGTTCGTGAAACTCTTCATAGCGCCATATATTCATGGAAACCAGTTAATTACACTGCTTCTATTGGGACATTCCACGGGGTCATGTCAGAGAAACAACCTTCAGTCAGGGGAGTAGTCACATTGGGCATCACTAGCGTGTTTGGGTGCTGGGACACAAGGGCGTCTGTCTTATGACCCTTATTATAGGGAATCTTGAGGGCATGAAAGCCTGAGGCATCCCACATTTAATGCGGGGAATCATATGACATGGGCATGTATCTAAGGATTTTCTCATCTTTCCATGTTTAACACATGGTATGATGGCAATTTAACATCCAACATAGATGGGTCAGACCGATCAGAACACTGACTAGAGTGGATCAGATGGGTGTAACCATCAGTGGGAACAATGATGTTTGGGCCAATGTGTGGTTGAATTACCAGCTACTATTGAGGGGAATGGGGTATGATGTGGCATGATCCCACTGGGATGTGGCAGCCCAGGTATGATTCATTATGGATTAATTATTTGTAGAATGAATGAAATAGGACCGTCCTAAGTGAGACAATGAAGTTGGGCTTTAGCCCCGAAGAGTGTTCGTACGTATCCCCATGGCAGGGACTCAAAGTCCGCATTGTTTGGTGGTATGGTACTTGGTGCACCGATGTGAAGATTGTCGTAATAACCAGGGACGTGTGATTGTACATTATGGAGGCTTCTTACATACCCTACCATGGCATGGATCAAAGTCAACATAGTTCTGGATGGTGGATACAGTTTAACGTCATGCGAGATAATGGATTTAGTGAACCGACATGAATAAGGAACTGGGGTCCAGGTGTATGGTGAGCTTGAACCTAAGGGAGGATTCCTACATACCTTGCCTTGGCAAGGATCAAAGACCACATTGTTTAGTTGTGGTGTTTGTTGAACCGGCGTAAATGGGGTCAGAGCGACCAATGGGTGGTGGGATTGGAAATCAGGGAGGCTTCTTACGTACCTTTTCTTTGAAAGGATAAAAAACAATGTAGTTCAGGATGGTGTTGTGGGGATTACACTCTAGGCCGCCCAGATAATATGTCATGGTCGATGCTTATTCTAAGACAAAGTGAGTCATGCTTGTTGTGAGAAGCAATAGGCAACAGAGACCTGAACATCACGTCATGAAAGGTGAGTCCGTGGGAAGTGGAGTGGGGATTACATTTAGTTAGCCACCCAAAGAGGAAACAGGGGCATACACATGGTCTGTAGCCCAGAGAGGTAACATGGGATTATTCATGGTCTGCGGCCCGAAGAGGTTGTAACATACACTTTGATGGAGGCCCGATGGTGAAAAAGCCCCACAGTAGAGGGAGTTGGCACCAAATAAAGGAGGAGCACTGTTCCCCACCACGCCCTTTGCCAGCCTTTGGCACAGGAAAAGGAAGGAAGAGTGGGGGTACAACCTCATCCAATAAAGTCTAGGGGATTAAACCAGGGTGGTTACCCATTCCCCGCATAGGATGAATGGGGGAAGTCAATGTTTAACGTCATGTGTTGAGGACAATGGTGCATAGTAGGTTAACGTCCTGCATCTTGGACAATGCAGGTTCACTCTGCACCCCTAGGACATACACAACCGGTACCCCAGACCATGGTGAATATTGTGGAAAATCAATTCCATAGAAAGGGGTGTCATGAAGAGAACTATTGGGGGTCCACATTAGCGTGGCTATGCGAAGAAGCAATAGTTGTTAGTGTGCCTATGCGAAGAAGAATGAGGCGAAGCAACACAACGAGAGGTATCATCCAGGAAACTTTGATGTTACTTCGTGGAAACCTAGGAGGTTTCACGAGAAATGAGTATATGGAGAAGGTGCTTTGGGCGCAGTAGGAACCCGAAAATGATGACCGGAAGAGGGACATCCCGGGCACATAAGGTGGGAGCCTTGTGCACCAAAGGGGATGTTTTTTGAAAAAGTGTTGTCCCGGCGCTGAATTGAGTGGTAGGCGAAAAAAGGGGGTGGGTTGGTGCTCAATTTGAAAAGAATGCACGAAAAAGGGTCTGGCATACGAGCAATTCAGGTGCGCGTGCGAAAAAGGCTGCGTCGGCACACAATGGAGTTCTGGGTGCGCAAACGGCGGAGATGGCACAAAAAAGGTATTATGTGCCAAAGAACTGATAGTGCGCAATTGTAATGAAATGTGCGTGGTGTAAGGGGCTCTATAAGATCCAGATAAGGATCAATCCCAAGTGGTCATGTGCAAAGGTGGACCCCCGGGTAACCTGTCAGGAATAATCCAGTACCTGAGAGAAATCTTTTTGCGTGAATGGGAGAGAAATTTCACGTAGGGGAGATGGTTCAGATTCTTCGGCTTGGAAGATGAAGGGGTGTCCTTACATTTATAGGAGCTCGGGGGTTGCGGATCCGCATGAAAAACTTGCTTCTGTGATGTTTTTCTCGCTAGCATCGACCGCACTAAATTTCAACCGCACACGGTTCACTTGAATAATTTTTCCATGCCCATGCGCAAAGAGAATCGCGAATCTCTGACTTATTCGCACTGGACATTTTTCCCGTGCGGCATTGAATTCATTTCACGCATCACCTCCACGCCCCCGAAATGGACCGATGGTTCCTTATAATGATTCGCTTTGTACCGACACAATCTACTTTATCCCTTGAGAGTATTTTTTGGCCTCAACATATATAATATCATAATCGAGACCAAAATTTCTTTTTAAATTTTTATGATGTTAGTTATATTGTTATATTCTGTAATATATGTTTTCCAAAATCATGAAACTATGGTTTTTAACAAACAATGTTTGATACCAACTGTATTGAACTCAAACCATGTGTCCTAGAGCTAGTGGTTATATTATTATATTAGCACTATACATATTCAATCACATTTCGTTTAAGAATATTTTTTTTGTAGTTTTGGTGAACTGGACTTAATAATTAATTTCACATTTTCAAGAGAAAATATAAAATAAAACATCATATATTTTTCAAGATCATTCATTTATACATTATAATACCCATGTATATTAATCATAAAACTCTTTCTGGTATCCCATGGAAATTAAACATAATAATGAGGTGAGATCATATACTATGTAATGATATTCATACAATGAAATATAAATAAAGTATGAATTATATTATAGGAAATAAATTATAACAAAATAAGTCATCATAAATAATAATTTGTGCTAAAATATATCAATATATAAAACATCACTCAATTTATCACATGGATATCAGTGAATGTTATCATAATGAATGAATGAATACATATAGTCATCTAAAACATATCCTTGCTGGGTCATTCAAATAAATCATAAACATAATATCAATTCCTCATGATATGACATGTCATATAATGGTATTTGGCCTCTTCCATAACTGAAACTAGTATGTCTAATGGTAAATAATAATTATTTATGGGAATATGTTATTTTTTTCCCACACATCACATAATAAGTCCAACTCATTATTGGTTTAAATAAATAATATAATACAATCAATAGTGGTAAAAATCAGTATGTGAAAGTACTTAATGAAATAGAATATAGAATATAAATTATTCCCCAAGCCTAACTGATCAGAATCTTTCCATTAATATATGTTTGGAAGAAAAATAATATTAAAACCATAATATATAATATGATTAAACACATGATTTTGATATAGACTAAATTGCCTTAAGAAATAAATTAATAAATTATCGAGCAGAATAGTATTGTGAATTTAAAATTAAGTTTTTAAATACTACTGAAGAATGAAGGAAAAATAATCATTAAAATGATCAATGTAAAAGTATATTTGAATTTTAAAAAAAATATCAGTCACGATGGTGGTAAACACCATTTATTCTATATCATTGAAAACATTATTTCATTCTTTTTCAAAATTATAAAAAAGGACCTCGCTCATAAAATTACATGAATACTAATTTCAAAACATTTTTCATAATGTAAAACATATGTAATAATGACCTCAACAAATAATTCAGATATATTAAAAAATTTGAAAATATTTTTGGAAACATGGATATGTAATAATAATATTCTCTTATTAGTGACATAAACATAAAATATCCTGAATAGTGAAGATATTAGGGAATAAAACATTACAACTTATGTATATTTTGAATCACAATAACCATGAAATAATCAAAATAAGAATAAAAAAGATAATATCAAGGAGGAAAATATATTTATGATATAAAATATGATATTTTTGGAATATGTACTAAATAAATGAAATCAGTAGTTAATATGGTATATGTCTCATAGAAGTAAAAGTGGGATGAGAACCCCTAACCTCATATATGATGAATTTTTAATATATATGATCTTAATTTATAATAAATATAAATTTATTATAAATAAATTAAATAATAATTCCCATTATATAATACCTTATATTATTTTCTTATTAATTTTTATCACCCATTGATAAATAATTTTTTATTAAAATACTATTCACAATTATAACTACATCAATTATAATTTCTATTTTGGTTGTATACATATTGTCCATTTTTAATTGATCACGGTTTTGTAATAGCAATATTAATAACCATTATATCAGAATTTCTATTAATGATATATATTCAAGGTCATGAATAAAAGTTATAGATAAAAAATGATCTACACTATTCTTAGAGATATTAGGTTGCACATTTGGATGGATGAAGATTTAAATTTTTAATTAATGTTATTAAAGAAGGAAAATAACAATTATATTTTATAAGAACATTTTTATATTATAAACATGATATATATTTCTAAAATCCATCATTATTATAAACCATGTAAATAATTAATGAAATAAGGATCACATCAAATCCAGGATGTGGTAGCTCACATGTACGAAAGTGGGAGATTATCATTTTAAAATGCATTAGAATTACAGAAGGAATATATGATAATTTAATTACAAGAGATTATTTTTATAATCAGTATAATATGTATTAATTATTTTCATCCGAATTACCATCCTTGTGAAATTGTTATTAGGGTAGAATTACACTGCTATGTGGGGATGATAAGTCGTACGCATAAATGAGTGATGTTTTATCTTTTCATATTATGAAATAAAGATGGAATGTAGTAGTATAATAATAATAAAAATAATAATAATAAAAATAATAATAATAATAATAAAATATCAATATATTGATAATAATAGATCTATTCCTGGGTACAACACTTCTATAAGAATTTTGTAACTAAATAAACATAAAGTGCCCAGTAAATATTATTACAACTTCCTAGTTTGATAAATATTAGATATTGGAATAAACAGAAATATTAATCATGGATAAAGATGTTGATAAGGGTGTTGTAAGGTATATTTCATGTAATATGGCTCAATGTTGTGTAACAATGCGATGAAGGATGTTCCCTTATATAATTGAGTTGAGGTGAACTATTGATTTTTTTATAACATTATATTATTATAAAGTAAAGATCAAGCCAATATCATTTAAAAGGATACTGATTCAAACCTAGGGCAGTATATGTTTGAAATAAAATAAACAATTAAATTTTATATAGGTTTTTTTAAATCTCGTCATTTTGTTTGACCACATTGTTAAAATATTCTAAAATTTATTGCGGTTAAACCATTTTCAATATTAATGGGTTATATTTTAACATATAAAGTTAAAATTTTTATATAAATGAATAATTATTGAACATTTCTATCATATCATTACATATTATTCTTTTTTCAATAATTTAATTATATTAATATATTTTTTTAGTATATTTTTTCGAATAATTATTAATAATTCCAATTTTAAAAATGATAATTTATTTTTACATGATGTAAAACTAGATAAAATTGGATTTCAACTGTAATTCCGTCATACGTCACTAATATGTCATATTCATCTATAAAATTCTTGTAACACTATAAATAATTAAAATTATATCAATTTGTATTTTTTTAGTATCATATAATTTATTTTAATATAAATTTAATAAACGATACATTAGTGTTTCCCAAAACATTATGTTAATTATATAATTACTAAAAATAAGATTTAATGTATCACAATGAATCTATTGTAATTAATTAAAAATTAAAATTGACATGAATTCATAACATTAATTTTTAGACTTTTATACATGTAATAGATATTAAAAAAAGAGAGGTATTTTCTAACATTATTTGATACATATATTACATTGGTCATTTTTAGCAGAATGTTTGAATCAAAAAATAAATGTCAAGACTAATGTTATAGGTGTTTAATTAGATTCATTATATAAAAATTAAGATGGAAATTTATTACTTTATCACTTAGTTATAACCTAGGATAACCCGATATAAAAATTTACCAAGGTTATAAATTTTACCATGGTTACTATTCATAATGACTTAAAATAAAGGGGGAATATATACCAAACATAAACTTATTCATTTTATTTATGAAATCAACTTTACCCAATTAAAATTGTATATATGATGGAAATAATATTAATATGAGTTTAAAAAATGGGATGACAACATTTTTTTAAGTATAGTTTTAATCATAGGACAAACTTTATATGGTTTTTAACTTATCTAAAAATATTAGATGAATGATAAAAAATATATCTTATATGTAATATGTATGTTTAAATAATATAATTTTCCCATTTTGAGAAATGAAATTTATTTTTTAAAAAATACATTACTTACAAAAAAAACTTTTCCAAAAAAACCACCTCCTATATTTTCAAAATAATTTTTATTTTATTAATTTTTAAATTATATCTAACACATTTATTATATACATGTGTAAACTATATTTTTTATAATTTATTTATTTCTATTAAAAACCACCATCCCCGTGTATAGGATATAACAATGAAATAACAATTTGGTGGAAAATCATGGTCTTTTTAAACTTGGTGTTTCATTTAATACCAGGTATTAATGCAATAATATTTAATAAAAGAAATTTTATTTATAAATTATTTTGATGTTACAAATAGAATATTGTTTATTTTTTATGGGACTTATACTAATGTTATCTGTGATTCAATTTTATTTTATTCAGTAATTTTTATTCCTAAAATTCCATTAATTGGATAATATGATCCTTAATTGATAAACCACTTATAATATACCATTCCTCTATTTATAACATGAATTTTTATGTTTTATTAAAATATTCCACAATTTTATATTTATAATTATAATGAAATATATTTTAAATAAAGTGTGTGTTATTTCTACTCCAATGGCTAGAAAAATAATCACTTCTATTTTTATTAGTTCTATATTTTTATATCAGGAATGATTCTAACTATATATAAATGAGGTTGTAAATACATTTTTACCACATTTTAATTTCTATAAAATATTTAATATTTATTTAGTTTTCAATTTACGAATGATTCACTCATTACAAATAATGTTAGAAAAATCATTATTTAAATTTTTTTACATTAAAAAATTAATCACCATCATGTCCGCTCATTTTTTTTGATTATTACATTACATGTTATCTTAGTAATTTTCAATAAAAGTAAATTTATAAATATGTTTTTAAAATATGATATTTCCAAAGGAAAGAGAATTTTTCTCACATATTTTCTCCCCAACATAAAATAATTTGGTGTTATTCTATACTATTGCAACAAAAATGTATATAAACAATACATCATATATTTTATACACTTCAATAGTTCCTCTCTAATAGTTTTTATCACTCTTTTAGTCTTTTGTATAACCATTAATAATATTCTAATAATAATGATCTGTCTTATTGATGCCTTCTCTATGTAGGCCTGATTCCTTTCTAATTTTTTTCATTATCAATATATTTAATGAGAAGAAACTATTATAATCATTTTTTTCTTTAAATTTTATGAATATTGGAGTATCAATTGTGATTGTTTATGGGTATGATCCTTAATGAATGATATAAAATTAATTTTTTTATTGTCAAATAAAGAGGGGATGATATGAGTTGGTATCCCCTATATAAATAATTTAGGGAATTTTTTATTTCATAATAAAAATTTTCAAGTATAAAATAATATTAAAATAAAATAATATTTTCATTAAATTTTGTATTTCACCATATTAATTTTATTGTAATTCAATAAAATGATGATTTATCAATAATCCAATATTTCCAAATAATTTATTTGAAATATAAATGATCAATTTTATACTAGATTGGAAAATAATTCACATCGGACAATTATTATAAATTTAACTATTCGAAACGAAAGTATATCATATTTATAATAAAATCAAGAAATTTTTTTTAAAGGGGGTGAGATAATAATAATAAAAAAAAGAAATCTTATGATCAGTATGTCATTTCTACCCCCATTATATATTTACCATCCCTTGAGGATGAATCCATAATCCGTGATTATAATTTTCATCATTATAATAAATGATCCTATTTTTACAATAATGTGGTGAACTATATAAATTTTGTGTTTTATCCAAAATAAAATGGTGGAGAGGTGAGAATCTTCATCAAAAATATCTCAATAATTTTATTGTTGGATACATTTATCTTCTTCTATAATTCCTCAAAATAATGGTTGGTTATAATCATTATATTATTATTATTTCTTCTCGAAATTAATTTGAGAACTAAATATCATGAATATTTTTTCCCAATATAATTATACAATTATACAATACTATTATTGATATATATTAATTATATATATTTGTTCACAAAATTTAGTGATTTATATAATCAACCCAAAAACATTGTATTAAGTTCTCTTGACTTTGTCAAAATTCTAGATACATTGTTGATTGATACCCCTATATTAAGTATAAGTAATGTTTCATAATTTACATAATGAATACTATATATTGGATATTAAAAAAATAAACATATATTAATATAAATATTTATTTTAAAAATACAAATATTTTAGAAAACCTTTTCCATTAAAATAAATGAATCAAATCCAATACTGACACAAAAAATTTCATAAAAATTATAATAATATATGAAAATTAATTCTAAAATATATTTAATATATGATTATAACTAATTGATGAAAAATATACTGTGTTGTGGTTATACAAAAATAATTTTTTGTGTACGATAAATTGTGTTGAAATAAAATTCTTCACAAATAGGATATAAATTATTGGACTTTTAGTTTGAGTTAAAAACCATATCTAGAAGACATGTACTATTATATTGATGAAATTGGATTAACATTATTTATAAGTAGATATGAATCCTTCAACATAATGTCATAAAATAAGATACAAAATTTAAAGAATTCATACTTTGATAAGAGTTTAAAATAATTTTAGAATTTATCTTAATTAATAATAATTTTTCCAAATCATTACCATGTAAAAGTATTTTATTGACTATTATTGGATGTTTCAAACCATATAAAGAGTTCATACATCGAGGGAATCTAAAATGATTTGAGTATGTATGAGTATGTACATGCTAAGGAAATTATATGTGATGTAACTATTTATATATTATTAAACATGAGAAATGTGTAAAATGGATAAATTTTAAGGTATTAAATGCATCCATATCCTAATATTATTCATTGTTTTAAGGACAAAAGAACATTTCAAATTGGTGTGAGGTGAATGAGATCACACTAATCCAGTTTTTAATTTTGGTAACTATTATATTATAATAGATATGATACTTGGATTATGATTATTAATGTGACTATTAATTACGCAATCATTACAAATATCCTCTAGGTTCAATCATTTTTTATTTCTAATATTGATATGTGAATTAATAATATCATTTCAGGCCATGGTATTGTAGTATTTTGTATAAAATTAATAATAATTTTTTATTCTATTTAAATAATTATATAAACAGTATGAATGTAATTAAATTATTTATGTGAGATTATAAAATAAAATATCATTCTATTGTAAATTTATAATTAATATAATATGATAACGAAATAATTGTATTTTCATGTTGGATGGATGTAATTTTATTCCAAGGCCTATTACATTTCAAAAATTCATAATCCCATTAAGAGAGACTATTTAGAGGCATATTTTTTAGTATTTAACATATTTAATGTCTCATTATTTAACCTATAAATGTTTTTTGAGACATATACCCCATTGAAAATATTATCTTGTTGAAACTAAGGTCAATTTTGACATAAAATTCAGATAATTGATTGTTAGTGAGAATACAATTCTTCCATATAATTTGTAACAACCCCTGTATTTATAAAATAATATATATATATATATATATATATATATATATTAGAAATTATGAATAAGATATTAAATTTACGTTAAAAAAGACACTTTTACAATAGCATACTCAACACACAACAATAGGTTTCACTGAAATTGTACGTAGCACACAATGTTGAGTTATAACAAAAATAAAAAAATATTATTAATATTATTATTTTAAATAGTCGTTTTCACCTAGATTTTATATTAAAGAGAAGGAATATAAATAAATAAAATATTCTAACCCATGTTTTTTAAATGTTTTTACATTTATCCAATAAATTTTTGAGTTTTAAAGTATGAATGAATATGATTTTTATTGTGAAATACTCTACTAATTTTAAAAAACCATTTTACCGCCTTTTCAAGGTGAACCATTTTTAAATATTTTTTTTACTATTATATATTCTATTTTGAAAAATAATATAATTTTTCATATAAAATACATAAAAAAATTATTTTGGTTAAATTTTTGGTAATTTTTTGATAAAGATCATTTTTCATTAATAATGAAAAATACTACAATTTAATTCAAAACTGCATTTTCATCAAAAAAGATTTATATAGTTATTTTATCTTTATTAATTGGTATTAAAGTATAATTGGTTAATTTTTTATCATTTAATAAAATTTCGTTAATTGGATATAATTTCACAATGAAATTCTTCATAAACACATGTCAATCTTTTGCTGGTCTTTACGTCTTAAAAACACAATTTTTTTGACAACATGAATTAATTATAAATTATATGCTAAAAAATATTGGTTTGTAAATAAGAAAAATTTATTCCATATTTGGAATCATAAGGTATAATTATTTTAAATAAGTACCTTTTATTTTTGGACATGATGAATAGTAACTCAAGTAATATTTTTTATTTATCATGGTTAAATGGAAAATCTGGTAAAAAGGTTAAAAATAATATTAAAATAATACTAATCTACAATAACACCTGTCTTATTTCTATTTTATGAGCTATTATAGACTGTTGGAATCCTTGGGTTTATTTTAGGATCCCATGGTGCTACTTTTTTGTGATAATGACATGTTATATGAAATAATTTAATGTAAATAGAAATAAAACATAAACATGTATCTTTTAATAAATATATTTTATTATAGGGTTATATGACTGATATATATGACTATAAATAGTAATTATAAATTCAATAATATTTCTTACATCATGATATTTTATTTTTTATATTTTGGGATTATAAAAATATATTTAATTATAAAACAATGATGGTGGAGCGATTGCTTCATAAATAAATGATTCATATAAATGATATTAAAAATATTAAAATAAATGTAATTTCAAATTTTTGAGGCCATAAAATGATTTTGTGGATGATATTGACTTATTATATTTCCATTAATGCCTTTCGTTCTATGGAATCAATTAGTTAAGGCATTATTAATAATCAATTACTAAATTGTGTCAAAATTAACAAAAATTGACTTTTTTAAAAAAATATTTTATTAAATGATTTAATAGGCCTAAAAATATAATATTACACCAACTAACATCTAAAATATTAAACAATTTGATAATTATCCCCATTTGATTCACTTTTCATTTTATAGTAATTATAGAAACATTATATTATGATGGTATAAGAAAACATGGTAAGATTAAATGTTTTTAACTAATTATTAATGTTAAAATAAAATGTTTTTTTGTGACCTAACATGTATAAAACATATTTTTTATATGACTTAAAACCAAATTAATCTTATATTTGAAATAAATTATTTTGGTAACTTTCAAAACCGAAATACATTTATAATAAAATAATATATCATGACATTCATAATGTTCCCCACTTCCATCATATAAATGGAAAAAACCTATACCCACGTACCCAAAAATATACATATCTTTTACATTACCAAAATCATCTCGAATAATCTCCCAACATACCTCCCTTCCTCCTAGAAACCTTACCTTGGCGAAAATACAATTCAAGAAAACATTTTGGCTCAAATGAAAAGAAGTTACCCAATTTAGAAGTATCAAATTCACTCAAGTGCCTTTCTTTTATTATCCTTATCTACCCAATATTATCTTATTGTTATTTCATTACATAAAATCACTATTATTATCAATATAATAGGATTTTTTATGATAATAATTCTAAAAACACTTACACACATCTTGATTTAATGGATACAAACATACTATTTCTATATACAATGAACTACTGCCTCCTAAAACGGCGACTTTTCATTTTTCTTCAAAAACATCCCATGGATACATTATGATGGAACTACATTTTTATAAGATATTTGTTATATTAATATGATCTCTATTATTCTATATTTTTTATTTAAAATATAATAATGTTATTATTTTTATAATGTGTAATTACGATAATTTCTTTTGAGGAAGTGCAGAATACCATCCCCTCAAAGTGATATGACTTGTTCATTACATACATGGAACATATAAAGGATGAAATTATTTAAAATATATAACATATATATTATACTATAATTATAGCATACCTATCTATCATTCAGATTTCATTCCATTAAATATGACAAAGATATGAAATTAGTGTTCATGCTTATGTACGTCGTACTATCTCCATGAATGGTACATCTCATTTCTTATCTCCAAATGTTATAGAATATTATAAATACATATATACTCAAAATATATAATATTTAAATCATAAATTTAATTATAGAGATGATGAGATTTTTACAACTAGTATGATTTATATTGAAAGAAGTTCTTTTTTTTGACTTAATAAACAATTATCAACAAAAACTTAGACATGAACTCAAATAATAATCTAATGATTATAAAATATTCATGAGTAATGTAATGGGAATAATAAAAATGGAAAAATTTCTAATGAATTTAGAAATTGAATAATGTTTCTTAATCAGGATGATACATAATAAACAAGATATGTTAGAATCATGATAAGAGAGTTTATTTAAATAATTTTTTTTATTATGGCGTAATATAGTTTTTATAAGAACTTCATTTATATAGTCTATAAATATAATACTTTGGATTTAATTGAGTTTAATATTTTTCAAAAGGAATCATTTTCTATTAAGAATTTTGTAAGGACCTGCTAATTCTCAATGGGTTGAGAGAACAATAATTCATTACATTGCCATAAGAGACATCCCCATGACACGAAAGGCTGGTAATAAATGGTGAAGGGTTTAAAAATCATGCGGGGGAAGATTTAACATTTATTAAATTAACCCATAAAACAAAAAAATCATAATCCAATCATTCACTAAATGACGCATGAACCAAAGGATGAAAACTAGAAAACATCATGTATCACAATACCATATCAATGCGTGAAAATATAGATGGCCAAATTGAATCAATATATAAAGTGTATAAATAACCTAATACTCTATGTAAACCAAAATAATTCATGATACAGAAGCTCTATTCTCCAAAATCACCAAACAAACCATGTATCATGAGTTAGTACTAATAACGAGTTAAATGTTACCTTCAGCCATGTCCCAAATGATTGATTCTACAAAAGCACCAAAGTGAAAAAGCAGGGGTGAGTATAAAACAAAGTATGTTTTCCATGATGAATTCCCTACTCATGCCATTATTATTGAAATTTTATCCACATTTATGTAAAATATTTTTTATAAATCAATTTACTAAAACAGTTTAAAACCAAACTTAAACAATTTATGAAAACCATTTACAACCATGTGGAAACAAAACTAAATGAAACCAATTTCCAGAAAGTTATATCTCTAGAAAAATATCTAATCAAAGAGTAAAACCAATCATTATAATCATTTTTCATATCCATCACATAGTTCACAACACAATCATACATGAATGTTTCTTTTTGAAATTTCCATACTCATGATAAGTATCTCATCAAATCACATTGTGTCCCAATGACACACATCCGCAGTACCAGGCCACATCTCTTATTTCCCAATGGTACTCGGCCCATACTAAGGGCATGTTAATAAAGAACTCACACCAACACCATGTATTCCATATATTTCCATTACCAAGATAAACCACTTCAAATAATTTCAATAATACTGTAATTTTATTGAACATTTAGGAGAATTTTATTTTAAGAAACCATTTCATTTCAATAAAAAAAAAATCCACTTCAATTGAAAACATCAAATAATATTCACATGCCACCATTATAGAAAATATCCACTTTCAAATCCATCCATTAAAACGAAGAAAAGAAGCCCTTTTCTCAAACACCCATATTTTCTGATTTCACAAAATATCACTAAAGATGTTTTCAAAAAATTGTTCATTCAACCACATCACAATAATTTAAAAAAAACACATTCAATTTGAAATAAATAAAATCGGTTCTACTATGTGGAGTTCAGAAAGAAGCCACATACCTCGATGGATTTTTTGAAAACCCCAATGAAGGAAGAAAATGAAAGAAAACATGGTCGATTCTCCAAGAACATTCCGTATATCAATTTTACTAGCATTATCAAGACCATAAAACATCAAATTTGTCATTAAAAACCTATATCTACCCATAATGGTCATATATCTAAGAAGACAAGAGAATATAATAAGTATATCTAAGTAGATCTATAAAACCGATCAAGAATAAAAAATGAATGATCACATACTGAATGACCCCGGGACACCCTGAGCGGGAAGGGTGAATCAGGGTGACAACTTTTTCATTTAATGTGACGGATCTTGTTACCACATTGGTAGGAACATGTTGAACCTGTATGATGAAAATGATCAGAAAGAAAACATGCACATGCACAGAGAAGACACAACCCTTTTTACTTGGTTCGCCACTAAGGGCTACGTCCAATGAGAATATGCTTACAATTTGTCGGTCGTAGCTAAATCTACTATGCTTTACTAGCTGTAGATTACAAAGGTTCAGGTACAGTCACTCTGTCACAGGCACACTGCCTTCACAAAAGTTCAGGGATAGATCACTGCGTCCCTCAGGTCACTCCCGTTGACTCCCCCTGGCTCACTGCCGTTGGTGAAGTATCACTCAGTTTATAGACGTGAAGGTCTCTTCAATTGCTAGACACGAAGTTCATTGTCTCTTGTTCATCATGAGACTTTGCTTTAATCAGACTCCTGAGTTAATGCTCTATTAAAATCCAAATTCCAAACCCTGATGAATACCCCCTTTTCCCTTGTCCACTGGGAAAACAACTTTTAGAAAGGCCTTCACAAAGTACCCTACTTCTCAAGGCTCCCAATTTTGCAAAGCTCAAACAAGCCTTCACGGAGTCCCTGCTTTTTCGCGAAGCTCAATCATGAAGCACTCTCGCGATTCTCCAGCCTTCACAATGTTTGGCTATCGCGAAAGTCCTGCCTCTTCGCGATGGTCACTGAGCCAACGCGGGGCGCACGACTTTCGCGGAGCTAGAATAGTCACCGCGAAGATCCTATTTCGCGAAGCACACTGCCTTCGCGAGAGACCTTTGCGAACCGAGAGAAATGGATTTTCTCTGAAATTCTCTCTCTTTCTCTTGAGGGGGTCAGCCTCTATTTATAGGCGATTCCACCGACCCTCGACCCATCCGCGCGAAGTCAGCTCCACGTTAGCTCAAATTGCGAAGCTCCGAAGTTGCCGCCGAAAATCTCTCAAAATCGCGAAGCACTACGGAAATTTTCCATTCGCAGAGCTCGTCGTAATCGCAGAGTATCACAGTCATCATTACTTTGCGCCTTCTCCACAAATCTCCCTTGAAAATCCCTTCATCACCGCAAAGCACCCCAGCCTCTGCCGTTCGTGAGGCATGATGTAATTGCGAAGAATCACCAACTCCATTTTTCTGGTCTTCGCGATAGACGGGTTGTTCCTCATAAGATAGATTCTCTTCCAGTTGAACTACCTCTGGACTCAAAACATGAGATGGATCTGGCATGTACTTCCTTAACATTGAAACATGAAAAACATGGTGTACCTGAGATAAACTCAGAGGTAAATCCACTCGGTATGCAACCGATCCAACTCTCCCGAGAATTTCATATGTTCCAATGAACCTTGGACTAAGATTTCCTTTCTTACCAAATTGCATCACACTTTTCCATAAAGAAACATTGAGAAAACCATGATCACCTACCTCAAAAAAGAGATCCTTCCTCCCATTGTCTGCATAACTCTTCTGCCTGTTCTGAGCTGTTCTCATGTGTTTCTGTATCAGCTGAACTTTTTCTGCCAACACTTTTACCAATTCCAGTCCCATCAACTTCCTTTCACCCACTTCTTCCTAGAAATCTGGAGTTCGACACCACTTCCCATATAATGCTTTAAATGGTTCCATCTGTATATTGGAATGAGAACTGTTATTATAAGAAAACTCAACCAAAGAAAGATGTTGGTCCCAACATCCCTGATAATCCATCGAATAAGCACGTAGAATATCCTCCAAATGTATGAATTATTCATTCTGACTTCCCATCTAATTGAGAATGATAAGCCGTGCTAAAATTTATTTCAGTACCCAACGACTTCTAAAGGCCTTTCCAAAAGATAGAAGTAATCCTTGGATCACGATCAGCTAAAATGGAGAGGGGAACTCCATGTAACATTAATATCTCTTTAATATACAAATGAGAAAGTTGATCTAGGGAAAAAGTATCTCGTATATCATAGATATGAGCATATTAAGTCAAGCAATCAACAATAACCCAGATTGCATTATTACCTCTAGGTGTCTTCGGCAATCCCACATAGAAGACCATGGTTCCAACAATATCCCCCTTTGGGTTTGTTGGCAATCAGAAAATAAATTCAATAGATCTCCATCAAAAACGCAGGAATGAACGCAGCCAACACTCTAAGTCTACGTGAGCAAAGCATGGTGTAAAAAAGAAGAGAGGAGGCTTGAATTGGGTTCCAATGTTTTCCTTCACTTTCTTCTCATCACATAAGTTTCCTGAATTTCTTCCATTCGCCTTTCTCCCCCATTGACAATAAATCCAATGACTAGTCAATTTTTCATGTTCAGCTCAAACCATACTTCCCCTGGATAGTATCTCCCCCATAAACCTGCATCACAACCATAAACAGATTAAAACAGTTATAAGAAATGGGGATAGGGGAATTCCGTAACCTCTTTATGCACTGGGAGGTGGTTGAACACCGAGGTTCAACCGATGCTTCTCAAACACAGCCGCGGATAGTGGCTTGGTCAGGATATCAGCCACTTGCTCATCAGTTCCAACATGGTCCATTCTAATCACGCCTTGTTCAACCTTTTCTTTGATAAAATGATACCGCATTTAAATATAATTTGTGCGATAATGCTGAACCGGATTCTTCGTAAGATAAATTGTGCTTTTGTTATCACAGAAAATCACCATTGGTTGCTGCACCTTATCACCAATATCTGTTAGTTGCTGCTTCTTCCAAAGCAGTTGAGTGCATGCATTTTTTGCAGAGATATACTCAGCTTCAGTAGTACTAAGAGAAGTAATTTCTTGTTTCTTTCTCAACATGACAACACATTTCTTCCCAATATAGAAAGCTCCACCAGTAGTGGACTTTCTGTCTACTATATCACCAGCCCAGTCAGTATCAGAAAATGCTGATAATTCACTATCCCTACCTGCAGCAAAAAATAACCCGAAGTTATGTGTACCTTGAACGTACCTCATAATTCTTTTTACTACCACCATATGTTCCTCATTTGGATTACTCTGAAAGCGGGTTGCGAGGCATGTGGAAAAGACAATATCTAGCCTTGTCGATGTCAGGTATAGTAGGCTTCCAATGATCCTCCTGTACATGGTGGGATCAACAGAGTCCCCATCCTCATGCTTTCCAAGTTTAGTTCCCACAACCATCGGAGTTGACATTGGTTTGGAGTCTTGCATATTAAACTTATTCAGCATCTCTCTTGCATATTTTTCCTGAGAAATGAATGTGTATTCCTTATTTTGAAACAGCTGCAGCCCCACGAAATATGTGAGCTCCCCAATCATAGACATTTCAAATTCTTATTTCATGTGGTTGGAAAATTAATCCACTGATTTCTTCCTGCTGCCACCAAATATGATATCATCAACATACACTAGAACCATGAATTGATCTTTTGGTGAATTATTCACATAGATATTGTGATCAACTACTCCTTTTTTGAATTCCAAATTCTTGAGATATGAATCTATCCATGAGTACCACATCCGTGGTGCCTGCTTCAAACCATATAGATCTTTCTTCAGTTTGCGGACCTTCATTTCATTAGTACCCAAAACAAAGCCCATTGGTTGTTCAATGTAGACTTCTTCATCGAGCACACCATTCAATAATGTTGTCTTGACATCCATTTGATATACTTTATATCCTATTTGGATTGCCATGTCAAGGAAAAGCACTATTGACTCCAGTCTAGCCACCGGAGCAAAGGTTTCTTCAACATCAATGCCTTCAATCTGGGAGTATCCTTTACATACCAGTCGTTCCTTGTTTCTAATGACACTTCCATGCTCACCAAAATTATTTTTGAAGATCCATTTGGTACCAATCACATTGTGACCTTCGGGTCTCTGGACAAGATCCCATGTCTGATTCTTGTCAATATGATCTAATTCATCATTCATGGCTTTCACCCACGATTTATCTTTTGCAGCTTTTTCAAATGAGGATAGATCTACAATTGATAGAAATGAAGATTGCATGGTATTCCACATCCTTCTTGTTTGAGTGGGTGTACTCCTGTCCCCAATTATGTTGGATGGATCAATCTCATCTCTTCTATTTCTCCTGCGAGGTTTAGTAGTATTCTCTTCATCCATAATTTCATATTTAGATTCTTCTTCTGAGTCAACATCATGATGTGACTGATGAGTGTTTTGAATAGCTTCCTCTATTTCTACATTTGTATTTTCTTCACGTTCACATTCTTCTTGACTTTCTGTGACATCAACATATGATGTACTTGAAGAATTTTTGGTTTTCTCTTCAATTATCTTAACATCACTGCTTTACACAATCCTTCCCAAATGCTTGTTGAAACATTTGTTTGCTTGGCTGTTCATTGAGTAACCGAGGAAAATTCATTCATCTGCATTGTCGCCATATTTCCCTTGATTTCCTTCTTTGTTCCTGGTGAAGTATTTACTTCCAAAGACACGAATGTATTTTAGAGAAGGCTTTTGTCCATGCCACAATTCATATGGTGTCTTCGTCTCACCCATATAAAGTCCTGTTCGATTCTAAATGTACACTGCATCTTGAACAGCCTCTTTCCAGTAATGTCGTGGAATACGACTCTCAATCATCATAGTTCGTGCCATGTTGTTCACCTATCAATTCCTACGTTCAACAACTCCATTTTGTTGTGGAGTTCTCACAGCAGCTACCCCATGCTGTATCCCATGATTCTCTAGATAATTCTCAAATTAAATGGACGTGTATTCTCCTCCATTGTCAGATCGAAACACTTTGATTGTTCGTCCAGTATCATTCTCACCGATTGGCCGATATATTTTCATGCAGTCAAGGACTTGTCGTTTCCTGTGAATGACCATCAAATATGCCATTATACTGTAATCATCTATGAAAAGGACAATGTACCTTTCTCCATGAGTTCCGGATACATTTATTTTCCCACAGAAATCTGTATGAATCAGATCAAGAAGGTGAGATGCCCTTTTCTTCATTGGCCGATATGAACTGCAGACCAGCTTCCCACAAATACAAGAATCACAAGAATTTTCACGCTCACGCTTCAGGTGGGGAATTTCCCTGACAATTGTCAATTTTGATATTTTCTCCATGTCTTGTTGATTGATGTGTCCTAGTCTCCGATGCCACAAATTGTTTTCTTCTTCAACAGTCATGTAACATACATTTTCTTCACTATCAACATGATACAAGTTGCCTTATGTTCTGCATCCCTTCATAAGTGAATTGCCAGTCTTTCCCTTGATAGTGCAACCTTTAAAATTAAACATAACTATAAGTCCTGAGTCACAGAGTTGACTCATGCTGAGGAGATTATGACGTAGGCCATCTACGTAATGGACTTCAGTCTTCTTTAGTTCTACATTAGCTAATTTGGTACTTCCACTCCCTTTGATTTTCAGATCCCCATCATTACCAAATCTTACTGTACCATCGACATTCCTTATGAAATTTGTTAGTAGTCCGACATTACCTATCATATGAGATGAACAACCGCTATACAGAATCCAGGGATTGTTGTTCAATGTAGATTTTAGGGCCACCTCTGCAAGGATGGATTTCTCAATCTTCTTCCTTCCCTTCCATGAGACATTAGATCGAGTATAAAGAACTGATGTCCTTTCAATTATCTCTTCCGCATACCCAGGTTCTTCATAGTCAAAGTCTTCTTTGAGAGGTGAAAACCAATTTGAAAGAGAAACACTGTCTTGCTGACGAGACTTTACTTGTCTAGATCTTCGGTATGAGGTGTCTATGTCCCTTCTCTGCCTGCAATTAGCGGCCTTATGACCAATGCTAGAACAAAAAAAATCAATATCCATAGAAATTATTTCTTCTATAAGAATTAGGATATGAAATTGTTCTCCTTTATTGAGCTTCTATATCTTCTCCATTCAGATAGCTTCTTGCCTCTTCACAATAAGATATGGTATGGCCCAAATAGCCACAGAACTGACACTTCATGAGAGGAAATTTAATCTCACTTGAATTTCTCCTCATACCTTCTTCGTTGGGAGAATAGTAAGACTGTCTATCATTTCTGAATGTTTGAGGATAATTTTCAGGTCTCCTTTTAGTTTGGAATGAGAGTTCCTTTTTCGGAACTCTAGGTAAAGTTTCAAAATGTTTAACTTTCATCTTATCTTTATTTTGGATCTTTTCACTTCTAAAAGTTGATGTATGAGCCTCACAACCAATTCCACTCTTTCCCATGCAATAAGGTCTTTGATCACTCAATATTTTTCCAACCCCATCTGAACCACACATTGCTCTTGCTAGTAATTCTGCATCTGAGAATCTTCCAAGCTGTATTTTCTTCCTCAATTATTTTGGAACTGGTTCAGTCTCCAGTTTACTCCTTAGAGTAACTACTTCCTCCTCAAGACCATCAACAGTCTTGGATTTTTCATCCAGTCTGGAAGTGAGGTCATTGATGACCTTTGCCTGCTCTTCAATTCTCAGCTTCAGATCTACTACTTCATCATTGCTTTCAATTATTTTAGACTGTACCTTCACAAATTCTTCCAGTCATTAAATTTCAGCTTCAAGATGATCAACGTATTCTGTTGATTCTCCTACAATTGACTTCCACTTATTATAGCTCTTACATTTAATCTTAATCTTACTAACAGCATCCTTAAGTTGAATCTCAGGATCTACACAAGTTCTCATTTGTTTTTCTCCATTAGTATCTTCTGACTTTTCAACAGTGGCCATCATAGAAGCATGGTTCCCAGTTTTGAATTCTAGTTCTTCTTCATCACAGAATTCATTATCATCTTCTTCCTCTTCACAGACAAAACTCTTCCTTTGAATTTTCTTACCAGATTTGATGTCTCCCTTTTTGAAGAACCTTCTCGAAGGCTTCTTGAAGTTTTCATCCCCACTATCTTCATCATTGATCATTTTTAAGCACTGAGAGGCAATGTGCCCAACTTTTCCACAGTGGAAACATGCGAGAGGTAATTTTCTTTTGAATTTCCCTTTCCTTTTATGGAACATCATTGCAATGAGAGAAAGAATTTCTTTTTCTTCATCATCTTCACCGCTACTATCCTTTGATATTTTCAGTTCATCCATGGCCTTGAATGACATTTCGTTGCTCACCCGAGTCGTAGCATCTTCTGGTTTGACTCTCATTTCATATGATACCAGGCTGCACAGTAGATCATCTAGAGAAAGTTTGGAAATATCTATTTCCTAAAGGGCTGACACCTTCTCATTATACAGAGGTGGAAGTCTTCTCAATATTTTCTTTACAATATCACTGTCTTTGATTTCATCGCCTAGAACCCGAATTGCTCCAACCACTTCCATAATTCGATTGAAGAAAGAGTCTGCATTCTTGTATGGATGCATCTTCAGATCATCAAACCGATTGTGCAACACTTGTAGTTTCGCCTCCTTTACTTTTCTATCTCCTTCATAAATATTCTCAAGTTTATCCCACATGGATTTTGCTGAGGTGCAATTCATCACCTTTAGGTAGATCTGATCAGAATGAGCTGCTGTGAGTGCATTCTATGCTTTAGCATCTGCATCAAGAAGTTTCCTGTCTGTTTCAGTCATAGCTAGGCCTGTTGGATCAGTGACTTGTATTCCTTGCACAGTAGAAAAGAGAACTTCCATTCCGAGAGATCTTAGATTAGATCTCATTCTATTCTTCCAGATCTGGGAATTGCTTCCATCGAAGGGAGGGTCTCCCCTGACATTGACCACATTTTCCAAGACGAAAAAGGTCAGATTCAAAACCAGCAACCTTTACCCTCTGATACCACATGAAGGACCCCGGGAAACCCTGAGAGGGGAGGGCTGAATCATGGTGAATTTTTTTTATTTTAATGTGATGGATCTTGTTCCCACGTTTGTAGGAACTTGTTTAACCTGTATGATGAAAATGATCAGAAAGCAAACATGCACATGCACAGAGAAGACACAACCCTTTTTACTTGGCTCACCACTAAGGGCTACATCTAAGGAGAAAATGCCGACAAGTTGTCAATCGTACCTAAATCCACTATGCTTCACTAGCTGTAGATTACAATGGTTCGAGTACAGTCACTCTGTCCCAGGCACACTGCCTTCAAAACATTTCAGGGATAGCTCACTGCATCCCTCGGGTCACTCCTGTTGACTCCCCCTGGCTCACTGCCATTGGTGAAGTCTCACTCAGTTTATAGAAGTGAATGTCTCTTTAATTGTTAGACATGAAGTTCATTGTCTCCTGTTCAGCATTAGACTTTGCTTGCATCAGAGACCTGAGTTAATGCTCTGCTAAAATCCAAATTCCAAGCCCTGATGAATACTCCCTTTTCCCTTGTCTACTGGGCAAACAACCTTTGGAAAAGGCCTTCACAAAGTACTCTACATCACAAGGCTCCCAATTTTGCAAAGCTCAAACCAGCCTTCGTGGAGTCCCTGCTTTTTGGCGAAGCTCAATCGCGAAGCACTCTTGCGATGCTTCAGCCTTCGCAATGCTTGGCTATTGCGGAGCTCCTACCTCTTCATGAAGCTCACGGAGCCAAAGCAGGGCACACGACATTCGCGGAGCTAGAATAGTTGTCGTGAAGCTCCTCTTTCTCGAATCACGCTGCCTTTGCGAGAGACCTTTGCGAACTGAGAGAAAAGGATTTTCTCTGAAATTATCTCTCTTTATATTAAGGGGGTCGGTCTCTATTTATAGGAGATTCCACCGACCCTCGACCCTTCCGCGCGAAGTCAGCACCACGTCAGCTCAAATCGCGAAGCTTCGAAGTTCCCTCCAAAAATCTCTGAAAATCGCGAAGCACTACCACAATTTTCCATTCACGGAGCTCGTCATAATTGCGGAGTATCACTGTCATCATTCCTTCATGCCTTCGTCGCGAAGCTCCCTCGCAATTCCCATCATCGCCGCGAAGCTCCCCAACCTCTACTATTCGTGAAACTTGACGTAATCGTAAAGAATCACCGCCTCCATTCTTATAGTCTTCGCGAAATCCAATCCATGCATCCCATCATCGCAAAATTCATGCCTTTTCCATATTTAATTATTATCTTCATGGAAATTCACTTTTCGCGATGCTCAGCAACTTCCAGATTTTGGACCCCAAAATTTTTGCAAACACTGGGAAACGGCTCAACCTTCAATATTATTGTCTATTTGAACGGTATGATCTCTTTGCTAGTACACGATCTGAACTTCCAGTGATGATTGACAACAAACACAAACCATACTCCAAATCATGCATAGAAGACCATGGTTCCAACACATACCTCATGAATAAGGTTTCAATTCACCAAGGACACCATTTGGATCACCTTCAGACTGATGGGAGGACCATCTATGGATCTAGGTTAATAAAAATCCAGTGTTAGGGCCGGTGTGGGTCAAAAAGAAGGTAGTTTTGTTAAAAATGATTGAGATACTATTTTTAAGGATCTCATCATAACTCTGTGTTTGGTTTGACTGCACAGTTAATTAAACCATGCACAAACCATGTGGTATCCCATACCCTCATGGATTCCCCTTACATGATCTCCCAAGCCGAACTCCAAAAAATGTTAGAGATACTACCTCAAACTGAACCATACACGTGGTTTGGCCGCACAATTAGGAAAATTGTGCACCGCCCATGAGACATCCATTTAGTGCAAAAAACACTTCCAATTTTCACAAAACTCTTATAACTATCACCATACAATGTATAACCATAAAAAATAACAAAATGGTTACAAACCAGAAACCAAGGGAACTAAATTTTCCCCAACATTGGACTTTCTGTCCATTTAAGGTAGAAAACATTCTTCTACCTAAAAGAGTTACGAACATTGCTCATTCATTTTCTTATCTTGTTCCCAAGGTTCTTTTTTAATATGACATGCTACCATAAAACCTGCAATACACTGATTATTTTTCCACATAATAAATTCTCTTGGTTATTCACAATCCTCACTCGGATATGTACCAACAAATAATTTGTCTCTAGCTTGACATGATCACATTAGATCACATGGTTATGATCTGGATGATACATTTTCAACAGAGATACATGGATCAATATATGAATGGAACTGAACTATGGTGGTAATTATAATAAATATTCTAATTACCCAACCCATTCTAGTATCTTTAAATTCACAATGTATCATGGAGATACATTTTAATTATTCTCGAAAGGATTATGTCCAATCATTGGCAATATAATCATAATGACTTGATCACCGAGAGTGTAACATCCCACATAAATAAATAATAAGACATATTTCATATTTATCAATATTTGTGAATTAAATATTAATTTTACTTTAAAGGGTTTCTATGTTCGATGGCATACCCGATATGCAACAACTGGTTTCTTTAAAAACATACGTTGCTCACTAATAATATAATATTATTATTTTAACTAGTTGTTAACCCCTAGAAATTGTATTGGTGAGAATGATAAAAACTAACTAAAATATGATTACACGTGTTTGTTAAATGTATTTACATTTATCCAATAAAAAGTTAGAGGCTTAAAATATGAATGAATCTAATTTAAGCATAATTTACATTGAATGGTTGATTTACTACTTTTTTATGGAGAACCCTCATTAAATCTAGTTTTTATCCATTTAATACATTCTATTTGACCAACTAAAATTTTTCTTTATAATGGTGACATTAAAATTTACTTTGTGTAAATTTTTGGGATTTTTTTGATAAAGATCATTTTTATGAATAGTAAAAAATATTGTATTTTAATTCAAAACTACGTTTTTGTCTAATATATTTATATGGTTAAATTATATTTTTAATTGGTTTTAAAGTGTAATTAGAATATATTTTTACCATTTAATCCTATGTTTTTTATTTGAATTAATTTCATTTTGAAATTGGACATGAACCTGTATCAATCTTTTGATAGTTACTGTTTCTTAAAAACATGCTATTTGTTTTAACAACGGACATTAATTTTAAATTAATTAACACCAATTTTATGTTTATAATTTGGTAGAATAGAAATAATTTTTGAATTTGGAATAACAATTATATATTAGGATGATGTTTTGGTATTATTTTGAAAAACATCAATTTTTGATGTATAGTGAAACCACTTAGTGGTAGTTTAAAAAGCCGACGTTTTCATTTAAATGAAAATTTAACAATTCTGTGAATTTAATTTCAAAAATCTAACATATATGGTTATTATTAGTAAGTTAAATCTGGTTCAATTAGATGAAAATAATTTTTGGTGAATAGTAACTTTTGACTTTTATTTACCACGGTTAAAGGTAAATAGGGTAATTCAAGGTAAAAAGAATATTATAATAATTCAAAATTACCTTAAAAGTTGTCCAAACCTTATTGGTTGAGTCATTTATGACCATGTGACTCTTTGGATCGATTTTGGAACCCCTTTGAGCCACTTCTAAGTTATAATGACAATTTAGATTAATTAACGTAAAGTAAAGGCAAAAATGACAAAAAACTATGACTTTTTTGTAAATTAATCATTACCAGGGGTTATATCGATTATCTTCTAGAATATAAAAATTAATTGTAAATCTAAAAATATTTACTACATCATGGTAGAATTTTTTTAATATTTAGACAAAAAGAAATTAAATTATTTATGACACAATAATGATTGTGTGTTTCTCTCATTAATAAATCATTTAAATAAATAAGATTATAAATATTAAAAAGTATTCAAAACATGTCCAATTATAATTGGATGATTTTATTTAGAATACGAGTCATCTTATATTCGACATTAAGTATTTTTGGACCTTTTTAAATTCAAAGATAAGTTTATAATAAAATAATATTTTCACACATTCCAAAAGTCCCCCTCCTCTCCCTTATAAAAGAAGACCACTTCTGACCAATTCCTGACACCAATAACGTCTTTTGGATTGTCCATAATCTTCCCAATTAAGCTCCCTACATCCCTATCATACCCATAAATGCCTTAATTTAGGTATAAGGCACTTCAAGAGGTCCTTTTGGTTCAAACCAATGGATGTTACCCAAATTAAAGGTAAACGTTTCTCTTAAATTGTTTTAATTTATTTTACTTCTCCAACCACTAAACACTTTTTATTACATTCTTTTGTAACAAACCCAGTATCCTAAATATACTAGGATGTTGTTATGAGATGGATTCAAACTACACATACACACACCTACATCTAATGAGTGAGGAATGTAATGTTTCTGTGGATGGAAAACTAAAGCCTTATGAAATAATGATTGTTCAATTACCTCTTACGGCCTCTCCTGGTGGCCATTATGATTAAACCATATTTATATATGATATATATTATGTTTATGATTTTCTTATGCTTCTATACTTCCTAATTATATCAACCATTTACTGTTTCCATAGTGGGTAAATATGATAATCTCATTTGAGGAAGTGCGGACTACCGCCCCCTTAAAGCGATGTGAGTCGTTAATGCCTTATATTGGATGAATAAAGGATAGATTTAATGATATTATATATTATATTATACTATAATTATAATATACCTATGTATCATTATATTTTAATTCCATTAAAATAAGAAATAGAAATTAAAGTAGCGTTAATGCGTACGTACATCTTACTATCTCCATGAACGGTGCATTTCATTTCTTACCTTCAAATGTTATATACTATAATAAATACATGTATATACCAGATATATATGATATATTTTATATCTAAATAATGAATATCATTCTGTATATAATGTACTATTGGCCACATGGACAACTAGTAAATATAAGGTGTTCATTTTTTACTCAAGTACCAAATATCGACAAATTAACGTTATTAACTGAAATGATTACATAATGTTTATAAAATGGTAATAAGTGAAATAAAAGGAATAATAAAATTTAAAAAGGTTCTTAATAAAGTATAAAATAAATATAGTTTATTATTCAAGAGATCAATGAATGATCGATTCAAGTCAGACATAATGTAAGGGATTTCTTCTCAATCTCATTTTATTGAGGCATATTGTATTTTAATACATGATTTTCTTTTATATGTTGTAATAACACCTTTGAGTTTTCATTTCATTCAAAGGGAATCTTTTTATACAAAGCGTTTTACTAAAAGTAAAAAAGGAATGTTTTTAGTAAGTGGTGACAATGACCTTTCTGCCACTGTGAGTATTATTTGATCTTTGGCTTCTTTAACAAGCTGTAATGTTTTTAAAAGGAAAAAAATAAATACCATATACTCTTTTTACGTATTTTGGAATTGTAAATGATTTTTAGAATGGAATTATTATTTCAATATATCTAAATGATAATTTATTATTACAATGTGAAAATTTTATCTTTCCTTTATACTTATGTTATGTGTTATGATCATGTTATGGTTCGTGGCGTTATTGACGAATACAGGTGGTTTTGTGATAAACCAAGGGCAGGTGAGCTCGAGATATCTCTCCAATGCATTGGGTAATGTGATGGAGGTTAACATGAATGTTTCTCCTAAGAGATTTAGTTAATATAATTTTATGGGTATTCCAAAGTAACTCCCTATGTAGTTGTGATAGCTATAATGTAAGTATGATTTGGATGCCACCAGTTACCTTTATTATTTGTGGTTTCTATGTGTTATTCATAAATATTATGTTTTCATAAGGAAAGTAATAGAGTTTAGGTTTTGTATGTATTATTGGACAAATGTTTTCTTTCATTGTTTTATAACCCTTACTGAGCTTTTTATGTTACTACAAAGTTTTTAAATGTTTTCACAGGACATAAAGATGAATAGGGTCAATGACGGGATCAAGGAAAAGTCATTTTGTCTAAATCCTGAAACCAGACATGTCCTTTTAAATTTTCATGAGTATTTATCTTATCAAAAATTGTAAATTTTGTTGAAGTGTCTACCTTGTAATATTTTGAGATGTAATATTTATGTCCTAATTCTCAAAAAATCTAAACCTGAAAAGATACTAATTGTGAATTATTAATTTATTTCAATATAATGTAATGTTTAAGGCATGGTCCTTATAGATAGAAAACTATAATGGTCTTTTATGGTGATCTACTTATGGTTTCTAATGACTCTGAGATGTCATCATCCTCTTAATGATCATCTAGATCTTCTCTGTTATTTCATGGAAAAGGCTTGTCCCAACTACTAATGTCTCACCTATTTCCAAAAATCATATTGGAGAACAACAAGGACATTAATTGAATGATTCAAAGGGAGCCATATGCAATGAGGTCTTATAGAAGTTATTGTACAAGAACTCCACGAAGGGTATGTTCTCTTCACATGAGTGACAAAAATCCATTACATAGGCTCGTAACATGTCTTCCAACATTTTTAACATTTTCTAAGACTACCCATTTTCCAAGGTATGATATGTCTTGTTAATAGTCAACTAAGTCACAAGGGGTTTCTATAAGTATTTACATAAATGGAATGTGACCCTTAGATATGTATCTGAGACTATTGAAACTAGAATGCCATGTCTCTTTATGACTTCTTGTATATAATCTTTTGACAGATCCTCGACCATATCAGTTTCACAAATAGGGATGAAATTGGATGACTTGGTAAGCTAATACACTATCACACATATGACAACATGTTTCTAAATCATTCTTGGAGGACCTATAACAAAATATGTCTCTATATTCTCCCATATCCACACCATGATAGGTAAGGACTTCCACATTCTCAAAGGTATCTGATACTCTAATTTAACACTCGATAAGTTATGTGTCATGAAACAAACTCATCCACCATCCTTTTCATGTCTCTCCCATTAAACTACACCTTTAGCACCTAATAAATCTTCTATGTCCCTGGATATAAAACCCATCACAAATGGTGGTAAGAATGAATGAGTTGTTCTTGAAAATATATAAGTAAAATAATATGATCTCTAAAATAGAAAACACAATTCCCATCATGTTCCAAGCACTCAATGGTCACCCCACTAGTGTGTTTTGAACTCACTACCAGACATTATGTATTTGATGTTTCTACCTCTATAATAATATTAATGACATCGTGAACTAGAATAGCTGAAAAACCACAACATCAACCTGTTCTTCGCAGGCCACATGCATGTTTTCTTGAACTGACATTAACTGCCACTCATATGAATCTTTTTTCTCCAACTAAGCATACTAATTTCAGCTCTATGGATCCACCACTGAATTCCCTTTTCCTGGTGTAAACATAATGTTAAATTCAAACATTTTATGATACTACATCCATATCCTTTTCCTGAGATTCAATTCTCATTATGGGAATATGTATCTTAATATTTTTTGGTCTGTGAACATATAGCTTTTTTCACCAAATAGATAGTTTCTCCATTATTTCAAATCATGGATGAAAACTAATTTCAAATCATGTGTTGGGAAATTCTTCTCCTGAACCCTCATCATTCTTTAACCATTAGTAACCACATGGCCTTCATGCATGAGAACACAACCCAAACATGATCCATAAGCATCATAGTACCCCACATTCATCTATCCTGATTCTAAAAAAATTAATGATATGTGTCGATTTAAGACAAACATTTAGTTTCGAGAATGACTTTGGGCATTTCTCTATCCATTGTAATAGAGCATTATTCATTTTTAGAGCTATCATTTGCAATGATAGTCATGATAAATCATGAAAAAAGTATCGTTAGTAGCCATCAAAGAAAAGAAAACATTGTATCTAGGAGAAATTTTTTGGATGTCTCTATGAGATAATGACTTCTATCATTTTAAGATCAATAGAAACGAGATTCTCAAAAATGAAATTGAAATGAAAACATTCTTTATGTATCCAAAAATTACATATTGATAATTTGGCATACAAATGGAGATCTCACTTGATTTGTAACAATATTACAAGGTGTTCTTAAAGGTAATACCTTGTCCATGAATACACCAAGATGTAATCCTCAAACACAAAAACAAAAGAATCCATTTATCACTAAAATATCTGATTAATCAAATCCTTGAAGACTACTGGAGAATTATTTAGCCAGAAAGGTATGACTACATATTCAAAATGGCCATATCTGATTCAAAAAGTAGTCTTTGGAATATCACCCATAAAAACATGCAATTAGGGATATCCTGATCTCAAACCAATATTGGAGATCCAAATAGATCCACTAAATTGTTTGAATAGATCATCAATACATGGAATTGGATATATGTTTATTATTGTAACTTAGTTAAGAGAACAATAACCAAAACATAATTGAAGAGTTACATCTTCTTTCTTCATGAACAAAATTAGTGCTTCCAAGAAATACATAATTGGTGGAATGAAACCATGTCTTTTATGCTCCTCCAACTATACATTCAATTACCTGAACTTGGTTGATTCCATCCAATATGATGGATGGGAAAGAGGACTGGTTCCCAGATGGACATCAATAAAAAACTCCACATTCTTTATTGGTGTTAACAATAAGATGTTTATAGGAAAATCATCTGGAAATAGATCCCTACTAGAAAATTATTTACCTCGATGCCTTCTATTTATGCCATGGTTGATGCCTCCAATAGATTACAGATCGTTCCGACCGTTTGTGACAAATTTATCTTTATACCTTTCATACCGTTTTATCTCCTCTCAAGAGATGATCGATGCATTCCTTAGTAATGAAACTAGAAATAGTCTTATAACAGTCAATGTGAGCCTTGAATGTTGACAACAAATCCATACCTAGTATTACATAATAATCATTCATGTCCAGTGTTGAAATGATTCATTTTATCTCAGCTCCATTAATAGTTATTATGCATTCAATAAACAAAAAGGCTTGACATTTAATTTCCCTGAAAAGAGTTTGGATTTTTAAACCGAAATTATAATATCACCTTAAAACATAGAAAATCAATACCACAAAAATAAATGAAAAAAACGAGATGTACCAGTATTGAAGAGAAATTTCACAAGGGTAGAATTAAAAAGAATAATACATATCACCGTATATGGTCCAACCTGGTCATCCACAATCATCAGCTCATTTCCATATAATTTCATTATGTAAGAATCATTCTCCTTTTTTCCTTGTAGATATTTCCCCGATTGAGGGGTCATGGTATTTATCAAATCACCATGGCTAGCTATACTCTGTTAACGAGACTGATTCTGTTTCCCTCACCCTATCAAAGCATATGATGCTTGCGATGCCTGATATGTTTTACAGGCCCCTGATCTTGGGGAACTATGACAATAGCACTAAAGATTGTCCATTTTTTGCATTGATGGTATGGTCTAGGTTGTGTTGTACTCTCTCATTTTATGTGGTCAAGAGAGCCACATTTTAAAACATCCTATGTTATTATTGGTTCATGGTTTAAGGTTCACTGATCCAAGAGCCTGATTCTTATTTCCACTTCCACCTTGGAAATAGGAGTCACTGTTCTTCTTGATCATAGTGGTTGAGCTTCCATCATTACATATCTGTATCATGATACCTCCTTCTATCGATCCTAATATACTACGTTCAGCTATAGTCACTCTATTCACAATCTCCGTATAATCTGTAATGCAGACCACTACAACCATCAATCGAATCTCCTTTCATAGCCCTAATTCGATGATGCGTTCTTTTAAGGAAACACATGCCACAACTTATGTTACAAAGTGAAAATTATTTATGAATTTATCTACACACTCTATGAAAGATATACTATCTTGTTTTAGGATGAAGAATTTAATTTTTTTATATATGTTGAACATGTGAGGATAGATTTGATTATTGATCATTTCTTCAAAATCCTTCTATTTAAGCCCTTCATCCAATTTATCCGGTACTGCTAAATCACACCACTAGCATGCATGATTCTTGAGCATATATGTCATTAACCTGACCTTTATCTCTACTAGTGTCCCGATGAAATCATTGATACAATTTATCATATTGATCCACAAATTTTCCTTCTCAGGTTCAACATCACTGTAGATGTTATATGGTTTCTGCTTCAGGAACTAGATTGTATGATCCACATTCCATGCCTGATTCCCCTGGTTCCCCATAACCATAGCTTGAAAATCTTGGATATCACTCTAAACGAACTCTTTCTTCACCTGTGGTTCAGGTGCAACAACATTCTTCACAGCTTGATCCATTTAGTTTCAATGAAACCTACCTGGTGGCACTATATAAACTAACAACAAACACTATCAATCTCACTCTCTACTAACTAATGGATTTGCATTTCAAATTATATCACATCAAGTATCACCTCATTTTTTTCCAAAACAACATTTTTCAATGTTTAAATATTTTTTAATACATTCAACTTTCTATTTGAAAATTAAACCATTTTCAAAATACCACAGGCAATCCCTTTTTCGTAATCATTAACTTGAAAAACACAATCATTATTTTCTCAAAATTAAATAATTGTCCACAACATGAATCGTTACTCGAAATTATGTATGAACTCTTAGTGGGAGTCATTATCCTGCAATGCATTTTACAGTTGTCTCATTGGCCAAACCCATGACAATATGATTTCCATCATTCCAGAAGTTTCTCCAAATAACATATATACTCAGCTCCATGGTAACATGTAGTACAAAAAAAAGGTTTTCTGCATCCTTTTATGCTGTACATATAAATTTCCAAAAATCCAAAACCAATGTAAGATTTCAACCCAATGAATAGACATGTAGTAATTTCCACTCCCATATCAAGAACTGTATTGACAACATGTTAGCAAAGCACAAAACATGATGATAACACTTATACCCCAAAGGAATGACCATAATGATAATATTAGTAATTACCAACTCATTATCAAAGGCATGAGAGAACAACAAGTAATTTCATGTCCTTAAGATACATCCCCATTACACCAAAGTCTATAAATAAGTGACAAATGGTTTCAAACACAAGAGGGGGATGATTTACACATTATGAAAAAAATCCAATAATCCAAAAAACCATAATCCATACATTAAATAAATTAATCATGAACAAAATATAGATAGCTAGGCAACCTTAGGTATCCCAAAACCATAACAATGTGTGAAACAGAGGAGGACCAACAACTACGATAATACACATTAGAATAACCACCAAAGAAACTCAAAATTCCCCCAAACTCCATTATTTACAAAATCCAAGATCCAAAATCATAAAACGTCCCAATTATCCCATGGTAGTACTAAAAACATGTATACCGTTACCTTTCCCCATGTCCCGAAAGCCAGCATCTGAAAAAGCACCATTGTGCCAAATCATGGGTGAGTATAAAACTCAGTAGGTTTTCCGCAATGATTTTTTTACTCACACCACTATGAAAGAAAATTATACCACATATATGTAAAATAGTTCCTATAAGACAATATACCAGAACTGTTTATAACAATATTTAAATAAGTTACATAAACTATTTTCAACAATTTGAATATGATACTAAATGAAACAAATTTAATGAAATATATTTTTCTAAAAACATAACTAATATAATATAAAATCCCATCCTTATTTTCATATGGCATATCCATTCTATACATAACAACATACTCACTAGTGAATACTTCTTTTGATAGTTCCATGCTCATGAACGATATCTCATTCAATCACCTTTTGTCCAAATGACACAAACCCACAAAATAGGGTCACATCAATTTTACCCCAATGGTATTCACACCTTACTAGGGGCCCATTTTGCATGAACTCACACAAACACCATATTTCCAAATATTTCCATTAGAATGATAAACCACATCAAATCATTTCAATAAAACTATACTTTTAATGAAAACCCAAGAGAATGCCAATTTCAAAAAAAACCATTTCATTTCAATTAGACATCCAATTTTATTAAAAAACTCAAATCTATGTGACACACTTCCATAAAATCCCTAATTTCAAATCCATCGTGTAAAACCATAAACAAATGAACTTTACTCAAACACCCAATTTACCAGATTTCACAAACTGTTACTCAATAGTATTTCTAATATAATCAATCAACCAATTAATAATATATTACACATAAAAAATCAATTTTAAATCATTCCAATCATTATAACTACATGTAGATGAGAATGAATCATCCAACGATGAAGGTTTAGACTAAAACCCCACTGAAAGAAAAACAAATAAGAAAATAGGGTGGATTCTCCAAGAACACACCCTAGATCTGATCTCCATGAAAGTTCAAGACCAAAACTAATAAATGTTTTCATTCAAACACCTAGATCTAAACATAACAGGCGTAGATAATATAAACAAAGAGAATAAAAGAAGTAGATCTACGTTGATCTACGAAATAACTCATGAACGAAGATGATTGATCATGTACCACAAGAAAATGGTTTCAATTCAATGAGGGAAGACTCCAGATAGCCTTTACTCTAATGGTAGAACATTCATTGGCTATAAGATAATAAAAATACCTTGTTATGGTAGGATTGGTTAAAAATGACGTAGTTATGGAAAAAAAGTGAGATTATATTTTTAAGGATATCATTTTTTCTCTGGCCAGGGTTTGACCACACTGTTAAGAAGACCGTGCAGTAACCGTGTGGTTTCCCCTTCCCACACAGCTTCCCCTTGCACAGTCTTATAATATGTTCTCCAATTGTGTTTGAGATACTACCTAAAAAGGACTCCAGTGTATGGTTTGGACACATGGTTAAGAAAACTGTGTGACACCCATGTGAAATCCTTTTTCACCTATAAGACCTCCAATATTCTCACAATTCTTCCGACTATCACCCATACACATTATAAAAATAAAAAACATAAAAAATTTTATACATACAAGAAATCGGGGTTACTGCACATTTTATTGGATGAAAAATATATTTTTCCTTTTTATGTATGTAGCGACAACAACCATTTCACTACCGCGAGCATTATTTTATATTTTTCTTTATTAACAATCCGTAATGATTTTAAAAGGGGAATAAATACAATATAAAATTTTTAATTATTTTGGCATTGTAAATGGTTTGTGAAAAACTTTATTATGTCAATATCAGGAAATGATATATTATGATTGAAATGTGGAAATGCTATCTTTTCATTATGCTTATTTTATGTATTATTAATATGTTATGGTTGTTGTTAATTGTATACATATAGGGGTGGTTCTAGGATAAACCAAGCCTGGTTGATCCTGTGATATCTCTCCAATACCCTGGGTAACATGATGGTTGTAAATGCTATGTTTCTGCTTAACAGATATAGGTAATATACAGTGATGTGTATTACAAACATAACCATGAAGGCTACTCCCCATGTAGCATTGATAGATACAATGTAATTATGTTATGGATTACACAATTTACATTTAGGATTTGTGATTTCTATGTGTTATTGATAAATATTATGATTTCCTAAGTTATGTTCAAGAGCATATGTTTTATGATTGAAAAGTATGATTTCATATATTTTTATGTATTCATGGACTAATGTTTTCTTTCCTTAATTTATATCCCTTATTGAGCATTTTATGCTAATCCCATGTTTTTAAAATTATTATCGTATGATATGTGTAAGGGTAATAGTATTAAAAATATAATTCATGATTTATTTTAGGTGTTTTATCATTTTGAAAATAATTGGGTTGAGTAAAAGGGTATACGTTGTAATATTTGTGATGAAAGGTAATAATTATGCTATAATTCTCTATAACTCTGAAATTGAAAATATCCTAAATGTGAATGAAATTAAATTCCTGATCATAACTGAAGATTATGTAATTCTTAGGGTAGGGGCTTGATAGTTTGTATCATAGGTCAGTTTAGATCACTTTAGGAGTAAATATATTGATAAATTAATATCCATAAATTATTTCTACTTCATGGTATGATGTAAATGATATATCATTTTAAATTACCTTTTTGATATCTCTATGATACGTATGTCTTTATAAAGGTTTTCCATAGGAGTTACACAGAATCTATGATGGGACAATATCAAGAGGAATACCACCTTACAAATCTTAAATCTGTAATGGTTGGAATAAAAAATTAATAGTTTGTTGTAGTGATGAAAAAGTTGACTCATGCTATAAATGGTGGTGGTATACATATACAAGATCATCATGATCAATAAATAAAGAAGATCATCTGACCCTGAGCTAGAGGAAGGGTGTATTAAAGCATTGTATGTTTTATGAGGAAACATCCACCATTATTTAGAAATTATTTTCCATTTGCTAGCTGATGGGTGGATTGAAGCACTGAAATTGATTTTAGATGTCATGGGGTGTCCTGAAAATAAAAATGATAGTCTCGTTGTTTACCTTTTTGAAGGTGAATATGATAAGTGGTTGTTGATGGTTAAAAATATAATGGATTTTTAGGAGATTGAAGATCATGATTTGGATGCACACTATGGAATATTTATGGGGAAATATTTTCCTATGGTATTTCAACATAGGATGGAAAACTATTCTTACAATTGAAGAAAGAGGATGACTTAATGGCTGATTATGAAGAAAAATTCACTCGACTGGAAAGGTATACTGCAAATTTCATATGGGATCTTAATAGTAAAATAAATCATTTTTACTTAAGATTAACGCCAATGTATGAAAGAGAATTATCTTCTCTTGAGTTCAAAAGTAATTAAAAAATTGTTCGTTGTGAGTAGAAGGTGGAAATAGATTTTTCTGATGATCTGGTGATATTTTAAAAAAAATAGAACAATAGGATGAGCTGGAAGATGAAAGGGAATAAATCTTTAAAAAATTATGGTGGTAAGAAACCTTAGTATTTAGTTTTTTAAAATTGTGGTCAAAAGAAAAATGAGGAATTATTATTGAATTATAGTAAGTGATTAAAATGTGGTAAAATGAGACATAAGGCTCTTAATTTCATTTCAAATTATTAATTTAATGGTAAGAATAAATCAAATTTACAAGAAGTAAATTGTTTTAAGTGCAATTAAATTGGTCATTTTGAAAATGTGTCTCCGATGTAGAACACAAATGATGAAAAAATTCCTGACTACAAACAGAAAGAGTTTGTTGAAATCCTTTTCAACTACTTCAGTAGATATTGGGACATCAAATTAAGTAATATCAATCACATTGTTTGTTTATTCAGATTATTCTAATGTGTTGTTTTATTATGGTTCTACACATTATTTCATTTATGAGATATTTTCTAGTAAATTGATAATTCAATCTCAATATATGAATCCACAACTTGTGGTAAAAATGCCTATGGGAAATACTGCGACAAAAAAATTATATGAATTTCCCTGTCCATATGTGTTGAAATAATCTACCTAGAAACGTTATTTTTTTTACTCTAGTAGTTTTTGATGTTATTTTTTCTATGTATTCACTTTATTTTTATCATGCTATGATTGAACGTAGGTCTAAAGACGTATTTTTTCAAAAATAATTTATGTTTTTATAGAATAATGAACTCTTACTTTTAATAACATATCATGAAGATGAGAAACTAATAAAAGATGAAAATGAATGTTACCATGCACATATTATTGAAAAAAGGATCCGTTCAGATAAATGATGTGAATGTTTTCAATTAGTATCGTAATGTTTATCTTGATGAGTTTCTTGGTATAATACCTAATTAGGATGTTGAATTTATTATTGACAAGGTTCTTAATGCTATTCCAATTTCAAAACCCCGATATCAAATGGATCAAATGGATTGTTTAATGTTGAAGAAGAAATTTCATGAGATACTAGATAAATGTTATATTTATCCTAGTACATCAGAATGGGGTGATCCTGTCATGTTTGTTAAAAATTAATATCCTCCAATTATAATTTTCATTGATTATAGATCCGTGAATAACATCACTATTAGGAACAATTATCATTTTCATCAGATCAATGATTTGTTTAATCATACCTATGTAGCTCATTATTTTTTGAATATTGAATTGAGGTTGGGGTTCCATCATATTAAATTAAATGATGTAGACATTCTGATGACTACATTTCATACTAGATATGGCCATTTTGAATTCTATTTTATGCATTTTGGATTAACCAATGCACCTACTGTATTCATGGATATTATGAATAGAATTTTCTGTGAGTTCATGGATAGTTTTTTGGTTACGTATATTGATGCTATTAAGTTATATTCATAAGGTAAAAAGAAACATGAATGTGATTTATGGGTTGTCTTCCATATATTAAATGAATGAAATTGTATGGGGAATTTTTCACATGAAATTTTTGGTTACAAGAAATATCATTCCTTCATCACAATGATTCTAGTGATGGAATAACTATTGATCATGAAAAAATATTTTGTTAAAGAATGACCAAGAACCTCAAATATAACTAGGATTCAATGTTTTCTTGGTTTAGCAGGATATTTCCAGAGGCTTGTTGAAAACTTGAATGGTTATCAATCCCACCAACCATGTTAACCTAAAAAGGTGTTATCTTCATCATGAAAAAAGAATGTGATGAATGTTTTTCAAAATTTAAAATAATATTGGTGAATGCTCCATTTTTGTAATTTCCTTCCTGAATTGGTTAATTTTTTATCTATAGTGATTTAGTTGAAAGGAATCAGTTGTGTACTAATGAAAAATGATCAGGTAATTTCTTATTCTTAATTTCAGTTGAAAAATAATGACTTAAATTACCCTACAAAAGATTTTGAATTAGCTTATATTATTTTATTCTTTAAAAAATTATAAGAATCAATTTTATGTGGTAATGCGTGAAATATATTTTTATCACAATAGATTGAACTAAATATTCACCTAGAAATAATTTAACATGAGATAGGAAAGAAGGTTGGAATTAATCAAGGATTATGATTTCACTATTCATTGACATCTAGAAAAGGAAAATAAAGTGGTTATATCATATATTAGAAAGAGTAATGTTATAATAAGAATGTCATGTTTGGTATGAGTTCGTTTGGTTTTTGATTTGATGAATTTTTTATTTGATTTTTTTGGTTCATGGAATTCCTCTATTTTGTATCAGGTGGTAGTGAAATCATCTTTATCAGACAAAATTAAGAAAGAATAGAAAGAATATATTGATTTATAGAAGAGGGTAGAATTATTTTTTAGGGGTATGTCACATGATTTTGTCATTGATAAAGAGATTATTTTTAGTTTGGAATGTGATTATGTGTGCCTTGGGAATCATTGTTGAAAAAAGTGTATTTATATGAAGCTTAAAGTTCTACTAATTCATTTCATCCGAGTAGTAATAATATGTACAATTATCATCAAGTGCATTATAGGTGGTATAGTAGGAAAGGAGATATTTTTTACTTTTCCCTCAGATGTTTTGTTTTTCAATAGGTTAAATTAGAGCAGCGGTTACAGAAAGGGAAGCTTCAGACATTTCCTGTGATAGAGTGGAAATAATATAATGTATCCATGGATTCTGTAATGGTATTTCCTAACACTTCTCGAGGTACAAATTAAACCTAGGTTATTTTTTATCAATTAAATAGTAACATTCTGACCAGGATACCACTAAACAGATGCTATGATCTGGTTCTCCCTAAGGTCTCATGCATGCCTCCTCATATGCTAGAGACTACCGACTAGTAGCAAAGGCCAAGAAGATGATTGTGGGGAGACTATTTCTACATATAAGAGTATGAAAATATTGAAAATAATTGAATATCCTACACAACAGAAGGTAAAAAGAGTACTGAATCGTTAAATAATTGAAATTGAACAAGCTATAATAATAAAATGTTGTAAAATTCCAAATAGATATGCAACACAATACAACACTGGTCACCCACTAGGACGAACATACATATACAAGTACAAAAGAAACTGAATGCAAAAGTAAATGTCTCTAATACTAACTCTGAGCCATTCAACATAACCGTTCTCAAAAAACGGTTAAACTGCACCATCCTGGTCAATAGAACCAGTCAATAATGCAACACTCGGTCTCTGCCCTATCCACCATGAAACTAATGCTCAACCTGAAAAGAATACATAAGATCTACACAAACATTGAGGTGCATGTCTAATGGTTGGAAATAATATCATTAGGCAACCAAAACATGCAACCTCAAATGGTGCTCCTAAAAGTGTATACAACAACATGCTTATCCTAGCTGGATCACAACAAAAAAAAGTAAACCAAACATGAACCATAGTCGAACACAGGGTTTCTAATACATGTCAATTGGGAAAGTGCCACTATGGATGTCTATATCTATATACATATACTTATATAGTTCCATACCTATACGTATATACATAAATATGATTATTCATTGGTATTTTTATCAATGAACAAGAAACCACATCAGCAGTCCATCCATGGATCTATAATCCTAATCCCCTAGACTTCATGTGCACTTGCATTGAGCTGGATGTGGTGTCACTAATGCCGTGAATTATTAAGTCGATCTATGGGTCTATAATCCCATCCAAATTTACCTGCCTTGGGAAACATAGGAATTATATCTCTAAACATGACATGTCACCATTGGGGGATGCTTATACTAAACCAGGGTACACCCATATTCGCTTACATTCACTGAATCAAGATTACAATACACAAACAGAATATCCTATAAATAAAGATACCATATATTGACGGTCAATCCTATAAATAAGGAAATCAAATTCCGACAGTCAATCCTTATAGATCTATATGAGTGCAATCATTCTGATCATAGAATGTGGAGAGAATAATAATTCTCCCCTATGATGAAATATTCTAGGAAGCACATCCAAATATCCTATAAAAGGATACTATGTTAGTCGACATCCTACTTAGGACTGTGAATCCAGTCCACTGTTTGATTCCTAGGTCTCGGTCCATATGTTGTCTCGTCATTTTGAAATCAGATGACCCCTATAGGGCATACCCTTAGGCGATCTAAAAAGAGAAAACTCTTTAGTGTGCCACCATGATACACCCATGGAGTCTCATAATTGATAAAAAGAGAAGAATAATTTCAATCAAAGGCCTTGTGGATTTTAATCCTACCCACCACTTGGGAGTGCAGAATATATTGTGAGTCTTGGGTCTCCATTCCCATATAATGAATGAACTCTCTATTGAGATGTAATGATAAACCCCTAGAGTCTCATTTTTTATCCGAATGAGTGGAATCATTCCATTCAATGGTTAAGGAGAGAATAATCATCCCCATCATATATCATCATGTAAAACTCCAAAGACAGATATTGTGAACCGCCTATAGTCATCCAAATTAAATATATATATATAATCAGGCATAACAACCATCTCCTATGTAGTAACTCTTGTTATAATCATAAAAAACATAAATAATAAGGCACAGAAGCCGGAAACTTGGAAATCATGTTTTGAATCCCAATAAAAATAGATCATAGGGGGAACAATTGGGTTTCCCAATAGAAATGAAGATGGCTCGCGTGAGGATCAACAACCACAAACTAGAATATAACCTTAGTGAACATCACATCATCAGAAATAAACCTGTAAAACAAAACAAAGAGTGAGGGTGTAACCAAACACCCTTCCCAACACTACAGTCATAGACCAATGGGATTACTAGTTTGGCACAGGTCTGAGTTGACACCTGAACACCACCTCTATAAAAACCAGATGTACAACATAGGGTCATCCAAATTACGGGCACCTGTAAGGTCCCTAAAGTCAAACACATAAGGGTATCCTACATGAGATCCTCTAGGTAAACACGAGGGAAGGAATACTATATAGGATCTATAGAAAAGAGTAAGGTGGGAATAATACATGGGATCCTTAAGAGAAGAAAAACATAGACATCATAGAAGGGTCTCCCTAGGATATCACATAAGTATATGCATCACTCGGCAGATCCTTCGAATCATCTGGTATCATGAACTTGCAAGCCTGGAGGGAATGTCTCAAAAGGTTTACTTCTCATTGTAATAGGTCATGTGAGATAACACACAACTCATCTCTGATCAATAGTCTAAACAAGGTTGGTCTGAAAGCCCAGCCTATCATCCACACCATATCTCACTCTCATGTGATAACTGAACTCATTGACCATAGGAAGAACCTCTCCTTTTCTATAGAAACCCCCAAAACCATTTATATTACCTATAAATGTTAATAGGATTCCCCTAGCATAACCTACATAGAAAAATTCCCATAATGGACTACTCACATGCCCAATTCTGACTTCCATGGCACAAACAACTCAAAATTACTACGATGGAAAAAGTACATTGTGTGTACATTAGATTACACATCGTGTTCTCTCATCTATACCCCTAGACTTGTAAATATACATGGCCGAAGCATATTGTCCTACTTGTGTAAAAGTACATGGCCGGTACTTCAATGATCACAACATGTAATTTTTAAAAACAAAAAATTTGTGTTTTTCTCACATAGTTGGACACATAGCCATTCAACCACATGACATGTACTCAGATTAAATAACGTGTACATTGGAAAAAATCTTCTTCTATGACTGGGATGACCACATTGTGTTTTCCCTTGGACACATGCCGTGTAACCTGGGTTTCTCAATAAAATGTCCCTCAAATCACCCAAAACACCTATTTCCCCCAAATAAATATATCAGGATTCAAGATGCCACAATCATGAAATATAAGGATTTATAAACATAAAAAAATGTTTATAGGGGATCTTTGGAAAAAAATTTAACAATTATACATTCAAGAGGAAACTGTCGATGATTTGGTTGACTTCACCATCCCTAGATGCCATACGCCGACTCAGTGCATAAAGTGATTCGAAATGGTACCACTCATCACTTTCATCTCTCCCTTTTTCACAATATCCATTTTTAACCATATGAAATTATGATGGAGGATCACACTATAGGTGTGCGCAAGAAGCATGAGGAAATAATAATATGGACAAAATAATGGAATTGAATGAAAAGAAAAAGGGGCTTGGGTCGACCCCGATGCCGAACTGAAGTTTATGCCTCACCTAGGCTAAACTCCCCATTCTGGACTTAATAGAGGAGAGATAATCTCAATCATACACTCTGTTTAAAAGAAATATTTGAAAAATCTTGTGCAAAAAGATTCATATTTACTTTAAAATTATTAAATATTAAATATTCTGCTAAAATTCAAACACCTCAAATTTTCACCAAACTCATGTCAGGGAGTAAACACCGTTTTTGGGACAAAATTGGTGGTGAGAAAAGTTATCTAAGGTCATCTGGTAGCAGAATAATAAAAAAAACCAACGATGAAGAGTATTTAATAGAAAAAATTAAAATTTCTACACAAAACTGTAGTTTGGAAAAACAATGGTCCTTAAAAACACCCCACCAAAAACATTCTTGTCTAAGAGAAGCCCAGTGAAAGGACCATTAACCATTCTTCCAACCCAAGAATCTTTATAATCATGATCTTTGGACAGTCCAAGGAAAGCCTTATAATATTAAAAAATGCATTCTATATGGAAGAGATTTAACAAAAAATGATATGGTACTTTCCAACATTTGAATACCCCTATCATCATCTTAAGTGAAAAATATATCCTCAAAAGCACATAGAGAACCCCAGGTTTAACAGAAATAGGAAAAATCTCCACCAAACGGCCAATGGTTCACTCCCCACGACATGTCTTACCTTACACTACTCCTTGAGCACAACATCAATAGGTTCCCAATTCCAAAACCGGGATGAACATTAAGAAATAAAAAGGAGATCAAGGTATCTTCGAATATCTATCAACAATCTCAATAGGAATCAAGATAACACATGATCGTCTCTAATAGGATTACATCATGATTCTACAAAATGTTGTTTCCAGCTCCCTCTAAGCCACACTCCCCATCCTATGAAAACCTATGTTGCATTCAACAATAGGTCAATTATCTTACGGTACCCAATTTATTCCATGATTTCACCTCTCTCACAGAGGGACATTCCCACACAACATCTAGGATCAAAGACTACAATATGTCATGAAAAATAATTCCTCACCTCGCACCCGACCACTCAACAAGTTAGTATCAAATGATACCATGCAAAACTAGGGTGTATAATAAACACTTGACATGTAAATACAACCCCATTCCCTTCCTGAGTGTTTAACCATTCAATGAATACATTAGCAATTGAAAAAATAATTTTCGACCATGTCAGGTACCCCAACTGTACTATTATTCGAATCCAGTCAAAAAAATCATTGAGACAAGGTGCCTCGATTAAAAGACAAAGGCATAAACATTCCAATAATTTGGTCAATATAAACTTATGAGCCTTGATAAAAAATGAGCACAAAAAATCATTCAACCAATAAGGCATTGAAAAAAATGGGGAAACATCTCCCATGTAGGTTTCACTAGAGCAGCATAGAAATCTAACTACAAGGGTTAGAGTCAAAACCATGCTTCTCTACGTCTTCCACCTATCCTTACAGAATCATCCTGACAATTGGGTCATAAGTTCTAGCCACATATAAAAAATATCCAAACCTCTAAAAGTAATGTAAGAACCCTATGATGGTTAATGATAAAAATCACAACCTACACGGGCCCAAATCCTATCAGAGATTACCTAAAAGGAACTACTCCCAAAAGGTCACAACCTAATGAATAAGAGAAATGAATAACTAAAAATCCCCAGGTATTTTTATATAAGAATACCCCAATGAGTTCCAGTGCAAAATAAATGCCTTGGAATATATCATGATCGTACTAAATGACCCAGCTAGAAAATCAAAAACCATAGAAGAATCGCCCAATAAGGGGTTAAACATAAAGGCATCCCATTCAATATTGACCTAATAGGGTCACTGCACAAGATGTTCATGGAGTGTGAGCCACTATACTCTCTACAAAAATTCCTCAATGTAGTTCAACATAACTTGAAATCAGAGTTAAAAGAATGTGTAAGTATACCTAATGGTTGTAGTGGTGAATGAAAACACACACTATAAGGCCAATATGTTGTGAATCCTATCTTCCAAGTATGATGCATGAGAGAGTAGTTTCCTTTTCCAAAATATTGTGAAAACCAATCTAGGTACTCTTACCATTGGACAATACCCATAGATACAAAGTATATAAAAACACCCACACACAAAATCTGTGTCGCTAAAGGATAAAATCATATACAACTGTGACATAAATAATTCAAAACAGAAATCCTGAACCCTAAAAACAATGAAATGTTGTGGAAGAAGTGTTATCAACAAACCTATATATTATCCATCACATGTTCTAACACATTCCAAATACTCTTATATAGCATATCCAAAATAGTATAGACGAGGAAAAGAAAACTCCTTTGATACAACTTTGTAAAGGGTCGACCCATAATTCAGTGAACCGGTGCTCCGAGCCGGTTCTCCACAAGGCCTCAAGCACCTCTCCCCACACACTAGATGCTGCCGACTAGAACAGAGGGCCTAGGAGGTGATTGTTGGGAGACTATTACCTCATATTAGAGTAAGAAAAGAGCATAAATAAATAAATATCACACACATCAAAAAGTAAATATTGTGAATAAGAAATCAACAACTAATATAGAAAATGATGTAATAGTAAAATTCTATAAAATACTGAACAACTATGCAAAACAATAAAAAACTAGTCACCCACTAGGTCAAACATGCAGATACACGTAGAAAAGAAACAGAAATAAAAATACATGGCTCTACTACTAACTCTAAGACAATCCAAGTACTGAATTTCCAGAAATATTCGAACTACACCAACCCGACTAATAGAACCACTCGATCATGCAACACTATGTCTCAACCCTATCCACCATGAAACTCGTACTCATCCTAAAAAAATACATAATGTTTACACATGTACCAATGTTAATCTGCAATCTCTGTCAATTGGGCATGTTCCACCATGGGTGTCCATATCTATATGCATATACATGTATAGTCTCATACCAATACATATATACATAAATATTAATAATAATTTTTATATGCTTAAAACAACAAGAAACCACATCATCAGTCGATCCATGAGTTAATAATCCCAATAGGATTGACATCATGTGTAAGGGAATTTATTTGTTCTTCATCCCACTCAAGATGTGTATCATTAAGTAGATCTCTGGTCCCATAATCCTATCGACATATTCCAGCTTCAACCAATGCTAGAATTATATCTATGAGAAATCTATGTCACCACAGGCTTATTATCATCCTACACCTTGGTTAACCTATAGTAACGTCAAATAACTAGAACAAGGATACAATATACAAACAAAAAATCTTATAATGAAGGATATTATATACCAATGTCCAATCATGTAATGAAGGATACTGTATAATGAAGGATAATTCTGACCGTTCTGGAAGAGCATAATCACTTAGAAAATACGCTGAGGAGTGAATAATCATTCCCATCCGTAATCAATGATTTTGAGAAGCATGTATGAACACCTTGTAAAAGGTTATTGGGTCATTCATCATGCTACATGAACCTATGAACCCAACACATTGTTTGAGCCCTATGTCTCGGTCCATAGGTGGCCACGATATTTGGAACTTGGATGATCCCTAATGGGTGTATCCTTATGCAATCAACAAATAGAGAACTCTCTATTGAGCCTCCATGATACACCCCTTGAGTGTTGTAACTGATTGAAAGGGCATAATAATTTTGATCAAAGGCAGAGGAGAGTGTAATAATCCCCCTACTCAGGACTGCGTAATCAACTGTGAGTCTTGGGTCTCCATTATCATATAAAGTGATAACTCTATGGTAAACTGTAATGATACACCCATGGAGTCCCATAAATGATACAAAAGTTTCTAATCATTCTGATCAAAGTTCAAGGTGAGTGCAATCATCCCCATAATAAATTATCAGGTAAATATCAACAACCGAATTCTGGGAAACTCTTCTAGTCATCCCAATGAAATATATGTATCATAATATATATAATTATCCTAACGGTCATCTATTAGGTAGTACCTCTAAGAATACAAGTAAATATCATATATACTATTGATTATAAGGTGGTTACTATGAAATTACATATGGACACCCAATAAGTAAAATGGATCCTAGGGAGAATATTTGGGAATCCTAAAATAAAACAAGTTGCCTCACATCATGTTTAATAGCCACCAACTAGGATGTACCTCTAGTGAACATCACTGCATCATCAATAAACATATAAAACATATCAAATCATGAGGGTGGATCAAATTCGAATCCCAAGACTAAAGAAAAAGAATCCTGTGATTAATAGTTTCGCATGGGTTCTAGGGGACACTCGAACACCATCTCATCTGAAACACGATGTATTACTCATGGTTGGTCAACCCTTGAGCACCTACTTGGTCCTTCATGTAAAAAATAATAATTTTTCTTAAATGGGATCCTCTAGGAAAAAAAGGGAATTGTCACCCTTCATTGGATCCTTAGAAACAAGTGAGGGAGGAATCTGACATTGTGCCCTTAAATGAGGTACAAGAAAGGCATCATACATGAGGCTCCCTAGGATATCACTTAAGTATAGGAATCCATTAGTGGAAAATTGGAAGAATCCGCACCCTCATCCATGTAGTCTATAAGGAAACATCCTAGAAGGAGACTTACTCAAAATCAAAGGCCACAATAGATAGCTCAAATCTCATCTCTAGTCAGTGCTCCCAATTAGGTTGGTTTAAACACCCAACCTATCATACACACCAAGTCTCACTCTCAAGAGATAACTCAAATCATTAACCATAGTAAGAACCTATCCTTTTATATTGAAACTCCCAAAAATCAATTTATATTACTAGTAAATGTTTATATAATTCAATAATTTCTATTTACATGATAAATACTAAAAATGGACTACTGACACTCCCAATTCTAACATTAAGGGCACAAAATACTATAAACTACTATGCTGGAAAAAGTACATGGGGTGTACATCAAGGTACATGGAGTGAAATATTATCTATACCCCTAGATGTGTACATATACAAGGATAATACACATAGAGGTATGCCTATGTAAAATTAAATGTCATGTACTTGAAATTAAAAGACATGTAATGTTTTAAAACCAATAAACTGTGTTCTATCTCCCATGATAAGATAGATGGCTATTCCACCACATGACGTGTATATAGATTAAACATAATATACTTAAGAAACAAAATTTCTTAGTCAATTGGGAAGAACACATGGTGTGTTCCCCTAGAACACACATAATGTAACTTGGGATTCCTGATGGGAAATACCCCGGATTACCCAAAACATGCTTTTTCCCCCAGAAAGAAGAGATCAAGCCTCAAGAGGCAACAAGTAAGAAATATAAGTCTTTAAGAACATAAAAAATACATATAAAGAGGATATAAAAAAACGAAAATGGGAGTACATTTGGGAAGAAACTACAGATGCTTCGGTCAATTTAACCATCCACTCATGCCATACATCGGATCAACACATCGAGGGATTTGAAACAGTACCACATTTCCCTTCAATATCTCCCCTTTTCTCAATATCAATTTGTCCCATAGGACATGTCCAAGAGGGAGAAAAAAAGATAAGTGCTCATGGAGGAGGATTAATGAAGATGAACGATAAAATAAATAATGAAAAGGAAACAAAAGAAAATGGTGCCCGGGACTGCTGCAGCGCTGAATCAAGATTGTTCCTCGCCTATACTAAACACCCCATTTTAGACTCAATAGCGGAGATATATCCTCAATATGATTGTCCATATAAAAGTAATAACTGAAAAAACCTACAAAAATCAAATAATATTTAATATAATAATATTAAATATTCAATATTCAATTAAAATTTTATCATCTCATATTTCCCCAAAAATTCTATCGTATGATAAACACCCTATTGATTTGACTCAAAGATTCGTTATAAAAATTATCTGATGTAAAATGGTAGGGAAATTGGATCATTTTACCCCCCAAGTGCATTCATTAGGTAAAATTTAAATTTATGCTCAAAACTGCAGTCTGGAAAAACATAGGTCCATACATTAATAAATATATTTATTTTCTATCTATTCGAGATACTCTCTCTCTAGATCAGGTTTCTTGATTGAATATTAATAAGATAGTTAGGTTACAAAAAATTACTCTCTCCATTGTATCTTATCGTGATCTAAGGTTATATTCTTAATTTTTAAGGGGACTTCATAAGTCACTGGGTACTGAATTAAATCTTAGGTCCTCATTTCATCAACAATTATATGGGTAGTTAGAATGATCAATTCAGACATTGGAAGATATGATACGTGATTGTTCAATGTATTTCCAGGGAACATGGGTCAAACATCTTTCTTTGGTTGAGTTTTCTAATTATAAGAGTTTTCATTCTAGTTTACAGATGCACCATTTGATGCAGTATATGTAAAAAGTCATTGAACACTATATTATTGGTAAGAAGTATGTGAAAGGAAGTTGATGGGATGAGCATTAGTTCTAGAGATGGAAGATAAAATATAGCTGATTCAGAAGAAAATGAGAACAGCTTAGAGTGGGTAGAGAAGTTAGGTAGATAGCTGAAGGAAGGATTTTCTTTCAAGGTAGGTGAGAATTTCATTCTCAATTTTTTTCTATAGAAAATTTTGTTACATTTTGGAATGAAGGGAATGCTGATTCTAAGAATCATTAGACCATATAAACTCATGGAGTATGATGGATCGGTTTACAAAAAATAGAATTTACTTCAATGTTTATCCAAGGTGAATAATGTTTTTCCTATTTTGAGGTATAGAATTTTCATGTCAGATCCATCTCATGTTTTGATTACAATGGTTGTTCAGTTGAAGGAAAAAATAATTTATGGGGAACAGCCAGCCCAAATTCTTGACCGCATACATTAAGGGTTTTGGACGAAAGAAATCCATTAGGTAATGGTTTTTTTTGAAAAACAATATAGTTCAAAATACAAAATGGGAATATAAAAATTAAATGAGGTATAAATACCAATAATTTTGTGATAATTGAAAAAATTGCAAGGATGCAATTCCCAAAATGGGGGAATGATGTAACAACCCAGGTATTTTTAGAATAATACCTTTTTCATATCTATTAATATTTATGAATAAGTTTTTTATTTTATATTAAAGAGGAAATTTTATTCAATAGTGTACTGGACACGCCATAATGGGTTGCTCTGAAATTGTACATTTCACACAAAGTTGAGTTATACTGAAAAATAATAAACATTATAATATCATTATTTTAAAGGGTAGATATGATTAATCATTATATTAGCAGGAATGAATAGAACTATCTAAAATATGATTACCCATGTTTGTTAAATTTTTTCACATTTGTTTAATAAATTTTAGAGTCTTAAAATAAGAATGAAACCAATTTTATACAAGAATTACTCTAAGATTTTTAAAAGGTCATTTTACCACCTTTTGAAAGAGAACCATTATTAAATCTAGTTTTTGTAACTTTTATATATTCTATTTGAAACAATATACTTCTAATATAAAATCTTGATATAATATTTTAGATTGGATTTTTTTTGTAATTTTTTAATAATGATTATTTTTTAATGAATATTGAAAAATACTGCATTTTAATTCAAAAATAGCTTTTCATCTAATTTATTTATACAGTTTTGATATACATTATAATTATTTTTAATTTATAATTGGATTATGTTAATATAATTTAATCCAATTATTTTAATTGAAAGTAATTTCATATTGAAATTTTTCAAAAATAGATGTCGTTCTTTTGCTAGTTTTATTTTTTGAAAACATGCCTTTTAGTTTTGGCAACGAGAATTAATTTAATATTAATTTATGCATATTCTATGTTTTTAATTTGGAAGAATGGATTCCATGTTTTGAATCAAAATTTCAAAATATATTAAATATGTACCTTTGATATTTTGATATTATGAATATAAACATTATTAATTATTTTTATTTACCATGGTTAGTGGGTAAATTGGGTAAATAAGGGTAATAAGTAGTATTATATTAATATTAAACTCCCCTAACACATGTATTAATCCTATCGGATGATACATTTATGACCATGTGCATCCTTGGGACGATTTGAAGACCACATAGAGCCACTTGGTTGTGATAATAACATGTTATCAAAATTAATTTCATGTAAAGAGAAATATAACATAAAATTGAATCATATAGTAAAATAATTTTAATTTAGGTTTAGATTTCTGATATCATTTATTATAAATATTCATTATAGAAATAAAAATATTTCCTACATCATGATATTGGATTTATAATTTTTATAGATAATATAAATAAATTTAATTATGACACAATGATGATATAATGGTTATTTAATAAATAATGGATTCAAACAAATTTTATTTTAAATATTAAAATATATTTTTTCAATATTTGGATGCCATAAAATAATTTTATGGAGAATATAGACATATTGTCTTTGAGTTAATTCCATTGGTTCTAGGGAATCAATTTTCTATTTCTTTTACAAAAATCTAAAACAAAATTGTTTCAAAATTGACATAAATGAGTTTAATAAAATATTTTATTTAATGATATAAAAGTCATAAAAATCATTGATTCATCCAATTGACATATATAATGTTAATAATCTAATTAGTTATATACTTCTTGTTTTTCATTTTGGTGTAAAAATACTTAACATATACTATGAAAATACAAAAAGACTTTGTAAGACATAATGATTTTAACTAATGATTAAAGCTAAATGATAAGGTTAATTTTGAGACCTAAACATGTCTAAAACCTATTGGGTAATATGATATTGACCCAGAAGATTAATATATTTGAAATAAAGGATTTTTGGACCTTTTTAATCCTAAAATAAATTTATGATAAAATAATATATCAAGTTGTTCATAAAGTCACCCTCCCCCATATTATAAAAGGAAAGCACATCTACCCACGTTATCACACCTATAAAGTACTTGGATAATCCAATTTTTTCTTAAATAATCAACCGACACCCCTCCCTTAATCCTATAATACATACCTTTGCGATATGTCATTTCAAGAAATCCTTTTGGGTCAAATCAAAAGAAGTTACACGATTTAGAGTTAACATGTTCTCTCAAATTCATTTATTTTATTTTCATTCACCGCTCTGTATTCTCTTCGTATTAATTTATTGCATAAAAACTCTTGTATCATAAATATATTAGGATGTTTTTATGTGATTAATTCAAACTAAACTTAAAAACACCTCCATCTAATGGATTCGAACAAATTGTTTCTAGGGACGGAGAACTACTGCCCCAAGAAACAACGAGTGTTCAGTTTTTCTCCTACCAGCTCTCATGGTGGCCATTATGATAGTAAATTATTTATATATGCTATATAATGTACTTATATTGACTATGTTATTCTATATTAATATATACAGAATACCTTTATTCTTTCAATAATGTGTAAATACACTTATTTAATATGAGGAATTGCAGACTACTACTCCTTAAATTGACAAGACATGGTTGTACTGTATAAGTAACATATAATGGATGGAATTAATGAAATTTTTTAATATATATAAAATTTATATAATACATAAGTTTTTAAAATACTTTTGTATCATCTATTTTTCACTTATTTTAACATGAAAATGAAATAATAGTAGGGTTCATCCATACGTATGGCTTACCGTATCCATGAATGGTGCACTTCATTTATTATATCCAAATTTTATTTTCTTTTAAAAATACATAAATATTGATAATATATTATATTTAAATAATAAATATAATTTTGGAGATGATTTAATTTTGTATATATGGACAATTTACATTGAAAAAAGTTTATTTTTCAACTCAAGATCCAATAATTGATAAAATTTTTGACATAAAATCAAATAATTAAAAAATAATTATAACATGGATATAAGTAATGTAATGGGAATAATAAAAATGATAAAGGTTATAATTAATCTATAGATTACCTTATTTTTATTTTTCTCTGAGAAAATTAATGAATAGGAATGTCAGACTCATGGTAAGGGACTTCTTATCAATCTCCATTTATTGTGGAATATTTGGGTTTATACATGACCTTATTTTATACGATTTATTATTATACGATTTCAGTTAAATTTAATTATCTTGTTTTCAAAATGAATATTTTTCTGTGAACCCTTTTACTAGATGAAAAAAAAGAATGTTTCTTTTTAATGTCAGTGGTGACAACAACCATTCTTCTAATGCGTGAATTATTTGATATTTCGATTCCTCAACAAGCCATAATGTTTTAAAATGGAAAATAATTACCATATACCCCTTTTACATTTTTTGGTATTGAAAATGGTTTTGAGAAAGAATCAATTATAGCAATATATTTAAATGTATATTATGATTTCAATGTGGAAATGATAGATTTATTTTATGCATTTTTTATGTGTTATTAATATTTTATGGTTATTGGGAATTGTTTACATATATGGATGGTCCCAAGATAAACCGTGGGTAGCTAGTCCGGTGAGAAATCTCTGATGCATTGGGTAATGTGAAGGAGGTAAATGTAAAGGATTATTCTAAGATATTTCCGGAATAATCTGTGATGGGTATTCCAAACATAATGATGAATGTTACTACCAATATAGTTGTGATAGATACAAATTAAGTATGTTATGGATCCCACCAATTACCATTATGATTTATGATTTCTATGTTTTAATCATAAATATTATTATTTCATGTGGAATGTTAAATATCTTATGTTTTATGATTAAAAATAATGACTTCCTTGATTTGTATGTAATCATTGACTAATGTTTTCTTTCATTATATTATATCCCTTCCTAATATTTTTATTCTCACTGATGTTTTTGAAATGATTTTCAAAGGCTATTAGGAAGGGTAAGAGAAAGGATGAATTCAAGAAGATTTTTATGAAGAAAATATTTCTTGTTTTATTTAAGGAGCTTTTCATGGTGAAAAAATTGGGTAGAGTAGAAGTGTATACATTATAATATTTGTGATGTAATGTAATAGTTAAAGACTAATTATCTAAAACATTAAACATGAAATGATTCACAATGTAAAAGAATGTAAATTCTAAATCAAAACTCAATATTATATAATTTTTATGGATGTGGAAATCTATAATTTCTTGTTACTATATTTTAAAATAACGAACCAGTGTTGAAATATATATACAGAAAGTAGTCCATCAATAATTGTTTACTTCCCAACATTAAATATCTCTATCATTTTCCACAAAATGATTCTGAATAAGCATAGATCCATCTATAGTCTCATGGATTATTGATAACTTTTATGATATGAAATCAATGGAATCCATGAATATATACAATTAATTTTAAAGTTCCAATAATGTTATATGGAAACATAATAGTTAATTTTAATATCTATATAAAACAAAACCAACTCAACTTTTAAATATTATTGACATCTCAACATTAAACATGGGAATTAATATATGAAATATTCTATATTTAATGTCTTGTTGATCATCATGTCAATGGTTATTTTATGATTCATTATCCTCATTGAGTTTAAATCTAAAAAAATAATTATAAAGAATACTCTATTATTTCCACAAAAATTCAAAATATCACATCTTTGAATTATTTAAAAAACCTTTTACATGATACATGTGATTTCATAGTAATTAAATATATAATTATAGTATATAATGTAATACCGTATGAGTTTTTTTAATAAACTAACTACCATATAATAAGATAGTTTCCTAAGATACATCAGGACTTTTAAACTATTTTCTACCGAAACCAATATTTCATGTAATTATATACAGGTTGTTCCAAACAACTATGTTGTTCTCACACCAATAATATCACCCAACAATCAAAGGAGACCGTCACTAACATATTGAAAACAATATATGATTAATCATTATTATTCATGAAATATTGAGTACATATAAATTTCCCATAAAAACTACAACACAATGATTCATGATATAATAAATGTGAAATATAAAATGCTCCATGGATTTATAAACACCACTCAAAATAATATCTTATAGTTTTTTTGAGGGAGATTGAGACCTTGACCAGAAATCAAGATCCCATAATTAGAAAAAAATTAAAATTACACCAGTCAGAAAGTAGGAGATTTAGACTGATCTTTCCTAATAATAAGAAGTAGGTTGCCCATTATTTGATCCTCACTATGAAAATAGATACAAATCACACCTTTATTAGCAAGATCATTTTCCGAAGAGTTCACCTCTCGATAGACGTGGTTAACCATTATCTCCTTGGAAAAGAGTAGATCCAAACTCTGTGACCAGCGATTAGTCAGCTTCCAAGAAAGATGAAGAGAACATGTCCACTAAACAAGTACCATAGACGTGGAGTCACATTCAATTCATAACTTGTTACATCCTGAACGTTTATCTTTATCAACTTCCCAGATAACTTCAAGCATCTCTGCTTCAAGAGGGGAGGAAAAACCACATGAATGATATATAAAACCAGAAACACCCCCTTTATGGTCTCTAAAAACTGTACTGAATACTGATGAACCCGAATTATCTTTTTCATCGCCATATGTATTTATTTTGATCCAGCCATGTATGGGAGGAATCCATAACACCTCAAGAGTTCCAAGAGGTGGTATAAAATTTCTTTTGACTCCAACCCAATTTATGACTGAAAAATCATTAATGGAGTTCTCACAAAATCTGCCTCCTGGAACAGTGACAGAATGAGAAGCAGCGAGAAGTCCAGCCAAGGAAACACCCATATGAAAAACCTATTTTTCACACAGGGATTTGATCATGGAAAATAATATAAAATGAACAAGTTCCTCAACAAGAGAGGGAGAGAGAAGACATGTGATAAAATATTTGGATCAGTCCAACATTTCATAAATCCATCAATTGAAATAACATATAATGCTTTCTAATTATGTTTTCTACAATTTACTCTTATGATATAGTATAATACAAAAAAAATAATATAAATAGAAACATTAAATTTTATTATATTTCATAAATCAACAATAATAAAAAGTACTCATTTTTTCCATGTTTCGTCACAACCCATAGTCTATAAAAATAGTATGTTATGATATGTCTATAAAAATTTTATGCATATTGGTCACCATTAGGATTAGAAGTGTTTTATAAAAATGAGTTCTAAACTAGACCAAATTAAGAATCACATGGATAATAATATAATAAGAAAATGAAAGAGGAGAAATACAACTAATATGCATCTCATAAACATTCATTTTCATGAAATCATTTCTATTTCTATACGATTGAAACTTTTTGTCACTATACACATGAGTATCACTAATTTCCCCCACCATACAATCACATTTATCACCATTCATCCAACATACTATTCACACCTTCACTATTTTCATACATTCCTCTTTGTGAATGTATTTTATAAAAAGATCTATCAAATAATAATAAATTAGAGGATTTTAGACTTATCCTTCAAATTATGTTTTGTATTTTTTGAAACCAATATTGTTTTATATAAACATCAACCTCACTTATCCATATATTAAAAAAATGGAATTTTTTTTATATTTTATCATGTTCATGAACTATTACTATCCACTTTGAAAAAATAAAAATTCATTATATTTATTATTGTGTGATATAGTGATTCGTTTTATTTTTTATGTACAATTATGTTGATGTTCCCCTATAAATTTTTTATATTTATTAAATAATTACTTCAAATATTTTTATCATATATTTTTTTTCAAAACATTTACCCATTACGGTATCATAAAATACCTATAATGTGAGGTTATATAGAAAATAAATTTAATTATAAGTTATCTTTATATAATTGTTAGGAATATAATCTAATTTAATAATTTCGTTTGGTTTTTATAATTATCGATATATATTTAATAACTTTTATTTTTTTAAACGTAATATATTATGATTGAATGAATTGTGAATGAATCACCTAAATTGAATGAATTTATTTCTAATAACCTATATAATTTAATTCAAAAAATCTTCATTATCATCCATAACAAATTCATTTTACCCTCATATGCAATGTTTTGGTATACCATTGATGTTAGCATCTGATTTTTGAACAATAATGTATGATGCTCTTATTTTCTATGTTTCCAACAACATTGAACAAGAAATTCTAGTGGTTTGACATTACTGTCTTACTATGAAGATAGTAGAGGAACCAATAGGAAGCTTAGAAAGTTTCGTCTATATTATTCCGTTATATCATAAACTATAATTATAACCAAATATTTTTTTGGTAAATATGATAATCCATCAACAACATTGACTGAGATCATTAATATATTTGTTTAATTTTAATTAAATTTTAATATTTTAATCATTATTTTATTATGATTTTCATGGTTAAAATTCATTTTATTATGACTATCATCTCTAATATATCATAACATAAATTTTGGAATATGCATTATAGACATATATCTTCCCATATAGTAATCTTAATCACATTGCATATTTATTTTGAATAATAATTATAGTTGATAACTTATAAAATTAATTTTCATCATTAAACTAATACATATTATTAATTTATTAAAACCAATAAGACCATTGAAAGAAATTTGTTTTTTCTCATACCTATTATTATCACATATTAATGATTTGTTTTTTAATTTTAATATTTTTATGAACATGTTGTTTTGTGTTGAGTAATATAATTTTTATATAATTTATAAATATAAGATGTTTCATCAATATAATGAACTACTCATTGTATTTATCTCTTTTTGTGGAACATATAATTATACCATCATAAATCATACATTAAATATATTATTTTTTTACATAAGTTATTTTATATAAACACTAGTTTAGTATTCAACAATCATATTAAAAATTAACATTAAATGTATAATTCCTCAAATAGAAAAAAAATATTTATATTAAACATGAATTATAGTATCATTTAAAATATTTTAAATAAGTTTTTTTATATTTTTAACTAATATATTAGATTATATTAAAATAATGTATTGTAAAATTTCATTTTTTCAATGAAAGTTATTTAAAAAACAAGAAAAACTAATTTAATAAACATAAATGAAATTTTATTTCAAACATACCTTTTGAAAATACTTTTTTGGGGAATATTGATTTATAAAATTCTTAATACTATTCACATAAGATATAAAATATTCTGGACACACATTTAATATTTGGTTGTAATGTAATATCTTTTATAGACGATTAATATTTTTTATAAAGGATATGAACATCATCGTTCAATATCTAAATAGTTGTAATTTGGATTCTAAATAATTTAATAATAATAGATTTTATATAATTTATTCATTATATTTTATAATATTTTAAAACATTCCATATCAACATAAAAATATTAAAAATTGATTTCAATTCAAACTCAAAATCAATTTTTTATTATAATACCTTGTTATTATAATTTTGATAAAAATATTCACTATATTTTTTTCATATGAATTAAATTATTATATGATTTTGGTTAATATATAAATCGGTTTAATTAATATTATATTTTTAATTAATAACTCATAATATAACATAAATAATATATCCATGAATAACATATTTTTCATTTTAAATAATAAGTTAATTTTTCTTTCCAACAACATGATAATTATCTATAAGTCCATTAGTTAAATAATTTAATATATATGGACCTAAAAATCATTTTTTTTATAAATATATCTGATTTAATGAAATTATTTATATAATAATAAATTAAATATCAAAATGTAAATAATTATTTATCAAAAAAATTAAGCTACTCTAATATAATAAAGTGAATGTCAATTTAAATTAGGTAACTATTTTTTAAATAATAATATAGAATCAATAAAATATATAATTATTTAGGAGTTATTTTTTAAAAAAAATTTCCCATAATATAAATAATACATTGGAGGATAGGTAACCTGGCCAGGGATACCGTAAGGATTATAGATATGGGATAGTTGGTAGACTAGTGGTTTTAGATATATCTCTCTTATTTTTACATTTTTTTGTGAATGATTAGCCATTTTATTTATATCTCTTACTATATGTTTGGAAGGCCGAAATGTTTTTTTCTAAAACAACTCCTATAAAATTTTATTATATATCTTTGATTTTATATCCCTTTGATACTCAAATGATATATCATTTCAATGTTATATTTCTTGATATTTTATTTTTTAACACCTATATTTTTCCAAAACATTGAATAATGAAACGTTACATTGTTGATATACATTAACATATAATGAGGTCTACCTAAGGTTTCACAATATGTCTGGATATGAACATATTCATGTAATATTTATTTTTTGTTACATACAAGATAACCCATATCCTATCTCTTCACTACATAATTTTCATTACACAATATAATACCTCGTCCTCTATCAATATCATCTTATAATAATCCCCTTTCCCCATCCCTTGGTATTTTCTATCTCTATCCCACACTATTCATTGCATCATCCCATATTAATCATTACTAATGACACCCCATCCCTAGTCGACACACTGAACACCAACTCAATAACTAAATATATTTATCTCTTTAATTAAAAATATAGTTTAAATATAATCTATTTATTATAAAAGATTTAAAATCAATAGTAAGATATTTTGAAGAATAACAATCTAAGAAATATGTTTTGAAATCTCTTCCCTCACATTTTTGTGAAATTATATTGGATATAATAAAATATTTTTGTTCTATATATATTTTTTATATTAATATAGTTATTATTGTAATAAAATATTTATTAATTCTTTGAAAATTGATTACTCTAATTATATTAGTTGAATATAAATTTTCATTTAAAATAATGATTTTGAGTTATAATATAATTTTTATTTAATAAATATTGTGTGGTATAAATTCATCTTTGTTTTCAATGAAATAAAATAGTTGATAGGATTTTAATTTTTCATATTTTTTAATTAATTGTATATTATATTGGATTTTAAAGACATAAATTTATTCCATTTTTGAGAATAAAGAATGATATGATTATGGTGTTATTGGTTTGAGTGTGTTTGTGTAATTTTACATAGACATTAATTTATATTTTTCTTGATAATTTTTAATGGAATTAAAAAAATTGAACAATGTTAAAATGATAAATGATATATCCTTTGTTAGAGAGTTATATGACAATAAATTATAATTTCTATTATAGTTAAATTTATTTTTTTCACCAATAATTCATATAAAATTATATCTTTTTCTAAAACTATTTAATTTTATAAAATTATTGTAAACATTTTACCGTAAAAGATTTAACCAATAAATATATTATATGTTAACATTGTAATAATATTAAATGTTAAATTTTATCAATTATTATTTGTATATATATATTAAAAAATTATAATACAAATTTTTATCACTTGATCCAATGTTTTTAAATTTATATTCTTAGTTTATATTTTTCTGTTTCATATATTTGGAAAAGTATGGTAATTGGTTAAATTTATGTAAAATATAGATTGACATACCCCAGAACATTCATCATTATGCTATATGTTTGAATATATATTTATTTAATATCATTTCACATTCATTCAAGTATGGTTGAATAAAAATCCACTACAACAATTAAAAATATATATAATGTTTGGTTGGAATGAAATCATATGATAAATTTATCAATGGTATAATGAGGGATATTTTATGAAAGTAAAAAATTTAACAATTATCTTGTAAATGGTCTTTAAAGTGACGTGGTGGGGTTTAAATCATTTCAAAACATGATAAATTTTGAAATATGGTTTCTAAAATACATAGTAAAAAACATTCATATACTAATAAAATTCAATATAAGATCACGAATATATTAATTTATCACGTATATTATTTAAATGGTGAAATGTATTTTATAAATATTCAAATAATGTAAACAATAAATAATAAATTGAATAAGAAATTTATTCAAGGATGAATTTAATATAATGTCAAACAATACAAAGGGTTCATGGAAATATTGATAGATATTTTTTTTATGATATTAGTGTTTCATCATTATGAATTTACTGAAGCTAATACCCAAAAAGAATTCATATAATTAATGAAAATTATAAACAAACATGAACATTATTATAAAAAATTTAGTCATGTGATAATGTCAATTTTTTTCAAAGTGTATTATCGTAATAAAAATGTATAAAATGACATCCATTTAGACAGTTAAGAATATGATATAGTGACTGTTTTACTATATATTTCATCAACTTAAAAATTAAAAATAGAACTCTAATAAATTTATCATATTTGTTTTCTACAAATTATTGATTTTTATTAATATCAATTAATTATAAATCCATTGATGATATTATGTGGAATTATTTTGAAACAAACAATGATGGCTTCATAGGATATAATGAATATTTAAAATCAATTAATGTGATTGATTAATTTTCAAAAACATTTAATTGAATTCCTACAATACATTTTTTCCAACTTTGTTTGATGTTTTTAACCCTTTTGCGAAATTAATATTTACTTTTTTCCTTTGAAAAGATAAATTTATCTAAATATATTATCCATAATAATTTTCATAGAGTGGAATTAATTCATTATATTGATTATTATATTAAAAATAAAATTCTAGGATAATAAATTCTTGGTCATCATTATTATCTAATAGATAATTAAAATTAAAGGTATAATTAGTGTGTTAGAAAATTTAATTCATAAATAGAAATAACATTAAAAATAAATATTTGAATAATATTTGAAATTAAATTCATAGAAGAAATAGTAACCTTTTATAGTTGGAAAAATAATTTTTTTTGCATATATGGATTTAGTTACCATGTAAAAATCAAATTATTATTTAATATTTTAAATGAATAAATATACATCAAAATAAATTAAATAGTTAATCTAAAAAATTTATATTTTTGAGAGAACAATTTGAAAAATATATTTAGTAAAGAAATAAACTAATTGTGTCATATGGTTTATAAATATTCCCCTAATTAATAAATGAATTTTTGAAAATTATGGTTTCTTCTTAGTTAATAGAAGATGATAATTGGGTTTTAAGTACATAAACCAAATATTTAAAAATATAACAACATAAGAAGTTGTATTATTTTTAACATATTCATAATTTGAGTTTATTTTAGTACTTCATGATCATCATGTAATACATATTAACTAAAAATATGTAAATATGAGGAAAATATGATTCCTAATGAATATAATAAATTTTTAATCCATCATAATGATTATATTGAAATATAATCTATTTATACAATGAGTGATTTTTTGGAAAATTGTAATTTGATGTCTTATATAATGTTTTTAGAATAAAATAATTTAGAAGAAGACCACTTCCTTCAATAATAACTAAATTCATAATGTTGTTGTTAGAAATAATTGTATAATCTCATTTCATAAGGTATTGAATTTTAATATTTAATATAAATTGAAAATTCATCACTAGAATTATATAAATGAGTATTTCTTTAATATTTGAATCCTAAAAAATATTTACTAAAATGATTATTTTTTTAAAATAAATTCATGACTTGTTATTAAATTTTGTTATTAAGGGATGAAAAAACAATCAATGCTAGAAAATAATTGTATAAAAATAGATAAAATAAAAATTTCAAATATTATTAATGATATAATACATTTCAAACGTCCATATTAATAATGATATTTATGAATATGAAGAAAAAAATAAAAAAAATAATAATTCAATTAATTTAAACATATTTTTCTTCATATTAACTAATATAAATAATGTAAATAAGTAGTATTAATTAAAATTATAATCTATTTAATTATTTTATTTAATTTTTCAATTAATGTTTACCGTTAAAAGGTGGTACATTTCAGATGTTATCAAGGAGATATGAATTCACATTTATAGTATCTTTTTAGAGAGTGAGTATAATATATTTTAATTTAACATATAATTTTACTTCCTAAACCCTATATATATTATTATCCAAATTATATTTATGAAATTTCAATGCTTATTTTTTATAACATCTCATGTAATGATGTAATACTTCCTTTACATTATTTCTAATATTTATGACTTCGATTGAATTTTTTTAAAATTTAAAAGGATGATGTGTCGAATAAAATATCTGATGAACAACAAGTGATTCTTATTAATATTTAATTCCATGAAATTCTGAGTTATACCAAATAGGAATATATTATTATTATTATTATTTTAAATGGATGTTTTTCAAGAAATTAATGATTGGATTCTCTTAAATTTAAATTTAAACACATTTATAATTTTAATATGAAAAATTAAACAATATTTTTGGAAAAAATTTATAAGAATTTAATTTGTGATATTTTTTTGTATTTTTTTATATAAAATTTCCTTTTTTATGAATAGTGAATACATTTGAATGTTAATTGAAAACATATTTTTTCAATTTAGTTTATTTATTTATTTAAATTATATTATCAGTTCGGTTTTAATGTTTATTAAATAAATTTTATATTAGTTAAATAAAATTACTTCTTTTTTATCAATTTCGTGTAGAATTTTTATATAAAATAATTTCATACTTTTTAAATTATTTTTTAGAAATATAGCTTTCTTGTTCTATATGAGGGATTAATTATAGATTTCATTCTAATATATCTAAGGATTGAAATTGGTAAACTATATAACTTATATTCAATCATCATAATTTAAATGTTTATTTTTGTTCAACTTATTGTTTGACCCAAAATATCAGTGAACATAATTAAGATTATTTACATTGATGATGGTAAAAATGTGTTTACATAGTTGTTAATATTTATTATTTATGAGAAAAATATCCTAGATACTTTTCCTAAACCCATATAATGGATGTTATTTTATAATATCTTCACTCTTATCCAATTATGTTTATTATTTGAGGAACATGGTGTAAGTGAGACTAACCAATAGCATTTACCTTTCTTAATTTACAAGAATCCCACTCCCTCCCAAATATAAAATAGAAATCCGCATCCCCACACATTCACAAAAATATATCCATTTATATCACACAAACCCAACCCAAGTACCCTCCCAATATCACTAATATCATCATAGTAGCCTCATCTTGGTCATAAGCCAACTAAATAATCATATTTTTAACCAATATGTGTTAGTTGAAAAAGAGGTAACACTATTCATTGTTTAATCATATTTTATTTCTTTCTCCAACCATTAAATTCATATTATCCCATTATTATATAAGGAAATAATATTCCTAAATAAACATAGATGTATTTATTTTATAAGGAGAACCTACACATAAACTCATTTTCATAAAATTGGAAACTAAATTTAAATTTGTGGGTATGAAAGACTACCCCTTCCAAAAATGATGTCATTCATTTTTTCCTTCACCACATTTCATGGATTGTAATTATTATCAAAATACCATTCTTATGTGTTATATATGAAATTTATTATTTCTCAATAATTCTATAATTTTCATATGTCAAATACCTTGATGTTATACATTTTGTAGGAATACGATAACATCATTATTGGGTGTGTGGACTACCACCTCTTCAATGTGATGTAATATGTTGAAATGACACATGGATGGAAATAAAGATAATTTTAATAATAAAAGTTTCTTAAATAAAATAAATATTATATTCGTGAAAATTTTATCTAAATAAAAACAAATTATATCTTCTTATTTATTACCCATTTCACAAACTCAAAATGTGATAACATCATTCATGGATGTGTGCAGTACAATATCCTTGACAATATGTGATTCCTTTTAAATAAATATACTTAAATATATAAGAAAAAAATATTAAAAACATTTTTTCATGATATAATGATTATTATGGAATGATAAATTTACATTTCTTTCATCAAGTAATTTTTCTTTGAGAAATGGGAATGTCAATCGTGTATATGTACAGAAAATTATCGCATTGACAATAAAAATAGTCAACTTTTAATTGCAATATTCATGATTCATTTAAAAATTAAAATTTAATTATAGACATTATAAGTATTTTAATATTTTTAATATATATATTTTTTTAAATGTGGACCCATTCGACTATAGTAGATGTACCACTGTCATTTTGGATACATAAAAATGATATTTATTTATTATTGCAGAATATAAAGGCTCTTGTGATAAGACAAACTCAATATAAGTGATTTTATATAAATTGTATTTTGATGAGGCATATTTATATGTTATACACCCACTTTGTTTTATGAGATATATATAAATACCTATTGAAAGATCCTATTATAATTTTACTTATTCCAATGTTATTGATTTTTTGGTTAAAATTAATTCTATCATGGGGATTAAGTATTAAATGTTAAAAGGGGTATGTGAAACATTTAATGATTAAAATTTCAATTTCAAAAAAAATTATCCATATTGATATTCTTGATATTGTTTTAATTTTTTTATTTATATAGACATAAAAGTATTATAATAGAAATTTTATTTCTATTTTTAATTTAATTTAATGAATATCAAATTGAATAATTTTATATGTTTTATATGGAACATTTTCATAAATGATAGATGTAATGTTCTATTCTTAATGTACCATTGATAATGATATTTCTCTAATGGTCACTATTTTTTATTCAAATATTCCCTTGAAAAAAATGCATATTTTCATTATTGAATTTTTTTTTTGTAAATTGGTTTTGAAAATGGATTGATTATATTAATAACAAGATTTGTTTGACAAGTTATAATAAAATATTGTGAGTGGAATCTTGATAATATCATAAATAAATTTTTTATATTTATATAATGGTACATGTAAATTTAGTGGTTTCTTCCATGACAATCCAATGAAGTGTGGATTCATGATAAGACAATGATGGGTGGGTCCTTGTAAAAATTGACCATATTTTTAAGGAAAATTATTTATTAATTATTAATAATTATATGATCTAAATTATGATATGTTTTTTATTTTTTTAAATTTTTTAAAAATTGACTGATTGTTTTTTTATAACCCATAATATTCATTTTCTTCTAATCATATGTCTGTAATTTTTTTATAGGACATATTCATTACTATGTGACAAGAAGAATTCATGTTGAATATCCTAAATAGTTTTCATGAAAGAGATAATGTTTTATTTAAAATGTTTTATAATATAGAAAAATGTGTACTTTTCTACGGTGTACAATTTATATTTTATTCTTTTTTATGAATGAATTATGGGATAATTATTTGAAACTCTAATCCTAGAAATATCACCAATGTGAATAAAACTAAATTACTAAATAAAAATGAAGATAGTGTAATGTTTTAAGGATGTATCTTAATTGTTAGCATCAGAGAAATGTTTTGCAAAAAATTGGGGTTAAGATAGTATAAATAGAAATATATTGAAATATTACACATTATTTTTAATGTGAAATGATATTGAATTATATTGTTACCGAGTTTCGTTGGCTAATATTTTTTTTGGAAAATGGTTTCCCCTAAATTAAATAAGGATGATATAGATGGAAAAACCCATGAGGAAAATAAACATGCCAATCATCATCGTAATATGGTTGGAATTTAAACGATATATTTATTTTTTTCCATGATGAATTTGTTGAATTATTCTATATGGTGTGGTGGTGTCTGTGAAAGAAGGAAACTTGGTTTACCCTAATGGAACATAATGATACATTGTTATTTTATACAACTATATCCCCAATCATTTAGAGAGTCATATAACCCTCTGATAGTAATAATATGGATTAGATCCATATAAAAGATATTATATCTCATTGTTTGTTCGAATCTCCCAAAAATAACTCTTTAATTTTATCATTTTGAAGATAAAACTGACTATCTACACTCAATTAGTAAAAATATCACAGAATGTGAAGAGATTGATGCCTTTATATTTGTTGAATTTAAGAATATTTTTGTTGTGAAATATTTTGATAATATTTTTTGACATATGATAGAAAAAATCATGGAATTGAGATAATAGGAGAAATATTAGGTGTATTTATATGAATATAAATTTTACTGATTGGAGAGGAACATTGAATTTTTATTCTGAGACATTTATCATAATATAAATCTATATTACTCAGGATTGATGACATTATATTGAAGGGAATGGGATTCTCATGAGTTTGAGATCTATAAGAAACAAAATAAATATAATTAGTATGTAAAAATGTAGTTTTCTAATGATCATTTTTTCATGAAATAAAACAAATGATGTGATTAATTTGGTAGAAAATAGGAAAACATTAAATAAGGAGGTTTAATGGTAATCAAAATTCCCATATTATGTGATATTTTGAAAAAATAATTATCTATAATGTCATTAATATTATAATATGTACCTAAAATCTGGTGATTTTTTTACACAGTCCTTGAATACATGGAATATGATCAATAATGTAATGAAAATATAGTGGTATGATGTTAAAATTTCAATGATTTCAGACCTTATGCTAGTATGTGTCCATATTTTGTTACCAAGGGTGGATAAAATCTTGATCAAAAGAAAAAAGGCTCGGGAAAATCATTTAGTATTACTACGGTGGATGATAGGACATCAAATGGATTGGAGACAGGTAAAACTGTCAAGTTGGAGTATTGGAGAACAAAGAAGTATAAGATTCTTCATATTTTAAATATTGGGATAATATTTCAAGAAAAGCATGTTTAATATCCAATAATTGTTTATGAAAATATTTTCTGGTATGAAATGGATTATAGTTTACCACGATAATATATATTTTAAAGCCAATAATGTTTTATTCAATGAATTTATAACTCTTATTACATACTAATAATGGTTGAAGTTGATTAATGATGGTAGTTAGAGATATCTAGATCATGTGTTGAAGGAAAATTAACAGTTCTGATTATTAACACCGTAGTTGTAAATGAATTTTTTATTTTTTTATAAAATGATTTTCTTGTTGTTTATTTGGATTGGGAGGTTGAATTTACTATTTATTTAGTGATGGATACTATGACTATTTATAAAACCCTATCGATTGGATAATTTAGAACTTGTGGAATAAAAAAACATGTGCATGAAATTTATGATAAATTTTTCTTTCCCCAATTAACATCACTATGGGTTTCTATTGTTTTATTTTTGAGAAATAATATAATTCCCTGAAACTATGAATTAATTTTAGAGTATCGAATAACATAAATATTAAAAACATGTCTACTTTTCATCATATAAATTATTTTTTTGATCAGATATAGATAGTTTAGTGTTATTCAATAACTGATTTGAGGTCGTGGTGCCATATTCTAATGGTTAAGGTGGATGATATTAGGAAGATAGTATTTAGAATTAAAAATGGGAATTACGAGTTTATAGACACTCAATTTAGGTTATCATATGAATGTAGTATATTTTTTCTTATAATAAATATATTCTTCATTCAACCTGTGGATCATTTTTTGTTTTGATTATAGATTATGTTTTTTTGTATTATAAAATTCTAGTGGAACATGATAGGAACATAAGGATTGTTTTTCAAAATAGTCAATAAAAAAATGTTGAATGTTTAGTAAGAGTGATTATTTTTTCAAAAAAATTCAATTCATTAACATATTGTTTCTATATATAGAATATGTGTTGACCTTGATAATAATATTTGTTTAATAGTATCTAAGATCATCCCTTATCATAGAGTTTTTTAGGATTATTGGGTAATTATAAATTGTATTTTGACAACATTTCTAGGTTAACAAGAATGACTTTCAGGTTTAACATTATAAGACAATGTGATGTTTTTTCATAAATAAGATAAAAATTATTCAGTGCCGTAATTTTGGGCTAATCATAAATAAATGTTTATATTTTCATCTAAATTGATTCTTCATTAAAATAAAATGATTTTATCATTATTCGGGGTAATTATGTATTTTCCACTACTTTACCACAGTTTAAAACTCACTGATTAAATTATTCAACACATGACATAAAAGAAGCAATTTTTTTTTCATTAACAATTATGTGGAATAATTTTTATTATGTTAAATGTGAAGTATATATTGATCAAAAAGTTTAATGTATATATTCATCAAGAAAGAAATAAACTTGAGATAGATAAGATGGATGAAGCAAACAATTTATCGTGATTAAATGATTCATTATCATCCTAGAAAAGAAAAAAATGGTTCACTCTTTATGTCATAAAATTAATTATATTTTTACCATTTTACATTTTGATTTTTAATCAATTGATATTTATTTGGATAATAATTTTCTAGAATTTATATATGTTTGGAATCCTCTATTTTGTTTTTGATTTCAGTGAAATTGACTTTTTGAGAATGAATTAAGTAGGATCATAAGGTTGACTAATTATTTAATATAAATTGATAATCTTATAAGATTATTAATTTTAATAATTTTAATACTAATGAAGAAGTTATTATACAATATGGAAAAATATTATGTCTACATTATTAGTCAAAATTGAGGAAATATTTGTAACTAAATTTCATAGTTAGTTGTTTTTTATTCATTCATGATAAACTATGATATATAGATACATTTGAGAGTGTTTCTTGAGGGATTGAAAAAATAGACTTTGTTGACTTTACTATGATTCTTTTTATTTTTTAAAAGGTTAAAGAATAAAGATAGTTTCTGAAGGGGATATTTCAACAATTTATAGTGCTAGAGTGGATATGGGAGATCATATAATTGGATATAATTTACTTTTTCTGAATACATCTCAAGATAATAATATTATTTGGGTTATTTTTATCGTTTAACTAACTATACACATTTCCACCGAATTATTGATTAAATGTATTCAAATCAGCTTTATTGAATGTGTCTATAAGATATTTTCAATCTACAAGGTATTTGTATCTTTATTATATCATAAGGTGATCCTATCGTCAAATATACTTTTATGAATGGGCATTATAAGTCATTGGGAACTGAATTAAATTTTAATACAACTTTTCAACTTCAATACAATTAACTTTCTGACTTGGAGATTCAAATCATAGAGGATATTCTCCATTATTTATTATTGGATTATTAGTGAAATTGGGATCATAAAATTTCAATAGATTAGTTTTCTTATAATAACATTTTTCAACCAACTATATAAATGAAAACATTATTTTCATTAAACGGAAATTGATTTCAGCCCCTATATTTTTTGGATGATATATGATTATAGTGGTTGATTCAACTAGATTACGTTGAAGAAATATCTAAGAAGCTATAAAATGTTCAAGAGAATATTAAAATAGGTCATAATAGGCGGTATATATAGTAAAATAACAAAAAAAAATATATTTGTTTTTGGGATGTAGACCTGGAATATACAATGATTTATCCATGTAAATTTGTGATGCAATTTTAAAATATATGGATGATGACTCCAAAGGTCATTTGACAAGTTGAAATTTAGGATAATGACATATTAAATTCCTAATATGTGGATTTCCATAGAGCTTATCCTAGGTGAAAAATGTATTTTCTGTCTCAATATGGATGATTTATATACCAAATTCAACTCATGTTTTGACCCCTAATATAGATTAGTGGAAAAATAATCTTCTTTAAGAGTAAAAATTAGTTCAGTTTAATGACCACATAGGGAATGTGTTGCAAATAATAATCTAATTCACTGGGATAAGGATTTATAGACATCCTATATAGTTGAATAGGAATAATGGGAATCTAAAAATTATATGAGCAAAAAAGGCCCCACATATATATTAACTAAATGAAATTTAAAGGAAGAAATTTCAAAATGGGAGGGGGTAGGATGTTGTATCCTAGTAAATAATAGAAATATAAATTTTATTTTTTACTATTATTTATAATTTATAATATAATTTATTAATATAAATAGAAATTAATTTTAAATAAATTATAATAAACACAACCTGAGGTTTTTTGATATCATGAATTTCATGAAAGACTGATTTATACTGAAAAATAATATATTATTATTATTATTATTATTTTATATGGATGTTTTTAGCATATTAATGGAAGAAATGAATTAAAAAAATTTGAAACTATTATAGCATTAATATTGAAAATTGAAATATTTTTTAATATGAATATCAAAATGACTATGTTTGAATTTTTTGTATTTATGTATAATGATTCATTTTTTTGAATAATTTTGGAAAATAATTGAGTATTAATTGAAAACTATATTTTAATTTAATTTATTTATATCGATAAATAATATTGAAAATTTGTTTTAAAATATAATTCCATAAATTTATTTATATTTAAACAATTTAGTTCACTTGAATCAATTTCACATTGAAATTGTATATAAAGTATTTTCAATATTTTTAATCTTTTACATTAAAAAACCACCTTTATCATTTAGCCTACATGATTTATTACAAATATAATTTTTACAATTCTATTATTAGAATTTAAAAAAATGTATTCTAAAATTTTAATCACTGTAATTTATATTTTATTTTACGTAGAACATATGTTCTTTTAAAAAATTATTAGTTAATGTAATTGTTATTAATTATAGCCATTAAGGTAAAAATGTGTTTAGATACTTGTTAAATATGAATCTAAATTTTCCAAATGACCTTTAAACTTGAAAAAACCAAATTGGATAGACATGATTTGAATATATCACCACAGGGATATAGTTTTATTTATTTATGGTGTAATATTATGTATATTAGACCTCCCAATAGTGTTTACCTTTATATGTTTACAACAATGTTCTTCCCCCACCACTATAAAAAAGAACTTAACTTCCCCATATATTCACACATCTCCAACAAAATATTATCAACCAATTCAATTCCAAAATAAGCTGAAAACATTAATACTCTCATTCTAGTGCCTCACATTGGGAGGAAATCTAATGAAACATGCCCTTTGAGAAAAACTAAATTGAGTTACCTATAGAGTATGTTACATTGTTCAACATGAATTCATGTTTTATATGTTTATCAAACCATTCAATTATTCAAATTAAATGATTATATAATATCAGAAGTATCATAAATATAGTGAAATGCTTCAATGTTTACATTTCTACCAACACCCACACACACATCAATCACATGGGAATCGAAATTACCATTCATGTGTTTGACAGACAACCCCCTTGAGAAACAATGTACTTTGTTTTTTGTTTATCACCTCTCGTGGATGTTCATTATAATGACCTCCCTAATTCCAATTTTCCGGAGAGTACAACTAGACATTACTATTCCATAAGAAACACCCACAAGAAGCCAATGTATGGAAATAAATTTCAATGTATTTTAAAGAAATTGGGGAATGATATACACGTTAATTCATAAATACAACATCCCAAAAAACAAAAAACAAACATATCACTATATGATTCCAAAAATAAACTAAGTTAATTTAACAATTCTCTTTCTAACAACCTACCAATGTTTTTTACAACATAAGACATACCAATATCAATGTAAATAGAGAAACTAAGACAAATAAACTGAAAGATAACACAAAAATTTCATGATTCACATGCTCCATGCTATAACATGAGCATGAAGTCTAAAGTATCATGATATGGTGATAAAAAGTGTGATACATTACATTTTCCCATGTCCCAGAAGGTAGAATCTGCAAAAGCACCAATGTTCTAATGTAGGGGTGAGTATATTACTCGTAATATTTTCCCAAATGACTTTAGTATATATGAAAATAAGATATATAAAAGAAAAATTACATAAAATAGTTTATATAACACAATTTTCCAAATTAGAATGTAAAAAAATATAAACAAGATTAAAAATCCTTTGTAATGAAGTGCAACGAAAAGAAAAAAAACTAATTTATGATAAGTTTTTTTCTCGAAAAATAACATATCATGGATAAAAAACCAATTCTTATAATTGTATTGGAAAAAAAATTACATAGTTCACAACACACCCACACATTCATTCTTTGTTCGACAAATACAAACTCATGATCAGTCTCTTATCCAATTACCCAATGTCCCAATGATACATGCCCCATATCTCGGTCCAAAAATATAGTACCCTAGTATTTCATGCCCCCTATTTAGGGTCACATAAAACATGAACCAATACAAATACCAATGTATTCCAACCATTCCAAAAAACCATTTCAAACCATTTCAATAAAATTGTACATTTATTGTAAACCGAAAAATAACCCAATTTCATGAAAACTGATTCTTTTCTAGAAAACAAGATCTTATTATTGAAAACATATACTGAAATCCATGATCCACATTTCCAAATAATCTCAATTTTAAAATACATATTTTTAAACCAAAAACAAAATCACTTTATTCAAGACACCCAATCTTTCAGAATTCTATAATATACCCAACTATAACAAAATACGGCTTCCAAAAATTCATAATCATAAAATTAATGACCAATTCCTCACAAGGGAATCATTTTGAAATAATTAACATCAGTTGTACTAAGTGGTGTCAAAAGGGAAGCCCCCTACATCTATGGGTTTGACAAAACATTACACGGACACATACCGCTAAAGAAAACTAGGTCCATTATTCACATATGCTCCATAAATATCTTCAACTATCATGATCAAGTCCAAATCACAACATATTTTACATCCAAACTCATTGATATACCTATAAAGGATGTGTATCTGAGAGGAAAATAATATTAGAGATGTATATCTAAGTAGTTATAATAAACTGATATTGAATAATGATAAAAGATCTCATACAATAAGAATCCAGGTTCGAAACAACAAGAGAAGAATTTGGATTGACTCAGAATCACATGGGATGTTTTCTTATACATTCAAGGAAGTGAAATCCCATGTTTTCACTTCTTATGAGAAAAAACAATCATCTTAGAGGAAAAAATGTACGAGATCTACATTTTTAGGATCTTATTTAAAACATAAGAACAGTTAGTTCACACGATTAAAAAAACCAATCACTAACTGTGGATTAGCTATTACCTATGAAGTCCCTTGAAATACCAACTCATATGGTCTCCCAAACCATTCCCACACTATGTCAAAGCTCTTTCCCTCAAATATTATCATGTGCATAGTTTCTACTAGGATGCCGACATGGTTTCGATAAACCATGTTCATCCCATGTGCCTCTCCTTTACCCCCAAAACATACTAAATGTTCTCCAAAATCTCCAAACATTACCCTTATACTTTATATAAATAAAAAAAGAGGGTTATGTATTTGAACCCAGGGGTAATACACTCTCCCCACCATCTGTCTTTCTATCCTCGTAAAATTGAAAACCGTTGTTTCTCTGATAGAGTTTTGTCCAATGCTCTTTTATTTACATATCATGTTCCCAAGCCTCATCTTAAATGTTACCATGCAACCATAAAACCAACACATGATTGACACTTTTTCCATGCAATACATTATATTACCTATCCATAATCTCTACAGGGATATGTATCAATGAATCATCTAGATCTAGGTGAATGTGATCCCATATGATCACATAGTCAGGATTAGACTGATACTTTTTCAACTGAGATATGTGGAAGAAATTATGCACTGAACTAATCCGTTGTGTTAATTCCAAATGATATGAATCCTCTCCAACCCTTTCCATTATATTGAACGTATCAATATATCTATGCTAAAAATTTCCTAGCATCTTGAAACGGTGATATCCATGTCCTGGAGAGATCCTCAATAACACATGACCACTCATGGAAAACGACAATGGACTTCAACGATGATCCTCGTAAGATTTTTTATTACTTTGAGCCATATCCATTGTCTTTATAATCAATTATATATTTTTCATTGTTTCATGGAAAAAGATCAGTTGAAGTAGTGATGTTTCATCTGTTTCCACGCAGTATTGTAGAGAATAATAAGGACACCCATACAATGCTTTAGACAGATCTTAATTTCTAATACCTGATAGTTATTACTGTAAGAGAACTCCACTAAGGGTAATTCTCCTCCCACGAGACACGAAAATACATTTGACAAGCCCATAGAATATCTTCTCTCATCTAAATCATCTATTTGGATTTCCAATCTGTCTGAGGATGATATGACGGGATCATATTTGATTGAGTTCCAGGGTAATTATGTAAGGATTTCTAGAAATGAGTTGTGAAGATTATATCTCTATACGAGACTATTTAAACCAGTATGTGAGGACTCTTTACCTCTTCTTAACTATAGATTCTGGAAATTCCTTCCATTGAATTAGTTTTACAAAAGTGAATGAAATGGGCCGACATGGTAAGACTATACACTATTACTAAGATGGAATCATGTTTACGAACCAATCATGGAAAACCTATAACAAAATAAATTAGTATCTTCTCCCATTTCCACACTATAATTAGTAAATACCATAATATACCCGCTGGTCTTTAATTCTCTACCATAATCTGTTGACATGTTTATCACATAGAAATAAAATTGATCGTATTATATTTCATGCCCCTTGCCCAAAAATGTGCCTGCAATGCATTATACATGTTCTATGTTCCTTGATATATAGACCATCATGAATAGTGGTAGGAATGTGGGAGTATACTCAGACAATACATAGGTACAACCATTCAATCTCTAAAATACATAACTGAACTCGCATCATGTTTCCACCCCTCAATAGTATACCCATTGTTTTTTCGGATCTCATAACACATCATTATGCATCAGGGGTTTGTGCCTCTTTGACCATATTTATGAAATTGGGAACAAGCATAGCTAAAATGAAAACTGTAACATCATCTTGGTCGTCACATTTCACATGCACGTCGTCTAGGACCAACATCAACATCCATTAATCTGATGCTTCTTTCACTAACTGTGCATATGAATTTCTACTCAATACATATTCCACCGAATTCCATTTTCATATTATATACATCATGTCAATGTCAAATATTTGGAGATAATCCATCCATCTCCTTTACCTCTAATTCAAATCTCATTGTGAGAAAATGTGTTTCAAACTTTTGTGGTCTGTAAACACATTAAATAACTCAATAAGTAGATAATGTCACAATGTTTTCAAATCATGGACGATGGTTGAAATCTACAAATCGTGTGTTGATTAATTATTCTCCTACTACCTCAACTAACTTGAACCATAAGCTACCACATGGTCTCCATGCTTGAGAACACAACCCAACTCCGATCTGGAAGCATCATATTACACCACATAACCCTATGTTAATTCAATAAAAATCAATATTGGTGTTGATGTAAGACATAAATTAATTTATCTAAAGACTTATGGAATTATTTTCTCCATTGGAATTGTGAATTATTCTTTTTCAAACTAGTCATTAGAGAAATTAGTCTCGAGATATCATGCACAATGCATTGGTAGAAACCAGCTAGACCCAGAAAACATTTTATCTCAAAGAAATTTATTGGTTTCATCAATAAGATTACTTTTTTTCTCTTTTTAGGATAAACAAAAATTATTTTCTTATAAATAAAATTTCCCTGATAAATTAGTTCCTATATCTAAAAATCACACATTGATATTTTGTCATACAAATGGTGATCATTCAAGATTTGTAACATTGTTTCTAGGTGTTCTTCATGGTAAAACCTTATATTTGAATACTCGAAGATTTCATCCACAAACAACCAAACAAAAGGGTACATATATCTCTAAAATATCTGGTTCATCAAATCCATGATGTCTACTAGTTCTTTCTTTAGATTTAATGGCATGAATACATATTAACAGTGGCCATATATATTTCTAAAAACTCTCATTTAAATACTGTTCTTAAAAACATTCAATTTGTGGTATTATGATCGCAATTCAATTTTACAGAACCATTGATCTCCCCTTAATTGATTGAACAGAACATCAATACATAGAAGTGGATATTAATTATTTATCGTATCGTGGATTAGCATACGATAATCAACACTCGTCCAATGAGTTACACCCACCTTCATCACAACAATGATCAGTGTTACATCCTATGATGTAATTGGCCATATGAATACCTTCATTTCCAACTCCTCTTACTACACCTTCAATTCCATAAACTATATAGGTGTCATCCTATAAGATGAAAGTGAAATAGTACTGGTCCCTAAAAGGAGATCTTTCTTAACATGCACTTCCATTAGAGGTTGTAATGATGAGATTTTTTTTGGTGAAATACAACTGGATATTGATCCAAAACTACTGGAAAAATATTTTCCTAGATCACTTCTATTGATTTCAATGTCATAACTACCAAATGATAAGGTATCATTCCAACTATCTTGGCCAAAATCTTTTTTCACCCCTATTTATCATCCTCTCTCCTTATAAGAGATGCTCATTTCCACCATTAGTCATGAATCTAACTATTATCCTATAATAATTTATGTGAGCCTTAATGGTTGAAAACAAATCGATACATAGGATAACATAACATTCATCAATGTCCATGACTGAGAAGTCCCATTTCAGCACATCTCCATCAATAGTAATAGCATATGCTCTACCAAAAAGGATTAACATTATTTTTCCCTGACATGAGTGTGCACTTTAAAAACAGAAGGCATAATTTCCCAAATTAAAAATAGAAAATCAACAACATAAGAAGAAATTAAGGAATGAGTTGCAGTATTATTGAAGATCACTTTCAAAATGGTAGAATTCAATAGAATGGTACATATCACTGTAGATAGTCCATCTTAATCCTTGACAATCATCTGATCAGCTCCGTACAATTGCTTCATCACTGAACTATTCTCCTTTATTATTTATTGAAATTTCCCTGGATGTGGATTCATGTTATTTATAGAATTACCAGGGCTATCTCTTCTCTACTGATGAGACTTATTCAACATTCCTCTCCCTGTTAAAGCATATGATGTATTCGATGTCTGAGAAGTGTCTTATGCACCTCACCATGGTGCACTGCAATAATAGCCGTAAATATTCCACATCTTCTTTCATTTATGAAATTATCTAGGTTTTCCCATATGCTCTCACTTAATGGGGTCAAATGATCAAAATTGAAAATGACCTAGTTTTCTCTTTAGTCGCAGAGGAAGGTTCATTGATATGGTCATCTAATTCTCATTTCCACTCCCACATTGGAAATAGGTGTCTCCATTCCACTTTATCAATGCATTTAAGTTCCCAAAATTCCCTATATGAATCATCATACTTCCTCCCTTAGATACTAAGATTTTGTGTTCTTCAACTATCACACTATTCACAATCTCTTTATAACCAGTAATACAGAGAAGTTCAATCATTGATCCATTCTCCTTCCTTAACCCCTATTCGATGATTTGTGCCATCAAGAATGCAGTTTCCATTAATTATGGTGAAAAGCATATTAAATTCATGAATTTAGCCACAAATTATATGATATAGAGATTATCCTACTTTAGGCTAACAAAGTCTATTATTTTATGGATTTTTAAATTATTAGGAATGAATTGTTTGTTGAACAATTCTGCAAAATACTCATATGATAGGCCTTCTTCCAATTTCACCTACACCGCTAAATCCTACCACATGTGTGCAATATCTTCAAGCATATATGTCCTAATATTGACATTGAGCTTCGATGGTGTGTTAATTAAATTGAAGATATAATTTATCCAACATAGCCTCACCTTCATTTTTCAAGTTCAAAATCACCCCTGATGATTGGTGGATTATTCTTAATGAATTATATGGTATGATATACATGCCATGGATCATTTCTATGGTTCCCCATATCTACATCTTGAAATAAAGGGACAATACATTAGACCTTCTCTTTGTTCACTTGTGGTTTAGGTGCAACCAATATATCTGAAACATATTAGGGTTGGTTTTGACAATGCCTACTAGGTTCTATTTCATAAACAAACAACAGACTCCATCAATCTCTCACTCTAGAAACTGATGGATTAGAATTTTAAATTCTATCACATAAACTATCAAAATATTGTTTTCCTAAAACTACAGTTTTCTATGTTCAACCATTTCTGAAAAATTGAACTATATTTTTGAAAATTAAACCCTTTTCAAAATACGATGTGCATATCTTTTTTTTAAAAATCATTAATTTGAAAAAGAAATTAATACTTTTTCATTAATAATCACTTTTTCAAAACATGAATTATTCATCAAAATGATGTATTCCATCCTAGAGTGATACCATATCTCTATATTTCATGTCATGCTAGTATTATTAGATAAGCCTTTGACAATGAGGTTTCAAAAAATTATATGAGTCCAAAAACACTTATGTACCCAACTATATGGTAAATTAATGTTCAGAATAAAAGGGTAAGATATGTACTTTAATGTAATACATTTCATTCTCTAAAAATCCTACTCCTTTCTAAGATTCCAACCCAAGGATTAGAAAAGAATTAATTTCACATTCAAGACAAATACAATGATGTTTACTTGATAAGAAAGGACCCAACAAGATGATACGATTTGTAATGAACCTCTAATTCCCATTGGCTTGAGACTACAATTAACCATTACTGGGCCAGAAGAGACATCCCCAAGTCTCCAAAGGCTTGAAATAAATGAAAAATGATTTAATGTAATATGGGGGAAGATTTTTAATTTAATATCTAATAATATAAACATGAAAAAACAACAAAAAACATATCACTATATAATTCATGGAATAAACAAAGTTATTTTAATCATTATATTTATAACAACCAACCATAGTATGTTATAGCTGAAGAAAAAGTAATATCAAAGTAAATCTAAAAGATGAAAAATTAAATCCAAGACAACAACGAAAGACCAATATCCATAAACTCCATGATCCAGTAGTAACAATTAGTCCATAGTATCATGATGTGGTGATAAAGAAGTGTGATACATTACATTTTCCATATCCCTGGAAGGTATAATCTGCCAAAGCACCAAAGATCCAAAGTAGGGGTAGGTATATAACATTTTAGGTTTTCCCCAATAAAATCCCCATGAATTACACAAGGATATAATGGTTACATGTTATAAAAAATAGTTTACATAATACAATTTACGAAATCATATTATAACAAAATGTAAACAAGATTGAAACACAATAACAACCAAGTTTAATCAAATCTAAATGAACCAATATATAATTAGTTATTTTCGAGAAAACAAATATTCAAGGCTTAAATACCAATTCATAAAATCATGTTTGCATTCTCATTCCATTGTTCACACCACACACATAAATTAATTCTTTTTTCAACAGTTCCATACACTAGAGTGGTCTCTCATCTAATTAACATGAGTCCCATTGATATGCACCCCAATCCTAGGTCATGTACCTTTTACCCCAATGGTACACGTACCTTATTAAAGGGCATGTCACACAAGAACTCACACAAAACCCAATGAACACCAAACTATTCCAAATAACCATTTCATACCATTTTAATAAAACTGGACATTTATTAAATTCCAAATAATAAACCAATTTCAAAACAACCATTTAGTTTTAGTAAAACATGCCATTTTTATTTAAAAAATATACTCAAATCAGTGTTCCACAACTCCCAAAAAATCTCCATTTTAAAATCCATATTTTAAAACCAAGAAAAAAATCACTTTATTACAATAACCAATTTTCCATATTTCTACAATTTACCAAACCATCATATAAAAAAACTTCCACAAATTCATTACTATCCAATTCAAGATCAATTGATCACATAGAAATCAATTTGATAGCATTCTCATCAGTTCAACTAACTGGAGTTGACCGGGAATCCCCATACATCAATAGGTTTGACGAAACATGACACATACTAAGATTGATTAAGAAAATTGGGCCGATTCTTCATGAAAACACCATTGATATATTTTCCAAGAATGAATAAGACCAAATCTCTACTTATTTCACATCTCTAATGATTGATCTACCCATAACATCTGTGGATTTGAAAAACCAAGAAGAGAAGAGATATTGATATATGTTGATCTATGAATCTAATCAATAATGATGAAGAAAGTTCACATTCCTCAAGAGTATGGGTTCGAAACTCCAATGGATTCCTTCAGATTGAATCCAAATCATTTGGTTGAGGTTGTTCTACCTTAAAGGAAGAAAAATCCCATGTTATGGCCGCTTGGGATAAAAAACGAACAACAAAGATGCATTTAAATTTAAGAACCTCTTTTTTATGGTCTTACATAAACCTCATCAATAGTTAGTTACACGGTTAGACAAACTATTCAATAACCATATATTGGATACTACCTATATAGACCCCCACATAACCTCCTTGAACGGTCTCCCAATCTATACACACACCATTCCGAAGCTATCTACCTGAAATAATCTCTTTCACATGGTTTCTACATCAATGTCCACACTGTTTGGATAAACATTGAGTATCCCATGTGCCTATCATTTATCCCCCAAAACATTATTAAAGATCTCCAAACACTCCCAAATTTACCCTTTATAATTTATATCCTTAAAACCCAATGAATGGGCTATGTATAAGAAATAAAGTGTAGTAAAATAATTATGATGGAAATATTGTTTTCATATGATATATATTATATTTATAACGAAATAATACTAATATAATTTTTATATGACACATATCATCATGCATTATACTTTGTCGGAGTATGATAACATCGTTTGTGGAAATGTGGACTACTGCCTCTTCAATGCGATATCATACATTCACACATTACATGGATTGTATTAAGGATTAATTTAATATTAATATGTTACATAAATAGAATATAAAATATATTCATGACATAATTTAATTTCTATAAATATAATCTATCATTTTCATTATTTCCCTTTTCACACAAAAAAAATTATAACATTATTCATTGACATATACGGTAGCCTTACTTAGATAAATGTAATTCCATTTACATAACATGAATTCAATATATATGTATAAATGATTAATTAACATGTTTTATATCATATATTTAATATTTTAGAAATATAAATAGTAATTACAATTTTTCTATAATGATCATTTAGAAATAAGAACATTCCACAAATTTACGTATGGTCTGCCATCTCCAAGATTGTAACATTGGTTAATTTTTTATAATCGTCATTCATGATTGGTATTAAATTAATAATTAAAATATAATTATGTTAAATATGACGTTATTTTGTTTCAAATCTAGTTATATTTATGACACTATTGAACATAGTTGATCTACTAAATTCATTTTTGAAAGAAACGTAATATAAAAAGTCAACACCCTAGAAAAATGTAATATTCTATATTTCTGTACAATGAAATGTAATAAGTGAAATAATATTATTTATTAAAATGAAAAAACATATGAGGAAATTAATTAATTAACATATGTTTCGTACTTATAAAACTAATAACACATGTGACAATTTAGAATCAAGGTAAATGATTTCATCTCATTCTTCATTCATTGAGGATTGGTTTGATGTTAGAGAAAAAAATAATTTTATGTGTTGTATATACATTTCATTTGAAAAATAAAATCATAAATTTAAATATTCTCCTTAAATTTAATTTTTTGGTTAAATTTTATTCATTTATTATGATTACCACTTAAATGTTCAATGTGGTATGGAACACATTGAATGTTTAAAAATTTAATTTCAAAATACTTTTCTCCATTTAAATATTCATAATATTGTTTTAAAATTTTATTTATATGAAAAAAATGATTAAAAATGGGAAATTTTTAAATATTTATTATATAATTCAATTTTATTTGATTGAAAAAATTTTATATGTTTTATATTGAAGGTTATGTTAAATAAAAAAAATGAATTTTATATTATTTAGATACACCAAGACAAAAAAAATTTCTACCTCTATAACTATTAATTTATTTCTATATTTAAATTAAATATTGCATGTTTTGTTAAATGAAAATAAATATTTCTCTTTTTGGGTATTTTTTATTGTAAATTTGTTTTGAAAGCGTATTAATTATTTCAATGATAAGAAATGTTTTATTATTAGTGAAAAATAAATATTATGAATGAATTGATAAAAATTTCAATCTTTTATTTGTTATTATAATTTAATTTTGGTTGAAAATGTGATGAGTGGTTTAGTGACAAAAAAATGATGGGTGGTTTTGTGATAACTCAATTAAGGGTGGTTTCATTATAAACTAATGATGGGTTGGTCAACAGTATCCCTCAAATGAATTCGTTATGTAATTCATCCATTTGGATATTCAATTTGTAATATTGAAAAGTAAAAAGTCGACCATGGGGTTATTCCATTTATAATAGTTAAAAGTATAATAATGTCTCTATATACCGTAAAGTGTTTTCTATTTTTTTATGGATTATATGTAAATGTTATGGTTGAAAATAGGTTAATCAATTATATTATAATAAAATTAATATATTATCTACTTCTTAATGGTGGAAATTATAAATTTATGATAATATTCTTGGGGGTTTTAATTTAATCAATGGACTAAAAATTTCATTATATTTATATCACACAATAATCTTTTATGATTATCCCACGTTTTATAATTTTTATCCCTATACTTATTGATTATTTTTGGATTGGAAGAATTCATGTTGAAATTTTTGAAGAGATTTTAAAAAAGAGATCATGATTTAAATCAATAGTTTTTCAATATAAGAAAATGGATGCTTCTTAGAGGTGTAAATATTTTATTTTATCATTTTTATATAATATTTATGGATTAAATAATTGAAACACTAAACCTAAAAATATCTTCAAAGGGTATTAAGATAAATTCTTGATTTACATTAAACATAATGTAATGTTTCAATGTCTAGTCTGTGTAAATTATAATTTTATTCTCATTGGTATTTAAATCATGAAATTAAATATTAAAATGAAAATATTATCTTATTTATAATTTTAATGGATAATTTTTCAATTATTGTTTATATTTTTTAAATATTTATTTTAAATAAACCATGATTATTTTTAAAAATAATTTATTAAAAATATAGTGTTTATATTTATTATTATATACATGTTATAAATTGAATCATATTATTACATTCATTTTCAAAAATAATTTTTGACATAAATTTTTTTTATACTTCACAATTTTAATGGATGTTCATTCCTTCTTAATAATTTGGTTGTTTAACCTCTTTGAAGTGTTTCCCATTCACATAAAAATTAAATATTTTCAACATAAATGTATTTTCAATGCTTTTATAACAATTTATTTTATTCTCAAAAAACCTAGTTTTTGCAGAATACATTTTTTTTGAATTCATAGTAATCTTATATATCTATTTAAATAAGTGACCATTAACTATATTGTATAATAATAAATTATTATGGAAAAAATAATAATTAATAATTTATTTTTTCTTTCCATATCCACATTCATTATTCCCAAGAAAAACATAATCCCAAAGACAATTTCCATTTATACATTTGGGGTTTTACTAGTATTGTTAATTTATTTATTGTGGAATTCATATTATTTCATATTCGATTATCAATGTTGAAATTTTTTTATAAGTACTATTACTAATTAATTAAATTGTTCATTTAATACATGTGCAATGAATAAGATGTGAGGTTACAGGTGGGCGCAATTTATAGGTTTCTACTAAATGTGTTGATATGTTTCTTGATAAAAACAAGTTAGCTAGCCTCATAAAATAGATATATTAGTATACCTACCAATATTTAATCTTATAATTTAACAAATACATTATATATACATTTTTCAATATAATTTATTTAGGTAAAAACAAATTCAATAGTATCATTGAGAATTATACATTATTATTTTCCATGGATGTGTTTTTTCTCAGGTTATTTATTAATTGGACGATGTTTTCAGTTATCAAAATTTCTATATTTTTTAATCATTATTTAAAAATTATTGCATCGACTATAAAAAATAATTATTAATAATTGTAGGTAACAATTATTTTGTTTTACTTTCCACTTTTTATGAATAAAGACTCTATGAATTATTATTAAGGAAAAAAAATATTTACCTTTACAATGTTTTACGTATAATTAACAATGTGAAATGCGATTTTTGTATTTATCTTGTTCTTAAAGACTTCTAAACTAGTTGGTTTAAGGTGTAGTTTTATATTGGGTTATATACTTGTCTAATATGGAAGTCAGCATCTATGAATTACTAGAGTATGTTTTTTTTTCATTATTAATACATGATATTTTTCATCTTGGTTAATGTCCCATTATATGTGTAATTATTACATTATTTATAAGAATTTCATGATTCCTATTTTTTCTAAGAAACTCCAACCTAAATTAATAATTCAAATATGATGGGTATATATTCATAGGTTGGCCACTCAAGAGATAGTTATTCTAAAATATGTGACTTTATTTATATACATGCTCATGGATTAGTGTGGTTTTATAGTATTGGGCATCATCCACATAATATTATTATAGTAGCATGTCTCAGGAAGTTATTATCAAATTGGAGTTTTCTTCATGAATAATTACAACACAACTAAAAATTATTTTTATTTAATTATGAATATAAAATATGTTTTCTCTATATATAAATACCCCAATATATGGGGAATTATTAATAACATTAATCAAATTTGAAAAATGATTTAAATACCCATACAATTCTATTATTTCTATAATTATATAAGTCCATTAACATACTATGTCCATAAAAATGGAATAAAAAATTACACAACTAATAATGCAATGTTAAATTCGATAATCAAGTTAATTATTCCTCGATATGTTAAATTATATTTAAAAAAACTATATAAAAACTAATCAAATAATAATTTATTCAATTTATAAATTATATTTTAAATTAACCAACTCTCCAAAAAATATAATTTACAAAAAATAATAAATTATATTATGAATAGTTAATCAATATAATTAAGTAAAAATAATATTTGAATTATTTTATCACACCCAAAATTATAATAAATTACAATGGATAAAATTATAATGAATTTATATACAATGAATGTCATAATTATTAAATATATAAATACTCAAAATTTAAGAAAAAATAATTACCCATTAATGAATGTTTACAATGAATCAATTTTATCTTAAGATCACTCCTCCACTAACATTTTGTCTACTGTTATTTCCTTAAATCCTTCCAAAAAATTTATAATACAAAAAAACACGAATTATTCCGTCCTCAATAAAAAAATTGTTTATAAAGAGAAATATCTATTCCTTGTATTTATGTGTTATACCAGATTATAACAAATATATCCGATTTCTTAATAGTATATTAACGAGTTCTAAAAAGTTATATTCTAAATGGTTGTTCTATTTTAAGGGTCTATATTATTTTGAATTGAAAAAATTAGTTTCTAAATGAAGAGTTTCTATCTCTAAACAACAGTACATGTTACATTAATAGATTTTTTAAAAAATTATATCACCTAAATATGATTTCTTAATAATTAATAACATCAAAAAAATATCCCCTCTATTCAATATATAGATCATAGTCAGATACACAGGATTTTACAGGATGAACCATCATTATTTAATTTATAATAATTTTTTATTCATATATATATATATATATCATATTTTTTCATAGATAATAATTTATAATCATATATTTCAATTACTAATATAATCAATTACTACACTAAAAAAGATAAATGGCTTCTTAGACACATCTTCAAAAAGAAATCATTATCACCAGAATTAATAAGGTTACACCTACTTCCTTACACAAAGTTGAACGTACCACCTAATATTCATAAATTAGATATGTTATTAAGTATTAACATAATTTTTAATGTGGATAAATTAATTTTTTTAGTGATAATCAATATATATATGACTGTAAAACTTCAAGGTGGCTAGGATAATAGAGTTTGTATGGAATTTCTCTAATATATTATCCCACATATTTTACATACAACACAAAAACCATATATCCTCTTACATCAATAGTTGAATATTAATATTTCACTAATGACCCTATCAGCTATATAATTATATTAAATGGATTTTAATTTCCTGTTATCTTAAAATATATCATTGTATATGTATTAAATATAACTCAGACTATGAGTTTATACTTTCGTAACTCCTTCCCTATATACATACATAAATAATATTCAATGATAGTTGAATTAAAGCCATCATTATATATCATCTATACTAAATAATATTAAAATGTGTGACATCATAAATAATATAATGGTATATTGATAAAAAATTAAATCATCTTAATATAAATTGTCATCTCAATAAAACACAAAAATGTAAAATTTTTTTTAAAAATATAAACATTCAATAAATATGGATTATTTAGCACACAATAATCAAATTATACACCATTTATATTTATTACTGCAAGAAAATATAATTATAATATAAAACGTGTTATGATTTATTATAATATTTTAGTTATCTCTGTGGAATTGTTGTGTTATACTCATAAGGTTTTCTAATAATTATATATTAATCATCTATATATTATTGTATAATAATTTTGAAATTAATTTAATGTAAATAAAAAATTAATAGTGGGGATTTAAAATAATTCACAAATCATTCCAAATTGGGGTCATGGTTTTTTAAATACTTATGACATGGTAATTGTAGTGGTTATCCATAATAAGAGGGGTGATTTTGTTTCAATGACAAAAAAAAATTAATGTATTTTCATTAATTTTACATATGTATAAAATAGAGGTTGATGAGACATGGAAAAATCATTATAACCCACAATGAAATTATATAGTAAAGTAATGAAGGGATATAATTAGTAAAAAATGGTCTTACCTATATTTAATTCTATAACATTATAAAGGATTTTCAATTTGATCTTTTATAGGTATATGATATTATATAGGTCTAATGAGAACATATTCCAATAGTATTACCATAATTTAATCTGATATTTTTTCTCCAGCTAGGGATGGTTTAAATGGATCAATATTTACTTTCAAATATTTTGTGAAATTTGGGATATTTTTAAATTTAATTTGAAAAGTGATAATGATTTATATTGATCATTTTCCCACATTTGTATAGCTACAAATGTAATTCAACATTTCATAGCTCATGAATGTTCATTCTTTTTTTATAATTTGAATAATATTTCCACCTTTAGTGTATTAATATATTTATCTTTTTAAATTTCTAAAAATTATAATAATTTAAATGAAAAATAAATTCAAAAATGTTATAGAAGAGTTTTTATTATAGAAAAATTCTAAAAAAACTAATTCTAGAAAAATATTTATTACTAAGGCTTTTTCATCCTTAGTATCATTCTCAATATTGGATTACTATTGAATGATTTTATTACAGGATGGTAGTGGGGAAAATATATTTTCAATAAAAGAAGATAGCCCTTTTATATTTTTTTTATAGAATGAAAATAAAACACTAAATAAACATCATTAAAATAAGGATGGATAATTTTCTAGTGATTTTTGGAAAATATTAGAGAAGGGAAATCATTTTTTGATCACACATATATAATTATTCAATAACAATATATTGTTACTTCATTAAAAAATATATAGAAATAGTGAAAATATGTTGTATAGACGGATAACCAATGATTGATTCCACCTCTTTAATGTGTAATTAAGAAAGGAACATTTGAAAATCCTCCCATTTTCATTCTTCCTCTTCTTTTGTAGACATTTCTATATATAATCTTATATATTTGTGTTTAAAATTGTTATAAATTTATTTTATTTCTCGTATTTTCTTAGAATCTTGATTAGTTTTAGTTTAAATGTAATGGGCTTTGGATTTTTTATTTTAAATCATATGAAAGTTTTTCATATTAATTTTAATAGATTTATGTTCTGTGAAATTGATGTTAAATTATTTCCTTATGGATGAAAAAATTCATCCTCTATTACACTTGGGTGAATAATAGGTTTATCACTTATTTTCCATAAAATTTTTACCAATGACACATTTAGAATATATATTGTTGTGTTTTAAATTTCAGGTTATATTTGTATCCCGAGGATTAATATTTATTTTTTAAAAAATAGTGATAATGCAATAATTTATACAATCCTTTAGTGAAGAATGTTCACAAAGTGATATTTATTATTTATAGAATAAATATATAAAAATATTAAATAATAGATAAAGTAAATCAAATACTCCAAAAATTATTACAATTCATAAAATACAATAGAGTGATTACTAGATTCACTAATGATTATTCTACATGATGGGAAAATGCCATAATCGTAACTAGAATAGATTTTTTTTTAAATTGTAAAATGTTTATTTGGAATTTATATATAGACATTGTGTATAAGGGAAATCAAATAAATCAAAATTCTATCAACTTATAATTATTTCTTATTTTGTAAGATTTATACAACATAATAAATTTATGTTTTTGTGTGTGTGTTAGTCAAATGAAGGTGTGAAAATAAAATATTCAACGTTGAATAATAGAAATAAATATTATTAATAATTTACTAGTGAGGTATTAGAATATAATATTATTCTTCCATCAAAGTACTCATCCCATTCCAATAGAATGATCCCTAATTAGAATATAGGCCTAATGTGACAACCCTACTCTTAATTTCATACTTAAACATGATTTATTACATAAAAATCACTTTATACAACATAAAAGATTGAGGGATATAATGTATTTGGGGTTTAGGATATTTACATAACAACTTTATACATGAAATACAACATTTTTATTGAAAATGTCCTTTACATGACCACTATATTCTCTTTTACTAAGTATTGCATGGGATAACCTTAGGACATGCATACGAAAATGGTGAGCTATAATGCCAAGTAAGGGAATACAAATGGAATGACATTATAGATAAAATACATGTTAGGCAATAGTCATATCAATGGATCACAAGAGGAACATGGACGTAAAGTCGTGAAAAAGAATGATAATCATAACATGAAAATGTGGAAACAACACTTAACATAGAATAAGAATTAGTCAACGCACATGGAACATGGTGCCTGAGTAAACAATCATAGCACATGAAGCACGAGTAAACCCTCATTGTACTAGAATTACTATGAGTCAACACTCATTTCACATGATTTATCCTGATAATATATTTTACCCATTGCATTGGAGCGCTATCAGAGCACACCCTTCGTAAACATTTCATTTCATACATAACTATGCCACATGGATCATAAAACATAGAATAATTAATCATCATTTACTCAAAGATAAAGGTATTTGGAATAAATACATGAGGCTTTGTAATAAATAAGTAATTTCAATAATGGTGAATACCCTTGATATGGAATTGGTCATGGTATTCATTACACAATAACATTGTCTTGCAAAATCGTAGTGATATTTCAGGTACATAACGACGCGGAATAAGAACACATAAAAATCGTCGATGATAGAGAACGAGATGTATCATAATATTTACCTGAAATTGAATGTAAAGGGTTAATATAGATACATGTCCCAACAAATGTAATGGAATATAGATTCATAACCAAAAAGAATTTCTTGGATGTAAAAGAGGGGAGAGAAATCCCTGATGGAATTTCGGCATGGTAACAGTTGTACATTGGTGGAATTATTGAGAGAGAAAGAGGTCTCCTATAATCCAGAAATAAATAAGGATGTATGGGAGATATGAAAAATCATACCCTAACATTTTTAGTTGAGAACAAAAAGGTATAAAAACATAAAGAAAATTTGAAAAAAATGAGGAATGAAGAAATCCCTTACTTCGAAATGTGATACCAATGGTATGTGAGAGGGTTGAGAGAGGCTTCTTGAGAGCTTGGGGCACCTTGGAATAATTCTAGAGATAGGAGGACCGAGGTTGGACAAACTCAAATGTATTTGAATGAAGAGGAAGTGGGAGCTTTTGTGGGTTAATTTTGTAAAGGAGAGGGAATTCTTTATTATTTAGGTTGGGTTCACCACACATTAAAGTAATCAATATCCCAAACCAGACCATGGTTTTTCCCATGGATTTGTCCAAATGGGATTGGGAAAAAATAATTTACATGTCCAATGGCTGATATTCTAAAAATATTTGGGTTGTTTATGTGGAGGTGAGTCACACTATCAAAGAAATTCATTTAAAAAGTGAAAATGTTTTATAACTCTTGGTGGGTCCACTAATGTTTTGTAAAATAAATAAAACAAAACCTAAAAAATTATTTTAATGTTAAAAATTATATTGGCCAAATATAAATTTTATATTATTCTATTACATCACTATTGGGTCATTATAATGTCAAAAAACACATTTTATATTTAAACTGTATTTAATTTTTACCCCAAAATTCAACTATCTCAGAAAATTCTGTGAAATTCACCATTGGATAACTTCAACATCCTGATTGAAAAAATAATATTAATTTTATCTAAATATTTTTATTATTATTTGAATATTTACTTTTATAATAAAAACCGACATTTATGGAAAATTCATGGGTTTTGACAAAAACACCTTTTATACGTTCAAAAAAATTACAATCGAATTCATTAAAATTATATGAACTATTATATTTAATAAAAAAGTAATTTAATAATACTAATAATATTTTATTAGAATATTATTTAATTAAAAAATCTATTAATTCATAAAAATATATTTCATAGTTGAATTATAATTAAAAATATTATTTGTTCTTTACAAACTATAAACAAAGTAACAATAATAAAATGGATTCACATTATTTACACAAAAAAATGTATATTGTCATAGTGCTAGGGTCTTGATACATAGCCCCTTATAACACCCTCATAAGTCCAAAGGGTATGGTTTTTGATGATGACATACTCTTTGGGTTGCTGAGATAACATCGCTTGGGTATTATTTTCTATTAACTTCCACTTATCCCGTAGTAGGTTCCACTCAAGCATATCATGTTCGAGATGGGATTGGGTTGGGTCAAGAAAAATCACAATGAAACCACCTCTTTTCCGAGGTCTGAAAAACGGGCTTCGTACATAGCCAGTCTACTGGATTAGGCCATCGCTTACTTTTTCAGAGTAAATTGGATTTATTAATGCCCTATATTTATACTAATCATGTGATCACTATTCAATAGCTAGATTACAAACGACCTCAATTATTAATAGTATTTTAAAATCCAGAAACACAAAACCAATGATGTTCACATTTTATATCACCATATTAAGACATTTAATTAGATCAAGAGGAATTTTTATTAATGAATGTTAGGGTTGTTAAAATCATCCCACCTTAAGAAATTTAACCCTCAAAATTTCCTTTTCCACACTAAAATGGATATGGGTAACTTTTCTTCATCACTTCCTATGATTCCAATGTTGCCTCTTAAAACATGTGGTTTTTCCACAACACCTTGATGAGGGGAATTATCTTATTTTTATAAATGTTACTATATGATATAAGATCTTCACTGGTTACTCCACATAATAAAGATCATAATCTAACTGTACTGCATTTGAAGAGAGTACATTTGAAGAGTCTGGTAAGTACTACTATAAGAGGGATACATGAAAGACATCATTTACTTTTGCCATTGTAGGTATAAGTGCTAGTTGATATGCCACAACCCCAACATGATCAAGAATATTGAAGGGGCCAACATACCTATGACATAACATCCATTTCCTTCCAATCCACATGAAATTATTCCACAATGATATGCATATAAGTACCATGTCTCCAACATTAAACTCAAGGTCTCGTTGACGGTTATCTACATAACTATTCTGTCGTCTCTGGGCTGCCATAATATGATACTGAATGGTTTTCCACTTCTCAACCATTTCTTCTACCATTTCTAGTCCTAGTATCTTACACTCACCGACTTCATCCCAACATGATGGTGTTCTACACCTCTTCCCATACAGGGCTTCATAACGTTCCATTTAGATGCTAGAGTGGAAACTGTTATGGTAGGAAAAATGAACCTGTGGAAGATGTTGGTCCCACCATTCTTTGATGTCCATAGAACAGGATCTTAATATGTTTTCTAGTGTCTGAATCATTCGCTCAGATTTGAAATCTGTTTGAGGATGATAGACTGTACTGATGTTCAATTTTGAATCTAGAGCATGTTGAAGACTCTTCCAAAACATAGAGGTTAGTATTGGATCTCGATCATATACAATAGATAGTGGTACTCCAGGAATCCTTACCACATCCTTGATATGTATATGTGCTAGTTGATCTAATGACAAATCCTCCAAAATTGAAATAAAGTGTTCAATATTTGTTAGATGATCCCCACAACCCAGATTTCGTTGTTTCCATTTGATGACTTCAGATGTCCAGTGACAACGTCTATGGTGATGTTATCCCATTTCCATGTTGGTATGTGGAATGGGTGCATCATCTGCTTAGTTGTTTGCCTCACTGCCTTCAATTGCTGACGCACCATGCACTTTGACTAATACTCAGCGATCTCCTTCATCATATTATCACACCAATAAGGCTCTCGGTGATATCGATACATCATTTTGTTTCCTAGGTGAATAGAGAAATTTGAAATATGTGCATCATCCCAAAGTTTCTTCCTCATCTCTGGACTTGATGGAACACATAGTCTTTTCCCAAATCTCACAATTCCTTCTTCATTAACATTGAAGTCAAAGGAATTCCCTTTTCTAATTGCTTCCAATTTCTTCTGAATTCCAACATCATCCTTTAACCTTTCCAAAATATACGGTTATATAATAATTTTTAAAGTATTGATGATGTTCCCTTCTTTATGATTACCATATCCATCTTCATAACATCTAAAAATATTGGATCCTTCTAAATTCACAATAAAGATATAATCTCTAGTTTTTTTTACTTATTGTATCCACCATCTTGTTTGCTTCCCGTATGTAGTAAGTGATTGAGAAGTCATAGTCATTGATAAACTCTAACCATTTTCATTGGAGCATGATCATCTCCTTCTATGTTAATATATACTTGATGATTTTTTTGTCTGTATATATTTCACACTTCATCCCAAAGAGATAATTCTGCCAAAGTTTTAAGGTGAAGATCACTACAGCCAACTCACGATAATGGTTTGGGTAATTATACTCATAAACATTCAATTTCCTTGAATCATAGGCAATGGAAATTTGATTTTTCATCAACACAGAGGCGAATCCCTTCTTCAAAGCATCACATAATACCACATAATGTTATCCAGTTGTAGGTAAAGTGAGAACGAGCATAGTGATAACCCTACTTTTCAACTACTTAATGCTCTCTTCACTTTCACCACTCCAAGAAAACATTACTACTTTCTATGAAAGCATGGTAAGAGGGTTTCACAATTGTGATAAATTTCTCACAAGTCGTCGATAATATTCAGCTAACCCCCAGAAGCTACGGATATATGTTACCGATGTCGGCCTGGTCCACCCCTCAATTGCAGCTAACATGGAGGTATCCACATATATCCCAGTACTTGTGATTATATGGCCCAAGAATGAGACCTCCTTCATTCAAAACTCACACTTGATGTATATTTCATAGATATTCTCCTTTCATAAGGTCTCTAGTATTGTTCAAAGATTATCCTCATGATCCTCCGTGGTTTTTGATTATACGAGAATATCATCAATAAATACTACCACAAATTTGTCAAGATAATATCTAAAGACACTATTCATCTTGTCCATGACGATTTATGGAGCATTAGTGAGTTTAAAAGGCAATACAATGAATTCATAGTGCCTGTATCTTGTACGAAAAATAGTCTTGGGGATATCATTATTCTTCACCATTAAATGATAATATCCCAACTGTAAATCCACCGTGGAGAAGTATTGTGCTCCATGAAGCTGATAGATCAAGTCATAAATTCATGGGATGGGATAATTTTTCATCATCTGCATTTTTTATGATCACGATAATCGATGAAAAGGTGCATTGACCCATCCTTCTTATTAATGATGAGGACTGGTGAACCCCATGGTGAAACACTTGGGAGTATAAACCTTTTTTTGGATCATCCTATATTTGTTTCATTAGATCCTCAAGCTCTACAAAAACCATTATATATGAAGTCTTGGATATTGTCAATTCCCCAGGTATAAGATCAATTGAGAATTCATCATCTGTTATTGGAGGATGAACATGAAATTCATCAGAAAACACTTCAGCGAATTCCCCCATAATAGGCTTGTCTTCAAGGATTGTGGCCTCCTTAGTCTCAATCATTTGAGCCAGATACACATGCTCATAGGGTGTAATATCAATTCTTTAGATGATGGAGCTAAAGATGTTTAATCTTCCTCCTTGAACTTATAAATAATTGGGGGTTGATTCTCTACAAATAGAGTTATTTCCCTATCACAACAATTTATGTTGGCTCTATATAAGAAAAGACAATTCTTGCTATGAATTGTATCCAATTCTACCAGAGGGAGTATGACGAGGTTTTCTGAGAAATTAAATCCACAAATTATGATAAGGGGGGAGTTATATTCATGGGATGTAATGATTTCCCCATTTTCCATACTCACCAACATCTTCACTTCCATGATTTGTAGTGGTGTTTAGATTGTTATACTAAACTTTAAGGATATAAAAAATTTTATAAACCTGGAATCAAAAATTGTTTTTGCTATTTTTAAATGAATAACTAGCGTACCTATCAGCACATTTTTTTTGGGGATCACCTCGGTAGTATTGATGGAAAAATCTCTCCCTTTCTATATTGGTGGTGGTTGGTTGCCTCTGAAAACATTTGTCTTAGGGTACTAGATTGCAATGTTCCCATGTTCATTGTAGTTGAAGAAATGAAAAATGAATTTAGGGTCAAGTAGAGCATTCCTCTCCTCTATTATAGCTGTGGTTTTTTCTTAATGATAGTTAATAGCCAGGTTCCCTTCTCTTCTACACATAAAGCATTTCATGATCACCTTTATGAAATTTATGAGGTTCTTCTTTCTGCACATTTTGCAAGTGGGGTGCTGGATCTTCTTAGCACCGTTGTATTTATCCATTAGACCACAAGCATTTAATTCCATCTTATTCTTTTCCCCATGATTTCCCTAAGATTATCCAATCTCAATTTCAACCATAAGGGCACGTCAGAAAATTTCTTCATAGCTGTCAAAGTCACGGATTGTCAGTGCTTTCTACAGGCTAGGTTTTAGCCCACCAAAGAAGTGGCCAACCATTCATTATAGGGTAACGAGAAAGCCATATGTGTATCATAAAATACTTTTGATGTTTGACTCTTAAACTCTGATAGGTACTTCGTCATTTGGTTGAGGGAAACGAAGTCCCTATCCATATCAAGCCAAAGGATGCGGGGAAAATATTTATCAAAAAACATCTTTTATAAATCATTACTTTCCAAGGCCTCAATATCCACCTCAGGCATTGTATTTTTTATCAATGTACACCATTGATCTGTTTCATCATCCATAAGATAATCATCCAGGAGAACCATCTCTTGTTCATAACATTGAAGGATGGAGATGATCTTTTCAATGGAGTTGATCCATTATTCGTCGATTAAGGGATCAAATGATCCATTAAATTTATGAGGCACTTGTATCATGAAGCTCTTAATAGCAACCTTTTTTTGGGTGTTGAACGTTCCTCTTGACCCATGTTTCTATTTAATTTTTGAGTTTTCAGAGAGTGAAGCATGAAAAGGTCCATTATTCCCGCTACCATCAGATTGGAAATCTCATTAGCACAGTCATCACATGGATCGTCTCATCAGTTTTCAGTCCATGTCCTTTTATTACCGGCCATTAAATGGAATAAATGGAAAGTTAAGGATAACACATAAAGGGTAATATATGGAAAAAACTGATGACTTATTAATAAATTTTATTTCATTAACATATTAATCGATATGCTTTAATCTATGATACTTATGATCAAATTTCTAACATATATTCTTTGGGTCATTTTTTTTATTTCCCCTAATAAGGGTTCATACTATAATTTTTCATTTACCAAAGCATATCTCTTGGGAGTGTCATGACTGAGAGTGCAGCAAAGCCCATTGTCATGTACCGAGATATCCTGGGTCAAGACCAAAACATTTTGTAAGAGTTTTCACCCGTTGGTACATCTGTTCCAGAGCCGCCTCTACCTACTCATATCCATATATGGATGTATTTTCTTGATACAGCACGTACCCAATACCCACAAAAACATAGCGATGTTTTTATTATACGTAGTCTTTTCTCTAAGGATTCACTAGGGTTTTCTAATCCAAATCCCAAAAATAACTAAACCTATCATCTGATATAAACTATGATAACCCTTATCATTATTTAATACTTAAACATGATTTATTACATAATATTCACTTGATAAAACTTATAAGATCCATAGGAAAAGTGTCTTTGGGGATATGGATCATTACATAACAACTTAAAATAAGAAATAAAACATATTTATTAAAAACATAATTTACATGAACACTACATTCCTTATTACTTATAATTTCTTGGGATAAACTAAGGACATGCATAATGAAAAGGGTGAGAAATAAAGCCCAGTAAGGGAATAAAAATGGAATAAAATTATGGATACAATACATGTTATATAATAGGCACATAAATATATTACAAGAGAAACATGAACATAAAATCATGATAAATCATGATAATCATAACATGGAAATGTGGTAACAACACTTAACATGGAATTTTCATGAGCCAAGGCTCATTGCACATGGAGCATGAGTAATTCCCCATTTCACATGAAGCCTGAGTAATGAATCATTGCAATTGAATTATCATTAGTCAACACACATTGAACATGATGTATCATGATACTATACTTTATCCAATGCATTAGAGCACTATCATGGCACACCCTCCATAAACATTTCATTTCATGCATAAGTGTTCCACATGGATCATACAACATGGAATAATACACCATCATTTGTTCCACGATAAAGTGATGTGGATATATACATGAAGCTTTATAATCAATAAGTAAATGTTCATAATGTTGAGTACCCTTCATAGATAATTGTGTATGGTATTCACTACATAATGACATTGTCTTGGAAAATCAAACTCCAAATTTTTGAAGCATAACAACGTTGAATAAGTACTCATAAAAATGATTGATGAGAGAGAAAGGGTTGTATCATCTTATTTAAATAAATGGATTGTAAAGGGTTCATATAGATACATTTACCAATAAAAATTAATATAATTTAGATGCATAACAAAAAAAATTACTTAGAAGTTGAAGAGGAGAGAGAAACCCCTCATGAAATTTCGGCATGGTAACGGGTTTACATTGGGGGGATTAATGAGAGAGAAAGGGGTATCCCATCATCCAAATAAAAATAGGGGCATATATGCAAGGTGAAAAATCATTCCCCAACATTTTTAATTGAAAAAATTTGCATAAAAACTTAAATAAATTGGACAAAAATTAGAATGGAATGAATCCCTTACTTGGATGTGTGATCCCAAATGCTTGGGAGAGGCTGGAGAGATGATTCTTGGGAGCTTGGGGCACTTTGGGAGGATTTTATTGAGAGGAGGGTAGAGGTTGGATTAACTCAAAAGGATTTGAGTGAAGAGGAAGTGGGAGATTCGGTGGGTTTATATATGAAATGAGAAGGAATTCTTTATTATTTAGGTTTGGGTTTCCACACATTAAACTAATAAATACCTCAAACCAGCACATGGGTTTTTCCCATTTGATTTTTACAAAGGGTTTTGGAAAAATATATTTTATAATGCCAATGTCTGAAATTCGTAAAATAATAGGTTATCCTATGTGGAGGTGAGTCACCCTTTCAAGGAAAGTAATTTCAAATGTGAAAATGTATTATTACTCTTGGAGGGTCCAGTAAAGTTTTGTAAAATAAATCAAAAAAACCCAAAATGACATTATTATAATGGTGAAACATATATTTGATGAACATAATGTTTATATTATTTTATTAAATCACTATTGGGTCTTTATTATGTCATAAAAACATTATATATTTAAACAGTATTTAATTTTAACCCAACAATTCGACTATCTCGAAAAATTCAGAAAAATTCACTGTTGGATTATTTTGACATACTAAATCCAAAAATAATATTAATTTTATCTACATTATTTTTTAAATATTTTAATTTTTACTATTAAAATAAAAACCGACATTTACTGAAAATTCATGGGTTTGACAAAATACTGCTTTGAGAACTTATTAAAAATTACAATTACAGTCATAAAAAATTATACACTAATTTATATTCAATAAAAATTAATTTAAAAATAACAATAATTTATTAAAATATTATTTAATTCAAAAATCAATTTTTTTCATCAAAATATATATCTTAGTTTAATATTAATTAGAAATACTATTTTATCGTTAAAACCTAAAAACAATGTAACAATAATAAAATTAATGCACATTATTTATACCAAAATAATGTACATAGTCATAGTTCTAGGGTCTTGATACATAACCCCTTATTACACCCGCATAAAGACAAAGGTTAAGTTGTGTGAAATGGAATGATTCTTGGTGTGGCTCAGATAATATCAATATATTTGTAATCTCTAAAAACATCCACTTCTCCTGTAGTCAGTTCCGCTCAAGATTAACATGTTCAAGATGGGATTGGTATTGGTCAAGAGTGAAGCCTAATGAAGCCACCTACTTTCTGAGATCTGAAAAAATGGGCTTTGTATGGAGCAATTATAATGGATGAGGCCATCACATCCTTTTTCTGTGTCAATTGGATTAGTTAAAGCCCTACATTTATACTAATCAAGTGATCTCTGTTCAACGACTATATTAGTAACGTTCAAAAAAAAAGTATTTCAAAATATAGAAACCTAAAATCAATGATGTTCATATTTTATATCACCATAATAAGACATTAAATTAGATCAAGATGAATTTTCATTAATGAAAGTTTGTTTCATTACATACTATCAAGGGACCCTATCAGATATATGTAATCCATCAGAAGGAAAATTTATTATAAAATGCAGGATTAAAATATAAAGGAAATTATATTTTGATTCTTAATCACTAACTAAAATTTCATTAAAAATATAAATCCATAAGATTAGACATGATAGTGGAAAATAAATTAGAAGGGGCTTGGATGAATCTCAAAAATCATTTCCAAGAGTTACCATTAGGTTACATTTCTATGATCATAAAGGTGGAGAACAAAAATTAAAAGTAGATAGAAATTTATTAATGAAACAATAAAATAGATTTAATTATTAAAAAAATATTAAAATTTTGAATTGAGAATCTTATGATATATCACGTCAGGGGTAATGGTAAAGGCTGTGAATGATATGAAATAAAATCAAGGAATATTTTATAAGTTTTTTATATATCATTTTCAACATGGATGAATTTAAATACTGAAAAAACATATCTAGAACTTCTTATAGTTGTATATATGTGGTTAGAGATTTAATTAATAGTCAACCCAATTTGTTATACTTAGTTTCTATGATATATATTATTACAATGATGATTAGTCCTATTACTTTTATTAATAGAAGTCTATAATAATATCTGAGATAAATTTCAATTTATAGAGGACAAATTCAATATTTACATTTTTTTAATTCAGTTCAAGAAAAAAACATTCAAATGATTTATTAATTTCATGAAATTATATTTATTATTATGTGATAAATTACATAGAATAATCTTATATACAAAGTAACAAATTAATTAAAATCATACATGACTGTATGGTGATATAATTAGTCATATATGTGGTACATTGTATGGGATTACAAGATGTAAAAACCATTAAAGGAATAATTAACAATACACTAGAAAATATATTGATTGTCTTTTCTTATGTGAGTATATTGTATTTTAATATTTGGGATATTCATTCTGAAACATCACTTAGATTAAATTAAGGATTTTTACAAACAACATTACAAGTGTGGTATTCAGAGAAATGAAATAGAATTATAATTTGATTCATGTACTAGACATAATGATTATGAATAAAATGATATTAAAACCATCCCCTCTGAATGTTTCAAATAACATTGGTGTTATGTAATAAACTATTCGTATGATGTGGGTTGATTATAATCTAAGGTATATTATTCATACATAGGTGAATGGAACGTGATGAATTTAGAATAATAAGTGGACACCCCAAGCTTAACCTAATTGTGATATAAATAAGGTAAATTTATTCATTAATAGGATTTTTCCCTTTCTATATCGTGGACATCCCTAAATTATTTCATTTTAATATAATAAATAATACATTTATTTATAGAGCCAGTTTAATCAATCATATTGAATTTTAATTTATTTAATAGAACATGAGACACATCAATTACAATAATCACATGAGTAAATAATATAATTATTTAAATAATTGAAAAATAACTGTGTTATAACATTTTGAAGGTGATTTCACCATGAAATTTATTAATGACCAAAATGTTTTGTCATTTTTTATAACATTAATATCCATATATAGAAAAATATTTTTAAAATAAAATTTCATATCATATAAAATTAATTAAAGATTTCTCCATTATGAAAAAATGTGTATATTTTTTAAATATATAAAAATATGGGTGATTAATTGGGATTAATTATAATATAATTTACTATATAATAATTTTAAGATTAGTTCATTATAAAAACATATTGCAAAACCAAAAAGAGATAATATGAGATTTTTTTTTTCTAATTGTGACGTATAAATTCAATGTGTGATTTTATAAGATTTAATTATTCATGTTAGCGATTATAACTGTTGTTTGTTATGAAAACTTTTCATTTTATTAATTTGGTATCTCAAATAACAAAAAATGGGTTTTTACAATGAAACAGTTTATATTAGCATATATAACAGGGGTGATAAATTTTGATATTTTTCGTAGAAAGAATAATCCAAAGAATATATGTGTGTATAATTAACTTTTTTGAGAAGAACTACGATAAAATGAGAACGAGTTATAATCAGAAGGCTTTCCCTGATATCCAAATATTTTAAAAGTTAATTTTTTTTTGATTTTATTAGAATTATCAAATGGATAAGTTGTAATCAGTATAAATAAATAGTATATTTAGTTTCTATGAACAAATTGATTAATATACCACTAATATTAATGTTACCCTTATTGTATATGGTAATTTAATACGATATTGGGTATATTTATTTAGTTTGGTTATTATTTAAATACTTTTTTTAAAAAATATATAATATCATGAAACAACATTATTTTCAACAAAATAATATATATATTTATTTATATATGAAAAATTATACAAATAATAAAGTGAAAAATTGAATTACATATTTCTGAATTAAGATTTCCATATTATAAATATGGTTTAATTGTTAATTTTTTTGAAATATATTAATATATGGTTGAAAAATAGTCATGTATGGTAATATATTAAAAAATTCCACCAAATACATGTTAGAAAAATTCAATTTTTTTAAAATCTATAGATCATTAATAAATATTTAATATTTAAGACATAATATATAATTGAGATAACCTGTAGAGAAACATGGGTGTTAGGGAGAACTTGAGATAATGGAATAATGTAATGTTTTATAGTTACTACCATTGAATATCTGCAACTACACAAGATCATTCAAAAAGCCCTACAAATTTCCTTATAATATTGTAACAATTAGATTTTAATGTTTATAACATGGATTCATATGGTTGATATGTTTAATAATGGATATAAACATAGTATTCATTAATGTTTTTGGGATACCCCAAGAATAACATTTAAATATTTTACATCCTCTCTATAATTATAACGTATAAATAAAATTTTGACATAATATTTATAAATCACATGGTTTAGGGTCATTAGTGATTAGCTATAATAAATTATTATTACTCAATATTTCATCAATAAAGGTAATAATTGTCAACACACATGATATAATTAAAAACATAATTATAAATGTAATTCACATGGGAATCAAAAAAATGTTAGGGATAAATCATTGTAAATAAAATTAAAATAAATGTGTCATAATGGATTAAAAGATAATCATGTGATAAAAAACATTTAGTATGTTAATTATTTTAAAGAAAAATTATTAAAGAGAGTTCTCTAAAGGTAATGTTTGATGGTAATATAACTTGAATTATTGTACATAGATAATAGATTACTAATTAAATTTAATGGTATAATAATCATGATCTTTTCATAAAAATAAATTTTTTGTGTCTTACTACTTAAATTATCTCTATAAATACACATATAATACGATGAAATTGTGAGAAATCCAAATAATTCAAACACATATTATTTTTATAAAAAACAATGATTCATAAAAATTATGTTTTCATTGAAACAAAGAGTTAACACCCATTATTATCTAATTAATATAATTTATTCATGCACGTTGTATTTTCATTCAACAACACTCATTAAATTGAATAACATCATTAACTGTAGAAATATCAAACGTCACCCAATGCAGTAGAGATATATAATGAAACTGATCATCACATAATGTTATTCTATTCAAAAGTTCACCAAATTAAATCATTCATCTATCATACAATGTACAAACTATATAATATTATTATGTTATAAAATATTAAAATAACATAACACAATTAAATACATATATAATGAAATCAATTACCACAAAAACCTGAATGAAAAATAATAAATATATAATAATTCAATTTATATTAAAATAATCATCTAGGCCCATAGGTGTCATATACTTTTTTATAATTAGAGGTTAATAGATTATTAATTAAAATGAGTTTCCATAAATTAATTCCAGCATTTTCATAAAAAAAACATTGTTATTACTATTTTATTAGGAGGTGAGAATAGGAAATTTTAAATACATTTTATATTATTCTATAGAAATATTACCATGAAAAAATAAGTTATGTGAATGAAAATTTTGAGTGAATGATAATATATATAATGATGTGACATGAATTTTTTTTATGGTTTTGAGCCTGTTTTAGAAAATCACGAGCTCGAGAAAAATTTATTTAATAGTTATATAACTATATATATGATGATTACATAACATATAAAATATTTAAATTTCGGAGAGAGAAAGAAATGTAAATTTAAGGATTTAATATAGACTTGGAGTGAAATGGGAAAATTTAATGGATGAATATTATTTTTTCCAATAACACATTTTTTATGAAAAATAACATCAACCACATAACTGATTTTGGTTTCAAAAAAATAATTTAGTAAGAGATAATGAAAAAATACCTAATAAATTAGATACAGATAATATTATAACATTTATATGAATTGAAAATGATTAAATATTTTTACCCAATGACATAAATATTGATTCAATACAAAAAATTAAATATTGAATATATTTTACATTAAAATGATATATCTTATATAACACAACAAAATAAAATACATTAAAACCCAAGTATATTGACATAAAAATTCACATATTAATATAATTCTGATGTTCGTTAAATTTTATTAGGAATGATTAATGAGAAAGTGGTATAAATATTGAAAAAAATGCGTTTATAAATATATCATTACATATTTGGTTATAGATGAGTAAAATAATATTATCAAATGATCATAAAATAGACTAATAAATGATATGGATTTTTTTCAATGACTTAATAATTATTGTCATTATTAATGAACCACATTGTTTATAATTTTATTTGTAATATGAATCATGGATCATTAAAATACAACTCATATAAAAAACCCTTACATTTTATTCCAGATCGGTCGGATGCACTTAATATTCATTATTAACTGATTATGGTATATTACTAATAAATTAATATAAATAAATATATATAAAAATTATTTTTTATGTAATAAAATTTATTCATAGTTTCAAATTACCCATTCAGTGGCCATTTTTAAAAAAAAGCAAATAATCAACTCTCAAATATCCATTTATTTCTATGAATGCTTCTGTTTGGTGGTTTTATTCCTTAGGCATTGATTAGGTATTAAAAATAAATAGATTTTTTCTATAGTGAACATTCTTTTGTTTTCATTAATTATTATTCATAATTGTATATTTATGGATGTTAGGGTGTTGGAGCATAAATAGCTATTAAAATTACATTCTTATTTATTCAAATACACTATAAAATTTGACCATTATTAACAGATATATATATATATTAACATTATAGAGTTACAAAAACTTATTTCATTAGTCATTATTAAATTCAAATTATATTTATAATTTATTAATAATTGATGAAATACATTACAGAATCATTCATTTATTTTGAAGAACTGACAAAAATAAGATTATTTTATATGAAATGAATTAATAAGGACATTCCATTCTGTAAATATAATATCACAATTAAAAAATGATATTTTTTGTAAATAATTTCATTACAAATTTAATAAATATTTTAAAATAGGTGGTAGAATAATATTCTAGTGGAATGATAATGGCTCTTATAATACATACATGCAATAAATGAACTGTCTCATATATATATTCTTATGAATAATGTAATTGAAATTAATTAGATAATTGGGTATAAAACATGAGTGATATATTTATGAGATATAATTTGTGTTTCTACTCAAAGGAAAACTGAATTAATAGTGTTCATTGTGGTTTCTAGATGTGAGGTCCTTTTATAGGCCAGGATGAGTGGGAATTACCACAATTTACATTCCTTAATGAAAACATTATACAATGTCACATGGATCCTATATCTGAATTTATTAATTATTTATATGAGAGATGAGGAGGTTGATAATTTTCCCTCACACACATTTATTGAAATTTTATAGTGATATTTTATGTCATTATCCCATTATATTAACCTTATATCATCTCATTCATTTACCATTCTACCTGAATTTTTTCTATTGTAACATATATTTATAGATAAAATAAAAATTAATCATATTTAATAGTATGAAAATTCAATATAAATATAATAAATATTTTTATTATATTTAATTTAAAAAAATCAAAAAAATTATAATAAAATTGAAAAATATGATGAATTATTTTATGAAAAAATATTTTTATATTTATTAGTGGAATATATTTTATAACCATAAATTTTAATGAACATTATATAAATTTAAAGTTATTTTATTACATATGTTATAAAACAAATCACATTAAAATCATATCTTTCATGACTAATTTATTTATTTTAAAAATAATTTCATGATACATATATCTTTTAAAATAAATTATTTTATTCATTGTTACATAATTTTTTTTATTAAATAACTCGATTTTTATAAATAAATATTTATTCAAAATAGTATATCCCATTTTTTTACATTATTTGGTAATTATAAATTATATATAAATATGAAATGTGTAAAAAGTATGTATTACTAAAAATATATACTACATTAATAGTTTCATTCCAATATCATCCTAAAATACAGTAAAAACCTCCATTTTCTCAACACAATACATTTAGATCCTCTTTGAAATGGATGAATTTAGAAGAGTTGATTTAGAGATCATGGATGTAATTTTTCATTATATGAGAATGAATTTCCATAATAAATCATTACTCTAATATCTTACTTGTTAAATTTAATATTAGGCTAGGCAGGCGGGAGGAAACTAATATAAACTTCATTATAAGAAAAATATTCACATTAGTTTTATATAAATAATTTGATATAAGTAATTTTTTAACTTATCTTATTTTATTATATATATTGTACCCACCTTTATCATATATATAGAATGTATAATTAATTCAAAAATTATAATAATAAGATTAATCTATATCAAAAGTAAATTTTTTAATGGATTCTTATTTTAATTTCTTTATATAATGTTGTTTTTTCCCTTATGTATATTCTAATTGTGTTTCCATTATCCCTAAGGTAATTTATTTCATTTTTACAAATTTTTACCTTAATGTGATAATTGAATGTTTATTTTTTATCCATGATTTCTGAAAATTAAGTAATCATATATTAAATGTTAAATTAAATATTACACGTTTTTGGGTGAAAAAATATTCCACCATAGTCTAATTTCCCCATTAATTGTTTTACCCATGTGAATAAAAATGATTGTACAGAAGACTATTTAGATCATTTCTATTACACTATCATTTATAAAATTAGTGTCCACACTATAGGACAATATCTATGTGGTGGACATGTTTGGAAGCACAACATCTATATAAGTCATGATATGTGATAGTTTATTGGAATATAGAGATCATATTAATATTATAAAAAACATTTTTTTATAAATGATAATCATTTGGAATATAAAAAATAAATAGAGATACATGTTACACATCCTTAAATAGTGAAATATATTATTCGAGTTATATGATTGAGTTTATAGTCCCTATAGAAGCATGAATCAAGGACAGATAAATATTTCTATCTCCCCAAAATTATTTTTTTTACATTTCTCATTACACTCACATAAGGATATATTTTAATGAATTTGAAAAAGTCAATCTCTAAACCTATAATTCATCTATGAATATCAGTAGTACAATTTTTTTTGAACTTTTTCTTTTTAAATTTTATAAAATGGATAAGCCATATGTATAGATTCTTAATCAAGATCATAACATAAGATATTCTTCTCTTGGCGTTATTCATGAACATTGTAGTTATACATCACATTAATTTTATATTTTTTTTATTTTTTTATTTTTATGCTATAGTGGAAACTATTACTATATAATATAACCAACTATATGAAATTGATTTCCCCATCATAGTAAGAAATCTTTTAAATAAATCATAGAAAAATTTATAATGTTCAAATGGTGTATTTAAATTTAATATCAGTATAAGTAGGATAATTTTTCAACCTAAAATATGTGTAACCAATTTCTTCTGATTACACATACAGAAATATTTGTGAAATATGGATCTCTTGCTGATTCAATTTAAAATCTGATTCGATATGTCCTCATGAATTACCTTTTGTATCTAATAATAATTTGATTGTGTGAGAAATCCTATTGAATAACAATCATTTATTTCAACAATTTTACATGATACACTGTTATTTAGGTTAATATTGTTCTTTTAGAACCCTTTTTAAGAATAATCGTAATGTTAAATTTTAATCTCTACCATTTCCATAATTTTTTTTGATAACTAATTTAGTCTCCCATAGTTTTTTTATATTTGAATATTGTAAAACCATGAATTGAGGTACATACTATACAATCCTAATATTCTTATTCTCCTACCAAATTTATTTCATACGATCTGTGAATTTTTTTCTTTATCAATGGAGAAATAAGGATTATTTATTTGAATCAATGAAAATATCATAGTCTGGTTATAGTATTTATGTGTATCATATTTGGAATCAGAATTTTATAGATCCATCTATATCGTTGATTAAATATGATATATTTATTATGTTTTTTTGAAGTTGTATTTCATATTACTTTGTAACTTTGATCATAAAATTACTTATATTTTATTAATACTTTTAAAATTATAAAATTTTATATTCCCAATTTTTAATCCTCATTCTATCATTTAGATATCCATGAATATACGGTCTCTTTCAATACTTATCATGGAATGATATACATCATCCTTTTTGAATTGAGAGTTATACACTATAATTTCTAATATAGGGGTCGAAAATATATTTACCATAGTCTATATTGAGAAATAAATTCCCTCAATGAATCTTTATCATATATATATCATTGAATGTATATTAATATATTATGATTATAGTTTTTATCACTATATGTAACATAGAGTTAACGCTTTCAATAATTTAATTGTAAAACTATAACTACTAGTTCGAGATCCTGGGTATGATAATTTTCCTTTTTATATTCAAATTATGAGAATTATATTATATCAAATTATAATTAAACATAATAAAAAACACGTACCATTATATTGTGGTTAAGTATATATTTATAACCATTATATAGTACTAGATATTTTTAGTATTGGTTTACTGGAAAATATATTCTTATGCTCATCAATAATTTAATGAATTTATTCTATATAGCATGAAATCTCTCCTTCCATGATTACACGGTCGAGGGATATGAATATAATATTAACTATCATAGAAAGCATCAATATATTCGATTTTATCCAAGAGGACTATGAATCTATTTAAAATTAGTTGGATAACATTATCCCTCAGTCACTTCTATTATTGATTGATCGAAATGTATAGTCTCAAATTGTATTATATTTCCCATGTATGATACATTGTGTAGAAAAAACATTTTTCTCATTGGATATATATTACAATTTCACATTTCATAATTTATTATGAATAATCATAAAATACTCCCAATTATATTAATTACCCTAAAAATAAAATTCAATATAATCAATAGAAGATAAAATACATTTATTAAGATATTTTATAATGACTTTATCAGTAAATGCTTAATATTTTTTATTGAAATAAGTATGTTTGAAATGAATTAAAATGAACTAATAATTTCCAAGTGCATTGAGGATGGTAAACATGGGTATATCTTTTTTATTTATCACTATTAAATTATAAATACATAAATTATCAAATATTAATTAATATTTATTCAGGATATTTTGATAAATAATAAGTAATATATGTTAGATGATACTTATTCATTATATAATAAAAAAATATTCTATAATAAATAATGGAAAAAAATGAATGGCCTATATATCAACTTTATATAATATAATTATTGAAAACATTATGATTAACATATTTTAATAAAGATTTTTTTATTATATCCAATGGTTTAAAAATAAATTTTTATAATTCAATTGTCAAAATTCTAAAAGAACTATTAAAAATTCAATAACAATGATATATATGAATGATTGAAATCATACCATAAAATTTTGGATAAATAACATGAGTTATATTTGTTTATATATTACTATTATCTAGTAAAATTGTGATATCAATAATTATATACCACATTAATAACATTTTATACACATACCTCTCATTATATTTTTGGAATACTTGTGATAAATAATTTCATTCCAATGTGCGATGGAAATTAATTGTTAGTTCATATATAATAATAAAAATATTTGCTACGTCAAATGAGATCATATTATCCAAATAATTTATATGAGATGGTTAAATAGATAAATTAATCATTTTGAATAACCAAAATAATTATACCATGGGAAAAATAAATTTAATCACATGATATATATTCCCAAAAAATTACAATCAAAAAATAAAAATATACCTTTAATATAATGATATAAAAACAAGGTATTTTCGTTAAAAATTTGATACCCAGTATTCAAGACAATAATGTATCATTGTTTGAAAAAATTAATGATATGAAAGTATCTTATTAAAAAAATAATATTAGGAATATATTATTTCAGATTGTATAATTAGGGAAACATTAACAACATCATTGTAATGATCCATTTCCTTGGTATCAAATTCATATGTTATCACATATTACATTGGATATGGAGGATATTTATTTATATAATACCCATTATCCATTAGATTGTGGAATAATATATTATAATTAAAAAATGTCATTAGTTTATTGAATTGAAGTGTGGGTGGTCCGTTATTAATGAACTTCATCTATGATAGTGGTTTACTTCAACACTGGTTTTTAATTTTGATAGTGATATTTCATGTTGAAATTTATAGTAGACTGGGAAATATTTTTTTATCTATTAATGATGTTTATCAGGTTCTCCATCACCCATTTTTAGCTGTAATATATTTGAAATTTTATTTATATATTTTAGTTATCAGAGAACTATATATTCTTTTCCTTGTGTTGAATTACATTGGATTATTGAGTATATTGGGTTAAAATATCCACCATCACAACACATCAAAATATTTATTTTTCATAAAATAGTATCTCACATCCAATCCATTTTATGTATATTACTGTAGTCCATGAATGAAATAAATGACCCTTATCAAGGTCTAAAAGATATGTTATTACCATGTGACTCTCATGATGATTCCATCATTTTTAATAAAAGGTTCACCCATATTTAATTTTATATCAATAAAATTTGAATGAACTGTATTGTAAAGATTTCATAAAAATTAACTTGTGGAGAATATTTTCATAAAATTCATCCATTTGATTGAGGAAAATCATTCTTTATTCATTATATTCTAAATTAGAGTCCATCATTTTTTATAATCACATTGAAATGATAAATGGAAAAATAACCCATTTAATGAGCCAATTACCAGATAATATAACATAAATTATCTATTTTTATGGTCAATTAATAATATACGATTGGATTAATAGAACCACTAATATATAAGGATTTCCCCATATATAGATTATTGGTAATTTATCCCACCACAATAATGATTTTGAATTCAATATTTTTTTTTAATTTTGATGACAACTTATGATAGGTCGGTATGAATTTCATTTAGATTTGTCATTCCTCATCTTATATCATCTTATTACACAATTAGGAAGTCAATATATTTTGTAAGACCACCTATTTAAATTTCATTATTATTATATATTTCGGTTTTATTTAAAAAATTATAACCTATAGAATAAATAAATCATTAAAATATAATGGACATAAATAAAAAAATAATATTAGGTAATATGAAACTATTATGATATCATTTAATACAATGATACATTAATTTCATAATTAATTTCATTATGTTGTGTTCTATTATACATCATTACATAATCTCCATAAATAATTATTCCCCTCATAGATAAATATTTACATTATAAATTCTTAAAATTACTATATATTGAATCATTTACATTATCTAATTATTACATCCACAGTAAAACACAATATCCATAAATGTAATGTTTGAGAGGATTTGGATATTTTCAATATAAGTTCCTTTTTAAATATTATTCTTTTGAATTTACCATTACATTTTCCACATATAAATATAAATTTATAAAATATTAAAATTAATTGCTTGGGGAAATGCATAAAATATGATAATATGATCTCAAAGTCACATTTGGGAACGAAAAAATCTATGATTCATAATGGGATTGATTATAATCATGAGGGAGAAAAATGAGGTGCAAGAAATTTATTATTAAAAAAATATGTCATTATAAAATATGGTCATATGGAATTATAAAATTTCATATAACAATAATTTATCACAAATATAACATTTTTTATGTTTTTAAAAAATTAAAAAACAATTATTAGCACTGGAGAATAGTATTGGCATGTGAAAAAACATTGAAATATTGAAAAAGAACGTGCATAAAAATTCATAATCATTGACCAAACCCTACAATAACTATTCAAAAAATACTTGGTAAATACAATCTTTCAAATTCCTAAACATTTGACAAAATTTATTGATTCTGACCAATAATTTTATGCGAAACCCCAATGATGATAACACATTTTGTTTTGAAAATCCAATAGTTGTGTGTTTATAAAACCAAATAATATTAAGAGATATGAAAATTCAAATTATTAGATAAAGAAATATGTGACATTATAATTCTTTAAAAGGAAACAATGTGCACAGACATGATATGACACATAGATCTTTAAATAGAAACAATATATTATTATTTAAATGATATCATCATAACCTAGTAGTTAAAAGGGAGGGTACAAACATGATTTCCAAAATTTTGAAAATATGGTTTCTCCAAAAATTTATAATTTTTTATTTTGTAACCAAATAATATTAAGCAAAAATAAAACACTTTTTAAAATTAAAGGATTTTTTTTAAAACTATTTTCATTTTGAACACATGCATTTGTACAAATAAATAAAATATCACCGATGATGGTTTATATTAATGAAATTAAAATATAATATAATTAATATTATTTTCATCATTCATCATCAGCATTATAAAAATTTATATAAGAACAAATAAAACTTTATGCTAAATTAAAATATTTTTTTAAAAAGTTGGGTTTTCCTTCTTCTAATATCAAAGTTCTTTTAAAAATAGTTTTTAATAAATTATTCAAATTAGAGTTTCAAAATAATATACTTCTATAGAATTTGTAATATAAACATTTACTTTGGTTTGTTTTTTTATTTTTATGATAAGATTCATGTTTTGATGAATTCTGAAAAAATAAAGAATTCGAATTGAAAATATAATTTTTAAGTAAAAAACTTTTTACAATTAAAATATAATATTTTTTATATAGTACAATTAGATAAATATTATGTAATTAAATAAAAATTATTTAATTTGAATCTGTTTTCCATTATCATTATAAATAAAAACATTGTGAATATTTGAACATCATTACATTAAAAAACATGTGGTATCGTCACATCTACATGATTAATTTATAACTAATTTTTGTAAGTTCATTGAATTTAATATTGAAACATTTATTAATTTTTTGACCCATAAATTCCACATTTTTCATATATGTCCATTTTATTTTTGAAAAACATCAATAATAACTTTGGTAAATTCTAATCTGTATTGAATTGTCATTCTGTTAATTATTGGAATGAATAATATGATAATTTTTATAAAATAACCGTAACACATCTTCTGATTTTATTGGATGAGTATATTTCATCTATAAGCATTAAATTATAGGTTTTGTGACAATTTTTGGCGAATTGAATGAGAATATAAATTTTATAATATATATTTTTTCAAATAAAATTCATCCTTGTTTTACATAATTGTAAATTTTAAATATGGGGTTTTTTAGGTTTTATATTCAAAAATAAAAATTCACATGAAATATAAATGATATATATACATCATTGTAATATATATATAATATTTATTGATAAATCAATTTTCTTAAATGAGGGTAGAATAATGATGCATTAATTCATTATGTAATTGAATAATCTAATAAATTATATTAACAGTATTAAAATAAATATACTTTCACATAATAAATGTTATAAACAAATTTCATATATTCCTATGACATTTTATTTATGTGTTAAAATATTTGTATTGAAGATATGATGTTATTATTAATATTTTAAAAAGTGAAGTAGTGAATAATGTCAAAATTTATAGAAATAATACTTTATATTAAAAAATACATTATTAAACGACATAACATTCATTCGAATATAAATTTTTAGAAAAAATATTCATATAAGGATTATAATTTTACCAATGAACCGTTTATTTTCTATTTAGATTATTATAGTAAATATATTTAGCCTCAATGTGTAAATTACATGATCTCACGGAATGATTTAAAGGGGTAAAAAAAGTGTAAAATATAAGAATGTGAGGATTAAAAATATTAACAAACCATAAATAATTTATATATAAGGAATTTATTTAGAACCATTATCATCTATTATATAAATATTTTTTTTATTCCTTTTGAATAAAAAATTATTTCATTTTAATTTAAAATTTTAATGAATTCTACGTGTCCCCCACCCCTATAATATTAATGGGGACCATTTATTCTACTTTATTAAAACATAAAAAAACTCTTTTTATCAGAAAATAACTTCACAAATCCATTCTTATAATCCCTATATTGATTTTATTGGTATTATTTATATAATAATATAATGCACAGTGGAGTTAAGGTGTTAATATAATGAAATCGTCTGAAGAGGATGTATCATTTTTAATTAAGTGTTACGGTTTTATTTTTAATTACCCTTCCTTAAAAAAAATTGAATGATGATGAAACAATAAATAAAGTTTCCTACATATAATCAAATTTTATTATATTAATATCAACATCTAAATGTATATCCACTTCCATCAAAGGAAAACAAATCATTTATTCATGTGTATGGTGAGGTACCACAACATGAAATGATATAATTCATTTTCTATCACCATCTCCCAAGATTGATTATAATTATTGAATTAATTACGATATATTATATTAATGGAATAATAATCTTTATTAAATTATAGTCTATATTTTATGTTATAGCCTTACCATTAACTTGAAAATGATAATGCCATCTGTGTATACATATGAACTATCACCTCCACGAAATAGTGCGATTCATTTTTGATCACCAATTTAAAAATTATGATATATATAAGTATATTAAATTATTAATATTATATTAATGATTTTGTTCATTTTTGAAGATAAAATATTTCTTAACTTCATCCCATAATGACTAATGAAAAATAGAAATGTTATTCAGGCATATATGTGACTTAACATCAGCATGACTGTAATGTAGATAATTTTTCAAATCATTATTTAATAGATGTATTAAAAAGTATAACTGATTAATTAAAATTATTATTAAGTCATTAATATTATTCTAGATAAAATTTAATAATGACAACATTTAATATTGACATCATTCAATAGTCATTTTGAACTCATGTTTTAAATATTATCAAAATGCCCCATGCTAACTTAAATAATTATGTGATAAATATAACATTATAATAAGAGATATAAAAAGAATAATATAATTTTAAAAGGTAATGAATAATATAAATGATTAACATAAGTATTATATTTATAATTATAAAGGATATATGATAAGAATCAAACTCAAGATTAGAAACATCATCTCAGTCTCTTTTCGTTATGGAAAATATTTTTGGTATACACCAACCATATTTTCTGAGGCGTATATACAACCACATTGACATATAATATCACTAATCTATTTTATTCTCACATTATTTAATGTTTTTTAATGTTATTATTTCATGTTATTATTATTAAAATGTTCATTTTGGAATAGGGAACCTCTATTTCTTAAAGATATAGAAACCAAATATCTTTCCCCTTGTCAATATTAATGATATTTTTTTGTATATATATTTTATAAATAAATTATAAATGAAATTTAATTTATATTTTTTCATAATTAAAAGGATTTAAAAGAGAAATAATTTTCTCTTTTTTGTACATAATGTTTGAATTCCTTTACAAATGACAATAAGAAAAATCTTTTTAACATGTAGAGAGATAATAACTTCTCCAATATTGTGACCATTATATGATATATGGATTTAGATACAAGTATAATTGTATATAAAATAAAAATAAAACCCACTATTATATTTCTTCATATAATTTTTATTACTAATTTGTTTTGAAAAAGTAATGATTATTTCCATGATATGAAATGTCTTATTATGAGTTAAAATAATATTTTAAGAGTGACTTATTGAAAATTAGAAGACATGTTTTGTTGTGATTATATAATGGTACTTATACTTTTGATGGGTGGTTATTTTGTAAACAATGTATAGGTGGTTTTGTGATAAAACATGAATAACTAGTAATTTTATCACATCCATTTAATTTGGAATGGAATTAAAGAATATGATTATTCTTTTTGTAGGAGTGGAATGTATGGATGTAAAACCCATGGTTATTTCATTTATATCAAAGAAAATAAAAATTATTTTCCAAGATACAATTATGTTTTATTTTTACTTCTATTGGTTTATGGTAATATTATGATTATCATAAGGGTATCTAATGAGATTATTTTCATATAATATGTTCATTATTTATTAATAGTGAAAAGTATTACATTTTTATAATATATTAATGGGTTTCCTATTTTCACCAGAATAAAAGTATTCCATATTTCTGTACACCTTAATTATATTTTTCTAATAATATTAATTTTTCAAACATCATAGGATTTAAATAATAATATATACCAAGATGAGATCATGTGTAAAAAATAAAGAATTTTATAATGTGAAATGATGTTTTTTAAAGGGACTCATTTGGTGGATGAAAGAATTATGAGTCAACGTGTCCAATTATAATGGTTGGGTTTTATAAATATTTTCTAATAATTCTATATAAATATACAATGAGAAGATCCTATATTGTGAATTCTAGAACAAAAACACTAGATATCGTAATGTTTAGGCAATGTCCATATAGTTGCAATGAAAGGATAATTTTGACGACTGTATATATTTATATGACTTAAATTAAGGAAATATTAAGGGTTATGGATACAAAAATGAAATTATAATTCAAATATTTATTGGAAGTTTAATGTATGAGAATTTTTTTTCAAAATTTTTTTATGAAAATTTTATGGGATTAGCGTTATTTTTTAGACATTTTTTTCAGTAATTATAGTTTTTTAATGTTTATTGATGAAAAATGAATGTTTTGATATATTAATTGTGGTTAAAACATGATATGGTAATTTTTTATAATTTAATCATATTTTTATATTTTTATAATAATTATACAGTTTTAGAAAAGTAATAACATGTTGGATTGCTGAAAACATGTTGTGTCAGGAAATGATGTGGGAATCAAACCCAGAACTGAAGACAGAATAAAGTGCATCACCAAAAATTGGTCTATGGGAACTCCCAGTTAGTATAAAATGTTTGTTTCATTGGACTATATGATGTATTAATAATTAAATTATTATTTGGAAATTTGTTTTATCGAATAGATAACCATGGGAATGGAAACTGATTTTTTGATTGAGTAATAATTATTATTTTGGAAGACACCCACTATTTTTTGGAATCCAATAGGATTTAGGTGAAAAGAATACTCTGGGATTTAAATTTAGGAATAAATGGAGAATTATATTTTTGAAGAATATATGATTTTAATGTGGACTTATGGATACTTATATAATTTATGGAAACAGTTAGCATATCTTGGAGAATATGTGATTTAGGGACATAACTTTTTAGAATGAGAAATTAAGAGAGATTGAAGTTATTTAGAAGAATGTGTGACTAAATAATTCTTATATTTGGATTTCAATATTATTTGATAATATTTTTGACTGAGGATAGTTATTTGTGGAATGAATTATTTTGCGTTTCAGGTATTAATAAATTAAATTGTATATTTAAGTATATTGTAATCATATAAATGTTAAAAAAATTCATAAAATTATAATATATTATCCTACCCATTTTCGGTTTGTTTAATTTATAAATAAAATTTTAATATAAAATTATAATTTTCTGTATTTTAGGATTTATATAAACATATTGTAATGCATTAGGAATGGAAATTTCATCCCAAATACTAATCATTTTGGGAAAAGGATGAGTTTATTGTGGAATTTGATTAATGGATAAAACTATACAATTGATGTATTTTTATATCCTTATGTTCCTACTCTGCGTTGTAAAACTATTCCCAAAATCCCTGAATATCATCAGAAAAAATTATTGTCCTTTTACTTTTATTAATAATAAATCAATGAACTTTTAACCCAACAAAGATTCATGGTTGTTTAATTTTTATCTTTCACATAACCATGTTTTTATAACTATACAATTGAAAAGGATACATAGTTTTCTCTTATATTTCCATGTCATCATACATGGAACCATATTATTTATTAACTCGTGTGACCTTCACACATTCCATTATTTATTTTGAAAGTGGGTGTTTTATTTCCCCTATTTCTGATGTAGTATTTCAACAATGGTATATTGAGAATTCAAACCCCTAGTATTAAAACTATAGTCAAATGGGAGATGAATACACATATTATATGGTGGGGGAATGAAACATCTTGTGTTTTTTAAAAAGAAATCAATATGTTCATTATAGTATATGATATTACACCTTTATCATAAACGATCAAGTAAATATTATTATTTAAATGTTACCAGTATACTATAGTCATTAGAATAGTGTGTATGAAGTGGATTAACTGAATTCTGAAAATATTAAATAAAATTGTATTTGTAATTAATAGAATTTAAACTAATTAGTTTTAAATTAAAATAAATAATTTTAATAAATAAAAAAATGGTTTTCTTGAAAAACTATTTCAATGTACACAAGTACGTATTATTAAAAAATTTAAAAAATCACACATTAAAAATTATATAAATTTTCATATATATGATGTGTTTAATTTTTTTTATCATTTGTCTTAATAGATGTCTTTAAATGATATAATAACTTATCAAATTTTACACATAAACGATGGATTTTTCTAAAAAAAGTATTTTCCCAAATTTTGAATGTGAAATAATTTTAAATATTGTTAGATCACTTTTACAAAATCTAATTAAATAAAATATTGTTATTATTTAAAATTGTAATATATAAATTTACACTAGTTGAATAATTTATTTTATGAAAAGTCTTATTTTTTTATCAATATTTTAAAATATTGATTTTTAAATGAAAAATTATTTTTTGACCTAAAAAATTTAATGGGATAAATTATTAATTTTATTGGTTATAAGGTAAAAATATATAAATTAAAATTCATTTGATAAAATATATTTAATTTTAATAAATTTCACATTTAAATTAGATATAAAAAATTGTGATCTTTCAAACATTTATACTTTAAAAAAACTATTGAATCTTCCTATATGTGTAATTAATTTTAAATTAATTTTGTAATCTGATGTTAATTGAATTTTTAAAAATAAATTAAATATTTTTAATCAAAACATTATATTTCATTAAATTTCACCCTTTTATTATTTGATAATATTAATCGTAATATTGATAATATATATTACCACAGTTATGGGTAAATCGGTTAATTGATAGTATGAATAATATTATAAATATAATAAAATTACACTTAATGTTTTTATAATGTTATTTTATCTTTATTTATCCTCCATAAAAAATAAATTAACGTTTATGTGAACATTTATGACCACTTAGATGACAATATATGATTTATATTATAATATTCTAAGAAATGTCCAATATGTCACTCGTTTTTTAACATGTTATATATAATTAATACGGGTTTAGATAGGTGATATGATCAACTATAAATATAAATATAAAATATAAAATATTTATTTACGTTATGTAAATTTCATTATAAGTTTTATTGATAATATATTTACCTTTGATGGGGACACAATGATGATGTAGTAATTATATAAATAATTCAAAAATCCAAAAAAATGATATGAAAAATAGTTAAATATATATAATTTGATATAATTAATTGCATAGAAAATTTATATATTAATTTTTCATTTTATTATTTTTTTTAAAAGTGTTGGTTTTGTGATATAATGATACTTTGATATTTTTAAAAATAATAGTAATAAATAATGTCAAAATTGACAAAAATTATATTTTCAAAAAAAGTAATATTTTATCAAATGATATAAAATCCATAAAAACAATATTTAGATATGGCTTAAAATGTAATCAATAACTCATTTATTATTCATTTTCATTTTCTATGAATAATATTAACCCTCATAGTGTAAATTTTATGATATCACGGTAATTCCTCAAGAGGTTAAATAAGGGTTATAAAAACATAACGATGAAAAATTTATCACAACTTGTATAATTTAAATTTAAACAATTTATTTGTACCCACTATTATAATTTAGTTTAAATAGATTTTTCTGGACCAATTTTTAATAGAAAATTAATTTATAATAATATAATATTTGCAAAATTCTTGGAGTCCCCTGTCATGTAAAAGGGCACCGTAAACCTTTTTTCATTACAATAAAATCATATTTGGATTATCTAATATCTACTAAAATCCATTTCTATAATCAATATAAACATTATAGATTCATTTTTAGGAAAAACACCCACCATGTAAGTGTTAATTTATTTATCAAAGGGGATTATCCAATAAATAGGTGTCATTTTTAAATAAGTTTCTATATTTTATTTTATATTATACTTCTTTAAAATATTTTTAAACATAAAATCACAAATCACTCAAATATTGTAAAAATAATTATATTTTATTATGTAAATATCTTCAAAAAATTCATCTAGATAACAATAAAATTTGAAATTAATTTGTCATTAATGTGTATGATAGACTACCATCTCACGAACAAATATATTTCATTTTTGATCACAATGTTCCAAGAGTTGATTTAATGATATAATAAATTGTTATATATGATTTTAAGAAAATATTTATTTTTATTAAATAATTTTATATCATTTATGTTGTTACCATTCGATGATAATTAACATGATAATGTATTTTGTGCGTATGTGGGAACTGTCACCTCAACAAAATAATGTAATTAATTTTTTGTCACCACATAACATAGATGATATGTGTGTGTATATTTAAATGATTAACATGATAATAATGCTAACATTATCAATTTTTAAATATATAATAATATGTTCCTTATTTCTTGAAGGATCATTGAAAATCAGAATGTTACTCATGTGTATTCATGCCTTACCATCTCTTTGATTGTAACACAGTAAAAATTTCAAATCATTATTTAATGGATAGTTTTATAATTATAATTGATGTATAAATTTATGATTAGTTCATTAAATTTTTTGTATAAGATTTACTAATATCTAGTTTTACTACTTACATCATATCAAAGCCATTTTGAACTCACGTATCGAATATCATCAATACAGCCCACTGGAACATAAACAATTTATTAATTATTATAACATGATAATAAGTGAAATCAAAGGGAAAACCCCTGATTTTTTTTCAAAAAATGAAATGATTAACATAAAATTATTGTTTAGAATGATAACAGATATACGTGGAGGATCAGACTCAAGGTAAGAGACTTCATCATAATATTCATTCATTGAGGAATATCTTGATGTTATACACCTTCCATATTTTAGGTGGTGTATATAATACCATGTTAAGATATCATATCATGAATATATTTTATTCCCATGTTTTTTATTAAATTTTATTCATTCATGGAAATTTTATTTAAATGATGAATGTTTCATGGGACACCATCAATGTTTAAAGATATATTTATAAAAACATTTTCCCTATGTCAATATTCTTGATGTCATTTTATATTTTTTATTAAATGTATTAAAAATAATATTTTATTTATATTTTTAATTTAATTCAACTATATTAAAAAATTAATATTCTTATTTTTTATTATGGAACATTTGACTTCTGTTAAGAATGGCCAAAATAATGTTCTTTTTAACGTACACAGAGAAAAAAGCTTCCCTACCACAATTACCATTATTTGATATTTGGATTCATCTAAAAGTATTAATGTTTTAAAAGAAACCCCCCTTACGTTTCATGGTATTTGTTTTTATGGAAAATGGTTTTTGAAAATGGATTAATAATTTCTATAAAAATAAATTTTTTTCTTATGACTACAAATAAAATTTTAAAACTCAATTGTTGAAAATTACAGAGTTTTATGTGTTATGATTATATAATGGTTAAAGTAAATTTTAAGGGTGAATACGTGATATCCTAAGGATGAGTGGTTTAATGATATACCAATCATGGTTAGTTATGTTATAACATCAAATTCCTTGGATATAGAAGTCAAATGTATGATTATTCGATTTCTAAGAGTGGAATGTGTGGATGGTTATTACGTAGTAATTCGATTTATATTTATGATAATTATTTTTATATTACATGATACCTTTATTTGTTATCTATCATTGATATGGGATTATGGTAATATTATGATTATAAAAAGGATATTAAGTAATCATATTTTAAGGGATATGTTTACCATTTATTAAAATAGAAAATTATTACATTATGAAAATGTTTTTTTATGGATTATTGAAATAACAAGACTAATATATATCGTTTTCTGTGTATCCATTAGTATGATTTTAGTATTAATTATATGTTTTAAAGAAAATTCACCAGATTTATGGGAGAATATATGAAAAGATGAAATTCATTGAAAATATATGATGATTTTCATAACGAGATATCATGTTTTCTAAAATGGTTTCCTTTTCTGAAAAAATGGTTACTGATTGTATGTGTCCTCTTAAAATTTATCGGGTTAATTTGTAATAGATTTTCATAATTCAATAATAGATGAAATTAAAAATAAAATATATTCTGATTTCTAATAGAAAAAACCAAAGAATATGTATTGTTTAAGGTATAGTCTATATAATATATTACTCACACATCATATAATGATAAAATCTACTTATGAATTTCAAATTAAATAATTCATCCATCTTATAAAAAATCTATATAATGATGGTGGGTTTTATTAATTTTACATGTAGAATTGTATAAATTTACATGACAATTTAGATATGTTAATACAAAAAATTCAATATCCCAAAATAAGTGTTCTACTATATAATATAGAGGGTGATCAAGAATATTATTCATAAGAGAGATACTATTTTTATATATATAGGGGAATGGAATTGAAATCATAAATGGTTGTTTATAAATTGATTTTAATATTCGCATAAAAAGGTGATGTTAGAAGTAAAATTCATAAATCATTATCAAGAAGGTAAAAATAAAAGAATAAAAAATTATATAATAATAATTCCTTGTAATTTGAGAAGAACGATTTTATCTAATTAAGCGTATAATGTATGACACAAAAAATATGGAAAAGTAATGAAATGGATTTTTTAATATTTTTTATGGTTTTTAAGGAAAACCATCTTTGATGAAAAAATTATATAATTTCTTTATTAATAGAGATAAAAAATTATTATGTGAATAAAATATAAATATAATATCAATTTAAACATGATAATATTTTTTTATAATAATGGATATGTACATGGTGAAGAATTTTAAAAACCAAGTGGCTAACAGTTATTCGTATCATCATCATATTTTTATAATGAAATAAATAGCGTAATTAGATTACAATTAAATGAAAATATAATATCATCAATTATAATTTGAATATAAAATAATATAAAATATAATGAAATAATATATATATATATAATACTATATTAACTGTTGAAATCATTTTTTCCCAATGAAATTTAAATTTAAATAATTAGAATTCATTCAGTTTTTATAATATTTATTTTATGGTAAAATAATTTATAAAATAACAAGTATGTGAAAATAAATCTTAAACCATGAATTTTTCTAGAGGGAAAACAATTGAATGAAATAATGTATTGGGGGTAATTTTAATCGTCCAAAAACTATTAAAAATATTAATAAAAAGGAATGAATTAGATTTTTGTTAATAAGAAACCCATTTTAAATTTGCTAAAACATAAATAAAGAAATATAAATGGAGTATTATATAATATGATATTAAATACAGTAATATAAAATGAATAATTTTAATAAAAATATATTTTTTCTTTTATATTAAATAAATATTCAATCTATTTTGGGTATTATGTATTTTTCACTAATGGATGAATATTTAGATTGAAAAAGTAATGTAAGATTTGTATGTGGTTAAAAGTGATCTAATCTAAAAAATAAAAAAATAGGCTTATTATTCAGTGATATAATAATTTTATTTATATTTATTTTACTCCAAAAATTTAATTTATAATATTTCTTATATTTTTGAATTTCCTATTTAATTTTATTTTTTGGTTTTAATTGTTCTGTTAGTTCTATGATAGATTCAAATATGGGTTCTCAATAATGAGCAATGCATATGTGTTAATCATAAAAAATATTCAAGGTTTTCACAATATTTTGTTTGATATAGATGTTTCTTTAAATGTATTTATTAAATATGTATTGGGGGTTGTTCTTAAAGAGTTATTAATATACTTTTTTTGAATATCAATTAATTAAATTTGTCGGTTTTTATTAATGAATATAATAATATATGTTATCATTCATGATTAATAACTAAAAAAATAAATATTAAATTTTATATAATGATTTTTTGTTTTCTTTATCATACATGACATAAATATTATAACAAAATTCTTTTTGGGGGTGATTATAACTGAGGAATGTGTTTTAATGAATTAATGACAAAGTAAATTTTAAAATATTTATGGAATATGACCATTATAGAAGAATATTAGTTTCAAAATATTATTATCAACGTGATCAATCTATTTTTATATTAAGATTATGAAAATGAAATAGGTTAAATTATTATGGATTTGGAATTACATACCAAGAAAGCATAATTCATATTTTATAGAACCACATGAAAATGCTTTATTTGGGACTTTTGTTATGAAAAAATGATATAAAACCTATGAGGTTGTTTTAAGGAAGTACTATGAGTATTTATTAACCAAGAAAAAGGGAATTTATGCTTTGATTTTTGTATAAGTCGGGTACATTAATAACTTGAGTATAGTGTAATTTTACCAAATACACATTTCAAAATGAACAATGAATATATTTTTCCAGGAATTTTTCACAAAATTAGATTCAAATAGACATTGGAAACGAGTATCCAAGTCATTCCATATTCACTACATTTATAGCTAATATTATATAATACTTTAGGACACTAAACCATTGAATTGATCTTTTTACCTATATTATTCTTATGTTTGCTATATTAGTTTATTCGTAGGAATCTTATTTACAATATTAATATAAAAATTTAATATATTAAATAATTTCAAAATGATGTTACTAAAAAAATTAAATTTTAATTGCATTTATTTGATAAACTGATAGTAATTAATTTTAATATATGACCACATAATATAGTAAAAGTTATTTTAAAAAATATGGTTTTCAAAGTTTAAATTAATGTATTCGTTATAAATATATTTATAATATTGAATACATTAATTTTACGTAAATTGATTTTATTTTTCAATAAAATATATTGTTAAAATAATTTATTGAATGTTTTAATTTCATAAATTAAAAAAATTAATCGAAAAATATCAACTATAAAATTAATTTGTTTATTTACATTTCTATAAAATTTAAAATTTATTTTCAATTACATTAAAAACTTTACCCAATAAACATGAAATAAAAACACATTTCTTATTTCTTTTTAAATTATCCTTCTATTACAAATTTTATAAAGATACTAAATGTACACAATACAATTAAATATTAATATATATATTGTTGAAATAAAATGGTTAATATAATAATATATATTGAAAAACCCCTCCATTATTATGAATAATATATAATCTTATTTCCAAAAAGGCGATGGATGTAGTTGGTGATTTTTTAATCATAGGTCTCAATGTGACTAACACATTGATATACATTTACCAAAAATTATATCTGATAAATCATAATGGTTAATGATATTCTTTGAATTTTTTTTGGTAAAAAATAGTGATAATACATCATTGTGTATACATATATATATTTTATATTTTATGTCAATTTTCAGTATTATTTCTAATATGAAGTAGCATATAGAAATCGGTATCCATTTTTCATAATATGATTCATGGATCAGATATATCAATGAAAATGATTCCGTAGAATAAATCTTATCCTCCAGCAGAGAATATGATAACTGAGAAGCTAGTGTTCTTATATTCTATTCTTATCCTTGTTTTTGTTGCTATCTATCTAATTTGTACATATATTCTATTTATTTCTCGAGCATCTCAATTATTTAAAGAGTTCGAAAAAGTAATATCAATGAAAATTCAATCCTTGATGATGGGGTTCCAAAAAATAATGGATAGGTATACAACATCATGTTCATAAAAACAGGACTAATATGGATGACTTCTATTACATGATGTAATTTCATCCATTCTATTATAAGAAGTAATATTTATTATAATTGTTTTAATGCATTAAATATTAGTGTCCATGTTACAAATGTTATATTTTTTTCAATATTAGATAATAATTCCCATTTTTTTGTATAAATGAAAAATGTATGAATATACATATAATAATATAAATTATATAAGTAAACTAGTGATATATTGAAAATAAATATATAATCCCAATAGCTTTAAAATTCCAATCGTTATATTTTCTTCCCTTATATTTTTATATGAACCTAATCAATTTCACTCATCAAAATATATTATTTATACTCTACATTTCTTTCAAATTAGCTGGGAAAATAAATTTAGTCGTATAATTTATATATATAGAATTATCATCTTCATTCATATCCAGGTAGATAATTTTTTAACCTTTTCCGTTTTTTATTTGATTTTTATTTAATTGGTAGTATTTTTTTTACATTTAATAAAAACATAATCAAATTCATTTATTCTTTTATAAATATATTATACTGATGTTATTCAATGTTTATTTTTGATCAATGTTTTGTGTAATATGATATATCATCTAATTAAATGTAATGTGTCATTAAACATTTATTATGTTATGTTAAATCCAAATTTAAGGAATATTCATTTTAAAATTTAATTAGTTTGATGAAAATATAAGTTAAATTTTCCTCATAAAATCATTGGTATCCCAAGAAACTTATTAAAACATATGCTCCATATAGATAACATTGACAAGGATGGTGGTGGTGTTTCACATACCTATGTTTCTTTAGTCTAAGATGTCGAAATTTTATTCCAAATAAAAATGACCTATTATAATTGCACGATTTTTGTTTTATATATATATATATTTATATTTATAAGAGTTGTTTCTCATATTTAATTCCTTAATAGCGATATGTGTAACACATCATGTACATTTGTGATGTCTGGGTTTAGTATAGAGAAATATGCTACTATAACTACAGGAACATGTATCTCAAAAGGGCATATATTCCAAGTGATCAACATTCCCCTACCCTTGAATCTCATAACCAACATCTAAAATTATATTTGATGTAACTAATTATCAGAAAAATAAAAATATCAATATTGTAGATGATTATAAAAATATTTCATCTGATGAAACTGTGATTCCATGATTTTTTATAGAATTGTTAACTAATATATTTTTTTCATGAGAAAATATATATTATAAACTACTAACTATCTCTTATATCATGTCAACATGATGGAGTCTTGTATACCATACTGTATAAAATATCATATGAATCTATATTGATTCTATATTCTAAAATATTATTGTACTGAAACTTATTTAATGGATGATACTAAACTCAAATTCTATTTATATTCATTGGGGATGATTTCGACAATCATCTAATGTATATAAATCCCACTCATATTGACATTCATTCTGATAATTATATGATTTTATAAATCATAGATCTATATCCAATATTTACAAAATTAGTATCTATAATAGTTTTCAAACTGATGATCTTGATCAGAAAGAATATTGTCTCCTATAATACACATCCGCACAGGTTCATTAATGTATAACATATCATGCTTATAATGTGGGAAATCCTCTCAATTATAATTGAAATACTCTTGTATAATCAGTTAATCTACTACAAAACAAGTGGAAAATTAACATTAGATGTCCTTATAATTCTGATTGGATAATTCATAGTGGTGATCTCCTATTTTCATACTTCTATTGTCAATTTCTCTATCATCAACATAGATAAATTAGATAATGCCTATTATTTATATGTTCCCAAGGATCGATATATATAATATATAATATCCATATTCATTTTTTTCCAAAATAATCCCAATACATAAATCAATATACTTCACTTTATGTTTTTAGTGAATATAGAAGGAAGATATATATGAAATATCTCAAATCTCCATCAACTTTTTTATAGATATGAAACATATTTGGGTACCAAAAGATATATATTTCACCCTAAAAGTAATATTCTATATAGTATTAAATATGATAATCTATTACACCGTGTCATTTTGTTGGCCCTCAAGATAATCAAATAGGAAAAAAATTGATAAATCATTTGGGAACTATATGATGTCATCATTTCATTTATGATTTTAAGGCCACCCTTCCCAAGTCCAACACTGTTGAATTTAAAACAATTATGATAATGTATAGGTAAAAAATGAGCATATTTCATTAAATTATCAAAACAATTTTCTGCCTTTTTGTGTTTCAATTTATTGATTAGTTATTTTACATTATTAATTATATTTATCTTTATAAGAACATGTTAAACTAGTTCTATAATTATATATTTATTATGATCTAGTGATTAGTTTATATAATGATGTTTTATCTCAAAAATTGTTTAACCAAATATTTAAATGTAAAAAATAAAAATTCTAGATATACATCACATGTTAGATAATTATTCTCATTAGTCATTATTTGATGCGTGGTATTATAAATTAAATTCATATCTTTCATGTGTACACTTCCCAAAAACATGAAATACTACATATAAAAGCCTCTTATATATAGTAAGGCATTTTTAGATTATGTTTAGTGACCAAACTCTTCGTAATCACTCTATAGAAATTTTAACATTCATTTATACAAAATAAATTAAATATTTTTTTCATTAACATGGTTAGTAAAATTGATAATCATGATAAATGTATCAGAAAACATTGATAATATATATAAAATCCATGAAATATATTTATCTATATAATTTCATATTTTCTGAGCCAAAATTTAATCCCATTCTGCATTGTTGTATCAATAGATATAACCCCACTTGTTGCTACATGATCGTAGAAAGAATTTTTTATACACGAATTCAGACATACTGAATAATCAATATATTTTATCCCCTTCTAATGTGATTAGTAAAATCCACAATGACAATTATTTTCCCACATTGACTAGAAATACATATGGATTTTATTAAATAATGAATACATTGGGTTTTGAAACATGAACTATTATGACTCAAATCATTAAATTAATTGTGATTTTGGGGTTATGAAATAATTTGAATGTTTATTTTTATCTTCATATCATCTATATAATATGTAGATTGTTTTACCCCATAAAATTTTATCAATAACTTAAGGCAATGGTATTTTAACCAATTTGCCTCCTTCACATAATATTGATCCCATCCAATAAAAAAAGATCATCAATTAATGGTAGAAGATAATTATTAAATATTGTTATACGGTTATGTTTATGATAATAAATTAAAATATATATTAATAAAATTTTATGTCAAATAATGTGTAGTTTTATTCCCAAATTTTAATCATATGGGTGTGTCAAATATTTTTTATTATTATCACATAATTTCTACTTGAATTAGTATAATTAAATGATGTCTACATTTTAGTATTGTTGAATATAGTTGCAGAAAATTTTAGAAATAAAATTGAAAAAAACAATATAATATAAAAGTAAAATATATTATTTATCAGTAAAAAAATAATGAAATCATGTAAAATTATACCAAATTCAATTTTGAGTTCCTATAAACTCATTTAATCCATGTATCCATTATTATATGTTATCAGGACCCTTGATATATAGTTTTTTCCATTGGGTGTTAATCATATTCATTTCAATGATATTTTACAATTTGATGACCTAATATTTGATATAAGGAATTGAAATCCAATAAATTGATGAGTTATATTAATATATGTATATCTGATTCCGCATACTACCATGTTGAATTATAATATTGGATTGAGAACTAAATATCTACAATGTATTATTCCAAAATATGTGGCTAGAGAATATATATATATATTGGATGTAGTCATTAAACCACAAATTATTTTCATTGATAATTAAATATCCAATACTTTAGTTAGCCCATTAAATTTTTAATCGACCATTAATAATATAAAATAATTCAAATAACATGAAAAAAATTAGTTATTTATAGTCCTATATTTGATAATAGAGGTTCCATTCACATAAAAAATGAAAAGATCCACCTACAAAATTGTTACATATTTGATTAATCTAAAATATAATTGTTTCACTGGTTTTTAATTAATATTATGTTTTCACCATTGGATTTTTTAATGAATTTTTATAATGAATGTATACATAAATTTTATGAATTCTGTGTTCTTTGGTTAATTAGTTGTGATTTTATTATTCTCCATTATTTTAATTATCCCATCCATTTTTATTCAATAGTTGTCTTCCATATATCTAGGTTTAAAAAATTTGACTGTTTTATATATCATATCATTACATTATTTATGGTCTTTTTTATAACAGTTTAAAAAAATAGAGTGGTGATGTTTCTCTCATCAATGTGAGTTATTATAAAACATTTTTTTTCCAAATCTACCCTCCTTTTTCATATAAAAACAAGAGTATGTTATTTCCATTAAAATAAGAAATAGGTTCCTATTTGTTTTTAAATACTATTATAAATACTAATATTTATAAATAGTTTTTTTATTTATCCACATAAAAAAGTCATACTTTCATGGCCTATATGAAATAGGGAGGTTTTCTATGTGATTCCACTGATGTATTCTTCATTTTTAAAAATTGACTTATCCTCTTATTATAACACATATATGAATTATAACATATCATTTTTTAATTTTTTATGAATATAGTTAAAAAATAATATATTTTAAAACTCATATTATTATATATTCTTTACTTCATCCTTTTTCCACATCATCATACGGTGAATCCTACATTGGTAAGAATGACCTTTAAAATTAATATCACATTATGCATATTATTCATTTTATGAACTCTAGATAATGTAAAAAAATGTTTTCACTTATATTAATCCATTTTTAAATAAATAATTGATATGATGATTGACCTAATGTGGGTGAATATTTTTATAAAAAACTTAATAAGGAGTTATTGCTTACCTATAACACTGTAGAGATCAAATATATAATAGCATTTATCTTATCTTTAGATTTTTTGGTGATCATATCCATGATATTTGAAACTACTCAAACTATCTTATCATTTTTTATATTCATAAATGTATCCACATTTCCACCACTCAAATTTATAAATTATTTCTTCTTGGATCAAACTATTTTCATTAAAAATTATTTGTTTAATGATAATAATAAAAAAATTATTTTCAAATGCATATTTCTATATAAATTTATGAAATGAAAACCTCTTGATGTATTACTCTAATACAAATTAGTTTTAGCCTATGAAAAATTAATCATTATGAAGAATTCATCATGTTTTGTTATTTTATTATTCATAGGTTAATGTCAAAATGAATAAAAAATAAATCATATTTTAAAAAAATTAGACAAATAAGGAATAAGTAATATATAATTATTATAGTATTTTATTCATTATATATTAGTAGAAAATGAAAAATATTGGATGTTATTATATAATATTATTTTATTATTAGATAATGAAATGCATGATAGTATTATTTTTCATCAGTACAACACAAAAAATTCTTTACACCTGACATCCTATAGTAACCATCTATTTTGTAAAATATTTCCTTAAAAAAGTTATTTCTTTCAATAAAATTAACAAAATGAAACTAAAAACGAATATGACGCATGAAATATTTATTATTTTGAAAATTTAATCATTATTAAAACTTCAATACATAAAATATAATAAAATATTGAAGTTTCCCTCGTTTGGAGGATATATTATTTATATGATTTATTAAATAAAAGAATTTAACCATCATTGAATAAATGTTCATGTATTAATTATTTATAATTGTTCAAATATAAAATATTATGTTGATAATATATAATATTTTAAGATATTTACAAACATATAAATGTAATTATGATATGAATGAGTTTGATATATTACTATGAACGCTTACCTTTAAAAAAATTGGTCATTTTTTCCAAAAAAATTGTTTTCATATAAATTTATATTAAAAATATTTTTATACACATTTTATAATATAATTTTTTTAAAAATATTCTCAATTTGTTTAATTTCAAATATTAGTATACATATAAATCAATTTTTATAAATTATTAAAAATAATGAATTAATTGCTAAATATTTAGATATCCATTTTAATGAAAAATAGTAACATTATATGAAAAACATTACACTATTTAGATACATTTAAATTTTAAATGATTAATTTTATATTAGAAAATAGAATCTATAATTATTATATTGAATTAAAAAATATATTTGTATGATTTTATAAATATAAGTAATATTTCCCAATAAAAACAATTTCTGGGATTCACATTTTTGTAAAAAATAATTTGATTAAATATGGGGTTTCAGTGTATTAAAAATGAAATAACATTTCATTAATTTGTAATAATCTAATTAACATCATAATAACATTATAAATTTGAAATTAATTTTATAATTTAAAATAAAATTCACTTAAAGTGGGGTTATATTCATTTCATGCAGTCATGATAAAATGAATCTTCCAAGAGAATGTTAAAATTATATCATAAACTGGATTTTATATTTTTAGTGTATATTTTCATATTATATATTCTGGAAAAAATTATTTTTTATAAATAATACAATATTACATAGGTAATGTAACAATATATATTCCATAAATCTGGAGTTGGTAGTTATATTACAATATTTATATAGAATACAATAGTTATAATAGGATCAAATATATATATGTATTATTTTGTGAGTATGGTAAATTAATTAATTAGATTTGAAAAAAAAGATACAATATTAACATATTAAGAGAACATTATTATCCTTTCTATTTTATCCATGAAATTTCAACACAGTTTTCTTCATAGATTACTATAGAATGGATAAAAAATAATAGTGATCTCGGACTCTATGTAATAATTATAATTCCTTTGAATCATACAAAACATAAAAATGTTATATGTGGTTACTAGTGAATACTCGAACATCTTGATTACTTAATCAATAAAAACATAGTGAATGTTATATCGATGATAATAAATGAAAACTGTTATATCAATAATCATGAATCTCATATTACTGTAATGAACAATTTAAAACATGAAAACAATATATCTTGGATTTATTTCAAGAAACATAAAAAATAATTAGATGATTTATTCACAAATAGCCTACATTTTTTGTGAAATAAAATGAATTGATGCATTGTTGGGAAATATAATTTTTTCCCCACCATTCACCGAATTAAGTCGAATATATTCACCTATAGAGTCATCAATATGTTTAATACCATTATATGAGGGACCTCACGATGATTAAAAAATGGATACACATATAATGATAAATACAAAGATGAGATACCTTAATAATAAATAAAATAATGTGTATCACTTGGATGAAATTACATAATCATCATAGAATCTATTATGTATCATCAATGTAAAGAGTACATTATCAAATATGTATAAGAGTGTCTGTGCAATAAATATGACTGGATATCCATGAATTCTATTTATTGCATTTAACAGTTTTTAGGATTATGAAACTAATTAAATGGTTGGAAAACTATTGCATTATGGATCATTTAAATCATGTGAATAATATTAAGCATTAACCACTTGAATGTTTCATTAGGTTTATAGTATTTGGAGCACACATAGTGAGTTAGAGTGATGATTGAATCAATTATAAAAAAATCATTGTCAATGTGATCTCTCCTGGTAGTGTCTATGCGACAACCAAATTTACAATATATAAATTGACATGGGATTTTAATATATGAAATTACATGACAATTTACATACCTAATATTTAGGATGAATTTCCACTACAAAACAATTAATTCTTATATGAAAAAAATTACTGAGGGAAAAAAATAAATACATTTTAATCACCTAAATATTAGGAATAACTCTCAATATTTCATCAATGGAATTTTTTAACCCCAAAAAAAATATACTTTCTAGGGAATATGTCATAGTCACATAAGAATAAAAATTACTTTGTAAAAAATATAACTAATGGATTTAATAGAAATTAAAAAATAATCCCATAAAAATAAATGTATAGAAATCACCTTAAATTATTATTAAAAATTGTAAATAAAGATATAAAATTTCATATAGGAATAATATACATCATAGAATAGATATTTTCTGTACAATAAAACATATGAAATATATAGAGAATTTTGAGACGAAAAACATGTAACATTAGTAATAACCATACATTGACCACTTTTATCAATAAAATAGAAATTTTTAAGAACTCTAGTCATGACCTTACTCATATAAATTGTCACGACCCGTCCCCCGGTGCCCGTTCCATGAAAATCCCATGCCCTCCTTCCATAGGCTAGGGGCTGCTGACTAGAACCACATGCGTAATTCCCTAAAACTGGGAAGGCATTTCCATTAAAACGTGTACACAGACACACATGCTAACCCATAGTAGGATGAAACACCAAGTAAACTGTATAACAAAAGAGTGCTAAAATAAATAGGGTCAGAATACAAGCCCAAATGGAATGTACATGTACAAATGTGATACAATACACATGAACAAAACGAAAAGACAGCTACAGGATCTCCCTCTTGGGTTCCTACCTGATGAGTATGTATAGATCAGCTCCTCATCACTCCACGTCTACCCGTCTCCTCTGCGTACCGACACGCTATATGGTATGCCTCTGGGTACCATCCAGTCCTAGTACTCTCAACCTCAGTCAGTGCTGTCTGTCTTTTTCATCGAACAAAACATGGTGCGGGCATAGCCCGTGTAGGGGTGAGTATAACTATACTCTATAGGGACCCCGAGACCCACTAGGTCTCACAAAATCCCACTAGGATAAAACACAGACTATGAAATCAAGAGATAAACTTACATAGTTATATGCCCATACATATACCTAAGTTATCATGTTACCCATCTCAATCATGAGTAAAACACAGAGGTATTGTCTTAGCTCACACCATGATTTATTCTAGGGTAGTATCAATTAACATTTTGAACCCTCGAGTGCTCGATAACTCATCCTCTATCAAGTATAGTGGGCCTACCATGTCACATATAGGTTCTTAGCACTAACCTTGGACTATTGAGGTACTCTTTCTGTAGAGTACCATGGGTCTTCCGCGTCACATAGAGGTGCTCCCCACTATGGGTCTACTATGTCACACAGAGGGACTCCCCCTCATAACCGGCTGAGGTACTCCTCTTATTGATTACCGTGGGTCTGTTGCATCACCAACGCGCTCCCCACTGTGTGTATGCCGCATCACCAAGGTGCTCTAAAATGGGCCAGTCGAGTCACTTCGAGTCAAACAGTCAGTACTCTTCAAGTCTCAACCAACTACTATCTTCCCACAAAAATGCTCACTTGTCTCTAGGAGGATCCGCTCCACAAGCTAATGGATGATTATCCAACATTCACGAAGTCCCACAAAGAAGTATCCTAATGTTCTTTCATGTCATAGGGGTCTTAATGCAATAGACATTACATCAATCATACTCTCGATCTGTGAGTTATTTGACTTTTAGTCCCGAGGGATCATTTTGATTCATGCTCGATCCAACCTAACCATATCCCATTTCAATACAAAACATAGTAGAGTTTCACTCAAAGGGACTTTCTCTCTCTATGGTTTCTAACGTTGTTGATGGTTCATCCAACAGACGTTTGGTGCCAAATCTATGGACAACAGAAGGTAAATGGGTTGTAGTGTCCCGGGTCCGGTCTGACCCAGTCGGACCGACACGGGTCAACTCAGCCAAACCCGCTGGGACAGGCCTGACATGCCATGTTGGTCTGCGGAGGGCCTCAAGTGGTCATGAGGCTACAAGGCCACAGGCTGGCTCAGCAGACCGGTGGGCAGCAGAAGCCAGGGAAGCTCGGAGGGCCATGGACGGCGCAGGCTAGGGCAGCTCGGAGGGCCGCTGTGAGGGCGGTTTGGTTCGGACGTATGGAAAGATAGTCTAGGAGGATGGAGCACCACGAGGGAATGGGGCCGGTTCGTCTAGGAGGCCAAAGTGTCGTGGGGTGTGAGGCTGGTCCGTCCGATAGGCAGGAGCACTGTGGGGAGCGGGGCTGGTTCAGCATAGTGGATGGAGCGCCGCGTGGTGGCTTGGCCGGGGTGTGGAGCAGGGGAACATGGCCGGTTCGTCAAAGAGGCCGGAGCGCCTTGGGTGGCTCGGCTGGGGCGAAAAGCTGGGGGGCACGGGCTTTTCAGCTGGGTGACCAGAACGTTGCGGGGCGACATGGGTCATAGAGGGTGTGGGTGGCGGCGTCGTTGCCTTCGTCACCTTCGTCTCCTTTGTCTCATTCCTCCATTTCGAATTACACATCAATGCAGAATAGCAGAGGGGTTGGTGCATTCACTTTTGGCCCTGATCCTCTATGTTTATAGTTGTAGCAAGTGGTACAATTCCTTCTTCAATTTCATTGAATTATCATGAATGGAATATAGAATAATATCAATAAACCACCCTACAAATTCAAGCAAATAATTAAACACAATTAAACCCCTACCTTGTTCTCATCATGAGTTGGTGAAAGAAGGTAGGATGGTCATTGATTCACCATAGATGAGGACTTCACACATCATATGAATTCTCAATGAAACAGTTCGAAGGAGGTCAACATTCTTCATTGGCAGACCGTTTTTCATTAGAGATATTTCTCCCATGTTCTCCCAATCCTCCTTTTCCAACAAATGAATAGGTTTCCCAATGTAATAGATTGTTATCTCTTTTAACTAGTTGGCATTTTATTAAAAAATTAATTAATTAAAGGATAGTTGGCATAACAAAAAGTGGTGTGTTGGCATAATTTAATATTGTGGAAGGTTGGATATATTAATGTGGAAGACACTCAAGAGGATCCTCCACATAAATGAGGTAGTTGAATAGGTTTAGGCCTCGAGTGGTCCCCACCACCATAGCCTCTCATGGGTGGTTAGGTTTGGGTGTTCCCCACCACCATAACTGTTCATGGGAGGTTAAGTGGTCCCCACTTCCCAACATCCACAAGTGGGTGGTTACAACAAAATAAAATAAAATGTGTGTTTATTTTATTTTATTATTTCCACGGAAAACCCAAACACAGTCTTCCATCATGGACCAACTGTCATCGAGGTGAAAGTATCTTTATGCAAATACCGATGCTGCGAGTTCGACAGTTTCCTTATATTTCAATTCCGAGCACTGGTTTAAATGTTAGAAGAACCCGCTCGCACGTTTACAGGATGTACTCGAAAAAAAGTATAGAAATTCATTCTGGGCACTCCGGGCCTCAAAAGCACGCACCGTAAATTTTTGTTGACTTGTAAATTTCCTAATTAATTAAATAAATAACATGGAAATTCTGGCTCTTTAAATTTTACCCACCTCAGGCTTTACGCCCCCGTAAGACACAACTCAATCTAAGGGAACAAGTGGGGGGTACTGAGAAAGCATCTGAGCCTCCCGCTCCCATGTGCTATCTTGAAGGTTCTCGTGCTGCCAGGGAACACACACCAGAGGTATCGACCGTCCAAGAAGAACACGCTCCTATCAATCCTCAATATCTACTGGAAGCTCAGTAAAATTCACCCCATCGTCATAGACCAGATCTCCATGGTAGATTATGTGAGATGGGACCTGTACGTATCTACTTAGCTGGGATACGTGGAAGACCTCGTGTACCCGGTGCAACTACGGTGGAAGAGCTAAGCAATATGACAGCTATCCAACTCTGCTGGGGACATGAAAAGGTCCGATGAACCTCAGAGATAACTTGTCTCTGCATCCAAATCTCTATAGGCCTCGTCGGGGTGAGAGCCGTAGAAAGACGTGGTCACCATCCTCGAACTCCATAGGTCTCTCTCTTCTATCAGCATACGACTTCTGCCTGCTTTGTGTACTCTTCATCTACTCCTGGATGATCTGAAACTTCTCTATGGTATCCCAAACCATCTCTGGTCCCAGGAGTGCGTACTCCCCTAGGTTAGTCCAGCATAAGGGTGATCGGATTGGTCGCCCGTGTTACACCTCGAAAGGCGCCATCCCTATGGTGTAGTGATAGCGATTATTTTATGCAAACTCCAGAAAAGGCAATTGATTTTCCCAACTACGACCGAAGATGAGGACACAAGCATGGATCATGTCCTCAATGGTCTTAATGGTCCGCTTAGTCTGGCCATCTGTTTGAGGATGGACGGTAGTGCTCAAACAAAGATGCGTCCCAAAATCATCCTGAAACCCCTTCAATAGACAAGAAATAAAACTTCTGTCATGATCAAATAGAATCTTCAAAGGTACCCCATGTAATCGCACAATCTACTACACATATAGGCATTCCATTATCTCTACTGAACCCTACTCTCTGATCGGTTAGAAGTGGCCCAACATGGTGTGTCTGTCGACGATCACCCAGATAGAGTCATGTCCCTTGGATGTACGTTGAATTCCTATCATGAATTACATGGAAATCCCATCACACTTCCACTATGGGACCTCTAAAGGATGAACCATGCCTGCTGGTACCTGATGATCTGCCTTCACTTGATGAAAAGTGAGGCACTGAGAGTCAAACTATGCTACTTCTTTCTTCATTCCCGACCACCTGTGTTGTCTTCAGAGATCCTTGTTCATCTTCGCCACTCCTGGATGTACTGCTAGAGGGGATGTGTGGAATTACCTCAATACATACTCATAAGTGACACTAGTACCATGGTACATCCACTAATGAGGATGAAGTGCTCACCACCTTTAGAAAATCCATCAGGTTCATGCCCTTTGGATATTTGAGCACCTCATGTCTCACAGTCAGCATCCTGACACTCCACCTGCCGGACTCGCTGAAAAAGAGGTGGAGTGACTATATGAGGCTGAAGGAAATCTGCTCCATCTCTATCCCCAAAGGATATCTTCAATGTAGACATCTCCTCTCTCACCTCTCCTAGCAACTATATACCAAATCTCCTACTGAGTGAATCTATCCCAACGTTCCCCTTCCCAAGAGTATATACTATCTTAAAGTCATAGTCGTGGAGGATCTAAAGATAGTGTCATTGTATCGAGTTTAGGTCCTTCAAGGAGAATACATAACTGAGACTCTTGTGATCAGAGTACCCGATAAAATTCTTTCCCAACAGATAGTGCCGCCACATCTTCTTGGAGAAGACCAATACTACTAAATCCAGGTCATGGGTAGCGTAGTTATGCTATTGTTTTCTCAGCTGTCGAGAACCATATGTGATAGCTACTCAATCATTCATCAAGACACATCTGATTTTGGTCCCTAATGTGTCATATTAGACTACATACCCTACGAATTCCTCTAGAAACCTCAATATTGGGGCACTAGTCAGCCTCTTCCTCACCTCTTGAAAACATTGATGGCATTTCTCCAACCAACAGAAGGGTTTCCTCTTCTCTGTAAAATCATATAGTGGTGCTGCAACTCTTGAGAAATCTGATACAAATATCTGGTAGTATCCAGCCAAACCCATGAAACATCATACCTCTGTCACACTCCTAGGTGGATCCCAAGAAAGTAATGCCTCAATAATTACTGGATCTACTACAACTCCAGCCTCTGATGTTACATGACCTAGAAAGTGAACCACTCAGATCCAGAACTAGCACTTTGAGAGCATACCATAAATATGGTGCTCTCTGAGTGTATCCAGTACTACCTGAAAATGGTAGGCATGATCCTCCTCAGTAGCCAAGTAGATCATAATGTCGTAGACGAAGACCAGTACAATGAGATTAGGGTACAGATGAAATACCATGTTCATGAGTCCCATGAACAATACTAGAGAATTCATTGCACCGAATGGCATAACTAATAAATCTTAGTGGTCGTACCAATAGCTTAAAGTCATCTTCGACACATTATCATCTCGAACTCTGAGCTACTTATATCCTAATCTGAGGTCTATCTTCGAGAACTAATGTGCTCCCTTTAGATGATGAAAGAGATCGTCAATTCTTAGGAGTGGGTAATTGTTCTTCATTGTCCCCTAGTTCAGGCGCCGATAGTCAACACAAAGCTTCATGCTCCCATCCAGATTCTTTGAGAACAAAATCGGGGCTGCTTAGGGAGAAACACTGGGCTAGAGGAATCAGTTCTCCAACAATTCCTCTAGTTGTACTCACATCTCGTGAAGCTCTGCAGTGGTCAAATGATACATATGTGTATATATCGGTGTCATCCCGGGATACAAGTCAATGTAAAAGTCCACCATACTGCAAGGGGGTAGACCTGGGACATCATAAGGGAATGCATCCGCATACCGGTCCAACACTATAGGATAACTGGTACTCCCCACTTCAACAACTCTGAGGGTATGTCCAGCCAACTATGTATAATCATCCGCACCCTCCTTCGGGTAAGTCCATCCTGTGCTGCAAAGGCTCCCTTCACATTGGTGAAGGGAAACCCGGTCCCATCCCTGCAGCCACACCGCACATTGCACCCAATACAGTCAATTTTAACATGGACTGTATATAACAAGTTTATACACAAGATGATTTCGTAAGGGCTCTACGCCACTACTAGGTGATCCCAGCTGAAGATCTCGCCTCCTAGAGTTAGCTCGCACTACCGGAACCAGTGCGTAATCGTTGAATCTGTTCCTGTATGATTCTATAACCACAAGGATCAAGCCAATGACTCCGTCAGAATCTATGAGTTCCAAACAAGTGAATTGGAAATAAAATAATGACTAACACCTATGTCTATAAGTATTGCAACTATGGTGGTGTAGACACAAATCGTACCTCGTATCATCTCCGGAGCATCGTGATCATAGGCCTCAGCAACCTAGGGCTACGATATCCCCTTTCCACCTACTCCCTGCGGTCGGGGTGGACCTCCTAGTGGTGTTGGTGGTAACATATCGAATTGTCGCCCATCGCTAGCTACATGACCAAATACTATGTCACATCTGCCTGCCCCCTGCGGACCTCCTAGGCCTAATATCTTTCCCTACCTGGGTGGTCCTTCGACCACCTTCTGATCATCTGTATGGTGGGTCAGACAGTCACAAGCAATGTGACCATGCACGCCACAGGCGTAACATTTCATGCTCCTATAATTATGTCTCTGCCTCGTGTGCCCCACACAACCAACTCTGAATCAAGAGGTCTTCCACCTTTAGGTCTAGTCCTATTTGACCTCTGTGACTTCTGTCTTCTAGATTCTATAGAATACTCCATTATTTGATGTCTGGTAGTGGGTCTGGATGCTGTTGACTACCCGGCATGGAAACTCTCCACTAAGAGGGCACTCTCTAACAACCCCACATGTGTCGGAATGCCGAGTGAGATCAACGAAGCCCTGATCTGCTTCCTGAGTCCCTACTCGATGGTCAGGGCCCTGAAAAATGGGTATCGCATCATATTTGTGGAGTCGTGTGAGAGGTCAGTGAACCTTTCTATATATTGAGCCACTTTCATGCTACCCTACTATAGATAAAGTATCTCATGTATGCGCACTACGTGAAGAGTAGATGAAACAAGCTCCACACGAAACATGCTCTCAAATTCTGCTCAGAGAAACGTCACCTAATTGTGGACCCTCAAGCATAAATATCCACTATCTTCCTGCTACTTCTTGTAAAAGGATGGAAGCAATAATCACAATGAGATCGGCTGGTGTCCCTACCAGTCAGAAAACTCTCACCACGACCTCCAGCCAATCCTCAACTGTCTGTGGGTCTATCTCTCCCTGAACCTAGGTGGCCTCTAGCACTGGAACTCATGAAACCCGCTCAAGAGGCTTGCACCTTCTGCTGCTGGGGTTTGTGGAATCGGTGGCCCAATGGGAAATAGTACTGTCGGTGCCTCCGATGGTGCCTCTACTAGAAGAGGGCCCTGCATCGAGGCCTCATCGCTCAGTGGGTTATCAGTGCGTAGAACTCTCGGAACCCTGGGTGGCTGTCTGCGTGGAGGAATTTTGAAATGAAAATGGTGTGATATAGTCAAAATTTTATACATGGTGAGCTGTCTTGTTCAGCTGAATCAAAGAGTCCAGAAATAGGACTCTTGAAAACCCACATGCAGTCAGTGTTTTCGTGCACTGAGTCAGATATTAGAAGCCAAGTTCCTTGTGTATGGATATTTCGGTTCCCACACAAAAACTAGAATCCCTGAACTGAAAACCACAATCATTACACTAAACACTATTTCTTCATATAATAGAAATATCATAGTCCTATGTTATGTGGTAGAACTGACTCCTCTAATACCAATTTGTCACAACCCGTACTTGGGGGCCCCTACTGTGACTACCCCAAGCCCACCTTCCATAAGCCAGGGTCTGGAGACTAACAACAAAGGTGTAATTCCCTAAAACTGGGATGTAAATGCATTTAAAAACTATAAATACACAAACAATCTAGCACACAACTGGACAAAACACCAAATAAACTGTATAAAAACAGAGTGCTAAAAGTAAAAGGGGCAAGAATACAATCCAAACTAGAAATTACATGTACAAATGTGATACAATACAACTGAAAAAATGGAAAAGACAGCAACAAGATCATCCTACACGATTCCTACCTAAATGGTATTTACTGATCTCCTCCCCAGCACTCCACGTCCACCTGTCTCCTCTACGAACCGACACGCAGTATGGTCCACCACTGTGTACCATCCAGTCCTGGCACTCTCAGCCCCAATAAGTGATGTCTGTCATCTTCATCCAACACAATAGGGTGTGGCATAGCCCATGTAGGGGTCAGTATAACAATACTCAGTAGGGACCCTAGGACTCTATAAGTCTCACAAAATCAAACAAGGATAAAAAAAATGTATGAAATCCACAAATAACCTTACTTAAGTATATGCCCATACATATACCAATGTTATCATGTAATCCATCTCCATAATGTGGAAAACACAGAGGTATTGACTTATCACACACCAATATTTATTCAAGGGTAGTATCAGGTAACAATTTGAACCAACAGCTGTTGGATAACTCCTCGTCTATCGAGTACAGTGGGCATGCCGCATCACACAGAGGTGCTTCCCACTGACCTTGGACTACTGAGGTACTCCTCCTGACGAGTACCATGGGTCTTCCACGTCTCACATAGGCACTCCCAACCATGGGGTTTCCACGTCCCACAGAGGAGCTCCCCCTCATAGCCTACTCAGGTACTTCACCTGTCGAGTACTGTGGGTCTGCTGCATCACCAAGGCGCTCCCCACTGTGGTTCTTCTACGTCCCCAAGGCATTCCCCACTAAGCCAGTTGAGTCACTCCATGTCAAATGGTCATCAGTTGGCAAGTCTCATCTAGCTACTTGGTTCCCGAAAAAATGTTCACTAGTCTCCAATAGTATCCACTCCCCAAGATACAAGACAATCCTCCAACTATCACGAAGTCCCACGATGATGTTACCCAAATGTCTATCATGTTATAGGGGCCTCAATGCAACAGACAACATGTCAATTGGACACCCAGTCTGTGAGTTATTAACCTTTTAGTTCCATGGGCCCGGTTGGATTCATGCTCAATCTAACATGATCATATCCAATTTCAATCCAAAACTCTGTGGAGTATCACTCAAAAGGACTAACTCACTCCATGTTTTCTATCACTGGTGACAGTTCATCACACGGACGACCAATGCAAATGTAATGGACAAATGAATGTAAATGGGTCATACTGAGTCCGGGTCAGTCCGACCTAGTCGGTCCCACACGGCCCGGCCTGATTTGTGGCCTAGCCCGTTTGGTCGGTCTGGCCTGAGAGGCCACAAGGGTCCGTGGGTGGCCGCTAGATCCGAAGGATGTGGGGCGGCTCAGATGGGGCGGCTCGGTGGGCTGGCGAGCAGCGCGAGCAAGGGTGGCTCAGAGGGCCATGGGTGGCGCGATCCAGGGTGGCTCAGAAGGCCGTAGGGGGGGGGGGGGTTGGCCGGGGCGTGGGTTCGATTCGGCTGGGGCGCATGGCTGGTTTGGTCAGGAGGCCAGAGCACCATGGGGGAATGGGGCAGGTTCGGTCGGGAGGCCGGAGCACCATGGGGCGCGGAGCCGATACGTCTGGGAGGAAGGAGCACCGCGAGGTTCGGGTCTGGTTCAGCCGAGTTTCCTGAGTGCCGCGGAGTGGCTCGGCCGTGGAGCAATGCCAGGGCGCGCGACTGGTTCGTCCGGGAGGCCGGAGCGCCATGGGTGGCATGGCTGGGGCGCGGAGCCGGGGCATGGACGGTTCAGTCAGGATAACAAAACATCGGGGGGGGGGGGGGGGGGGGGTCCCAATGGCCGCGGGTGGCGGCACCGTTGCATTCGTCACCTTCTTCGCCTTTCTTTCCTTCCTCCATTTTGAAGTACAGATCAAATAAGAACGTCAGAGGGGTCAGGCCATGTTTGTTTGGCCCACAACCTCTGCGCTTAGAGTGGTAGAAAGCAGTTCATTACCTTCTTGAATTTTACTGAATTATCAATAATAGAAGAGAGAAGAATATCAATCAACCACCGTACAACTTTCCCCAAATAATCAAACATAATTAATCCCCTACTTTGTTAACTTGATGTGTTGGATCAAGAAGGTAGTACGATCGTCGATTTGTCGTAGATGGGGAAATCCCATGTTAGAAGAAGTCCCGATGAAGAAGGTTGAAGGAGGCCGACGTTCTTCTTTGGCAGAGCATTCTTCATTAGAGAGCTTTCTACCAAGTTCTCCCAATCCTCCTTTTCCAAAAAATGTATAGGTATCCAAATGTAATAGATTATAATATCTATTATGTCACTTGAATAATATTCAAAAAGGAATGAATTAAATGATAGTTGGCATAATAAAAATTGGTGCATTGACACAATTCGATATGGAGGAAGGATGGCCCAATTAATCTTGAGGAACCTCAAGAGGATCCTCCACATTATTGAGGGAGTTGATGTGGTTTATGCCTCGAGTGGTCCCCACCACCATAACCTCTCATTGGAGGTTAGGTTGGGGAGGTCCCCACCACCATAACTGCTCATGGAAGGTTAAGGTATGGTGGTATCCACTTCCCAACATTTACAAGTGGGTGGTTACAAAAATTAAAAATAAAATGTGTGTTTAATTTATTTTATTTTTTCCACAAAAAAAATAAAAAACTAACTCCCACCCTCGACCAACTATCATCAATGTGAAAGACACATTAAGCAAATACCAACACTTTGAGTTCAACGGAGTCCTCAAATTTCAAATCCAAGAACTGGTTTGAATGTTATAAAACCCACTCGCATGTTTATTGAACGTACCTGAACAAATGTTCATAAATTCATTACAGGCACTCCAGGCCTTGAAATCACACGCCGTAAATTTTTGTGGACTCATAAAATTACCATTTAATTAAAAAACTATTGCATGGATATTTTGTGTATTTACATAAATGTTAATTTGTACTTCTCATAAATATTCATTTTCTATGTGAATTCATTTTATTTTATACATTAGGGTTGATAGTTTTGATCATTTGTACGTGTCTCAGAATAAGAGTGCTTATAATCATTTTTTTAAAAAATTACTTTATTGAGATATGATTAATTGGGAATATTTTGGAAGCTATTTGTTGTTTAAAATCCATTACAATAGTGTTTTAGACATTATCCTTGAAGATGTAGTTGGTAATAATAAATGTTTGGTGATTTTTGATGAATGGAGGTGTTTCCTAATGAGATGAAATATATATTGACTTAATTTGTCAAATACCATAATAATTTTTTTAAAACTATAGAATATTATATAATTATGTTTTTTTCAACTTAATACATGATATAAATTTTTTATATTAATCATTTAGGTGGTTAAACTAACCGAGATATAAATATACACTAATTTGATTAATGATTATTAGTTTGTCTTTTAAAATTATTATACCCGAATAGTAACAATAATATTTTGTTTCTATTAATTTTATATATAACAATTTCAATGGTCTATAAAATTAAATTATCGATATTGAAATAATACATTATTAGAATAAAATATTACTATCTTATCCTCCTTATTTTAAAAGATCAAATTAGTGATGACCAATTGTTGATAATATCATTAATTGGGTCACAACTATAAAATAAAACCAATTATTAATATCATAAAATTATAAATTATTTTTAATTTAATAATTATATATAAACATGTATTGTGGTGAAGGAAAATGAAAAAAATAAGGAATGAAACCAAATAGGGCCCTAATAGAATTGTTGAGCTGACTTAAATGTTGCGAGTCTTATGAAATTTAAATAATGATAGTTCATTATCAGAAGCCTAAAGTTGATGAATTATTTTGTGTATGAAACCCTTGATAAATGTTTTATTTTTTATCGAGGACATATGTTGTTATTATTATATTATCCCGTAATGTAGAAGGCTGAAATGGAATTTTGAATGGATAATGATAGTGTCTAAGTGTGTGATGTTGAGTTTTTTTCACTATGAGTCAACCAGTTGTGGTTCAACTATTCTTATTTCCTGTTTTGGTGAGTTATAATAGAAAAAGATTAAATAATATAAGTTTATCTAACTTAGTGAAGAGAATGACCCCTATCTTAACATCACCTAGGTACATTATGTGTGTTTTGATCGTACACTACTTTGATATTTTAAATCTGTTGGAATTATACGATTGGTATGTTTGGTGTTTCACACTATGTGTGTGGTTTCCTTCATGTTTTAGTCATGAACAACTTCTACGGTTGGGTATGTACCTTTTTGGATGTATTTTTTTTAATACATGATTCTATAGATAGAGGCATCACCGTTATTCTAGTAAAACAACAACCATTTAAGAAGAGCAAAATTGATGATAAGAACGATATGTGTCCGCTTGGTCCTTCCATGAAAAGCATGCTCGACTTGTCTAATTGAGGTATATAGGATATTTACCATTTGAACATTTCAATATCACATTAGTAGCATCATTAAAATGATTATTGGTTTCTTTGTACGAAAATTACGATAGGGGATATAATGTAGTTCAAATTGGCCACATAATGATAAAGCTTAATATGGGAATTTTCATTGGATAGTTTCTCAAAAAGATGAAAATGTAATCACATATCTAAAAAATGGGCTTATTTATGATCCATCATGATTTTATAGTTGTATAACGGTTCCATTCATGAGTTCTAATAGTGTATGTTTCTTTGTGTTTAATGGGATTCTTAATGATTGCTTCAGTGTTTAGAAACAAAAAGTTAACATTTGACAAAAAAATATTACAATCCTTGTAGGTTGGGTGATGTTATAATTATTCCCAAAGGCTTATTAGGGATGATAATTTCTATTCTGGGATGTTTGTAACATCCTACCTTTTGAAACAAAAAAAATCCAATGGAATATAATTATTTTTTCTTGTTGCACAGTCCATTTTTAAAACTGATAATTAGAGTATATTTTCTTAAATTCCGAACATTGTTATCTAATTACATTTAATTATTATTTTGATTATATTATATCTAAAATATATAATATACTCATTAACCATTAAATGGGAAATAATATTAAAAAATATATTAGTTAATAATAATAAAATAATATAATTACTGTTATGATTATGATTGTTATACATAGTAGTGTTATTACTGTTTATATTATAATTATTATGAGTTTAATTTAGGTTTTAATTAAAATAATTGGAAGACTCTTCTTTTCATCCTCTACCATTAATCCCCCACTCTCCCTTCCAAAATTTGTGTGGTACTGCTTCCCCTTGGGATCCCCTTGGATGCACTGAATACATCCTCTTGGGATCCCTCTTCGCATGTCTTTGCCGCATATATTCATGATGATTCTCATCTAAATATATTTGTTAAGCCTATATCCACCTTCTTCATCTTTATTTTATAATTTTTTTGATCCCCCTATCACCTAAAACAGATCGGCTAGACCCAAGGATTATATATAATGTCATTTTCAGAGTATCATTCATTCTAGGGTTGTGATGAATTACTATTACGACTCCCATATATGTGTTTTAGAAACTGTAACTGAATGACAATTGGTTCGGATTTTTTGGGTTCACCACAAATGGATTGAGGTGTGTTTTTCCTCCAATAAATTGTTTCACACCACTTTTATTAGGTCCTTTAAGAGTGTTTTAATCCCTATTAATTTATTGGTTGTGTTTCGGTAATTTTTGTGTGAATTTAGGTTGATCTCGTTCAAAAATTCAATACATGGTAATTATGTATACCCTATTTTTAGTTTATAACCACCTATTTTAGGGTCATTAATTTCCTAATGGTCCTTGATAATTTTTTTAGTGTGTTGTAGTGATTTCATGTTTCCTGGTCTACGGAGACTCTCCTGTGTATGCATATGTAATTATATATATAAGTCAATTTCCCAGTTATGTGTATATTCATCCATGGAAGTAAATATTGATTTATGGGACTAGTTGTGTCAATATATATATATATATTTATATAAATTCAAACATAGGTGAGCTGAGTCTAGTATATCCATATAATCATATGTGTAAAGATCCCCTAGCACATGATCAAGGCCTTGAGGATATGTGCATTAGTGTTATGTGTCCTTATATGTATGTGATGGTGCATATGCTCAGTGGGGGTATCAACAAAATCTACATTGAATAAAACAATATCATAAATGTTTGATTTTGGTTCCACCATGACTTAAAATTCCATTCGATTCCATATTTATTTAATAAGGAATTAAATATTTAATTTCTTTTCTTCATGCCTTTATTTAATGAAATCCTATTATGGTAGTATATTTATCTTGTTCATTTCTTAATAAAGTTTATAAAAATACAAAATTTGAAAAATTCTTTCTTAGCAAAAAATGACATGTTTTTATAAGAAAACCTCTACAATGTAGGGGAGCTGCCTTCAACCAAAAAATGTAGAAAGTGGAATTTTGGTGTTTTATTGGTTTTCTCATTTAGTGTTCTTTGTGATTTGATATTTTAGCTGATAAAAGACTTTTTTGGGACCTCTCCCTATTTTAATAATTTAATATTTTTCTATTTTATATCTACTGTCCATTTTACCATCTATAATTCATTTGACCCATGATATCCCATGTTTTTTGGACTTAATAGGCTTGGAGTAGCACATATAGACAATTGTGATGTTACCATGACATAATGAATAATATGTTTTGTTTAAGATAAAATGGGTTTTTATGGGATGTATTAACGTATATAGATCCATCCATTGGATGGATTGACCATGCAACTTGAACCCTTAAATACCATTTCCCATGTTTTGGTGAATTGGGTGAGATGATCATGAGCCAGATGAATCATACCAAATGGAATGTCCTTAATGAATATCATAGTCATGATGAATTATTTTCATTATTTTCATTTATTAAATTTTTGGGTTTATACTATCATGTCAACAGTAAACATATAATTTATAGAAAACAGCTTGGGTTGTTTTCCTTGCCACACGGCCACCACTTTAGGTGTGCCATCCTAAATTGACTATGCTTACATTATATAAAATGTGGAAAATTTCTATGGGTTGTGAGTGGAACCTTTGTAATTATTTAAATTGATTAATTATAAAGGAATTATGAATTTATTCCCCCTTGATAACACCTAATATTACAAAGAAACTTTTATCCCATGTGTGGTGCCTCCAATCTAATGAATATATGAGATTTATTGTAATGCAATATGTCTTTATAAAAAATTTCTCGTTTCATGTTACATGAGTACCTGGAATATTATGGAACACCTTATTCCATATTTGGTTCTCATTCATTCATACATTTAAATGGTTTGGATCAATTGTGACACTTGGTCATTCTTGATTTCATGATATCATGAAATTTAATTGATAAAATATTGGTAAGAGGCACATTGATTCCACATTCCTTGTTTAGGATTACTATATTATGCATGTTTCTATAGTTATTCTTCCCTTATTAGTGGATTTAACCATATGAAATTACATATTAAATTTTCTAGATTGTGATGTTATATTACGTGTGTTGACATGGAATTTTTTAAAGATTATTACATGTAGCTTGGTCCATATTCATGATTTCCATATGATAGTTTCATATCTTGTAATTTAAAATCATATAGGGTTTTAGAGAGAATATGGGAACTATAATATGAAACAATAATTGGACTCTGCATACTCGATAGGTTACAAAATGGCATGTTAGGGAAGCGATGTTTCTGGATAACCAGGATGGGGCTCCCTTGGGATTTCTGTGATATTATTGGGTGATACCGTTTCCCTATGGGGTAACAGAAGGAAGAACTAGTTACCATAAGGATTTTAAAATATGTGGTTGACAATTGGTCACATACCTGTGATACCCAGGATAGACTCATAGTTACTATAAAAGAATCGATTTATGGACTTTTTAAAGAATATCCTTGGACATGCTTGGTGGCATTGAATATTTTCAATGGATGTATCATAGCATTACCTAAGATACATTCTCAGAATCCACATGTGAAATTGATGTTTAAATATTTAATGTATGAGATGAATCATGGATTATTATTATGTATTCTGATAATACTTAAGAAGTCTCCCTTTTATTACTAGCTTACATAAGTGATGTCATGAGATTTAGAACACACGTTAAAGAAAATACTGGGGATTTTCCTTCCATGAATTCCCATGTTACTATTAGAAAATATTTATATATGCATCCTTAATCAACTATATATTTCATATTTTAGTCTTAGGCCGAAGCTGGTGGTATGGGATGGGTGTTGATTTTGGAACAATTTACATGTTTTTATTAATTATTATTATCACCCTACATTTATTTTAAATGACACTTTTTAATTTATATTTAATTTCCATGATTGAACTAGACACCCTTGGTTCTAGTTTACTATGATATATATCTCACACCCTACATTAATACCACTTTTCACAATCTTTTTAGTATTCATAAAATGGCTTCTATTGATTGGTTTACTCCCAAATAGAGTATTTTAAGATGAGGGGTATAATTTTGAGATCTAATTAAGAATTTTTTATAAGGAGGCAATATTTATTAGATATTTGAAGATATGAGAAGAATGAAATATTTTTATACTAAAAGAGTAGTGGAATTATTATAAATAATAACCTATAAACACTATTGTATTCTCTCCCACACATAATGTGCTTCAAAAATTAATATGAATATATTAAAGTGGAGTTATGTTTGTGACACACTTAAGTGAAAAAAAAATTATTCAATTTTTATCATTTGTTTTATACTCTTTATGTTTCATTATTTTTTCATTTGGGTATTTCATATAGGTTGCTCATTTTTGATTATTGATAATTCATTAAATAAGAATAAATTTATTTAAAAATTTTATGAAAATTTATACCCACTAATTTTAATATATTAAATATATTTTATAAAAAAGATCCCATATTGATTTTGAAGTTTATGTTAACTATAACAAAAATAACATGGAAGAACACAAAATTAATCCTAACTATGATAAAAATATATTTGTAATATTTAGAGGTAAATATTTTAATTATAAATGATGATATGACCATTAATTAACCATATTTTTATTTATTATCTTTTTTAATTATCATCACCTAAGATATAATTTTTATTAATATTCAATCATTTAATAAATAATCATTTATTGTAATTTATTATTAACTAAATAATCCATATATTTACATCTCGTAGGAATTTAATGTAGTTATATCATCTTTTAACAATTATATCGATATAAAAAAATAATTTTCTCAAAAATAATTTTTTAAATCAAACCTATGTAAATTCTTGCCTATACCAAATAATTATTAGTTTTAAAGGGAATCAATTTTTATTTTGTCATTCTCCATACCATATTTATTATAATGGAATCATTCATGGGATTGTATCCAAATAACACAAAAAAATATACCACATGGTATTTATTATATAATAATGCACAAAAAATAATTTTTTTACCTCTTTTAGATAATTTACAATACATATATTGTAATTTTAAACATTTAGTAATCCATTCCCGAAATTAGTCACTGTAAATATTTTTAACTATTTTCAAAAATAATTTGATTCAAAAAATTATTGTAAATTTATTAGGAATTTTTTTTTCAAGGATTTCAAATATTTATATCTATTTTTCAAAATGAAATTATCATAAGTGGTGAAAATTAGTCTAAAATTAATTTGGTAGACGCTACAAGGAATCACTTTTGGAAGAGAAAAGATCAAAAGTTTGAAAATGTATTTATATATAATTTTAATAGGAAATTCAATCCATTGACCTAAATAATATTATTTATTGTATAGTTTAACTTATTCAAATTTTAAACTAATTTAACAATTAATATTACTATATTGATAATTTTGATGAAAACATTGTTTTCAATTGAAATGTTGGGTTCTTCACTTTTCGTAATAAAATATTACTTCACTGGGCACTGTCTGGTCTCGAAAGTTGTAGATGTATGTCATTCCCATCATGTCTCACTGAGCACCACCTGGTCTCAGGCTGCTGAGGTCCCTATTGAAGCATTTATTGTCTTCACCAGACACAACACTTGCAGGTGAAGCCCTGACAGGGGTGAATCAAAAAATAATCAATAGGGGACCCTGAAACCACAAATATAGATCACAAGATAACAGCCATGAAGAAATGTATTGTCATTTATTCTCAGGTATATGCCCATACATATACCCAGAAAATCTAGATACACTCATCCCACCCTTAAAGAAAGATGGGGTCCCAACCCCATAGCTAGCATCAAGATTCTTACAGAAGGCTCATGTCGTAACACACATACTGGGATATCACACTCCATAATTCCAGTTTCAAAACTAACACTAATATGTGAACAACAGTTTTCCTCTATCAAATAGTCTCTAATTATTAGGGTCAAGTCCACTATCTTACCAAAACCTCTAAATCTTTAACAGAACTTGTGTGAAATAAGAACAACTAGTACCTTTTTCTATTTAAAACTAGATCCATAACAAAATACCTAGATCTTTACTCAAATCACTCATGGAGATTATTTCTCATAAGACATGACTGCATGCAGCTATCCTCACCCACATCATCTCTCTTCTTAATCATAACACAAACAACCTGGGGGGTTGTTGGAAATGTAGTAATCTATCTTCAACCCCATACCAGTTATCCATCACCTCTTACTCACCCACAATCTGGAGGAACTCCTTTATCTACGTACAATCTCTACCAAGGTGGCACTTCAACTATTCCCCTCTTGGTGGGACATCGGGTTGAACATTTTCGAGTAAGATTCCCCCTGCCATTGAAAGTGTAAAATAGCCAATCATATGGATGATATAATCCGTGGATATGCTCCTAAAATACATACCCACATGTCTATGATCGAGAATGGGTATTCCTACTACACATTGATCCTATCACTTGTCTTCTACAAGATCCAGCAGATTCCTTTTCCATGTGACCTCAACTATAGGTCACATCCATATACTCCTCCAACAAAGAAATTTAAATCACCAGAGATCACTCTAGTATACGAGAATATGTTGGAATTATAAGCGGTATTAGTAATGACCTGATCTCTTGATGTGGTCCCCAATTGAATGTCTGGGCCCTAAAGTATTGATCCTACACCATGTTTGTAGGGTAGTAGGAATGAGCCTTGAATTTTATTGAGTATTTTGTACCGTCATGTTTCCTTTACTATTAGTAATAAATATCCTTGAGGTTCTCCTCATCATGAGACTAGATCATTAGCTCCACAATCTCCCTACCAAGCCTTGAATATGGCTCGTGGTTAGGATCACAATCTACTCAAGAGGCATCCTCACTAGGTGGAAGACTCATGTAACTACATCCAGCCAATCATCAGCTACATTAGGATCTATCTATCCTCGAAAAGTTGGATGTCTCTATCTGTGGAACTCTTATAGCACACTCTTTCTATGCGAATATTCTATTGATAGCACTAGTAGCAATGATTGTTCGATGGGTAGTGGCAACACTAGTGAACCACCTAAATTCAACACCTAAGAATCAGTGCCCTATAATAAATCCTCTACTCTGGATGAATCATCATTACAATCATGCTTTAGCATCCAATTTGGCTAATGTTGTGGAGCCATCATGAAAAGAATCAGGACGAGATTTGATTAAAAGAGTATATATGGAGAGATGACTCAAGAAGGACATGGAAGTCACAAACTATTTCTATATGATGTATATTACATTTATTTCCTAAAACTAGTGTTTCCATTTATTGATATGGAATGTCGGTGTCTAGTGTCCTAGTCTATGGATACGTCGACCATTGCACCAACACTGGAGTCTCTGGCCTAAATAAAAATTTGAAACACATAAAAATATTCCCTCAAAACAAAACGATAGACTCTCAGTCTATGAGGTAGAACAGAACATCTATGTTACCAATTTTTCACAACCATTTCCCCTATCCCCATTATTTTACTACACCAAGCCCTCATCCCAATGGCTTGAGGCAAGAGACATGCACCGAAGACATTATCCCACAAGTGGTATGTATTTTTCTGAGTATATGTATGCATGCACACACACACAACCACATCCCAAATAGCTGTAATGAAAAACATGAATTCCAATAAAAAACAACAAATTAAAGGTATAATATGTAAATCAAATGGGCTATAACACAGTCTCATCAAAAGAAAAAAATGAAAATAGGAACGTACAAAAGATCTATATAAGACGTCTACTAAATACCCCACCTTAAGGGTAGGCATAGAGTGGCAGTCAGAATCAATAGAAGTACATCATGTCTATCATGTCTCACTAGACATTGTTGAGGTCCCATGTAAATCACAGGGCATATTCATGAGACAAAACACTTTTGGGAGAAGCCCGTTTAGGGGTGAGTAAATCAATACTCAATAGGGGACCCTGAAACCGCAATGATAAATCATAAGAGAACAACAACAAATATATGTACATTCTAATCTACAGAGGTTTATTATCATACATATACAATGAAAAAACATATATAATCATCCCATCCACTAAGAAACATGATGTACCATCCCTATAGCCAGCATCATGATTCCCACCTAAGTCTCAAGTCATAACACACAAACCTAGAGATCATACTCCATGAAACCAGTCATCTCTAGTGGAACTCGTCTAAGAGATACACTGCATAAAGAAAATTATACTAGGTCCAACTCTTGTTCTTATAAATATAGGTCTAGTCATTAATGTCATTCACCTAATGAAAGGCTAAGGAACCCAATGTGGAGAGTCTCTCCCCTCAAGACTATGTAGAGATGAAGAAGAATATCTCCATACTAACATGTGATACCTCAGTCACTCCTATAAGTAGTATCTTGCACCTCAGCTTAATTATGGGGGGGGGGGAACATTATGATAATATATTATCAATTATCCTCATTAGGATGGGCCAAATTATCAAAGTTTTATTTGACAGTCGAGGGAGCTCCAACTCCTATGGGGGACTCACTCTTCATCGCTACTCAGAGATGGGTGACTAATACTCTATACATAATGACCTGCACCCTTTTTCCAATTGGGGTGTAAAATATAGGTATATTGTAATAAATTAGATGTATGACCATAAACTATATCACTAATCACCCAAGACTAATGTGGTTATATTTCCTAATGAGTATCATGGGTATGTTGGGACACATAGAGCTGCTCACCGCCTTGGGAATATCGGGTAACAAAGAGTCATATCCCATTATACATGGACTAATGTTGTATTCATATTGGATAAGTACCATGGGTATGCTATGTATGATAGTTTTGCTCCCAACTGTGGGCCTACTAGGTAACACCAAGCCTCATCTCAACTTGGTCATCAAACTAAGACACTAATCTGTGATTAGTACCATGGGATTACAGGGTCACATATAGAAACGTTGTATAATGGGATTGTAGGGTCACCCAGAGCCACTTCCAACTAGGACATCATAGCTAATTCACATAGGTTCTCTTGTAGTTAATCGATACAGCGTCACTTATCAGTAGTCTTCGGGTCGTAGTTAGTTGAAGGATTCCGGCATATAGTGTACTTGATTCCAAGAGAAATTACTCCTCAGGACATTCGTAACATTTCAACTACCATGAAAGCCTCCTTAGAGAAAACCAAAAGAATCCCCTCAAAAATTTTATTCCAGTTATTCAAATAGATCGTCAAATGGATGACCATTCTCAAATATAATGACCTTTTAGTAAAATGTTGTCAGTTTATTTCGAGCCCAGTGTGACCCGGTCTGACTGACCCTACCATCTAGGCCCGGGGGTGCCACATGCCACGACTCTGTTCAACCAACCTGACCCGACCATGTTTGTGTTTTTTCCAGTCCCATTGGATCTTGCTAGACCTGTCCCGATTCGACCAGGCATCCAGTCTGCAGGGTCGCCTAGTGACCCTATTCTATCTAGCATGTCCCGTATCTGGCGGGCTAGTTTGTTCCTAGCTTATGACTACCATAATCTCGTTGTTATTCCATCATCATAGCCTGCAATAGCGGGCCGACTTGTTCTACCATGATTTCCATGAATCATCAAGTTCACACAGTCTGTGACGCAGCCCTCTCACCAGTCGGTACTCTCATGCAAACTGATCTCACATGCGACCTACAGTAAGTTGTGTTCCCCTTTCGTTCTACCAGGACAGCAGGCTATGGTATCCACCGCATGCAGTATTCTAGGTGCCTAATGGTTCCTCAACACACCATGTTCCACTTGGCATGCTACTCCTCTGAGGTGGTTCCTGAGCAGCGCCACCCTTTAGCAGTTGTCCTATCACATGGACGGATTTTTCAATGTTAGTGGGGGATTTTTCAGGGCTCTAGAACCTCACTACAGTCTGGGGATCGGGGCTATGCACCATTTACACCACCAAAGTGACTAGGTGGCCACGTCCACTAGCCTCCATACTGGTGGATCCTTTTTCCTCCGTGGCGTGCATCCTCTATATTTACACTATAGGTACCGTGTCATGTCCCACCTGGTCACGACCCTTCCTCTTAATTCCAATTTCCCGAAAAAAGAATAGAGAAGATTGATATAGGGATGGGGTTACAAATAACACCAAAATGAACAACTAGTAATTATTTATGTTGGTCTGGGATTGTTCGTGTAAGAAGAATCACAACATACCACAAATAAGATGTGGAATAATCGCTATGAGATCCCATCCCGTTTTAATCCTACATCAATAATCATCCCATATCAACGATCGATTAGTGTGTGACCTTGTTTGTGAGTAAACCCAAGTTCTTAGTTTAACAAAATGAATGGGGAATGTAATTCACACAGAAATCATGAAACCCCAATTGAGGGGAGGTTCATCATTAGTGTCGATCCATTTGATGACATTGATGTTCATTGATATGGGGTTCCAGAGTCATTATCCAATGCGTCATTTCCATGTTCTAATTCCCAATCATTCTCCATTGGTTAGAAATCATTCAATTTTCTTCAATGAAATCCCACATCTATTTCACCAAACAATTATTCCATTAAAAGAGAAATATGTTGTGGTGTTTCCATTATGCTATGTCATATTGTCGTTACACTGTTTCATTATTGAAATAATGTATTTGTTATGATTTAATTAATGAGTAATCACCCTTCTCATTTAAGATCTTCATTAATGGAGTTTATCATCTCCCCGTCAATGCACCGCAGTGCTGGCATGATATCGCTCAACGTTGAGGAAAAATAAATATAAATAATTTTTTATGTTTATTTTTTTAAAACTGATGAAAATTAACTATTAACCTTGATCATCATAGATCGAGGTTAGGTCCATTTTTATTTAACATTTTCGTTTCAGATGAAATAGTGTCCTTGTATTTTAAATCCAGGCACCCATTTATGAGTTTCCATAACCATGCACATGTGGTATTTTAATTTTCCTAAAATGCTCAAAAACTATCATCCACCCTCAACCTGCACCGGCTGGGCTTAAGTTTCGCAGAAGGGAAAATTCCCTCAAGATCTCAAAGTTACTATCAGGTTTCGAATCTGGTATACTATTTAAGAGTTATAAAGATTTTAAATTAAAATAATTATTACATTGTTATTCTATTTATGGAAAAAAACTAACTACCACTATTTCCATGCACTGGCCAATGTAATACCCAATCTTGGAAAAGCCTGATGCTCTACATTCTACAATTCCCTCAAATATATGATCTGTTAATTGGATTAAATGAATGAAAAGATTTATCTCATGATTATTTAGGAAACATTTAAATAAGTTTAAAAATAAATTCCAAGCACTACTTGCCTTAGAATTAGGCATCGTCTCAAATCCTAATCATGAAAAAATTGTATATATTAAAAAACATACATGGAATTTTTGGGACATTACATGTTGAGTATAATTAAAAATAAAATATCGATTGTATGAAAAAAAATAAATAAATTAATTACACTAAATTTTAAATAATATACTTCCTAGAATCTCATTATGTTACATCCTACAACCTAAAAAATTAGTCCCTTCAATATAAACATTACAAAAGTAAAAAAGGGTTTAAAATTTGAAAATACCATTGTTGAATTGAAAATATCTACTAGTTTATGAACTATTTTATTTTTCAATGAATATTAGAAAATATAAATAACTGATATATTTCTAAAATGTCAATCTCAAACCTATAATCTTCCAATAAATATTAATAAAATCCCTAAAAATATATCTATTCATCAAATATCATATAATACATAAAGGTTATCAATCCCCTAAAATACATATCCAATAGTTGTGGAATACTTGTCATTGATCTAAATATGTACCTAAATGTAATTCATAATAAATATCTACCAAAATATTTTTAATCATAATATGATAGCTTCACCAAAAACCTATAATGGTGTATAAAAACAGAAATGTATTATTAAATTTGGAAAAATATATAACTCAATATAAATTTGATCTATTTACTAGATGTATCAAAATAAATTTTTGTAGGATAAAAAATTTCCCAATCATTTTTGTTTCCGATCATGATTATCTCCACCTGAAGTATGTAACTTCAGACTAACATTATAACTATGTCACAACTCATTATAGCTAAATAATATTGATGTGAAATTTGTATCTATTATCACACTCTTGGATTTCACATAGCTGTTATATTTTCTGTCACGAGCCTTGTTACTAGAAATACCACACCTATGACACATTCTAGATCCTAACATAGATTTAGAAAAATGTATTATACCATAATTAGAACATGTTTTAGGCATTCCATCATATTGTTTAGTTGTTTTATTATCCCTTTCGGGAAAACAAGCCTATTTCATACACATTACATCCTATGGAACATAAGTGTTATAAAAATTCATTTTGAATTTATTGAAAAAACAATCCACCTTCTGAAAACAATTCAATTCTAATGGGACTAAATCTCTTCAAAGACATTGTTTTAATCATGAGTAAAATAAATTAATTTTAGTATCATGTTCTTGAATAAAATCTATAACGAAACTAGAAAATATTATGAAATTATCTTTATACACGGCCTCTAAATCATTATCTATATTCCATAATTAAAAAAATTCTCATTCCTTATGTAAAAATACAAATTGAAATATTTATCAAGTAATAGATTCATAAATGTTTTTAAATATAGGGAATCAATATTATATTTACCTCTAGTAATTTTAAATAAAAACCACAATTGATTTGATTCATCCTTTAAATGAAAAATGGAATGGTCTTCCATTTTATGTTCTAATCATCACATGACTTTAATTATTCTCACCAGGACTTTGTTATACCTTTCATCTAATAATATTTTATATGATCTATTGAATTATGGGGGATGTTTCCTCAAGGAATTATCCATTATATTCATGTTCCTTCTTGGTACATAAACATCATCTTATGAATGGATACAATGATAACATATAGCATGGTTCAACTTATCCATAACTATAATAGACTATACTATTAAAATACCAACCATCCCAAGATAATGATTTAATGAATATTTTCATCTCATTTACTTTCCATGACATAATTCGACATTCCTCTATTGAAACAAATTACAAACAAATGCACCATATGTGAGTCAACATGAAATTTATAAAATGATGAAACATTTCATCTCAACCATATTGTATAATCTTCTATGAGAATACTAAGAACACTATCCAAACATATAATATTATCTAAAAAATTAATTTTATAACCAATTATATGCATCCAATAATTATAAAAAATAATGATAATATTTAATCATAAAATTTCAATATTTAATCTTGAGAATCTATTCTTATTTAGAGTTTTATAGAATTATACCCCAACTCATACATAACAAAACCATAAAATAAATAGTGGAGACTAATGATTTATATCCATTTTTATCACAATATAAAACATTTAAAATATTCTGTGGTATCATTTTATGAATACTCTTAATGACATTCACCTTCACCTCTTATTTTATGTTACCCATCCTCTAACCCATAAAAAACATTTTTAAAACATGGGATTAGAATATAAATACAGTAAGGGATATAAAAATAATTGATACCATTAGTCCACAATATAAATAAAGACTCATATAAAATATACATTTATCCACGACATTCATTTATCATTTTAAATAAAACATTTTTACATTGGAAACAAATGGTTTCATCATTTTAAATCATTGACACCCATTAAAAACAATTAAATATCATTTATGTGACATTGAGCATCATATTAAATAAAAAAATTCAGCACCATTTTAATTATTATAACCTTATGGAAACCTCTAATAATTTCAATCGTACAAATGAAATAACCATATTGTCGACTTCTATAACCAATGAATTGGAGGGCTATTACAGACCCACATGCCCCAATGCTATAAAGGGCTCACCCAGGGTAATCCGGGACACCCAATGAATAAGATGAAATGGGATCACTTGGTGAAATATGGGAATCCCCATGAATATACTATATCAGAATTACACTTTTTCTTATATTGATAATATACCATTATAGGAAATAACAAAATTAAACATAAAACTCATGGAAACATAAAATATATATTGATAACGTAATTAAAACATGTAAAATAAATAGTTGTAATGTAAATCTATTTGAAAATGGGTTAACCATTGGAAATGAAACAAGTCGCACAACAAAAATCTATGAAAAAAATTAATACATATAAATAATGTATTAAGAATGAATAAATATAAAATATCCCTAGTTGAGGAAAAGTAACAATGTTGGTTTTCCACTTGAATAAATATAAATGAAATTCAAATATCATTATGAACATTATTGATGGCAATAATCACTAATCATTCCAATATTTCCCAAGCCTAATTGGAAATCTTGAATCATAATACCCATGAAGAAAATAAATTTTAAAAATATTAAATAACCTGACAATAATAAAATTCGTCATATGATATATCCGAGGGGATGAATGTAATAATCCTAAAATAAGGTGGGGGTATAACAAAGAAAACTACACCTCAATGAATGGAGATTGAGACAGAGTCCCTTAACTTGATTTTGACAGGTCACATGTGTCATTATATTCATGATTAATAAAAATATATTAATTAACATCATTCGTAGGACAATTTTTATCAACATTATAATTAATTTTGTGTCACTTATTAGTATGTTTTATATAAATACATAAACAATAATTTATAAGTCAGGTCATTGAAAAAAATTTGGTCCATGAGTCAAAAATAACATTTGTTGGTCAATTATGGTCAAATGTGTCATTATATAAACATATTCATAATCATAGTCATCTCATTATTATAATATTTTTAAATCCACTATATTTTTAAAACCAATCATAAATGATGGCTATAAAAAATGATCCAATGTTTGTATCATAGAGATTGTAGGTCATACCTATGCATGAGTAACATTCCCATTTTTCAATGATCATTACAGAAAAATGGTATTAAAAATTAATCATTCCATAATGATTATTATATCATGAATAAAATATTAATTAATCATATACAATTATATATATTATTCCTATTATGTAATAGTAATCACATTGCTTTGAGGTCACAATTGTCCATAAGTCCACAGACGATGTTATCACATTTTTAGTGAGGGAAAAGGTAATAAATAAAATGATATATTATATTTATAGAAATATAGTTATTTCATAAATATCATTTATATTTCATATATATCATATATTTTCGTAAAGTTCATTCTTAATAAATTCCATGTATTCAGTGAGTGTATCACATTTCATTTAGGGGACCTCAATCCCCACATCCACAAACTATATTATTGTGTTCGCACAAAATTGAAGGAATGATGTTATGTGTTGTATAATAATTATAAAAGTATGAATAAATTTTAAATATCATATATATTATATTAAAATAGGATTTACATTATAATTTCCAACCTTAATTGGTGGTAATGGAAATGAAAATGACATCGTTCGGGGATGTGATTGTCTACAATACACATGAATTGAAATATCATTATCCCAATGAATTCTTAATAATATCATGGAATAAGAATAATTTAATGGTAGGATATTGAATAAAATGGAATTTCACATTGAATAACATTACATATTTTTCTAGTAACTCCTTTTAGTTTGCAACAAATTGCTTCCATGGATGGATTTTTGGCCAATTCATGAATTATAAGATAATATTAGGGATTATATGAGTTTTTTTGTGGAAGTTTAATGAGAAAAAATGATTTATATGTGTTAATATATGATATTAGTTAAATTTTTTATAATAGATGAGTATAGATATTCAAGTAAATACCAAAAGACAGAGACTATTGGGAGGTATCCATTACCTCATGTGATTCCAGGATGAAAATATAAATAAATATGAATTATATTAGAGCCACAAAAAAATTAATAAAATAAATATAATCTTTTTTATCTTTTTCTCCTTAGTGATTATGAATCTTTATTATTTTATTTCAAATTTTTCTTTTTGGTAGCAAGTTTTTTAGCTCATGTAATTCAACCATTAATAAAAAATGAACGTAATAAATTTTTGTAAATTTAGAACCACTGAATCTAAAATATTCAATGTAATTTATAAAATAAATATCTTAAATATTTTGGAAATTAATTTCTATCTAAAACTCATGCAACATGCAAAGGCACTATTTTATACCTAACTAAAATTATAGGATTTTTCCTATTTCAGAGTCAAAATGTTCATAATAAAAGATAAATTGGTCCATTAATTTACCATATTTTTTATTTATTAACACCTAAAATTATCTTGAAGAAGGATATAAATTTTAGTTACTTTGTATAATAAATTAAAATATCATTTATTTTATATATTATTTATCAAAATAATCCATGAGTTGGAATGTCTTAATAATTTATTATATTTCTATGATATCTAAAAAATAAATAGTAATTATTATGATTAAAATAACTCATTTACATTTCAAAATAATATTAATAATCAATGATATGTATCTTATTCTCTACACCAATGATTTAAAAGCATTGAAGGCAAGAAAGATCCTTATTTGTGTTTTTCCTTACATAAATTATTATATACGTCACTTTCATGGAATAGTATAACTATAACCACAAAAATCATATCTTAAGTTATATATGGTGTATATATGTCGATAAAATATAGTTTATTCAATTTTTCGCTCATTTATACACCTTATATTCAATTTTTTATCATTATATAAGATTTTTCTTAACTTAATCTATGAAATTTATTTTAGCTATTTTCACCAGTCATTTCAGTTAAAAAATCTAGTTGAACATCTTAGACCACATATTTCATATATATTCAAAATAATTACATAATTTTTTAAATTTTCATTCTAGTTTGTGGATGAAATATATTAAAAACTCATACTGCAGAAGTTGTATGACAATTTTTTAAAGTAGAAATGTTCAAAAGTATGAAATGTTTTTGTATATAATTTCATGGTGAAATTAAATTTATTGACCTAAATTTTATTTATTTATGAATACTTGTAATGATTTTTCTTTTAATCAAATTTAAAATATAATTTATTGATAAAAATAAATTAGATGAAAATGTAGTTTTCATTTAAAATGTAGTGTTTTCCACAATTGATAAAAAATAAAATTTCTCAGAAAAATTTTAGCCCGATGTATATTTTTTACATTCATATTTAAAAAAAATTAATTTAATATAATATTTATAAAAGTTTCAATATTTAGTTTTCAAATAAGTCTTCTATTAAAATTTGGTAAAACAATTTCTTGAAAATACACTATTAACCATAAAATAGATATATTCTTATATCATGGTAAAAAAATATATTGGAAGAATATGAAATGATTTTAAAAACTAGTTTAAAAATAATGTTGTTAGTCTTATTTACAACCACCAAGGTAATGGTGTGATGATATCTTCCATACTATATATCGCAATCAAAAATATAAGGTTGTTCGGTAAGACGTGAGATTTCCTGTAACACGTGCTATTGAAAAAACACAATATTAATTTCAACAAAAGAAAATATTGGTGTTATATATATATATAAATCTATACTATTTGTTGCATACAACTCAAGATATCAAATAATTTTAATACATATGAAAGAATATATTTTATTACATCGAATGATGTTATATTTTTATGATAAAATTATGTTTTGACATATTTATTAATTTTAATTAGTTTAATTTTGTTTAATTTAGTCAAATTATGGTTTTTGAAATTGAATTTCTTGATGAATTATATATTTAATATTATATATATATATAAATGAAATTTTTTGAAAACATGTTTTTCTTTTCTTTTTAGCCATTTCATTTTAAATTTTATTATGAAACATATGTGTATTGAAAATTTTAATATGGTTTCCATATTTTTAACTATATTATATAATGTTATAAAATATTTACTATATATTTTTGGTATATATGAATAATAAACAAAATAAATTTCTTCACGACCATAGTGCGTAAATTAGGTAATTGAGGGATAAAAATAAAATTATATAGACTATAAAATTACAATAAAAATTGCTTAAATATTATTTAGCTACAATATCATGTCCCTAATAATTAAAAAGACTAATTGTTTTTCTTTTGGGTGGACATAGATTATATAATTAAAATAATATTATTTTATTTTAAGATATGTCAAATATGTCACATTATTTCTTTTCAAAAGTATAATATTATTAATATTGTTTTTTACAGTTCATATGATCAACTCTAAATAATATATTTAATGATAAAGGAATTATAATAATCATGGTTTTCTATTTTTATTTTTTAGGAAAAATATTTACCATTAATTATTACACAGCTATGATGGAAAAATTATTCAATTATTGGATAAATAAAATAAATGAAAAAGATATATTTTTATAAATATAATTTGATAAATAAAATTCTAGAATAAATTATTATACTATGTATTTATATAATATCAGTTCGATTGTTTTATAATACTATTAGATTCAACCTAATTAAAAGTTCTTAAAAATGAAATTATAAATATATTATAGTAAATAATATTTAATTAAATGATATAAAATTACAGAAAATAAAAAATTTATTAAATAGAATATTATATGGGTAAAAACATAATCTATGATCTGTTTAAGCTTAGTTAAGAATTTTAGTGTAACTCTATTAACCCTTACTGTGAAACAATAAATGATACCATGTTATGTCATAAAGGGGTTGGATAAGTGTTAAAACCAAAGGACATGGGTATAAATATAAACTATACTAGTCTAACATTTAAATTGGGATTGAATTTAGAACCATGTTCATATAGTTACCTAAATTAACCACATTGTATACATTTTAATTATAATGTATTTATATTAATTTAATACATTCATGAATTATAAGAGTTCCCCTCAAATATCATTTGAAAGTGAAAATCTTCTTTTATTTTTTTCACTCACAAAAACCTTTTTTTGTTCAATATCAACACATTTGTTTTCATAGAATCAAACCCAACCTTATTAAGGTATATTTTATTCATAATATCAAAATTATTTGTCTTATGAATTTAAATAATATATGTTTTTCAAGTAAGATATATATTTTCCACTGCCCATTTTAGCACCATTTTCCCTAGAACAACATCAAATCTTATTAAATTATAATATAAAATATCAATGTAATAATAAATATAAAAATAGTTTGTAATGTTTTTTATTTTACCATTTCCATCTCCTCTTCCATTAAATGTGAAAATAATTCATCATGCTTGTATATTTAAGTATACCACCTCACGAACATATGTAAATTGTTTTCCATCACCGTATCTAAATATTGGTTAAATTATGGAAATAAAATTTCTAAATGATAATAATTTTTTTTTCATTATGATATTATAATAAATCAATGAAATTTTTTCATTTTGATAAATAAAAAAATCGAAATAATGTGTGTACATGCATACTTTTGGATTACCTCCTCTATGAAATAATGTGATTAGATTTTCATCACTGAATCAAATAGGTGATACAGAAAAATATAATTGAAGAATCAATATGATATATATGATATTATGATCATATTTAAATATAAATTAATATAAAAATACATTCCATAATGATATTAGAGAATTTGAAGATTTAGTCATTCGTACTTATTGACCATAGACTCTATGATCGTGAAGTGTGTCATTTTAAATAACCATATGTAATGTTTGAATTTAAATATATAGTTATTTTATAAAAATCGTTATTATTTCATTATTAATTGTCTATATATTATTGAATAATTAAATATTTTACCATAGACAACTGAAAAAATTCATGTTGGACATAATTTCCAAATATCATCAAAACAATATGTGGTGAACATACATGATTATGTATTTCTATTTGACATGGATATATGTTATATAATAATAATAATAAACCTAAAATAATATCCTCATAAACATATAAATTCAAATGTGTCTATTATTATGGATGGTAAAAAACAAACATGTTGTTTTTGACATTATATAAGTGACTTTCAGTTTTAGAAATCCCCTTATAAAGAAAATCTTATTTTTCCTTAAAAAAAGTCAAAAATGATTTTTTAAAACTATATATAATGAATGTATTCTCCATAAATCTTGAGGTACATTTTCCTTGAAAATTATTTTATATGTATTCATGGTTATTTAAAGGGAAATATTATTCCATTATTTTAGAGAATCTATATTTTTAGATATGTGATATTCCCTGCGGAGTTATTTTGTGATGCACAAATGCATGATTTTATGATTATGATAGTTTTCATGATTAATGTGTATGATAATGATTTCATGTATTATAAAAAAAATATTCATAGGTCTATGACATGCCACCAAATAATCGGGTATATTAATGTTGAAATTTGATGGGGATAGTTATTCCAAATATAATGGTGATTTTTAATCTGTGTACATACATGAGGATTATTTTAATTATAATATTGAGATTTATTTCATGTGAAGACAAGAGGGTTAATCCATATGTAACTATCATATTAGAATGATTTCCCAAGTATAATATATGAATTAATCATACATTTTATCTTTTTATATAAATATCATGTTTTTAAATAGTATGATATTATGTTTATGTTAAAAGGAAAGTATATGATAATTTTTAAGGGTGAAATTTATAACTTTGAGCAATGATTTTCATGATTTTATAATTTTTTAAAAGAAAAATATATGGGTTTTATTTTTTATTTAGTATTTCATTTGTAATACTTTTGGAATTTTATTGGAAGAAAGGGTGATTCCTTTGTAATAAAATAATTATTTTTAGTACATAATTTATTTTAAAAATTGAAAATTTTTAGAAGTAGTCATGGAATAATGATTTTATTATTATTTTTATATATCATACTAAATTTAATACATTCATCCACAATAATTATTTTATTTCTTACTGAATTTAAAAACATCAATGGAAATGAAGAGATCGTGTTGCATGTCATGAATATTGTTCGTAAACATAAATAATGTTTTGTTATAAATGTTTCATATCATGGAAAAATTAACACACATTAGAGGTTTAAAGATTGTATTATATAGATTTTTAGGTAAGAATTATGAAATATTTCACTACAAATTTTAACTGGAAATTATTGTAAAAAATGAGTGAATGAGTTCTTCACTAAATAATGAATATTAAATAATGATTAGGGTATTGACACTATATTTGGTATTAGAGGATTTTTTAAATAAAATTACATGTCAGGATATTGTTAATAGTGTTCCATTAAAATTATATAAATTTTTTATGTTGAAATAATATACAATATGATGATTAATATTTTTCAATAGCTAGCTAGGTCATTTTAGATATGTATTCCCTATATGAAATAAGAAATTCAATGTTGGAAGGAACTGAGAGGGTGATATTAGAACTGATATGAAACCCAAAATGGTTGTAATTAGACTTGATAAGTTGTTGATAGTATTGTATTATATGATGATAGATATAAATGGTGATGGATTCCATTCCAGTGATCATCCCAATCCACCACAAAGGAACATGATGATAGTGGATCATTTTATAAGACATCAACCACCTACATTTTATAGAATATCAGAAGTTGTGTAAGATGAGAATTATATTAAATTCAAATAAGATAATATTCACTCCACTGAGTGTTAAGATCATAAAAATTAAAATCTCGATATTATTAATTTTCAAGGTGAATATAACTATTGGTGGTCAGTTATCATGAATATTAGGGAATGAGATGATATTGATGCATGTGAGAAGGTTTATTTTTAGAAATTAGTCATTGAAAAATATTTTACTATGAGTGGTAAATATAGAATAGAAAATCAATTTCTGAAACTAAAGTAAAAGTTGTATGATTTAGTAGCACGTAGAGAGAAAACACCACTATATTAGAAATTTATATTCCTTATTTTATATGTGATATTGATATAAATATCAATTATTTTAAAATAGTATTCAATTATATATATTGAAATGGAATTTTATTCCTGTGGATTCCAATGTTATGAAATATTTGTTCTATGTTATCAGAGTTTAAACATAGATTTTTAGGATCATATTTTACCTAATGGTAACAATAAGGTAAAATGGTCAATATTTGATAAAATGGACAACAATCAATCAAATAAATCAAATGGTATGAACATCACATTTCAAGTGTGTTGAAATTATGGTCTAAAGAACTAGGGATAATTCATTATCAAATATGAGATGTGCATATGATGTGGTAAGTTAAGGAATAATTCTGGTTATTATAATGAAAATCACATTTTTAGTAGAATTTTCAATGTTTCATAGTAGATACTAAAGACATTTGATTGTGGTGTTTTGGGGATTTATGGAAAACAAATTCTGAAAAAGGACTCGAATGATTGGAGGAATGTTGAATATAAGCAAAATGGTGTGGTGAATTTCTTTCAAAATTCTTTAGATGATGTTGGGCCATGAAATTATGTTTTATTTTTAACATTTCATGTTTATTTTTGTTAAAGAAAATTTATTTTTTATTCTAGGTCTACTCATTCCTTCATTTCAGTGAACATTTTTTTGTATATTTGAAATCCCTCATCAATAATTTGAAGATGAACCTATTGAAAAATCACAACTCAGTATTAAATGAAATATAATTTCTTTATTCTACATACCATTTTATGTGAAATTTAACCAACTCGAAATAATGGTTTCTATTTCCCATGGTATACTTAATGTTATTTGGATATCGATTTTTTTACCATTCTTTGATTAGTTGTAGAGATAATGATGTTTTTTTCAATAGGGGTCTTTGTTTTTATACATGATATAACACATATCATTGAATAAATATTAGTAATTCTAGAATCCCTAAAATTATTGAAATTAATGTTATAAGTCTTATATTATTCAAAAAATGGATATTTTCATATTAATAATGTCAATGTTGTATGTAAATACCATTATGTTTCTCTAGTGGGGTTTCCCAGTTTCATACTTGATTAATTTTTTTATATACTATTGACATAGTTCATAGGTGTTATGAAAATTTAAAAACAACCTTATCAAATCCCTCCTATAGAAATTTATGAACTGAAAACTATTTTATATGAGTTGGTAAATTTGAGTTTCATTCTTCCTAGAACATTATTATGTGGTGATCATGTACTGTTTGTAATATATTAATATTGTTCTAGGTGGGTTTTCATTGATTATTTATTTAGAATAGAATTATTTTTAAGAATAAGTGTATGTTTCCCCATATCAATGAATTCTTTTATAATTTATAGGGGGAATAATATTTTTTATGGTGAAATGAGATCCACATACCATCACCATAAGGTGAGTGAGTAGGTCATTAAAGAAAGAATTGTGAACTATATAACATAATTATGGGTTGGTATTTATTCCTTTTTGTGTATTTATATTTCTTATGAATATGGTATTCCATGAAATTGTGTATATGTTTGTTGTCTTTTAATGATTATATATTGTTTTATTCAATGAAATTATGATGATGGTGAAAAATATATAGGGATATTTTTTCTAAAAACTCCCAATTAAAACAAGAGGTATGTAAAAATTATCAAATTTGATTTTTGGTACCCAAAAATAACATTCCTTATGAACATATTTGTAAAAATCAGTTAATAGTTAATCCTACCAAAACAACAAGTTGGTGAAGGTCTAGGACCTTAATATAATACATATATTTTATCTTTTCATGATTTATCATGATATTATTAGGAGTTTTTTATAATATTATAATATTTATCTAGAAAGTTAACCATGTTAACACAAAACATATTTAATATTATAAGGGAAAGATAAAAAATTGGTTGTTTTGGTAAATTCTAAAAAATATTTTATAATGATACTATTTTGAAAACACCATCATGAAATAGTAATTTTTTTATATAAATTGACTCATTAATTAAGGGAAATGGTAGTTTACAGACACATAATGATAAAGATGATTCGTATGCATTATAGAAACAAGAAACCGAAGAGTTTAATTATCCTCAAGATGTTTTTTAAATATATTCTATGTTTTTTTCTTCAGAAATTTGATGAAATAATTTATATAAATTCCTGTTAGAAATATATACTGATAATATATATATATATATATATACTAAAAATTTTATGAACATCAAATAGGTAAGTATTATGGAACTAAATAAGGATTAAGATTACATGATTCCTTAAAATTAATGAAAATAAAATAAAATAGATTGTTCATATAGTTTGAAATATAATTTTACATTAACCATGTTACATTTGAAACCTGACCCATTCAATAGCGATTTGATGAATTTTTTCCTATAACTGGTTGGTTCAGGAAATTTTTTTATTTTGATTCAGGTGATGGTGAATGTGTCTCTTCCAAAATAAATATTATTGATCAAATGAACGATGGTGAGTTACATAAAAATGTTGTCTTGGGTATGATGGTTTTGTTACCTAAATTTTAATTTTGATAATGATTTTGTAATATTCTGAAAGAGAATATGTGTTCCCTATGATTCCCAACTGAATAGGGAGTTGTTAAATGATTCTAATTATTCCCCATTTTCATAATTATTGAATGTAAAAGGATGCATATGGAATGATTATAATTTCCTTAGTGGGATGGAATGAAAATATATATCGCTGAAATAACAATTGAAAATATGAATTTAAAATAGGTAAATGTTTAATTATAATTAAAATGGGTATGCTTCATTATATTTTAGTGTCAAATTTGGGTAGGTAAAATATATTTGGGTATTTTGCGATGGTACTATGAATGAAATCTTGAAGTAATAATTCAATTTTTGTTATCATTGATTGATTTCATAACTATTTATATTTATCTATCTTTAGATAATCATTATCTACTAAATTATAATGAGATATTCAGGATACATGAATTTCCCATTTCCATTGTATTAAACTATGATCCCTTGTAAACTTCTAATTTTTTGGATTTTCCATTTTAATATGTTGTTCACCGAATTAAATTTCATCATAACCTTTGATACATAGTCTTATGGACAACCGAAATGAAAAATTCAAACCTTAAAAGATAATCATCATTCTCATTCATTGTATTACCTAGGATTTAAGGATCAACATCCTTATTTAGATGAGTTTTTTATAATAATAGTTTTCATTCCATTTTGTGGATGGAACATTTTGTTCTATTAGATGAAAATCAAAGTAAAACACTAAAATTTTATGATGAAGTTGATAAATATAAATTAATAGGAAAGGAATTTGTACTGCAGGTTTTTTTATGGTTTTAATGAATCATTAAAAATTGAGTAAATCATAGAATATGAAATACTATTATGCATATAATATGTGGAAATACATTTTATTCAATCTAGGTGTTCATGTCTTTCATAAAATACTATCTTTGAAAAGTGATATGCATTTTTTTAGGACGGGAAAATTATGTCTTGTGTTCCCTAGCCCACGTTCAGTCTTGTAGAATGTTGTATTATTATCATATTAAGTAAAATTTCTTCTGAGTTTATCCCATTTAATTAATATTTATTATGTTTCTAGGGTAATGAAATAATATCTAAATTACAGTCATATTTAAACCGTGGATGTTTTTGATTTTTATGATATCTTATAATATAAGGAATATACAATTCATATTAATGACTATAGATATAATATTTAACATAATAATGTAATTAATAAGGTTATGTTTTTTGGAGAAACCTTATGGTTAAAGAATCATAATGGTAATATAAAAATTATATGATCGAATTGTACCCTAACTTGTATAATATTCCAAAAACATTGAGAAGGAAAATTTCCAAAAGGGGAGAGAATTTAATAATAGATGAAATGATAGATTTTTTCATGTTTATTAGTATTGATGAATTAAATAGTTATTTTCATTAGGAATTTATTAAGTAATTATTATTATTAATTCAAATGGAAATTTGTTTATATTATCATTTGAAAAAATATTATATTAAAATGATTAAATTTTAGGGTATTTAATTTTAAAATAAAAACAAGTAATTTTTTAATTAATCATGAGTTATTAATAATTGAATGAATTTTATATAATTTTTTGAAAATTTTAATTATTAAATGAATGGTATAAACATATATTTTTTAATACATTATTATTTTAAGAGTATACACTAGGTATGTTATGATTCTAACTGATTTTAAATTTTTATTTATTCATTTTTTGGGAATTAATAAAAATCTAAATTTTTATATAGATTTTAGAAATTAATTTTGAAGAAAAAAATTTAATATTTGGTAATTTCATTTTTCTAAAAAACCATTTTTCATTTTCATTTTAATGTTTAGCATTAAATTAAATTCTATAAAGTTTGTTTCTTGTCCAGAACCCATCACTAAATAGATTCCTCAAGGAGGGGAGAAAGATTGTTACTTTTTGAGTCCCACCCCTAATAGGCATTTTAATAGAGAGTAGAACCGATAGTATACTAAAAATGATAATGAGAGGCATTTCCCTCCAATAAAAACACATTTAAGAGAAAGATAAGAGTGATTTAATAACATACACCTATGCAAGGTATTGTGTTTTTTAGCTTGAATTTTGAGAAGAAATTTTATTTTTCAATTTTAGCGGCTATTATGGGATGTAATAGTAATTTATCCCAATTAGATGATCCTAGATAGTATTTATGACTACTCTATTGGTATTGGAAGATACTATTTACCCTAGTTCAAGAGTTTGGTGGAATTATAATCTGTTTCGATTTTAGTTGATTAATTAATTTTTAATACATAATATTTTTGTGTTAATTTATTTTTTCAGGTTCTTTGATTTTTATATTTTTAATTGAATATCTTATTATGATTAACACCCCCTATTTATTATATAACATGGTGTTTTTCTATATAAGGAAAAAAACACAAGTCTGGCGTCGATGCCATTTGGACCCCCATTTTCATTTAATTTTTCTTTCATTTTTTTCATTTTTTCCATTATGCCATGGATTTTCATGGATTATATAATGTGGGAATATCCTTATATTTATCGATATAAAATAGTTACATTTAGAGGGATAGATATAGAGAAGGGAATATGGGTACCACTGTAGAGCTAGAGACTAACAAGATCATGGTGCAGAAACTATCAATTGTGGAAATGGGAAACACTTCAGAGGATTCCATGAAATGGGAGGACTATTAAAAAATTCATATAACAATGTGGAGTTTTTATTTATAGTTTTAATCCTCATACCTTATTTCTTATTTCCCCTTATTTGATGATATGTTTTTTTTGTTAATAAATCTAGGGTTGGGATGTTTTAGAGTGATTTATATTTCAAAAAACCCATATATGTGGTGTGTGGTTCATGGAAGACACCACGTGTGTTCATTTAATTTGCGAAAAGTAAATTGTTTGAATTACACACCATGTATAGTTAATATAATCCATATACTCGTACTAAAAAATGTAGCTGACAATCCAACATGGTTGCATGTATCCCTGACCCCGTGTGGGTCTCATGACATGTACAACTACAAAACCTGAAAAATATATGGTGATTCCATATGAGGGAAAAAAATTACCCCGTCAATATTAAAAAAATTACACCTCTTACATTTCATATACTTATTCATTTTCACACTATGTTTGGCTAGAGTACACCCTTGGATGAGGCTTTGGGAGCACAAAACATATGATCAGGAAGACAGATTGTGTACTACTCTATTTGAAAACCTTTTTTTAGATTTTCATATCATTTCACCGATGAGTTTGATTTGGAACTCTTCATAGTACATTCTATGAATCTTTTCAAATAGATCATGATGGTGTGATCCATGAGATGTTATAAAGACTCATTAGTGGCATTTTTGGAAGGGGTAGTTTCTTCATCCCTTAATCACATCCAATTATCACCTAATAGTGACATCTTTTGATTTAAGTTGAGAAATGAGATATCTCTATTGACTTATGTATTTTTAGTTATTAACTTGTTCATTAATCCATTAAAATATTTTCCCTCATGAACTATGAGTTTGTGATGTTAGTTGTTACAAAAGATCTCCTTTACGACTCATCTATTTACATTTTGACATCAAGGTTCTCGAGATGGATGTCACTATCTTCATAGAGGATAATAAAGGACCCATGTGAGTTAGATTATCGAAAATGATGTCCCATGGAATCCCACATAAGATTATTTTACCTAAATATCGTTTTAATGATCCAATTTAGAATTCCACTTCATTCTTATACAGTTATAGATTGTTCCCTATAGGATTCCTTAACCTATGTGTCTTGTAAGGATCCCATGTTGGATGCCTCAATCTTTCATACCCCTATACGATCACCTGTATGATGCATCAGTCTTCTTTACCATTATAGGATCCCATATAGAAATCCTTTATTACAATTACAACTATAAGTCATATGTAGGATAACTTTTCTTAATCCTGGAACTTGAGGAATATATATATGATTCCTACTTCATCTTTTTTACTGAGGATCCCATGTAGGATTCAACAATTTTAATATAGAAGGGGCCCAATAGTTAAATGACACTATTATATATGAATTTTGGGACCAGTGTATGCCTCAATATGTGACTATCCTACTGATAGTATGATGAGTTTGGGTTGATATGGTAAAAGTCATCACCTTATAACTACTTCGGAACATGTAATCCATTGGGATGGGACTATAGTGTTGGGTTAGGTATTCACCAACCCACACTAATTTTTTATCATTCTTATTTCTTTTGTTAATACATTGATTATAGATGGAGGTGAATTATGGTTGGTGGGTTTTGAGCCTATGATAATGCACATTTCATTCTCTATGTGATACTCAATCATTATTTCTTCTATCTGACTTCTGAGAAATGTTACAATCACATGTGATTTTTATACGCATATGTAATGCATCAGATATGTCTATTGATATTGTATATTTTATTATTATATTATTGGGAATTCTAGATGTGTTTCCTGGTATACGATTATTGAGACAATGTCTATGATCTACAATTATTGAATCAATAGTACTAACACCCATGGATGATTTAACACATACAAGTGATGAGGATGATGCAGACTTCCTCTATTAATTATATTATGAGGATGGTTATTCTATCCTTAATATGACTATAATTTTTTATTATTTTCTTCATCTGATAGATTGAGATGATTACTTTATCCTTGATCGGTAAGCTGATCACAATGTTGAGGTGTCTCACATATTTGGATTTCCCTAATGATTATTCTCCCCTAGTTGATTGGGATGATTATTTTCTACCTTATTAGAGACTTTATGGGTGGAAATGGTATCTCTCCAGTGAGTTATCTTTATTAATATCCATAAGGTAATACACTTAGGGTTCATCTGAGTTCAAAATATTGTGACTACCTAAATACAAGGATTTTTGGATGAGAAATCTCATTGGATTAACGTGGATAGAGCATCATGGATTTTATATTATTTACCATTTATAGGATTCCCATATCTACTTCCCTAGAAATTTCATTATAGTTATTGGAATTGAGTACGAGTGAACCCAAGTGTAGGATGAGTATCCCAATGTGGTGACATAGCTTTCATAGATAAATTTTATACGTTGGCTAAAAAGGTTTCTGTCATTTTGGATTACGGACCAATAGGCCGAATTAGTTATACATATATTGATTTTTATGTCATAAATCATAGTTCACATTTATAGGATTTCATTTGGATTAGGATTAAGGTGTCAAGGATTGGATGGTAAAGGTTTTTTTGTTATTTCATTCACCTTAATCATGAATATTTATATTTATTTATATATATATTGGTATGTTACTAAACATGTATACAAATACAGATATAGATATTCATGGAGGTACATTCTGAGTTAACCATGATTATAAACCTAGGATTTACCTATGGTTTCACATTTATTTTAATTACCGATCATTTTAGTTGGGTCTCAACTTTAGTAAGAATTTGTCATTTGCATGCACATTTGAAAGAATGTTTTATAGGTTTAGCATTGTGGTGGATGAATGATATTATTTATCACACATGTACATGCACATCAGTGTACATTTAGACCATATTCCTTATTTTATGGTTTACCATAGTTCATGGATGATATAAATCAGGCCCAATGATGCATGATCATTTAGATATGCTCATGCGTGTTCTTCGGATCGGTCTGCTACAGGTCAACAATGTCTCAAGATAGGGTATGTGGTCAGGCATTGTGTTAGTAGTAGATGGATGTAAATTTGATTTTGTATTTTTTGTACACATTTATATTTATGGTTTTTCAACTGGGTAACCAATTGTAATGTATGACTTAACTATTTATGTTTTTATATATTTATCATTAATTAAAAAATCATGTTCTATTTCGGTTGTTTTAATTATTTCACAATATTGTTATTTACTTTTGAGTATGCTACTTAGCTACCTACATTTTTCCTTATTATTATAGCAGGGAATAATATATTAATAATAACAACATAGTCACCTATTTATTTTTATCATCATATTGTGTATGGTGAGCCGGGGTATTGAGATCTCATAATCAACTTGATCGGGGAACCAATATAGTGGAATCTTGTCCAAGACATTATAAAGTGGAATTATAGACATTCTTTCCATCATCATTTCTATTTGGGTTATATTATACATGTGTATTTCGATTTTTTCAAAACATATGATGAATAGCGGAGTGGTGCGTCGAGAGTAGTTTTTTTAGTAGAAATTCATAGTTTCGAGGTCATGTTATTATTCTTTTGATCTAAAAAGTTATAGTTGTATATGATTGTCACCTTGATCAATGATAATTTTATATGGATATCATGATACCAGATGATCTATGATGAAATAAAATTGGTAAGAGGCCAGTGATGGATTTTGAATCATGGCCCGAAAAGTCAAGAGGCATCTCCATAATCATACATGGTATATAATATTCACATCATGTAGTCCTAAGTGTGTGTATATTGAATGATGAATAAGGAATATTTAATTAGGGCAACATAAAAACACACACATATATATATAAATATCATTCTGACAGATGTCTAGGTGGATTTACATTGAGGCATAGATGTTGAGGTTGATGACTGAGTCCTCAAGCATAGGCAGTGCAATGACCCTAGTAGGTCGATATGGAACATGAATCCATTATGTGGAACCCATTTTATTTGTTTTTCTAACATCTCAATTATATAGTGATATTTCTAGTTATTATTTCTATGAACGCCGGGACCTTCTTTTATTAAGTGTTCATCGAGACATTTTCATCACATATAGATTCTCAGTTACTATCGATTCAATATTTCATTGTCATTAGTATCATGAACTCTAGGGAGTAGTTCCTAATGAGAATTTCTAGTGGGATTAATAACCTAATTTTCCATGATTTCATTTTCGACCAACATAGTTTGTTTTGATCTTTACATTATTTAGAAAGGTATACACCTTTTTATTATTTTTGTAGACCTTATGATCGAGTTGTGATATTTTTCTATTATTCATGGTGGGACACCTAGTGGCCCATAGTTTTTCCTGAGAACCACGTTGGATGAAATCTATTTTATTTGTAGGAAGACTAGATAGGATAGGTTGGACCACATTTTTAGATGCCTTTTGATGAGGTAATCTTTTTTGTATTATTATTTTGTTATTGAGGACTTGTAGGTTCTCATGTTTTTTGATAAAGGCATGTTGATGCCTACGACCATTTATATGAACTTTTCTTACTTTTCAATCAATATAGGATTTGACTGGCATGACTATATTGTGACCTAGACGGGTTTATTGGAATTTACAATGATTCCAATATACTCATAGTGTGAGTACACACTTATGAGTGGAATGATGCTAAGTGATGAGAGGTTGTGGGATTAAATACTAGAAAAGGTGAGTTTCTTTATTTTGATGAGGAGTTACGAGGGTGAATCTTAATTAATGAGACTGAATTGACTTGTATCATGGGTTTAAGGGGCTAGATCTTCATGGATTGAACCATTCTATTTTTTAAAATATAGAAGTTGTCAGAAGTTGCTCAGATGATGTTTGGAGAGGTTTAGTTAAGTAAAATATGGAAATGGAGATTACATGTTGTGTAACTGTATTACATTACTTGAAATGCAATTTTACAAGTTTCATTGTGATGTGAAATAGTGTTTCATGACATGTATGTGTTTTAGAGTTTGATAAATAAAATAAAATCGAAAGGTGATGTGATTTTGGAGAAAGATGACCTCAGGGCATTACACGATATTAAAGGGCATTACACGTCATGTAATGCCCCACTAATTTAATGTATTATGTTTTTTATAGACATGTAGTTTTTTCAAACCCTATTGATAAAAATCCACTCTATGTATACTCTAGGTGACCAGAAAACCCCTTTTTGATGTTTTGGAAATTTATTTGACACGTATCAATTACTAGCTCCCTCATTCGATCCGTACTCATATATATTCGGTATATTGTATGATCTACCATTGTTCTTGTGGTTTCATTAATCTATTTCCTCCAATTTCTATTTTACATAAAATATCATTATATGTCCGTGTTTCTAATAGACATTTATTGGTATTTGGTTGGTTAAGTTGTACAACGACCTCATCAAGTGGATGAAGTCAATGTAGGAGTGGTATTCCGGATATGTTGTATTGATGTGTTCTCATGAAAATAATGCCGATGATCATTTGAGGTAGTGGATTCTGGGATTATCTATTTATATACGATAAATTATAAAGTTGACATAATTTTTTACATTATATCATAATGTTATTTATCTGATTAAATTATTTAACCAGATTAATGAATTGGTATCTATCACATATCAATGGTATTTATTTATACAATGATATCAGTTTGCCTCTTGATTTTCAAGAAAGTATGATATATGTTCCCTACTTGGTTTACCATGTCAATTTTAATGGAAATTGGTAATGAACATAAATCTAGAGTTAATTGATAATTAATTTTATAATTTTGTATAAAGTCATGTTTAATGAATTTATTTATTGGTTGAAGTTTCTTTTAATCAATTTAATACATGTATTAATTTTTAATTAGTTTGTTGTTCTACATAAAGCATATTAATTCATTTTCATATGGGAATTAATGGAATGTAAAATTAATTTCATAAATAATTTGTGATATATTTCTATATAGGTATACCTTATTGAAATCTTATAAATAATGAATCAGTTAATTTATGATGAAATAAAAACTAGTTGTGTCATAATGATAATGCCTTTGTTATAGAAGATAGTTATTTATTGAATAAGTAGTTTATTTATCTTTGTAAATTTCTCTACTACATGAAGTAGATTGATTATCTTATTATCCTTCCATGGGTGGTCAATACACAGGGGGTATGCCATGTTCTTTCCATGTTTAGGTTCTTATAGTTGGATAGGTATACAATCCTGCTACAGGTGGAAAACACTCGATCAGTATTTAATCTACTAACCCTATTGATCCACTATCATTTGGAAGAATATATAAGTTTTTTCAAGAAAATGTTAAATTATATAGATAAATAATGTTGTTATATAAATGAATCAAGGATGTTTAACCTTTGTGGTTGCAACTTGCAGCAATGTTATGTAGATTTTGTAATTCTGGGAATAATTTGACATGGTTTGATTCTTCCAAGAGGGTATGGATATTTTCTGAGATAAAAATAAATTGAAATGTGGAAATGGTAATAGTTATTTAATGTTTATAGTATTAATTAACATAATGTGAAACTTATAAAAAAAGATAGTCACTTAATGTATCTATTTAAATTGTTTTGTGCATCTATGATATGTAGTCATACTAGTGTATGCTTAGAGATTGTGAGATATTAGATGTAGTTGATTCTATGAAAAGGTTACTCTTATAGTACACTGGTGAGATTTATTATAATATTTACTTTTTTTGTTTATATACGGTACTCAACCTAGTCAACTTGGGAAAATAAACCCATGGGGATTCTGAGACCTAGGTGATGTTTTTGAAACATCCCATATACTGGATGGATGGATGACTACCCCCTTTGGCTCTAATATCTTCTCTTAATAGTTACGTGAGATGATATTCAAGGAGATTAGATTTACCCATATATGTTTGTAGAGGTATATAAGGTCTTCTGGTTATTCACATGCATATTTTCTAGATATTGTTTATTAATGAATACTAGAGGTATTACATGTAGAGTCCGTGATGGATTTCAGATCATTAAATAGTGTATAAGCTATAATGGATTGAGGTATAATACATGATGCATGATACATGTTATGAGAGTTGTGGTGGAACCTAGAAAAATCATGTTTAATTTTGGTTATGTGTATACGGGGGTGTGTATCATGAGGTGAATATTTTGGTGCTTTGAACATGTGTTTATGGGCTAGCCTTTTGAGGAGATATGCCTCAGATGTGTGATGTTGGTTAAAAGTAATAAACTAGTGGTGAAGTGGTACAAGCATACTGTTGATATTATTTACTATATTATCTAATCATGTATGATATACAAGGTGAGAGTATCCATAGTGAGGCTAGGAACTTAGTATAGCTATTTGGGTGATGATTTAGTTTCACTGTTTTTCACTATGATTTATCAGGATTTCCTTACCTTTTCACTAGAGGATCATACTATGTATACTATCATACTCATCATATGTACATATAAACTATTTTTTAGTTATATTGGATTAGAATGGAGATCAGGCTGGTTACAACGAGCTTTTTAGTTGTATGAGCTTTTTTTGATTCATGGTCACTATTTAATTTACTTTCTTTTGGTACTTGGAGTCTTCCTTTCAGTTTTTTTAGTTCCTTAATGACAATACTTATGTGTAGTTGTTTTTTATTTGTATATTACTATTTTAATTTTTTTTGGTTTCAATATTATCTATCCCTTTATCTTGTGTTTCTCATAGTGGTTAATACCTCCCATATACATTTTTTTCGTACCCTCGGTACTAGTTTCTATCCCATGGCCTATAGCAGATGGGACTCTAGGGGTCACTATCTATCTTCTCCAATTTCTAGACCTAGAGGGGTACACTTTGTAGGGAGGGGTTCTTTAGAGAGTGGTATTATGGTATGTTTTATGGATTTGATGATGTTTGGAGTCAGGCATAGGTGAGGATACATGGTATGGTAGAGAAATGGTCTCAGGTATGTTTAGAAGTAACTTTAAACATGAGAGACCTGCTAAAAAATTGTATTTGGGTCCCCTTGAGATCCAATTCATTGAATTTTAAAATTAAAATGGAGTCTAAATGATGTGATACTAGTTTCACGGTAGATTCCTTGGAAAAGATCTTGCATAATTTTTCTTAATGCCTTCATTTTTATTGGTATAACATGAGATAAAATAACCTTAAATGAATAAAATAAAATTATTAATTAATTTTATTTCATCCATATTCTAGGTTTAGGATATATAACTAATTTTTCTTTGGATGTTAAGCCTATAGATGAACGTCCTCATTAGGTTCACACAAAATATGTTCATTATGTTTCTCTAGATGATCGCTACAGATTAGAGGTTAATGATGTGGAAACATAGAGGATGGCACTTTGAGAGTTTTAGATCCAATGTCTACAGAAGTATGAGGGCTCTATTTCACATGCAATCCTAGAATAATGGTTGGAGGTAGTTAATGTAGACTTCTGATTATTCTATTCTCAGAAGCAGCACTGGTAATAATTGTCTAGGATGATGATGTGTGGGGAAGTGAGGATTTGGTGGTTCTTTTTCATCAGAGATTTCAAGTAGTCAGCAGTCTCTTGGGAGGTGTTCTGAGACTAGTTCAGAGCCAAATTTTTATCTTTTATGGTGAAGGTGGCTAGTTTCCAGAAGTAACGTACCCTTTGATAGGGAATATATAGTGTGTGACTGTTTTGGATCTGTTTTAAGTACCTTATGTAGTATGATTCAAACCTATTTTCAGATGAGGAGGCTAAGGTGACACCTTTTTTAGAGGCTTTTTATCAATAGATCAAGAGCGAGGTCACCCCGTTTATCATGAAGACATATCATTAAGCGTTGGTAAGAGTAGAGGTTATCGAGAGGATATTATATTGTAACAGGTCGTCAAGAGAGGGGAGTATTCAGGATTCTTGAAGAAGGAGAGGTGTGGGTTTGGGTTCCTAGATGACATGAAAGAAGAGAATATGATAAACTCGGGGATGGTCTCATCCCAAAAAGTCATGTTTCCCTATAGGGAAGCCTGAAAAAATGTTCCAATGGATCAGGCACTTGGTTTTCTTAAGGTGGACGAGGTTATCAATGGTGAGAGTGCTCAACGTTTCTTAGATGTCAATGTGCGCCAGTCGTTCTGCTATAGGATCCTCTACTGAGGTTCTTCCAACCATGACTACTAAAAATGGATGTTCCTGTTTGGGATTAGCAGATAGTAGATGGGGCGGAAGGAGGATATCTCTGAGATACTCCCCATCCAAAGAGAGTAATGTTTGGTCTGGGAGGTGTTTGTTAGAAGGGTCAGAGAGGCCGTCTTGTAAGAGGTGGTCAACTCCATGCATTAGCATTACTAGATCCATTAGGCTAGATGTCCTTCAATGAATCATTTTCGTCTTTTCTAATTTTTCGAACGAATTTTTGGATTTATAAGGGAGTCACTTCTTTTGACCACCTTCCCTTACCATGATTTGAGCCATAGGTTTGAGAGGTTCTTAGTTCCCATGGAATTAACAACACTAGTTGTAGGTCAAGAAGATGTGTTTGATGAATGAATATCTAATGAGATATTATTATGGGATCATTGATATTCCGGTGTATTCTTATGATTACAGACACAAATATAATATGAAATCTTTTTCATTTATTGGTTGTATTTGGTGAAGGCTATCATGGATTTCATTAGGATGCAAGTCATGTTCTTCGATGATGATGGGGAGCCGTCATTATTTTTTGGTGAGCAAGCCCTATATATGGGTCAGAGGAATGATCCTTCCTTGTAAAACTTTTTGGAAATGATTAAAATGAATTCATCATAGGTTCAGTAGTTTGTGTTTAATAGGATCAATGAATATTACCCTCATGTCTCTCTAGAGGAGGTTTTAGTGTTACCCCCTTAATGTGAGACTGAGTATCGAGTCAAGCTATATCAAAGAGTGTCTCCTATCTCGATGTATACAAATATAATGACATCATATGAGTTTTGAGAGATGTATATATAGCTTTATGGTTTGTTGTGGTGTGGTTTTTTCTGAACATGTCTGTCACCATGAAGTGCACCAACTGTTTTTTTGAAGAAGGCTAATGCCAGATTGCAATTGTGTATCGATTATCCTAACTTGAACCAAGTGTAATGATGAACCGATGTCACCTTCCATTGATTTATGATTTATTAAATAAATTGAATTGTTAATGTTGGTTCTTGGAGATCAATTTGAAGTCATGATATCATCATAGTTTTGTGAAAAGAAAGATATTTTGAAGACTGCTTTTTATTATCATCACGAGAATTACAAGTTTGTTTTGATGTTGTTTTTTGTGAATAAAAAACTATATGTGTTCATAGGGATGATGAAGACTGTTTTCTATGAGTTTTTTTATATGTTTGGGATGTTTTTAATCAACGAAATTCTAGTTTACATTTTTTTTGAGGAAGATCATGCAGAGCATCTACGTTTTTTGAGTTGTTCACCATGAGAAGTTGTTTGTGAAATTGAAAAATTCTGTGTTTTAGGATCGAGCTATCCATTCCATAGGGAAAGTCATGTCATAGATGATAGTAGCTACAGATTCATTGATGATAGAAGTAGGTTTGTCCAGTGAATCCCCCAAGATAGTGGAAACTGTATAATGATTCCTTGGTCTGTTTAGCTATTAAATGATGTTCGCAGTCTATTTCTCACACATTGTGACACATCTGATAGAATTGAATGAAAAGGATTTGGTGTTATTGGGGACTAATCAATTTCAAACACCTTTTGATAACTTTAAGGAGAACTTGGATAGTGTTCAATATCATTATCTTCCCATAGAAGAAGTTTAGTTCGTAGTTTTATGAGACACTTCACATCTTATGTTGGGTGGTGTTCTTATGAAGTAGATATCATCTTTTTATTATGAGTCTTGTAAGTTATGTTCCTATGAGAATAAATATAGCACCCATGTCCTCGGGTGGTGTTATTATTGTCTTACATGTTTTTGTGGAGACATTACCTCACCAAATATCATTTTTCTTATCCAAAATCATAAGAGCTTCAGTTATGTTTTCTCCTAGTGTGACATGATCCTGAGTTAACATCATTAAATATATTTATTACATGATTTTGACTTTGATATTTGTTATATACCTTACATGTTCAATGTTGAGTCTAATATTTTGAGATGATATTCACGTCGTGATTCAGAGGTGGAATCAGGTGATTCAAGGAGAGTGATTTAATAACATTCATCATTGCACCAAGATGTTGCAGAAGAATGGGGTAGAGGTTTTATTTTTCAGATGATGATGCAATCATCACTGTTTTAGTAAGTGGATGATTTCTATCTGGAGGAACATGTGGTGGAAGTCATGAGAGAAGGAGTTTTTTTGTGGCGTGGCATGTAATGGTTGGTGTGAAGATTCTCACTAATGAGTATAGTACACGGGAAGGATTTTTGTTCCATTGTAAATGCATGATATGGTTCTCATTTAGTTTGTGTTTCAACTGGAGTAGTATATACTAGAATGAAAAATATGTACTTATCTTTAATAGGTCGGTTTTGGATCCCTAGCTTGATGTGTGCAGTATCATCATTTGTGTCAGGGTTATTGGTCTTCTAGATGGTGATGGTCGAGCACCGTGTTCCTAGAGGTTTAATAAAACTATTAGATGTTCCCCAGTGGAAATGGGAAGACATATCTATAGAATTTGTTTTCATTTTTCCTTGGGCTCAAGGAGTATATAAATATATATGGGCGGTAGTGTACTGTTTGACGAAATCAGACCACATTATAGAGTTGACGGAGTAAATCTCAGTGGTGGTTTGGTTGAGGAAGTATCTAGAAGATGTGTTGAGGATCAATATATTCCCAAGAATGATCATATATGATCAAAATACTTATTTTCCCTCTAAGTTGTAGATATGTTTCCAGAATTATTTTCGTTCTTATCTAAGTCTTATTACCAATTTTTATCCGCACACAGACTTTCAGATAGAGCGGACCATATAAACTATTGAATACATTTGGTGATATTTGTGTCATGGAATTTGGTGTTCCATGGCTAAGGATCCATCCCATAGTAAAGCTCTCTTACAAAAATATTTTTCACTCCACTAATAGTATGGTTCTATTTGAAGCATTATATTACTAGACCTTCCATTCTCCATTATGATGGACTATGGTTTGAGAGTCAGTAATTCGTAGGCATGAACTGGTATAACATATGAATGAGATGGTAAGGTGATTCACAATAATATGATAAGAGTATAAGATCATCCTATATCCTAAAACAATCAATGGAGGAGACCTATCGTGTTTGGGTGTGGGGATCACATGTTTCGAAATGTGAATCCCCATTGTGGGTAAGGAATTACTGATCATGGATCTAAGACTTTTTACGATTTGTTAGTATATTAGAGGTGTTAGATCAAGTTGGACCCATAACATATCAGATAGTTCTTCCCCCACTAATGATCCAAATACTTGATGTTTTTAATTTGTCATAGCTCCATCATAATATTTTTGACGACTCTCATGTCATCAATTGGGCAGAGGACGATGTTGATGGGGATGTTACCTTCAAGGAGTTTCATATATAGATCTTAGATGACCTAGAGAAGTTGTTTTGGAGGCATGATATCCATTTGGTTTGTTTCTTGTGTCAACATTGTGGCATGGGGGGAGTGGCAATAAATGGGAGTCATAGATATGCACTTAGTACCCCAAGAATTTTTACTTTTATCTCTTCTCATATATCATTGTACGATTGGTGGTTGTATAACGATTTTATTTAATAGATATATTTCTATTGATTCAAGTTTTGTATTTCTCTCTTTTAGGAGGTATCTCCCCTAAGAGAAAGTGTTTGGTAGATGGTTGTGGTTGGACTATGGTTTTTCACCTATTACTCTAGTGAGGCGGTGAGATCCTTTGGTGGTGGATGTATTGAGAGGTATCTCCTCGGGTTATTGTTCAGATGACCATTTTCTATTTTGTATATGGGTTGGTTTTGGGTTTTTTAGGTTGATAATTTTGTGATAGGTATCTGATGTAAGGGGCAAAATATATGTGGATCGATCATTTGCGTGTTTTCAAAGATCTATCTTCTTGGAGGTGTCTTAGATGATATTTGATGACATTCAGTATGTAAAAGTAGAAAAGAGGGATTTTACATTGTATAACTGTTTTAAATGATTTCATATCATATTTTTTAGGATGTTTCACAGAATGAAATATTGTTACATGATGAGTATGTTTTTTGGGTTCACAAAATAAAATCAAATCAAAATGTGACATGTTTTTCCGTGAAAAATGTCCCTAAGGAATTACATGAAATGAAAGAGAAATACACATCGTGTAATTCCCCACTTCTTTATTGTTTTAAAAATTTTATAGAGGTTAATGTTTTTAAAACCCTATGGATAAAACTCTTCTCTCTATTGACTCCGAGCGACCCGATGAACACTTCTTCGAAATTTTGGGAATTCCATTGAATTGAATCAATTCCTAGATTTGTCCATTGACCCTTAGTGATCCATATTCAATTTTGGGTATGATATAACTAATTTATTCTGGTTTCTTTGATATGATTCCTCTGGTATTTCTTTTACATATGATTGGACATAATATCCATTTTTATAATGGATATTTCTTTGTTGTCAGTAGGTACGAATATTTTGTGGCATCCTTAGGTTGATGTAGCCATTGGAGGAGAGGTAATCAGAATCCTTGTGTTTATCCATTATTGTTTGAAAAATGTCGATTACCTCTTATGGTAGGGGATTCATGGATTCTCTATTGAGTTATATGAAATTGTTGATTTATCATGATTTGTACACTTAGATTACAATAAAATTGAACTAATTAAATACACGAACTAGATTAATGAATTGGCATGGATATCATACTGATGTTGTCTTTTTATACACTAATAATTGTTTCCCAGTTATTTTCAAGATAGTGTTATATTTGTTTCTTGATTGGTTTAGTGTTTCATTCTTGATAGAAATTGGGAGAGAATGTAATGCCGTAATAAATAGAAAATTTGTTTGATAATTGGTTAAAGAAGCATGATTAATGAATATAGCTGTTGTTCTAATTTTATTTTAACATAATTAATAGATGTTTGAATCCTTATTTGAAATAGTTATTAAACCTAAATCATTTGGATTTTTTATATTGTAAATAATGAAATGTTAAAGTAATCTTCTAATTAATCGTTGATAACATGTGATAACTTGTTGATCAATTTCCCACAGTTAGAACCTATGAATAATGAATAAATTAATTAAATATGTAATAAGGATCAATTGTGTGATATAGATAATACCTTTATATGTATTGACTTTCTTGAATGATTATAATGGCTATGTTCTTTATGATTTAGATCTGTGTGACCTTATTGTGTTTGAAGGCTTAATCCTTTATTCCAGGGCCATGATCCTAGTTGTTTATTTTCTTCCGCTTCTTGTGATGTAATGTGAGCCTCAGATGGTTGATCTAGGAGGGATGTTTTGGTTTTGGGGGAAGGGATGCCCATATGTGACATGAGCCTGTGATAATTGATCTGATGTTGATGTTGTGGTATGTGAAGTTTGGAGGACCGATTTTATGGGTATTAGTTGACACGTCTAGTGGAAAGATGTATTAGTTTATGCATGTGGTGTCAGGGAGGAAACCAAAGATGATATAATGGGTTAAAGCTAGGATTACTCTTTGATATAAAAGTTGGATACTTGTTGAATATGTTGTTTTTTTATCGACATTAGATTTACCACTACTTGTGGTAGATAGTTTTTCTTACCCTTCTTCCAAGGGAGGAGAAGACATGCATGTTATTCCACATATTTTATATGTTTAAATTATCATGGTTGGTTGAGTTGATGCTCTTGTTGGATGTGGAAGAGAATCAACATGTAGTTCATCTACTCATCCTATTGAGTCCATTATGTTTAGTAGATTATAATGTTATATTATAATAAATGTAATTTGGGATAATGGTAATGTTGTTAAATAGAATAATAAATAATATTTAACCCATGGGTTCAGAGCTTGTTGGGATGCCATACTGGGGTTGTATTTCTGCGAAGCTTTGGACACGGTATGGTTATTCCTAGAGTTCATTGATCATTTTTATGATAATAATGAAATGAATTGTTGAAATGATAAATTTTAATTAATATGTATCCAAATTCTATGGTTTTTTAGAAAATAAAATATCAAATACCATCCTCAATATTTGATATTATTCATATAAATATTTTCAATACATAACCACAATAACATCAAATTCAAAAATATGAATGTTAATGTTTTCTTGATGATGAAAAATACCAAAATAATAATAAACATGGATGAAATACAATCTTGATATTTTATCCTTGTACCATTAATGATTTTCAAAAATATTTCAACATCAAATGTTTAGGATGGTAATGTGATACCATTATAAAATTATTTATGTATAAAAGATTAAGTAGATCATTATTATAAATTATTATCAGATCTAGTGTGGATGGTATGCATACCATTTTTAATGTCTTTAATTTCCCCATAAACATTACTATTTTATTTAGAAACACAAATATAAATTATAATTGACTCTCACTCTAATAAAAGATTTATTTATTTATTTATTTAACACCTATGTAATTTATTTTTATATTTTTCATGAATATAATTAGTATATTTTTATGAATGGAAGGGTCATAGGTAGATTAGTAACCTGTAAAATTATCAAAATCATTTTCAATATAACCTATAGTTGAAGGCTTCCAAGGGCGTATCACTTGATAATATACAACAGTCTCTCTTGATTTTTTCCATCCATAATATATATATATATATATTAGTATATATGATTAAATATATTTTGTTATTTTCATGATATTTTTATTTGTATAGTTTAATTTGATAACCACATACCATTTTTTAATAGTTGCATTTACATGACAAAATCACTATAAAATCATTATAAATAAGTAGTTAACAATGAGAAATTTATGTTTTAATTATAATTATATAAAAAAAATTGAAATTAATTTCATATCATAATTTTTTATCAAATCTTGATTAAATTCACATCTAAATTTATATAACTGGTTATTATTAATTTATGATTTACATTAATGTACATTTCATTTAAAAATAATTTTTTTTATTATTAGTTTCATTATTCTAATATTTTCTAATTGAATTGTTAAATATCATGTCTCAAAAAAATCAATAGACTTGTATATTTTTTTCAAGTAATACATTTATTTAATTATGTTAGTAAATATAATTACATTAATAACAAATTGATAATACAAAAATTAGGTAAAAAACATGTTTTTTGAAAAATTATTTCATTGTGTTCCTTATTGTTTATCATAAAAATAATACTGTAAAAAAGGAATTAAAAATAGTATTCCAATTATAATTTTAAAAAATAATTACAATTATAAACTCCTTGATATTTTATAAAATGATCGGAGTTATCTATTGGGAAATTCTATTTAATATGGCCATTTGAAAATATATCAAGCCAAAAAACATTAAATATTATAAAAAAATATATGTTTTATTTAAAATTATATTAATAGTATCACAAATTTTTTTTATTTTATTATCATTTATGGGACCAACACATCATATTTAAAAATGAAATATATTTTTTCATTTTCCTAAAAAAATATGAAAATAATGTTAAAAAGTGAAATCTCATTTTTTATTTATCCTGGAATTTTATAAAGATAAAATAACGCTATAAAATTGAATGAAATGATTAAATAAATAAATATATTATTGGTGGAGTAAAATAATTAATTTCAAATATTATTTTACCTTCAATAACTTTGGTTTTAACTATATTATATATGTTCATAAATTTTTTACGTGCATTATACTTGTGTCCTTATAAAATTAATTTTTTCTTCCCTTTTATGAAAATAATAATTTAAAATAGTTTTAGATTTTTTAATTATAATTTAATATTTATGTAAGATGGTTAATATAAATTTTTTGAAGTAGCATTATATTTTTAAAAAGTGAATGTCCATCGTATATGTAAAATATAGAAAATTTTTAAAATTATAGGAAAACGATCATAAAAATTCCACGATTAAATATGTGGTTAATGTTTTTTAAGACCAGTAACTAATTTTTAAAAAATAAATTTCCTTCCAAATATATTTAAATAAAATCCAACCTACAATTTTGTTCTTATTAAAAAATAATTATTCACTCCCTTGAAACCACCTCTCTTGATGTATTAATAGTGAAGGAAATTTAAAATTATCCCACACCAAAATTCAATGTTAACTCACTATATCTACATCGAGGAAAATATTAATTTTTTCCCATCTAAATCATGTTTTTCTATTAAAGGATCAACTATTATTTATGATTCTAGAAAAAATAACTTTTTTCTAAAATCATCATATTTCCATTTTTAATTACAATACATTCGATAAAATATATTTTTTAAATAAACATTTCATATACTAACCTCTTCTTATTAATCATTATTAATTTCACCTAAAAAATATGTTGATTGATTATTTTTTAATGGTTAGGACCTCTAAGGTCAATTCCTTTGTGAAAATAAGGTGTTTGAGGTGTTCATTGAGGTCAAGGTGACTTATCCCCAACACTTTTCCAATTTTACCTTTCCGTGAATAGTATCATCGGTGACCCTTGGTGAACCATTCCAATGGTAGACAGCTATGAACAGTGAATCTGTAACCGTCTATGAACCGTGAAAACTATGAGGTCCAATGGTAACCACTCTTTCCTTTTCCAAATTTCATATTCTATGAACAGTTCCACCAGTGGACATTTTTATCAGTAACCTCTAATGGTAACCTCTATTTCCTTTTCCAAATTTCCAATTCTATGAAAAGTTGCATCAGTGAACAATTCTATCAGTATCCTCTAATGGTAACCTCTCTATCCACTGCCCAATTTTGAGTCTTTGAATAGTTCCACGGGTGAATAGTTTTTTCGGTAACCTCTAACGGTAACCTCTCATTCCTTTTCCAAATTTTAAATTCTATGAATAGTTCCATTAGTGAACTATTCTATCGGAAAACTCTAATGGTAAACTTTGTTTCCTTTACTAAATTTTTGAGTTTGTTTAAATGTGTTTCTAGAACGGTAGGGGTACATTAATCTATCAGTGATTTTCTAACGGCAAGGTTCATGAACAATGTTCTATCAGTGAGGTTCTAATGGTGAGGTTTATGAACAATGTTATAATGGTGATGTTCATGAACAATATTCCATCGATGAGGTTCTAATGTTGTGGTTCATATACAGTGTCCTCTCAGTGTGGTTCAGGAACATTTTTATATTGGTGAGGTTCTAATGGTGACGTTCATGAACATTTTATTTCCTTTTCCAAATTTTGAGTTCTAGAACACTATTTCCATCTTCTTATTGTTTCTCCACACTGACGTTTCATTTGACGTAAAATAAATTTAAAGTAATATTTTAAGGACTCTAAGGCTGAATAAATGCCATAAATCCTATATTAATTATTCTTATGGATCGGGATGTTTTTACTTGGTCAAACCATGTGGTTTAATATCATCCCCTTTTACTGGTAACTTTATCATATCTCAAACCGTCGCTCCATTAAATCATCAAAAGGGAAAATATATCTTCCTTCTTGTTCTTACTTCTTGTTATCTAGTGCGAGATTCTTGAACCTTTATTTCTGTCTTATAGGAATCGTGAGATCAATCTTTTCACCGTGGATTGGTTTCCTCAACGTCTTGCTGACTGCAAGTGCACTCCCTATTTCGGTGAAACCAATAATTATACATCTATCTTCAATATAAAATATGCTTTATCATTGTTGTTTTGGAATTCATCTTCTCTTGTTTCTCGTTTCCATATTATATCATGTAATCTCTATGTGTCTAAGGTAGTTTTCTTGAGGTTCGGTTGGTGCGGTCGTAATTTGGCATCCTCAGGTGGATGCAGTTTTCGTGAGAGGAGGATTGTGACCCGTTGTGTGGACAGTTCTCATATAAAGAAATTCAAGAACTATTTGATGTTGGGGATTCATTGCTGCTCTTTTATTTTATGTGCAACTGTATAGTTAGCATGGTTTATCCCACTAGATCAGAATGGAATTGACATAATAAATATTTTAACCGAATAAATAAATTGATATTGATCATTTTTTATTGCCTCTTGTTTTGCTAGAATGTGTGATATCCATACTCGCTTCGTTTAACTATTCGTTCTTCATTCAAATTGGTAAAGATCATAAAATAGATTTATTTGATAATGGTTTAGGTAATAATAAAGAGGCATGTATGTGAATCTAGTTTTTGTTCTTGTAGTTTGATGTTAATCAAATTCGTGTAATAACCATGATTAATCATTTGTGATAACAATCTTAATAGGCTTATAGAATATGGAACCTATGAATAATAATCAGCTAACCCAAGATGGATTAATGAATCCGTTGTTTGATAAAAGATAATTCCTTTGTAGTGTTTTGATTTACCCTATTGTTTGTTAAATAGCCAAGAGACCAATTGTTAACATGTTTGTATTCCTAATTCTTTGGATGTGATGTGAGTCGGGATGGCTGTTTTGATATGTTGGGGCATGGAGGCATTTTGGTTGTGGCTGCTGGTGGTGAGTAGAGTGGTGAGATGCATTGGTTTATGCATGTGGGCATTGGGGAGGACACTAGGGATGATGGAATGGGATTGATGTGATTTTTGGAAGCTTTTTGTTTCTTTTTGGTTGATTATCTATTTTACATTTCCCCACTACCTATTACAGCTTCTCTATCTTTCCATTGTTCAGAAAGAGGCAAAGACACGCCGGGTATGCCACACGCATTCTGTGTTTAGCTTCTCAAGGGAGAATGGGTCTACACTCTTTCTATAGGCAGCAATGACTCGAAGGGTTGTACATCTACTCACCATGTTGAGCCCCCTTGTGTATAGTAGCATATGACATTTTTCTTGAATGCCTGGGAAAGTGGAAAAGTATTTCTGTAATGAATAATGTAATAAATGATGTTAACCCATGTGGTTGGAGTTTGATGGAACATAATGATGAGGTTGCTTTTCTAAAGGGACAATGGACCTTGGGTGTGATGATAATTAATTTTAATATGTAATTGTAAATGGTTAATAAGTATTTAAAGAATTAATTAACGTAAATAAGAATAGATAAAAAGGGAATGGGGGTAGGAAAATAAAACATTTTAAATGGTTGTGTGCTTATAGGATACCTAGTCTGAGTAGTGGCATCCAGGAGTCCGAGAGATGTTAGCTTCCGTTCAGTCTAAGACTATGTTATGATCATAGTGTTGTTGTGAGATAATGTATACTATGTAATTATTTTGTTTCTACATGATACTCCACCTTGTCAATAAGAGTAACTGACACCCCATGGATTTTAAGACCTAGGGGTGTTTTCCCCAACATTACAATCGGAGGATGGACGGATGACTACCCCATTTCGCCCCGTACTCTTTTCTTGGTAGATACATGTGCTGGTAGGCACAAAGGTTAGTATTCCCTATATATGTGTGTAGAGGTCTATAATGGCTTGTGGTTATTCACACACATATATTTAGAATATAGTATCTTATGGACTACTATAGGTGTAACGCATATAGATTGTGATGTCTTGGGGATCCTTACTCTGTGTAAGGGCTGTAATGTATTGAGGTATGATACCTCACTTATGATACATGTTATTTGAGCTGTGGTGGATCTAGGAAACTACCTGGTTACTTTCTTGAATGGACGTGGTGTTTTTGTTGCATGAGGTGCATGTTCGGATGCTTGACCAAGTTTTCTGCGAGAAATCCTTTTTGGAGAGAGATGCTTAGGACGTGCGACGTTGGGAAAAAGTAGAAAACCATAGGGGAAGAAGTAGAAGGGTACCCATGATATTATTTGTTATATTATATACTCTTGTATTCATTACATAGTGAGAGTATCCACGGAGATGTTTAAAACTTAGTATACATGTTTAGGTGATGAGTTATATTAACTCGTTGTTCGTTGTGCTTTAGCATGATTTATTAAAATTTTCACAGGAGGCATCAAGGAGGATCCAACTGAGTATACTGTTATACACAACCTATGATTATAAAAACTTTTTTTAGGTCACATGGAGTAGGTGGGAGATTAAGGTGGTTTTTACTAGCATGGGGTTGTATTAGCTGTTCGGGCTTGTTGTTGCTGCTGTTTTTTCTTTCTTTTCGGTAATTACAGTTTTCTCCTTCCAATTTTAGTACTTTTGAATGACATTACATATGTGCACTTTTGTTATCTTTTATATTTCTGTTCTGATTGGGAGTTGGTTGGTGTCTATATTATCTCTCTCTTCTGCATGTGTCCTCTTAGAGGGTAATTCCTCCTATTGGTGTGTTTATTATTCCGTCGGTGCTAGTCACATACCCAGGGCCTACTAGAGGCAGGACTCGGGGGGTCATTATATCCCTACTCATATTGCCGGCCTAGGAGGGGTACACATTGTGTGGAGGGGGTCGTCATAGAGTGGTATCAAAGGTCTGGTTGATAAATTGGATAGATTTTTGAGTTAGGCAAAGGTGAGGTTTCATGGGTTGGTAGGGAAATAGTAACATTCAGGATTAGCAAGTGATGTAAACACTGGAGTCCGGTTGAGACATAGGTGTTTAAGTCCCCCTATGATCTGATGTATGGAGTTTTATGTTTACAATGGCTGCTAAATGTGGTGATACTAGTTTCATGGTAGAGACCTAGGAAATGATCATGCATAATTCTTCTTTGTGAATGTGTTTGAATGGGAAGACCTTTTTAGGTTAACCTAAACTGAATAAAAGAAAACAATTAAATAATTAATGTTGAGCCATCCATATTACATGTTTAGGATCCCTAATTATTTTTTATTTTATAAGTATGGTTCTTGGTAGACATCCTCATCACGATCATAGAGAATATGTCTAGCTATTAGTTTTAGAAAATTTCTGTCGGGTAGAGGTTGACAACAATGACACTTAGAGGAACACACTCTGATAGTTTCGATGCAAGAGTTTGTATAAGTATGAGGCTTCCGTTTCAAATGTAGTCATGTAAGACTGGTTAGAGGATGTCGCGATCGACATTAGTTTGATCCGTGCTCGGATGGAGCATTGGGTGTCCTTGGTGGTGATTATGCTGCATGCAGTAGCAAGATATTGGTGGTTCTTGTTCCTCAAGGATCGTGAGGAGTTAGAAATATCATGGGAGAAGTTACCAGACAAGTTTAGAGTCGAGTTTATTTATTCCACTTTGAAGGCATCCATTTTCCAGGAGCTTCTTACCCATCGACAGAGGATCTCTAGTGTGCGATTGTTTGAATTCCATTTCAGGAACCTTTTAAGATATTATTCAGATGTATTTCCAGATGAGGAGGCTAGTGCGAGGCATTTTTAGGAGGCATTGCGTCCAAATATCCAGCGCCAGGTATCCCTACTTATGCTGAAGACATACCTTGTGGTGCTGGTGAAGGCATAGGTTATTGAGAGGACTTTTTCCAGAACTAGATCTTCAATACAGGGGTGTCATCACGATTCCTCACGAAGTCAAGCTGTGGTCTGGGGTTCTTGGTTTTCAGGATATAAGAATTTTCATTTGGCTGGGGGTAGGTCCTATCGCTTAACATATCGTTTCTCTAGGGTCAGCAGCTCTCAGTCCTATTCCAAAGCAACAATAGCTTGTTTTCATTGTGGTGGTTGAGTTCATTATCTATGGGAGTGCCCAACCATTAAGATCAGTCATCATACATTAGTTATTCCGCTCCAGGTTCTTCCATTGAAGCATTTTCTGCCAAGGCAGCAATAGCAGGTTTCACCAGCTACAGATCCGCAGAGGATAGATGGGGCATGAATAGTCTACCCCATGGTGATCCCAATCCTTAGAGAGCAGAGCATAGCCATGGTTGTGGTCATTGTCAGGGTCAGAGATTCCCTGGAGGTGGTCGTGGTCAACTACATGATTTATCGTTGACAGTGACAGGTGATCCGGACGTCGTTCAAGGTACCCTTTTCTTGTTTTCTACCATGGTTTATTCCTAGTTTGATTCAGGAGTGACACACTCCTTCATATCAGCTACCATTTTCTATTCATTGGGACTAAAGGTATATAGGTTTCTAGTGTCCTTGGAGTTGACTACCCCAGTTGGAGGTCGAGTTGAATTGTTTGAAGTATATATAAACATTGAGCTATAGTTGGGGCATCACCGCTCATGTGGATATTTCCTATGTTTACGAATACAACCATATGATATCATCATCGACATGTATTGGTTGTATTCGGTACATGCTATCATGGATTTATTTAGGAAGCATGCTATTTTCTTTGATGCGATTGGAGAGTTGGTGGAGTTTGTTGGTGAGAGAGATTCTCAGATGGGTTATAGGTGCATTCCATCCATATCATCTATGATGGATGAGAAGATTTGGAGTTCTTCGGAGGTTCATTAGTTGGTGTTTCCTATAGACATTGATGAGTACCCTAATGTCTTTCCAATAGAGGTTTTAACATTACCCCCTTGATGAGAGATCGAGTTTTGGATCGAGCTATAACCAAGAGAATCTCCTATCACTATATCTCCATAGAGGAAGACACCTTCTGAGTTACGAGAGATATTTATACATCTTGATTGTATGTTACAGTGTACTTTAGTTTGCCCAAGTGTTTCACCGTGTGGTGCAACATTTTTTTTCATGAAGATCGCTTACATCAGTTTGCGTTTATCTGTCGATTATCATCACTTAAAAAAAGTGACAATAAAAATTAATATCATCTTTCGTGGATTTATGATTTATTCGATCAAATAAAGGGTGCAAGTTGGTTCTCAATGATCGAATTGCGTTCAGGATATCATCAAATGCATGTGAAGGATGAGGATATCCTTAAAACTGGTTTTGATTGTCTTCTTGGGCATTATGAGTTCATTGTAATGTTGTTCGCGTGACAAATGATCCTGTTCTATTCATGGGATTGATGAATTTTATGTTCTGTGAGTTCTTAGACATGTTCTTGGTAGTTTTCATCGACGCCATCCTTGTGTACTCCGCATCAATGGAGGAGCATGCAGAGCATCTACATGCTGTTTTGGGAGTTCTTCATCAACATTAGCTATTTTAGAAGTTGCTGAAGTGTGAATTTTGTGTTCGAGAAGTCCATATTGTGGGGCATGTTGTGTCCTAGTAGGGAGTAGCTGTGGATCCATCGAATGTAGATGCAGTTGGGTCTTGGAAATCCCACAAGGCTGTGTTGGAGGTGTGATGTTTCCTCTGTCTCGCTGACTACTATAGGATTCTCGTAGCCAATTTCTCACGAGTTGCGACCCCTCTGACAGCTTTGACCAGGAAGGATCAGGCATTCATATGGACTGATCAGTGTTAGGAATTATTCGATTATCTAAAGGAGAAGTCAATATGTTCTCCAGTTCATTGTTTTCCAGCTGAGGGAGTTTATATTGATGTTTTATTTGATGCTTCACATCTAGGGTTGGGCTGTGTTGTGATTCAGAAATGATCAATTGTTTCTTATGGATCTCAGCAGTTACATCCCCATGAACTTCACGATTCCACTCACGATCTTGGGTTTCCATATGTGGTGTTTTCTCTGAAGTTGTGGAGACATTACCTCATTGGTGAGCACTTTTTGGATTTCATCGATCATAAGAGTTTGAGGTATGTTTTCTCTTAGCGAGACATGAAATTACGACATCATTGGCAGATGGAGTTCTTACAGGAATATGACTTCGATATATCATATACACCTGGAAAAGAGAATGTTGTAGCTGATGCACTGAGTCGAAAGTAACGTAGTGATGATGTGCATGAATCTGGTGATTCATGGAGAGTAATAGAAGAAATATCAGTATAAAATCATGATATGGGAGAGTTTTGGGGAAGAGGTTTTATTTTTCAGATGATGGTGCAGTCATATCTGATGCAGAAGGTGGAAGAGTCCCAGTTGGTGGATCTAGAGGCAGTGGTCTAGAAAGACCGAGTTGTTTATGGTGAGGCCTCTGATGGTTGGTTGGAGGATGAACCACACTATTTGTTGTATCACAGAAGGATATTTGTTCCATTGAAAATGCACGAGGCGGTTTTTAGAGAGTTTTATAGAATGACTTTAGCAGTGCATACTCGCATGAGATTGATGTACCGAGAAATGAAGAGCTAGTTTTGTGGCCTGGGATGAAGCGTACAGTTGCAGAGTTTGTGTCTCGATGTTTAGCCTGCCAGAAGATGAAGGCCGAACAACTTGTTCCTGGGGGTCTACTCCAGCCACTAGAGATTCCTTAGTGAAAGTGGGAGGAAAACTAAATGGACATTGTAAATATATTACCTCGAGCTCTTAGAGGACCTGATACTATTTGGGTGGTAGTGGATCTCATAACAGAATCAGGACACCTTATTTGCAATAAAGGAGACGATCTCAGTGGCATTTTGGTCAAGGAAGTATCTAGAGGAGCTGGTGAGACTTCATGGAGTCCCAATTATGATCATTTCTAACTGTGATCCTCGCTTTACATCTAGGGTGTGGAGATGTCTCCAGCATGATTTCGGTTCTCAATTATACCTTAGAAATGCTTTTCACCCTCAAATGGATGGTCTAACAGAGCGAACCATCCAGACTCTTGAGGACATGTAACCCTCATGTGTTCTTGATTTTGGAGGTTTTTGGATGAGGAAATTACCCTTGTTGGAGTTCACTTACAATAATCATTTACAATCCACCACCGGTATGGCGCCATTTGAAGCCTTGTATAGATGAACTTTCTATTCTCCTGTGTGCTGAATTGGGGTTTGAGAGTCAGCAATTCCTAGACTATAACTAGTGAGGAATACAATAGAGAGGGTTTAGGTAATTCGTGATAGGATGAAGACAACGCAAGATCAACATAAATCTTTAGTTGATCAAAGGAGGAGACCCTTAGAGTTTAATGATGGGGGTCATGTGTTTCTAAAGGTTACTCCCCATCATGGGAAGCGATGGTTTGGTCATGGGAGTATGATTTCTACCAGCTTTGTTGCTCCTTTCTAGGTTTAATCTCGTTTTGCAGTTGTGGAATATCGAGTAGCACTTCCCCTACAGATCAGTCAGATACATGATGTTTTCCATGTATCACAACTCCGTCATTATCTTCATGCTGACTCTCACATAATCGATTTGGGATAGATAGATGTTGATGATGATGAAACCTTTGAGGTGCAACCTGTGGAGATCCATGAACATAAGGAGAAGGTGTTGTGTAGGCATTCTGTTCCCATGGTTCAAGTCTTGTGGTGACGTGGTGTCATGGAGGAGAGTACCTAGGAACATGAGACATAGATATGTTTTCAGTACCCATAGTTGTATGATGTTTTACTCTTTTCTTGTATCTAAGTAGACATTGTGCTTATAAACCTTTCATGTTTATTATATGTCTCCCTTTGTTGCTTTTGCAGATAGCTCTCTTTGGAGAGGTATCTCGATGGGTGGTTGTTTGGACTCCGTTTTGTTTTCACATCAGGTTGGATTTGAATTATTGGGGTTAATAATGTTTTGAGTGGTTTTTGATAAATTTCTTAGACCTCTCTGGTCCATTCTATTGTGAAAATATGGTGTTTGAGGTGTTTCGGTAGGACAAGGTTAGTTATCCCCAAAACTCAATTTTCCCTTTCTATAAACAGTCGATTTAGTGACCCTTACTGAATTGTTCCCATGGTAAATAGTTGTGAACAGTGAATAGATAACCTTCTCTGAATAGTGCCAATGGTGAGGTCCAACGGTAAACTCTCTTTCCATTTAAAAATTTCCAATTCTATGAATAGTTCCATTAGTTAACAGTTCTATCGGTAACCTCTAATGGTAACCATATTTCCTTGACCAAATTTTCAATTCTATGAAGAGTTCCAACCGTGAATAGTTTTATTGGTAACCTATAATGGAAACCTCTCTTTCCTTTTCAAAATGTTGAGTTCTGTGAATATTTCCACCAGTGAACAGTTCTATCAGTATCCTTTAACGATAACCTCTTCTTCCATTTCCAAATTTCAAATTCTATGAACAATTCAATCAGTGAACAGTTCTATTGGTAACCTCTAAGTGTAACCTCCCATTCCATTGTAAAATTTTTTAGTTCTGTGAGAAGTGTTTCCAGAATGGTAGGTGTACAATGTTCTACCAGAGAGGTTCTAACGGTGAGGCTCATGAACTGTACTCTAACACTGAGGTTCATCAATAGTGTTCTAATGGTGAGTTTCATGAAGATTGTTCGAATGGTGAGGTTCATGAATAGTGTTCTGTTGGTGAGGTTCTAACAGTGAGGTTCATGAATAGTGTTCTATCATTGAGGTTCATGAACAATGTTCTAATGGTGAGGTTGTAATGCTGAGGTTCATGAATAGTGCTTTTCCATTTCCAAATTATTAGTTCATAAATATTTTTTCTATCATCCTACAATTTCTCCCCTTGGACGATTCTTTTGAAGTAAAAAACATTTAAAGCCTTATTTTAAGGACTATATGGCCGATTCAAAGGCCATAGCTCCTATATTAATTATTCTTAAGGCTTTGGATGTTTTGACATGGTAAAACCACATGGTTTAATGAGAACTACTTTTAATGAAAAATTAAGCATATCTTAAACCGACACTCCATTAAATCTTCAAAAGGGACAAGATATATTCCTTCATTGTTCTTCCTTTTTATTCCCTAGTTCGAGATTCTCAAACCATTCCATCCATCCCATAGGAATTGTGAGACCATACTTTTCCCCATTGATTGGTTTCCTCGACTTCCTTCTTTCTGCAAGTGCACCCCCAATTTCAGTGCAACTAAAAAGTATCCATCAATCTTCGATATAATGTATGTTTTATAGTCATTATTTTGGGGTTCATCCACTATTTTTTTTCATTTCCATATTATAGAATGTAATCTCCATGCATCTAATTGGGGTTTCTTGGGGTTCTGTTGGTGCGGTCGTACCGTGGTATCCTCAGGCGGATGCAGTTGTCACAAGAGGGGGATCATGACACGTTTTGTGGACCGTTCTCGTATAAAGAATGTCAACAACTGTTTGATGTAGGGGATTCATTTATTCTCTTTTATTTTATGTCAAACTATATAGTTAATATGTTTTATCCCACTTTATCATAATGGAATTGACATAATAAATATTTTTACTAGATAAATAAATTGATACCAATTGCAAGTTATTGCTTCTTGTTTTTATAGATAGTGTGATATCCATACTTGTATCATTTTGATGTTATTTCTTGATGGAAATTAGTAAAGAACATAAACATGAATTATTTTATAATTGTTAGGATAAAGATAAAGATGCAGGTAAGTGAATCTAGTTGTTCATGTTGTAATTTCATGTTAGTCAAATTGGCGCAGTATGCATGTTTAGTCCTTTGTGATAACTTATTGATTTGGTTTCCTGAATTTGGAACCTATGAATAATAATTTGTCAAACCAAGATGGAATAAAGAACCTGATGTTTTATAAAAGTTAATTCCTTGTAAGGTTTTGATTTACCCTTTTGTATGTTGAAGGGAAAAGAGCCCAATTGTTAAAAATTTTGTTTTCCTACTGCTTGTGATGTTATAAGATATTGGATGGATATTCTGATATGTGGGGGAATGTGGGTCTTTTGGTTGTGACAGTAGATGGTGCCTAGAGTGGCGAGATGCATCCGTTTATGCATGTGGGTGTCGAGGAGGACACCCGGGATGATGGAATGGGATGGATGTGATTGTTGGATGCTTGTTGTTTCATTTTGGTTGATTATCTGTTTTACATTTCCCCACTACCAAAGGTAGCTAGTCTTGATTACACTTATAATGAAAAAGGAAAAGACGTGCACGGTATGCCACATTCTTTCCGTGTTTATCTTCTCAAGGGAGGATTGGTCTACGCTCTTGCAATAGGAGGAAAAGTCTCAAAGATTAGTACATCCACTCACCGTGTTGACCCCCTGGTGTTTATGAGCATAGAAATTTTTTTCTATAATTCTTGGGAATGAGGGAAAGTATTTCTATAATGTATAATTGAAAAAACAGTGTTAACCCATTGAGTAGGGGTTTGCTAGAACATAATGAAGAGGTTATAATTTTAAAGGGACATTGGACTTTATGTGTGATGCTAATGAAATTTAATGTGGAATTGTAAATGGTTAATTAATGTTTAAATAATTAATTAACGTAAAGAGGAATGGATAAAAAGGGAATAATGTTGGGAAATAATGATTTTTAAATGTTTTTATGCTTATTGGATACCTAGTCATAGAAGTGGCAGCCTGGAGTCTAAGAGACGTTAGCTGCAGTTGAGTCTAAGTCTAGTTTATTCACATATTGTGGTTTTGAGATATATTATATTCTGTAAATTTGTGTTTCTATTTCATACTCCACCCTATCAGTATGGTAAACTTACACCCCAGGGATTCTGAGCATTGGGGGTGTTTTCTCCAACATTTATGTGGGAGGATAGATGGCTGACTACCCCCATCGGCCCCACTCTCTTATCTTGGTATATACTTGTGTTGGTTAGAACAATGTTTATTTTTCCCCTTATATGTTTGTAGAGGGTAGTAATGGCTTGTGGTTATTGACACACATATATTATAAACATATTATCATATGTACTACTATAGGTGTAATGTTTATAGGTTGTGATATCTTGAGAATCCTTACTCGGTGTATGGGTTGTAATGGATTAAGGTATAATACTCAATGTATGATACACGCTATGTGAGATGTGGTGGCTCCCAGAAACTACCTGGTTACTTTTATACCTATTCGTGGTAGAATTTTTCATTAGCTTTATGTTCTGGTTCTTTGCCCAGGTGTCTGCGGGAAAGCCTTTTTAGAGAGAGAACCTTAGGACATGCGATGTTGGGGAAAAGCGGCAAACCAGTTAGGAAGTATTAGCGGGGTACACTTGATATTATTTGTTATATTTTATACTCTTGTATGTGTTAGTTGGCGAGAGTATCCATGATGAGGTTGGAAAATTAGTATACCTGTTTAGATGATGAGTTAGTTTCACTTGTTGTTCACCGTGCTTTAGAATTCATTCTTTAATTTTGCACAAGTGTCTTCAGGGAAGATCCCACAGAGTATACTGTTATACTCACCCTATTTATATATAAACATCTTTTCATTTAACTTGGAGAGGGTTGGAGATCAAGCTGGTTTCTACTAGCTTGTGGTTACATGAGTAGTTTGGGCTTGTGGTTGTTGCTATTTTTACTTTCTTTTGGGTACTTGCAGTTTTCTTCTTCCATCTATAGTTCTTTTGCATGACATTACATATGTTCACTTGGGATTTCTTTTATATTTAATTTCCGAGTTTGAGTTAGTTGGTTTATATCTTATCTCTCTCTTTCGCATGTGTTCTTTTAGAGGGTAATGCCTCCCATTTCTGGGTTTGCTATACCCTTAGTGCTAGTCATCTACCCGGGGCCTATAAAGGTGGGACTCGGGGGTCATTATATCCCTTCTCACATTGCTGGACCAGGAGGTGTACACTTTGTGGGGATGGGGTCGTGGCATATTTATTCACGACATTTATATTTATTTTTGAATACATTACACTTTTAATGTAATGGTTCCTCACTTCTCTATTACAATTAAATTTTTGATCCTCTTAAAATTACTTTAAATTTACATACTAAATATATTATTCATTAGTTCTATAATTTAACTTCTACGCCATAAATGATATATCATTATTCTCTCACACTATAATTTTTTAATATGTTATTGTAACACTAAATCATTTATACAGTCGTATAAAAATTTTAAATATTTTATAGGATAGTCTGGGTGGTTACCCTATAAATAGAATCACTACCAATATAACAAAAGTGGAGATGGTAATAATATAGATATTCTCAAAGGGTAATGACCTAAATTTTTTATATTTTGTAATAATTCGAATGACAAGAGTTACATAAAAAATTTTCCTTAAAGGACACATAGTTTGACACTACATTGGGGTTTATTCATGTATTCTCAATGAACATTACGATCCATAATAATAGATCATAATATATAGATTGATATTTTACTTAAATTAGTTTATATGTTCAATGAATTTACACACTATAGGTTTTTTTATCTTTATATCTATTGCATACTACACATGGTATTATGAACATCCAATAATTTTCAAAATTTATTATTGGATATTCACAATGATATCCATGCTTATACAATGAAATGTTTTTGTTCAAGGACAATTAGTAACTAATGTTCATGTTTCTATCACTATAGATCATTCTCATGGATTATACAATTTCCATATATGTTTATGTTCCAATTTACATGTGTAAGGTTGGAAATGTGATCTCTATGGAGAATGTTCAACCAAGAAATTTGTTTTTCCTTATCATTTACTATGTATAAAATCCCATAAACTTACTCTCCTTTGTGTATAACACTTTATTATTATTATTACTGGAGGATGTTTACCTCGGTACCCATATAGTTTTCAATATGGATATTATTTACTAAACTATATAACAATTTTTTTATATTGTTAAAATACAAAAATATTTATTATATTGATTAAAGTTTATTTTCCATTAAATATATCTAAATTTAGTGGATATCAAATCAATTTCGAATGAGTTCATTAATATATTATTGATAGTGGATTAATATTTTATTTTGTCAATATATTACAAAATATTTTTAGCATATGCATGGTCTTCCATAATATTTCACTAACGTATTATGTAATTAATTTTTAAATACGAAGTACATGTTCTTGTTACCATGGAAGCATGAATTGGTTATACACTATGAAAAATTGCTTAAAATCCTTTTCAAATATATTTTGTGAAACCTTCGATAGGAGATTTGGGGAAGTGAGTTTGAATTCATCTTTTTTTTTGGTTGTATAAATATTTCCTTGTTAGAGATATTATTCTTGTGAGGGAATGATATATTGTGTTTCCTCATTCATATTACTGAGTCATTTGATGTATTCATTTTACATTCCATTATCCCTTGTGAGTAACTAATACTATTATATATCACTATTATGATGATATTCCTCTTAAACCATATGAGTTTTTATTCATTATAATACTTGTGATTTTTGTCACACTAGTGCCAGAATTATGGGTGGTAAAAATTATAATTCAATAAAACTATAATTATATAAAAATTATATGATTTATAGGAAAAATTATAAATTGATAGGATGGATAACTATTTGGAGAAAACATAGTCGAAATTCAATTTTTTAATAATTCTCTAATAAATTCATACAATGATTATCACTAGTCATATGGTTAATATAACAATATATATTACAAGAAAAATTCCATTTCTTGTAATACCTTTCTTGCTACAAATTATTGGTTAGTTTTAAAATCAATTCATCTACATGTCTGTATTAATTTTAGAAAAATGGATTACAGTTTTTTAATCAATATACTTAAAATTAATTAAAAAATTGAACATAATATTTGTTATGATGACTATAATACACATAAAAAATCAACTAGTATAGGCAACGATAAATTTTTTATTGATCTTTAGTGACAATTTTGATAAAATTAATTTCCAACACAAAGAGAGTTTTTATTTGAATAGTTTTTCTTTAATATTTAGAATAATTAGGTAAAAAATATATAAAAAGGATTATTTTATTTTAATTTTAATGGGTTAATTTTCCATGTTTAATCACTAGTCAATTTGTTGAGATTTAAAATTGGAAATGTAATTAAACATAGAGGATACAATAATGATATTTTATACAAACGTTCTTTATTGGTATTGGATATATGGATCAACCTTTACTCCCCTGCAATCCATTAGATATCAATTTTTCTTTCCCATGAGGTTATCGATACATAACATCCTATAATAATACTGTGTACTAACCACACTGACACTCACCATCACTTTAATAAGGGAAGTCCCTACTCTCAATAAATTAGTCCTTGATGACTATTTTCTTCAAAATAAGAAAAAATAAAAAATATCCTTATGCACATTCTATATCATATATTATTACAAAAATATCAGTTCTAATAATATAATATTGATCGGATGATTCTATAATTGAACTAAAATAATATAACAAAATTATTTACATTATTTCTTCATTTACAACAATAAATAATATCCTAACAATTCCAATATAATAAAACAAATATCTACCATATGTTGTTAATTTTTTTTATTACACATTATTTATTAATATCTGGCTCCATAAAATGTTAAACAAATACATCAATAATGTGTATTGGGGACTACTACTTTAATGACCACTATAATTTGTTTTCCATAACCAAATCAAAGGTAGAGACATAATAATGGAAATAATTATTATAAATGATAAAATTAAATTATATAAATTAATGATAATTAATATAGCAACCTATTATTTACACTTTCAACTATTAATGGATTCATTTTTCCTCCTATGTATATACCCAACCTGCGTTATCCATGAAGAGAAGAAATACATTTTTAATAAAATAAATTAACGAATGGTTCTATAAAATTATTTATAGATTAATATTATCTTTTTATAACTAAAATATATATAAAAATAATATAAAAATATATAAAAATATATATTTATTTATTTATATCTTTAACACATGAACTAAAATATTCAAGAAAAAAATGATGTGAAAAGAATTAAATTAATAACTGAAATATGTAAAATAAGGAAATATTTTTTTCAAGAGGGTTATAAAATATTATAAACTGATTATATATGTGATTATAAATATGATCATGCTTCTTTTAAAATTTTATAATTTTCTTAAAACCTGTATACATGAGGTTAAATTATTTTATACTACAAATAATTGTGAGGTAACTGATTTAATCTCAATTTCCATTACATTGAGATAAATTTGATAATATTCACCAATTCACTTTTACATTGTTTATATAATGACCAAATTATATATTAAACATGATGGATTATTTATTCGTAATTACTAATTTTGGAATTCATTTAAATTTTTTCATGAGATTACAATTTAAAATATATCAATGCGTAAACAATATATTTTATAATTTCACTCAATTTTTTTATTTTGTTTACTCTTTTGAATGAATTATATCAATTATCTTTAATAAGATCCAATAATTTTATGATCAATTGGGAATATAAGTACATTGTATATATTCAACCTAATATTATTCCCTTTGAACATGATTCATGAAATTTAATGTTTAATGTATCATCCAATATATATTATTATAAATTATATAATTTATTATCCAATATCAATGTTGTGGAAAATAATTTTATAAATGTTCAATTATTTACTCAAATAATTAATAAGATATTTTCATATTACCCATGAAATGTAAAAAAAATTAAAATAAAAAATTATAATATTTTAAAAAAATCATTTTCGGTAAGAAGTAAAAAACATTTTTTTCAAAATATAATGTGATAATAGATATTCCCATCAATGTAACTATTTTTTTAATATATATATATATATATATATATATTTAAATTTATTTTCTATGGGTTTTGAAAAAAAAATATTTTATAAAATCACATTTTATTATTTTACATACATTATATTTTCTCTTCCAACTGAAATTAATCTATTGGAAACCATTATTTTCATATGAAAAATTGGGTTATTTTCATTTAATGTAGTGCATATTTATTTTTAAATATCTATGGATAAAAAAATATTTTTTATCACTTTACCTTTAAAAGTAAATTAGTCATAAATATACATGATCATTGACATAGATATATGATTATTTCCTAATCCACATTGTATTTGTACCTATGGTGTGTACATGTAAAGTTTTTTATTAACTATAGAAATATTGATAAATATGTTTTCTATAGTCCAAATAAATTTTTTATTAGGAATATTATTACTGAATTTAATTTATCATTAGATATTTGAGAATAGATTTAGACATAGAGTGATGGTTGGGGATAATAATTATACTAGCCATCAATTAATCAACAATCCTCATGAAAGAAATCACCAGGATAAATTAAATGGGGTTTTACAAAAAGATTAACCAATCGATTGAAATGTATTGAAATATTAGATTTAATGGTTTATAAGATCATTAAATCCAATGTTATGAATTACCATAATGGAAATTTAGTTATAATTATAAATGATATAATTTCATTGATAGTATCCTTAGATTCAATTTCTGATATTGATAATGATTAAATTTATTTTATGTGTATTTAATCATATTGTCATATTGATTATTCCTTGAATAACCATTATAGTTATATTATTTATTAAATGGAATGTGTCTATTTTTACAAACATTTCCATATTCATTACACCTGACTGATTCATTATATCTACCACTATATACAACCCTTAGTGATAATTTTTTCCTCGCCCTTATTATTTTTCCTTCCCCATGATAAGAAGTTGGTTTATTTTAATGAGTTCAAGGGTGTTAAATGTTAAATTTTTCTATGTTTTATATATTATCCTCAATGTAAAATTGTTAACATAGATATTTATGGAACTATGAGGCTAGTAATATAATCTATCATTTAAGAATTTACACATTGTATTTATAACATTTTAATAGAGTAGCCACATACTATGGGATATTAGGCTAGGTGTTGCTATAGTTTCTATCATATCATGTTTATTTGAATTATTGGGAAAAATATTTTGGGAAAAATATTTTACAAAACCAAAATATTTTGTACAATTTTAGGTTAATTTTATAAAACCAACCTAATATTTTTAATTGATGATATTATGTGGGTTTTCCAATCAATACATTCTTATATTGGTACTACAAGCGGACATGGTTCTAGAATAATTGTACCAATGTAGAAATTGGATGACTATAATATTGAATTTTTTAAGGACTAACATTTACATCACAAAATAATTATTCAATATGTGTCATTGATGATCAATTAACCAAATATTCCTATTTATCTAGAATAAAATTATATTCACCTCTTGAGTACCTTGAATGTCCATATATTAATGATGTTTTCAAAAATAGTGGATAATATATTTTGGATGTGTTTGATTGATAAAAAAATATTACATCAAAAAATTAAAAGTTTCATAAAAAGTATCATGGTACTATTATTTTTATGAACCACCCACTATCCTCAATCAAATAGATAGTATAAAATTACTATTAAAATAGTAGAAGGAATGTTGAAGTCCTGATCACTTGAGATTTATGGAATGTGGGATTAGTATCCTCCTTCATAATAATTGTTTTATTACAATAGTTCCCATTCAAGTATTAAAATAGAATAGAATAAATAATTATAGGGAAATAGATAATGTAAATCAATAATTTAAGAGGAAGTTGGTAAAAGGAAATATATTGGAGAAGAACATGTTAATGAGAAATTGAATAAGGTAATGTATATTTTGTATCTTATTAATGTAGGGAAAAGTAGAAAAAAATATTATGATTATTATCAGATGATATATTTTGAATTTGATTGGGGGATAATGAGTTTTATATATTTTATATAGATGGTTTTTTAAAGGGTTATAAGGAATAAAAAACTGATCCCCTTGTACATAAAATCATTTAAATTTGGGAAACTATTTTAGATATGATGTATTAGTTAAAAATTTCAATATTCTTCTCTAAATTACATGATTTGTTCCATATATGGGTTGTACAAAAGTAATTAACATATCATGTGCATATTCTCGCCTATGATAAAATATAACTTAAAAATGATCTATTCAAATGTAGATAACATGTCCACATTAAAGATTCTATAAAGAAGCTATTTAGGAAAAATAAGAATTTAATTGTAATTTTAATTTGAAGAAATAATTTAATGTGTCAAGAAGCATGGGATCTAGATGATGTTATGAAAAATAAAAAAATCAAATTTTAGAAGGTTATAGCCATGAGAATTTTGTTGGTGATTTTTATAATTTATGAATGTGAACCCATGATTCAATTATATTACATGAATTTTATTTTTTAATAAACCTATAATAAAATGATCATTTAAATACTTGATGGATGAAATTAATATTTTTATATGATAAATATAAATGTTTTTCTATCCTATTCAAAATAAACTAGGATATAATTTTGTATATTTCCTATAAAAATAATATTTTATGGAAAGTAACAAAAATTGTATTTAAATATTCCACTTTTATTTATAATAATATTAAAATGTATTAATAATAATTTATGTTTTATAAATAAATTTCATTAAAAAAATATTTAAGATCACATATAGGTATGAAAATTATTTTTTGAAAAAACTATATATTTTGTCCGAAAACTATTTATTTTTGAAAAGCCATGAAGTTTGTACATTTTAATTAATTATAATAAATATTATAGATAAATTATTTAACAAAAATATATATGTTAGGTAGCTAAATAAATTAAATTTAAATTAATATAAATATTATTATTATTTCTTTTGTTAATATATGATCATCTAATGCTTGAAATGTGAATTTCCTAAAAAATAATTGTTAAAATTAATTTTTAATTTTTTTGTAAACAAAATTCAGAAAATTATTTGTAATAAAATCAACAAAATTAATTCCATAATTTTAATTAGAATATTAATTATTTTGAAATAGTTTTAACATAATTATTTTAACTAATGAATAAAAAATCATTACAAGTTCTAAATGAATTTATGGATAAAATGACATCCTTTGAGTTACATGCAATTGTTTTAAAAATAATTTTCCCTATAAAAAAAATTATTTTATAATTGTAATATTATATTTAGAATAGTTATTACTAAAATATAATATGTCAAATTTTATTTTACTTTTATATTACTAATTACTTTGGATAAAAAACTAGTTACTATGGTGAAAAATTTGGTAAAATTATATATACAGACAGGATAATTGGATATGAATTCTTAAAAATGATTATTATATTTTGGATGAGTTTTTGATAATACATAAATAATTACCACTCCATTATTTAAAAATTTTTGAGGCATATGGGTAGACTTTGAGTGCCCATTCATGACTATTTTTGGGTATTTACAAGGTGTTCACAATTTATTTATAAAAGGGAACTCCCTCCACTCATTTATACACACATATCAAGTGATTTGGTTCCTCCAAATGATACCAAAACCATTATTTAATATCATTATCCATAATTATATATATACATTCCTCCTAAAATTTAAAACCATATGGTCCTTATAATGTGATCCAAATGAGGTTTATATATGAGAATTTATTATCCTTAATGAAGATCATTCTTTTTCATTATTATTTTACTAAATTAAATTTTTTCATATGAAATGTAATATATAAAAACTTGTAACAAAAAAATTACATTATATTTTTACATTGATTAAATATTATCTATCTATATATATCTCCAATAAATGTGAAACAAATCCAGCACCCTTGTGTACAGAAGACTATCGCCTCATAGACTGATGTAATTGGTTTTCCACCACTGACTATATTATATTGTAGCAATTTTGGAAATAGTGAAATATATGATAAATATGAAAAGATATAAATTCTATGAAATTAATATATCATCTACATCGTTACCCTTTCACCAAAAAATGGAATTATATCATCAATTTTTAATATGTGAAACCAACCATCTCCCGGAATAGATGTGATTCATTTTCACTGTAAATAATTCATCAATGGTAAAAAAAATTATATATGATATTTGTAATATTGATTTAAATATTTTTATTATGGAAATAAGTCCTATAAAATATAAATAAAACATTCCTTGAAAGGACACATTCAAAAATAATGTAATTAACACACGAAAAAATGGTTGTGATGAAAAATTAACAACAAAATGGGCGTAAAATGTTATAAGAGGTTAAAATATTATATTATAAATATGAATAAGCATAATTTATAAATTAATAACATCCGTAAAATTATTATATATGAGGATAAGAAATTTTCATCAATTATTAATAGGGGAAAAAGGATTTCCACTCAATTTCCATTAAATTGAAAAATATTTTTTAATATAAAAATACTTGAAATTATGTGGTATATATAATACACAATTAATATGTTCGACATGGAAAAAATTAATTAATTCTTATTAATTCTTCAATACATGTTTATTTTTTCACGGGGTTATAATTTTAATGTTAACAAAGGTGTATTTGACTATTTTACATTATCACACTCTTTTAGGATATTATTATCAAATATTAAAAGAAAATTATCATTTATCCTTCAAAATCTAAAATAATATTTCCCCTAATGTATTATATAGAGTTATTTGCATTAATAAAAAACAAAATCCTAATGTTTCTTGAATACTTGACTAAAATGTGTAAAATAAAAAAAGATTTTATAATATTTTAAATTGAATATATTTATCCTCTATATCTATGTTTTCAATAAAAATATAAACTTCCTCTATTATTTATTAAACTAAATTAATAGTGAAATTTTTATTTTTACATGAAATTTAAAAAATGATCTGAAAGAAAACATTGTAGTATATTTCAAAATTTTAAATTTTGTGTTAAACTCGATAGGATGTTTTTCAATCATATTTTCTTATAACTGAATTCCCTATTACTATATCATCTTATCAAAATATACTTTAATATACTAATTTTAAATTTATTTAAATAGAATTAAATTTTATGATAAAATTTTATAAAATTCCAATTACATTTCAACTATTATTTTAAATGATATCATTCCATTGATAAAGCAGACATTCCTGATGAACTGGTGGCCACCACTCAATTTTTTATAACTATTTTGATTGACTATATCATCATGACACAATAAAATTCATGCGATCAATTTTATTTTAAAATTATATTTATCTAAAAAACCACATTATTTGTATCAGTGATATTATTATTTTATAAATTGTGTACCATTTTTATATATGGTGTTTACAATTAAAATTTATTTGAATAACTCTGAAAATATTGTAAATTCATATTATTTTTCTTTATTATTATTTATTGACAGTTTATTTTATTCATTAGTTAAACTAAATAATTCTATATATGGGAAATTTATTCATTAATATTTTAATGGTAGGGAATATAATTATATAGCCCGCTGATTCATCGATAGGTCTCTAGAAGAAAATCAATTTGTAAAATGAAATTGTTTTTTAAAAATAGATTTATAGTTTTTGGTGAATGGTAATTATTGTACAAAAATCATGAGTTTTTAAAGTAAAATGTACAATATTAATAATTTCTATCATAGTGAAATAAGTTTTTATTTTCAATGATATTATCAAATTGAATTATCCGTTGAATTATTTTCCTATCAAGATATTGAAAATGAAATGTGTGTTTAGTAATCTACATATATAAATTTATTAATGATTATATAGTCACTATATTTAAGTTATTGACTAAATGGAATGTGTGTTATGTTATTTAACCAGACATTTTTATTATTCCTTATTAATTTATGACAAAATCTACAATATGTATCCCTCACTAAAATTTGAATGCACCATTATTTTTTCACTTCCATTTGATATGAAGATGATTTCATTAAATATTTTCAAGGATGAAATATATATTCCATTACTTTTATATATTTAATCCCTAATTTAAATTTTTTTTCAAGTATATATATTGTTATCAGAGAATACTAAAATGATAATTTTTTTATTTCTCCATTGTATATTTTCTAATTTAATAATTTAGCTATTAAATCATAGATATTATGGTTATTTTTGATAGAGTTATTCCATTAATAGGATTTAATAAATATCATTTTAATGGGTTTCCCTTTCACCATGATTATTTATAAAAAAGATTCATATAAGAGATTGAGATGTGTGTGAATTCATTTTCATTGAAATGTGATATATACTATGATTTTATATGGATACGTAACTAGTTCTAAAAGACACTTAAATGTTATCATATCTTTTGGTTTTAATTCACATGATTAATAAAAAATATATATGTTAATAATTTTATTTGAATGTACAGGTCTTGGAAATAACTATTTGGGTTTTTCATTAACATTTAAGTATGAGTTGGAAGGAAAACACATACATCTAAAAAATTAATTAAAACCTGAAATATAATAATTCATATATAAGTTGTACTGATATTTAATATATATAATATTAACTAAATATGATAAAAGAATACTAAGTACATTCCTAATGAAGTGCTATCAAATAAAATTGGAGCAGGAAAATATTTATCTCACCAAATTGTCCAATATGATTCTTCTTCTTTATCTTTGAAAAGTGAAAAATGTGTATCATAATAATGTACACATGTCACTTATGAATATTGATCCATCTCAATCATTTCAAACAAATAGTTCCCTCACCAAAATTCGCAAATCCTTAATACATGATTCCATATAGTCAAGTTATAAAAAAATTTATAATTTTTTTTATAAATATCTACTTCATTCCCACAAACACACTTATATGTCTTCAATTCATTCACAATATGATTTATGACATCCATTTCATCCATGTATGATGAAAACTACGTCAAATATGTTAGAAATATTTTCAAAATGAAATTATTCTATACCATGAAGATTTTTTCACCATAAAAAAGACTTCAAATGAAATGAAAAGTGACATCATAAATCAGGATCAGTTCATTAAATAAAACACCAGAAAATCGTATTGTGGCCCAGGAGATTTCAATAAAAGAATGAACATATCCCAGAAATTCATAGTTGAAAACAATAAATAGAAAATGGAAACCCTTGAGGTTGTATACTATAAACAACAATGAAGAGTTATTCCAAAACATTTATGAATAAATCCATCATGCTAAAAAACAACCTCAACCAGAAGATTATAATAAGGAATTCTTAAAATCAACATTACCGAAACCTGAAAATTACAAAATAAAAACATGAAAAGTTGTGAAATAAAAAAACTAGAAAAAATTGATATCACCCATTTATTTTGGACTCATACTATGAGGGATTGATCTTCACGCATAATTTTCATTCTGATGTAGCCTAGGATGGGAGTTGAACCAGAAATATGGATCATCCATAAGAATAGTAATTGAGAGATGGGACTAATGTAACTAAATTTCTTCTAAAAAACATAAAACAACATGAGGGATATCTAATCATCACTAATTCAATCTTATTGTTCTGGGGAATTCATGATCTTGTGGAATATTAATTTCTCCAAATTATATGAAATGACAGTATGCTAGTCTTCAATGAAATTAGAGAAAAATAAATTAATTCTCTTCTATATAATCAAAATAGAAAAAAAGAGAAAAAAATTTATAAGGTTGTCATGATTCATAAAATTATGAACCACAAAAATAAGCTATAACTATCCAGTAAATTGGACTATCCACATGTAAATTATATAACCCTGTGAAAAAGAACACGAGTAATTTCCTTGGAATACACATGCATATTAAGAAATTATTTTATTTATATTATTCAACCATTCTGTAAACATGCATTCATTGATATGATGTAACATTTCATTAATAATTTCACCATTGTTTTATTTTTATAATGCTTGAGCATCTTTAACCACGAAAAAATGAATATAATAGCCCATTCACCTTGTATAGCTTCAAAATATAAGAAACTTTCGAATTTGTATTCACATATTCATGAAATACGAATACTTTCAATGAATATCCACCATATAGTTCAATCACCAGTTGTTGGGGAGTATAAATTTTTAATCCATAGATTCCCATACTGTTTGAGTAACAATTCTTATATCATGATTTCAAATAATCTCTATGTTTTCAATTCTTCTTCGATTATGGAGTAAAGAATCCTGATTAATCCACCATTTCCCATTTCATTTACTTGATCGCGACCTCATGAATGAATATTCTATTAGACAAGGTTGGTCATATTCAGTATGGGGTGACTCCTCAAAATTTTAATGGACATCATGGTCCACATATTGTTCAAATTCAACAAACCATATATTTTACAGTTTGTAAGAAATACTTATTTAATAAAATTCCTCATATTCTGTTATAGGTATAGAATTATTACAATAACCTAGAAATTAATATCATGATACAGGATAATGAAGAGTCTTATAAGGACCCTCTCAATTAAAACTGACATTGTTAATAAGGATATATTTTTATAAAAAAAATAAGTAGCATCCATCCCATTCTTATTTATTATTCAACATTAATTTAGATATTTCAAGTGAGTGGGCATCAAAAATTGATATATTTACATAGCCCCTATGAGTGAGTACATTTTTGAAATATACAAACTGCAATAATTAGGAAGGTTTCTGAATAAAATCTCTTATAGAAAACCATGTTCAAAATTTTTAATCAATATATGTGTAGGAGGATTCTGAGATATGTCCACCTCATCTCAAATTCTATAAAAAGTTCACTGATAAGATAATAGTAATAGATATCAATATCAGAGGCTGGAAAATTAAATCGCCAATCAAAAAGTGTGAATATTATTTAAATAAATGATGATGATATATAGAGAACCCCTAAAATATAAGAAAAATTGGATTCTCAAAATTAATGAAAAATATGGAGACCATTTCAAAACAATTCTATAGAATCAACAAATGAATTGTGACCCTCTAGTCTATAAATGATTTTATTCATATTCAGAAGAGAATTGGAAAACCACGTGTGAATATTTCAATAAATCAGTGTGTAATATAACAAAACCAATAGCTCCAAAGATAAAACGCATTGATTAATGGATACAATGGAAGAACTTATAACACTAGCCTTTTTGATGTCTTAATTTTTCCAATACATTATTTTTATATGTATATGTTTACATCTATTTTACAATAATCATTATTTTTTATAAATATATATATGTAATATAATTTTACAAAATTTTTCATTTAATGAAATGTATTATTTTTAAATGGTCATGTTAATTTGGTCACGACTCGTACCCCGGGGCTCATATCGTGACTACCCTAGGCCCACCTTCCATAGGCCAGGGGCTGGAGACTAGCACCAATGGTGTAAATCCATAAACTGGGAAGGAATTTCCTTTATAAGTGTAAACAAACATATCATAGTACAGAACTGGAAGCAAAACACTAAGTAATACTGTTTACAATAGAAGTGTTGGAATGTAAAAGGGGCCAGAAATACAAGACCAACAAGAAAGTAAAAGTACAACTGAATTAATTTCCAACTGAAGAAAATTAAAGAAGCTACTAGGTCATTCTCCGTGGTTCCTAACTGAAGGGTAGGTACAGATGGACTCTTCATCACTCCCATCTGATCATCTCCACCATGTACTATCACACCGAGTGGCCCACCTCCGTGTACCATCCAGTCTTTCTACACTCTACCTTAGTCAGCATTGTCCATCGTCTACAACCCACACAATGAGGTGCAAGAATAGCCCATGTAGGGGTGAGTATAACGATACTTAGTAGGGACCCCGATACCCTCAAGGTCTCAAAAAATCCAACAAGGATAAACCACAAAGTATGAAATCAACTGATAACCATTACTTTTGTATATTCCCATAAATATTCCTAGGATATCTAGTAACTCATCTCCATCATGAAGAAAGAACACAAAATTCATTGACTCAGCTCGACTAAGATTTTATTTTAGGGGTAGTATCAGTCTGAACCCTTTAGCTTCTGGAAATCTCCTTCTCTATCGAGTACAGTGGGCCTACCGCATCGCAAAGAGTTTCTCCCCACTAACTTGAACAGGTGAGGTACTCCTCCTGTCAAGTATCGTGGATCATCCACGCTAATACAGAGGTGCTCCCCACAGTGGGTCTGCTACGCTAACACAGAGGCGCTACTCCTCATAGCCGGATGTGGTACTCCACATGTCGAGTACCGTGGGTCTTCTGCACTCACATAGAGGCTGTCCCCACCACGGGTCCGCCATGCTCACACAAAGGTGATCCCCACTGGGCTAGTCGAATAACTCCGAGTCAAATCGATCAGTAGTCGTCAAGTCTCACTAAGCTACTAGGTTTCCCGCACAAATGCCTACTCATCTCTTGAAAATCTGTTCCACAAGCTACTGGTCGATACTACAACTGTCACGAATTCCCACATAGATGTATCTCAATGATCAGCCTCATCATAGGGGTCTCAACCCAACTGACGGAATGTCAATCAGATACCTGGTCTGTGATTTACAATCCTTTTAGTTTCTGGGTCCTGGTTCGATTTGTGTACGAACCATGTTGATCGTAAATCAAAAATACATGAACTCTGATGGGATATATTGAAATTGGCTGTCGTTCTCCCAGAATACCTATGACACTTATAGTTCATCAAATGGTCTTCTAGTGCCAATGTTATGGCCAACGTAAATAAGGGTTAGGAATGGGCCTAGGTCGGGTCTGACTTGGTCGGCCCGATTCGGCCCAACCCATTCTGGGACGACCAGTTGGGTCTCAACCATCCTATTGGGCGGGATATCTCGTTAGGTTCATCCCGGTCCGCTAGTCCCAGCCCAGTGGACTGCGAGGATATATCTTCCCGGATGTCACCAAGTAGGCAGCTCAGCCCAAAGGTCGGGGCTAGTTTGGCCAGCACAGTGAGGTGTGCAGCTCGGGTGACTCTGCCTGGAGGATGGTTGGCCCGGGATGCCGGGAGACTATGAGGACAGTTGGTAGAGCATGTGGGGCGTCAGGAAGGCCGGCTGGATTCCGGGAAGGCCGCAGGTGCACCGAGTAGGCGCGGTAGGGGCCAAGCAGGCTGCGGGGGCACTAGTAGGGCGCCAGACAGGGTGAGGCGGTGGTTGGGAAGGCTGTGGGGGCATCAGCCTGATGCTGGGATGGACGCGGGGGCACCGGGTTGGGCTCAGGGGCCATGGGCAGGTGGCCCGTGTGCCGGTAGGGCTTCCGGAGGCCGCTGGTAGGCGGGTTGTGCGCTAGCCATGGCTTTGGGAGGCCACAAGTAGGATTGCCGGCCGGTCGGGAGCAGCGGTGTGCGGTGGGGGGCGGCATGATTCACGGAGTCAGTAGGTAGTGCAGCCTTCATCGTTTCCGCCTTCGTCGTCATTATGTCATCGCCATGCCGTAGAACTCCACAAGAAGAGGGAAAATGACGGAGGATGTCATGCCTTGTTAGATTGGGATGCACCCTCCGTGTTTAGGAAGCTATAATTTGGCACATCATGAGAATACTATTATCATTATTACGTCTTCAAAAATCCCATATTATCCTTTTATTTAGGTAAGAAAAAGTTTATAAAATCAACATGTAATAATCCCCTTATATTTGATTCGCTGGTTATAGTTCGTTGATGTCACAGAAAGATGGTCATCGATCCATGGTAGACGAACACATTCCTCTTTGATGGAGCCTGAGGAAGAAGGACGGAGGGGGTTTTTCTTCATAGCCAATGGCGTACCTCATCGGCATTCTTTTTCAGGATAACATTCTTCATTCTTCAGTGGTCATTCTTCGTTGGAGAGTTCTTCTCCTCCCCAAGCTCCACCAAAATGCCATGGGAAAAATAATAGAGGAAAGCACTGTCTATTATTCATTTGCACAACAATTCAAATGGTTGTGTTTAAATAAATGAGGCAACTCATTTAATTAATGTGGTGTAGTTGGCTCAATTATGAGAATATGGGTGGTATAAATTAAATAAAGGGTAGTTTAAGAGTTTCTCCACCTTAAATGGGAGGTTCCAAGGGGTTACAAGCCTGGGTGGTCCCCACCAAAATTATCATCCCAATGGATGTCATGTTCAGGTGGGCCCCACCACTATAACCTCTCATGTGAGGTTAAGGTGTGGTGGCCCCACCTCCAACTTCCATACCGGTTCAAAATTTAAAAAATCATTCTCGTACGTTTATTGAACGTACCCGAACAAAACATCAGAAAATGATTCCGGGCACATGGGGGCTTGAAATCAAGCACCGTAAATTTTTGTGGACTCGTAGAAATACCATGAATTTAAAACAAATTCCATGGAATTTTCAGGTCATTACATTCTCCCCACATCATTGACATACATCCACGTAAGCTACAACTTAAACTAAGGGAAAAAATTAGGGTACGAAGCATGCATTTGAGCCTCCCGCTCCAATATTCTCTCTTGGATGTTCCCGTTCTTCCAACGAACGTGCACCGTAGGTATCAACTGTCCACATAGGACCCGCTCCTATCGATCCTCAATATCCACTAGAACCTCCATAAAAGTCTCCACATCATCGAAGTCTGTCTCTCCATGGTCGATGATGTGGGAAGGGTCATGCACGTATCTCCTCAACTGGGATACGTGAAAGACATTTTGCACACATTTCAACTATGGTTGAAGAGATAAGCGGTAAGCCACCTCACCTACTCTATTGACACCCTGGAAAGGATAGAGGAATCCTGGAGATAACTTACCGCCTCAGCCAAATCTCCGTAGACCTTGTCGAGGTGAGACCAGTAGAAAGGCTTCGTCGCCATCCTCTAACTCTAGTGGCCCCTGTCTCCTATCAGAATACAACTTCATCCTACTCTATGCAGTCCTCATCGACTTCTGGATGATCTGCACCTTCTCGGTGGTAGCCCATACCATCTCTGGTCCCACCAGTGCTGACTCCCCAAGATCTGTCCATCAAAAGGGTGATTTGCAAGGTCGGTCATACAATGCCTCAAAAAGTTCCATCCCTATGGTTGAGTTATCACTATTGTTGTATGCAATCTACACCAAAGGCAAGTTATCCTTCCATCTACGACCGAAGTCGAGGACACATGCACGTAGCATGTCCTTGAGGGTCTAAATGGTCTTCTCAATCTGACCATATATCTGAGGATGTAAGGTGGTGTTCCAGAAAAGCAGTGTCCCGAAAGACTCATGAAAACCCTTCCATAGATGGGAAGTAAACCGTGTGTCATGGTTGGAGACAATAGAAAAAGGAACTCTATGTAAACCTATAATCTCGTGCACATAGAGGCGTCATATGCTCTCTATTGAACCCGGATCTCTGATTGGTAGGAAGTGGGATGACTCGGTGAGTTAGTCAACGGTCACCCAAATCAAGTCATGAACACTTGATGTACATGGAAGACCCGTGATGAAGTCCATGGATATCCCATACCACTTCCACTCTGGGTCCTCTAAAGGTTATACCAAGACTGTTGGTACCTGGTGCTCCGCCTTCACTTACTGACAAGTGAGGCACCATGAGAGAAACTCCGCTACTGTCATCATTATACCTGGCCACCAGTGCTGTTGTCGAAGGTCCTGGTACATCGTCGCCACTCTTGGATGTACCTCTAGAAGGGTTGTGTGGAACTCCCTCAACACTTCCTCTCGATGTTCCACTAGTACCAAGCAACGTCCTCTGAATAGGATGATGTGCTCCCCACCTTCAGAAAATCCATCAAATGTATACCCTACTGATATCTGAGCACGTCGTGTCTCACAGTCAGTGTCCCCATGTTGTGCTTCACTGACTCACTAAAGGAGTGGGGGAGTGACCGTAAGATATGGAAGGAAGGATACTCCCTCTCTATCCACAAAGGATATCTTCAAGGCAAAAAGCTCCTCTACCTCCTCTCTTAGAAGTTGTATTCTTGTCCTCCTACTTAGTGCTTCTGCAACAATGTTCCCCTTCCCAAGAGTATAGACTATCTCGATGTCATATTCCTGGGGGATCTAGAGCCAATGTCTTTGTCTCATATTCAGATCCTTCTAAGAGAAGATATACCTAAGACTCTTGTGATCAGAGTACATGATAAAACGCTCTACCATCAGATAGTTCTGCCACATTTTCAAGGAGAAGAGCACTGCTACTAACCCTGGGTCATGGGTACAATAGTTATTCTCATGTTGTCTCAGCTATCGAGAACCATACTTGATCACTACTCGCTCCTGTATCAGGACACACCCGAGTCCGTTCACTAATGTGTCACAGTAAACTTCGTACCCTACACCTTCCTGTGGAAGCCTCAAGATGGGGGCACTAGTCATCCTCTGCCTCAGATCTTGAAAGATCTTCTGGAATCTCTCCGACCACACAAAGGGTTTACCCTTCTTCGTCAAGGATGATAGTGGTGCTGCAACTCTAGAGAAGTCTGAAACGAACCTCTGGAAATATCCAGCCAAACCCAAGAAACTACATACCTCTGTCACACTCCTAGGTGGCTCCCAAGAAAGTACCACCTCAATCTTCACTGGATCCACTGCAACTACAGCTTTTGAGATGACGTTTCCCAAGATGTGAGCCTCTCGAATCCAAAACTGGCACTTTGAGAGATTACCATAATGATGGTGCTCTTATAGTGTATCCAATACTTCCCACAATTTATAGGCATGCTCCTCCTCAGTAGTTGAGTAGATTAGAATGTCGGCAATGAAGATAACGACAAAGAGATGAAGGTATGGTTGGAGGATCCAATTCATGAGTCCCATGAACACTAATGGAGAATTGTTTACGCATAAATGCAAAACCAATAAATCATAATGGTTGTACCGATACCTTATGGCCGTCTTTTGCACATCCTCATCTTCAGCATTGAGCTGGTGATAGCCTACTATCAGGTCTATCTTCAAGAACCATCAAGCTCCCATTAGCTTATCAAAGAGGACCTCAATCCTCGGGAGTGGGTACTTGTTCATCATGGTCACGTGGTTTCGGCCACGATATTCTACACAGAGCCTCAAGATCCCATCCAACTTCTTGGCGAACAGAATAAGGGCTTCCCGGGGAAAAACACTGGGCCGAATGAATCCATTCCCCTACAAGACCTCTAGATGTACCCGCAGCTCATGAAACTTAGTGAAAGCCATCCGTTATGTTGGAGTAGATATCGGTGTAGTCCCAGGGTACATGTCAATGTATAATTCCACCTCTCTGCGAGAAGGTAGTCCTAGAACATCATTAGGAAAATAATCTGTGTATTGGTCTGACACTATAGGATAGCGCAGTCTCTCCACATAAACTGCTCTGAGGGTATGGTTGGCCAAATTTTGAGTGATCGGTGCACCCTCCTCCGAGAAAGTCTGTCATGAGCTGAAAAGGTTCCCTTCTCACCGGTGAATTTGAACCGCATCCCATCCGTGCGGACACACCACACATTGAACCTACTATAGTCTATCTATTACTGGACTGTAGATAACCATTCCATACCCAACATGACGTCTTAAGGCCTCGATGCTACTACTAAGAGATCTCGACCGAATCTCTCGCCTACTTGATTAAGCTCTCACTGACCGCACCAGTGCGTAATCGTCATATCAGCTATTGTAAGAGTCTCTAGCCATAAGAATTGAACTAAATGATCATTTGGAATCTCCGAGCTTCGAACCAGGGATGTGGTAATGAAAGAGTGACTAACACCTATGTCTATATGAACTGCATCTACGGTGGAGTAGACACAGATCGTACCTTGAATCATCTCCGAAGCTCTGTGGTCGTAGGCCATAACTTCCTGGAGATGAGCTCTCCCCTTTCCACCTGCTCCCTATATTTTGGGTGGAAATACTAGTGGTGGTTGGGGTAACACCTCATAAGGTCATCCACTGCTAGGTGCACGTCCAGCTCCTCTTCCACGTCTGCCTGTGCCCTGTGGACCGCCTCATTATAATCCTTACCTCTACTTGGGTGGTCGCTCAATTGTCACCTGATCATCTGAATGGAGGGTCAGATTGTCATGAGCCATGTGACCATGCCCGTCACATGAGTAACACTGGCCTCTCCTGGCATGTGTATCTCTGCCCCGCGTTCCCCGCATAAAGGATCCTAAGTCCTAGGGTCGACCACCCGTGGGTCTGGTCCTCTTGGACCTCTGCGTCATTTGTCTACTTCCAGTGGAAAAAATCTCCACTGCATGTCGACTAGTGGTGGGTCTTGCTGCTGGAGACTCCTCAGCATGTAAAATCTCTACTAAAAGGGCTCTCTCTAACACCCCTGAATGCGTCAGGATGCTGAGTGAGATCATTGATTCTCTGATCTCCCATCTGAGCCCCTGCTCGAATGTCTGGTCCTGATGAAAAGATCTCACACCATATCTGTGGAGTTGCGTGAGAGGTCAATGAACCTTGTTGATTATTGTGCTACTGTCGTGATTCCCTCATATAGATGAAGTAGCTCCTGTATCTGCACTGTGCAGATAGTGGTTGAGACAAACTCTGCCCGAAATGGGCTCTCGAAGTCAACCCAGAGTAGTATCTCCTCGTCATGTACGTGGAGCATCAGGCTCCAACATCTTCCTGCTGCTTCCTAAAGGAGACTGCGAAAAGGATAACCATATAGTATGTTGCTGCCCCTACTAGATTAAGACTCTCACCAAAGCCTACAACCAATCCTCCTCCACCTGTGGGTCCTTCGCTCCACTGAACCAGTGTGGCCTCTATCGCTGGAGCTTGTGCATTGTTCTCAAGCGGCGTGCATTGCTCAGTACTGGGGATGGTGGCATCGATGGCCAAACAGAAGTAGTACCACTGGTAATGGGTCATGCACTGAGGCCTCGTAGCTCGGTGGGTTGTCTATGCATACAACTCTTGGGGCTCTAACGTGTCGTCTGCGGGGGGGGGGGGGGGGGGGGGGGGGTGCATCTTGAAAGAAAAAAATGGAAAACGGACAAAATATTACACCTGTTAATGTGACTTGGTTGAGAATACATAAAGAAAACTTTTGGAAACATGCACGTAATCAGTGTTTTCGTGCATTGAGTCGAAAATCAGAAGTTCGGGTCCTGGTGTATGGATATGTCGGCCGCCCGCACCAATAATGGACTCCCTAAACTGAAAACCACAATTTTTATCCTTAGCAATATTGATTCATAGAAAATAAAGATCATAATTATATGATCTGCAGTAGAAATGACTCCTTTGATTGCAATTTTTCATGACCCATCCCCCGGGTCTCGTATCGTGACTACCCCAAGCCCACCGTCCATAGGCAAGGGGGTAGCGAATAACACCAAAGGTGTAAATCCCTAAACTAGGAGGCATTGCCTTTAAAACTTTTAAAAAAAATCAGAGTACCAAATTATAAGCAAAACACTAATTAAAATTGTATACGAAAGAAGTGATGGAATGTAAAAGGGGCTGGAAATACAATCCCAACAGGAATGTGCAAGTACAATTGAAAGAAAGTTCAACTGTAGAAAATTAAAGAAGCTAACAGGTTATCCACTACGGTTCCTAACTGAAGGGTGGTTGCAGATGACCACCTAAGCACTTCCTTTCTTTCGTCTCCACCGTGTTCCGTCAAACCGAGCATTCCACCTCCGGGTACCATCCAATCTAGCTACTATCTGCCTCAGTCAGTGTTGTCTATCGTCTGCAACCAATAAAACGAGGTGAGAGCATAGCCCTTGCAGGGGTGAGTATAATGATACTCAGCAGGGACCCTGATACCCTCAAGGTCTCACAAAATCAAACAAGGATAAAACACAAATTATGAAATCAACGAATAACCATTACTTTGGTATATTCCCTTACATATACCTATGTTATATTGTAACCCATCTCAATAATGAGGAAAACACAAAAGTCATTGAATTAGGTCAACCAGTATATTATAATAGGTGTAGTATCAATCTGAACCCTTGGCTGCTAGAGAAAACCTTCTCTATCGAGTACAGTGGGCATGTCGCATCGCAGAAAGGTCCTTCCCACTAACTTGGACTACTGAGGTACTTCTCCTATCGAGTATCGTGGATCTTCTGTGCTCATAGAGAGGCACTCCCCACCGTGGGTTTACTATGCTCACATAGAGGCACTCCCCCTCATAGCCTATTGAGATACTCCATGTGTCTAGTACCGTGGGACAACCGCGCTCACACAGAGGCGCTCCCCACTGGGATAGTCAAATAAATCTGTGCTGAATTGATTGAGAGTCATCAAGTCTCATCCAGCTACTAGTTTCCCACATAAAGGCCTATTCATCTCTTGAAGATCCGCTGAAATAGATACCGGTCGATACTCCAAAAGTCACGATGTCCCATGTAGATGTATCTAAATGGTCTACCTTATTATAGGGGTCTCAACGCAACTGACGACACATCAATCGGATGCCTGGTCTATGAGTTATTAGCCTTTTAGTTTCAGGGGCCCGGTTAGATTCGTGTACGTACCAACATGAACGTATCTAAAAAATTCCCGAACATTGGTGTGGTATACTCAAAGAGACCATCGAGCTCCATGAATTCCAGCACTGCTGATGGTTCTTCAAATGGGGTTCTGGTGCCAATGTTATGGCCAATGTAAAAAATGTGTCAGTAATGGGTCTGGGCTCGGTCTGACCCGATCAGACCGACTCGGCCCAACCCTGTATTTTCCTACCCACTGAGTCTGGCCTAGCCCATTATGTTCAGCCTGGTGTGTTGGGCCTGGCCTAGTGGACTGTGAGGGAGGTTCATCCCAGATGTCAAGACGTAAGCGGCTCGGCCTGAAGGTCGGGGGAAGTTTGGCCAGCACCAAGAGGGGTACGACTTGGGCAACTTGTCACGGGAGGCTGGTCGGCCGGGAGGCCAGCGGGCAGGCTGCGTGGGGCGTTGGATAGCAGTGGTCAGAGCACGCGTGGCGCGAGATAGCCGTGGGTAGATTGTGTGGTGTGCAGGCTGGCCGGTTGGACGTTCGGCAGGCCACAAGTGTACCAGGAAGAGCGCAGTAGGGGTTAGGTAGGTCGTGGAGGCTCCGGGAAGGGCGCGCCCCGACAAGGCACCAGAAGGGCACTGGGATGCATGCGGGGGCTGTATGCAAGTGGACCGCACCCTGGCAGGGCGCCAAGAGGCCGTGGACAGGCAGTCCGCATGACGGGCTGGGCGTCGGGAGGCCGTGGGTAGGCGGGCCGGTCGGCCAAGAACATCGGTTCCCTACTGGCGGCGGTGCGATTTGTAGAGTCCGCGATTAGCGCAGTCTTCATCTTTACTGACTAGTCGTCGTCACCTCATCACCATGCCTTGGAATACCATAAGAAGAGAGGAAATGACTGAGGATATTAGGCCATGTTAGGTTGACATGCACCCTCTATGTTTTGGAAGGTATCAATTGGCTCATCATAAGAGGTGGATGATCATTAATTCGTCCGCAACAAACCAATTTTATCCTTTAGGGAAGGTAAGAAAAAGGGTACCAGATCAACAAATAATAATCACCCAACCTTTGATTCACTGGTCATTGTTCTTTGAAGTCGCAGAAAGATGGTCGTCAATCTGTGGTAGACGAAGACGTCCCACATCGAAAGAACCCAAGCAAGAAGGTCAGAGGGGGTCGTTCTTCATAGCCAAAGGAATCCCTCGTCGGTGTTCTTCATTGGGAGAGTGTTCTTTATTCATCAATGGCCATTTTTCATAGGAATCTTCTTCTCCTCCCCAAGCTCCACCAAAATTCCATGAGTGAAAAAATATAGGAAAGTGTTTTCTATTATTTATTGGCACAACAATTCATATTGTGGTGTTTATTTAAATGAGAAAACTCATTTAATTAATGGGGTGGAGTTGGCTCAATTGGATGAAGAGGGTTGGAATAAATTAAATAATGGGTAGTTGAAAAGTTTCTACACATTAAATGCGGGTTCCAAGGGGTTACAAGCCCGGGTGGTCCCCACCAAAATTATCCTCCCAAGGGAGGTTATGTTTGGCTGGGCCCCACCACCATAACCTCTCATCGGAGGTTTAGGTGTGGTGGCCCCCACCTCCAACCTCCACTAGGAGGTTTTAACCCACAAGAAATAATAAATAAAGCCTCCACATTATTTTTATTTAATTTAACCATAAAAACGAAAAAACTAACATATAAACTCGACCCACTGCCCTCGAATTGAAATTCTTCTTAAGAGAATACCGACACTGTGAGTTGAACGGTTCCCTCATATCTCATTTCCGAGCACTGGTTCAAAAGTTATAAAATCTCACTCGAACTATTAATGAAAGTACTCAAAAAAAAACTTCAGAAATTGATTCTAGGCAACCAGGCCTTGGAATCAAGCGCCATAAATTTTCTCAGACTCGTAGAAATCTCATGAATTTAAAAAAAATACACATATTTTTTGGGTCTTTATAAATTTATTCATTTTAAAATTTTAACCAGTTTCGATACATGATTTATTTTTCAAAACATTATATTATATAAAAATTAGTTATCCATTCAAAAGCAATTTTATGTGAAAAAATTACATAATTAATTTTAATATGAAATTAATTCATTTTTATTCATTTGTATTTATATTATAGGTCATTTAACTTCAAAATGATTACTAATCACATTTGATGTGTATGTTTTATTACAAAAATTTTACTTATTAAAATATTATTTAAAATGATTCATAATAAAATACATCCCATTTATTAGTCTATTAAATAATAATTATACCATTGTAGAATGGTCATTTCCAATAAAATTACCACTATGAAAACTTGAAGAAGAACATATATAATTAAATCAACTCATATTAAAAAATTCAGTCTAATGTAGTCTCCTAGAAATTTCATCCCCATGAAAAAAATAAAAAAGAACAAATAAATTATTAATATAATTGAAAATTTTCAAATTATGGAATGTCAATATCTTTCTGTAATTTTATAAAATTATTGGAGGTATTGATAGGACGTATGTAATAAATTTTCCTTTTTGAATAACTCGTGAACATTTTAAAATATATCATGTCAAATTAATTGTCATTTTTATAAAATTACATATTAAATATACATAATATTTTACATATATATAAAATTTTGATGATAAATTTAATATAATTTTATTAATCATCGCTTCATGTTAATCATAAGGTCTATTTTTTTTGTTTGAAACATATGAATTTTTGATTAAAATTTTAAAATAACATTTTATTGATTACCATGTGTTTAATAATGATAAATAATGGAATAAAATTTTATAAACCCATTATATAATAAATAATTAATTTATCGATTAAAAAATAAGTTTATAAGCATTATTATATCATCATAAAATTATTTTATATATATTCAATTATTTTTCTCTTGTTATACATGTATATTGTTTGAATTATTATTTATCACTATTAGAAATGTTATCAAATAAAATTTATTGAATATTTTTCGTCAAATAGTCGTGATTATATAATTATTTCAATTTAATTTTCATCATGAAATAAGATATATTTGTAATACGTGAGTTACCACCAAAAAATTATAAATAATGTAAAATTCTATAAGGGTAATGTCATTAAAGAACTGAAAAACTCACAACTAAATTTTTCTCAATGGTTTGACCAAATATTTATTTAATTTTAAAAAATTTATCATCGAAAATATTATAGAATTTGTTCCAACTAGTATAGTTTGTCCTCAATAACAAAATAATCAGTATATAAACATTAAAACGCATCCCTATTAATGTATAAATACTTTCCCTATATTATAATTATCTCCCACAAAAATAATTAAAGTCTTATAATCACTTATTAATCATTGAGAATATTTTATTACTCTCTTTTAAATCATGAATTGTGCTTTGGGTCAATATATTGTCTCAAATTTAAGAAGCCCAAGAGAATTATGGGTTTTCACAATCCCTATATATTGTTTTCATGTACAATAGTTTAGTTATAATGACTTTTCTAAATAAATTTTCCATAAAAACATTCAATATATTTGATTTTGTTATCTATAATTTAATATATTGGTTCTCAGAGTCTATTTATTATATACCATTATATTAATTTTATATGTTAATATTATGCTGAAAAAAGGGTGTTTCAACCCTACTTTCCTATAACCCTTGTGAGCATTTTTGAACGCCATTAAATTTAAATGGGAAATGTTATTATTCATCTTTTTATAATTTCTATAATATGTTATTAGGGATATATCAGTAATCCCTATCATTACACTAATATCAAAATTAATTAAAATTATCAATCATTCTTGTATATATACACCATAAAAATTTCTATATAGAAATGCATGGGTGGTTATTTAAATAATAAAATCAATGAATGGATACTAAATATGTATGTGGATCTGGTACATGTGTAACTTTTTATTATATCCCTAAAAATGGTTTATTGGGTATTTAATTGATATTCCCATGGAAGACATCAATGTGTCCATCAATATACCTAGTTTGATAGTATCATGAATTTTATTTAGATAATTCAAATGAAATTAATGATACCTAATGAAAGATCAAAAAATATAGAGTCATATTAACATTAAATTTATTATACTATTACAATAATTTACTCTCAATTACATTATTTTATCACTATTTCCATCGGATCACTAGCCTTTTTTATGAGCAACCATTAGTTTCTAAAAACATTACTGGATATTCACCATGATTATTTCATTAGTATATTGAATTGGTTTCATTCCATACCAATATGTAACAAACGAACATATGTTTATCACTATATATATTCTCTTGGATATTATGTTTCTTATTATGTTCCTCATTCATATGTACACATGGTATGGTAGAAATATGATACGTGTTGATATTTATCCATAAATAGGGTTTTTTAACATTTCAAAAAATATTAATAAATTTCCCTCCAATTCCTCTCCCTTGTTTATATAATAATATGATTAATCTCACTGATTGTGTTCACAAATCTCACAGTTCATTAATTTAGTAGAGTTATAATTGTCTTAAATCAATGCCATTTATTCTCTTGTGTCAAAATACCCCACAAATGGTCTAAACGGTATTTAAGTAGAATGATTCATATTTTTAATTGATACGCCATTAATTTATGATAGGTATATCATTTTATGGTTATTTGTGTATATAAGTCTGTTTATCTATTTGTGGAATGCATAGATCTAGAAAAATGAATGATGTCCCCATATATAACAAAAATTCATATTATAAATAATTAATGTATATAGATGACATGTCGATCATACCAAAAAATCAATACCAAGGAACGTACCATTATGACAATGTAACCATTATTCATAATTTTTTTATAACCATTTAGTGGTGATAATTTGAGGTATATTTAATAATGTACCATGTTTATATTGTGTCTATATTTACATGTTGTGCCTCTTTTATATATGATTTAATGTACATGTTAATTCCTCATTTAAATAATAACATGTATTTATATTGTTTATTTTATATTAAATTATTCTAGATGGTTTTTAACATTATTACACATTTGTATTATAACAATATTCCTCCAGATCCACATGTTTAGTATTTTATAATGATATAAATTTGTATTCCATTAATGGTATTTTTAACATCACTTAATATTATTTACCTCATTCCCAAATTGTCTAATAAAATTGATAAATAGAGTTGTATTACATGTACATAAGATCATTATGGGTGAAGATCTTTTATAATGAGTTGAGATATATGTGTAACAACTTTCTAATGACATTTAACTTTCAATATTTATGTAGTCATGTAATTTAGTTGATATATAAAAATTATTCCTGGATAGTAGCTAATCCTGATGAGCAGTTTTAGGATGCCTCGCATTAAACCACTCTGTTCTCATATCCAAAATATATAATAGTGATAAAATAGTATTTCAAAATCTCTATTGGATAATGTGGCTCTGGACATTATCATCATCATTAACCCACACTAATTTGATATGTTGTTTAAATGAGATCCACAATTATTTTATTTAAATAATTTCGGTGTGTGTTGTTTATTTATTAGAGCTATATATTTATTCAAATATTATTCTAACGTTATCTGGTAAATTCTCCATATTATTTCATGATAATGTTTAATTGAACAATTAAATAATTTACAATATCCTTACCAAGACACGAACTATGTTTTTTCCACACTCTAATAAAAAATAAACATCCATTTTATTAAAGTTTTTTATTATTAGTATAATTTTTATTGAATTTAATATTTAATTTCATGTAAAACCATGAGATTCATATGGGACCCCAATATCCAATTATACTTAAATAGTATAGTGATCGTTTTTTTAATTGAAAATTAAATATATTTTGTATAATTCACATAAGAGAAATATTTTTAGCCACTTATTGAATCACCAATATTATATTTAGTTTATATTATAATACATGAATTTTACATTGTGTGTCGCTTAATTTTATTCCATATTTACTATGGTATTCATCAACATTATTCATTAACTCAAGTATTTGATTATCCTTTTTTATTAAAATAATATGAGGAATATATTTATTAAAAACACCCTCTAATGTATTCCCAAAATATAGAAACCATTTCATTTTGTTTCATTATGTTCTTGATAAGTTTATAACTTTTATTTTCTTCACCATCGAAATGAGAAATAAAAATAATATTGTCATATTAAAAAAATGGGGATGGAGAATATTAATCCAATGGTATATAATCATTTCAAACAATAGTGGATCTATAGAACCACTAAATGGATGTGGATGTATCCTCATGGGTTATTCAATATAACATTGTTTCCATTATAACGAAAATGGATGCAAATTGTTTTTAGGGATTATGATATTTTTTAAGAATAGTAATAAGATTATAAAATCAAATTCTCATATCATATGGTTTCTCAAGAACAAAATAATTTCATTTTCTATAAATTTTCAAAATAACTTATTTCCTCCCATTTTTATCCATTGAAAAAAAATCACAGTGAGAGTAATAATAATCTAAGCGAGGAACCATGTAACTATAAAAAATAATTCATCATATATGTAAATCAGTATATATTAATTCCCAGTGATTGACTCTTTATATATACCATTGTTTATTCTCAGTCATGATTTATTCAAATCATTAAAAATTATTAGTGAAAAGGATATAAATTAACCCAAAAATAAGACTTTGGCATGTCTACATCATTTTGAAGCATTATGAGCATTCATTATTAATCGTTTTTGACCATGTTAATTCCCAATCATCTCTATTAAATGTTATCACCCCTTAGTTCATCTCAAAGAAATATGTATCCAAATCCTAGTATATGAATACAAATTTCATTAATATGGAAAACCACTCTCTGCTATTTAAGATATCATAGAATGTTCATCTATAAATATGAATATCCTAATAGTTCTTTGTAAAATTTTCCTCGACCGTGTTTCAATAAATACTAGACCTTCGTCGAATAACAATTGATGTGATAAAATTATTCCATACATAAATATTCCATCACATTAGAAAAAATTCATTAATTCAAAATATGATAATTTCTAGAATAATAAATTTTTATATTCTAGAGAAGCATGCATTCATAAAAATTGGGATGTATAGGTTCTATAATATATCACTAAAATATTACTCCCATCGTGTACTCTCCGGGTATGTAACATTCAAATATTTGATCATAAAATGTCGAAACTAAATTTTAAAAGGAGTGAGTGTAGATATTATATTATGGAGTGAATGTGGGATATTAATGATAACTTATGAATAACATGGGAATTAGTTTATGATGAAATGAAAAAAACCTGAAAATAATAAATAGTAATTCATAGATCATAATCATGGGTCATGTCATAAATATTGAAATTATAGAAGACATTATTTAGAAAGGAATCAATGATTACCATCCATGAGAAAAATGCATAGGCATATGATCATTTCATCAAAGAGGGTAATATTTTTTTTCTTTATCATAATCAAATAATTTTAACTCTAATGATATCCACCAATGAATTATTATAATGATTGAAATGATTGACTACCAATTTACTACTCTAGGATGGATATAACTATATCAAAACAACTAGAATACCCTCTCAAACAAGTAAATGACTAAATACAATACACACCTAGAAGGAATTCCTGATCCCAATGATATGGCATTTAAAACCCATGAATAAAAAAAATGGAAAATATCACCCAACATGATGAAATCACATGGAACATATATACAACCATGAAAAAGCTAAATATATTAAAAAACATAAAAAAATAAATAAAGAGAATAAAAAATATACACGTATGGGTCCCACCACAATGGAATAACAAAATAATAAAACCATATACTCATATTTTTATTACATAATGACTCTAACCATCTCACTTATAGTTACTCATACCAGAAAACATAAAACCATGTCACCTCACTATGGCACATTTCCATTACCGACATTGAAATACATAACATGATCTATGAACCACCAAAGAGTTATATAGGGTGTGAGATAATAGACCCAGTTGGGTCTTAAATAGGTGTTAAATATCATGTCTTCTATGAATGATAAATTAATGATAATCATATATGAAAACAAGGTTTGATATCATTTTTTAGTATTTATATCAAATGAAATAATCTTTTTTATTTCACCATTTTAACAATCCCAAAATATATAGAAAAATTATTTTCAAATATTTTATTTTCCAATCATCTTAGAATATATATCATATCAATATAATGAAAATAAAATTTCCCATCTCATATCAAATCGATTAAAGTATATAAAAATTGTATATATAAAAAGTATTCTAAATCAGCCAAGATGGAGAGGAAACAACATTCCAAATATCAGACAAGGTTATGATGGATAAGAAAATCATTAACAACTTATAAAATCATGTATGCATCAAGCCACTAAACATATGAATTGAGTCTTGAGAGAACACGAATAGCATTGAATGTAAATACCCCAAGAGGTCGAACAAATCCCCCGAACAATAGGCATAATGGAAAGTGATAAGAACAATGTAAATATACCCATATGGCGGATGATATCTATTATTGTACCTTCTAACAATGTTCCTAAGGATTCAAATGTGCTCTATTTTAAAAACTATTTCATCAAATAATTTTTCGTTTCATTATTTTAAAAATGTTCAAAACCATTTCACCATTTTTTTACATCCTTTCTATTTACCCAAAAACCACATATTATATAAAAACCCATATCCATTGACAGAAAAATATCATTCATAGAAATAAAATTAATTTAATAAAACTATTCATCAATAATTAGAGAAATTTTATTCACTAACACAAGCTATATATGGAACTACCGACCTTAAGGTCTCCATGTGGAACATTTCCACAAAATTTTCCATGAAAAATATGAATGAAAAAATTAAAATGAGTCCCTATGATCAATATCCACAACTCAAAATTGATTGAATTAAAAAAAATATTTTTAGGATAGAAAACAACATATGCCTCAAGAATTCACACCCTTCACAACAAATCCAACAAAGGAAACAACCTCCAAAACATGATCACTCCCTGAATCTAGAGGGGGGGAAAGAAGAAATATCACCAAGAGTAAATAGATCTAGAAAAAAAATTAAACGTAACAATCACAATCGTATTAATATAGACATTTAAAGCCTCGTTTATGAGGTGATATGCTTACAAAATACCATTGTCAATATATTCTTAATGGATAAAGATATGTAGAGAAGATAGTCACAAAATTGATGGACAATACATATAGGTTTAAAGAAAAAGGATCTAAAGATGAATAAAATTAAAAAACACCTTTATGGGATCCTAAAATACACATACATGAATTATATATGCCATTAAGTACTTTTATACACAATTTAATATTTGGAACTTAGATACATAAAATCACTCATCACCTTTATAATAAAAATATTCATTTCAAATTAGACCACAAAAAATTATACATGCAATATACTCAACTAATGATATATACCCAATTAAATACATCCTCTCAATAGAATATAAAAAATGTATAATCCAATTAGACGGTGTGTACACCTCATATAATTAAAAAAACAAATTCTTACATGAAAATCCAAATTAACTTGTTCATCTTATAAAATCACAGATTTCAAAGAAAACCCATTAAAATGTGTTCATCATGATTCCATTAACTCAAACAGAACATACATGAATAATTTTTTTTCCTTTTCCCCAAAAACTATGCTCTCTTTCATTGTTCATCCAATGATGAATCCAATTAAAGAGAATATTATGAAAACATTGGGGTAATTTTTATCTACTATAAGAATTTCTATACCAATAATACATTTCATCACTGGCAATTGATGGATATGTTTAACGTATAGTAAAGAGGAGAGGCTTCTTATCCCTCCATAATGAATCATTCTTTTAAGTATCCTGAAATTAAAATCTATTCCACTATTCAAATTTGAACAAGAGATTAAACATTCCCCACAAGACATTCACTTAGGATCCAATGATTTCAATTGGGTCTAGAATAATGAAATTCTCAAACACTAACTCAATCTCTTCCCATATCCTAATTCTAGATAGATCAGGTTGATATTTCATGAGATTTGATATATTAAAATAATTTGTAATTCTTGTTAATTGATCCAATAAAATATAAAAAACAATAAGCATCACCAAGAATCTCATTGACCTCAAAAAATATTAAATATTTTGAAACCTTCATCCCCCATCTTCTAATCGAATGTTGACCCATACATGGAGATACATTAAAACCCATTCAACCATGGCCAAGTATAAAGGATGAAGTTATTGATATGAATAATATTTATTTGAATCCCCACTATAAAAATACACTACAATATATCATGAATTCATACAAATAACACTTTCATTAAAGTCAGCACTTAAAAATATGATACCCCATTATCATCCCAACATTGAGATGATATTCGCATGTGACAATAATATATATATATATAAGTATCCATTTTTACGGACAAATTCAAGAATATTTTCGTAATATAAATTAAACTATTTGATAGTGATATCTTCTGGTATACTAAAATCCAAGACATGAGCACAATTAATATCCCCAAGAACATGAATTATTCACTCTGTCTAACCATCTATCTGTGGATGATAATCTATATATAACCTATCATGAGTCCCCATAACCACTTGAAGAAATCTCTATATCCTCAAAAAAACATATGACCCTATTAAAAAAGACAGATGGAACCCCATATAACCTCATAAATTCCTACAAATACATCTTACCAAGATCTTCATCTATATTCGTTCCCCTAATCACACATAAATGGGATGAATTTTTCATCTAATAAATCACCATCAAGATATAATTCCTCCACCATGGATCCCAAGGTAACCCAAAAAAAATTCATGGATACCGTGTACCATTTACAAATATTCACTAAAATAGGATGGAGTAAACTAGATGGTTTGAAATTATCTACAATTATCTATTGAAATTTATCACATCAGGACACATAATTCTTAAACTAATACATCATACATACCCATAATAATTATTATCTCTTTGACTAATACATATTGGTAGTTTAACGGGTAAAGAACATAAATAAAATGGAAATCATAAAAAATTGTTCTATTCACATATTGTAGGATGATAAATGATCACCAACCTGTAGAATAAAAATTTATGATATAGAATATCTAGAAAAATCATCCCCACCATATTGGGTTTCTTGAATTCCTATAAACATGGTTTCATACTACTGACTATGAATAATATATAAATGTTTAGATGATGATAACTATAAAATGGTATGAATCATACCCAAAATATCATATTGGGTAATAAGATGCTATAAATAAAGGATCCCAAGTAGGTTACACTCTTCCTTCTAATCCAAAAAAACTTGTGACAAAACATTCCATTTATGATAATCCCCTATGACATTCCACATCATTATGGTTTAGTCGATATTGATGTAAAATGGATAGAAGGTCTTCCACCAAACATGTTTATCTATGATTGATGTATTTATAAGATAATAATTATCATAAACAAATTTGATATGTTGAACCTTTCCCCAAAAAGACAATTTCACAAAAACATAAGCCTACACATAACTGTGGAATGATCTAATCATTAGTTTGGTATTTTTCTCTTTCATTCATACCCGAAATGATATTTATGCCACCATATGATCATAATACATGATCGAAATACATAATATATTTACTGTATCAAAAAAACCAAATAAGACTCATCAAGATCTTGTACGATAAAAATATGATTTAATGTGCAATGTTATTTTATCACATTAGAATAAAAAGAAAAATTATCATCCATTATAAATTTCACCATTTTCCTAGTAAGATAAGTGAAATATGATAGCATATTTTTAAAATCCATGATAATCCATCAATAATCCATGGATAGAACAAATAACATCAAAAATTAGAATACAATCTATGGATCATCCCATTATAAGACATACATTATCTTTTCATGATAATATTTTAATACATGATCAGAAATAATACGCCTCAACAATTTCCCATATTCAATTTAGAGGTTTCATTTGGAATGTATTCCACACAAATGGTGAATCATTAAGATCTATAAAAAAATGAGATGTTGGTCATCATTGCACTCAAATATTAAATAAAAAATATCATAAATGACCAATACCATTAATATTTCATGATACTAATGGAATGTCTTATTCATCAGCGAAAAACAATTGTAAGAGAATTAGTCAAAAAAATGACATTACATGATATTTTCAATGGTCACATCTTCTTTTGAATTACATATTCTTTATATCACATTTCCAAACTCTAAGTTCATGAAAAATAAATCAATGATCAATCACCTAAAATCACTTCCCCCCTTTAACTAATCAAAAAAAAATCATCAACACGACGAAAATGACACATGTTGTTAATTGGTTCATGGTTTAACAACCTATAGTCTTGGAAGAAAAAATTTAAACCGATTGAAATCATATAAACTAGCAATGGGTATACCCATAGAGAAACACTTGTGTGAACAAGACCCATTTACCCAATATCATATAATTGAATTTTGATTTCTTTCCTCTATTTTGGTTCTATATAATATGAATGTATCTATATTAGTTTTCTACATGACTCCATCTTAATCATAAACGATACCTTCTTCTACAATGAAATACCAAAGAACAATTTTTGGAAAATGTTATGAAACCCCCAATTCATATTTGGAAGACTACCAATAGAAAAAAAGTCACAATTTTCAAATAAAATTTTCGACAAGAAACTCTTGAGATCTTGGTGGAATGGTCCTACATGGGTAATCCTCAAATAAAACTATCTCAAAAACACTTTCAAGAACCCATTGCCAACAAATAATATCACACACTGATTATAAAAGTCATCCTCATCTTGATATGGAACAATCTAATCTATCATCACGATAATGGAGAACAATACCCGATCAGAAACAAGAAAATCCCATACTTTATCTATATCATCTATTGATAGTGCATAATTAGTGGAATGAAACCCCTTCTCATTATTCCTAAAAAGTATTGATACTAACTCCATAAATAATACATGAGATGCATTGGATATTTATGCATAAAAAAAACATCCACATATAAATGCGGTGGAATATCCAATATCAAATAAATGAATTTCTAATAAGGATGCAATAAATAAGATATCTATCACTATCGATGAACCCATGTATAATAATGGTACATCTTCTAAAAAAATCATATACGACCTGAAGGTGCAATGTACGTAAATCTATGTATGGATCATATAATATTGATGTATGTGAATATTCTATTGGAGCTTTTCAATTTGAAGACCCTTTACCATATCAAGGCGCAGACATATCCTCACATAAGTTTTATGGATGACCATATTGTCTACGTCTATTAAAAATATTAGGGGTGTAAAAATAATGTGACATGTTGTTGACTATTCATGACTAAAAACAACATTTTCACTGCCCTAGCATCAATTAGAGTTTCTTAAAAAAAATTCTTCTAATAACAAACTCTAGTACTCATATGATGATCCTACCACTTCTCATTTTTCCCTTGCATGCAAATGAAGATTCCAGTATTTGGAAAAGAATTATTGGAATATACAACCATCTTAGATATGTTAACATCTATTACAATATCCCTATAAATTATCTATTCATATGTGAAATTCATTATTCTGAATACTAGTGATCTGAAGTCCTGATGAAAATAATATAAGTACTTAAGAGAATTCATTTGTTTATTCTTTAAAGCATGTGGTCTAAAATGAAATGGAATATCAATTTTATTAGTGCATGCCAATGCCAAATTACATCCCTAATGTAAAGAGAATGACTCTAGATACTTCTCTATAATCAGTGACTATGAGGAAATATTAATGGAAGAAGGGAGTCTTGTAACCCTTATTGTCTTATACCATGTGTCTATCAACCAACACCATGGAATAAAAAATTGATTCTTACGACCATTGTGTCTAAACACTACACAACTTACCATGATATTATATGGTGTTTAAATTAATTCTACGATCTAATAAATATTTTCACCACAATCCCACAGCTCTTTAGGTTCAGTCATTTGTTTAATAAATTCTTGTTTTTTCTCACTAGAAACATTGTGATTGATCTCTTTCTCCAACATATCTCTGATGTACATTAACAAAAATATTATGAGATTTTGGAAAATAATATTCAAAAGAGTAAAATGGTCACATGATATATTTGATGACATTTTTTTGAAATAGGATTAATTTTGGAGCATAATCTACACCATCTCGGGGGAACTCATTTATTAGGTCTATGTCGCGAATGTATGTACAATGGAAAAATGAAATTATAAAACAATATACCGAACATAGATGAAACTAGAAAAAAATATAATAAAAATTTATATTATCATGATGAAATAAAAATATGACTCACACATCTCAACCCTCGTGGTGTATTGACTCCAATCTCAGAAAGAAGAGGCTGAACACATACCACTTTTGTACTAACAGTTATATCTCTCATTCACCAAACTGCCAAAGAAAAGGACTACCAATGTTCAACAACCTATGATTCCATTTTCAATGTACTGAAATGTATAATGGAAAAATTTAGAACATATTATTATATAAAACATACTCAAAATGTGTTTGTGATCCCTACGGGTTGTTGAGTAGAACCGAATAATCAAACAAATTATATAGGGAACAATTTCACTCATCATGAAGAAAAAATATTAAATATATATTCAAATAATACAACAGCACAAATGATAAATATAATCCGTACTAGAAAAACAATAGAAACCAAACAAATCAATATAAGAAAAAATATCCTAGTATAATCATAACAATAAAGAACTACCAAAAAAGGATGATCAACTAATCAATGTGATAGGGTGGGAGGAGTCCCATTATCTAACCAATAGCTAACAATCGTAGATAACTTAATTCATTGATAGATCACTATGATGCTTTGAATTTATATGAATTCAATGAAATTAGGATGTAAATGCACCACTAAAAAAGTGCATATGGTTATAGATACAATTATCAGTAGTGTCTCAACCATTTGTTCAATATCAAGTCATTGTAAATCAATCCAACCATTCTAATCTTTATGTAAAACCATGCATCATAACATTTTAACTGTTTTTATATGAAAATAATAAAAGCTATAATTTCACTTTTTTATAAATTTCCTAATAAATATATCATAAAATTCCATTTCATTTACTAAAAAAATTCTTCGAAATTATAAAAAACTATGTTAACTAACATTGGATAGATAGAAATCCACCTACCTCAAAAAATCGGGTCGCACAACCCCAAAAAATGGTCAAAAAACAAGAACACACAAATAAATAAAAATGACATATATTTAATCGTTACATATTGAAATTGGTCCAATTTAATAAAGGGATGAAATGAAGAGAAAATTACACATACCACAAAAACAAAGTGCTGCTAAAACCCAACCAACAATGTAAAAGACCTTCAGAATATGATATGATGACATATCTAAAATGAATCAAGAAAAAATACCACAACATGGAAATAGATCTAAAAATTTAACACAAAATTAATATTGTAATCAAAGAAGCGTTAAAGAATAATGGATCACTCACTGGGAGAGACGAAAACCAATCAACATGGTTATCCAATGCTGAGAAAATCAATAATAATTGATATGAGGCTCCAAAAATAATTGAATAATACTTTAAAGTCATGATCCATTGGAGTTTTGGATTAGTGGAACAAAACATTACCCATACAATTCTCTAAATCCATGTTCATGACATTTAACATGGAATGTAATTCCGTAAAACATCATGTAATCCTCATAAATTAGATATTCCAAAATCCAATACAAATTTTATTAAAAACAAATACCATTACATTACATGACATGAAATCAGTACATGATGTGTGATCACCTCACGTTGTGTGCCAGTTTCGTGATATCCACCATGAAAAACATACACATCATGTACTCAAATTACATGGGGAGAATTCTCCTTTAGAATTCAATAAAAAAATATTCTAACATGATAATATAAATCATCATAGGAGTTATATGGAATCATTTATAACCCCATAAAACCATTAAATAACACATTTCCCAATATCATTAATTCATAAAATCGTACATCCTAAATCATTTAGTAATCACACCCATAATTACCTTCTATCCTCATGATTTCCATGATACACCAAATTAAAGTTGAAATCACGAAATGATAATGGAATTTCCTAAATGTGGGTAATAGGATGATAATTTACACTATTTTTGGGAATGTATAAACTCCCATGTACACTATTTGATGGATTTGGATATAATCATGTTTACCATATGAACTCATAAAACCAAAATCATTACCTAATAAATTGTATTTCTATAAATGACATAATCATGACATAAAAATAATTAATTTATATGTAATCCACACAATAATAAAAAAAATATCATTCCATCATAATTTAACCTATTAAAGAATATAGGTTACCTTAATATTTCATTTTCGTAATACTAAACATACATTAAAATTAATATGTAAAAAATAAGTGGATCATATAACTGTTGTTACATGATTTTAAATATATTATTTTATCATTAATATAAATTATATTAATATTTGTATGATACGCCTTATTGGAAAACCCCTTATCAATTTTAAATACACTATTAAAAATATAAAAAATTAAAAAAAATTATAGAAAATGTTTTATTTGTAAACATCCATGGAATAATTTAGAGAAAACATGAAATAATTGTGTCATGAGGTATTTTAATTATCTATCTAATTTAACAACAATATAAATGAAACTAATAATTACATGGACTCATTCGTGCCTGTTAAAATGCAAATGGAAACTTACTAATAGTGATGGTTTATTGTTTGTATGGTCGGGTAGATTATTCCATCTATATCATTTAAAATATTGTGGTTGAATAAAATAAATTAATAATATTTTAGTAATTTAATAGTTAACTAACAAAGAAAAAAGTTTCTACAAAATTCAATAATTCATTAACATTTGATATAACATGTACAAGGAATAAAAAAATAAAGGGAAACCCATACAACATTCCAAGATAGCTAAATGAATGAAAAAATATCATACCCATCAATTTTATAATGTATGATTACATTCTCAAGCCACTACTCTTGTAACAAGTATTATACATAAATGTGTAAAAATAATATTCCCCAGTTGTAGTCCAAAACTATATCCAATATATCATCTTATGTACCATGATAGAGAAAGAACTGAGTATAATAAAATAATTGAAGAACACAAACAATAGTTAATAATTCATTATAGTCTATAATATTCAAGCATAACTGTGAGTGGATTGTAAAAAATAAATGAATAAATATAGAGGTGATACTGGTAATACCACAATCTCCATCCTATGACATACAATTTTTAAACATAGTGGTGGAACACTTACATAATGATCAAAAACTAATTCTTGTTATGTGGTTAATGAGTTCTATATTTTAGGATAGCATTTTATACATTAGTTCATTTTGGTGGAAATTTGGAAATGTGCATAAATGGCTCACAATTGAAGCTGATTCGCCTCTATGAAAGACCAACAACCATAATGGAGTCACCATTAGTATGAAAATTTGTCTCTGAATTAAAATGAAAAATCCATAGAAAATAATCCCTATCATGATTAAAATTTGGCCATTTTTTTTAAAAGTCCTATATCATGAATAGTGTCACCATAAGGATGGAAGTTTGGATTTTTTGGGAAAAGACCTAAAACTAGAAATGAGACATAGTTACTGATGAATCTATTATATAATTTAGTCACATACAGATGATTTGTGTTCATAAATTACCAATAATAATTATATATGGATATCTATAAAAAATTTCAACCTATGACATGAGTCATGTGTGCGATGTTTCACAATTTAGCATGAAATACCATCAACCTAACTCACAATTAGATTATGTCACCACTAGGATGAGTCACTGACATAAGAGTCACCATTTAAATTTTGGGACAATTAATTAAAATATTTCTAATGGATATATTTTACAAACTTAAAATTAATGATTATTTTAATTATTTATGATAAACTATTATAGTGTGTATTAAAGGATGTGTAAGTATTTAGTATGAGGAGTAAAAGATATAGATGATTTTACTCAAATAGATACAATTTTATGTTTCAATTATATTAACTAGAAGACTCCCTATACATAAAATGTGATCAAGAAATATATAGAATGATCTAGAAGATTCATGTGATGTGTGAGTGTTACATGAGATATGATACACTGCATTATTTCCTAAACATAAAAGTGATAATTTGAATAATAGTTAATATACATATTCATTCCAATATACATATAATTAAACCTAACCATTATCTATTTTATTTTGTTTTTCTGAGAATAAAATAGATGTATTATCTTTGAATCATTCAATGAGTATCTTGATTTTGATAACATCATATTTAGATTCCCAATATTTTAATTATAACTTTCATACTATTTCTTCAATTTTCCTTTTAATTATTTATTGTTGTGTTCCATTTCCCTTTTATTTGGCACACACTCTACATGTTCTTTAACTGGATGATACATGATATATTTTATAATTGATCTCAATTGTGGATCATGATTATATTTACACAATCTGTTTGTAATTAGTATATTTCCCAGTGGAAAGGATTATGTCTCGTTATGAGGATGAACCTATTTTATTTATTCAAATTTTTTATATTTCATTTGAAATAATTAAACTAAAAATGTTTTAAAATATAAAAAATTATGGCATTCATATTTATTCTTTATTATAGATTATATAATATTTTTAGTATGAAAATTTATTTCAAAATGTAAATTTGTTTTGATATTTTTCAGTAATACTGTTTTAATCATTGATAAATCATATAAAAATATTATAAAATATATAGATATTTTGATTTGATTAACATGAGTATTTTAAATTTTTTGGGGATTTTGAACAAAATCATTTTCAATGAAATTTTTATTCAGTATTCATTTAACCCACTCATGAGATACTCACTTCAATCGACATTTTGGACCAATGTATCCTAATCAAATTAACAATAATTTGTAGTTTTTTTTAAAAAATCATACATTTTGTTCAATTTTAAAATTATGTATTTAAAATGATAACATAAAATAAGGTTATAATATATATAGAACACCTATAATTAATTTCAATATCTATACATAATGTAAAATAAAAATGAAGACACATAGTGAAAGCATGGGTTTTGAAATGTGTTCACTTATAGAAGATAAATATGAATACCGTATGACTCTTTTATATTCATGGTAAGATTATAAAAAAATTATTACAATGAAAACTATAGTGAAATGAATGAACATTACTATGATTTATGTGATAAAGTGTTTAATTGGATATACTATATGAAAATTTCATACTAAAAATGGGATATATTATCTATTTCTTATGAAGGAATAATTATTGAGAACAATATTTGTTTAAATAATTGTATAATGAAATATGATACATTCAATATGAAGAAATATGGGGTAATTTCTGATATGTTTATCTGATTTACTAATACGGGGAACATAATAGGCACCTTTGGAAATCTAGTTTTGTTAAAACATCATATGACGAGAAAACCAAGATGTCTTCCACAATGATTGGGGGGATATTTTTTTCCAAAATATAATCATTTAACATTTTTAAAATTCAAGTAAAAGAATATATAGGTAAGTTGATGATGTATGGGGAGGTGGTTAATTCTATTCAAAACAAGGGTGATAAAATTAAATAGATGTTAGTTGACATCATTCGTATTGTATCTAAAAATAAAAAACAAATAATTACTGTAAGAATGTTCTAGTGATGAGGAATCCCCAAAAAAAGTGATAAGGAAATTAATAATCTATCTAGAAGATTTCATAAATTATTTATAAAGAATAAATTATTCTGAAAACGAGATACATGAGAAATTATGATAATAATGGGAAATTTGATGAACTAATATAAAATATATGATAATTAAAATGATAATAAATGTTATGATTATAAAATTAAATGAAAATTTATGGTAGGATATCCTAATATAACAAACAAAAAAATTATCCTGATGACCATTGAAATTTCAAGAATGATATTTATGTAACCTAAAGTGCCTTTGAATATATCTATTCTGACTTAGACTCAAATCATTAAAATAATTCTAACATATGAAATTTGTGTTTCATGAAAAATATATATGTGGTACCCATTATATTTCCTATACTTAATTATGATAATTCTTGATAAGAAAATTATGATAATATATAAAAAGTATAGAATTTTTAATATTTTAAAATTACTAAAGATACACTTATTGGGATTATATATAAATAAATGATTCTATAGAAACTACATTCTGTTTATGGTATTGTTTGAACACACCAGAGTTTAGATAAATAGAATAATAATCAACTATTGAAAAAAATACTGAACCGAAATTGTAAAATGGAAATCATAATATTTCAATATAGAGATTCTATAATGGAAAATAAAAAACAACTCTAATATTTGTTGAAAAAATTATTCCTAAAAATATTTCAATGTTAATTTACCAACATGGGAAAATATTATTTATTACGTGAAATTTTATTCCTAAATATAATTTTTGAAAGTCAACAAGTAGTTTTCAATTTAGTGGACATTATAATGATTTCATTTCAATTACTTTTTAATCTTCTTAATGGATATACATTAAGAAAGTATTTTTTTCTCAATAATCATATAACTAATGTTTCTAAACTGAACTCAATTTAGGTACTATAATAATTTTTCGTATACTCGTTATTTTTTAGGAAACATGATTTATGAGATCTTATAAAATATATGGAACCTACACAATAGATTTTCTATAAATATAACTTTATATTACTTTAACTTCAACAACATGGTAAAATATTATGGTGGTCATTTTACATTTTATTATCAAATTAAATGAAATATAATAGCAATATTCAAAATTGGTAACTCAAATTTAGTTTTTATTATTAATGTTGATTTATTATGGACTAAAAAATAATTATCTTCGTATCTAACATCTATGTGACAATTTAATATACATAAGTAATTAATATAATTTATTATAATTTTTTAATACTATTAAATATATTTTATGTAGTTATTTATTTTTTTAATATTGGTATACTGGTATTCATGATTATTCAATTTCACAATTTTTTTCTTCCTTATGTTACTTTAATAATGATTGTTTAATTTTGAAGAAGATATAATGCCACTATAATATCAACTTAAATAGAAATCCTAATTGGAATGGGTTAGTCAGGGATCTAACTAGAAATTAATTTTAAAATTATAAAGTCTATAACCCCTTTCAAAAGGTGAAAAAATAAAACATATAAATTATATTAGTGAATGTTTTTAACAAGTCAACCACTTCTGTTGGTTCAAATCAACTTGTTTATAAATTCTATAGTTTATAGTTTAAATCTGATGAACTAAGCATATGTACATGTAGATTATGTTTCTAGGTATAATTAGGTGTCCTTTTTTTCACAAAATAGTTAATATTTCCCATATTTTACCATGTATTTTTAATTAGTTGAAAACCTCTATTGACATAGAAATTAGACCATATGAAGTGACCATGGATGTGGGTTAGGAATTCAATACATTGTATCCTTTTTCTGACAATAAATATTATACCCTAACTTTTATGCTTCTATGTCCTCTTATTAGAATGAAATTATAGAAAGAAGAAATATAAAAATTTTAGCTATATCTTAGAGAATTCTATATGGGTATGAGAAACCATTAATATTTAAGGATCAGTTTATAAAAATCATTCTATTTATTTATTAATGTTTTAGTAAGATAAATCATTAATAATACATTTTGTGATAATTCTAATAATAGAAATGCTAAGGGTAATTACATTATATATTTTTGGTATAAATTTATTTATTCATAATAGTGAGGATTGTCTTAAAAATGTTTCCACCAAAATTGATGATCAAATTCTCATTAGTTATTAAAATTCAGGAAAATCCTAAAGAGTTTTTAATGAATGAACCATGAATATGAGAGAGTTTTTCCATGTTATGTTCAAGGAGATAAAACCAAAATATCATAATATACTTTATAAAATCCTGAATATTAATTTTCTACTATCAACATAAATTCCATAAAATTTTACTATACAATAAAACATATAAAAATTCATTTAGTTTTGAGGTACATCTTGAACCTGAACTAGAACACATTAAAGAAACTTAGGTTACCAACCCTTTTTTATCTTCATATTAGGACACTTAAATACCACCGTTCATATATTGTATTTTTATACATAGTTGGAGGTACAAAACTTGATATTCTAAATAAACAGGGTTTAACATAAATCATTCTTATCACAAAATGGCCATATGAAAACTAGTGATGCAATAAATGATTTATTTATAAAGTATGATAAAGGAAGAATGTAATTAATTTAAAATAATTTTTTTTAATTATTGATAGAATAAAATATTTGTAAAATATTGAAATGTTTGGGTTTTTAAATAATAATTATGAGTTAGGTACAGTAATATGAAACAAGGAATGACTGGTTGCATAAGGGTATAGTCTAGAAGAGGGTACAGACTATGAATAATCCATTGAACGTATAGTATGAAATGAATCCATTAAATTAATTATTGACAATGTTGTGAATATATATTTAAAACTACATCAATTGATATCAAAAGTAAATTGTTGAATAGTTATATTGTTGAGTATTGTTTTTTAGGAAACCCCCATAGGATTTCAAAAACCACCATTTTACAAATAATTATTTTTGTTAATAGATGCATTTTATGGTATTAAATAAATTCTAAGATCGTAGTATGACATTACCTTCACTTTTATTATTTCAAAATAATTTTAAAAAGGTTTTGATTATGATACCAATTTTATAAAAACAATTTCAAAAGTTGTATTAGTTGTTCAAATAATCGTAGATGATATAATCTATGGATCATTGGTTAAATTTTACTGTCTTTTCAAAAATGATTCAAAATAAATTCAAAATGAGATAAATGGATGATGGAAAATTTTTATTTGTTTTGAAAAAAATTTTAAAAAAAATTATGGAATTATTCAAAATGAATGTAAATTTTAAAAATACCTTTATTATAAAACTAGGAGTAGGGTCACTGATATGAATACAACATGTAATATGGATCCTGATGAATCTGGAAAACTAGTGGATCAAACTTTTTATTGATGTATGATTAGTATAATTCCATATTTATCAACTAGCTAAATTAAAATTTCTTTTACTAGTGTATGGGTTCTTATTTTCGAGAAAACCTAAAAGAGTCACACTGTGTTTATATAAAATGAATTTTTTATTAAATCATACATAAAAAAATATAGGATTTTTCAACTCAATAGGAAGAGAATATTCCCTAAAAATTAATTCGAATCTTGATTTTGGTTTTTTCAATTTATATAGTAAAATAATATGTGAAACATGTCTTATTTTGTGTATGTATCATATTTAATGTCGCATTAAGAAAAAATATCATGATAATATTTACATCTAAAACTGAATACATATCTATAGGTAGTTGTTGTGCTCAAATTATGTAGATGAAACAATCTTTTATAGTCTAAAAATTTTAATTTTCAAATGTCTTTATAAATTTTGATAACAAAAGTGCAGTCAATAACTATAAGTTCAATTTACCTAACTATAAAACAAATCATATTTATGTAAAAATAAATTTAATGGGATGTAATTTTCATGTAGGTGATATAACTCTTCAATAAATTTTAACTGATCTTCATGTTGGGGAAATTTATACTAATCCATTGAATAATAAGATAATGGTCTACCTCAAAAAAATAAATAGGAATGAAAAATTTTCATTTTAGATTATTTTTATGGGACCAACTGATGGTGTTTTAACAACCATTGGTATCTTACCAATTATAGAAAATTTAAACACCATTGGATTTTTACTCATCATTGGAGTTTTACCCACTGATGAATAACCTAACCATTAAATAACCCATAAATGGTTTTTTATCCTTCATTGAAAACTGTTATTTATGGGATAAATAGTAGATTTCTAAAGTAATAATATGTTATTTTTTTTGATTTAAAAATACAAAAATACCAAAATGAGACTATTTAGACACTTTTCAAATTTTGATGCGCACTCCCTTGCACATTACTATTGATTCCAGTTGCGACCTTTTCATTCACAAGCATTCACCTTCCCATGACCTCATATTATCTTTATGAGATTATCACAGTGGTCAGAGATAATGGAAAAATATTTATTTCACTAGATGAATTACATTATTCTAAGGAAAATAGAGAGTCATGTTGTCAAGATATAGAGATACATACCACACGCCTCTTGAAATAGATTTTTTACCTAAAAAGGATTTTCTTGATGATAGATTTTTATCTTGAAAGACATCAGTTCATATAGAAATACTAGATCTGGGTTGAGTAGAGTGGCCTTCTACTAAATAAAGGCCTTTATATCATAGTTTAGTTCATCAATTCTATCAATATATTGATTTTATCAATGAGGTAGATTAATGTTAATGTATAAGTTGAATAAAATGATGAAACTTTGTTTCCTTTTCTTGATAATATGCCATAAATGAATATCAATTTATTTTTTAATTTATTCTATAATTTTTAATAGAAATGTGATTTCACCATAATTAGGTATCATTATTTATATCTTTTATATATTTCTAATAGAAGAGAAAATATTAATTCTTTCAGATAATTAATGGTTTATATGATTGAGATAATAGTGATGATGGTTTAGAAAATTAAAGGATAGATGATCATGATATGCTATAGGTGGTCATTTATTCTCAAGGATTTTCAATTTATTCTAGTTTAGAGGAAATTATTAGACTATTTAAATATGGCAATAGATCTTTTATATATGATATATATTCATATTTTGAGGGTTAGTAATATCTATGTATTTTTACTTAGCATTTTTACCCAACTATCACTGATCATGCTATGCATGATGTGGGCGAATTTGTTGGGCCAAAAAAATGTGTAGATAGTATATAAGATGATGGATACTGATCCAGTAGTTATTGAGACTTATGTTATGTCATCTATGTTGGATGTCATATCCATTGTGAAATGGAAAATATATCATGGTTATGGAATACATTGTTTGGAATTAACTGAATCTGATGATGACATAACATCTATTCCAAATTTAATATAGTTGGATCCTATGGGATCAATGGTCAATCAGATAAATACTACTTGGGACATTTAATGATTATGTATTTGATATTAATGTTATATTGGATTACGAATATGATTCTTCAATTAATAGTGTTCATTCACCCTTTCATACACTTTTTTTGCATGTATTCCTATTGTTATTGTACCAAAAGATGAATTAGTATTATTTAGGGAAGGTATTGGTTTTAATTTTGACTGGATTATGAAGAGTGATCCTATTTTGGCCACTATGATTAGTGAGAATGATGTAATATTCATTTTAGGTATTGTGATCTATCATATCACCCTCCAAATTATGCATTCTCTTATAGATAAATGTATATTCAATAGGAATTTACATAATTTGAAGGATGCCTTGAGGTCTATATGGATAAAATAAGAACATTTTTTGTATATTATATTTATGATTATTGTGTAGGGTAGGGAACATATCATCCATGGATTATTCTTCATATCTTTAACTTCCTCAATTAAATTATTTTTTGACATGATTAGTGGTTAGTGAAGGATATTGAGATGTTAAATGAATTTTCATATATCCATCATGAAAATTTGAGACAATACCACCATAATAGTGGTAATGTTTACATGATAGTCCTGGAGTTCCTAAATGATGTCAGAGTTGATGGGGAAATTATTAAATTAGAAATAATATATCATATTTTTGGATTTATACTAAGAATGAGGTCAACTATCATTTTTTGTTCCTTTCTTTGAACCGTAGGATTCAACTAATTACACAAAAAATAACTGATATGGCCAATCAGATGAATGGGATGACTGTAGTTCTATATTTTTTTATATATAAGAAAAACATATTTTTGAGTGCAATGGAAAGATGAGGAATTATCATAAAAGACTAAATAAATAGGATAAATCCATTTCATGATGGTTCTATCAACATATAAGTGGATAAATATTTCATTATATTTATTTTTCCATGTCCCTAATATAGCCTAAAATCGATATATATTTATAAATGTTATTACCTATGATCCCAACTCACATTTATAAGCTTGGTTTCATCCTATTTTCAGGAAGCCCAAATATACCCTCTAGTATCTCAAGACTTTTATTATGACAGATCCTTCTTCTAAAATGTTATCCCTACTACTACCTCTAATTTTTTATAAGCCAATAATGATCTTCCATATCCATATTACAATGGAAGGGGAATGTAATATTTTATCCAAATTACTATGATTAGAAGAGTTAATTTTAGACGTTAAGTATTTCCAAGGTATTTTTGTATTATATCCCCTTGAATCTATTTTTGGATACACTTAAATTACAATGGAAATTGATATTTTCTTCTACTTTATCCTTTATATCACATCATTTAATATTTTAATTTTCAGTTTTTTCTAATTACCTATTTCTATAAATGAATTAGGAATTTTTAGTGAGTATAATAAATCATTAATTTCTTATAGTGATTTTATTCTTGGAATGCCATCATTATCCTTTGAAAATATCAGTCATGTTTTTTATATATTCCATGCATATAAAAATGAATGAGTTTTTTTATTTATTTGATAACATATGTAGTAACTATATCTAATACTATTTTTTAGTTTTTGTATTTCATGAGTGGTAAAGGATCCCAATAATCCAACATCATGTTGAGTTGAAAAATCTGGGTTGGAGCGAATCTCTGTTGGTAGTGATGACATAAGCATGACACATGTTTGGGGACAAATGAATTATGATTTAGACCTGATTCTACACTGGGGCATTGATATATGATATGGGATTTATTCTCACTCAGCCTTTAGGTGATGTATTTAATAAATATGTCTTGATAGTGAGTTATCCATTATGGGGATATAGCATAAAGTTTCGGTATGTGTGTGTGGTGTGTGGTGTGTCTGTGATTAATGTAATTCCTCCCCAAAAAACCTAATATATAAATATAAATATATATGATACCATTTTATAATAAAAAAATTATATTATATTTAGTTAAATTTCTTCATTTGATACCATTTTCATTAATTATGTGTATTTACATTTTTTGGTATTGTTTGTTTTTCATAACATCTGTTTTGATTTAATATCATTGATATCATTTTATTTTTTTTAAACATCAATATATTTTAAATCTTTTAAGATGATTTATTTGAAAACAAAACTTAATCTATTCATGGATCATATAATTCAATGAATATTTATCATAATAATAGGAGATAATATTGAACACTTTTTTATGATCACATAATCATATTTATAATGTTATAAATGTGTTATTTGTATTATGAAATAATTTTATACTATAAAGGATTATGGTAAAAATATTTCTATATACAGAAATGAAACACCATTGAAGATGAGTCACTTATAGGAATGAACTCCTATATAAATGAGTCATCTTCATGATGTAAATTTGGATATGTTTTAAAATGAACTAACTCTAGGAAGACATCTCTAGGAGGATGGAAATCTGGATTTGTATAAAATAATACCAACCTCTAGAATGGAGACATTGTTAGAAATAAAATTTTGTTATGCATAGAAAAGACCTACATCCAAACATATGTGACAATCATGATGAAAATTTGGATATATATGGATGTGAATTCTCTTCAGAAAAAATATTCCAATTGAGGATTACACAACTCTAAAACTAAGTCACCACTGGATGATCTACCATCAAGAATTACAAACCATCCTGAAATTTGAAAAATTGTTGAAATGGCCTAATTCTGAGATGATTCACCATTGAGATGAGTAACCATTGATAATGACCTACTATCAGACTGGCTCACCATCAAATTATTTTAACACCATGATTATTTTTACCATATGTCTAACTATCTCTATTCTATGAAATTTTTATTATATATTTTTAATTTATATAATATCAAATTGAAGGACGAGTATTATTTTAATGATAGTTCATATGCTATTATAGCGAGTACTAAAGATTGTGATAAAATTCAGTATGCAGAAAAAAATTATCCTTGTGATTATTCTTCAAACAGATACTGCCACATGGTTTTGTTTGATTAATAATACAACTCCATGTCGAAAAATGTCATTTATGGCTCTATAGAAAAAAAAAACATAAGAGTTATGTGAAGTAAATTAAATTCTAGATAGAATACACACTGAATCATTACCAGCACATGACTTTGTTAATGTTGAAATAGGCATCACATTGATCCTTTCAAATACAATGAACAACATATTTTACGATGAATTATTTTACTAAATTTTCTTAATAAATTAATAAATCTTATATCCACAATACATAAGAATAGTTTCAATAATTTTAGAACATTTACTGATAAATAATATCATTTATCTATCTATTTTACATTATCCTTCTTTTGGTTGAATTTATATTTTTGAACAGTTTTTGAGTTACACAGTTTATTAAAAACACAATTTTTTTGCTTTATCTAGTAGATACAAGATATTCTCACCATTTTATTTAAATCTCTTTTCCCACAGTATTGTAAATGATGTCCTTGCGTGGCATGTAATTGTTTAATTCCTACAATTATTTCAGAAGAGATCTATGTGTGTCAACAAAAACTAGTTTTCTATTATGTAAGCACTATCTAGGTTGTGGGTCAAGACTATACTTATATAAAATTATTGGAAATAGTTGGTTTCCTTGTTGAGATGATAAGGTCACATTTAAAGACTAAGCCTATTGTATTTATTCCTCTGTTTTTTTATTTTTTTTATTTCAAATAATTAAAATAAAATTTTTTCAAACTATAAAAAACCCACTAAATTTATAGTTAATATTAATTACAATTTATATAAGGTTTTAAATAATTAAATTTGTTTAAAATTTTAATGTAGTTCCCATATTTTTTTAAACAATACATAGTCACTCTTTCAGAAATATTTTAAATATTTATAACATATACCGAGACACTATTTTTCCTGACATACTTATTTAAATAATTTGGTGGATTGAATTTAAATTTGTTTTAAAAGAAATTTTTACTGGGTAATATATTCTACCCCTCTTGGGAAACTCATTATGACCCTATAATAAGTATAATATTTAATTCATATGACCCATCGTTAAACTACTAGGATTACATGAACAATTATAGAAGTAAATATATAAAATGGAGTCTGATCATTCATATGTACCAAATAAATGAAAATACATGGTATATTACATGTAATTAAACATTCATAATGGAAATATACTAATACCAATTATCTAGTCAATGGATATCTCAGGACAGAATGAAATGGAATACATTTTTATAATATGAAGAATAATATATACATTGTGATCAAAAAAATATAGAAGCTGATAGTGGAAGTCTAGTTTTTCATGAGATTGAAAGTTAATTTACAATGCAATGAAATGTAATTCTCAAATTTGAGAAATTGGAAAAATCTAATGGAGATTATGTTGTTTCATTAATATCAATGAATATTTCATAATACATTTTTTTTCAATTGGTATTTAAAAACAGAATCTAATTCTATCATATGGAATGCCTCACTATATAGATGGTCAATATAATTATATAAAAATATTATAGGATTATAAATAAGTATTGAAAAAAGTTACCCATATCATGTATTTTAGTTAAATAATTCCCTAACCATATAGGTTCCTCCCATAGTTTCTCCAAGGGTATTAATTAAATGTAAATTTAGATTAATCTATTTCATTTTAAGAATATCATTAAAATATTAACTATATATATGGAATATATGTTTTCTAAAGGGGTGGTTTCATTATTTAGCGGAAGTATATGTTATAGATTTACTAATTGGTAATCCAAGAACACCTTATTTGTTATTTTGGTTTCAGAAAAGTGATTTTATCATTAGAGTTAAAATGATATCTTCATATGGTGTGGTATGAGATGAATTTTTTATTCCATATATTTCTAAGGGGATATTTTATTACATTATAGTCATAAATTGTCTTATAAGTTAGTAGAATTATATGTTTCAATGGGAAGACTCATAATTACTAGAATACAACACAATTAAAATTTCTATAAATATCTATTAATATAGTTACATGATACATGCCACCTAGCGTAGCCTTTAAAAGCATCACTCATACAATATGGTCATTTTTTCACGATTGAATGGATAAAAATCATGAACCATAATGAATCCGAAAAAATATGTTCTATGAAACCAAATTAATGTATTATATGAGTATGAAAAATAAAAAAAACCAAAAATATTAAATGAGGAAAAATTAACAAGGTATTTTTATCAAAATTTTTTCTGTTTCATTTTTCCTTGAAATAGATTACAGACCCATAAGAGGAATAGTGGATGTGGATGGAAAATTTTTGGGTTCAACAAGATCAATAAATAATAAAAAAACTCGGTATAACAATATAAAGACATTAAGGAAAATAGTAATTTTATATTATTTATTGAGAATCTGGATTTGGTTAAACATTTAGGATGACCATAGTGAAATTTAATATGAAAATCATCTTAATAAACAAAAATTCATACATTTAAAATTCATGTTTTGAAAATCCATTCAATAACCATGATGATTGTTATGTATATATATCGGAAAATATATTTGTTCTTAGGTCCCCTAACATTCCATACATAAATTGCGTACCATAAAAAAATAAGGTCTAATGTTTTTTTCAGGTATAGCACTTAAAATGGGATATTTGTCGCCCCATGATATTTTCCTTATCCACGTTGATTTAAAATTTTGATGCCCTTGAGACTTGTTCAGGATTTTGGGCCACCACTTTGGCATCCAACCACATCTAACATCAACATATTATAGTGCTCATCTTATAAAAATGTTATTTCACAAAATGTTTTTATATGGGTTTAAAAAAAATTAATTCTCAATGTTCCAGTAAAATTTAATTTGAGAAATAAAACATGATATTTTTACTATTATGGAGGCAAAATTGGATTATTTTGTGTACATTAAAATATGATCCCATTTATGATTTCTGAAAAAAATTAAGAAGTATATTATCCAGAAAATAGAAATCCATTTATATGTTTTAAATATATTTTAAAATGGGTAATAATAAAATTATTCGATAGATAGTTAATTGAAAAACATTAATGGAAAAATTTTTATGAAAACATTCTCATTGTAAAGAAATATTGTTGTAACTAGAGAATGAAATGTTGGTTTTCAATAAAAACAACACTTCAGACTCCTAAGAACAAAAAGATAAAGATACAAAAGAAAACTTTATCGTCTCTAGAAATAATAATTTTACAACAAAATTAATTATATTGTTTATTAATTGATCATATAAATTCATAATAAAAATTTTATGAACAAAAAATTTTCTTAAAAATGAAATTGAAACATTTAGCCCATTACATCATGTTTGTCTTACATAATATGTTCTTTAATACTATGTACAATAAAATAAATATTATTATAATTAAATTATTGGACAATATATAAAAATTATTATATCATTTTTTAACCTTTTTTAATTTTACAATACCCATTTCTTTATAATTGTTTGTCATATTTCTCATTTCTAGGTGGCCATTGGGTGGTTTTTCAAGATTAGTTTCATTTTTATGTTCTGGTGTAGAAAAATTGATCATGTTTCCATCACCTAAAATTAATTATTCATGATATATATACCATATATTGTAATTATATAAATATTTATAATCATTCATAAATTATAGAGATATAAAAATAAACTACACCATTTATAGGGACTTGAATATTTATAAAAATAGTAACGCTGTATTAATTTAGTAACTAAGAGGGGGAAAAATTATAGATAATAAACATAATTAGTCGGTGACGGAATTTGATTCACATCATTATATGGAGGCGGTTGTCGACTATTTTGTAGAAGAAAAGAAGTCATTTCTTATTTGATGGATAATATGTGTAAAAGAAAATAAGATCACATTAATATAATTGTTATATTTTATGAATCATGTTTATTTTTTTATAACATTTGTACTAAATTTTCTAGGAATGTATAAAATTCAAAGAACTCTATTAAAAACTATAACTATTCATTGAGAATTATCTTTCAAAATACAGTAGAAGACATGAATAGATAAAATTATGAACAAAATAGGTACACTATATATTGCTAAAGTATATTAGTTGTATTTTTCCTAGATAATGTCTATAATAAGATCATTTAGTTGTAGGGAAAAGAGATTAGAGGAGGTTTCCTTTTATATGTGTAGGAGAGAACACAATATTAATTTCAAAAAAATTTAAAATAAAATAATTTATTATTATTTACAACTTTATCCAAACTAGCTCATCATAGTTATGTGTTGATATATGGTTAAAACATGTCCATACAATAGTATTTCTATTATTTTATGTTGAAATATCACAATTTTTTAATAGTTAAACCCTCTACTAAGGAAAACAGATTATAAAAATAATTATAGAAACAAAATTGGAAATTTCTATTATTAATTAATACCAAAATTTAAATTTATCTCATGAAATAATTTCGGTCATTCTGAAGAAAATATGGATTTAATTTTATGGAATTATATGAAAATAATTGTAAACAAATAAATTAACTTTTATCTCTAAAAATTCATCGATATTTTGTTCCATAGAAATGAATATTGAAAGATAAAATTTTCAGAAATTTAAATCATATTTCGCAATAAAATAAAATTTATAAGATTATTTTTTATAATATGTAGTAATAAAATTTACATTCAATTAAAAATATTATAACATTGTAAATTATTGAAGGGAAATTGATGAATTCTCTAAAATTGTCACTTTACAACAATTCACTCTAAAATTCATCTTTATATAGAACTAAAAAATAATTAATTTTAATGTAAAATTTATTTTCTAATATATAAAATGATATATTTTTTATAAAATAATTTTTATAATATTGTTACAAAATAATTACTATCTACATGAAATAAAATTAATAATAACCATATTTGATGAAGACACATTTTTTATGAGTATGAAATGTTTACAATAATTTCGATACTTATATATTTTGAATTAATCAGTATATATTTATATTAAAAAATGGATTTATAAATTTAAAAAATATTATTCATACTCATACATGGAATTCTATAGCTATGTTATAATGATTTACTCCTTCACAGTTTAATGAGACTCGATTTTGCTTCTAAAAAAAGCTATATAATACATCATCTTCATAACAAAATAATATATATATTTAATCAAAACAAGTTACATTCATAATGAATAGTATATTATTTGGTATCCTTATGGTTTATTTTATAATACTTATTCATACACAAATTTCTTAATATTTTACATATAATTTGGTTTCTTAACTCATGATTTATATATCATGATTCCAAAAAATTTTCTCATATTTTATGTTTATTCATTTTGGAAAATAGATTTTCGTGTCATGACATATATAAAATAATTAATTTTACTTTTCCTAAGAGTAATTTATTACCATGGTTTTTTTTATTTCTAAAATTACTATGGATTATCCCATGTCAAAAATATAATATGTTTTCTATTTCTATGACCACGACCTCACCTCTTAATTTAATCTGTTAAATACGTTATAAAGATATGTATGACATCTATATTTTAAAATGGGAGCCTTGAGTATACCTATTATAAAGAAATAATGTTATCTTTTGATTTTTATGAAACAAATCGCCATTATAGAAAACATTTTAGTTAGCTGGTTGTCTGAATTATTTTGAGTTGCATTATCTAAATCATTAAATTGTTGTATAAGTTATGTTTTATTTAGGTTGGTTTATTTCAGTTTTTAATAAAGGAGAGATTAATTATTTTGAAAATATATTTATCCATTCATGTTATTCTTTTAGTAATGTTTTGGATTAGATTAGTTAATATCCCTAGAAACCCAATAGATAAGTCTAATGTAAATTATTATATATTGGATCACATAATTTTTTAAAAAAAACTATATATTAGTTTGTTCTCTGAGAATATTCATCCCATTCTCATTACATGAGCTTGTATTATGCTTTGACATAGATGTTGTTTTGGTTAATGACCCATAAAATAATTTATTGGTTATTAACTCAGTCCTCACCTTGTACAAGATAAAGTGATCTAAAAAGGCCTAGTTTTCCTCTCCTTGTGGATATACTTGTGTTAATCCAAATTCTTTTAATGTACCATTATGGATGATTTTTATACCTAACCAGTAGGTTTATGGTCATAGATAACATCAATTTAAACCTATATTTTTACATTTTTTATATTAGAATTTAGGAATTATTTTTTCAGTGATTATTATTATTTTTATTTACATTTAATAATATCTCATTCCAAAAATATATTTTTTTAATGAAATTAAAAGAACCTAAAGGAAGAAAGTCAATAATAGTTGTACAATAAATGTTGATGAAAGAAAATGTTATGATCTATTTTGTAATTATGTTGTGGATAGGGTGAATCTATTATTTATTAATTTAATATTTTAAAAACTACAAAATAATATAAATTTCCATTAATTTTGTTATAAACATAATGAAAACTAGAACACAATCATAATATGAAGAAATATAATAATTTAAATGTTTTAATAATCAATATGATTACATAGTCTATGTTATGCATTGGAAATAATCCCATGCCAGAAAATACTCCTAATATATACTTTATCATGGATATAAAAATCAAGGGTTAGAATTTTAGATGCATTTACTTATAATCATGAAAAGTTTTATGCACTGTTTATACCAATCAATGAAGTAAAAATTATTTTGAAAACATGAATTAGAACTATTTAATAGTATAATTCAATTTTCCATCAATCAAGTTCATTTATTTAATAAAAATTTATCTTCGTAGACATAATTATTATATAATTTATTTCCCAACAATAGGAAAAACAACCACCTTAGTTTTCTATATAAAAATTCAATCTGATTACAGGTTCATTTGATTTCTCCATCTCATGTACCATTTTGAAATCATAATCTGGTGCATCCTAAAAACATATACCAATTTCTTTTTATTTATTTGGAAACTCATGGTAATATACAGTGTGTTTTATTTTTCTAATACGATTCATTTCTTGTTGTTTATTTGATTCATAGTACATTTTTTTTTAAATTAACTATTCTAATCTAGATATTTGAATGATTTCTAGAAACTATCTTATTGAGCCCTATTGATAGAAACCACTCTCATGAAATGGATTTTCTAATATTTCTACACAAAAACAATACAACTTAACCTAAACATTTCTTTTGACTCAAATTTTTTATTCATATTAAATTTATCCTTACAATATGTATAAACACCTCATTTATATAATATTTCCGGAAATAGAATGTGAAAAACATGAATTTGTTTTCCTTGTTAATAAAAACTGTAATTTTTAATTTCCCTCTAAAATAAATTTCACTAACAACCTATAAATAATACTACTATATTCATTAATATTCTTGTATATGTGACTGAATTCACATTCCCCTAACCTCAAAAAGCTCAACATTAAAAAAGATCATACAAATTTCATAAAACTCACAATGAATCATGATTTTTTTATCATTAAACAATCATATCAATATCATCACATTTTACCTCCTATTGAAATAAATATAGATTAAATAAAACCAATAAAATTTATACCTAATATTAATCATGTACAAGCATGATGAAAAATAATAATCTCCAGATAATTCAATATATTTTATTCAAATACATAAATAAAACATTTTATAAAACATTTTTTACACATTCCCAATATCAAATGAAAGAATCAAAAAACTAAAAAAATTAACCCCAAATTAAATCCTTAAACTGATTATATTTACATATGAATATTAAAAAATTTACATCAATAAATAAATTATATCTGATGAATCAGATACTTATACCCAATTTTTTGTTTTTTTGATAGATGCAGTATGATTTGATTTTTCTCATGACATAAAAGAGTTCATTTGAAAATCGTCATCGGATAGATATCCACCCAAATATTATTTATATTATAAAATCATTAATAATCAACATAACACCCTTATCTGAAAAAAATAAAAAAAATTCATAAAAAAAGTATCTTTTTATATATTCCTTAGTTGAATAATATCTATAAGGAGATCTCTATAAAACATCAGTGTATGCACATTTTTTCATAAAATAACATCTCCCCTTTATAATAATTAATAGACCACGAGATATAATACAAATAATTATTTTGTAATAATTTATAATATCATATATTCATCATTTTTATTTATAAAACACTCTACCCAATTATCCATGTAAACGTGATAAAATAAAAATTTTAAACAAAACTTATTATGAAGAACCCAATCCTAAATCTCTCATCTCATTAGATTTATACGAATAAATCAATGTGATCAAATGCATATATTAAATATTTTTATAATGCTCTGTAAATAAAATATTCATAATTTCAAGGGGGAAAAAATAAAATCTTAATATTTAAACATAAGATGCATAAATAACAATTATGATATACTCATCCATCACTAAAAACACGTCAAAATAACATGGTATGGACTATCTCCCCCATTGTATTTTATTATTGAAAATAAAAAATAAAAAATCCTTAAAAATAAATAAATGGATATTTTATCCATCAACTATAATCCTTCTTGAAAAAAATCATTGTACATAATAACAATAACTGTAAAATAATTCATTATTTTTCTATATGTACTGAAATTATGAACATATTTTAACACATCAAGTGAATATTCTCCCATCACTAGAAACATCAACTTGTATTGAAAAAAATTCATATAACTATTTCATAAAATTAATAAAATAGGTCACACATACAAAAATAAAATTTTCACAATTAAAAACTCCCCTAAAAGTCATGATTTTTCATGAAAGGTAAAACACATACTAATGGATTGGTTTTTTTTATATCAATATTCTCCCATTTGATAAAACTATCCAATGAAATGATGGAGAGGAAATATTTAACACATAGTGTATCCTTTAAAAGAGTAAAGATTAACATACACTGTGAACATAAACATATAATTTTCTTACATAAAAAATGGTATTGTGATGATTTTTGAAACATTAATCATTTTTTTGAATAAACACCAGGATCAGTTAATTATTCTATAATTTTTCTTTGATAAAGTGGCAATTTATATCATTTTTATTTTAATGAGATTTTTTAAATTAATTTTTACTAAAATATTTATACAATTTATTATCACAACCATATAGAAGTGACTAATTCGTATGAAAAAAAAAATAATCCCATTATATATTCATCAACAATAGTTGGGTCACAACATGAAATATATAAACAAAATAATATGTATTTTTAATAATTTTCAATGAATTAATATTTAATTTTATTCTATATAATAGATATTTAAAAAAAAAATTATAAATAATTAATGGTTGTAAAAAAATTATGAATTTTGTTTTTCTTCTCCCATAAACAAAAAGGGTTCATTTTGATTTATAAAATTATTACACCTCATTAAATTCATTAAAATTATTTAAAATCAATAAATAACTTATAACCTTCTTATAAAAAAGCTAATAATGATCCAAATTTAATTTTCCATTGGTAATATTTAGATATTCAAAATCAAAGGCCTTTTCAATTTATTATTCATTATTCTAGGGTAGGTTTGGATATTTTTTGTGTAAAAATTGTTGTGAATATATCATGTATATAAATCCAATTACAATATATCTATTCTGATCACATGTTTCAAAAATATAAATTTTTTGAATCCATTAAAAATATTAATATTTACATTCTCATGTTGTCTATTTTATGTGGGTTCACTTCCCAAAAAATAGTGCCTATGGTTTCTCCTAAATAAACAACAATGTTGATGAATAAGGCTACACATATTTCTTATAGTACCAAAATCCCTGAAAAATGTATTAGTAATCATAAAATAAATATACCCATGTGTATAATTTATACTTCATAGAGTGTCAAAAATTAATTTCATCAACATTATTACCTTCAAAATTTGTAATTTCTTATATACTAATTTTTATGTTACCTACTAATATATTATTTGAAAATTAGTATCATCTCAAAATAATTAGAATCTTATGTTTTGGGTCATTTTACTGAAAAATAAGATAAAAATGAATGCTAAATTTATTATAGCCTTTTAATTATTCTATATAAAATGTCTTAATCTATTTATCTACTATATAATAACCTTCAATCATATTCCCATCCATTGAGGGAGTTTTTTTGATCCTTTTCTACTCACACTTATGAGAAGGATCAAAATCGTCATTTATTGAATTTTTTAATTTTTAATTCCATAATAAGTTTATGTATATTATTATAAAAAATAATCTATGTATTCATCCCTCAATTATTACTTTTATTTATAAATTATGTCATTTTTCTTCTGTTCATCAATATTCATCTTTATATCATCAAACTCTCTAATTAAATTGGATGGTTATTCAAATAAATAATATTGATTGTTTGATTAAATGACTCCGATCATTTAATTTATAGTATCCCTTTTAATTATTTTATTCCTAGCATGGAATATTCTACAATAAAATTATAGTATATAGTCTATATTAATTTACACATATTCATCATTTTTATAAATAATACATTTGTCATAGGTTGATTTTTCATCAATCTAGTTTTCAATTAGACATGAATATTAATATCAACACTATAATAGTCATCATATTTTTCTCTATGTTACTATTCCTAGGACATTGTCATATAATTTACCATTATGTATTTAGTGAATTTATTAATCACAATATATCTATTTTTAGACATAATTTATTATACATTGAGAACATTTATCTATATTATATTATTGGACTTATTTAATGAAATTAACAAATTAAAAATTATTTTGTCATTATATCATTTCATAATCTCATTTAATAAATGATGAGAGTGAAATGACGAACATACATAAAAATTGTTTTAGGATATCTATTTTTAAAGTAATGAAACTTTGGCATGAAATTTACTGTGAATAATTCAAAAAATATTTTTAGAAATTGTTGATTCATTAAATTTTTGGAAAAATATATTTAATAATGAATAAAATTCCATTGAACCTTGTAATGATGATACTATCAACATAATAACCACCATAACTAAGATATTATCACTTGATTCCCCTACTTTATAGGTTTTTTTATTTTAAATTCCTTCATGGATGATTTTAATGTTCTATTCATGCCATTATCAATTAAAACTCTATTAAATCTAAAATCATCATGTTCATAGATTGAGTAATGTAATGAAATTTTGTCTTAATCATGATACTAAAAAAATTCTTATTGATTTATATTTTGGGAAATCCCCCCATACTAGGATAGAAGCCATATATACCTACCTCACAAAAATCATAGAAAATGTAAATAATATAATGTTAAATTATAACGTTATATATATTTGATAGTTAGTTCTATCCAAAATCAAGAATCATTTTATGATTCAAATAATGTTTATGATATATGGATGCTTTTATTTTTTATAATCATTAATAATGAGTGTATAATGGGAACCACCACACAAATACAACATAAAAGGATAATAGAACGATTTTTGTGATCATAGAGTGGTGGAGTGGGTGAATCAATAATCATTTCTATTAATATATTATATCCTATGAAACAATAATAAATTCATATTAAAGGGTTTTAACTTTCCTAAAATAATAAGAACACTACCATATTCCATAGGATCAAAATTATTAAAAATATTCACTATAATAATAGAGAAATTTTTCCATATATTGTATTTGAAATAACAAAATTCATGAAATTTACACTTTAAAATTATCCTTTATCATGGATTCAACAGTTGTTGAATATCCCCATGATTTAATATCACTATATTAAATCAAAATTATATGTGACCTCCACACAAATAAAATATATAAGAATTATTTTCATAAAAACTTTGAGAAATATTCAATGATATGATTCATTATGTTGTCACATTGATTCATGTACTTATTCATACAATATATTTATGAATGTACATATTATTTATTTCTAATCCCATTTATAGTAAAATATTTCCTTATTGGAATTATTTTCAAATGTTCATTCTTATGTCTTATTTTATTGTCATATATATCTATGTTTTCATCAAGAGAACACTGTACAGTGCCTCATAAAATTCAACACCACTTTCTTATGATTTATATATCTATTCAACATTACATAATATAATTTAGATTAAAGGTATATTAAATCATTTTTTTAGATACCAATAGATCCATCCTCAAATAATTTGATAGATACTTTTTTCCTTATGTTCATTAGATTATTTTTACACACATTCTGTCTAGTCCCCACTAATGGAAAACACTATATAGAAATCATGTTCCCCGTTTTATTTCAAATTTATTTCCATATAATTATTTTCCATCTAATATTATATTAGTAAAATAAATACATGAATATTAAATTCATCATAGTGTGTATGAACAATGCATTTATATAATTTCACTTAAATTAGAAAATTCAAAATCACAAATTTAATTTCCATCCAAATGAAAATTCATATTTTTCATCTCATACTAATTTTTTTCAATTTTATTCTCATGAAATTTTGATTAGTTAAAAGGATAAATTATATTCTCACACTATATGGAAAACAACACTAGGAATCGACCCCATGACCAGATCCCCAAACCCTTTCCCCTTGCCACCCCAGCTACATGTGAGGGGCCCAGAACATTTAGCTTATTTTGGAATAGTATTGACACCAATTAATTAACCCAAACATCATGAACCTCATTTTTTAATGAATTTAATTAATATATATTAGTACTGTTAAACATAATTTTAATTCAAGATTTTATTAAATTGAATGACAATATTTGTTCTAACATCCCTGACCCGAGGGCCACTAAACGGTGCCCTGAGTCGGGTGGTTACATGACCTCAAGAGCACCTCCCCGTAAGCTAGAAGTTTCTGACTAGCATATATGGTATAAGTAGTCACGTGGGAGACTATACTACCTTATAATAGATTAATCCCCAGTAGTAAAAATATATTTAGTGGAAACTATATTAAACAAAAAATAAAATGCATAAATAAAACAATTGTGAATCGAGTATGACACAACCAATAGAAGGTATGTCATTCCATGATACAGTACAAAGTGAAAAAAAACCAAAATGAAGACAAACAACACATTCCTCATAATATTCATGGAACTAAGACCTGAAACACAACCAATATCTTCCTGAATCATGACTCAATTCCCAATCACTTGACCTTTTCCATTCTCTTGACCTACAACCATGAAATCTACCTGCGTAACCAAAAGATACTAGAGAAGGGTGTGAGTACAACTCTGTAGTGCACCACCTATGGTGTCTACAAAATATCTATCTCATATATAGAGAATAAAATGGTAAAAAAACTAGTAATGGAAACAAAATATAATTCCAAGCTTAATTATGTTCTTTTAGTTAACTAGTCAAATAACATAGTCATTCCAATATACATTATTTATCAATTCACTCTTTATATGTGTTCAATATATTAGGCGATATCAATATTCAAAACAAGAGAGAATTAAGCATGTCATATCTCACTAGGCATCATATCATGACACTTTCTAGTATCCTCACCTTAAAGCCTCAGTTTGAGTGGATGAGAACATTAGTGGAGTGAAACTCTTTCTCCTTCCCTAACCCATGCATTTAATGGGTGGAGTTTTTAACCACCGTCAAAATAGGACCCGTGGGCATAGAAACAAAAATCTATACCCCACACTACTAAGCCATTTCAATATGCTTTATTTAACATTCATCACATTCTATCATAATTCACAACCATGAAAAGTTAATTTGATTAGAAACATAAAAACAATTTCAATGAATGTGATTCAAAATTATTCCATACTCCATTAACACAATCTCCATTTCTAAACAACACCATGCATCCCCATTTCCCATTTCCCATGCCCGTATCACAAAAAATAATTATGTAAAAAGAAAATCCATTAGCATTACCCCTTATCTTATATAACCCCTTTTTAATCAAACCAAAAACCCAAATAGGACACCTCCCAACCAAGGTGTGTTAATATAACACCCATTCACATATATCTAGGATACTATCATATTCACCCTAGGCTCTATGTTCCCTAACAGTGACCCTATATTTTCCTAACTAAAATATATGTCCGGAAATATGGGTACACCCAATGTGTGTCCATAACATAGGTCAGATATTCTTCTATGGATCTCATGTTAATCATGAGGGTTCCATTAGGTTGTCTTGGCATCCTTACCATCACATCAATATAATGGAATGATTAACTCCTCAAAAGAGGGTAATAATCAAAACCTTACATGCATAAATCTATATATAACTAAAGCTATATAACATGTAAAACACCCAACCTAAATCCGTTGATGAATACCCAATATTCCAAGTACTTTGATCCCGATCTAAAACCCTATTGAATACTCAATCTATATCTCACCAAAAAGGACAGGTTTGAGAGCATTAGTTGTAAGTATCCAAAAATACAAGACCTAAACTAGAAAAGAGTTAGTAGAAGAGTATTAGACTCACCAAGATATTAGATTCACATCAAACAACACTCCAAATAGTCAAGAATCAAAGGATATCAATATTTTGAAGCTCTTGGTCCCTTTGGTTTGTTCCTAGGGATGCAAGAGTGTAGGATGAGGAAAATCCAAAGGGCACATAAATAACCTGGAGTGTAATTTTTTAAAAATTTTAAATGATTATGGTCCACATAGTTTACCCTCCATGTTTTCTAAATATTGTGAAAACTATGAGGATGCCACTATCGGAAATACCACCTTCTGTATTGTTACCTAGGGTTTTATTCATGGATAGCACTAACTGTTCACATACTATGACCAAGAAAAGCACTTTCCCCCCTTTTTCATGTCCAAAACCCCCTGAACACCCCAGATACTATTTAAAGGATTATTTAAGATAATTATTTACTAAAATAATGGGTTTAAATAGAAAATAATGTTGAAAAAACCTTACAGAGAAGTATGGGATCTTACAACATCCCCACCTTTAAACGACTTGTCCTCTGTCCAATCTTTTGAGTATCACATAGATTATAAGAATAGAGTTTGGGCAACCAGGCATGTATATCCTATTATCGCTCCCATGTTTGCTCTTAAACATTTTATATTCTTCCACAACACATGGTCCAAAGGCAAAACCATGCCTCTCAAAACATTCTCACTGCGGTCCATGACAGAAACCAAATTCTCCTTGGTGGACACATCAATATCAAGTTCAACATCATCAATATCTAAAACATGAGATGGGTTAGGTTGATATTATCAATTATGTGAAACATGAAACAAACCATCCATCCCACTATACGACTATGTAATAGCTAAGTAGTATGACACTGGACCGATCCTATCCTCAATCTCAAACAAACCCACATACCTTGGTGCTAGTATTCCCTAATTTTGAATTTGATGGTGACCCATCCTTGGTGACACCCATTGAAACACCCCATCCCCCTCCGGGAAATATATAGGTCTACAAAGATGATCTTCATAAGACTTATTTCTACTCTTTGCTATTGGAATATGTTTCTGAATCGAACTGACCTTCTAAGACATTTCCCTCATGAGACTCTGTCCAAACAACTCAGATTCTCCCGCATCAAATCGACACAGAGGAGATAAACAAGGTATTATATAAAGATCCTCAAATGGATACATCATAATTATATCCTGAAAACTATTATTTTTGGAAAAATCAACAATAGGAAAGTGTACTCCTACCATAGAAAAAAATCAAAAACACAAGCTAACAACATTCACTCTTACACATGAATTGTAGGTACCAATTTCCCATCCATCTACATGTGATATGATATACTCAACAACATTTGGGTTCCAATATCCTTATGTAACTCCTACCAAAATCATTATATAAAACACGTATTACAATCCAAAAAAATGGTTCGTGATACACAATGAAAACACACAGACTATCAAAAATATAACTCTCCCAACTGATCAACAATAATGGTCTCCTATTATGGAATGAAATGAAAAACATTCGTTAAACGATCCACGAACACTAAAATTTCATCACACTTCTAAGGCTTCATCGGAAGAACAAACACAATTTTCATCATGACATCATTTCATTTCCACTCCGAAAATGGGTAATGAATAGAACAATCCACCTGGCCACAGGTGTTTAGCCTTCACCTATTGACATGAAACACACATTTCCACAAAGCTCACTACTTCATTAAACATAATTGGACTCCAAAAATACATGTGGAGGTCATGGTACAGCTTAGCAAAACCTGAATGTACTTCCCACGTCGATGTGTGGAACTCACACAACAACTCTTCTCATACTCTTACTGGTACTAGAACAGAGTCATGAACACAAGGAACACCATCATCCGTGAAAACTCAGCTAGAAGGTGACTCCCCACCATTATGCTTTCCTTCATAGGTAAACAATCTATATTTTCTAACTAGTTCTCTATAATTAAGCTCAAAAGCATAGATTCAAATACTATGGATGTATGGGTCGTTTGGCACAACTCATCCTGTAAATCTTGGTGAAATTCATCAAACAAGGTCATCAATCATCATACTGATGATGATTATTTGACCACGTGATTTTGAGACTTTAGGATCAGAGCATCATCAACACTATTCCATTGTCCATGTGTGTGAACCAACCCAAAATCATTGGATTTTATGTATTCAACCCCCATTCATGGTCGAAGATTCAGATCCCACTGATAGAATATTTACTGGATAAATTTCTAGACGGTAACTACAATTAAACTTTCTCCCAATAAGTAATGTCTCCAACACTAAAATGAATGAACCACTTGCAGATAGATCAATATCATGAGTTGGGAAATTTCCCTCATGTGGTATCAAAATTATATACCTATAAGCAACAACCTGGTGTACATGCATCAACACTTCACCAAGCCAACACTAGACGTGTCTCCAAACAATGTATACTTCTTGCTTAGTTCAGGTAAAACTGAAATTAGTGTAGTATTCAACCAGATCATAATATCTTGAAGCAATCCTTCAAATGATCTTAACCACTTAAACATAAGTCCCTTTTTGGTCATACTGGAGTGTGGTTATTCAAATAGAGAGAAGTCCTTAGTGAACCACTGATAATAAACGATGAAAGAAACAAACCTTCGAACATTGTAAAGGATCTTGGGATGTTCCGTAGACACCACAACCAATAATTTCTATGGATACACAGACACACCTGATTCTAAGAAGATGTGTCCCAAAAATTGGACCCCACCAATCTAGGACAGACACTTTAATAGCTTGGTATAAATGTAATGCTCTCTTAGTTTACACAGAACAATGTCAAGACGCTGGGAATTATCTTCATGAGTCTTGGAGGAAACTAATATTTCATCATAAAAACAATGAACCAGTCAAGGTATGGGTAAAATATTTGCTTCATCAAATCCATGAAAAATGCTGGTATGCTGGTCAACCCAAATGGCATTAACAAAAACTCATAAAAACCATTCCTACATTTGATTTCTATCCAGGGTATGTTATAAGGTCTCATTCTTATCTGAGGGTATCCAGGATTCAAATCGATCATAGAAAATAGTAAAGCACCAATGAGCCGGTGAAAAAACACATCGATTATAGGAAGAGGGTACCAGTTCATCACCATAATCTGGTTCGACCACCACTAATTGACACAACGTCTATGTGACCCATCATCATTTTAACCCAAAATTACATGTGATACCCAAGGTTATATAAAAATATGACTACACCCACTTTATTCCAATTCCTCCAAAAAAACCATTAGTTCTTAGTGTTCTACCGGTGCCATACGATATGGTGTAATGGAGTCTGGATCTGATACTGGAAAAACCTTAATGGTGAACTAAACATCTCACGTGGTTGTTAACTGTGATATGTCCTTAGAAAACACAGCCGGATATTAATCCACAATTGGTGGGAATATTGGGTTCTTCTTCTCCCCATCATTTATCATAAGTCATGTTACTTGGACTATGAGATCTCCCAACTACTGGACAAGAGGCCTAGTAAGGCCTGTTTGAGCTTCCTACTCACCATATGAATATAGGTGTCTCCATCGAGAGATGAAAATGTTATCTAACATTGATATCAATAGATGTGGTCTTCATACAAAACTAACCAATCTCTTACCATGATCAATTCAAAAACTAACATGTCCATAACAGATAGATCCTAATGAAAATGATAACCCCCAATCTCTAAAGTAAAACACTTACATTGTTTGATGATCATAACTCGTACTCCTAACAGAGTATCATGTGACATCACCCCACTTGAATTATCCAATCTCAATCCCCGCAAAACTATAGTCTATGAAAAAATAAAATACTACATATCACCTGTATCAAATAACGGAATAACAAGAATGGAAGCTACAAGAATAGTATCTCAAACTATGGAACATCCTGCCTCACCACCCTCAGGCGTAGTCTGAACCACATGTAGTTAACCCCCCCACACCATAGGCCCTAACCTGGGTACCCATGCTGCACTACCCTGCCGGTAAGAATGGTCTCGCCATAGAGTTCCACATCCACCACCCACACCGATACGACCTGTAGAGCTCCAACTTCCATCTTGTTATTAGTTAAATGACCTCCAAAATGCTCTCAGTATATGCATCTGACTTCCATCATATTTCAGATGGTGTTTGTTCAAGGATAACTTCTGAATATGGCCAAAAATTATACACACCTGGCACTCAACTGGTGGCAGGGGACGCTGGCCATGTGTGTGCCCCGACATACCACACCGATAGAATATTTCATTCCACCACTTTAAGAGTTTTTCCCCTATTCTGGGTACTCCCCAAACTTCCACCCTGATGAATGATTGCAAAAAAATGATTGTTTCCCTTAGAAGCAACACTACTGGTCCTCCTAACTTCCCCCACAAGCTCAATACCTGAGGCCCCAATGAGGGTTCCCTCCGAGTAAGAGCATGATCTACCACATCAGAATACCTCTTCAATTGAATGATATTTACCTGAGAACTGATCTCATGTCTCAACTAATCCTGGAAATGTCTCTCCATGATTGCCTCATCTCTAGTCAATGATTTAATGAAGCGATGCAAATCAGTGAAACGACTAGTATAGTCCAGCACTGATATCACTCCATGAGTAAAACTCATAAAATATTATTCCTTTTCCTATCTGAGGGTCTCTAGATAGATTTTATCAAGAAATATCTCTTTTATTTCCTTCAATATTGTTCCCCTAACCTATATATGTTTGGAAATTGCTGTCCCACCAATGATTTGCTTGGACTCTCAAAAAATATTCCACTAACATGACTCACAACATAACAGGAGTCTCTAAATTATCAAGAATAGTCGTGATAGACTCGGTCGAGAAATTTTATACCTTTGTACCACCATCTCTGAAAAAGGTCATAGGGTTTTGCAGCTGGAAATATCTAGTCAGCTCAAACATACTCTGGAACAACATGACTTAGGCCATGTTTTATTATTTGTATAAAATTAGTGATGTTATCCTAGAACATTACTTACCTATCACCCTGAACAACTATATTCTGTAACTCCATTACAGGGGGAGAATTCTTGGCAATGTCTTTTGGTCTACCAATTGTCACAGGTCTTCACCGCAACATTTCTCTAATATTCCAAATACTATATTTGAATGAATCACTAATGCTATCATGAAAATAAGGGATAAAAATGGAAGGATAAAAACTAGAAATAATAATAATTTTTCATACGCCATTCCACCATGCCTGTCACATCCTAGATACTGCAGTTAGGCATTTCTCCTAGAGCCAGGGCCAACATAGTTAACAAACTCACACTATTTCAGGCCCTTATTTATTACACCATTTTTAAAAAGTTCACATTCCATTCTACTTTAACAACATATTAATCCACGTTACATTCTTATAAAAATGATAATCGATTGTCACCAAACCTTTTTACACCCCTTATTACCCATTCACATTATATAATTAAGCATAACATTATAACTTTAAAAAAATGCATCATAACATTTACATCCTCCATACTCATTCCTTGTATATTACTACCATTATGCATGTCACTTTTCATTATAGTTTCCCATGATGATGCCTGAATTAACTTCCTCGTGTCATTATGTCCATGAGTTAAATATCACAATTTCGTCAAATCCCACTACAAGTGCATCAATCGATGGTAAAATATCATCAAATGTTACAACACATAACAAGAACAACAATTTCCACCAAGGGTGACATAGGTTTTCCCATGAACATGGGTTATATACTCCCATAAATGAGCTCATTTTTAATTCCCAACATGTTCTTATACTCAACATACCATCCCCGATAGTATGAATGAGAAAATACCTCCTCTGATACCAATTTATAACATCCCTGACCTAGGAGCCACTTACTGGTGTCCCGATCCAGGTGGTTACATGACCTTCAACGCGCCTCCCCATACACTAGATGTTTCCAAGTAATAGTGAGGGTCTATGTAGTCATGTTGGGATACAATACCATATTTTACCAGATTATTTCATAGATGTAAAAATTTTAATAGCAGAACATTATAAATCAAACCACACAATGCAGAAATAAATCATTCCCAAACTGGGTACAACACGACCAACAGTAAGTATGTCATGCCATGGTATAGTGAAAAGTGTACAAAAACCGAAATAAATAAAAATGGTGAAATCCTTAAAATGGTCCTAACACTATGTTTCGAACTTCAACCATGATTATCCTGAATCCCGACTCAATTCCCAAGCATTGGGCCCCTGCCCTTCTCCTGATCTGCAACCATGAAATCTACGCATGTACCCAACAACGGCCTGAGAAGGGTGTATGCACAACTCAGTAGGCGCCCCCAATTGTGTCTACAAAACATCCAACAAATATATATTTCATGAAGCGGTAAAAAAACAACTAAATTAATCATATAAGAAGTCCAGGATTAATTATGTTATTTTCTATAAAATAATCAAATAACCCACACTAATTCTTAGATAATTTGTTTATTTGTTCACCCTTTATATGTGTTCAATAGATTTGGAAAGGTAAACATTCATAACATGAGGTAATTAAATAGGTCCTATCTCAGGAGGCATCAGAACACAACAATTTTCAATATCCTCACCACAAATCCTCTATCCTTGTGGATGTAACCTTTAAGGTAATGGAACTCTCTCCCCATCCCTAACCGATCCAATTAGTGGGTAGAGTTTGGAACCTCAGTAAAAACTCAACCCATGGGCATAAAACCTATTTTCTATACCTAAACTACCAATCCATGTGTACATTCTTTATAGATGATTTCTTTAACATTCATCACATTCAACCACAATTCACTACCAAGCATCGTTAATGTCATTAGTAACATCACAAAAATACAAATGAATGGGATTTTTAAATAATTTCACAATCCATTAACAAATTTTTCATTTCTAACCAACAAAATTGATCCCTATTTCCCATTTCCCATACCTATCTCCCTAAGAATAGTAGTGTACAAACCTAATCCCCTGAAATTTTCCTTTATCTCACTTAATAGTATTTTAAGCCATCTAAACCTCCATATAGGTCATCACCCAACCATGGTGTATTACTAGGACTCACATTTACATCCTTAAAGCATAATATCATATTCACCCTGGACTCTATGTTCTCTCACAATAGCCCTACATTTTCATAGCTATACTCTATGTCTAGGAATGTGGGCACACACCATGGGTGGCCCTAACATATGTCACATCATCCTCTATGCATCTCGCAGGGATCATGAGGGTTCTGTTAGGTTGTTTAGATACCTTAAACATCACTCCAGAATAATGTAATGAATAACACATCACAATAGGGTAAGAATCAAAACCCTACAGTCACAAATCTCCATAAAACTCAAAGGATATAACTTGTTGACCACCTACCTCAAATCCATAGATGAATTCCCCCTCAACCAATGCATTAGATACTGATCCACACCCCTTTGAATCCTAAACCTATATCTCATGGACAAAATTGATGTTTGATAGAATCATATGGAATCTTCCAAAAATAGAAGACCAAAATTTGAAAAGAGAGAGGAGGAGGAGATTAGACTCACCATGATCATCGATTCAAATCCAATGACACTCCAAATGGGAAAAAATCGAAGGATATTAATCCCTGGAAGCTCTTGTTCACTTTGGTTCATTCCTAGGGTTTTACGGGAGGATGAGGAGTAAAATACCAAGTGAACATAAAAACCCGAGAGTGGAAATTTGGTAATTTTTTAAATGTTTCTGGGCTTTACAGTTTACCTACACAATTTGAGAAATCATGCGCAAATAGTGTAGATGCCACTATCTAAAATCCCACCACCTTCATGGTTTCCAAAGGTTTTCCACATGGTTGGAACTAACCATGCATGGACCGTGAATCCTATCCAGAAAACCCTATTTTCCCCTTTTTTTGGGTCCCGATCAGCCAAAACACCCCCAATCCTCTTTAAAGACTAGGTTAACCACTTAATTAACCAAAATAATTGTCCTAAACTAAAACATATGTATAACATACCTTACAGAGAAATATGTGATCTTGCATTGGTATTTTCTCATTTGATATATTTATGAACTAATCACAATGAAATAAGATCATAAATCGTTATAAAAAATATCTATCTAATAGAATATTATATCAAAAAAATAACAAATTACTCTCTATTTGAAGTTCTATAAAAAATCTTCAGTAAATATCATATGTAATTTTTCATACAATTATACTATTTGATGACTTCTATAAAAAACATCCTATATTAAAATTTATAGAAAAGGAATGACTAATAACAATTATACTAAAATTTTTGTTTGATCAAATCAATCTAAACTATTTATCCATTAACTTGTAGGCTTTTATCTAATAATTATATAATCTATTGGATTTTTTTGGATGCACTATGTTTTATCACATTGTTATTCCTCATCCAAAATTACCATATGATAGAACACCACCCAATGAAATTTCCCATGATCTTCCCTTTATACATCATTATCATCACAATATCTATAACCATAAAAAAACTAACATAAACATCTTATCAACCAAAACACTCTCGATTAACATCAATTAATTAATATCAATAAAACATATCATTGTAAATATTTAATATTAAAATGAACATCTAAATGATTATGATATTTCTTGGATTATGAGATATTGTTTCGCTCATGAAATTGCAAATATTTATAAAACAAATTCTTAACTATATTTATTTATCAAACACTATGCTCAATAATTTCTGTTGAAAACCTATGATAAACATTAAATACAATTGTTCCACTAAACATAATAGTATATAAACTTATTTCAAATAGATATAGTGTAGATTACTCAGTCTAATCTTCTCTATACATTCTCTATATATTGGAAATTTTAATAAATGTAATATAATTTACATCATGAAAAAATTATTATCCATTAAGAACAATAATCCTAAAAAACATGTTATTATCCCCTTACAACTAAAACCAAAACCAGTAAATTCATACTTATCCCAAATTAGAATTTATCTTTATATGAAAATATAATGTAATGGAAAATAAAATTAACAACATCATTTAAATGCTATTATATTTTACAAAACCAAACATAACACATGGAGATATAGAAAAAATTACATTAAAGTATTATGTTTCGGTCGACTAATTCATTCCAAAATTAAAATGAACATTTACCTAGTCTTTATGACCCTTAATTTATTTTAAATAGATCAATACATTATAATCTAGAGAATATTCAATAGTGACATGGAATGAACATGTTTTTTTATCATTTTACCATTTGGAGGGTGAATCTGATCATGGAGGAATCTATCAAGAATAAGAGTCTAAATTTTAAAAAAAATCAATTCCAAGAATTGAGAATAGTATAAAGATGCATTCAATAGTAAATATTTTTTTAATCATAATAAAATTGGAAACAAAAGTAAAAAACTCACAAATCATTTCAGACTGGTATAATGTGGTGTCTTCAAAAACCATTATATGTTATTTTATATGCTCTGAATAATTTTTCTATTTTCACATTTAAAAATATTAAAACTCGTGACTATCATTCTTATCGTCATATAGGGTTCATGAGAATAAAATTGTATTTTTATGGAAATTAATGTGATAAAAACAAAAATGGAAAAATATTCAGATTTTGACATGATGAAATGCTTGGATAAACCATAGGGTTTATTATATCCATTGAACGTGTAATTTATTAATATGTGAAATAGCTTTTTAATTGTTCTTATTTTTAAAAAAAGATTCAATTAATGTTAATAAAAACTTATTTATACAAACACTATTCTATAATGATCATATCTTTTATCATGAATTTTATTAAAAAAAATTCTGAATTTTTTATAAATTTAATTTCAGTAATTCAGTTTATGAATTAAAAATTAATATAGAGATAATATTTTATATTTTTTGATATTTACATATATATTAATTAAATATTGGAAAATTTTGTTTATGAAATTAAATTTAATAACATTACAATAATATAAGGATAAAATGATTTATTATTAAATGTTTTTTAATGAAATAATAAATATTAAAGAGGTAATATAGTGTGAATAAAAATATATTATTTAATAATGAATAAAATTATTATAATATTTTAAATAAAAGTAATGTTTTGGTTCTTGCATTATCATTTTGTAATTATTATTCCTTCTTTATCCATATAAAATATAAATTTTAGTTTTTGGGTTGGTTCAAAAGAAATGCATGACCCCATTAATTTAACATAAATTTAATTAATTCATCTAGAACAAAAAATATATTTTATATTATTTTTGCAAATTTATTTTGGTATTAAAACAACACCATTCCTAATAACTATTTTTATTGTGCAATTCTTATTTATGTTGAATTGAATTTCATCCACTGATAAATAATTTATATTTTAAAATTGGTTATAATATTTGAATTAGATTATTTAATATTATGTATTATATCTTAGTTCATGGGTAATAATGAAAATAAAAATATGTACATATATATTACAATAGTTATTATTAAAACATGTTTACCAGGGATATAATATTGACTTATAATGGTGAAAATGTTATATAAGAATATGTATATCTTTTTTTAGTGACCTCATCCATGGATTGTATAAACTTTTATTAACTATCAATTTCTATACATTTTAACATGAAAATATATTTATATTATTAATATTTTTTTGTCATCCTATTTTTTCACTCCCATCTATATGAAAGGGTACATTAGTAAGAAACATTCTATACATTGGGTACACTAGAATATCCTTGAGAAATAACAAAACTATCACTAATTCATTCCCTTAAATTCATATTCTTGTATTCCTATCATAAAACTATACTTTGATGAGTTATTGATTATTCCAATGGAGGATCCCAAAGAAGTATGGAGTTATTTATTTGAACCTTTAAAACGTTATTTATACTTAAAATTATTTGAAATCTAGAGTAAAAAACATTATATAATATGAACAACATCATGAATATTTTAGATGTTAGTATTGTGGTGAGAAATTCATTTTCTACATACATTCAACAAATTTATAAATGAAATAATTTCTCATTCTTACATTTAGTGTACTAACCTAATATAGTGATATTATTTATATTCCATATCCATAATTAAAATATAGTAATTATGATATATTTAATGATGATACATGGTATTTACATCGAAATATTTTTATAGAATAATAATATCATACCAACATTCTTATACTCCTATACATTTGGAATTGAGAATTCCACTCATGCGTACATGTGGGATACCACAAACACAAAGTGATGTTTTTTTGTTTTCATTTCTTTCTTACATGGAATGTAAAATAGATATATATAACAAAACATATTATATGTATGATATTATAACATTTCTAAATAGGTGAATTATTTTTTTCATATCATAAATTCTGTCAATTGATATGTGGAAACATTAGTCCTGAATTATTAAGGAATATTGTCCTTATGAAGTGAATATTAAATATCCCATAATTTTATTAATATATGTTATTAACAAAAAATATATAAAGATAATATTATTCACTACTTCCATTATTATGTGTTTAAAAAATATGAAACCATGATCCAGAAGGAAGGATTGATTCTATCAAACCAAAACATATATAAATATAGAATATATAAACCAAATAAATGATGATTTAAATAATTTATTATTAATATAATCATGTTAATAGGATATAAGTTCTTCATATATGCTATTATAATTTTTTATATTTTTTCGGAATTGATGAATAATAAATTATATTCTATTATAATGGAGGTTAAGAGAACATATGTGTCATGTTGAACATAAGTAATGGATTTATATTCAATCATAACATTAATGTGGTCTATTTATGGTGGACATTTCATTATTTACTAATATTATAAATATATTAAAAATAGTATTGTTCTTGTCCTCATATGTTATATATGGAAATTTAATTCTTTTTCATTTATTTCATTATATCAATGTACTTAATATTTATATTGAATGTTTTTAGGAATTAATTTTTTTATCTATGGTCTTGAGTAATTTTATTCTATGTTCTTAATTTTAAAATAAAGATAAATTATAAAATATTATAAGTTTTCTATAATTAATCATTAATGTAATTTATTTCCTTTAATGAATTTCTGAAAACACTTTTAAAAGGAATATAATTTTCAATTTTTAATAATGTAATTTTTATAACATCTATGAACATAATGATTTTTTAACATTTACATCACATTTTAATATTTACATTATAAAAATTATATTTTCATTAGATGATATTAGACAATATTCTGTAACTATTTTCATGTAAAAATAATATCCTAATATTCATGTTATTTCTTGATGTAAGTTATGTTATTTATAAAAGTTAAGGGAGTTTATCTCATAATGTGTTCTATTGATACTTTAAAATTAATTTATTTTATGATAACATTCATTGATGAATCTTATTAATTACTTGGCATATAAAATAACGAAACAATGAACTATATTTATATGGATTTATTATGATCATGTTGTATTATTTATATGTTAGGGACAATAATAACTTATTATATTCCATATATCTAGTACTAATGTTTATATTGACTGTGTTTTGATTTTTCATTCATCTGTTACATATGATGAAATAATTGGATAATGTAATGCTTGGGATGCACCCATTATAACAAGATGATATATCATTATAAATTATGAGACTAATTAATTTGGTTAATTATTATAGTTGTTACATATTTATGTATTATAACATATTATATGGCTTTTATGGTAATATTTTGATGTTCACTATCATGTGAAATAACATTTTGAAAGTAATTTTAGCTATAAATGTGACTATTAATATTGTTTATTCCTACATAGATATATTATCATTGTATCATATTAGTTAAATGGAATATTTTACTATTTTTTATTTCTACCATAAAATTGTTTTTGTATTTATTACATGGTATCATATGTTGTAAACCTTCCCATTTTTATCATTTGATATCCCCCTCTTATTATGTATAAATTTTCAATAGATACAAATTAGTATTTTATGAATGAAATAATTGATATAATAGAATAAATATAATCATTCCCATGTGAATTTTTATTTTTATTTCAATTTTTCAATCATATTTTTAGAATAATGAATGTATCTAGTCTCCCAGTACAACTAAACTATTTGTTCCACTCTGATGAAAACACATGTATCCTTGGATAGTATAATAAATTAACCACTAAAACCATATTACTTTATTTAAATCGTTTTGGTTTGTATTAGAAAATGATTATTATAATCCATGATAACTAGTTATATGAAATAATATATTTGAAATCATAAAACAATGAAATAACATAAAGATATATATATATATCTAATATCATATACTTTTGCTAATGTATATATAGTGTGGCTTTCTATGAAAATAAATACCTATACAGATATAGTAAAGTGGATGATGTTATAATACATCTTCCCAATTAATAAAAAATAGGAAATGATAACATTTGTTGACAATTCAAATGTTTCTATTTTGAAGTTAATGGGCCTATGACCACACACCATGATAGAGTCTCCCAATGGATATTTATTTTTTGATTAAAATGTACATTATGAAACATACATAATATTTCATATATATTTTTATGATTTTAGTATATTACCATTGATAATATTATTATGATTGTAAGAGTAGCTATGATTAAATTTTCAACTAATGTTTAGTGCTACACTAAATTCCAAATTATATACTATGATGTAAAATTCATAATGATATATTCTAATTATGTAAATTCCATTTTTTAGTAATTGTTCATACATGAATTAATGAAAAATATATTAATTCTCATAATCAATGCAATGACATTCCTATTGGGTTGCATTATTATGGTGAATATCGAATTGGATTTGGAGATGAAAATATAATAAAAATATTTTTGAAAAGAACTCATGTTATATCCAGTAACCAAGCCTATATTTATCATTCTACTATAACTAAAAAATGTAAGACAATGTAGGACTACTTCATAATGAAATCAATATAATTCACTTGATGGAATTATTAATCTTGAATTAGATGACAAATGAATAATATATAAGGATAATATGAATCTTTCCATAAGATGTAGTATAAGAGACAATGTTTTAATGATTTTTTTCACATTGGACGATATTCTTATCAATTATACTTATTGTTATAGAATACAACTTAGTACATGGAAATAAATATAATGTATTAAATGCTATTAAATGTTCTCTTCTAGGAAACATACATTCCTTATAAAATTGAGATTATAAACAAATAAATATCCCCAATCTAAGGTAAAATCAATGTGAAATTGGTTCTATTTATGAATAAAACAAGTCCTAGTTGGTAACATAAGTTGTGGACTATGATCGTAATCCAAGGACCATGATTACATTAATCCTTAATGGGTGAAATCATATCCCTACAAGAACATTCATCTTGAAGATATTTTATTTGTCTAAGGATTCACTTTAAAGGATCATGAATTTAAGGAAATAATTATACATTTCTTATAAACTTAATGGAATACATGAAAATGTGTTTTTGATAGGGTAATATTTATAATGGAATGTGTAATAAGATAATAATGTAATGGTGAAAATTTTAACTTCTAAATATTATTGAAGGAAACACAATCCAATATAGTTGTTTGGAATAAAGGGGATTGAAATATATGTTTTAATGATTACATAATCATTATTTTATTGATATTTATATGTTTCATGTTATTTGTGAGAATCTCAGTGTTTGGGATATGTGATGAAAATTTCAAGGTAAGGGACACTACAAAAGATGAATCACCACCTAACATATCACACCATTATTGTTGACACACCGTTTGGGATGACACACCATTTTTGTTGACTCTTCTCCACAATATCATGACATCAAAACATAATTTCGGTAATGTATGATATAATATCTACATAACCTACAATCACATGGTTTGACACTAGATGGATGACATATAGTTAACTAATTCAATTCATGTGTAGTAATTTTTCTGAGTAAAAAATATCACACCACCAGATAGACATACTAATAGAATGACACATCGTCAATCGAGACACCACCTTTCATTACCACTATTCCAAAGTCTCGCTATTAGTTTTTGGAAAAACTGTAAGAGAAATCATTACAATACACAAACATCCATTGGTTATTCACCTTTCTAGGACTTACCATCACTACTTATCAAAAATAAAATATTAAATAAAATATTTATAATGTATTATTTCTAGAATTTAAGGAAATTAATTATTATAATAATTTCTTCTTATTTCATGAATGAGAAATAATAAACATGTGGTAAATTTTCAATGTTTTAGAAGTTATTTGTAATCATACGTGATGATCATTTTATTAACAAGATATATAGACTCCACCGTGTATAATGGTGTGATTATATGATATCTAACATAATTAATAAATTAGAAGCTGATGTATATTGTAAGAACTTATTTGTTACATCCGTTTTATTCAATTCAGAATGATGAAGCTCATTGCACATATAATACCTTCCTTTAGTCAAAGACTAATGTTTTAAGGAAACAATGTTATACATATTTTTTTATGAGAACCCAACTCTTGCTTCACTAAATTTAGAAATAAACAGTCACACACTACTCTATATAGAAAAAAATGAATCTCTATCACTTCATACTGTTAGATTTCATAGTATAGTAAATTTTTTAGAAAAAGAGATTTTTTTATTTATTTATTTCAGAACACATTGTTTACTACAATAAATGGAAGATATATAAATGTATTCTTAACTCCTTTTATCTATATAGACTTAAAAAATGAGGTATGTGGTCATTTGGGGCATTTTATATTTGTTCTCCCATGGATTTTTTTGATGAGGTTCCGTGTGACATGTTGGTTTTTTTCTCCAATGTAAACTATACAAGAGTACATGGGTAAAATGATTTCTTTTTTTCTCCCACATATAACAGTGGATGAGGACCTATGTTTTTTGTAATTTTTTATATTATTGGAAAACCTGATCTAGGTTAGGGGTCACATTTTTTATTTATATATGATGTTAGGTGGAAGGTGATAAACAAGTAGAGAGGATTATGTATCAACATGATTCTGATTCACTGGTGTTCCAATATCAAAAAAATATTAAATATTTTTATTCTATCTAATCAATAAAACTTGAAATTTTTAAATATTATAAAAAAATAAATAAAATTATATTAATCCATAATTTGTGTTTCATAGGATTTTAATTACGTAAACTGAGCAAAAGGATCATGTTCTACTGTATATTATTTCATCTGAGACCTAATAAATCTTCTATGAAATATTTTTGAATATTGGTAGATATAATAATCTAGTATTTTGGTTAACTGGTCTATTTTTAAATTTTATTAGGAAATCCTTTTAATTCATTTAGAGAAGAAATTATTATTGGGTATTGAATTCAACCCGTATTGAGATGCTCAATCTGAACAACATTTTCTATCAAAGGATTATGATTTTGTATAAATTATTTTATAACACATCCTATCTATGATTTTTATTAAAAAATAAATATATTAATTTTTTTTTTATAAATTTATCGATATAAATTGATTCTAGAAATGATGTATCTTCTAAAAACTAACTTCCCTTTTCCTATGATAACAAGTAGGATCAATTTAAAGCTAAAATAAAATTCCTATAGAGAGTATGGGTTTTATGATTTAGACCACCATAAAAGATAAATAATTTATATGTTCTACATGATGAAAGAATTGGGATGATTCTAAAAATAATTAATAAAATAATAATCGGAATGAGATGAATGATTTGTATTAAGTATTAGGAGAAGATAAATTCAACAAAACATATCCTTGTAAAACTGCATATGAAATTTGGGATAGTTCATATATCTCGCATGGGGGAACAACTAATGTTAAGTAGATTAGAATTAATATATATAATATTAAGAATGATAAATTTAAGATGAACCATGATAAACCTATTTCTGACATGTACCTCAGGTTCAATGAGATTTTTAAAACAATGGGCTCACTTGAGAATCATTAATCCAAAAAGTACTGGATTATGTGACTTGATAGATGGTTAGCTGGAAGATGGAGAGGCATATTTATGTTAATTATAGACTCATGGGATCTTATAAAGGTATGTATCAAAGAGTTGATTGGTATAGTGATGATGTATGAAGAATAATTAAATTTTAACTAATAATATTATGATGATCCAAAGATAAAATTTAAACCCTTTAAGACTATTAGATCTAAACAATAGGAATTGGTAAATGTAAAAGATTCAAGTTAAAGTTTTAGTGAGAAACCACCCCAGTCATAAGGAGATGGCCCATTTGGGCAGATAGGTTTCAATGTTTTATAAGACGAATTTTTTTAGAAAGACTAATTATAAAGGAATATGTGATTCTTTAGGAACATGGAATAAATTTTTTAAAAAGGATGAAAATGAAGACAAATTCTATATGTTAAAAAAATTAAAGGTCGTGTGATCGATGAATTTCCAATTTTAATATAGAATCAAATATGATGAAAAGGAAATATGATATAATAATACCTTGACAGAAGCATAAAGTGCTTCAAAATATAACCCTTCCGATTCTGATTTAGATTCGGAAGACAAATCAAATAGTGAAAACATGTGCTCCATGAATATACACAATGAGTAACATACTATTTCTAATTTTTCGCAACTTAATAATGATAATATTTATGTTATTTTTTATAATTAACATAATGATTATGAAATATAATGGTTTGAAATCACTGATTGTTTCATAAATATATAATTCACTTTTAGGGAATAATGAGATCAAAATAAAATAAGAAAAATATGATTTATTTTCAAACATTTTCTCTTACAAGAATATTAAAATTGAATATAATTCTCAACTATTGAATGAAAATAGTAAACATAAACATTATAATTAGAAACAAAAAAATTATATTTAAAAATTTACTAATATTATAGAAATTATTACATAGATATTATGAAAGAAATATTCATCGAAACTTTTTTTATGTTTATTATAACAACATTGGTTGTGGAATATAGTAAAGAGTACTTTTGTACCTATGTAGAAAAATTAAAATTTATGTTTTCAATTATTTTTCTAGAGGTCCTAACAATATCTTTATTATAAAGAGTATATAATATATTTATTATAAAACTATAAATCAAATTGTGGGTTAATAACGTTTTTGTTACAATCATCTATGGCAGAAAACAGATCTAGGTAGCAAAGTCATTCTTTGTATAATATTTTTTGTAGGAAAACTATTTGAGGACCTCATTTTAGAGTTTATGGAAATTGGAAAGTAGTATTTAAGGACATATGAATGTTTATTTTCCATTCTTCAATATCCTTTTTATGGTTTTTGGTGGTCATGTCACCTTTAGTGATAATATAAAAGGTAAAATCACCATCATGTTCTGAATTGGTAATAGTAATTCTATTTTAATTTCTAATGTATTATTTTTTGATGTTGTGTTATATAACTTACATAGCATCCCTGAAATATGTGATGATGGTTTCCAATTTAAATTTGATAACAATGCATACAATGTTTTTGTTTCTAAATATTCTATAACATTTAATGCCTTATGTATTGATAATTTTTCTATTTTTGATTTCAATGTTATAATTTCTTATAATATTTCCTATTGGATTTAATTTAACCAAGTTTCATGGATGTAGAAAATCAGACCTGGCCATTGCAATGTAAACTCACACATAAAGATTACTTGAAAAGGTATAGTCCTGGATATACCTAATCGTGAGTCCCTAATTCTTAAAAACTGTAACCCCTAGATGAAAGGGAAATAAATAAATAATATTTTATATTAAATAAGAATGTGTCAACTTCTCATGCTTCATAGTTGGTTAATATGGATTTTTTGGACCATTTATAGATTCTAGTTTAAATTGGGAAGCACTAAGTCTATCAATTATTAGATTATTATTCTACTTATACATGGTTTTTTATCTCAAAATATTGAAGCATTCAAATATTTTATTAAGTGTATGTGATTTATAAGAAACTTAATTGGACATAGAATTATGAACCCTAGAAGTTACAATGTTGGTGATTTTTAAAATAATTATATTGAATATTTTTCCTCACAAAATGGCTGTATTCATGACTTCAATAATCCTGGGAACCATCATAAAAATTGATTTGTAGAAATAAGGATTAAAAACCTTAATGAAAGAGTATTGACCATATTAAAGTGTTATGATTTACTTACCTATTTTTTGGTAGAGGAAGTGAAAACTGCTTGTGACATCACAAATAGAGTGTTGGGTTTTCTTATTTTGATAATCACAAATCATGTTTAATTTAATAAATGGTTAGTTGTTTGACAATATATTTCAAGATGTTTTTTATTTCATGACATTGCTAAAATCAGTTACAGTATAAAAAGATTCTAGGACTACCTCACTGTTGAAAGTTACTAGTATGATGTCACTGTTCTAGGCCACTATCACGGTCACTATTGACAAATCTACAGTTGAACCCTACAAGTCGCTATGGAAAATATCATCGATGAAGACATTAATGATGAAGGTTATCATTATAAAAGTACACTGTTATAGAGTTACTATTGAAAGTCACACGTACAAAGGTCGTTTTTGTAAAGCCTTATGATTGGAGTATGTACCGAAGCATACAGATGCTCAGTCAATGTAATGGGTCACTGTTGTGACAAGGTTGCTGCTACAAAGAGTTTCTGTTAGAAGTCCACTGTCAGACATATTACAGTTAGTGAATTCTACCATTGATAAATATAACATTGGAAAATTCTACAGGAACTGAATTCTAATGATGGTGAAGTCCACCGTTGGTGAATTTTACTATTTTACAAGTCTACAGTTAGTGAATTCTACCATTCATGAAGTCTAACATTGGACAAATCTATATTTAGTGAAGTCTACCATTGGTGAATTCTACAGTTGGACAAATCCTACCATTGGAAAAAGCCTACCGTTGGACTAATCCTACCATTGGAGAAAGCCTACCATTGTAAAAGCCTACCCTTGGCGAAGCCAACCAATGGATTCACCTACTGACATAAGTATACTACTGATTGAGCTTACCGCTAAAATGATACCGATTAACAAGCTACTGTTACCAATCAATTGTTAACATATTCTATACTTTATCCATTTTCTTGATATTATCATAATTGTCATATTTGACTGATGAAATTCATCTGACATTAATTAATATTGTCTATAAACATATCAGGAGACCATATCATGATAGTACGAGGTGCGAGACAGGTTACACTTGAAGTCCTCAATCCTTATGTCGGACCTCAAATATGTAAGTATAAAAGGCCAAGGGTGAAAGATATTTATAGAGGCACAAAGAAAAACAAATAAAATATTCTGGTGTCGAGGAGCTGAATGAATTACTAAAGAACTATAAGAAGAACACTCTAGTGCATATACTGAAAATCCAAAAGATTCACGAAGATCTTTTTAAAGAAAATACTCAATGGTGTCCTGCTATACTTTATAAACTCTCTTACACCAAGAAGTTGAACATCTCATTACTTGGAAGCTAGTACCTTAAAGTTACGACATTTTTTTTTGAGACCACTTGCAGTTTAGAACAACCCCTCGGTTCCACAACTCCAAGAAGTCTAGAGTTGATCCTCAGACACACAAAGCGTTAAAAACTCCATCCTAATTTCTATGGCACTATTGTGTTCCTTATTTTACATTTCTGAGCAGAGTTTCATTGTTACACACACACATTCTCTTGTTCTTTAACCGGGGATACTGAAAATCTCAACTCAAAACACTCTCACCTCTGTTTCTCAGGCATAACTGTGTAAGAAGCCTTGTGGGGCTTGGTTTCTTGGTTTACCACATAGAACTATGGTAGAGGTTGCCGAACCTGGATAGTGTAAAAACTGTTTCAAAAATCCATAAATGTTGTGTGTCATGTTTATTTATACAAACTGTTCGGTGGTAGGTGATCACCAAGTGGAGAGGATTAGGTCTGAGCTTGAGATTGAACATCTTGATTACATTGTTTTTCTAATCTTCAAATACTCTAGTTTATTTTATCCACTGCTTATAATTTTTCAAAGACAGAAAACATTTTTTACGTCCACTATGATAGTTAGTTTTGGTTAGTGTTTATATATGATTAATTATGTAAACCTATTTCAAATGTTGAATTAGTGATTACATTGATTCAGGTGGGGAATAATCATTCTTATAAAAACATGTTGAGAAACTAAACAATTATATCTCAACATACTTAATTGACTGGGCTGTTTGTAATTGGGGGAATTTTGTCACAAGTTTTTTAACAGAAATTTTAATTAGAACTCAATTCACCACCCTCTTGAGTCTCAACTCCGACCAATATTTGGTATCAAAGGAATATTTATTTTATTTTTTTCAAATTATTTTCAATTGTGATTTCAGTTGTATCGTAAAGATCTAATTTTTTTTCATATCTAAATTTTCAGTTCATTAAATTCTAAGTAACTATGGAAAGTTAGTTGAGGGTGCTCCAACTAACATGCCACCATTCATTACTGGTAATAACTATGCTCAGAGGAAATTAAAAATGAAAATGTATCTAGGGAGCATGGGACCTTAAATCTAGGATATATTTGATGAACTGCGTGTATTTCCTGCTATTGCTAGGTACATAAGGTCTCAGTTGACTAAAGCTACATATAATAATAACTATAAAGCAATGAATGCCATATAATGTTCTCTAGGTGATCAAGAATTCAATATAATATCATTATGTAGAACTGCATATAAATTTTGGGATAAATCATCTATTTCTAATTTGAGAGTAACTAATGGTAAAGAAATGAGAATAAATACATACACGATTAAATATGATAATTTTAAAAGGAAGCATGATGAAGTTATTTTTGAAATCTATCTAATGATCAATGAAATTGTGAACACTATGAGTCTACATGGAAAACCATTGGATATCAAGGACCAAATCAGGAGACTACTTTATTACCTACCTGAAAAATGGAGGGGCACTTCTGTTTCCATTTTAGAATATTGTGACATAAGAAAAATACAAGTGAAGGAAATAATTGGAAATCTTATGATGTATGAAGAAGAACTTAATTTGAATCAATAGTTTGGAGAAGAACCAAGGAAGAAGTCGGTTTCATTAAAGACTTTAACCTCAAAGATAAAGGACAAATAAATAATTCATGTTCAAGTAGACAGTTCCACTAGTGAAGATTCAGTTTCAGACTACGATGAGAGATGGTTCATCTTTCCAGAAGTTTCAAATGTTTTACCAGAAGATTAAATTCGTAAGGAAGTCAAACTACAAGGGAATGTATGATAGTAATGCCAATGGAAGAAAGATATAAAATGGAATGACAACTCAAATGAAATAATATGTTATGCGTGCAAACGAAAAGTTCATGTGAAGGAAGACTTCTCTAAGATAAAATTTAAAAAGAAATATGAATATAAGGGAAAGGGTTATAAAAAATCTATGAAAGATACTTAGAGTACTTCAGAAGACAGCTCCAATAGATACAATTATTTTGATAGTGAACAGAACAATCATGCCAACTTTTGTTTCATAACAGAAACATTTGAGGTTACACTTAACTCTCTTATACATAATACTTATTATTTTAGTAATAAGAGTGAGTCACATAAAGATGAAGATATGACTAATGATAAAATATTTGAAAATTGTGAAATTATTGAGGATACTTTAATGAGATCAAGGACAAATATATATCATTAATTATACAGCATGCATTAAATACAAATTATAGGTCAAATATAGATATTGAAAAAGAGAAATTCTCTGGAGCTGTTAAAAGAAATCACTGAACGTAAAATATCTAAAAAACAATTAGGAAGGGATGTTGAGAAGTTTACTCCCAGTAGAGATACCTTAACTCAGTTTCTAGGAAAACATATTTCCCCAAAATATAAAACTAGTCTAGTATGTCAACCAGGACATAGAAGGATCATTAAAACTAAATTTATTCCCAAATCTGGAAAATTCAATACTAGTTCAAGTTCTACACCATATAATGAAAAAGAATCTCTAAAGGACCAAAAAAATTGTTTATGTCTCAAAATATATCTTCTGATTATAGGAAATTTGTGAGACAAGTATGGGTTCCCAAAAAATTACTTTCTAACCTCTTAGGACACAAGAATATCTAGTTACCAATGTTACCCCATGTGTAATCTGTTTTGCAGGGATGTTGCCTAATTAGTTCATATAAGACTCTGTAATACTTGGAAAATGGATATTCAAGACATATAACATTATATTATTCCTTCTTCAAGATCCTAATTAATGTTGATGGGGAACATATAACTTTTTGTGACAATGCAATGGGACAAATCGTCAGCTTTGGCCACATTGGTAACCCTAATGCAATATTAATTTCTAAAGTACTTTTTGTTGATGGATTAAAGTACAATTTAGTTAGCATCTATCAGTTGTATGATGATGGTTTTAATGTCATGTTTGAAAATGATTCATGTAATGTTTTGAATTCCAAAAATGATTTATTATTTACTACTCTCAGAAATGGGAATGCATATGCGGTTGATTTTGATTCATTAGCTAAGTAAAATGTTTATTACTTAAATCTTTTTTATAAGGAATCCTGGCTATGGAACATAACATTAGGACACATTATTGTGCACTCACTAAGGATCCTGACAAGGAAAGGTTTAGTTAGAGACTTACCAAAATTAGAATTCCCCCTTAACAAAGAGTGTAATCCTTTTCAAAATGGAAAGCAACACAATGATTCTTTTAATCCAAAAAAAATAAGTTTCTACATATAAACCGATTGAATTGGTTCTCTTGGATTTGTTTGTACCATCCAGAGTTTCATTTCTAAATGGGAAGTACTTTTTTATCTTCTTGTAGATGAATGTTCTTGGTACAACTGTGTATACATTCTTGCTCACAATCATGAAGCTTGTTCTTATTTTATCAAATACTCCAAATCTGTGGAAAATCATAGTGGACATAGAATTAATACCTTGATAAGTGATCATGGCCATGAGTTTGAAAATCAAGAGTTTGAATCCTATTATCAAACAATGGAAATAGTAAAATTTTCTCTCCTCCAAGAACACCTCAACAAAATGGAGTCGTGGAATGAAGAAATATGACCCTTAATTAAATTTATATGATAATTCTCAATGAGTATGATTTGTCAATTTATTTTTCGGATGAAGTTGTAAATACTTCTTGGTATACCATCAATAGATTCTTGATTAGACATGTTCTTAAGAAGACCCCTTATGAACATTGGAACAAAAGGAAGCCTAAGGTTAACTACTTCACGGTTTTTGGCTGTAAAGTCTTTATCCATAACACTGAGGAAAATCTTGAAAAGTTTTCCTCTAGAAGTGATGATGGAATTTTCCTATGGTACTAAATATCCAGTAAATACTATAGAGTATTAAATAAGAAAACCAAAATTGTGGAAGATTCAGTCCATGTCAAATTTGATGAGACTGTTTCACATGAACCCAAAACCTCAATTGAATATCTTAAGGAAGATATGTCATTTTTGGACCTTAATGATAATGATAGTGAATCCCCTATCAAAGTAACCAGTTCTAGGAATCTTCAAGAATCTGAACCTGTTGAGTCTGAACCAATATAAAATCATGAGGATTCTAGTTCAAATCCTTATAGAGGTATTAGAAATCTCATGAATCATCAATTAGATGTTGTTTTAGTTGATTTAAATCAAGGGACACACACTAGAGCTTCTCTGAGAAACCAAGTTGAACAACAAGTTTTCTTTCACATCTTGATCCGAAAAATATTAATGATGTTATCAATGAAAAATTTTGGGTGATGTATATGCAAGAAGAATTAATTTTTTTTGAAAGGAAGAATGTCTGGGAACTAGTTGAAAGAACTAAGGACACATTGACAATAGACATTAAATGGGTTTTTAAAAACAAAGTTGATGAGTCTGGAAATATTGTTAGAAAAGAAACTAGGTTATTTGCCCATAGATATAGTCAATTGGAAGGAATTGACTATGGGGAGACCTTAGAACTTATATCTAGGTTAGAGGCAATTAGGATACTAATTGGTAATTCCGCTCATCTAAATTTTTAACATTATTAAATGGATGTTAAAACTGCTTTTCCAAATGGTTATATAGTTGAGGATGTGATTGTTGAACAAACCCCTGGTTTTAAAAATTACCATTTTCCAAATCATATTTTTAAACTTTCTAAAGATTAATATGGTTTAAATCAAGATCTAAGAACTTGGTATGATTGGATCATATCTTATGTTATTTCAAAAGGTTTTACAAAGGGAGTAGCTAATCCTACTATCTTTATTAAAATAATTTCCATAGATGTTTTGATTGTAAAAATTTATGTATATGACATTTTTTTGGATCTTCTATAAATTATATATATACTAACTTCTCAAAAATAATGCAAATTGAATTTGAAATGAGTTTAATGAGAGAAATTAAATATTTTCATGGATTTCAGATTTTTCTGAATATTGATTATATTATTTTAAATCAAGAAAAATATGTTAAGGATATTTTAAAAAGTTTTCATTTTTATGGTATTAAAGATACACCTATGAGTACCACTATAAGTTTTATGCAGATGAAACTGGAGAACCAGTGGATCAAACCAACTATAGAGGTATGATAGGGAGTCTTCTATATCTTGCTTCTACTAGACATGACATTATGTTTAGTGTATGCATGTGTGATTGCAATAAAGGGAATCCCAAAGAATATAATTTAAATGTTTTCAAGAGGATTTTTAAATATCTCAGATATACTCTTAAATTAAGACTATTTTATCCAAGAAGATAATCATTTGATCAGATAAGTTATTCTGATTCAGAATTTTCTGGTTGCAAGTTAGATAGAGAAAGAACCTCTGGAACATGACACCTTTTAGGAAAGTCACTTGAATCATGCTGTAGTGTGAAACAGAATTCTGTTTCATCATCAACTTCTGAAGCTGAATATATAGCGGCTGGTAGTTGTCGTGATCAAATTCTATTGATGAAACACACTTTACCAGACTATGGATATCAATTCAAACTTTTCTCTATAAACTATGACAACACAATTTATATTAACATATCTAAATATCCATTATCTATTGCTAGGACAAAGCATATTGATTTAAGACATCACCTCTTGAAAGATAATTATCAAAGTGGTGATATCACTATTGAATTTATTGACACTAATAATCAATTGGCTGAAATATTCACAAAGCCTTTAAATTATGAGAGGTTAAACTACATGAAAAATGAATCAGGGATGATTACATTCAACTATGAGAACCCCATTGTTGAACCTCACTATTGAACCTCACTATTGAACCTCACTATTTCACCTCACTGTTAGAACCTCACTGTTGCACCTCACTATTAGTACCTCAACGTTGCACCTCACTCCTAGAACCTCACCGTTGAACCTCACTATTAGAACCTCAATTTGCACCTCATTGTTAGAACCTCATCATTGAACGTCACTATTAAAAATTCACCATTTCACCTCACATTTTTAACCTCACCATTGAACATCACTATTAGAACCTCACCATTACACCTCACTATTAGAACCTCACCTTTGAACCTCACTGTTAGAGCCTCACCATTGCACCTCACTGTTAGAACCTCATCGGTGAACATCACTGTTAGCATCTCACTGTAGGAATCTATCTGTTAGGTACCTCACTGTTGGACCTTATCGTAACTTCATATTTTATGTTGGAATCTGAACCGTTTTATTAGTATTTTTTCTTTATCTTTTTTTTGTTTAAATCCCTAAATGATAAAATTAGTTTACAAACACATTTCCATCCACTCTCTTCCTCACTCTTGAACTCATACTCTCATAATACATAAACCCTAAATATCCATTGAACCCTCAAACCACATAGAACCTCAATGGAAAGGGTTAAGTGACCTTCGTCTAATGATGGAGACGTTATAAGGCGTAAGAGACCCTAATCCTGGTTAAGTGGCGGTAGTAATATAACAATAGATCCTGTTAACCCGCTTCTGCCAAAGAGGAAAATTGTAGCTAAAAAGGATTTATGCAAAGACTGGTTTCTCTCACGAAAATCCATAGTTCGGGAGGCACTATAGGCTCAAGTTTGCGGGAGTGATTTTCCAACAATAATATACTGTACTACCCGAGGCTAGTCAATTAATTATATGAATATTTAAAATTCAAAAAGTCAGATGATGAGAACCGTCATGTGTCAAGAATAAATGAAACCGATGTAACCTTTTCATCTATTGAATGGGATGAATGTATAAGGGTACCTCATGAGGGTATTTGTGGATACTATTCTAGAGTGATTCCTCTAGATAGTGATATATTTGGATATAATAAAGCATTGGACGAGATGAAAGGAAATGGAACCTCAAGGAAGGTTATTGCTGGTGAGATGAATGGAGAGGATATATTTTTTTTAGGATTATCGAACATGTGATATGTCATAAGAGAGGGGACTTATGTGTGTTGATGTATCATGATATATTCATATTGTATTTTATTAATCATGGACATAAGATCAACAGGTGTAGGATGTTGATGGCTCAGTTGAAAGACATGACTATGCAATGTTCTAAATCAAATTCTATATTTCATGACAAACTGATTTCTATGATGCTGAAGGTTAAGGGAATTGTTGGAGATAAGGAGAAAACAATTATAGCCAAAAACAATTATTGTAACTATAAGATAGTATTCATGTTTATGATGATCAGTTGAAATCCCTAGAGATGTGAATTGGTAAATGATGAAGATAAGCTTAATGAGAAATTTCACCCTGAAAATAATCCTTCTAGGCCAAAGGATTAGAGGGATCCAGGTCTGATGCCTGATGAGGCAGAACCTGTATATTCTAATGAAGAAGTAGAAGAGGCTATGGAAATTGAGAAAGAGAGTACTCTTATAGATTATAGAAGTGATCCTGATCTACCTACCAGTACTCTAGCTGGAACAATAACTTATGGAGATCCCAATCCTCTAAGAGAGTTACCGAGAAGTGAATCTATCCTAAGGGACAATGCAGTTGAATAAACCAGTGGAGATGAATATTATGTGGCTCATATCACTATTATAGATACCTCTAAAGAGTAAGAAGTTACTGAATCAAGTCATTATGACCATGAAGAACATGAGGCTACAACTTATAAGGATAGTGATGGAGAGATACTCAGTTTCAGTCATCTTATAAGAGTCACTGAAAAATCAGTGAGTGAATAGTCATAAAATGTTATATCTACTACCCTTTCAAAGGAAATTGTGGATGACTCATTCAAGGTAGTAGCTCAATCTACTGGTGAGATAGTTGATCAAGCTGCAACAGTTTCTAATGTTACAATAATGGAAGAAGATGAAACAGTTGTCCAAGTGATAGCTCAAATTGAGGTGGAGCATCCTATTTCCAAGGATCAATATCGGTTGTGCATAACATTGAAGTATGGACTATGGAAACTGTGTTTTTGTTGTGGGTACTATATTATTATTACTCAGAAGATGAAAGGCCCAATGAAAGACCTTCAATGCCAATCCTCATTTTCATACCTCCAGAAAACTCTTTCCCTCAAGACTATGTCTGAAAGTCAGACCATGAATCACTAAAATCCGACCTGGAGAGACTGTCTAAGGATAGGTATTCTGAGATGGACAATGTTTTTTCTATAATTCAAGATAATTCAGAATTTGATTTAGCCAAAATACACATTAGTATTTACACTGATATTCTTCATCAAGTTAGGAAGTGTCAGAGTAAAATGAATGAGTTGTCAGAATCTGTGGAGCTTGTGCAACAATCAGTGGTGAACATGAATTCCATTCTAAACTATAGATTTCAGGTGGGAAAAGATATTCAATATTTCAAAAGTCTAGTGTAGTAGATAGTAACTTTGATTGAGGATTTTAATAAGTCCATGGAAACACATGTGAATGGTCAAGATGATTATGTAAAGAGGTTGATTAGTGACTTGACTAAATGCTTTAAAGAGATAACATGTTTCCTTCTAGATACTCTAGGTGCATCTGCTTCCACCTCGTCCTCTCCTACAATTGACATTGAGGCTTTCATATCTATTGATATTGAAGAAGTGGAATAGTTATCTGGTTTTAGTACTTCAAAATCCCAGGTCATCTGTATTACTAGAGAGATTCATACACTTGCGGGAAATTATATGAGGGAAGTTGGCCAAGATTAGAAGGTCATAAAGGAACAAGTATACATTAATTAAAAAATGGAATATACTAATCATCAAATTGATGACCAATTCATGTTTCTATGTAAGGATTCCACCTTTCACTTAGGAATTTAAAGATCAAGTAAGCAAGCTTCAAGAGCTGACTCCTGCCTTGGAAAAATTTACATAGAATAAGAATGATTTTTTCTCAGACATGAAGAGAGAGGAAATTATCATCATGGACTTCATTTATCTTTTGTTACCTTTACTCCATGTGTAATTTACAACCATCATTGTTCCTCCAGCCTTTCCCTCTACCTCGGGTGCCTTAGTATCTTCCAGTGCTGCACCAATGATGACTCCTGCATAGGCCATCAGAAGTGTGACCCTGATGATTCCTCAAAGATCTACTCAATGTAGAAATACTGATGATTTTGTTGCAACTCCTCCTACCCTGCTAACTGCCATCCCTCAACTTATCCCTCCACCATCAAATCCTTCATCCATAACTTCAAAAGCCAAATATCCAACAGACATTTCGGATGTAGATTGAGTGTGGTTGTATCTTTTGATAGGGATTCTGTACTACTCATTGAATCATGTGATTATATTTCATTAAATTCAATATTCTTTTTTGAGTATTATTGTACTTATTGTTTCTAATCACAAAGGGGGAGAAAATACGCAACAAATATAACATAAGTAATTTAATATATATGTCACATTAATCCTTGCTACTACATGTGTGAAATGATTTTCTATAACACCTATTTATTCTATTAACTTATCTATTCTTTTCATTATCTCTGATAATAATATCAATATTCTAATTTTTAATGGCATAATTTGTGATTATCAAAAGGGGGGAGATTGTTGGATTCATGAATTTTGATAATCCCAAATCATGTTTAATTTTATAATCAGTTATTTTTCAGACAATATATTACAATATATTATTCATCTCATGACTTTGAAAAAATCATTTTACATTATAAAAAGTTTCAAAATCAATGTCACTGTTGAAAGTCACTAGAAAGAGGTCCTGGTTCTAGGCCACTATCACGGACACCATTGAAAAATCTACAGTTGAACCCTACAAGTCACTGGTGAAAAGATCACCAATGAAGACCATACTGATGAAGGTTTTCATTATAAAAGTATACAGTTATAGAGTTACTATTGAAAGTCACTAGTATAAAGGGCGTTGTCGTAAAGCCTATTTATTGGAGTACTTACCAAAGCATACAGATGCTGAGTCACCATGATAGGTCACTATTGCGACAAGATTGCTGCTACAAAGTGTTTTTGTTATAATTCCTCTGTCGGGCTTATTAATGTTAGTGAATTATCTTGTTGATAAGTCTACCGTTGGATATGTCTATAGTTAGTGAAGTATTCCATTGTTGAAGTCCACCGTTGGTGACATATACCATTGGACAAGTATATAGATAGTGATTTCTACCATTGGTGAAGTCTACTGTTGGACAAGTCTATAGTTAGTGAAGTCTACCATTGGTGAATTCTACCGTTGGACAAATCCTATTGTTGGACAATGCCTCCCATTGGACAAAGCCTGCCTTTGGACAAAGCCTACCGTAGGACAAGCCTACTTTTGACGAATACTACTGGTGGATATGGCTACTGATAGAAGTCTAATACTGATTGATGGTCAAGATGATTATGTAAAGAGGTTGATTAGTGACTTGACTAAATGCTTTAAAGAGATAGCATGTTTCCTTCTAGTTAATCTAGGTGCATCTGCTTCCACCTCGTCCTCTCCTACAATAGACATTGAGGCTTTCAGATCTATTGATATTGAAGAAGTGGAATAGTTATCTAGTGTTTGTACTTCAAACTCCCAGGTCATCTATATTACTAGAGAGATTCATACACTTGCGGGAAATTATATGAGGGAAGATGGCCAAGATTAGAAGGTCATAAAGGAACAAGTTTAGTTTAATTAAAAAATGGTCTATACTAATCATCAAATGGATGACCAATTCATGTTTCTATGGGATAACATGAGGATTCCACCTATAACTCAGGAATTTAAAGATCAAGTAAGCAAGCTTCAAGAGCTGACTCCTACCTTGGAAAAATTTACAGAGAATAAGAATGATTTTATCTCAGACATGAAGAGATAATAAATTATCATCATGGACTTCATTTATCTTTTGTTACCTTTACTCCATGTGTAATTTACAACCATCATTGTTCCTCCAGCCTTTCCCTCTACCTCGGGTGCCTTAGTATCTTCCAGTGCTGCACCAATGATGACTCATGCATAGGCCATCATAGGTGTGACCCTGATGATTCCTCAAAGATCTACTCAATATAGAAATACTGATGATTTTGTTGCAACTCCTCCTACCCTGCTAACTTCCATCCCTCAACTTATCCCTCCACCATCAAATCTTGCATCCATAGCTTCAAAAGCCAAAAATCCAACAGACATTTCTGATGTGGATTGAGTGTGGTTGTATCTTTTGATAGGTATTCTGTACTACTATTTGAATCATGTAATTATATTTCATTAAATTCAATATTCTTTTTTAAGTCTTATTGTATTTATTTTTTCTAATCACAAAGGGGGAGAAAATAAACCACAAATATAACACAAGTAATTCAATATACATGTCACGTTAATCCCTGCTACTACATGTGTGAAATGATTTTCTATAACACCTATTTATTCTATTAACTTATCTATTATTTTCATTATCTCTGATCATAATATCAATATTCTAATTTTTAATGGAATAATTTGTGATTATCAAAAGGGGGGAGATTGTTGGATTCAAAAATTTTGATAATCCCAAATCATGTTTAATTTTATAAACAGTTATTTTTTAGAAAATATATTACAATATATTATTCATCTCATGACTTTGAAAAAATCATTTTACATTATAAAAAGATTCAAAATCAAGGACACTGTTGAAAGTCACTAGAAAAAGGTCCCGGTTCTAAGCCCAATCACGGACACCATTGAAAAATCTACAGTTGAACCCTACAAGTCACTGGTGAAAAGATCACCGATGAAGACCATACTGATGAAGGTTTTCATTATAAAAGTATACAGTTATAGAGTTACTATTGAAAGTCACTAGTATAAAGGGCGTTGTCGTAAAGCCTATTTATTAGAGTACTTACCAAAGCATACAGATGCTGAGTCACTGTGATAGGTCACTATTGCGTCAAGATTGCAGCTACAAAGTGTTTTTCTTATAATTCCTCTGTTAGACTTATTAATGTTAGTGAATTATCCTGTTGATAAGTCTACCGTTGGATATGTCTATAGTTAGTGAAGTATACCATTGTTGAAGTCCACCGTTGGTGACATATACCATTGGACAAGTATATAGATAGTGATTTCTACAGTTGGTGAAGTCTACTGTTGGACAAGTCTATAGTTAGTGAAGTCTACCATTGGTGAAGTCTACCATTGAAAAAATACTATTGTTGGACAATGCCTCCCATTGGACAAAGCCTACCTTTGTACAAAGCCTACCGTAGGACAATCCTACTTTTGACGGAGACTACTGTTGGATATGGCTACTGATAGAAGTCTACTACTGATTGAGCTTTCCACTTAAATGATATCAATTGATAGGATACTATTTCTAATCTGATGAAAACATATTCTATAAATTATCCATTTTTTGATATTATAATAATGGTCTTATTTGATTGATTAAATGCATCTGAGATTAATTAATTTTTTTGTAGACATATCAAGAGATCATATCTTGACACTATGAGGAATGATAAATATTTCACATGATGTCCTCACTCCTTCTGTTATACCTCAAATATGAAAGAGAAAAAGACCAAAGATGAACGGTATATATAGAGGCACAGAGAAAAAAAAATAAGAGTCGGGTGTTGAGAAGCTAAATGAATTACTAAAGAACAAGAAGAAGAACACTCTAGTGCATATACTGAAAATCCAAAAGCTTTATGAAGTACTCTTTGAAGAACATACTCAAGTTAGTCGTTCTATTCATCATCAACTCTCTTATACCATGAAGGTTAACATCTCAGTACTTAGAAGCCAGTACCTAGATGTTCAGACACACTGTTTTTGGAGATAACCTACAGTGAAGAACAAACCATCCGTTACTCCACTCCAAGAAGTCCAGAACTTATCATCAGACACATAGACCATTCTAAAATCCATCATAATTTCTCTGGCCCTACCGTGTTTCTTATTTTACATTTCTAAGTAGTTTGTATTTGTTACACACACACACAGTCTAATATGCGTTAACTGGGAGATACTGAAAATATCCACTCAAAACATTCTCACCTATGATTCCAATGCATTACTATAGAAGAAGCCTTCTGTGGCTTAGTTGCTTGTTTTCCCATGTAGAACTATGGTAGAGGTTGTAGAACCTGGACTGTGTAAAAACTAGTGCAAAACCCGATTCAGGTTGTGTATCAGTTTTATTTATACAAATTGGTGTGTGGAATGTGAACACTAAGTAGAGAGGATTAGGTCTCAGTCTGAGATAGAACATCTTGTTTATATTGTTGAGCTAATATTCAAATACTTTTTTTATTTTATTCGCTGTTTATATTTTTTCAAAGATAGAAAACTGTTTTTAAATTCACTCTGACAGTTAGTTTTGGTTAGTGTGTATACATACTAAATTTAGTAAACCTATTTTAAAAATAGAATTAGTGATTAAATTGATTAAATTGAGGAATAATCAACCTCAGTGAATCTTGTTGAGAAATTAAACATTTATATCTCTACTCCTTTAATTGACTATATTTATTTGAATTGGGTGATTTTTATCGTAATGTTTTTAATATAAATTTTAATTGGAACTCAATTCACGTCCCTCTTGAGTCACTAATCCGACCAACATAGTGTTTTAATTTGACCAATTTTTAATAATTTCCATAATGTGATTTGTAAGAATAGAAATCTGAAGATTAATTACAATAAATATTTTGGTTGAAATGACGTTATTATTAAAACTATAGAAAATCATGAATAATGTTCCACTAAAAGAGAATATAATATTTTCCTAGGTTATATAATTTGATGTAATGCATGTAGTATTATCAATAAGAATACCTAGAATATGGAAGAATCATTCCATGTAAAATTTTATGGAACATATCCACATAAGCATATGGCCTCTCTATAAAACCTTGAGTATTTTTTTCAACTATGGACATAAATACTAAAACATTTGGTTCTTCTTTAAAAAGAAATACAAAATTTATCATGTTCAAAATATTTTTCAAAACATAATATAACTAGGCATATTTAACTTCTTATTATGAAACGATTTACCTTTTCATGAGATTTTATAACTCTTATGTATCACCCCATAGACTCTGTTGTAGAAATTCTTGATAGTCGTACTCATAAAATATATTCTATTTGAAATTATGGTAAACATCAAGCATTCTTGTCCCATATAGAATATAAGAACACAAATCAATCCATTAATGGAGAATTATAGATTGAGTAAATGAAAGAATAATTAAATCAGATTGAAGGAAACAAATATTAGGACCTTTTTGGTAGACTGAATGACATATTGAATATAGGAAGCAAATGTGTGCCTAAAAAAAGTTTATTAGTTAGGAAGAATAGTTAAAAACATGTAATTAGTTATTAAAAATGGTATGTTAGTGAATAAGGAATATACAAGAAAGATTAATTTTCCATTATTTCTGGACATGAATGAATTATAACACTACTATCATATGCAACTCATCTATATTTTATTATTTTTAAAATTAATTTCAAGAATGATTTATTGAATGGTTATATAAATAAGGATTTTATTTACAAACAAATCCATGGTTTTCAAATTCCCCATTTTCAATATCATAGATTAAAAATATCTATATAATTAAATGTATTCAAATACCCTCCTAGATCATGGTATGATTGGCTCAAAAATTTTCTTATTTCAAAAGGAATTAAAAGATATATTGATGATCCTACACTTTTATTAATTGAATATGAAAAGTTATTTTCATTTTATAATTTTATGTTGAAGATAATATTTTTTGATGTTTAAGAAATTATATATGACCTAATTTTTCTAAAATTAATAAAAAGGTATTTGATCTGATTTTGATGCGTGAAATAATCTTTTTATTTGTTCATAAATTTTTCAAAATAAATATATAATGATTTTAAATAAATTTAAATATACCCAAGATATTTTGAAATATTTTATAATGGATAAATCTAAGAGTTCTGATAGTCATATTATAACCAACTATAAATTGGATCTTGAAAAATTAGGAATTAAAATTGATCAAATAAGTTATATAGGTATGATTGGAAGCCTTCTCTAATTGACTGTTAGTAATCATAATTTATTGATTAACGTATCTATCTTTTATCACTTTCGTGATAATCTAAATGAGCCACACATGGTTTCTATTAAAATAATTTTCAAATTTAAAAAAAAAATACTAAAATATTATGATTTTTTTAGGCTATATGACATGAATTTGATTTAGTTATTATCATGATGGTGAATATATTATATGTACTTTTGAAAAATTTTGTTTTGGAAAATGTCAATTTTTGCCATGTCTCTTGTTTCCTAGTGTAGTAAAAAGAAAAATTATTTCAATTTTTTTTGATAATGCTAATGCTGAATACATAACAATAGAGAAAAAATTTTGTGGATGAATCACACAATACATTACAATGGACCTAAATTCAAACATGTACCATAAATTATAGAAATACAAATTAGATTAACACTTCTGGGAATCCAATTTCTTATTCTATAATAAAAAAATCTTATTAATGACATTACTTTTTGAGAGAACAATTTCAAAACGGTGACATCACTCTAGAATAAATTGGTACAAATCCTAAGTTAGCATATATTTTTACAAATAAATTGAAATTCAGAGATAATTAATTACATAAAATATGATCTATTTATTATTTAGTTTGATTATGTTTATTTTTCTAATAACTCATTGTGGGGTATGACACACCAACGGGTATACCACACCGTCATGTGAAAGACACCATTGGGTATGAGACGTCGTTGGGAGTTTTTAACTATTGATGCTTCATCACCATTTCAGTTGTCTTAATGTTTTTATATTCACACCATTTTAAACATTACAAAATTGGTTTAATAACATTGTGAATTTTTGGATTATATGTTTTTTGAGCTTCCGATTTATTTTATTTCTGTAACCCGATATAAATAATTTCTCAGCATTTGAATTTTATTTTCTTTAATTATATCAATTTTTTATTTATCAAATTCACAAATCCCAAATAATAAAACTTACCCTTTTATATTTCCCACACACTTTATTTCTCATTCCCATCAATTTTCTCTTGAGCTCAGTGCATCTCTTTTGCCTCCTAACCTTCAAAACTTCATCTATTCTCTCAACTTTCATCCATGACTACTAGACCGATATTATTTACAATAAAGAATCATACTTTTGATTATGTACCATCTAATTCATGGCCATCTATGAAATGAAAAAAGATATATTAATGGTGCAACAACATTTATTCTAGTTCATCTAAATCATGAATATTTTTTAGTTGTAACAAAAAAGAATGTTCTATCTTGATGGATGATCTCAAGTAAGTCTTTTTTACTAGAATTTACATATATTCAAATAAGTTTGGATTTGTTTTTATCAAATAAGACACCTTTCTATCATAGTCCCTAATATCATTTCTAACTGTTTGTGGAGTTTTATCTGGAAGATGAGGAATGATGTATAAGATCAATAATCAATGGTCACAATGTTATATTTTATTTATTTTAGTGGTCCCGATTGTATGGAGTTCCTCAATAAGGTATTTTTCATGAATAAAAAGGATATATTACTATCTAAAATGGGGATTTTTTGTATTATGGTGATTTAACTAAATAGACTAGTGATTGAATGACCAAAAAAACATTAGCTTCTTTGTAATTTGGACGAAGTAGACTACTCTTCATCATTATAAAACATAAATTATTCCCTATAGAATAATATTTTTCCAGCTTAAGTTTTATGATATCTACCTGATATATTGTATTAAAATAAGATAAAATATCAAATTTTATTGATACCTTATTGTTTACATTTCTTAAATTATAAGTCCTTCTTTTAGATCAAATTCTCAGATTCACCTAAATATTATTTCGGTCATGTTAAAAGTAAAAGGGTTAGTTTCATATGATAAATAATCTATCATAGATGGAATTGTATTGTGTATCTCTTTAGAAATATATTAAATAATGAGAATCATCTAGAACCCCCTTAATAATTAGTGGTTAGTTGATGATGAGAAACTATCTTTGGATTATATCCATATGTATCATTCATCTTGGTCAACGGATCTAGTTTTCCATATTCCATAACTATATAAGCTTGTTTAGTATAAAGATGATGTTGAAGAATTTTTTGTTGTCAGAAAATAAGAGGAGTATAAATAACATTTAGTTTTTGAAGGTATTGAAACTTATTTGACTCCAAAATCACCATCAATCACATATAGATCATCTAGCCTTCCTTGGAGGCTTCCCAAAAGTGAAAACTTATTGAAATGTTGTGTTGGTGAAACTGACGTTTCCAATGATGAAACTTGTAAAAATAGTTCAAATCCTAATGATGATGAGGAATTATGAGAAGAATAAAATGATAATGGTAATCATAGAGGAAATTAAGATGATGGATATGGTAATAATTGTGATACTTATGGTGATGATTATTATGATTCTGACTCTAATGGTTTAGTCTTCCAAAATAACAGGATATATATATAAATTCCTTCAGATCCTCTTTATTCCCTTGATATAATCATCATCCCATTAGTTGAGGACCACATATTAAGGAAAATGACACCTATGTCGAGGGTGAGAAATATTCAAGTGTTGAGTATGTCAGTGCAGATAGAACTATTTCAGATTCTACTGTGGCTAAGAAGATGTCAGTGATAACTGATGGTGAGTGTCATGTGTTTGAAGAAATTGATTAAAAAATGATTATATTGTTTGTGACTATGATCAATAGTTAATTTTTGTGTCTTATTCTGGTAATCCTTCTATTGATAAGCATATAGAAGATTAATTAGATGATGTTAATGTTTAGAAATATTTTTTTAAAATTGATGAAGTCCCTACTATAATTTTTGATCATTCTACTACTGTTTCAATTAAAACTATTATTTATGAGTATTTTATTCTTCATAGAGTGAAAACTCTTAGAGAAATTTTGAAATTAAAATTTTTGTACCTGCTTTAGTTGTATTAACAATTTCTAAATACTCTATGGTTAATGTTTCTACATGTTGATTTACCTGTTGATAGAATAATGAGGTATTTTATCTAGTGGAGTTTAGTGTCCACCAATGGATGGAAGATATGAACTATGAGATAATAGAGATCCTAAGGAATAAAAGGTTTCTTTTTTCATTAATATTTTCATTAGAAAATAGTGCTCCTCTAAAGGAAATTGAACATGTTATTACATATGTGTTAGGGGATATAGCCACCAAGGGTGACTTGGTTATTATCAAAGAGTGGATTATTTTATATTTTTATAAATTTATAAAGAATGATGATATAAAAAATAATATTAATAATTTTGATATAGATTTGATAATGTATTTGATTAAAAAATTTAATTATTTTTTAGAATAATTGAATGAAAATTTTAATCTTCTTGAAGTTGACTCATAAAAAACGTCAACCTCATCTATTCCTCATGATGATGCTGATATGAGACGAACTCTGGTTATAGAATTAGTTTCCCCTATGGTTGGTGGACCTTAAGGCGCTGAACCTATCATTCCATTGGGAATTTTGAGGATGTTTCAGCTATGCACTTTGCATGATCACATGATAATAGTAAATATATCAGGGATATGAATTAATATATAAAAAATTATCAAGAACATTAGTTATTATATCTCCATGCTTGATACCAATAATACCATGAAGTGTAATATAATGTTATTTGGATGGGAAGTTGAGGATTCCACCAGTTACCCCAGCCCTTACTAATCATGTTTGATAGTTGAAGGGATGACTCTAGTGCTAAATCTTATTAGGAAAGGTATATGTGGTCACTTGAAGTTACTGAGAGAGTGTTTTTCAAATTAATAATAGATTTCATTAATCCTATGAAACTATTTTCCTTGCACATATATAGTTGTTGTGGCTTAGGAATAAATTCATATTACTCATCATGCATCTTGGAGACCAAGAGTTAATATGGATCCCAATGCACCTATTCCTAGAAAATTCCAACCATTCCCTCTCCATCCTACACAATCTAGGAGACAACTAAAGATGATACAAATTTTTGATCCTCAACCTTCTCTTGTAAAAAATTTAAACCCATATGGTGTTCAAATTACAATTCCTAGAGATTCTTCATACCCTACATCACCTATTATCTTGGTGAATTGGAAATCCCTGGATAAATGAAAATATAACATGGCAAATTCTTCCAAAAATTGAAATTATTGATGTAATAAAATTTTGTTTTGATGGGAAAATTTTTAAATATAATTAAGATTATAAATTTTGAATGATTATTCATTCTCTTTCTTACGAATTTAAACTTATATTTTTTGTGTTACTATTCTTACTGCCTTTATTATTTTTTTCCTATATATTAACATCATGATAATCTCAAAATGGGGATAAGGATGGAATTATGTAATTTCAATAAAAAAATTTCTTCTATTTATTTTATATAACACTGATATATATATATATGTACATTTTTAATATCTAATTTATATTAAATTATTTATATAACAATTAATGACATGAATGTTTTACCAATGATTCCATAACGTGTGATCATCATACTAGGGGAGTCTATTGAACACCATTTTTAATGATAAAAAATTCATGCCAATAAATATATTAATTTACTTCATGTTTTTTATAAGAATATTTTAATATAAGACATGTGATTTTTCTTTGAATGGGGAACCACCAAGGGTTACTCGCCACCAAATTTATCACAATGTTGATGATGAGAAACCACACAGGATGAGTCACCATTGATACTGACTCACTACCATGATATCCTACACTATAAACATGATTTTTTAAAATATATGACACACCACCAGTCTGACCTACCATTGGTGGATTCTCCACCAGAAGGTTGAATCATTTTTAGTTGAGTCACTCTCATCATTGAAACCTGGAAAAGTAATAAATGTAACACAACCAGAATAAGACATTGTTTATCGAGACACCACCACATTTTGGACCCCATTCCAATGTCACGTTGAAAAAATAGGAAATTATACAAATAGGAAAAGTTTATAATTCATAAATCCCATATTGAGTCACATATCCGGGACTCACCATCACATTTCCTCAAAATCATCTGATTAAAATAAATATTTTAATAGCTAGTTTACTAAATTTAATACCATTATTTATTCTAATGATTAATCATTATTTCTCAACTAAGATGCATTCAAAAAAAATTATGTTCTCTATGAGTATGGATATGATCCATATTTTCCTACATGTTTCTACTACTATTCAAATGATAAATAGACTCCCTTTTTTATATATTTTGTATAATGTGAGAGATCTTATAATAAACATATTCAATGGTGTACCTCATTGATATAACATACATGATGTATCATTCTCATTCAACGTGGGAAGCTAGAGATAATTAAACATCATGTCCCATCTTATAGTAAAGAAACAATGTATCCATGAAAATCTGTTTTAATGAAATATTTCTAAAAACCTTACTCAATATTCGTTGAAAGTAAAAATAATGATTCAAAATATTCAATACATAATAGTGAATGCATCCATATCGATTCACACAAAAATATATCCATGTTTGATTATTAGTTTTTTCTTTAAATGTGGTGTGTGATGTGTGTGTTTCTCAATTTATTTCACAAAACACTATATCCTGCAATAATTGGATGAACAATGATATATTCTTAAATCCATTTATATATTTACTCCCACAACAAATGTAGATTAGTTCAATCTTTACCTATTGTTTTTTTATCCCAATACAACAGTGGGATAGGTCATGTGTGACCTATTTTTTTATTTTCTCATAGAATCAATGGAATTTTTCTTTTCGGACCTGATGTATTTTTCTCTCCCATAAATATGAGTATAAGTGGAAATTTTTTGTCTAGACAGTTTCATAATATTTTAACACATTATAAAATTATTTGGATGCAATTTTTTATTTATATAAAATGCTTTATGTTAGGTGATCACTATGTGGATAAAACCAAGTCATAGCTTGAGACTGAACCTCTTGTATTCAAATTTCCACTGTGTGTTAATAGAGAATATATTTAACTTGTACTTTTTTTTAATTTACCTTTATTATGGTTTGTAAAATATTTTAATTACGTAAAATTAATTCAAAAGATAAATGACTATTGAATATAATTTTACTCATGATCAAATCAATCATCTCTAAAATCCTTTGATAAATTTAATCTAATAACAGTTTTATATTTTGGTTAACTATAAAAATTTTAAATTAATTGGGGTAAATATTTTTAATATATTTTAAATATAAATTTTTATTAAGTACTCATTTCATCCACATATTGAGATACTCACTCCAACCAATAAATTTCATCTATTATTTTCAATTTAATACACCTTATGATTTTAAATTCAATTGATATTATTAATCATATAGTGTATTATGCTTCATATATAATATGAAGGTGAAATATTTGAATGAATAACCCCATAATAAAAGGATACTTCCCCAAAAAACAAAGTGGATCAAGAAAAAAGGCATTTTACCACTAAATATGTGAATGATGTTCCAAAATATTGAGTGGATTGTAAGATAAATATTGGCTCTATATTAGCTATGAGTTTATTTTATTTTGGATCCTAACACTATTCTATATCATCTATGTTTCAAAGTAAATTAAATATTTCGGTAAAAAATTAAAAGTGATTTAACATTAAATAATAATTATGTATATCATATTTCAAGGAACATATATTAGTTAACTTTTTATATGACACATAGAAATACCCAATTATAAATAATGATTTATATAGGTAGATGTAAAATTAGAATAATACCATGTTTGAATTGTAATTCAGATTATAATGTGAATTATTATTCACAGTAAACAGATATTATGATTTGGAAAGAACTTATGTAATACTTATTTCTGAGATAGTAAAACACATCATTTGAATATGTTTATGATTCATCTCTAAAATATAACCTTATTTAAATTATAGGATATTAAATTTTTATTAAACCTATTAATGTGAAAGGAAACATTATAATAGTGGATGTATGTATTGTTTAGTAATATATTAAATTCTTTTCATAAGATCTACATGGGATCCCATATATTCATGATGATTATTTTTCCATTAAACACATTATTGAGAAATATCCAATTAATTAAACCTGCTACATGTTAGATACAATTTCATTATGGGAAGTGAAGACACAATTGTAATAGTTTTGGGATATTAGAATTGTATTTTTCTATTGTTTCAACATGGGTAACCCTATTCCTTTATTAGAAAATAAATATACATACATATGGTTTTGAATTGATTATATGGAAAAAAAATTAATTACTGTAAAGAAATGTTATTCTTAAACCATCATTAATTACTTCTTTTGTAATGAATAAAGAGTTATATATTTTATAATAGTGTATCATCATGATGATTATCATCAATTGATTGTAATATAAGGCGTTGTTATAATGAAAATAATCCCTAAGATGTATTGACAAAAAATATTTATAGTATTTCCATACAGATTTAATAATGAACCTTCTTGTTTTATCAATTTGTTAAATAATGTATTGTAGGATTATCTTCATAATACCATTACATAATGTAATGATGGTATCTAGATATACTCTAAATTCTAGGATGATCTTATCTATCATATGATAATAATTCATAAAAAACCCAAAAAATGGCATAAAATGGATACATTATAATATATATATTATGGATTTAATGATTTTAATTTAATAGACCTATTATTTATGTAGATAATATATATATTTTTAAATTCAAAATAAGTGATAGAATGAAAAACGCCAATGAATAAAACATTTTCATATAGTCTCCATATATTAATAGGTAACAATCCATGGTAGATTCACAAAAATTATCAATTAGATCACATGTTAACCAAGTGAATTGTTTAAGGGTTATTTAATTGTGGTCTGAAAAATATTTTTATTGTTTTGAGTTGTTAATGTTGAAATTTTTCAATGAACCAATAGTGTCATAAACATAAATACATGAATGATTTGTGATATATTATTACGAATCAAGGAAATGTGGTGGATGCTTCCTTGTAAATAAAGGTATTTTATAATATATGTTATTGAATTTAGTTATACATGAATAAGATTATCCAACCAATGTCTTAGGGTTAGAAACTATGATTATTAGCTTAATTATACATAGAAATTACATTTCTAGTTATTGATGTGAAACTAATAAAAATCACAAAATATAATAATGAATATTTAGATTAGAATATGTCTCTATTAATATATGAGAATTATTATAACTATTATAGGATTATAATTTCTCAATAAACTATCACATTGGAAGGAAAATAAAGTGCGAGCATTTAGTTAAAAAATCATGGATTTTATATTAATATGATGATTGTATAAGATATTATACTAATGGATTGATTAATAGTTTATATATGATTCATTATGAAAGGAGATATATCAAATAAATTTAATACATTTTTTAAAAAATAATTATTAGTTTATATATAATTTTTCTAGTTTGAAAATTGAAATATTTATATATAAATTTAGTGTGTGAATGATTTGGAATCCGTATATATTATCTATGATGATGTAATTATTTAATTAGGATGTATTTTTTATGTTATAAACATCTCTGGGTTGAAATTTGAAATATTAGATGAGATTCATAGATCAAATATTTTTATTAACCCTCATAGGAAAAAAATATATCATAATTTGATAGGAAACTTTATTAAGGATATTATTTAATTGGAAAACCTAACTATGTATCAATAATGATAAAATTTAATTTTCTAAAATATAAGGGCAAATAATAAGGGGTCATGAAACCTATACATATTATACATAGTATATGATATATTATTAGTATGGATGTTTTAATTAGACAATGATTGAAATCTAGAATGTATGATTACATATTATTTATTAATGATCACCTTACTTCCACTAGACATTTATACTCTATAATGGTATATTAATCTTACAAGAACCTAACATGACATTATATAAATTATGTTTTGAAAATTCCTGGAGAAAACCTTTCTATTGTATCTTATCATGATCCATAAATTACATCAAAATTATAGAATATTTTTATGATGGATTATTAATCCAATATTGATTTTAATACTTTCTATCATATTCAAGTTTATTTCTATTCTGAATATAATATAATTAAATCTTAACCCATATTGATGTCATGATCATTATAAATTCACGCTACAAGGGACTAATATTTTCTTTTTTTGGATTTAGAATATAATAATATATTTCCTTTAATCCTTTATAATTATTGTATATGGGGAACTATATAGATTTAGGTATTTTACTCTAACTATTTTTACTAATTTTGTTGAATGGAAACTTATGCTAATCGATCAAATGCAGATATAATGGTGAACGGGATGCTGATTCAGAATCATGTTAATTAATTTAAATGTATAAAAATAGTAATTTTAATAAATTAATGAATGATTTATAATTTAAAGTGGGTAATAATGATTTCTTGAAGCCATACCCATTTATTGGTGTATTTGATTCATTATTAAGGGGAGTCCATGTCCTCTATATTGTGGGTATTTGGTAGTCTTTGAATGAATTAAATATTATAATTTCTCTTTATAAATTACAAATAAACTCTCTAACATCATGATGTATTCCATATCAGGATATTATATAAGTATACTAAACACCCAATTCATCTGCTCGCATATGTGGAAAAAATATTATGACCTTGTTTGATCGTTCTACAGATTGATTAACATGATTATGAAAACTATAGAACAAGTATTTCATAATTAGAATACTTTATTAGTAAAGTTTCATTACAGAAATCATAAAATTAAAAATTTATTTTGGAAACTGAAATCTGATTTGATAATGAAATACCGACATCTCTTCATGAGGTGATATTCATGGTATTTTGTGGTTGAAATTTTTTAATTGGTTATGAATGTAATATATTTGATTAAATTATAATTAGAAATAGTTTCATTAAAATTACAAAATAGAATAAATCATGTATATTAAACATTGTGACAAAATTGTCAAAATATTAAAAACATAATTCATCTGTAATTAATTTAATGTTTTAATTCAACATGTACCATATAATATATAGTTAATTTTCATGATTTATTCATAAATAATTTATTTTTTGGGTAATGGTGGAAATTACCATTTCAATTATAATAAATATTATGAAATTTTAATTAAATTCCAATAAAATGAATGATTAGTAATACCGCATTTTAAAAAAATGATCAATATTTTAATAGAATTAATATTGTACAGCAATGTAAAAAATATAAATATATTATTAAGATGTAGGAAATGAAAAAATTGTCTTCAAAAATTATAATTATTTTGATCTTCTCTCGAAATCAAGTATTTAGAAGGATAATTTAGGTTTTAGTTTTGATTAAAATTTGAATTAGTCTCATATTATGTTGGATTATTCTATTTATAGCATAATAATAATCATTATATGATATATTTTTTAAAAATAAATTGTATCCTAAAAAGTCAAAGTTCTGAAAATTAGTATCATGTTGTTTTATAAATTATATTTAAACTAAAATCAACCGCAAAATAATATAAAATATTAAAAAAAATAATCCAATTATTTAATCCTCATAATATATAATATGTGAAAATGAAAAAAAATTACAACATAATTTAAATTAAGAATAAATTATTTTGTTTCTACTATTTTATTAAAATTAATTTTCTGGATGTTAATATAAGTGAAAGTTAAAAATGGAACATAATAACTTTTTAATAAAATTTTAAGAAGATTTTTTTTGACATTGTAATATAATTCCATTTATACCCATGCCATTTAGTTCCAAATTAATATGAAAATAAAAATATTATTTATATCTTTTATGCATTTCTTTGTGAGACTGTCCCTAAACTTATCAAAAGAAACATGTTCTCTTCCATTATTATACAAACATGGCTCACTATAAAATTTAAAATACTTATAAAAACATTCATAAATTCACATACATCGTTCAAAATTTACTATTATTCCTAGAATACCACCATTTAAAGAAATATAGAGTATGATAATGGTTCTCTCTCAATAAAGAGACAATTATATTTACCGACCCATTAAATGATAAAATATTTATCTACATAGAGTAAATATTATATACAAATATTAACATAATAACTCTAGTATCAAATATATATTTATATATTATTATTTAAAATGATTCAAAATATTTTTCATTAAATGTGATATTAAAGTATCTATTATGCATACAAGTGTACTATATCATCTAAATTGAGGTGTGGAAAACTTTCAATCATAATATTTACTAATTTCTTATTGTGATGGAATTATAATTTATAAATGATATTAATAAATAAATAATAATAATTAAATTAAAATATATTATTTATATTCTTTCCATAACATCATTTGGGACAATATAATGTACCTCATCCGTATATGTGTATCATTCCCACCGTGATGCGAAGTGATTATATTATCAATTCATCCTTATATGGATTATAAAAATGATTCATTTAATGATAATATATCATATTTATGATATAATAGTTATTCAATAAAATTTTATCGTATTTTCCTTAATTGAATTTCATCCATTAAAATATGGGAGCATTAATTATCTATACGTACATTCTCTCAAACACCAAACAACTTTTCCACACCCATAGTGAATAATTGAGATATCAAAATGGATTTATAAAGATAAACCATTTACATATTATCACTAAACACTATATAACTTTACCTCACCGAAAATTTCCATTCACATTCATCATAAATTTTTCCACTAGGATGAAAATATTTTTCCTAATACAATCCACCACATAAAGTGACTACAGAATATGTGAGTATAATCAAATAACATTGAGAAATAGGTTGTTGGGAGAAGTAATGACCATCCATACAGAGAGAAAATTTGTTAAAAATATATGATAAGCCCTAAGATTGAACATTAACCAATTTATCATCCTCAATAATTATTACATGAGAACATTTAGGATAACCAGACACCCATCAAGAGACTAGATTAAAGTATTGGGGAGGAATTGATTCATTATCTAGGAAATGTAATTTTTATTGGGGGAGTCGATCATACTAGGGGATTTGTAGAATCTATGGGGGAGGAAGCCCTTTAGAATTTCATTATTTTTATACACACAGTATTAGGGATCAAAATTATGATTGCTGGTAATCAAGGTCCTTTGATTGACTACCACTAAGGGACCTTGCTGATAGTCTGAATCCATATGAAAACTATTATGGGGTGCATATTAGATGAATAAACTAAATATTGGAAAATAATTATTAGGATGAGTGGCATCAGGAACATTACAAGATTCATGAAGGGATTCACCAACCCCATAAAATGTTCATGGATCACAAATCCACCAGAGGACTCACAGGTTACATAACCCACATAAGGAAATATATAAACTACAGAAACCCTTGGAAGCCATGGAATATCAATACGTAAATACAATCATGCAATTAAAAATCAATCAAATGATAGAGCCAACAGATCTCGATATGACCTCAAGACAACCATAGCACTCAAAGATGATGCTCGAGAAATTAACAAATTATGGCGGGTAGTTGAATCATACTTATATATAAACAAGGAATTGTCATGTAGAATATCTCTGAGGAGAAATAGTCATTTCATGTACTCATGAATGAGAACCAATATTACAGTTTGTAGAATGTTCTTACGATGGTGATACTCGATCAAGGCACAAATGAGAGCACATTGGATAATAGGTTACTTGAAGAATTAATTTTAATCCACCCCCAATATATAAGAGAATTAATGGAACAATAAACATTGCAACATAGAAAAAAGTTCACCAAATGTAAGTAGTTCACAACACCACCAATGAAATAGGTGTGCATAGGTCTTCCCCATAACATATCCCTTTTAACCTTAGGTGTCGCTTCTTAGGGGGGAAATTGTTCTATCCCAATAATTGTGTATCCGAATAATCGCAAATAAAAACATTAATGTGGGTATTAACATCCCCATAGAAACAATATAATAGTAATGTGACTATTACATTTGTTTCTCATGATCCTATAAGTTAATATTGAACATTTGACCATTTTAAGGCCACAAAAGAGTCCATTCATAGCACATCAACTATGAAATATCCCATTGATCCCCCTTCGGATGAACTTCCTACATCATTATGGCTCTTCGGTCAACCAATGGTCTGGTTGTTATATTTGATTTTTTTCCAGATTGTATGGTTTTTCATTGGGAAATTCCTAACAAGCCATCTGAAATTACTCTGAAAATAAGGTGGAATGTTATCCCAATAGAGAGACCTCAGTGGTCGTAATGCTCAAGCACTATATCAAAATTTTAACAGATATATTTCAATGATGATATCAAAATAAAATTACAAGTTTCAATAAACTTTTCAAGTTAAAGCAACAGAGATGATGGGAAGAAGGTGAGAGGTGATTGTGGTCTCTTAAAGACATACATCACACCCCCTACGAACTATAAGGCACCATGAGTCCCTGGGGACATGCCTTCCTTATATAGTGTAGTTCCTTGGACTTGATAACATCATCTCCAAGATATCCTCATGTATGTCTAGGAAAATCCATACATCCCCTTCAGCAATATAGGAAATAACATATTAGTTTATCCGAAACATGATCTCACAACCATGTATAACCCATATTGGTCATGCGAGGCATCATAAAAAAAATTAGTTAAATGTATTTGAAATAACTTAGGCAAATTCACATTATCCCTACCCTTAGTAAAATAAAAAAAGGAGATAAAATGGTGGATGTGAGATCTCTCACTGACATTAAATGACATGTGATGTTCCAAAACATCCATAATAAGGCCTCGTGAGACCTAATGACAAGTAAAATAAACCTCATAAAGACACCTAGACAATCCATCGTTACCTCATGATGTATTCTAGGATTGGCATAACACTCTTATGAAGGAACTCATACATTTCCACAGGTGAAGATGAAATTTCATTTTACATGCCCATGTGATCAAGAAAGTCTTCATCAATCGGCAATAATATGATAAAGTATATGTTGATCAAAGGGAAATGTGATTTCTGAAAATTAGGTAATTTAGTATGAACGACCCATGTTAAAGAATTGTGAAGCCACGTGGTGGCTTCCCCCTTTTCTGACTCTATCCTAAAATTAGACAGAAATTCCCTGTGAATAGGAATACAATCATGGTGGAGAGGACTATAAATTCTCCAACCCAACCCAAAAAAGTGGTTTAATTTTTTGATCATCGAGATGACTGGAATTATTCATGGAATAACTATTGGATTTCTCTTCTAGTGCTAGATTGAATTTCATAGAGAAATCTATCACGCAACGGGCCAATTGTTTGTTATTTAATATAACATTGGGCAGTCAATGTAGTAAATCTCTAAGAATTATACACATTTCATTAGCAGTCATTTATCATGAGATGTGTATCTAGTGGGTCATGGGAAGAACATTCTTCACAACCACAATATCACGCAAAACACCAGATAATTGAAAACTGAATTAAACCAAGTCATATTCTATTAAAAGGACAGAAAAAAGAGTAATAGTAGAATACCTAAATAAAAAAATGTTCATTGACCCACATGTGATTCAAGTGATCTTTTCAAAGAAAAGAATCAACACTGGGACACATCACATAGATCTCATGATTCCCCTTCAGCATGTTTTCTAGGTCAAACGAAGACCACTGAATATGTCAGGAAAATGGTATATGACCCGCGTAGATGTATCAGAAAAGTATATAGAATTTATTGATGGAAATGTATCATAGGACTCGTGACATCCATCTAATGCATCATCTAACACATTTAATTGTCACTTCTCAGGTCATCCATGTATTTCAAAATCACATGGCCATAACAATGGGATCTCATGACATCCTCTGGACATATTTTATAATACTCATCATTCCATAAAAGAATTTAATACAAGAAATACGACATCATCTTGACATGTTATCCTAGTCTCGAGAATGAACATGATCATAACAATGGGCTATGATGATGTCCTCAAAACATATTATCCAGGACTAGTTATTCCTACCAGAGATTCCATACATGGCATGCTACATATTCTAGATAAGTCTTCTAAGTCTCACGAGAGAATCAAGTCATATTAATGGGACCTCGTAAAATCCTCCTAGAATATCTCCTATGAAATTCTAGGCCTTTTGACATGTTATCAATGTCTCATGAAAGAATCAAGGAATTCTAACATGATATTGTGACATCCTCTAGTCATATTTTTCAAGTCATTTGACACCATATGGACATGTACGTAAGGATATGTGATATCTTCTAGAGGAATACATATAAATCTTATGATGTCCTCTGAATAGGTCAACAAGGTCATGAGTTAACATATAGAAAAGTGGGGTAGGGAATGATGACCTCACTGGATTTGATGGTATCATCCATCCCTGAAGAGTAAGAACCGATCAATAGAAAAACATTAGAGTGTAATCCCTAATTAATGGAAATATAAATAGTCTTGTTCCATCAATATTCTGGATATGTATTCCACCTCTTCATGGTTCTAGTTCTATATTGATCATCTAGGTAAACTCCAGTATCAAATCCCCTTACCCTATGCATCATCCTTGATCACATCCTAGACATTTTTTATAACAGTGATGATGACTCCAATGGGCTTAGGGATCTCCAATGATCATTTCATCTACACTATAAAACCCAGGGTTACAATGGAAGCCTCAATACGTAAGACCGAACAACGAATATCTTGTAATATACCATTGGTAAATATGGTTTCCATCTTGGTATAATCCCCAATCATTCCTAAATCATTATAGATGGTTATAATTTTCCCATCTATGATCATCCACCTCATCCTATCAGCATGTTAAGGGATAAAATAACTACGATGAATTCGATTTGGGAGATACTCTTGATATTTAGGATTCATTCTCAAGGGCCAATATCTATACCAAACACCCCGAAAAATATCTGATTACACAAGTCTCATATCTACACTCCATGATATTGATCATATATTTCCCCTTGTTTCTCACAGAGCCACATCTCACATGGTTTTGGAGAGATATAATGAACACATCATCAGGCTTAAAATGTTTCCCCTAAGTAGGGAAATCATAGTATATAATCCCAAATGAGTGGTATGACAAGAACACCCCCAAAATATGGTCACACAATTTAGGGTAGTCCTAAGGGAGTGAACAGACTATGTTAGTTTTTATTCCTATAAACATAAGTATACGTAGGATGCCTCATAATGTTTTAGTATATTACTTATAATATTAACCACCTTGTCATGTGGTTGAAAGTACTGAAGAAATTAGTCATATGGATTTTTTACATAATAGAGTTATTCACTATTAAGATAATCGATGATTAAACTATAATATAAAGAGATTGATTCACTAATGAGTCCACACATTTACTAGTTCATTAGTAATACTCCCATTCATTTATTGATGAGAATATTATTTAATGAATCATTTTTTGGGTAACCTGTATCATATCATTATTAGGAAGAGATTCATGAACAAATTGTAAATCTATAAGAGAGTCACAATGTAGGAAACTCCTGCAGCTGTAGATGGGGAACCATTTGGAGATTCTAGGAAATATTAAATAGTTATAGAATTTGATGTGAGAGATTGAGTGAGGCCATAAAACCCTACTAAATATTACTATTGAGTGAATCCCATTCGATGACTTAAAACAAAAATAACTCCCATCAAAACTAGATACGTATTTTCATATACTGAGTTAGTCTCACAGATTGGTAAAATGTGATACAATATATTCACATAGTTGTTAATGAATAATAGAGTGTCAATGAGAAATAGGGTTTTGTGTAACCTTGTTTCCTATATTATTTGGATTATATTCAAATTCTACATTATAGTGTGAATGGCTGGAGAAACTAACAAATATAGTAGTCTCGGACTATCCCCCTCTAGTAGGGTTTTCATCAATAACTAGACAAAAAATATTCCATTTTTCTATCGGCATGGATGCTCCTCATAATATTAAACCAATTTAATAGTGTGATTTTTAAATTCCCATATTCTAGGGTCCACTAATTATATAGAAAATATGTATCAAGTGGATGAAATATAGTTCTTTAAATGATCAGTAAGTCATGTCAATTTTCTACATTATAAAAATAATGGAAGGGGAAACACCCGTATAAAAGATGGATGAAAATTAAGAACATTATCTCAAGAGTGTACTCCAAAAAAATACATGGCCCATAAACATATATTATTTCTATATCCACATCATACTCGCATCCTGACTTATTCTAAAGACAATATTCATAGGACACATGAATATTTTGAGTCATCTTATAGATCTCATGATGAGGACAATAACTTGGTCACGGGTTTTCTAACATTTTCATCCTTGATCATCAATGATTGGGCCTAGAATAAATTTTATACTACAATACCATATTTATATTCCACTTGAAGATCCACTAATTTTATGGGAAATGAATCTAATAATGTCTTATCGTTACATAATCAATGAACTATGGACCCCCTTCATTCGTAAAAGTTGTTGAAGTTGAATTTATTTTACATAATTGATTCATTCTTCTAAGATAATTATAAAAACATACACATTATTATGATAGAATTAATAATGTTTGATCCATTTTTAACTGTAATAATACATGATTTCTTATCAACCATCATAACATTCTTTCACACCATGTCATTCTAGATATCTTTTTTGAGTTTTGTCTCTTAAGAAGACTCAGTCTTCATCCTCTATATGGGATTTGTGGATGATCTCTAATATTATTATCACTAAACCACCCTAGTTTACTATAATGTAATTCCAATAATAAAGGGTACATGAATGATTATCGTGGCATACCATCATAAGACCCGGTATGGTTCACATGAAACAAAATCAATCAATATTACCGTATTATCCTCTATATCATGGATATTTTTTATGATTTTTCATGAGAGAATCCATGGAAAAATAGAACACAGATTATTTATAGGGACATCAAGTTAGTATATGATAATATCAATCACCACTACGGATGATGTGATAACATTTTTTGAAGAACCACTCATCTTTGTAAGTGTTCATACCAATGTACTATGAGTTTTATTATTCTATAACTTGATGTAACATTATGAACATCAACAAATATTATCCAGTCTCTGAGATCAAAGAATGGTTTACATTACTGTATAAAAATAACATAAATTATAACCCCTTGTAGTAAACAAGGTATATTCCTTGAAATATTCACATATTCATCATATATATAATTTCACAACAACATGATCATTACATATATTTAATTCTAATATGAAAAAAACCAAAAGCTGTGGAAATAGTGATATATCAATATTTTTGAAGGAGACATATGTTATCCAGATAACCATATGTAGGGAGATGTTATGGTAATTAATTCATCTTTTGTTTATTATTTATGAATGTTTTCTAATGTATTCCCTCAATGAATTAGGAACACCCAACTTTTCTATATCTATGGGGAATGACTTTCCATTGGCAGTCAATTGTTATGTAATAATGAAAATAATGATTAAGATATCACATTGGTCAATAGGATGGGATTTTTATCCCATAACATGTTTGGGGGGGTGGGGGGTTATTTCAACTATGAGAATCTCCAATATATTTATTATATTTTCATGAACCCTTTATTAATTCCAAAATATGGATTGGATCATTCTTTAATGAATAATCAGTTTATTGTGTTTATGAATCATAGAATTGTCTCTATCTATTTGTTGTACTTATACAATTGATATATCTATGTTTATTTGAGTTTATATGACATTCATTTCATCTCATGTATTAATTATATATTCATTGGTTGTTATTGTGAATATAATGGTTTTTTGGCCTCTTAGTGGTGTGTTTTTCAGTGAATCACCATCCATCTAGACATGAGTTATTTTGATTTAATGATTAGAATTATGAGATATCCTCCATATGTATACCAATTAATGGAATAAAAACCCACATAGTTGTATTCCACATAATGGGGCATGTCATATTGTATAATATCATTTGATAAAGTCCAAACCATGTATTATAGTGTCATGAAAGAAGGACATCTAGGAGAAATGGGGAATGTCAATGAATTGTGTTGGACTTATAAAAAAACCCCGGGACCCTAAATAGGATATGGATTCTATAGACACATAATACTAAAATTATAATGTTTTCTACCGTGAATAGGATTGATTATTGGTTTTGGGTATGGATCCAATGGAGGCTACCTATGTATTCCTTTTTTATAAGAATCATATAACACGTTGTTTGGTTTTGAAGAAAAGAAACTATGGAGGACCTTTTGTATGTTTCTCCGGGGACTATGGAACATTTAAAGGATTATGTTTGGATTTAATCTGATGATGGATTCCCCAGTGAATTGCATTCTGGGAAACAATAATTGAAATAAATCGTGGAGAATTATAGGTTTGTTTATGGGATTACACTTAAGAACGATTCACTTGGATAACAATGGTGGTGTGATTGAGGATTATTCTTGGGATGTATGCCTGGTGATTTATAGTTTGGATGGGGTTTACACTAGAAAATAGGTTCATATATATTGTTGGGTTTGATTGGTTTTTACTCCTAAGAATGATTCCCATGGGAATCTCTATGCATTGGCTGGGGATTACTCTTGAGGACGATTCCTTATGTTTTGTTCATGAATGGGAATTATACTGAATTGGAGGCCCATATGTTGGTTGGAATCATGTTGATTTCATGATCCCCATAAACCTCACAGACCCCACGAGTGATTCAATATTTGAGAAATAGTTGGAAATGTAAGATACTGGAAACCAAAAAATCTGTACAGACACGTGGAATACATGAACTTGATGACCTATGAAAATAGTGCCACTCTTAAGGAATTATATATGAAGATCTGAACTAATATTGTATACAAAAATGTGAATTTTACTTTTTGGATCCCATAATCATGGATATAATATAATACCACATAATTAATGATGATCCATTATTGAATGAGATACAAAAGAGGATGAATATGTTCTGGATACTCATGAAATCCATCTATTCCTATTTGGGAAGAGGTAAGGTGTTGGGAAAAGAAAAAGGGGCTGCAATGCACCTTTTCCCTATCATGATTCATATCCACAATTGTAAAATCATATTATCCATCCAGAAATTCCATATTGTTCCATGAGGAGACAGAGTAAAACCTCATGGAATAATGTCTTTGTTATTATCATAGTGGTTTCCTAAAATAGTTTTCATAGCAGTAGAGGAGGAGCTCATACTCAATAAAAAGGATATGAAGTTGTTTTAATCGACCTTCATTAATGGGAATATGGGATAATGTTCCAAGATAATACATGGGATGAACATGTTTAGGACCATAGTACTCATTACTGAGAACTCTTTGACACTGTCCCCAAGGATTGGGTCCTCATAAATATTGGGATTCATAATAACATTCTCCCCAACGACCATAACCACTATATAGGATAGGTGTAAGAAATATATTTCCATAGTATTGTATTCCCTATTGGGATACATTCTAGTGTGCCCCATTCATGTGGTTTAATGTTTAATGTACTCTATGAAGGTTTGAAATGGGTCCCATTCAGAAAAGGGATCCACAGGAATATGGTCCATGCCATTGGTGGCTTAAAAGACGGTCTAAAAGGGGAGCTCATGTAGGCCATAACATAGGATGAAATAGTTCCTCATGTAGGTCATGGGATGATATATAAGTATTGTTCATATAAGGGAGGATTTCTTGTGATGGATATTCATCGAAAAATGGAACTCCTTGGAAGAAACATGTGGGAAAGTCTTATCTCTAGGCACTAATGGTTTCCTAATGTGTCCTTGTATAGGTCTATCATAGTTCACTAATTATGATGTGGGACTCACATATATGGTTTTATACTATGTAATAATGGTTCTCCATGTAGTGTTATTTTAATTCATTACTTTAATGGAAAGTGATCTCATGTTTCCCCCTTAATAATTTATTCTATCGTATTTGGAAGATCTATGTAATGAATTTTTATAAAACTAGGAGATAGGCCAACATGTCCTAATAATTGGTCCATCATTAAATATTATTATTGTAAAAATTTGTATACATATGGTCTTATTAATAGAAAAATAGGGGACCCATGATAAAATGTTAACTTATTATGATCATTGGTGATGGTGCTTTTAAAAAATCAATCATGATGTTTCAATACACTTCTAGGGTGCACAGTTCAAAAGAGAAAGATATTTAAGAGGGTGTTGGGTCAGGGGGGATATCCTTCTTGTTCTCATATACATGGACCACTTTATATTCTTAGATCATTGTTCGGGTGCTTGAAGGACAACCTAGTTGGAACTACTGCTTTATACCATGGGGCATCCCCCCCCCCCAACACCCCTACTGTAATTCAATGTCAGTTGTGGCCCCAAAAACATTATGTGATTCCCTTCAGTACAATAACTAAATATCATGAAAAATATAAAGAAATTTGGTGAAATTTTCAATCCTTCTTAAATAATTTTTCAATCATGATACTCATATTTCCGAATTCATTCTTCTTCTGACATACATTAACATTTCTAATAAAACTCAAAATTAGTTATCTAAGTGAGGTTGAAAACATGAATTATATAAAAAAGTTCATGGAAAACATTTTATAGTGTTAATAAATCATCGTATAACTATAATAATTTTAAATTAAGAAAACTCTAGTTATAATATTAATGTATTGAACTTTGATGCATTCCAACCTTAGTTGTTCGTCTTTGGAGATGTCTCAAATGTGAAAGGATGCTCTAATTTTTTTCATAAGACATGTGTCCCCCCATGTATAGTATGAAAATCACTAGGGTCATATAGAAAACCATACAATCATTTCATCTTTTTTATCAACACCATAATTTTTTCTATGTCCAAAATAATAAAGAATTTGTAGTCGAAAAATCAATTTTTTCGGATTCCATTTTCTATTTTCAGCCCAACAAGTATTATAAATTTTTTACATTACCTATTATTTTATAAACCATAATGATCATAGGTATATAATTATAAGAATATACATTACTCTGGGGTTATATTTAATTTTTTTAATCTGGATAGTACTATCTATTTTTCAAGGTAGTTCAGAGTATTCCAAGTAAGACTAATGAGACAACTGTTTTAGGTCAAATTCCTTTTCTAAAATGTTTTTCTATGATGACCGAAATAATGCTTGTGGGCGATGAATATACTAAAATTCATCAGTTACTCAATGGAAAATTTTGTGGCATAAATTTATTGTTTTGGAATCTAAAATATTATATTCATGATTATAGGTGGTCTCTCCATAATATTATGTTACCATTATTTTAGAAACTATTTTGTAGGATACATTTTTTTAACCAACATGGGCATGTCATTACATAGTCAAATAGTGGTATACTTTAGTTGGAAGTCCCTTTTGTTGGTGACTTATGAAAACCCAACTAGGGGGTGTTACACTATAGTTAGTTAAAAGAGACCTTTGGAATTTGGACATTCTATTATTGATTCATAAAAGAGTTTTGTTAAAATAAATATTTCTCAATACCTTGATGGGTGAAATTTAAATGGAATTTGTTTGAGAATGAAGATAGAATATGTACCTATCATTACCATTATTGGTTAATAGATCTGGCATGAAGTTTCCTTATGTAATGGATGAAATATACTATTAAATGAATGTTTTTATGGGGAGAAAGAACCGTTATAATAGGGATTGAAAAACCTCATAGTTTAATTTCATGCAACCGGGACATTTAATTTTTAGTTTAACATATTATAGTAATGGAGTTTTTGTAGAGTTTATCCTCTTATGAGACAAAAGATAGGCCCTGAATTTTAGCATTAAAGAGAAATACCAATATTTAATTGATTTTAATTTCATACAATATGGAAATTGGATGGATATAATTTAACATTATTATCATTTAATGAAAGGGTGATTATTATGATATACTAATTAATATGTCTATGAATGTAACATAATATTATGATATGATGGGAGGTAAAATGGTGAGCAGAGATTTGGGGATCCCTGAATCTGAGGAGTGGTATTAAGGACGAGATTATGAGAATGAAAGAGGTCCCTCCTATGGAAAAACTACTACTAAATGAAAACCATTTTTATGGGATACATCATTAAATGTTAACTATGGATTGTTATATGATACCCAATAGTTGCATAAATTTTCTGAAAATCCCCCTTCTGGATACATTATGAAACGTATTATTGGGCATGTTAAGTATATTCATGGAAATATGTTCATAGGATAACTAGAATTTATATTTCTGATGGGAAAATTATTTTATTGGAGATTCATATTTCCTGAGGAACATAGTCTACCTTTTGGAAGATATTTTACTGAATATAGGAGAAACGATTGAGTCAAAATTACCCATGAATTTGAGGAAATGGATTCCTATGATAGTTTTTCCTAGGAATTGGAATTATGGTTCCTATAGTCTTATGTCAGATTTCTAGGATAGTAGAATTACAGAAATGATTGGAGATATGTGACCTATGATACCAAGATAATTCCAACATACTTCATATTTGAGGGTTGAAATTCTAAACAATGATCGTGGGATTTTTCATATTAGGGAAAGTCTATAAAGAATTACAAAAGTCTGAATTTGAATAGTGAAATCCAACATAATATCATCAATGATTACAAGGAAAAAAGGGGCTTTTACAGTGGGTGAAGTTTCTATTGGTTGAAAAATATTATTGTTGGATACATTATAAAAAGACATGTAGGTATTATTAGTTCACTATCAGATAGTGGCATCCTTTTTATAAAACCTCCATTTTATGTAATACCTTATGAAAATCCATTTTGTTTATGTACCAAAAAGAGGGGTAAAGGATTCCATATGTATTACACATTCTATCACTGGGATATGAAGAAAGATTATAATGTGAAAAAAATTTCTATATAAAGAAGTATGATGTGTCAAAGGGATACATTTGAGCACTAAATAACCATTTGAACCATTATTTGTCAATTTTTGTAAGGTCCCTTGCATAGATCCATGTCTTATGTAGAAGATGAAACAATTATCAATATTGGATCCCATAATGAGGGTCCTAAATTAAGAGATCATGTATATATCATTTTTACAGACATGAGATAGGGTATTTTTCATTACCCTATGGATGGGACTAGAAACTTATCCAAATGAGTCACTATGTATCCCATTATAATTAGAATGAAGCTTTACATAGTTCTTGGAGAAATAAAACCATGTTGATTGAATTCATGTGTGGAGGAAATGTGGTGTTTTTAAATATAGTCTCATTCATAGGGTGAGAACCCATGCAAAGTAATATCATGTAGAGTGGATCATCCTTTTTTGTCTAGGACATTGATGATAATCTGAACATCACTACATATCTTGTTGAAATGATAACCATTCAATATTTAGTAATTGTGGAAACCGTGTAGTCTATTATCATGTGGTGGGGACATATTATAAGGACCCGACCTTAAACCTCACTTAATATTGAATTAAATGAATAATTCAAATTGAGGATCTATTTAGGTTTAGGGTTTTAGTGAATTAGATCATAACTATTACATATCTAAAGATTACACAGTAGACACTTCTACAAAGTTCCATTTTTTTACAAAACATGAACTCTTAAAAAAGGGTCATGTCTAGTTCCATGTTTAAGAAAACATGACTTTTCCATAATCCAATCCTTGACCCCAATCCAGATTATGTCCTATGAAAAACATTTCAAAAAAAATTTGGGGTGAGAATAAAAAGCTCAGTAAGGGATATGCAAATAAGGGAAACTTTTAATTTTCTTTAAAACATCAAGTAAACCATGAATACATTATAAAAGTAACACTTTTCACCTTTAAGAATTAGTAAATACTCTTCAATGAGTAAAAGATCATTACATACCCGTCTATAACCAAAATAATACCATAAAACCCATATAAAAAACACATAACATATAAAAGTAACATGGTACATAAACATACTTAAATGGAATAACCATACAGTCGACTTCCACACATATCACTAAATGGAATAGCCATATGGCTGACTTCCATACCCAATTCTTTGGAGGTTATAATGTAACCACCCTTCCTGGTATTCCCGACACCACCCATCATATAGTTTATCACGTAACCACCCATCAAATGTCCAAGTACCATTATAAAATCATAACACATAAAACAATTATAAAGGAAAGAAAACATTTCCACATTTCATGAAAAATATACCACTTAAATATATTGACATAACAAATCCATTACTAAAACCATTTTCAATTCCAAAATACATAAATGAGTATATGGTATTTATTTACTTTTAAAAACATTACAGCTTGTTGAGGAATCCAAACATCAAATAATACTCACGGCGGTGGAAAGGTCGTTGTCACCACGTATGTTAAAAAGAAACATACATTTTTCATTTAGTAAAATGCTTTGCATAAAAAAATATTCCTTTTAAATAAAAGTATAAGTCAAAGGGGTTTATACACTGTATAAAAGAAATTTGGGTATAAAACAAAATATGTCTCAATGAAAAGAGATTGAGACGATGTCCCTTACAAATTCGTTATCTTTAGATTAAGGATAAATCAATTACATAATTATGTGTGACAAACATAAATACACCCATTATAAGAGGATATTATGTGTAAAACAATCATAGGTCCTCCACATATATTAATAGTATGACATAATCAATAAGTATATGTTTGACCCAAATAATTGAAATTGGGTTAAGTAGATCCCTTACAGAAATTCGACAGCCTAACAGTGTCATTTTAAAATTCAGAAAATGAGACAATGAGAGATAAAAAGGGTATCTCATCACTTGTACATATCATTTACAACATCATGGATATATCAGAACATAACCCATCATAAGATGATGTAAATTAAAAGACCTAACAAAAGATATTCTTTTAAAAAGAGGAGGGTGAAAGGTTCCCTTACCGATTTGGGTAACTTTCGAAATGTACACCCCATGAAATAAGGACTATTCAAAATTGATGTAAATACTCATAAAAGAATGTATATTACACAAAGAGTATAATAATGGAAATTACATACACCACTCAAAGTAAATAGTGGAAAATGTAGCATAAATCTCACTAGAATAAAAGTGAGATGAAAATTCCTTTACAAAAACTCACCAGCCTAATGGAGCCACATACACCTTCCAAAAATGGATTGACGAGATCAAATAGGGTCGATAATCATATGAACATAAAAATTATAGTAAGTGGAGTATAAAATAACAGCCCCAAACATAAGAAATATGAGCATAAAAGAAATGATATAAAAGAGTGTACATTAATGAAAGGTAGAGGAAGGATGTAACACCCCACGGTTTTCTAAAAATAAATTGAAAATGCTTGAAATTTTGTTTAAGGAATATATTTATAAGTATCCTTAAAAAATAATTTTATTTCTTCTATGTTATGAATTTCAAGAAACTGTCATCTACAATTGTGTTCAGTATGTTATTTAGAGTTTGATGAAACAAACTTATTTTTTAGTGAATAGTAACATACCCTTATGAATAGTAATATGAATACTAATATGACCTAATGAAAAGTAAATATTATTATTATTTTATTTTCCCAAGACAATAGGATAATGGGATCTTAATTAATTATTCAAGGTCACATAAAACTAACTGTACTTCAAAATTGTTATTTTTCGAATTAACTATGGGCTTATTTAAATATTAAAATAATAATATTTAGAAAAATAATTTTGAAAAATGGAGTTCATTTTTGAATTCTATACGTCAAAAAATGGTTGGGGTAAATTTTTGGTATTTTTCTGAAACTCTTGAATTTTCGGTGAATAGTGAAATACGATAAAATTCCGTATAATCAATTTATCAGTAAAAATGCACTATTTATGACATCATAAATTATTCAAGGACACATGCATCGAACTCACATGATATTATCACTATTTAGGGCCACTTGATTTGAGATTATTCATAGTCTAGTTAAAAATATTATAATAATGATTAAAATAATCTAAAATAGCTCCCCTCCTCTACTATAAATACCACCCTCACTCCCCTTCTCCTCCCACACCTCTCAAGCCTTGATCATTGTCTAATTTCTGCCAAAGACCATCCCCAATCTTCTTCCCCACTTCATAGAGCTTCTGGTCTCATCAAAAGGCAAAAATAAAATCCCTTGAGAAGGATCTCAAGGAGAAGAGATCAAGAGGTAAACAACCTCTTTTATTTTCATTCTTTTCTTTCATTTTATGCCATTCTCTTCCATTCCCTTTGCCTTTTTTGAGATATTTCATTAAATATTTACCCTTACTGTCCATATTTTGTATAAATGATGAGATATTCAATTCCTCTCATCAATCTTGTTTTTATGAAATTTTATGAGATGTCGTTTGGCTGCCGAATTATTGTGAGAAATTTCTCATGATTTTCTTTTATTTTAATGATTTATTTTTATTCTTTACTCACTCCCTCTTATCCAAGAGGCATGAAATCTCCAAAATCATGTATATTCATTATCTTATATGATTATGGAAAATTCCACAACAATATTCTTCTCCTCTTCCACTTATTTAAATAATCAAAAAACATTGTCCATTTTTTGTCGAATTTCCGACATCGTGGACGATGTATTTTCAATTTCCATTAATTCTTTCATGTCTGGTAATGATCCATAAATATTTTTGAACTAGGATATAATATATGTTTTATGACTCATATATGGTTCTGTAATTCTTTTGTACTCATGGTTTGACGTTGTTATTATCAAAGAACCACTAAAATGATCCAAACAAACATCATTAATGTTTTAACTTATAAGTCATTATCATATAAAGCATAAAAGTGATAAATTGTATAAATTATGGTACTGAAAATATATAAATACTACTCAATTCCAATTATGTAGTTTCACTTCCAATCAACAAGAACTATTCATCATGAACCGATTGTGAAAATCACAAAAGAACTCACCCAAAATAATGCAAGGAACAAAATACTAACAATTAAGGGGTGAAATGAGGTTATGAAATGACCATATAATATGTTATAAACATGAAAATGTTTTTTTAAAATACTAATAACACTCTTTTAACCATTATACAAGATGTTTAAACATGTTTTAAGTAAGGAAATCCTAAGGTAAGGGAATTCTTTACCCGATTTCCATTCTATGGGTTAACATTCTACTTCGTTAATTATGAAGTATTCGAATTATTTGTGTGATGACTTATGATTATAATATGATTGATAATGTTTATTTACAGATTATATACATATTCCATCCACTCTATTAAGTCTCACTTCATGTATATGTTGTTTATAAGGGACATTTCTTCTAAAATCGTCTTTTAAAATTCTATTTTACAAGATTCAAAAGCAATGTTTTTATGCTATTATTTATGTTGTATGATTATGTTTTGGTTATTGGGAATTGGTTATGAAGAAGTTTGGGACCTATATTTCACTCCAATGCCTTGGTTATTAGTAAGTTTGTGGTCAGCCGTATGGTTACTCCAAGTGTAACTGTGATGGTTACACAAAGTAAGGTTGCCGTGAGGGTTACAAATTTTATGGTAGCCAAGATGGTTACAATATTATGTAAGTAATACCCCAAGAAACCTCTATGATTATATTTATGTTTTCTTGGATCTTATATAAGTATCATGTTACATGAAGTAAGTATTTATGGGTGAAAAGCATGTCTTTTGAAAATGTTTTCATACATTATGAGTATTCATGGACTAATGTGATTTTTCTTTCTTTTTCATACCTTACTGAGATTTTGTGCTCATACCATGTTTTTAAATTATTTTTCAAGGTTAATGGACGAGTAATACAAGGAATGAATACATTTTAAATGTTTAATAATTGTCAAGGAATCTTGTTTTATGTTTTAATGTTTAATATTCTGAGAAAAATGGAAGCTGATTTTATGGTATCCACTATGTAACAATGTGTAATGATATGAATGTTTTTTCTTAATTCTCTAAATCTCTAAACATGAAAATATCCACAATGTAAAAGGAAGTGTTTTCTTTAATAAATTCACGATTATGTATGTAATAAGGTCGGGTCCTTAGAGTCGGTATCATAGGATGGGTTTGATAACTTTAGGGGTTAGGGTGATGTTTATAGAATACCATAAATGATATTCACTCTATGTATAATTTTTTACAGTATTTAAATATTACCATGTTGCTTCATCTATGAAATGTTTGTTCATAATGGTTTTCCACAGAAGTAACATGGATGCTAATGTGGAGCATGAAAAACATATAAGGGCTATTTTACAAACTTTAAAAGAAAAGAAACTATATGGAAAATTCAGAAAATGTGATTTTTGGTTGCAACGGATTTCTTTTCTTGGGCACATTGTAAATAAGGATGCAATAACAGTTGATCCTGCCAAAACAAAAGTAGTTGATGAATGTCCAAGACCCACAAATGTTACAAAGATACGTTGTTTTCTGGGCTTAGACAGTTATTACCGAAGGTTTTTTATGAACTTTTCACGGTTATCTAGCCTGATAACTAAGTCAACACAAAAAGACCTTAAATTTATTTGGACTGAGGAATGTGATGTTTGTTTTCAGAAACTGAATAAGAGATTGGTGAATGCTCCAGTTTTGACCTTACCTTCGCGAAATGGTATGTTTGTAATCTACAGTGACACTTCGTTAAAGGGACTTGGTTGTGTTTTGATGTAGAATGAACAGGTAATTGCCAATGCTTCAAGAAAACTCAAACCTCATGAGCTAAATTATCCCGCACATGATTTGGAATTGGCAGCTGTGGTTTTTTTCTTTGAAAATATGGAGGCATCATCTATACGGAACCAAATTCCAAATATATACTGACCGTAAAATTCTTAAATATATATTCACTCAAAAGGAATTAAACACGAGGCAGAGAAGATGGGTAGAACTGATAAAGGATTATGACTGCATGATCAATTACCATCCTGGAAAAGAAAACAATGTAGCGGATGCCTTAAGTCGGAAATATCATGCATCATTAACCATTCTACGTTTGGAACATGATACCTTGATTAATGATTTGATGAATTTTGGATTAGAAGTTGTTGTTGTAGGGAATATATCTATTTTGTTTCAGGTTTCGGTGTTGTCTTCATTTTTAGACAGAATTATGAATGTGTAGAGGGAAGACCGTGATCTACAGAAAAATGTAGAATTGGTTAAAATGGGTAAGTTTCCATAATTTAATCTTGATAAAGATTGTGTATTAAGATTTGGAAAAAGGATGTGTGTGCCTTGTGATTCCCAGATGAAGAAAGAATTGTTGTGTAAAGCTCATAGTTCTCCATTTTATGTTTATCCTAAACTACAAGGATGTACAGAGACCTTTGAGAGTATTATTGGTGGAATGGGATGAAAAGAGATATTGCTGATTTTACAAATAAAATTTTTACATGTCAGCAGGTTAAAGCAGAGCAGAAGTTATTGAAGGGGATGCTTCAGCCTTTGTCAATGCCAATGTGGAAATGGGAGAATATATCCATGGATTTTGTGGTGGGACTACCAAAGACTTCTCGAGGTAACAATGCGATTTGGGTTCTTGTTGATCGGTTAACAAAGTCTGCACATTTTCTTTCAATTTGAGATATAATGACATTGGATCAGCTTTCTCGATTGTACCTCAAGGAGATTGTCAGGTTATATGGAGTTCCTCTTTCCATTAAGTTTGACTGAGATCCCAGGTTCACTTCTAAATTTTGAAAGGGATATCAGAAGTCATTGGGCACATAGTTTAATTTCAGTATAGCTTTTCATCCTCATTCAGATAGGCAGTCAGAACAAATGATTCAAACTTTGGAGGATATGCTTCGAGCATGTTCAATAGACTATCAGGGAAGTTGGGATCAACATATTTCCTTAGTTGAGTTTCCTTATAATAATAGTTTTCATTCCAGTATTCATATGGCACCTTTTGAGGCCTTGTATGGGAAGTAGTGTCGGACTCCTGCGTTTTGGGATGAAGTCAGTGAAAGAAAGTTGATGGGGCCAGAATTAGTAGAAAAAGTGGCTGAGAAAGTGAGGATGTTCCAGCAACACATGAGGACAGCTCAGAGCAGGTAGAAAAGTTATGCAGATAATAGAAGGAAAGACTTATCTTTCGAGGTAGGTGACCATTTTTTACTTAAAATCTCTCCTTGGAAAAGTGTGAGGCGTTTCGGTAAGAAAGTGAAACTAAGCCCACGGTTCATTGGTCCTTTTGAAATCATGGATAAAGTTGAAACAATGGCAGAACACATAGCTTTTCCTCTGAGATTGTTTCATATACATAATGTTTTTCATCATTCGATGTTGAGAAAGTATGTTCCAGATTCATCACATGTCTTGAGCCTAGAAGTAGTTCAGCTGGCAGAGAACCTTTCTTATTAAGAGAAACTGGTTCAGATTCTTGATCGAAGAGAACATGTATTTTGGAATAAGGTAAACCACCAGGTAATGATTTTTTGGAGAAACCACATGGTTGAAGAAGCAACATGGGAGTCAGAAAATGCTATGAGGGAAAAATACCCTCAGTTGTTTAATAAGTAAATAATATTGTGAGGAAGAAATTTCAAGAAGGTGGGGATAATTTAACATCCCATGGTTTTCTAAAAATAAATTGAAAATGCATGAAATTTTGTTTAAGGTATGTATTTATAAGTATCCTTTAAACATAATTTCATTTCTTATATGTTTTGAATTTCAAGAAACTATCATCAACAATTGTGTTCAGTATGTTATTTAGAGTCTGATGAAATAGACATGTTTTTTGGTGAATAGTAACATACCATTATGAAAAGTAATATGAATAGTAATATGACCTCATGAATAGTAAATAATAATATTATTTTATTTTCCCAAGTAAATAGGATAATGGGATCTTAATTAATTTTTTAATGTCACATTAAACTAACTACACTTCAAAATTGTTGTTTTTCGAAATAACTATGGGCTTATTTAAAAATTAAATTAATAATATTTAGAAAAGTAATTTTGAAAAATGGAGTTCATTTTTGAATTCTACACGTCAAAAAATGGTTGGGGTAAATTTTTGGTATTTTTCTGAACCTCTTGAAATTTCGGTGAATAGTGAATTACGATAAAATACTGTATAATCAATTTATCAGTAAAAATGAACTTTTGACGACATCATAAGTGATTCAAAGCCATTTGCTTCGAACTCACATGATATTATCACTATTTAGGGACACTTTATTTGAGATTATTCATAGTCTTGATAAAAATATTATAATAATGATTAAAATAATCTAAAATACCTCCCCTCCTCCACTATAAATACCACCCTCACTCCCCTCTTCATCCCACACATCTCAAGCCTTGAGAATGGTCTAATTTCTACCAAATTCCCTCCCCTATCTTCTTACCGACGTCCTAGTTTTTCTGGTCTCACAAAATTACCAAAATCAAATCCCTTAAGAAGGATCTCAAGGAGAAGAGATCAAGAAGTAAACAACCTCTTTTATTTTCATTCTTTTCTTTCATTTTATGTTATTCTCTTCCATTCCCTTTGTCTTTTTTGGGATATTTCATTAAATATTCCCCCTTACTGTCCATATTTTGTATGAATGATGAGATATTCCATTCCTCTAGTCAATCTTGTTTTTATGAAATTTTAAGAGACGTCATTAGGATGCCGATTTTTCGTGAGAAATTTCTCATGATTTTATTTTATTTCATGATTCATTTTTCTTCTTTCCTCACTCCCTCTTATCCAAGAGGAATGAAATCTCCAGATTCATTTATATTCATTATTTACTCGTGATTATGGAAAATTCATCATTTGTATTCTTCTCCTCTTCCACTTATTTAAAGAATCAAAAAACATTGTCCATTTGTGTCGAATTACCGACATCGTGGATGATGTATTTTCAATTTCCATTAATTCTTTCAAGTCTGGTCATGAAACCATTTATATAGTTGAAACAGGTTATAATATATTATTTATGACTCATATATGATTCTGGAATTCTTTTGTACTCATGTTTTGACGTTGTTATTATCAAAGAACCACTAAAATGATCCAAACGAAAATCATTAATGTTTTAACTTATAAGTCCTTCTCATATAAAGAATAAAATTGATAAATGGTATAAATTATGGAACTGGAAATATGTAAATACTAATCCATTCCAATTACGGAGTTTCACTTCCAATCAACAAGAACGATTCATCGTTAACCGATTGTGAAAATCAAAAAAGAACTCACCAAAAATAATGCAAGGAACAAAATACTAACAATTAAGGGGTGAAATAATTTTATGAAATGACCATATAAGATGTTATAAACATGAAAATGTTTCTGTAAAATAATAATAACACTCTTTTAACCATTATACAGGAGGTTTAAACACGTTTTATGTAAGACAAGCCTAAGGTAAGGGAATTCTTAACCCGATTTCCATTCATTGGGTTAACATGCTACTTCATTAATTATGTGGTATTTGAACTGTTTGTGTGATGACATATAATTATAATATGTTTAATAATGTTTATTTATAGATTATATTCATATTACATCCACTTTATTAAGTCTCACTTCAAGTATATGTTGTTTATAAGGGACTCTTCTTCTAAAATCCTCTTTTAAAATTCAGTTTTACAAGATTCAAAAGAAATGTTTTTATGCTATTATTTATGTTGTATGATTATTTTTTGGTTATTGGGAACTTTTTATGATGAATTGTGGTAGCTATATTTTCCTCCAATGCATTGGGTATGAGTAATATGGAGGTCGATCGTATGGTTACTCCAAGTGTAGCTGCGATGGTTACACAAAGTAAGGTAGCTGTGAGGGTTACAAATTTTATGGCAGCCAAGATAGTTATAAGATTATGTAAGTAATTCCCCAAGATACCTCTATGATTATATTTATGTTTGCATTTATCTTGTTTAAATCTCATGTTACACGAAGTAAGTATTTATGGGTGAAAAGCATGTCTTTTGAAAATGTTTTCATACGTTATGAGTATTCATGGACTAATGTGATTTATCCTTTTTTTCAAACCTTACTGAGTTTTGTGCTCATCCCAGGTTTTTAAATTATTTTTCAGAGGTTAATCGATGAGTAATACAAGGAAGGAATACATGTTAAATTTTGAATAATTGTCAAGGAGTCTTGTTTTAAGTTTTAATGTTTTATATTCTAAGAAAAATGGAAACTGAATTTATGGTATCCACTATGTAACAATGTGTAATGTTATGAATGTTTTGTCTTAATTCTCTAAAGATATAAACTTGAAAAGATCCTCAATGTAAAAGTAAGTGTTTTATTGACTAAATTCAAGATTATGAATGTAATAAGGTCGGGTCCTTAGATAGGATCCCTTACCTCAAGTCCGACTTGTCTTGTTCTTTTCATTATATTCATGAATAATAAACTTTGTTCCATTTATAATTTCTTAAGGTCCTCCTTTAATGTTTATTATTCAGTTCATGTCACATATTATAACTAATAATTAGTTAATAATGTGAGTTCATATCAGACATTTTTGTCGATGTTCGGTACATGTGTCAAAAATCTACTTGTTTGAAAAGAATTGCCCATGTAGTGATAATTACCCCATCTACAGAATAGTATAAATGATTTAAATATCATATATATCCAGTATATATTCATTTTATACTATTCTATAACAATATGAGATGAGAAAATTAAATTCACCATTCATGGAGACGGTATGCCCGTACGTACGCAAGAACACTGCTTTCATTTCATTGTCACATTAATGGAATTAAAACTAAATGATATATATATATATTATAATTCATGTATTATATATATGTTATATAGGTCACATAAGTTCATTAATTTAATTCATTATACATTCCATGTATTTCATGAACAAGTCACATCACATGAGGGGGCGGTAGTCCCCACCACCTCAAATGAAATTATCGCATTTGGACAACATACAAAGTATAAAGGTATGTTTTAAATGTAAAATACAGAAGCATAGAGAAAAAATAAATATAACCTATATAATAAATAAATATAGTTCCATCATAATGGCCACCATGAGAGGTGGTAGGAGAAGATAGAACAATCATCATTTTGTGAGTTAGTAATTCTCCATCCACGGAAATAGTATGTTCTTTAACCATTCGACAGAGGTGTGTGTAAGTGTAGCTCGAATCCATCTCATAACAACAACCTATTATATTTAAGATACTGGTGTTGTTACAAAATAAAGAAATAAAAAGAGCTTAGGGGGTTGGAAAATTAATATAAAACAAAAGAACATAAGATAGGACATTACCTTTAAATCGGGTATCTCCCATTGGTTTGAACCAAATGGTTTTTTTGAAGGTATTTTTGCCTAAGGTAATTCATCTAGGATGAATATAGAGATGTGGAGAGATAAAATGAGCATAGTTTGGTCGATCCAAAGGCTTTAGTGGTGAGGGTAAGAGGGTAGAGGTGGGGGCCTTTTATAAGATGTAGGAGGGGCACTCTTGGAAAGTATTGAAAAGTTACTTTTTTATTAAATTATTTTTGAATATTAAAGGTCCCACAATAATATATTTCTAGTATAAGGTGATAATGGTTCTAAATACACCCATAAATAGGTTTTTGAAATTTTTATTTCTTATATTTTACCTTATCTTCTCATTTTATTTTAATCGTTCATTAATGATGTAATCGCTACATCATCGTGGTGTCATAAATAAATTAATTTATTTAATTTATAAAAATTATAGAAAAAATACTATGATGTATGAAATCTTTTTATCTTTCCAATTAATATTTATAGTAAAAAAGATGTTATATATAACCCCATGTAAAAATTGTTTTAGTAAAACATTACATGAATGTGACATTTTTATTTTAACTTTAAATAAAAGATTATTAATGTCATTTTCCTACCCAAGTGGATCCATGGGGTCCTAAAGTTGGCCCATGGATTTTATTGTTTGTCCGTGACTCATACAATATGTTTAAGACATGTTTCAAGGACATTTCATATTATTATAACATTATCTTTACCTTAAATTACACTAAATACCTTTAATTGCGAATAATAAAACTTAAAATTTACTATTCACGAAAAATTATTTCATCCCATTGAACCAAATTTAACATCTAATGACAACCATGTATGATGGATTTTTTAAATTCAAATCACAGAGGTGGTAAAATTTCATTTAAACAAAAAATCAGTTTTTTTAACTACCACTTTGTGGTTTCACTATTCATCAAAAATTGATGTTTTTCAGAAAAATAAAAACAATTTACCCTAAGATATATTTGATATTCCGAATTCAAATATGATGTATATTTTAAAAAATTAAAAACATATAAGTTGCATTAATCAATTTAATAATTATTTCCCATTTTCTAAACAAATAGCGTGTTTTTAGGAAACAAAATATATCAAAAGATTGACACTAGTTGAAGTCCAATTTCAAAGTGAAATTATTTCCAATGACCACCATTGGATTAAATGGTAAAAATATATTCTAACTACACTTTAAACCAAATTAAAAATATAATATATCCATACAAATAAATCAGATTAAATGGAGGTTTTGAATTAAAATACAACATTTTAACATAAAATTATCTTTATCATAAAAATAACAAAAATATACACAAAGTAAATTTTGATGTCCAGATTCTAAAGAATGATTTCATTTGGTCCAATATAACATATAAAATTGTCAAAAAGTGGATTTAAAAATGGTTCACCATCAAAATCCGGTTAATCGAACTTTTAAAGAATATTAGAATATATAGGCTTAAAATTGGATTCATTTTCATTTTATGACTCTAACATTTATTTGGATAAAAGCAAAAATATTTAACAAGAATATTTAATAATTTTGTAGTTAGTTATGTTCATTCCTTCCATAACAATGGCTAGGTGTTATCAACTATTTAAAATAATATTATTATATTATTAGTGTGCAATGTAAGATTTCGAAGAAACTCATTGTTGTGTATTGGGTACGCTATTGAACATAGCATTCCCTTTAATTTAATGTTAATATTTTATTCAAAAATATTAATAAATATGATTATGTAATATTCTATATTTACTTGGGATGTTACATCCTTCCCCCTTTTTGGGAATTGCGTCCTCACAATTTTAAAATTGGGCTTGTAACTTAATTGAAAGCCCCACATTGAAAAAAGAGTCAGCAAAACAATCCCTTTAAAAGAAAGAAAGAGAAGCACAAAGGTCACCCGAGTTAACACATACTAGGATTCCATTTAGGAAAACATGGATATAGAAGAAAAAAAAAGGGTCATGTTCTGATGGAGAGTGATAAAAAATATGATTAGGTGAAAGTTAACCACCAGAAAATCCAAAACTTGTGATGGGTTAAACGGTATTTTATTCCCCAGTAAGAAAATATAACATAAAAAAATTTTGTTTTAAGTTACTTTTCATTGAGGGATATATTTATGAGGTTAACTAAATCACAAGGAAACATAATTTCTTCTCATTTATACTTTCATCTCTTACTAGATTTCTTAGGCAAATTCTTTTTTTCTTCCAAAAGACTAGTATTTAGGATGACTTGTTCACACTAAGAGCGCTATAATAATCATCTAGAGAATCACCTAATCCACAACAGTGAACTATATATTTCCAATGTCTTTAGACAAAAAACAAAACCAAAATTGTCAGTACGAGATCATATAATACCCAAAAAAGTTAATCCTTTATAAAAAGAAAATCTATTGTTAATATCCAAAATTTGTCCAAAAAACCCAATGTTATACAAAGACCATTCAATAAACAATTGTCCATAAAATTCGTCAAAGTAAACCAAACTTATATTGAAACCCAATTCTTTGAAGGATTTAATCACATAGTCTTCCAAGGTAAAAATGTTAAAATTTATCTCTATAATTACTTCAATTTATCTTAAAGTCTCATATTTAAATGTAATTAACCTAATCATATACGCTCCATGATATGTCAATTTTAACTTATTCTTGATACATAAAATTATATAAATAAAAAGGATTTTTCATACTAACCAGGGACTTCACATAGTGCAGTGGTAGGCGATTAATACCAGTCGCACTTTGGTTGTGGGTTCGATTCCCACAGCTTTGTCTGACGCGACGGGTTATCACACGGTCTTTGTGTTATCCTTTTTCCAAAACTATATAATTCTCAAAACATTCCCCAAAACGAGATAAAATCATGAAAAATAACCATAACATAATTTAACCTCAATTATATATCATTCCTTTCATTTTCCATCATAACATATAGTAACCCATAATTACCTCAAATGTAAGGATCATATAAACCCAAATTGTTCTTTATAACAATGTACACAAAAGAGCAGCTAACTATTACTTAAATAAAATTTTCATATATCAAACATCAGGGTTACACATACTATAAAATGTCTTCTAATGTAACCCCATCATCAAAAGAGACTTAATACTTTTATGAATTTCACAATCCGAAAATCTACCATAACTCTTGAATCCCTTATATGTTTACTTCTTACTCATTCAACATTATTCATGATCCATTAACCATTCCTTTCCAACTTATTCTGAAAAACATCTTTCCTACAAACAAAATTAGGAATCATATCCTAAGATTCCAAAATAGGAAAACATAAGTTAATAAATAATCCATACCTTTGATTGGTCGTTGTCAGTTTCTTCATCCTCAATAAGAATGAAATTGGGTTTTGGTAAAAGAATATTTGTATGATCTTCATGATCCCATTCCCAAAACTTCTTGATAGGACATTTGTTTGCATAATGACCATGCACACCACATTTAAAGCATTCAATTGATCCCTTAGATAGAACTTCTTTCCCTTTGCTCGAGTCGACTGGATGCTACATTTTTCCAAGAAAGGTTCTCTCTTTATGACCTTCATTTACTCATATATAGAATATTTTTGTCCCTTTGAAACATTTTCCTAGGTGTTTCTTTCCACATCTTTGACACATAGGTTTTTGAATACACTTACCTTTATAATTATTACCTGAACATCCTTAGGGATTTTTTTCTCTCATATATGATTCCTTATAAAAATCACCAAGGTTTACGTGGTGAATCACCACTCCAGATAGTTGGTTGAGGATAAACACAAGAATTATCACTGAAACTCCCATATCATTCAGTTTCTCACTCAGAAAACTATCACAGTTTCCTTCACATCCATTTTAGCTTTGTTGCATACTAGTTCCAGCCATTTACTAAAACCAATAAGGTCAGTGTGAGCATATCAGTAAAATCATCATATAATAATGAGGAAGATAAACACTAAGATATAGTTATCCATGTTATCTCAAAAAAATTCTAACTTTCAAAAAAAAATGACTCCATCCAATATACTACCCATTGTGGTTATACACAACCTGTCACTTATGCTTAAACAACACTCTAACCTCTAAAGTTATCTAAACCGACCATTGATACCAATTATAAGGACCCGGCCTTAAAGCTAAATTAATATTTAATTAATTGAAGAATTCATATTGAGGATATTTTTAGGGGTAGAGTTTTAGAGAATTAGATCATAAATATTACATCTCAAAAGATTACACAGTTGACACTTCTACAAAGTTCCTTTTTTTTTAAAAACATGAACTCTTAAAAAAGAGTCATGTATAGTTCCATGTTTAAGACAACATGACTTTTCCTTAATCCCATCCTTGACCCATTCCACATTATGTTCTGTGAAATAAATTTCATAAAAAACATGGGTTGAGCATAAAATGCTTAGCAAGGGATGCACAAATAAGGAAAGCTGTTAGTTTTTCAAAACATCAAGTAAACCATGAATACTTTATGAAAGTAACACTTTTCATCATTATGAAGTATTAAATACTCTTCACTGAATAAAATATCATTACATTCCATTTTGTAACAAAAATTTTACCATAATACACATATAAAGAACACATAAAAGATAAAGGTAACTTGGGACATAAACATACTTAAATGGAATAACCATATAATTGACATCCACACATATCACTAAATAGAATAGCCATACGGATGACTTACATACCCAATGCATTGGAGGTTTTAACATAACCACCCATCATGGTATTCACGGCACCACCCGTCATATGGTTTATCACGTAACCACCCATCAAATGTCCAAGTACAATTATAAAATCATAACACATAAAACAATTATAAAGGAAAGAAAACATTTCCACATTTCATGAAAAATATATCACTTAAATATATTTACATAACAAATAGATTATAAAAACCATTTTCAATACCAAAATACATAAAAGAGTATATGTTATTTATTTACTTTTAATAACATTAAGGATTGTTGATGAAGCCAAAGACCAAATAATACTCGCGTCGGTAGAAAGGTCGATGTCACCATGATCGTTAAAAAGAAACATACTTTTTGTCATTTAGTAAAATGCTTCATATAAAAAAAGATTCCTTTTGAATAAAAGTAAATGTCAAAGGGTTTTATACACTGTATATAAGAAAGTTATGTATAAGTCAAAATATAACTCAATGAAAGGAGATTGAGACGAAGTCCCTTACAAAGTCGTTATCCTTAGATTAAGGATAAATCAATTACATAATTATGTGTGAAAAACACTAATACACCCAATATAAGAGGATATTAAGTGTAAAAATATCAGAGGTCATCCACACATATTCATTGTATGACATAATCAAGAATTATAGGTTTAACCCAATGAATTGAAATTGGGTTAAGAAGTTCCCTTTCAGAAATTCGACAGCCTAACGACGTCATTTTAAAATTAATAAAATGAGACAACGAGAGATAAAATAGGTATCTCATCACTTGGACATATCATTTACATCAATAAGGATATATAGGAACATAACCCAACATAATAATATGTAAATTAAAATATCTAACATAAGAAATTTTTTTAAAAAGTGGAGGGTGAAAGGTTCCCTTACCGATTTGGGTAACTTTCGAAACGTACACCCCATGAAAGAAATACTATAAAAAATTGATGTAAATACTCATAAAAAAAATTATATTACACAAATATTAGAATAATGGGAAGTACATACACCACTGTAATCAAATACTTGCAAATGTAGCATAAATCTCACTAGAATAAAAGTGAGATGAAAAATCTCTTACGAAAACTCGCCAGCCTAACGACGCCACATAAAACATCCAAAAATGGATTGAAGATATCAAAAAGGGTCTATCATCATATTAACATAAAAATCACAGTAAGAGGAATATAAAATAACATCCCCAAATATAAGAAAGATGAGCTTAAAATAAATGACATAAAAGAGAGTACTTAAAACAATGATAGAGGTAAGATCTCTTACCTCAAGTCTAGCTTGTCTTGTTCGTTTCTTTATATTATTGAATAATAAACATTGTTCAATTGATAATTTCATAAGTACCTCCTTTAATTTCTATTATTCAATTCATGTCACATATTATTATTAATAATTATTTAATAATTTGAGTTTATATCAGACGTTTTTGTCGATGTTCGGTACATGAGTCAAAAATGTAATTGTTTGAAAAGAATTGCCCATGTATTTATAATTACCCCATATAAAGAATAGTATAAAGGATTTAAATGTCATATATATCCATTATATATTAATTTTATACTATTCCATAACATTTAGAGGTAAGAAAATAAAATGCACCGTTCATGGAGACGGTAGGTCGTACGTATGCATAAACGCTACATTCATTTCATTGTCACATTAATGGAATTAATACTAACATATATATATATATATATATTTATAATAATTCCAGTATAATATATTTGTTATATAGGTAACATATGTTCATTAAATTCATTCTTTGTACATTCTATGTATTGCATGAATGAGTCGCATCACATAAGGGGCGGTAGTCCACACATTCTAAAATGAAATTATCGCATTTGCACAACATGAAAAGCATAAAGGTATGTTTTAAGTGTCAAATATAGAAGAATAGAGAGGAAATAAATATAATATATATCATAAATAAATATATTTCCATCATAATGGCCAGCATGAGAGGTGGTAGGAGAATATAGAACAATCATCGTTTCGTGAGGTAGTAATTCACCACCCACAGAAACTGTATGTTCCATTAACATTATATGGAGGTGTGTGTAAGTTTAGAACGAATCCATATCATAAAAACATCCTATTGTATTTATGATACAGTTTTTGTCAGAAAAGGAAGGAATAAAAATATTTTAGGGGGTTGGAAAAGTAAAATAAAACAAAATAACATAGAAGAGGACATTACCTTTAAATCAGTTATCCCCTTTTGGTTAGAACCAAAAAGGTTTTATGGAAGATATTTCTACCTAAGGTAAGGCTTATAGGATGAATAGAGGGATGTGGAGAGATAAAATGAGCAGATTTTGGTCAAGCAAAAGTCTTGACAGGTTTGGGTAAAGGGGGTAGAGGTGGGGGCCTTTTATAAGAGGGAGGATGGACACTCTTGGAAAGACCTGAATAGAAACATTGTTATTAAATAATTTTTGGATATTTAAGGTCCCGCAATTATATATTTCGAGGATAAGGTGATAAGGGTTCTAAATCCACCCACCAAATAGGGTTTTTACATCTGTATGTCTTAGATTTTACCTTATTTCTTCATTTTATTTAAATCGTTCATTAATGAGGTAATCGCTACATCATTGTGGTGTCATTAATAAATTAATTAATATAATGTCTAAAAATTATAGAAAAATACTATGAGGTAAGAAATATTTTTATCATTCTAATTAATATTTATAGTAAAAATATGACTTGTATAACCCTATGTAAAAATTGTTTTAGTAAAACAATACATGAATGTGACATTTTTATTTTAACTTTAAAAAAAAGTTATAAATGTCATTTTCTTACCCATGTGAATCCATGGGGTCCCAGAGTTGAGCCATGGATTGTCTTGGTCGTCCATGGCTCATACAATAATGTTATGACATTTTTCAAAGTCATTTAATATTATTATAACATTATCTTTACCTTAAATTACACTAATTACTTTTATTCGTGAATAATAAAACTTAAAAGTTACTATTAACCAAAAATTATTTTCATCCCATTGAACCAAATTTTACATCCTAATGACATCCATGATTTCTGGATTTTTTAAATTCAAATAACATAGGTGGTAAATTTTCATTTAAACGAAAAATCAGTTTTTTTAACTACCTCTTAGTGGTTTCACTATTCCTCAAATATTGACGTTTTTTAGAAAAATACCAAAATTTCACCCTAAGATATATTTGATATTCCAAATTAAAATATGATGTCTATTTTACAAAATTAAATACATATAAGTTTCATTAAACAACAAAATAATTATTTCCCGTTGTCAAAACAAATAGCTTGTTTTTATAAAACAAAATATATCAAAATATTGCCACTATTTTAAGTCCAATTTCAAAGTGAAATTAATTCAAATGACCACCATTGGATTAAGTGTTAAAAATATACTATAACTACACTTTAAACCGAATTAAAAAGATAATCTATCCATAAAAATAAATCATATTAATAAGAGGTTTTGAAATAAAAAACAACATTTTCACTTAAAATGATCTTCATTGAAAAAGTAACAAAAATTTACACAGAGTAAATTTTGATTCCCAGATTCTAAAGAAGGATTTCATTTGGTCCTATATAAAATATAAAATAGTAAAAAAGTGGATTTAAAAAGGGTTCACCATCAAAAGGTGGTAAATTGACCTTTTAAAGAATATTATAATATTTACGCTTGAAATTGGATTCATTTGAATTTTAAGCCTCTAACATTTATTTGGATAAAATCAAAAATATTTAACAAAAATATGTAATAATTTGGTAGATAGTTCTATTCATTCCTACCATAATAATTTCTAGGCGTTAAAAACTATTTGAAATAATATTATTATATTATTATTGTGCAACGTAAGATTTCAAAAAAACTCATTGTTGCTTATTTGATATGATATTGAACATAGCATTCCCTTTAACGTAATATTAATATTTTATTTACAAATATTAATAAATATGAGAAATTAATATTCTTTATTTACTTGGGATGTTACCTCCTTCCCCCCTTTTAGAAATTTCATCCTCTCACTTTTAAAATTGGGTTGGTAACTTCATTGAAAGCCCCACATCGGAAAACGAGTCAGCAAAACTATCACATTAAAAGAATGAAAGAGAAGAACAAAGGTCACCTGAGTTAACCCATACTAGGATTCCATGTAGGAAAACATGGATATGGAAGAAAGAATAAAGGGTTAAGTTCAGATGGGGAGTGATAAAAAATATGATTATGTGAAAGTTAACCACCAGAAAATCACAAACTCTTGATGGGTTAAACGGTATTTGATTCCCCAGTAGGAAAAGTTAACATAGAAGTTTTTTTCAGTTACTTTTCATTGAGTAATTTATTTATGAGCATAATTAAATCGCAAGGAAACATACTTTCGTGTCATTTAGACTTTCATCTCTTACTAGATTTCATACACAAATTCTTTTTTCCTCCAAAAGACGAGTATTTAGGAGGAAATTTGCACATTATGGGCGCAATAATAAAAATCTAGAGAATCACCTAATCCACAAAAGAGAACTATATATTTCACATGTCTTTAGAAAAAAACCAAAACCAATGTTGTTAGTATGAGATTAGATAATTCCCTTAAAGTGTAATCCTTTATAAAAAGAAAATCTATTCTTAATCTCCAAAATTTGTCCAACAAAACCCAACGTTCTACAAATACCATTCGATAAACAATTGTCCATAAAATTATTCAAAGTAAACCAAACTAATATTGAAACACAATTCTTTGAAGGATTTAATCACATAGTCTTCCAAGGTAAAAAAATTAACATTTATCTCCAAATAACACCATTTTCTCTTAATGTCTCATACTGAAAAGTAATTAACCTAATCATATATGCTCCATGATAGGTCAATATAAAATTATTATTGATTCATAATATTTTATAACTAAAAAGGATTTTTCATACTAACCAGGGATTTCATGTAGTCCAGTGGTGGGAGATAAATACCAGTCGCCCATTGGTTGTGGGTTCGATTCCCACAGCTTTGTCCGATGTGATGGGTTGTCACACGATCTGTGTGTTTTCCTTTTTCCAAAACCATATAATTCCCAAAAGATTCCCCAAAATGAGATAAAATCATGAAAAATTACCATTACATAATTTAACCTCAACTTTATCTCATGCCTTTCATTTTCCATCATAACATATAGTAACGCATAATTACCTCAAAAGTAAGGATCATATAAACTGAAATCGTTCTTTATAACTATGTACACAAACTAATTGATAACTATTACTTAAATTAAATTTTCATATATCAAACATCATGGATACACATACTATAAAAAGTCTTCTAATGTAACCCCATCATCAAAAGAGACTTAATACTTTTATGAATTTCACAATCCTAAAATATATCATAACTCTTGAATCCCTTATATGTTGACTTGTTACTAATTCAACATTCTTCATGATCCATTAACCATTCCTTTCCAAATTATTCTGAAATACTTCTTTCCTACAAAAAAAATCATGAATCATATCCTAAGATTCCAAAATAGGAAAACATAAGATAAGAAATAATACATACCTTTGATTGGTCATTGTTGGTTTCTTCATCCTTAATCGGAATGGAATTAAGTATTGGAAAATGAATATTTGTATGATATTGGTGATCCCATTCCCGAAATTTCTTTGTAGTACATGTGTTTTCATAATGACCATGCACACCACATTTAAAACATTCAATTTATCCCTAAAAAAAACTTCTTTCCATTTCCTCGAGTCGACTGGATGCTACCTTTTTCCATGATAGGTTCTCACTTTATGACCTTAATTTCCTCATCTATTGATTATTTCTATCCCTTTGAAACATTTTCCTAGGTGTTTCTTTCCACATCGTTGAAACATAGGGTTTTGAACACACTAACCTTTATGATTATTACCTGAACATCCATAGGGATTTGTTTCTCGCATATATGATGCCTTATAAAAATCACAAAGGTTTACATGGTCAATCACGACTCCAGATAGTTGGTTTACGATAAACACAAGAGTTCTTATTGAAACTCCCATATCATTCAGTTGCTCACAATGAAAACTGTCACTGTTTCCTTCACATCCAATATAACTTGGGTGCCTGCTAGTTCCAACCACTTACTAAAACCAAAAAGGTCAGTGTGATCATATTAGTAAAATCATCATATAATAATTTTGAAGATAGAAACTAAGATATAGTTATCCAAGTTATCTCAAACTCATTATAACAAAAAAAACAATGACTCGATCTAATATACTACCCATTGTGGTTATACACAACTTGTTACTTATACTTAAACAACACTATAACCTCTTAAGTTATCTAAACCGATAATTTATACCAACTATAAGGACCCAGCCTCAAACCTCACTTAATATTGAATTAAATGAATAATTCACATTGAGGATCTTTTCAGGTTTAGAGTTTTAGAGAATTAGATCATAACTATTACATCTCAAAATATTACACAATAGACATTTCGACAAAGTTCCATTTTTTTCAAAACATGAACTCTTAAAAAAGAGTCATATATAGTTCCATTTTTATGATAGCATGAATTTTCCTTGATCCCATCCATGACCCCATTCCACATTATTTCCTGTGAAAAACATTTCAGAAAAAAACTGGGCTGAGCATTAAAAGCTCAGTAAGGGATATACAAAGAAGGAAAGCTGTTAGTTTTTCAAAACATCAAGTAAACCATGAATACATTATCAAAGTTACACTTTTAACCATTATGAAGTAGTAAATAATATTCACTGAGTAAAAGATCATTACATACCCTTTTATAACCAAAATATTAACATAAAAACCATATATATAACACATAACATATAAAGGTAACTTGGGACATAAACATACTTAAATGGAATAACCATACAATCGACTTCCACACCTATCACTAAATGGAATAGCCATACAGATGAATTCCATACCCAATGCATTAGAGTTTATAACGTAACCACACATCCTGGTATTCACAGCACCGCCTGTCATATGGTTTATCACCTAACCACCCATCTAATGTCCAAGTACCATTATAAAATCATAACACAAAAAACAATTATAATGGAAAGAAAACATTTCAATATTTCAAGAAAAACATATCACTTAAATATATTGACATAAAAAATCTATTATCAAAACCATTTTCAATACCAAAATACATAAATGAGTATATGGTATTTATTTAATTTTAATAACATTACAACTTGTTGAGGAATCCAAAGATAAAATAATACTCGCGGTGCCAGAAAGGTCGTTGTCACCACATACGTTAAAAATAAACATATGTTTTGTCGTTTAGTACAATGATTCGTATAAAAAAATATTCCTTTGGAATAAAAGTAAAAGTCAAAGCGGTTTATACACCATATATAAGAATGTTGAGTATAAGACAAAATATACCTCAATGAAAGGATATTGAGATGAAGTCCCTTACAAAGTTGTTATCCATAGATTAAGGATAAATCAATTACATAATTATGTGTGACAAACATAAATACACCCAATATAAGAGGATATTAAGTGTAAAACAATCAGAGATAATCCACACATATTCATAGTATGACATAATAAAGAAGTATAGGCTTAACCGAAATAATTGACATTGGGTTAAGAAGTTCCCTTATAGAAATTTGACAGCCTAATGACGTAATTTTAAAATTCAGAAAATGAGACGATGAGAGATAAAAAAGGGTATCTCATCACTTGAACATAGAATTTACATCAATAAGGATATGTAATAACATAACCCAACATAAGAATATGTAAATTAAAATATCTAACAAAATAAATTCTTTTAAAAAGAGGAGGGTGAAAGGTTCCCTTACCGATTTGGGTATCTTTCGAAATGTACACCCCATGAAAGAAGGACTATACAAAATTGATGTAAATACTCATAAACAAAATAATATTACACAATGATTATAATAATGTGATGTACATACACCACTCAAAGTAAATAGTGGCAAATGTAGCATAAATCTCACTGTAATAAAAGTGAGATGAAAAATCCCTTACGAAAACTCGGCAGCCTAACATCGCCACATAAAACCTCCAAAAATGGATTGACGAGATAAAATAGGGTCTATAATCATATGAAAATAAAAATTACAGTAAGAGTAATATAAAATAACATCTCCAAACATAAGATATATGTGCTTAAAATAAATGACATAAAACAGAGTACTTGAAAGAATGATAGAGGTAGGATCCCTTACTTTAAGTCCGACTTGTCTTGTTCGTTTCTTCGTATTCCCACATAATAAAAATGGACAATTTATAATTGCTTATGGTCCTACTTTAAAATTTATATTCAATTAATGTAATATATTATAATTAATAATTAGTTAATAATGTGAGTTCATATCAGACGTTTTTTTCGATGTTCGTTACATGAGTCAAAAATGTACTTGTTTGAAAAGAATTACCCATGTAGTTATAATTACCCCATCTAATGAATAGTATAAATGATTTAAATATCATATATATCCAGTATATATTCATTTTACACTATTACATAACATTCAGAGATAAGAAAATTAAATGCACCATTCATGGAGGCGGTAGGCCGTACTTATACATGAACGCTACTTTCATTTCTTTGTCACATTAATCAAATTAAAACTAAAAGAGAGATATATATATATATTATAATTACAGTATAATATATTTTTTATATAGGTAACATAGGTTCATTAATTTCATTCTTTATACATTCCATGTATTGCATGAACGAGTCACATAACTTGAGGGGGCGGTAGTGCACACTTCCTCAAATTAAATTATCACATTTGCACAACATTAAAAGCATAAAGGTATGTTTTAAATGTAAAATACAGAAGCACATTGAGGAAATAAATATAATATATATCATAAATAAAAATACTTCCATCATAATGGCCACCATGAGAGGTGGTAGGAGAAGATAGAACAATCATCGTTTCGTTTGGTAGTAATTCGCCATCCACAGAAACTGTATGTTCCTTAACCATTATATAGAGGTGTGTGTAAGTGTTGCTATAATACATATCATAACAACATACTAATATATTTATGATACTTTTTTATTACAAAACTATGGAATAAATATAGTTTAGGGGGTTATAAAAGAAAAATGAAACAAAAGAACATAAGAGATGACATTACCTTTAAATCGGGTATCCCCTTTTGGTTTGAACCAAAAGGTTTTCATGAAGTGATTTATACCTATGTTTAGGCTTCTAGGATGATTATAAGGATGTTGAGAGATAATATGATCCAAGTTTGGTGGAGCCAAAGGCTTGAGAGGTTTGGGTAAGGGGGGTACAGGTAGGGCCTTTTATAAGAGGGGGGAGGGACACTCTTGGAACGTCTTGAATAACAACTTTATTATTAAATGGTTTTCGGATATTAAAGGTCCCAAAATTATATATTTAGAGGATACGGTGATAAGGGTTAGAAATACATCCATCCAATAGGTTTTTTACAAGTTTAAGTATTAGATTTTACCTTACTTCTTCATTTTATTTAAATAGTTCATTAATGAGGTAATCGCTACATCATCGTGGTGTCATAAATAAATTAATTTATATAATGTCGAAAAATTATATAAAAAATACTATGATGAAGGAAATCTTTTTATCTTGACAATTAATATTTATATTAAAAAATATTACTTGTATAACCTGATGTACAAATTTTTTTAGTAAAACAATACATGAATTTGACTTATTTATATTAACTTTAAATAAAAAGTTATTAATGACATTTTCATACCCAAGTGGCTCCATCGGGTCCCCATGTTGACCAATGGATTTTTTTTGTTGGAAATGACTCATCCAATAATGGTAGGACATGTGTCAAGGTCATTTCATATTATTATAATATTATCTTTACCTTAAATTAGACTAATTACCTTTAATCACGATTAACAAAACATAAAAGTTACAATTCACCAAAAATTATTCTCATCCCATTGAACCATATTTTACAAAATAATGAAGAACATGTATTCCGGATTGTTGAAATTCAAATAATAGAGGTGGTAAAATTTCATTTAAATGAAAAATTAGTTTTTTTAACTACCACTCAGTGGTTTCACTATTCATAAAAAATTGAAGTTTTTTATAAAAATACAAAAATTTCACCCGAAGATATATTTTATATTCTGAATTAAAATATGATGTCTATTTTACAAAATTAAAAACATATAAGTTTCATTAATCGATTTAATAATTAATTCCTAGTGTCAAAACAAATAGCATGTTTTTAAGAAACAAAATATATCAAAAGATTGACACTAGTTTATGTCCAATTTCAAAGTGAAATTAATTCCAATGACCACCATTAGATTAAATGGTAAAAATATATTCTAACTAAACTTTAAATCCAATTAAAATGATAATCTATCCATAAAAATAAATCAGATTAAAAGTTATTTTGGAATTAAAATACATCCTTTTCACTTAAAACGATATTTATCAGAAAAATGACAAAACATTACACAAAGTAAATTTTTATGTCCAGATTCCAAATAAGGATTTAATTTCGTCCAATATAACATATAAAATTGTCAAAAATTGGATTTATAAAGGGTTCACCATCAAAAAGCGTTTAATCTACCTTTTAAATAATATTAGAATATTTACGCATAAAATTGGATTCATTTGAATTTTAAGCCTCCAAAATTTATTTGGATAAAAGACAAAATACTTAACAATAATATCTAATCATTTAGTAGTTCGTTCTGTTCAATCCTTCTATAATAATGGCTAGGCGTTAACAACCTCTTAAAATAATATTATTATATTATTGGTGTGCAATGTATGATTTCAAGGAAACTCATTGTTGCATATTGGGTAGGCTATTGAACATAGAATTCCATTTAAAGTAATATTAATATTTTATTCACAAATATTAATAAATATGAGAATGTTATATTCTTTATTTACGTGGGATGTTACACATATAGTGTTCTTTTAAAGGTTATTTAGCCTGGACCATGATAACCCTGATGAAAATTGATATTCCATTTGTCAGAAGTTACATATTTGATTGAAACCTATAATACCATAATGGATATTATCAACTTGAATAATATGGAATTTTAAAGGACTCTTCCTAAACATAAAGGAAATAGTGAATTAAGTGTAGTGTAAAATACTTTTGTTGATGCAGGTCTTGGAGATATGTTCCAAGAATCACTACATATCTCATTGGGATGAGAATCAAGACATATGTATTCATGTGAATCCCATGAAGTTCACTACAATGCACTATGGATAAATATGAACTGATGTGAATGAATGAAAAATATTCTGATAAGAAAAACAAATGAAATATAGCAATCAATATGAATTTCAATAGAATGATAATCCAGCTACACGTAGTTCTTATATATTTCCATTTGAATGTCTGACTAGTAAATAGGGAGTATGATATTTTTTTCTTATGGATAGACCCAAGAGGGGAGATTCGGGATTCACTGTGAATCTCATTAGAATGAGAATCATGTTACATGTAGTTCATGAAATATCATTTTATCCTTTATTCCTTTAGGAAATTGAACATGTAGTTTAAAAAAATTCATTTAGGTAATGGGCTACCTAATATGAAAGATATATTAAACCAATACCATGATTTAGGATTAGGGAATCAACAAGAATATTTTTGTCGAAATAATCATGCCACATGTAGTTCTGGAAAACATTTCACCACACTGAACTGACATTGAAATAGGGAAAGGGGATGAACTGTTTTATAGAATGATGGATGCGTCCAGGCCATGTGTTATACTTTTCATTACATATCTCATTGTAATAAAAAAAATAGGATTGTACATGGAAATATACTTGTGCATGACTGATTCATATGACATGAAGAAGAGGGGTTTACTTTTTCATAATCACGAAGGGAATTGAGATGGTAGGTTTAAGCGACACTAAATCTCCAATTAGAATGAGAATCAATACAGACTTGGTTTGTTAAATGATCATGTTTTTTATTTTCATGAGATAAAAACATTATATAGTTGGGTCTTGCACCCATAATGGGATCTCAAGATCAACTATAGGGTGGAAATTATTTGAGTGGGGAATAATCATTGATGTTTCCTATAAATTATTCCTCATGTCCGGCCATGTGGGAATCATGACCCACTAAGAATTTAAAGATATTTTATTGGTGATTATAACAGATATAGTGGGGCGAATTTAAACAATCACTTGGAGTGTATCTTTTTGTGGTGTTTTGGGGGTTTCCTAACACTGAATGAGAGTTAAATTAATCATGTAGTTTAATTTAAATATGTGAGGTGTAATGATGTATCAAAATATATAGTAATATGAATAGTACCATAGGTATTACAGTTTATCATCATGAGACATTGATGATGGTTCCGCATAGTTTAACATCATTCATCATGAATGTGATGTCATGATTGTTAAGGTATTGTGAAAAAGACCAGATATAATGGTTAACTTATTTCATAAATGATTCAGGTCATTTGATTTTCTAGAATATTCCTATAGAAACCATTCACTTGTTGAGGTTGTAATGATCTCTCATTCCATTAATATTAAATAATATCCTTTGTGAATGTGGACCTTGTGTATGGGGTAATGTCATTCCCACATTGGTTAACATGTGGAAGTATTTCTTCCTGGTATCACAAGAGTTACAAGGAACAATATTAGTTCTCCTTGATGGAATTAATAGAAGAATGAATTTTTGTTTAAGGCTCTCACTATTTGGATATTGTGGGATTCCAATTGACGAATGGTGTTAAATATTTTTTCTTTGAGATATAAAAATTCATCCATTCCATTTTGGAATTGTTCATCAATGGATAGTTGTTTATAAATGGAAGCATAGAATGATAGAAACTAAACGTAATTAGGTAGTAATGCACTTTTTTAATATACTAGAGAGTCTGGGGTTACTTGTGTGTCATTACAGGGTGTAGTTAAAAAATCCCATAAGGAAAGAAAGAACATTCCTGCCCATGAATTCACATAATTATCCACCATCATGTATAGTATATTTTTAAAAGGTGATGATGCTAGACTCAATCTTTCCATTTTCTTTTTCATGATAGCAGGATGAATTGTCAGATTTGATATTATACTACTAATATAGATTTCACACTATATCCAAAGAGAAATAGGTTACCGTATACATTAGTATGGTATGATAGATATCAGCTATATTAATGTTGTTGTATTTCATTAAAATAATAATTATTTTGTCGACAACTTCATTTTGGGGTATTGACTCATTCTATTTGGAGAAAAATTTAGTAATAGTTAATAAGTATTTTAAATACCTTTTTTTCTAGATGGTATGTCTAGACAACATAAATTCCCATATTGAATACTTCTCAGAGTCTTTGGATGTGTGTAGAAAATCTATTGGATTATGGATAATAATGTAATACAACTTTAAGAAATGGTATTTCATATTAAATTCAATGTAATCCTACATCATCGTAGACCAAAACTATCAAATCCATTAGATTTGATCAGAAAAAATATACCCTGATTGGTTGGAAGAACATGATCCCACATGTACATCTTCAAAAATATCCATTCTATCTTTGTTTTAAATACTTCAAATATTGCATCCATAAAATCATCTTTAATAAATGACTTTCTGGTTATTTGTTACATCGTAAAGGTTAATTTTGACTACTTAGATCGTTATTTTTTCATCCCCATCTATGTCTAATAGTAGTGTTATATTATGGAGGTATTCTGTGAAAGGAATCATCATCCCCATGGAAGGAATATAATTTTTATTCATATATCTATGTTCATTGTTCTCAACCATTATAACAAGAACTATAGTTTAGTCTATTGGGTTGTTTAAAATTTTGATGAATCATTAATATATTTTTAGATTATCTAGAGCTGTAAAATATTTTTACAATGAATCTGCATTGTAATTATATGTGAATATAACAGATTAAATGTTTTTAAGGCTAACTTTTCCATTAACCCTCGTACATAGTAAATTAACTGGAGTAGATATTTTTTCGGATTGGGTAATTGACATTGATATGATAGTTTAAAAACCCAGAATCAACTCCCACTTCTAGGTGGTCCATTGGTACATTGATTTCCAGTTCGAAGACTTTAATGAGGGACTAATATTATATAGAAGTATTAGTTTTGATTTAAAACACCATGAATTATTATGGTAAAATTCCTTTCATGGAGAAATAATCACAATCCCTAACCCAACAATGTATCACATAGTGTCTTCCATTCTCTTCCCTGTTGGGATATTAAATGTACCTTAAAAATATATTTCCCATATTTGGGGGCCTTCGTGAATAAAAATATTCTCTTCATAAGATAATTCATTATTTAATGATGTTCTGTTTGTAGACTGGTGTTCGACAAGAAAATCTTCCAAGGATTGGCCTATTACTACTTTTTATGGAACAAACTGCATATTGAACTATAGTAGGATAAAAACCCACCATTCCATATGACATGTAAACAAAGAAGCTAGTGAAAATATTTGATAAGGTTATTGGAGAGACCAATTAGTCACCATGGTGCTTCAGGTGGTGCCTCTGTCTTTTGACTTAAATGATTAATTCCAATTTGACCTACTCAATATCATAATAATGAGTCTCAACATAGAGAAGGGATCAACTGAGATGTTTAATGTTTTATTAATTCAATCCATAGTTACTTTTCATAGGGAAGTCACCTAGTTATCACTTCATGGATATCATATATAGGATGAGTGGTTTTCCAAAAATGGGTAGCATTAATACAAATGGACACTAGATTTTATTCATTAGGTTTTTGATTTATTACTAACAGTCAATAGTCTATTGACATGCAACTAAATTCTTTATCAGTATAGTTAGGGGATAAATACTGGTATAATGGTGGATATGATGTAACAGATATATATTCATTATGTCATTTATGATTTCTTAATTTTTAAAGGTTCCATGGTGGTGACATGATATGGGTGGATTTTAAATTTGTGGGGTCGAATTTGATGTTGTGATGTCATAGAATGAAGATAGTAAGCAATCCCTAGGTTGACTAAAAAACATTTATGGTATTCATTATCATGGTATGTTTTGATATATATTGGAAGACAGTTTTGAAGTTATCTTGGTGATAAAAATGTTGTTAGGAAAAACCAATAGATCGTAAAGGTGGAATTTGAAATACATCCCCATGAATTGAATGAAGTAGTGATGCAATACACATTGCCATTTGGCACTATCCTTCACTAAGCCAAAGTGAATTAACTGATAATAGAATACTCACTAAGGGAAATTATGGTAGTGGATTAAACATCATATAGGGACATCTGAATATGGGATTAAACTTAATATCAATCCGTGTATGATATAAGTTGATAACAATCCATTACATCAAGAATGAGTTATATGATTGGAAACTGGATGTTATCCACTGTTCAATGTCGGTTGGGATCATTGATGTTGATGTAAAATCTTATTTTACCATTTTTCATCTTCACATAGAATATGTTGTCAATAAATATTGAATATTTTATGATTATTAAGAATTTTACCTTGATGATTTATTTCAGATCAGGATCAATTTTGGAGTTTTGAGTCTTGTGTGTCCTTCAGGATACCTGATTTTAACCCCGATGTAAAACCCAAAGCATCCACAATACACTTCTCTTTGAATAACACAATAGTTTGTGTTGTACGCAACTTCATGTTCTAACACATCCCGGCCAACCAAACTAGCTGTTATGAATAGTAATAACCATGTTTTAGAAATTATATAATTTTTTTCAAAATGGACCTCATTTTAGGATTTAGAATATCAAAATCTTCTTAGGGTGAATTTTTTGTATTTTTTTTGAAAAATTGAAATTTTAGATTAATAGTTAAAACAACACGTTATTTTTAAAACCCATATTTTTATTTAAATAAATAATTATTTTACTGAATTTTATTTATAGTAAAAATAGATAACTAATACCAATACATGTTCAATGTAATTAATTGGTGCCATTTTATAATAGAATTATATATATATATATATATATAATTTTATTGAACTTTTACTGTCTTTTGAAGACCTTGTAGGAATTTTAGCAAATATTCATAAAACGTAATTTCCCAACTTTTGTGAATTGAATTTCAAAAATCTGAGAGACATAGTAAATATCTGTAAGTAAATTCTGGTAAAATAAGATGAAAATAATATTTGGTGAATCATATCTTTTGACTTTAATTTACGACAGATTAAAGTAAATGCTATAATTAAAGTTAAAATGATATTATTATAACTCTAACATGTGTCCTAATTATATTTAATAATTGTATTTAGACCTAAATAAACCATAGTAATAAAATATTGTCCTTTTTTCCATATATATTGGATTATAACATTTATTATTATTCTATTTAAAGAAGTGTTAAAAGTGTTAAATTAATATTTTCATAACTAAAACATTTTTAATATGGGGTTTTAAATAACAAAATTTTGACAATAGATATTAATTATAATTATAAAAATATATCCTATATTTTGGTATTTTATTTATAATTTTATTGAAATTTAATAATTATATTTATTTATGACACAATGATGATGTAGTAATTACCTTTTGAATGAATAGTTGAAATAATTGATGTTATAAATATGCAAATAAATTTAAATTGAAACTTTTTCTGCATTAAAATATTTTTCTAGATATATATGAATCTTTATGATTGATTAAATTATTTTTTTGAAGTAATCATGTTGTTATGATATCCACAAAAATCAATGACTAAATAGTGTCCAAATTGACATAAATGATTTTTAAAAACAATTAATATATTATAAAAAGATATAATAATCATAAAAATATATGGGTTGGCCAATGGACTAATATAATAATAGATATATTATTAATGAACCACTAGGGGTTCTCTTGGAATTTTATAGTAATATTATTAACCATATAATATAGTAATACAAGAAAACAAAGTAAAAGTTAAACTATTTAACTAATAGATAAATCCAAAATATAAGGTTAATATGGTGACCTAAACGTTTCTAAAATCTATTAGTTGAGAGGATTTAGACTCATCCCCACATTATCCTAGAAATAAATCATTTCTCCATTATAAACCTAATTTTATTATATAATAAAATAATACTTCATGCTTATCCTAAAGTGACCCTCACCTCTCTTATAAAAAGGTACATCCCTTTATCTCAAAACACCACCTCCAAATCCATTTGTCTAGGCCAAAACCTACCAAAATTTCCTCCCAAATACCCTCCCTTCTACCAAGAGTCATTGGATTGATCATAAAGCCACACTAAAAAATCCATTTTGATCAAATCAAAAGGAATCACCCGAAGAAGAGGTAATAATTTCCCCACCTCTTTGAAAGTTATTTTCTTATTCCACTTTCCCTTTCATTTTTATTCCCATACCAAAATAATAACAACATTACCATATAAAAATTTTTATGTTATTATATATATGGTACAACCATATTAATTATTCTATCTATCCTATAAATGATAATCCACCAAATGTGCGTACGTACAACATTTCGTCTCCATGTCGTGGTGTAATTTGTTATTCAAACACATCATTATTTGAATGGGTAAAATAATGATTATAACTGATGTAAATAATAAATATAACATGTTATGGATTATGTATATATGACATACCATCCAATTACATATGATTTCACCATCAATTGAATGGTATTTTCATTCGTTCTTACGTACGGATTACCGTCTCCATAAACATGATAGATTCAATCCCCATCATAACCATTCATGAATAGATTTCATTTTATGATTAAAAAATTAATTTTTAAGAACATAATATCATTCTTGATATGAATCAAATGAAACTGATACATAACAAACATGGCATATGTATCGACTCATATAGGGGAAAATGAATCAGCTAACACCTGAAAAAAAATTATTTTATTATATAATAATATTCCGTTACAACCAACAACATTCAATGGGGTTGCAAATCAATATGAAGATGAACAATGGATAAGTTCATTAGAGAAAATATATAATGATTTGGGGAGTAGCTAAATTGAAAATTTTGTCATGGATGTTTATCACCTCACGGGAGATGCAGATCAATGGTGGTCCTTACTTCAAAACACAAAGGAGGAAGAAAAAGTATCAAATTCGGAATGTATGGAGTTTAAATACACTTTATTATAAAAATACATTCATCGTGACCTTTGAGAAGATATGAAAAGACAATTTCTATGTCTAAGGAAAAAATAGGATGAAAATGTCACAAATTATGTGGCTAACATTACAAGGTTATAAAGACATGCAGTAGATTATCAAAGTAAACCATGGAGTAAGATTGATCAATTATTTGATGGGTTAAAACCATTTATCCTTCTATTATTAGTCTCACAATAATTCTCATTAAATGAATATATTTTCCTATGCGCTGTCAAGTTATAAAATGAATTCTCTATGCCTTACGACTTTAAATTAAAGCAATAGAAGAAGATATATATTGAACAATCAAGGAATGGAAATAAGGGGAATTAGGGAAAAGTTGAATATCCATCCTTTGGTAAATGTGGGAAGAAACATGCCAGTACATGCCTAAATGGAATGGGAGTCTGTTACAAGTGTGGTGAAAAGGCCACCAAGATCGTTATTGCAAGGGAAAGAAAGAGGCTTTCAACGTTGATTCTACTATAGTAGAGTAAAAGGGAATTATATAAACAAATGTTCTATGCACCAAGTAAACATAACTCAGAAATGTCAAGGTGAACAAGGCCAAGCTTATGCGGTCAGTAATTTTGAGGTTTATGCTCCAAATGATGTGGTGGTAGGACATTTAATGGTTTTCTCAGGTTTAGCCCATGATTTATTTGACTCTGGATTATAAAATTACTTCATATCTTCTTAGTTTGATAATAAAATTAGATATATTCAATTTTATTTAACTATAGTGTTTTCAGTCAAATCTCTTAAGGGATGTATCATTGAAACAATGTTTTTTGAATCAGTTCTATTAGGGAATATAAATGTTCTTTATCTGATAATCTCATCGACATACCATGATTGAATTTGATATAATCCTCAGAATGGATTGATATTTGTAACATGATGCAAACATTTATTGTAAGAAGAAGGAGGTTACAATTTTTTAGGATGATAAGGAGTACTTAATCTTTATAGAAAAAGCGTCACCACCTGATTGCTATCTTGATCCACCCCCAATAACTCTACTAAATCCAATTATATGGGATGAATAGATTCAAATAACTTTGGGTGAGGAAAGGAATACTCAAATATATGACATAACTATGGTGCAATAATATGTTGATGTGTTTCTAGTGGATTTACCTGGACATCCTCCAGAATGAGAAATTGAGCTTTACCTTGATTTAATTCATTGTTCAAGGCCCATAATGAAGTCCCCTTATAGAATAGCCACTGTGGAATTAGAGGATATAAAGAAAAAACTTGAGGGATTGATTAATAAAGGATTTATTCACCCTAATGTATCTCCCAGGGGAGCCCCAGTTCTTTTTGTTATAAAGAAAGGTGGATCTATGATATTTTGCATCGACTACAAGAAGATCTATACTATAAAAATAAAGAAAATTTATCCCCTACCTTGAATTGATGATTTATTTGATCAACTTCATGTAGCTCAATATTTTTCAAAGATTGACCTTCGATATAGATATCATCAGTTGTGTGTGAAGAAGGAATACATTCCAAAAACAAAATTTCGAACCAGGTACGAACATTAAGAGTTTACAATAATGCCTTTGGGATTGACTAATGCAGCTGCTATATTCATGGATATAATTAACAGAGTTTTCAAGAAAAATCATGATGACTGTGGAGTGGTATTTATTGATGATATCTTAGTTTACCCCAAATGCTACGAATATTATTAAAATCATTTGAGAACTATATTGAAAACCCTTATATGAAATGAATTATATGGGAGGATTATCAAGCGTGAATTACGAATTTAGGAGATTTCATTTCATGGACTTATTGTCTCAAAATATAGAATCTATGTATATCCTTCAATGACCAAGGAAATCCATGAATGACCAGCACTGACAAGTATAAATAAGGTACACAGTTTTATTGGTTTATTCAGTTATTATCAGTGCTTTGTCCATTATGTTTCTTGATTGGATAATAGATTAATCAAGATCATAATTAAAGGGAATAAATTTGTTTGGAAAAAAGTGTGTGAAAAATGTTTTCAAGAACCGAAGAGAATATTTTTCAATGATCCAATATTGACTATACAATCGAAGAATGATGGGTTTGTTCCTTATAGTGAAGCATCAAAGAAAGGACTTGTTTTTCTCCTTATTCAGAATGATGGAATTACTGCCTATGCAACAGAAAAACTAAAAATTAATGAATAAAACTATCCCACTCATTATCAGGACTTAAAAGCTATATTCATTTTTTTTAAAATTTGGAGACACTATCTCTATGGTAAAAAATGGGAGATATATACCGATCACAAGAGCTCGAAATATATTTTCTCATAAAAAGAACTCAACATAAAAAAAGGCGATGGCTCGAGATACTCATGGATTATGATTTCACTATAAAATTCCACATGTTGAAGGAAAATAAGATGGAAGATACATTGAGCAGAAAGGATCATGGAGTTTTGAACAATATGAATATTGAAAGGGGTTCTATTTTCATGGATTTAGTAAAGATGGATATGGGAATGGCCATGGAAGGTAAACATCAATACATTTTCAAATGGTTGCCAAATAATCATTACTATACAGGATAAAGAGTTCTCATACTAATGATGAGGAGTTTAAGAAGAATATTAATGCTTTGAAAGATGGGAGACTGATCGAATTTTTATATGAAGATGAGATTTTGAAATTTTTTAATAGACTTTGTGTTCTAGACATACATGATCCAAAAAGGGAACTATTGGATGATGCTCATAGATCCTACTTTTCTATAAACCCTGGTAACACTATGAAGTATAGAGATTCCAGGGAACATTTTTGGTCAGACAACATGAAGAGAGAGATTTCTAATTATGTTTCACGACATACAGTTTTTCAAGAAGTGAATGCGGGAAGACAACATCCTAGCAGAGTCATGTAACCTCTTCCCATACCTGCGTGGAAATGGGATCGTATTATGATGTAATTTTTCATGGTGTTATAAAAGACTCCTATAATGAATGATTCAATATGGTTTATTGTTGATCATTATACCATGTTAGAACATTTTCATGCTATAAGAGAACATTTACCACTTGAATTTTTAGCAAGAATATGTATTAATGAAGTTGTACGACTTCATAGAGTACCCTTATCAATTGTTTTAGATCATGATCTCCATTTTACATCAATATTATAGAAATTTCTTTAGAAGACCTTGGATACTAAACTTCATTTCAGCACTGCTTACCACCCTCAAACTGATGGACAATCAGAATGAACTATTCCAACCTCAAGAAGACATGTTTACATCCTTCTCACTTGATTTTCAATATATGTGGGATTAGTATTTAGCATTGGTATAATTTTCCTATAACAGTATCTTCTAGTCATGTATTTAGATGGCACCATAAGAAGAATTATATTGAAAAGAGATGTCACACACCAATTGTTTTGGATGTAGTTTATTAAGGAAAACTCATAGTCCCAGAACATATTAAGGAAACAACAAAAATGATGACAGTTATCCAAACCCACATCAAAGCAGCACAATGTAGGTAAAAGATCAGTGTCGATAAACTAAGGAATGATTCGTAATTTCAAGTAGGAGATCATGTTTTCTTGATGGAATCTCCATGGAAGGGTGATATATGTTTCGATATAAATGGCAAATTGAGTTCCATGTACATCTAACCTTTCAAAATTCTTGAACAATTGGTGCTGTAGATTATCATTTGGCAATGCCACCCAGTATCTCCATTGTTCATGATGTGTTCCATATATCACTATTGAGAAAATAAATGTATGACCGAATGCATATACTCACTTATGATGAAATTGAACTGGAACCCGACCTATCTTATTATGAAGATCCTATCAAAATTCTTCATACCATAGAACAATTGTTTAGAAAACGGACGAATCTTCTGGTGAAATTTCTAAGGAGAAAAAATAAGACGGAAGAGGCAACTTTGGAACCAGAAGAACTTATGATGAATAACCACACGAATCATTATATACATTAGTATTCTAGGAATTTTGAGGATGAAATTATCTGATGGAGGGAATAATTTAACATAAAAAGTTTCCTAGTAAGCTTCACTTTGAATAATAGAATAACTTGCATTATATGCAACTTCATGTTCTAACACACCACTACCATCCAAACTAGCCATTATGAATAGTAATTCCCACTATTTTGAAATATTATAAATTTTATTTTTCAAAATTGACTTTATTTCTGGATTCATAATATCAAAATTAGCTTACTGTGAATTTTTTATTTTTTTTGAAAAATTTCTATTTTTGATAAATAATGAAAAACGCTATATTGTTGTTTAAAACCAATTTTTTTAAATACCTAATAACTTTATATAAATTTATTTTAGGTAAAAATAGATAAATAATACCTATATATGTTCAATTTAATTCATTGAGGTCATTTTATAATAATATTACATATATAAAAGTTAATTGAACTTTTACTGTCGTTTACCCAACTTCTAGGCACATTAGCAAATTTCTACAAAATGTAATTTTACTGCTTTTGTGAATTGAATTTCAAAATTCTGAGAGACACAATTTATATTAGTAAATAAATTGTTGTTAAATAATCTGAATGTAATTTTTGGGGAATAGTTACTTTTTACTTTTATTTACCATGGTTAAAATTAAATAGGTTTACTAATTGTAAAAATGAAATTATTATTACCCTAGCACATGTCCTAATTAAATTGGATAAGTTTCTTTCGACCAAAATCATCCTTAGGAATAAAATATGATACTTTTTGTCCACAGGTATTATATGAAGAAATTTATTATTTTTTTATTTTAGGAATAGTTAAATGTGTAAAATTCAGATTTTCATAACAAAAACATTTTTAATATAGGGCTATACATAAGATAATTTTTACTATAAATATTAATTAGAGAATTAATATTTTTTAGGCATAATGGTATTTATTTAAAATTATTTGACCATATGTAATTAAATTTATTTACAACAAAATTATGATGTAGTAATTTCCTTTTTAGTGAATGGTTTGAATAATTGATGTAATAAATATCAAAATAAATTTATATTGAGACTTTGGTTGCATTAAAAAAATTCTACAGATTAATATTTCATGTTAGGCTTGAATCAATGAATATTTTTCGAAGAAACAATGCTGTTATGAATTCTGAAAAAATCAAACATTATATAGTGTCAAAATTGACATAAATGTGTTCTAAAAACAAATACTATATTATTAAATGATATAATAATCATAAAAATATAAGGTTTGACCAAAGGACATATATATTAATAGATATATCGTTAATTAACCACTTGGGATTTTCATGACATTTTATTGTAATATTATTAACCATATTATAAAATAATACAACAATACTTGGAAAACATAAACCTATTTATACAAGATTTAAATCTAAATCATAAGGTTAATATGGTGACCTAAACCTATATAAAACCTATTATATGAGAGGTTTTAGACCCATCCCCACATTATATTTGAAATAAATCATTTTTGATCAATTATAAAATGAATATGATTGTATAACAAAATAATATTTCATTATTTTCCTAATGTGATGCTCACCACTCTTAAAAAAACGTACATACCCTTCTCTCAAAATCACACCCCCAAAGTTATTTGGATCTGAAACCCACTAACCAAATATCTACTCAACTACCCGACATTCAACCTATAGTCCTTAATTTTATCATAAATCCAACCTAAAGATCATTTGTGAACAAATCATAAGGAAATTCCTGAAGAAGAGGATGTTATTTCACAACATATTTCAATGTTAGTTTCTACTTACACTCCATATTTCATTGTTATTATCATACCACAATAATGACTCAAGTTCCTGATATATAATTTGATGTTTTTATAAATATGTTACAACCATATTCATTATTCTATATACACTATGAATGACATGTCACCATACCTGGCTATGTACGTATTACCGTCTCCATGTCGTGGTGTAGTTTTTTATTCAAACACTTCATTATTTGTATGGGTATAATAATGAGTATAACAGATTTAATTAATAAATATAGAATTTTAAGGATTCATTATATATGATACACCATCCAATTACATAGTAATTAACCATCGATAGAATTTTATTTTTGCTCGTGCGTACATACGGTTTACCGTCTCCATGAACGCGATGAGATTAATTCCCCATTGTAACCTTTCAAGAATTAATATAATTTTATGATTAAAAATTAAATTTTAATAACATAATATCATTATATATATGAATAATATACAACTTATATGTAACAAATAAGTCATATATAACCAAGCATGTAGGAGAGAAAAAATCAGTTAACACCTGAAACAACGATACTACAGAAAAGTTATTAACAAAGCAATATGAGAAGATAATATATTATATCATATTTATTTATGTGGTTCTTGTATAACTTGATAAAAATTATTTAACTACTATATTTTTGGTTAACATACCCTTTACCATGAAAAATTACAAGGTAAGGGTAAATTATACAATCTCTTCATTATCTGAGGTTTTTTGTACATGAGTATCTACTCAGACTTCTTTATCATCTACATTTGTGTTTCCTAAATATGTATTGCAAAACATTTTTCTTTATTTCATACACTATGGTTTAAAGTCATTTATACACTTCTTATAATTTTTATAATATGTTTATAAAGGAAACATTCGGTCATTTTCTAAATAAGGACCTTTACCACCTTTTCGACAAAATTATAGAAAGAATATTTTTTTAACATATAAAACGTGTGTGGAAATTTTCATCCGTTATAACACCTTTTAATAATCACTTACAATAAGAAGAAAATATTTTCTATATAAATGTATTTTATAATTTTCTATCATTTTTATGATTTACAAATAGAAAGAAATATTATTCTCAAATTTTTTCTATTTCGTCTATGTCAACATCCTTTGATAGATTTTACACTTGTTTGAAGTTGATTTATTATGATACAATCTTCAATATTGTATTGTAGGTTTTGTGATATTTTTGACTATGAATGTGATATTTTTATACCATTCAGGGTTTATGGTAAATGTATTAACATTTCATATTCTACTTTTAATACGATTGTTTATGTTATGTTTCATCCTTTTCATATGAGGAATGAATTGGACTTAGTAAGAGACTGGTGGAGCATGTTATTGCTCCTAGATGCATCAGTTGTTCCCATGAGAAAAACTAGTGTATTTGAACAAGGCCTTGAAAAATATATTATTTCTACTCTTTGTAATGAGGCCTTGACTATGTGGTTATGAAGTATTGCATTATGCATTCAATCATTATGAAATTGGATAATGATATAGTATGTGATTATTAAACTAGTATAATATCCATTTGAATTAGTATATTTCATTATTTAATTTAAATATTAAATATTTTTCTGAAGTTTTATTTTAAAATGATTATGTTTTAGTCTTATAAATTCCCTTAAATGTTTATCCTTATTTAAGAAAGTTTCTGTTATATTGTTATGCTTACTGAGCATCTGTGCTCCCCACTTTTTATGTTTTATTTATCCAAGGATGTGAAGAAGTATTTTATGTTTGACCTGTAGGGATTGGATAAAAAATATAATCGAGTTCAAAGGTGACAAAATGTTTTTGTTGTTTTTATTTCATGATGTAATGTAAAACTTATGTATGTATCTAGTTCTTCCAAGGATACTAAACTAACCGGTCCTTTGGGACATGATTCCTTGAATCATTACAATGTTATGTAATAATTCATCAACTCTGGGTGACTAGGGTTGAGGTGTTACACCCAATGATCATATGGAAAACCCATGTGTTGGGTGGCCACCTCGAGGTCCAAAACGTTTCTATTTTGGTAGTTTAAATAAAACACATCCTAATGTGACAGTTGTACGGTATTATACACTTCTCGATAAATAAAAGTTATGTCCACACTAATAAAAGTGGGGTTTGGATCATATTTTGTACCCATATTTATTTTTTTGAGATCATCAACAATGACGGTGAAACCTTCTTCAAATTATGGAGAGGAAATATGGAGGAAATTCACTTTATCCACTTCAACATGATTTATATCATTCAACTATGCATGGGATATTGGTGTGGAATAAATTTTTTGAGAGTTAGTGTAACATCCCAGGTAAATAAATAATGTTACTTTCTAATGTTTATCAATATTTGTGAATAAAAAGTTAATATTACTTTAAAGGGAATGCTATGATCGATGGCATACCCAATACGCCACAACGAGTTTATTTGAAATCTTACGCCGCACACTAATAATATAATAATACTATAATAGTTAACACATATCGATTTTAATAGCAGGATTGAACTGAAATAACTAAAAATTGATTACATATGTTTGTTAAATATTTTTACATTTATCCAATAAATTTTAGAGGCTTAATATCCAAATGAATCAAATTTTAAGAATAAATACTCTAATATTTTTAAAAGATTGTTTTACCGCCTTTTGATGGAGAACCTTTTTAAAATCTAACTTTTAAAAATTTTATAATCTCTATTTTTCAAAATAATCTTATTTTTTATGATTCGGACGTTGAAATTTAATTTGGTTAAATTTTTGGTATTTTTCTGACAATGTTCATTTTTTAGTGCATAGTGATAAATACTGCATTTTACATCAAAACAGATTTTTCATCTAATTTAAATATATGGTTAGATTATATTTTTAATTGGTTTTAATGTGCAATTAGAATATATATTTACAATTAAATTAAATTTTGGTAACTATAATAAATATCACTTTAAAAATGGACATAAACGAGTGCCAATCTTTTTGTAGATATTACTTCAAAAAAACCTGCTATTTGTTTTGACAACGAGAATTATTTTTAAATTAACTATTTGAATTTATGTATTTTGAATTTTTTAAAATTTATTCCCTATTTAGAATCAAAAGGTACAAAATGTGTAATTAAGACTCTTTTTTTGGACATTATGAATACTAACGATGGTAATTATCTTTAATTATCATGATTAATTAGTAATCGGGTAGTTAAGGAAAATAAATAATATCATAATAATAAATAATGACCCCAAAATGTGTCCTAATTACACTTATTGTGTCATGGATGACAATGGGATGCATTGTGCGAAACGTTAGGCCCCATGGAATCACTTTTGTGTGATAGAGACACTTTATAATTTTATTTTTAAAGAAAGGAAAATATAACAATAGTATGTATCACCCAAATAAAAAAAAATTAGTTATTTCTATGTAAATGATCTCTTAGACTCTAAATATTAATTGGAACACTAAAAATATTTCTTACATCATATTATTTTTCTATAAATTTTATACCTTGAATAAATTAATATATTTATGACACCATGATGAAGCAGCGATTACCTCATTAATTAATGATTTAAATAAAATGAAAATATAATGAAAAATATAAGATTTAAACTTGTCAAAAATATATTGTATCAGTATATTTTGAACCCTTATCACCATATACTTGAAATATATCAATGTGGGACCTTTAAAATCCGAAACTCATTTTGAAATAAATTAACATTTCTTGACTTTCCATGAGTGCCCCTCCTCCCTCTAATAAAAGGCCCCCACCTCTACCTCCTTACCCACACCCCTCATGCCTTTGGATAGGCCAAACCGTTACCATTTCATCTCTTCAAATCCCTCTCTTCATCATTGAAGCCTCACCTTAGGAAGAAAACTCTTCAAGAGACCCTTTTGGTTCAATCCAACAGGAGTTACCTGATTCAAAGGTAATGTCTTCTTTTATGTTCTTTTGTTTTATTTTTCATTCCAACCCCCTAAACTATTTTTATAACTTTATTTTGTAACAACACCAGTATATTCAATATACTAGGAGGTTTTTATAAGATTTATTAGAGCTACACTTACACACATATCCGTCTAATGGTTAAAGAACATACTATTTCTGTGGATGGTGAATTACTACCTCACGAAATGATGATTGTTCAATATTATTTTAACACCCTTAAAGGTAACCATTATGATGTCACTGTATTTTATATATGATATATATGGTATTTATATTTTATATATGCTTCTTTATTTTATATTTAAAACATACCTTTGTTCTTTGCTTGTGGTGCAAATGCGATAATTTCATATGATGAAGTGTGGACTACCGCCCCCTCAAGTGATGTGACTCGTTCATGCAGTAAATGGAATATATAAAGAGTGAAATTAATGAATTTATGTGAACTATATAACATATATATTATATTGGGTTTATAATATATATATCTCTCAATTATTTTTAATTCCATTAATATGACAAAGAAATGAATGTTGTGTTCATGCGTACTTAAAACCTACCATCTTCTTGAACGATGAATTTCATTTCATATTATCTCAAAATTTTATGGAATAGAATAAAATGAATATATACTGGATATATATGATATTAAAATCATTAATACTATTCTGGAGATGATGTACTTATAACTACATGGACAATTCATTTCAAACAAGTTCATTTTTGACTCATGTACCAAACATCGACAAAAACATCTGATATGAACTCACATAATTAACTAAATATTAAAACATTATAACATGTGATATTAATTGAATAATAAACATTAAAGGAGGTACTTATGAAATTATAAATTGACAAAAGTTTATTATTCAGGAATACAATGAAACGAACAAGACATGTCAAACTTGAGGTATGGGATCATACCTCTCTCTTCCTTTTTAAGTACTCTTTTTTATGTAACTTAATTTAAGATCCTATTTCTTATGTTGGGGGATGTTATTTTATGTTCTTATTTCTCTAAAAAAAATTATTTTGTGGATAGACCCTATTTTATATCATCAATCAATTTTTGGAAGTTTTATGTGGGACAGTTAGGCTGTCGAATTTTCATAAGGGGATTTTCATCTCACTTTTTATTCCCATGAGATTCGTGCTACATTGGCCACTATTTCCTTTTGTGTGGTGTATGTACTGCCCATTAGTTTAATATTTTTATAATATACTCTCATTTATGGGTATTTACATCTGAATTGTATGACCCTTATTTCATGGGGTGTACGTTTCGAAAGTTTCCCAAATCGGTAAGTGAACCTTTCACACTCCTATTTTTAAAAGACATCTCTTTTTTTTTCTTTTAAATTACATCTACTTATGTTGGGATATGATCGTATATATCCTTATTGCTTTAAATATTATTTCCATGTGATGAGATACCCTTTATCTCTCTCATCAACTCTTTTTCTAGAATTTGATGTGATGCCGTTAGGCTATCAAATTTTTGCAAGGGAACTTCTTAACCCAATTCCAATTCATTGGGTTAAACCTCTACTGCTTGATTATGTCATTCTATGAATATGTGTGGATGAAATATGACAGTTTTACACTGAGTATCCACTTATATTTTGTTTATTTATATTTGTCACACATAATTATGTAATTTCTTTATCCTTGCTCTAATGGCATGATCCTTGATTGGGATTAAATCTCAATTTCTTCTCATTGAGACATATCTTAATAATATGCACATTCATTATTTTATAAAGTATATATAAAACCCCTTTGAAATTAAATATACATATTATGTCTACACTAATGTCATTTAAATATTTTAAAAATGGTATACTTTCATGTGTCTTATAATTTAAATGTTCAAAATGGAAAAGGACTCTTTTATTAGAACACTGTTTTAAATGGTTTTAAATATTTATTATTTTAAACATTTATCATCCCTGTCCATATTTTAAAAATGGATTTAAGGATTTATTTATATATACATGAATTTTTTAAAACCCCTTCAAAAGTTTCGAAGTGGTATGGGTCACTTTGATTCTAAGATCTCTTAGAAATGTGTTCTTTTAATATTTTCAAAGTATAATGGGATATTTCTCTCATAGAGTTTTAATGGTTTTATTAGATGTTTTTATTTATGATAATATCATGATGTGATCTCTTGTTATTTAAATATGGAAATTTTAAGTTTATTTTAGGCATGTTTTAAGTTTTCTGATTATGTTATGGTTCTTGGGAAATGATTATGAAATAGGGTGGTTCCGTGATAAAATAAGGGAGGGTGAGCCTCATATAGCTCTACAATGCATTAGGTAAAGCTGTAGAGTTTAACGCTAAGGTTTCTTCGAAAATATTTAGGGAATATACTGTGATGGGTATTCCAAACATAACCATGAGGGTTACTCCCTACGTAAGAATGTTATGAATGGCTCAAGTTACCTTTATGTCTTATGATTTCTAAGAGTTATTCGTAAATCTTATGATTTCATGAGGTATGTTAAAGTGCTTATTTTTCATGAGTAAAGTATTATTTCATTGATTCTTATGTATATATGGACTGATGATTTCATTCTATATTGTTATAACCCTTACTGATCTTTTTATGCTCATCCCAGGTTTTTGAAATGTTTTTCACATGACATAAAGTTGAATAGGGTCAAGGATGGTATCAAGGAAATGTCAGGCTGTCTAAAACAAGGAACTCGACATGGCTCTTTTGTTCAAGAGTTTTAAATTTTTGAAAAAAAATGGAAACTAAGTAGATGTGTCTACTTTGTAATATTTGAGATGTAATAGTTATGTCCTAATTCTCTAAAACTCTAAACCTGAAAAGATATTCAATGTGAATTATTCATTTAATTCACGATTAAGTAAGGTTTAAGGCCTGGTCCTTATTGTTGTAATCAAAGGACAGTTTAGATATCTTTAGAGGTTAGCGTATTCTTTAAGCATAAGTGACATTACCGTAATGGCTAGGATTTCAGAAAGAGTCATAGTTTTTAGATAAAGTGAATGGGTAAGTATATCTTAGTGTTTATCTTCATCATTAGTACATGATGATTTTGTTTATATACTCACACTAACATTTTTTGTTTTAGTAAATGGATGGATCTAGCAGGAACCAAAGTGATAATGGGTTTGAAGGAAACTATGGTGGTTCTCTGATTAAGAGACTGGATGAAATGGGGGATGCAATGAGGAATCTTGTGGTTATTCTAAACCAACTATCATGGAGTCATGGTTAACAACTTGAACCATGGTGAGTTCTCTGATGCGTCATGTATGAGAGAACCAACTCGATGTGTAAGTTCTGGTAATAATTATAATGGTAACCATTAGGGTCTATATGATCCTTACTTTTGAGGTAATTATGTGTTACTATATGTTATGATGGAATATGAATGACATGAGATAAAATTGATGAAAAATTATGTTATGATTATTTTTTAAGATTTTATCTGTTTTTGGGAAATGTTTTGAGAATTATGTAGTTTTGAAAAAATGACAACACATAGACCGTGTGACAACATGTCACATCAGACGAAGCTGCGGGAATTGAACCCACAACCAAAGTGCGACTGGTATTTTTTACCTACCACTGGACTACGTGAAGTTCCTGGTTAGTTTGACTAATTCTTTTTTAGATTATCTTACTAATCTATAATAAGTTTATTTTAGGTTATCTATGGAAATGATTAGCCTATCATGGAGGATATGTGATTAGGATAATTAATTTTTAGTATGAGACTTTAAGAGTAAGAGATGTTATTTTGGAGAAAAATGTTAAGATTTATCTTAGGAGACTATGTGATTAAATCCTTCAGAGATTTGGGTTTCAATCAAATTTTGGTCTACTTTGAAGAAATTTATGGATAGATTTTTATTGAATGGTCTTTGTTGAACTTTGGGTTTTTATTGACAAATTTTGCAGATTAGGAGTAGTTTTTCTTTTTGTAAAAAATTATCCTTTTTGGGAATTCTCTGATATCGTACTAACCCTTTTGGTTTGGTTTTGGTTTAGGTCTAAATACAAGGTATATTTATTGTTCTCTTTTGTGGATTAGGTGACTCTCAATCAGTTTATTATAGTACTCTTAATGCGAAAAATTCTTCCTAAATACTCGTATTTTAGAGAAAATATAAGTTTGAGTAAGGAATATAGTAAAAGTTGAAAGTCTAAATGACAAGTAAGTATGTTTCCTTATGATTTAGTTAAGCTCAAAAATAAATTCCTCAATGAAAATTAACTTAAAACAAAAAAAAAATCGGTTAACTTTTCCTACTGGGGAATCAAATACCGTTTATCCCATCACAGGTTTGTGATATTCTTGTGGTTAACATTCTCCTAGACATGTTTACTATCACTCTCCATCAGAACATGACCCTTTTTTTTCTCCTCCATATCCATGTTTTCATGGAATCCTAGTATGGTTTAACTCATGTGACCTCTGTACTTTTCATTCTTTCTTTTAAAGTGATAGTTTAATTTACTCATTTTCCGATGTGGGGCTTTCAATAAAGTTTCCAAGCACAATTTTGAAATTGTGAGGACGCAATTTCCAAAATGGGTGAAGGATGTAACATCCCAGGTAAATAAATAATGTTACATTATAATTTTTATAAATATTTGTGAATAAAATTTTAATACTAATTTAAAGGGTATTATATGCTCGAGGCGTACCCAATACGCAACAACAAGTTTCTTTGAAATATTACGTTTCACACTAATAATATAATAATTCTATAATAGTTAACTCCTAGTAGTTGAAATTCATGCTGTTTTCAAGTGAGGATGGCTCGGATGGATATATTCTCTTCAATATGATAGCTTGCTGATTTTATGGATGGACTGCATTTTCAAAGATCCAGATTTGAAAAAACTGAATGGTGATTGTTCTGGGCTATCTTAAAGAATTGGTTTATTGGGATTGAGTATTTTTTGTAACCCCTTTAAATCCCTGCTGGCGTATGTTCTTTACGCTTTGAGGTTGTACTGTCCTTTTTTTCACTTTAATAAATTCCATGGGTGACATGAATTGGGATACCAATTCATGTCACCAATTTTCTTTAAAAAAACAATTTATGAGATCTATTTGTCAAAATAATCTTATTCTTTATTATTGGGACATTTAAATTTAATTTGGTTAAATACTTTGTATTTTTATGATAATGTTCAATTTTTATAATGAATATTGAAAAATACTGCATTTTACATCAAATCTACTTTTTTCATCAAATTTAAATATATGGATAAATTATCTTTTTAATTGGTTTTAATGTTTAATTAGAATATATTTTTACTATCTAATTTAATGGTGGTCATTATAATTAATTTCACTAAAAAAATTGACAGAAACAAGTGCCAAACATTTTCTAGATATTGCTCCAAAAAACTCGCTATTTGTTTTGACAATGGGAATTATTTTTAAATTAATTATTGCAATTTATGTGTTTAGAATTTGGTAAAATAGATTAAATATTTGTAATCAGATGTTTCAAATTATATAATTAAGACTTTTTTTTGGGCATTATGAATAATAACGATGGTAATTATCTGTAATTGTCATGATTAATTAGTAATCGGGTAGTTAAGGATACTAAAATAATATCATAATAATAACAAATGACCCCAACATGTGTCCTAATGATACTGGTTGTGTCATGTCCAACCATGGTATACCATGTACAAAACTTTGGGACCCAAGGAATCACTTTTATGTGATAGTGACACTTTATCATTTTATTTTTAAAGAAAGGAAAATATAACAAAAGTATGTATCACCCAATTAAAACAATTTTAGTTTTTCCTGCGTAAACGATCTATTATACAATAAATATTAATTTTAAATCTAAAGCATTTTCCTACATCATAGTATTTTTTTATAATTTTTAGACATTGAATAAATTAATATATTTATGACACCATGATGATGCATCGATTACCTCATTAATGAACGATTTAAATAAAATGAAAAGATAATTTATAATCTAAGACATAAACTTGGTAAAAACCTATTGGAAGATTATATTTATATCCCTTATCAACTTATCATAGAAATATATCAATGTGGGTCCTTTAAAATCCGAATCTCAATTTTAAATAAAGTAACATTTCTTGACATTCCATGAGTGCCCCTCCTCCTTATTATAAAAGGCCCCCACCTATACCTCTTTAACCACACATCTGAAGCCTTTCGATCACCCAAACCCTTCCCATTTTATCTCTAAACATCCCTCTCTTCATCATTGAAGCCTCACCTTATGCAGGAAGCTCTTCAAGAAACCCATTTGGTTCAATCCAAAGTGAGTTACCCGATTCAAAGGTAATGTCTTCTTTTATGTTATTTTGTTTTATTTTTCTTCTCCAACCCCCTAAACTCTTTTTATTACTTTATTTTGTAACAAAAAAAGTATCTTAAATATACTAGGATTTTTTATAAGAATTATTCTACCTACACATACACACACATCTGCCTAATGGTTAAAGAACATACTATTTCTGTGGATGGCGTATTGCTGCCTCACGAAATGATGATTGTTCAATATTCTTTTAACACCATTAAAGGTATCCATTCTGATGTCACTTTATTTTATATATTATATATATGGTATTTATGTTTTCTATATTCTTCTATATTTTATATTTAAAACATACTTTTATTCTTTTCATGTTGTGCAAATGCGATAATTTCATATGAGGAAGTGTGGACTACCGCCCCTTCAAGTGATGTGACTCATTCATGCAATACATGGAATGTATAAAGAGTGAAATTAATGAACTTATGTGACCTATATAACATATATATTATACTAGAATTATAATATTAATATCTATATGTTATTTTTAATTCCATTGATATGACAATGAAATGAAAGTAGCGCTCATGCGTATGTACGGCCTACCGTCTCCATAAACTGTGCATTTCATTTCTTTTTATCTCAAAATGTTATCGAATAGTATAAAATGAATATGTAATGTATATATATGATATTTAAATCATTAATACTATTCTTTATAGGATGTACTTATAACTACATGGACAATTTTATTCAAACAAGTTTATTTTTGACTCATGTACTAAACATCGACAAAAACATCTGATATGAACTCACATAATTAACTAATTGTTATAACATTATAATATGTGATATAAATTGAATAATAAACATTAAATTAGTTCCTTATGAAATTTTAAATTGATAAATGTTTATTATGAGGGAATATAAATAAACGAACCAGACAATTCGGACTTGAGGTACGAGATCCTGCCACTTCCTTTCTTTTTAAGTACTCTTTTTTATGTAACTTACTTTAAGCTCCTCTTTATTATGTTTCGGGATGTTATTTTATATAACTCCTGATGTAAATTTTATATTTATATGATAATAGGCCCTATTTTATCTCATCAATCCATTTTTTGGACGTTTTATGTGGCGCCGTTAGGCTACCGAATTTTCATAAGGGTATTTTCATCTCACTTTTTATTCCCATGTGATTCATGCTACATTGGACACTATTTCCTTTTTTGTGGTGTATGTACTGCACATTATTTTAATATTTGTATAATATACTCTCGTTTATGGGTATTTACATCTTCATTGTATGACCCTTATTTCATGGGGTGTACGTTTCGAATGTTTCCCAAATCGGTAAGGGAACATTTCACACTCTTATTTTTAAAGGCCTTAATTTTGTTTTGTCTTTTAAATTGCATCTTCTTATGTTTGGATATGTTCTTATATATCCTTATTGTTGTAATTTATGTCCAAGTGATTAGATACCCTTTATCTCTCTCATCAACTCTTTTTCTAAAATTTTATGTGACGCCATTTGGGTATCAAATTTTTGCAAGGGAACTTCTTAACCCAATTCCTATTATTTGGGTTAAACCTCTATTTCTTGATTATGTCATGATATTAATATGTATGGATGACATATGATTGTTTTAAACTGAGTATCCACATATATTTATTGTATTTGTATATTTCAGACATAATTATATAATTTCTTTATCCTTGCTCTAATGGCATGATCCTTGATTGGGATTACATCTCAATTTCTTCTCGTTGAGACATTTCTTAATGATATGAACATTCATTTTCTATAAAGTGTATATAAAACACCTTTGAATTTAAATATCCATATTATGTCTATACTAAAGTCATTTAAATGTTTTGAAAATGGTCTACATTCATGTGGCTTAAAATTTAAATATTCAAAATGGAAAAGGACTATTTTATTAGAACATTGTTTTAAATGGTTTTAAAGATTTATTCTTTTAAAAATTTATAATTCATGTCCATGTTTTAAAAATGGGTTTAGGGATTTATTAATATGGACATGATTGTTTTAAAACCCTTTCAAATGTTTCGAAGTGGTATAGGACACTTTGATTTTAAAATCCCTTTGAAATGTCTTCTTTTAATATTTTCAAAGTATAAATGGATATTTCTCTCATAGAGTTTTAATGATTTTATTAGATGATTTAATTTATGATAATACCATGATGTGATCTCTTGTGATTGAAATGTGGAAATTTTATGTTTCTTTTATGCATGCTTTAAGTGTTATGATTATGTTATGGTTCTTGGGAAATGTTTAGGAAATCAGGTGGTTTTGTGATAAACTAAGGACGGGTGAGCCCGATATAGCTCTCCAATGCATTGGGTAACACAAAGGAGCTAAATGCTTAGGCTTCTCTGACGAGATTTTGGGAATATACTGTGATGGTTATTCCAAATGTAACCATGAGGGTTACTCCCTATGTAACAATGTTATTAATGCCTCAATTTACCTTTATGTCTTATGATTTATATGAGTTATTCATAAATATTATTATTTCATGAGGTATGTTAAAGTTCTTTTGTTTTATGATTAAAGTATGATTTCATTGATTCATAAGTATACATGGACTGATATTTTCTTTCCATATTGTTATAACCCTTACTGAGCTTTTTATGCTCATCCCAAGTTTTTGAAATGTTTTTTCACAGGACATAATGTTGAAGAGGGTCAAGGATGGGATCAAGGAAATGACAGGTTGTCTAAAACAAGGAACTAGACATGGCTCTTTTGTTCAAGAGTTTTTATTTTGTGAAAAAAATGTAAACTGAGTATATGTGTCTAATTTTTAATCTTTGAGATGTAATAGTTATGTCCTAATTATCTAAAACTCTAAACCTGAAAGAATCCTCAATGTGAATTATTCATTTAATTCAAGATTAAGTAAGATTTAAGGCTGGGTCCTTATAGTTAGGGGAGTAGTCTACATTTAGACAACCTGAAGATGAATCAAACCATTATAGCTTTCTTTCTGGTATGAAAAATTGTGGGATCTCGGAATGGTAGATTAGGGATTGAAAATAATCCTCTTTATATTTTTCCATTATCCATAAAAATGTATTCCAATATCGATTATAGTAAATATATTTTTTGATGATCATGGGATGAAATGAAGACATTTTCATCCTGGATTCCATTTCTTATTGGAGAGTTGATAAAGTATTTATTGATTCCATGATATGTTTTCATGATTTACATCCCAAATATGATTGAATTTTTTTATCTCAATGGGACACACCTCATCAATTTAGTTTATTGGTAGCATGTACTCTCCACTTACCCTCTTGAATTTATTGGGAGAAATCATCTCTTCAACATTTAGGGAATTTATTAGAGTGACATAATCAACCATGGACTGTTTCCTTTTAGGTATCATTATAAGTTAATATACTAGGATTCATAGGATTTTAATAGGGGTTTCTCAATAAAATATCCAAATATGACCATTAAAAAAATATTTGAGGAATTTGATGACAGTATATTGTCATACTGATATATCCAAATTCATCCCAATAGAATATTTTAGAAATGCATTTATAATTTCATGTGATAGGGATATTATGGTAGAGATCCCACCCACAACTTCTCTTCCTCTTATTCCCTAATAGACATGCTAATCGGTCCAGTCCACACATGACAAGAGCCTATTCTGCTTGCCACTGATACTAGAACAAAATACATCCCATGAAAAGGCCCTAAAGTAATTAACTATCCCCAAACGATTTCACATGTTTCCATGTATCAAATGATTTTTTTGGAATGATTTACCAGAATATGAAAGCATAAAACAAAAAAAACAATCAATAAACTGAATCTAAAAATTCATGCCAATAAATCATTAAACAAAATTCATAATTTTGTACATAGGTTAAACATAAAAAAATAAGTAAAAATAAAAATAAATTTATCCTAACCCCCCCCAAGGACTCCACATGATAAGGGGTCATCAAAAACAAGTCATCTCCACAACACCGCACAATGGAAAGGAATATACAACTCGAACCACCATCACCCAAGGCCTTTCCCTTACCTATGTCAAGAATGATCAAGTCTACTTAAACCCAATGAGTTTAAGTAGGGTGTCATCATAACACCTATAGGATAACAAAAATAAATTCCATATTGTAAATAATACAAGATAAAATGAAGACATTTTTCATAATAAAGAAGTGGTGGAAATAATTTCTAAATAATAAAACATTTTAATGTAAGAATTTTTCAAAGGGAATATTCAAGGATTAAGAACATTAATTTAATACATATAACAAACTGTATTTTCTAGAAAAAATTACCATATTCCAAATTTAATTACAAAAGGATCAATGAGCACTAATCTCATGAACACCCCTAGGCACTTTTTAGTCTTGGGCCTCATGTGCCGCGTACCTTGGTCAAAAGTAACCTTAGAAAAATCTATTCTCGTGCACATGCCACTAGTAGAGAAATATACCCATAACCTAGTGGTCCTAAATCATAATCAATATAGTATTGTTTGTGTTGTCGTTATCCATCCTGGTCAGTGAAACATGGATAAATATGCTCCAGATCACTAGTATACTATCACATATCCACGATCCTAAATACTTTGGATTCCCACATTTTGATCAAACCATTATCTCGTGACAAATAAAATCTTGTAGCACATAAAATCACCATATCTGCTCAAAATAAACTAAAAATATAATCTAAACATATATTTCACCTCTTACACCACTAATTAAAATAATTAGGATTCCAATAAAATAATTTCACAAAAACATAACAATGTTTTGAACACAAAATCCCTGAAAAACTCCACACTTAACACTATAGGGATGCCCATATTCACCAAAACAGAATTTGTATCACCTAATACATTTATATAAAAACATTACATGAGTTATAAAACAACCTCAATTGGAATAACATAAAAAAGACATGTAAAACATAAAATTTAACACAAAATGGATTCCTTAAAGTCATGTTCTTAACAAATTTTACCAAAACCAAATTTATCAGCAAATATAATAAAGGATATGTGTGATAAAAATTAAAATTAAGAAATTACAAGTCATTTAGAATTTATTAAACTTTCAATCACGTACTATAAGTGCCAAAACCCTCAAATATTTGTGTGAAAGTTCAACCACACCTGCTCCGCAAAACAAAGAAGTTAAAACGTATGTAAAAAAATAATTTCATACCATAAAATAGAAGATCAAACCCTAGTTTTTAAACCATACATGTTGGACAGTGGGAACATCATGAATAAGGGAGAAAAGCCTAAAAAATTGTAGAAAGAATGAAGGAAACACCCTTACTTTAGGGATCTTGAATAAATCTCCGAAAAAATCCAATATCTGAATTTTCCAATAGCCAAAAATAAAAATGATGTTATAATAAGGATGATGATGTTATTTTAAGAACTGGAATGGGGGAAAGAGTAAAAAATGAAGAGTTGTGAATAAATCCAATTACCTATTCAAATATGGATGATTTGATAAATCCTTAGAATATTTTCACTAATACATGATGGAATTGAGCTCCAAAGAGGGAGAATAAAAGATGGGTTTGGGCCAATTTATGTTGTATTAGAGTGGTATATGGATTCACCAAAAATGAATAAAAACCACAAATGTTATTAAATATAATGATTTGTTTTTAAAACTATAAATGGGATTACAGGTTAGCACAATTCCTTAAATAAAAACCAAAATTCACTATGATTATAGATTCATAAAGGGTCCAAATTTATATGGATCTGTTAAAAGGTTTGTTTAGTCCTGGTTGGATGTGGAAAAGGTACTAAATTTATAAAAAAAAATTTATAAAAGAATCAAAATTTTTGTTTAAATCTGGAAATGGGATCCTAGTTCGGACCAAATTTTGAAAACCCCCCATTTCCACCAAAATGCATGGAAAAGACACAAAAAAATCAATAATGGTAATTAATGAAAAGTACCTTCAAAATAAGCCATGTATGTGAAATTTATCCCCACCATGAAAATGTTTCAGCCTAAAATGTCATCCCAAAGTATGATCTGAAAACAGGAATGGGTACACTTCCTCAACCCATGAATTTCATTCCAATATCTCATGTGTATCATTACAATTCTAAAACAATCCCAGACTAGTGGAATAGAATTTCCCCGAAGCACCTTTTATTGGAAGTCCATTATTCGAACTCACCGCTCAAAAATTGATAAATTAGGCACTATATCCAACTCCTCCCAATTCAGTACATGGGATGGATCCAGGTTGTAATTATTCAAATAGGAGATATGGAATACATCATATATGGATTTAAACAAAACATTTAAGGCTAACCTATATACCACCTTGCCAATATGCTCAATGATCTCGAAAGGTCTGACATATAGCAGTGTCAGCTTCCCTTTCTTACCTAATCAATGTTGGCCTGGATGAAGGGACACATTCAATAATACCCTATAACCCATAGAAAAAGCAATGTCTCTATGCCTCTATATAGAATTTAATTTATGGAGACTCTGAGCTATTAATAATTTAATCCTAATCAACATGACCATCTCAGACGTCTCATGCACCAGACTCAGCCCCATCAGTGAGGTCTCACCTACTTGTCCCAACCTTGGGGAAAATGTCAAGGTCATCCATTGATATTCTCAAAAGGAGTCATTCAAATCAAGTATTGAAAACTGTTATTATATGAAAACTCAACCAATACCAAATGGCTATCTCAAGAAACTTGAATGTCTAGAACACATGCACGGAGCATGCCATCCAAAATCTGATTCACCCGCTCCGTCTGACCATCTGTTTGAGGATTGAATGTCGTTATCATCTTAATCTGAGACCCCAATGACTTCTAAATTTCTTTCCCAAAACTGATATCTGAAATGAGGGTCTCAAAATAAGAAAACTGGTGACGTCACACAATGGTCCCTTACCACCACTTGAGGATACAAACGGCCCAATTCATCCAATTTAGGTGTATCTCTGATCTGAATGGAGTGGTATGATATTGTTAGATGACCAATAACCACCCAAATGTCATTGTTACCCTAATGTGTATGAGGCTATACAACAATGAGGTTCATGGTGACCTCATCCCGCTTTTAGGTAGGAATGAGTAACAGCTAGAGCAAACCAGAGGGCCTTTGATGCTCTGCTTTCACCTGCTGGCATGTGTAACATCTCCACATGATGTCCATGGTGTCTCGTCTCATTCCTATCAATTATAACAACTGGAAAACATAATAATACACCTTAGGGATCCCGGATAAACATTCCATAGAGAATGGTGGTTATCCATCATCACCACCTTTCTTAGAGATGATGTCGCTACTGAACGGCCTTGGAAGCACAAGATTCCCACGGTAGATGGTGACATCTCATAAGACATTTCCCCACCATGAAGATACTACCATGACCAATAAAAAACTCATCACAACCTTTTTCCCACTGAATCAACTCCAAGCGAGATGTAGTCAACTGAACGGCCTCCAAGAACGCACCACCATTTTCCCCTTTGTCTCCACATGCATCTGAACAAAGACTTCCATCAAAGTCCACTCATAACATGACTTCATCAAATCATGCACTGGGACTCTTCTACTCAAGGCGGTGGGAACCATTTTACCCTTTACTTTGGTATATACAATTTCAATATCAAAATATTGCAAGTACTCGATCCGACAAGGCAACCCCAAGATGAGGTCCTTATACGAGAAGATTTAGGCCAATATTTTGTGTTCAGAGTAGACCACAATATTCTCCCCATAGAGATAGTGATGCCAATTATTCAAAGCATACATCACCACAGCCAATCCAAATCATGGGTTGGGTTATTCATTTTTTATGTTTAGATTTGGCGTGACTCGTACGCCCCCTTGTGATCATCCTAAAAAAACACCCATGACCCATACCTGAAGAGTCATAACACCCCACATTCCCCTTTATAGTCTCTAGAAAAATCATCACAGGGGGAGGTAGTCAATATCCGCATCAGCTCCTCGAAGGGTTCCTAATATTCTATGACCCATACCAATATCAACACTTTCTGAGTGAGCGTATTCATCATTGAATCAAGCTGAGAGTAATCCCGAACAACCTGCCTGTAATAACTATCCAGGTCGAGGAATATCTGGATCTCAAACACATTCATTGGTTGTTCCTATGACATTATTTCGATGATCTTCTTAGGGTCCACTGAAACACTGTGATCAGAGATCAGGTGCCCTAGAAATTTCACATCCCAGATCTAGAATGTGAACAGGGACAAATTTTAATAGAGGTGAGGCTCTCGCAATGTTCCCATAATGATCTGTAAGTGATCCTCCATCTCTTCCTCAGATCCCAAATAAACTAGGATGAAAACTAAAAATACCACATCAAAATAATCGAGATACTGATGGAATAAACTATTCATGAGTTCCATAAATTCTGCTGGATCATTGGTCAATCTGAAGGTAATGACCATGTACTTGAAGTGGTTATACCAACTTCAGATGGTTATCTTTTGGATATCTACCTCTTTCATCCTGAGTTGATGATATCCTGAACACATGTCAATTATATAAAACCACATTTCCCCCTTTAACTAATTTATGAAGTCATATCTTCGGGGAAAATGATATGTTTTCTTGATTTTTACCTCATTCAGCTTTTGGTAGTCAATGTATATCCAAAGGGGTCCATCATGATTTTTTGTGAACAACACAGGAGAGGCCAAGGAGAGATGCTTGGGTGAATGAATCATTTGGATTCTATGTCTTCCAGCTATATCATCAATTCCCTTAGCTCGGTGTAGTCCATGCGATATGAGGGAAGAAATATTGTTTGTGTTTATGGTACCAAATAAATAGAGAACTCAAAATCCCGCTATGGGGGAATCCCTAAGAAACCATCCAGAAATACCTCTCAAAAATCCTCAACTACATAAGGTAGTCCACTGTTAGAATCATAGAAATCTTCCTCTATTGCGAGCAATGATAACTGAAAATCAACATATCCCAACTCTTGTAGTGGAGGTCCCACACATCTCAATCAACGATCCCAATACGCACTAAAAACCGGATGACTCCCATCAGGATCTGTGAAACTAATCAGCCACCTGTAGCAATCTATGTGAACCTGGAAGTGAAATCCTCAATCCATTCCATGTATTATATGAAACAAATCCATATCTTAGATCAAGAGGTCCCACTCCATCTCATCCCCTGACACAGAAAGCACACACGAGGGGCACCTGATACCCTCCTCCATCTTCATTCTCAATTGCGTCACCAACTCAATCTCCAAAGTCAATAACTCATTTGGAAAATTATGTTCATCCAAAAAATGGGAGAAAATGAATGAAATATTGGGACCATTATCAATATGAGAAGAAAATATAGAATTTGTAATCAAAACATTACCTAGTACTATCGACTATCGTTCCTCAGATCCTGATGGTGCCTCACCCACCCCATATTGATGTCTGGTCGCTACCGAAGGATGAGCGCTAGTCTATAGATGTGCTCTAAACTGAATCTACCAAAGAAGATGAACCAGACCTATCCCCACAGAGACCAGATCAATATCTCGCTATCCACTACGGCTCTAACTAAGCTGACACTCATATAGAATCCACTAATCCTACCACAATCTGAAGTGGATGGGGCACCCCACAAAAGCTCTGGAAGTGACCCATACCTCCATATTGGTAATAGATCCTTGGTAGAAATGGGCATACTGGTCAGATGTTCCCCATTCTCCCACCCTATCGACACATAAAATATCTTGCATAAGAAGCCACATATAAAAACTACCTATAAGAGTGGCCAAAATTACTACCTCCCTTATTCACATGATCCTCATGCATCATTTTCTTCTTTAAAGAGCTTCCACTCCCACTACTAGTATTGAGCCAGAGAAACCATCCCTCCCATTTTTTTCCATCTAAAAAATGCATGCCCAATCAACCACTTCAGCATTGGTCCTCATATTAAATAAGAAAAAAATGGGAGTATACCTCTTATCGTAAGCCTTTCTTAAACCTTTGGGCCTTCACTTTCTCATTTGAGATGATTTCTAGAGAATACCAAATACATCAATGAAACAGTTGGTGTACTCCATCATAGAAAGATCCCCCTATACTATATCTCAGAACTCTCAATACATAGCATATTTCAAAACCTCAAGGCCTTACTGTTCATTGAGGATGACCTTGAAATCATCCCAGCACATCTACACATTATTCCTAGTTTGAAGTACAAATTCCAACCAACTGTTTCTAGGACCCTCCAAACAATAATAATCACACATCACTCTTAGATTATGGAGTGTATCTAGGAAGTCAAACATGCTCTCAACATTTTCTATCCATTCCTTTTCTACCTAGGGTTCTATGCTACATTAGAAAGTTAGAGGCTTTTTTTCTGGAACTATCAGGCATTATCTTTTTATGGTCCTATTTCATCTTCTCAAACAAGAGCTGGATCAGATCCAGTCTATGTCATAAATCATGGACATTCCAGATTATAGCCTCAACATTCCTCTAATCAATTGGTGTGGGATAACACTCTTCAGCTTCCTCCAATGGGTGCATGGGAGCTTTCTAGGGAGATATGTTGGTAAAAAATGAAACAGTCACAAAATCAAATTTCAGTACCCGAATTCGAAAAATATTAAACAAATACATCAAATATAAATAATCTAATCACATTACACAAAAAAATAAACAACTAATCCACCCCATTCTGATGTCCAAATATGTTCTGCAGCCCACACGTCTCACCTGGAAGTGATGTCAATCAGACAATTCCAATTTTCCATGGTGACTATATGTCTTCAACTATAGGTGTGGTCTAGGAACCTTACTCGTGACCAAATCCCTAATCTCCAATAGTCCTATATATTATATATCTTGACCCATCACAAAATAGTTATATAATCTGAAACATTACCTTTCCTCTCACACCATTTTGACATGAACCGAATCTGGTTTCCATCAAAGATGGAACCAAACTAGACCCATGAAAAATCGTGAAGGGCATTCCCTATCCCCATAGGATGGCACAATTTCCCGTGTATAATATATATGTGTTTGCAATGATATACCCTAGTATATGAGCATAAAACATTATAAACTATAAATCTACTAAATTTGAAAATTCCAGCCTAACCAGATATTTAAAAAATCCAAAACTGAATAAATATGTTTAAACATAAAATAAGAGGTTCAAGGAAATATAAATTTAGCATCAAGATATCCCCAAGGACACCACATGATAAGGGTCATCACCCACAAGCCATCTCCACAACACCACACCATGGAGGGGAACTAACAACCCCAACAACCATCTCCTAAGGCCTTACCTTTACATGTGTCAAACATGATCATGTCTAGGTAGACCCAATGGGTGTAAGAAGGGTGTGATACTAATCCTAATAAGGTACCACAATGAGAGTCCATTGATTATACAATACAGGATAAAAATAATTCCATTTTTTATAAATTGGAAGTGGTGGAAATAATTTCTAATGAATAATAATTTTGAATGTAGTCATTTTTAAAAAGTTAATTTTCAATGAGTGAGAAAATTTAAGTAAAAAATGTAAGCTAAAATATTTTCAAGAGGTAATTACTCAATTCCAATGATAATTACAATAGGGTCAATCGGCACTATTCTTAGGAACACCCCTAGGCACTTGTTAGGCTTGGGACTCATGTACCACATACTTTGGTGTAAATTAACTATATGAAAATCGGTTCTCATGCATGAGCCACTAGTAGAGAATATACTAATAACCTTGTGGTCCCTAATAATTATCAATATAGTTTTTAGGGTTTTCATTATCCATCTTTCTCAAGAGAACATGGATAAAACCACTTCCGATAACTATCGTACTAGTACATATCCATCCTCCAAGATACAAGGGATTCTCACTTTGTGATTAAACTATTTTCTCATGATAAAAAAATTTAGTAGCACATACAAACATCATTTCTGGTCTTAATATACTCAGAAATTTAGAAACATAAATTTTTCACAACTTACACCATTCAATAAAACATTTAGGATTTCAAAAGAATAAAATCACAAAACATAACAACGTTTTTCACAAAAAAACCCATAAAACCATTCTTTAAACACCATGTCCATACCCATATTCACCAAAATAGAATTTTTATCAACCAAAACATTTCTATAAACCCATTACATGAGTTATAAAACAACATCAATTCAAATAACATATAATAGAAATGTAAAACAACCAATTTAACACAAACTAGGTACCTAAGAATCATTGTCTTGAAAAACGTCACCAAAAACAAATGTCAAATCATGGGTAATGACGAATAAGTGTGCTAAAAATGAAATTAAGAAATGATAACTCATGTAGCATTTATTACCCTTTGAATCACCTTCCACAAGTGTGAAAAATATCAAATCATTGTGTGAAAGATCAATTGAACCACCTCCCAACCAAAAAAGAGTTAAATAGACCTAAAACTAGAATTTAATACCATGAAACACCATATGAAACCCTAGTTTCTAACCCCTACTTTAATTACATTAGGAAAATCCAGAATAAGTTAATAAACCCTAGGAAAATGGGAGTAAGAAGGAAGGAAACCCACTTACTTGAAGTATCTTGAAGAATTATCCCAAAATACAATAGTATATCAATTTCCAAAAAACAAAAAAATGAAATTGAGGTTTTAATAATGATTATGAGGTAATGATGGGAACATTAAGGGAGGAAAAAAAGTGAAAAATGAAGGAGTTATGAAGGAAACAAATTACCTCTTAAAATCAAGATGATTTGTGAAATCATGAAGTTCTTTTCCCTAAACTATGATGGAAATGTGCTCCAAAGAGGTATAAGAAAATCTAGGGTCTCACCTAGTGATTTTGGATATGAGTGGGAGGTGTAATCTCCCCAAAAGAGTAGAAAGGTAATAATTTATTTAACTAACAATTTTTAAAAAAAATGTGAAATGGGATTACGGGTTTACCCAATTCTGTTATAAAAAATCCCAATACACCATGATTTAGGATTCATAAAGGGTAAAAATTTATATGGTGGTGTTACAAGGTTAGGTTGGCCATTTTCTAAGTTTAATGGAAATAGTGACAAATTAAAGAGTCATAAAATATTGAAAATTCATGATTTAATCTAGAAATGGGATCACGGTTTGGCCCAAATTTTTCAAAACCCACAATTTCCACAAAATTGCACTAGAAACACCAAAAACAATGTTATAAATGATATTAAATGAAATTTTTTTTTAAATAAGTCATGTATGTGAAAAAACACCCCCACAATGTGAGAGGGTCCCACGTTTCCCTATGAGAGAGATATGTATATTTTCATCCCTTCTTTTTCTAACACTGAATTCCATCCCTCCACCTCTAGATTTCCCATTACTATAGAATTACATATCAATTTTATGGATTCCCTCAAATTCTTATATCATCATCTTTATTCTATTATTACTCATATATTTTTTATTTGATGTTTATTTATCAATTCAATCATCACCACCCTTCTGTGGACTATTTTAATGAGTATATCATCTGATTATGTGGTTTTCATGATCTAGAAATGGTGGGTATTCTTGAAAACACGAATATTAGATATTGGTTCACATTTGAGTTTAAAATGGTCAAAAAATCAACTTGTTCCCTCTAAAAATGAAATAGCATACAAATCTACTTATATAGTTGAATTTATGAATTTCACATGAAGACTGATACCCTGAAAATGGACTTGGGTAAGTTTCCCTGAACCCCATTTACAGTTTCAAAATCCATATATTATTTTAATTATAGGGAATAGTTTTGGTGGATGTCAATGTATTTATAGTGTTCCAAAATAATTTTTCACTCTTTACACCTCGGAATATGTATGAAAGTTTATGGTTCATGTAATCCAGCTGAATATTTTCAGATTATAGTTGGTGTAGTGTTTGGCTGTAAACAACTTCTTGTTTATTTTTTTGGAATGATTTTTTTAATCAAGTACAAATTTGGGTACTAAATATTCGTTTTTAAGAATGTGTGAATGAAAATCCATTAAAATAACACAATTTATTCATAAAGAATTGGTAACGGATTATTTTTTTTCGTGACATTTACCGAATAAAACAGATGTTAGGAGTTCATAATGATCAATGGAATGTCGAGTTTGTTCACAGTGGAACACATAAGGGTGACCCAAAGGTGGATGATATTTTTTAATGCTTGATAATTGAATTGGATGTTCCAAAATTGGTTGTACAGGTAACTTCAGTTGTCGTTGGTATTAGAGAGGTGTGTGATGCTGGTGGATTTTTTTGATTTCCCAAAAATTAACCTATTAGATCCTTTGTAGATGATGTGTAACATGGAAGAAACCTTAACCATAAATTAATGGTGTATTTAAAAAGATAAAGTTTTTATGGGATATCTAACATGGGAGAAAACAATTCAAGGAGATGAAGGGTGGATGTTTGATGAGAAGGTGTCCACACCAAGAAAGTCTATCTATTTTCTGAACATGAGAAATATAATTTATACCTTTATAGTAGATGTATGTGAATACAGATCTAAATCATAGGGTTGGAATAATTTGGGATCTTTATGGTAATGTCTTGGAAGATAGTACAAATGAAGGTCATAGTATAAGACTTCACAGACCAAGGATACAAAAGGGGAATAAAGGAAACATTAATCTAGGAGTTTCATCCTGATGAAGAGTAAGTGATCATTGGGGAATAAATATTATTCAATGATACCTAAACTAATGAAGATGAGTTCATCAAATGAATGTTAGGTCAATGATGATGGAATGTTTTCCTTCAATGAAATAGTGGGTGGAGGAGAGTGGCTTTAACCTGCTATGTTGTAATGAAATGACTAAAGGAGGTTTTTCAGAAGAAAAATTGTTGAGTATATTGGTTTCATAGTGGACATTTTATCCTAGAGAGAATCTATGTTAATTGTGTTTTCTATAACGGATCATCATGTGCCTTTAAGAATGTAGGATAAAATTTTGATTCAAAAAGGTTTCTTTTGGATGGAACATAGTAGGGAGTAGGTGTGGAGGTATAGGAAATGTATTTGGATACTCTCTTGGACACATTTTAAATTTTTTGGGAATTTATTAATAATTAATATGATGAGGTTTTAAATAGAATAGAATGGGTAAAAAATATTTCCAATAAATAAGGACTACAGTTATTGGTGAAAAAAGATATATCTATTTTTTATATGATTATTAAATGATAAAATATAAAGAATGGGTAATTCATAAATGTTTTAGATAACATATAACATATCATTGATGTTATTATCATTGATGAATCAGAAAAATAGTAAATGATATATTTTGGTAATTATATATTGAATTACATCACATTAGTTCATGTTTTCTTTCAATAATTTTATAATATCCCATTCTATTTTATTTTTATCTTGTTGGAACATTTGAGGCTTCCTAGTTTTCATACAAAATTTATATTTTAATTAAAATACTATTTTCACCCTATTAGAACATTGATGCTTATATCCTACCCAACAGCCACTAATTTATATTGATAAAAAATAACTCTATATTGGGTTTTAATTTTGATTTCACCTAGTGGATTTTTTGAATTCATTACATAACCCTATAACATTAGTGTAGAGGGGGACACATGAGATTCATTCAGACCAATTTAATGAAGTGTTCATATTTTGTTGATGTTGAATCAGATACCATTTTTAATGATGTGTTTTCATATACCAATGTCACTTATCATTCTAGATACATAAGTGTTTTTATCATTTCCATGTATGAGGGAATATGAAAGATAGGCTATAAAATAGATTACATATTTTCATACTTCTAGATCATTCTCTGTGTGATACACTCCAGTAGAAGCATCCTCAATATTACATAATTATTGGATTTACAAGGCCTAGATGAGTTCATCTCATAGGTATTTATATTGAATTAGGTCATCCTAGATTTAGGAGACGGCTGATGCCAATTAAAATTGCTTCAAAACATCATAATTCTAGCCCAAATTTCTTCATTTATTATTATAAGGATGTACATGTACATGTGATTTAAGAGATGAAGATCTAGATGGTGATGGATTATCCCTTGGTATAAGAGTATTGTTTGTTTCCAATGTCAGAGGATTTGGTCAGTTATATCTTCCTAAATTCCCAAGATGATTATTAAATAATGTATCTTCTAACAAAACTTCAAGGTTTATCATTTCTAGGTACACCATGTCAAGTGTGGGGGAACATCCATTATCTTGTTGATCTTGAGGGAGATCTCACCCATGAGTTTCATTTTCATATTTAGTTTGATAAGAAATGTTGTTAAATTAGTGAATCCTAGAACCACCACATCTTTTCTAATATCATTGACTCTAACGGCCTATAACCCAATTTCCATAATAAATTTTATGTAATTATTGATTATAGTCATGTTATTAATCAGAGATGTTATCCCCATTAATGGAATATTATTAATGGAACCAATGATCAACTCCTGATATGATGGAGTTCATGTCATTCTTGTTGACACTTATTGTACAATTTAGAGGGGTGACTTTCATGCTTTTGAAACTATCATTATTATTTTTTACACTTTATAGGCTTATAGTATCCTTGAAATTAACTAATATTATTTCATCATATTCTTTCTCTTATAGAAATGTCTCATTTTTTGAATACTATATTTTGGGGAATAAGTTGTCTATGAAGTCATTTGGGTTGTAGTGGAAACAGTTTAGGCCACATTCATATGCCCGATCTATGCTTGAATAAAAAATATGTGTTTGTTTAATTGTTTTTCTAACCATACAATACAAAAAATTTGCACAAAATTTCTTTTAAATTATTTCCATTTATTATAATGTATATGATTTATTGTAGAAACATATGCCCCTCGCATAGGTGGCTTCTCCATAAATAGATTACCATAGTACTCCACATTTTTTGGATTTAATTAAGAATAATATAGTCTAAGATGATGTGCCGTATTTCTTTATAGAAGGGGATATTGTTTGTGATATCCTCATTGCCATATTATCTAGGATTCATGTTCTTCAGGAACATGATGAATTCCTTCTCTAATTCTGATATGTTGAAGTGTGTGGAATGGTCATTTCAGAAATAATAGAACCTATTTTTTATCTCCTTGAACTATTCTTCCTCATGTATCTTCGATCATCATGCTGAGGTAGGTGTTTTTTTGATGATCAGGAGGTGGATCCACATGATATTGTGTTGAATTTACTATTAGAGTCGGTACAAGATCCTATTTAACTGTAAAAAATGCATCCTCTTCTTTCCAATTTTATTATCACTGAGTAAATTGAAATATTTAAAATTTATATTTGGTTTTTAATTTGGATTCATTATCTCTTTGGGAAATTGTGGTATGGTCTTGAATCTATTATGTGTATTTCAAAGGGATATGTGATGTATGAAACTTTTTTTGATGGTTCGATATACATAGGGACTAAAAGTATTCGTTATAAAGAGGTATGTTAATGGATTATTTCAATAAATTACACTAGGGAATAAAATAAATTAACCTTTCATGTTATCACTTATTTCTGTTTGATGGGTCAAGTATTGTTGTCTTATGTAGCATCGAGTTGAACTAGATTAGAAAATTCTAATAGAGTTCTTCCCAACCTGTAATTGACTGAAATGGAAATCTTGTCTACAAAATAGTGGATGGTCCCAACAATGAATTCATGAATCAACTAAATTTAAATACCTCATGTTGTTCAGGGGACCCTATCATAGAATCCCAACGAGAGACAAAATGTATCACAATATTCTCTAGGTCCATTTAAAATGAGGAATGTTGTGTTCCATAAGTTTATGATAGAGAGATTAAGATCTATGAATTTAGGGATGGTTCTATTTCATGTTTGATTAAAACCCACCATTCCTCCATTGATTCCAGTTGGGCCTTGAGTAACTCACGAACATTTTTATGCTATTAGGGAATGTATGGATGAGCAATATCATGAAAAGGTTTTTTGGCCAGTAGGGTCCTGGTGGTTGATATTCTAGTAATTTCTATGGGTATCCTTTTGGGGAAGGCCTATAAGTATAATCCTAGCCTTATCCTAGGTGTTCACCAAATGGAGGGAACTCTAGATCAACTAGTACATGATCTATGTATATTGGTGTTCTTCATCCAACATTTAGTGGATGTTTCGAATCATTTGTAGCTAATACACAAACCCCCTTTGATGAATTATTCTATTTGGGTTTCCAAGTATATGATATTATTGAAGGTCATTTTCAGTAGAAAGGCTGACATGGAGTATATATTTATTTATTCTCCTCAATTCCTTCACATATACATTTTATTGAGAAATTATTTACTCTAATGAAATGGGTTTAAGCTCCCAGAGAGGTAGTTGAGGAAAATTCTAGCCTTTACTATTTTTTAATTCCTTTTAAAGAATTAATGGTGGATTAATTGGGGAATTTCTAAATTTAGGGGAAGATTTGGGTTCTTAGAATAAATTTATCTTCCAATTGTGTTATTTTGGACAACATTATGTCCCTAAACATCCTCATATTACTCCTTATCCAAATTTTCCTTATATTATATAGGGCCACCATGGGTGGTATTAATGAAATTCACTTAGGGGTAATTCATGGTAGGAATTATATCAATGTAATTGAGAGAGATAATTTTGTATTCCCTCCACGATTACCAGTCCTATACTCATAATGTTGTCTAGGAGTATTATGGAAGGAAACAATACAAAAGGAATCTCAATACAGTTAAGTTATGTGTTTTCATAATGTGTGTACCATCTCTTAGGTAGGGAAGAACTAGGAGTATCAATTATACAGTGTTTCCACAAATTGTGAGAATAGAGGTTTATGGTGATGAGGATGTTGTTGAGGTGACAAATCTCTCATCCCTATGGGTTGGAGCAATTCATGAACCATTTTCACAATTATTCAGTATGGGTTTTTCAAACTATAAGGATTGGTCAAAACACATACATATCTATGGGATGGGGATGATATTGAACTAGCGTGGATTCTATTATAATGGTATCCCTTTTTATTTTATGTTTTTGTTCAGAATATAGACTAGGGACATAATTTTGTATGCACCTCAATCTACCACTTCTTGATACTATTTCATTATTTGAAAAAAATTCAATATCTTGCGTATACCTTATCAGAAAAATAATTTATGACAAATATTTCTATATTCATATTAAAGAAATAACTCAATATCCGAATCTATTTTGGCACACCATCTGTAGAAGCTTGTTACGACCTTTTTTTATGAATGCATGTTCAATTTTGAGAATATAATGTTCGTTGGATCTAGCCTAAAGCTATAATGTTTCATTATATAACATAATGTGGGATTTTCTATTTATTGAGCGTGGTGAAATTTAATGATATTTGTGTCACCACCATCTGATATGAACACTAAATATGGAATCTATGAACAAATTTCAAAATAATATTAAAAAGATAAGGCCTGATCATTGAATTGATCCTTCAGATTTCTCAATATTTCTTGCATCAAGGAGAGATAACAAGTTAATTAGGCATTTCACCCCTTCTAATTCTTGTTTTATAATATGATATTCAATTTTATGAAATTGACTTTTTCTCAAGTGATGATGTGTTTTCCATATATCGATACAACTATTTTTCACACAATTTTCTAACAATGAATGTTGAATACTGTATTTAGGGTTGTATGAAGGTCATAACATTACTTGTATGTCCTATTTAGCCACCTGTTTACAAATATTTATCATGTCATCTTAATCATTTTCTAGAGGTTACTTTACCTAGTCCAACCAGATTGGAAAAATTATTACATCTTTCTAATAAGATTTTTGAATGGGGGTTCCTTACTCTATTATGTATGATGGAATGAAATATAAAGTGATTCAGAGAATTCCCATTTCATTTGGTTGTCTTCTGAATGAGAAATAATTTCAAATTCCAATGATCTGGACTAGTACATAACTATCCTTGTTTTCCCATTAAACACATGGTACGGGGGATTTATCTTCACTACATCACTATGGGGATGGACATTAGAAAAAATCACTACAATGGAATGAACTTCAAAAAAACACCTTCTTTGGTAGGAGTATAGTGGTGGATTATAGCATGTGGAATACCCTCTTTCTAATGGATCTTTCTTGCCACTTTGATAAATGTTACGAATCTCATCAAGAGATGTGATCTCGATATAAAACATAATATAATCTTGATGTAATCCTATATGGTGAAGCATCTGAAGAGGACCATCAGACATGGTATCAACTATATTTTTTAGGAAATATTTAAATAATATTTATTCATCAGTAGCTTTTTTTCACGCAATCGCGAGTTTAAACCAACTGTGAGATGCCCTTAATATAAAATAATGTTATAAATTAGCCATTCCGTTATCGAGAATACATATAATTATTTTTAAAAAAATATATGAGAAATTTAAATCAATTATATGTCATATTAGTTATTTGAGTTAATGAAATTAATGATATAATTATGTAATATAATTAAAAAGATATTCTTGAAATTCGTTAAAAAGATATTAAATGAATGTTTTCCACCATTTAGTGGAAAACATTTATTTTAGATATATACACATTAATAATTTTAATATGATAATTTATATATTTTATTTAGAAGTGGGATAAATGAAATTTACTTTGGTTCAAATTCTGATATTTTTCGGATAACTTTCATATCTTGATGAATAGTAAAAATATGCTAAATTTTACTTAAAAACACATTTTTTTCATCATGATACATTATATGGATAAATTAAAATATTTAATAGTTTTAAATTATAAATAGAATATATTTTTACCATTTAATATGATTTGTGTCATTATCATTAATTTTACATTGAATTCATATGTAAAAACATTTCAATCTTTTGCAATGTTTTAAACAAATACCTATTTTTTGACAACTGGATAAATTTTAAATTAATTACAAAAACATATGTGTCATGAATTTGGAAATTTTTATTCCATATTTGGATTCAGTATGTTGAAATTATGATAATAGGCTTATTTTATTTTTTGGTAATTATGAATAGTAACTACGGTAAATTTAATTTACCACAGTTGAAGGTAAATCAGTTAATTAAGTTGTAAAAATAACATTAAAAAAATTTAAAAAACACTTTTCATAATATAATACGATGAAAAAATTTATTCCTAAAATATACTTGGGTTAAAATGGTATCTTTTGGAACCCACTGGGATTAGATTGAGGCATTTAATTTATTTTATTTAAAGGAAATTGAAATATGTCTCACTCAATCTTTAATAATTATATTATTTTTAATATAGTGTTGTATAGAATATTAATTCGATTATAAATAATCATTTGAATACTAAAACGTTTTTCTCAATCATGAAAATTCATGTTTAATTTTTAATAAAAATAATATATTAACAGCTTATGCATTAATGATGCAGATATTATTTATTTACTGAATAATCAATAATATAGTAATTATTAACATAATAATACACGTAAAAGGACCGAAACTCCTAACCAAAACTTATTGGTCTTGTATATCTAAATCATAAGAATCCAATGGTCTACCTTTTGACAGTTTTGAGCATTATAAAAGCGATTATGACACTTATATTTTTTTATTTTAAATGTTGTCAAAGTTGTCAAATCCATAATTTAATAAATATAACAATTTAAAAGATGAGTTTTTTAGAAGATAAATTCAAATAAAAGTATTTTTATGAAATATATTATATGTTTCTTCTTTATTGTTTTTAATTTCATGTTTTCACTCAACAAATATGTATATTAAATAATTATACAAAAAGTATGTAGTGATTATTTTATTAAGAGAAATATCAAATAAATGGTTTTGAAATATTAAAATAAATATTTCAAGAACATCATAATGTGATGCATGATTTTTATTGATTCATACGACATGTTACAAATATATTAATTAATTTTGATCAAATATATCTTTTGTGTGGATTTTATTTAAATTCAAATAAATGAATAGTGTCAAAATTGATAGTATTAATATTTTATAATGATAATATATTATTAAATGACTTGAAATTATTAAAATATCTAAAAATTACAAATTAAAAATTATATGGTCCAAAATGTAATAATGTATCCTGTTATGGACAATTCACAACACATATATAAGTATTTAAAACCATTTTAAATTTAGAATATTATCACAACAAGTCAAATTAATTAGATTAAATAAGAATAAATGAAAATGATAAGTTTTAAAATAAAATCAAAACTTGTATAAATATTATTGGTTGAGGTGACTACCAAACTATAGAATGGCATTATCGATGTTGATTCATTTTTTTGGTTTTTATGTGGGTTTTTCTTTTATTATAAATTAATATTTTTGAGGTTTCCAAAAGTGCCCCTCTGCTCTCTTATAAAAGGGAACCTTCCCTCTCCCCCTTCACGCCATTTTGAGCTTTAAAACTCATCCAAAACCTGAACATTTCTCTTATCAACATCCCTAGAAAAGTACTAGTGGTCTTTTTTTCGTCACATACCATCTATAGCTCACTAAAAGGAGGTTTAGAAGAGGCATTTAATGAAGAGGTAATATCCTTTATCGATTCATTGAAACTTATTTCTTCTTATACATCCCCAATATAAGTTGTTTAATTATTAAGAAATAAATCCAGTATCACTTGTATAATTATATGTTATTATTAATATTAAACAACAATATTCCATCATATATTCATCCTATGAAAAATAAAAAACACCACGCGGGCATATGTACTGCCTACCATCTCCACACCATGGTGTAATATGTTTTTCATATCCAACATAATAAGAAGGGTATAATGATGGAAGAAATAATAATATATGATTATTTTAAAGTGATGTTTATTCTGAAATGTTATACCACATAGACTTAAATACAATTCCACATTCATGGGAATGATATCATCGCTCGTCCGTACGTACGGCCTACCGTCTACATGATGTGATGTGATTCATTCTACATGTTCTTCATCAAATAATGCTTATATAATTGAATATAATGAATAAGTATGATATATATTATACTAATACCATTCATGAAATTATATAACAATTACATATAAAGTGTAATAAGAATTTATTCAACAAAACATGCATAAGAACGTAAAATTGTTAACACCTGAATAAAGAGTAACAATGAAATGTCAGTAATAAATAGATAAGAATATGACCATATATAATATCATAACAATGAATATGATTCTATAATAATTCAATGAAATTATTTAAATCATTATACAGGATGTTCAGATACGTATAAATCAAATTAGATATAAGGTAAGAGAAAACCTCGCAATCATATTTCTATATGAGACTGTTTATACTTCATTATTTACTAGGGCATATTTATCACCCACATCCATATTTCATAAATATTAATTATTATCTATATCCTCTATAATTGTATAAATCTAATTTTTCCCATTGGGTAATTTGTAGTAAAATATATGAAATGAATCTTTTATTGTTTTCAGTATGAGAAACTTTTTTACTTTTCCATCCAAAGTACAAGAAGAATGTTTTTTAACATATATCAGAATTTAAAGATTTTTATTCATTCATAGATAATTTTTTCCAGAATGCATATTTTACATGTTTTCATGTTTATTTTCAACTAAATTCTGTTATTTTTAAATTTCATTACATATTGATAAAATGAAAAAAATTCGAAGATGAAGTGATATTTTCTTCAAGAACTATGTTCAAGTGTTTTATCAAGATTATTTTACATATAATATGATATAGGGTTTGGTTTCTATCCCTATTATTACATTTTTTTTTATTATGTTTGGAAGGAATTATTTTTATGAAATCTATTTATCTTATACGGATTATGTTATGATGTCATGGTGATTAAGAATCTCATTTTATTACTTGGGTTATTCTATGATGTATGATTTATGATTTTGTGGCACATATAATAATATATTCATTTTGATATGGGTGGTACATATTTCTACATTCAATGCATTGGGTAAAAATTTATACCTTATGAGATATACATGGCTGTAATAGCAAGTTAATCTGGTTCAATGAAACATGATTGGAACGAGGAGTGAACTCGGTTCAGTAATGGACTTTGTCTACAAGGTTGGTCTTGTAAATGTTCCATGACTAATATGAAATGATTTCTGATGATTATGTGTTTATAACACAATGTTTCATATCTTATTTTATGTTTATTGGGATTACATTGTAGTTATTGGATTTATCCCATGACATGATATTATGATCTCTTATGTAGGATATGATTTTCAAACATTATGATCTTAAGAATATGATATAATTGACATTTCATTTGTTTACCCTTATTAATAATTTGAGATCACCCTTTAGTATGTTTTTCCCCATGTCATGCTGAAGGGTATTAAATATGATATGTCGAAAAGGAGTCTAGTTATGATCAAGTAAATGGGAGATAACATAGATACTTTTTGAACCAGTTGTTTTTGTTTCCTAGTTTCAAAAGACACTATTCCTATATGGTCCTGTCATGGTTGATTTATATTTCTTAATAAATATACTTCAATTCTAGAGTATAAACAATTTATTTAACTCGTGGTTTGTTATATTTGGTATCAGAGGAACGTTATAGTTAACCTTTGGAAACTATGGTGTGAACTCCTTAGTAAGAACACAAAGGATATGTCTATGCGTTGGACAAAATCCTGGTGTTTAAGAAACAGACATGAATAACCTATGGCGAGACCTAAGGTGTGAAATTTTATTCTTGATTATTTGGTTTTCCTATTATGATTAGTATTTATCACACTATACTTCTTGGTATTAGTTAATGGCTAGAACCCGAAGGAACCTTGTTAAGGCTGAATGCGTCAGGCAATGAAAGGATGGTCCCCCTGAGCAAACAAATGTTATGAGATCTGGAATAAAAAATCTAATAGCCACGCCCACACAACTTTTTCAATCTATGAATCGTGAAAGACGACTAAAGGAGAAAAGGAATGAGCAAAATTCTGTTGAATCCTTCATGAGGTAGCCTCCATCTTCACTTAATGGGTCTTCTGATCCATTAATAGCTGAATAATGGATCTGTACCACTGAAAAGATTTTTTTAGTTCCACAATGTAATGAACATGATAAATTCATCATTACAGTATATCTTTTGGATGGTGAAGCTGGTCAATGGTGGAACCATATCAAGAATATGAAGAAAAAAGATAAAATTGAGTCCATGGAATGGGACGAGTTCAAAAACTTATTTTTCAATAAGTACATCCCTCATAATCATAGAAAAATGATAGAGAAAGAGTTTCTTGAACTGAAGAATAAGGATGATGAATCTATTGGTTCCTATAAATAAAATTTTACATGACTTTCAACGTACGCTTCTAGATTTATTATCCAACCTGAGAGTAAGATTGATCAATTATTTAGTGGCTTAAAACCAATTCTACAAATGGAATTAGCCATAAGGGACCTCAATTGTGATGAGGAAATTATTTGATGAGATCTCAAGTTGATATGGATATTGGGGTAACCAATAAATCATATGGGTTTGATAAGAAGTGTAAAATGGAATTCAAAGGAAACTCTAAAGACCACACTGAAAAGATGATGATTTTTCCCTTATGCTCAATGTGTGGAAAGAAACATGGAGGGAATTGTCTTAAAGGGACGAGTAAATATTTTAAGTGTGGATAATAAGGTCAGTGGGAAATTTAATGCCGATGTGATGAGAAAAATATGTCTAATGACATGAATAAAGATAATTCTACACTGAATGCACCTCCTACAATTCAATGTTACAAGTGCATGGAAATGGGGAATTACGCCAATCAATGCCCAAATCCATGGATTTTTTATGATGACCGATGTCAACAAACTCTTAAGGCCAATGGAAAAGGAAATTCACATTCAAATTCTATCAGTGATGTGGAGTATGATAAAGAATTGGTTAAAGGTAAACTTACCAAATACTCTATAGTAGAAAATGATTTATTTTATTCTGGATCCACCAAGTCTTTTATTTCGGAAATTTTTTTTAAGGGTATCATTGTATTAATTAACCAATTAGATGTTGAGTTAGCTATGACAACTCCTAATGTCACAACTGTCACATCAAGAGTTTATAATTCTTCTCAAATTGATTTTTGTGGGAATGTGCTTCCATCAAATCTTGTGATCCTTACTATAGTGGAATTTGATGTGATTCTTGGAATGTGTTGGCTTTCCTTATATGGAGTTCATATCAAATTCTATTGATGGGATGTCACATTTTATATTCTAGATCAATCTATGATCATCAATTGATGCAAGGAAGAATATAACATTCAAGTGGAAATTTCTTCCATCTTATGGGACATAATTCTAATAAATGAAGGTTATTAATCTCAAATGGTTGAAGATAAACACATAATTAAGAATACAACCATTGTACGAGATTTTGTTGATGTCTTTCCAGAGGAATTGAAAGGTCATCCACCAACTCGTGAAGTTGAGTTTCTAATAGAACTCATACTTGGTGATATGACTATTTCATAGACACATTATAGAATGGCCCCAATTGAGTTTCCGGAATTTAATAATAAACTCAAAGTGAATCTTGATAAGGGATTCATATTCCCTAGTGCATCTCCTTTTGGAGTACCTGTTCTATTTTTTAATAAGAATGATTGATCAATGAGACTCTGCATTGATTATCGAGAACTTAACAATATAACTATTAAGAGAAAATATCATATCCCACACATTGATGACTTATTTTACCAACTACATGAAGATCAATACATTTTCTAGATTGATCTTTGATCAGGGTATCATCAATTTGGGTCAAAAAAAGAGGACATACCAATGATGACTTTCCATACAAGGTATAGACACTGTAATTTTGTAGTGATGCCATTTTGTCATACTAATTCCACTTCTATCTACACGGTTCTAATTTATAGAGTCTTTAGATACTATCATTAACAATTTTTTGTAGTGTTTATAGAATATATTATCTTCTATTCAAAGAGAACGAAATAATAGAAAGATCACTTAAGAATTTTATTAAAAACCCTATGGAAGGATAAGAATTATAAAAAATTTACCAAGTGTGAATTATCTCTTCAGAAAGATTTATTTTTGGGACACAGAATCCCAAGAGAGGGGATATATGTGGACCCAGCAAAAACAGAGGTTATTAAAAGATGGTCGAGACCATCAAAATTAACTGAGATTCAAATTTTTCATGGTTTGGATGGTTATTATTGATATTTTGTGATAGAAATTTCACATTTATCTAATACACTAACCAATTTGAATAGAAAAGGAGTAATGTTCGTTTAGAGGAAGAATGTGAAGAGAATGTTAATGATTTAAAAAAGGGATTTCTAGTGCAACTATTCTCACACTACCTTGCAGTAGAGAAAGGATTGTGATCTATAGTGATGCATCCAAGAAGGTACTGGGTTGTGTTCTCATGAAAAATGTTATAGTGATAGCTTATGCCTCACGACTATTGAAAAACCATGATGAAAATTACACATCTCATGATTTGGACTTATCTATGATAAAATATTAATTAAACATATGGATTCAGTATATTTAGTGTGAAATGAGTGATATTTATACAGATCATAAATTATTAATGTATATTTTAAAAAAAAGGAGGATAATATGCACTAAAGGAGATGGATGGAGTTGATGAATGATTTTTATTTCCCCATTAATTACCACCCTGAGAATGAAATCAATGTTGAAGATGCAATAATCCGACAAGAACAAGAAATCTTACCCATGATGAGGATCACAAAAGATCTAATATTTATTAATTTCTAAAGGATATATTTTGAAATTATAACTGAATGGGAGAAACATATCTTTCACAAATGAATTTTCAACCATCTATACATGTGAATATTAAAGAGGGACAAAAGAAATATAAAGAGTTGCAAAAGAAGGTTGGAAATGTTCTAGAATTCAACCTTTATTGTGATGAAATAATAACGTTCATGAATCATGTTTTTGTTCCTCCCATACCAAAATTAAAGAAGTAAATAATGAATAAGGCTCACAGTTCTTCATTCTCTATTCACCCTAGAAGCATGAAGATGTATTAGACCTGAAAGAGTACATTTGTAGAGATGTCATGAAAAGAGATGTCACTGAATATGTCTCTCGATGCATTGGTTGTCATCAAGTTAAGGCTGAAAGACAAATGTCTAAGGGTATGTTACAACCATTACCCATACCAGAATGGAGTTTGGAAAACATCACTATGGGCTTTATCACCAGAAATCCCAAAACATCCCAATCCAATAATTCTACCTGAGTAATAGTTGATCATCTTGTGATGTCGTCACACTTCAATACTATTAGAGATGATTTCTATCTTGATTAGCTGGCCAGTATATATGTAAAAGAAATGGTAAGATTTCATGGAGTATCACTTTCCATTATATCTGATTGGGATTTGAGGTTTACCACAATGTTCTGGAGATGTTGTCAGCCTGATCTAGATACAGAGTTGAGTTTCAGTACTTCTTATCATCCTCAGATAGATGGTCAGTCTGAGAGGACAATTCGGACTCTATAAGTCATTTTGAGAGCTTTCTATAGGGTTTTAAATGGTTTTGGGGATCAAAACCCACCATTAGCGGAATTTTCTTGCAACAATAGCTTTCACTCTAATATTCAGATGGATCATTAGGAATCCCTATATAGAATGAAGTGCAGAAATCCTACATACTGGTATGAATTTCAAGAAGGATAGCTATTAGGCCCTGATTTTTTTTATGAAATTAAAGAAATGTTCAGATCTATTCAATAACATATAGGAGTAGCTCAAAGTCGACAAAACATTTATGCCGACAACCGAAGAAATGACCTAGAGTTTGAAGTGAGAGATAAGGTGTTCTTATTAATATGTCCTTAGAAGAGAGTAATGAGATTTGGATATAATGGAAAGGTGAGCCCTGGGTATATCAGTTGTTTTTAAATTACAGATCATGTTGGTATAGTAGCTTACTGATTGTCACTTCCACTAATTCTCTCTCAAGTTAATGATGTGTTCCATGAATCCCTCTTGATAATGTACATTACCGATCCATCACGTGTAATAAACTCAGAATTCATACCACTAGAGAAAGATCATTTTTTTGAAGAAAAAAAGATAGAAATACTGGATCATAGTGAATTTTTTTTACAAAACAAGATCACTCATTTTGTTAATGTTTTATGGAGGAACAACAAATTAGAAGAAGCTACATGGGATCATGAGGATATGATGAAGGAGAGGTATACCAATAAGTTTATTTTCATGTATTTAATTTTTAGGGAAAAATTCAGTTTATGGTGGGTAGAATGTAATGCCCTTAAGTTTTATGTAATATTTAAATAATTTTTATTCTTTAGTAGCTTGTTTTGTATGTAATTGTGAGTTTAAACAAACTATGAGATTCTCATAATATAAATTACCATTATAACCTAAATGTTATGTTAGTGTGAATAAATATAAATAACATTTAACAAACTATCATTAATTTAAATCAATTATATGTCATTTTAGTTATTTGAGTGAATGAAATTAATGAGATATATTTGTTACATACATATAATGATAATTTTGATATTCATCAAATAGATATTAAATTAATTTTTTCCGCCTTTTAATTGAAAACATTTTTTTATATTTAGACACATTAATAATTTTAATATGAAAATGTAATACATTGTTTTTGAAGTCGGATATAAAAATTTACATTGGTTCAAATTCTGAAATTTTTTTGATAACATTCATATTTTGATGAATAGTAAAACTATGCTAAATTTTACATAAAAATAACTTTTTTCATTAAGATAATTTATACTGTTAAATTATAGTATTGAATAGTTATAAATTTTGAATATAATATATTTTTTCAATTTAATATAATTTATTCCATTATCATTAATATTACATTTAATTCATAGGTAAAAACATTTCAATCTTGCGCAATGTTTAAAACAAAACCCAGTTTTTTAGAACATGATTAATTTTAAATTAATTACTGCAACTTTTGTTTCCTGAATTTGGAAAAATGGATTCCATATTTGGAATAATTAGGTCCAAAATATGTTAATAGGAAACTTTTAAATTTTGTGCATTATTAATAGTAACTATGGTAAATTTTATTTTCCACCGTTTAAGGTAAATCAGATAATTAAGGGTAAAAATAATATTTTAAAATTACCTTACCACTTGTATTAATATATTTGGATGATTGTATTTCATCCAAAAATATACTTGGGTTGAAATGGTATCTATTGAAACCCACTTGGATGAGATTGAGAAATTTGATTTATTTTATTTAATGAAAAGTGAAATAAGTCTCACTCAATCTTTAATAATTAAAGTATTTTTAATATAAAGATATATAGAATATAAATTCTATTATAAATACTCATAAAGAATTTACATTTTTTTTCTTTATCATGTAAATTTATTTGTAATTTTTATGAAATATTTGATTACCTTAATAGCTTATACATTAATGATGAATAAATTAATTATTTAGTGAAAAGTTAATAATAATGTTTTTATTAAAATAATAATACCCATCAAAAGTCCCAAAAACCTGACCATACCTTATTGGTTGTGTGTATATAAACCATAAGCATCCAATGGTCGAATTTTTTAGAATTGGGAGCCTTATAATAAATTATGAATCTTACATTATTTTATTTTAAATGAGGTCAATGTTTTCACCTTCATAATTTGATAAATATAACATTTTAAAAGTTGGGTTTTTAGAAGTTAAATTCAAATAAAGGTATTATTAATGAATCTATAAGATTTTTTTCCTTATATTATTTCAGTTTTATATTTTCTTCCCAAAATATGTATATTAAATAATTTTACAAAAATGTTATCTTAATTATTTTATTAAGTGAAATATCTAATAAATGGTTTTAAAAATATTAAAATAATTAATATCTGAACTTATTAATGTGATCAATGAATTTTATTGATGAATATGACATGTTAGGAATATATTAATTCTTTTTTTTAAATATATATTCTGTGTGGAGTTTTTCTTTAATTCAAATAAATGAATAGTGTCAAAATTGACACTATAGTTATTTTATAAAAATAACATATTATTATTTTGTTTAAAAATCACAAAAATGTTTAAAAATTTAAAATTTGAAATTATATGGTCTCAAAATTCATAAATTATCCAATTATAGACAATTCACAACACATATTTAAGTATTTTTAACCATTTAAATTTTATAATATTATTAACACATATAAATTAAAAAGATTAAATATGGATAAATAAAAATGATAAGGTTAATAATAAAATTAAAATGGGTCTAAATATTATTGTTTTAAGATATTACAACACTATATCATTTCATCTTCTATGTTGAGTCATTTTTTAGGTTTTTATATGTGTTTTTTATTATAAATAATTATTTTTGAGGTTTCAAAAAGTGCCCCTCGCCTATCTTATAAAGGGGGTCCTCTCTCTCTCCCCCTTCACATTATTTTGAGCATTCAAACTTGGCCAAAACCTGCCATTTTCTATTATCAACATTAATAAAAACATACTAGTGTTCATGGTCATCTTCGAAGACAAACTTTAGTGCCATAAGAGGAGGTTAAGAAGAGGCACATTGAAGTAGAGGTAATATCCTTTAATGATTCTTTCAAACATCTTTATTCTTTTACTTCCTCTATATTAGTTGTTTCGTTATTAAGTAATAACTCCAGTATAAATTTCATATTGATATGTTTTTATGAATATGAAACAACGATATTCTATCTTCTATCCATCCCATGAAAAATGAAATCACCAAACGTGCGTAAGTACGGTCTACCGTCTCCACACCGTGGTGTAATATGTTTTCCCTCACCAACATACTTTGATGGCTATAATGATGAAATAAATAAGTATATATGATTCTTTTAAAGTGATATTTATTATGAAATATTATACACTATACACTTCAATACAATTACACAATCATGGGAATGATATCATCGCTCGAGAGTACGTACGACATACTGTCTCCACGATGTGATGTGATTCGTTCTACATGATCTTCATTGATGAATGTTTATATAAATGAATTTAATGAATAAATATTATAGATATTATACTAATACAAGTCTTTATATGATATAACTACAACCTACAATGAGTAATAATAATTTATTCGACAAAACATTCATAAGAACATAAAATAGTTAACACCTAAATAACGAGTAATAATGAAGTGGTGGTTATAAAAAGATACGAATATGACCATATATGATATAATAACAATGAATTTGATTCTAGAATAAATCAATTTTATTATTTAAATAATTATATAGGAGGTTTGGATATGTACAAAGCATATCAGACCTAATTTAAGGGAAAATCTCGCAATCTCATTTTTATCCGAGACTGTTTATACTTCAGTATTTACTGGGGAATATTTATCATATGCGTCCATGTTTCCTAAATATGTATTATTATTTCCATAATTGTACAATTTTATAAATATAATATTAACCATTGGTTAATATTTAGTAAAAGATATGAATGGAATTTTTTGTTGTTTTCAGTACGAAATACTTTTTGACTTTTCCAGCCAAAGTATGAGAAGAATATTTTTTAACTTATACGAAATGATCATATTTTTATGAATTCATAGAGAATTATTTAAATGATGAATCCATTATATGTATTCATGTTTTTATTTCAATTATCATCTTTTATTTGAAAATTTCTTGACATATTGATAAAATAAATTGTTTTTGAAGTAAAAAGTATATTTTCCTCAAGAACTACGATCAAGTGTTTTATCAAAATTATGTTTCATATATGATGATATAAGGTTATGTTTCTATCCCTATTATTACCATGATATGATTATGTTATGATGGAATAATTTATTTCAAGACCTTTTTTCATATATGGATTATGTTATGACGACATGATGTTAAATAATACCATTTTTTAGATGGGTTATGTAATGATGTATGATTTATGATTTTTTGGAACACATAAGTATGGATTCATTCTGAGATGAGTGGGACCAGTATCGTTTTCCAATGCATTGGTAAAATATTCATATCTCATGAGATAGGCATTTCTAGAATGACAAGTTAATCTGTTTTAGTGATACATTATGGGAATGAGGAGTGAACACGGTTCTATAATGGATCGTGTCTGCTACGATGGTCTTCACAATGAGCCATGACTAATATGAAATGGTTTTCTATGATTTTGTGTGTATGAAACCAAGTTTCATGTATTATTTTATGTTTATTGGGAATACATTATAGTTCAATGATTTATCCCTTGACATGATATTATAATCTCTTATACAACATATGATTTTCAAATATTATGATCTTAAGAATATGATATGATTGAAATTTCCTTTGTTTACCCTTTTTGAGAATTTGAAATCAACAATTTTTATGTTTCTATTCCCCAAGTCAGGAAGAAGGGTATTAAATATGATATTCCAAAAAGGAGTATATTTTTGATCAAAATAACATGATACAACCTAGATGATTTATGAACCAGTTGTTTATGTTTCCCAGTTTCTAAAGACCCTATACCTATATATTCATGTAAAGGTCGTGTTATATGTTGCAATAAATATATATCAATTCGAAAGTATAAAAAAAGTTTTTTATTCTTGGGTCATTATATACATACTACTACTACACCCATAATTTGGTTATAGGAGAGAAAAATCCTAAGATTTTATATCAAAGAATATGAGGTCATTAAGAACTCAAGAACTAAATAGATCAATATCATATATTATCTATTAATTTTCAATTTTTCTCTATTGAGGCTTTTTTGATGCCTCCATTCATAGAAGTTGGACCACTTTCTATGGAAAATGGTTTTCATAAAAAGGATTATTTTCATACAAATGAGTATCTATTAGTATATGTTGATTAATTCCTATTTTAATATGGTTATGTTATTGATCTAGTTATCTATATATAATAACTGAGTTTTCCCCCACAACCCATTTTATTGGGAGAAGAGATGTATTTTCTCTCCAGGGTGACATGATGATACACCCTATTTGTGGGAAAAATCATTTTTTCCATCCCTCATGAACTATTGTTTCTATGAATATGATATACTAGAATCTATGTAATATTTTTTAAGGTTTTTAAATCATATATATCACTATTAAAATGATATTATTAGTTACATCAGTGGCTGGAAATAGGATATAATCATATTTTGTATACCGAGAAAGTATGTGCCATCACCTATTCACCCAATCAAACTTTTGGATACTAACTATACTCATTGCGGGGTGCAATATAGTTAGTTATCCCCCATATTCATCCAAAGGACATTCAGACTAATATCATAGGATTTTTTTAGATGAAAAATATGGCATTCATGATGAATGTAGTCATGTGTGAGTGTCTGCTTTGGGTTTTCCACCAAACATTGTTATGGGGATACAATGAATGTTAATAGATTTTTATGATTGTAGTTCTATTTAGTGTGTGTAGGTGGATGTTCTTTCCTATGGTATTTTTTCATATTTGAATAAGGGTCTTTCTTCGATTCTTCCAAAATACCCTACATGCTAGGTGTATTAGAGAGTTTGAGTGTTTGTTTTTGCTCAAATTATGCAAAAATTTATCATTGGTGGCCTTCTATGGATGGGGCATTTGTTGAGGCCTTACTACATATTGGTGGGTTTCTACCACCGATAGGCTATCTAGTGTCCCCAGTACTAGATGATGTAGGTTAAATTGCTGAGGATAACACCCTCATTATTTTAGGATTCACTATCATGTGGTTTTTTTAGTGTCTACTACTCGCAGTTTCCCATTCGAGGGAACCCAATATATTTGGTACGATGAAATATATGGCTTCTTAATACACACCTATAATATAGGGGAGGGATATGCTGGTTAGGTTATGGGGATAAACTCAAAAAATGGTTGATGACAATGGTTGGTGTTTATTAGTCTAATGAAAAATCCATCACTGACCAGATTTTCAGTGGGGATTAAAATATTGTATTTTCTATAAGGAAACCTATTGTACTGGGATTAGAAAATATTTATAGTACTCCCAGACTATAATGTTAGAGATCTGGTTTTGAATTTTCTAGGATTGCATTAGCTTCCATTACATGGATGAAGACAGAGTGTGAATAGTAGAAATGTACTGTATTTGAACAATATAGATGTATGAAATAATACATAAGATATATTTAAGAGAAAGTACATGAATATTGACAAAAACAAAAAATAAATCACTATAAAAAATCATGTCATTTAATTGAACCCATGTAAGATTTTTTGTGTAGTTCGACACTCTTGTTTTATGAGAGATAAAGGGGAATACCTTTTTGGTGGCACTTTCATCATGGATAATGTTTTATCATGGTTTCACCATTTTTTTATAATGGATACATGTGTTAACCCGAAGGTAGATTTCAATGGTTGAATTTTGTGAAATCATTCACATCAGGTGCACTATATCTAAATGGTTTTAAACTAGGTTTTTTGTGTAACTGGAAACACCCTATCATTCAGTATCCTTGGGAACCATTCCATATAAATTTTCTCATTTGTGAATTCGTAAAACACTTCTTAATAACTCGCATTGGTCAATTTAGATGGGAGGTTTGACTCATCACACCCTTATGGGGGGGATTTTCCATCTCTGAGACACTATTATTGATTTAAGATATGTTAATGAGTCCTTCAATAACTCCCAAGTATTACATAGTTCAATATCAAAGTAGCATGAAATTATTATCATATATGGAATTTATAATATTATGTATGTATCTGATGTTCATCATCAATAGATATATCTATATAAATCTGGGTTTCCCCATCAATGATATCCTCTCATGTACTGATTATAGATGCATTAGTAATTAATAACAAATTGTTTTTTAACAATAATCTATGGCGGTCTATAATGTTTCTTCATCCAAAGTTATGATACTTTTTTTATACCAGGATTGATAACCAAATATAGGTTTCCTACATATTATTTGGAATGGGATCAAAAAAATTGTAGTTTTGCAATACATAATGGGAGAAATCATACATTCAAAGTTGAAGTGTTAAGTACCAAACCCATTAGTTTAGACTGTGGTGGAATATTAGACTAAGAGAATGTTTCTAATCCAATGATTGTTGTGGGACTTATGAAAAATAATCACTGGGATCATGGAATATATGTGGACTCTCAGGATGAATAATACTTGAGTAGAAATGTGGCGAAGTGAGAAGAGGGTTGACATCGGGTGTGAGGTTTGGAATTCAGGGAGGTATCCTATGTATTCCATTTTTTCATGAATCAATGCCCACATAGATAGGTTTTGAGGACCCACTCTAATGGGGGAACATAAAATTGTCCTAATAGAGATTATGGCCTATTCTGGGGATTTATTTGGGACAAAATAATAATGAAGATTCCATAGTGATTTTTGTTTTGGTCCATGAAAACTAACATGACTAATGGAGATTTCAGGTTTTGGGTTTTGGCCATACTCATAAGGAGGATGCCAAAGGATGAGTTCAATATTGTCATTAGTTATTACAAAATGGGAATTTCAAATAATTTTGATGGGTTATTTCAGATGGATTATTTGTCGCAAATAGTCATTTGTAACAGATGTCCCTTGAAAATAAACCATTATGAAAGAGGGAATCACAATTGTGATTAATTGTGAAGTTCCGCTATAGAAAACCAATTATTTCAACTAATATCCTATCCATTCTAATATATTCATGAATTATTATTTAAAACCCTTTTGCGACAGATAAATAACCAATCGAAAATAACAATTTTTTGAAAAATATATTTATAATTCATTAAAATTTATTAATAATAAATAATAAAATAAAATTATTTACAAAATTTATTAAAAAATACTCTTAAAAATAATTTAAATTATTTAATTTAATAAAAATATCTATATATATATATAAAAACTAGTAATTATACCATTGAACATATATAAGAGTAATTAAAATACATGAAATTAATTGAAAAAAATGAAAAGATAAAAAATAATTAATAAATTTACAAACATTTAGATATCATTAAATATTTAAAAAAATATATAAAATAAAACACATATAAAAGAAATAAATCATTTCAAATATAACATGTCTACTATACAAAATTTAAAAAAAGTCATAAAATATAATGAAATCAACCACTTGCATCTGGTGGGGGAGGATCACTTGATGGACCAAAGCATCGAATCACCATTCCAACTCCACGCACATGTCTTCGTATATACTCCATCATATGCTCATCTTTCATGTGTTGTTGCTCACGCTTCTCCTCCCTCTATTTCTAAATCTATAATATTATCTCATCCATATTTCTCAACCTCTCCTCAAACTTCATAGGAAATGTTGTCGTCGATGAACACCCTCCAAAAGATCTATTCACACTGACTAATTCAATCACAGAAGTACCGTAATAACTCGTTGGTTTCAGTCAAGAACCAATTCTTTCTACTCTACCATTCTCTACATCATGTGAAGTATCTTATATCCAATCCCACTAATCAAAACTCAAATCAATAGTGACATATTGTATGGTATTATCATGACTCTCCATTGAATGAGAAGTCATAGATAAATATGATTACATTCTATATAATGAAAAATTTGAATAAAAATTTACTTAATATTCAAGAAATATTTAAACAGAATAACCAACCACACAGTGGTGTTTTCATTAAATTATATCATCTCCTTTTTGGTGATCAGTATACATCTTCTAATAAACATCAAACTATATAATAGTTATGCTTGAAGCACCCTTTATAATATAACAAAAATTTTATACTTAAAATATATATACATTAATAAATAATACCCCTTATCTTGTGACTTATATGTATACCAAATGTAAACTCCAGACTCTATGGGTGACCACTTTCCTCCCACAAATATAATTCATACTGATGATCTCATCATAAAAGACACTCCTAGTTATAAGGATCATAAACCATCCAATAACTGAGATTTTATATAGTCTGGATGATGGTAGATTCATGATAGATCAAAAATGGAAGAAAAATCACTATATAAATATCGAATTTTTATGTTGTGTAGAAACTGACTAAAGTACTCAGGTATACAATTATCAAATGACATTCAGATAATACATCTCTAAATATTAGAATTGGGAGTAGTATTTTTCTTCTTGAAAATTCAGAAAATATATTAGTAATTAAATAAATTTTAAAAATTAATTATTTATTAACTATTTAAAATATTGTGGTTGAAAATCTGCTCACAGATAATAGTGGGAACCATGTACCATGACACTCATTGATTGGAAAAATAATTTCTCAAAATCGCACAAGCCAGCCAAATGGATAAATTTAAAAAACCATTTATTATTGATGAAAATATATAATCATTAAATTATTATAAAAATTAATATACATAGATATTATAACATATATATCTTAATAAATTAATCATTCATATGCAATTGTGGATTAAAATCAACAGATGCTCCTTTCTCCAGAGTAGGATCTGGAATCAGTAATTGAGAAAGACCGCACCCCCTCCATGTAGGTGCACCGACCTGAGGAGGAAGAGTTGAACCAAGATCACCATCATGAAGTTTGGAATTGTTGATAGAACATAATAGTTTATAAATATCCTCTCCATCCATATTAAAATTTTTTTATCACTAGTAGGATATCATTAAATTAGATATCAAACATAAAAAACTAATAAATGTCATAATAAATTAACGTTAAATAAAAAATATTTTTAATACCAATATGATTTTTTAACAGCTAATAAATATTACAATATTATAATTACCTGTAACTAATGTCCTTATGATATTTCATCTTTCGTCATCTTCACCCCCATTTTCATCGACATCAATGTCTTCATCCTTATCTTCAGCATTGTCAACATCCATATGACTTTTAGTTTCATCATCCCATATTACTTCATCAACATTATCTATATTATCGACAATTAACTGGGGGTTTCATCATCGATATTTATATCACATATGGTAGGAGATATATTTTTGATTTTTCTGAAAAAATTCAATATGTTTCACATCCACATAACATTTTTCATTTTCAATAAACTGGTAGTCACATGATTTAATTTTTATCACATTCCACCAATCCTTCAACTCTCTCGACACATCACAATAATATGAATAGTAAAACTTTTGTTTTTGATGTGCCAACATAAATGGTTCATTTGACTAATTTAGACTATTATACTTATATGAGGATTATTATTAATTATTTAAATTATTAGTAAAATTCAAATAATTATTATATATATCTATATCACGATTTCCTACATTATATCAATACATAAAATATATTATGAGTATTTTTAAAATAAATTTAAATATCAAATATATATATATATATATATTAAACCTTACATGTATTTTTAAATTTTATTATATACTTATTCAGATGTTAATATATATATATATAACACTATTTTGTAATCAAATATATTTGTATGTGTTTTTAAACGAATATATATAATATAAATACATTCATATATATATATATAATATTATATTTTTTTAAATATTTATATGTGTTTATGTGTGTGTATATATATATATTACAAAATTTTTATAGATTTTATTTCTAATATTCAAATATATATATATATAAATATATTAAAAAATTTACAAAATTTTTAAAATTTGTATATACATATTTATATTTATTAATATATGTATATATCGTAATATAACCATTTTTTAAAACAAATATATATATATATATATATATTCACATTTTAATATACATACATGTTTGTATATATATATTAAAAACATTAAATATTTTTTATATAAATATACATTTATTAAAAAATCACTTGTTTTTTAACTGATTATAGACGTATATATATTATGCATTGTTTAAATACAGTTATATTAAAAATCTGTTAATTAATTAGAATTTATTCTTTATATGTATTTACATTAAAATAATTTAAAAATAATATAAATATATCAATTATATTTTGGGGATTTTTTAAAATATACGTACCTATCAATTATATATTAATATATACAAATACAAATACTAACATACATAAAAGTATATATATATATATAACCATTTATATATTTTTAATATCATTTATATGTATATATAAACACTTACATGTATCCAAATTAAATAAACAGTTGTTAATATTTAAATATACACAAACATATATCAAAATTAACATGGAAAACAATCACAGTAACACACACACACACAGAGATATATATATATATACGTAACACATATAAATAAAATAATTTAAAAATTAGTAAAATCCTAAAAACCAATTAAAATAAAATACACAAACCAAATAAAAATTAAAATAGATATTAATACAATTGTGCCAATCCAAAATACCAAATAAAACAGGAAAATCATATAAATTTCCAAATCTGGGGTTTGAACAAACCTCTGTATTTAACATTGAATCATATTCGAATGAAATGAAAAGGACTGAAATAAAAATAGATATTTATACACTTGTGTCAATCCTAAATATGTAATAAAGAAATAAAATCATAAAAAATTACAAATATTTCTAAACTATGGGTTTACCAAACCAATATATTTATCATTGATCCCAATTACGAGAACAAATACACGGAGAACATAGGAGGAGTCTGCAACATGATGATATGTGTCGAAATCAACCAAAATATTCAGATGGATAGATCTACATGGAGCTGCATCATTTTGAGTGTCCTTGTAGGGTTTGTAGCATCATTCAGGATAGGGATAAGACATTAGAGGAGGAAGAAAAGAGAGTCGAGTTGGGTTAAACTGATGGTTTTTTCGACGATGTACATCTTAGACAATTAATGTCATCGTAATCCATTTTCCAACAAAACTTTTTATGACAGGAACTGACTTCTGTCTCAATTAATCCAAATATGATGACAATTTGCAACAAATTTTGTTATCCATATCAAATTTTAACTATGATTAGTTTTAGTAGTGGGTGGCCAGAATCCCCTCCAAAAATATTTTTTGTGGTTTATTTACTTGTCACAATAAATAATTATTTATGAAGGAATATTATTTTTGTCAAAAAAAGTCATAGGAAATCAACTATTTTCAATCTTCCATATGGCAGTCGCAAACGACCCCTCACATATAGCAGAATTCAAGTAGGGTTATTCTTTATAAGGATTCCCTAGTGATTTAATGTTTTGTTGGCGTTACTCTTAAAATTTCTTCTCGAAAGATTAAATGTTGTGATTATGGATTACTTTTGAAAAGGACTCCCATGTGAATGGGTACTATTTAGTTTTGGCATAATCCTTAAGAGGATTTAATATGGTTTAGTTATGATTAGGGAATATAATGAATAGAAGTTCCACGATTGTTTCGAGATCATGTTGGTTTTAGGACAACCATATTCCTCTAATCTCATGCGATTCAATAATGTTGTTAGAAAAAATTCATAATAGAACATCTGGGAAACCAAAAAATCTAGTATTCCATAATGTTTGATATGCGATTTTTAGAAACTATGCCTATGGAGGCACTCAAATGGAAGGAGAGAGTATTATCAAAAATAATATTATATTCACAAAGTTTTATCTAAAGTTATAGATTCCATATTCAACGTTATCCCCTAAACCAACGTAAGACTTTATGAGTCATGCTTTAATGCTTGAAACAAGAGGAATGAAAAAAATATTGATAACCACACAATACCTCTCATCCATGATGTGAAGGTGATTGGTTAATGGTTTAATAAAAATTTTATTGGATGAATATGTTCCCTCTTATGTTAAATATAATTGATAGTCACATATGACTATTCATCTATACATACCATAGGGGTTGATGATGAAAATGATCAAAACATACAACATGAAATTTCAGTGGAATAATCATTGGGGGTGCCCTAAAATTGGTTCAAAAACCAGAGATGAGTTTCTCATTCCCTATCAAAAGGAAATGACTCAATGATCCTCATAATCCCCACCAGCAACTAGAGGTTCTGGGTCCTAGATATGACTAGGGAAAAACATGGTCTTATCTCTAGTACCCAAGATAGGGAACTCCCCAACACCATATGTTGTGTAAGTGTACTCATGACCGTATTATTTCATACTAACAAGCACCCCAAGGATGCTATCCAAATGATAGTATATGTGTGAGAATACTATGACCATAATAGTTCATACTCTTATGGGAGACACACTATTATTCCTCTTTCGATGACTTTTGATTTTAATAGGCATCATTAGAGGTTTCAATTTCATTCTTTTTATTAAAGATAACCAACAAATGAAGGAACCTTCTATCGGTGGCATAAAATATGGACTAATAGGGGACCACATAGAGGGTATAACTTATAATGAAATGGGACCTCATGCATGGCCTGGGATGAACTCGATGTGCTTCATTTATGGGGTATATAGGAATGTGTGTGTTAGATAAGACTAGAGAAAATGACCACCTGGGTAAAACAATGTGTGGGTGAATTTATCCTAGACAACATGGGACTTTTCATGTTTCCCTATATAGGTATTTTAGAGGTCCCTGATAAGGGAGTGGGTCCTCAGGTAGGTTGTTTTCCACATGGGGGGATGGCGTCATCGGATGGTGACTTTCTTAATACCGTGGAGGATTATTAATCACAATTATCACAAATAATTATATAATATACATTGTTTTTGACAGAAAACTGTGAAATTATTGGTGTCCTCGGTGAAGGGGCTGCATGACTTGAGCATTAGGGTTTCTTCCCATTTTCTAATTCTAAAAATGAGGAGCCATGGGGTCCTATTTTTATGAAAATTGGGAATCTTGGTATATGTATTTACCACATATATGTTCATGGTGAATGTTCTTAGTGAAGGTATCCCACGTAATCTTGAAGAAACTTCTAGGTCACAAAGGTCCAAATAGAAATTGAATTTCACATATTCTGCACACATGTGTGAATGTGCCTTCTAGAATGAATTATTTTGTCCCACACCAACCTATTGTAACATATGGATGGTGCATGCAAGAATACCTGAGAAAACCACAAGGGTGACCCCACTTTTTTGTATTGTGGGTGATCCTCTGCCACACTCACGCTTATGAGGAGTTCAAGCATGCATTCCCCAACCCATCTGGCTAGTTACATCACTAATGTCATCGATCCTCTAGAAATATTTACCGTCTCACCACGGACTTATCAGGCCAGCTAGAAGAATTTTTCAATTATGATACATGGAATTCCAATTTTCTCATCTTTCAATGTAAGGACACATTTATTCTCAAACATACATTTTGGGTATATGTGTGGTTATCATGATGAATTCCACATCAATGCGCATGTAACACATATCATAAGATCATCAATCACACAAATATGAACATTATCACCCATATATACTACAATTCAATGAATTAAAATAAAGTACTATTAAGAATAATAGAAATATCTGTGTGTATATATATGTAGTGGTATCATAAACAAATAGTCATGATGTATTAATGCACTATAGATGCCATAAAAATGTAACGAATATACTTTCCATGCCTTCATAATGTTATTCTATAGATGCCCTTTCAACAATCATGGAAATTATATTACCATATGAACATGTCACAATATCCTTTCTAAAATATCCTTGGTTTGTCCAAAAGAAAATATGAAAATTAGTAAATGAAAATATCTTCTGTAACACCCTCACCTAAATCTCTATATATGATTTAGTGGTTCACATAACCTCATAAACACCTTCAAATTCATAAAAGGATACAAACTTGTAAAGAGTGTTTATTACAATTATTTTTGAGACTATACCTTTAATTTAATATCATATCATAAGATAACATATATAATAAAACAAATTATAGTTATCAGTGTGTCATACTAAATTTGAAATAATTAAAATTACACATATCATACTAGTAATAAATGGAATCTCAATGTGTAAAGAAAAATAATAGTTTATCATATAAAATTATAAGTTAATTTACAGGGTCCATGAGAGACTATTATATTCTTCTACCTTTGTCATGCTCTATTTATTATACATCCAACATTTTGTATATTCCCATTAATTTATCTCTATTTAATAAATTTAAATCACACCAAAATGGACATGTTGGATGTGAGTATAATAATTTGTTAGAAAAAACAAATGAATACATAACTTTTATTTTCATGAATGCATGTTTCTTCCAAAAATTTAAAATTAATAAATTAATAAATATTACTATCAAATACGGAGTACATTTTTTCTAAACAAGACACCATGATCCCAGAAAATACTTACATCAAATCAATAGGAATAAAAACCTTTGTGTATAAAAAATAACGATGAACTTCCCACATTGGTAGAACACTTGCTTCCTGATATCATATGTCCAATATGTTTTTCGTGTTCTTAGTTTCTACTAGGTCTTCAGTGGTCATGAAACTAAACATTTTGTAGGACTCTTGTAACATTATCTCTTAAATGAAAATATAATCATGATTTTATCTTAGTGTGTACGTAAAACATGACATCCACTATGCATCATGTGAGTCATTTTTTTCATCAACTATTCTCTGTGTGAGAATGAAACATAATATCCAAAATGCCCCAGGTGACATAATACTTAGAATATAGAGACCCATATTCTTCATATATGGATGTAATTTTTTTTTATTAATATTAATAACACAACATTCCCGTAAACAGAAGAATATTTTAGATCTTATTCATTCAAAAATATGGATACTTAAATAATTGTTTTATAAGAGATCTAAATCATCTCTAATATAGTTATTCATAATTTTCACCTTTCATAGAGATATCACAGAAAATAAATTTTTACAGAACTCATGGAAATGACAATTAATAATGGTATATCACAAATTCAACATATAGGTAGACAATGTAAAAATTAATTATAACAATAGAATAACATGAGAATAAGTGTTTTGGAATTTAATATTAACAATATATTATTTTAAACTACAAATCTTAATCCCTAATATTGAGTCATGTCACTAATAATAGAATTTAATAAGACATGAATCAGATGAAAATCAAGTTTCATGTGTCATGGAAGCCTATCATTGATTTAATACTTATGTTAGTGGCATACAAATGTGAATTTTTTCCCTTACAAATCACGGATTACTTACCATAATACCATAGTGGATCATGATCACTCACTAAACCATCACAATATTCATGGTCTAATATCAATACTATTATAGTTGATACTTTTTCATAATAATATGGGTTCACTTCCTATTATACTCTGGTTTATATGAGAATTTGTCTATATGTACACAATAAATTGGAGGCCTATATGATTATACAAACATGTGTTACATAATATTAATCATAATTATGTGTTCTAATATACCAAAAAACATATATAATATTAGAACCCCTTGAATGAAATAGAATTAATATCTATATTACTATAATGAAACATAATATAGAGAAATGGATTTCATAAATAGTTCATCATATCATTATTTAGTGTAAATAAAGGCATTTAAATCTTGTTCATGTCATTTAATTTAAAGTAAAACATTCCATCCATGATATTTTAACAATTCATGAACATCCTCATTCAAAAGAAATATAATAATTATTTAAAATGTTTTTTAGAAAATCATGCATGATAAAAAATAGTTTAAAAAATCAAATAAAAATACTAAAATCATGTTTGAATGCATTTTTTGAAAACATTGAAATTAAAGAGAGTGAATTAATGACTGCAGAAAAAAATAAGGTTGGTTTACCATATAAATATTATTTTTGTCTATTTCCTACAATAATAGAGTATAATATAATAAAAATAGGACACATCCAGAAATATGAAGAGGGGAAGAAAAAATTATTATTTTATTAATATGTATAATATAATATTTCTTCATCAGAAATATGTTTATATATAATCACAGTAATCAATAATAATGTAACATAAATTCTTTACTAATTTTGTATCATTTTATTTATAAGATCCATTAATTAATAATTTAAATGAAAACTATAAATATAAAACCATAAAAATAAATATGATATAACATGTCAGGTTAAGTATGCACTAATCATAAAATGTGATAGTTGCAAGATATAACATATGTCCCAAATAAGATTATCTGAGATGATTAACCATTTCCAAGGCTACCACTATATTGGAAATAATTATATAATCCATTGTAAAAAATTAAAATTTATTATATATTTATAACATAGTCATTTCTAATATTATCATATAAAAAATTAACCATTTATATAATTTCAAAATTCATTTATCTAGAGTTCCTTATTAAATCCTTGGTTTCCTGGGGTTATATATTTTTATTTTTATGATGATTTTAGTTTTTTAGTTACATTACATGTACATTAATTATTGAAAAATCATAAAAAATTGTTAAGAATGATTTCAGTGTCATATATATTCAATATATTCTGATATATATATATATATATTTGTGTGTGTATTTATAATCATACCTAAAAAATATATTGAATAATGAAGTGTAATGTTTTTGGAGATGTTTTTCCATTCATCTTCTTGAAATCGTTCTTAACTTCTTTAAATACTGAGAAAAAAGGAAAATAATAATTCCACTATTTAGAAAATTTATTATATAATATAAATAATATAAATATAATAACAATAATTTTATTAACATTAATGAAAAATTTATATTAAAAACAACTCAAATCACTTCATTGAGGTTATTTTCCAAAGGTAAAGATGTGGAACATTATTTTTTTCTAATGGAAAAGATGGAAATAAGTGATTTGTGATCATAGAAGCAAAAACTAAAATTATGTCATAATTATATTGTATTAACATTAAACCCATCAAAATGACAATTAATTACATCTGGTGGAGGAAAATGACTTGTATTTTTTCTACAGGTGATAAGTGTTTTCTAGAATGGGTGATACATTAACATCAATTTTGATTGGAAATAAGGAGGGTAACAGTTATATCATGATCATAATAACATTTTATTATTATTATTATTGTTGTTGTTGTTGTTGTTATTTTTATATTGAGGATATCATTTTAATTTAATACATTGGATTTATATTACAAAATTATGATGTAAAAAAAGAATGTGATTGGTTAATGTGTCTACAAAGTATTTGAAGGAAATCCTTTAGATATACACTTATGGATCATAGGATTAAAAGTTTTAGAAGATAATAAAAACTATTATATGGATAATTGTGTTAACATAGTTTTTTGGTGTGGTTCTGTAAATATATGTTGTGAAATGTGTTCTATATAAGGGGAAGAATGTGTTTCCTTTTTTAATTGACGGGGAGGGAACATTGAATTTATTAAGAGATAAAAATATTATTTAGTATTTAACAACAGTAAGAATTTAAAATAGTTATTAATTTATTTAAAATGTTTCTACGGTTCAAATAACATCACCTAAATAAAGTTAGAATGTTTTATATATTTTAGATATTATCATGAAGATTATTCTATTTGTCAATTATTATTTACCATAACAACGGTAAAACAATTTTAATAATAAAGGGTAACAATATTTAAATTACTTCACAATTGAATCATAAGTATACCATTAAATGGTTATTATAATATATTACATTCACATGATGATGATGATATTATTTATATAAATTTTTTTATCATTTATCAAAGAATTATATATAACAAAATATAAAAAATGTATGTTTTGGAACTAATAATTTAATTTTTCATAAATGAAACTATCTAGAAGCTGAAATACAAATATAATAACATTACACACTAGTTATATCTTTTATAAATCATTATAAATTTGAGATCATTATAATTCAATCAAATGGTGTTTATTTTATTATTTTTATACAATTTTTTTTATTTTCAATGAATTGAATAAATAGTTTATTAGAATTTCTCAAACATTAATGTTATTATATAATATTTAATATTATATTAATTAAATTAACATAATAACATAAATTTAACTACAACCAATTTAACTATTCTGAATTATTCAATAGATTCCTTTATTAGATTTCAAAAATAAATGATATTTAAAACATATATGGTTACATTTTGGTTCTTTCATTACGTTAAATATAATATTGTTCATTTTAATAAAATCATTATTGTTAGTAGAAACAATTTTTAGTTTATAGAGATGATAGTTATATTAAATCCATCCAATGATATTTTTTTTTAATTCATGACCTTAACACATAGTTTAATCACACAATGACTCTGTACATAAAATTTTTTGATGATAAATATTACCATTATTACTATTCATCATACCTAACAATAAAAGGTATATAATTAATAAATTTTTTCCTCTTCATTCAAAATACAAAAACCATTTTTGCCAAATTTAATTACTACATGTGGAAGAGATTAATTTTTTATAATAATTATACAATACACAATGAAAACTTTTATTTAGGAAAATAATGTTTTTAAGTACAAAAGAAGATTTAGTTTTATCCCATAAATAGGAATAATATTTTAAAATGATATTTTTTTGAAAATATAATATAAAATTAATTAAATTCATTCAACCATTGCGAATAATAAAATTCATTAATATAAAAATATATTGTTTGATGAAATAACAATATTTTTTAGAAAAAATCTATTCTATATTCAAATTATATAATTTTATAATTATAATATTTTGGTAAAATATTAATTTAATTAAAAAATTTATAAATAAAATTTTCATAAATTATTTAATTTTATTCATAGGTAGGTATTACATGTCCATGTTTTAAGGGTATAATACATTATTCTTCATTTCGACTCAGGGTTCCTTATATTTCAATTAAAAAAATATTAAATAGAAATATATCATAATTTATTTGGGTGTTACATTATATCCCCCATAAAATTAATTTCTCTAATGAAATTAAAAAAATATTTTGTAAAAAAAGATATATATATATATATTTATATATTTATATATATGTATATGTATGTATATGATATATCACATCCTGGAGTTCCCATGTACATCCATTGAATTAATGATTTCTATGGAGATCATTAACCATGTGATTGTTTTTATATCACTTTGTATACATGATCAATTATTACTAACCTTTATTACTCAATATTTTGATCATTCTATATTAGTATAGCCACAAAATTAATTATATTGGATGGATCAGTTTTTTCCCTCCTCAGTAGAGATACCTAAAATAACTCATGATCTTTAGAGTGATTTAATGCAAGCATGAAGTGGTAAGCTACCATCCCTCCAAAATATATAATATTGAGTATGAAAATACACATTTGGATTATCTTTCCCTTAATTATGAATATGAATACCATATTTCAAGGTAAAATTGACATAAAAACATATCAATAAAATGCAATTATTAGATCATGTCATCAAATTTATTTTTAAAAATTATCTTTACTTGGAGTTACCATAATGATCTCTAGAATTGATCTAGTGTTATATAAAAATTACAGAGCTAGCTCTGGATTCAATAGATTACATTGTCCAACATTATCCAATCATATTAGTGTTCTAAAAAATTACACATTGGGATTCATATGTATCCATGTGAATACTCAATTGAAATATTTTTTTTAAAAAAATCCATGTAAGGGAAGTTGTTCTCGAAGGATTCCATTGAAATCAATAGAATACTATCTCAATATAAAAACAAGAGTTTGAATAGTTCCATCATCATGAAAATCTATATGAGGATGATGTGTACTATATAAAAAATATCTATAACTAACTCCTACTTAAAAAAATTTTAGAACAAAGATGGAAATTTCATATCCTCGTTAGATACAATTAATTGTCGAAATCTATAGAACCATACCACTTCTATAATTTATATTTTTTAATGATGATTAATATGAATATTGTATATTATGTGAATGAACTATGATGTTTTTTAATGAGATTAACTAAATCACCAAAAGAATATTGGATATTATATAATTTTTTGAGACTAATGACAATGTACCTGGTTGAATTTTTCTTTTTTTATTCATCAGGCGTAATGGTTCTATTATACACTTACACCCTTGATTGTAAAACATAACATTCTAAAAAAAATCACCAAGGTAAATTCTCAACAATATTTATGTTCATAATTTCCCACATAAAATAATTTTTAAGGTTCCAACACATCCTCGTATAACATTGATATTTATAAAATTAAAAATAAAAAACTTCATAAAATACTCCCTTGCTTATATATGTACTAGATGTAACACATACATGGTTACTTTACCGTATCATTCCATCGATATCAAGGTAAATCACAGAAATATTTACGACATTCTTATGTATCTCAATATCTTTATTTTGTTCCTATTTATTATTCATGTAGATAGATGTTCAAAAATATATTTTATATAGACAATATTTATCTAGTTAAAGAAATATTTGAAGATATATACATTCAAAAACAATAAATATTAGCTCTTTTTTCACATCGTCGTATATATTCTAGTATTATCCTCTTGATAAGTGCATCTTCAGCCGTGCTCTCCATTTTGGTGTGGTAATATATAGAATAGTAATGATCATTAATCAGCTCAATCCATCTTATCAGGTTTACATGAAACTCATTGTATTTTAAAATATAATTTACCATTTTATTATTAGTACATATATGAAATAATTCTCCATTATGATAAAGTCTTCATATCTTGAATGACAAAATTACAATACCTAACTCCAAATCCCCACATTATACATTCGTCCAATGAAACATCAAATAGATTGAATCCTAAACTATCAAAATATCATTATGTTTTAGAATGTATCTCAATACCTTATTTGGTATTTCACTATAGATTAAAAATTAGTCTCTTAATCTGAGTCATGTGATTATAGAAAAAGACCATAAACATCTCGTTAGTTTAATTATGTTTTTATCCCATACATCCATCAAAAGGAATATAAATTCCTTCTAGTATTACCTGATGAGTGTATTTTAGTGAGGTAAAAAATTCTCCACATATTGTAGATAATATTGATCCAACCCATGAAAACTGATGACATAATAAAATGTGGCCCATTTGGTAAATTGTTTATGTACATATCTTCTTGAAGGATGTACTAATATAAAATATCTTGGGAATATATGAATTTGTAATAAATCAATAAAAAATTAAACTATTCACATTGTATATATTTTTCATTACTCTTATCATTCCATATGGTTTTATACACAATTAGAAAATGATCTTATTTTTTTTTAAATGACCATTTGATATATAATAATTTTATCAATACATTCTAAAACAAACTGATATATGTAGTCACTAAATAATCATTTCATTAAATCAATGATGATAGTATCAATAACAATAAATGAAAAAGGAATCATTATAAATTCATATTTCCCATTAATTTTATGTAATTTAATAAAGAGTATATCATCCACAATGAACCATAATTGATGATAAGATACATGAATGTATTACCTAGAAATGTATTGACCTCTTTCTAAATGATGAAAAACTATATCTATATTGGGAAGACAAAACTATTTTATTGATTTTGATCTTATTATGATCATGATAAAAAATATAGAGTCACACAAATCCGTCTTTTTTCTTAGAACAAATTAATTGGTTCACCCAAAGGTAACACACATGTGGGAATGAATTAATTTTCATAATTCTCATAGATTTTCTTTTTTAATTCATGTGAAATAATTGCAGCCATTCTCAGTAAATTATTTTAAAAAGGTGTACAAATAGTTATCTATCCTTTTAATAATGAAAATAATAGTATAATGAATGAACGATAAATTTATATAGTAATACATTGTTAATATCCTATAAAATATGCTTATCATTAATTTTTTAAGTAAAACATCTTGAGTTTTTGAAAGGAAACTCTACCTTCGATAACATACATGATACACCACATTTTCCTAAAATGAAAATCGTAATATTATCAGTTAATTTGATAGTTATGATATAGCCATTATAATTATTTTATTGAAATTGATTAACTAAAATAGGAAAATATGGTATAATAATGTTAATATAATTATTCATGGGTTATAAAATTAATTTGGAAATTAAATAAAAACCAATAGAATATAAAGTTTGTGTTTTTATTAAAATCCATTTAAATGAAAATAATTGTATATATAAAATATTTAAAACATTATTTTTTTAGTATATTAATTGTATATAAATTACGTCTAACATTTAAAATTTATCATTCGCGTTTCCTAGACTTCTTCTAAGATCAAATAAAATCTTACAATTGAGATGAGTGCTATTATAAAAATGTAATTTATAGAATTTTGATACAGAACCCATTTTAAATATAGTTTTTCACACTTTTATATGATATTTTGAAAAAATAACCTTCATAATTTTATTTTTGACAATAAAATTTACTTTTTATTAAATTTTGGTATTTCTCTAATCAGTTTAATATTTTAATTAATAGTAAAAACACTTCATTTTAGTTCAATGATAATTATAATCTAATTTATTTATATTGTTAGATTATCCTTTTCAATGGATTTTCGGTATAAATAGATGAATTTTTTTTCATTTAATCTAAATTATTTTATATGATTCTTTTTTTAAATTGAAATCAGATATAATAACCATGTCAACTTTTAATTTTTTAATAAAAAAATGTGTTTTATCATTCTGTCAATGGGATTAGTTTTTAATTAAATTCATTTAATTATGTGTTTTTAATTAAAAAAAAATAGATTCCATATATGGAATCAGAAGTTCCAAATTATGTAAATTGCCCACTTTTATTTTTTTACAATATGAATAGTAAATTTAGTAATTATTTTTGATACCACGATTAAGGTTAAATCATTAAATTAAAGGATAAAATAATATTATAAATATTATAAAACTAACCTAAAACATGTTATAATCTTATTGGATGAGTTATTTTCGACCGATAAAATACTTGGGCCAAATTTTTGGCCTTTATGATCTTATTGAATGTGATAATGTCACATATAAGATTTTATTTAAAGTAAAGACAAATATTTCATAATCATGCCTCTCATAACTATAACAATTTTAACATAGGGAAATATATGTTATATATTTGAATATAAATAGTCAAATTAAATATAAAAATATTACCTACATCAGGGTGATTTTTTTTATAATTCTGAGGAAATATATAATTATACAAAATAATGAAATACAAATGATATAGTAATATGTTTCTTAAATAAAGAAACAAATAAATGATGTTAATAATATTAAAGAATATAATATATTAAATATTTGGGGCTATACATGAATTTTATCGATGACATTGACTTGTCATAAATATTTTAATATATTTTTTAAAATAACTATGTTGTTATCAATTTTAAAAAATGTAAAGTAACGAATAGTCTCAAATATGACAATATTCATAACATAAAATATCAAATATCAAATTAAATGATATAAAATTTCTAAATATACATGTCATGACAAAATATTTCTATAAAGAAAAAAAATTATATTAATGATTGGTCATGTAATAACATGTATTTCAATAGGCCCTTGCTCTATGAAAATATAGTGTTTAGGATGTTCTAGGAAATAGTGGTGGATCATTTCAAGAGTTTCCAAATTTCCAATTTTTTCCTCAGGTGCTCATTATGTCGCCATGTCATTGTGTAGGCATTTCAATGCATCGACATGTCCCTGCATCAGCATTGGTGAGTCATGGTCATCAGCATCTATGTGTTTTGGGTGTCAGTGTCGATAGTTCTATGCATCAGTAGGTCAATGAGACACTAGCTTGACGCATCAGTAGGTTGTGGCATCATTAATTTTCTATGTAAGGGGCCCATCATTGGTGGATCCGAATCTTTATGTTGTGTCGATAGCCCAAACAGCATTGACTCAATTCTATTTTTTTCCTAGTTTTTTGAAATTTCTCCCCTATTACGTGTTCATCCTTGTGAAATTGTATTTTATTAACTCATAGTTATGTGCTTGAATGTATCAACCATTTCTGAAAGGGGGATTTTTAATTCCACATATCTCAAAACATATCACTATCCTTGTAACCACAAATCTAGGTGGTCAAACCATGATCCAATTTTTATGTACATTGAAATTGTCTCCCTGATTAACAAAATCTATCACTTTCATAATAAAAAATCAATTCTTTCCATCTTTTATTTAATTTAACATGGGGCACCTAGATCCTTCCTCCTCAGACGAGTCATGTACCTATGTTAGAGCTCTCTCGCTCTTCTTTTTTGTTGATCTTTCCAGTGACTCACATGATCTCCTATTCTTGGCGCACAAAGGTCCGTTAATCCTTTGATCATCCAAGTAGGTATTTCTATTTCTCCTTTTTAATTTTGTAACATGCATGGTGGGTATACTAATTAACCATTATGAGGAACAATTAAGAACCTTATTAAGAAACAAAAAATATATAATAATTTTATTTGATTAAAATATAACATGGGAAAATAATATAACATGAAAAGAGTAATTTTACATTGATATACTTCTTAATTTGTAATCATGGATTCAATTATGGTGTTTGTGGTTATATTCCTTATGAAAATCATGCCTTTTGGAGGTTTTTTTTGCGCAAGTGATGCTATATTCTGTAGGGATTTATTATCAATGACTGAAACATTAAATTTTCTTAATCACATATAGTTAGTCCAATAAATGAATGCCTTAGGATCAAACCAATTCTACGGTCACTCCAATTATAATCTAATAGAATTAAATAACCTCTACTGTTTAAAATCTGATTGTATATTCATCCTATGGATAGGTGTTGTTGAGTTCAATGTTCTGTTGAGTTTGTAACATTGTATGAGTTAGTAGGTTATGTTTTTGGGACGATGATTTTGGGTACATGTATGGACATGGTAGTTTTTTTTTGAGAAGGGAGTGGCATTTGTGTGTATAGGGATGTGGTTAAAATGATATTACAATGGGTGTTGTGTGTAGGGTACATGAGAGGTGTGATATAATATCAGTATGGGAGATTGATTGAATGTGGAATAGATAATATTTTAGGTTTCTGAATTTCCTTTTTTTATGTAGTGGTGGTGAACTGATATTGAGTTTTGAGACTGCAGTGGGGTTTTGGAATCATTTCGTAGTGGGTGTGTATTGGGGAGTTATTCGTGTTGTGGGACTGCAGGGCATGTTTTTCATATTGTTTTATGTGGTCATGGATGGTAGTTTCCTAGTAGTTGTAGAATAATTAATGTTAATACCTATATAAACATGTTTAAATTAGTCAAAAAATAAGTGTTGGTATTATTCCATTATTGTGGCTATTATATGGTTTTGAATATATGTGTAGTATGAATATTGTTTTGTATGAGTTGGTTGTTGATCAGAAACCCATTGGTTGGGTTGAGTGTCTATTTACCTATATATATATATTTAAATTTTATTTCAATGTAATTTCTATATGCACCTACACTTGTTGATCACTATGTGCTGAAAACATCCATTTCATGGGGGAGGGTGTCTTTCCGATTGATTGGTGGGAGGATGGATGATTGGTTACTGATTTTCTTCCTCACATCGTCTTCCTGATCATTCCAGTTTGGAATATCTGGGAATTTTATAATGTTGTTCAGCATATGATAATCCTAGATTATTCGGGAAATTGTTTTTCTGGATGAGGGTCGTAGGTTTTTGTAGTCATGGTGTGTTTTTCCAAAGTGTCCTCGGGATGAGGTTTAGATGTCTTCAGGAAAGAGGTCTGTTTATTGTGTCTTAATTTTCTTTGATCATGATTGTGTGTGGTTTGGGGCCCAGGTGTTTGAAGGAGGATAGTTTTAGTGGGACTGCTTATGGGAATAGTGGTATCGTTAGGACGTTAGCCAATAGGGAAAAAAAGTCAACCAGTGGAAAAGTGGGGCTGGGTACCTAAATATTGATGTGCATCTACTCTTCCATTAATTGAATTATGTTATATGGTGTCTATACGTTAGTGTGTCTATGACGATTAGTATTATTTGCATGGTGCTTGAGGTTAGATGATTTTCTCATAGAGTCATTACTATGTTCCTTCATTTGTGCAGGGGTGGCTTTAGTTTTTTCTACTAGGTATACTTTTATACTCACCCAACATATATAAAACTATTTTCAGGTTTCCAATAGGAAATTGAGGACCATGCGGGACTTTACTAGCTCAAGAATCAAGATTTGTTATCGTTGCTACATAGAATCATTTCGTTTTCTCTTTTACTTTGGTGTTTTCATTTTACCTTGTATCAATTTCACTTTTGAACATGCATGGGGGAATGAATTTTTTCATGACTTTTATATTTAATACATATATTTTTTGGGTAATTACCATCTTATATCTCAATAATGTTTTATAAAAATGGTTATGACTTCAATATTTCATGAGATTTTATACCCTTGTCTCTTGTTTCCCCTCCGAGACATATTTATTGTGGGTCTTGGGGGGACATTATATCTCTTTCTACTCAAAGAAGGAAGAGATGGGCAGTGTGTTATTCCTTCCCTCATCTTGGATAAGGTCGGTTGTGCCAAAATGGTTTTAGAGGGAGGTTGAGATATAAGATAGAGTTTAGAGATAAAAACATTGAATATACCTTTGGATGGTAGTTAAATTGTTTCAGTCAACCAAGGTGCATGAGATAGGCCAAGGAGGATCAGATTGGACCTGGGATATTAGGACCCCCTTGTGGTCAATGCAAGGACTATTGAACTACTGAACAACCAATGTGAGGCTATTCCTATTTGAGTGTATATGTTAGGGGATATTTAAATGCATCATAATTACTTGTGTTCTTGTGTGTGTTTTGTGTTTTGGGAATTTAAAATAAATAAAGTGTTAAAAAATTAAAAAAATAAATTTTCCACACTACTCAGGCATTGTTATTAGTTATTTATTTTCATAAATGGAACTCAAAAATCGCCGCCATGTTATATGAGTGGATGAGGCCTGATTGGTTGGATTTTTTGATCAATATAGCACCGATCGAGAAGAAGAGGATGACAAGTGGAAGAAGAAGCTTCATGCCTTCCAGATATATACTTCGGAAAAGTATAAGGGCATCGTTTCACCCATGGAGAGAGATATTTGTCTCGAGAAGATGATGATTACATTTAGCTTGATCCAAGCTTCAAAAGAGTACTATGTTTATCTAGATGTGAAAGAAGTACATGGATAAGTGTTTCAGTGGTGGACGCTTTACCTTGGAGAGAGGAAAGAAACTGATATTTCGTGGGATAACTGTGAGAGGGAGTTTTGGGCATAATTTCATTCTTCCACGAGGAATGTTGAAAAGTGTCATGATCTACTCTCCCTCCAGTGGTAATTTTTTCAGTAAGATAATTGAGTATAATGTTCAATGAACTCATGCGCTCCACATCATATCTCTTCCCGAACAAGGAGTCCTGAGCAAGATGCATAGAGGATGCAATAAAACATTTTCATCAGTATGGTGTTACTCCATTCACACTAGTAATCTACCTAGAAGTTCACAAGAAGGTTCAAGTAGTGGAAGGGATGCACCCACTGGGAGGATATTTTTGAGAGGGTAACCAACCGAGTTCGTCAAAGGGGAAGGTCGTAAGTTATAGGTCTGTGGTTTCATGGCCTTCTAGGTTTCGTTCAATGGGGAGTATACCCCAATAGTTATTGTTTCAATCTCTAGGTCAGTTCCCATTAATCATAGTTCCTGGACCGAGGTGTTTTATCTGTGGATTTCATGGACATATTCAGAATCAGTTACCATTTTGAGAATTGTATAGTGGGTGTTGGAAGTCCCACCACCAAAATCATTAGTAGCAGTTGTATGATGGGCCCTTCCAACTGCAGGGGAGCGATCTCCCAATCCACCTAGTGGAGATGATGCAAGGGGAGGACAACCCCAGGTTTCTCATCAAGGACTTCGACCAGGTCATATTCAGAGAGGCGGTCGACAATAGATAGTTAGAGGAGCTAGGAACATGTATTTTCATGCCACATAGGTAGTAGTTATAGCAGGGTCTGAAATTTTTCATGGTATGATCAACCTTTTTAGTACTCTTTCCCATACTTTTTTTGATTTAGGATCCTCACACACCTTCTTTTCACCCCATCTAGACCATTCGTTGGTACTAGATGTTTGATGAATACCCATGCCATTGGTGTTGAGTACGCCAGTGGGAGGTCAAACTACCTGTTTGATGTTTCTCGAGGATGTAGATAGATGACGGGGATGAATAAATCCATTGGAGATATTCTTCTTCTATGAATACATCCATATGAGGCCATCCTATGCATTAAATATTTTTTTCTATGCATTCTGTTATCGAATGTTTCTGGAAGAGAGTTGTGTTATCAAATAAAGGCAGTCAATTTGTAGTTTTAATTTGTGAGGGGTGTTTTCATGACGACATTCGATATGTGGAGCCTCTTATTTCCTTGTTAGTCGAGATTTCAGTGGGATCAGCAGACACATAGATGGTCAACATTCTGGGAGTTTCAAGTGAATTCCCAGATGTCTTCTTCGAAAAGGATATGGAATTACCACTTCAATGTGATGTTGAGTTCAGGATATACATTTAACCCGGTTCATATTCGATTTTGTTATATCCCTATCGAAAAGATCCTTTTGAGTTACTGGATTTTAGGATTCATGTTGATGACCTGATGTAGAAGGGTTTTATCTGGACAAGTGTGTCATTATAGGGAGAACTAATCATCTTCACAAAGAAGGTAGATGATGACCTATGGCTATGCATAGACTATTAGTGACTGAATCAGCTGACAGTCAAGAACCATTATCCCAGGTTGTGGATGGATGGTTATTTCAAATAGTTAACGGTGGATGGTTGGCTCTCTAAGTGTGACATGTGGTCTTGATATCACGAGATGAGGGTAATGTTGGGAGACATCCCAAAGACTGCTTTGAGGTACAGGAATGGTCAGTTCGTGTTCGTGGTCATGCCAGTTTGTTTTATGATTTACCCAATCGTGTTCATGGTACTCATCAAATTTTTTTTATGTGAGTACCTTGAATGGTTCATTGTCATGTTCATTTAAGACATCTCGATCAACTAATGGTCAAATTTGGAGCATGCTGTGAATCTGATGACACTCTGGGTGGTCCTTTGATAATGAAAGCTCTATCAAAATTTGTCCAAAAGCATGTTTTGGATGCAAGAGGTGCACTTATCGGACACATAGTGTATCAACAAGGGATTGAAATGGACCCATAAAAGTTTGAAGAAGTGGTTTATAGGGAAGCATCCAATAACATGGAAGAGGTTTATTATTTCATGGGTCTGGAAGGCAATAACAAAAGGTTCATATCAAACATATCTACTGTATTAGCTCCATTAAAATATTTTACCTGAAAAGACCAGGGTTTCTTGTGGAGTGAGTATTATTGGGAAGCTTCCAACTCTTTGATGTGGAGGCTGATTAGGGCCCTAGTGCTTCGGTTTCTAGAGGATTGAGTAATGTTTGATGTGTTTAGTGTTGCTTCCAACCTGGAATTTGGATGTGTACTAATTTAATAAGGAGTATTAACATCTTATGGGTATTGAATGTTACATCCTCACAAAGGTAATTATCCCACCCACAATCTAGAGATTGCAGAGGTCGTTTTCATGTTGAAGTTGTGTTGGCATTATATAATCAGGGAGTGCTTCATGGTCTTCAAACATCACAAGATCTTGTGGTATATCTTTTCCCAAAAAATATCTAAACATGTGAAAAAAAAATTGTATGGTGTTTCTCCAAGATTTCGAATCCATGTTATCCTAATCCCACAGAAGTGTGGAACGTGGTGGTCGATTCCTTGAGCAGGATGTAAAAAAAGTGGCAGTTTGAGAATCTACGGAATCTTGGAAGGCAAGGGAGGAGTTTATCACTTTGTGCCAGGATGGTGTGGAGGATAGTGGCATAGGCTCTCTCTTATAAATCATAGTACAGTCTTCCATGGAACGACAAGTAGAGGAGTCTCAGGGGGGAGACTCAGAGGATGATGTATTGTGTGAATGTGTAGTCTGGGGTGATGCATTAAAAGGATAGTCAGAGGATATCCAAAATCATAGGTTTTTTTGTCGGAAGCTGTTTGTATTAGTGGAAACTCATGATGGAGTTCTCTTTTAGATACATAGCTCACCCCTAGTTGTGCATCTTGGAGTTTCTATAAGGTATCAAGTGTTGAGGGAATACTTTTGGTGGCCTGTGGTGAAGCAGGTAGTGGATGTTTTTGTGTCCAGATGACTAGTGTGTCTACAAGAAAAGGTTGAGCACCATGTTATTGGTGGTAATTTTAATCCCTTAGAAATTCCCTAGTGGAAGTGGGTTTAAATCTCAACAGATTTTGTCACAAGTTTACCCATAAATCAGTAAAGATGTAATTCTATTTGTGTAGTTGGGGATCAATTGACAAGATCATATCACATCCATGAAATAAATGATTCAAGAACATTGGATGCCTTGGAAAAGAGGTATGTGTAGAGTTAATGTGTCTACATTGAGTTCCAAAAACTATCATCTTTTATTAAGATTCATAGTTTAACTCACATGCCTAGAAGGGATTGTATCATGGTTTTGGAACCTTGATACACCATAGCACTGCTTTCCAACCTCAAGTAGATCTGAAACATAGAGGACCATCTAGATGTTGGAGGACATAATGCGGGGATCTGTCTTAAAATCTGAAGAATATTGGGTATTAATCATACCTATGGTGGATTTTTCTTACTATAATATCTACATTCTACCATTGGCATTGCAACATTCAATGCCATGTACATAAGGCTGTTTCATTCACTAGTATGCTAGACAGAGGTAGTGGAAGCCTCCCTTTTTAGAGCAGAGGTAGTACAGAGCACAATAGAGAAGGTTTAGCTTGTGCGTGAGAGGATCAAGGTGGTTCAGGACTTGCAGAAGTCATATGCCGATCATAGGAGCATTATATTAGAGTTCAAGGATGGGGACCACATGTTATTAAATCTTTCTACCATGTTAATTGGACCTTTATAAGTGTTGGGACATGTTGCTGAGGTGTCATATCATCTTGTGCTTTCACCACAGAAATACAATTTCCACGACATATTCATGTCTCTCAGCTCCGTTGGTATCTACACAATGACTACCACAACATTGACTGGGGATATTTGGATATCAAGGATGAAACAATGTTCATGGAGTGACATACATTAATTGAGGATCATGGAGAGATAGTCTTGTGTGGATGGAATATCTCCTCAGTTCGTGTAATCTGGAGGGATGGATTCATTGAAGAGAGTACATGGGAACAAGACTAACAAATACTTGCATATTACTCATAGATGTTCTATATTTTTTCCATGTTTTTACTTTGTGCCTTGCATATGATGAAATGTTTGACCCTGTTTGTTGAATGATATGTTGATTTCCTGGTACTATTATTTAGTATGAAAATTCTTAACTTTGGGAAGGGGAGAACCTTATCACTAGTCAAGATGCATTAATTTTGATGCTATTAATCCTATGAGAGTGTGTCACTTCCATCCAAAGCGGATAATATCTTGACATGGAGGAAGTAGCTTTCTAATCTCTATGTCTGAACACCATGACCATGGTGTATTAGTGGTTATATGGGGCTCTGTTTGGACTTAGTATTGTATAGTTATCCAAGGGATATATGATAAAGTGGTGTTCTAGGATGACGAGGTTTTCACTCCAGCCTTAGAAAAACAGAAGGTGTCTTACTCTTGAGAGGAATCTTAAGGTATGGTTGTTTAAACCTCCTTCACATCTGGGATAGTTTTTAAATTATAAGGGATGAGAATATTTTGAGAGGTATCTAATATAATAACTCAAACTTCTCCATGCCCTTAATTTGATAAAATCAAGTGTTTTGGGTGTTATAAGAAGCAATGGTGACTCATTGAACAAGATTTATAAAATTCATGTTTTGGTGTCATCATGTTAGTACATCATAATGTTAGTGTGTTAGCATTTCAGTGCATCTACATGTTAGTGTATCAACATTGATCAGTTGAGGGCATCAACATAGGTTAGTTGAGGGTGCCAACAATGACAGGTCGAGGAAATTTTAGGTCTAGGAATATGTAAGTCAAAGTATCGGTATGTCGATTCATCGACAAGTAATTTCATCTATGGATCAGCGTCAGTGGCTCTACATCGACAGGTCATGTCGGTAGCTCGCCCATCAGTGACTCATTTCATGTTTTTCCAATTTATCGCATGTTACGTGTTTACACCCAAGAAATTGTAACTTATTAACACACAATAATATAATGGTATATCTCCACCATTTTCGAAAGGGGGTTATTAAATTCCCCACATGTCGTAACATATCACTATGCTTGTAACCATAGAGTTGTGTGGTCAAACAATGGTCCAATATTCAAGTACTTTGAAATTTTCTCCAGTATTTTTAGGATCATTCCCTTTTTGTAAACTATGATATATTCATTAATTCTTCCTTTTCATTACATGTAGTGTGCATTGAGAATTCCTCCTCAGAAAAGTCGTGTGCCTATTCTAGAGCTCTCATGCTCATCATTCTTGAAGATCATTCTTGAATCTCACATGATCCCCTATTCATGGTGTAAGGATGAATTTCAATCCTTTGAACATCGATGTAGAGATATATTTTTCTTCTCAGTAATTGTGAATTATGTGGGTCAGTATTTTGATGAACCATTATGAGGAATGGTTGAGAACCTTCATAAAAACAAGAATTAGATAAGAATTAGATATGATAAAAGATAACACAAGTAAATTATATTACATGATGAGATTGGTTTTAGGTTTTTCACGTGCATTATTGGTTTTATTTTATTCTATTATGGTTGTCATGGCTTTATTCATTCTGAAAATTAAGGCTGTTGGAAGTATTTGTTCCCCAAAAGTGATGTTCTATTTTGTCAAGATGGTTATAAAATAACTGCAACTTTAAACCTTCCTAATCACTTATAAATGGTCAAATTATGGAAATCCTTAAGATCAAACATATTCTATGACCACTCCAGTTATAATCTATTGGAATTAATGAACCTCTGCTGCTTAAAATTTGAATCTTTATACATAATGCATATAGGTGTGGTTAAATGTTGTTTTCTATTTAGTTTGAAAACATATATGAGGTATGCAGTTATACAGTTGGTAGCATGGTAATGGGTACAAGTTTGGACATGGGAGAAGGTTTTTTTAGAAGAGAGTTGAATTTGTGTGTAGTGAGGCTATGGTTAAAATGATAGTTGCAATGGGGTTTGCGTGTAGGATACATGAGAGGTGTGATGGAATCATAGTCTAGGAGATTGATTGATTATGGAATGGATGAATTTTTAAGTGTTTGAAAATCCCTTTCATGTGTTGTGGTATCAATGCGACATCGATAAGAGGGGTTTTCATGTGGTTGTGAAATCATTATGTTGTGGGACTACAGAGGGGGATTGTTCGTTCACTGGGGCTGTAGGTCTGGTTCTTCTCTATGTTTTGATGTGGTCATGGTTGTTAAATTTTCGATAGTACTAGAATAAATAATGTAAATCCATAAATAGAAACATTTAAATTGGTTGAATTAAAAATGGGAGTTGGGTTTTTTTCTTTGATTATTTCTATTTTTTGGTTATACATATAGGGGTTGTAGTAATGTATTTCTGTATGTGGGGGTTGTTGATAAATAATCCATAGGTTGGGTTGAGTTTCTTCTTATATATATATATATATATATATATATATATATATTAGTTCATTTTTATTTCAATACAAAACATACCCTTGTTGAGAACTATTTTTCAATCACCTACATTTCATGGGGGCAGGTGCCTTTCCCAACATCCTGGTGGGAGGATAGATGGCTGGTTATTGACAATACTCTTTGCAACCTCTTCCAGATCATACAACTTGGTAATATCTTGGTAGGATGCAATGGATTAAAGCTTACAATAATCCAATATTCATCGGGAATGGGTTGGTTTTGGATAAGGGTCCTAGGTGTTTTTAGGATATTTTTGTTTTTACCATTTGTCGTCGGGATAATGCCTATGTGTCTTCGGGTGAGAGGTGATGTTTTTGTCACTTAGGTTTTTCCGAGATGGATTTTGTCTTTTTTAGGGCCCATGTTTGTATGGGATGTTGTGCCACAGGGACTACGTATGAGAAGAGTGGTAGCATCCTGATGTTAGCGTTTATGGACAATAAATCAGCAAGTGGGAAAGTGGTGTGGGGTATCCAAATATCGATGTCTATATACTCTTGCATTACATGAATTGAATTATTTGGTGAGTGTTCCTTGCTAAGGATGGGTTGTTTAGTATTCCATGGTAATTTATTGAGGATATACTATTTCTCACATGGTTATTAGAATGTTCCATCCCCTGTGTATGTGTGGATTTAGCTTTTCCTATCGGGTATACCTGTATACTCACCATATACATATAAAACAATTTTCAGGTTTCCAGGAGGACATTTAGGACCATGATGAACATTAATAGATTGGGCATCATGATTTATTTCCATTGCTTCACAAAATCTTTTCTTTTGGTACTTATCCCTGGAGTTTTCATTGTACCCTATATCTGATTCACTATTGAACAAGCATGTGGGACTGAATTTAGGATATACTTTTACTTTTAGTACTTGGAGTTTTTTGGTATATAACATATTATCTCTTGATAATGTTTTATAATAATGGAAATGCACTCCATATTTCAAGAGATTCTATACCCTTGGTTATAGTCGCCACTCGAGGGCATATTGAAGGCGTGACTCAAGGTTAATTGTCTCTAATACTACATAAATAAGGAAGGGTACATAATCTTACTGTTACTTCCCTCATCTTAGAGATGGATAGTTGGTACATGTCATATGGGATTTTTTTTTTTAAATTTCTAGGGTGTCCCTCTCCTCCCCTATATAAGTACAACCATTTCTGTATATTAATAACACATCCAAAACATTTGGATCATCTAGGATCTTCCTTGAACCCTTAATGAAATCCCTCCCCAAATTCATGAAGCATTAGTTTACCCATTATAACCTTAGTAGATGTGTTAAGTTGTTACTAATGGTTCACATCTAAAGGAAAGGCAATGTTTTTATTTTATTGTTCTTATTTTATTTCTTTTTCCACACACATGAAATCATCTTATTCTAAGATCATGTAATAACACAAATATTTTAAATATAGTGAGATATTATTTTGTTGATTTCATTAGGTAAATCTACCTCTACATCCATTGAAGTGGAAAAATAATTAATTGTTGTGAGAACGTGTTAACTATCACCTCCACGAACTGATCTAATTCCTTTTCCATAATAGTCTCACATTACTTGTTATAATAATTGAATTATTTTTCAAATGTGATATTTATTACATATTAATAATTATAATATAAAAACATATTAAATTCATTATAACATTCCATGTGCATAAAATGATAAAATCGTTCATGCATACATGTGAACTATCACATCTATGAAGTGATGCGACTCATTTATAGTTAATACATAACTTCTATGATATATTTAATTATATTTAAATATTTAATATTATATTAATTATTTTATTATCAATTACTAAAGGTAATATAAAATTTAATTTTTTTCCATAATGATCAATTAAAAATGGAAAACATTACACTTGTGTATGTACGACCTGCCTTCTCCATGATTATAAAATTGTTAATTTTATCATAAAAATACTCAATGGATAGATTTTAATGTATAATTGATCTATAAAATAAAAATAATGACATGAATTTTAGTCTAGAGATGATGGACTTATGACAACATGGACTAGTCACATCAAACCATGTTCATTTCTAATTGAAGTATAGAATATCATCAAAATGTTTGACCTGAACATGAAACATTATTTAATTGTTTTAACATTATAAATAAGTGAAATTATAGAAATAATAGAAATTAAAATTCATAGAAAGAAATAATATGTTAACCGATGTTTGTTAATCTAGATGAGAAAGGAATAGGTTTGATGAATCAAATAGAAGACGTGGGACATTATCTTATATCACCATTCATTGATGGATATTTTGATTTAATATTACACCTTATTTTATAAATTTTATAATCAAACCCGAATATTTTTATATGAATCATTTTATTATATTTAAAAATGACAAAAAGATTGTTTTACAACATATACAGCGACAACGACACCATCATCACCACAACCATTATTTGATATTCGTCTTTCACTATAATTATTAATGTTTTTAAAAGTAAAAGAAATTAATTATTTTTATTTTGGGTATTTTGGTTCTGAAAATGATTTTGAAATCATATTTACTCTTTTAATATATTTAAATCATTTTTTATGATTTCAAATGAATCATTAAGATATAAATGTTGATAGTTGAAATCTTGTATATGTTATTATTATATAATGATAGTTGAAAATTTGATAGGTGGTCTTGTTATAATCAAGAGATAGGTGGTTACGTGATAAACCAAAGAGATGAGGTTCCATGATAAACAAAGGAAGAGTGGTTGCATTAAAACCTCAAATTATTTGGGTATCAATGTCCACCATATGGTTATTCCAATTAGTGATATGTGTAGAAGACTATTGCTTGGTTATCCCATTTTAGTTTGATTATTTCTCAATATACCCGTATTTGTTATATTTTATTTCTATGGGTTTTATGGTAATCTGTGGATCAAATAAATGGTAATAAATAATCATATAGTTATTGAAGAGTATTCATTTCTTCATAAAATGGAAAATTATTACTTTATAATAAATTATGAACGGTTTACATATTTTCACAAATAGAATGGTTTTCCTTCACTATGTATCCTTTAATAGTATTTTTGTTCTCAGACAATGTTTTTAAATTTTTTCAATAGGATTTATGGGAGAATAAAATCTATGATGTAATATAGTCAGATTGTGATGATTAAACATAAAACTAAGTCATGTTTCTTTTTAATTTTTTATGAAAGAAATTGATATTGTTGGATGTTCCCACATTGTATTTACAAGTTTTTCTTTTACACTATTTATGGAATAAATCTCTAAAATCTAATCCTAAAATGATCTTCATCATGAATTCTTGACGAAACTCAAGATTATGCCCCATTTTAGGTTGTATAATTATAGTATCTCTCCCTACCAATATTATATAAAAACAATTATTAATTGGAATCAGGGTCAATATAATGTATTTTACTTCCATCATTTGATCAAATTTATCATCACACAGATAGTCAATTATATTTTGTATCAAAATATATTGCATGACTTCAATTCCCTGGATGATGATTTGAAATTTATAAATTGAAATCCAATCCACTCCTAATTTAACATAAAATTCAATTAGTGGGATAATGAAAATATTTAATGGAATCAAAATCCCAAAAGAACATCAAGAAGGTAATAATCATTGAAATGAGATGTGGTCATCATACCACAATGTTTTTTCATATAAAATTAAAAAGAAATTTATTGGGGAATCATTTCAATAAATTTAAAAAAATAATCACACAAATATGATTTGATAAAAACAATGTAAAGTAACATATAAATACTTTTAGAGTTGGTGGTATTTTGACTATTCACTAAGTCATTATAATACCCCTCGCTAGAAATAGATATCACTGGTGATTTAACTCTTTCATTGAACATAAATGGTTACTAGTAATTATTATTTTAGTTCTCCTCAAATTATTGAATTATTTAACAAAATGGGAAAAATAATTTCATTTGATTCCCTAATTGTGGGTGGTTAATTCTATTTTTCTATTTAATTAATCTTATAATATAGTGGTCCATTAACATCTCAATTGAAACATAGTTTCTTGATTGATTTATTTTCCACAAAAACAATTAAGAATATCCTTATAAATATTTCCATTGAATTACTTTTAAAACATATTGGGGAAGGGAAATATCATCTTATTATGAGTGATTTTTATATTTAAAATGGAATTTAATATTTATTTTATTATTAAATCCTGGAGATAGATATGTAACTACAATATAAATTTCAATATAGATAGTGTATTTTATTTTTTTTTCATTGATATTGATGTATCATAATGACAGAACCATTCCAAAAATAAATTTTAATGCACTGGTGAATTGAACATCATTACATATAATATGGATGATAACTCTAGAATCATACATTGAATGTATTTTTGTATTTTCCTAATGATCATTAATATGTTCATTATCCTTCTATAATAGATCATGTAATTACTTCTTCATTATTTATGATGATTATGAGTAGTGTACTTATAAAAAAATATCTTAAACTCCTCCAACTCCATAAATTCATTTTACACATATTTCCGCATCCTCTTTATATGATTCAACCAATTATGCACTTCCCATTCCAAATTATTTATAGTTAAGGGGTCTATTTCATGGATAAAGCACCATATAATGGAAAATATCATATAAATTTTTCTAATCCACTTGATCACAAATTTATGAGTCCAAAAAATCATTAATGGATAGTTAGTTATGACTCATTATGAATTGAAATATTTCTTTTCACTCTTTTTTATAATTTATATGGTCTTCATGGTTAATTTTTTTAGATATGTTTTAGTACCAAGAAATGATATTTTCATTCCATCTTAAATAAATGTTGGTTTCATTGGTGGAAAATGATTTTACTGTCAATCAAATTATGAATTTGCAAGATTATTTTATGTTCCAGTAAGAGAATAAAAAGAGAATTATTATTTTTAGAATCAATAATCATATTCTAAGCATATATAATAAATAGGAATTTTTTATTGGATTTCTAAATTTTAAAATCGTTTTTTAAATTTACTATACCTTATGTCTATCTAAGGATATCTATGATAATTAACAAAACATTTATAAATTATCTTATACATGGTCATATACCCATGAATCTAACTAATGTTTTATGATCATCATTTCCTACTATGACTAATCTAGGATAAAAAAACTAGTTTAACATACTATAATTTTAATGCATAACTATTACATCAATTCATATGAATATTGGATTCCAAAAAAACTATCCATGCAATATTATAATAGATCTATATACTTTGGAAGCATTAATACATAAAAAATTGGTTCATAATAGATCAATATGATCTCCAAATGTTTTCGATGTAACTAGAGAACTTTATAAAAATATTATACATAATACCATTATTCCAAAACATTAGAAATTAAAATAAGAAAGGGTAATTTCATATTCTTAATAAGGGTAAACAATAGAAAAATCAATGAACATTAGATAGTAACAAAATCAAAAGGGTATAATAACATGATTATAAAATTTCAAAATTGTTCATTGTGTATAGTGAATTAAAATATTCTGTAATAGAATAAAAAAATTTTGTTCATAAGAGATTAATGTATTAGAAAACATGGTTCATAAGTCATGAGAGTGAAACATTGTCATAATGCATAATATCATGGGGTATACCAAAACGAATAATATATTTTCCTTATCATCCATTGATTACATTAATTACATTAATAGTCGAATGAGTTCACTCAATAAATAGGATTAGTAGTCCAGGTTCACACTGAATACTATTATAGATGAAAGAGTCATATACATTATTGGATTCAATACACATCTTTATCTCATTTAAATTAAGAGATATCCATAATTTCGTTATTTATTAGTCCACTATATAATTATATAACCACTAAATACATAATAAAACACGTACATTTTTTGGAAAAATATAAAAAATGATCCATTATATTAGTATGTAAAAAAAGAAATCGATTCCATAAACAATTCATGTTAACAAAACCGTTGTAAACAAAATGGTTTCAATATAAATATCATCCTTTTAGAAATAAATGACTGATATAAAAGGAATTAGTTTATAAAAACATTTTATATTCATCATAAACCATATTAAGAAAAAATAAGGATAGTATATTTGGATCATATCATCAATTAATGTTATGAATGATCAAAGGATATCATCTTATATAGAAATATTATATTAAAATTACAAAGGAAATTACATGATGAAAATTTAATCTATTCCTTGAAATCAACTATCTAAAAAATAAATATATAAATTAAATTAAATAAACACTTTTCTTCAAAATAAAATAAAAAACATATAAATTATTCGTCATTTTTATAATAACCAATAATGGTACGATGTTATGTTCATGCCATATAATTTAAAATAAAATGTTTCTTCCATATATTTGTAATGTGTTAGAATGGACATCATTTTTAGAATGAGTAAAATATTAAAATAATTTTATTTTCATAAAATTTGAAAAAAAACATGATTTTAAGTTATCTTATGATAATATTTAAAACAATATTTAATTTTATTTGGAAAACATGGACATCGAAGATTAATTATTTTTAGCCGAAGATAGAAATAAAGACATTATTCCATAAAAATATTATTTTGGTCTCTGAACTACATAAATATAGTAAAATGAAAGCACATATGATATCTATAAATGATGATATTACACGATACTATTTTGGGTTTATTGATATGTATATCCTAGTATTTCATTAAAAAAACATGATAAAAAATTATACATATAAACAATGATATTATAACATAAATCCATTAAAACATTGTTAATATTTCAATCATATATCCCATTAAATAACAAATTAAAATTAAAATTTTAGTATCATTAAAGGAGTATAATAATGAAATAAAATTTTGATGGGACAAATAGACATATCATAATATTATATTGTGTCAGGAAACAATAGATGACTGAGGAAGACAATTTGAGATTATAAACCATTTCAACATTGTCAACATTCATTAATATAACTCTATACTTTAGTATAATTAATATAAATTTATTATAAATAAATCATAAAATCATTTTCATACTTATAATGACATATATAATCACATTCTAACATTTTGACAACCACATATCAATAAATATTTATTTAAAATCACATCTTCTGTATAAAAACTATTTCGTTTATCATGAGAAATTCATTTAAATATTTCTGGTTCTCTTACATTAATCACGACAACATTATCAATATAATCATGTTGCTATAAATATGTTATCATCTTATTTCCATGTGATCGTTGATATTTCAATTTTATTAAATCGATGTATTCAAAACCATGAATAAATTTTATAAATTCAATACCTGTAATTGGATTAAATTAATTTTTTTAAAATAATATGACATTACCCAAAGAATAATTTTTTCTAGTAAATATATTTATTAGTTAGAATTTGTTTTTCATATGCTATATTTAGTTTAAAAAAATGAGTTCTAGAAAACTAATTAAAAATATTAAATATTCATTTAATTAATATAATTCACCAATTGTTATTATTTTATTATAATAAGATGTAAATACATTTTTTTGAAGGAAAACAATTAGATAAATTTTATTTTATATAAAAATTAATTATTTTTAATATATATAATAAAATGATAATCTAAAAGTTTATTTTATATATATGAAAAAAATTATTTATTATAAATTTTATTATCTAATTCATACTAGAAAAATAAATAGCTAGTTTATAATTGAATATAATTTTACATTTCATTTATACTTGAATTTGTGTATATCAAAATTGAAAAAATAATTTTTTGAGGATGAATATTTCATAGAATATCAATGAGTTAAATGGAATCCTATATACATCTAGTGTATTATAGGAAATCCCCAAAGCATATTCCAACCCCCATAGTATGATATCGTCTACCATCAGTATCATTGTAAATATTGTGAACTCCATTCTAAAAGATAAATATGTCAAGATATTTCAACACTTTTTTAGAACCATGATTAGTAACTAATAAAGAAAAAACCACAAGTTAAAATAGTAATTAAATCAAAACATATCATTATGAATTATATTAAATATATAAATTAACATGAGATCATATTCATCCATGGAAAAAATTTACTATAATATCCATCTTGGAATAAAATATTAAAAGTGATCTGAAAATCTATACACACACCCATAATAAATAACAATCATGAATGATTATCAATTATTCCAAAAAATAAATGGTAAAATGTAAATATTTGAACGAAAATTTGTAATATTTAGGAAACATCCTACGTTAATTTATTCGACAATAGTGATAATGATAAACCTCTTGGTGTGGTTCAAAAACATGATTGAAAGCCTCAACAATCACAATAGCCTATTTGTAGACCTTACTATCATAGTTGATGACCCATCAATTCATGAGGTCTAAAAAGGGACCTATATAAATTAAAATTTTATTGAAAATAAAAATAAAATATTATATGATTGGAGCCATTATCAAATCATTATATTTTAAAAATTATCATTTTTCCAACGCATTTTATATAAGTCTTCTCTTAAAGAATAATTAAAAAAGGATACTTGATAATATACAACACTTAAAACTAATATGAGAACCTAAGTGGTAGTTATTTTTAATTGTTGTTTAATAATTAAATATTATTGTTAATAGATAATTTCAATATGTTTACTTTATATTTATCATAAATTATACATTTATTCTTTGATATTATTATGTCTTGAAAATTGCATATGAAAAACCATTTAAAATTATACAAAATTATCTTTTAATTATTTCATAAAAATATCCTTTTAATAATATTCATTAATATCATTTTAAATTTTCATTTTTTTTTATAATCACGTACTCTTATATGTTTACATGTTTTGTAATTACATTTTGATTATTCTTATATATTACTCATTGATAATATGGTGTAATTATCATATGAAAATTAATCTGTGTTTTTTATTTTCATATAATTCATCAAAGGATAATTTGGTATAATTATCATCACATAACTCTTTATTTTTATATTTTTTTCATATATAATCACATATACTATGTGTAACTCTCAAAGCTTAAATGATACGCTTCCCTTTGAATAATACAATAGCGTGTGTTGTACGCAACTTCGAGTTCTAACACACCACGACCAATCAAACTAGTCTTTATGAATAGTAATACCCACATTTTGAAACATTATAAATTTTATCTTTCAAAATGGACTTCATTTTGTATTCGGAATATCTAAATTCGCTTAGGGTGAGTTTTTAATATTTTTCTGAAAACATTCAATTTTTGATGAATAGTGAAAAACATTGAGTTATAGTTTAAAACTGAATTGTTATTTAAATAATTATTTATTTTATTTAAGTTTATTTTAGGTCTAAATAGATTCATAATACCCATATATGTTCAATTTAATTCATTAGAGTCAGTTTATATTAATTTTATATATATATAAATTTATTGAACTTTTCACCGTCTTTTACCCACCTCCTAGAAGAATTTTCAAATTCACATAAAATTTAATTTTACCACTTCTGTGAGTGTAATTTCAACATTCGGAGAGACACTATTTATATCAATAAGAAAAATGTGGTTCAATGAGATGAAAATATTTTTTTGTGAATAGTAACTTTTTATATGTATTTACCACGGTGAAAAGTTAATAGGGTAATTAAGGGTAAAATGATATTATTTTTACCCTAAAAATGTCTTAATTCTATTGGATAAGTTTTATTCGGCCAAAAAAACCTTATGAATAAAATATTAACTTCTTTGGTCCACTTGGATTAGATTAGGACACTTATTAATATTCTATTTAAAGAAGAGATAAAAGAGTTAAAATAAACGTTTAATAACTAAAACATCTTTAATAAAGGCTTATAGATAAAAAAATTCAATTATAGAAATTCATTATAAATCATAAAATATTTCTTACATAATGGTATTTTATTTATATTTTTTAGACATTAAATTATTTAATTTACTTATGACAAAATAATGATGCAGTAATTACCTAATTAATAAAATATTAAAATAATTGATATTATAAATGTAAAAATAAATGTAATTTGAGAGTTTTTAAGAATTACACTAATTTTATTGGTTAATATGACATATTAGTGTTGTTTAAATGTATTTAGTTTGAAGTAATAATGTTGTTATGAATTTAGAAAAATAAAAATACTAAATAGTGTCAAAATTGACATAAAAGAGTTTTTAAAATAGATATTATATTATTAAATGATATTCTATTTATAAAAATCTATGGGTTGTCCAAAAGACTTATATAATGATAGGTGTATCATTAATGAACCACTTGTAGTTCTCTTGAAGTATATAGTATGTTTATTAACCATATAATATAAAAATAAAAAGAGACAAGGTAATTGTCAAACTATTTAACTAAGAGTTAAATTTAAATAAAATGGGTAAAATATTTACCCAAACCAATCTAATACATATTGGTTGAGTGTTTTTCAACCCATACCCACATTATCCTTTAAATAATCTATTTTTGAGACATTAGAAACCAAAAATGATTTTATTATAAAATAATATTTCTAGCTTTTCCTAAGGTGCCCCTCACCCCTCTTATAAAAGGGCACTCCCCCTTATTTCTAATTCACAATATCAAATCCATTTTTCTCAGACGAACTCTGCCCAAATACGCTGTAAAAAGTCGTCAATTCATCCTAGAGGCCTTCCTTTAGTCATAAAGACAACCTAAGGAGCTCTTTTGATCAAATCAAAAGGAAAAACCTGAAGAAGAGGCAAATATCTCATCACATCTTTCAAATTCCATTCTTATTCCACTTCCTTTTTCATTGTTGTTTCCATTCCAAAATAATAACTCTAGTATCTTATATATACTGTGATTTTTTTTTAATATGATACAACCAAATTCATTATTCTATCAATCCTTTGAATTACATGTCACCATACATGCGTACATACGGTTCACCGTCTCCACGTCGTGGTGTAATTGTTATTAAATACATTTTTATTTGGATGGGTATAATAATGACGTGTAATTAAGGTAAATAATAAATATAAAATGATAATGATTCTGGATATATTATATAGCATCCAATTGTATATTATTTTAATATTAAAAGAATTATATTGTAGCTCATGCGTACGTATGGATTACCGTCTCCACGAACCTGATTAGATTCATTCCCCATCATATCCATTAAAGAATAATTTTCATTTGATGATTAAAAATAATGTTTAGATACTTGATATCATTATGGATATTTATAAGATACATACCATCCATAGCAAATATGACCTACATAACAAAGAATAAAAAGTAAAACAACTCAGTTAACACCCGAAATGACAATAATATTAAGATATTAATAAAAAGCAATATTAAATGATCATATATGATATCATTTTACTATATATGATTCTTTTATAGTTTAATAACAATTATTTCAACATTATACAGGAGTTTAACCTACCCTCGACAATGGAAAAGTATTAGGTAAGGGTTAATTTCACAATCTCTTTATTATTCGAGGTTGTTTTACGTAAGTGTCTACTGGGACCTCTTTATCATCCAAATCCATGTTTCTTAAAAACGCATTTCAAAGAATTTTTACTATTTACTATATAATTGGTTATTGTCATTTATACCCTTATATTTTTTAAAATAATCTTTCAGTCATTTTCCAAACAAGTTACTTTTTGACCTTTTCGACAAATTTAAGGTAAGAATGCTTTTTTAACTTATACGGAAGGTGCAGCTATTTTCATCCATTATAACCTCAAAAAATATTCCCATACAAGCTTATAAAAATATTTTCAAATTCTATGTTTTCTTTATAATTTTGTGACTCTTAAATGATTTCAAAATAGAGAGAGATATTTTTCTAAAAGAATGGTTTTTATTCCATCTATGTCAATATCCTTTGATGGATTTTATGTTTATTGGAGTTGATTTATTATGATATAAAACATCCATATTGTATTGAAGGTTATGTGATATGTTTGACTATGGATGTTATATTTTTATACCATTCATGATTTATGGTTAAAGTATTGACATTTCATATGTTATTTTTAATACGAATGTTTGTGTTATAATTAAACCTTTTTTATATGAGGAATTTATTGGTCTAAGTAAGTGACGGGTGGAGCCCACTATAGCTCCTTGATGCCTCAGTAGGTCTCATGAGACAACTAGATGTGGAATTGGTTGAGGCCCTTTCTTAATTTGATATGTGGTTTTGGCCGAGGCCTTAATCATTTTTAGACGTCTTAGTGGAGGCCTTGAAAATTTTTTTCAGAATGACCGGCATTATACATTCCCTCATTTTGAAAATAATATTTATAGTTCATGTGGTCATTCGACTAGTAGAACACCGATGATTATGTTTAATTATGGAATTATTTACTCAGCTCATAATCCTACCATAAATTTACTCATGTTTATTTTTGGTAAAGGCATGTGGTTTCAATTATTCACGACGCTTAATATTTATGTTATCTTCTGGTGCATTTCTTACCCTTACTGAGCACTTGAGTTCACCCCTTTCTTATGTTTTATTTTCCCAGGATATGAAGAAGTTAGTTATGAGCGACTTTTAAGCATAATATAAGAGGATTGGATGTTTCTAATGGAACAAATTCGAGTTGTATTTCATTCCAAGTTGTAATGATGAACATATGTATGAATCTTGTTTCAAATAATATTAAACTGATCGGTCATTCGATAAATGATTTCCTTACGATCATGCCAATGTTATGTAGTAATTCACCGACTCTAGGTAATTGGGTTCGGGGTGTTACAGATGGTATCAGAGGAAGTTTAGTACAAACCTTGGAAACTAGATTTAGATAAACTCTGATTAGATCATGTAGCCCTAAGATAAAATTCGAGGATTAGTGTAGAAGAACTTTCTTTAATTTGGGTATTATAGAGATTTTGTGAGTTTTACAAGAAATATGTCCAAGTCTAGATACGAGTAGTTAGAGGAGGCTCTGGCACCGATTAACAAGGGGTAAAACCTGAAAACACTGTTTTGTGCTAGAATAGAATGGGAACAGGTGCACAACAGCAGGCCTTGTTGCAATCTTGGTTACGACACTCCTACGGGATATGCTTAGGATAATTCTCATTTTCATTATGAAGCATTATTAACGGTTTATGGGCATATACAACCTCAAAGAAAACTTTTTTATTATTATGGATTATATCCATAAACAGTTCAATTTATGATAATTGTTTTACATGTATGGATTTATTTATTACGACTCATAAACTAATCTATTGTATGCAATTTTTTAGAAATGGCACCTTGTGGAAGGAATGGAAATCGTATCAATGGATGCAATCCATATAGGGATATGCCTCCTACTCAAGATAATTATAGTGGATCTCATGATGAAACTGAGGCTAATCATCTAATCACCATACTGTGACAACTTACACAGGTTAGGAATAATAACCTTACTCGTATTGAGCACCACGATCTATAACGTGGAAGATCAATGTTATATCGCTTCATGAGGCAACAAACTCTAACATTAAATGGTAGTACAAATCAATTAGTGGCCGAGCAAAGGATTAATTCTTTTGAGAAAATACTCTATTCTTAGGGAAGTAGAGAAAGGGAACATGTTTTCATGGAAATTTACCGCCTCACTGGAGATGCTGATCAATGGTGGTCATTGATTCATAACAAAAAGGAAGAAGAGGAAGTATCAAATATGGAATGGGAGATTTTAATGAAATTTTCTTAGAAAATTACTTTCCTCATGACCATCGAGATGATTTGGAAAGACAATTTCTGAGTCTGAGGCAAAAGGAGGATGAAAATGCCTCAAAGTATGAAGCTAACATTATAATGTTAGCAAGAAATGTTGTAGATTATATATTTAACACACGAAGTACAATTGGCCACATAATAGATGGGATAAACCATTTCTCCATCTATAATTAGTATCAGAATCATTCACATCATACAAATATATTTCCTCATGTGCTATCAAGACAGAAAAGAAAATTCTCTAAGTCTTATGACTTTAAAGAAAAGCAAGAGAAGAAGGGATCTGTTGAACACTCTGGGAAAGGAAATATGGAAATAGGGAAGAAGGTTTGAATTGAATTTCCACCCAGTGATAATTGTAGAGGAAAGTATCCTGGTGCATGTCTCAAAGGAAAAAGAGTATGCTACGAATGTAGACAAAAAGGCCATATTTCTGGTGATTGTAAGGGAAAGAAAGAGGCTACAAATATTCTATGATAAAATTTCAAGGAGATAGGAAATTATGAAAATGAATTTCATAATCGTTAGGGAAACATAACTATGAAAAGGCCAAGGGATCAATGCCAAGATTTTGAGATCACTATTTCTGAGGTTGAAGCTTTGAAAGACATAGTGGCGGGTAATTTAGTGGTTTCCTCAAGTATAAAAAATGCATTATTTGATTCTAGATCATCAAATTGTTTCATATCTTCCCAGTTTTATAAGAAAATTAAATATTTCAAATTTGATTTCACAATTGATTTTTTAGAAAGAACTCTGAAGGGAAGTATCATTGAAATAATGTTTTGTGATTTGGTCCCCACTAGAGCACATAAAGGTCCTTTATCTACCGATCTCATCATCATACCCAAGATTGAATTTGATATAATCCTTGGTATGGATTTTCATTTGGACCATGATGAAAAAAATTATTGTAAGAAGAAGGCGGTTATTATTTTTGATGACGATGATAATGAACACCTTATCTTTAGAGAAGAATCATCACCACATGATTGTTATCTAAATCCACCCTAGTAGCTCAACTAAATTCAATTATTGGGGAGGAATAGAATGAAATAACTATGGGTGAGGAAAATAATGTTCAAATAGAGGATGTACCTTTTCTGAAAGAATATGTTGATGTGTTTCTAGAATATTTACATGGACATCCTCCAAAACTAGAAATTATGTTTTATGATGATTTAATTCCTAGATCAAGTCCCTTATTGATGAACCCTTATAGAGTGATCAGTGTGGAATTAGTGGGACTAAAAAACAACTACAGGAATTGAGTAATAAGGGATTTATTCTCCCTAGTGTTTCTCCATGGGGATCCCCTGTTCTTTTTGTTAAGAAGAAAGTTGGATCTATGAGGTTGTGCATTGACTGTAGGGAGATCAATGCTATAACAATAAAGAACATGTATCCAGTACCTCAAATTGATTATATATTCAACCAACTTCAGGGAGATTAATAATTTTCAAAGATTGACCTTTGATCTAGATATCATCATTTCTGTGTGTAGAAGGAAGACATTTCGAAGACATCATTTTGAACCAGGTGTGGGCATTACGAGTTTATAGTAATGCATTTTGGATTGACTAATGCACCCTCTATATTCAAGGATCTAATGAATAGAGTTTTCAAGGAATATCTCAATGAATTTGTAGTGGTATTTATTAATGATATCTTGGTATACTCTATATGCTACGATGATCATGAAAATCACTTGCACATTATCCTGAATACTATTAGAAGACAAGAATTATATGGGAATTTTAGCCAGTGTGAATTCTGACTTCAGGATATTTTTTTCGTGGACATATTGTCTTCAGGGATGGAATCTCTTTTGATCCTTCTATGACATGAGGAATCCAAAAATGGGTAGCACCTATGAGTATAACTGAGGTATGAATTTTTTTTGGATTATCAGTTTATTATCGGCATTTTGTCCATATGTTTTCCCAATAGGCTAACCCATTAACGAAGCTCACACGTAAAGGGGTTAAATTTATGTGGAGAAAATAGTGTGAAGAATATTTTGATGAAATGAAGAAAAGATTAATCAATGATCCTATATTGAATATACCATCAGGGAATGATGTGTTTGTAATTTATGGTGATGTATCAAAGAATGGACTTGGTTTTGTTCTTATGCAGAATGATAGAGCTATTGGCTATGCATCACGATAGCTAAAATTAATGAGAAAAACTATCCTTCTAATGATCTTGAGTTAGCAGATGTAATATTTGATTTGAAAATATGGAGACATTATCTCTATCGTAAAAAATGTGAGATATATACAGATCACAAGAGTTTGAAGTATATTTTCTCATAGAAAAAACTCAACATGAGGTAAAGAAGATTGCTTGAACTACTCAAGTAATATTATTTCATTGTACACTACCACATAGGGAAGGAAAATAGGGTGGGAGATTCTTTGAGTAGAAAGCATCATGGAGTTTTGAACAAGATTATAGTTGAAAAGGATCCTATATATATGGATATAGTATCGATGGATATGGAATCACCATGGAAGGTGAAACATCAATACTTTTTCAAATGGCTGTCAAACTATCTTTACTAGAAAGGATAAATAATTAACAAAACAGTGTTGAAGAGTTTCAAAAGAAGATTAAAGCTGTGAATGATGGGAAATTGAGTGAATTTGTGTATGAAGAAAGAATTTTGAAATTTTGGAAGAGACTTTGTGTTCCCGATTTACATGATCTGAGAAATGAATTGTTAGATGATGCTCATAGCTCCAATTTCTCTATACAAACTGGGAGCACCAAAATGTATAGATATTTGAAGGAACATTTTTGGTGGGACAAAATAAAAAGGGAGATTGATGATTTTGTTCAAGATGTATGATTTTTCAACAAGTGCAAGTTGGAAGCCAAAAATCTATAATAGTCTTGCAACCTCTTCTCATACATGAGTGGAAATGGGATAATATCAGGATGTACTTTGTCGTGGGACTACCAATGACTCATAGAAGGAATGATTCAATTTGGATCATTATTGATCATCATACCATGCCCGCACATTTTCATTATATAAGATAAGATTTACCACTTGAACTTCTAGCAAGACAATATATTAATGAAGTTGTAAGACTTGATGGAGTACCAATATCGATTATTTCCGATCATGATCCCCATTTTACATCAAGAGTCTGGAAAATTCATCAGAAATCCACGGAGACTGAGCTTTGTTTTATCACTGAATACCACCCCCAAACTGATGGACAATTAGAACAGACTTTTCAAACCATAAACGACATGTTGAGATCATGCTCACTTGACTTTCAAGGTATGTGGGATCATTATTTACCTCTGATAGAATTATCCTATAATAATAGCTTCCATTGAAGTATTCTGATGGCACATAATGAAGCGTTATATGGAAAGATATGTCGCACACCAACCCATTGGGACGATGTTGGATAATGAAAACTCGTAGGCCCAGAACATGTGGAGGAAACGTTGGAAAAGGTGAAGGTAATCCAAAACCACATCAAATCAGCTCGAAGAAGGCATAAGATCTATGCTGATAACCGAAGGGAAGATTTGGGATTTAAGGTAGGAGATCATGTTTTATTGAAGGTATCTCCATGTAAGGGTGTTATACCTTTTGTTATGAAGATAAATTGAGTCCCAGGTACATCAGACCTTTCAAAATCCTATAATGAATTGGGGTTGTATCTTATTATTTGGAAATGCCTCCAAGTCTCTCTAAAGTTCACGATGTGTTCCATGTATCCCATTTGAGAAAATACATGCCTAACCCAACGCATGTACTCACCTATGAAGAATTATGACTGGAACCTGATATGTCTTATTGTTAACATCCTATCAAAGTTCGTGATACAAGAGAACAAGTGATGAGAAACAGGATGTCTCGTCTGATAAATGTTATATGGGAAACAATAAGATGGAAGAGGGAACATAGAAACCTGAGGAACGTATGATGAATAACTACCTGAGTGTTTCTACGTAGTAATACTCTAGAAATTTCGAGAATGAAATTATCTGAAGGTGGGATGAATATAACACCCCACGCTTCCACGGTACGCTTCTCTTTGAATAATACAATAGCATGTGTTGTACACAACTTCAACTTCTAACACACCACAACCAATCAAACTAGCCAATTTGAATAGTAATACCCAATTTTTGAATCTTTATAAATTTAATCCTTCAAAATGGACTTCATTTTGGATTTGGAATATCAAAATTTGTTTTGGGTGAATTTTTGGTATTTTTTTTGAAAACATTCAATTTTTGATGAATAGTGAAAAACACTGAGTTATAGTTTAAAACTAAATTTTTATTTAAATAATTATTTAATTTATTAAAATTTATTTTTGGTCAAAATAGATACATAATACCTATATAAGTTCACTGTAATTCATTTGAGTCGGTTTATAATAGTTTTAGATATATAAAATCTTTATTGGTCTTTTCACCATCTCTTACCCACCTCCAAGGAGAATTTGCAAATCCACATAAAACATAACATTACCACTTATGTGAGTGGAATTTTAAAAATCTGTGAAACATGTTTTATATCATTACGTTAAATGTGGTTCAATGAGATGAAAATAATTTTTTGTGAATAGTAACTTATTACTTTTATTTACCATGGTTTAAAATAAATTTGGTCATTAAGGGTAAATATGAAATTATTATTACACTAAAACATGTCCAAATTCTATTTAATAATTATAATTCGACCAAAAAAACATTAGGAATAATATATTAACCTCTTTGGTCGATATGGTTTTGATTAGGACACTTATTATTATTGTATTTAAAGAAGAGTTAAAAGAGTTAAAATCAATGTTTAATAACTAAAAATTATTTAATATAGGGTTATACCTAAGATAAATTCGACTATTAAAATTAATTACAATGATAAGAAGATTTCATACATAATGGTATTTTATTTATATTTTTTATATATTAAATAATTTAATTTATTTATGACACAATGATGATGCAGTAATTACATATTTAATGAAATATTTAAATAATTGTTATTATAAATATCCAAATAAATGTAATTTGAGAATTTTTACGAATTCCACTAATTTTCATGGTTAATATGACATATTAGGGTTAGTTAAATGAATTTCGTTCGATTTAATAATAATGTTAGAAATTTAGAAAAAATCAAAATACTAAATAGTGTCAAAATTGATAGAAAAGAGTTTTCAAAACAAATATAAAATTATTAATTTATATTCTATTCATAAAAATATAAGGTTCATCCAAAAGACATATATAATGATAGGTGTATTATTAATGAAACACATGGGGTTCTCTTGGAAAAATATGGTATGTTTATGAACCATATAATATAAAAATACAAAGAGACAAGGTAAATGTCAAACTATTTAACTAAGAGTTTAATCTAAAAGATAAGGGTAAAATAGTAAAAAAAACCTATCAAATACATATTGGTTGAGTGGTTTTCGACCCATCCCAACATTATCCTTTAAATAATCTATTTTTGAGACATTAGAAACTGAAAATGATTTTATTATAAAATCATATTTCTAGATTTTCCAAAGATGCCCCTCACCCCTCTTATAAAATGGAACTCCCCCTTCTTTCAAATCCACACATTCAAAGCCATTTGGCTTGCCCAAACTCTGCCCAAATACCCTAAAAATAGTAATCCCTTAATCTTATATTCCTTCCTTAAGTGATAAAGCCGACGTATGAATCCCTTTTGGTTCAAATCATATGGAAGAACCTGAATAAGAGATAAATATCTCACCACCTCTTTCAAGTTCCTTTCTTATTCCACTTCCTTTTTCATTGTTGTTTCCATTATAGAATAATAAATCTAGTATATTATATATAATTTTATGTTATTATAAATATGGTACAAAACATTCATTGTTCTATCCATCCTTTTAATGGCATGTCACCATACGTGCGTACGTACGGCTTACCATCTCCACATCGTGGTGTAATTGTTATTCAATACATTATTATTTGGATGGGTATAATAATGATGATTAATTGAATTAGATAATAAATATAACATTATAATGATTATTTATATATGATATACCATCCAATCATATATTATTTTAATATCAAAAAAATTATATTGTTGCTCGTGCGTACATACGGATTACCGTCTCCACGAACGCGAGGAGATTCATTCCCCATTGTATAAATTCAAGACTAATTTTCATTTGATGATTAAAAATAATGTTTAAATACATGGTATCATTATGGATATGAATAATATACATCCCATTCATAAATTATATGTCTAACATAACAATGCATAAAACGGAAAAAGAAATAGTTAACACACCCAAACGACGATAATACTAAGTTATAATTAAAAAAGAAATGTTAAAAGAACATATATGATATCATATTAATGTATATGATTCTTTTATAATTTAATAACTATTATTTCACCATTATACAGGAGGATAACCTACCCTCGACCAAGGAAAAGTACATGGTAAAGGTTAATTTCACACCCTCTTTACTATCTGAAGTTGTTTTACATAAGCATCTACAAGGACATCTTTATTATCCATTACCTTGTTCCTTAAAAATGTATTTGAAAATATTAATAATATTTTATAGAAAATGGGTTAATGTCATTTATACCATTATATTTTTTGAATGTAATCATTACATCATTTTCCAAACAAGGTATTTTTTGACCTTTTCAACAAATTTAAGGTAATAATGTTATTTTATCTTATACGGCGAGTGTAGCTAATTTCTACCATTATAAAATCATCAAAGCATCCCTTAAAATATTATAAGAATATTTACAAAAAAAAACATTCTTTATAATTATGTGAATCTTAAATGATTTCAAAATTGAAAGAGATAATTCTCTAAAAAGGTTTTGATTTCAACTATGTCAACATCCTTTCATGGATTTTAAGATTATTTGAGGTTGATACAATATGATACAAACATCAATATTATATTGAAGGATTTGTAATTTGTTTGACTATGGATGTGCTATTTTTATACAATTCGTGGTTTATGGTTAATGTATTGACAATTTTTATGCTAGTTATAATACGAATGTTTATGTTATATTTTAACCTTTTAATATGAGAAATGTATTGGACTTATTAAGTGAATGGTTGAGCCTAGTATAGGTCCTAAATGCATCAGTAGGTCTCATGTGACAAGTAGTCGTGGAATTGGCTTAGGCCCTTTCCCAATTTGATATGTCTTTTTGGTCGAGACCTTAATCATTTTTAGAGGACTTGGCCAAGGCCTTGACAAAATGGTTCAGAATGTCCGTCATTATACATTACCCCATTATGAAAATAATATTTATGGTTTATGTGGTCATTCGACAAGTATAATACCCATTATTATTTTTTATAATGACATTATTTACTCAGCTCATATACCTTCCATTAAAGTAATCATGTTTATTATTGGTAAAGGATGTGATTTCAATTATTCACCATGCTTAATATTTATGTTATCTTCCAATGTATTGCTTTCCCTTACTGAGCATTTGAGCTCACCCATTTCTTATGTTTCAATTTCCCATGATATAAAGAAGTTATTTATGAGTAACTTGAAGTAATAATCTAGGAGGCATGGATGTTTCTAATGGAATAAATTCGTGTTGTATTTTTTTTCAAGTTGTAATGTTGAATTTATGTATCAATCTTGTTTCCAATAATGCTAAATAGATCGGCCTTGAGAGATATGATTTCCTTGTGATCATGTCAATGTTATGTATTAATGCACCGACTCTGGGTAACTAGGGTCGTGGCGTTACACTATGTTTAGGAATTATCATAAAATAATTTTGGATTTAAAATATTAATTTAAATTTAACTTCTATTTAAAAAGAATGAGATGAATGAAATATAGAAGAATATGAAACTATTTAATAAAGAAAAATTGATTTTCCTTAATCTTTAGTCTATATGTTAACATTAGGGGTGATTTTTTTCACTAGGATCAAGATATAGTAATCAATCAAAACTTTTAGAGTATTACCCAATCATGGGTTATGGTTTTTTTGATTTCATGAAATTAATGAAATTCAAAAACATGTATAAATGATAGTTTATACAATTTAAAATATAAAATTTCATATATAGTATGCATTACCAATTGAATTTTTTTTAACAATAATATTTATTTTCATGCATCCATAACATTAATATGGATTGTTTAGTTTCGCAATAGTCAGGCGTTCCAAATTTATTCATGTAGAAAATGAGTGATTCCCATTAATTTTGATGAAATATATGTGAAAAATGTTGTTTTTATTATTTATAAGAGGAAGAATAATATATAATTAAAAAATAGAAATTGGAGGCCTTATATTAACAATGTATAAAACCTTATAGAATATAGTAATTTAATTTTGTAATATTATGATGGTATGATATATTATATAGAATAATTTTTTTATAAATGTTGAGGATCAAGGGAACCATGAATATAGAAGTGGTGTAGTATCTAACTGTGAAAATATATCTTAAAATAATCCAACGTGTTTGAAGGGAAAACTATGCCTATATAAATAATAGGGCCTTTATAGACAAGTAATTACACAAAATATTTATAAAAAATTAACTAAAAAGTAATCTTTTAAAATTAAATAAATATAATGTTGAAACAATAGTGGGATTTATTGTAATTTGTAGTTTAGTATATTATAGGAATTTGTAAATACATCAATCCTGGAAAGAAAATTATACGAAATATTATTTAATTAAAAAAATTATCATAAGGAACCATTATGAAGGGTTTAATATGATGTTAAAAATGTTTTTAGAAAAACTATTAGTCAAATTAAAGTTAAAAAATAAAAATATAATCAATATGTTTCATATGATTCTATGAAATTTCAGTTTAAAAATATGTTTTCATACGTTATGCTACCTTTATATTGAGGCTTTGAAATTAATTTTTTTTAGTGTCCTAAACCATTTGGTGTAAATATTTTTTTTCAAATAGATTCTCAAAAATAATTCTAAAAAATATATATATTCCTAGAGTCCAGTATAATGTATAATTGAATAAATAAGATTACGTAAATAGATTATAATCAAATAATATGCTTATTTAGAAAGAATAATTGTGTTTCCAATAAAAAATACAAATAACAGATTGAAATTTTCTAAAACCCCTTTATTATTTTAATTATTGTGTGATATTTATGAATGAAATTATAGTATTTTATAAATATTATAATTATTATGTATATCATATATTGATTGTTAATAATTTATTTTAAACTAAAATTATTAAAGCATAAGTTATATGGTATTGGAATTCATTGTAAATTTAGTTTATGAAAATGTTATATTAAGGAGGAAAAATATTTTTGGACACTTAAAATGTGTATGAATAAATAATCATATTAACACACAAATTATATTGAGATAGTAAATATTGGTTTTATATTAATGAATTATGTTAGTGAATAATTGGTTCCCCCAACATTGATAGTTGATTTAATACTTTCATGGATAAGTTCATTACTTTTTGTGGATTATGATATACAGTGACCTATATGTTATTTTATGAACTTGTGTTAATTAGAACATTTTGGTTAATGATATATAAACTCAGAAATAACATAAATTGATATTGCATCATTTTAGAATAAAATTCACCACATCACAATAATACGTGCATGAGGAACAAAACAGCTTATTATCTTTAGAATCATTGAACAAAATCACCTATCTCGATGAAAGGTCATCAATTATTCCCACAAAGATATTCCACTATTTAAATTATACAAAAATACTTCAATCGTAACATATTGGATGGAATCATTATAAAGGGTCGAGCTTGGATGCTCATCAAGGTTAAATAAAATAGATACACAATCTTACCTAGTGTATAACGATATAAAAATAGAATAATTACATTTTAAGATAATACCATATATACCAATGATCTTTTAAATGATTAATGACATAAATGTTGGATGTTCATAAGGAATGAATCAAAATTGAATAAAAATTATAATCCTTGATACCATAACATTAGAATAAGACATTGAATTTGTGTTAAGAAAATAAGCATATAAAATGATTTCAATAGTTGTCACATAATAATTATTATGGCCATATTATATGTATGGGTTCAATCCCAAAACTATATTGGTAGGCATGGTCCACTACCATTATCATATTAGTAGTCATGGATAACTCCCAAGAACATCTTAGTTCAATATTCCATTACTCAACTATGTTCAATCCCCATTTAAGACATTCCTATCTCATGAGATTTAACTCTTTAAAAATTAAATTAGAGGGAGATATAGGTCACACCCATCTCATAAGGATATCATATATACTCATGCCAGAAGTTAATAATGATTCATCACATCATAAACATTAAAATAAATAACGGATCATATACATTTGATCATATCATAACATATGAGACAAGATATATGATTCCAAAAAATATCATCAAACCAAAAAAATAATAAAAGATGCTTTTTCCATTAATATAACACCCATTAATGTGAAATTGGATTCTTAAATATACAATCCCAGAAAGAAAAACCGGTATTAGAAAAATAATTAAATATAAATATAATCCATTCAGAGAAAAAAATGAGTGTAACCCTTTGATCATATCATTATAAATAGAAAGAGTAACATAAATGGATGTCATAATAGTTGAAAAATATTTTTCCAATATATTTCAAATAAATTTTGGGAGGAAAATATCCTTTTCTTTTGAATAATTGATTATAAATCATAAAACTTTTACAAAACCATTTTAATTAATTTTAATACATAAATACATATAAATAAACAAAGAAAACATTTTTTCAATATTTTTTCTCTGAAATATTATTAGAAGGATGTAATATATTTTTAACACCATATCCTTTAAAAATGATTAAAAAAAATATAAATAATAAAGGAAACATATTTTAAATAAATTTTCTTTCAAAATATATAAAATATGCTTCAAAAAATTATTGGGAAAACAATTTATATTTCTTTGAAAACATAGATATAAAACCTGAAATAATTTTTGATACATTTATCTTTGAAAATATATAAAATGTCATTGAAATTTTTAAATACATTTTTAAACGTAGAACATTTATTGAAACAATAATACTTGAAACCAACATTGAAATATATATATATATATATATATTCGGTAATCATTTTATTTATAAAAAAAATCTAATATTAATAATTAATCATTGATAAAAAGATTGTTATGAGGGAAGGTATGTTTGTAAAAGTTGAATATTTTTTACACCTTAAATGTTTATAAAAGTTACTTGATTAGAAAACCATAATAATATTCATTTTAAAACTATTTTAAAAAATTTATACATGAGTAAAAATTTCCTTTTAATATCATTTGATAAAATTAAAACATTTTTTTGAAACAGTTTTATAAAATACATTTTTTATGAACAAAAAATTCTGATCGAAATGGGAAACAAATTAATATTTTTTAAAATAATTTTTTCTTAAATATCATATGTACCAATGACTTGAGAAATGATTTAATTGAATAGATATAATTTGAATAAAAATTTTTTATGAATAGAATGGAGAGTTCTAGATATATTTATTTTTATAATTGATCAATGAAATCATAATCATACACAATCTCAATAAATAATGAGATTGTATAAATAAACTGTTTTTAAAATGGTAACATTGAAAAAAAAATTAGAATCAATAAATTTTAAAAAAATTATAAAATATCTTGAAAGGGTGGTACTAATTATATATCATTTCAAAATTATTATATACACCACATAGAAAAAAATATTCTCATAACATGACATAGGATTAAAAGAAAAAAAATAGTTACAAAATTACTTTACCCATTTAGTAGCTTTTCAAACATTACCCCCATGAATGAAATATATATAAATTAATATGTAAATAACAAAAATTTTAATTATAATAATAATATAATGCATCAATGGTTAGTATATACACCACATAAATGAAATGATTGGTTGATAAGGCATGTGTCTTGTAGATATAAGTAGTGAGATAAGAAAATTGTTACCATAAGATATGAATATCATCGTATACATTAAAAGATAATGTACAATTAATATATGTTTATTATAAATATACAAAAAAACCATTTTAATATATAAAAAACAATATTTCAGTTGGTAATGATTTTATGGTAGATGTTTTTAGCAATTCAATGTTAATATTACATTTACAGTAATATAAGCTATATTTTTTATAAATGATATAAATTATTATTATTGATTACCATTATTATATTATGATATAAATATATATATATATATATAATTTAAAACATGAAAAAATATATAATATATATTCATTATATATGTATTTATTAAAATATAAAATATATAGAAATAGAAAATAGAATATAATATTCTTGGAGACGGTAGGTCATATGCACGGATGAATGATATTTCCATTTTATTATTATATATAATAAAGAATGTAAATGATATATATAAATATATAATACAATTCCTTTTTAATTATTATTTCATATATAACATATATTTTTTCTAAATCTTTACTTAATATGATTCATGTAATGTTTAAACTATTCACAATGCTTTGAAGAGGTGACAGTCCACATGTCCCTAAACGAAGTTATCGAATTATTACAAAAAAGGTATGATTTATATAATAATTAAATAATAAATAATATATCATATATATCATATATATCATATAAAACCCTAGTTTTCATCAAAATTATAAACCATGATGTTTGGTAAAGGAAAAATTGTTAACATCATATTAAGAGGTTGAAGTTCATCTTACATAAGAATGGTAAGTTAGTTACCCATTAGATGAAGGTCTGTGTAAGTGTTGTTAGATACCATAAAATAAAAAAATATTATATATTTATGGTACTTAATTTATTATATATAAATGTAATAATAATACACTATGGGTGGTGAATAGAAATTAAAAAATAGAGCTTGAGGAAGGATGTTACCTCTTCTTGGGATAACTCAAATTTTGTTTTCACCAAATAGCTTACATGGTTGTTTATCATCAAAATTGGAGGTTTATAAAATGAATTTTGAAATGTTTGGATAAGATTTAGGGACATTTTTGTTGATCTAAAGTTATTATGAGTTGTGAATTGGTGGAAGGGGTTATTGCCTTTTTATAGTTGAGGGGAGTTTTATTCTTGAAAATATTTAAAGGCAATTACATCGATATTTTTCCTATTAAATGTGTCTTAAATAATGCAAAACATTTTAGAAAAGGTAGTATAGGTTATATATATGAACTTAAAATGTCTTTAGGAAATGATTGTATGTCATTTTCATCTTGAAAATTAATATTTAGTCAATTATTGAGCTAATTTGTCTCAAAAAATTTAGAATTAATTTCTATCACATTCACTATTATTTTTGGTCAATAATAATGATTAATGTATTAGAAATTAAAATAATGGTGGATCCAATATGGAACACCCTATTACAAATTCTTAATAGTGAATTTATAGAATGTAATTTAAAATTCATCCCATAGACCTAATGGATGATTAGGGTTGTAATATAAAAATGTATAAAATTTTATGATGTATTTATATCTTGTTTCAATCTAATATTGATGTTATTATACGAAATTGGATTAATTTATGTAAAAATGAACCAATTAATAATTAAAAAAATCATTATATAATTAATATGTATTAATATTTAATGAAGAAGGTAATTTTATAATTAATATTCATTGTTTTTCATTATTTATCAAAAAATGAAACATCTCAAAAAATTAAAAAAAATCACACAAAGTGATTTTTTTTATTTTCATTTATAAAAAATTATTTAAAAATAATTATTAATTTTTCTATAATAAAATATATAATGGGTTCGACATTAAAAGTAAATAAAATTTACTTTTATAGGAATAAATATTTCTATTCCTAAAAATTGGATTAATTAATATATTATACCTATGTACTCTAACAAATGAGTATAAAAAAATATATTTTTAATATAAAATTCAATTTAAAATCTTAATTGTATTTATGATTTTTAATTTATTGGGATAATTTTTTTCCCAAATAGGAAAATAATATTCATAGAAATTAATTTCCTTATTTTCATATAGTTCTTTTGTTAACATACTTTTATTTATAACAAAAAAGAATCATTTTATATAAACGTATATAACATATTTATTAAATATAGTTATTCATATTCAAGATATCTATTATCATAGATAGGTTTTAGTTAAAAATATATTTTAATAATATTATTAATTATATATTGTAGTTTATTAAAACATGATCTTGTTTGTTAGAAAATCTATCAAAATGACTCGGTATTGTTTGTAATACATGAAAAAATAGTGTACTGTGTACCTTATCATATTATATATTTTTCAAGTGGCATTAAATTAACTTTTTTCATATAATTAAATCCAATAATATCCCTCATATATATAAATTTATATTTTGTGTGTCATGAAGTAAAACATATTAGAAAATTAATATAAATTAAAAATATTACTCAAAAAATACCATAGTGTTACATTCTACTCACTTAAAATGAATTTCATCCTCGATGTTTATATATGTTATCCAATGAATAATAATTTATGTTCCATTCATATAAATCCAAAATGTAAAAATGAATACTAAATCATCCTAAAATAAATGAATGTTGGAACATTAATGTTACGCAAAGTAACACCTTAATATGTTTCCACATAAGATAACGTAGGTGGGAAGTAAAAACATGGTCATAAAAGGTAAATATTAAAATTTAAATCTAATAAAGAGTTATATATATCATGGTCTGTAGATAATTGACAATCACCAAGCCTTAACTAAATGTGGCTTGAAATAGTTCATTGTTATTATCCGAAATGGTGATATCTTGGAATCAAATTAATGGAAGACCCTATTCCATAAATATGAAGAATTGTCTAGGTAATTAAATTGATATATAATTTTAGGACAACCATAACCATGGTTGTTACATGATAAACATCCAATTAATCTCAAATTCTATGAAATGATTGTGAATTTTTAATTCCTAATAAATTAATAGATGTTTGTATTGTGTGAGTCTTTAGTGAAAATAAAAAAACAATTGTAAGAACAGATTATCCAATCTGAAAAAATCATCATATATTGAGGGAGTTATTTAATCAGTAATACCGCATATGATGTTTACGATAAATACTTCCATAAAATGGACAATTTTTGTAACCTGTCTAAAAGGTAAAGGTCCAAAATAGTAGAAATAATTTAATTGAATCATCTTAACATTTATACACCATATATATTAATGTTTATCATAGTTTTCTCATATCAACCATGTTAATAACTTCATCATTTGTTTTCTTGAAGCATGGTAATAACCTAAATTTTCACAAATGTTTTTGGAAAAATATTTTTCCTTTATTCCAATGTATATTTGGTATATTTATTTTATCCAATGAAATTAAAAACATCATCAACGATAGCATAACCCACTTGTCAACATGTCCTTAATTATTTCCAATGTAATCAATATAGTCCAAATAAATTATTCACATTAAAATTATCATTTTCCAAACTACACTATCATATCATAAGGATCATATAATGGGTTATATATTCCTTAATAATTTATTTTTTATTTATATAACCTTGACATTAAATAACTATTATTTAACAGATATTCCATTTAATGTATTCATATATGTAATTAGCAGAAAAACATAAGATAAACCATCCTTATATATTTTACCATTCATATAAAATAATTATTCAATCCAAATACAGTGAAACATCAATTATTCCAATTATAACATATTCCATTATTAGGATACCAAATCCTATTTATTGATATCGATTTACATTCACATTTCATCTATAGTATCAATATAATCAATATAAACATTACTCATACAATCTTTTTGATTCTCATTTGGAGAATTTCAAATAGGAAATAGATTTTCATAATGACCTTTAGTTGTAATCCTAATTATTTAATCCTTAAGCATTCCAAAGAGTGTCCAATATTCATATCCATTGGATTAACGGAGATCATCATATTTCATTTGAATTTTCATTATTTCTGTCCAAATTTTCTGTTGAGAAAACATATTATTATTCCACTATGACATTCACTTAGGTGTTACTTTCCACATTCATGATAAAAAGTAAACTGACCATTCTTTTACCCATGGTATCTATTCAAAGAACTCTTAGTAAACCCCATCCTTCTCATCCATGTTGAGTCTGAGAGATGGTTAATGTATGAATTGTTAATCATGTTCGGAAAAAATTAATTATTCATGTTCACAACATCCTTCACCCATGTAATTATCAAATTTTACTACTCATTAGAAAATTTTACATTACATAAAACGTCAACTGATTTTCTTTTGGTTCCCACCATTTACTAAAATCAAAATTCACAATGTTAGCAACAATTTTAGTAGGAGAAAACTACATATTAATGAAAATAATAATCACATACAAGATGTCTAAATATGGACACCTAATACATTAATACGTGAAAAATTATATTTATCACATATTATTCATAGTAATACTCTATTTAAATCCCTTAGATGCTTGATAATACTTTTTTGAATTCCAAATGAAAATCCCTCGGGAGTGTCAATATTTTTTCCATGTAATGTTCAATGACTTGTAAAAGTTTAAACACATGTTTATCCCAACACACTAATTTCTAGTTATTACAACATCGTATATCTGTTTGAGAGTGACATCCACTTGTTATATAAAGACATTAATATACTACTTTAAAACCGCTCTCTCTATCCATTAAAAAAATTATATGCAATTTTTGTATAGTCATAATTATCCTTAGAATTATTCCTAAAAATTTCATTAGGGTTATCCCTAAGGATTACTCATAATAGTTTCCTATAGTAGACAGATTGTTTCTCATTCATACCAACTACAGTGAACAAAGATAAACATACCTGGATATTACAATATTTTTGATAAATATTAACCAAATTTCAAAAATACATTCCCAAAGACTCTAATGGTTTTGTGTATTTGGAAAACTGGAACAATATCATCTAACTATATGAATGATCTTCAATGTTTCCACAAAAGAATGTCTAATTTAGAGTTTATACTAAAATACTTTCTTTATTACCTATTTAATGTAAACAAAAGAATAGGGTGAGATTATTTGATCTTTATATTTAAACAAAGGAGACAAATATTCATTACATGAGCATTAGGGTATGAGAAAATGAGTATGAATTTTTTTACCAAATCCTACATATCAATTATCATAAACACGGGTGTGGAAATAAATATTTTCAGTTCATAAGACTTGAATAATAAGGAAATTAATACCATAATACATGATAATGTAACATAGGAAAAAGACAAAAAAAAATTGGCAGACACGTAAGAAAATAAAATTATTTATATGGTAGCAAATGAGTTTTTTTCTGGGAAATCATAGTAGTATGGGTACACTATCCACACCATGTCAATTTCCATGGTTCTCTGCAATGGACATCCTATAATTTAATGACATCCCTAAAGAATATCTTAGCTAAGAAAGACCATTAATGATATGAGTTCACTCTTCTTTCTAGACATATCTATCTCTTGAGTTATAACTCTATACCTAATTAATTAGAGGGATGTATAGGTCCCACCTATTAACTAAATAAATAATACATATGTGTCGTAATAGATCACAATAATTAATCTTATCATAATTATTTAAATGACATGGGGTTTATAATCATGTGATAATATCATAACATGTGGAAAAGATTTATGTTTGATAATAATTTCATAAAATCATAATCCTTGAATAACTGTAGGTTTCTTAAGCATATAACTCCTTAAATACAAATATATTTCAAAAAATATACCTAGTGAATTAGAAACAAGTTTCATAAAAATGTTGTCATCAAAACATTAACGATTTATAGAAATAATATTAAGGTGACACTTTAATAATAACCACAAAAGTCATGTGTAACAATTATAGATGTCATTTTAAATGAAAAAGAATATTGCAATATAATTTAAAAATATTTAATGATAAAAATAAATTTTATTTTTTTATAAAATATTATTAAAACATATAACCATTTTTATACCATTTTCCTTGAATATAAATCATTAAAACATATAATGAAAATTAGAAAACAGTTTGAAAATTTTTATCAATGAAAATTGATAAATAATCCAGAATAAATATTGAAAACCATTTTCATTTTAAATAAATTTAATATTTATAAATAATGGATGAAATGATTTTAGAAATCATTTTTATTGAAAATATATATTATATTCTATAAAAAAATTTAAATCTCATTTTCCAAGATAATATATGGAAAATGTAAAAAGTGTGTAATGACCCGTAAATTTAAATGAAATTTTTTTCTTAAATTCTTTGGAATTTTACGAGTCCATAGTTTCTGATAGAACCTGATTCTGAGACGGATGTTTCGGGTCAAATATTGGATTTCTTTTTTGGGTTTTTGGATCGAGTACCCGAAGCGCCCAGAAAATAATAGATTTAATATTATTTTTTAATATTCGACCTGCTATAACTCATGTGTGTGATGTCTGATTGGCTTGCCGTCAGTGAAGACATCACCCTATCTCTAAGATGGTCGATTCAAGTTTACTGTTCAATACTGAATTCTGGTTCGTGGCTCAGGTCCACGTAACACCAAATGATAATAATATAATTATTATTACAGGATCTTTTATCTGACATATCATTCTCATACAGTGTCAGGATAACGAACCGTCTACGATGTTGAGACCCTGGAATTAAGAAGTATATTTCTAGACCAATTTTCGATATTTATGTCGAGGTCGAGGCATATTCCCCATGAGGACCGATTTGTGCGTGTTGTGGTGATATGAAAATTTTTCACCGGCTATTCGTTTTGGACCAATGGGTAGCCCATATCATGTTTTTTTTTGGTATGAATCACAATGGTGTGACTAGTTTGGTTAACCACTTTCATTTGAAGTATGGTCGGGTTATTTCGAACCTGAAACCAACTGGGCCCTCGGAGCGGAAATGCTTATAACAAGAAATCTGGATGTCCTATTGGTGTGCTGTCGACTTTGTTGGATTCCTCTTGATAATAGTGTTCTTTTTGAATAATTCACCTGAGGATTGGACACAATTGGAGTATGTCCGAGTTGGATTTTACCTGACATCCAACCAGGCCCCTGAAATGGAAATACTAATAAGTCACAGACCGGGCGTCTGATTGATGCGCCGTCTATTGAGTTGAGACACCTATGACGAGGAGGTCCTTTTAGATACATACACGTGAGATTACGTGACACTTGGAAGTGTCGACTAGTAGCTCATGGAGCAGACCCTCCTGGAGACGAGCATACAGAGTATAGAGACCTTATAGCTAGCTGAGACCTGATGACTACTTGTCTGATTTGAGTTGGATTGACTTGTATAGCCCAGTGGGGAGCACTACTCTGTTGCGGAGGCAGAGCTATGGTAGGATGAACTACTGTGTTTGGGTGGCAGACCCGCAATACTCGATAGAAGAAGTACCTCTGTAGGCAATTGGGGGGAGCACTATTGTGTTGGGATGGCAGACCCATGGTGGGGAGCACTACTATGTTGGGGTGGCAGACCCATGGTACTTGACAGGAGGAGTACCTCAGCAGTCTAAGGATAGTGAGAAGTGCCTTAGAGTCATGAAAGGATAACTGTACTCGACAGAGGAGGAGCCCTTCAGTAGTTGTGGTTTCGATATCATTAATGAAAATCCGGGTTTGGGCTAAGTCAATGACCTATGTCTATTCCTCATGATTGAGATGGGTCACTTGATAACATAGGTATATGTATGGGAATATACCTAAGTAGTGGTTATCCTTTTATTTTATAACCTATGTGTTTCCTCAGGATTGAGATGGGTTACATGATAAACTTATGTATAATTATGGGCATATAACTAAGTAAGGGTTATCTGTTGAGATACTTATTTGTGGTTATCCTTATTGTATTTAGTGATAACTTGAGGGTCTCGTGGTCCCTACTGAGTATCGTTATATTAACCCCTGCACGGGCTATTCCCGAAACTCGTTGTGTCGGATGCAGATGATAGACAGCGCTGACAGAGACCGAAGGTACAAGGACCGGATGGTACCCGGAGGTGGACTTCATGACGAGATGGTACTCAGAGGATGTTTGTGGCCGAGAGAATTTAGGAGGCTATTTATACCTACCCTTCATGTATGATCGGAGGCAGACGACACAGGAGCTTCGTCTATCATCCAGTTATTTGTCTTTTATGTTGTACTTTCGTTCAGTAGTAGGTGTACTTTTCAGTTGGGTTTGTATTCAAGCCCATTTACCTTTCAGAACATTCTTTTGTACTTATTGTATTAATTCCGCTAGTACTCTGGTAGGATGTGTTTATGTTTTATAAATGAAATGCCTTATCAGTTATCAGGATTTACACCTTTGGTGCTAGTCGGCAGCCCCTGGCCTATGGAAGGCGGGCATGGGGTAGTTATGGCATGGGCCCCGAGGACGGGTCGTGAAAAATTGGTATCAGATGAGTTGGGTCTACCACAGAACTTATGACTCTTATATTTACATTATGTAAAGAAATAGTGTTATGCATACAGAGTGTGGTTTAATGTTTAGTAAGTCCAGTGTTGGTGCGTCGGCGGACGTATCCATACCCCAGGACCCTGACTACTGATTTCCAACTCAGTGCACAAAAACACTGATTACCTCTGTGTATCCAAAAGTTTTCAGAATTCAGCTAAAACTAGGTTAGCTCACTAGGTATAGTCTTTTGACCGTGACACATCTGTTCATGATGACTCCACACAAACAATTAGTTAGAGTTCCGAGAATGTACCTGATGACAACCCACCGAGTGATGAGGCTCTGGTGCAGGGCCCTCTTACACTGATGGCACATTCGGGTGGTGTACCAGTAGCACCACCACCCGTTGGGCTGTAGAGTCCACCAGCCATACTAGCGAATGGTGCATGATGACAGCGCATGTTGCATGAGTTATAAGAGCATAGGCCTCTGAGGTTACGAGGCGAGACATATTCCTAGGCAGTAGTGGACGGGCTAGATGCGATTGCTAGAGTACTACACATAGTTTAGACACTAGTGGAGAAGATTTTGATCTTATCTAATGCAGTTACCTAGTGAGTGACCATGTGGTTGGTTTGCATAGTGATGAGGCTTCGGTATGTGGACCGATGCCTGAGAGAGTACCTTCGGGTACTGTTCCAGCCATATCACTACCTGTTGGTCAGCAGTTTCAACTGGCGGTACCAGTAGATGGAACATGTATGCTTAAGGCCTTAAATGTGTTACAAAATCAGATACCCCTCAGGCTCTGAGGCGATCCCAACTCACAGGCGGCTGAGGACTGGCATGGGGAGGTGGCTGAGAGTTTTCTAGAGCATACATAGCTTCAGCAGGACTACTTTTCAGTAGCTAAGTAGCCACCGAGGCATACCAATCATTTTTCGGTAGTTGATGACTACAATACGAATAGTACTTTAGAGCTTGGACTTCAGAGTGATGTGTGTGTAAAGGATAGATGAATCTGTAGAGCAGAAGATGTGGAAGCAGAGCTAGTAGAGGAGCATGTATTGGTGTACATATCGACATGTTACAACCACCTGCCATAATATTCCCCTCCATGCACCAAGAGATGGAGGGAAGGGGAAGAGAGTATCTGCTTGAGGTCAACAAGTGCGAACCAAGGGCTCTAAGAATGATTTGAAGTGTGGTCTATGACTACTACTAGCTTCAGTAACAACAGAAACTGATACTAATCATCCCTTTCATCCATGAATCTTGTCCCAGACCAAGAGTTTCCGGTTAATCTGTTGAGTTAACCCTCACATCTGGAGATACCATTGGGAGGAGACTCGGTAATCTTGCTTACACCGACGGTGTGATCTGTCCCTTGGGGTGAGAGTTTCGGTTGGAACCTCTTGGTGGCAGGGTTGAGGCCTTACGACGTTGGTTTGGGTATGGAAAGGGAATCTACAGTTCATACACAGATTTACTGTATTAGGAATAAAGGTTTTGGTTTACGTACTATGTTGGGATGGGTTTTCCTTGGTTGGAAAAAAGGAAACCCCAGGAAGCAGAGGATTGAATCATGAATAAGTTGGTGCAGTAGATCACTCAGGAGTTGGCCAGACATACCTTTGTGCCAGAAATATCCAGAGTTGCAGCACCACTTCCAACATTGATGAAGAAGGGGTAACCCTTTGTGTGGTCAGGGATATGCCAACAGAGTTTTTCAGGAGCTGAGGTAGAGGTTGACCAGTGCGCCCATTTTGAAGATACCTGAGAAGGTTCCAATCATCCAGGAGCAGATGAAGGCTGCACAGAGTAGGTAGAAATCCTATTTTTATAGGAGATAGGACCACTGGAGTTCGAGGATGGCCACCACGTTTTCTTACGGGTCTCACCTCGAGGAGGTCTAAGGAGATGTGGTCGAGGAGGAAAGTTATCTATGAGGTTCATTGGACCCTTCTAGGTCCTCAATAGGGTAGGCGATGTGGCTTACTGCTTGGAATTTCCACCAAAGTTGAACTAGGTGAACAACGTCTTCCACATATCTGAAATGAGGAGATACATGCATGATCATTCACACATCATCGACCACAGGGAGGTGGACATCGACGATGGGGCGACATTCACGGCGGTTCCAGTAGAGATCGAGGATCGATAAGAGCAGGTCCTACATGGATGGTTCATTCCTCAGGAGTGCTTTCACTTGAAGCACATGAACATTCAAGAGAGAACATGGGAGAGGGGGGATCGTATGCATGCTTAGTACCCTCATTTGTTTCCCTAGCATGTGTTGTAGCTTTACGGGGACGTAAAGCCCTGTGGTGGGTGTAATGTAAAGTCCCGTAAATTTCAATGAAATTTTTTTCTAAAATTATTTGGAATTTTACGTGTCTGCAGTTTCTGAAGGCACCTAATTCTGAGACGGATGTTTCGAGTCCAATATTGGATGTCTTTTTCGAGTTTTTGGATCGGGTACCCGAAGCGCTCGGAAAATAACAGATTTAATATTATTATTATATCTTTGGCCTACTATAACTCATGTGTGCGACGTCCGATTGGCTTGCCATCAGTGGCGACATGACCCTATCTTTAAGACGTCCGATTATAGTCTAATGTTCGATACAAAATTCTGGTCCGTGGCTCGAGTCCACGAAACACCCAATGATATTATTATTATTATTATTACGTGATCTTGTATCTAATATATCTCTCTCAAACAGTGTCAGAATGATGAACCGTCTGCGACCTTTCGACTCTGGAATTAATATGTATGTTTCAAGAACAATTTTGGATATTTATGTTGAGGTCAAGGCGCGGGACCCATGATGCCCAGTTCGCGTGTGTTGTGGTGAAATGAAACCTTTTCACCGTATTTCCATTTTGGACCAATGGGTAGTCCATATCGTATGTTTTTCTATATGGATCGCAACGGTGTGACCAGTTTGGTTAACAGTGTCATTTGAAGTACGGATGGGTTGGATCGAACCCAAAACCAACCGGGCCCTCGGAGCAGAAACACTTATAACATGTTCTCTGAATGTCATATTGACGTGTCGGCATATTTGATAGATTCCTCTTGATGATATGGTTCTTTTGGAATACGTCACCCGATGTTTGGATGCAGTTGGAGTATGGCATGGTTGGATTGTACCCGAAATCCAACTGGGCCCCTAGAAAAGAAATGATAATAACTCATAGATCGGTCATCCGATTGACGCGTCGTCTGTTGCGTTAAAACCTCAATGACGAGGCGGTACTTTGAGATACTTCCACGTGAAATTACAGGACACTTGTAAGTATCGACCAGCAGCTCGTGGAGCGGACCTTCCTAGAGACGAGAATATGTAGTACGAAGACCTTGTAGCTGGCTGAGTCCTGATGACTTATTGTCCGATTCGAGTCGGAGGGACTTGTATATCCCAGTGGTGAACACTACTATGTTTGGGTGGCAGACCCATGGTGGGAATCACTACTGTGTTTGGGTGGAAGACCCACAGTACTCAAAAAAAGAAGTACCTCTATAGACTATTAAGGGGAGCACTACTGTGTTGGGGTGGCAGACCCATGGCGGGGAGCACTACTGTGTTGGGGTGGCAGACCAGCGGTACTCGACAGGAGGAGTACATTAGAAGTCTAAGGTTAGTGAGTAGCACCTCAGAGTCGTGACAGGATCACTATACTCAACAGAGGAGGATCTCTTCAACAGTTGTGGTTTCGATATCATTAATGAAAATCCTGGTTTGAGCTGAGTCAATGACCTTTGTGTTTTTCTCATGACTGAGATGGGTCATTTGATAACATAGGTATATATATGGGAATATACCTATGTACTAGTTATCCATTGATTTTATAAACATGGTGTTTTTTCATGATTTAGATGGGTTACTTGATAAACATTGGTATAACTATGGGTTTATACCTACGTAAGGGTTATCTATTGAGATCCTTCTCTATGGATATCATTATTGGATTTAGTGAGACCTTGACGGTCTCAGTGTCCCTACTGAGTATTGTTATACTCACCTCTACACGCGCTATGCTCGCACCTCATTGTGTTGGATGCAGATGATAGATAGCGCTGACAGAGACCGAGTGTACGAGGACTGGACGGTAATCGGAGGTGGACTTTACGAAGAGATGTTACTCGAGGAGGTTGGAGAGTGAGAGAGTTGAGGAGGCTATCAGTACCTTCCCTTCATGTAGGATCTGAGGTGGATGACCCAGGAGCTTCTTCTATCTTCCAGCTGTTTGTCTTTTCTGTTGTACTTCCTTTCAGTTGTAGCTGTACTTTTCAGGTGGGTTTGTATTCTGGCCCATTTACATTTCATCACTTTCTTTTATACTTACTATATTACTTCCTCTATTACTCTGGCTGGATATGTTTATGTTTTTTAAAGGCAATGCCTTCCCAGTTATCGGGATTTACGCCTTTGGTGCTAGTCGCCAGCCCATGGCCTATGGAAGGCGGGCTTGGGGTTGTTGTGGAACGGGCCCCAAGGAAGGGTCGGGAAAAATTGGTTTCAGAGGAGTTGGTTCTATCGCAGAACATATGACTCTGATATTTACTTTCTGTGAAACAATAGTGTTATTCATACCGAGTGTGGATTTCAGTTCAGGGAGTCTAGTGTTGGTGCGGCGGCTGACGTATCCATACACCAGGACCCTGACTACTAAGTTTCGACTCAGTGCATGAAAACACTGATTGTGTTTGTGTATCCAAAAATTTTCTTAAGACATCTCAAACTAGGTCAGCTCACCAGGTATTGTCTCTTGACCATGATGCATCTGTTCAGGATGAATCCATACAAATAGTCCGTTGGGGTTCTGAGAAAGTACAGAATGACTCCCCACTGAGAGATGAGGCTTCGGTGCAGGGCCCTCTTACTATGATGGAACAATCGGGTGGTGTACCAACAGCAGCACCACCCATTGGGTTGTAGATTCCAACAGCCGCACTAGTGAACGATGCACACTGACAGAGCGCATTTCATGAGTTCCAGCAGTAGAGGCCTCAGAGGTTACGAGGCGAGACAGATTCCTAGTAAGCAGGGGATTGGCTGGATGTGATTGCTAGAGTTCAACAGCAAGTTTAGACACTAGAGGAGCAGATGGCGATCTTATCTACTGGTGTTACCTAGTGATTCACCATGAGGTTGGTCCGTATTGTTATGAGGCTTCGTTACGTGGACCGATGCCTGAGATAGTACCTTCGTGTAGTGTTCCATCCATATCACTACATGTTGGTCAGTAGTTTCAACCGACGATACCGGTAGATGGCACATGTAGGCTTGATGCCTTAAATGTTTTACAGCATCAGATACCCCTCAGGTTCCATGTTGAGCCCGAATCATAGGCAGCTGAGGACTGGCTTGAGGATGTGGCTGAGAGTTTTCTAGAGCTTACATATCTTCGACATGATGACTTGTCGATATCTATGTAGTCATTGAGGAGTACCAATCGTTTTTGGTACTTGATGACTAAAATACGAACAGTGCTTTAGAGCTCGGACCTCAGAGCGAGGTGTGTTTAAAGGACAGATGAATCTATAGAGCAGGAGACGTGGAAGCAGAGCTAGGAGAGCAACATGTGGTGGTGTACATATCGATATGTTACAACCACCAGCCTTTGTATTCCCCTCCATGCTCAGAGAGCTAGAGGGAAGGGGAAGAGAGTAGCTGCATGAGGTCAAGAAGTGTGACACAAGTGCTCTAGGAATGATTCCATGTAAGTTTTGTGACTAATACTAGCTTCCATAACAAAAAAATTGATACGAATCATACCTTTCTTCTATGAATCTTGTCCAAGACCTCGAGTATCTGGTTAAGCAGTTGACATTCCCCTAACATCTGGAGATACCTTTGGGGGGAGACTCAATTATCGTGCTTATGCCGACGGTGTGATATGACCCTTGAGGTTAGAGTTTCAGTTGGATCTTCTTGGTGGCAGCGTCGAGGCCTTATGACATTAGTTTGGGTATGCACTGGGAAACTACATTTCATACACAGATTGATTCTATTAGGAAAAAAGATTGTCGTTTACCTACAATGTTGGGATGGGTTTTCCATGGTCAGCGAAAAGGAAACCCCATATAGCACATGATAGAATCATGCATAAGTGGGTGAAGTCGATCACTTAGGAGTTGTCCAGACTTACCTTTGTGACAGAATTCTATAAAGTTACAGCCCCACTACCAGCATTGATGAAGAAGGGGTAACCCTTCGTGTGGTCAGGGATATGCCAACAGAGCTTTTCAGGAGCTGAGGCCGAGGTTGACCAGTGTGCCCATTTTGAGGATATCAGAGAAGCTGCCAATCATCCAAGAGTAGATGAAGACTGTACAGAGCATGTAGAAATCCTATTTTGATAGGAGACAGAAGCACTGGAGTTCGAGGATGGTGACAACGTTTTCTTACGGGTCTCACCTCGATGAGGTCTACAGAGATGTGGCTGAGGCGGAAAGTTATCTCTGAGGTTTAACAGACCCTTCTAGGTCCTCAGTAGGGTAGGCGAGATGGATTACCACTTGGACATTCCACCATAGTTTCACTAGGTGCGTGAATTATTCAACATATCTCAGCTAAGGTGATACATGTACGATCATTCACACATCTTCGACCACAAGGATTTGGACATCAATGATGGGGCGACATTCACAGAGGTTCTAGTGGAGATCGAGGATCGACAGGAGCGGGTCCTACGGGGACGGTCAATTCCTCAGGTGCACTTTCACTAGTAGTACATGAACCTTCAAGAGAGAACATGGGAGTGGGAGGCTCATATGAATTCTCAGTACCCTCATTTGTTTCCCTAGCGTGTGTTGTAGCTTTACGGGGATGTAAAGCCCTGATGTGGGGGTAATGTAATGACCCGTAAATTTTAAGGAAATTTGTTTCATAAATTCTTTGTAATTTTACGAGTCTGCAGTTTCTGATGGAACCCGATTCTAAGATGGATGTATCAAGTCCAATATTTTATGTATTTTTATAGTTTTTGGATCGGGTACCCGAAGCGCTCGGAAAATTAAAGATTTAATATAATTATTAAATCTTTGACCTTCTATAAGTCATGCATTCGACGTCCGATTGGCTTGCTGTTAGCAGTGACATGACCCTATCTTTAATACGGTCAATTAAAGTCTAACGTTCAATACTAAATTCTGGTTCGTGGCTCAGGTCCACGAACCACCCAATGATAATAATATTATTATTATTACGGGATCTTGTATCTGACATATCTCTCTCATACAGTGTAAGAATGATGAACCATTTGTGATGTTGCGAGTCTGGAATTAAGACAGATGTTTCAAGAACAATTTTTGAAATTTAAGATGAGTTATAGGCATGGGCCCCACGAGGCATGGTTCGTGTGTTTTTTGGGGAAATTAATCTTTTTGACCGGCTATCCGTTTTGGACCAATGGGTAGTCCATATCAGGTGTTTTTTAGTATGGATCGAAATGGTGTGACCAGTTCCAGACGTCTAATTGATGTGTCGTCAACTATTTTGGATTCCTCTAGATGAGATGGTTCTTTTGTAATAATTCACCCGATGTTTGTACGTATTTAAAGTATGGCCAGGTTGGATTGTACTCGAAATCCAACCGGGCCCCTGGAACAGAAATGCTAACAACTCACAGAGCGAGCATCCGATTGGCTCGCCATCTGTTGCGTTGAGGCCTCTATGATGAGGAGGTCCTTTGAGATACTGACACGTGAGATTACGTGACACTTGGAAGTATAGACCAGTAGCTCGGGGAGCGAACCCTCCCAGAGATGAGCATACGGAGTACATAGACCTTGTAGCTAGCTGATATCTGATTAATGCTTGTCCGATTTGAGTCAGAGTGACTTGTATAGCCCAGTGGGGAGTACTACTATGTTGGGGTGGCAGACCCATGGTGGTAATCACTACTATGTTTGGGTGGTAGACCCGCGGTACTCGACAGAAAGAGTACCTCTATAGGCTATTAGGTGGAGCACTACTGTGTTGGGGTAGCAGACCCGTGGTGGGGAGCACTACTGTATTGGGGTGGTAGACCCACGATACTCAAAATGAGGAGTACCTCAGCAGTCTAAGGTTAGTGAGAAGCACCTCAGAGTCGCGACAGGATCACTGTACTCGACAGAGGAGGATCTCTTCAGCAGTTGAGGTTTCGATATCATTAATGAAAATCCTGGTTTGAGTTGAGTCAATGACCTTTGTGTTATCCTCATGATTGAGATGGGACACTTGATAACATAGGTATATGTATGGGAATATACCTATGTAGTGGTTATCTGTTGATTTCATAACCATTGTGCTTCCTCATGATTGAGATGGGTTTCTTGATAAACATAGGTATAAGTATAGGATTATACCTAAGTATGGGTTATCTGTTAAGATCCTTCATTTTGGTTCTCCTTGTTGGATTTAGTGAGACCTTGAGGGTCTCAGGGTCCCTACTAAGTATCATTATACACACCCTTACATGAGCTATGCCCGCACCTTGTTGTGTTGGATATAGACGATCGACAATGCTGACAGAGACCGAGTGTACGATTATTGGACGGTACCCGGAGGTGGACTTCACGACGAGATGGTACTTAGAAGAGGTTGGCGGGCGAGAGCATTGAAGAGGATATTTGTACCTACCCATTAGGTAGGATATGAGGTGGAAGACCCAGGAGCTACTTCTATCTTATAGTTGTTTTTCTTTTCTATTGTACTTTCGTTCAGTTGTAGCTGTACTTTTTAGTTGGGTTTGTATTCCGGCCCATTTACCTTTCAACACATTCATTTGAACTTAGTTTATTACTTCCACTTGTGCTCTGGTTGGATGTGTTTATGTTTTATAAAGGAAATGCCTTCCCATTTATCGGGATCTATGCCTGTTGTGATAGTCGTCAGCCTCTGGCCTATGGAAGGCTGGCTTGGGATAGTCACGACACGGGCCCCAAGGACGGGTCGTGATAGTGTGCATGTAATAATTAATAAAACCATATTCTATAAAAATATTTAAATGAATTATAAAAAAATTTAAAAAAATTTAAACATTGATCATTTTTTAAAACATTTCTATTTAAAACCCAATTTAAAATAATCAAAATTTATAAAATATTTGGTATCAAATTCATTAAAAATATTTTTTTAATATTAATAATTACTCTTTGTAGAAATGATGTCCATGATGAGGGAATACATATTCAAGGTGATTATTTCTTTTTGTACCATAAAAATTTATAAAAATTTATTTATCATAAGATGACAAGAGGTATCATTTTAAATTTATTTTAAAAAAATGTTATAAATGGGTGGAAATAACGATTAAATATCCAAAGATAATATTTAATCATTTTTGTAACCTTTTTTAGAAAACATGAATTTGATAGATAACTGATTTTTATCAAAAATGATAATTAAATTCATATATTCATAAAAATATTTTCATAACATTATTGTGTAATAATAGTGGAATTGAAAAACCTCTGGTATTTGTAAAATAGTTTTCCCAAATTAAATAAATCCTTTTTTAATATTTTTAATTTCACAAAACACTGAATATAGATTGTATTTCATGAAACATTCATGTTTTTCTTACATTTAATACTACACCATGTTACTAATTTAGTATAAGATACCCCATTATATGTTTTCTCTAATCACTACACTGATGATTTTTTATCTACCCGAAACACTTACTTGGTTGGCATAACACGCAGCACTGACTTCAGGTACGTTACATGAAACATTGGGCTTTTATAAAACATAATTTTAATTTTATAATTATTTTAAAAAAAATTATAAAATATTCATTAATTTTAATTACATATATATTAATAACAACATTTAGAATAAATTTTTTATAGTGGTTGTGATGAAAAATAATATTTTCTGTAAAATCATTAAATTTTAAAAAATATTTTCACTTGTAATGATATTTTTTATGTACCTATAAATACAATAAAAAAATTAATTTTATATATTCTTATAAATTTATTTTGATAAAATAAATATCATTTTTGAATTCCTAATGTTGAAATTATATTCGGGTAAATATTTTGGAGTTTTCATAGAAACATCATTCAAGAATCAATAATGATGATTACTGAATTTCAATTCGACACATATGTATCATCTAATATAGTATAATAGTAAAATTATTTATTATGTTGGTTTTAAATTCAAATGAGTCCAATTATAAATATATTAATCTAATTTATGTTGTTGAAATATTTTTTAATGAATTTAGATAATAAATTATAATGACATGTTGATAATTTATCACTTTAAAACCACACTATCATCTCACATCTATAAGATTATAATCTGAAATAAATTTTCCACTTATATTAATTTAAAATTATAAAATTAACATAAAATAATTTAAATTTTATAATATTTATTTTCTAATAATATAATCATAATTGATTTTAAAAATATATTATTGAAAATGATTAAGATTTGATAAAGTTATTATGGTGAAATTTAGCTTAACAATGGAATAAACAATAATATAAAGGGACCAAATGACTTCTAAACTTCTGAAAAAACAATTTAGTGTACATATTAATGAAATAAACCCTCAATTAATTATTATTTTTCGTTTTTAGATTAATTTTTATAGGTAAAAATGAGAACACATTACTTGTTTTAAAAAACATCAATGTGTGTCCCAAACCTTCGCAATAAAATTCCACAAACACTATCCCATCATAATTCCTCTCAATCCTAATATATTATTAATATATCTAACCAATAAACTTCCTATAATCCCTCCATTACACTAATAATCTTCTCTTTGGGATGAAATCTATCGAAGTAATCCCTTTGATGAAAACCAAATAGAGTTTCCCCAAGAATAGGTAATATCCTTCGAAAGAATGTTGATTGAATTTTATTTATCCATCACCACAATTATTCATATATTTTTCAGATATAAAATCATAAAATCCTTAATTGAATTTTATTCAGTTATGTTAAGGTTTATAAAAATAGTTACTCAAACATCCATCTAAGGGTTAACAAACTTTCAATTTTTTAGGATGAAAAATGACCTCCTCAAAATATGGTTTTGTTAAATTTATATTTACCACCTATTATGGTTGGAAATTATGATGTAATTTTTTATATTATATATTATATATTTATTAGTTTTTATTATTATTTATTTATCATATAATTCATACCTTTAATAATTCCAATTTTTAAAATACGACATGTTCGTTTTCTGAAGTGTGGACTATTTCCTTCCCAAAGCTAGGTGATTAATTCTCAAATTATATGGATTGTATTTGATATTTTATTAGTAAAAATATATTATATAAATGACATAATAATTATATGTTAACGATATTATATACATATATACATATATTTCATTTACTTTTTTCAATACAATATGAAAATGGAAACTATGTTCATGCATACGTATGACCTACCATCTCCATGAAAGATATTTAACATTTAAAAAATAAATGTTCTATAGATTATTATAAATTTTTATATAGTTAATATTTACGATATATAATTCATTTTTGACATTTTAGAAATAACTAAATCATTATATATGTATGAGGATAAAGAATGGTAGGTCAATACACTAACGATAAAAAAATCAGTAATTACCAGAATCTATACTTTTACATGAAATTTTTAACATATATGTAATAGAATCCCATAAGAAAAATATATATTCTATTATATATATTAGTATGGTTATGTAATAAATTTATAATTAAATTAAATATATTGTACAGAAGTCTGGTACGTGTACGACAAGTGTCAAGACATAGGGTAAGAGAATTTCATCTCACTTTCTATTTATATGAGAATCATTTTGTATTCACCAATAATTTATTTTTTGTGGTGTTTATAATGAGTATGGATGTATTATATTTTTGTAATAATAAAATTTATGGGAATTTAAATATCTATTTTATTATATTTCTTTCATTGGGTTTTTGTTTCAAAGGTTATCAAGTCGATAATGTAATTCTGTCTCAATTTTCATTCATTGAGTCATATGATAGGTTTTAAAATAATAATTTTCCCTGATGTGTATATAAATGCTTTGGTATGGTATTTCATTAGTATCTTTATTATTAGGATTTTTTATTATTTTTTAACGTTATTCTTTCCATTTTATTATGATTCATTTTTTAAAATTTGGTAATGGTTTATAACTATAATCTCACCATTTCTTCAGATTGATTATGATTATGCTCCACATGATGAAATAAGATTAAGAATATATCAAGAAATCTCATTATGTTTATTATTTTTTAGTTATTTATATTATATCCATTTAATAGTTACATTATTTCACTCTTTTGTACAAAAGATGATCATGAAATTATATAATGGAAGTCAGACTTTTCCTCTCTCTTCAAACAGGAATCTACATTCCATCAAAACCATGTATTCAAAAAAGGTATCCAAAAATATTCTACTATTATCTTATGATATGTAAAATAAATTTTTACCAATGTTTTAGATTTTTTTTAAATGTTATTTTAATGTGGAATATTCATTTCATTTTTCGATCAATGTATATTTTTAAAAACATTAGGCCTGAAATTTAATGTTAGGTATGTGCAGATTTACCCATTATCCTGACCAACATTCCATGGAATCTTCCTTTATATATTATAATGTTATTTTTCTAAAATGAAAAATAAATTCTTAATATTTTTGAAATTAATTCTGTAAATTATTATTTACATTAAAAATTATTTTCAAAAATTAATGGGTGAAAAATTATTATAACTAATTTTTATATGATTATTTTAAATGATAATAATTTATAATAAAATAAATTGTTCTATAAATAATTTCACGATTTTGTTATATTTTTTAAATTTCATTCAATTAAGTTTCATTAAAAACATTTTTTGAAGATTTCATTATAAGTTTTATATTTTTTCAATGAATTATTTTTCAATATGATTTTATGATTTCATTATAATTTTTCATAGTGTTTTCAATGAAATGGTTTTCAATAACAATTCAATAATTCTTTATATGTTTTCAAAGTGGGTTCAAATAAAATGGTTTTAAAAAAATTTCCAGATTTCAATATATAAATTCAATGTGTTTTCAATGAAATGATTTTCAAAAACTTTTCTATGTTACAAAGATGTGTTCAATGTTTTTTCAATGAAATGAATTTTAAAAAGTTTTAAATATATCATTATAGTATTTCCAACTATTTCTAATGAAATGATTTTCATGATATTTTCAATCTTCTGTTATATATACTCAAGCAGTTCTCAAATTATTAGGTTTTAAAAATGTTTTCAATACCTTTTTTATATGTTTTCATGATTAATTTAAGCGGAATGGTCTCTAAAATTATTTTATGTATTAAGATTCATTTTCTAAAGAAGAATAGATATTAATCTACATAAATTTTTTTAAAAGATATTTCCAAATTTTTTGCATCTAATATGACACAAATTGTTGTCACTCATGCCTTTGTGGAAAATTATGTAATGGATCAATTCATATTCATTCTATTAATGGTTTATCTTTTGATCTCATAGTGTTTATGAAACCCATTTCTTCATCACATGTTATATGTTAGTGAATCCTGGTTGATTTCACTTGTTATTCATTGATGATATGATTATGAAACCTGTCTCTTTTTTATAGCTTATAATGTGATGAAAGTTTATGAACCAATTTCATATTACAGGTTATCATATTTTGTTTATGAAACCCACCTATTTTATGGTTCTCGATATAATGATAGTTTTATTATCTTATGAGAATAGTATGAATGTATTTACTAAGATATAGATGTGACCTATATCTCCATCAAAATCATTGGGTAAATATTTATATATGATAAGATATACTATGATGGTATTTGAAATGAATCCTGACTTCTAATATGACCATATGAGTGAACCGTGACTACAATGATTCTATAGGGGAGTTAAGACAAATAAATAATATGGAAATAAGAGAAATCAAAGACTACCTTGATCGTATGGAGATAAACCTCTTACTACTAATATGGCCTTGTGTGCAATTCCTTGACTAATATATAAATAATATTATTTGATTACATATTGTCCATAATTAAATGTATTATACCTATATTATGATTTTATTTTTTATCTTATTCATTTAATTATGATTCATATCATCTGAAATTTAATGATTTATTCCATTATTCAGTTTTTTATCTTATTATATACATTTAATTATCACAAAATGTTATGTTTGCATTCTCATACCCCTATGATCATGTTTGGGATTATGTGTCTCCATTCATTAACCGTACAATGAATCCAAGATCACCCCATTTTTGTATCCTTATATATTATCTGAAGATTTGAAATATGCTTGATATATATATGAAATATCCTAGTCATGAAGAACCAATTTATATATAATGTAGCTCACTTATGTAAGAGTGTTTATGTTTCTATGTTTCTGATGGATGTAGACTAATTATGATTTAATGGAATCTATTTTAATAATTTTCCATGTATTCTGAAAAATTTAGGTAATGATAATATATAAAAGGGGGGTCTCTATAGTTGTTATCATAGATATGGTATAGTTATCTTTTGGAATCTATGATTATAGATCTATAGTAAGAATCATAAGATCATGTCTACGGATAATTCCAAGGATAAGGAAATGTATAATGAATGTTTCATGTGTTCATTGTAAAGGATAAAGTGAGTGGTTTTATATAAATTCCTCACTATTTGTTTAGTAATTGTGGATGGGGATCTAGAATAGATGTAAATAGGAGTAAAAACTCTGAAGAGGTGTTTCGGGACTGATTCAACATAACCTGGTACATGACAATGAGTCTTGTTGAACACTTGTTTTTACACTTGGGTTGCTTATGATTTTGGAATTCATAGACTCAACATGAACCATTATAAGGGATTTAAAAATATGTTAACAGTGACTAACCTATGATAAACCTAATATGTCATAGATTAATGAAATTTTAATAATTTAGATATCAAATACAAGGTTTTTCATTATTATGTGGTTCATTAGAATGATAATTGTTTCTCAACATTTTTTTTGTTATAGAGGGAAATATAATTTAATGTGTTAACTTTTAATGTGATGTAAAATTTTATATGAGATGTAAAAAAGGACGGTCTCTAGACTAAAGGATGTTGTGATCATGGCTAGTCAGTTTTCATGGAACATGATTAAAACCCAATACCATAAACAACTCTCACACTCACCAATGAAGAGAAATAAAGATTTCACTAAGAATTTGATTAGTGGATACCATATAGAAGTGATGATAAATTTTCATTTGTGTTAATAATGTCTATAGAATCAACCAACTGAATGTATTAGTGGATCCCGAAGATGTTTTGAATGTGTAAAATAAGGACACAATGCAAGTGACTATAAGCGAACAATGAAGTTTCTAAGTAATGAAATGGAAATGAATATGTTCCTTTTTATGAAACCATCAAAGGATAATTAATTTTTTTGTGGAATGAATGGTAATTATTCAATTATAATTTATAAGGGGAATCCTCCAAAAGTGAATCCATAAGGAGTTACAAGTAAAGGTTATATTGCCGATGATGATGAAACTACAGATGAAATGTGAATGGAAAGATGTATTATGTAATTAAAAGATGTATCCTACCTATGGATTATTAATAATGTGAAATAAGCAATGTTTTAATGTATTTTTGTTCATGAAATCTATTTTATAAATGGTAATATTTACAATTATTTTCTCATTTATTATTTTCTCTATGAATTTACAAGGTCAAATAGAATGTTTATGATGGACTCGAGAAGTGATATAAAGATAAGGTCATATTTTGAGTAATTATGGATAACCCTTAATATGTCCCTTACCTTAAGATAATGTTGTTTATTAATATATATTTCGGATATGAATAAGTAAATTTTATGGTATTGATTACCTTGGAAAAAATAGGATTTATTTGAAAATGTATTCTTTAGAGAATGTTTAGAAATTATTTTATTTACAGAATAGAACAAGTATTATTTAGAATATGGAATAATGAATGTTTTATAAAATTTCCTATTCTATGTTGGATTATTAATATGATTTTGTGAAGTATATTATCAGGGTATTAACATGTCTATAATTTTTCAACCAAGAGCTAATTTGTGAGATAAGTAAGATCATAATTAATCTGATTTTTTGACCACTATCTATTATTTTGTATTTTCATCATCTATATTGGTCATATATTTAACCATTTGTTGAATGATTTTGTTAAAAATCAGATGATATTTCTCAGATTAATGTATTACCACACAACATCAGGTATTACTCATATTGGATAACATGTTATGAAAACTATGTTTTGAAGTTAACTAAAGAGATATTTGACTAATTATCATTGACCCCATTATCTATTAATGGTTTATGAATTAAAAATTGATTGTACATTTTTTAGAAATAGGTGAACCAGAAATTAGAAAAATACCTAAAGAATGTGTGATATTTTACTTATAATAGGGAATAAATTCAATTATGTATTACTTATTTTGAAAAATATTCAAATATAAATAAGGAATAATGAAAACCAAAATTGTTATCCTAGTATAATAATTTATGATGAATAAAATGTTCCCCAAGATCATCACAAATTTATTGATTTTTGTTTGATAACTTCTCTTGGCCATGTTATTTACAACACTCCTATAGAAAATTATTGTTAGATATGTCTCTAATTTGTATTTTTTTCTCCCCATCTTTGTTCTCTTATGTGTAATCCTATTTATATGTTACGTTGATTAACTATTATGTTTACAAAATTATTTTTTATATGGAATTTGTAGTATTAATTTTTTTGATGTGGGATTATATGAATGGGACACTAATTTATTAAACCATTGATAACCAAAAATATTAAATTTATAATTTTTTATTAACACATCTAGAATGTGACTCCATAGGTTTTATGAATTTTTTTTCGATTTACATTATTTTTTCTTTGAAATTTTCATTTCATGAAACACTGAATGTAAATTTTGTTATATGAAAGAGACATTGTATTCATTCCATACATGCTACACCATGTTAATTATTCATTATATGATACCCCAAGATATGGGTTTTTTATACAAAACACAGATTTGGCTTTCCCTACAAATAACACCACATTGGCATTCACCACACGCAGCACTGCCATAGTCTTTGTTACATGCAACACTAAGTTTCTACCAAACATAATATTATTCTTATCATAATTGAAATAATATAATTATAACATATTGGAGGATTTTTTCAATATTAACCGTAATAAAAAATCTTCAAATATTATATATTATGGTGATAATGAAGAATATAATATCTTGTAATGGGTCCAAATGTTTTAAAATACGATTTTCTGAAAAGAGCATATTTTTAAACTCGTCAATGAAACAAAATTAAGGAAACTAAAAAATCAAATTTGATAAATTAAATATTTTTTAAATTAATAATTTTGAAATTATAATATGGTTATGTTTTGGGTTTTTTCAGAAAATCAACATTTTTTGATGAATAGTAATGAATACTGAATTTTAATTCAAACAAGTTTTTCATAAAATTTTTGTATATAATTAAATTATATTTGAAAATTTTAATAATGTCATATTAGATTTATTATTCATATATTAAACCAACTTAGGTCATTTATGAATTTTTTTTATTTAATTTATACTTAAATGATTCATGATTTTTTGATCATTCTCACTTTAAAACATCTCTTTTCACCAATTTTAGAGATTATCATTAAACATAATAAATCCGAATCAATGAATTTATATTTTAAATTTGACATAAATTTTAGTAATAATTATTATAATTATATTATAATAATATCAAATTAATATGTGACCAAAAAAATTAACATACATTATTATGGTTATATACAGCGACTAAGTTAAAAATAAGCTTAATAGTAGAATAAAACATAAGAATAAGGTCCAAAATGATATATACAGTAATAAAAACCCATTTTTCTATATTTTTTCCATAGACCATTCATGATTTGTTTTTTTTTTATGATATTTTTATGTAAAATCCTTGGAACACATATGTTTTAAAATAAATAACAATGGAATCCTCTCCCTTCCCCATATAGGCTACTGACTTTCCACCTTATTCACACCAATAAAAACACATAACATCAACCATGATATTCCCAATACACTCTTTAACATACCTACCTTACACCTTGAATCCTTAATTTTTTAATAAATCCATCCAAGGAAGTCTTTTCATGTAATCCCAAATGTGTTACCCAATGAAGATGTAACAACCTTATTCAAGCTAGTTTATTTTAATTTTTTTCCCACCACCTCAATTATTCTTATTTCATGAACAGATGATAACCTTAGTATAATTAATATAATTAGATATTTTAATGTTAATTTTATACCTTCATTTGCACACTCATCTATCAAATGGGTAACCAACATACCATTCATATGTTTGAAAAATAACCTCCTCATAAAATGACATTGTTTTTTTAACAATTACCACATATAATGGTTGGGAATTATGATTGAATTTTTTTTATTTCATATATATTATATTATTTATATACTTTTACTTTTTTATTTATTATATAAATCTAACCTTCAAACTTTCCATTTAGGGTAAATATGAGAGCATCATTTATGGAATCGTGAACTTCAATCTCCTTATAGTGTTGTGATATGTTAACGCGTTACATTGAATGTATTATGGGTGAGTTTAGTAAAAATATATTATATATATAACATTAAAATAATTCTTTAATCAAAACATATACATATATAAATCTATTTCATTTACATTTTTTCTATCCAAACTACATAAAATGGAAACGATGTGGGTGTATATATACAACATATCATTTCCCGGAACAATGTATCCCATTTCATATATAAGTATTTTATATATTTTTATAAATGATTATATACTAACTATATATGATATTTATTTAATGTATTATATTATTTAAATAATTAAATAAAGAATTTGTAATAGAATTAAGAACGAGATGTCAACACACCTATGATAAATAAAGCTGTTATTACTAGAAATGTTAAATTAAATTAGAATTGTCAATAAATGGGTATTAAATAATTTTAACAAAATAATATATGGTAATATATTTGAATATAGTTATGTGGTAAATGTATAATTAACTTATTCTAATTTTATTTCATCTGTTTATGTGTTTGATGAATGTCAAGACACAAGGTAAGAGAATTTCATCTCACTTTTTATTTTCATGAGATAAATGATTTATTCACAAATCATTTCATTTATATGGTGTGTATAATTCAGTTGGATGTATTATTTGATTATTATAAATAAAATTAGAGATATTTACATTTCTATTTTATGATCTTAATTTCATGGTGTTTGTTTTTCAAAAGATATCATGTTGGTAATGTTATTTTGTCTCAATTTTCCTTTGTTGAGTTACATGCTTTGTTATGCACCTATATTTTTTCCTAATACATATATAAGGAATTTTAAATGGTGTGACATAAATAAAAATATTTTCATGGTATTTATTACTCAGGTAATTTTATTATTTCTATTTTATTATGATTTAATATTATCAAATTTGTAATGGTTTATTACTACAATCTAACTATTTATCGAGATCGTTTATGATTATTCTCCCATTAATGAAATTATAAGACACATATCATAAAAAGTCTCTTGATTTTATTATCCAATGGTTGTTGATGTTATAACTATGTAATTATTCAATTTTTACACTCTTTGGTAAATAATATAATCGATAATTTTTTATGAATGTACGTCATTGACTATATCTTCATTCAAGAATCTATGTTCCCTCAAAAACATATTATCTAAAAAGGTTTCCAAAAATATTCTACTATTATCCAATGATATTAAAAATAAATTTTACTCAAGATTTACCATTTTTATACAAAATGGGTTTTTAAAATGGAATTACCTTGTTTTTTGTCAATTCACTCTTCAAAAAGTTTTTTGTTTTGAAAGGAATGTTTGACATGGATGGATATCCTCGATGCGAGGACCATCATTCCATGGATGTTTGTATTAAAAAAATTCTAATTTATTTTCGTTAAACAGTATATTTTCATAATATTCTGAAAATTTATTTTTATAATTATGTTTTCCAAGAAAATTATTTCATAACAGTATTGATATTAAAAAATAATTATAAATGATATTTCAAATATTATATTATATGATTTAAATGTGTTTCAAGAGAAATATTTTTGAAATATTTTTCAAGAATCGTTAATATGTTTTTAAATACATTTTACTGAATCTTTTTTCCAAATAATTTTAATTATATTCTTATAATTTTTCAATTTTTTTTCAAATAAATTGTTTTCAAGATAATTTCAACCATTCATTATTTGTTTTCATAGTGTTTTCAATTATTTTTTTTGAAAACATTTTTAGGCATTCAATTTTCATTTTCATGCTGTTTTAAAATAAATGGTCTCAAAAGTTTCTTATGCATTCATTTTATTATTTCAATGGGTTTTAAATGAAATGTTTTTTACAAAAAGTGTTTCATGATTTATTGATATGTATTCAAAATGTTTTCAAAGAAACATTTTTTAATAAATTATTAAGATTTCATTATATGTTTTTAATGTGTTATAAAGAAACGTTTTTTAAAATGTTTTCAATATTTCATTATATTTTCATTCAAATATATTGGTTGTAGATGTTTTATGAATGATTTAAAAACATCATTTTTAAGTATTCATGCTTATTTTCATGGAAATCAGTTTTCTAAATATTTTATGTTTTAATAGAGTTTTCCAAGGATAAAATAATATTTTCATAATGAATATTTTAAAATGATATTAAAAAATTAATTTCCATCTAATATTACTACAATTTGTGTTACTCATTCTAATCCAAGGAATTATCTAAAGGTTCCACTCATATTCATTCTATAAATGATTAAGGATTTGATTGTTTAGTGTTTATAAACCCTTTTTATTCATTATGTGTTATATGTCTATAAAGAACTATTAATTTCGGGGGTAATGTATTTAGGAAATGATTAAAAAACCGATTTATTTTCTATAGGTTATGGTATGATTAAATGTCTATTGTACCCATTTCATTTCATTGGTTGTGAAATAACATTTATAAAACCCGTATCTTTTTATCGATCGGGATATGATAAATTTTTTATTATATTGTGGAACATGTATTAACGGATTTATTATGTGACTGGTGGGGCCAATATCTCCCACTAATGCATTGGGTAAGGATTTATATCTGCAAATATTAGATAAATGGTCATCATTATGATCCTTGCCCGTTATGATGGTCATGGTAGTGAATGGTGACTACCAAAATGGTATGGGGAGTGAACACATACTAAAATGATGGCCATGGGAGTTAACCATGACTACCAAGATACTACGGGGAGTGAACCTATACTACTGTGTTTGCATTAACTATAATTCCTTGACTACAATGAATAACATATTATTTTATAATGTGTTTCCCAAAATTCCATGTCATATTCGTATATTATCTATTATAGAATATCTTATTTATTTCATTAGGAATCATGTATTATAATCTACCAATATTTATACCATGATTCATGTTTATGATATTCTAATATGCAGGGTATGATCTTATACTGTTATGATAACATTCTCAAACCACTATGATCATGTTTATGTTTACATGTCTGAATTATTTACACTTACTAATGATTTTAGCTCCCCAAATTTTATTTTTCCATCCCATGGTTATAAATATATGTATTATTCTGAATATGTCTATATGGGGTATTACTGAATAATAATCTAGTGATATATAATGTATCTCACATGTCTAGTAGTGTATATTTTTTTAATTTTCCAATGGAACTAGACTAATACGGTCATTGGGGTGTCTCTTTGTATAATATTTTAAGTATTCTAAAATGTTTTATATTTTTAATGTATGAAAAGATAAAATTTATATTAAAAAAAGTAAACATTAATTGTTTATAATTTGACTAATAAATGTGTTTGAAAAATCAGTAGGGTTCTTGAGATATTGATCATAATATTCCATTATTAGAAGCATAATTAAAAACAATCATGAACATTTATGAGAATATAGCAATAGACTATAACGATATTTGTAACAAAGAATAATTATATGTAATAATACAATTACATGAACCTTAAAATGTAATGATAAATACTATGTAAATGATAAACATGTAAATTTTTGTATATAAAATTGTAGAAAAATATATGTATATAACATGGCATGTGGTTCAGGGAAGTTAAATTGAGACAAAATTAATTTATCTATGTGGATACTTTTGAAAGAAAAAACACATAAAATAAATATACTAAAATGTTTGTGTAAATACACAAAAATATATGTATATTAATTATATATTACATACATGATAATTAAATACACCACACAAAATACTTTACTGTTGAATAAGATATGTATCTGAATGATTTAAGAAGTGATATGAGAAAACATTTACTATAACTCATGAACTTCATCATACACATAAAAATATATTAAATAATAAATATATCTTTATTATAAATCTAAAAAATGATATTATTATATAAAATACAATATATTATATGGTTATGACATTAATTTATCTTTTTTATTCTCAATTAAATGTTAATGTTACATTTCACGTATTGTCTGCATTATTTTTGTTCATGTTTTTCCTTTTTATTCTTATTACTCTTACATAGGTATGGATTTATATATTAATATAATATAAAACATGATATAGATATAATATATGATCATTATTTATGTATTTTTAATTATATATAAAATATACAAATATGAATTGGAATAAACAATTCATCAAGATAGTAGGTCGTTCATAAGAATGAATGATATTTCCATTTATTTATCATCGTAAAAGAAATAAAGTAAATTAAATATATGTAAATATATAATATAATGAAATTAGATTAATTATTTTATATAAAATATATACTTTTACTAAAATCATCATTATAATATTATATGTAATGTTTGAACTAATAACATCACTTTGACGATGTAGTAGTCCACATGTAAGAAAATAAAGTAATTTTATTTACAAAAAATGTAAATCATAAAGGTATGTCTTACATAATATGTCAATAAGATTAAAAAATCATAACTATCATATATATCTTACAAAAATAGAGTGATAGTCATAATTCCTAACCATGAGATGTGGTAATTTTATAATGAACAACATCATTTTGTGAGTTGGTAGTTCACCATATATTTAATGCCCCAACCCAAGTTACCCATAGTTGGTGCATCATTACATAATATTGATATGATCACAAAAGATCAAGTCTCGAAAGAACGATTAGTTTAGTAGCCTTGGAATCAGTAGATATATTCATAATGTTTTAAATTACATCATAAAGTAAAAAAAACTACAACAACATCTTGTCTTCATATCCCATCATGCTATTCCTGCAGGTTATTCATAAATTACTTCTTCACATCTTGGAAAAAATGAAACATTGAAAGGGGTGAGTTCAGATGCTCAGTAAGGATTACAATATAGCATATAATTTCATAAATAAGCATAAAAATACAAGGCAATGTATAACTAAAACAAAAGCCTTTTAAACTAGAACTTTAGCATAATATGGAAAAATGAAAAAGAAATAATTCCATTTACTTATTAACATGGATATTCTACTAGTCAAATAATTGCATGCAATATCAAAAAACACTTTCATAATGATGGAATGCATAATGCCAGACTATCATAACCACGTATCCAAGGCCTCATTCCAAGACTATAAATAAGATTTTGTCAAGGCCTTGTTCCAAGACACTAGTTTGTCTCATTATACCTACTGATGCATCAATGAGCTATAGCGGGTCCACCAATCACATATTATGTCTAATTCATTCCTCATATGAACTGGTTTAAACATAACATAAACATTTGTATTAAAACTAGCATACGAAATGTCAATACATTCTCCTTAAACCATGAATGTTATAGAAATAACACATCCATAGTCAAACATATCACAAAACCTTCAATACAATATGGATATTTTGTATCATAATAAATAAACTTCAAATAAGTTTGAAATCCATCAAAGGATGTTGACATAGATGAAATCAGAACTATTTGAGAGAAATATGTTTTTTTAAATCATTTAAAAGTCACATAATTATAATATAAAAAATTTACTGGAAAATATTCTTATAAGATTGTAAGGGAAGCTTGTACGATTTTATAATGGCAGGAAATAGCTGCACCCACCGTGTAAGTTAAAAAGACATTCTTATCTTAATTTTGTAGAAAAGTTTAAAAAGACCTTGTTTGGAAAATGACAGAAATAATCCTTTATAAACTTATTAGAAAATTTAACAAGGGTATAAATGACTTTATACCATAGTAATTAAAATAGTAAGAATGAGTTGAAGTACATTTTTATGAAACATGGATGTGGATGGTAAAGAGGTACCAATAGATAATTACGTATAAACAACCTAGGATAATGAAGAGATTGTGAAATAAATCCTTACCTTTTACTTTTCCTGGGTTGAGGGTAGGTTAACGTCCTGTATAATGGTGAAATAATTTTTATTAAATTATAAAATAATCATATACATTAATATGATATCATAAATGATCTTTTAACATTGATTTGTTAATAATATCATAGTATTATCATTGTTTCAGGTGTTAACTTACTCATTTTGTTTTATATGTTTTGTTATATAAGTCATGTTTGTTATGGATAAAATGTATCTTATTCATATCCAGAATTATATAAAGTTCATAAACATTATTTGTAATCATTAAATGAGAATTAGTCTTGAATGGATACAATGGGGAATGAATCTCATCGCGATCATGGAGACGGTAGTCCGTACGTACGCACGAGCGACAATATCATCCTTTTGATCATAAAATAATATATAATTGGATGTTATATCATATATAAATAATCATTATCATTTTATATTTATTATTTACATGAATTTCACATCATTATTATACCCATCCTAGTAATAATTTTTTTAATAACAATTACACTACGACGTGGAGACGGTAAGTCGTACGTACGCACGTATGGTGGCATGTTATTCAAAGGATGGATAGATTACTAAATATGGTTGTAACATACTCATAATAAAATCACAGTATATATAAGATATTGGAGTTAATATTTTATAATGGGAATAAAAAATAAAGAAGAAGTTGAAGAAGAAAGGAACTAGAAAAAAGGTGGTGAAATCATTACCTCTTCTTCGGGTTCTTCCATTTGATTAGATCAAAAGTGCTCCATAGGTTGGCTTTCTGATCAAACTAAGGCCTATAGGTTGTAGAGAGGAACTTTTATAGTGTATTTGGGTAGGTTTTGGCTGAGAAAAGAGGCATTGAATGTGGGAATTAATGAGAATGGGTAGTAACCTCTTATAAGAGGGGTGAGGGGCACCTTTGGAAAAGTTAGAAATATTACTTTATAATAAATTCATATTCGGTTTATAATGGCTCAAAAGTGTATTATTTAAATTTTAATGTGGGTATGGGTCAAAAAACACTCAAACAATAGGTTTTATACAGGTTTGGGTCACTATATTAACCTTATATTTTAGTTTTAACTCATAGTTAATTAGTTTGACATTTACCATGTCACAATGTATTTTTATATTATATATTTCATTAACTTACTATATACATCCAAGAGACCACTATGTGGTCCATTAATGATACACATATCATAATAGAAGTCTTTTGGCTATAAATTAGATTTTTAGTAATAGAATATAAATTAATAATATAATATTTGTTTTAAAACCACTTTTATGTCAATTTTTACACTATTGGGTATTTTGTTTTTCATAATTTCATAACAGCATTATTACTTCGAACAAAATTTTTATAACCAATACTAATATGTCATTGTAACCTATATGATTAGTGTAATTCATAAAAAGTCTCAAATTACATTTATTTTGATATTTATAATATCAATTATTTTAATATTTCATTAATTAGTTATTTACTACATCACCATTGTGTCATAAATAAATTAAATTATTTAATGTATAAAAATTATAAATAAAATACGATTACGTAGAAAATATTTTTATATTTCTAATCTATATTTACAATCGAATTTATCTTATTTATAAACCAATATTAAAAATATTTTAGTTATTAAACATTGAATTTAACTCTTTTAACTCTTCTTTGAATTAAATAATAATTAATGTCCTAATCTAATCAAAGTAGACATAAATGATAATATTTTATTCATAAGGTTGTTTTTGGACGAGATAAACTTGTCCAATAGAATTAGGACATGTGTTAGGGTAATATTAATATCATTTATACCCTTCATTACCCTATTTACTTTTAACCGTGGTAAATAAAAAAAAGTTACTATTCACAAAAAAATTATTTTCATCTCATTGAACCACATTATACTCCTTGATATTAACAGTGTCTCTTGGATTTTCTAAATTCCACTCATAGAAGTGGTAAAACTATGTTTTTTGTGAATATTCAAATTCTCCTAGGAGGGTAAAAGATGGTGAAAAGTTCAATAAAATATGTATATATCTAAAATTATTCCAAACTAACTCCAATGATTTAAATTGAACTTATATAGGTATTATATATCTATTTTGACCTTATTTAAATTTAAATAAAATAAATAATTTTTTAAATAAAAATTCAATTTTAAACTATAACTCAATATTTTTTTCACTATTCATCAAAAATTGAATGTTTTTAAGAAAAATACCAAAATTTCACCCTATGTGAAATTTGATATTTCAAATCCAAAATTAAAGTCCATTTTTAAAGATGAAATTTATAAATTTTAAAAAATTTGGTTTTACTATACATAACGGCTAGTTTGATTGGTTGTGGTGTGTGTGTTAGAACTCGAAGTTGCGTACAACACACGCTACTGTATTATTCAAAAGGAAGTGTACCGTAGAATCTTGGGGTGTTAAAATATAAAATATTCATAAGTTTGTTTCCCATTATATTGGTGTGTGTAATTTTAGTTCTAAAAATAAATCCAAAACGAGGTAATTTTATTTTTTATATTGAAAATGTTATTTATTAATTTAATAAGTGTTGTGTAGGGGGTGGATAATGGATATAAAATAATAGAGCTTGAGGCCAGATGTTACCTTTCCTTTGGGTAACTCCTTTAAGATTTCACCAAATTGAATACATGGGAAGATTTTATACCATATATAGTCAACTAGTATTAAGGGAGTGTTCTATGGAAATTATTTTCACAGTGTGTTTCAGATTCAAAAGGCTTGGTAGGTCTGAATAAGAGAGAGTGGTGAGTGCGTTTTATGGTGGAGGAGGGTAATTCTGGTATATATTATAAAATGGAACTCTTCACCTATTTTACCTTATTAAAATTTTCTCAAATAATATAAAATATTAGTGAAAATGGAGTATGGTGTATAAATACAACATAAATGTATTTCAGATGTGTTTCTAGTCCATTTGTTATATATTATCTAATGTGAAGCTAATTTTTCCTTATTCTATGTAACTAATTTTAATCACTTCCACTAACATGTTTGGTAAAAGATAATGTTTACCTTATTATACTGTATAAATTCTGATGATTAAAAATATGGAATCCAATTTTATAAACGAAAAACAATAAAAAGGAATAAATTAATATAATATTAATAAATTAGAAGGATTGATAAAGAAGGGTTTTAATGTAAAAATATATAATGTTTTTTGTCTTTATATGTCAAATTTTTTATGAATGTGGGGAAAATGACATAAACCAGATTAAATTATTAAATATTTACCTATTTAAACTATAAAACAGAAATAAAATATAATTTTATTGTATTGTTAAACTAGTCAAAAAATAATATTTGTATTAAAATTTATTGTTTTTAACTATTCATTAAATGGAATTAAACTTCTTAGAAAAATAAATAAAAGTTACAGAAAGTAATTTTTAAATTTTAGTTTCAAAAAGAAAGAATATTTTTCATTATATGAATGATAAAAGTGTCAAAATTAATTTTTAAATTAGGTTCTATATTAAAAGTTGATAATAATTCATTTCTGAATAAATATATATTTTTATTATTGAAATTTAATTTCTTCTTATAATACAACAATAAAATATATTAAACTAGTATAAATAATGTTGATTCAATTTAAAACTTTATTAAAAATAATAATTCAATTTTTTAGTGTAATATTATGAGATGAAACTATTTATTTACATAGAAAAAAATCATTCGTAGAAAATAAATTTATTTATTTTCAGAGTGTTAATTTATCAAATTATTCTAATTTATAACCAATGGAATAATTTCATATAAATATATAAATCATATATCTAAAAAAATTTACTCTTATTCAGGATTTACATTCCAATTTCTTGGTGGTAGATAGAATAATATTATAATTTTAATATTAATATTGTATTTGAGTATGGTAAACCACATCCTTGTGTATTATTTATGATTTCAAAGAGACTTTAAATTGTGTGTAATATATTTTAAATGTTGTGTTGAGTGTTCATAATGATAATCATAGTGTTGTTTTTAGTATAATATTAAATTGGTTTTATGTATAACAAAAAAAACATAGTTATTTTATATAACACATTCAATCAAATACAAAATTTTAAAGGGATAAAATAAATTGAAAACAAAATTATTCAAAATAATCATATGGTATCAGAAATGGTATGTAATTTGGTGATCATATATAAAATTTTTGCGATATAATTTCATTGATATTAAAATATGTTATATAATGTTGTGTTATAAAATGTATATGATAAGAGTGTAAACAAAATAGGGTATATGATTATAAAAATGAAAAAAGAAATTATTCAAGGATAAAATAGATTTTGAGGGCATGGATTTAAATTATTTCCTAATTTATAATATTTTATGAATGATCTTGATAATTTGATATGGAGTGACTATATGGGTTTTTAGGTCAACCATAAGTTATTAAATATAATTAAGAATGTGCAAATAGTTAAATTATCAAACACAATTTAAAAAAAATTAGAGTCTTTTGAATGATCAAGTGACAAATATGATGATGGAATGATGTTTTAGTTTACTATATATTAAAAAAATTAAGAAGATTCATAGGGGAAATTTTCATAAAGGGAAATGTAAAATAACTTAATTTGGTTTTAATGTAAATAAATAACACAAATATTAGGTTATGAGAGAAGATACATTTTATCATTGATTTATCTCAAATATACTTAGGCATTATGTAACTAAAATACAAGATTCATGATAGGATGATGAAAATAATAACAATTATCCATTAAAATGTTGAAAATCAAATAATTTAAAATGAAATTAATTTCATATTGATTTCTTAGTAATGATTTTATGTTGACTAATATTATTTATGTTTCTAAATCTATACTACATGGAATTATTAAAAAACTGTACTATTATGAATATTATATAAATCATTTTTAGAGTTTATTGGAAGTTATTCATTTAGGATGATGATCAAAATCTTTTTTTATAATTATATATTAAACTAAAAATGTTCTTTCTCTATTTATAAATAACATAGAATGTTTTTTTCCTACTCTATATATTAAATAAACACATGATCATATGGAGTTATATGTCTATTTATGAATTCTACTAAGAATTTACAATAATCATGTGATTAAAAGTTTCAAGAAATTATTTTTTTAATAGTGATAAATATAACTCCATGAAATTAATATTTTTGATTAACTTTAAATAAGATAGTTGATAGAATACCAGGCTCCGAACATAATACCAATCTAAATTCGAACCATTATATGCTTAGCTATTATAATCCCTACAATTGAATTAGTAGGAATGAAGATGACTATATACACTATGATATATATATACTATAAAGAATTCATATAAAATGAAAAAAATCAAACATGTCTTAAAAAAATGACAAATAAAATAATTTATTACACAGAAAAAAAAGTCTAAAAATAATCAATTTAGGTGATACACATTTATATTTATATAAATGTATGATTAATTATCAATTATTTTTTATATTTACAATTGGTTAAATATTTAGTTAGTATGTTCTATGATATAATAATAATAAATTTTGTCATATAAAAATTTTAGTTTATAATAAAAATGTTTTTTATTATATTTAATATGATTTTTTAGATAATAATTTTTATACTTTTATTAATATTAATTCATAAAATTATACCACATTTTTTATTCCACTTATCTTAATTAACATTGTATAATATTTTTTTCTTTCTCTAAATATGGTGGTATATAGTTTAAATATATGTTTATGATGAGTCTTGTATATTATTTTCATTACCATAGAATATGAGTTAAAATTAATATAAAAAAAGTGTTATGTACTAAAATATGATAATACATGAATATAAAATTCATTACAAATTATTCTTTTAACATTTAAAATTTATGGAAACCATTTCTCCGAATAATTATTATTTCACTATAATGTATTTTTTTCAGTTTTTTTATGAGTCAATAATAATAAAAGGTGTTATTGTTATTTCCACCAGTTAATACATCCAATAATTTTTTATATATTTCAATTGAATTTATATATAAATAATCAATATTAAACTTAATTTATATATATATAAATTTAATCCATTGACTTTTTATATCTCAAAAAATACCTTTCATTTTACATAGTGTGTTTAGTTTAATATTACCTTATAAAAATATGAATTTTTCTTATCAATAGATAATAACATTTTAATTTATATGTATAAATATTATGTAAAATTCGTAATTATATACATTTTCATTATAATTAATTAATTTTCTAAGAAATTAATTACCATGGTAAAATTAGATTTGGTTAAGTAATAAAAATTTAAAAAGGGGTCCCTAAATTCCCATTGTTATCCCAATACAATGTGGATGAGGTTTCTTTTGACCCACAATATTAAATCTGATCATATTAATATTAATTAATTTTTAATATAAAAAAACTAATATTTTGATATTATTATAATTTATATATATTAATTGTACATTATTAATGAAATTATGATGATTTACACATGTATACCCTTCATTGCAAAAAATTTAACTAATTCCATGTGTTGTATAGATTACCACCTCCAGGATACAACAAGATTCATTTTCACTAACCATACTTCTATAATGGATTAATGTATAGGATTAAATATTTAGTATGAATAAAATTATAAAATTAAATTTTAATCTAACATTTCTGAATGGACTAATTACAAGACCAATAAATGAAAAAAATTATTTTACTCATTTAATAAAAGTACCCAAAGAGGATAATCATTAATTCAAATTACATAATTGTTTTATCTACATTATTTTTCCATATGAATCCATAATATTAATATATAGCAAAGTAATTTATAATGAGTAATATTATTATAATTTTCTAATAATTATATTACAACAAAACCACCTTTTAATCATTAATTAAATCATTGTATAATTGTGTTTAGAACGATTTTACCACCCAATTGAACAATAATATGATCTTTTTTCATGAATAATAATGGGAACACCACTTATTTAAATAATATGATATAAATTTAAACATAAATAGAATATATATATATTATATATTTATTGCATTAATTAAGGAAAAAATGATATTTAGGTTTCACATAAACATGACTGTTAATGATTTCATCATTATGGAATGTGACAAACAATAACCAGGAAGGAATTATATCCTTTATAGCTTTGAAGAAAAATATCATACATTATGATTAATTTTATAATAATTGTAGTCATTATATCATGAATGAATTTTGAATCCATGTTTTATGAAACATGTTCTGATCTATAACAGTTCCTTTCACCAAATTTTGAGTTAAGGTAAATAATGACTGATAATTTTATGTATATAATTATTAAAAATTACAATTATTAATGGTTACAATTATTTATATAGATCATTGGTATGTATTTAATAATCATTAAAAATATATAATATATTATTGTGTAATTAAAAAATATACCATGACATGTAATGTGTTTTGTATCACCCCTAGTTTCAGGTACATCATAATTTATTTTTTACTTTTATGTATATATAATTATAATTTTCAATTTATTGTTGTTTTATAGGGTTCTAGTATGATATGCAGGCTTTTACAGAGGACCATGAATTGATCATGGTTAGTAAAATCCATGCACCCATCATAGAAAATGTGAAACTTGAGGAATGAGGGAGAGTATCTCTACATGGTTGGCTCATGTCTTAGAAAAACCATGAACGTTTTGATGGTAAATAATGAAATTCCATCCAAGTAAAAAAATAATAGTTGGAACACAATTTTTATTAGTATGAGATCAAACCATGAAATGGGTTTTCTTGAGAAAGAATATTTTCCACAGTTAATATATGGATTGAATGGCCATATTCCTTGGCCATGTACCATTAAGGATTGAATCTGAAAATTAGGGATATAATTTAAATAAAGTTCTATAGTCCCTTTAATTTTTATAATATTTAAAAAACTTGAATTATAATTCGTCCCATATATTTAGGGGTGATTACTTTTGACTTTGGAGGAATATCTAGGATAATTTATGAAGTAAGAGATCCAAATTTGATTGTAACCCTATATTTATTCTTAGTTATCAAAGATCTCTTATCATTATCATTCCATGAAAGATTTATATAACTCAATAGGGATATATCATTTTTCTATTATTGTAATTTTTATAGTATATGGTTATATTTATTGATGGGAGGGTGGTTCATGATTATATCTATATAATTGCTTTTATTTTCATTTTCGAACAGCTATTGAATGGTTTCTTGCTTCTTTCTTAATTCCTATTTATTTTAACACGAAGGCTCATATTGAAATTAATTTTGTTCTTGAAATTAATATGTAATCCTAGTATAATTATTTTTGTACACTACCTTAGTGATGGTTTTACGAAACTATAAAAAATGGATGATTATTTTGTAAAATCCACTCTAATGGTAATTTTGATACGGAGATGTTTAATTTTGAGTCTTGATTTAATAAATGAAAAATTGTGTTTGATATTATTTAAATGAAACCATATTTTCTTTGAGATGTATTGGAATATGTTTTTTATATAATGGTGGTTGTGGGATCATTATAATTATACATAAACTAATGAATATATATTCTTTCATTCGGGATCATGTTATTTGTTAAATTTTGAAAACATGGTTGATCAACAACAGAAAACTCCTAATAATGAATGTATCAATGGGGCTTGCTTGTGTGGATGTGTGAATTTGTGTATGAATTGAATCATGTACTATGTATTCTAATTGAAATGATAACTATTTAAAAGGATTTTTTATTTCCTTCCAGATAAATATATTTTATATTGAATATAATAGTTTCAACTATTTTAAATTTTTTTAAAATGTTTTATATAACTATTATAGATTTTGTTGTTAATGTGGTATGATCTGGTAAGTCAATAGGGAAATATTATTATGTTTAGAATCAATATCATCTTTTGACAAGTTTATGTTTTTTATGTCATCTATAAAGACAATGTTAATGGAAATATATCAAAATTATTTAGTGATGCTTCTTAATATAATTTAAAAAAAATCTCATGTTGGATCTTTGTGTAGGTTGGGAATTCCTTGTATATAAATTTTTATGTCTTTTTTGTTTTTTTAACATTTGATTTTGTTTTATATTTTCACTTGGATTTTTCTTATACTTTGATATGATTAATTTCTTTGACATGTTTTCATATGTATTTTTTTCTCATTCATTATATAAGGGTTTTTAATCTTGTTTTTAGGGTTTTATTTTTTTATATTGAAAGGAGAAATAATCCCCCAAATGTTTTTAGTACCTTGAAATTTATTTCAATAAATTATTGGCTTCGTGATTTTAGCAAATGTGAGTGACACAAAACACGTTATTCACAGCCAATGGGTGAGGGTGAGCTGATAGAAATTATATTAGATAACTCAACCCCTATGTATTAGTTTAGGTTAGTCTTGGTGTTGGAAATTGTACCACTATAGATATGTTCATCTTCATTTTTTCTTTGGTATCAAATAAATAAATGTTTCAATCATGAAATTTATTAGATAATAAGGCATATATGACATCATAATGCTTAACTTACTATAACCATGGAGTTTGGGAAAATAGGTGTTTCAAGACCCTTCTATGTGAGATCTCACATCATCATCATCAGTTTATGTGATGAGAGTTACATGACATGGAATTATTTTAGGCATGATACTATTATGGAATTTATCATTATTGAGATAATTATTTAGGGAAATTAAAAAAATAATTTTTCATAGAAAAATTGATGAAAATGTTTTAAAAATGGTTTTATTTTCAAAATAATTTACAATTATATTTCATATTTTAAAAAAAATATATTGGATAAAAATAATTTTAGACATTATTTAAAAATCACTTTTCAATAGCTATGAATTCGGTTGTAGGAGAGTGATTCTAAATGGAGTTTTTTTTGAAATAATTAACTGAACTAGGTAGGTACCACAAGAACAAACCAGAAGTGGAAATATAAGAAGTTGTTCCACTATAGAAAAATGTGAAATAGATGATTGTCTAATGTATTTTCCAGGTTTTTAAATCTATTTATAGAATATACATAATGTATGACTAAGTAAATGTTGATCATTTAGATCATTTCCAAAAGAATAAATTCCACAAATCGGGGGGGGGGGGGGGCGTTCTGAATGGTAAAAAGAAGAAGTCTTGTTAAAAATGATGAATTGAATCTTCTATATCCTTTGGATACAAATAGTGGTAAATGTAATGTTTACAACATATATGATAGAGGGACTGACATGTATGTGGTGGTATTTAGAACTTTAGGATATATTAATTAAATCCATAGAATGATATGTTTTTTAAGATTTTTTTATAAACTATCTTGACACATTAATAATTGATATTAAAATATACTTATTATATGTGATGTTGGAGAATATCCCAATAAATATGTATGAGGAAAAATTTATTATTATTTTTCTTTTTACTAGATGTTGAAGTAAGTGTCTCCTTGATCGAATGCATTTTTTAGTCATGGTCGGAACATTAATTTATCATAAAGACTGTTTTAAAATTATTGAAATATATTATATAGAGATTCTATATAGAGAAAAAAATATGAATGTGAAATATCGAAAACATTGTAAGATGAGGCATGTTTATTTATATCAAAAAATGTGAGAAATTTGATGCTTGAAAAAATAAGATGAGGGTCACCTATTGTCATGTTGCTCTCATATATCATAATCATACTATGGAATCGATCAATATACCACAAAGACCAATGAGAATTCAAGGATGTTATCATTATAGTTATTTAGATAATTGGATGTGAGATTTCATGAAAGAACCTTTTTCATGTCACAATATAATCGAGATGGTCCATCTTAAACACCATTGTCATAACAATCCATGGTCAAGTGCTATGGAATCATTAAATTATTATTTGGAATCATATTATTTGATTGTATGAGGGAATAATAATAGTCTACATTAGATGAATGGTAAATATTTTTTGAATTTATAATTCCCTTGATTCCTCGTATAGTGTAATATTAATTGGGCAATAATGAAAAAAATTTAGCGATAATGAAATTGTATGGAGCTGAGAAAGTGGACATTAATGATCAATCAGAACCAAAAATTATGAGAGGTATGACTCATTTTAATTATATCCTTATAAATTCATTGTTTAATAGGGTTTTTTCCCATTAAATTATTTATTTATAATTAATTTATTACATTAGTTTACAAGATAAAATATTTCCTTCTTTTTATAATCATCATACTCTGTAAGAAAAAAATATAGTGTTAAGACAAGAATTTTATAGAATTTTTGATAACAATAGATGGGAATGAGTTGGTATTTTATTTCATAATGATTGATATGGATTTATATTACAAGATTGTCTGAATTTATGGACTAAAAAGTATTGATGCCCATATCTATTTTTATGCATGGTAACTGAGCTTCAAATATTATGAGGGTGTTAAGAATTTCATTAAATGAAATTAGGTAGTGGATACAAGCATTATAGAGCCATTGGTATGGATGGTAGTTAATATATATTACTAGTTGATGAAATTTTCATTTAAAGTGGTACATTATATGATCTATGGAGTTTTTAAGCCATACTGGACTATTTCCTTGCTTTTTTCATGAATTTTTCGTCGTTTCCCTCAAAAAATTGATGTTGTGCATAAAATTGATATCTTTTTAGGGACTATTCCTATTTCAATTCATCCTTTTAATTTTTATTGAATAGAATAATGGTAATTGGAGGATATGTTGGAATATTTAGAAATTAAAGGGTTCATCTGAACATTTATATACCCATGGGAATAACATTTTTATTTTTTGAAGATAATTAACTGAACACTTAGTAATTGTTATATTATCATATTATAAAACATGTAATGATACTGAATCAATATCATATACCATACACTAAATATATATGTTATCAAATTATTACTACCCAAATGTTCTATATTATTAACCCATATTCCTGATATCACATAATTTGAGTCCTATAGCGGAATATTATAATGACAAACACTAAAAAAAAATTCCATTATGGGATTTTATTTCCTTTGGTCATACAAATAGACTAGTTGTATTTATAGAACAAATGAATCTAATATTTCAAAGGTATCCAGAATTAGTTCTTGTATTTTTTATTTATTATATATCAGTGTATTCAATTAAAATGTTTTATCATGATCAACACATGGTTCTAGTGTGGGTTATCATGTAGGATCATCTTATCTTAGATATGTTATCAATGTTTTATTTTTTTGATATAATCGGTATATTTTCCAGTCAAAATGATTTCTGAAAAATTTCTTTTTCACTTCGATAAACAATATAAGAAAAAATATATTTTCAATTTTCCATAAAATTATTTTAGATTCATAGGTTCAAATTTCTAGTGGGTTACTATAGATGTTTTATATGTGTATTTACAATAATGTAATCACCAATGGAATCGTTGAGTTGAAAATGTATTCCGTTAATGTAGAACATGGTGCATCAAAAATACATTCATGAACATCATAATAGATATAAATCATCACATAACAACACCTTTCCATTGTGTATATAGTGATTCGTAATCTTATATAATGAATCGTGATGTTGGATGGGATGTGTTTTATACAGGGAGATAAAGATTCCTCTTATGGATCATGGTTGTGTTGGTTTCATAAGAAGAACCACCCAAAAAATGATTTGGAATTTACGATTAGATTTAATTATTTGAATAAATGTAATCCTATTTTTTGAAATTTTTTAGGGTTTAATTATCATGGGAGTTTGAAACATAGTATCCCACAAGGTGATTTGAAATAGAGGTAGTGTTGATGGATTGATTATCTATAGACGTTTTAAATTTAAATAATTTAAACAGGGGGTAATAAAAAATTTGGGGTGAATTATATAATAAGGAAATGATGTTATCATTTGGATAATAAATCCTCACATTACGAATGATTATGTCAATTATGGCATACATGCACCTTGATTGTATATATTAGGGAGATATTACTATATTTCCGATTTTCATTTATTTTTAATTTTCATTATCATGTAAACTGATCATTGTAATCTGATATTGAATATGTTACCAATAGTCAAATACATAATGTTTAGAAGAACATTGACTTAAGTATAGTATATGAGTGTTCATATTTTTGGTTTGTAGATTATGACATGGTACCTTTTGTTTTTCATGAACAAATTATTTATTCATACCACCATCCAAATTGTTATTTTCACAGTGGAATTCGAAATATGTATTGATAAAAAAAATTATATGTGGGTCATAATGAAAAGGTTAATGAATGAGTATACCTCAACATTCCAAACATGTCAGTTGGTCAAGGTAGGACCCCAGCCACCAGTGGGCTAGTTACAGTACTTCCTAATACCAATGTGGTATTAGGAGATAACAAATATTGAATTTTTTACATGTTTATTGATAGATATTAGAAAACATGATTCCATATGCAGGATAGTTTATAAAACAAAATTATTAATTATCATATCCCTATTTAGGAAACATATTCAGTGGTGGAAATTTAAAAAATCTATGTCTACCAAATAGTATGGTTTCATGGAATTACATTCTTGATTTTACTGCATTGCTATCCCAGGGATACATCTTATTTTTGTAAATACTTGTATCAAGACCTTGTAACTCAGTTGATTTTGAGCAAGGTTTATCATCCCTAAATATATGGACAATCTAATAGGATTATCTAAAAATTTGAATAATTTGTAGCGCTTATGTAAAGATTTTTGTTGTTTAATGTGATTTGTATATATCATTCGTGGAGTTCTCATATAACAATAGTTATTAGGTCTCAATACCAGTGGATCCATTTGAAGAAATATATATGAATCCTCTTCTTTCTCCACATTGATGGTCAAAAACATGTGATACATCATTAATTGGACCATTCTATGTACAATATAAAATAGGGGAGATTAAATTCATCATAAAATGGATAGATATTGAATTGATCTATAATTCCCAAGCCTTAAATATTCATATAATCTTGAGGTAAGTTAGTAATTTGAATTTAATTCACATCGAGGATATTTTTATGTTTAGTGTTTTATATAATTATGAAAATTTTAAAACATATCATCCCATAATCATATAGGAGGATTCAGGAAAAACTAATTTCACTTTTTTTACCCAAGGAAATGATTTTAAAAAGAAAAAAGGATTTATTTTCTTGATAAATATCTTCTTGACTTCAACTATTCATTTACTCATCTATATACCCTATGAAATCAATTTTAAAACATGGGATGTGCTTAAAATTTTTAATAAAATATACAAAAGGAATAATACTATTGTCTTTATGAAAACATGAAAACGATGAATAAATTATCTTAATTTAATACTTTTCACCTTTATGAAGTAGTAAATACAATTCATATAATTTAAGATAATTTATTTTCATTTTGTAACAAAAATATTACAATAAAACCTTTAGAATGAACAAATAACATATAAAAGGCGTCATAGGACATAATCATACTTAATTATAATAACCTGACAATCAACTTCCACACATATCATTTTTTATAAATGGAATATCCATATGACCAAAATTCAAAATTAATGAATTCGATTGTATAATGTAACCATCCATCAATTGTGTATCACGGATGCACCCATATTTTGTTTATTATGTTACCACTCATGTTTGAATTACCATGTAACCACCCATCGAATGTCCAAGAACCATTACACAATCATAACACATAATGATTGAAATTATCAACATTCCTCCCTTAACATTATATTTACAATCACAAGAAATAATTTTAATATATTGAAAAATTTAAATCCTCTATCAAAACTATTTTCAATACCAAAACACACACAAATCATTTAGGAATCGGCCTCGGAGCGGCTTCGGCATTCTCTCCCGCGGCTCCTAGGGTTTCTCCTCGGTGCTCCCGTTTCCTCCCTCCCCGGGCTCCTTGACCTGTAATGATAGATCTGGAGTGGCTTGGGGAGGTGGGGCTCCTTTTTTTCATGTTATCGTTGTGTTATTTTAAGTTTTTATGGTTTTCGTTTAGTGGTTGACACTTGAAGATGGCAGATCCGGGGACCTCGCCGGTGCCTCTGCCCTCTAGTGGATTTTCTTCGGAGGTCTCGGGTGCTTACTATGGCGATCTCTTGGAGGTATCTTCTTGTTGTTGTGTTGCACATTTCTTCTTCGTTTCTGGGGGTCTAGTCCTTCGGCGTAAGACCGGATGCACCAGAACACTCTACGGAGCATCCAAGGATCTTCTCTCGGGGATGAACGGTTGTGTTGTGGTGGTTTAGAAACTTGTGGAGGTCATATTTTGAGATGCGGTGGTGGAGTGTGCTTAAGGGTCTCTAAGGGCTGTCACTGGTTGTTGGAGTGCCTGATGTGTGGCTCCTCGTTTTGTTTGTTTGATTTTGTGATTTTCTGTGGATCGCATGGTTTTTGCGGTTCCTTGTTTTTGCGATGGAGACGACGAGTCCTCGCCGGCGTTATATTGGTTTGTTATTGACGAAGCTTGACAGGGATAACGAACTTGGTCGCTGGTGAAGACGACGTCGGGAGCCGGTGAATCGTGTTGGTGGTTCGAGAATGTGCAGCGCATGACGGTGGTCAGGACGTCGCGTGGCTGTCGATTGGTGTGCGGGCGGTTGAAGGGTTGACGTGCGGTCTGGATGGTGCGCGACGCGAGGCTGTCAGGTCTGTCGTGGGATATGCTGGCAAGTTTGAAAAGATTGTGGGCACGTTAAGTTGGAGCTTCTCGTGGCTTGAGGCGGTCTACGGTGAATTTGAGTTTGATAAGGAAATCTGAAATTTATATTTCACTTGAATGTGGTGATCGGTTTAATGGATGTGGTGTTTTGGTGTAATGGGTACCGGAAACCCCTTAAACCAGCTTTAGAAAATGGGAAAAAAATGATTGTTGGAAATACCAAAACACCAAAAAATGGAATAGGGGATTTATGTTCCTTTTATAAAAAATGCTAATTCTGATAGAGGAAGCCAAATAGTAAATAAAGGATACAGCAGAGGAAAATTCTTCTTCACCACATACTATATAAACATTATGTTTTTTCATTTTGTAAAATAGTTTATAGAAAAAATAAACCATATGAATTAAATTTCAATGGGATTTATTATACAATGTATAAAAGATGATAGATTACTTTATCAAAATATGCCTCAATAAAAGGGGATTGAGAAGAAGTCCATTACCTTGTGTCTTAATCGTCACGTACAATTGTTATGTTTCTAAATAATAAAAGCTCATTAATATATTCTTTTTTGAGAACCTGTTTCAAGTTTATTAGTCCTTATAAATCACTAATTACCATGTTATACAAATTACATTATTATTTATTTTCATATTGGATGTTTGGTCAATATTTGGTACTTGAGTCAAAAATGAAGTTTATATGTTATAAATTGCATTTAAGTAAAAAGTCCATAATCTCTATAATATTACCCATGATTTAAATATCACATATATCCAGTATATATGTATTTAGAATATCTATAATATATGGAGATAAGATATATAACGCACTATTCATGGAGATGGTAGTCCATACATTTTCATGAACACTACTTCTACTTTTTTTATTTTAAAAGAATAATTATAAACTCTTATTTATGTTATAATAATAGTGTTAAATTAATTTCATTTTCGACTCATGTGTTTTTTAAATCCATCCTTAATATGCTCCATGTATTTCGGGAATATGTCGTATTGCTTTGAGGGAGAGGTAGTACACACAACCTCAAACAAAAATATCATATTCACACGACATGAACAGAATAAAGGTATATTCTATATATAAAATATATAATTGTACATAAAATATCAATATAATATTTATATCAAATTATAATATAGTTTCCATTATAATGGCCACCATGAGATGTTTTATGGAGAAATTGAATATTCAACGTTTCGTGAGGAAGTAATTATTTGTACACAAAAAAATATGATAATTGAATATTTTGAGGAGGTGTGAGTAAGTGTATGTAAAAAGAATATAATAAAAAAATCCAAGTATATTTAGGATACTGGTGTTGTTATGTAAATATAAAATAAAAATAGTATATGGAGTGAAGAATGAAAATGAAACTATAAAGACTAAGAGAAGGTCTTACCTCTTAATCAGGTAACTTCATTTGGATTATTCCAAAAGGTGTCATTGGGATGATTTCTTACCTATGTGAGGGTTCTATAATGAAGGGATGATTTATAAGAAGATTTTTGGATAACAATTCTCCAAACCAGTGGGATCTTGAATTGGTAGTATTATAGAATAGAGCATACCTTTTTATAGTAGAGGTAAAGGGAACCCTCAGAAACTATTAAAAAATCAAATAATATAACATACTTTTTTATATTAAAAAAGATAATACATAAGATATGTTGAAGATAAGATTATTATAGGTCTAAATACTCTAATATAATATTTTAAAATCATGTATTTATTTTATTTTATAACTTAAATTTTCAGTTTCTCCTTAATAAATCTCTTTTCATTTTAATTGTGGTAAAAACATTTTAATTATTAAGAGGTTATTAATATTACATACATTTGGTCAATTTAACACAATTGGATACCTAATGAACTTTTTGACCTTATCCCAATATTTTTTTATGTTAAAACGTCTTTAGGATTTTAAAATAATTTAATAAATTACTATTTTTATAAAACATCAATGCTGTCAATTTTTACAATATTTATTTTATTGAATTTAATTAAAATCAAAGCATATAGATAAATTCAAAAAAAATTAATTGTCCATTAACATGTTATATTAACCTTTATAAATATTTTTGAACATTAATAATTTAATATAATATTTATTTTATTACTCAAAATATCATTTATTTATTTCCATTAGTAATAATTCAACAACGACATCGTCATTGTGTCATAGTTTAATTTAATTTAATAAGTTCTAAAAATTACAAATAAAAATACGATGACGTAGAATATGTATTTATCTTCTTAATTACTACCTATATTCAAATATATCTCTTATATAAACCTATATAAAAATTATGTTTTTTTGAGAATCATTATATTTATAATATATTTTTCATTACATTAAATGAAAAAATATAAGTGTCATAATAACGCACAAGTAGCTTCTAAATGAATCATTTTCACTCAAACTATTTTTCTAATCATTTATATCTCATCCAAGAGGAAGAGTACTTCTGTTTGGGTAGGTATATATTATTGTAATAGTATTTTTACCATTATTTACCTTATTTACACTTTAATCGTCATAAATAAAACTAATTACTAACGTTACTATTCATCATTCCAATAAAGGGAACCTATTGACATTATTTGGACCTTATGATTTAATATTTGGTATATGTTATTCTATATTTCAAACACATAATATTCAGTACATAATTTAAAATTAATTTCCATTTTCAAAATGAGAAAATGGTTTTTTAAGTTAAATCCCTGAAAAGGATTGATATGTGTTTATTTCAAATTTCTGTGTGAAATTTCCTCCATTGAACAAAATTATATTGAATTATATAGAAATATAGAAATCTTCTTTAAAATAAATTAAAATTATAATCTATCAATACAAATAAATTAAATGAAAATTCATTTATGAATTAAAATCCCTTATTTTTCATAGTTAAATAAATTATGATTTTTTTTAGAAACGCAATAAAATTTTTGTCAAAGTAAATTTTGATGTCCCATTTCCAAATAACAAGTTTATTTTTTTCAAATAGAACATAATATGAAAAAAATGAGATTTATTCATGGTTCTCCATCAAACAGTGGTTAAATTACTTTTTAAAGATTTTAGGGTATTTTATGTTTAAAATTAGATCTATTCTCATTTTATGCCTCTAAAATTTATTGGATAAAAGTAAAAAATATATAAAAAATGTGTAATAATATTGTAGGTTGTTTTGTTTATATACACCCATAAATGAGTAGGTGTTAAAAACTATTTCTGATAATAATAATTATATTGTATTATTGTTCATTATATCTCCGAATTTTTTGAATTGTAAAATTTTAGGGAAACCCATTGTTGTGTGTCTATTACGCTATTGAAAAAACCCACACCTTTAACATATCATTAATTTCATATTTAGAATTATTAATATAGTTCAAATGTATTATTCTATAAATACCTAAGATGATACATACTTCCCCATATTTGGATTTTGTGTCCGTTCATTTTTATTTAAATATCAAATAGGTGGGGGTATTTATCACCCATATCCATTTCTGATCCCCACATTGCATCATCAACCATATGGGGTTTTCCCAAAACCATTACCTAATTAATCACTTTATTCCACAACAATTTCTCTTTGTAGTACAGAATTTTTATGGTTATTACTCATAAGAAAGAAACTCTTCTATATGAACTACCTCTAGACTCAAAACATGAGATGGATCCAACATATACTTTTATAACATCGAATCATGAAATAATTGAGTACCTAGGAAAAATTGGTATGTAAAGACACTCGGTATAAAGCGGCACCAACATTATCTAAGATTTCTAAGGTTCCAATGAACAACATACTCATCTTTTCTTTCACACCAAAATGCATGACACATTTCCACAATAAAACATTTAGAAATACTTGATCACCTACCTCAAAAGAATGATTCTTCTACTAGTTATCTTGATACTAATTTTTAATTTTTTGATCTAACCTCCAGTTCTTCAGAATTAATTGATATTTTTCTACCATCTAATCTACCAATTCGGATCCCATCAACTTCCTTTCAGATACTTCATCACAAAAATATGGAGTTTGACACCAATTTCCATATAATAAATCAAATGGTGCCATCTAGATAATGGAATAAAAACTATTATTATATGAAAACACAGCCAAATAAAATTAATGATCCAAAATTCACTATTAATACATTAAAAATCACATAGAATATCCTCCAATGTCCAAATGGTTCGTTCTAACTTCTTATCTGATTGAGGATAAAAAGTTTTACTGAAATTTAATTCAGTTCCATGTTACTTCTGAATGCCTTTTCAAAAGTTAAAGTGAACATGGGACCACGATCATATAAAATTGAGAGGGGAACTCTATGTAACATGACTATCTGTTTAATATACAATCAAGAATGTTGAACTATGTTTAGATTATCATGAATAAAATAAAAATGAGAATATTAATCAATCCGTCCATAGTAACCCAAATTGCATCGTTACCTTCAAAAGATTTTCGTAATCCCACTATGAAATCCATGGATGCATTTCCCTTTTTCTACTATAGAACTGGAAAAGGTTAAAGAATTCATTTCAGTAACATCCACTCTAATTTAAACTGTTGAAAAATAAAACATCTCAGGCTAAAGTTGACAAATAACATTTTCTTTCCATCCCACCATTAATACTCCTGTAGATCCTCATACGTATTAGTAATTCCAAGACGAACTAAAAATAGTGAATAATTATATTCAAATAAAAAAACATTCATTAATATTTTATCACACGACAGACACAATATCTTCCCAATAATTAAATAATGTGTTCATAATTTTTCATTTCACGTAATATACCTTTACAAAACAATGCTACCATTGTATCCAACTCATTATACTCTTTATGAACATGCTTAATTTTATTTGATAGAAGTTATTTCACGTCCACCTAAAACAAAATATAGGAATTCCCTATACTAAAAACATTTAATCTGAAATTATTTAAATGGATAACCAAAAGATCTTCTTCCAAATGATTCATGGATAGTGTACCATTAATTTTTTGACTCAAAGTGTCTTCCTCTTTTTTAACCTTCCTTTAAGGTAAAGAATCATACAATGATAATCCTCTTTTAATTTCAACCATATCCTCTTTCACATGTTCAATTTGTTTTGTGTGAATATATACTTCAAACATTTGTGATCACTATATATTTTACAATTTACACCATAAATATGAATCATCTAATTTTTAAATTAAAAAACAACAACAAGAAAATTCAAACTAATGTCTAGGGTAATTTAAGTCATGAGGTTTCAGCTTACCTAAATCATTATAAATTACTTTATTAGTTAGAGTTATGACACAATATATTCCATTCAATGATGCATCACTATAGATAACAAATTCAACTTTCCTAAAAGGAATTTCCAAATTTGGAGCATTTACAAATCATTTTTTCAATTCTTGAAAAAATCCATATAATTCATTTTCCTAGATAAATATCACTCCCATATGTGTTATCATAGATATTCTAATATATAACCAAGAAATTATTTCATCAAACCTTCGGTAATAAATAGATAATCAAAATCATCTATGGATCTTTATGATTTTAAAGGTCATGGAAAATCTTCAACAACTTTTTTTAGAAGAATAATTTTTTATTCCATCATTAAAAACAATATTCCCTAGGAATGAATTATTTTACAACCAAAATTCACTCTTAATAAATAATTTATATAGTTTTTTTCATATTGGATTTGAAAAACAATCCTTATCTGACTTTCATGTTCCTACCAACATTGAAAATATAATAAAATATCATATATAAACACAACCACAAACTAATAAATAAATTAATGAAAGACTCCATTGATGAAATTAATAAATATATCTGGTTCATTAGATAACCAAAATTGTATAACTATAAAATAATAATGCTTATATCTCATTCAGAATGCAATATTTGGAAGGATAACCTCCTTCACCTTCAACTGATTGTAACCGAATCGTAAATCACTCTTAAAAAAAATACTCACCTACCTAGGGCTGATAAAAAATTTATAAAAATGAGTTATAGGATAATTTATCATAATAGTGATGTTATTAATATCTCTATAATCAATAAATTTTCCTATAGAACAATCTTTCTTTTCTATCAAATAAAACCGAAGCACCCCATGGTGACGTTCTTGGTCGAATGAATCCTTTATAAAGTAATTCTTGAAAATAGTTTTTCAATTCCATCAGTTCAACTTGAGTAATTTGATAATGGGGTTTTAAAATAGTCATAGATTAATGCACTAAATCCATAGTAAATTAACCTATCAATTGAGAACAATACATGATAATTCATCCAGAAAATATGTTTTAAATTCTCTCACTACTAGAATGTCTCTAATCAAAATTGGTTCCTTATTTTAATTAACATAAGAAAAATAAGATTCACTTAAATCATTAATCCATATTTCATCTTCTTGTAATTTTATAAAAGGAATGAAATCATTGAATAAATCATTCTTTGATTTACAATATATTTTAGCACGATAAAATTTAATCCCACTCTTAGCCAAAATAATATCAAATACCACAATTATAAGAACAATGAGATTTGTAAGAAATACAATCCCACTATGGATAATAAGAAGATTCCAATAAATCTTAGTTTATTTAATAATTCAAAATGAAGTCTTTACCAAAATATCTATATCACATTCCTGAGATGCTATTTCCAATTTACATGAAATTCTCTCGAAAATTAACAAATGTGAGATCTAGTCTCAAATAGTGTAATGAAATATTTTGAAAAGAACTATAACATACATGTCATCACTTCATTTTATGGTCCCACATCATCCATAGTAGTATAAAATTATTTTTCTATTCCCTTATACTTTTGATCTTACTGGTTTCCACCCAAGGTAATAAACATTGGAATGAAATTATCATAATATCCAATCTCATTACAACAAAAACATCTTACCACTAGTTTTTTATTTCCTACATGATCATATACCTTAATTTTACAAGAAAAAATAATTATTATTACCACATTAGAAGAACATCCTGGACATTGATTGGCATTATCCAAGATTATTCTAACCACAATTCTCAGAAGTGGTAAATTTCATTTTATTACCTCTAGGATTCCTTAATGAATTATTTCCCTTCTTTGTGTGTCTAGTAATCTATCAGAAAAAATATCTCATTTAGCATAAAATTAATATCTTATTGATAAATATTAATATATATGAAAATTTATTATTCTATAAATACATGTAATTATAAGACATCCATAAAAATTATATATAGATAATATTGAATTATCATTTTCATTTCCATTGAGTGGTTTTGAGTTCTAGAGAATATCTCTTAGGCTTGGGAATAATTATCATTCTATGAAGGGAATTTTATAACCTCGATATATTGGTCTTCATGAGATATATGAATGATATTTTATGTGGCATATTTGTTCGATTTGTAACCCTTGGATTAGTTTATTGAGTAATTTTTTTATCTTGGATGATGGTACATCTTCTGGTTACATTGAATATGATTCAGTGGGATCACAATAACCTAGATTCATATTTTATATTGATTAATTTGTTGGTACAAGTTTTGGATAGGTTGGGGAATTTATTTATTTGGAGAAGAATTAGTCTACTATGTTTTTTATGGTAACATGGTCGAATTTAAGATGAAACACCGGAGACTGAAAAGGATGTGATGGAGAAATAGCCTAAAAACTTCTAGTACAACATTGTTTTCATCTTTTTTGGGATAAAATTAAAAATTGTAGTTAGAATTTAGAACCCATAGTTTCATATTTATGTGGGTACACAGTTTGTTTAACCATGCAAGAAATAAATGAGAGGGATTATCCTGAGAGAGTATCAGGTGATGATATGATCATAAGTCGGCTAACCATGCACATTAATTATAAAGACCCTTCCTTAAACGTTACATAATATTGAATTAAATGATTTATTCATATTGTGGATATTTTCAGGTTTAGAGTTTTATATAATTTGGTCATAACTATTATATTAAATTTAAAATTTAACAAGGTAGACATTTCTACTCAGTTTCAATTTTTTCATAAAATGAAAACTCTTGAAAAAAGTTTCATGTCAAGTCCCATGTTTTAGATAGCATGACTTTCCCTTCATCCCATCCATGATCCGATTAATCTTTAGGTCTTGTCAAAAAATTTCGAATCTTTTAATGAGAATAAAAAGCTCAGTAAGGGTTATAAAAAAAAGAAAGAAAACATTAGTTCATCAATTCATTCATAACATAAGCTCTTTATCATACCTCATTAAATCATATGATTTAGGAATAACACATAGAAAACATAAATCATAAAGGTATCATGTGGCATCCATATCATACATCCATTATAGCTATCCCACCTACATAAGGATTTATAGTTGGAATACCCATAACAATATATTACCAAAATCCCTTCGGAGAAACATTCAAATTTTCCTCTACCATATTACCCAATGCATTGGAGAGCTATATCGAGCTCACCCGCCCCAGGTTTATCACCAAACCACCAGTATACATAAACAATTCCCATGAACTATAACATATTCATAACATCTAAAATAAACATAATGTAAAGATAAAATTTCCACATTTCATTCACAATATATCATTTAAATATATTAACATTAAAAATCCATTATAAACCCATTTTCAATACGAAAATATGTAAATGTGTATATGATATTTATTTTCCTTTTAAAAACATTATAGCTTGTTATGGAAGCCATATATCAAATAATACTCACGGTGGCAAAAAGGGTTGTGGTCACCGCTTACATTATAAAGAAAAATTATTTTTTGTCGAGTTGTAAAACAATTCATAGAAAAATATTCCCTTTGAATGAAATAAAAGTCAATGGGGTTTATATATCGTATAAAATATAGTCATGTATAAAACAAAATATGCCTCAATGAATGGATATTGAGACAAAGTCCCTTACAAAGATCATATTGTAAATAAAATAGATCAATTATGATTTTTTTAATATATGTACATATACATAATTTAAAAATATAGGATAGGACATCAAAATTTATTTCTTACATAATCATACAGCAACATAATTTAAAATTAGTTGGTTAACCCAATGAATGGAAATTGGGTAAAGAAGTTCCCTTACCTCGTGTCCGACATTGCACGTTCATTATTTAATCTCATAAATAATAAAATAAACATAATTTATACATGCATAAGATCATTTTTCAAATATATAATTTCATTTATATCACATATTACCATGTAATAAACATTATGTAATCATTTAAGTTAATAACTATCATTTTGTAGATATTTGGTACTTGAGTAAAAAATGGAGTAGTTATAATTAAAATTTGTTCACATGGTCAAAAGATCATTGTATTGACAATGATATTCATTATTTTGATATCATATATATCATATATATCCAATATATACGTGTATTTAAAATATTACATAACATTTGGAGGAATGAAATGAAATTCACAGTTCCTGGAGATGGTAAGCCGAACGTACACATGAATGCTACATTCATTTATATTTCTTATTATAATGGAATTAAAACATAATAGTACATAATTAAATTATACTTAAAGTATAATATCATATATAATTTCATTAATTCCATCCTTTTTATGTCCAACATATGGAATTAATGACTCATATCACTTTGAGGGGGCGGTACTCCAGACATTCTCAAATGAAATTATCTGGTTTACCCATAATGGAAACCATGATGGTATTCTATAAATAAAAAATACTGAATCACAAAGAAAAAATAAACATAAAATATATCATATATAAATACAGCCCCATTTTAATGGCCTCTATGATAGGTGGTCAGAGATAATTGAACAATCATTATTTCTTGAGGTGTTAGTTTTCCATATAAAAAAACATTATATTCTTTTCCCATTAGAAGGAGGTGTTTGAAAGTGTAGTTTGAATACTTCTCACAACAAAATCCTAGAATTTTTAGTATATATTTTTTTTATGAAATAAAATACTAAAAAAAGTTTAGGGTTTGGAGAAGTAAAATAAAATAATTTAAAAGAAACAGTTACTTTTAATTTGGGTATCAATCTTTGGTTTGAACCAAATGGTCTTCTTGAAGTGCCTTCTACCTAATTTAAATAATCTAGATGGAATATAGGGATATTGAAAGACTATTTGGGTAGGTCTTGGATGAGATAAGTTTCATGAAATGTGTGAGTAGTGGGTTAGAGGTGAGGACTTTTTATAAGGGGGGATAGTCTCTTTAGGAAAATGTGTAAATATTATTTTATTATAAAATGATTTTCGGTTTCTAAAGGACCAAAACATATTAAAATCAATGATAAGATGAATCATGGTCGAAATAAAATCATCAAATATGAATTTTATACGTTTTGGATATTAATTTAATCTTTATAATATAATTTATTTAAATCATTTATTAATGTGGTAAACATTACATCATTATTATGTCATAGATAATTTTATTTATCTGATGTCAAAATATAATAAAAAAAATATTTAGAATTTCCTTTTATCATGGAAAATATTTTTTCATAGTCCAAGATATAACTTATATAACCCCATATAAAAATTTATTTACTAAAAGTTATTTTTTATACCATTTTGTCTTTACTTTAAATTAATTAATATAACGTGTCATTATCACTCTTAAGTGGATCCATGGAGTCCCAAAATAGACCCAAGAGTGACAATGGTCGGTCATGAGTCATACAATAAGGTTATTAAAAGTGTTATGAAATTTTTTTGTTATTATGATATTATTTTTTCCTTGAATTACCCCATTTACCATTAATCGTGGTAAACAAAAGTCAAACATTACTATTCACCAAAAAATATTTTCATCTCATTAAACCAAATTTTACTTACTAATAACAACCATGTCTATCTGATTTTAGATATTCAGTCCACAAATGTGGTAAAATTTCACCTAAATGGAAAATTAAGTATATAACTACTACTTAGCGGTTTCACTCTATATCGAAAAATGAAGTTTTTCAAAAAAACAACAAAAAAATAATTGTAAGCTATAATTACTAATATGAATTCAAAAATGATGTATATTTTACCAAATTAAAAACCTAGAAGTTTTATTATGTAATTTAATATTAATTCTTGTTGTCAAAACAAAAGGCATGTTTTTATGAAATATTAACTATCAAAATATTGAGACTTGTTTATATCAAATTTCATAGTGATATTAATCCCAATTACCAACATTGGATTATATGGTAAAAATATATTCTAACATCACATTAAAAACAATTAAAAATATTATCTAACCTTATAAATAAATTAGATTAATGCGTAGTTTTCAATTAAAATACTGTATTTCCTACTATTCATTAAAAATTGAATTTTATCAGAAAAATTCCAAAATATTACCCAAATTGAATATTGAAATCTTGATTCGGTGGAAGAATTTTATTTTATCAAACATAACATATTAAAGTGACAAAAATTAGATATAAATAGGGTTTTAAATCCAAAGGAGGTAAATTGACCTATAAATGTATATTAAATTATTTATGATTAAAATTGGATTAATTCACATTTTAAGACTCTATCTTTTATTAGATAAATTTAAAACCATTTAATAGACATGTATAATAATATTATAGTTAGTTCGTGTTCACTCCCACCAATACAATGGCAAGGAGTTTACTACCACTTAAAATAATATTGTTATATTATTTTTGTGCAACGTAAGATTTCATAGGATCTTGTTGGTGTGTATCAGGTACGCCATCGAACATAGAAACCCATTTAATGTAAAATTAATATTTAATTCAAAAAAATTAATTAAAGTAAAAATATATTATTTATTTATTTACCAGGATTGTTGCATCCTTCCCCACATTTGGAAATTGCATCCTTGAAATTTTATTCACTTATCAAATAAATGAGGGTATTTATCCCTCATCGCATTTTCATATTCCTAATTTTCCTCTTCAACCATACAGTTTTTTCATGAAAGATTTATCTAGTGAATCAAATTTTTCCACAACACTTGCTCTTTATGGTCAAGAATTTTGACTGGTTGTTCCACAAGAGAGATAATCTATTCTAATTGAACTACCTGTGGAAATAAAACATGAGATGGATATAGAATATATTTTCTACACATAGAAACATTAAGAAAATTGTGTACCTAGGACAAACCTGGAGATATGGACACTTTATATGAAACTAATCCAACATTCTCTAGGATTTAATATGGTCCAATGAACATCGGACTCAACATTGCATTCTTACCAAAATGCACCAAACATTTCCATGTATAAAATTTGAGAAATAAATGTTCACCTACCTTAAAAAAGGATCCTTCCTCTGGTTATCTGCATAAATTTTCTGCCTCCTCTCAGCTATTATCACATTCTTCTAAATCAACTAAACCTTGATTCCACCTCTTCTACCAATTCTGGTCACATCAACATCCTTTCACCAACATCATCCCAAAAAGCTGGAGTTTGACACCCTTTCCCATATAATTCCTCAAATAAATCCATTTGTATACTGGAATGAAAACTGTTATTAAATGAAAATTTAACCAATGAAATATGTTGGTCCCAGCTTCCCGGGTAATCTAGTGAAGAATCACGTAGCATAACCTCTAAGGTATAAATTTTTCATTCAGACTGTCCATTTGATTGTGTATATAAAATTGTATTAATGTTTAATTCAGAACCTAATGACTTCTAAAGGCCTTTCCAAATGTTAGAAGTAAACCTGGGATCACGATCAGATACAACGTAGAGGGTAACACCATGCAACCTGACTATCTCTTTAACATAAAACAATGAATGTTTATCTAGAGACAAAGTGTCTTGAACCGGAAAGAGATTAGCAGATTTAGTCAACCGATCAACAATAACCAAGATATCATTTTCACCGAGAGAAATCTTCGGTAATCCCCCAACAAAGTCCATGGAATTTTTTTTCCATTTCCACTCTGGAAAATAGTAAAAAATGGTGCATCCCTTTTATTAACTACCTATCTTTTTTAACCTTCTAACAATTCAAATACTTTAGATTAAAATCAGCAATATCTCTTTTCATTCCATCCCATAAGTAATACACCTGAAGGTCTCTATATGTCTTACTACATAAAGGATGAACTGAAAATGGGGTACTATGAGATTAACATAACAACTCATTTTCCACTACGAATCACTAGGCACATATAATATCAACCCAAACCTCAAAACACAATCAACATCCATGTTAAATATCAGAAACATAGCCTCCTAAACTGAATCTACCTTTCTCGGCAACTCATTGTCTTCCATCTGTGCATGCTTAATTTTGGACGATAGAGATGATTTTACTGACACCTGGAACAAAATAGAATAATTTCCTTTACCAAGAACATCGATTCCAAAATTCATCAAATAAAAAACAAATGAATCTCGTTCTAAACGTATCATGGTTATGGAAGCATTACATTTCGAATCATAGCATCATCTACTTTTTTTGATTTCTACAGATGGTAATAGATCGTTCAATCATAATCATTGATTAATTCCAACCATATATACTATATAATGATTAATTCTTTCTGAGTTAATATATACTTCAAACATTTGTGTTTAGTGTATAGTTAACATTTTACTCCAGAAAAATAATTCTAAAAAATTTTAATGAAAAAACAATAGTAGCTAATTCCAAATCCAGTGTAGGTTAATTTAACTCATGAGGTTATAGATGACGTGAAGCATAAGCAATTTCATGATGATTATGCATAATGACCCAACCAATTCCTTTCAATAAAGAATCACTATAAATTAAAAACTCATAATTTTTGGAAGGCAGTGCCAAAACTATAGAATTGATATTGGTTATATTATTTTGGTATTTTACATTATTCAATGGCTTTTTTATTATTAAGATAAATAGTTATGCCATAATTTGACACCATGTGACCACGAAAAGAAATTTGATGTCACAAAAACTCACACTTTCTGAATTTCCCAAATAGTTTTTTTTTCTCTTAAGGTTGGAAAGACAACCCTTAAATGACATTCATCTTCCTCTTTACTTTTAGAATATACCAAAATATCATAAATGAACATAGCCAAAGACTTATCAAAAAACTCACAGAAAATCTTATTCATAAGATCCATGAATATAGTTGGTGAATTTGTTAAACCAAAAATCAGAAATACAAAATCATTATGGCCATATCTAGTATGTAATGTAGTCTTCAGAATATATGGTTCTTTTACATTAAGATGATGGTACCCTGACCTAAAGTCAGTCTTCGAAAAATAATAATCTCACTAGATATGATCTAACAAATAATTAATATGAGGCAAAAGATAGTTATTCATAATAGTGATGTTATTGAATGCTCTATAATAAATGAAAAGTCTCATTGAACCATATTTATTTTTAACAAAAAAAAGGAGCACCCCATGGTGATGCACTAGGTCAAATGAAACCTTTATCTAATAACTCCTGCAATTTCTTTTTTAACTCAAAAATTTCATTTTGAGCCATTCGATAAGGGGGTTTTGAAGATAGCGTAGCATCATAAACTGAGTTAATAGTAAATTAAACTTCCCAATTAGGTATCATACCATGAGACTCATCAAGAAAAACATCAAGATACTCATTTATCACTAGAAAATCATTAATCTGAATAGTTCCTTTATTTTCAACAATATTTTCAAGGTAACATTGATTTCCATATTTTAATAGTTTCTCATCTTCTGGATATGTTATCAAAATTAAGGGTTCACTCTTGTACAGAAACTGAAAATCTTTCTGAAATGAAATTTCATTTGCTTGGTTGTCAATCATAGCATGATAAACAGAAATCCAATCGATACTCAAAATAACATATATCTGTACTAGAGTCAAAACAATTATTTTTTTAGGTATATTATTCACACACACAAGGACATGAAGGTTAATATATTTTATTTTTGTTTCAACACTTCCTCCATGTGTTTTTACCATAAGTTTATGATTCATTTCATGATAGGGAATTCCCAATTTACTAGAAAACTTCTCAGAAATGGACGATTATGTAGACCTCGAATCAAACAACACATTGGCATAATCTGAACAAACAAACAGTGTATCTGATTCTACTTAATTTTATTTCTCAACATCAACTTAAGTAGTTTCAAATGACTTCACCACCCCATTCATCTTGTAGTCATGTTTCTTTCCCTTAGCATAGTTTTTCATTGAAAAATCTTTTTCAAAATGACCCATTTCGTTTCACTTAAAAAAATTAAATGATTTTAAATCAGATTTTTCCATACTATTACCTTGACCATTTTCAATTCAATTATGAGATTTATGTCCCATTTTACCACATCGGTATGATTTATTAAATTTCAAAATACATTCCCTATCATGCTTCTTACCACAATTTTCCCAAACTGTAAACTTAAGATTCATACCATCAAACTTTTCTAAAGAGTTCTTCCCTTTCACCTTCCCCCTTGAACTCTTATTCTATTGTATTTCAAAGAAAAATTCATCATCAAAAAACTCCATTTCAACCTTCTCCACACATCATAATGTTTTTAATAACATTTGAACTCAATAGAAGTTAAATCCCTTCGATACTTTGGCTTTAATCTTGAGTATAAAATAGTTGATTTTACTATCAAGATCTTATATGAAATTTGAATTATGCCTTTCCACTCATGTGAATTTTTCTTCATAATAATACGCTGACTCATCATTCTTCTTCAATTCCAGAATTTTTTTCCATCCAAAGACAAACCACCATTGGAAACTGTTTCTCCAGAAACATACCTTTCAATTAATCTCAATCAAGAGTATCAATCTCCTCACTATCCCTGATATTTTTCACCATTGACAACCATTGATCAGTTTCACCATCAAAATGGTAAACTGTGAAACTATCCTTTTGATGTTCTGAACACCCCATGACATCGAAAATTTTCTCTAGTTCATTAATCCACACATCAGCTAGCATTGGGTTACATGATCCCTTGAATGATGGGGGATGTTGCCTCATGAAATTATCAACTACTGACATGTTCCTTTGTGGTTGATCTGGTTGATCTAATGCATGGATACCACCACCATTTATATCATGGGTCAAATGTTTCATCACTACAAAAAACTATTCAGTTCCAATGCAGACTGTATCAGGTTGTTGATTTGGACGGTTGTCTTCCTTCTGATGTTGTCCCAATATAGTATCCATGTTTCCACTATGGAAAACCATTCTGAACATTTAAATATAATAATCAAATAAACCTGGTAATATGTAAATTCTATATCATTTCAATATTAAATTAATGTAATTTATGGATATTAATTTAACAATTCCCTAACTTCTAATGTTATCTAAACCGACCAATGATACCAAATATATAGACCCAGCCTTAAACATTACATAATCTAGAATTAAATGAGTAATTCACATTGATGATCTTTTCAGGGTTAGGTTTTTAGAGAAATATTCCATAACTATTACATTACATCTCAAAAATTACAATGTATACACTACTTCTCAGATTCCAATTTTTTTCAAAAATAAAAACTGTTAAAAAAAAGTCATTTCTAGTCCCATGTTTTAGATAGCATGACTTTTCCTCGATCCCATCCTTGAACCTATTCATCTTTAGGTCCTGTTAAAACTTTTCAAAACAACTGATAAGTATAAAAATCTCAGTAAGCGTTATAATACCATGAAATTAAACATCAGTTCATCAGTTCATACATAACATCAACTCTTTAACATAATTAATAAAATCATAAGATTTATGACTAACACATAGAACACATAAATCATAAGAGTAACTTGTGGAATCCGTATCATACTTATATTTTAGCTATCACAACTATGTAGGGATTTACATTTGAAATATACATCATAGTATATTCCAAAAATCGCATGGAGAAACATTCACATTTACCTCTATCATGTTACCCAATGCATTAGAGAGTTATATCAGTCTCCCCAACACTAGGTTTATCACGGAACCACACATACATGAAAACAATTCCCAAGAACCATAACATATTCATAACACATAAAACAAACATAAAAGAAAGATAAAAATTCCACATTACAATAACAATATATCATTTAAATATATTTACATAACTAATCTATTATAAAAACCATTTTCAGTAATAAAATATGTAAAATAGTATATGATATTTATTTTTCTTTTAAAAACATTACGGGTTGTTAAGGAAGCCAGAAATCAAATAATACTCACAGTGGTGGAAAGGGTCTTTGTCAATGATTATGTTAAAAATAAACATTCATGTTTTTCATTTAGTAAAATGCTTTGGAGAAAAATATTCCCATTGAATGAAATGAAAATTCAAAGGGGTTTATACACCGTATAAAACAATGTCTTGTATAAATCAAAATATGCTTCAATGGAACGATATTGAGACGAAGTCCCTTATAAAGATCATTTATTAAATTAAATAGATCAATTATGTGTATTTACTATATGTACACATGAACAATGTATAAATAAAATATAGTACCTCAACAGTTATTTCTTACATAATCATAGACCAACATAATTTAAAATTAGAAGATTAACCAAAATAATGGAAACTGGGATAAGAAGTTCCCTTACCTGGTGTTTGACATGACCCGTTTGTTATTTAAAATCTTGAATAATAAACTAAAGTTAATTTCTAATTTCATAAAAACCATTTAAAATTTTTTTATTCCTTTTATATCACATATTACCTTGTTATAAACATTATGTAATCATTTTGTTAATAACGGTTGTTTTGTCGATATTTCGTACTTGAGTCAAAAATGGACTAATTATAATTACTAGTTGATCACGTGGTCAAAACATCATTACATCCAAAATTATATTCATGATTTAGATATCATATATATCATATATATCCAATATATATGTGTATTTTTAATAGTAAATAACTTTTGGAGTTAAGAAATGAAACACACTATTTCTAGAGATGGTAAGTCGTACGTATGCATGAACACTAATTTCATTTCAATTTCATATTTAATGAAATTAAAACATAATGAAAAATAGATATAATAAAATTCCAGTATAATATCATATATATAATATCATTAACTCCTTCCTTTATATGTCCTACATATGGCATTAACGAGTCATATCACTTTGAGGGGGCGGCAATCCGAACTTCCTCAAATTAAAATTTTCACGTAACCCACAATGGAATCGATGATGGTATACTACAAATAAAAACTTCAGAAGTATATAGAAACAATAATAATAAGATATATCATATATAAAATATATTTCCATCTTAATGGCCACCATGGGAGGCGGTATGAGATAATTAAACAATCATTGTTTCGTGAGGTGTTAGTTTTCCATCCACAGAAACAATATGTTCTTTACCCATTAGATGGTGGCGTGTGAAGGTGTAGTTTGATTACATCTCATAAAAACATTCAAGTATATTGAGGATACTAGTTTTGTTATAAATGAAAATAATAAAAAGAGTTTAGGGGTTGGATAATTAAAATAAAAAGAAAAGAAGTTAAAAGAAATTGTTATCTTTATTTCGTTTAACTTTCATTGGTTTTAACAAAAATGACTTATTGAAGTCTATTATACCTTATTTATGGATTATCAGTAGAATATATATATCTTGAGAGATTTATTGATTAGTTTTTGGATGATCCATGGGTCTTGAGAGGTGTGAGTAATGGGTTAGAGGTGAGGGCTTTTATATGGGGGAGGAGGGGCTCTTTAGAAAGTGTGAACATATTAGTTTATTATAAAATGATTTTCAGTTTCAAAAGGTCCAAAAATTTTTAAAATAAAATATAATATGGATCATGGTCGAAATAAAATCATGCATTGAGGATTGTAAAGGTTTTTTATATTATTTAAATCTTTATAATATTATTTATTTCAATCATTTATTAATAAGGTAAACACTGCATCATTATTGTCTCATAAATAATTTTATTTATATGATGTAAAAAAATATAAAAAAATACCATGATGTTGGAAATAGTTTTATCTTTATAAATACTAATCATAGTATAAGAGATGGATTATATAAAATCACGTAAAAATTAATTTACAAAAATATATTTGTTAATATCATATTTTTCCTTACTTTAAATTAATTAATATTAAGTGTCATTATCAATATTAAGTGACTCCATTAGGTCCCAAAATATACCCAAGGATACCCATGGTCATCCATGACTCATATAATAAGGTTATGAACAATTTTAATGTAATTTTAATTTTTATGATATTCTTTTTACCTTTAATTACCCAATTTACATTTAACCGTGTTAAATAAAAGTCAAAAGTTCATATTCACCAAAAATTATTTCCATCTTATTGAACCAAATTATACATAATAATAACAAAAAATGTATGTCAGGTTTACAAAATTTAATCCACATATGTTGTAAAATATCAAAAATTAAATTTTATCAGAAAAATACGAAAATTTTACCCAAAAGTGAATATCGATGTCCTAATTCTGAAGAAGAATTTTATTTTGTCAAATAAAACATATAAATGTTACCAAAACTAGATTTTAAGAGGGCTCTCCTTCAAAATGGGGTAAATTTACCTTTTCAGGAATATTAGTGTATTTATGATTAAAATTAGATTAATTCTCATTTTGAGGCTCTAACTTTTATTTGATAAATGTAAAAACATATAACAAATATGTATAATAATAATTTAGTTAGTTAATTCCATTCTCACCAAATACAATGGCTAGGCATTAACTACCATTTAAAATAATAATATTATATTATTTTTGTGTAATGTATGAATTCAATGAAACTCGTTGTGGCATATCAGGTATGCCATATAACAAAGGAACCCATTTAAAGAAAAAATTTATATTTAATTCAAAAAATATTAATTAAAATGAAAATTTATTATTTATTCATTTACCTGGGATGTTACACTAATTGTATAACATGCAATTATAGATCTAAAATGTATGGAATTAATTCTATTTGAATCATTATAGATAATTAAATTGCGTCATTAATCATTATACAAAATTATATTATCTCAAAATTATTGAGAGGTGATTAAGTTTAATTTTAGAGAATGTTTTAGGCGATCCAATGCCTATTAGATTCTGATATTTCTCGGTAACCATCCATTCATGGCCATTTTTCTATGATATTATTTTTTTATCATTCATAGAACATCAGATCTAATCTTATGTTAATAGAACCTATTTTTATAATGATATTTGTGATGATTTCCTTGTATTATTTTATTTAATGGTGGTTAATGATTAGATATAGAGAATAATTTTTGGATTCTTCATTTTCATAAATGGTAAGTTGTTTTTGAAATGTTTTAAAGATTAAAAAGTTTTATATAAAATGACTTATTATGGGGTTTGTTATACGTGGTTGGTGTGGCTTAATATGAATTAAATATGACCCTGTGGAAGGGGTGTGTTTTAATCTAACACATAGTAATAATTAACTTATGGTGATATGAGTGATTGATGATAGATAACTCATGAGTACATATCTACCATCTAGACATTCATGTTTGTATGTTATGTTTTGTTGATTTTTGGAATAATAGATTGGGTTTGTGATATGAATTGAGAAATGTTTTAATTGGGTTTTAATTATTTCCATATAAACATATTTGGTATTTGATATAATTTTTTTTACCAACTTTAAACTGATTCATACTATTGTATATATAATTTTTTTCCAGTTTTTTCATTGTGTAATGACTTGGGGTGTAATTAAGAAAATACTACTATTGTTATTGACACGCCATTCTTGATCAATATTATGTGACTGTGGACGAAATATGTCAGGACACTAGTAATGTCATTGTATCCATGTTTCTTAGTGATTCATATTGAAACAATTATAATGTCTGGTCCTATTGGTTCTTGTAAATGTTGGGATTATCTAGTTTTTTGTATTTGGAGACTTCGGGATTTATAGATTTTATATTCATTGGTTATTGTCTCTCATTTTCTTCATGAACTTTGATATGAATATTTGATGGGTTATTGTAAGGACCCACACTTATTTCATACATAATCTTGAATTTAATCAAGAAAACAATTCATTTTACATTGAGGATCTTTTCAAGTTCATATCTTTAGAGAATTAAGGAAAAACATTCATAACATTACACATTGTTACATAGTGGATACCATAAAATAAGTTTCCATTTTCCTCGGAATATAAAACATTAAAACATAAAACAAGACTCCTTGACAATTCTTCAACATTTAACATGTCTTCCTTCCTTGTATTACTCATCATTAACCTGTGAAAAATAATTTAAAAACTTGGGATGAGCACAAAATCTCAGTAAGGTATGAAAAAGAAGGAAAAATCACATTAGTCCACGAATACGCATGACGTATGAAAACATTTTCAAAAGACATACTTTCCACCCATAAAATCTTACTTAGAGTAACATGAGATTTACACAAGATCCACACAAACATAATTATAATCATAGAGGTATATTGGGGCATTACTTGCATAATCTTGTAACCATCTTGTCGACCTTAAAATTTGTAACCCTCACGGCTACCTTACTTTGTGTAACCATCACAGTTACACTTGGAGTAACCATACGGCCGACCTCCAACTTACTCATACCCAATGAATTTGAGGGAAATATAGGTCCCACCCTTCATCATAAACAATTCCCAATAACCAAAACATAATCATACAACATAAACAATAGCATAAAAACATTTCCATTGAATCTTATAAAATAGAATTTTAAAAGGGGATTTTAGAAGAAAAGCCCCTTATAAACATCATATACTTGAAGTGAGGCTTAATAGAGTGGATGTAATATGTATATACTATATAAATACACATAATGAAACATAATATAAACAAAACCCATCACACAAACAATTTAAATAGCACATAAATTATAAAGTATAATGTTAACCCAAAGAATGGAAATCGGGTTAAGAATTCCCTTACCTTGGGCTTGTCTTACATCAAAATTGTTTAAACCTCCTGTATAATGGTTAAAACAGTGTTATTAGAATTTTATAGAAACATTTTAATGTTTATAACATCTTATATGGTCATTTCAAAACCTCATTTCACCCCTTATTTGTTAGTATTTTGTTCCTTGCATTATTTTGGGTGAGTTCTTTTGTGATTTTCACGATCGGTTCATGATGAATCGTTCTTGTTGATTGGAAGTGAAACTCTAGAATTGGAATGGAGTAGTATCTACATATTTACAGTACTATAATTTATACCATTTATTACTTTGATTATTTATATGATGATGATTAATAAGTTAAAACATTAATTATGTTTGTTTAGATCATTTAAGTGGTTCTTTGACAATTACAACATCATTTAGTCTTATAAATTTCAATCATGAGTACAAAAGAATTACAGAACCTTATATGAGTCATAAAACATATCTTATAACCTGGTTCAACCATATAAATGGTTTCACAACCAGACTTGAAAGAATTAATGGAAATTGAAAATACACCGTCCACGATATCGGTAATTCGACACAAATGGACAATGTTTTTTTGATTCTTTAAATAAGTGAGAGAGGAGAAGAATAATGATTTGTAATTTTCCATAAACATGACAACATCCAGAATATACATGATTCTGTAGATTTCATGCCTCTTGGATAAGAGGGGGTGATGAAAGAAGAGAAAGAAATCATGAAATGAAGAAAACATGAGAAATTTCTTACAAAAATTTGGCAGTCTAACGGCGTCTCTTAAAATTTCATAAAAACAAGATTGATGAGAGGAATGGAATATCTCATCATAATAAAAACTTTGGACAGTAAGGGGAAACATTTAATGAAATATCCCAACAAAAGACAAAGGTAAAGGAAGAGAATAACATAAAATGGAAGAAAAGAATGAAAATGAAAGAGGATGTTTACCTCTTGATCTCTTCTCCTTGAGATCCTCCTTAAGGGCTTTGGTCTTGGTCTTTTGGTGAGACCAGAAGCTCTAGGACGCGGGGAAGAAGATTGGGGAGTGAATTTGGCAGAAATTAGACAATTCTCAAGGCTTGAGAGGTGTGGGAGGAAGAGGGGAGTGAGGGTGATATTTATAGTGGAGGAAGGGAGGTATTTTAGATTATTTTAATTATTATTATAATATTTTTATTAAGACTATGAATAATCTCAAATAATGTGGCCTTAATTAGTGAAAATATCAAGTTAGTTCTAAGCAAGTGGCCTTGCATCACTTATAATGTCATAAATAGTAAATTTTTACTGATAAATTGATTATACGCTATTTTATCGTATTTCACTATTCACTGAAAATTCCAGAGTTTCAGAAAAATACCAAAAATTTACCCCTACCATTTTTCGACGTGTAGAATTAAAAAATGAACTCCATTTTTCAAAAATATTTTTCTAAATATTATTAATTTAATTTTTAAATAAGGTCACAATTAATTCGAAAAATAACAATATTTAAGTGCAACTAGTTTTATGTGACATTGGAAAATTAATTAAGATCCCATTATCCTATTGCCATGGGAAAATAAAATAATATTATTATTTACTATTCATGAGGTCATATTACTATTCATATTACTATTCAAAAGGGAATGTTACTATTCACTAAAAAACAAGTTTTTTCCATCAGACTCTAAATAACATACTGAACACAATTGTAGATGACAGTTTCTTGAAATTCAAAACATAGAAGAAATAAAATTATGTTTAAATGATACTTATAAATATATACCTTAAACAAAATTTCAAGCATTTTCAATTTATTTTTAGAAAACCTTGGGATGTTACATTATCCCCACCTTCTTGAAATTGCGTCCTCGCAATTTTATTTACTTATTAAACAACTGAGGGTATTTTTCCCTCAGAGCATTTTCAGACTCCCATGTTGATTCTTAAAACATTTGGTTTCTCCACAAAACCTTTACCTGGTGGATTACCTTATTCTGAAATACATGTTCTCTTCGATCAAGAATCTGAACCGGTTTTTCTTCATAAGAAAGTTTCTCTGCCAGCTGAACTGCTTCCGGCTTCAAGATATGTGATGAATCTGGAACATACTTTCTCAACATCGAAACATGAAAAACATTTTGTACCTGAAATAAGCTCGGAGGAAAAGCAACGCGGTATGCAACTGTTCCAACTTTATCCAAGATTTCAAAAGGACCGATGAACCATGGACTTAGTTTCCCATTCTTACCGAAACGCATCACACTTTTCCAAGGAGGTATTTTAAGGAAAACATGGTCACCTACCTTGAAAGAGAAGTCTTTCCTTCTGTTATCTGCATAACTTTTCGGCCTACTCTGAGCTTTCCTCATGTGTTGCTGGATCATCCTCACTTTCTCAGCCACTTCTTCTACTAATTCTGGCCCCATCAATTTTCTTTCACCGACTTCATCCCAAAATGCAGGAGTCTGACACCGCTTTCCATACAAGGCCTCAAAAGGTTCCATCTGAATACTGGAATGGAAACTATTATTATAAGAATACTCAACTAGTGAAAGATGTTGATCCCAACTTCCCTGATAGTCCATTGAACAAGCTCGAAGCATATCCTCCAATGTTTGAATCGTTCGTTCTGACTGCCCATCTGATTGAGGATGAAAAGCTGTACTGAAATTCAACTCTTAAACCAAAGACTTCTGAAGTCCCTTCCAAAATTTAGAAGTGAACCTGGGATCTCGGTCAAACACAATGGAAAGAGGAACTCCATGTAACCTGACAATCTCTTTGAGTACAATCGAGAATGCTGATCTAATGTCATTGTATCTCGAATAGAAATAAAATGAGCAGACGTTGTTAGCCGATAAACAATAACCCATATCGCATTGTTACCTCGATAAGTCTGTTGTAGTCCCACCATAAAATCCATGGATATATTCTCCCATTTCCATTCTGGCACTGGAAAAGGCTGAAGCATCCCCTTCGGTAACTGCCGATCTGCTTTAACCTGCTTACATGTCAAGCATTTCATTGTAAAATCAGCAATATCTCTTTTCATCCCATTCCACCAGTAATACTCCCGAACGTCTCTATACATCTTAGTACTTCCAGGATGAACAGAAAATGGAGAACTATGAGCTTCACACAACAATTCTTTCTTCAGCTGGGAATCATAGGGCACACACAACATTTTCCAAACCTTAAAACACAATCTTTATCAAGATTAAAATCTTGAAACATACCCATTTTAACCAATTCTACCTTTTTCTGTAGCTCACAGTCTTCCCACTGCACTTTCATAATTTTGTCTGACAACGAATACTGCACTGAAACCTGAAACAAAACAGATATATTCCCTACACCAACAACTTCTAAGCCAAAATTTATCAAATCATTAATCAAGGGATCACGTTCCAAACGTAGCATGGTTAATGATGCATGATTTTTCCGACTTAAGGCATCCGCTACTTTGTTTTCTTTTTCAGGATGGTAATTAATCGTGCAGTCATAATCCTTTATCAGTTCTAGCCATCTTCTCTGCCTCATTTTAATTCCTTCTGAGTGAATATATACTTAAGAATTTTATGGTCAGTATATATTTGGCATTTGGTTCCGTATAGATGATGCCTCCATATTTTCAAATAAAAAACCACAGCTTCCAATTCCAAATCATGTGTGGGATAATTCATCTCATGAGGTTTAATTTGTCTCGAAGCATAGGCAACTACCTGATCATTCTGCATCAAAACACAACCAAGTCCCTTCAAAGAAGCATCAATATAGATGACAAACTCACCATTCCGGGAAGGTAAGGCCAAAACTGGAGCATTCACCAATCTCTTCTTTAGTTCCTCTTTAGTTCCTGAAAACAAACATCACATTCCTCTGTCCAAACAAATTTAACCCCTTTCCGTGTTAACATAGTTTTTGGGCTAGATAACCGTGCAAAGTTCTTAACAAAGCGTCGGTAATAACTTTCTAAGCCCAGAAAACTATGAATCTCTGTAACATTTGTGGGTCTTGGCCATTCATCAACTACTTTTGTTTTGGCAGGATCAACTGTTATTCCATCCTTATTTACAATGTTCCCAAGAAAAGAAATTTGTTGCAACCAAAAATCACACTTGCTGAATTTTCCATATAGTTTCTTTTCTTTTAAAGATTGTAAAACAACCCTTAGATGTTTTTCATGCTCCTCTTTATTTTTAGAAAAAACCAGAATGTCATAAATAAAAACAACCACAAACTTATCCAAGAACTCATGAAATAATCTATTCATAAGATTCATGAATACAACAGGTGCATTAGTTAACCCAAATGGCAAAACAACAAATTCATAATGCCCATATCTAGTATAAAAGGCTGTTTTCGGGATGTCATCCTCCTTCACCTTCAGCTGATGGTATCCGGAACTCAAGTAAATCTTGGAAAAGTACTGATGTAACATCCCAAGTAATTAATGAATAATAGATATTTTTATCTTTGTCTATTAATTATTAAGATAGTGTTTTAGAGGCTTAAAATGAAAATAAATACAATCTTATGCATGGAATACATTAATATTCTTAAAAGATTGTTTTACTGCCATATGATGGAAAACAATTTTTAAATATATCTTTTGACAATTTTATAAACTATGTTTGTCAAAATAAACTTATTCTTTATGATTGGGACTTCAAAATTTACTTTGTGTGAAATTTTGGTATTTTTCTGACAATGTTCATTTTTTAATGAATAGTGAAAAATACTGCATTTTACATCAAAACTGCTTTTTAATATAATTTATTTATATGATTTGATTATATTTTGAATTGGTTTGAAGTGAAATTAGAATATATTTTAACCATTTAATCCAATGGTGGTCATTGGAATCAATTTCACTTTGAAATTGGACTTAAACTGGTGTCAATCTTTTGATACTTATTGTTTCATAAAAACACGCTATTTGTCATAACAGCGGGAAATAATTATTAAATTAATTAATGTGACTTATTTGTTCTGAATTTTGTAAAATAGACTTCATTTTTGAATTCTGAATATCAAATATAGCTTAGGGTGAATTTTTGGTAATTTTCTGAAAAACTTCAATTTTTGATGAATAGTGAAACCACTAAGTGGTACTTATACAAACTGAATTTCCGTTTAAATGAAATTTTGCCATAATTGTGTTTTGAATTTCAAAAATCCGACATACATGGTTGTCATTAAGAAGTAAAATGCGGTTCAATGAGATTAAAATAATTTTATGGTGAATAGTAACTTATTAAATTTTTAATCGTGATTAGTGGTAATTAGGGTAGTTTAAGGTATAAATAATGCTTTAATAATATGAAATGACCTAGACACATGTCCCAACCTTATTGGTTGTGTCATGGACGACCAAGAAAAGCCATGGGTAAACTTGGGGACCCTATGGAGACACCTTGGTTGGGAAATGACATAAATAACTTTTTATTTAATGTAAAAGTAAAAATGACACAAACATAATATGTTTTACGAAAACAATTTTTACATGGGGTTATAAAGATCATATTTTTAATTATAAATATTCATTGGAAATATAAAAAGATTTATTACATCATAGTATTTTTTTATAATTTTTAGACTTTAAATAAATTAAATTATTTATGACATCATGATGATGCAGCGATGACCTCATTATTTAACGATTTAAATAAAATGGAAAGATAATGAAAAATATAAAACCTAAACATGGACAAAATCAATTGGATGAGTGGATTTCGAACCCTTATCACCTTATCCACGAATTATATCAATGTGGGACCTTTAAAAATCGAAACACATTTTCAAATAAAGTAACTTATCTTTACTTTCCAAAAGTGCCCCTCCTCTCCTCTTATAAAAGGCCCCCACCTCTACCTCATTTCACACACTCCTCATGCCTTTGGCTCGGCCAACCCCTGCCCATTTAATCTCTCCACATACCTCTACTAATCCTAGAGGATTCCCTTTGGGAAGAATCCTTTCAAAGGAAGCCTTTAGGCTCAAATCAAAAGGAGTTACATTTTTAAAGGTAATTCAATCTCTCATGTTCATTTGTTTTATTTTGTTTCTCCAACCCCCTAAACTCTTTTTATTTAATTCTTTTGTAACAACACCAGTATCTTCAATATAAGATAATGTTTTTATAAGATTTATTTGAGATACACTCTCACAGAACTACATCCAATGGTTAAAGAACATACGGTTTCCGTGGATGGCGAAATTCTGCCTCTCGAAACGATGATTGTTCAATACTCATTTAACACCTTCAAAGGTGGCCATTATGATGTCACCATTTTTATATATGATATATAATGTGTTAATTTTTTCCTTAAGCTTCTGTTTTTTTTTCATTTTGGGCATACCTTTATGGTTTCCATTATGGGTAAACACGATATCTTCATTTTAGGAAGTGCGGACTACCGCCCCCTGAAAGTGATTTGATTCGTTAATACCATATGTGGGATGTGTAAAGGATAAAGTTAATGATATAATATATGTTATTATTATATAATTATAATATACTCTTATATCATTATGATTCCATTCCAGAAAATACGAAATAGAAATGGAAGTAGCGTTCATGCGTACGTACGACTTACTGTCTCCATGAACGGTGCATTTCATTTCTTACCTCTGAATGTGATGTAATATTATAAATACATGTATATGATGAATATATATGATATATATGTTATCCAAATAATTAATATCATTCTGGATATAACGAACCTTTGACCAAATTAACAACATGTAAATGTAAGAAGTCTATTTTTGACTTAAGAACCAAATACCGAAAAAATGAACATTATGACTACATGATGTTCATAACATGGTATAAAAGGAATAATGAACTTGAAAAAGGTTCATAAGAAAGTAGAGATTAACTCAAGTTTATTATTCAGGAGATTAAAGAACGGTCGGGTCATGTCGGATACGAGGTATGGGACTTCGTCTCAATCTCCTTTCATTGAGGCATATTTTATTTTATACACAACTTTATTTAATACGGTGTATAAACTCCTTTGACTTTTACGTTTATCCAAAAGGAATCTTTTTTATACGAAGCATTTACTAAACGACAAAAGGGAATGTTTTTGTCGTACGTATGCGGCGACAACGACTTCTCTGCCGTCGTGACCGTTATTTGAGTTTAGGCGTCCTCTACAAGTCGTACCTTGTTTTTAAAAGAAAAATAAATACCATGTTTTACTTTTATTTTATTTTGGTATTGAAAATGGTTTTCACAACGTTTTTTGTGTTGTATTGATATCTTGTGATTGAAATGTGGAAATGTTATGTTTCCTTTATGCATGTTTTATGTGATACGATTATGTTATGGTTCTTGGGTATTATTATGAAGACGGGTGGTTCCGTGATAAACTAACGGCGGGTGAGCCCGATATAGCCCTCCAATGCATTGGGTAACACGAAGGAGTGAAACGTTAAGGTTTCTCCGAAGATATTTAGGGAATATACTGTGATGGGTATTCCAAACGTAACCAAGAGGGTTACTCCCTACGTAATAATGTTATGAATGCCTCAAGTTACCTTTATGTCTTATGATTTCTATGATTTATTCATGATTTTATGAGGTATGTTAAAGTGCCTATGTTTTATGGGTAAAGTATGATTTCATTCTTATGTATATATGAACTCATGTTTGCTTTCCATGTTTTTATAACCCATACTGAGCTTTTTATGCTCATCCCAAGTTTTTTTTTTGAAATGTTTTTCACAGGTCAAGGGAAAGGTACATGATATGATGATAGTGTCAAGGAAATGTCAAGAATGAATCCATGTTTTATTTTAAATATGATTCCATTGATGGGAATGAAGAATACTATCTTTATGTAACCACTTTGTTTAAATGTGGAATGTAATGAAAGTTTTAAGATCTAATTCTCTAAAACTCTAAACCAGAAAAGATCCTCAACGTGTAATCTTGTGATAACTCAAGATTAAGTAAGGTTTAAGGTTGGGGCCTTATAGTTGGTATCATAGGTCGGTTTAGATAACTTTAGGAGTTAGAATTTTTATTAAATGATTATCCAAAATATTTTTTTTAAGTGATGTAGCATTTGAAGATTACCATGTTGCTTAATCTAAGACATGTTTGTTCATAATGGTTTTCCGCAGAGGAAATAGGGAAGCAGTACTAGGAAGGCATACAGAAGGAAATAACCTTCCAAATTAGCATCCCGAGATGGTCAGTATTGGAACTGAACAGTTTGTTGCAGTAATGGCGCAGTTGACTCAAGCGATAAATGGTGGTGGTATCAATGCACGAGATCAGCCAGACCAACCAAAGAGGAACATGTCAGTGGTGGAACATTTCATGAGACAACATCCACCATCATTCATAGGATCATCTGACCCTGTGCTAGCTGAAGGGTGGATTAAAGCACTGGAGACGATTTTTGATGTCATGGGGTGTTCAGACAATCAAAAGGTTAGTCTTGCTATTTACCGTTTGGAGGGTGAAGCATATCAGTGGTGGTCTATTGTTAAAAATATCAGGGACGCCGATGAGATTGATGCTCTTGACTAGGATGAATTCAAAGGTATGTTTCTTGAGAAGTATTTTCCTAAGGTTGTTCGACTTAGGATGGAAAAGCAATTCTTGGAATTGAGGCAAGAGGAAGACTCAGTGGATGGCTATGAAGAAAGGTTCACTTGATTGGAAAGGTATGCTCCATATTTTATCCGAGACCTTGATAGTAAAATCAATCGTTTTTACTCGGGATTAAAGCCAAAATATCGAAGGGCATTTGCTTCTCGTGAGTTTAAAAGTTATGAAAAGCTTGTTCGATGTGCTGAGAAGGTGGAGATGGAGTTTGCTGATGACCAAGTGTTCTATAACAACCAGCAGAAGAAGAGACCGAGGTGGCAGGAGAAAGGTAATAATTCTTCAAAAAAGTCTGATGGTAAGAGAACTAAGTTTCCAGTTTGTGATAAATGTGGCAAAAGGCATGCTGGGGAATGTCTTCTGAATTTTGGAAAGTGCTACCGATGTGGGAAGATGGGACATAAGGCTCGTGATTGCACTGAAAAGGATCAAGGTGAAGGTAAGAACAAATTTTATTTACAGTTAGTGAAGTGTTATAAGTGCAATGAGATGGGTCACTATGCAAACGAGTGTCCGACAAAGAGCTTGAGTGATGGGAAGCAGTTAGACTACAAGCAGAAAGGGGTGGTGAAATCCTTTGCAACAACTTCAGCAGATGTCGGGCCATCAAATGAAGTTGTATCAGGTACTTTGTTTGTTTCTTCAGATTATGCCAGTGTGTTGTTTGATTCGGGGTCTACACATTCTTTCATCTCTGAATTCTTTTCTAGTAAAATGGGAATACCATCTCAAGAAATTACTCCTAAACTTTGGTAAAAACACCTGGGGGAAATGTTGAGGAAAAAAGAATTTATAAGAATCTTCCTATCCTTATCTGTGGAAAGAACCTACTTGCAAACCTTATTGTTCTACCTCTAGTAGAGTTTGATGTTATCCTGGGTATGGATTGGCTCTCTATTTACCATGCTAAGATTGACTGTAGAGCTAAAGAAGTTTCTTTTCAGAAAGACTTTCAGTTTGTTTACAAGAATGAACCCTTACTTTTGATAACATATCAAGAGGCCGAGAAACTTGTAAAAGAAGGAAATGAATGTTACCTTGAATACGTCATTGAAAATAAAGGAAATGTTCAGATTAATGATGTTCTAGTGGTAAATGAGTATCCTTATGTTTTTCATGATGAGTGGCCTGGAATAATACCAGATCGGGAAGTTGAGTTTACTGTTGACTTAGTTCCTGATGCTAAGCCAATTTCAAAACACCCTTATCGAATGGCACAAATTGTACTTTTAGAGTTGAAGGAGCAATTGCAAGATTTATTAGAGAAAGGTTTCATTAGACCTATAACATCACCATGGGGTGCTTCTATTTTATTTGTTAAAAGAAAGATGGTTCTATGAGACTTTGCATTGATTATAGAGCATTGAATAACATCACTGTTAAGAACAAATATCCTTTGCCTCATATCGATGATTTGTTTGATCAGCTCCATGGAGCTCAGTTTTTTTCAAAGATTGACTTGAGATCGGGGTACCATTAGCTGAAGGTAAAGGAGGCAGATATTCCGAAGACCGCGTTCCGTATGAGATATGGCCATTATGAATTTGTAGTAATGCCTTTTGGGCTAACCAATTCACCTGCTGTATTCATGGACTTAATTAATATAATTTTCCATGAGTTCTTGGATAAGTTTGTGGTGGTTTTTATTGACGATATTTTGGTGTTTTCTAAAAGTAAAGAGGAGTATGAAAGACAATTAAGGGTTATCATGCAAACCTTAAAAGAAAAGAAACTGTATGGGAAATTCAGAAAGTGTGAGTTTTGGTTGCAACAAATTTCATTCCTTGGTCACATTGTTTCTAAAGATGGAATAACTGTTGATCCTGCAAAACAATTTGTGGAAGAATGGCCAAGACCCACAAATGTAACCGAGATTCGTAGCTTCCTAGGTTTGGTGGGCTATTACCGAAGGTTTGTTAGAAATTTTTCACGGTTATCTAGTCCAATGACTAAGCTAACTCGGAAGGGTGTTAAGTTTATCTGGACAAAAGAATGTGATGATTGTTTTCAGGAATTGAAAAGAAAATTGGTGAATGCTCCAGTTTTGGCACTACCTTCCAGGAATGGTGAGTTTGTTATATACAGTGATGCTTCATTGAAAGGAATTTGTTGCGTCCTAATGCAGAATGATCAGGTAATTGGTTATGCTTCACGACAGTTGAAAACTCATGAGGTAAATTACCCTACACGTGATTTGGAATTAGCTGCTGTTGTTTTTTCTTTAAAAATTTGGAGGCATCATTTGTATGGAGTAAAGTGTGAAATATATACCGATCACAAAAGTTTAAAGTATATATTCACTCATAAAGAATTGAACATGAGACAAAGGATATGGCTAGAATTAATCAAGGATTATGATTGTACAATTTATTACCATCCGGGAAAAGCAAATAAAGTGGCTGATGCTTTCAGTCAAAAAAAATAATGCTTCATTAACAATGTTGTGTTTGGAACGTGATCCTTTGGTTAAGGATTTGATGAAATTTGTAATAGAAGTTGTTGGTGTAGGAATTCCTTCTGTTTTGTTTCAGGTATCAGTGAGATCATCTCTACCAGATAGAATCAAGCAAGCACAGAACCAAGACAGTGAGTTGCAGAAAATGGTAGAGGTGGTTCAGAAAGGTATGTTGCCTGAATTCAACATTGATAGTGATTGCGTTTTGAGATTTGGGAAGAGATTGTGTGTGCCTTGTGATTCACATTTGAAGAGAGAGTTGTTATGTGAAGCTCATAGTTCTCCGTTTTCAGTTCATCCTGGTAGTACTAAGATTTACAGAGATCTGCGGGAGGATTACTGGTGGGATGGAATGATAAGATATATTGCTGATTTTACTGTGAAGTGTTTGACATGTCAATAGGTTAAAGAAGAGCGGCAGTTACCGAAAGGGATGCTTCAGCCTTTACCAGTGCCAGAGTGGAAATGGGTGAATATATCCATGGACTTTGTTGTGGGATTACCGAAGGCATCTCGAGGTAATAATGCAATCTGGGTTATTGTTGATCGCTTGACCAAATCTGCTCATTTCCTTGCTATACGAGATAATTTTCTCTCTTGATCAACTTTACCATTTGTATCTTAAAGAGATAGTTAGGTTACATGGAGTTCCTCTATCCATTGTATCGGATCATGATCCCAGGTTTACTTCTAACTTTTGGAAAGGCCTTCAAAAGTCGTTGGGTACTGAATTTAATTTTAGTACAGCTTTTCATCCTCAATCAGATGGGCAGTCAGAACGAACAATCCTGACATTGGAGGATATGCTATGAGCTTGTTCTATGGATTATCAGGGAATTTGGGACTAACATCTTTCTTTGGTTGAATTTTCATATAATAACAGTTTTCATTCCAGTATACAGATGGCACCATTTCAGGCATTATATGGGAAGCGGTGTCGAACTCCAGCATTCTGGGATGAAGTGGGTGAAAGGAAGTAGGTGGGACCAGAATTTGTAGAAGAGATGGCAGAAAAAGTTCAGCTGATTCAAAAACACATGATAACAGCTCAGAGCAGGCAGAAGAGTTATGCGGATAACCGGAGGAAGGATCTATCTTTCGAGGTAGGTGATCATGTTTTTCTCAAGGTTTATCCTTGGAAAAGTGTTATGAGATTTGGTAAGAAAGGAAAGTTGATTCCAAGGATCATTGGACCATACGAAATTCAATAGAGAGTTGGATCAGTTGCATACTGAGTGGCTTTACCTCCGAGTTTATCTCAGGTACACAATGTTTTTCACGTTTCGATGTTGAGAAAGTATACGCCAGATCCATCTCATGTTTTGAGTCCAGAGGTAGTTCAGCTAGAAGAGAACCTATCTTATGAGGAACAACTGGTCCAGATTCTTGACCAAAGGGAGCAAGTGTTACAGAATAAGGTGATTAAGCAGGTAAAGGTTTTGTGGAAAAACCACATGATGGAAGAGGCAACATGGGAATCTGAAAATGCAATGAGGGATAAGTACCCCCATTTATTCGATAAGTAAATAAATTGCGGGGACACAATTTTCTAAAGGGGGGAAGTATGTAACATCCCAAGTAAGTAATGAATAATATATATTTTTATCTATGTCTATTAATGATTAAGATAGTGTTTTAGAGGATTAAAATGAAAATAAATACAATCTTATGCATGGAATACACTAATATTCTTAAAAGATTGTTTTACTGCCTTATGATGGAAAACCCTTTTTAAATCTATCTTTTGACAATATTATAAACTATGTCTGTCAAAATAAACTTATTCTTTATGATTGGGACTTCAAAATTTACTTTGTGTGAATTTTTGGTATTTTTCTGACAATGTTCATTTTTTAATGAATAGTGAAAAATACTGCATTTTACATCAAAACTGCTTTTTAATCTAATTTATTTATATGATTATATTATCTTTTGAATTGGTTTTGAAGTGAAATTAGAATATATTTTTACCATTTAATCCAATGGTGGTTATTGGAATCAATTTCACTTTGAAATTGGACTTAAACTGGTGTCAATCTTTTGATACTTATTGTTTCATAAAAACACGCTATTTGTCATAACAGCGGGAAATAATTATTAAATTAATTAATGTGACTTATATGTTATGAATTTTTTAAAATAGACTTCATTTTTAAATTCGGAATATCAAATATAGCTTAGGGTGAATTTTTGGTAATTTTCTGAAAAACTTCAATTTTTGATGAATAGTGAAACCACTATGTGGTACTTATAAAAACTGATTTTCCGTTTAAATGAAATTTTTCCATCATTGTGTTTTGAATTTCAAAAATCCAACATAAGTGGTTGTCATTAATAAGTAAAATGTGTTTCAATGAGATTAAAATAATTTTTTGGTGAATAGTAACTTATTAAGTTTTTAATCGTGATTAGTGGTAATTAGGGTAGTTTAAGGTATAAATAATGCTTTAATAATATGAAATGACCTAGAAACATGTCCCAACCTTATTAGTTGTGTCATGGCCGACCACGACAAGCCATGTGTCAACTTGGGGACCCCATGGAGACACTTTGGTTGGGAAATGATATAAATAACTTTTTATTTAATGTAAAAGTAAAAATGACACAAACATAATATGTTTTACGAAAAAAATTTTTACATGGGGTTATAAAGATCTGATATTTGATTATAAATATTCATTGGAAAGATAAAAAGATTTCCTACATCATAGTATTTTCTTTTATAATTTTTAGACTTTAAATAAATTAAATTATTTATGACATCATGATGATGCAGCGATGACCTCATTATTTAACGATTTAAATAAAATGGAAAGATAATGATAAATCTAAAACCTACACATGGCCAAAACCAATTGGATGAGTTGATTTAGAACTCTTATCACCTTAGCCACGAATTATATTAATGTGGGACCTTTTAAAACCGAAACCCATTTTCAAATAAAGTAACTTATCTTTACTTTCCGAAAGTGCCCCTCCTCTCCTCTTATAAAAGGCCCCCACCTCTACCTCATTTCAAACACTCCTCAAGCCTTTGGCTCGGCCAAAACCTGCCCATTTACTCTCTACACATCACTATCCTCATCCTAGAGGATTCCGTTTGGGAATAATCTTTCCAAAGGAATCCTTTAGGCTCAAATCAAAAGGAGTTACACTTTTAAAGGTAATTCATTCTCTCATGTTCATTTGTTTTATTTTGTTTCTCCAACCCCCTAAACTCTTTTTATTTACTTATTTTGTAACAACACTAGTATCTTCAATATACTAGGATGTTGTTATAATATTTATTTGAGCTACACTCTCACACAACTACATCAAATGGTTAAAGAACATACGGTTTCCGTAGATGGCGAAATTCTGCCTCCCGAAACGACGATTGTTCAATACTCATTTAACACCTTCAAAGGTGGCCATTATGATGTCACCATTTTTATATGTGATATATAATATGTTTATGTTTTCCTTAAGCTTCTTTTTTTTCATTTTGGTCATACCTTTATGGTTTCCATTATGGGTAAACACGATATCTTCATTTTAGGAAGTGCGGACTACCGCCCCCTGAAAGTGATTTGATTCGTTAATACCATATGTTGGATGTGTAAAGGATAAATTTAATGATATTATATATGTTATTATACTGGAATTATAATATACTCTTATATCATTATGATTCCATTCTAGAAAATACGAAATAGAAATGGAAGTAGCGTTCATGCATACGTACGGCTTACCGTCTCTATGAACGGTGCATTTCATTTCTTACCTCTGAATGTGATGTAATATTATAAATACATGTATATGATGAATATTTATGATATATATGTTATCCAAATAATTAATATCATTCTGGATATAATGAACCTTTGACCAAATTAACAACATGTAAATGTAAGAAGTCTATTTTTGACTTAAGAACCAAATACCGACAAAATGAACATTATGACTACATGATGTTCATAACATGGTATAAAAGGAATAATGAACTTGAAAAAGGTTCATAATCAAGTAGATATTAACTCAAGTTTATTATTCAGGAGATTAAAGAACGGTCGGGTCAAGTCGGATACGAGGTATGGGACTTCATCTCAATCTCCTTTAATTGAGGCATATTTTATTTTATACACAACTTTCTTTTATACGGTGTATAAACCCCTTTGACTTTTACGTTTATTAAAATGGAATCTTTTTTATACGAAGCGTTTACTAAATGAAAAAAGGGAATGTTTTTGTCGTACGTATGCGGCGACAACGACTTCTCCGCCATTGTGACCGTTATTTGAGTTTTGGCTTCCTCTACAAGTCGTACCTTCTTTTTAAAAGAAAAATAAATACCATGTTTTACTTTTATTTTATTTTGGTATTGAAAATGGTTTTTACAACGTTTTTTGTGTTGTATTGATATATTTTGTGAATCAAATGTGGAAATGTTATGTTTCCTTTATGCATGTTTTATGTGATATGATTATGTTATGGTTCTTGGGAATTATTATGAAGACGGGTGGTTCCGTGATAAACTAAGGGTGGGTGAGACCGAAATAGCTCTCCAATGCATTGGGTAACGCGAAGGAGTGAAACGTTAAGATTTCTCCGAAGAGATTTAGGGAATATATTGTGATGGGTATTCCAAACGTAACCAAGAGGGTTACTCCCTACGTAAGAATGTTATGAATGCCTCAAGATACCTTTATGCCTTATAATTTCTATGATTTATTCATGATTTTATGAGGTATGTTAAAGTGCCTATGTTTTATGGGTAATGTATGATTTCATTCTTATGTATATATGAACTCATGTTTCCTTTCCATGTTTTTATAACCCATACTTAGCTTTTTATGCTCATCCCAAGTTTTTTTTTGAAATGTTTTTCACAGGTCAAGGGAAAGGTACATGATATGATGATAGTGTCAAGGAAGTGTCAAGAATGAATCCATGTTTTATTTTAAATATTTTTCCATTGATGGGAATGAAGAATACTATATTTATGTAACCACTTTGTTTAAATGTGGAATTTAATGCATGTTTTAAGATCTAATTCTCTAAAACTCTAAACCCGAAAAGATCCTCAACGTGTAATCGTGTGATAACTCAAGATTATGTAAGGGTTAAGGCTGGGGCCTTATAACTGAGCTCCCTGGAGCTTATCAAACAAGTCATCAATATGAGGAAAAGAATACTTTTTTCTAACAGCGATGTTATTCAAAGCTATATAATCAATGAAAAGTTTCATGGAACCATCTTTCTTTTTAACAAACAAAACAGGGGCTCCCCATGGTGAAGTACTGGGATGAATGAAGCCTTTGGCAAGGAAATCCTGCAACTAATTTTTCAATTCAAGAAGTTCTATTGGAGCCATACGATATGGGGGTTTTGAAATTGGCTTAGCATTAGGAACTAAGTCAATTTTGAATTCGACTTCTCATTTAGGTATGAAACTGGGTAACTCCTCAGGAAAAACATCAAGGTATTCATTTACCACTGGCACATCATTAATTTGAATAGTTCTCTTGTTTTCAACAATATGAGCCAGATAACTTTCATTTCAATCTTTTAGTAGTTTCTCAGATTCTTGATATGTTATCAATTGTATGGGTTCATTCTTGTATACAAACTGAAACTCTTTCTGAAAAACAACTTCTTTAGCTCTACAGTCAATCTTAGCATGATAATCAGAAAGCCAGTCTATCCCCAGAATAACATCAAACTCGACTAAGGGTAAAACAACAAGGTTTTCAGGTAAAGTCTTTACACATACCACAATAGAAATATTCTTATACTTCCTCTTTGCTATAAAATTTCCCCCTGGTGTTTTAACAACAAGTTCGGGTATCATTTGTTGAGGTGATATTTCCAATTTACTAGAAAATTCCTCAAAGATGAAGGAATGTGTAGACACCGTATCAAACAAAAAATTAGAAAAATCAGAGTGAACAAACAAAGTACCTAATACAACTTCATTGGATGGCCCAACATCTGCTGACGTAGTCGCAAAGGATCTCACTAAAAATTTCTGCTTGTAGTCTGGCTTATTTGCATCATTTGGATCCCTCTTTGGACATGCATTTTCATAGTGACCCATCTCACCACATTTAAAACAGTTTATAGTTTTCTTATCAGGATTAGTATTTGGTTCATTTTCATTGCAATCTCGGGCCATATGTCCAAACTTACCACATTTAAAACACTTCCCAGTTTTGATAAGACATTCCCCAGGGTGCTTTTTTCCAGACTTTTCACAAACTGGAAACTCTATTTTCTTACCATCAAATTTCATTGGTTGATTCTTACCCATTGCTTTCCAATTAGACCTCTTCTTCTCTTTGTTTCCAAATTGCATGTGATCATCAGCAAACTCCATCTCTACCCTCTCAGCACATCGGACAAGTTTCTCGTAACTTTTGAATTCACGGGAGGCCAACGCCCTTCGATACCTTGGCTTCAATACTGAGTAAAAGCGGTTGATTTTGCTATCGAGATCCAGAATAAGATTTGTATCATACCTCGCCAGTCGGGTGAAGTTCGTCTCATACATTTCCACTGAATCTTCCTCCTTTTGTTTCAATTGAAGGAATTGTTTCTCCATTCTAAGTCGCACCACCTTAGGAAAATATATTTCAAGAAAAAGACTTTTAAATTCATCCCACACTATGGCATCAAAATCCTCTCTACCCCTGATATTCCTTACCATTGACCACCATTGATCAGCTTCTCCTTCAAAACGATAAATGGCAAGACATAACTTTTGATTGTCCGAACATCCCATAACATCAAATATCTTTTCAAGGGCTTTAATCCATCCTTCTGTTGCCACTGGGTCAGAAGATCCATTGAATGAAGGAGGATGTTGTCTCATAAAATGTTCCACCATTGTCATCTTCTGTTGGGGTAACTCTATTTTTCCTCTTGCATGGATTCCACCACCATTTATTGCCTGCATTAGCTGAGCCATTACTGTCACAAACTGCTCGGTTCCAATCCCTACCATTCTGGGCTGTTGATCAGGAAGGATGTCATTATGTCGGTGCCTATCCTCTTCAGCATCCATGTTCCATCTGTGGACAACCATTCTAAACAAACATTTCTTATATGAAGAAACATGGTAATATTTAAATGCTATAACAAATTAAACATAGAGTGAAAATTATTTATGGTATTCTATTAGCATCACCATAACCCCTATAGTTATCTAAACCATCCTTTGATACCAACTGTAAGGAACCGCACTTATTTCATACATAATCTTGAATTTAATCAAGAAGACACTTCATTTTACATTGAGGATCTTTTCAAGTTCAGAGATTTAGAGAATGAAGACAAAACATTCATAACATTACACATTGTTACATAGTGGATACCATAAAATAAGTTTCCATTTTCCTCAGAATATAAAACATTAAAACATAAAACAAGACTCCTTGACAATTCTTCAACATTTAAAATGTCTTCCTTACTTGTATTACTCATCATTAACCTATGAAAAATCATTTAAAAACTTGGGATGAGCACAAAATCTCAGTCAGGTAAGAAAAAGAAGGAAAAATCACATTAGTCCATGAATACGCATGACGTATGAAAATATTTTCAAAAGACATGCTTTCCACCCATAAAATCTTACTTATCGTAACATGATATTTACAAAAGATCCACACAAACATAATTATAATAATAGAGGTATATTGGGGCATTACTTGCATAAGCTTATAACCATCTTGGCTACCTTAAAATTTGTAACCCTCACGGCTACCTTACTTTGTGTTACCATCACAGTTACACTTGGAGTAACCATATGGCCGACCTCCAACTTACTCATACCCAATGCATTGGAGGGAAATATAGGTCCCACATTTCATCATAAACAATTCCCAATAACCAAAACATAATCATACAACATAAACAATTGCATAAAAACATTGCCTTTGAATCTTATAAAACAGAATTTTAAAAGAGGATTTTAGAAGAAAAGTCCCTGATAAACATCATATACATGAAGTGAGGCTTAATAGAGTGGATGTAATATGTATATAATCTATAAATACACATAATGAAACATAATATAAACAAAACCCATCACACAAACAATTTAAATAGCACATAAATTATAAAGTAGAATGTTAACCCAAAGAATGGAATCAGGTTAAGAATTCCCTTACCTTGGGCTTGTCTTACTTAAAAATTGTTTAAACCTCCTGTATAATGGTTAAAATAGTGTTATTAGTATTTTACAGAATCATGATCATAATTATAACTTCTTATATGGTCATTTCATAACCTCATTTCACCCCTATTTTTGTTAGTATTTTGTTCCTTGCATTATTTTGTGTGAGTTCTTTTGTGATTTTCATGATCGGTTCATGATGAATTGTTCTTGTTGATTGGAAGTGAAACTCCAGAATTGGAATGGAGTAGTATCAACATATTTCTAGTACCATAATTTATACCAATTATTACTTTTATTCTTTATATGATGATGATTAATAAGTTAAAACATTAATTATGTTTGTTTAGATCATTTAAGTGGTTCTTTGATAATTACAACTTCATTTAGTCTTATAAATTTGAATCATGAGTACAAAAGAATTAGAGAACCTTATATGAGTCATAAAACATATCTTATAACCAGGTTCAACCATATAAATGGTTTCACAACCATACTTGAAAGAATTAATGGAAATTGATAATACATCGTCCACGATATCGGTAATTCGACACAAATGGGCAATGTTTTTTTGATTCTTTAAATAAGTGAGAGAGGAGAGGAATAATGATTTGTAATTTTCCATAAACATGAAAACATCCAAAATATACATTATTCTGTAGATTTCATGCCTCTTGGATAAGAGGGGGGGGGGGAAGAAAGAAGAGAAAGGAATCATGAAATGAAGAAAACATGAGAAATTTCTTACAAAAATTCGGCAGCCTAACGGCATCTCTTAAAATTTCATAAAAACAAGATTGATGAGAGGAATGGAATATCTCATCATAATACAAAATTTGGACAGTAAGGGGAAACATTTAATGAAATATCCCAACAAAAGACAAAGGGAATGGAAGAGAATAACATAAAATGGAAGAAAAGAATGAAAATGAAAGAGGATGTTTACCTCTTGATCTATTCTCCTTGAGATCCTCCTTAAGGGCTTTGGTCATGGTCTTTTGGTGAGACCAGAAGTTCTAGGACGTGGGGAAGAAGATTGGAGAGGGAATTTGGCAGAAATTAGGCAATGTTCAAGGCTTGAGAGGTGTGGGAGAAAGAGGGGAGTGAGGGTGATATTTATAGTGGAGGAGGGGAGGTATTTTAGATTATTTTAATTATTATTATAATATTTTTATCAAGACTATGAATAATCTCAAATCAAGTGGCCTTAATTAGTGAAAATAACAAGTGAGTTCGAAGCAAGTGGCCTTTCATCACTTATGATGTCATAAATAGTGCATTTTTACTAATAAATTGATTATACGGTATTTTATCGTATTTCACTATTCACTGAAAATTCAAGAGTTTCAGAAAAATACCAAAAATTTACCCCTACCATTTTTCGACGTGTAGAATTAAAAAATGAACTCAAATTTTCAAAAATATTTTTCTAAATATTATTAATTTAATTTTTAAATAAGGTCATAGTTAATTTGAAAAATAACAATATTTAAGTGCAACTAGTTTTATGTGACATTGGAAAATTAATTAAGATCCCATTATCCTATTGCCATGGGAAAATAAAATAATATTATTATTTACTATTCATGAGGTCATATTACTATTCATATTACTATTCAAAAGGGCATGTTACTATTCACCAAAAAACAAGTTTGTTCCATCAGACTCTAAATAACATACTGAACACAATTGTAGATGACAGTTTCTTGAAATTCAAAACATAGAAGAAATAAAATTATGTTTAAAGGATACTTATAAATATATACCTTAAACAAAATTTCAAGCATTTTCAATTTATTTTTAGAAAACCTTGGGTTGTTACAGTTATTTTTGGAGTTTTTTAATCATGAAAAACCTAATGGGTCAGTTTTTCATATTTTTGGTGGTTTGAATGTTTTATTTATAAGGGGTAATTAATCCCTAAAATGTTTTGAGGCCCTTGGAAAATTGTACATGCCTTTAGTGTTTTGGGGTTTCACCTAATTTAAATAAAACCTCAATCAGAATTTTTATATTTTTAAAAAACCACATTTTGTTAAGGGGAACCATTCACAAACCACAATATTGGGTTAATAATACCACCAAAAACATATTTTTAGTATAAAATTTCCAATGTGAAAATTCAAACAGATTCATCTTCATCACCATTGGCTATGAATCACCCAGTGACACACACCCATAAAATCATACTAATCATCCAATCAAACTATTTATCCATAGATAACCATTTATTAGAGTCTTTTATAACCACTATTAAAATAACATACCAGATAAAATATACCATGATAAACAAGAACTAATAGTCACTTAACAACCTCCATGAATAACAAGCCATGATGGAATCCGACTATATGGACCAATTCAATGAAATAGACACATCCAATAAAATATTTGTTTCCTTAAAATTCATATCCCTAATCACCGTGAAAAACATCTTTGAATATCTAATTGGGAGAAGTGTGGTGGAATCTCAGATAAAGAGTTCATTATGAACCAGAAATGGACATCGATAGAGAGATACAACCATCACCATTAACACTCGACACTTCTTCGAAGCCACCACCATGCAATACATATCAGGAATACATCATCATAATCATATAAGAAACATCTAGCAAAGACATAAAAAAATTAAATTAAACAAATTAACTGAATCAACAAAAACTAAATCCTAAATACATCTATCAAAATAGAATTTTATGATATATAGGTTAAATGTACAACATCCTAGTAAAAACAAAGACAAAAAACACTTATTAGTAATATTTTAAACAAAGGTCCGAATGTATTACATTGAGGGGAACCAAAGAAGACTGAATTTCCAACAGTCCCACTATCCACATATCAAAAACAATATGAAAGAACCGACACACCCAACCGAGATGGATTCATGTGTATCTGTATAATCTAGTAGTGTAGGAGTGAAAGAGGATAGAATGGGACCACACTACAACACCTAAACAAAATTATCCAAAATGGGAGAAACATGGACCACATGGCCTGAAGGTCCATCATTGTGAGATCCCAAATAAATAAAATATGGAAATTTTATGCATAAATAAAAGAAATATAATGGCCTCAATAATGGTGGGATAGACCCTAAGAGAAGAAGAAGTTACCCACGACGTTGATCACCTAGGAGAAGAAATATCTAGGGAAGCTGAAAGGACAAGAGATGGAGAAGAATAGGGAAAGGGGGAGACCCATTAGTGCAAGGGGGACTAAATAACCCTCGGATTGATAGAGACGTTGTCGATAACGGAATAGATTACTAAGAAAATAATGTTTCAACCCTCTTTTTGAGAACTATTTTAAGACCAATGACACACATCAGCTCATTCTAACCATTTTTTTAGGGGAAGAATGTTACATGTATCATTTTAAAATATCATATTTGAGGCAAGTTTCAGTATTACGAGCATAATATTATTAGATATATATATATATTTCCTATATCAGATATAATAAAATGAGTTATCATTTAGTTATTTAATTTCCAATTCAATGAGAAGCACTCTTTTCAGGGGTTTTTATTCAAATGATTCAATTATATATGGAATTTTTTTGGATCATTTATACTTTATTGATACGGAATAAATTTTATATACAATGTATTTTTTTATTGTTACATTGGATTCCCATAAATATATTATTATCATACCTATTTTTTTTCAATAATTTAACTAGAAAAATATTGTTGCATTATTCATGTAGCTACTGCTTTAGTTATTTTACCAGTAGTGAGAATTTTTAGTCACTCTATTTTCATATATTGAGTAATTATCATAATTTGATATTTTTTCATATATTTTGGTTACATTATAGAAATTTATTTATATATTTGGTATTATATCAATATTCTATGTGTTTTGTTCATTATAATTTACATGACATAGATTTTATGTTTTTAACATATAATTGATGATATTTTTTTAAATAATGAAAAATGTTTATATAATTTATTATTTATTATTTCTATTATTAGATGATCGTTTATTATTTCTATTTATTTTTAATTTTATATAATAAAATGTTTTTATTTGTTAAGTGATTCCATAGGGAGATTTATTTAATGTCTTCTCAAAAAATATGGTTAACTTACTAAACTTTATCAAGATATGTATGACTTCAAGATATTTGTTCCCACTCGATGTGTCATCGTGTCTCGTGAAAAAAAAATTTATTGTGAATTACTTGTATGCCTACACAATATAGAATGATTAATTGAATATGGTTATGATGTAATATAAAGAGTACCAATGTAATTCCTAGAATTAATCATTTTAGTATTTATTATTAAAGGATAATTATATTGTTTTATCCATCTTAAATATATTAAATAATTCATTTAGAGAAAATGGAATAGTTTTATTAAACTCAATTGATATGAGTCTTTATATAAAAGACTAATTTTAAAAGGTAATAATCATAATTTTATAAACTGAAATAATTTTTTAAATTGATATTGGTAAAATGATCATTATATTTTATTTTCATAATTTCCATAAAATATTGATTTTTTCATGGAATAGTGAGACATTCAGATTTTTATTAGAAATTATTTTTTATTTGATTATATTTATAGTGATAGATAATAATTTACACTTTTTTAAATTATTATTAGTTAATTTAAATTTAAAATTATCTAAAATTTTTATGTGTATTTTATAATTACTTTTTACAAAAACAATTTATATATGAAAAATGGCATTTTCTAACAAATGTTCACATTGAGTTTTTCAGGATGAATTATAAATTAATTTTTTTCCAATTTTATGTTTTTAATATTGAAAAATATGTCCCATTTTTTAAATTAGTTTTTTAAAATTTTGTAAATATGAAAATTATGTTTTCTGGGAAAAAATGAATTATAACCTTGGTAAATGTCAATAACAAGTTCAATGGTAAATGAAGCCATTTATTTTATGAAATAAAATTATTAGAACCCTGAAAATTACCAAACAGATAAGTAAATTTACTTTAAAATTATATATATGCGTAAATTATCCAATTATTTATCTTATGACCCACTGGGGCCAGTTGAATGATATTATGTCTTTAATGTTATTTTATTTAATGAAATTTCAAGGATTTCATAGTCATATTTTCAATATGTGTCATATTATTAATATCATGTTATCTAGCGGATTTGATGTATATTAATATATTTTTGAAATGTAAAAGATTAATTTTCTTCGTGGTAATTTTTTTTTTCAATTTAAAAAATAAATACCTTCTTTTTCTTAAATACATTGATGTTGTATTTATCTAATTAATGTAAAAATCAAAAGAAACATAACAAAAATGATAAATAAATATAATTTTTGATAAATAATGTTATCGAATAAATTTATAGATAGCCATGACATCCTAGAGATATAATAATATATTTATTATAATTTTAAAAGTTCTTTTGATGTTATTAATGTTAATTTAATGAATAGTAATAAAAAATAGTAGTATAAATATTTTATAATGCACTTCATTTAGGTAGAATATTAATCATTGAGGTATTGTGTTTTTATGAAAATGAGTTATTCTAAAGAAAGGATATATTTTTATAAACATGTAATTGTTTTTATTCTTCTTCCAAAACCATAAAAAACTATTCAAGCATTATATAACAATAAATCCATTATCATAGTCATGAAGATATGTTATTACATTAGAGTAATGAATTATATCCTTATCCTCTTCCATCAATTGGGAACATTATTCGTCATCGGTGTGTATGATGGACTACAACCTCACGAATCATTTTAATTCGATTTTCATCATAATATTTAATTAATTGTTATAATTATTGAATAAATATTTATATATGCTTTTCATGACTTATTGATCATCATTTAATGTTAATATATAATTCATCTTCTTACCTATCTATAATGAAAAAAATTATAACATTATTTATGCTTATGTATAGCCTATGAACCCCCAAAGCAATGTGATATGTTTTTCATAACCGGATATCATTGATTAAATAAATATAAATATTTAAGGATATGATAATATATTTAGAATATTAATATCATTGTTTAATGGTAAAATTTAATTTTTCTTTTTCTGCATTTATATGTGAAAAATAGATACATTACTCATGCATATGTATGATGTACATTCTACATGATTTTAACATATGTAATTTTACATTAACATAGTTAATTTTTGGATTTATATTTAAAGTATATATATATTTCAATTATTATTATTATTTCATTTATATTATTCTAGAGATGGTGCAGTAAGTGCCACTTTAACCATAGTCATCATAATGAAGGCATTCAAGACATTTTCAATAAATATCATCGAAACATCTGACCTGAATTTAAGTGATCCAATAATTGTATACAACTTGTTAATATATATATATATATATAATTAAAATTTTATTTTAAATTGTCGTTGGTAATTTATAAAAATAATATAATTTTATCAGTGACGATGACAATGAACATATGTGTTGTGTCAGACTCGAGTTAAGAGAATTTTTTTTATTATCATTTTAAATAATCACATTACAATATCTTTTTTATAATTATTTATATTTTGAAAAATTTAATATAACGTTATTTTTATTACATTTCAAAGATTTGTAAATAAAATTTTTTCGATTATTTATTTTTTAAAAATTATTTTATTGAATATTCTTGTTTCATTCCAAATGTGGTATGTTGTGAAATTTTTGAAGAAAATACAGAAATAATGTTTTTTAACATATACTCTATGGATTTAGATTCATTATATTATGTTAATTTTTTTAGTATTGCATTAAAATATTAAATAGTTATTTTTAAATAAAACATTCACATTTTTATGCACACGGTTTTATTTTAAAATATGTTATTTTCGTTATGGAATGTTTTAATGTGCATGCATTCATTTTTAATAATTTTATTGTGGTTATTGGGAATTATTTAGGATGATGGGAGGATAATTTATAAACAAAATTTGGGTTGTTATATGATTTACCTACAATGAATATTGTATGTCAAAAGTTCAACAAGATTTTTATTCTAGGTGTAATTGTAATGGTTATTCCAAGTACAATCATGAGGTTTATTATAAGTATAATAGTCTGGGTAATATCATTTTAAGAAGTAATGGTTACTTCCAAAATAGTTATCATTCGAAAATTATGATCCAAGTTAACAATATGATTTATTTATAGTCAATGTGTTTATAGTATTAACATATTTAAAAAATAAATGAAATTATTTTTTTATTAAAGGAATATATATGTTTCTTCATATGGATAAAAACTATGACATTGTAAAGGGTATTCATGAGTTTATCATTTTTTCAAAGAAGACTATAGTGATTTTACTTTTATTTTATTATATTTTTGGAAAATTATTATGTAATTATTTTCCACCAAAAGGTGAATTACTATGTTTTAAAAGTATTATTTTTTATCATAAATACATTTTAAAAATGTAAAATTTAAATACATATTTATGAAAAAATGATTTAATTAATTATTATGTCTCTTAATGATATTTTTCTACTCCTCCAATGTTTTTATAAATGTATTTATGATTTTTTTGGAATTGTATATCCAAGGATAAGGATGTGATGAATATTTGGATGATTTGTTCTAAAAAGACATTTTTAATTTTGAAAAGTATTTTTTAGTAGAGAAATATGATACTTGTAATCATTGTCCAAATTTAATATATGGGTTTAATACCTATGATATTTTTCAAATTATCTGATACTATAAACTGAAAGCATCCTCTAAATTGTAAAAAATATTATTCTCTATAAAAATTCACTATATTAAGTAATGAATAATTCCTAATCAATACTGTTGTCTGAAATTTATTTTAATTATTATTTAGAATTATTATTTATACATTAAATTAATATTGTAACTATTAGGATATTATTTACAATGTTAGGGTTACTAATCCCAATGTACTTATTACTATTCTGAATATAGGGGTTATTAGTCATAATAGTCACCTTACTCTTAAAATATTCACATTACCTCCTATAAATAAAACCTCATTAATTCACTCTGCATTCACTATAATTCCACCAAAGGATTCATATTTAAATTTATTATATGTTGATTGTTTTATTATTGATTTATTTCATTAAAATATTTTGGGATATATGGGATAATTTTATATCATATTTGGTTGATCTATATATTCACATTAAATTTTTTATTTTTTATTTATTTTAGAATAGAAATACAAGTAATTTTTCATTATTTCATAGGAAACTAGTATAATTATCATTTTTGATAAATTAAAGAGTTATTTTTTATCTATGTACTCAATGTGTATAATACATATAAAATATAATATAATACACATTTTTTATGAACCAAATATTACTATAAAATAATGAGACATTACATTATTCCCCTATTTATTAAAATCACCCCTAAAATTTCATCTAATAATATCTATTGGGAATAAGCGGGGAACCAAAGTTTCAATGGTTTATCTGGAACCGATTTATCCTTTTTAAACATATGGATCTTCCAAAATATGTTGGAAATGTTATATATATTGGGGGCATATTACATTATCCTTATGGTCCATGATCTTTACAATATGCTCTACACAAGACAGGTTACGCTCTATTTATACTATGTCCATATTTTGTAGATATTATAGGATATGTATGCACTTCTATTGAAGAGATATGTTGAACCCATCAGGAACATAACCCACATTTTTTGGACATGAATGCCAACATACTATGACTCTTATATGATCAAGAATCTCAATGGGTTAACTGTACTAAGGGATATGCCTCCCCTTCATTCAAAAAATCATAACACTATACCAATGTGATAATCAATGAAATAAATTTTATCCATCTATAATGTTCATGTCTTATCAGTTGTTGTTAGAAAAATTCTATTTCAGACTCATAATATTTAACATTTTATTGGATGGATGTAATCTACTATTTCATCTCATGCATAAGCTAAAACCCAAGAACATTTTGATCCCCAAATTCATCCTAATAATTTTTAGTTATAAAGGGATTCTGATGTAGAACATTATATTAACCCATTTATATACATGAATGAAATATTATTTTATATGAGAACTCATCCAAATAGATAAGTTAATTCCATTATCCATTAAATTCAACTGAACATTCTATTGGAAAATCCTTGGACTTTTTAATATTCAATTACGATTGGCCACCAGTTTGGGGTGGTAATTAATACTAATATTTATTTTGGTAATCAGTTCATGTTAAATACTTATCTATAATTCATAAGTAATCCATTTATTAGAATAATTGAAGAACAGTAGTGGTAGCAGATGTTGCCTCACCACTTCCTTTACATATATCATCCCATGTTGTTTATGTGATAACTCTTACAGAATAGTGATTTTGTGTACTATCATAGGGTCTTTATCCACCACTACACATTTCACATTGTATCATTTTTAATACTTTAGGATACTAGAAACAAATTATACAGTGATATTCTCACATTTTCATGGGTGCATATTCAATTTTTTATTCATTCATGTTGACTTCAATAACTCCACTATAATTTAATTATATTCAATGAAACATTATATATAGTTCATAATTAATTTCATCATGTGTTCCAAAAATATGGCCTCTCGATGATCACGATACTTCATGGTATTTTCAATATGTTTATAGAAAGATGAGCTATATTCATTTTATAGTAGCTACATTATTATCTTAGGTGATCAAGGAAAACTGATCAAAGTTACGAACAAAATTTAATCATCATTATAGTATGTAAATCATTTATATTAACATCATTATGGTTGTTCTAATGCTCCAGATCATTTATTTTTGTGTCATTGACATTCTCTTCGTCATACAGATGGGAAATCACTTGGGAAGGATAGTATGTATTAAAAAAAATTAATATTCACAAATCTATCCTTTATATATAATTGAAAATAAGATCTTTCCCCATCTATATCACGAGTTGTGAGTAACTATATACAATGATAAGTGAAATAGCTACCTTGTTCGCATTTCCAAAATTTAAGTAAATAGAGATGTTAGAGCATGTGAATAGCATTAACCGTCTTATATGAAGTATGTTGAGATCCTTCAATTCGAATTTATACATCAAACTCATGTTATTGAAATATATGTGAAACATATCATTATATAGTTAGTTCATATATATTTTTAAAGAAAAATCATAGTTTCGTTATCCTTATCTGGTGTCAGGTTGTTTATCTCATGGATCGTCAACTGTCATGAGGCATTGGCTATCACTTTTTCATTCAACTTGAGTTCACAACCAAATTTTCAATTTAACTAATAAATTAATATTCTAGAAAATTCTCTACTATATTATAGTGATAGTATATGTGTAGTGATAATCCTATTATTGATCTCATTAATCATTCTCCACATTTCACCATCCAAATATACTTTACCACCTTTTAATTAAATCAATTAGATACCTATAGAATCGTGATAAGGGTTTCCTTTTTGACAAGGTACCAAAACCGACACCATTGATGTAATATACAAAAAATATCAATTATCATCCGTTAATTTTTGGTGGACCAATAGATGGTTAAAATAATGAAAATATATTTCTGTTTCCTAATAATTGTCGAGTAATCTACATTATGATATCAAATCAAATCATAATATAGCATCTACATCCTCCATGTGAAGGACTATATGATTCCATGGAATAATCATAAAAAAATATTAATGGAGAAGTGTGTGAAACATGGGATGCAATGGTCGCACTACTATGTGTTTTCAAAAATATAAATACATCATGGTTTTGGGTATTTGATTCAATAGATTTAGAAAAACATTCATGATATAAATGAATTTAGAGAACTAGAATCAAATAGATCAGTTTATATTATTATGGGATTAAGAAATGTACCTTATATGAAATCATTGTCATAGTATACGTTAGAAGTAGTGATGTAATAGTACTTACCTTGATCCTTTATCTTTTGTGGTTTCTAAAACATGTTTCCCGCATAATCATGTAGTTTAGTGAACCGGTTTTCAATGTTCTCCTACACCCTAAATTTAATGCATTAAAATATTAGTTGTGTATTAGTACATTCATTCCTTTCCTATAAAATGTTTGTCCATCTTTTTCTTCTATATTAATAATTAATGATCTTGATTATCTATTATCCTCAAATAAAGCCTTTCTCTATACCTATGAGGCAATTCCAATGTTGTTTAATCCCAAATTTTTGATAAGTTGTGGGTTGGATCCACTTTTCACCAATTTTATATGATACTCCAGAATGATACTCAATTATGCGCTTATAATTAACATAACTATGTGAACCTTATCTAATAATTGTCTATTAATTGATAACACATAAAATTAAATCTTCAATACTCCAACGAAAAAAGATATGTATAACATTTAGAATGATAGGTTGAAAACCCCAAAATAATCAATATAGGTTTCTTCCACTATTGATAATAATGCTCGAGGAGTTTCTGCAAGGACTTTAGAATTTTACCTATAATTCATGAATGATTGAACTTCAATTTTATTTAACTTTATGATTTATCACGCGAATATTTTTTAAGGAGGTTTAAGGTAATAAATTTTATGAAATAATTATTAATTTAATGACACCCCATTTATTCCATTTTATCCTTCATTTTGGTGTTTTATATCAATGGAGACCAATTATTTCATTATCCATTTAACTATTAATGATAATATTCATCATATCCATCCTAGGAAAATGAATCTAATGAAATAACATCTCTATTGAGTTAACCAACTTTTCCAAAAAAAGAGGATAAAATATTCCAACAAATGATGATGATCATTTCCAAATATAATAATCAAATGTCTAGTTGACCATTCATGTAGGATATTTGATATTCTGCAAAATTCAGGATATTATTAATATCTCAATACCTCTAGTTAAACATCACAATGATGTTTTCAACTCCACCTCCCATGGAATTATTTATTTATTTTTTAAAATCATTTCATTTCCCTCAAATGGGGATTTTTTGTTTTATCATGGTTCTATTCAATTTCTAAAATAAAAAAATTTTAAAAAAACATAATTCAACAGATCAATATTTTTTTTACTTTTTTGTACTTATGTATAAAAAATATTTCATTGGATCCCTATGTATATCCTTTTTCTAAAAAAAACTTCTATGTTTTCATATTTATACAGTAATCCAAAGGGTTCTCAAAAATATTTCATATTTCATAATTTAAAAAAAAATTAAATATGATACAAACTGTAGAAAAAAAAATTTTCATAAATTACTATTTCATCATTTGAAAGAAAAAAAACATAATATTAATACATTAAATAAGTAAAAGGTTTATGAAACTGTAAAATAAGGATCATAAATAACTTATACATAAAAAGATATACACATTAATAATTTTTTTTATTTTTTATCCTTCTTAATATATCATGATCTCCATAGTACAAGTAGTAACATTAGGATATATATCCTTGAAATGGGGCTAGCTAAAACCCTTCTAAGTGAGAATGTTGTACGATAATCAAAATATAATTGGTGTGAAAAATCATATCCATCATTTGATAATCATATGATTATCATAATAAATATTCATGATTTTACAATTTCATGGAATGTGGAAATGTGTAAAAATGAAACATCATGTCGTAGTGGACAAATACATATTATAGCTGTAATCAAAACTAGTATTGTATTCATGCGTAAAATATTTTAATAATGAAAATAAAACCAATTATTAAATGATAGAATCATGTTCCCACAAAAGACACATTTTCCCATGAGATATCCCGGGTAAACCATTTAATTATTGAGATATATAATTGGGGGCCACCAAAAACATCATAATATTAACATTATCATGCATACCACATTGGAAATATAACAATCATAGTCATTAAATAACCTATAAAATGGAAGGGTTTCAAAAGTATTTAATAAAGTATACATTTATGAATTCAATATTGGATTCGAAAATAAAAATTTATGTGAATACATTTCATAAAATATAAATATCCATTGGATAATAAAAAACATATGATGTGTCAGTGATTTTATTTGAAAAATAAATTCATTTTTAAACATCACTGTATTTTTCATGTAAATAATGTGGAGATATGTATAAAATACATATAAAAGGTATTAATTTTCAATTTATAATAATTAAACATTAAAGGAATATCCATTGAAAATATTAGATGGAATATGGACAAACCAAAGAAATGGATTTAAATACGATAATCCCAATAACATAAATATCAGTTTTTATTGTTTCATTTCATCATCCTAGATAATATACAAATGATTACTATAAAAGTATCACTGGAATGATTTTTATTAAATTTTTCAACATTATATAAGTTAAAATTATTACATGATTATTTATAATGCTCTTTTTTAAATTATAATAGGTTTTATATAATGTTTTCTTTGAATTTTTCTTTTTTATGTCACAGTTTTTGTTTAAGGTCATTAACAAAAGGGGATATTTAATAATAGAATAAAAAACATTTACCTTTATATATCATAAATTATTTACTTTTTCTATCATAGTATTGGTTATAAAATGATTAGAGATATCTTTGTTATTTATTAACTCATGATTCAAAATATATTGTAGAAATATAAAAATGGATGAATAAAATTTTTAAATACCATAATGGTGCTAAATTTATTTAGAAATGTTTATTAATATAATTTTGACATAAAACATAAGTAATTATATAATAGTATTTCAATGGAAGTATGGGAACAATAGGTAATATTAAAAAGGGAGAACTCTTGATTGAAACATTCACTTTCATTGGTGTAACCATTAAGGACCTGGCCTTAACCATTACATATTATAGTTTTTTACTATAATTAAGATTTTAAAATTGAGATTTTATCTTCTCTTTTCTTTTTTAGATAATTACAAAAGTATTTTACATATTAAATTAAAAAATTAAAAAAGAAAACATATACTCAATCTCTATTTCATCCACAAATATTTTTCTATAAAAATAAAACTAATTTTTTTTTTGAAAAATCCCCACAGTATTCTTCTTGATATCATTTTTCCCTACTCTCTATTAAACCTTATAAAAAAATTTCAAAACATTAGATGATAAAAAATCCCTCATTAAGGGACATGAAATTAAGGAAGAAAAATTTCCTCCATGAATCAATATAAATCAATGAATTTTCTTTAGAATGTTATAGCTTTCCCCTATAAAACATAAACATGATTTTCTACCCTAGTAAATAAATAAATACAATTAAAACATTATAGGAAACATATATCATAATTTCATGCCATGTAATTATTTTCATACCACTCTTGAATTACTCTATGACTCATGGTAATATAGGTATAAACTAACATGGTTACATTTGAATAACCACCATAATATAATACCTTAATCACTTTTCAGAAACCCTACTGGTCAAATACTCATTATTAATTTCATTGTAGAAAAATAAAGAGATAATACACCATATATTTATCATATAACTACCTAAACACATAATGAGATACCAAAATCTAAAACATAATCATTACAAAAATATCGTACATAGAAGAAACATTACAAAGAAAAATAATTTTTTTCATTCTAAAATTACTTTTGAATTTCCATACAAATATGTTATTTCATAAATGAAAACATTTTATTTGAGTACAATTATCTAAAAATATAATGTATGTTTCAAAATAAATAATAGAACTAATTTTTTTAAATTTTTATACTATATTATTTTTTTAATAAAATAATTAGAGTTTACCTAAATATAGAATAAAGAGTGACATTAAGATTGGTTTTTAAAATAAAGTCCATTACATTGAGTCCAACACATCATGTACAATATCAATATTCTTAAATAATAAACATCGATTAATAATATAATTTTTATATAAACATTTATTTACTTTAGTATTAATTTATTATCACTTATTATCCCAATATAATATTTAGTTAATTATATATGTTCATGTTAGATGTTTTGTAGATATTTGGTACTTGAGTTAAAAATAATTTTGGTATAATTTCTATAAATATGTGGTAATAATTAAATCATATAAATAATAATATTCATAAAATGGTTATTATTTATATACATATATTATAAATTTAAATCAAACAATTATTTCTGGTTATAAAAAAAGAACCATGTTATAATCATGGAGACGATAGGTTGTGCATACACATGACAAAAGTTTACATTTTTTCCAATGATCATCATTTAAAGAAGGAATGTTTAGTATTATTCAGAAATGATAATGATATCATTAATATCATATTAGTCATTTAAATATACCTATATATATCATCCATGTGATATAATGATGAAAGATTAAGCACATCACTTTTTGGAGTAGATAGTTCCCATGTATGCCCAAAGAAAGTTATCATTATATTTTTCATTGTTAGGTAAGAATTTTAATGTAAAATTATTCCTTAATAATGATTTGTATGACATGAATATCATATATAAAAATTATTTCAATAATTATAACCAGTCATGATATACTATGAAGGGAAATGAATTATATTGGTTCGATAGGTTGTGGAACTCCTTACAAACATAAGATCAACTCATTCCATGTTTGGTAAATGTAGAGATGGATTTATGACAATATAGTAACAAAATAAAATGTAATTATATTTATAATAATAGATTTAATATTCTGTAATTTTTAAATATTATTTAAATGAATTGGAATAATAAATAAAATAAAAACACATAATTAGAAATGATACGATTTTATTAAATAATCTATTTTTCAAAAACTCTTTAGGACCACTATGGTTGATTTTATGACAAAAAAATTTCTATAACGTGGATAGGGTATATAGGACTATATTTGTGAAGATATATTCTAAACCAAAAAGTATTTGAAGTGTTAATAAAAGAGGAGTGGTGACCATTTATAAGAGATGGGATGGAATATCTTTAAATTCTTGATGATATAAAATTAATACATATTAATTATATATTACAAATATCCAAAAAACTAATAATTTATAATAAAATATGATGTAGGTTCAAAATTAATTCATAAAATGAACTATAGATGTATTTTTAATATTTCGTAATCCTTTTCTTTTCGCATTAGCCATTATTTAGCCCCTTTATCTCTTAACGCATCAACTTAAAGAATTAATCATTTTATGTTAATATAATATATAAAAAATAACAATAGTACAATTAATGATTAACCGATGACATTCTAAATCTACATCTACTTATTTTTATATCCTAGATATTTTTTGAAAAATTTAAATCATTTTAGAAAATATTATTTTTTTTAAATTACATTAATGTCAATTTTGACATTATTTATTCCCAGACTTTTAAAAAAATATCATAAAAACTTGTTAAATTTAAAAAAAATTATTTGAAAAGTAAATAAATTGCAAAATAAATCTATATAATTCATGTATTGAATTATAAATCTCAAATTTAATTTATTTTAACATTTATAATATAATTTATTTTATATTTCAATTAATTAATCAATTTCTCCATTGTCAATGTGCAAGCCATTAACTTATGTTTTCTTCAGTAAAATTATTAATAAATTAAAATGATCATTATAAAATAGGTATATTTCCTTATACTCTTAATAGTGAACTAGATCTTCTAAATCACTATATATTTGAAATATAATATGTATTAAAACATAAGTTTGAAATCATTGAGTTTTTATTAAAATAAAACACAATAAATATATTCAAATGATCTAAGTAGATCCAATAGGTTGTAAAATAAGTCCATTGACTATGTTGGATTAAAATAGTTCATAATATAAATATAAAACCTAAATTAATGTAATTTTAAAATATTTAAAATATATTTTTTTGATTAATTTCCAATATTACCTTTAATTGAGGTAAAAAACTTACCAAAGTAACTATTCCAATTTTTCATAAAACATATGGATATTATTTACTAAATTTAGAAAATATGATTCAAAATATAGAATATTTTTTTTTCAAATTCACTTTATAATATTTGAATAAATTATTCAAAAATTAATCCCTCTAACGTGGTGAGAAAATGTTTTTAATGTAAAAATGATAAAATTGTTTAAATGTATTTATATGCATGTTCAATGTGAAATTTATTACAATGGACTAAATTAGATTAAATGATATAATATTATTCTATTTATATATTAAACCAAATAAAAATAAACTTTATCATTGTAAATTATTTATAGAAAAAAATCCAATTAAAATCCAGTATTTATCACAATTATTAAAAACATGAAACTTCTCCAAAAAATACCAAAAATTCAAATAATGTAAATTTTCAAACTAAACGTTCAAAAAAAGTATATTTTTAAATATTTTATTTTTTAATGTATTAAAATTTATATTTAGAACATGTTCTCAGTCAAATGGTGGTAAAACTGGCTTTCTAGAAAAATATTTTTTTATCAGTAAAAATGTCATTATTCATATACAATATCTTGAAAACCCATTGGATGAATGATAAAAATGATAATAAAAATATTATAAATTTCAATTATATAATAACAAAATAGTGATTTGATTATTTATTAGAATAAAAAAACATCTCCACATTTAAATAGGTTTTTAGAAAAATAAATCAGTTTATGTTTATTAGGTTTTAATTTTCATTTATAATTATCTTTTCCAAAAATTAATCATAAATACAAGCATGAACTCAGTTTTTATAATATGGTTAATCATGTATATACCCACTATTCTAATATATAACCTATAATAGTAACATTTATATACTAATATTTAGTTTTTTTTATGTTTCAGTGGTGTATCATATTTTATGTATATATAATAGGTGTTTGGGGTACAATTATATTGAAATACACATAAACACCTAACACAGAAGTAGGAAAAGAAGACCAACCCCCCCCCCCCCACCAAGGTGTTATCCTACACATAAATAATTATTTATTCAACACATGGTATGAAAACCAAGTGGGCATGAAGCCCATTACATGGCACGTAGTCCCAATGTGCATGAATTCCCATTAATTGGATCATTGGCCTATATATTTTACCTGAATTCCAACTAATGAATATTACTACTACAGTATATGGGAATCTAAAAAATAGTCTATAGTCCTTATATGGTTATTCATTTATAAAATTTAAAAATATCTAATTTTCAAATGATTTTATAAATATTATCATTATAATAAGAATACATGATCAAAAAATATGGGTTTATATTTTATAAATACATTTTTAAAATCACATATCTAAAAATGACTAATGAAACATCCACATTAAATTAAATAAACGGAAGTATGATGGTCACCAATGATAACACAAATCAGGGTTCTTTGTATGAAAACTTGGAAATGGATGATAAAATTAACTATCATGTTCTGATGGATACGGATAGATGGAATGGTTCTGGGAAAGTTAACAATAAAAAATCCCAGAAATCATTGTTGGTTTAAAATTTCATTGATTTATTAGTGATAAATTTAAAAGGATTGAATTTTTTATGATCCAATTTTTATATTTTATGATTGATTTTATTGACTATACTATTAACATTAAGAAATATAAAAACATAAATGGTATATATTCGTCCATTAATCAAATTCCACAAAAAAAATCATCTCTTTCTCCCAACGATGAGTATTTATGATGAATTTTTTATACCTCAAGCATTAAAATCAAAATAAATAGATCAAAAATTCCATACAATTATATCAATAAATTCAACATTTTTTTTCATGACCCGTCCCCCGGGGCCCGTATCGTGACTTCCCCAAGCCTGCCTTCTATAGGCCAGGAGCTGGCAACTAGCACCAAAGGTGTAATTCCCTAAAACTGCAAAGACATTTCCTTTATAAATCGTAAAGACACACAACCAGAGTACATGAAGAAGTAAACGATAAACAAAAACTATATTACAAGAGTAATGAATGTAAAGGGGGGGATAGAATACAATCCCAACAATAAAGTACAAATTAAACTAATAACAAGTACAAATTAAAAAGGGACAAACAAAAGAAAGGTGAAAGTATCTCCTAGATCATCCTTTGGGGTTCGTACCAGAAGGGTAGGTACATATGGCCTCCTTAGTACTCAACGTCCATCAACTCCACCATGTATCAAAACATCGTAAGGTCTACCTCCGGGTACCGTCTAGTCCTGGCACTCACGACCTCCGTCAGCGTTGTTCGTTGTCTGCAACCAACACAACGATGTGCTGGAATAGACTGTGCATGGGTGAGTATAACGATACTCAGTAGGGACCCTGAGATCTTCAATGCCTCAAAAAATTAAAAAAGGATAAACCAAAAAGTATGATTTCAACGGATAACCATTTATTTGGTATATACCCATTCATATACCTACGTTATGAAGTAACCCATCTCAACCATGAGGAAAACACAAAGGTCATTGACTCATATCAAACCATGATTCTTTATTAACGAAACTATGGTTGATGTAGAACTCCCTTTATGTTGAGTAATGTGTTCATGTCGCGACTCCGAGGAGCTACTCACTAGCCTTAGAATTGCGGAGGTACTCCTCCTGTCGAGTATCGCGGGTCTTCCGCCTCACACATTAGCACTCCCCGCCATCGGTCTGCCACCTCACACAATAGCGCTCCCCCAAATAGCCTAAAGAGGAACTCCTCCTATCAAGTACCGCGGGACTTTTGCCTCACACAGTAGCACTCCTCTGACATGGGTCTGTCCCCTCACACAGTAGCTCTTCCCACTGGGCTAGTCAAGTCACTCCAAAACGAATCGAACAAGCAGTCGTCAGGTTTCAGATAGATTGTAGGTCTCCGCACTCTGATTGCTCGTCTTTGGGAGGGTCTACTCAATGAGCTACAAGTCGACACTCTAAGTGTCACGATGTCCCGCAATGATGTATCTCAAGGGTCTGCCATGTCAAAGGGGTCTCAAAGCAACAGACTGCGCGTCAATCAGATGTTCGGTCTATGAGTTATTAGACTTTTTGTCTCGAGGGCCCAGTTGGATTTTTGTACAAACCAACCCGACCGTATCTCAATGATACCCTGAACTCTCCTGTGGTATTTATGAAGGGACCGTTTCTCAATGAGATTACCATCGTCGCTGACGGTTCGTCAAACAAACATCCAGTGCCACGGAAATGGCCAAAGTAAGCGATGAGTCATTAGTGGGCCTGGGTCCGGTCCGACCTGGTTAGACCGACTCAGCCCAACCCGGTCTGGGACAAGCCATTGAGGATTTCTGGGTCTGACTTGGCCTATTGGGCTGGTTAGCCCACTAAATTTGGCCTAGACCGCAGGTCCCGACCCATCAGACTATGTGGATAGTTCGAGCCAAAGTTTCCACGTGGGAGACTAAGCCCGAAGTCTAGTGGAAGGTTCGGCCAGTGCCATGAGGGGAACCGATCTAGAGGCCCCCCTATAGGCCAACGGAATGCCAAGCGTGTGCCAAGAAGGGTGCGGGGCACAACGGGCAGCCGTCCGGGGCGCCGGGCAGGCACCGGGAGGGCGGCCTGAGCACCGGGCAGGCGCCAGGAGGGCACTGGGCAGGCACCGGGAGGGCACCGGGCAGGGTTCAGGTTGCCAGGCTAGCCTCAATTTTGGCCGGGGCACGCGCCGGGTGGCACATGGGTAGGCTGGTCAGGCACCTCTTGGCCGGTGGCGCGTTTCGCAGAGGTCGTGGGTAGTGCGACCTCTATTCGCTGTCTTCGTTGTCGTAGTCACAATGCCATGTCGCTTCTACTTTGCCGTCGATCCACGGTTTCGAAACCATAATGGTTTCGGGCGGGTCGGGTTGTGTTCATTTTTCCCGAACCCTCCATGTTAGAACGATAGAAAGAAGTTCATGAAGTTGATTTAACAAGAGAATATTAAGAGTTAATCTACTTAAAACACACCCCTACCTTTTTAATCGACGGGCGTTCGTTCATCATGGTGGAAGATTCCGTTGTTGTTGTTCGTCCTACGCTTCCACTTTCGAGCTCATGAATTGGTACATTGATGGTGAAGTGGAAGGAATAATGGTCGTTGAAGAGATCCCATATCGGTAGGGGTTCCGAGGAAGAAGCTGAGAAAGAATTTGTCGGCGGCGGTGTCTTCACATTCATCGTTGGAGGATTCTATTATCCCAAGATCTCCACTAAAGAGAGAACAAATGTGCCAAAATAATAGATTTTAATCTATTATTTATGATGGAATGAATTAATTAAGTTGGACCCACTTAATTAAGTTCACGTTGGCACAACTTCAAAATTCAAAAAAAAAAGAGAAGTGTCACCACCAAAATAATTACACGATTGGTTGGAAGAATAAAAATTGGGGAGTTTCGAGGGGGTTAGAGGCACGGGTGGTTCCCACCTAATTAAACATGAATAGGGTCATGGGGGGTTCCTTTCCATTAATTGGGGGTTTTGAGGATGTTTTATTCTCCTTCATTAAGAGAGGAGTTAGAGACCAAGAGGCTCTCCCTCATTAATGGGGGAGAGTTGGGAGGTTTCCTCTGATTCTATTAAATGTGGGGTTAAGCATGTGTGGACCACTCGTCATAACCTCTCACATGAGGTTATGTTGCTCGGGTGGTCCCCAGCCCAATTATCCTCCAATGGGAGGTTGGGGTGTGGTAGTCCCACCACCAACTCTCACGTGGAGCTTTTAACCAACCTTATCCTCATGGCATGGGTTCAACAAAAATAAAATAAGTTGATGCTTATTTTATTTTAATGATCCATGTGAAACACAAAAACCAACTCTCATACTCGATCATCTTCCATCGAGGTGAAAGTCTTCTTAAGAGAAAACTGGCACTATGAGTTCAATGATGCCCTCAAGTTTCAATTCTGAGCACCCGTTCAAAAGATAGGAAAACCCACAGATATGTTTACTGAATGTATCCAAACAAAACATCAGAAATTGATTCTGGGCACAACAGGATTCGAAGTAATGAGCATTTAGAAACTACGAACTCGTAAAATTCCATAGGATTTATGAAAAAAAATTCCCTTAAAATTTCTGGGTCTTTACCTTACCCCTCCCCCACCTCTCAGGACTTTACGTCCCCATAAAGCTACAACACATACTATGGAAACAAAAGGGGGTATTGAGCGTGCATCTGAGCCTCCCACTCCCATTTCCTCTCCTATAGGTTCTTGTACTTCCAGCCAATGAGCACTAGAGGAATCGACTGTCCATGCAGGACCTGCTCCTGTCGATCCTCAATCTCAACTAGGACCTCCGTGAATGTCGTCCTGTCATCGATGTCCAGCTCCCCATGGTCGATGATGAGGGATGTGTCGTGCACGTATCTCCTCAGCTGAGATACGTGGAATACGTCGTGTACCCAATGCAACTGAGGTTGAAAGGGCAGGTTGTAAGACACCTCGCCTACTCTATCGAGGACTTAGAATGGCCTGATGAAACACGGAGATAACTTGCCGCCTTGACCAAATATTTACAGACCTCATCGAGGTTAGACCTGTAGGAAGATGTGGTTGCCATCCACGATCTCCAGTTGTCTCCACCTCCAATCCGCATAAGACTTATGTCTGCTCTGTGCAGTCATCATCCACTATTGGATGATCTACACCTTCTCTGTGGTAGCTCATACCATCTCTGGTCCCAATAGTGCTGACTCCCTTAGGTATGTCCAGCACAGTGGTGATCTGCAAGGTTGTCTATAAAAATCCTCAAAAGGTGTTATCCCTATGGTGGAGTGGTAACTTTGTTGTTGGCAATCTCATCCAAAAGTAAGTGGTCCTCCCAGCTATAAACAAAGTTGAGGACACATGCACATAGCATGTCCTCGAGGGTCTAAATGGTCCTCTCAGTTTGACCATCCATCTAAGAGTGGAAGGCAGTGCTCAAGAAAAGATATGTCCTAAATGCCCCATGAAACCCCTTCCATAGCCGAGAAGTGAAGCGTGCATCACGATCGGAGAAAATATAGGATAGTACTTCATGAAAACACATAATCTTTTTCACATAGAGTTGTCCCAAGCTCTCTACTAATCCCTACTCTCTGATCGGTAAGAATTGGGCCAACATGGTGAGTCGGTCAACGATCACCCAAATCAAATCATGACTCCTGAATGTACGTGGAAGACCCATCATGAATTCCATGGATATCACATCCCACTTCCACAATGGGACCACTAAGGGCTGAAACAAGCCTGCTTGTACCTAGTGGTCCACCTTCACTTGCTGACAAGTGAGGCACCAGGAGACAAAATCTACTACTACCTTCTTCATACATGTCCACCAGTGCTGTCATCGAAGGGCCTGATACATCTTCTCCACTCCTGGATGTACCGCTTAAAGGGAAGTGTGGAACTCCCTCAACACTTCCTCAAGAAGTGATACTTGTAGAATGGTACATATTATGAAGAAGATGATGTGCTTCCCGCATTCAGAAAATCCATCATGTGCATGCCCTGTGGGTATCAGAGCACGTCATGTCTTGCAGTCAGAATCTCCACGTTGTTCCTCCCTGACTCGCTGATGAAAGAGACAAGTGACTGTAAGAGACTTTAGAAAGGTTGCTCCGCCTCTATCTATGAAGGATATCAGTAAGGAATCTAGCTGTACTGTCTCCTTACTTAGCAGTTGTATACTAGTTTTCCTTCTGAGTGTATCTGCAACAATGTTCCCCTTCCCAGGATTATAGAATATCTCGATGTCCTAGTCCTGGTGGAACTGAAAACTCAACACTATTGTTGCCACGAGGGTAAGGCTGGCTGACTCAATAGTGATCAGTTTCACCCTCCTATGCATGAGTTTATCCTATGCTGACTGGGTTTCTTTTTTTCACCAAATAAGGAAAACCTCATCTCAACGTTGTAGATGAAGCATAACCTTTTTTCCTAATGCAGTCAATCTGTGTAGGAAATGTGGTTTCCCAGTACATACCCTATCTATCATCGTAAGGCCTCAACGCTACCACCAAGAGGTTCAAACTGAAACTCTCACCTCAATGGTCAGATCGCACCATCGTCATAAGTGTGATTATCGAGTCCCCTCCAAAAGGTATCTCCAGACATAATGGTCAAGTCAACGGTTTAATCAGAAACTCTAGGTCTGGGACAAGATTCATTGAAGGAACGAATAATAGGTACCTATGTATATTGATACAACAACTAGAAGTATACATTTTACATTCCTCAAATCTTTCCTATATGCATTGGGTCACACTCATTGACCGCATACTGCTATTCTCTTCCTCTTCTATCCGGCTCCCTGAGCCTGGCAGGGACTACAATGGTGGGTGGTTGTAACATGTCAAAATTTACAACACCTCATGCTGCTCTCCTAGCTCTGCTTCCCCATCTAATTCCCTATACATTCATCTGTCCATGTTAAATCCTCTTTCTGAAATAGTTTACATGCCCAAGTATTGAGACTGGCGCTAGTTTCCTACTTTACCACTACTAACATTCACTGGCTATATCCTCTCAGCCAAAGAACATTCAAACACAAAGGTTCTCTCTAGCATCCTAACATTGTTATGAATGAAATGCTAAAAAATGAAAGTGATGGCTCAGATGTCCCTAAACACATCTCACACAAAGGTCCAACCTCCGAAGCACTGATCATATTGTATTCATCAAATACCAGGAATGATCGGTACACCTCGATGAGTACTCAGCTACCGACATGTCATCCTGCTCAATCAGTAGAAGTTCTAGAGAACTCATAGCCTCCTCCTCAAGAAATTCCTCAACCATCTGTAAGTCGGGCTTGCCTCAGTACCTGGGGGTATCTATTGGTGAAAACGTGTAAGGCGCTAAGCCTACATGTGTCATAAACTGGTACTGCTAGTTGAAACTCCTAACCAATAGGTAGTGATATAGGTGACACACTACCTAAAGGTACAATCTTGGGAAAAGGTCCACATAACAAGGCCTCATCACTATGCCAACCAACCTCATGGTCACTTAGTGGGAGACAATAGTTGCTAAGATCACCAACTTCTCTATCGGTGTCTCATCTAGGTGGAGAACTCTAGAAATAGCCTCCAGTCAGTCCTCTGCTGCTTGGGAATCTATCTTGCCACGTAACCTCAGAGGCCACTACCACTGGAACTCGTGATACGCGCTCAGTCGGCATGCACTATCCTCCAGTGTGGCTAGTGGAATATTCTACCCAACGGGTGGTAGTGCTACTGGTACACCACCCGAAGTTGAAAACATAGTAAGAGGGCCCTGCACCAGAGCCTCGTCGCTCGGTGGGTCGTCATCAGGTACTCTCTCGAAACTCCAACAGATTGTCTGCATAGAGGCATCCTGAACAGATGTGACATGGTCAAAAGATTATACATGGTGAGCTAACCTGGTAGGATATTACTTAAAGAAAACATTTGAAAACAAAAACACATTCAGTTTTTTCATGTACTAAGTCGGAATTCGGTAGTTAGGGTCCTGGTGTATAGATATGTCGGCTGTCACACCAACACTGGACTCCCTAAACTAAAAACCACACTCAATACCCTTAAAACTATTACTTCACAAAAAGAAAATATTATATTCCTATGTTCTGTGGTAGAACCAACTCCTCTGACACCAATTTGTTACGATCCATCCCTCGGGGCCCGTATCGTGACTACCCCAACCCCTCCTTCCATAGGCTAGGGGCTGGTGACTAGCACCAAAGTCATAATTCCCTAAAACTGGTAAGGCATTACCTTTATAAATCGTAAACACACACAATCAATGTACAATAAGAATAATCACTAAGCAAAACCTGTATAACAAGTGTACTGAAAGTAAAGGGGTCAAGAATACAAGCCCAATAGTAAAGTAAAAATACAACAAAAAACAAGTACAACTGAAAAAGGGGATAAACAACTGAAAGGTTAAAGTAGCTCCTGGATCAGCCTTCAGGGTTCCGACCTGAAGGGTAGGTACAGATGGCCTCCTCAGCACTTCACATCTGTCATACTCCACCGTGTACCGAAACATCATAAGGTCCACCTCTGGGTACCGTCCAGTCCGGGCGCTCTCCTCCACCGTCAGCTTTGTCTGTCATCTTCAACCAATACAACGAGGTGTGTGCATAGCCTATACGGGGGTGAGTATAACGATACACAATAGGGACCCTGAGACCTTCAAGGTATCACAAAATCTATCAAGAATAAACCAAAATGTATTATTTTAACCGATAACCATTTCTTAGGTGTATGTCCATACATATACCTAATTTATCAAGTATCCCATCTCAATCATGAGGAAAACACAAAAGTCATTGACTCATCTCAAACCATGTTCTTTCATTAATGAAAATATGGGTACTGGATAACTCCTCCTCTATCGAGTACATTGGTCCTGTCATGACTCCAAGGTGCCACTCACTAACCTTAGAATAATGTGGTACTCCTCCTGTCAAGTAACACCGATCTATCGCCTCACACAGTAGCACTCCCCACCATGGGTATGCCGCCTCACACAGTAGTGATCCCCCTACTAGCCTACAGAGGTACTCCTTCGGTCAAGTACCGCAGGTCTACCGTCTCACATAGTAGCGCTCCTCCACCATGGGTCTTCCGCCTCACATAGTAGCGCTCCCCACTGGGCTAGTCAAGTCACTCTGAAACAAATCGGCCAAGTAGTGGTCAGGTCTCAGCCAGCTTCTATGTCTCTGTACTCTGCCTTCTTGTTTCGGGGAGGGTCCGCTCAATGAGAAACAAGCAGATAATCAAATTGGCACAATGTCCCATGAATAAGTATCTCAAATGTCTGCCATGTCAAAGAAATCTCAATGTAATATATGGCAGGTCAATCGGGTGCTCAGTCTTTGAGTTATTTGGCTTTTTGTCTCGGGGGACTGGTTGGTTTCGTGTAAGAATGAACCCGACCATATCTCAACTATACCCTGAACTCCCATGGGGTATTTTTGAAGGTACTATTTATCAAAGAGATTACCAGCGCCACTGATGGTTCCTCAAATGGACATTTGGTGCCAAGGATATGGCCAAAGTAAGCGGTGGGTCATTAGTGGGCCCGGGTCCGGTACGACAAGAGAAATAACTCTTCTTTAAATATATATATAAAGAAAATAAATGAAAAAACTCAGACAAGAGAAATACCTCTTCTTTAAACATCCATCATTGGGGTAAAACATAAAGCTTCTTTAGATTATATTTTGATCAAACTATGACCAATAGATTACGAGTAAGTATTTTTGTATGGGATATAGGTCTAGAAGTGATGAGATATAAGGATATAAAATCACATTGAATTAAGTAGATGTGTTGTAATTTTATAATAGAGGGAGAAGACCAAAATATTAATTTTTAAGATATTATAATAAATTAATGTCTTAATGAATTAATGTTATAAAATTATATCAAAACATACATGTTAATAAAGAATATATTCTATATATCTTTTGGAAGCATTATTTCCATATTTTTTAAATAATTTTTACCATTTGATTTTAATTTTATCCTACAAACAATTTTTCAAGATAACATTTACCATAATATTGAGTTTTTTTAATATTTATTATATTTAATAAAAATGAATGTCGAATCATTAATTTTTTTTTGAAATGATGTATAATATCATTCATTAAATTTTATAAAATTTTATTTAGGTATATCAATTATTAAAATTTAAAAAAAATTAGTATGGAAAAATAATAGAAGTTTTTTAGAAAAAAGTGTTTTAAAAACTAAAAATAAACTTATATGAATTTCAATAATAATGTTTAATCCTCTATAATTAATTAAAACTGAATTATAATACATGTTTGTAAAATAATAAAAATAATAATAATTTTAATGTAAATGAATCAATGAGTAAAATTTAATGTGATAAAACATTATATTTATTATGTATTTAAATAAATATTATTTTTTTAAGAAAAATCCAAAATACACAGCAAAGGATAAAATTGAAATGATTATTTCAAAATTAATATTCATTTTATCCCATAATATTTTAAAAATTAAAAATATATTTTTTGTCGATATTCCTGAATATATTTATCTACATTTTATTATCGATTCTCTTCAAATAGATTTATATTTTAAAAGATTATTTAGTTTTGTGTTCTTACCTCTAAAAATTTCAGTTCTCATTTAACATCATCTTTCTTATGATTTCTATAATGTACAATTACAATGAGAGTAATCTGATTCCTCAACTTATATTCTCTTATGTCTAAAATCTAGATAGTCACATAATGGTAAGAATACTCATTTTCAAAATCATAATAACATTCCTGAATTAGATCACACATATAATTACTCTATTAAGATATATAGAACATATTATGATCATTAAATTCATATTGTGACACTCTTAAATTGTATTTCACTATCCATTTTATTTCTAAATTTTCAAATTTAGAAATATTATTATAATATATGTTCCATTTCATTATAATTTTATAATATTGTTCCTTATATATATGTTAAACAAGATATGAAATCAAACATAATATTATAAATCCTTCCATTGGTTCTCAAAATTAAATTTTTATATTAATTGAGAATCCATAATATAATTCGGAATATTTTTTAAATTTACCATTGTTTCATCAAAAACATCAAGGACGATATTTTTTATACACTGAACACAAACCAATAATATAGAGCAATATACTTACTTATAAAAAATATTTCATATGAATACATTATAAAATTTCAGTACATGATATTTATTTATAAAAATTACACCAAAGAAAAAAACAATTCACACATTAAATGATAATTAATTTACAATGTCCTAAATATTTCTTTTTCCAAATAAAACATTATATATATACATCAGTTTGAGTATGATAGGTGATTCCCCAAAAATAGTTCATTGTCAATGGAACTCTAAATACTCTTCTGCAATGTCTCTTGAAACAGTAGATCATGATTTCTTAGAATTAATTTGGGTAAACCATGTAGTTTCAAAAATACAATAATATCATAGAACATAAATAGCTCAATAAGTTCATCAATCAATTTATCAAGGAATTATGGGAACTATGAATTGAAATCAAATATAAACCATACTAAATTTTTTATGAGTATCCTGAAATCTAGTGAGAATGTCAATATTAATATAATTTTATTTTTGTTAATGCATAGGTAGATTTTTCATGACTCATTTGGAATGTTGTATCTCAATAATTAACTATTTACAAATATTGTATCAATATAAATATTTTAAATTTTTAATCTTATATAACACTAAAAAAATCCTCTAAATCCCAACACATTTTGGTTCAATCCATAGCATATTAAAATTACTTATATTGGATTAGTATAATAAATTTATCCAGTACTATGTTATGGATGGAACTCATAACATCTCTTGATATTTCATCTGAAAAAATTATAAGAAATTCCTTATTTTTACCATTATTGTATAATTTCATTTTTGTTTATAGACACTAATAATCAAGGATAGAATTTTTATCGTTCTCAATATAGATATTTTCATGTTCATTTGCAAAATGAGTGTTGTTTCCCCTTACTTATAGTAACTATATTCTCTATTTAAATGATTATTAATAAAAAAATTACTCAATCCATATCTTATTTAGAAATCCATTATCTTTTACACTCAACACATTATCTATGTTTTTACCCTTCCCATGGTGATAGTGTGTAGAGAAATAAATATCAATGAATAGAGCTACCCATCTATAATCACTCATAAGGATCACATTTTTTAAAAATGATTATTTAAAAAAAATTACCTATAAATTTATAAAAAAATAATAATAAACATATTAAATTAATGTCATTAAGGAAACAATTATGAATTACAACTCCAGATCACGATCTTGATATAGATTTTCATATTACATTAATTATATTATTAAATATATAATAAATTGATCACTCATTATAAAGAACAACAATATCCTTTTATAGTTGTTTCTATATATATTAAAATTTAATCCACTATTAAAATTAGCTTAAATACTAGGTCATTGATAAAATTCAGTTAGATTTATTCAAAACATTATTTACATTATTCAATAGTTTAGAATAGAAACCCTTCTTGTATAAAAATTTTAAATGAGTTTTCTAATAAATAAGTTTATTTTGAAATCTATGATATTGATATGTAAATATAATTAAACAATATATAAAATTTGTGTTTATTGTTGTATGACAAAAAATTTATAAATTTTCCATTGATGGATCAAATTATATTTTAACCTTTGAAAAACTATAAGAAGGAAACGGTTCTTCCTAATCCCTAAATTATTATCTAGTAAATTTACCATAAAATTAAATTTATAAATTATTCTCTTGAAGGATAAATTATTTAATTTAGATCACTCTATAAATATTGGATAATATAATGATATAAAATTGTATAACATCATGTTTCTTATAATATTCCTTGAAAACACTTCTCTTAATATCCATATAATAAGATAGTGAAATTCCTAATCCAAATTAAATTAATGTAAACTAATAATTTTAATATATTGATTGGAGAAATCATATTTTAATACATTCCATTATTTCATAAAATTTGACGATACATAGAGGGAACAAAGATCATTTAAAAATATTGATCTACATGGTGTTGTCTGAATATGTTATCAATTGAATAATGATGATTCTTGTTATTTTTAAAAAATACATTTACTTTCAAATAATAAATGATGATCCTTATATTCCCATACATAATTTTATCAATGTGAAATAATATCTCTATAGTTAAACACTAGATCATATGAGTACCATCTCATTAAACTCTAATAGAAGATTATTTATTACCAATTGATGAACTATTTTTTTTCATGTATGTTGTCATACATATTTTGTTAACATTACTGATTAGTTCAATAGATAATATATACATCAGGATGATATGGATGTCCATGTTGTTATTTTATAATCACAAAAGTTTATACATTAATAATAATAACATATTATTTACTATAGTTATCATTTATATCCCTTGGTTTGGTCTCCACTTAACCTACAACATTATCATTAATGAGAGAGACTGTGATTTGAATGATACATGATTTATATGATGGATTATCAGTTCTTATGCGAAAGAATTATACATCTTCTCCATATGTCTTGATTTGATTTCCAATGAATTAATTTTTTATTTCTTTATAATGTAATATAATATCCATTACATGGATTATAAAAAATTATACCATAGGAATATTAGTCAAATTTTTCAATTCAGTATGTATATGAATCATAATGGGAATTATTAAATATAACATCATTTTAATAATATTTCTTATAGATTAATTCATTTATAATTCTCTTCTTATTTTTCATAGATAAAAAATACTATTCATTTAAAATATAAAATATATAAAATTTTCATTGTTCCAAAATTTAATAATGAATTATCTATTTTGGATGTTACAATCAATTTCCATTCTATAAAATTCTTATTAAGTTCACACAAGAATATTGTAATTGAGTAATCATTTCTGCCGCACCTTGGTCAATTATATGGTATCATCCGTTAACTTTTGGTTCCTAAGTTAGAATAGGTATCCACATAAATATACGTAAATAAATGTAAATTAGTGGATTCTCCCTTAATATTTTTTGTTAGATTGATGGGATTTCTCCCTGTAGACTATGAAACCATATATTTTCATCTATCAAGATTATTTCTTTCCAATATATCAAATAATGAAAATCCCACATCTATTAACATAAACACATAATTTATTTTAATGATGTCATCTAGAATCAAAATATTCCATTATATTATATTAAAGTCATAAGACATGGAAAATTCATTACCTATAATTATTTAACATTATAAAATAACCTGATATGAATGTAATATCTAGGATATGACTACCATTTGGAGTAATGGAATTTTACTAATTAATGGAATGGACAATAGTTATATTTTAAATATGTACATATTCGAGAACAATTATTTCTAAACATATAATGTTAGCTTCATAGAAAAGAACATTTTTCATATCATTTTAGCTTAGAGTTAGATATTGTCTCCCTATATTCACTATTATTTTTTGAGGAGAATATTATTCAATTAATTATTGATTAAAATTATTAAACAATATTATTTTTATATCCTCCACATCAATAGTTTTTTCAATCAATTATTAAAATTGATCTGTATCCCCCGTGATATATAAAAAACAATGAAATCGTTCTATAATTTTTAATGCCCTAAAATGAGAAATATATTATCAATTAAATATACATGTTTCTCTACTATGAATATATATTCTATTCCACTAAATTATTATGACCATTTTCACATAGAATAGTCTAACATTTTTATAATACATTAAGGACTGGTACTCTTCTCAAATCATACATAGCAACTTGTTCTAGTAAGATTCGACTATCCTAATTTCCTAGTAATTTTTTTCTATCTAGTTCTTAGGATCAAGTATTATAATATTTTCCATTAGGGAAATCCCTTCATAGATTACATAAATTGGTTAATTTTCCGTTCTTTTGTCCATGATTCATTTTTCAACAACGAATGATTTTATATAAGATCATAACATTTTAAATAAAAAGTTAATTATGATAATAATAATAGATTTACAAAAAATTAAATAAATGATGTTTTGAATATATAAGAATCATATTCTTACTGATATTTTGAATATATCCACACCATTTCAATATTACCATTTATTTTAAAAAGGATTTTAAAGAAGATATTAATCAACCAAGGAATATCCCCAAGTGTTTTTACCCATGTTTTTATTCTAACAACATAAAATTTAAATATATATTAATTCTCATTAGTTTATGATTTCCTTATAAATTATAAAATATGTCAAATATTATTATTCATAACTACTTATCACTGTTTGAAATTATCTTAAAAATAATCATTTTAAACTAAAATTATAAATTTATAAGATTAATTATAGATATTATATATAATAAAACATAATAAAAATAAAATATTAATTAATGGTATCCTTATAAAAATAATGTGAATCAAAAGTGATAATATTAAATATATATTTAAACGTTATTTCAAATTAGTTGAAATAAATTATAAATACATATATATTGATAAGAAAAATTATATATGTATAATATTTAATAAATAATATAATAACCTATACAATATGCTTGTTAATATACTAATATATCCATCAACCAAATCAATAATGTATAATGGTAGATGAAATGATATTTTTAAAATGGAAATAAAATCACCAATTTAAAATAGTTAGTGATATAATAATTAAAATATTAAATAAAATATAATGACATAGAAACCATTATATATATATAATAGTTTAAAAATGATGGATTTAGCTAAATAAAAAATGAATCACCAAAAATGGAAATTAATAAAACTTTTGATTTATCTTTTAAAAAATTATAATTTTCACTATACACTGGAAAATAAAAACTTCTTGAATAATAATGAAATTTAAGCATATGATGATTTTAATAATCTTAATTCAAAAAAAATTTTGATATATTCAAAAAAAATTATAAAATTTAGACTTTAATCTCTTAAATAAAACCTATATAAAATATTATTATTTAAAGATAATAATGTCTTAAATATTTATTAACATATAAATAAAAATAAAAGTTTAAATATATAATTATAATAAATTATAAATAAATATTAATTTTATATATGTATATATATAAACATGTATATATATAGCCTTAAAAAAATTAGTTGAGTAATAAAAAGAGAAATGAAATGAAAAATAAATATAGGATACAATGTAATGTTGTCTCAATTATCCACACCCCCTCAAAATCCATCTATGACATCAACACAAATCCATGATCAACATACCTATAACCATCGTTGACCACCATTCTCACCCTCATTTGAAGCTACATCATTGGTTAGTCACACTTTCGTCTCCAAACTAGCTCATATAAAAACCTATCAACATAGCCATCCATGTTTTCTTCTACCTTGCATCCCCAGCTAAGTCCTTTGACTTTTAATATATTCCTTCTCAAACCACCTATTTTCAGTCACCATCGAAGGATCACATTGATTTCTTCTCACCCCACTACAACACTAGTTTGCCCGAACATTCCCTATTCCAGATTTTCTATAATAAAAAAAGAATAATAGATTTAGGAATATATCAATTATTGTTGTTCATTATACACTAATCACAAGGAAACAATATATATATATATATACATGTAAATTGAATAATTTTTTAAACAAAATATTTATTTTTATAAATCGAAGCTTCTTTCACTATATACATCCTTTTTTCATGTATATATATATATTTTAGAAAAAACTTCATTCCCTCATTGAAAGCCCAAGCCCTACCTCTTTTTTACTCACTCTAGTCATAGTTTTCCATATGTTTCATCCACTAACTCCATCTGGTTCAGGCATCTCCCTTTGGATGAAGAAATTTTCCACCAGATATCCATTTCTAGTAAGGGGTATGTTCTTCTATAAACATTTTATTCCCACATTTATGATTATCTCATATGTATATATATATATATGTGTGTGTGTGTGTGTGAGGGATATATAATAATAGGATTAAATTTTATATTATTCATATTTATAATTAGGTTATGTAATGATTTATATATATTATATGTTTATTTATATTGAAACCACTAATTATATAAGGGGACACTTTCATTTTTATTTAAACCATTAACTATCTATAATTATTTAAAAATTAGTATGAATAATCTTTATGTGTGACATTATATTCAAGTTTATACATATGATTCTCTCATTTCAAATATTATAGTCCTGAATGATAGTTTTCTTAGGGATGAAAATACTATTTCAAATTTTATAGTTATATTATTAAATTATACATACATATATAATCTAAATATATATATGTATATATATTAAGTATATAATTTTAGTATGTTAAATCAATATATATATAAATTTAATTTTTATGTTTATTCCTGACATATATATTTAAGTGTTATTTTTCAAACTCTGTGATTATTTTAAAAACCATGGAAATATTTTTATGGGTGTAATATATATATATATATATATATTTATTTATTTATATCTATATCTCTCTGTGTGTGTATATTTTATAGCTATATATATATATGATTAGATCAATGTTTAAGACATGTTGATTTTAAGTCTTAAAATTTCATTTTTTTAAATATATATTTTTGGCCATTATTTCATGATTTGAAAAGAATAGGGTTTAGTTTCAAATAATGATATTACCAAATAGAATATTTTTAATCAATAAAATGAATAATTTTCTATTTTAAAAGTGTTACTTATATAATTTTTCTGTGTTTCATATAATTTTTCCAGAAAATATTTATTTTAAGAGTTTTTTTTATTTTCATGAAAATGATAGTGAATGTAAAATTATATATGTATATGTACGAAATATTATTTTAGAATAATATCAATTTTTTATCTGTGAGGGACTCATAATCTCAGAAAAGTATTTTATGTTATAATAGTTTATGAAAAATGATAGTATTATTAATGTCTCATGAATGATATACATTTGATATGTGTGTGTGTGTGAATATATATATATATATATATATATATATTTATATATACATGCCAATAATTAACATTGAATGATTTAAATTAAGTAATATTTTATATTCAGAATAATTCACCATAAATCGTGATTATGATCTTGTTCAATTTTAGATTTTTCAAATTGTTCAAGGGTGAGACGTTTTATTTAAAAATAATACATATTTTAATTTTATATTATAATAAATATTTAAAAAATAATTATTATATATCAATTATTTATTATTAGTTTAAATATAAAATAACTATTATTTTTGTGAATGTTTTATAAATTTATTGTAATATTTTATGTCTCAAAGCATCAATCATTGAATTACTTGAATGATTTATTAATATAAGAGTTTAAATGTTAAAATTCCCTAATTTATTTTTCATTTTTACTTCAAGAGTTTATGATTGAATAAATGAATACATGGATGTACATTATTATTATTATTCGAGGAAAGGTTTAAATGAAATGTATTTTTGTCGTAAATAATCTCTCATGTAAATTATAATAAAGGTTAATATTTGAATATAATTTTTTTATATACAAAAACATTTTTGTATATGTGAATTTAAATCATTTTTATGTTCTTTAGAATAAATACAATGAATATATATATATAACTAAATGATTTTTTTACTAAAGTTTATACATGAAAATTATAAATATAAGAGATGGGTGGGTAGTGAACCCATTCTTTAGGAAAGTTGGTAGGCCTAGAAAGACTTCAATTTTTAATGTGTCCAAATTTATATTTTAAAAACAATTCTTAATATGTTTAGAAAATAAACCATATGATTATGTAAATGTATTTTCAATGTGCTACTGTTTTTAAAAAATTATTATATTATTTTCACAAACCTAAATATTTTCAAACATAATATATCGTTTCCAATAGAGTTTGTATTTTTAAAATATATTTACTAATATTTTCAAATTTTTCGGTATTTTAAATGTCATTTTAAAGATCGTATTTTTAAAGTATTTTTCTGAAGGTTTTTAAAAAACTCTTATAATTCAAATTTTGATTTCAATATTATTTTATAAAAATTTACTTGTGTTTTCAATGTATTTTTGAATTTTTATTCCAAAGGTATTTAAAAAACTATTTTCAAAGGTAATTTCTAAAAAAAATTACTAAATTTTTATAAACAATTTACTGGTAAATGTTTCTCACCGTTTGTTTTTAAGAAATGTTTTTAGGTTCATTTAGATGTTTTACTTAGTTTATCTTAAATAAAAATATATCACAGTGAATGTATTAACACATTCATTTTATTTATTGTTTTAACATTGATAATATTTAATAGTTGTCATTTTCTTCTAAATCATACACTAGAAAATAACATTAGATATAAATTTATGTATATATTTCAATGTAATATTGTAAGAAAAAATAAAAAACATTTTTGTAATGGATCTGAAAGTGTAAGTCTATGGATTCACATATAGGATTTGGTATAATCATTATTTAATAGTGATGATCGAGTTAATAACCAATCTACCACATTATGATTTTTTACGTAGTGTTTGAATTTTTCAACTATGAAATTCACATTTCTATATCGATTTAAGGTTGTATTATCTTTGAATATATAAAATATCTACCATACCAAAAAATCATTATATTATCCAATAGTTAATAATATCACTATGTGAGTTTATTAGATTTTTTTTTCTAAAATCTATATTTTCAAATCATATATTCCATTTTATTCACTAATCATTTTTCGATACCATTTAAAACAACTAAAAATATTATATCCAATAGTTTATGTTTAAATTATATCACTGATACAAGATACATGTGATCCCATCTTTATTGGTTTGAATAGAATAATAATCAGGTAAAACTAGATATATACATTTATAACACTATTCATTTGAAAATATAAAATAAAAATTGCAATTTTTATATAGAATATTATAATACCCTCTATCCTAAGTATACATATTAAAAATTATAAACATCATACCCTCAAAGTAATTGAGAAAAAAATAAAAGGTTATGTTTACATATTCAATAATGGAATGCATATATAGGAATCAATATTATTATAAATAAATATTTATAATCTTTCTAGAAAAAATCATGATAATACAATTATATATAAATAATTTCATGATCTTCAAACATTTATATGAATTTAAAAAAAATTATACATTCAAAAATAGATTAATTATCAATTTTATAATGATGGAAAAAATAATTTCAGTAATTGTGATCTTCTTAAAGATACATTGTTACATTAATTAATATATAAATGGATAAGGCATATTCCAAATACATAATCTATTTTTTATAAGACCTACTAATTCATAAATGGTATATGTAATTACATGACCCAATTTTCAGTTAATAAGATTAACGAATTCATAAAATTAATAACTACCCACACCAGAAGAACATGTGTGTGGAATGTGAATAAATTCCCTTGTGAATTTGATCTTAATATATCTGTTGAAATATGGTGGATGGTATCATTACATTATATCCTCTACGAAGAATAATATTAATCAATTTTGTATCGATGAATGTACTTTTAAATGATTATGGTAAAATTTCATGATGTTTATAATCTTTTAACATTGTAATTAAATATTAAAAATATAAAACAACAGAAATATTAAAATAAATTTTCAATGGAATGAACAAAGGAATAATGATAATATATACTCAATGAAATGAGTAGGCATTTAATAAAACAATAGTGGTTTACAAAAAAACCCACCTAATATAGATATCCATATGGTGGGATATAAAATATGAACATTGACATGGATTATATAAACAATAAAGGGGAGAATAATTCATGGTATGCTAGGAAAGTCATTTGGTTAAGACACAAAAACATTACAAAATGGATAAATCTGGAAAAAAAACAAATTTGAGAACAATGTGAAAACCTCATATCTATGTGAACATTATTCACCGCCATGATATCCCAAGACAAAGGCTTTAAAAATTTAGGGAAACTAGTAAGTAAGACGAAACACTTAATTTAAATGAAATCTAGAAGAAACATATTTATTCCAAAGGGAATCATTATGGTGTGGTCACTAAATAATTTTTATATTCGTCTATTTGTCTCTAAAATTTTATCCACGAGAATTATTATATTCATTCTTGAATAACAAAAAAATAATATAAAATAATCTACATTGAAAATAATAGGATTATTAATAATTAGGTTGTTATATATAAAACCTTATTCATTGATACAATATTATGTTTTAAAAAATTAAAAAAAATAGGGACTTAATCAAATCCTTAATCTACAAAAATATTTACAAATATTATATATATAATTTTACCCAACTGAAACCATTAAGCATTAACCACTACTGAGCACTAACTATGGGAATACCTTACTATGAGAAACACCAAACAATAAACTGACATAATTTGAACTCTAACAATATTTAGTGATTCTATATTCTATTTGTATAAAAAACATATATCCCCACCCATGGTTCCCACATGATCTCATAATCCACAATTGGAGAAAAAAAAAATTAAAAAATCATGTTCATGGTTTTTAAAAACATGTACATATGTAAAGCATCAATGAACCCATTTTTAAAAGAACAGTTTTTAGTTAAAAAATATTTTTGAGAAACTCAACAATCACATTATGTATATATATTATTTAAATGAAATAAAATTTAAAAATAGTTTTAAAAATCATCATAAATAAATTCCAAAAATAAACCTCATAATTCCCAAGTAAATGATAATAATAGACTAAACCAAATTAATTTTTCAATGAAAAATGTAAGATAAAGGATATATCTATATAATAATGACTCATAATGAATGATCTATGAAAACCCAATTTACTTCTCAAATGATGATGAAATGAAAATAGAAACTTTACAAAATATAATTGATACTTACGAAGAAAAATAAATAAAAAATTCATGTTAAAATTCAATTATAATGCATTGAAATGATCAAATGATCTTCTGGTAATGTAGTCAGTTTAAAATAAAATACCTATACTAAAAATAATCTATTTATAAAGTGAAAAAATATATATATTAAACACCTAAATTTTTTTCATTAAAATCATGTATGTATAGGGTAACAACTCTAAAATGATCAAATGATAATTTTTTTCATATCAAAACATTAACCACCCATAAAATATTTTATTTCATTCTTGATTTATAGGACAATTTTATTTAGACCTATCCATGGCCACAAATTCAAATTCCCTGAAACCTCATGGAGATATTGGATATGGTGACCACCCAAAATCCAAAATCAGGAATATTCCAAACTTTAAGGATCTTTTCATGGTTGTTATGCACAAGGATCCCTCATGTACAAAACGTTTTCGATCAAGGAGTGTTCTATGATTTTATCAACTATAAAATTTTAAGAAAAATTCACACCATGAATTTTTCTAAAAATAAAAACAAAACTGATGTCTTAAAAGAAATCAAGGAACTTACCAAAATGAAAATGTTGAGATTTTAATATTATAGGAACAATAAATTCCATCTAACAAGAAACTATTTTATTTTACTATATTCACTACAATATCATAAAATTTCATCATCGTCAATAATTAAAGATCAATTTTATCATGGATATATATTGAAAACATTCATAGTACACATACAAAATTATTTTACTTATCTTGCAACACCTTATCTTGATGATATTTATTCTCAAAAGGAGTTTAATTATGTTAGGATGTTAAGAAAAGATTAATATCCTAAAAATATAACACATAGAAAAGATATATTTTATACATCCAAAATTAGGAATTATGAAACTCTTAATCAGTCCACATCATGTAAAAATAAAGAAACCTACGTTTTTTCAATCTCCTTATGTTATTAATTGATCTCCAAAAGGCCAATAAGAATTGGTTCCAACCAAAACATTATGCCTAATAAAATATTTCCCATTCATTGTTACACCTTAAAAAATTATCATCATCCATAAATGAAATCAATAATGGAAAATGGATAGTGTAGTATTTTGGAAACTCTATATTCGTTTGCACTACTAACATATTAATTGAACCATCTATATCAACTCCTGAAAGTGACATAGTCTAAAAAAATTCCATTCTCTTGATCCTTATCTATTTAATATAGTACTTCACTATCACCCTTTAAATTATTCAATCTGATAAATTTTAATCAAGTAATTATACCCATTTCTAAATGAAGTCTCAAAAAAAGGTAAATGTTTATCCTAAAATTCAATGAAATCATGAATTCATGTCCAAACAATATTCTTAAAAATCCTAATAGTGAACAATATTTTTCCCTCCTAATGTGGGTGATGGCCCATGTTTATCCTCTAATGTGTACTCATCACACAATTGATAATGTTTTATAGCCTATATTACACACTTTGATCCCATTCATGAATACCTAGAAAATTTAATCCATAGATATTCATGATCTCTAAGACGTGTACATAGATGAGTTCTATATTATTTATTTCCATTATTTTAATGATATTTTTTTGATTTATTACATTGGACAATAATATATAAAATAACTACTCTCCCACTATTATTCACATTTAGATTTTTTTTAAATATGTTTGAAAAAAAATATTGAAAACTGCATAGGTTAAATTTCATTAAAAAAACATGCTACAAAGGAGGTATCTGTGATGCCTCCTTTGTATTACTACGCAAAGTTACCATCTGTGATTCCACCTTTTCTCCCCCGCGCCGCCTTTGGCCTGGATCGATATCATGGAAAAGGTGGCCAGGGAGAGGCCGCCTTTTTCCTCAAGGTAATGCTAAAGGCATATTTTTAGGTGCTGCCTTTGGCCTTACGTAGAGGCGAAATATGGCCTCCGTAATTCCACCTTGTCCTAAACACCCATTAAAAGGGCGACCCCCCCCCCTCTCCTCACATGATCATTGTCTTCATATCTCCAAAATTCTCTATCTCTAAAAAATTCATTTTTTGTGCGGGTTTTTTATGAATCTTCATTTCGAGTTATGTTTCTTTATTTAATTGAATGTTTTTATTTAATTAGTATAATTTTTTTTTTAATATTTATTTTTTATGTAGTTTAGGTAGTTTTTAATATTTGGTTATTTCCTTTCTGTAATTAGTTATATATAGTTTGAAATAATTATTGTTAGGTAGTATAGATTATGTATATATTGACATAGGATTAATTATTTTGAAATTTTTGTAGATTACAGATTATGTGGTTATATAAGAAATTAAATTCTTGTCTAGGTACAAACAAGTGGACGTGGCTCTGGAACAAATGTACATATGGGTAAAACCCAGAAACACCGCTTTGAGCTAAATTCAAATGGGAACTAGTGCACGATAATGGGCCTTACTGCTTCCTAGTTTGACACACTCGTGGAATATGCTTACGATAATTAATATTTTCATAATAAACTACTAAAATATCTATGAGAATAAAAATCATATCAATATATTTATCAATGATAAAATGATAAATATAATGTTATAAGATCAAATAAAGACATAAGCATTAAATATTAAAAGTTATTATTAGTTAATTATAATTAACTAATGAATATAATATGATTTACTATTAATGAATAAATAATAAAAGAATAACTAAATAATGATAAAATAGTGATTAATGAATTATTTATTAGTTAAAAACTATATTAATTAAATCAAATTAAATTTTTTTTAATTATTTGAAATGAAATGGAAAAGAAAATGTTTTCAAATTTAAAGATTATATCATTTATAAATAATAGTTACTATTTGACATAATTAATTATAGTATAATTAATAAATAACATATGATTAAAAATGGATCCATATAATGATTAGAAAAATATACTGATGAACATATAATGTGAAATGAAGAAGAAAAAACAATATAAATAAAAAGGTGCCCTAAAATTACATTCTAATAAATATCACATGGTCAAATATCATTAGCTTAGTTTAGTGTATAGAAAGGGGAGATAAAATTACATTCTAATAGACATCATATGGTCAAACATAATTCTTAATATTTTATACACTATCATTATTTTGATAAAAGAAGCATTTTTAATTTAGAAACTCATGTTCGCCTATGTGTACATCTATGGGGAGATTATTCAAATTGATCAAGGAGATTCTTATAGTACACAACCAATTATGGTGGTTAGTACAACTGATTGTGTAACCATAAGTGACCTTCAAGGGAGAATTCGTGTTTCTTTAATTCTGGTTCCCGATCGAGAGATCATGTCTTTGAGCTATGGACATTTGTGATTTCTGACAACACTATTGCATATATCTTGTCCATTGGATGTTGATGCGTAGTGGGTCCAACAAATTAATTTATTTTCTCAACAGTCAGATGCTACCATGATGGAGTTATACATTGATGATTCTACTGTACAATAATAACGTCAACATGTTTGAGGACATATAATAACAAGAGTGGTTGAAGACAGTCCACCTCGTGAAATTGAGCATATTTCAAATGATGCAGCAGAAGAGGAAATCTTAAATGATCTACTGGATATAAATGTAAATCTGATTTCTGAAGAGGAGTTTCGTAATGAAGGATCAGATGGTGACAACAGTGCTGATGAGGAGGGACCAACATATGATTGGGAGGAGGTTTTGAGAAATTCATTAGTTGTACATAATCTTGGACATACAATAAATCATCCTAATCTCATTTCATCTTAGTCACAAGAAATGACTCGCATGCCTGAATTTGAAAATCCTATTCTCACACCAACAACTGAGTTCCCTAGAGTTATTCCAGATTGGTTTTGTGAGGTAGACAAAACCATATATATTGGAAGGAATTTTCCTATTAAAGATTCTTTTAAAAGCACATTAAAGAGATTTCATAATGAGAGACACTTCAACTATGTAGTTCCTGAATCATTCCATAGTAAATATGTTATACGGTGTGAGAAGTAAGGGGATGATTGTAGATATCACTTAAGAGAGATTCCAAACATTTCATTTTCAGGTTGGAGAATCTCAGGGATTGAGGCGGCTCATACTTGTGTTCATCCAAGCCTCACACAAGATCATACCTCATCAGATGTATAATTTGTGTCATCTATTATTGTTGAGATGATTAGGACATGTCATGATGTTCCAATAGACCTTGGGCAAGAGAGGATTCAACAGACATTCAGTTATAACATTTTCTATAATATGGCATGTATGAAGAAATAGAAGTAAATTGTGACGGTATATGGTGATTGGGATGAATCATATCAGGTGTTTCTGAAATTTCTAGCCATATTGAGGCATCATAACCATGTTTTCTTCTATTTGTATACAAAAAAACATGTGTCTCATGATAACCGACTTGATCCATCTCATGTTCAATTTCATCTGTTGTTCTGGGTATTCCTTCCCTGTATCTTCGCATTAAGTTTCTACAAACAGTTTATTTAGATTGATGGACCATTTCTGTATGGAAAATACAAGGAGTTTTTATTGATTGTGACAACCCAAGATGGAAACAGTTCACCTCTCCCTCATTCAATTTCCATTGTGGAGAAAGAAAACTATGAATCATAGAGTTGGTTTCTGGCATGTATCTGCAACCATGTCACCAACATTCAGTCTTATACATGCAATGTTTGTTCCGAACAAAACGTGTCGGGGAAGCATGTGTAGTACACGCTGTATTGGGCATACACACGCTATGTAGTCTTGTTCTAGGTACTCGGCCATGTCGCGAACAACAAGGGACAATTTTATCTCTCTTATACATGAAATGTTTGTTCCGAACACTCTGTGTAAGGGTCAGCTGTGTAGCTGGCCATGTAACTAACAACACGGGTCGCCAAAACCTTTTCTATACATTTTGTGTCCTTAGTGAACACGCCATGTAGTCTCGAGTTAAGGGGACCATGTGAGTTAGCCGTGTAAGGAGACTCAGGTAGGGGAATGGAGATGAAATACACGCCATGTGTAGATGACAACACACAATGTAGTATGATTTTTTACACGACCAAAGGTGGGAGAAGTACAAGCCCATGTGAATAAACATAAGGAACACACTGTCTAGTTTTGCAAATTACCTATAGTCTTGTTTAGTAATATTTATTGTTTCTTACTCATGTTCTTGTTTTATACTCTTGTTTTCTCTTTCCATGATAATCCTGAACTAAAGTGTGCTTTTGATCTTTCAGAGCTATTCCTCCTAGACGTCCTCCAGTCATACGTCAGCTGCCAGACGGTGATCAGACACTGGATATGGCTGATCAGGGACCGCCTACAGAAAAGCTTCTTGTGCCATCCTTGGCACCAGTAGTTCTACCTGTTGCAGGAGACGATGCGCAGTTCAGGGAGGAATTCCTGATGATTATATTGACCATTCAGGGAGCGCCGCCTCCTGCCCCATCGAGGGCTAAGTTGACATGGGTTTTCTAGCAGCAGCATCCTCTTACGTTCTTAGGGTATGCATGACCCCAAGCTGTAGAGTCCTGGTTAGAGGCCACATTGAAGATCTTCGAGCATTTGGAGATACCTATTGAGAAGAGGGTGAAGCTTACTACTTATTTGATCTAAGACACCACCAAGAGGTGGTGGGAGGTGATCTCACAGTCAGGGCGCCATCAGATTATGACTTAGGATGAGTTTCAGCACATCTTCTATGATTACTTCTGTAGATACCCAAAGCATGACATACATGGAAAATAAATTACATTTGTGGTATACATAATATATAACAAAAACAGATACAAAAGGATCGTAATAGTTTAGTGCCTTTGGAAACTCGAAATATAATCTTCTAATCATGGTGAAAGATCATCAACATATCCCATAAAGATCTTCCCCTTTGTTTTCATACCTAACCCTTTCATTAAATCCTGGGGAAAAGAAAACATATAAAGGGGGATCTCAAATTCTCAGTAATGGTAAGCATAAAGAAAATAATACAATCCATATTCATTTGAACTTAAAAAAATGAACATAATTTTTAAACATCAAGATCTTGAGTAATGAAAAAAAATATGGAAGAATGTAAGGATTAGGTCATAATGGAACATAAATCATGATAAAATAGCTTGCGAATAAAACATATAATTGTGGTGACCATTAACCACATTATATGATTTCCATTGTACCCAAGTCATTTCTGCCAAGACCATCGTAGTGGACAAATTCCCTTACTGAACCAGGTTTACTTGTCATTCCTTCCCTGTATTACTGAACCAGATTTACTTGATATTCCAGCCATGTATATCTCATGAGATATAAATCTTTACCCAATTAATTGGAGAGATATATAGATCCCACCCACCTCATAATGAAATCATTATTATGTGTGCCACAACATAAACATAAATCATTCAACATAATCCAAAGAATAAAATGGGTTTCATAAACATCATCCCATCATATAATAATCCATATAAAACAAATGGTTATTATTTCATCATAAGAAATGTGAATCCATTTAAATTATAGAGACATTATACTTGAAACATACACAAATGATATAATTTCATCTTATAAGGAAAATGGTTTGGATAAATCAGTTGAAATGAATTCTCCAGGAAAATATACTTTCTTTTCAAAAAAAATTCTTTTTTCAAAATACTATGAAATTTTTAAAAGAATTGTATGTTTTTGATAATAGTCATAAAATCGTGTAGATTACGCTTCATGAAAACGAGCCGTTATGAAACCGTAAAAATCCATTCAAGCCGTATAAGTTAAAAAATAACATTTTTCTCGTACTTTTGTCGGAAAAGTAAAAAATTCCCCATGTGGTAAACAAAAGTATGATTCCTTTCATAACATGTGGTAAATTTTAAAAATTGGTAAAATGGACTTTAACAACACATGAAAACATTTTTAGATAACATGGGCATTGATAATAACAATAACTCTAGTAAATACTTACGAATAACAATCTCGGATATGAACAAGATTGGAATATTTATCCCTTACCTTAGGTCTGATATGCTTCGTATGTATCAAAAAATCATGTATAATGATTTAAATAATGTCATTGAATTATTATAGAATCATCTTCATTGTTATTATATCATATATGGTTCACTTATGACATTATATTAGCCGTACTTTTGTAAATTAATGTTAAAGAAGCGTTTCAGTAAACTCGTTTCATTTATCATCTGTGTTTTGACTTGTATTTATTAATTTGATTATTTAGTTATTGATTACTTAATTACAGAATATAAAACATGATTTATATATAATATATATTCAGAATATACATATATATAACAGATCAATAAATGCAATGAAATACACCATTCATGGAGACGGTAAATCGTACGTACGCATGAACGCTGTTTTCGTTTCCTTATTGAATTGAAAGGAATTAAGTAGTTGACATACATATATATATATATATATACATAAATAATTTAGCATCATTATGTCATATATTTCATGATTACTTATTATATATACTTTATAATCATTCTTGAATTGTTAACATGGAAAATGAATCTCATCGCGTCGTGGAGACGGTGATCCGTACGTACGCATGAGCGATTATATCGTTCCCACATTTATTTAATGGAATTGGAGTGAATGATATAATATCTTAGAATCATTATGAATTTATAATAATAATATTTAGTTATTCTTTACACCATTATACCCATCCAAGTATGGTGGTGGTGGAAAAACAGATTACACCACGACGTGGAGACGGTATTCCGTACGTACGCATGCGCGGTGATTTAATTTTCCTTAGGATGGATAGTAGGTGTAATAGAGTTGTTTAATATTTATAATTCCATATCAATATGTGTGGGATACTGATTTTATTACTTCATAATGAAACCACTAAATAAGAGGAAGTATAAGAAGAAGGAAACTTGAATGAATCAGTAGAAGGTATTACCTCTTTCTCGAAGTGCCACCTTTGAACTTCATCTTAGGGCACTAGAGTTGGACTTTTGGGAAGACCAGTAACTCTATAAGTTATATAGGGAAGTGGGGAAGTGAAATGGGCAGAGGTTGGCTGAGCTTCAAGGATCAAAATGGTGTTAGGAGGAGAGGGAGGAGGTGTCCTTTTATAAGAGAGGAAAGGGGCACCTTTGGTAACATTAGAAATATTAATTTATAATAAATTCTACCTCTGTTAAAAACCTCCAAAAATGACTCAAATCCAAATATTAGATGATTTGGGGTTGTAATCTCTTAATCCAAAAAAATTTAGACATGTTGGGAATTTGTTTTAATCATTATCAACTTGATTAATATATTTAATTTTATTTGTGTTAATAAGATTAAAATTTTTAAATATTTATAAATAATTACTTATGTGTTGTGAATTGTCAATAATTGGAAGAATTATGAAATTTTAGACCATATAAATTTCAATTTATAATTTTTAAATATTTTTGTGATTTTTAAACAATTTTATATTATGTTATTTTTATAAAATTACAATAGGATCAATTTTGACACTATTCATTTATTTGAATTTAAATAAAATCCACAAAGAAGATATGTTCAAAATAAAATATTTAATATATTTATAAAATTTATTATTTATCAATAAAATTAGTGGATCACATTAAATAGTTCATATAATATTTATTTTAATATTTTTCAAACCATTTATTTGGTATATTTCTAAATAAAATAATTAGTACAACATTTTTGTATAATTATTTAATATACTTATTTGTTGCATAAAAATTAAAAATAACATCCTATGATTAATATAAATCTCATATATTTTATAATAAAACTTTTACTCAAATTTATCATCTTAAAATCACAACATTAAATTGTTATATTTATTAAATTATGAAGGTGACAACTTTGGAATCATTTAAGATAAAATAATCTAAGTGTCATAATCATCTTTATAAGGATTCAAATGGTCACTAATTCGGCCATTGGATTCTCAGGGTTTATATATACACTACCAATATGTCTTGGTCTAGTTTTTGTGCCTCTTGATGTGTATTATAATATCAATAAAAACTATATTATAGATTTGTCACTAAATAAACAATTTCTGCATCACTATTGTGTCACCCATAATGACAATTATTTAATCCCTAAAAATTATAAATAAATTTACATGATGTTGATAATTTTATTATATTTCTGGATACTATTATTTTTAGAAGATTTATGAAGTCTATCACTAAATTAAAATTAATATACTTATAAGATTTTAGAGAGTGACATGTTGTCACTTTCTTTGGTTTTAATAATAATAAAATTATTTTCATGGTCAAAATTCAATAAAATGAATCTAATCTGACCCTTAGGTTATATGGGTCGACATTTAGTTATCAAATAGAATTTTGGCATGTGTTAGGGTAATTTTATAATCTTATTTTTACCCTTAATTACTCGATTTACCTTCAACTCCAGTAAATAAAATTTACTATAGTTACTATTTATAATATCAAAAAAACTAACCTATTAACATAATTTGGACCCACTGAATCCAAATATGGAATCCGTTCTCCAAATTCAAAACACAGAAGTTGTAGTAACTAATTTATAATTAATCCCACTGTTAAGAAAACATGTATTAAAAGTTATAACATTGCAAAAGATTGAAACGATTTTCCCTATGAATTCAATGTAAAATCAATGAAAATGACATACATTATATTAAATGGTAAAAATATAATATATATGTACTTTAAAATAATTCAATATTTTAATTTAACCATATAAATTATTACGATGAAAAAAATTGTTTTTAATAAAAATATAGCGTGTTTTTACAATTCATTAAAATATGAATGTTATCAGAATAATTTGAAAAATTTAACCAAAGTAAATTTTTATATCCTGATTTAAAAGAAGAATTTTATTTTGTCAAATTGAACATATAAACATGTCAAAAAATAAATTTAATGTGGGTGCCTCATCAAAAGGTGGCAAAACTGCAATTTTTTAAACATACTTATTTTACATGAAAAATTTATTTTGTCTTCATACAATGTTCTATAAATTGTGTAAGATGAATTATAATGTTATAAAATTCAAACTTTAGATTCTAATATTCATAACTGCTAGTTCATAATAATCTTATAACAATATATCATCGTTTAGTGGAACCCGATATTTTGTACAACACATGCTATCGAGGAAGGTAGCGATTGCATGTAATGCAAGGCAAGTCAGGGTTGCCTATAGTGAAAGATTCATTTGTTGTTGCATATAACAGAATCCAACCATATTTAATTTATACATTGAATATATATATGTATATACTCAATGTTGAATAGAATAACTACTATCAAACGAACGTGAAATTGTGTGTAACACAATCCAAGAATTGTGATGCATATACTGCAAACTAATACAGTGTTGCATATAGTGCAAGATAATCTTGTTGTAGCGTACAATAGAAGATATGAAATAAATTTAAAATAATATATCTTATAAAATATCGGGGTGTTACATTTTACCCCCCATAAAATGAACTTCGCCCTCGAAATTCGTCGGGGTTATAAAATGTGTATTCCATGAGAGTTTCTTTCATACAAACCCACATCGTAAAAAGGAATACCAAAACTTTCTTTAAAAACTAAAGTATGAAACGTAACAGTTTCCCAAATTAACTAATCACTGGGTTTCCACTTAGGATAACATAGGTGAAAATATGGATATGAAATAGAAATCTTTCCATCATGTTCTGATGGAGAGTGGTAGAGAACATGGTTATGAAAAAACCAACAATCACAAAGCCATTAATTTGTGATGGTCTAAGGTACGATCTGATTCATCAGATATGAGGGAACTAGGAATTTTTTTTGGTTTTCAAGATCATTTCTCTAAAGTTGATGAATTAAATGAAATACTTACATGTTTTTGGTACAATCTCACTGTTGGGCGCTCCTTAGATATCTTCAACTTCATATTTTATAAAATGAAGTTGAATTTTTCATTCGTGAAGTGTTAGTAGATCATGTGATAGAATGATGGGTCATTCCATCTATCTGAAACAAAAGGTTTGAAAATGTTATGAAATATACATAAGTCCTTCTATATTGAAATTAATTATATATGGTTCCTAAAATGTACTTATACATCATATATCATACCACATAATAAATTAAAACTTATTTATACTAACCAGGGACTTCCTGTAGGCCAGTGGTAGGCGATAAAGGCATGTCGCACTTTGGTTGTGGGTTCGATTCTCACAGCCTTGTCTGATGCGACGGGTTGTCTCTTGTCCTATGGGTTGACCTTTTTCTGAAACGACAATATTATAACATTCCATCAATAATATAAAAAAAAGTTCTATCCTTAAACTATACTAACTTATGTCCAACATAATCCATTCCAATCATTAGGCTTATCCAAAATACTTATGTCCAAGCTCATAGTATAAATAAAATAATTACTAGAAAGGATATCTACCAAGCATTTAATACAATCATTTATCTCCTATATATCATAAGATTTATATATCTTTTTGGTCACATTCCAAACATGTGAATTCCTTAATCATGTATTCTCTTGACAAATAAATACCCATTGAACCTTAGTGAAAACATGAATGTTTTCAAAAGTTAACTCATTCCACATACTAAAACCCCAAAGTTCTATATACTCAAACCACGATATCACTTTGTCTCTATATCAGTCATGATCTCATTAATATTATCAAACATTTCATTTTCTCCTTATCCCTTCATTATGCGCGTATCATATACTTTCTAAAAATATCTGAAAAACCTTTAATGGTTATCGGTACCATTCAAAATAGAATTTCAAAAACATAAGGAAAAAAATAGAGTTACAATCCTTATATTTCTCCTTATTATATAGTATCATGATATTACTTATATATCATTACTCTTGATAAACATGTAATCATTCCACTACCTTCTTGAACCATTGACTGATCTTGAACAATTCTTTCATCTCACATATCATTTGTAGTCTCTTTATCATCATAAACATAAATACTACCCATATGACCATGATTATTCTCCTCATGAGACATTCCCTTAGGGAATTGGTTTTCATAATGCCCGTACATTCCAAATTAAAAACATTTAACCGTTGTTGATGTCTTAGAAATACCATTATCCTTGGCCATGGTGTTAACTGAACCTTTTACTTTACAATTGCTGGATTTGTGTCCTTCTTTTCCACACACAAAGCATTTTCAGGTTCCTTTGAAACATTCTCCCTAATGCCTCTTCCCAGATGATTTACCTGAGAGAAATTGAACATTCTTTCCACTATGATCATCATGAAACTCTATCTTTCTCTTAGTAGCTGAGTCAGGAAACTTAAAAAAGTTGAGATTATTGGTCATATTTTTAGATTGCTGATTAGGAATAATAACAATATGTGGACCTCCAGATCCAATTTCATTTGGTTTCTAATGAATAATATCATTCTATTATCCATCATATCCTCAAATATCTTGAATCTTCCTATTTCCAGCCATTTTCTAAAACCCCAAAAAAATAGTTTGAGCGGAAAAAATCATAATCAAGTCGGAGTACCTTCAATATCTAACATATTAGGTTTTATTTGAATAATTTTACAATAATTCTATGACTATAAACTATACTTATAATTAACCTTAGAGACATCCCTAGACATACCATAAAAATATCTCTAGGGATTTCACTAATGTTTTCACATCCTAGTTTCCAAAGTTTGACTAAACCTTTCCTCTGATACCAACTGTTGAGACACAAATCTTGAGATACAGGGACATTACATTAATTTTTTGGAATACATAATACATAAAAAAAATAGACACACAAGGACCATAATAGTTTAGTGTATTTGGAAACTCGGCATATAATATTTTAATCGTGGTGAAAGATCTTCAACATCTCCAATAAAGATCTTCCCCTTTTTTTCTTACCTAAACCTTTGTTTAAATCCTGGGGAAAAGAAAACATATAAAGGCTGATCTCAAATGCTCAATAAGGGGAAGCATAGAGAAAACAAAACAAAACATACTCATTTGAACATAAAAACAAGAACATAATGTTTAAACATCAAGATAATGAGCAAGGACATAAAATATGGTAGTATGTAAGGAATAGATCATAATGAAACATCATCCATGATAAAATAGCATGAGATTAAAACATGTAATTGTGGAAACCATTAAGAACATGTTATGATTTCTATAGTACCCAAGGCATCGCTGCCAAGACCATATTAGTGGACAAAGTCCCTTACTGAACCAGGTTTACTTGCCGTTCCAGCCCTGTATTACTGAACCGGATTTAAATGGAGTTCTATCCATGCTTATCGCATGAGATATAAATATTTACCCAATGCATTGGAGGGATATATAGGTCCCACCCATCTCATAATAAAATTTTCCTTACGTGTGCCACAACATAAACATAAATCATTCAACATAACCAAAAGAATAAAATGGGTTTCATAAACATCATCCCCTCATAAGATAATCCATATAAAAAATGGATGTCATTTTATCATAAGAAAATTGAAACCATTTAAATCATAGAGACATTATTCTTGAAACATACACATATGATATAATGTCATCTTATATGGAAAATGGTTTGGATAAAAAAACATGAAATGAATTCTTTAGGATAATATCCGTTCTTTTCAAAATATTTTTCTTCAATCAAAATACCATGAAATTTTTAAAAGAAAAGTTTTTTTTTTTGAAAATAGTCATAAAATCTTTTAGAGTATGATTCATGAAAATGAGGCATTATGAAACCGTAAAAATCCATTCACGCCGTATAAGTTAAAAAATAACAATTTTCTCATACTTTTGTCAGAAAAGTAAAAAAATTCCCCTGTTTGGTAAATAAAAGTATGATTACTTTCATAACATGTGGTAAATCTCAAAAATGGGTAAAAAGGACTTTAATATTACATGAGAACGTTTTTAGAAAACAGGGGCATGGATAATAACAATTACACCAGTAAATACGTACGAATAACAATCTCGGATAAGAACGAGATTGGAATAGTTATCCCTTACCATAGGTCCGATATGGTTTGTACGTATCCGAACCTCCTGTATAATTATTTAAATAATGTCATTGAATTATTAAAGAATCATCTTCATTTTTAGGATGTCATATATGGTTCACTTATGTCTTTATATTACCCGTTCTTTTGTAAATTAATGTTAATGTAGCGTTTTGGGTAAAATCGTTTCATGTATCGTCCATGCTTTGACATGTAATTATAAATATGATTACCCAGATCATGATTACCTAATTCCATAATATAAATCATAAATTATTTATAATATATATTCAGAATATACATATATATAATATATCGATAAATGGAAAGAAATACACCATTTATAGAGACGGTAGGCCGTACGTACGCATGAACGTTGTTTTTGTTTCCTTATTTAATTGAATGGAATTAGGTAGATTACATATATATATATACATAAATCCAATAGCATCATTATGTCATATATTTCATGATTACTTATTACATATACTTTATATTCATTTTTTGAATTGTTAACATGGAAAATGAATCTCATCACTTTGTGGAGACGGTAATCCGTACATACGCACAAGCGATGATGTCGTTCCAATATTAATTGAATGGAATTAGAGTGAATTATATAATATCTTAGAATTATTATGACATTATAATAATCATATTTAGTTATTCTATACACCATTATACTGATCCAAGTATGGTGGTGGTGAAAAAACAGATTACACCATGGTGTGGAGACGGTATTCCGTACAGACAAATGCGCGGTGATTTCGTTTTCATTAGGATGGATAAAAGGTGGAATAGGGTTGTTCCATATTTATAATAACATATTAGTATATTAGGGATACTGATATTATTACTTCATAATGGAACCACTAAAAAATTGGAATTATAAGAAGAACGAAACTTGAATGAATCAGTAGAAGGTATTACCTCTTTCTCAAAGTGCCTCCTTTGAACTTCATCTTAGGGCAGAAGAGTTGGTTTTTTGAGAAGACCAGTACCTCTATAAGGATTCTATGGAAGTGGGGAAGTTAAATGGGTAGAGTTTTGTCGAGCTTCAAGGCTCAAAATGGTGTGAGGAGGAGAGGAGGAGGTGTCCTTTTATAAGGGAGGAGAGGGGCACCTTTGCTAACATAAGAAATATTAATTTATAATAAATTCATCCTCACATTAAATTCTACAAAAATGACTCAAATCCGAATATTAGATTAGATAGGGTTGTAATATCATCAACCAAAAAAATTTAGACATGTTGGTAATTTATTTTAAACATCATCAACTTGATTTATCTATTTTGTTTTATTTGTGGTAATAATATTCTAATTTTTAAATTGTTATAAATATTTTCTTATGTGTTATGAATTTTCTATAATTGGATTCTTTATGAAATTTTAAACCATATAATGTTCACTTTATAATTTTTAAATATTTTTTTGATTTTTAAACAATTTTATATTATGTTATTTTTATAAAATAACAATAGTGTCAATTTTGACATTATTCATTTATTTGAATTTAAATAAAATCCACAAATGAGATATGTTAGAAATAAAATATTTAATAGATTCATATCATGTAATATTTATCTATAAAATTCGTGGATCACATTGAATAGTTCATATAGTATTTACTTTAATATTTTTAAAACCATTTATTTGGTATATCTCTTACTAAAATTGTTAGTACAACATTTTTGTATAATTATGTAATATACTTATTTGTTGCATTAAAATTAAAAATAAAATCCTAGGATGAATATAAATATCATATATTTTATAATAAAACGTTTACTCGAATTTATCATCTTAAAATCACAACATGTAAATTGTTATATTTATTAAATTATGAAGGTGATAACTTTGGAATCATTAAAAATAATATAATCTATGTGGAATAATCATCTTTATAAGGATCCAAATGGTCATCAATTCGGCCATTGGATTCTCAGGGTTTATATATACACTACCAATAAGTCATGGTCAGGTTTTTGGGCCATTTGTTGTGTATTATTATTTCCATATAAACTATATTATTGATTTTTCAATAAATAAAAAATTTATGCATCACTATTGTGCCACCATTAATGACAATTATTTAATCCTTAAAAGTTATAAATAAATTTACATGATGTAGATAATTTTATTATCTTTCTAGAGACTATTCATGTTCAATGTTTCATGATTCTTATCACTAAATTAAAAATATTATACTTATAAGATTTTAGAGACTGACATGTTGTCACTTTCATTGGTTTTAATAATAATTAAATTATTTTCATAGTAAAAAGTCCATAAAATGAATCTAATCTGACCCTTAGGTGATATGGGTCGACCTTTAGTCATCCAATAGAATTTTGGAATGTGTTCGGGTAATTTTATAATATTACATTTACCCTTAATTACTCGACTTACCTTTAACTGTAGTAAATAAAATTTACCATAGTTACTATTCATAATATCAAATAAAAAGTAACCTATTAACATAATTTGGACCAACTAAATTCAAATATAAAATCCATTTTTCAAAATTCCAAACACAGAAGTTGTAGTAATTAATTAAAAATTAATCTCGTTGTTATGAAAAAAGGGTATTAAAAGTTAAAACATTGCAAAAGATTGAAATGATTTTACCTATGAATTCAATGTAAAATCAATGATAATGACATAAATTATATTTAATGTTATAAATATATTATATTTTTACTTTAAAATCATTTAATATTATAATTTAACCATACAAATTATTACTATGAAAAAAGTTGTTTTTAATTAAAATATAGTGTGTTTTTACTATGAATTAAAATATGAATGTTATCTGAATAATATAAAAAATTTATCCAAAGTAAATTTTTATATACTAATTCAAAAGGTGAATTTTATTTTTTCAAATTGAAATTATAAACATTTTAAAAACTAAATTTAATGTGGGTGCTCCATCAAAAGGTGGCAGAACTGCAATTTTTTAAAAATACATATTTTACCCAAAAAAAATATTTTGTCTTCATACCATGTTATATAAATTGTGTAAGATGAATTATAATGTAAAAAAATTAAAAATTTAGATACTTCTATTCATAACTGCTAGTTCTTAATAATATTATAACATTATATCATTGTTTAGTGAAACTCGGTATTGCGTATAACACACACTATCGATGAAGGCCACGATTGCGTTTAATGCAAGGCAAGTCAGGGTTACATGTAGTGAAAGATTCCTTTGTTGTTACATATAACAGAATCCAACCATATTTCATTTATACATTGAATATATATATATACACTCAATTCTGTGTAGAATAACTACTATCAAATGCACTTGAAATTGTGTGTAACACAATCTAACAATATTGTTTCGAATACTGCAATCTAATACGGTGTTGTGTATAGTGCAAGATAATATTTTTGTTGCGTGCAATAGAAGATTTGAAATAAATTAAAAATAATATATCATATAAAATCTCAGGGTGTTACAACTATTATCTTGAGACCTTGACGGAGGACTGAGCCCGGGAGTTTATGAGTCTCGAGCAGGACACTCTTTCTGTTATGGAGTACTCGTCTCATTTTCCCAAGCAGTAGTGCTTCATGCCGATTCTAGAAGGTGATGAGTTATTCATTTCTCGGAAGTTTGAGGACGGTTTCTGGCAGGAGATCCGTTCCCAGGTGAATATCTTCAGGTTGACTTCAATACCATCTATCGTCAAGCATGCACTGATCATTGAGCACAATCTGAGAGATTCTGGAGTAGTGAGATAGGGAGGTTCGACATCCAGAGTCATTATTCATCATACTAATAGCAGGATGCACCATAGGGAGTCTGATCGAGGAGATCAGGGTAGGTGGAATGTATCTTTGGGTAGCCAGGTTGTATGCTACAAGTGTGGTAGGAGTGGGAATACTAGGTCTCAGTGTCAGAGAGACCTGATTGAGTTCCGATCTTGCGGAAAGATGGGCCATTTTTAGAATTTTTTGTCAGATCTTCTCACCTACAACTGGTGGTAGGGGCTCTTCTATGACCCCACATACAAGATAAGTATTGCCAGTTTCTCACTAGTCTGGGAACTAGAGTTCTTCCGGCTGTTCGGGCTGAGATGGAGGTCGCGGCTATGGTGGTCAGTCACCAAGTTACCAACGACATCCTAGTGGATCAGCTTAGAGTGGTCAGCCAGGGGTGCAGGGCTACGGTACATGCCATACTTTTGCTATGGATTAGACCCTTCAGGAGCAGGATCCTAGACCTTCTATAGTTTGAGGTATGATCTTAGTCGTCTCAGTTTTATCTTCATCCCTTTTCGATATTGGTTCCTCGCATTGTTTTATCTCTGTTGATATTGTGGAGAGCCTTGGGAACTATGTATTTTCATCTGCCAACATGTTGACTCTTGACACACCGTTGGGAAGAAGGACGTCTAGCGTACGTCAGTGTAGAGAGTTCCCTCTGGAGGTAGTTGGGTGTTACTTCTTATGGAACCTATATGTTCTAGAGATGACATGCTATGATGTCATTCTCGGTATGGATGGGTTAGTTCTTTTCCAGGAAGTCTTCAATTTATATCACTATAGGGTGAGTTTTGTATCACCAGATGGTGGATGTTTTCTCCATAGAGGTGAGTGGGATGTCTAAGCGGGTAGAGATAGACCAGAGCATCATAAGATAGGAGGAGTTACATCCCAGATTTCCAGTCTTTATCTGGATGACCAGGGGACTTCACAGTTAGACTTTCCTCCTGTGGAGGATTGTTTCAGGGATGCCTTTATAGAAGACATTTTAGGTTTTCCTTTAGATCATGAGGTAGACTTTTCTATTGAGCTCATTCCAGGAGAGGCACTGCTGTCCATTCCCCCTTATAGGATGGCTACACCGGAGTTGTAGGAGCTCAAGAAGCAGTTGGAGGAGTTGTAGGAAAAGGGTTCCATCTATCCCAGTACTTCTTCGTGGATTTATCATGTCCTATTTGCGAAGAAGGTAGTTGGAACCCTTAGGATTTATGTCTATTATTGGAAACTGAACAATTTGATGGTCAAGAACCGATATCCCTTACCGAGGATTGATGTCCTCTTTGATCATATTCGAGGAGCCCATGTGTTCTCAAAGATTGATTTGAGGTCCAGTTAACATCATTTGTGTATTAGACTATCAGATATACCTATTAAAGCCTTCAAGAGCAGGTATGGTCTATACAAGTATACGGTCATTCCATTCGGTCTCACGAATGCGCCAGTAGTTTTTATGGAAGTGGTGAAATGAGTGTTCCATCTATACATGGATTCCTTCATGGTGGTTTTTGTGGATGGCATCTTGGTGTACTCTCACACTCGGCACGAACATGCTACCCATCTTGAGATCATTTTGAGTACACTGAGAGAGAACAAGTTATATGATAAGAACTCGAAATGGAACATTTTGATGGATCAGATTCACTTCTTGGGTCTCGTTATCTCAGAGACATGATTATCAGTAGACCCAGAGAAAGTGAGAGCAGTAGTTTCCTATGACCAGTCGAAGAATGTCTTTGAGGTGTAGAGTTTTCTAGGGATGTATGGATACTACAGATTCTTTATACATGACTTTTCATGCCTTGCAGCAGCACTGGAAGGTCTGACCAATACTAGTCTTACTAGAGCCGGGAAGGAGCTATAATATTTACTGTGATGCTTCATGTATCAGGCTGGGAGCTGTTCTTATACTGTGGAATGGAGTAGTTGCGTACGGGTCTCAGCTATTGAGGCCACACGAGAGGAACTATCCGACGCATGATCTGGAGTTGGCAGTTATTGTTCGTGCCTTACGTTGTTTGAGACATTACCTTCTAGTAGAGCACTTTTTGGTTTTCACCGACCACAACAGTCTCAAGTACATCTTTACCCAGCATGATCTGAATCTGAGATAGTGCAGGGGGGTCGAGTATCTTCGGTCCTTCGACTTTGAGGTTTCATATACACTAGGAATGGGAAATGCAGTGGCGGATGTGATGAGCATGAGAACTCAGATTCAGGCTGTTCAAGAGGCCAGCAGTGAGTGGCAGCTTATGGATCTATTCTCTTAGATACATTTAGAGGTGCACGATAGATAGGTACATAATTTTCTATCTTCTGTATTGGTTACCTCTATCCTTCTTGATCGGGTATGGATGAGGTAGCTTTTAGACTCAGAAGGCCTAGTCCTGCAGGAGAGTGTGTCAGGAGAGGACCCTCTTCCTGGATGGACAGTGGGTGAGGTTGAGATCTTACGGTTCCATGGACGTGTATGGGTGCCAATAGACATATGTGAGGAGATGATGGGGGATTTCCATTGCTCAGTTTGGGAAGTTCATCTCGGCATCACCAAGATGTATCGTGATCTACACTACCAGTACTGGTGGCCTGGTATGAAGAGTGATGTTTCTCGGTTCGTCATGAGATGTTCTACTTGTCATCAGGTGAAAGTGGAGTATCAGCAACCAGAAAGGCTTTTGTATAATTTACCCATTCATTAGTGGAAGTGGAACGATGTCACAGTGAACTTCATGACCGGGTTACCGTGGTCACCTCTAGGGAGTGATGTTGTTTGGGTTGTTATCGACAGGCATACGAAGGCTGCTCATTTCTTACCGATCAAGGAGACCTTTAGTGTTGATGATCTGGGACGGTTGTACTTCCAAGAGATTGTGCATCTGCATGGAGTTCCACACTCCATTGTTTCAGACAAGGATGTACATTTTTCTTCTCGGTTCTGGTAGGGGCTTCAGAAGGCTTTGCATACACTGGTACTTTTGATTACAACATACCATCCCCAGACAGATGGTCAGTCCGAGTGTACGATCTAGGTGATTGAGGATATTCTCCGAGCTTTCATTCTAGACATTGGCGGTTCATGGGAGAAGAATATTCCACTTGTGGAGTTTGCCTATAACCGTAGTTTTCAGGTGACTATTCAGATGGCACCCTACGAGGATTTTTACAGTAGGTTATGAGGATCACCTTTGTGCAAGCTGGAGGCATGAAAGGAAGCTTTTATGGGACCCCGTCGTGTCCAGGAGACCTCATGGAAGATAGGGATGATTTTGAAGAGGAAGGATACAGAACAATATTGCCAGAAATTATATGTTGATCAGTGGAGACGACCTCAGGAGTTCGAGGTTAGGGATCAGGTTTTCCTGCATGTCGCACCGTGGTTGGGACACAAGGGGATTCAGAGATAGGGTCAGATTTCAGCACGGTACGTCGGGCTGTTTGTGGAGTTAGAGAGAGTTGGTCTCATTTCCTATCAGTTGCAGTTACCTCAGAGGTATCGGGCTATGCACGAAATCTTCCACGTATCTCAACAATGACGTTACTTTTTAGATCTGTCTCATATCATTCAACCTGTGGAGGTTGAGCTTGAAGCGGATGTGTCATTTGAGGTGCATCCAATATGGATTGTAGATTACAGTAAGAAGGTTCTCTATGGCTGGTATGTTCCTCTAGTACGGGTTCTATGACAGTACCTGTGAGTACAGGACGACACCTGGGAGAGGGAGGCCGATGTTCGATCGCAGTTGCCGGAGCTGTTTGGGGTTTCTTCTTCTATGCCTCGCTAGGGAAATTCTGGGACAAATTTCTTTAAGGGGGGAAGTTTGTAGGAACCTGGATCTTCATTTTAGGTTTATCAACTGGGAGTGCCCTGTACGGATGCGAACGTCCTCTGAGCCCATGAGCCTCCATTTGTTTTCCGAGTCGACTGTCGTCGATTGCGATGGAACCGCATCGATCTACACCGTTATAAAGAGAATCAAGCCTCGTATTCAAAGTAGATTGATCTCCTAGATTCATCGTTGGTGTTTTGTGCCTTAACTTTCGATGCCTTTGGGTTTTTTGTTCCATTTCCACCAATAATCGTGAATGGGGTATTGCGTATTTACCATTTTGCCCCAGTTGTTTATCTGCCTATCTTGTGTGATTTGTGTTGAGGTAGTTTGACCATATTTGAAGATAATTTCTATGCTTGGATGTTTTTTCCCGGCCTTGTTCTTGTATGACCATTGGGTTTTGTTAGCATTTGGTTATTATACCTGTTTTCAATGCCTTGGGGCAGTAAGATGGAATGATATTCTTGACATGCTTGTTGTTCTGTAGAATGGTTATCCAAATAGCTCTATAGGTTTACATTTTCCTTATAGCATTATTATTCACTGACTAGAACAAGACTGTGAGAACCTAGTTCTATATACTATAAGGGAGTGACCGAGGGAGCTTTCCAGATAGTCTTGGTGTAACGCCCCAACCCTAGTTTCCTAGAGTCGGTGCATTATTACATAACATTGGCATGATCACAAGAAAGATCAAATCTCGAAATACCGATTGGTTTAGTAGCCTTGGAAACACTAGATATATTCATAAGTTTTACATTACATCATAAAATAAAAAACAACTACAACAACATAATGTTTCCACAGTCCACACTATAATCCCCTCATAATATCCCTGCAGGTCATTCATAATTTACTTCTTCACTTCCTGGGAAAAATAAAACATAGAAAAGGGGTGATCTCAAATGCCCAGTAAGGATAACAATATAGCGGAAACTTTCATAAATAAGAATAAACATTTAAGGCAATGTATAACTAAAACAAAATCCTTTTAAACTTGAACTTTTAACATAGTATGGCATAAATAAAATTAGATAATGCCATTTACTTATTCACATGGATATTCTACTAATCGAATAATCACATGCAAAATCAATAACCACTTTCATAATGTTGGAATGCATAATGCTAAACTTTGATTACTTTTCAAGGCCTCGTCCCAAGACCTTGGGGCTAACTATAACCGGAACCCAACCCGGAGTGCCTCTAATAACCGGACACCAACCCGGAGTGCCTCTAATAACCGGACACCAACCCGGAGTGCCTCTAATAACCGGACACCAACCCAGAGTGCCTCTAATAACAGGACACCAACCCAGAGTGCCTCTAATAACCGGACACCAACCCGGAGGGATTACTTTTACCAGTCCCTAACCTGGAGGGCTTACTTTTACCAGTCCCCAACCCAGAGGGCTTACTTTAACAATTCCCCAACCTGGAACATACTTGTCCAACACATTCATATGAAGTAAAGATTGAAATATAACATAAACATTCTTATTGGAACTAGCATACGAAATGTCAATACTTTCACCATAAACTATGAATTGTATAAAAATAGCACATCCACAGTCAATCATATCACAAAACCTTCAAAACAATATAGAAGTTTTGTATCATAATAAATCAACATCAAATAATCTTAAAACCCATCAAAGGATGTTGACATAGATGAAATCAAAATTCTTTTTAAAGAAATATATCCTTTTATTTTGAAATCATTTAAGATCCATATAAAATCAAACATTTTCTTTGAAAATAATCTTATAAGCTTTTAAGGGAAGCTTTGACGATTTTATAACGGCGGAAAATAACCGCACCCGCCGTATAAGTTAAAAAAAACATTCTTATCTTAATTCTGTCGAAAAGGTTAAAAAGCACCTTGTTTGGAAAACGACGGAAAGATTCCCTTATAAACCTCTTATAAAAAGTCAAACAAGGGTATAAACGACTTTAACCCATATTCTTTTAAATATTAAAAATGTTTTGAAATACATTTTGAAGAAACATGGATGTGGATGATAACGAGATCCCAGTAGATTATTACGTATAAACAACCTCGGATAATGAAGAGATTGCGAAATAACCCTTACCAGTTTGGTAACTTATGAAACATACAACCCATGAAAGAGGTATCATACAATGAATATGTAAGTACACATAAATTAGAGTGTATTACACAAATAATATAATTATGGGCAGTACATACACCACACAAAAGGTAATGGTGGCAATATGGCATGAATCTCACGGGAATAAGGAGTGAGATGAAAACCCCTTACCACGTTAATCAACTGAGTCGTATGGACAAAAGTTAATAACCACCAAATTATTTACAGAATAACATGAATATGATAATATATATCAAATGCCAGTACACAATACACCACTTTCAATAATTTAGTGGCGAATAATGGAAATCTCACGGAATTGAATGTGAGATAAGAAAATCCCTTACCTTGTACTTTTCCTTGGTTGGGGTAGGTTAACCTCCTGTATAATGGTGAAATAATTGTTATTAAATTATACAAGAATCATATACATTAATATGATATCATATATGTTCTTTTAACATTGCTTTATTAATAATATCTTAGTATTATCGTCGTTTCGGGTGATAATCGATTCGTTCTTCTTAAATGTTTGGTTACGTAAGACATGTTTGTAATGGATAGATTATATCTTATTCATAATCAGAATTATATTAACATTATTTTAAACCCTAAAATGAGAATAATACTTGAATGGATACGATGGAGGATGGATCTCACCGCTTTCGTGGAGACGGTAGTCCGTACGTACGCACGAACGCTACTTCCATTTAATTTTTATTTTAAAAGAATTGAATCCAAATGATACATAGGTATATTAATATTCCAGTATAATATAATATTTTATATATGTTACTTAAGTTCATTAACACCATCCTTTATACGTTCCATGTGTGGTATGAACGAGTCATATCATTTTAAGGGGGCGGTAGTCCGCACTTCCTCAAATGAAATTATCGTATGTATATACAACATGAAACGAATAATGGTATGAAATAAAATGGAATTACAGAAGCTTATATATAAAATATATATCATTAATATCATATTTAATTATAGTTCCATCATAATGGCCACCATGAGAGGCGGTAAGATGTATTTGAACAATCATCGTTTCGTGAGGCGTTAGTTTGCCATCCACAGAAACATTATGTTCATCATCCATTAGATGGAGTTGTGTGTATGTGTAGTTTGAATCCTTCTTATAAAAATATCCTAGTATATTGAGGATACTGGTGTTGTTACAAAATAAAGGAAATAAAGAGAGTTTGGGGGTTGGAGAAGCAAAATAAATGAAAATAATTTAAGAGAAATCGTTACCTTTAATTTAGGTAACTCACTTTGGTTGGAACCAAAGGACTTATTGAAATGCTTTCTGCCTAAGGGGAAGCTTCAAGGAGGAGGATAGGGATGTGGGGAGCTTAGTTGGGAAGAGTTTGAACGAGCCAAGTGGCTTGAGAGGTGTGAGGAATGAGTAGAAGTGGTCTCCTTTTATAATGGAGAAGAGGGGCTCTTTAGGAAAGAGTGAAAGTATTACTTTATAATATAATTATATTAGGTTTATAATGGTCCAAAAATCATTGAGGTCGAAGATAAGATGACTCATATTCTAAATAACATCAACCAATAAGAATTGGACAGGTTTTAGATAATATTTTAATCATTATAATCTTATTTATTTAAATGATTTATTAATGAGGTAAACATTTCATCATTATTGTGTCATTAATAATTTAAATTATTTTATGTCTAAAAATTATAAATAAAATATCATTATGTAGTAAATCTTTTTAGCTTTCTAATGAATATTTATAATCGAAAATCAAACATGTATAAACCTATGTAAAAATTGTTCTTCTAAAAGATGTAAGCTTATGCCATTTTTATTTTTATTTTAACTTTATTAATATAAAGTGTCCCTACCACATACAAGTGGATCCAAGGGGTCCCCAAATTGACCCAAGGATGCTCATGGTCGGGTATGTGTCCACCAATAAGGTTAGGACACGTTTTATGTTAATTTTGTATTATTATAATATTATTTTTTAACCCTTATTTACCGGATTTACCCTTAACCATGGTAAATAAAATATTTACCACAGTAATTATTCAAAATGTCTAAAAATAAAAGTTACCTATTTACACAATTTGGACATCCTGATTCCAAATATGGAATCCATTTTTCTAAATTCAAAACACAGAAGTGGCAGAAATTAATTTAAAATTAATTCCCGCTGTCAAAACAAAAAGCGTGTTTTTAAGAGGTAATAACTATCAAAAGATTGACACTTGTTTATGTTTGGTTTAATTGAAAAATTATTTACAATGACCAACATTATATTAAATGGTAAAAATATATTCTAAATATACTTTAAAACTACTAAAATTCATAATTTATCACTATTAATTATTTTGATTAAAAAAGTTGTTTTTAATTAAAATTTAGTAATTTTCACTATTCATCAAAATATGAAAGTTATCCGAAAAGTACCAAAATTTCACCTTAGGCTAAATTCGATATTCCGAATCCAAAAATGAAGTCCATTTTAAAATATAAAATATATATAATTTCAAAATTTAGGTATTACTATTCATAACGGCTAGTTTGATTGGTTGTGGCGTGTGTTAAAACTCAAGGTTGCGTACAACACACGCTACTATTTTATTCAAAGGAAAGCGTACCGTAGAAGCTTGGGATGTTTCATTTTAAATTTTTTTTTGATGTCCCAATTTATTCAGATAGTTTAAAATATTTTATTTAAAAAGGTTTCACTATTAAAGTTGATAAAAGTGCAATACTGAAAATGAATCTGTTCTTGCATTATGACTAAGAAACTCATAATAGGGATTCTAAAATTATAAGGATTATATAAAGTTCAAAATGTTGTTAATACTATTCATGACCTCTTTTAATGTCTTTTTTTTGTACGTCATGGTGTGATTGAACTCGGTGTTGCGTGTAGTGCAAGTTATTGAATTATTTTTAAGAAATAACACACTATGAAATCCTGGGGTGTTACATTCTCCCCTCCTTCAATAAATTGCGTCCTCACAATTTGAAATTTTTCTTCGAAAATAAAAGGTTGAAAATAGAAAATATCTATGTGGGAAAACCCACATCGGAAATTAGGTTACTAAATTTTAGTCTTAATATGAGGAAAAGAGAAATGAAAGAGTCACCACCAAATTATGATCTCGATTAGGAGAACATTGGTGGCAATTAGAGACATATAATTGGAGGAAAAACGTAAATATTTATAGGTAGTGATTGAGATCATCAATCACAAACAAGTGTATAATTGAGGTCCTTAAATTCATCAATCTATGATGATTTGAAATACCATCGGTTCAACAAAACATAGGGTATTAGGATAACACATTTTTGACGTTTCAAATTATCTTAGTTGAAATCCCACATCGAAAAATGAATTAATGAGGCCTCTATTTAAAATAAAGAGTCGAACGTATGAAGATTACCGAAAATAACACATACTAGGGTTCCATGTAGGAAAATATGGATATGGATGAAAAATCTAACCATCAATTATCTGATGGAGAGTGGTAGAGAACATGGCTATGAAAAGGCCAACAATCCCAAAGCCATTATTTTGTGATGATTTAAGGTATCATCTAGGAAAACGTTTTTGTTATAAGTTTCTTTTCTTAATTTTGAGGAATTTATTTATGAGATTGGCTAAGATCATAAGGAGATATACTTACTTTATAATTAGTGTTTTATCCATTAATAAATTTCTACCACAAACTCATCTTTCACTCTAAAAGATAATAGAATGTAAAAAAAATTCTATTTACACTATTCGTATAGGGTTCCAAAATAAACGAATTTATAATTCATCTACATGATCTTTTAATAAAAACTACATTATTTAATCTAGGACATCTCATGGGCCAGTGGTAGGTGATACACCATTGTCGCCCTTCGGTTGCGGGTTAAAGTCTCTTAGCCTTGCCGGACGCGACGGGTTGCCGCCCGACCTCCGGGTTGTCCTTTTATGGCAATCCAAAATAATCCAAACTAGAACTATCCAAAATACTTCTGTCCAAACTCACAGTCTAACATTTATAAGGAAGGTAAACATAATATAGATCCTTTTTACCCCGTAATAGCATATGAATACCTTCATCATGTATTATTATATTCCTTATTGATTACATTCATGCTTCCTTATTCCATATAGAATGCTGGATATACTTCATTAATCCAAAAATATTTTAAACCCCAACAATGATGGAATATACAAATCATTAATCAGTTCCAAGGTAGTCAAGAATATCCTCTATAATTTATCCAAAACAATCATGTATTATTCCAAAATCACAACCTCTGTATCAGAACTATATTATGGTTTATCATTCTCTCAACCATATATTTTCCAAAAATTTATCCTGTTATTGAGTCACTTTTCTTTGTTCCACACAATCTCAAGTCCTTAATGAAATAGTACTGCAGTACAATCCTTATATACTCCATAATTATTATAACAATTACATTGTTGATACAACACTCAATTGACATAATCAACATAAGAACTCTAATCATTCCTCTTCATCTGTGGTAGTATCATAACTTGATTATTATCCAATAACATCATTTGCGGCACAGTCTGATGACTGGGACATAGGTTCGCGTAGTGTCCAAATTCCTTGCAAATGAAGCATTGTACATTTGAAACCATTTTCTTACCCTTGCAGTCAAGTACTTTGTTCCCTTTTCCTCCACACTTATAACAAACTCCCATTCCTTTCAGGAAAGTTCCAGGGTGTTTCTTTCCACAGTTACCACATATGGGAAAATTATTCTTTTCCCTCTTCCCTTTGCCCATATTTCTCTCTTCCATCCTTTTCTTCTCTTGCTTCCCTTCAAATCCATAGGACTCAGTAAACTCTTTACTAATCTTATCAACACATGATATTATTTCTTCATATGATGATAATACATGGGAGACTATTTCTCTTATAAATTCTAGCTTAAGACCATGAAAGATATGATCCTTCCTTCTCTTTGAATCATGTGCATTTCTGGAGTTCTCATTCCTTCTACTGGGCGCCATTTCTAAACAATGGCATAAACTAGATCAGTTTATGAATCAAAATACATAATCCAATTCTTATAAAATACTTAACATAAATTGAACTATTTATGGATATAATCCATAATCATAAAAATGTCTCCTTTGAGGATGTATATACTCATAAACCCTTCATAATGGTTTGTAAAGAAAATGAGAATTATCCTAAGCATATCCCCCGGGAGTGTCGTAACCAAGAGTGCAGCAAGGCCCGTTGTCGTGCACCAGTTCCCGTTCGAGTCTAGCTCAAAGCGGTGTTTTCGGGTTTTACCCCTAGGTACATCTGTGCCAGAGCCGCCTCTACCTGGTCGTATCCAGACATGGATGTATTGCTCGGAAAACTCACAAAATCTCTAAAATACCAAAATTCTAGGAAGTTCTTCTATACTAATCCTCAAATTTCATCTTAGGTCTACGTGCTCTAATCAGAGTTTATCTAAATCTAGCTTCCAAGGTTTGTACTAAACTTCCTCTGATACCAACTGTAACGCCCTGACCCTAGTTGCCTAGAGTCGGTGCATTATTACATAACATTGGCATGATCACAAGAAAGATCAAATCTCGAAAGACCGATTGGTTTAGTAGCCTTGGAAATACTAGATATATTCATAAGTTTTACATTACATCATAAAATGAAAAACTACTACAACAGCATAATGTTTCCACAGTCCACACTATAATCCCCTCATAATATCCCTGCAGGTCGTTCATAATTTACTTCTTCACTTCCTGGGAAAAATAAAACATAGAAAAGGGGTGAGCTCAAATGCCCAGTAAGGATAACAATATAGCGGAAACTTTCATAAATAAGAATAAACATTTAAGGCAATGTATAACTAAAACAAAAACCTTTTAAACTTGAACTTTTAACATAGTATGGCATAAATAAAATTAGATAATTCCATTTACATATTCACATGGATATTCTACTAATCGAATAATCACATGCAAAATCAATAACCACTTTCATAATGTTGGAATGCATAATGCTAAACTTTAATTACTTTTCAAGGCCTCGTCCCAAGACCTTGGGGCTAACTGTAACCGGAACCCAACCCGGAGTGCCTCTAATAACCGGACACCAACCCGGAGTGCCTATAATAACCGGACACCAACCCGGAGTGTCTCTAATAACCGGACACCAACCCGGAGTGCCTCTAATAACCGGACACCAACCCGGAGTGCCTCTAATAACCGGACACCAACCCGGAGGGCTTACTTTTACCAGTCCCTAACCTGGAGGGCTTACTTTTACCAGTCCCCAACCTGGAGGGCTTACTTTAACCAGTCCCCAACCTGGAACATACTTGTCCAACACATTCATATGAAGTAAAGATTGAAATATAACATAAACATTCTTATTGGAACTAGCATACGAAATGTCAATACTTTCACCATAAACTATGAATGGTATAAAAATAGCACGTCCACAGTCAAACATATCACAAAACCTTCAAAACAATATAGAAGTTTTGTATCATAATAAATCAACTTCAAATAATCTTAAAACCCATCAAAGGATGTTGACATAGATGAAATCAAAATTATTTTTAAAGAAATATCTCCTTTTATTTTGAAATCATTTAAGATCCATATAAAATAAAATATTTTCTTTGAAAATAATCTTATAAGCTTTTAAGGGAAGCTTTGACGATTTTATAACGGCGGAAAATAACCGCACCCGCCGTATAAGTTAAAAAAAACATTCTTATCTTAATTCAGTCGAAAAGGTTAAAAAGCACCTTGTTTGGAAAACGACGGAAAGATTCCCTTATAAACCTCTTATAAAAAGTCAAACAAGGGTATAAATGACTTTAACCCATATTCTTTTAAATATTAAAAATGTTTTTAAATACATTTTGAAGAAACATGGATGTGGATGATAACGAGATCCCAGTAGATTATTACGTATAAACAACCTCGGATAATGAAGAGATTGTGAAATAACCCTTACCAGTTTGGTAACTTATGAAACATACAACCCATGAAAGAGGTATCATACAATGAATATGTAAGTACACATAAATTAGAGTGTATTACACAAAGAATATAATTATGGGCAGTACATACACCACACAAAAGGTAATGGTGGCAATATGGCATGAATCTCACGGGAATAAGGAGTGAGATGAAAACCCCTTACCACGTTAATCAACTGAGTCGTATGGCCAAAAGTTAATAACCACCAAATTATTTACAGAATAACATGAATATGATAATATATATCAAATGCCAGTACACAATACACCACTTTCAATAATTTAGTGGCGAATAATGGAAATGTCACGGAATTGAATGTGAGATAAGAAAATCCCTTACCTTGTACTTTTCCTTGGTTGGGGTAGGTTAACCTCCTGTATAATGGTGAAATAATTGTTATTAAATTATACAAGAATCATATACATTAATATGATATCATATATGTTCTTTCAACATTGCTTTATTAATAATATCTTAGTATTATCGTCGTTTCGGGTGATAATCGATTCGTTCTTCTTAAATGTTTGGTTACGTAAGACATGTTTGTAATGGATAGATTATATCTTATTCATAATCAGAATGATATTAACATTATTTTTAACCCTAAAATGAGAATAAGACTTTAATGGATATGATGGAGGATGGATCTCACCGCGTTCGTGGAGACGGTAGTCCGTACGTACGCACGAACGCTACTTCCATTTAATTTTTATTTTAAAAGAATTGAATCCAAATGATACAAAGGTATATTACTATTCCAGTATAATATAATATTTTATATATGTTACTTACGTTCATTAACACCATCCTTTATACGTTCCATGTGTGGTATGAACGAGTCATATCATTTTAAGGGGGCGGTAGTCCGCACTTCCTCAAATGAAATTATCGTATGTATATACAACATGAAAAGAATAATGGTATGAAATAAAATGGAATTACATAAGCTTATATATAAATTATATATCATTTATATCATATTTAATTATAGTTCCATCATAATGGCCACCGTGAGAGGTGGTAAGATGTATTTGAACAATCATCGTTTCGTGAGGCGTTAGTTTGCCATCCACAGAAACATTATGTTCATCATCCATTAGATGGAGTTGTTTGTATGTTTAGTTTGAATACTTCTTATAAAAACATCCTAGTATATTGAGGATACTGGTTTTGTTACAAAAGAAAGGAAATAAAAAGAGTTTGGGGGTTGTAGAAGCAAAATAAATGAAAATAATTTAAGAGAAATCGTTACCTTTAATTTAGGTAACTCACTTTGGTTGGAACCAAAATACTTCTTGAAATGCTTTCTGCCTAAGGGGAAGCTTCAAGGAGGAGGAGAGGGATGTTGGGAGCTTAGTTGGGAAGAGTTTGGACGAGCCAAGTGGCTTGAGAGGTGTGAGGAATGAGTAGAAGTGGTCTCTTTTTCTAAGGGAGAAGAGGGGCTCTTTAGGAAAGAGTGAAAGTATTACTTTATAATATAATAATATTAGGTTTATAATGGTCCAAAAATCATTGAGGTCGAAGATAAGATGACTCATATTCTAAATAACATCAACCAATAAGAATTGGACAGGTTTTAGATAATATTTTAATCATTATAATCTTATTTATTTAAATGATTTATTAATGAGGTAAACATTAAATCATTATTGTGTCATTAATAATTTACATTATTTGATGTCTAAAAATTATAAATAAAATATCATTATGTAGGAAATCTTTTTATCTTTCTAATGAATATTTATAATCGAAAATCCAACATGTATAACCCTATGTAAAAATTGTTCTTCTAAAAGATGTAAGCTTATGCCATTTTTATTTTTATTTTAACTTTATTAATATAAAGTGTCCCTACCACATACAAGTGGATCCAAGGGGTCCCCAAATTGACCCAAGGATGATCATGGTCGGGTATGTTTCCACCAATAAGGTTAGGACACGTTTTAGGTTAATTTTGTATTATTATAATATTATTTTTTACCCTTATTTACCGGATTTACCCTTAACCATGGTAAATAAAATATTTACCACAGTAATTATTCAAAATGTCTAAAAATAAAAGTTACCTATTTACACAATTTGGACATCCTGATTCCAAATATGGAATCCATTTTTATAAATTCAAAACACAGAAGTGGAAGAAATTAATTTAAAATTAATTCCCGCTGTCAAAACAAAAAACGTGTTTTTAAGAGGTAATAACTATCAAAAGATTGACACTTGTTTATGTTTGGTTTAATTGTAATATTATGTACAATGACCAACATTATATTAAATGGTAAAAATATATTCTAAATATACTTTAAAACTACTAAAATTCATAATTTATCACTATTAATTATTTTGATTAAAAAAGTTGTTTTAATTAAAATTTAGTAATTTTCACTATTCATCAAAATATGAAAGTTATCTGAAAAGTACAAAAATTTCACCTTAGGCTAAATTCGATATTCCGAATCCAAAAATGAAGTCCATTTTAAAATATAAAATATATATAATTTCAAAATTTAGGTATTACTATTCATAACGGCTACTTTGATTGGTTGTGGCGTGTGTTAAAACTCAAGGTTGCGTACAACACACGCTACTATTTTATTCAAAGGAAAGCGTACCGTAGAAGCTTGGGATGTTTCATTTTAAATTTTTTTTGATGTCCCAATTTATTCAGATAGTTTAAAATATTTTATTTAAAAATGCTTCACTATTAAAGTTGATAAAAGTGCAATACTGAAAATGAATCTGTTCTTGCATTATGACTAAGAAACTCATAATAGGGATTCTAAAATTATAAGGATTATATAAAGTTCAAAATGTTGTTAATACTATTCATGACCTCTTTTAATGGATTTTTTTGTACGTCATGGTGTGATTGAACTCGGTGTTGCGTGTAGTGAAAGTTATTTAGTTATTTTTTAGAAATAACACACTATGAAATCCTGGGGTGTTACACTTGGATATTATATACTACAGTATGGTAGACCGAATGAGCTTCCTCGGAGAGTCTTGGTTATTATAGACAACATGGGATAGACCGAGTGAGCTTCCCAGAGAGTCTTGGATATTATAGGATATAGGAGGGTAGAGTGAGTGATCTTCCTTAGAGAGTCTTTACAATTTTTGAATTTCATTAAAACCATTCCAGGCTAGAGAAGGAGTTGACTGAGTGAGATTCCATATTGATTCTGTGATAGACCCGAGTCTATTGGAGGAATTGACCGAGTGAGCTTCCTCAGAGAGATTATAGACCTTGGGAATATAAGAGGGTTAGACCGCTTGATCTTCCTCAGAGAGTCCTTGACTACCCTAGACAATAAGGGGAATTGACCTAGTGAGCTTCCCCAGAGAGTCTTATAATTTTTTATGACCATACTAGAGGGGTTAGGCTGAGTGCACTACCCAGGGGGTTGTTGGTACTTCTTGGATAAGACCAGAGGGGTTAGATAAAAGTACTTCCCAGAGGGCTTCTTATTGTGGTTAGTTGTTGTGTAACTCCAACTTGTTATTCTGTGGTTTGATTACTATTACTGTTACTGCTTACTAAGTACTGTCTGCTTTTTAATGCTACTGTTTACTTCATACTAGTTACTGCTTGCTGTTTACTGATACTGTTTACTGTTTACTGTACTATTACAGGCCATATGCTCACTGACTGTGAGGAATAGATCTTTGGGTGGTTTCCTATGGGTATTTAGTCACACACCCTATTTGGGTCAGGCTTTTGGGCCCAAAAGACTATGTTTTTGCAGGTATAGGCAAGGGAATGAACCCTTCGACTTCTAGTACTTGATTGCTTTGGAGAAGGATAGAATGGGACCATGCTTAGGCTTGCGATGATGTGGTGATGTTTATCTTTTCTTTTGTACTAGTTTTGGTACTGTTTGTATTTCCAGCATTGTGACTTGTTTGGCTATTTTCCTAGATATGAATCATGTATTATTCATATATACATATGTTTTCTAGTGGTTTATTGTTTTAATCATCCGCTATTTTCTTGTGTATTGTTGTTGGATATTTACTACTTCTGCTATTTCATGTTTTGTTTACTTTCATTGTGTACTCTGCAAATGAGGGCATAGTTTCCCCACTATCAAACCCAAGGCTCTCACTGTTAGTCTGCAGCCTTTGCCGTTTTGGGAAATGCGCTTGAGGCCATGTGACCAACCGGGTACAGGGTGCCTCTGGGTAGCTTCCGGAACCGGGACGTTACAATATGAATCTAATTTTTTTAATTACATAATTGTGTATGCCATACTTTTAATATTTGAATCACAAAAGAGGAAAAAATTAGTATTTGTGCTAATCTTTTAGATAATATGAAGTAAAAGGGTTTTAAAGTAGAAAAATGGTCTAATGTTTATTATGATTTTATATTCAGTTTCTAAATAAAATTGATTATAATGAATTTAATTATATCAATTGATGCAATATTTTTTAATTTTTGCTTAAAATAGATTTAAAATATTAATTTTAATTAGTAATTAATTATATATAATTATAGTTTTTAAATAAAAAATATTATTTTCCACATTTCATGAAGAGTGAATTTTCTGAGAAAAATCCCAAAAATTCACCATAACAAAATTTTGATGTTCTGAATACATAAATAAATATTTTTTAATAAAATTAAATTTACAATTGTTTCTAAGATTACATTCATTATTTGAATAATTTAATTCAATAGAACATTCTATTTTATCATAAAAAGACACTACCAAGAATCATATCATTCATTATAAGTATATTTTATTTATATTAGTAAATTATAGCCTATATTTAAAATGTTGTTACTACTATTCCTATGAAAATTTCTAATTGTTATGTTATAATTATCTAAATTAATTAATTATATATATATTTTTTTAAATTTGTTTCATTGAAACTCAGTGTTGTGTGCATTGTACACCATGTCAGCATAACTCATAGTGGAATCCAAGATGATATTATGTATAGTGAAAGACAAGTTTTTTTTACATGTGAATGAAATGTTTGACTTATTTTTTTAATATATATATACATATATATTAGTAATGTCATATGAAATAAATTTTTTTAAAAGGATTAATTAAATTGAAACAAATAATTCTTAAAATCTTGCAAAATTACCTTCAAACCCTTTTGAAATGAATTTTTCCCTTGAAATTAATCTAGTTTATCAAATGTTTGATAGATTAATGTTTCAATCATAGAAACCCATATCGTAAAAATAGATTATAAAACTTTCCTTAAGAGTTATCTATAGAACCATAACAGTTTCCCAAAGAAAAATATATCTGGGTTTTCATATAGGATAATATAGAATCGGAGTGAAGATTGGACATGGATGAATAGAATAAATATTCATGTGAAGTGATTTAGGTCATCAATAAAAAGATTTTAATTATCAAACGGATGTTAAGGGACTACAATAAATAAATTTGTGACGATTTAGAAGTTCATCAGCTCAATGAAAATTAATATATTAGAAAAAAATTATTAACTATCATAATGTTGAATAATTATTGATAAATGTATATATAAAAAATTTCATTTGGGGGTCGAACATCGAATAATTTATAACATATCCATAACTACATGGAATTAATTCCCAGAAATTATCTTCCATAATTTAATCACTAAAATCTAATTTTAATGAATCAGAAGGCCAATAAAAAAATAAAACGTATAACTCTTTGTCTCTTAAAAATACATGAATCGATCCATAAAAATAAAAATTAACATTAATAGTTCATCAAAAATATTTATTCATTAAAATAAATAAACATTTTCCCATACATCACATTGTCCAGTTGTAGGCATTAAACCCATATCGTCCTTTAGTTAGAGGTTTAATAATCACAAACTTTCTTGACATGATTGGTTGTCACCCAAAATTCATGTTGTCATTTTATAAAACCGAACTAATATAATATCTAAGGTGGACACACTTGAAATATGGTTAGTCACTGATTATCCATTTATCCCTAGTTTCAACACAATATTTGGGTACAAATGCTTCCTCTGATGTTTAAATTAAACATTTAAAAATGGATAACCATATAACCCTTCTCAAATGAAAAAATTAAAAATAGTAGGAAGAGAGTGATAAATTTTTTTTAACATTTATTCTCCTGTATAACATCAAACTGATCATGGTAGTCACATTCCAAACATGCGAATACCCTCATCGTATATTCTCATAAAACATGGTAAAAACCTGTATTAATAATAATCCTTTTGTAAAAAAAGGCACACTTACTCATTAAAAAGTATATTTGATTTACTTCAAAAATAAAAATATACTGTATATTATAAAACACCCTTCAAAAAGACCTTACATAGTTCTAAAGAAATCAATATTTATTTAGTTATTCAAATCTCGCATATCTTTATTAATTCACCATTATCTTAATATAAATAACATATTCATGATTACCTTACCTTATAAAAAATATCATTTTGTTATTAAATCACTTCACTAGTTTAGCAGAAACCTATAAATTCATAGAAAAAAACATATATATGGAAATCATTATATATTTCATCATTCATATCATTAGAATTGAAATACATAAATTCTTTTGTTACATCATCAGTAATCAATTAAAAATAATACCTCCCACCTGTCAAATTTCCTCTATAGTCCCATCATCATATTAAATATAACCATTACTCACACCACCTTTAAAATTATCTTAAGGAAAATTCTTCTTTGATATAATGGGTTTCATAATAACAATTTTCTCTACACATAAAACACTATTCCTTTGATGATGACTTAGAGAGTCCAAAATTCCTATTTATTTTTTCAAATGGACTATTCATTATTCCCTTACATTTACATTCATTGTGAAGTTTTCCCAAATTAAAACACTATAATGATACTCTAAAGAACTCACATAGGGTAATCATTCTATATTTTTAACAAAAATTAAACACAATTTTCTTTCCTCGGAGATCTCTATTACCTAAAATCTTAGTGTAGTATTTTTTTTCTTCCTCGGTGAGTCCGAGAGTTGGTTAAGGTAAAAATTATTAATCATGTCCCATGAAAATATATTAGCCATAATAAAAACATCTTTTACGATAGTGATCATCCTACTTGACTGCTCATCGAAAAAAATTAAATCACATTCAACATTAATCCAGTTCCTTTTGGTACCCCAAATTGACTAAAATAAGAAGCATAGTATGATCATTACTTGGAATAGTATAAATCCACATGGTCATTAAAGGAATTACTTATAGATTATCTAAATAATTAATCATCATTAATCTATGACACCTCACGGTTAACCTAGGTCATTCATAGATAACATATATATAAATCATTCATGATGGTCCATGAAGTGCTTGTTAATTCCCAAATCATAGCTGCATGGTGTGTCAAAACAAGGGTGTATCAAGGACACTTGTCATGTACCATATTACCATATGTTATGCCTAGAACATATTGTTTGAGTTATCACCCAGAGAAGCATATATGCCAGATACGCATCCACTTTTAGTATCTATAAATGGATTTATTGCAAGTAAGAAACTCACTCTATCCTACAACAAAATTCTAGGATATTTTCAAAAATTATATCTATCATTATAATTATACTTATATACATCCCTATACATATCCATAAAAATAATCCAAGTGATATCAATAAGTTCTTCTCAAACTAGTTTCTGAAGGACAGCTATAAATTTACTCTGATACCAACTATAGTGGGCCTCACTTTATAAACATTGACATTACGTAACATTTACATAATACATATACATTATATAAATAGATGCACAAAGACCAAGGTTCATAGAATACATTTGGAAATATGAAAAACATAGACACTAGTAAATATGTGAGATACATTATCTCCCAACATGTTCATCTTATCTAGCACCCATTTTACACAAGTCAAAAATAGTATATATCATCATAACCTATGGGAAAGAAAACATAGAAGGGTAGAGATAAAATTATTAGTATGTATAAACAATTGATACATGTAATCAGAAAAAAGTGAATAAGGGTATGAGAATGTGATCCATAAAATATAAGATCATACCATGCATATCGAAGATCATTCCATAATGATTGGTAGTTGTTGAGATATGAATCATATTGAAATAATGATCAAATTCCATGAAAGCATAAGATATAAATAAGGCATATAATTGTGGAAAACACATTAGAATATATTGATTTCCATATTAGGTAAGGAATCAAAACCAATATCATATTATTATAATGGTTTCACTCATTATTCCATCATAGTAGTCATGGTTTACTCCCATGGACATCATAATAGTGGGAGACCACTCTTAAAACATTCTTAGTTGTAATGCTTCACTCCTATGGACATCATAATAATCATGGTTCACTCACAACACAATATTAGTTTATCTCAGGGTATAGAAAACCATACCTAATGCAATGGATGGAGATATACGTCCCACCTGTCTTATAATGAAATCATACTTACATGTTCCATAAAACATATCATAACCCATGAAATTAAATGTGAATGATAAACATGTAATAATAACATAATATGTGGAAAGCGATAGGTTTCATAATAATTTCATCATAAACATATCATATGTAAATAAGTGGATTTTATAAGATTATAAACTAATTTAGAGAACTAATTTAATAAAAATATTACCCATGAATGATAAATGGTTTTTATAAAGACTATGGGATTAATCATAACTCATTCATAAAAAGGATATGAATGAAAACTGTAAAAACATTTCCTAGAAAGGCATGAGTAACATCAATTTATCTGATATTAGATAAAAACTAATATTGAAATTCACTTTAAAAATGCTTCCTGATGAAAATATAAATTCAGGTTTGAAAAAGGATTTTTAATCCCTTAAAAATAATTTTCATAGAAAATTAATTAATAACATATAAATAATACATGAAATTATTCTGAAAAACATATTCATTAAAAACATTTAAGATATGCTTAAAAACATTTTAAAAACATTATTTATTGAAAACACTTGAATAAATATAATTAATTATTACATATTTTTGGAAATCCCTTTAATTGAAAGTACTTTTTTAATCATATATTTAAATCTTGAAAAAGTTTAGAACACCATTTTTCATGAAAACATATAAATGATGCCAAAAATATTTTGAAAACCATTTATCAAAATATACATTTAATATAAATAAATAACATATAATATAATTTAAAATACCTTTCATTCAAAATATCTTTTCAAACAATTTTCTTGTGGATTAAATATTTAAAATTAAAAAGGGTCCTTTAAATAAATGATGGCGGGTAAATCATTAAAAGTCATATTAGGTCAAAAAACATTCATTTTTCAAGGTAAAAATGATTGAAAAGTGAATTTTTCATCAAGTTAAAAGAATATTCCCTTGAAGATATATTTAAAAGAAAAAAATGGTATGAATTTGTTGTAGATATTATAGGTGAAAGATATAATATTCTTAGAGTCCCTTTTTAGAAAACATAGACTTCTGACTGAATGGAGGGTAATGTCTGGCTCTCCTAAAAACATTTTCGGAACTACATTAAGGAAAAAAGAGTAGAAAATGGTAACCATGAATGAGTATATCAATAACTAATAAATGATAATTAAACTTTTGAATATTCATATAACATATATTATAATAATTCTTCAACGGAATGATAAACCTCAACACTTTCAAAAACTAATGAGACTGTCTCCATAAACTCCTATAACATGGTATCATGGGATCATGATCTCTATGTAAGGAAATAAAATTACATAAAGAACTTAATATCATAAAAATATTTAGATTTATTATATCTCATGTAAAATGGAAGTATATTCTCTTTAAAAAAATAGTTTTTGTTCTTAACAAAACATGAGTCTAAAAAAATAAAAATTGAGAGAAAGCATTTTTAAAATTTTGTAACTTTTGAAACATAAACCTTATGAAAGAAGAATTGTCAATGGGAAATGTGAATACACTTAAATTTAATTTAAATATACATAAAATAAAATCATTTTTAATATATACAACAGACAAAATTATAGAGTGTGGAATATAGCTTGTATCTTATTGAAATTAAAATTGAGATGAAATCCACTTACATTATGTATTGACTCTCAATGTACTCATAAAGATTACAGTATAATATATATAAGTTTATTATAATTAGTTTAAAGATAAATATTATAATAAATATTATGATATATTATTTTTTTATGTACTTATGTTACCCACTTCATAATGATCCTACGTTAAGGATTCACTATGAGTAAAGTGTACTATTTTTCTTTACATGTGCCTTAATTTGATACATCATTGGAACTTATACTTATATTATAATTCCAAAATATATAAAATGATATAATTATCACTCATATTTAGAATATATACATATTAATAATCTATAGCATAACGAATTATGTAATGGAATACACCGTCAATAAAGACAGTAAGTCATACATATGCATGAACGATTTTTTTAATGTCGTATTTGAAGAAAGTATTTAAACAAAACATGTATATATATATATACAAATATATATACATATATATATATATATATATCATTATTTAATTTTAATTAATATATCATATAAATCATATAATTTAATTGAACCCATACTTAATACATTCTATGTGGTGTGTGAATGAATCAAAATGATTTGAGGATGTGGTAGTCCACATTTAATAAAATGAGATTATTGTATTAACACAAAATAGAATGTAAAAATAAGTGTGTTTTAAAAAGGACACAGAGGCTTAAATATGTTTTAAAATATAATATATGACATATATAAATAGTGTATCTTATATAATTTCCACCATGTGTGTTGGTAAAGGGGAAATGAACAATCATCGTTTTTTGAGGCACTTGTTCACCTTACATAGAAAAAATATGATTAACATACATTATATGTAGGTGTGTGTATTTTCAGGTAGTAACCATGGTATAAAAACATCCTATAATATGTAGGATACAATTATTTTTCATAGATTTATGGAATAAAGAGAGTTTGAGGGGTGAAAAGTAAAATAAATGAATGAATATTGAGAGAATATGTTACCTTTAAATCTGGTAAATCATTTTGGTTTGTTCTAAAAGGATTACATGAGAAGCATTTAACCAAAAGGATGATTTTAGTTCAAATGTATGATTTTTTTAAGGATACATGTTCAGATCTTGGATGAACTTTTATGGTTTGAGAGGTGGGAGGAATGGGTATATGTGGTGTCCTTTATAAGTATGGATAAGGACTCACATAGTGTTTTTAGAAACTAATTAGGTGTCCACATGTTCTTTCCCGAAAAATGTCTCACCAAAACAAAAAAAAAATAAAAAATTTAAGGTTTAAGGACGAACTATGGACATCCAATGTGATACTGACTTGTTTTTAGGTAATTTGCGCCCATGATTTTAATGATGAGTCCCTAATTAAGCTTAACATGGACATGACAACTATGATTGATATTAATAACTTTTATTAATAAATTTTTTAACAAATTAAAATTAACTTATTAGAATATAAATATTATATAGAATAAATTTTTTTATATCAAAATTTTGAGATTCTAATCATAGAAGTGGCAAAATTATGATAAATTTGAATCCAATAGGTGAGAGGAAATAACAAGGTTTTAATTTTGGTAAAAAGATCAAATGTTTGTTGTGATTTTATATTCAATTTCAATGTGAAATATCTTATAATGAATTAAACTATATTAATAAATTTAATAATTATATAATTTGACCTTAAATCAAATTTTCAATAACATTTATCATTAATAATTCATCAGAGAAAAATAGTTTTTAACAAAAAAGCTACATTTTAAACCATTCATCAAAAAGTGATATTTCTCAGAATGATCTAAAAATTTAATCAAAGGAAAATTTCTATTTTATGAATTAAAAAATGAATTTTATTTTATCAAGATAAATTTATAAATATGTATAAAATTAGATTCATTTTAAGAACAATTTCATTCAAGGTAACGTTATTTTTTGACATAAAAGGACTTTACCAAAAATCATATATTTCATTATCAATATGAGTTAATTATATATAAAATTATAACCAATAATAGTAATGTAGTTAATACTTTTACATTAAAAATTATTTATTGTTAGGTTTTAATAATTTCATTTAATTAAATATATTTGTATAAAAATGATTCACTGAAAATCAATATTGTGTAAATCGTACTCCAAGTTATTGTTTCTTTTAGTGAAAACCAAATTGATGTTTTCCAATTTGATATTACATGTGAAATGAATGTCTAAAATACAATTTTAATATATATATATATATATAAAGAACCATATCTAGTTTTATCTTAAATGAATAATATTTAAAAGATAAATTAATTCAAAACAATTATTCTCAAAATACCATGGTGTTACAAAAAAACTACCATAAACATTTCGTATTTATAATTTACAAAGATATAATTGAACAACCAACCTTCTTTGGAAAGACATGCCACCCTCAGATGGCCAGGACATACCACATAATGTTACACCATCATTCATAAATTTAGTAGGATCTTAGAAGTTAATGACTATTTCATTTCATATATGAGTATGATATTTCCCTAAAAATTATATTTTTTTCATCTAAAAAAGTACTCATGTAAGCCCCCATTATATCAAAACTCATCATTAAAAATAAAATAATCAATAAAAACTCCAAAAATAATTCTTAAAATAATATATTAATAATTTACTACTCATCAAATCAGTAACCACATTCTCATTCTAAGGTGATAACTAAATGTAAAAAAAATAAGTCTAATGATGCTCTTCCTACATAGAATCCAAAATTTTAGGGTTTATTCAATTATAATATACTTCAGGATTATATGAATTTAATATATAGTGCATAAATAATATACTGGATAATTAGAACATGTTTTGGGAATATGCATCACTATATATAACAGCCTATCATGAATATTATAAATATCCTCATGATGTAAAAATTAGTCAGAGTCATAGGCCAAGACAGTTATTTCATATATCATATCTAATCATAATTGAACACATTGGGAATTGAATAAAGACATATATCTAGAACCTAGTTCTGGATTTATTAGACCAATAGCTAGATTCAATTTCACCTCCTTTTTAGATAATTATATTTAAAATATTTCATTCCAATAATTCACGAATCACCTATATGATTGACCATCCATCAGTGATGCATTTTCACTACCCTCCTTCTCGAAGATGAGGGAGGTGATGAAAATGATCCATTCCATACCTTACTCAAGGTGATGAGAAGATAACGTACCCTAATTCCCATAGTTTTTAGGCCTTATAATGGTGACTAGAACCAAGGGTAGAGAATCAAACATAATTTTAAGTTATTACCGTTTTTATAGAACATGATCGAGAGATCATATGAAAAATACCAGCAACACACAAGAATAATGGTAATTGCAATGCCAAGAATCCATTCCCAAATTCATGATCAAAAGTAATCCCCATACAAAAATAAAAAAACACTCCAAAAATGTACAAAAATAAAATAAACTAAGATGAAACATCTATTATCCCAAAGCCTAAGATAGTAAATTCATACACGGTCCTCAAATTCCACCTAGAAACATGAAAATAGTTTTATATATGTTGGGTGAGCATAAAACTATACTCACTTGGGATACTAAATATACTCATACATAAGTGAGGGAGCAGGCTAATTCCCCTGTGAGAAAATAGAGGAACCGCAAGCACCTACGTTGGAATACTAACCAGCCCAACATCACCAAGGAACACTCACAAAATTAACACATGTCAACTAAATTAATAATATAAGAACATAAACATTTGGGAACTTTGCACCACATTCCAACTAGTAAACTACTCTTTCCTAACAATCTGTCATCATGATGCTTCCACTCTTCCCACATGAATTACCAATACCACAACCTTCCCACACAAAAATGTGCCTCAAACAGCATAAAACTATTCATGTATACACCTAGGGCACAACAACTAAACACCCCACTAGAAGACACATAGGCCTCTCCCTGAAGAAACATGGGAAAACAATCATTTCCATGAAACACCTAGGCCACTCATCCACTACAAAAAATTTACCAATGAATAATGGACTGTTGTAAGCCTCAAGCCATTATAGCTTGCATGGATATACTTGAGCGAAAACATCCAGAAGACGGTTAGTGGAATAGAGTCATTAACTGACCATCCATCAACTCGCCGGGATGTTTGGGAAAACACCCTCACCCATGAAATAGATGTGTTCGAAAAATGTTGATCAACAAGGGTGTGGTGTGTATATAAATCACACGAAAATAATATATATATATATATATATATATATATATATATATATAATAAAACACATACCACCAACCTATGAGTTTTACAAGAATAGAAAATGGGCCCGCACTACAACCACTTTTGTTGCTACCCCTATATGTCCAACCACATATCAACCACTTCCAAGAATAAACCCAACCCCATTATTTGTTCAAATTATTTTTATTTATTTTTGATTATTCACAATAAATTATTCCAATACTACTGGGAAACTAAAAACCACATTAATACCTAGAAACGAACAAATCCTAATTGTACTACCATTGTAAAATAGTACAAAACTAGACATGTATTCCCACTACACATCCCTTCTCAACTAATGCCATCCATCATTATTCAAATTTCTAAAACTCATGCCTTATCTCAAACCTGTCTCTATAGCCTAACCACCCAAAAAAATTCCCCAATGCATCCCCACTAAATAATGAGTCCACAACCACACTACAACCCCATTGCTCGACGTCGCTTCACATCCAAAACACCTCATGATGATTTTTAGTTACCAAAAAATTTGTCCAATCTATAAAATATCAATCTCTTAGATTGAGACAACAACACACCCCCTCTGTACCACCCTACATACCAAAAAACAAAACACATAATGATAACCAACAAACAAAGCATATTTAACTTTATCTGACATCGGTTGGTTATTTTCCACTTTAATATAACAGGGGTGATCAAAGAACAATTTAGATTATAGGGAATACATTTATTTAACTAAGTGTATGTGATTAATCATATTTCATGTTATTACTATACATCACAACATCACAATGAAATATAACACGAATAGTGCACAATAAAAGACAACCAAAGGCCCTAATTTTTAAAAGGCATACAGTCACATTGGCCAAAAAAGAATTAAGAATGAAAAAATAAAATAGGTTACCAACATCAAAACACACCATTCCCATGATTTAATTTAAAAATTCAATATTTTAATCATAATAAATTGGTGTTTAAATTATCATTTCAAAAATTGTAGCTAGTGGTTCATTATAAAGAACCATTAATATAACCACCTCACATAATGCATAATTAAGGAGAAGAAAAATAAATTCCAGAATTGGATGATCAAAGATCAAAGTTCTTCCACTCATCAAGAATATGGTATGGCGTAACTTGAAATAAGAGTTCTACAAAGGCTGAGAAAGAAGGGATCAAGAATTATCACATGACTCATCTTAGGGGAGAAGTCTCACTGCTCACAAGGAGAAATAAAATGGCTGAAAGAAGATATGATATTGGATTAAGAAGTGGTCAGAACCTAAAATCAGGGAGATCATTTCAATGTACATGAAATCCAGATCATGGTTTGACCACGTAGCATGACAGTTTCAAATGTTGTAATTAATTGAGATTTAACAATTCCCCTCTAAAATGGTGGAGATAGAACATCAGACAGTTCTGAGTTTATAGATTTACTTGAAATGCAGCAAAACATATAACATGGGAGAAACTAATAAAACTCGAAAAAATGGGTGAGGCGGTGTGACACCATTTGGTGAGACATTTTAATGGAGCCATCATAATGGTGCCACCATAAATGTTTCATCTGTGATAGTACAATCGTAACCGTGCCTCCATTTCAATGAAACCATTTTGTGGAACTGTGTTTTTTGAAAACTATCATAGCAAGAAACTGTGACCCCCCACCAATGAACACTATGACCGCTATATTTCAAAAAATTAAAGGCTTAATAATTCAAGTTATTACATAAGATACCTGTCAAACTATTCTTTTCCCTATGAATTCCAACCAAGACCCTTCTAGAGAGAGCCTGAACAACCACCTATTAAGATACCACTTAGGGATAAACTACCTGCTATTGAAAACTGGGTGAGAAACCTTAACATCTAGGAAAAAAAATCTGACATATATCTCCAGAACAACTGGGGAGACAGAAAGACCCCACTACCCCAAGTAATCACACAATCACTATGGGTCACACTGTCAAGACATAAGGATCAAGGAGATCATTACGCACTGTCAATATACTATCTTATTTGGGCTTCACTGACTCACATGAACATGTTTAATCACATGATCAATAATTCTTCCTGATTTTGGATCGGGTTCTACCTTACAACATGTTAGTAATTTCACTCACATTCATAGAACAAGGGAAACAACTCATTTCATGGAAAACATGGCCAATAAGTCATCATAAGAAAGTCACACAAGAAAAACATAAGACAAAAACTTAGAATAGTCTGGGTACTTGAAAACATATTTACTTCTCACATCCATGCATACTCTTTGAGGACACCATGCCTATAGATCACATGAACTAAGGAAATGCTCCATCCACAATGTAACTTCTCCTCACGATCGTCGATTCTTACTGGCCACTCATCAAACGTCAAATCGTCCTCAAGATCAAACTCTCCCCATTCAATAACATGGGAGTTGTCATGTATATACCATCAGAGATAAGAGTCATGGAAGACATCATGGATATTCCAAAAGCAGAGTGGAAAATACATCTGATATTCCAACTGGCTGACTCATCCCACCCCATAGAAGTGTCTGATGATCATAGTAGAATTTTTTCTCCATCCCAAACCTCTGCTTCCATGATGAGGGAAAATATTTAAGAATAAGTTTTCCCCAAACTCAATCTTCAAAGTAATCCTTCTATGTTCATCATATAAATTTTTCATATCATGGGCCACCTTTATCCCCTCAAATGAAATCTAAAAATTTTCATTCATACCATACACTATTTCTTGGAGATGAACACCCGCTTCCCAAACCTCTAACCATCACACGGGGGAATGAATCAACCATCTATACAAGGATTCGAACAGTTCCATCCCAAAAGTAAAGTGGAATCTATTATTATAGCAAAACACCTTCAATAGATAGTGTTGCACCCATGATATTCCAATGTCCAGAAAACATGATCACATTATATCCTCCACCGTTTGGATGGTAATATTTGTATGTCCATCTATCTGAAGGTGGAAAGTAGTGCTAGGGTGTAACAGGTTTCCAAAGGCTCACTTCAATCCCTTCGAGACCTTTGAATTAATGAATTTATCCCAATCTAAAATGATGGATCCTATAACTACATTTAGTAAAACCACTTCATCCACGTAACTCTGTGTTAAGGAATCCATTGTGCTCAAATTCTAAACTACTAATAATTGAGATGATTTTTTCAATCGTTCCAAAAATACCTAGATGGAATCACATCCTACCGTAGACCTGGGTAGTCCAATGATGAAATCTATTGATACATCATCTCACTTCCACTCGTTAACTTATATGGGTTGCATCAGTACTCGAGGAACACGGTGCTCATTTGTCAGCTACTGACACATGGGGAACATTTCCACCAACTCCACCACTACCCGCTTCACATATGTCCACCAAACATGACCTCTCCAGCCCTGATACATCTTTTATACTCCTAGATGTACCACCATGGGTGAACTATGGAACTCATCGAGAACTCCATCATGCATCACCTCCAAGAAAAACTTTTTCCCCCTAAACAACATATGATTCTGACTATCATATGACCATCCCTCCAGAGCATCACCTTGGATAATGGAATCAAGAATCACTTCATCACTCGAGTATCCACACTGAGACTTCTCCACCTATCATATCAAGGAATACTACACTATCATATAAAAGATACAACCTCTAGCATCCTCAACTCTCATGCCTAGATGTAAATCTCCAAACTCATCCATTTCTTTCCAAGCATCTGCAAACTACCAATCCACATACTTTAGTGAAATTGTTATCAATTAATCAACCACCACGTCCCCCATTCATGAGTTTTAGTAGATATCAATGTCATATTTAAGAATAAACTCCACCCATCTTCGATGCCACATGTTCGAGGATCACTGAGAGAAGATATACCTCAAGATATTGTGCTCTGTGATGACCACAAATCCTTCCATGATAAGGTAATTCCACCACAACATTACAGATATCATGACCACAAGAATATCTAGATAGTGGGTGGAATAGCTACGTTCATGAGGGCATTACTTCCTATACACATAAAAGATCACTCCCCAGTACTGAATCAGCACCGACCCCAAGTCCATATCAGAAGAATCACTGAACACCTATAATATTACCCCTTCATTTGATAACTTTAACTCTAGGGAACTAAACATTTTCTTTTTAAGATAATTGAAATATACATGGAGTTTATCACTCCATATAAAATCTTAGTGCTTTTTGGTCAAAAACATCAAAGGAGCTTCAACTTCAGAGAAGTCGGGTACGATCCTTTGTTAGTAACCTACTAATCCTAGGAAACTAAAAACCTATACCAAATTCTTGGGTGATCCCCAAGAAACAACACTCTTTGACCTTTAATGGGTCAACATGTATTCCCTTATAGGGCACCATGTGTCCATGGAAGTGAACCTGTCGTGTCCAAAACAATTACTTGGGCCACATCACATAGAGTTGTGGGTTTCAGAAGACCACCAAAACTATCCTTAGATGCTCAGCATGATCCTCCTATGATCTTGAGTAGATAACAATTTCGTTGATGAACATGACAAAAAACGAGTCTATATACTCACATAAAATAGATTTCATGACTCCCATTAACACAAATGGTGCATTCATAATGCAGAATGACGTGACCACGAACTCAATGTACCCATACCTTCTCTTAAATGTAGTCATTGGGATGTCACTATACTTCATATTTATCTAGTGATATCTAGACAGAAGGTCGATCTTATAGAACCAACATACTCCATTAAACTATTCAAAAAGTGTATTAATCCTCAGGTTGGGGTAACCATTCTTCACCACCACCTATCTCCGTCTTTGATATTCTATGCGCTGCCTGAGACCACTATCTGTCTTCTTTGAGAATAATGGATTATCACCCCATGGTGACACACTTGGATAGATAAAACCCTTCTTCATTAGTTCATCAACTTGAATCTTCACCTCTCAGTACCCCAAAGGAACCATCTAATTGGGGACCATCAAAATCAGAGAGAACCCAGGTTGTAAGTCTATCATGAACTCAAAATCACGTCGAGGGGGTAGAGTCACAACATCTTTGGGGTAGATATGAAAAACACACTGAAAATCCATGGAACTTGAACCATCTTTTATTATAATAATTCCATTGTCAACTCGACTAACAAATAAATAAGGGCCTATATATGCAAGATGCCCTCTTGGAAACCCTGCTTTCCAATGAAAGCTACTTGCTAGTGACCCATATATAAGAACACAAACCTTATATATAAGTATTCATTAACATAATGCATAGAAAATTTACATTCGATGCCTAGGAAGACATTGTATGGATGAATTTGTAGTAGAAGAAGATCCCCGCTTTATTGAGGTAGCCCAAACATCAGTATACCATGCTAAAAAACATCCAAAATGATTGTTTAACTTTCAAATTGTGTACTCAACACAATGATCATAGAATGTCTCTTTACATATAGTCATACATCATTGGCTAGACTGGGGAAAATAATGGATTGAGAACCTCTTGATGAAAAAAAATCATATGAATGAGTACTAAATAAGATGATTGTACCTCAATCCACTTTTGGCCCAACTAGAACTACTACCATTGTGGCGTGAAACTACCCACGACCAACCCCTCTGCCCCTCATGTGTCGAAAGCCTCCATTACCGTACCTTGGTAAAATTAACTAAAAATCTTCCTGAGTGCAAACTCCTCTGGAACCATCCACCCTCGGTGGAGTGTCAGCTCACTTCCCATGCAGCTAGAAAAGACTATTAGACAACTGCTTCTTCTGAGGTGGGTGATGAACATACCCACCCCCACTATACTGCACTCGAACATGTCACTGATTCTGATGATCCCATGGATACCACATACAAATCATCTCAGTCATAGGCACATGTGGTAAGGGTGAGGACTTAGAGATTGAAACTGGAACTGTCTTTTCCTACTCCCTACTGGCTGAAACATAGAAGGCATGGATGTCAGAGACCACCTTTTGATGGGCTTCCCATATGAAGATCTCAGTTGGATCCCCTCTCGTGGAACACCTCCAATTGTGTTAAAAATATCCACTACTTTGGCCTTGATATGAATCTCTTAATATGTTCATAAAGTGAAGGGAGTAACTGCAATCTAAAGAAAATGTTAGAGTGCCTCATCTAAGAGGGTTTCTTGGGACTCCTCATCCAGGAAGAGTTGTGATGCAAGATGAACGATATACGTGAACATGATCACCAGTTCCCACACCATCATACCCCAATGATGGAGGGAGAGAACATTCTTCTTATTCATAGCCTTCATCATGGAAGAAAGTTATTCCTCTAGGAACTCCCTCCCAATGTCATCCCATGAAACCTTAGTTTCCTTCCTCTCCCCAAGGTAAATCACTAACCACTGACGCCCTTCTCCTCTCATTTGGTTCACCACCATAAGAACCCAGTACTCTTTTGAAGCCTAGATCAAGGTGAAAGCGATCAGTACCTCCTCGATCCATCTCTCAGTCTCCATGTCCAATATGATGCCCTCATACTTTCCTACAGAATATCGATTGAAGGCAAAAATATTCTTTTTCCACTAATCATCTTCCTCCTATCAATTGTATTTATGCTGCTTAACCAGATCAACCTGTTTGGACATGATTTCTTTTACAACTCATGGATGATTTTTGGGTGTAATGGCTGAAAATGAAAACAACAAACACATAAGGCCGAGTTGTGTGGAAATTTATTTTAAAATTTTATTTGGACTCAGTATTTATTTTAAATACCCAAAACAACTGATACACACAAGAACACAAGTCCTTATGTTACATGTACCTTTCCAAGGGTATCTACTATGCAATCAGTATTGCGTCACCAGGTCATTCAGTAAGTCTAGTGTCCATGCATCAGATCATGGGGGACCCTTCAATTTTGTTTCCAAGATGATCTTCCCAGGCCCATTTCATGCACCATGATTCCCTAACATTGTTTCCCAACCACCCCATTCAATCCTCACTATGACTAACCATGAAATTCATTATATCATTCAACCTACCATTGAACCCATTCTTTCATGACCCACCTTCTTTAATAATAGGGAAGGGAGGACAATGTTACCTACCGTTCCGTCCTCATGAAGAAATAGAGATATTGCCCCCCCCCCCGAGTTTCATATTTATTAGGACCCATAGTAGAGAATATGACCAAGGATATAGAATCTAGAATAATTATAATTCATTAACATTTTTATAGAACAAGATTGTAAGATAATATGATAAATCCTAACAACATCAAATAATAAAGGTAAAAGTAAATGCAAGAATCCATTCCCACATGCATGTTCAAAAGTAAATGTGATATAATGTATGAAAAAACTCATAAATAATGTACCAAAACAATAGAAACTAAGGAGAAACATAAATTATCCAATAATCAAAGATTATAATGTCCTATAAGGTTCTCAATGTCCTCCTGGAAATATGAACACAATTTTACATACGTACGGTGAGCATACAAGTATACTCTGTATGGAAACTAAAGATTATTGTGAACAAGTGGGGGAACATACTAATTCCCCTATGTGAAAACAACATAACATTAAGAACCTACCAGTGAATAATAACTGGACCAACCTCACCATTTCACACTCAATGAAGAAACGCATGTCATGTAAAGTAATAATATTATCCCGTAAACATTTGGGTACCTCGCACCACATTCCCATGGGCTAAATGGTCATTCCTAACGATCTAACGTCTTGACACTCCCACCCATCCCACACAAGATCCCAATACCATAACCTACTGACACACTACTAGGACTCAAACCACACACAACCACACCCATATAAATATGGTCCATAATAACCACACACCATTCATGAAGACAATTCGGCCCCATCCCAAAGATACTTGGGAAAAAACCCATCCCGTAAACAACTTGGCCTCTTATTGAAAAAACCATTATCGAAAGAATACTATAATATGGTAAGACCCAATCCATTATATTCTCCATTGATATTCCCAAGTAAAAATATCTGGAAAAGGTTGCAAGGATGAAATTCAATAACCAGTCATTCGTCCTCCCACTAGGATGTTGGAAAAGACACCCTCCCCATGAATTGGGGTTTTTCAGTACATGGTGCCCAACATGGGTTGGGTGCATATAAAACTCACATGGATATAAAATATATATATATGTAACCAAAAACTCATCCCCAACCTATGGGTTTCACACCAACAAACAACAAGCCCACACAAGCACCACTTTTGCTGCAACCCTTATATGCACAACCATATAACATCTACTACCATGAATAAACCCAACACCATTTTTTCAAATGACTTATATTTATTTAAGAGGATTAAATGTAAATTATTCTAACACTATCAGGAAACTAACAACTACTACCATACCAAATAGCGAACAAATCCAACTGCAGTTCCTATAAAAAATATCTCAAAATTAGACTTGTTGTCCCAATGAACATCCCTACTCAACTACTGACAACTATCATTATTCAATGTAATACAACCCATTCCTTCTATCACAACTCATCCCTACATTTCCACTTACCAAAAAATTACCCAATGTAGTACAACATCATAATAAGTCCATAACTACACTGCAGTCCCATTTCCTGATGTCACTTCGGGACCACAACACAACATGAGGCAGTTTAGCTCCCCCCCCCATACCACCCTACATACCAAGCCCACATAACCTATACCCAAATAAACAACCCATAACCACATCCATCAAACCAAGAATATTAAATTTTAACTAATAGTGGTTCTTTAATTTACACTTTAATATACAAGTGTGATCATTTATCATGTTCAATCTTAAGTCATCTCTTTATTTAACCGAGTGTACATGATTAATTAGATTTAATGTTAAATCATTACATAAAAAATCACAAAAAATAGAAAAACACCAATGAAAATTCAAATAACACCAACAACCTTCATTTTCAGAAGGCATATACTCACAAAAGCAACAATAGAATCAAAGATAACATACTAAAAGTGGTGAACATCATCAAACGACACCCTACGCTTTATTTTATTTAAACTTGTTATCTTTGGATATTTTATATTACTTGTTTATGTACTCATTTAAAAAATATTTTCCAAAGGTTCCTTAAAAGAAACCATTAATATACCAACCCCATATGATGAAAAATTTAATAGAACCAAACGAATTCCCGTACTTGTATTGTTACAGATTGAAGTTCCTCCTTGCATCATAAATATGGGATGGTGTGACATGTTCGAAGTACATAACAGAGGATGAGTGGGATGGTATCCTGCAAGGATTCATGACTTGTCTTAGGAGGAAGTCTCTTGGCACACAATGAGAAATGAATATAAAGAAGGAAGAGAGGATCTTAACATAATAAGTGGCCAGATCCTGAAATCAGGGATTCCATTTCGTAGTACTTAAATTCCTGATTGTGGTTTGACCATGCATCTTAGTGGTTTGATAAGATTGAATTATATGATATTTAATAATTCCCCTCACAAATGGTGGAGATATATTAGACTATTGATGTGAGTTGATATATTTACATTAAATGGAGAAAATTATGTAACATGGGTGAAACTGGTAAGACACAGAAAACCACGAAAGAGGGTGTGACACTATTTCTTGAGACACCGTAACAGTGCCACCATAAATAGTGAAACCTTGATAATGCCACCATAATAGTGCCATTATAAACGTTTCAGTGTAAATGGTGAGACCACGATAGTGTGACCATGATGCTTCCACCTCAAACTATTCCACCGCAATGGTGCCACCATTTTGGTGAAACCATTTGGTTGAATGGAATTTTTGGAAAACTGTGGGATAAAACCGTTATGACACCCTCCGACAAACACTACGACCACTAGATTTTAAAAAATTTAAGTTTGATGAAGTATGATCCATTAAATGAATGATTGGAAGATTCCTAAAATCTCTTTTATGACCATCCTAAACCCATGATTCTCAAAATTTCAAACACATTTCTTGATTTTACAATGACTTTAGCTACTAAAATGTTTGAATAATTCCTAATATTCGCCAAACAAATATAACATGTCCCCAATGTATTAGATAATTAATCTAAAATGTACATTTGATCAAATATCGATAAAGTGGATGCTCCATCAGAATTTTGGGTTTTATATCTAGATGATCATAGTGTTTGTACTCTGGAATTAACTATACCAAAATATCATCCAAAATATTAAAAAAAATGCGTCCATAAATTTTTTAAAATTAGATTCATTGAATACTTAATTTTTATAGGAGTTTAGATGACACAAAATGACAAATCCAAATAGTCACATTTCATGTACCTACTCTAGCAGACAATCATAAGAATATCATCCTATAAATCCCTTATGTAAAGGTACATTTAATGTTGATTTGACCATTAAAACCATATTCATCCCTACATTTGATGAAATAGATCACCAATACTTATAAAAAGACACTTATTATTTGTAGTCACATGATAATGATTACATTTATCAATTCCAAGCTATAATCTTCATAATTATTTATTCTCAAAAATAATTTTTAAATACCATGGTTATAATCAATGCTGAGTAAAAACATTGTCCACATTAATATTGAGATGAAAAATAATATTCATCTAGTCATTTGGTATCATGCAATAAGACAAAATTTATTTTGTATTTGTCCAAAGAAGAAATATGGTAGAAAAATTCATTTTCCATTTTGGTAGATAATCTACAAAAATTAGTATAAAAATCATAAGATCAATTAACTGTTATTATATAAATATATCTATTAGAATTCAAGACAAATTAGTATAAAATAAAATCTCATGAAAAATATATGATTATTCTGATGTGAGAAAAAATTCCCATCACATCAAAATATTGGATCCCTCTCACCCTGAATGATGTGATTATCCTAATCAGATAAAAAAACTAAACTTGGAAGAGAAGAAATATATAATGGATTTATAAATACACATATATTAAATTGAATTTTTAGGTATAGTATATGAAGATAATGAAAATGAAAATTCAACACAACCATATCAACATTGATTATGACATGGAACCTAAATCAATTAAACCCATCCCGATTTCTTCATCCCATGGGAGCTGATGGATCACTCTTGAAAATGATAACATCCATTTTATACGCTACACATCAACAATAATAGTTAATATAAATTGATAATATGAACATATTTCATATAAATCCAAAACTACAAAATGAAAAAATGATCATTATACCTCTCAAAGCATATAAAGTATTTTTACATTCCTCTAGTGAAAAATCTCATAAACTAATATGTTTGACCTAAACTCAACCCACAGATTTTATAGATGCATGGGATCCCCATTTTCAAGGTAATGACTTATAATAATAATTTTTATGTTAAAATGATCATGATATCATTTTTGTAAATGTGTATGAAACTTTAATACCTTGGGATTATTAGATAGCCAATTCATCAAAGAGATTAACTTCTTCTATTTTTTCTTATATTGAGTCATTCTTCATACCAATGGTTTTGGGTTGTAATTTTAAAAATATAGTTTTTTTCTAGTTATTATATAGTTTAACACATTATATTAGATAATCATGTTATTAAAGAGTGTAAGGGCATTTCATGATATGTTATCTATTTTCACAATATTCAATAATTTTTAAAACCATTGAGATTACTCTCAAACCCATATCGGTGTTTCATGATTGGAATATGGACATAAATTAGTATAAAATTACATGTGGCCTTTCGAGAATCATACAATTCAGTATTTTTTTGTCTACGATATTTAAATATATGTTAAATTCATTCCATTATCCCCCCATAATATTCAGTTGACCTTTTATATCACAATGTGGTCATAAATCTCTCTTTTTTATTAGGTTCACTACATTGGGGATTTTGAAGAGGTTTTAGGAAATTGTGAAACCCTTTTCTATATTTTCCTTTCCTTTATACTTTATAAATTGACTAACTGTTTCAGGTGAATGAAAAAATGGTTGTGGTATATTTTTGGGTTATACACTTATTAAATAATGTTTATTTTATTTTCATACATATTTAGTTTCCATCTTTATACTTAGTTTAAAACATCCCATTAAGGTGATGAGTTCTATTGGATTTTGGCATAATTTAAACCATTTCAAATTATGTGATAGTATGAAATTCTTTCATAATTGAATTAAATGTTTTCATGTTCTTTATAAGCCCATATTTTTTAATTCATAAATAATGTATTATCGATGTCAGTTTTTAAAACTATTTTAACATGTTTTGATGTCAGCATAATGAGATTCATTAATAAATCCCACATATTAATGTTTAAAATTTATTTTCTATTATGGTAATATTAATTTAAATTACTATGATTATTTTTAAATAGGATTAACTATGTGTGTTGTGTTTTGATATGTTAATAGGTTATAAATAATGAATACAATGTATAAATGTGTATTTTTTAAAAATTTAGGTGTTAACATGAATGAAAAAACGAAATATTTAACATATAAAAATTGTAGATTTGAAATGACTACATAGTTTACACCATGTCAAATTAACTTAACAGATCCATTAAAATGCCTGTTATTAAAATGGGTTCCTTAATCCGTATTTTGGATTCCAATGATGAAGAACCATTGTTTATTGGTTTTTGTGAAATATTAGGAGAATGAAATAAAAAATAAATTTAATAGTTATTTTAAAACTAAAATCTTTTTTTTTCAAAGAGGATTTCTGTTTACAGTTTTATATAGTTTCGAAAAACACTTAAAATGTAAACCCATAAAATAGAAGTGTAATCATATACATAATAACCATTTCTTCACCAATTTATCCTTTTAAAATAAGATATTTTTTAATTTTAAGGATATATCATCCCAAATTTCTTATTATTGTCATCTTGTTACCTAATTATCATTTTACCCTATGAAAAAAATTTATTAATTTTTGATGTGTAAACAAATTGGCAAGGGACATAAATAAATATAACTTTTAGTCCAGTAAAGAATTTAGAAAATAATTAAAACTCATATTAGGAAAAAGTAAACAATTATATGAAACATCAAGATTCATAGTAATAAAACCCATTCAAAACCATTTAAAAGATAAAAACCGTTCAATTTTCTTAAAAAAATGAAAAATATGTAAGAGTCGTTTAATGGGGCTCACCATTCATTTAATATATATCAGGATCACCTGTACAAAATAATGGTTCCCAACCCTTCGTATAAGGTGTATTAGGATCACCCGGGAGCTATATCGAGGTTCAACACTTTGATTAAATTGAATAACCAACATGTTCAACTTCCATATCCATATTTCCCAATGCATTGGTGGCTATAACGTAACCTCCAATCATAGGTATATAGTAGAACCACTCATCATTAGTTTATCACATAACCAACCATTATTGGTTTATTACATAACCACAAATCATTGGTTTGACATTTAACCACCCATCATTGGTCTACCTATTAAGAATTCATAATTATATTATCTCATTACCACAAATCATTATATAAATTCCCAAGAACCATAAAATAAACATATATCTTGAATGGTTTCATCGTAAAAACACAATTTATAGAAAATTATAAATTTATTTTTAATGATATTAATTTGAAAATCCACTCATGTACAATGGAATATATATTTTTTGGAAATAACCATATAATCATTTTAGGTAAGATTCATAATAATAAATTGATATTAAATTTGGAAATTCAATACATTAATACTATATAATAATTATTTTTCTAAAAGGATATTTAAAAGTTAGTGGTTTAAAGATATCATATCATTGAAATGAGAATTAATAAAATCAACTGATTATATGTATTCAACATAAATACATAAAAACATTTATGTAAAACCTAATATATTCATAATCCATTTCAATCATATTCAAAGAATTACATAATCATGAAGTATAATATTAACCCAAATTATGGAAACTTGGTATAGAGTTCTCGCACACATTTTTTTATCAAATCTTTAAAAAAATGGTAAAAATTATCAAATAAAATAGTGAATTAGAAATGTATAATGATAATGATGATTATAAATTTCATAATGCAATATGAAAACACCACACACAAAATTTAAGCTATGAATAATGAATATATCTAAAAGATTTAAAAGTGAGATGAGAAACCAATTCGACATTTTTCCTTTTTAGTGGTGATTATGTTAGACTTTTATATAGTGTCTTAAATTATGATATTTGTAATGTCATGGATCCGAGTGCCACCCAACGGGTGCCCCGAACATTGTTGGTCACATTACCTCAAGCACATTTCCCCAAACGCCATAGGCTACCGACTAGCAGCGAGGGCCCAGGTCTGGCAGTGGGGAAAATATTCCCACATTTTTCAATGTGTAGTGAAGTAGAGAAAAATATAAACTTACAAAAGTGTGCAAGTAGTAAATAATACCAATACTGAAGTGGATGCAGTACTAATGTAAAGAAAATACCAATAGTGATATATAATGATGCAATATGTCCCTAAGTCTATGAAGGCAGCCAAAACAGGATACACTGTAGTCTGAAACAATAAAATACAAGGGGAATATATAGCAAAGAAAAATAAACAGTGCAGCAAGAACTTAGTAGCGTCGCAATCCTTAGATCAGTCACATAATCTCCTACTCCTCTACAATAATCAAGTACCTATATAGGGTATCTTTCCCTTATCAACACCTGAAGAAATATAATATGTTTGGGCACAAGACATGACCCAAACATGGAGTGAGAAATAAATCCCAATAAGCAATCACCAAAGGCTCGTTCCCATCTATAAGTGAAAATGTGCAATAGCAGTGTGAAATTTTGAAATAAAGTAAACTAGGAAGTACTCAAAAGTAAACATTCCTACCAGTTCCATTACCATATATTTATTATTTAAAAATTAAACATAATTGAATTATAAGTTCTCGAGACTCGGCCTTAATGGACAATCTCTTATAAAGTGCCCCATAAAAACCCAAAACAGACTATCTAACAAGAAAAATGTAATATAATACCAAGAATGTGCTTTAGCTTGGTATGTATATCATGAGAAATCACCAAAATGAATATTCAATGTAAACAGTTTCCTCAGACATGAAAATCCTTACCCTCAGGTAATCAGAATCGAAATCCATAGGTCAATGCCTACAGACATAATGAATATTGCCCGCAGGCATACATGGTGTCGCCCACAGGCACTGAAACTACTACCCACAAACATTAGAAAAGATTCTTGTAGGATAAACGAAATAATTTCCTTTGGAATAACAAGTAACCGGGCCGAGCCCAACACATAAGAAAGAAATTTATAAAAAAATCCTCACATTTCTATTCTAAGCATGCTAAATTCAGGGTATACACTCGGGTAACCTGGCCAACCAGCTAAAGAAGGGAATGCACCCACGGGTGGCCCTGAATCCATGAAATGATCCCAATCAATATTTTATGTTTATCTTTAGATAATATATAAAGTTATATATATATACATAGCCAAGAACTCATCCATACAACACCCCAAACATGGGTGCATATCACAATGGTACACCAAAAATCAATCAACAGTTGGAATTAAACATCATACCACCTACCTTGATATCCACTGATCAATATACATGAACAAAACCTATCGAAATGATCATGAATGACATAAATATGGAAAAAATATTTACCATTAAAATTTAAATAACTTCCCTTAGAGGAAAAATTTGCTGGAAAGACTCACAGAGAGGGAAGAACTCACCATCACAGTTCCAACCTGATCGACGGCGGAAGAAACCAATTACCGGCGTGCGATCAAGAATTCCTCCATTATCTGACCTCTCCTTCTACGTTCAAAATGTGTGCAGGCCTCCTCTGATGAATGAGGATGATACTACCCATTTTAAGTGAAAAAAAATTACACGGTTTTTACTTTTCATCATTTAACAATTTCTCTGGTGACTACTTTTCACCACCACATAGTTCACCTACCGATTGATTACAGGGCGTGTAAATACCCAGTACACTGCGTGTAGTATGTTTTTACACCTTTCATCGCTGACAAGCCTATACGCCATGTGTACTCATCCCACATGGCTAAATTACATGGTGTGTGGAAATGTACATGGCATGTACCCACAATATTTGGGATTTCCCCCTATTTTCCTTATTTTCCCAAAAACACTTAAGGAAAGAGGAAAAGAAGAAACCCATACCTCAAGAATAAGAACCATGTTCTTATAAACATCCCTGTTTGATGTAATTAGTCCCCGAATTTTCCTTCCAATGGTACTGAAGATATAGCTCAGAACAGCTCTGGCCATTGAGAACATACGTCGTCTCCTGCTCCTATTTTACGTCCTGCACTTGGCCATGCCACCATAGCACCCGTACAAGAAGAACTGATCAGCCTTAGAGAAACTTCGTGCTCCTATCAAAAATCCGAATTGGATGCTCCTCAAAGGATGCATCAGCCTGAAGCTCAACCTCCTCGGGCTGGAAAATGTGTGACGGGTCCTTGTTATAGTGGAATTGATATGATACATAGAAGACATCATGCATGGACCGATACCTCTATGTTAACTGCAAGCGATAGGCAACCGGCCCAACCATCTCCAGAATCTCAAACCACCCCACATACCTCGGTGAATGTTTAACCTGTCTCTTGATCCGCCCATGTCCCAACCTCGGTGAAACAGACAAGAAAACATGATCCTCGACCACGAACTCCATGGGTCATCTACGGTGATCAACATAAGATTTCTGACGAGAGAGTGTAGTATCCATATGCTTCTTAATCAATTATACATGCTCTGAAGTCTCATGTATGAGATGTGGTCCCTGTAAATTTGTCTCACCTACCTCCAACTAGCACCATGGTGATCAGCATGGTCTACCATTTAATGCCTCATAAGGTTCTATCTCAACAATTTCCTGAAAACTATTATTGTAGGAAAACTCTAATAGGGGTATGTGCTTTTCCCAAGATCCCCCAATGTATAGAACGCATGAAAAAAAAATATCCTCTAGAACTTGTATCATACGCTCTATCTGGCCATCGGTATGAAGGTGGTACGTTGTGCTCAGAAGCACCTGTGTACCCAGTTCCCTCTGAATAATCTGCCATAAACGAGATGTAAAGAGGGATTCCCTATTTGATACGATAGAACGAGGAACCCCATCAAGACGTACCACCTCTCGGATATAAAACATTCTAAGATCCTCAACACCGAAGGTCTGTTTGATGGGAACAAAGTGAGCTACCATTGTTAGTCTGTCCACAACAGCCAACAAGACGTCACCGCCTCACGGTGACCTCGACAACCCAGTCATGAAGTCCATCGCGACATCATCCCATTTCCACTCCGGAATGGGAAACTCTTTTAATAGTATGGCTTTCCTTTGATGCTCCGCCTTCATCTGCGGACAGGTAGAACACCTCGTAACAAAACCAGCTACTTCTCGTTTCATACTGGGCAACCAATACTGATGTCTCAAATCACAATACATTTTGTAAACTCTAGGATACACTACCCATGTTGAAGAATGATACTACCACATAAACTCATCATGTGTATCCCCTAGAACCCACACTCGACCATGGAAATGCAGTACTTCATCATCACCTATCATCTAACCGGGAGGAGGGTCCCCACTTGCCACCGACTCCTATAGAACTAGGCCTTTTGAATTTGATAGTTGTCTCATCCTCACTCTATCCAGAAGGGTTGAAGTCACAGCTAAGGAAGAATGATAGGCTCTCCCCTGAAGATCGTGCACCTCCAAATGCATCTAAGATAACAAGGCCATAAGATTCCACGGACCACTGGCCTCCTGCATTGCCTGAATCTGAGTCCTCATACTCAGTGCATCTGCAATTGTGTTACCCTTACCAGGTGTATAGGAAAGCTCAAAGTCGAAGGAATTAAAGTATTACACCCACCTTTTCTGTCTCAGATTCAAGTCATGTTGGGTAAAGATATATTTGAAATTTTTATGGTCAGTAAATACCAAAAAAATTTCTCATATTAGATAATGTCCCTAACAATGCAACACATTAACAACTGTGGCCAACTCGAGATCATGTGTCGGGTAATATCAATCAGGTGGATTCAATTGCTGAGACCCATGTGCAACCAATTGATCTCCCTATATCAACACTTCTCCCAGTCCAATACCTAATTCATCACAGTAAACTTTATATCTCTTCCCTTGATCTAGAACTATCATGATTGGTGCTGATATCAACCTTCCCTTCAACTCGTGAAAGGTTGTCTCGCAAGCTTCTGACCAAATGAACTTCACACCCTTATTAATCGAACCCATCAATGGATCTGTTAAGCAAGAGAATTCATGTATTAAGTGCCTGTAGTATCCAGTCAACCCCATGAAACTTCGTATCTCAAACATGTTATTAGGCTCCTCCAACAAACTACTGCTCTCACTTTCTCTAGGTCTACCGAAACTCCTACCTCTAAGATGATATGATCCAAGAAGTGAATCTAGACCATCCAAAAGTTGCACATTGACAGCTTAGCATATAGCTAATTCCTTCATGGTTTACTTAATACGATCTCAAGATGGGTTTCATGGTCGTGTCGAGTGTGAGTGTACTCCAAGATATCATCCACGAATAATACCACAAAAGAATCTACAATTGGGTGGAACACATGATTCATTAGAGCCATGAAAACTGCCGGCGTGTTCATGAGTCCGAACAGTATAACCAAGTATTCCTATAGACCATATCTACTCTGAAAAGCTGTAAGCAGTATGTCTGATGGCCTAATGCATAACCGATGACATCCAGACCTCCAATCAATCTTCGATAACCCTCGTGCTCCTTGAATTTGATCAAAAAAAATCAATCCTCGGTAAAGGTTATAGATTATTAATCATCAACTTGTTCAGCTTTCGATAATCCACACAAATTCAGAGGGTTCCATCCGCCTTCTTAACAAACAAGATTGATGAACCCCAAGGAGAAGTAATGGGTCGCCCAAAACCCTTTTCCTGAAACACCCCAACTACCTCTTCAGCGATAGAAACTCTGTTGTATCCATCCAATAAGAAAAAATGGACCCCCTTGCTGCTCCTGGCACATGATCAATAGAGAAATCCACTTTTCCCTCTGGAGTAAGACTTGAAAAGTCATTCGGGAAGGCGTCCATGAAACGATCAACAACTAGAGGTAAATTCTTCTGCCATGATCCTTGGACATTCAGATATATACTTGAATTATGGGCTATCACACCACCTTGCCCACGATGGTCGGGTATATCTCGGCTTGCATGGACATCCCATTTTCCCTTGTATAGAAAATCTCTACCATATGGTGATGTGAAACTCACCCTGTGACAGTTGAAATCTACAATGTATTGAAAGGGTACCAACCAATCTATCCTGAGAATGAAGTCATAGCTTTTCATCCCAAAGACATAGAGGTCCCATAGAAAGTGACACCCACCAACCTCTAGGGTGCACTCCTACACTAATGAACACTAGCCATTCTAGTATCCAACGGAGTGTCTAGCATAATAATATTAGAAGGATAAGGAACAGAAAGCCCATGGTTCCTTGCAACTGGCTCAGATATGAAGCTATGTGTAGCACCTGTATCAAAAAGTACTGATGATAAAACAGATACTACTAGAATAGTACCTCTAACAGTAGAAGGACAGTAATCTTTCTCTTGTTGGGTCTGTTGAACTGCATATTCCTGCCTAGTGCTATGGCCCTGCGACACATCTTAGCTACCCTGAGCTGACCCACCCTACTGTCTCTGAGATCCTGGTGTCTGGCTACCACGACCATGACCACCACCTCGGCCTGAACGTCCCGACGTATCCCAATTCCCAAAATAGTAAGAAACTGATGTCCCTACTCCCACACATGGAGTTTGCACAAAAACCCTATCACTAGCCACTAGTGGAAACGCCATGAAAAAGCATTGAAGATGACACGTCTTGCCGCAGGCTCGTCACTCCACTGGGTCACGTGGACACTGAGGTCTCTTGTGCCCCTCTCTACCGAACTGGTAGCACGTGACCTGGCCACCTGAAGAGATATTATGTCTATTACTACCACTATGAGAGAAATTCATGTCACTCTACCTCTTACCAGTATAAATAGTACCAAAAACTGGTGCCGACCCACCCTGGCCTGCACCACTAGCTTACCACAGGTTCTGATCAAAAATCAGTGCCTGGTTCAAAATAGCATGAACTATAGGCAACCTGAAAACATTCACCAGTGTTCAGATGTCGTATTGATGACCATATAAAAATGTCATTCCCTCAACATCTCATCTCCGACTAGAACAGGTGCAAAACGTTTTAGCTCTGTTATGCTGGCGGAAAAATCCATCACAAACATAATACCCTTATACAGATTCATGAACTCTTGAGCTCTATCCTCCCTCAGTGTCTCTGGAAAGAAACATTCATCGAAGACTGCATGTAAATCTTCCCACTCCATGTCTATGTGATGTTCTGTCTTGGTGGTAATATCCCAACATCTCTTGGTGGAACCATGCAGAATGTTTGTAGTGAGCTTGACCCTCCACCTTGGAGTCATCTTCAGATGCTCGAAAATAGTCTGCATAGAACATAGGAAAAACTATTTAGCATGTTGTCTATCATTCCCTATAATCATAGATGGATGTTGCTGCTGAAATATACGTGTCAACTCTGCCATAGAGGTGGTAGTCAGTGGTGATCCCTAGAAGGTCTGCATAATCTGTATGAAGCCTTCACAGAACTACGCCTCCACGCATGTGTACGGTATAACGGTTGGCACCGCATCTGGCTCTGCTGGAGGATCCATCGCTAGCACATGGCCTACCATCTATGGATTATAATGGTTACCTCTCTCCTGGAGAGAAACGTGAGGTCGTCTTGGTGGCATGACTCTACAAGGTCAATCACACGCCTTAGATCATGATTTTCAAGGACTGAAAACAAGGAGTGTACGAATAGAACACGGAAAAGAAAACATTCCAGTTTTACAAAACAATACAACAAGGTGTGTATATAAACTACACAGTGTATTCCTTAAAGTCTTTCACATGGTCAAGTACGTCTTCCAGAACATGCAATATAACACCCCAAAAACGATGTGTTATCCACAAACACAGCATGTACTTGAATTTTCATCCCCTTCCAGAGTCCTTATACATGGTATAGCCACACAGTTCTCTTTTTAATGAGGCTACACTACGTGTACAACATCTACATGGCGTGTACTGGATCTTCACCAATCTGTGTTGTCCGTTACACATTCAGGTAGACAGCTCAGTTTACACGGTGTGTTCTAGATACACATGTCGTGTACAGCTTAATTCCAACTGCCAATGTTAGTGACACGGTCGACTACTCAGTTGTCACCACACGGCATGTTCCACCCATACTCGATGTGTACACCACCCAATTTCCCCAACCACAAAGCCCAGTCTACATGGTCTTTCACCGGTCAAGACTACACGACGTGAACCACAGCCACATAGCATGTATAAAGAAGTATAATGCAGACCTGTGTTGTTAGTTACATGGCCAGATTCCCAGGTTACACTACACGACATGTTCTTCATTGACATGGAAAATATAAATGAATATTCTTCTATCTGTGTTGTTAGTTACAAGGGCGGACACAGGTTCAACATGCATGGTATGTACAATCTATACACAACGTATACCCTTTGAGTTGTCCCAACCACGTGTTTCTGCCTACACGGCCTGTTACATGATTAGGAACTACATGGAGTGTACATATTATACATGTCATGTACATAAAAAATATTAATTTCTACCCAGATAGAAGAGTACATGGTGTGTGTTCATAGAACCACATGCCGTGTTTTCTGGGTCTCCAGATAGTACACCTCAGAAAATACTATGGATCCCCTTTTTATTTAATTTCAAGTGTCAGTATGGCATCTTCTGATCCTCGGGGTCCCATGATCCCTGCAAATCAATGTTCAACACCCGACCATTCAATTTATAGTACAAAACACATCAAAAGGTTTGATCATTATCAGCTATATTTTGGTCCCATAGAGCCCATACTTATCAGGAACCAAATATTAGCATCTATAATACCAACCGTAACATGTACCAATACCCTATAAATATTAGGAATATATAACAAGGTACTTATCACAATAACATTCATTTTCTATCACATCATCTATCCCAAAAACATGTAATTTCTAATGCATCTATATGGAATGGAAACTATGCATGGAATGTGAATCTAACTTGTGCCTAATGATGCATGAGATGGTATACCCCCATCTCATCGGGTTGCAACTAAATAGAACCCATGTATAAAAATATAAATAGCACAAAACAAGTGCGTCTCCCAATGGTGAAAATCAAATCAATTGTAATGATCATAAACAGAAAATCCAAATTGAATTCAAGAAATCCAACTGTTACCTGTACATGGGGTAGCTACTCCTAGGAATAGTTATTTCTGAATCCAATAACAGTCTATCTCTTTCTGTTGCCGCAAAACAATAAAATAACTCAGATAATAGAAAAATGCTATGACACCACTTTGTAACATCCTGGCTCCGAGTTCCACTCAACGGGTGCCCCGATACCAGTTGGTCACATGACCTCAAGCGAATTTCCCCAAATTACAGAGGTTGTTGACTAGTAGCGAGGGCCTAGGTCTGATAGTGGGAAAACTATGCCCTCATTTCTCAAAGTGTAGCACAGTAGAGAAAACATAAACATACAAAAGTGCGGAAGTAGTAAACAATACCAATGTTGAAATGAACATAGTAATGAAGTACATAAAAGACCAACAATCATATATATTGATGAAATATGTCTCTACGTCTAAGAAAGACAAAAAATGATATACTGTAGTCTAAAACAATATAATACAATGGAAAAATACAGAAAATAAATATAAACAATGCATTAGGAACTCAGAATCATCGCAAGCCTAAGATCGGTCCCATGGTCTCCTACTACTATTCAATAATCAAGTACTTGTATAGGGAATCTTTCCATTATCAACATATACATCAATATAATCTGTTTGGGCCCAAGAAATGATCCAAACAGGGTGTGAGAAATAAATCCCAGTTGGTAACCACCAAAGGCTCGTGCCCAACTATTAGTGAAAATGTGCAACAGTAGTGTGCGATAATGAAATTCAGTAAACTAGGAAGTACTCAAAAGTAAACATTCTTACCAGTTCCATTACCATTTAATTATTATTTAAAAATTCAATATAATTGAATTATATGTTCCTAAGACTCAGCCTCAGCTGATAATATCCTATACAGTGATATAGAAAAACCCAGAACCTGCTATCAAACAAGTAAATAGTAAAACAATACCATGCCTATGCTTTATCTTGGAAGGTATAACATGAGAAATCACCACATAGAATATTGAAAGTAAAAAATGTCATCAGAAATGAAAATCCTTACCCTCAGGTAATCAGAATTGAAACCCATAGGTGAGAGCCCACATGCATAAAAAATATTGCCCGCAGGTGTACAAGGTGTCACCCACAGGCACTGAAACTACTGCACACAGGCATGAGAAAATTTGCTCGTAGGATAAACGAAACACTGCCCTCAGGATAAACAAGTAACCGGGAAGAGCACAAAACATAATAAATTAATTTACATAAAATTCACCTCAAGTAAATTCAAAGCATGCAAATTCACGGTATACCCTCGGGAAACCTAGAAAAACTTATAAGAAAGAGAACGCACCCACTGGTGGCCCTGAATCCTACCAATGATCCCAATATACATTTTATATTTATATTAAGATTATCTATGAACTTCTAGATATATAAATATCTGTGACCTCAGCTATACAATTCCCCAAACATGGGCACGTAGCACAATAGTACACAAAAAAACACTAAATAGTTGGAATTAAACATCAGACCACCTACCTTTATCACCACTGACCAATATACACGAATGTCGCCTCTCGAAATGATCAAGATTGGGGTAGATCTGGAATTAAATATTTCCTGTTCAAAAGTAAATAAATTTTTATAGAGGTATAAATAGAAGGAAAGGCTCACGGAGAGGGAAGAACTCACCGGTGTGGTTCCAACGTGATCAACGGCAGAAGAAACTGATTCCCGGCTTGCGATCGAGAGCTCCACCAAGCTCCAACCACTCCCCCCGAGCTCCAAACGTGTCAAATGCCTCCTCGGACAAATGAGTAGGCTACATCCCATGTTAAGAGAGAAAAAAAATTAAACAGAATGTAATCTCATGTACACAACATGTACATTTCATCATTTAACTATTCCTATGAGGTCTACTATTCACCTCCACATTGTTCACCTGCCGACTGATTACACAGTGTGTAAATACCCAGTACACGGTGTGCAGTATGTTTTTACACCCTTCATCACTGACAGTACTACACACCCTATGTACTCATCCCACACGACCAAAGTACAAGAATTGTTGAAAAGTACATGGCATGTACCCAAAAAAATTAGGGATTTTCCCCATTTTCCATGTTTTCTCAAAAACACGTAAGGAAAGAGGAAAAGAGAAATTTGTACCTCAAGTATGAGAACTGGGTTCTTACAATATTAATTAATTATATAACTAAAATAATATTTATAATACCATGTTTTATGATTTTATAACAACTTATGTCACCTTGATTAATAATATTTCACTATTTTCATTATATTAGGTGCTTTCATTTCTTGGTTTTGATTATCGGTTCATTTGTATATAGTTAAGATTGTTCATGAAAATCTAGATTACAACTCTAGAAGTGGAATGAAATATTATTAATGTAGATATTTTGGTATAAATTTTATCATTGATAATTTATCATTCTTATATGATGATGATTCATTTCATAAAATATAAATGATAGATTTTTAGCTTATTTTGGTAGTTTTTTCTGAACACTACAAGCCAATATAGTTTTCTAATAAAAATTACAAGTATATATTTGTTACATAACATGATATAGGTTATAATATACATATTAAAATATTATTTTATAATAATGACACTTTTATGACATGAAATTAATGTAGTAATGGAAGCCAAACAAAATCATTATTCATAGAGGTGATTAACCAACATATTTTGGACCACCGTTTCATTTCATTGAATAAGAATAAATGAGAACTAAAATAAATATTAGATAATCCATTAGAAAAAAATCGAGTATTTAAATTATTCAATAGATATAATTCCTTGATTAATAAATTATTTGAGGTGAAATTAGGATACAAAAATAAATTAAGTGAGGTGCATGTAGAAAATTACCTCATGAAAATCACAAACTTGAAGGATCCATTAATGAACATGAAAATTCTGTTTGGGTTAGACCCTAAGATCATGCATGTGGGTTGATTAAGTATGATAGTTTTTAGGAGATATTTTTGGAGATTAAATGATTTTAATGATAAAGGAGGTGGTGAGGGGTGGTCTTTATTCTTGAGGATGAGTTGTTTCTATTGGTTAATTATTGATTATTTTATATTTAATGAAAACTATATTTAGGTTATTAATGATTATATTTATTTTTTTGTGTTTTGGATAGGGTAAATAAATACCTAAAAAACCGATTAAATTTTATTAGTTTTAGATATTTTATGATTTTACCTTTTATCATTAACTGATTTCATTATTTTACATTTACTATGATATATCTTTTTTGTACCCTGGTAACTTTTTATACAGAAAAATAAAATTACCTTACAACCTTATTTGAAACATCTGAATAAAAAAATATTTTCTATTTTTAGCATATTAAATTCTGGTTATTAGAAAAATTGTATTTTTAATTACACCATCATATGAGACTAGAAAACTGGGTTTTAATGTTAAAATGATCAAAAGTTTTAAAAAAATTTATTTATAAATTTTATATGAATGTTGTTACAACATCCTATATTTTATTCATATATGTATTTTTTATCAACTATTATAAAAAAAAATTAATATATATTGAAACATTATAAATTTTTATCAAGAAATGTCGGTTTTAAAAAAAATGCACTATTTTACACTATTCATAAAAAAATAATACTTATCAGAAAAATAACAAAAATTCACTATAAGATTGTTTTTGTATTTATATTAAAAATGTATTTTTTAAAATAAAATATATAAAAGTATCAATATTGTGATTTAATATATGTGACCCATTAAAAGGGGACAAAATTACATTTTTTAAAAATATTTCATTTATGCTTAAAATTTGATTTATTCATATCTTTTGACTATGAAACATATTGTGGGAATTTAAAAACATTTTATAGGATAAAAATATAATTTTTATAATTACATAAAAGTGAATATTTTATTGTTTTAATACCAATTCCATTATGGGCATAAAATAGTATTTTTATCAAAATAGATACATTTTAATCAATTGATTTTAATTCTATTTCACATTAATTGGGGACAAAATAATTCATTTGATAAACATGTGTAATATATAAATTCAAAATTTATTTAATCTCATTCATTCACTCAATTCCAAAATTCTAGGTAATTAGTATGGTATAATAATATATTGTTATATGATTAAGCATAATGTGGTGTATCTTATATTCTATTGAACATAGTAATTCCTTAATAAAATATATGGATGTTACATTCTCCCCATTTTATAAATTACTTCCTCAATATTTTTACATGGGATAAAAATATAATGGTTTGATTTTCCAAGATATTTATTTTGAAATTACACATTGTAAAAATAGTCAATAAAATAACCACATATAAATAATGAAATGGATGTCTGATGGTCACTTGAGAAAACCAATGAAAAGATTCCATGTTAATGAATATTGTAATTGAAGATAAGACTGACTCTAACGTACAAATAGTGGGTGATATATAGAACATGTTAATGGTAAACTAAACCATCATAAAATAATAATAATGTAATGGTCTTAAAGGCCATTAATAAGTGTAAATGGACAATGTCTTTGTTTCACAAATACTTTTTACTAATATAAGTCATTAAATTACATCTATTTCTAATAAATTGAATAATTTTTCATAATTTAAAATTATTGTTTCTTCCATTACTCAATTTCAAACACAATCTCATATTTTTTCACTAAATGATGTGTGTTTAAGATGAATTTCTCATACCTTAAGCACCAAAATAAACATTTGTGGATCACAATATCCACAAAAATATAGAAACTATTACTCATATCTATATACATTAACAAAAAAATGTTTAGAAAGATATAATAAATTTACTATATCATCAATTGAATAATTAATAATTAAAATCTCTATAATTAAATTGTAATACAAAAATTTCGTCATAGATCATTTGAATAATTTCTCTCCATAAAATTTTTCAAAATAAGCCACAATAGGACTGAATTTAAGAAAATTATCAGTATTTAATCAAAGTGTCTTAAAATATATTATTAATATATATATATATAACTCAAAAAATCTCCAAGAAAATTTTATTTTCCCTTTTCACAAAATCATTCCCATAAATAACATGAATTATTAAAAATAATATATGATTCCAAATAAGAAGTTTTATAAGAAGCTGGTCAAACAGTTTGAGACTCAATCAGAATGGGAATCAGCTGATGCTAACGACATGGCAGGTATGGGTGTGTTGACTATGACTATTATGACTTTTATCCTCTCTCTCTTTTCCTCTATACTATCTGTGAACTTTTATTTTTATTAATAAATTTGGTGGTCCAAGCGTGCTTGGATCTGACCTTTTGGCTAATATATGATTCCAAAAGATAATTATTTCTTTATATCTATAATTAATTATATTAGTGTTATGTTTATAATAATAATATAATGTTCCAAAAATATTGAACATTTCAAAATTAATGTTTATCATATAATGGTCAAATAAATATCTAGACCCATGGTAATAAATATGATAAAATATATAATCAAAAAATTAACATTGCTTGTATCCATTAAATATTTTAGGAAAATAAATTTTTTAATTGAAATGGCATCATGTAGGCTTGTGCCTATAATTACAACCATAATAACATTAAATTTACGGTTCAATACCCATGGCCATGACATATGTTATTGGTTATCATCAATAAGGTTAGATTTGATTTTCTAAAACTACACTATTATAAAAGATATAAAATTCTATTAATTTCTGTATCATCCTAAAAAATATCATCAATATATTTATCCTTCATGGATATCTTATACCATTTATTTTTCATCTCAAAATATTTGAACCCTTAATTACAAAAAATTCTAGGAAACTAGAAATACAACCATTACATTTGACATACATCCATTATAATTTAAGGCATTAATTCAAAAAAACATTTTATTATCTTACAATCAAGGATATCATATTCCTTAATCATTTTTATGACACTATAAATGTCTCTAATTTTTTTCACATTTTTACACTTTTAAAATATATCATTTCTATCTTGTATATGTTTCCAAATGTAGGAAAACAAAATCCACTATAGAAAAATACTTTTTAATTCCATGATTCCAGTAATTTTGACAAAACATCATTATATAATATATTTGAAAACTCAATAAATAAATATATATTTCATTCAACTTCCTAATTAAATCACCAACCTTGATTCATCTATTTTTTCTATAAAAATGTGTTCCATCAATAAATAATATGAATTAATTTATAAAGATTCACAAATATCAATCCAAAAAATCATTCTATAAATATAAGAAAATTATTCATACCATAAATCTAGATATCATAATTTAATTGATATCATATTTATCATCAACTTATATGAGGAAAATATTAATGTCATTTGTGGATGTTACAGTTTTGAGAGAGTAGATAATTTTATTATTGATGTCAAATAAAAATTAATCCATGACCCATAAAATTATTTTAGAAATGAAATAGTGTTAGGTAATTAAAAGAGTTTCTTACTATTGATTTGAATACTCAGATAGCTATCAAAATAATTTGAACAAGGTTTTTCAATAATAGTGATAATAATTTCAACTATAAGGTAAAAGAATGGGATGAAATATTTAATTCCATTCATATTGATAAATTTCCCCTAATCTATATAAAATTTCATCATCAAACATGAAATTTATTATAACATGTACAAATAAAAATGGTCTCTATAAAGATAATACCCAAAAAACAATATAAAAAATATTAAAAAACACTTTTAACTCAATATATTAGATTTATAATTCCAATCCCCAAATGTATAATTAATAACCAAAAAATTTATCAAATTAAACCACTAAATAGGTATTATATAGGATTAATTTATAATCATCCTTCCGCATGTAAACCCAATACCATACTAATGAATCCTGATAAAAATTCCTAATATAAAAGGATATCCAAAACCATTTTTGATGCCAAAGATAAGGAATAAACCTTATATAATACATATAATATCATTTTAAATCTATAATGATCCTTATTTTCCCAAATATATATTTGGTTTTTGGTTTTATATAGATTGAAAAAGCACATACAAATAAATTGGTACATTATAAGTCGAAATGTATACTCATTATCCATATTTATTCTAATGGAAATATGTTATTAAAATATTTTATTTCATTTTCATGTAATATATTCATAATTTCTATATTTTAGTTATATTCATCCATACTCATCCCCTTATCATATGAACAAAATTTAAAATCATGGAATGAGTAAAAAGGACTAAGTATGCGACGTAATGAAGGAAAATTGTGAGAATAATGAAAAATTAGAAAACCCATTTAATATTTAACATTATAAAAATTTTCAATTATGTATTGAAATAAATAATTTTCTCAAGATATAAAATAACACTTTTAGCTCAAAAAAATCATTAAAAGTTGTGGACAGAAAAATAAACATATTTTTTGAAACGTAAGTCATCACCATTATAAAACACATTCAAGTCCTTTTAAATATGGAAAAAAACTATATAACTAATTTATAATACTAAAAAATGAATTTCTAAATTATAATGGGGGTCACCATTCATATATACTATAATTTTATAAGTTATGATCTATAATGGGGCTCAATAGTTCACATTAGCAATATCAGTCTCATCTATGAGCATTACTGGGGCTCAATCCTTTATACAAATAGAATAAACAATATCGAAAAAATTATCATCATAGTATCAAATTAATTGGAAGTTATAACATTAAAAATACTCCTTGGTATACCATCGAACCTCCAGTCATTATTTTATCTCATAACCATCACTCATTATTTTATCACATGACCACCTGTCATATGATTATCAAGTAATCACCCATCATTGGATTATCATGAAACAACCAATAATTTTCTTATCATATTACTAAATGTAATTTCAATATTTTGTGACCACCATTACATATAAAAAATTACAATGAAACATAAAATTAACTTAAATAATGAATGACTGCATCATGAAAAAACCTCTATTTGGAAAATAAATGTATCATTTTGAAATCACTTTTTTCTAAAAATTAGTTCATAGAGAATGGTAAAAATTTTAAATGAAATTAAAAGAATCGAATATTATTTATCATCAAAAATATTAAATAAATATTAGTGTGCGAATTTATTTTCATTATATATATATATATTAAAAACATTCTTTTGAAAATAGAAACATTTTAAGGAGGGATTTAAAATAAAGTTGATTAAAAATATAATATATTTGATGTGAATGTCAATCAAATGAAATGATTATTTGTATAAACTATAAATCCACAGAAAATAAATTGAAATAAATAATAATATTTTAAATCTAAATTTTCCAAATAATCTTAGAATTATATAATCAAAAAGAAAATGTTTACCCTAATGATCTGAAATTGGGTAAAGATCTCCCATGCACATCGTAATTAGTTGAATAATATGTACCATAAAAGTAACCATTATTAAATAAAATTTTTAATACCATGAATATAATGATATTTATGAAATAATATATCTATAGAAAGTATATATTAATCACACAACCAAAATAATTTGTAAATAATGAATATATCTCAAAGGTGAAAATTGAGATAAAGAACCCCTACATCCTGCTTCTTTATAGTAATTCATATGTTAAAATACTTCATAAATTGTTAAATACTATTATTAATTAATTATATAACATTAATAATATTTTTAATTCGTTTTTTGGATTTAATAACATCTTATTTTCCATTGAATAATAATATTTCATTGTTTTTATGGTTTCAGGTGCTTTCGCTTCATGGTTTCATGATCTCTTCATTTCTCTATAATTATAGATAATCCAATAAAAAAATATTAAAACACCATAATTTAAATGAAATTGTATTAAATAAATTATATATGACTAAATTGATCTATAAAAAAAATTATTTATTTTAATAGGATGATTAATTTTATATAATGAAAATGTAAAATTAATAGTTTATTTTGAAATATTTTTATTGAGAGATAAAATTAGTTTTGTTTTATTTATTATTATTAGAAAAAATTACTTACAGGACATTAAATAAGATTTACTAAACCTATTAGATTATTATTAAACTATAATATTACTTTAACTACTTGAAATCAATTTGATAATGAACAAAGAACAAAATGATTATTGATGGAGACGAACAACCAACAAAAGTAGGTCAATAGTTTTGATTCATTGAATAAGAGGATATGGATAATGAAATTTTAAGAGATATTTCATTAGAAAAATAAAACACCATTACATACATGATACTTTATTTTTAATTCAACTATGGATATAATATGATTGGATAATATAGAATAACATAATAAATTACCTAATGTTCTTCGATATGATTACCTGTTGAATATATCCTCATTGATAGATCCATTAATTTCTTCGAAAATTGAACCTGGTTTAGAATAGAAGAATATGAACGTTGTGAGAGTGTAGAGTATGGATTTTGTAAGATATTTTATTCGAATAAACACTATTTAGATGAAATGGGGTGGTGAGGTGTGGGTTTTATACTAGAGGATGAGTGGTTTTAAGTTAATTATTGATGATTAATTTGTATCTAAATACATGATCATTGGGGTGGTATTAATTTCCAGGAATTTGATGATATAGAGTGTTTAAAATTATAATCATTTTTAATAAATACCAACAACAAAAATTTATATGTTTTTTTTAGGTATTTTAATCTTTTACCTTTTAATAATAACTTGTTTCATTATTTGTTTTTCTATACTACTGTAAATGTTTATTTCCAAGGTATCATTTTGATGAATAAAAATGAAAATGACCTTAAAACCCAAATGTTTTCATATTATTCCAAATATTTATTCCATTTTAACATTTTCAATTAAAATAATATGTAATATTATATATATAATTACTTTCACAGATGAGACAATAATTTGGGTTTTTAAAATGAAAAAGTTCAAAATATTGAAATGTTATGAATTAAAAATTCAACATGAAAATTAATCTAATTGACTTATTTCTATTAATAAATTTAAAATTTATGAATTTTTTTAAATCCTAATTTAACAAAAAATATCTCATCATATATTATTTAGATGAAAATTAACTTTTCAATTATAATGCAAAATCTTATAGTATTAATCAAAATATAAAACACATAAGAATAATATAAAAATTTAAATCTATATTAATATTGATATAATTAATTAATTTTTTTTTATTTTGTATAGTAAAAATTATAAATGTTTCAGAATTTATTATTAAAATAGTTGGTCGGTAAAAGTTTGAAAATTTGACTTTTAAAAAATATATTATCTTGTGATTTAAATCTGATTTATTTTTATCATAAGCCTATCAAACTCATTATAATAACTTAAAACATTTTATGGGATATAAAATATATTATTTTAATAAATATATTGCATTGATATTAATTAATTTTAAATATGAAGAAAAAATTATATTTTGGGTCTAATTTGTTTAACAAAAACATATCATATATATTCATTTTTTTATTTTCATTTCTTATTAATTTTTAACAAATAATTTAATTTGATAAAAAAAATTGATAAAGATTTTCAATATTTTTATAATCTCATTGATTACATCCATTTCATTGAATATTTGATCACTATAAAATAATTATATTTAGTTTTTTATATAGGGATGATATGACGTATCACGTACGATATTGATCATTATGATTTCTTTTAAAGTATTAGGATGTTATAAGAAATGTATTAAAAATGCATGTGAGATATCCACATGATTTCAATGCAAGTGGAATGTTTTATATCATGAATTATGAATGGTAAAATAAATAAAATCCTTATTTTATGATAATAGTATCTTTGGATATTTTGTTTTAAATGGATGGATTTGATAGAAACCCCTCATTTCCCTATTAATTTATTTCTTCTTCAGTGGGATGATGACCATAATGATGTTTTTATTCCACTTTCAGTTTAATGTGATTTTCTGTGTGAAGTATTAATGAGTTATGTCTATCTAATCACTTTTAGTTAGTTAAGGGCGAGGGATAATAATTTGTTATTAAATGGATGTTAGTTTTGGGTTTCAATTTACATCACATGAAATCTACATTTATAATGGGAAACCAATATCTAAGTGGGATATCATTATATATTACCATATTTGGTTCCAATACATCTATTTTCCATGAAGTCTTTCTATGAACTTGGGATTTGAGTGGGGTATCTATTGTAATGAGGCTTATGTTGTCTAGTTAGATGAAATGTTGTTTTAATTTCATCACTTCTTGAATTTTTTTTTCAATTATTGGTAACACATAAATGTTAATATGAATATCAAAAAATATATCCCTTGGTATGTCACCTGAAACAATTGACTACATAATTTGATGTTCAAATTACGTGTTTTCTTCTTGTTCAAAATTGTATCATTTTCCCTACAGATATCATTCTAAAAACCACATCCTTATGGTATTTTTTAAATTCATTATGACTTATGGTTTATGCATTTTTATTCATGAAATATTTTATTTGGTAATTTATTTTTAAAATTTGTTTGTAATAATGAATAAATAGCCTATTCTGAATTAAAAGTCTTTCATGAACCAACTAGTATCGACCTGGGACCACTCACCCCATCCGGCTAGTGACAAGGCATGAGAGGTGTTCCCAATTATCCTAGGCCAATGACAAGAGCCAAGGCAGTCAACAGAGTGATAGTGGGATTGGTTTTTCCGAAGGTAAAAAAATAAAATCAGTGGAATAATAAAACATCATCCCACAAAAAAAAATAAACCAAACTAAATGGAAAGTAGAAAATGAACAATATAACAAACCAAACGTGATGACTACTAAAACTACACATGACCTTGTGGGTCACACTCAAATAATAAGACTCAACGTTGCCCATAATGAACATGATCAAGCTAAAATATATATGTGAGACTAAAAATAAAAACATAGTACATGCATGACTATGGAAACTCAGTATGCATACCCAGGTAATATATTCCCAAATTCGTTTTCATTAAATAAAATAATAATCAATTTAAGGTCTGAATTACAATATATAAAAGTATGTTCTTCACACATTATCCATTTAATGAAAATCATAGTCCATTTTATAGTTTATTTTTAACCATTTTTTTCAAGAAGATATATTTATCCTTTTAATGAAATACAGATAGATAAGATGAAAGTGTAAAATATATTTTTAAACCATTTTTAACAAATATTAAATAAATATTAATCAATTTTTTTGTAAATCCACATAACAAAGAATTAAATCCCAAGAGTCATATAATAATGGTAATGTGAATATATCACAAGAAGTGACCAACCAAATGATGCACCACATTTATCCACCATAGATAACTTTTTGATGAAATAATTGGGAGAACCTAAGATCTCATGATTAATTTTGAACATATTGTACATGTGACTCATTGCTAAGGCATTCTGTTCATGATGATGTGATAACACTCAATCATCACCCTACTTAGCCTAATTGAGGTTTCCAATGCCATAGATGTGATTACAAAATATCACCATGTTATGTCCACTAACCAGTGCATAATATAAACTAGTGAGGAAAATATTCAAAAAAAATTAACTCACCATGCCTACTTTCCATTTCATGAATAATATTGGGGTGTTCCAAAATATCAAAAAAGTAATCCATCACATATAAATTTACCACAAACATGAAAAACACAAAAAAGTCAACCATGAATCACTATAGGGGACTTTTATCCCTCTTTCCATCATCTAACAACACAGTATGGACGTTCTATCAGATGACCAACCATTCCATCATCATTTAACAAGGAAAGCAGTGAATCCCAAAGAGAGTTTTTCAAAGAATGTTATTTTTTAAAATTACTAAACTATCTTCAAGAAACCTTTTAACACTAAAAACATTCCAAATAACAAACTCAACCCAACCCATTTTCAGAGAATCAATTAAGCATCACCTATAGTATCAAAACCATTTGGAATCCCATTTATGAAATCCATTTGAGCAACCCAAACAAATTTTCTACATAATTCATTCTTAATAAACCACAATTTACATATAATGATAAACCTGTTAATTGGAAAATAGTTTATGAACTCTTTGTATTAACATTTATTAAAACAATTTCATGAAATTGAACACAAAGATGAATTAACAATATTTTGCTTCATATGATTATACTAGAAACAACCATATATCACTAGCTAAAATTTTAAAAGGGTGAGAAGATAATGAATACAATATTTCATTAATTTGAAGCCTAATTCATAGGGATAGCAACCTCAAAATTTCATTGAATAAGATAGACAATTTTTCACCTGACTCCTTTGATAATGATCACCCCACAATTATGGACCCATACACTAATATATATATACCCATTAATCCAATACACATATTCCCCATGTAATGAAGAAATATGTGAAAGTATAGTATATATATATATTATCATACATATGTATGAGTCTATAACTCTTTGAGGAGCCACCAAACAATTAATTATTCTCAAGGTATCCCACGAATAAAAGAAGTTCATTTCTAAAACTAGTTTCCCATAATTTAATGAATTCAAATATCATACTAAAAATTGCATCAAAATTCATACCTAAAAATTATAATATATTTTATATTTTACTGACACAAAATAACCCATTTCAAATATTTTACCATTAGTGATAGAATTTAATAATCCCCCTTTGACAAACACAAGACAAACACTTAATTAAAACCATCCAAAGCTAGGGTCCAAGCCCCATTGTAAAAGAATTCAAAAACCAATATCATTTTGAAAACATGCATTTCATTGTTTAAAACCATGTATAATTCATATATAAAATTGAAAATCAGGATCACATGTTAAGAATACCATTTTCTTATAAATAAATTCCAAAAAAATATACACCATATGTTCCCCAAAAAATGAGATTCTCACCCACTATACAACCCATACGACCATTTTCATTAAATGAAACACCATATAACTCACACAAAACATAGATAATTTATTTATAAAATTCTTCCCAATTACATCGCCTTACAAAACACCCATGAATAACCTTTACCACCCCACATTTAAACCATAGAACACTTTTATAATTGTAAAAAAGAATGATAAATTCATCTAAAAATCTTATTTCATTAAAACAAATTACATTGGTGATTAAAATGATGGAATTCGATATCAAACCTCAATCGCACCTCAACAACACCAAAAAAAATAATGATCAAACCCTATAAAAGGAAGAATGAACCGAAATTATTTTAACATGTAATCTAGGGTTAATCCAAGGAAATAGGGGAAATTGAAAGAGGGATATCTCTTTAAAAATACAGAAGAGGGAGGTAGAGTATGTACCAAGAAGGATCGGGTAGAAAACCGTGAGAACTCGGGAGGAATTACAGAGAGTGGTGGGATCGCTAGTTGGGAGGATCATGCATGGAGTAGTGTTCCACAAAGCGGTCACTAGAGGATGAAGGGAGGAATGCACAAGGATATGGAGGATGAATGGTTAGTATATGGAGGTGGTGCGTCAAAGGGATCTGGAAAAGGGGGTCTCACATGAGCAGGCAGGAGTGGGGGATGTATCGAGCGTGGTAAGTGGTGAGGTGGGAGGAGAGATATTAGGTTAATAGTTTTATTATTATTATAATATTATTATTTTGTTTTTGTTTTTGTTTTAATTAATTTAATTAATTTAATTTTAAAAAACAGACATATTGGCTCACATTTCAGGTTGGGTTATGACAATTCTCCCCACCATGGCCCATACTCCTCATAGAATATCATAAGATATTCAATTGATCAAAAAAAGAATGGATGCACTAAAACCCATAGAAACCCCTAAAAACTCAAACCCCATAAAACTAAAAGTCACTATCATTCAGAGTCTGAATCTACGAATTCCCAAAAATAATGTATCAGGACATCCTAAAACGAGTGCACAAATCCAAGGAAGTCATTACATAAGAAAAATGAGTTCAAACAATCAATGAAGAGATTACAGTGAACTTACTCACTCTTTTCTAAACACAACCCAAATTTGGAACACCCCAACCACTAAAATAGAAACAATAAAAGAAAATCATGATTGTGTATTTGGTATCTTCATGATCATATATTGCATGAACTACTATTAATGTCTACCCAAAACAATGATTCAGATTGGGTGGACCAAAAATAAGAATGTGATCTTCCAATAACACCTAGAAGTTGGGTTTATAATAAGATCGTCTCATGGTGCCCTCCCCATCAAATTATGATTTCTAAAAAACATTTATTTCTCATGATGTGATAACCCACACATCCTAAATATCAATAGAAAAACCCAATGAAATGGTGCATTGGTAAAAAACACCACAATTCTACATCAAAAATATTAAGAAGATTAAAAATAAATTCAAATTAATACAATTTTCAAAAAAATGAAACATCATTTTTCATTCATAACAGAATACATCACACTGGAAGAAATTAATTATAATAAAGAGGTCATTTACAACAAAAGAAGCTACTGATTGATCTAGTACTAGTGTTATGTTCATCAAACTGAGATGGAAGGTTCTCTATGTGATTTGATCTGGATCCATGTCACTTCCTAGAACAACCTTGGAAACACAATTTCAAGTGACCTAAACATCCATTTTTATGCCAGATCACAGGAACACCACTACATGGAAATATCATATTCCAAAGCTTCCCGCACTGAAAAAACTATAACTTTCTCTCAGATGAATCAAATGAGGAGAAAAACAATAGACTTTTTATAACTCTTCTTAGCTAGCCAAACACAACCAAACTGGCTTCTACCTGAATATCCTACCTCACTACATCTTCCTAATCATCAGAGATAGAAGGTACTACTGTAAGGAATTATGATTGGAGACCATATTCAATGATTTAAGAATTCAAAAAATCATCATTGACAAGGTTGGGGAGATATGACACAAGCTCGGTAATGAACATAGAATACTACAACACATTTAAATCCCCCTACAAGAGACCGTACAACCTATAACCCATCAGTATCTTAACATTTTAAAAAATGTACTATTGTATAAACAAGGATATAAATCATTCCCATGGGTAATTCTTCTTTTGTTCTGCGTGATGAAACGATTTATTCCACTCATAACATAGGCCTTCTCACAAGATGAGGGAATGCTCAAGAATGAAATTTCCTTGGGATTCAATATTAACAATGAACTCCCCAGTATTTTGCATCTATTCCATAGATATACTAGGTTCTGGCTACACAAATAAATGACGAATGTTTGACTCTCAAAACCACTGGATGAAATAATGAAATTGAGATCCACTAGGCTCCATATCTGAAATGGGAAAAAATTTATAAATAATGAATTGATAAACTAAAGGTAATGATATGAATGAATGACTCATAGATGCTTTCCAAAATCCCATAGAAATCAGTGGAGGCATAATCTAAAAATAGGGAGCATGAAAACAAATCAAAACATATCATAAATCAAAATTACAAATCTCTTTTTCAAACCAACCACCCAAACTCAAAACTTCCTTTCAATCTCACCCCCACACAATCAAAGAAAATCACAAAAATAAATACTCAAAAAAAAATGTCACCTCACACACTCCGACTATTTAAATCCTAAAAATCCTCTTTGTTGGAAAAATAATATTTTGAAAACATAAAATATCTTATGAACCCAACACCCACCATTTGATTACATTTATCCTAAAATGTATACATTCTTATGATAGATGAAATACCCATACGTACATACTAATAACTATCCACTTAATACATACATTCACTCATATACATATATGTAAGAACTCAAAACAATACCAAGAGCATAATATATGAAACAATATCACCTTTTATACCCCTATAAAAATACCCAAACCAATTTAAAAACAACCCCTCACCCTTAATGTTTTCTTCCAAATTATACATTCAATATCTATTTTCAATTTTCATAAATACTTTCAAAAACTTCGGAAATATTTTCCAAAATGACTGGCATTTTTTGAACAACCAATTTCACTTTCAAAATGTTTCAATGTTTTGGTTTTGAAAGTCTTATTTTTTTAAACAAATAATAATTTATTCAAACCAGAAATTATTATAAAATATAAATAAAAACACCTCAAAAATCATAGTCCAACCATAAGTACAAACAAAATAATCCCATTAAGAAAAACTACTATCAATGGTTGTCTTGGACATGTAGTTGGAAACCATATTCCAATCAAGGTTTGAGCCATGAGTTTTTGTCTAGAAACTCCCATGGACCTACCCCCAAGCTTAGACATTCTTACCCCATCAATCCTGAAATAGCAAATAACAAAGGGTGTTTTGAAAGCGATGTCTTTTTATGAACATAATCTATGACACCATTTGGTCAAGACCCAACCAAAGTTGACCCCAAACCCATCACCCATTTCGGATCATTACAAGGAATATGAGGAATTATCGATCCTCTTGGGCTAGTAACAATCACAAAATGTATAAATAGAGTGATGATGTGAATGATTTATCCTAATTTTAATAAAAAAAGAATAGGAATAATTAAAGAGAAGCCTAAAATAAATAAACCAAAATGAATGAAAAGAAAGAACTGAAAAATAAAAATAAATGAACAAAATGACCACTAAAACTCCACATGACCACTATGTCACACTCTAATAACAAGAATCAACACCGTCAATTGTGATCAAGATCATGCTGAAACCATCACCTGAAATTAAAAACAATAACAATGTATTGGCATGAGTATTAAAATTTGGTAGGTGTACCGATGAACAATATTCCTAAATACATTTATTTTATACATAAGAATAATCAATTTCAAGTTTGAAATAAAATATATTTATATGTAATTTTTTACTGGTTTTTAATTTAATGAAAATTACAGTCCATTTACAATTTTATTTTAAACTAGATTCTATTCCAAGAATGAATTTTTAACATTTTTAGGAATGGGGATATATATGAAGAATGTGTAAATAATTTTTTTAAAACCCATTCTCCATAAACAGTTCAACAAAATTTCATCAATTTTGGAATAAAACAACACTACTAAAAAACTAAGCAGAAGAGTTATACTGTAAGGGATATTGGATGATATCACACAAGAGTAACCAACTAAACGATGCACCACAGTCACCAGCCACAGATAACTATTTGTCAAAATACACAGGAGAATCTAGGATCTCTTTAATAATATAGAATGTACTATACATGTGACTCATCTTGAATACATCATTACTAGATGATGTCATAATTCCCAAACACCTGATAATCACCCTACCTGGATTGATCAATGTTCTTAATCGCATAGCAATAATAAAAATATATCACCATAAAATGGTTCACTAGATAGTGCGTAATCTAAACTACTATAGTAATTATTCTTCAAATATTCACTGGCTATTCTAGGTTCCCATTTCACAAATAATAAGGGGTGATCCAACAATTTAAAACTATAAATCCATTAAATATACATTGATCACACATAAGAAACACAAACAAAATTCATATTCAAATCTCTCAATGGGACTTATCACCCTATTTCCATCAACCAAAAATAGAGTAGGTAAGTCCCATCTAAGGAACCCCATCTAAGGAACCCCATTCCATTATCATATAACATTGATATATGTGTATCCCAAGGATATTTTTTCAAAGAAAAATATTTTTAAAATTAAAAAAATTTCCTATAAAACCATTTAATAGTAAAAAATTTCATAATTACCAACCCACACCGACTAATATACAAATAATCAAATAAAAAATACCTCCAATCTCAAAGCCAGTTGTAACCCCATTTAAAAAATCCATCTGAGCAACCCAAACATATTTTCCACCCAAGACTTTCTTTAAAAACCAAAATTTACAAACAATGTACAACAAGGAAAATTGATAATCATTTGATAAACACATTGTATTAAACTTTAATAAAATAGTATCATGAAATCAAACACAAAGAGGAATTAACATTATATCTTATTTTACATTTATACTAGAAAAATTGTATATCACTAGATATTATTTAATAAGGATATGAAATAAAAAAATGAAATAATTATTTAATATAAATGCTAATACATAGATAAACCCACCACAAAATGCAAGCTAACATAGAAATATGATTTGGCAGCTGATTCCTTTGAAAAGGACCCACCACCAACTGCATAAACATACACACTTTTTTATATACCCCTTAATACAATACACATATTTTTGGTTCTATGTGGGAATGTGTTCAAGGATGATATATATATATATAAATATATATATATAGATTCGAACCTATGTATATGTATATAAATATTCAAGGAGACACTAAACAATTTAATTAACATATAGGGAACCCATATACAATACAAGTTAATTAACAAAACACTCATCCAATTATTTAAAGAATTCAAAACTCATATAAAAAAGTGCACATGAATTCTTACATTCCCATACTAGTTCACATTCCATTTTACTCGCACCAAAATCGAATGTCAAATTTTCTAAACATCACTTATAAAATTTATTTTTTCCTCTTTCACAAACAAAACAAAAACAAATAATTAATACCAACTAAATACTTGGGACAATACCATTTATAAATACATACATAACCCTATGACTTTTTGAAAACATCCCATTATCAATTTATACCCATATATAATTCATATTGAAATGTGAAAATCCAGTTCACATGTAATGTAATTCATTTTACTTCAAAAAAACATTCTAAAATCATGAACAAATTAAGTGTCCTAAAAAATGGGAAGCCCCCTCTAAAAAATCCATAAAAAAATTTCCATGAAACACCACACCATGGAACTCACTCAAAACATATTCAATTTCCATTACAAAATTCATCCATGTCACATCGCTTTCCATAAAACTCATAAATGAAAATTCACACCCAATATTTAAACCATGGAACACATTAAAAATTGTAAAAAATCATAATAAATTCATCTAAAAAATTTATGGCGTTGAAACACCTGACATGGGTGAATAAAATGCCAGAATTCGATGAGATGTCTCAATTGAACATAAAATGCATCACAAGAATGCGATATCAAACACTAAAATTGAATAAAGAACCAAAATTCGGTTATTCCATAATCTATGGTTTGGTGAAGGAATGATGGGTGATGTAATGAGGGATAATCAATAGAAAAAATCAGGAGAGAGAGGTATATGAAGTACCTAGGAGGTTAGAGTAGAGAACCTAGATAAATTTGTTGGAATTATGGAGAGTATAGAATCATAGATAGGATGGAGTGTGTGCAGACGTCATGTCCAAGGGAATGGAGGTCATCGCTCTATCAAAGGAATAAGGGGGAATTGTACAATGATATTGATTTGGAATGGCTAGCAGAGGGGTGGTGTCACACTCGATGGCTCTTGTAAAGTGTGGTCACATGAGAGAATGCAGTATATGAGGTGGGATATGTTGGATGTGGTAAGAGGTAGAAGATAAATTAGGTTATTATTATTTTAAATGTATTTTTGATTTTAATGTAATTAATTTAATTTTAGAAAAATGAATTAACGACATGGATTTAGATAGAGATGAAAATTTCATTTGTTTGGGTTTTAAAAATGTTATTGAAAAATTTAATTATTTTAATATGGTATTTATATTTAAAATAGTATACAAAACATTTAATTTTTTAAATAAATAATTTTATTCCTTCCAAAATGTAAGAATGTGTGATTAGAAATGAAAAAATGTGTCAAATGTGTTTTCAATGACTTTATTTTTATATTAATAAATAATTGTTAATTTTTTTCAAAATATAATTTTATATTCTATGTTGTATTCAAATGATTTCATTGAAAAAATTAATTATTGTTTTATTTTTTTGTTATAATTTACAAATTTAATTGTGAAGTGAATTGCATAAACTTGGTGGGTTGACGGGACATATATGAACATTTAGATCGTTCCTAATTTTTTTTCTTCCATGTATCCAACAAGATTAATGTATTATTCCTAGATTCTGACATGGTGTTAGTTGTCCAGCTATCAACAACCACAATTTTTACGGATTTAGCACTAGGGAAGGATATAAATTGTTGTATTTTCCTAACTATTTTATCTTCTAATATATCCTTCAAATAGATTCTCTTATTATTTTAATGTTGATATAGATTTTTATGTCATGGTTTATCATTCTGTTTATGTATATAATATTTATTTATTCAAATATGTTGGATTAATGTAATTGATTATTCCAATCTAGAATTTTTAGGATCCACAATAAGGAATCAATGTTGATGTACTACTATATTATTTTTAAGATTTTTAGTGGAATAAATTTGAAAGGTGGTCCTGTGATTCCAAATAATTAAATTTGAACTTAAGGGAATCAGAACCACCATTCAACCTTTATGGTATGTAGACTCATATTCCCAGTGAATGGAAGGCTGGGTAAGTATGATGAAGAATATTATATTTGATTTTTTTTCATTAGTGAGATACCAATATTATAAAGTTTTCTTTTTTTCTTTGGGGATTCCATTGTAGAATTTTTATTTATATTTTATATGATTTTGAATTGATAAAATAGAGTTTTTAGTTTTTTAGGATTGAGAGGTAACGATAAGAAGATTATTTATAGTTATTTCTCATCCTGAACTTCCTTCTTTCAACAGATAAGGATTTTGGATTTCTAATTCATGACAATTTTACATTTTTATAGCTTTATTTTATTTTGGATTGATGTTTTTATGATTCAATTTGATAATATATGTTATTTTTTTTGTATGTTTTCTATTTTTGATATGAAAATGGAGGTGATATTAATATATTTTTTAGATTATATGACATGGGAAATAATGCGGGGCTCGTGTTATTTGTTCTACCCAACACACAATGCATGTTTAAATTTTAGATAATGGTTTCCTAATATATGCGACCAATCCACTAAATCCATAGTTCATTACCAATTCAATTTTGTTGACTTCTCTTGGTTTTAAGTTTATCATAAATTGATACTCAATAATTTGTTGTTGAATACTAAGTATTTTGAAGAATTTTTAGGTTGTTCTTGGGAATAAATTTTTATAGTTCATTTGATGTGATTGGTTTTAAATATATATGTATTGGATAATAAAGAAATGATATTTTTTATATGATTATTGTAAAAAATAAATTTATTAGAATTTAGTATGTGGATATTCTTATTTTTGTCATGTACTATTTAATAAATGGGTTCTTTGAATTATGGTGGTAAGAAATTATTAGAAATGGTATAAAATTATGTTTCAAATATGATTCATTATATATTACTGATTTTAAATTATTTCAAAAGGGTATTTGGATGAATTTTATTATTAAAAGGGTGATTTTTTTTCGAAAAAAATATAGAATGTTTATTAATTTTTGGAGAGTCATTATGATAACACTTTGGAGGCTTTTTTTAATAATGGATGGAATTTTTAAAATAATTTAGTGTCATTCCATATTTGGAAGATGTGTTTTATAGAAACAATATATTCTTTTCAATTAGTGGTTTGGGATCTGTTTTTAAGAATATTCCCAAATAGAGTGTTTTTTAAATTATGTAGTAATGATTTCTAATTTCAAATGGAAAAATCATTTCATTGTGTGAAAATAATGTGAATTACATATTGAAACACTTTCTTTAATTGATTGTAACATTTTGGTTTATCCTTCGATTTATGTTTTCAGTTGTGGAAAGATTTTTTAATTTTTATTTATTTTTTATGACTTACAGAATATTAAAAAGTCTTTATTTATTTCATGAATCTAGCCAAACTAAGAGTGGAATGATGGATTAGATCCTTCATTACTCTATAATCCCAATTCAAATATATTGATTTTGGGTTTTCCATTAATATATGGTGATCAAGGTCATATGGGACTGGTAAGGTGCAAGGAAATTGTTTGGGTAGACATAAATTCTCTCACGATTTAACATAAATCGCATATAATAGACAATGTGTGCTTACATTTCGTTTCTAGATGAGTTTATTGAGAGTTTATGATATCTATTACAGTATAATAGGGTTTTTATTTTCAGATTTGTGGATAGTGATCAAATTGTTTTGAATTGCACCAGTTAGGAATATTTTTATATAATATAAACTTATGATCCTTTATTTAAGTGACTGATATAAGGGGGATGTACTGATAACTTTTTGAATATTGTCATTATCACTGAAAACCCTATGAACAAGGATTATTAACATAATATTTCACATGTCGGGGAATTTTACTAAAATTTATTATAGCTATAAAACTGTCTATCCTAAAATCTTTTTATTATGTTTCAAATAAATCTATACTAGATGAGGTTAGATAACATTGAAAAATGTGGTCCGTGGTGCAGTAGATTAAACTTATAGGAATAAGGGTAATCTTTTAGGTAAGGAGGTGAAGAAAGATGAGATATAGACTGATGGAAGGGGCAATATTGTGTGAAAAAAGCATATCTTCTATGATTTCAGTGTGGTGATCAATGGAATTTCAATCCCTACTATCCCAAAAGAAAATTTATTTTATTCTACTAGGGAATCATATATTATATTTTAATGTTTTAGATGTCATTTTTTATAATATTTGTCAAGTTTTATTATATTTATGATATATGTTTTAGACATTAAATATTGTGTTCCTTTTTTTTCTGGTTGATTATTTAAATCTTCAACTATTTTTATTTTTAATATTTGGTATGGTTTTATTTTGTGTGGTCTCTTTTGGATGGATACAATACCATTTACTTGTATTAATTTTAATATTTTGATTGATTATCAGAAAAGTTTTATTGTGAATATATGATTTGGGGAACATTATTATGATAGATGGTTTTGTTCCCATTGAGTATGTTGAGTCACAATTGTTATCTTTTTGGACAAGATGATATAAATATTTGAATTATTTTGTTAACACAGTTGGTGACCAATTTTTTCAATTTTCATATATTCTATTTCCTAGAATTTGATGATTGGAATCCTCTTAGTATGTCTTCTTTAGATTATGAGCCTTGTTTATATACATGATTCAGGACCCAAGGTGAGATATCGTTCTTTTAATTTTCTGAACTATTTGTATTTTCTTTTCTCTTTTCAGGTGGACGTTCATTTGGTTAGAGAATGAATTTCTCTCTTGGTTTTGGGGTTGTTTCCAGGACGTTTCTATAGATTTTTTATTTTTTTTCATGATGATATTGGTATTATAAATGGAAATGAGTCTATTTTTATTCTCTATTTATTATATGATATTATTTAATTAATATAATGTCTTTTGTGATCATGGATATTAATTGAAATCATGAGGCTGATTTTGTTTTGTGTTTTTTAGGACAATTCTTTCAATTTTCAATTTTATATCATGTTGAGTAGTAGTTTTGGTTTAATGTTTCAAGGATAATATGTTTTTTATCATCATATTCTTTCAACCATGGTAATCTTGGCCAAATAAATATCATGATGTGGATAATTTTTATCACCACATATCAATATACACAATAATTTCATCTCTTATAAAAATCCTTAACTGCTCAATGTGTTGGTTTTCTTTCTTTTAGGAATTTTTTAATTTCCATGTACTCCTAGGTGTTACACATTTTACTTTTATAGTTATTAGTAACCAAGTTCTTCATATATCTGTATGGATATATTTTATAAAAATCTATTCATTCAAAACCTATGCTAGGTTTTTGAAAAATTGAAGCACACACATGAAATCATGCGACAATTTTTGTCATTGAAAATTAATAAAATATATTTGGAATACTATTTGAAAAAATATAACCAAACCATGTGGAATATATTTAATCACTCAATATTGTCATTTATATTTACTTAATTATATACATAAGTTAAATTAACCCCCTTTCACTATTGAGTTTCAGAAAGACCTCTTTAGAAAATGAGAGAGGACTATACTAGATTTATATGGATTTCAAGACTTCCATTGTTGTATTTGAAGTTATAATAAGGTAATTATTCATCATATTCTCACTTTTTACCCTCTTTGTCTCTTACCTAATGAATATGGATTCTATAATAAACACTATAACTCTTGCGGATGATTTTGGTGTTCTAAGTGTTTCTAATATTGGGTATATTGGTGTCTAAAATTATAGATTCCATATTTAGATATTTTTTCTACATTCCAATTGATGTGATAAGTATTGATAAATTTTGATTCAATTTAAACCACTTTATATTTGGAGATTATATGAAAATTGGTAATTTTTTATTTCATTTTGTTTTTTATTTCTAATAACTTTTATAATTTAATGAATTTATATATATATATATTCTATTTTATGTTTTCAATGTATTTCAATGTGTTTTCTGCTGGGAATAAAGGGTTTCTTATTTTTAATTCCATATTATAATTATACAAATGCATTTTTTATGCAAAATTAAGGCATAAATATTTTTGAAGATATTATATTTGTTTTAATCATATTTATATGACCATAATGGAGTTTTATTTTTTATGAGTGAAAATGGTGTTTTATATTTATTTTATTTGAAGTGTGGATTTAACATTATTAATTTTCTAAATACGAGTTGTTTAGTAAATTTCAAATGTATATTTGAAATTAGTGTGTGGTTTACCTAACATGAAAATGATTATTTATACATGTTAAACTATTTATGATTGTATTGTTACATAATACATATTTTAGTTTTCAATGAGGATAACGAATGTCTATATGTGTAGAATTGAATTTTTTTGAAAATATTTGAGATATTTATATCTATTTAAAAGGTGTTTTTAGAGTAGTGTAATATGGAATATGAAATTTCTCAGAAATCATATAAATGTTTTATGATAAAAAAAATTCAGATCATTGGTTTTAATATGTTTTGTTGTGAATTAAACATTTAAATTTCACAATCGATTTTCTACCACTTATAAGGGGTTTTTTTCAATGTGTGCAGTTGTTTTCTCCCTTTTATTAGAATATGATTATATATATGGAAGATGCAAGTATTATACATGGTTATTTATTTTGATTGTATTAAGGGTGAGGGATATTCAATTATTATTCCTTAAATGTTAATATTCCCTTCCATGTTAATTGGAATGAAATATTTATTTGTTATAGGATCATAGATACTAAGTTGAAGATCTATATTTTTATTATTCCATTTATTTAACACGCCACTTATTTATATCTAATCATTATAGGGTATTGGGATACGTGGGGACTTCAATGTAATGAAGCTTGTGTGGTTTAGTTAGATGCGTCATGGTTTGGATTTTATTATATGATTACATAGATTATTTTCATAAAAATAAATATATGAATATTTTTGTCTATATTTATTCTTCTTAGAGAAGATCCAATAATAAATTTTACTTATTTATTGGTTTTTGGAATTAGGTGATTTGATCTCATAATTTATTTAATCATTTTCCCTTCTCATGTTATTGTTGATCCCATAAATCTCATAATGTTAATATATGCCTCATGATATATAGTGATTTTTTTAATGATCATTGTTTTCTATATTTTTTTTTATTTAAAATATTATTAAAACAATATTGGATACTAATTTTTATATTAAACATATTTATCTGGGTGTTCATAGTGTATTTAAAAATAGATATTATGTTTTAATGGAGTCTTTGTCTGGTTTAATGTTAATAAAATGATTTTTGTCATTAAAAAATAATATATTATTTTATAAAATTAAATGGGTTTGTGGTTTGAAATGTAATATTATAGTAAATGTTTATTCTATGTTTTTTTATGTATCGAAATTCATAATAAAAAAATTAATTGTTAATTCAATCAGTTGTGTTTTTTTCAAATTCTTACACATGAGATCATAGTGTTTATTTATTTTTCCAAACAGGTAATTATGAATATAATTGTGATAAAAATATCATAGTCAAGATATGTCTTGATAACCTACCAGGATTTTTTACCACAAATATATTTATTTTAGGTTCCAGATCTATAGAATAACTAGAATTTGTTCATAGAGGACGATGTTGGGTGATTTGGGTGGTGGAGAGAAACTAGAGGATACCTAGAGTAGTTTCTTAGAAAATAATGAGTTTCTAATATTATGTAATAGTTGTATATAATATGATGAAAATATCAATGTTTAATTTATTTATATATTTTTATGTGTTCTCCTGTCCCTAGGAATTTATTTTGGTTAATAGAACATAATCATTATTTATGTGAATGGGTTTGATTACTTGAATCGATTATCGAATGTTTGAAATTGTTATTTTTGAAAAGTATAACTAAGATACTCAGTTGATTTTTAACTTTTTTTTAACTATTACTTTTATAAAATCAATCCCAAATGGATTATTTTGATTCCCCGACATAATTTTTTGGCTAGTGGGTTTTGAGAATTCTCTTATAGCCATATGGTATGATGATTTTAGTGCTAAGGGGATGTATCCTATGTTAGTTATCAATAATGATTATTTTATATGGAAACATTCAATCTAGCATGATTGTAAACAGTGATGAACTCTACATGGTTTTACTATAAAGTCACGTTCAAAATAGATAGGTCACGCAAACAAATCTAAAATCAACATAAGTTATCCTAATAGATACCCTAAATATACCATTGATGAAAATTGAGAACCGTTATTTTTCATTCCATTCTTAACAGATTACACACTTAGGATACTTCCCACTACAATAGTAGGTCCAAATAAATATACATCCCTTGTATGTCTTCATCATTCATATATGAATTATTTTCCACCTCATGTAGAGTTAGAAGGAATAATAGGACAAATATTGACAAAATATATGCCCTCAAAGACATATCAAGCCTCCAATATATAATGTTGTTTTTTGAATCATTATTGTGAGATAGGTGAAGTAACTCAAAAAAATAGATATCTCTATAAAGAAAATATCTTAATGTTGTATTGTTTATAACTCCCATGACATCACAAATCTTATCTTTTTGGTATTAACCTGATGAATCATGACCATCTTTAATGTGATTCAGGAAATGAATAGATGAATCTATTCTTGGATGATAGTTTACATTTATTTCTTTATTAGTATCTCAATCACATAAATGGGGAAACAATCATTTTATTTCTCTAATGTTTTCAATAAATTGATTTTCTTGTCAATAAGATCGAGACATTATTTTTATTTTTTGGGTCCCATGCAACCATGGAAGATATGTGTACTATGTTTGGTAAATTCTATACCATGGTCCACAATGAAACCTAATTTTCAGCACACATCTATACTAAATTCATAATTTTATGGAAAACAGACTCATTTAGAATATGGTGTACTATAGGGATCACCTACCGTGCTTGTTTCATAGATTCTCCGCATATATTTAAAAGTGTTCTTCTACTATACATGTTTACCCCCAACAAAATCAATAACACTCTAGTTTAGAAAAATCCAAAATTTTATATTAAATTAATTAAATGTTTTAATTGTAATGATTCAATATATTGAAAATATAAAACAAATAAAAGAAAAGATACATATAAATAAATCCCAATAGCTTAATTTATTCTAAATGAACTATAATAATGATTAATGAATAATTAAAATCCCATTAATCACATTGTAACTTAATGTCAGATATTGTAGTGAGCTAACTGGGAACAGATCAACATTTACATGTATTATTTTGATAGCCACAAAGCATTTCATCCATAAAATATAAACCAAACAAATGAAAGTAAATTATGAAGATTACATTGAATTATTTTTAGATAAATTATTTCAATAAAATAATTATGGTTGAGATGAAACATAACCCCAAATAGCTATCCCCAAGGTGGAAATTTAGAAAATATATAAGACATTTGTCAAGAAACGTGAAATGTTATATAAAAATAAATATATTTAATGTAATATATAATTATGTTACATATAAACTAAATGACATGTATAAAGCAACAAAAGAAAAAAATTTATGGGAAAATATGAATCCACATATCCATGTCTACATTTGTCACCATTATCCCATTGCATTATAAATGCATTGGGATCCATGTAATAAAAATAACCTATGTGAAAAGATAATCAGTAAAAAATCCTACAAACCCAAATTAAAAAAACCTTAAAGAAGAAATTGTGTGTCAGTGCTAAATCTCAACAATATAATACCATTAATATACACATTTTCATTATAGAAGAATATGTTACTTTTAGAATTAAAAATGGAAAAATATATTATAATGATATTTCTTATTAAAACACCATGATAAAACAATTCATATGGTTTTATTTAGAATAAATCATATTCATTGAAAAATGTATATGTGAATAAACATGAATGAAAATATCCCAAAATTTATCAATAAAATCATATCCCGAATGAAAAATAAGTGACAATTAAAATATTTTTTAACTAGTGAAACAATCACGCATGAAACATAATTTGGTTACTTCCAAATGTAATATATAACAAAGAGAAAAAAAATTATATCATCCTAAAATGAATCGAAATGATATTCAATTTATCATTTATATTTCAATATAAAATCTACAAATACTCTAGAAATATTCCTATATGGTATGATATTCCAGGTTTTTAAAATTACATTTAAAAATTATGCTTAAATATTTCCAAACATTTACACTTGTGAATAATCCCCACATCAATGATTTCAAAAATCAACATTAGTGTAAAACACCATAATTTAATGTAAATTATCAATCAAAATAACTTAATTTATATATTTTTAAATGGAAGACCACTTTGAAAACCATTTCAAAATCCCGCCAATATCTAAATAAATAAATAAAACCATATTATATTTCAAATCAAATAATTTAATATAACAAAAGAAATTAAATTTCCAATAATATATTATAAAGTAGTGTTTATAGACATCATAGAGAGATACACGTCTTAATTATAAAAGGGAACCGTGATACCTAGAATCATTGAGACAGAATAAAAAATATATTGAACTCTAAAACTATGATCTGCAGAAATTATTCCAATAAAAATTGATTCTCTCAATACCGTTCCTAGATAGGATATAAACACTCAAAAACTCTATTAATAATAAGATAAATATGAACTATTAGACAAAATGGAATCAATTATAAATTTAATATATGATAATAATGTAATAAGATTCTTTAAACCTCCAATTAATATCACTCTAATATTTTCAAAAAACCTCAGGCAACATAAATGGTCGTTCAAGTGTTAAAAATTTAAATCCCCTATAAAATTCCTTATACAACACCCTGGAGTCGATATATTTTTATTTTTTGGCCTTTACATAGCCTTCTCCATGCCATGGTGTATCCCGCAATCCATTTGATTGGGAAATCAGAAGCAGGACATATCTAGCACCGTTCATTAACTAGGTAATTTTTTATTTTATATTTCTAGTAAGTGTAAAATAGGTAAAATAAACCATGAAAAATGACATGATCCTATAAATTATTCACTCTAACAATCCAATACCATTATTTAACCCTACAATCACAAACAATGTATCTAGAAAACAAAAAACATTATGGCTAAAAATAATTAAATTAAAATTAGTAAAAAGAAATAGTAGGGATGATACCTATCAATATGGATGTAAAAGTTATTTGAGTGTTGTAAATAAAACCAATATTTATATTTTAAACTATAATTAAAAATTAATCAATCAAAAAATTAGAAGAAAATATATTTTTTTACATTTTATTAAATGTAATGCATATATAATATTTAATTTATTCTCATATTATAAATTAGTAAATACATTAATGATATTATATTAAGTAAAATGTGGAGATTTATTAAAATATTCCTAACCATATAAAAATAAAAAACGACTTTTATATGAAATCATTAATTTTGTATTTTATGAGAAAAGGGTGTTAAAAATGAACGTAATATATGTTTTTTTGTGAAAAAAATTTAGGATGTGAAACTTTATTGGGATTAGGCTAGAATGATACATTAATTCCCCCAACATAAAATTATGAATAATCAAATAAGAATAATGTTTTGATTGTGAAATAAACCCTTACCTTAGGATATACTAATTTCCTTAATGTTTTATCCTAATTTATATTAATTAAAAATTAAGTATATGTATATATGGGAACTATATAAATATTAATAATATCATATATTATACAACGATAATATTTCATAAACCTTTTATTAATCATTCTCTATAGTAATCATTGTATTGAAATATTTTTTAGTTTCTTTTATCATATATGATTTGGTCTTGTAGCTTTGTTCCCATAATTATAGAGATGGTTCCATCATCAAAATTATTAAAATATTTATATAGATAAAATATATAATCATTATATAGATATATTTATTCATCTATGAATTTAGTATTTTAAAACTCATTCACTTCGCTCAATCAAGGTGGTTTTCGAATCATATCGATGAGAGAGGTTATATTTTTTTATATGTGGATGCTTAAGAATGTAAATGATATATTATATTTTTATATTCATAATTATTTCAATATTATCCTATATAAACATTATATTAATCATAATAATGATTCATGAATTTTAACACCACATGATTATAATATAATGATTTTATGTTAGACATCATATTCAACCAGCAACACCAACATTATAAAAAAATATAAAACCCTGAAAAATTATGAAATTATTATTATTAAATAAATTAAATCTTTTAAATAATTTTTATTACAATAATAAATTTTCTTCATTGTATTACATGAAGTTTTATGATGACTTAGTGTTACCGATAACAATCAATTTTTTCTTATGTTACACACAAGGACTATTTTAAACAAATTGTTAAATATTATTAAAATAATAATATTTAATATAATATTTATATCATATTAGATAAATTTTATGATATGAATGTTTAAAAATATATTTTGAAAATTTTTTATATCATTTAATTATTAATAAAATAATCATGAATTAAAAAGAAAATATTCTCAAAAATATTTTTTTTAAAAAAGATAGCCAACATGAAGTTTACACACATAATTAATAAAATAAAAAAATAGAGAATTATTTTTTAAAAAAATAAAATTAATTTATAATATATTAATACCATAAAATATTTGGTAGAGATTTTTGATATTTTTAATAATAGTGTTATTTCAGTGAATAGTGAAAATGTTTTTTCAAATAAAAAATTATTTTCAATATTTTATTTAATGTAAAATAATAAATTTCGTTTGAAAATATTTTAAATTATCATAATTAATTGTAGTTATATATAATCATATTTGTTACATTTTAATAAATACTATATTGGTTTTAAGTATATTTTTTTAAAATTATTATTTTCTATAAATACATTTTCATAATGATTAATGTTTCTACACTTTAATTAATTAAAATAAACCATAATAGTGAATTTTGTATAAGAAATTTATATATTATATATCTTTAAATTTTACAGTATTTGTTTACAATGAATATTTTTTATATAGTAAATATATATATTTTTTCCCTCAAATAATGCTCTTTATAAAATTGGTTGTCACACTATGTCTGTAGGATTAATTACAAGTAACATTATTACACTTATATGAGTTTAATATAAAAAATTTGTTTCCATATTTTGAAAAATATTAATTTATGAGATTTAATTTCAACATAATTTTTTACCATAATTATTAATGAAAATGTTAAAATTAATTATCAATATTTACTTCCAAAAATGGGTTTTCATATTACATATGTTTATATTAAAATACATTTTACAGACACATGGAGTTTTTATTTAATGAATTTGATTTTTTATATTTAATAAGTTTGTTAAATTTATCTAATATAAATATTTTCACTTTTATTGTTAATATATATATTTCCTTGGTAAACAAAAATATACAAGTTACGGCAGTAAAAAATATAAAGCATAAAATCAATGAAAAATTTAAAAATATAGAATAACAATATTAAAATCCATTAATTTTTTGTATTGTGGGTTTTCCTCGATCACATAAATAATAACATCCATTATTTATTTATTTTTGTGGTATAAATAGTATTTTAGACCCCAAATAATGATTTTTTAATATTAAACTATGCCACTCCTCCTCTATTATAAAATGTAATTCACTCCCCTCACTTATTCACACCTCTAAAGCCATTTCACTAAACAAACCCTACCCAAATCACATCAATAACTATATTATATTAGTATGATATAACAAAATTTGTATATTTACAAATACTAGTATTTTCTTGTAAAGACCATTAGTTTCCTTGGATTTTTTTCCCAAATACATGGAAATTTTATGGGTCCGTAGTTTCTGACGGAGCACGATTCCGAGGCCCGGAGTGCCCGGAATGATCCGTCGATGTTTTGTTAAGGTTAAATTAGCGTGCGTAGGTAGTTTTCCTAAAAAACTAGAATAACTCATAAAATGTTACTCGGATCAGAAATCGGAGGCCACTGTTGCGCTCAGAATGACAGTTTTACCCTAGCCGTGACTTAAGTTTAGTCAGCGCCTGTCTCCTGTGGGAAAACCCAAAAATGGCTTAACCGTCAATAAAATAATTAAATAAATTATTTTATTTTTTATATTCTTATAAATCGCAAATGGTAGCTCGGATTACAAATCTAATACCACCAATGAATTGGTGAGGGAATTATTTATTTATGTAGAAACTAACATTGACTGGCATGGGCCACCAGAAAAAGATAGTTTTTGGACGCAAATAAAATAATTAAGTGACAATTATTTTATTGTAAATTCATAACTTCTAAATGGTAACTCAGATTAAAAATACGAGTGTACCATTGTGTATTTTGGGGCGTGTTTCATCTAGGAAGAGCCTAACATTGACCATCGCGAGTTGAGGGTGACTGATAATAATTTTCCGAACATTTATTTCAGGTACGTTCAGTCAACGCGAGAGCGGCGTTTTGTAACATTTGAAGCGGCACTCGGAATTCAAATCTGAGGTCACTGTTGAAGTCTTATCACCAGTATTCTCTTAAGGATACTTTCACATCGACGATAGTGAGTCGAGAATGAATGTTAGTTTTTGGATTTTTATAAAAAAACTAATAAAATAAAGTGCAGTCGCACTTTATTTTATTTCAGCCGCCATGTGTGTCTGTAAGTTGGAACCTCCCTTTAGGAGTTGGGAGTGGGACCGCCACACCCTGACCTCCCATTAGAGGTTATGGTGGTAGGGCCACAAAATCATAACCTCCCATGGGAGTATAATTGAGGTGGGGACCACCCGACCCCTATTGATGGTGGAGGATGAAACCTCTCCACTCCATCTCATTAATGAGGGAGGACCTCTTGACCTCTTCTAGACAATTAATTGTTCCAACGCATGTTCCAATTAATTGAGCGAATGTGTGTACCAATTAATTTCACCAATGCACATTAATTAATTATAGTAAGCATCTTGACATCCTCCAAATTAAGTGTGACACCTCTCGTACAATTAATTTGATGGATCCAATTAATTTATCATCCTTTTTTATAATTATGTAATTGCAAAATTGGGAATTAGGAAGGTTCTTATAAATGAACTGTCCTAAATTCCATGATGGTTACATACCTCTCCCACTCTCTTATATATATGGAGTTGGGAGGAGGATTTGAGACTACTTCACCAAGCAATGAAGTGCTGGTAAAGTGATGTGATGCCCAACACATGCAGGATTATGCTTTCTTCCAACGAAGAACGTGAAGAACGCCGATGATGATCTTGTTCTATGACCTTCATCCTTGGACCCATTCGATGTGGGATGTGATTGTCTACCATGGATTGACAGCCATCCTTCAATGACATCAAGTATCAACTACCATTGAATCAAAGGTAGATGTTTAATTTTATTTAATGTATGAAATTTCTCCCATGTTCTCCCTTTCTCTCAAAATGAAGAATGGTGGTAGTTGTGCTTCATACTATCGAGCTATTTGTTATCATCATAAAAGTGGAATATTTGGGCTGACTTAACATGTCCCGACATCCTTTGTCGATTATTATCTCATGTAGCGTTCTACGGCATGGAAACGATGAGGACGTGCTACCTGTAGCCTCCATGAACCGTACTGCCCCTGCGGTGCACCGGTTCTCCCTACCAAACATCACCAGCCAAGCAGTGCCTGACACACCTACCCGCTGCGCTCCCACCAGCAAGCTGACCACCCCCCATCGTGCTACCCCGCCCCACCGCCATTCTTCCCACACCCCTAGGGCGCTACTCGGCACCATCAACCCCTGTTGTGGCCTGCCGTGCCCTACCCGGTGCCCAGCCGTCCTGCCCGCACCCCGTGTGGCCTGCTGCTGGCCTCCCGAGTAGACCTGCGGCATCCCCTGTGGTGTCACTAGCCAAACCAGCCTGGTCTATCGGGCTGAGTCATCTAGCAACCTATATGGCGACTAAATGGCCGAACCGCCCTTGTTTTTCGTTGTTCCGGGCCTAGAGGACCAGGTCAAAACATAGAGGGTTGACCCGCCCAATGGGCCGAGTAGGACCCAGAAAGTCAGACCGGGTCGACCCAGTCCGAGTTGGCCTATACTGGGTTGGGCCGAGTCGGTCCGACTGGGTCTGACTAGACACAGGTCCATTACTGACCCTTTACCTTCTTGGGCCATATCTTTGGCACCAGACATCCGTTTGATGAACCGTCAGTGGTGCCGATATTCTTTGAGCATAACCGTCCCTTTGAGTATACCCCACTAAAGTTTGGGGTATAGTTGAGTTATGGTCAGGTTGGTTGGTACACGAATCTAACCAGGCCCAGGACTAAAAAGCCAATAACTCACAGACCAGGCATCTAATTGATGCACTGTCTATCGCGTTGGAACCCTTACGTCATGAAGGTCCTTTCGGTTACTCCTTTGAGGATTTTAGTGGCAGTCGATGTACGACCAATAGCTTGAAGGCACTTTATAAAGAAATCGAATGCACCGGGTGTGAGGAAATCCAGTGGCTGATAGTGAGGCTGAAGTTAGAGACAGATCATACAGAGGTCAGAACTCAGCAATCTTGTGTGGGTCAGTGTATACTAATCTTATGTGGGTTAGGTTCTTGTGTGGGTTAGTGGTCTGCAATCCTATGTGGGTCAGGGCATACCGATCCTCTATGGTTCAGATCCTGTGCAGGTCGTTGTGTGGGTTTAGAACCTATCAATCCTTTGTGAGTCAGACTAAGTATGGTCAGAATTGGTGCCTCTTGAAAGAATAAAATGATCTAGACACGCGACTAATCATCTGTACTTATTTACTTCACCAAAATATTGGTTTTAGCAGAGTCCAATACTTTTGTGTTTTTCCTCATGATTGTGAAGGGTTACTAAATAACATAGGTATATGTATTGGCATATACCTAAGTATGGATTCTCCATCAACTCTATACTTTGTGGTTATCCTTGTTAGATTTTTTGAGACCTTGAGGGTCTCGGGGCCCCAACTGAGCATTGTTATTATCAACCCTGCACGGGCTATGACCGCACCTCGTTGTGTTGGTTGCAGATGATGGACAGTGCTGATCGGGGCAGAGAGTAGTAGAACTGGACGGTACCCATAGGTGGACCACTCTTCGAGACATACACGGGGCGGATGGATGGACATGGGGTGCTGAGGAGGCCATATATACCCACCCTTCATGTGGGAATTCTAGAGGATGACCTAGTTGTTGCGTTACATCTTCTCTTTAGTTGTACTATCTTTTCAGTTGTTTTGTACTTTATAGTTGGGCATGTATTTCCATCCCCATTTACTTTCAACACACTCTTTTGTATTCTGTTTTACAAAGTGTTTTACTTCATGTTGCGTACTATGTTGTGTTTTTTTACTATTTAAAAGGCAATGCCTTCCTTCTTTAGGGTTTTACGCCTTTGGTGCTAGTCGCCATCCCCTGGCCTATGAAAGGCGGGCTTGGGGTAGTCATGGTATGGGCCCTAGGGGATGTGTCACGACAAATTGGTATCAGAGGATTCAGTTCTAACGCAGAACTCAGGACTCTGATCATTCTTTTCTGTGAAGGAATAGTGTTATGGGTACCGAGTGTGGTTTTCAGTTTAGGGTGTCCAGTGTTGGTGTAGTGGCTGACGTATCCATACCTCCGGACCCTAACTTCTGATTTCCGAAAAAGTACATGAAAACACTGATTGAATGTGTGTTTCAAAAGTTTTTCTTAAGTCACATCAACCAGGCCAGCTCACCAGGTTTAGTATTTTAACCATGTTTCATCTGTTTCTTTTAGGATGCATCCTCGTGGATGACTAGTTACATCCCCAAGAGTCGTACGCTCTGACAGCCCACCGAGCAATGAGGCCTCAGTGCAGGGCCTTTTACCAGCAGAGGCACCAGTGGTACCACTACCCATTGAGCCATTGATGCCCCCATCCCCAGTAGTAGATGATGCATGCCGCTTGAGCACATTTCATGAGTCCCAATGCAAGAGGCCACCTAGGTTTCGGGGAGAGACAGACCCGCAGATGGGTGAGTATTGGCTAGAGGATGTGGTGAGAGTCTTCAATTTAGTAGGGACACCATCATAACTCATGACGATCCTTGCTTCTAGTCTCCTTCAGGAAGTAGTAGGCATATGGTGGAGCGTCATGCTTCAGGTCCAGGACGAGGCAACATTAATCTGGACAGACATCGAGAGCCTATTTCGGGCAGAGTTTTTTCCAGCCACCCTTCGAGCGGTACAGATAGAGGAGCTACTTCATCTACAGCAGGGCAATATGATAGTAGAACAATACTCGGTGAGGTTCACTGACCTCTCATGATACTCCACAGATATGGTGTGTGACCCATTATTTAGGGCTCGAACATTCAAGCAGTGGCTCAGGGGAGAGATCAGAGCCTCGATGATCTCCCTCAACTTCTCGATGCAGGAAGTAGTGTTAGAGAGAGCCCTCCTAGTGGAGAGTTTCCTTGTTGTTCAGTCTCCAGCAACGAGACCCACTACTAGTCTACATTCCTTGTAGTCTTCTGTAGTTGGAAGAAGACAGATGAAGTATGGGTCTAAGAGGACTATTCCTAAAGGTGGTCAACCACATATTCCAGATGCAGACAGTGCTACTCATGCGGTGGGAAGTGTCACATGGAGTGTGACTGTCCGACCCTCCATACAGACGATCAACCATTAGTTAAGGGGCCTCCCAGAAAGAGGAAGAGGTTCGACTGTGGTGGTCTGTTAGGAGTAGGTGGACGTGGCATAGGAGCTGGTCGAGAAATAGGTGGTGGACAACATTTCGAGGTCCTACCACCACCACCCCCTAGACGATTCTTCTCGAGCTCTAGGAGCAGGTGGACAAGAGCAGGATTAGCTCTAGGCATAGAGGCCTTTGTTCATGATGCTTCTAGATTCGTTAACGTAATTTTTTATGGTTGATTTGTGTCTTTGTACTTTAAGTAGCAGTAATAAAATACACTTGTCCTTGGGATGCTTTCTTTCCTGCCTTTTTGTATGGTTGTTACTGAGAGGTTCCGGTTAAAACCATTACCTTTATCCTCACTTACAAGATTCCTACTGGAGGGTACCCAGTGATCACAAACTGATGCTGATAGTGTGACTCAACCCTTGGAGGAAAGAGTAACGGTTGGATCTCTTGGTAGTAGAGTGGAGGACTTACGACGTTGTCCATGGCACAAATTAGTACCATTCATATCAGTATTGAAAGTATTAGGAAAAGGTTATGGTTCATCCAGGGGATGAGATCAAATTTCTCTTTTCGGAAAAGGAGAAATCGTAGAAACTCTTGTTGGATGTAGATGAAGAAGTGTGTATTCATGTTCTTTACAATTGTCTAGTCTCACCCATAGTTTGTTCAGTGAACGGTTTACAGTTTACTCTAATCTCAATACTATAAGGTGTGTCTTCTCGTAGAAGGACCTGAACAAGAGAAAACGGAGATGGCTCGAGTTCTTCCAGGATTATGACTTCAAGATAGTCCATACATAGGGGAAGGGGAACATTGTAGCAGATGCTCTCAGCAAGAGATCAGGCATTTAGCTGCTAGGAGAGGTGACAAAGTAGTTGGCTGCCTTACACATATCCTTCGTGGATAGAGATGTACCATCCTTTATATTGTCTCTTAAAGTCACTCCTCCCCTTCTTCAGCGAGTCAGGGAGGCACAACATGGAGACGCTGACTGTGAGTCGCGATGTGCACAGATATCCATAGGGAAGGCAGCTGATAGATTTTCTGAAGGTGGAGAGCACAACATCCTATTCAGAGGAAGAACCATGGTACTAGTTGCACTTAAGAAGGAAGTGTTGATGGACTTCTAGACCTCCCATCTAGTGGTACATCCAGGAGTGGTGATGTTGTACGAGGAATTTTGACGAACGAACTGTTGGCCAGGTATGAAGAAGGATGTAGCAGAGTTTGTATCTCGATGCCTCACTTGTCAGAAAGTGAAGGCGATGCACCAGGTACCATCAAGCTTGGTTCATCCTTTAGAAGTCCCAGAGTGGAAGTGGGATGACATATCCATGGACATCGTGAAGGGTCTTCCACATACATTCAGGAGTCACGATTCGATTTTGGTGATCGTCGACAGACTCACCAAGTCGTCCCACATTCTTCTGACCAGAGATGGTATGACCTACCACAGAGAAGGTGTAGATCATCCAGGAGAGGATGAAGAATATACATACTAGAAATAAATCATTTTCTGATAGGAGATGGAAACCTCTGGAGTTCGAGGATGGAGACCACGTCTTTCTACGGGTCATGCCTCGACGAGGTGCACAGATATTTGGCCGAGGAGGCAAGTTATCTCCGAGATTTTTCGGACATTTTTAGGTCCTAAAAAAAGGTTTGTGAGGTGGATTATCACTTAGATATTCCACCTTATATGCACTGCGTGAATGAAATCTTCCTCGTATCTCAGTTGATGAGATACGTTCACGCCCCTTCCCACATCATCGACCATGGGGAGTTGGACATCGATGACGGGGCAACATTCATGGAGGTTCCAATAGAGATTGAGGATCGACCGAAGCGGGTACTTCATGGACAATTCTTACCTATGGTGCGTGTTATTTGGCAGCGTGGTAACCTCCAGAAGAGCACATGGGAGCGGGAGGCTCATACGTGTGCTCAGTACCCCCATTTTTCCCCTTAGATCAAGTTGTAGCTTACGTGGACGTAAAGTCCTGAGGTGGGGAGAATGTAAAGACATGTAATTTCCATGGGAATTTTTTTTTCATAAATACTTGGTAATTTTACGATTCCGTAGTTTCTAACAGCCTGTGATTCCGAGGCATGGAGTGCCCGGAATGATCTATCGAAGTTTTGTTATGCTTAAATTAGCGCGCATATGTTGTTTTCATGAAAAAGTGGAATAACACTTAAACGGTTACTTGGATCTGAAATCTGAGGCCACTTTTTCTCTCAGGATGGCGGTTTTACCCTAGGAATTACTTAAATTTAGTCGGCACAGTCCTCCTGTGAGAAAACATGAAAATGGCATAACCGTAAATAAAATAATTGAATAAATTATTTTATTTTTCAAATGCTTATAACTCAAAAATGGAAGCTTGAATTAAAAATATGAGACCACCACTGAACTCGTGAGGGCACAATTTATTTAAGAAGATACTAAATTTGGCTGGCGCGGGCCACCAGAAAATGTTAGTTTTTGGCCGAAAATAAAATAATTAAGCGACAATTATTTTATTGTAAAATTAATAACTTCTAAAAGGTAACTCAGATTTAAAATCCAAGATTACTATTGTGTTATTTGGGGCGTTTTTCACATAGGTAGAGCCTAACCTTGATCATTGCAAGTTGAGGGTGACTAATAATAATTTTCCTAACATTTTTTTGGGTACGTTCAGTAAACGCGTGTGCAGGGTTTTGTAACTTTTGAACCGGTGCTCAGAATTGAAATCTAAGGGAACCGTTGAACTCACAGTGCTGATATTTTCGTATGGAGACATTCACTTTGATAGTAGTGAGTCGAGAATGAAGGATAGATTTTGTAATTTTTTTTTAAAAAAATTATAAAAGAAAGTGTAGCCACACTTTATTTTATTTCATCCGCCATGTGTGTGCGGTTAGATGGAACCTCCCCTTGGGAGTTGGGAGTGGGACCACCACACCCTAACCTCCCCTGAGAGGTTATGGTGGTGCGGACCACCCAGGAATAACCTCCCATGGGAGGATAATTGAGGTGGTGACAACCCAACCCCTATTGATGGTGGAGGATGAAACCTCTCCACTCCCTCTATTAATGAGGGAGGACCTCTTGATCTACTCTTGCAATTATTTCTTCCAACGCACGTTCCAATTAATTGATCCAACGCGCATGCCAATTATTTTTTCCAACAAGCGTAAATAAATTATAGGAATCCTCTGGACATCCTCCATATTATGTGTGACACCTCTCATGCAATTAATTTTATGGATCCAATTATTTTATCCACTTTTTTTATAAATTAAGTAACCGCATCGTTGGAAATTATGAATGTTCCTAATAAATGAACCATCATAAATTCCAAGATGATTACATACCACTCCCCCTCACCTATATATAGGGAGCATGGGAGGAGGATTTGGGATGGCTTCACTAGGAATTGAAGCACTGGTAATGTGATGTGACACACAAAACTTGTAGGATTACGCTTTCTTCCAACGAAGAACATGAAGAATTTGAAGAACATCGACGACGGTCTTCTTCTCCGACCTTCATCCTTGGTTACCTTCAACGTGGGCCGTGATTGTCTACCACGGGTGTGTATCCATCCTTAAGCGACGTCAAAAAACGACTACATGCGAATCAAAGGTAGGGGTTTAATTTTATTTAAAGTATGAACTTTTCTACATGTTCTCTCATTCTCTCAAATTGAAGAACGATGGTAGTTGTGCTTCATACTAGAGATTCGTTTGTTATCGCCTTAAAGGCGGAGTATTCGGGCCGACCTACATGGACTGACATCCTCCGTTTATTCTTCTCTCATGTAGTGTTCTACAGCAAGGCGATGAAGGCCGCAATGACGAGGCCGTAATACCAGCAGCCTCCACGAACCACACCACCCACATCGCACACCAGTGCTCCCGGCCGAGCATCTCCAAACAAGAGGTGCCCGACCAGCTTACCCGAGGAGCCCCCGCAGCCTGCCCGGCCATGTCGGCAAGCTGCTCGCACCCCCGGTGCACTTTCTAGCCCCGCCGGTGCACTGCCCAGCCCCACCGACACACTTCCCGCACCCCCAGTGTGCTACCTGGTGCCTGCCCAGTGCCCCCACACCCTGCAGAGGACTCTCTGGCACCCATGAGCCCTACCACAGCTTACCCAGGGCCCCCGCGGTCTACCCCACGGCCTGTCGCTTCCTCCCGGTGACCATCCGTCCTGCCCGCGCCTCACGTGGCCCGTCGCTGGCCTCGCGGCCACCATCCTCACAAGATGAGTTGCAGCGTCCCCCGTGGTGTCCCTGGCCATAACAGCCCGGTCTCTCAAGCCGAGTCGCTGAGCCGCCTACGTGGAGACTAACGGGCCGAAACGCCCTCATGGTCCGCCAGGCCGGACCCAACGGACCGTTTCAAAACATAGCGGGCTGACCCGCCCAATGGTCTGGGTCAGTCCTAGCAAGTCGGACCAGGTCGACCCAGACAAGTTCGGCCCAGACTGGGTTTGGCTGAGTTGGTCCGATCGGGTCGGACATGACCCAAGCCCATTACCAACCCTTTACCATCATGGACCATATCTTTTGCACTGGACGTCTGTTTGATGAACCGTTAGTGGAGCCGATATTCTTGGAAAATTATTTTCCATTTGTGTATATTCCAATGGAGTTCAGGGTATAGTTGAGTCATGGTCAGGTTGGTTCTTACACAAATCAAACTAGGCCCCCGGGACTAAAATGCCAATAACTCACAGACCAGGTATCCGATTGACGCACCGTCTATCGTGTTGGAACACTTACGACACGAAGGTCTTTTGGATTACTCATTTTTGGAGTTTAGTGGAGGTCTAGGTACAACCGATATCTTGGGGATGTTTCTACAAAATTCAAGTGCACCTGGTGCGAGGAAATCCAGTGTATGATAGTGAGGTGGAGATTGGAGAAAGATCATACGGAGGTCAGAACTCAGTGATCCTATGTGGATTAGTGCATACTGATCTTGTGTGGGTCAGATCTGATGTGGGTCAATGCTCAGCGATCCTATCTGGGTCGGTGCATACCGATCATGTGTGGGTGAAATCCTGTTTTGGTCATTGCAGGGGGTGTGTACCTTTCGATCCTTTGTGGGTCAGACTCTGTAATGTCAGAAGTAGTGCCTCTTGGTAGAATAAGATGATCTAGCTTCACGACTAATCATCAGTACATCTATACTTCATCAAAATCCTAGTTTGAGCTGAGTCGATGACTTTTATGTTTTCCCACATGATTGAGATGGGTTACTAAATAACATAGTTATATGTATGGGCATATACCTAAGTAAGGGTTATCCATTGACTCCATACTTTGTGGTTATCCTTGTTAGATTTTTTGAGACCTTGAGGGTCTCGGGGTCCCTACTAAGTGTCTTTATACTCACACATGCATGTGCTATGCCCGCACCTCGTTGTGTTGGTTGTAGACGATAGAAAATGTTGATCGGGGTAGAGAGTAGTAGAACTGGACGGTACCCGGAGGTGGACCACTCGATGATACGTACACGGGGTGAACAGACAGACATGGGATGATGAGGAGGCCATCTATACCAAACCATAAAGTGTGAATTTTGGAGGATAACCTAATAGCTTTTTACTTCTCTTCTTCAGTTGTACTAGATTTTTAGTTGTTTTGTACATTACTGTCGGGCTTGTATTTTCGGCCCCCTTTACTTTCAGCACACCCTTTTTTATTCTGTTTTACTTAGTGTTTTACTTCCAGTTGCATACTCGGTTGTGTTTTTTACTATTGTACATGAAATTCCTTCCCAGTTTAGGGTTTTATACCATTGGTTCTAGTGGCCATCCCCTGGCCAATGGAAGGTGGGCTTGGGGTAGTCACGATATGGGCCCTGGGGACGGGTTGTGACATTTCTTATGTTAGGTTTATTACCTAAAACCACACACACGTCCTTAAAAATGGTTTCAAATCCTCATTATTTTGTACAAAGGTGTACTACCTTGTGAAATGATTTAAATTTTTTTCATTATCATATCTAAATGATTGATATATTGTTTAATATTAAGTTGATATATTTTATTTATTAAATAATAATATATATATAATAATTTTATCTTATATAATCTTTTTATATTTCATTTTATAATAGATCTAATTACATCACTTGTTTTTACTGTAGAATATCACCTTGGGATGTGACGTAATTTTTTTATCTAACATGTTACAATGAATGTAATACGAGAAATGATAATAAATTCATGTGATGAAAATAACATCTTTATGATTTTCATGGAAAATTTATAAATCTCTAAATATTATATATAACTTTATTTTATACATTTTCACTCACTAAAAAGTGATAACATAATGTGTGGACATGTGGACTACCACAATATTGAAGAGATGTGATTCCCTCTTTCATCACCTAATAAAGTGAATGATAAATATTATAATATATAAACTAATATTAAGAAATATATGATAAATTTATCATTATTTATTCTATAATATTACATATCTTTTTTATTTGATGATCATTGAAAATTGGAAATATTACTCATACGTATGTATGACCAACCTTCTCGATGATCGTGATGATGGTTCATTTTCTAAATCAAGAATTCATAATAGATTTTAATCTTCTAAATGATGTTTAAATATAAATATTATTATGTAATTATTATTATGGATATGTTAATTAAAGTCCCAATTTGACCATAGTAATCTTTTCTAAGTTGATTTGGAGAAATAAACCAAATATGTTCAAAACATATGACGTGAATTAATTTATTATGAAATTTTATATAAAATTTTTAAGAAATGAATAAAAATAAAAATAAAACTGATAATTAATATCAAGAAATTATAAACTAAACATAAATGTTTAAATTAGGAATATAAATACACCCCCATTGAAATAGACCCATGGTATATTACTTGGTCTCAATTTCCTTTCTCTAAGGCCTATTTGGATGTTATTCGCCATTATATTTTATAATGTGTCAATATAAAACATTGAAATGATATATCAATAATTTAAATATTCCTATTATATTTATCGATTTTATTAAATTTATTATTTTTTAGGTCTTATGATTTATGTTTTCTTGAAGTTATAATCGACTTTTCAATTTCAATAACCATTTACTGTTTTTCTCTAATAATGTTTCTCTTAATCATCTAGGTGTTCTATGGATCTGATAGAAGGAATAATATAGATATTATTAAATTCTTATATATATTTTATATACCTATTTATATTATTATCAATGATATTAAATAAGAATATTTTTACATGGATTATATAGAATTTTTATGAAACAACAAAAGAATTTTATGTTTTTTTTTAAAGGTTGGGGCCGAAGCTTCATTTTTACAAAATAATTTTATGTACTTATTATAAAGAGTGAAAAATTCCTTTCCACCAACATGACAATTTTTTGTTTATTTCATCCTCTGAATGATTTCATGACTTCTTTAAAAAATCCACCTTTTCTTGTTTTTTGGTTTTTGGTATTGAAAATGATTTTTCGAACGAAAGGTCTACCTCAAAAATGAAAATGATTTTTAAATGAAATGAGAATTTTTGTCAAAAAGAGTTTTTATTAGTATATGAAAAGACATAAGGGATTTTTGTGAACATTTATATTTATGATTTTCTACTTGTTAACTTTAATAAATGAGTGATCTCAATAAATAATTTACAAATAGATAATCACTTTTATAGATCGCAGGTGGGTCTGGTATTTCATATATGTTGGGTACATCACTATTATAACTCATGAGAAATAGGTGTGCCTGATACAACATATAGGAAGGGTAAGACTTATAATACTTCCCTACTGAATTAGGTAGTTATTATACTATATGATATTTGTATGTTTATGTGAATTAAATTGTTATTATTAGTATAATTATATATGTCAATGAAAAAGTGTTTTAATTTTTTCTGGAGGGTTTAAAAGATTTATTTGAGAAAAAGAAGTCTTTTTCTTTTCTTATGAATTTTTTTCTCATAGAACATTGATTTTGAGTTACATATTTTAGGGGTATTAATTTTTTAATTAACTAATTATTTTCATCTTTTTATGTCCATCACATAGATTTTTTGACCAACCCACAATTAAAAAATATATATAAGCATTTATAGATGTTTAATGGAAATAAAGAATTGAATTTTAATGTCACTAATATTTTCTAGGAAAATAATTCATGATTTGTTTTACAATTTTCATATTATGGGGAAATAATAGTACTGATAAGTGTCCAATATTTCGTCCCTTTTTCTGTAATGTATGAGTTGTGGAAAAATTCATTATAACGTTAAACCATAAAAAAATCTCAACTATTAGAGAATGGTTTCATGAAATAATAAAAAATATAATGTAATATTTAAATCTTTGTACATATAGGTCATATTATATGATAGGTTCATATAATTGGATATATTTTGATTTTTATCATTTCAAAATACCTTATGACTAATAGAAACCATTATATGTTCACATGATTATGGTTGATAAAAACTTCAATGTTGTAGAAAAATTATTTTTTGTATATTTTATTAAATATTAGTGGTGATTATTGAATTTTTGGGAGATTATTTATTAGGTTTGGGTAATTAAAACATATATGATCAATATGAAATGGTATTTACTGATAAGTTATTTAATCATATTTAAAGAAAAAAAGAAAAAACTAAATATCGCGTGACAACCCATCACATTAGGTAAGGTGATGGGTCTTAATCCCACTACCAAATGGATACAAGGGTGTATCACCAACAGATGGAATACACTATGTTCGGGATAGTATGTCAATTTTTATAGATAATTATTAATATTATTTTCATAAATATACGAGATTTAAAATAATTAATAATTATTTTTTTATCATGGAATAATATATAATATAATTATTCTAATATTCACGTTTCAAACATTGTGAATAATTTTTTGAGAATATTATATAATATGATCTGATGAATAAATTAGATTGATCATTATCAATTACAGTTTTAATATTAATGATTAATGTTTCAAAGGAATAATTATTCATTTTTGAAATTATCTAACAACTATCATACCATTTTGTTTTTTTGTTAATCTCTAATGATATAGAGAATATCATTTTATGATTATGTGGAGTATATACTCTTTTAAAAGTATATTTTACTTCTTCTTAAATGAATAATTTTCCATGAATACACATAATTTTGATAAGAATTTTAAATTTTGATTGAAATTTATTAGGATATGAAATTATACATTTCAAGTAAGTATATTTCAGTATTTTAATTGAATAGATAGTTTGAAAACCCATTAAATATAATAAATGGACATTAAATAATATTATATGAATACATTAATTTAAAATTTTCAATTGGTCCATAAGATCATAAACATTTAATGTTTTTAGGACCATAAAATTCCATTAATGATTTAAAATTTGTGATTGTTGACCACATTCATGATATATAATTATTTATTATTTTCCCCTTTAGATCCTATGAACACCTAATTGAAAACCTACTTATGTATTATTCCATATGACCATTGTATTACCATTTATTGAGGATTAAGGGAATGAATTATTAAATCATTTTACCATTTGGTTTTAATGACTTTTTTTAAAATTTTGATCCATTGATTATATATATAATGATCAAAATTTAAGCACATGTTTTATTACAGAGTTTGATTATTTCACACATCATTATGTTAGAAGAACAAAATCTTGTCAAATAGGATATGTGAAACACAATATCATCAATTTTTGTAAATAAAACAGAATGACATATTGTTATTTACATTTAAATTAATTTAATCTCATATATAGATATCATTACACTAAACACTGAGTTTAAATTTTGTTACATACAACACTATGTTCAACTTGTGTTACATGGAACACTTTGTTTTGATTGTACTACATACAAAACCATGTTTAAATGAATTGTGTCGTATTATTAAAATATTATTATTTAATATAATACATATAAACATGATGTGAAATTCAATGGTATGAATAATACTATATAGGTAGTAAAAAATTTGATAATGTTTTTACAAATAAAAAAATAAGAATCAATTAGATGAAAATGCATATTTTTTAAAATCTATATTTTTTCTAAAAGAATGATTCGATTCACATTGTGACCATAAATTAAAAACAATTTTTTGTTTTCTTTGAAATTTTATCTGAAAAAAACAAACATTATTTTTTTGTTGAGGTTAAAATAGTTGTTTTTGCATTACATGCATCTTTATTTAATTAATGTTTACACAACTATAATATTTTCTTTATGTAATTGTATTTAATACAAATAATATATTGTCTAAATTATCAAATAAATTTCATGAAAATAATTTTTTTAGGCTTAATTTTACTATGTACATAAAAATATGCATGCTATATTGGTATAAAAGTAATGGGGAAAAATCATGTAATCTTAATTCCTATGAAATAAAATGATAAAAATTTTGTTACTTTTTTTGTAGTGGAGCTGAATATAGGCCAATTCAACCAACCGCTACATTATTCATCTTAATTTTATTCAATGATGTAATTTCTGCCTCCCAATATTTAATACCTTTTAATATTTACAAGAATGCATCTCTTGCACCATTATAAAAGAAAACTAACACTCTACACATTATTACAGCTCTCAAGAAATTTTTATTGGAAAACCCTAAAAAATAACTTCCAATTTTTTTTATACACATCCTATAATCCATCCATTGGGATGAATCCCACCATATAACATATTTGTTTTCAATCCTAAAGATAACAGCTAAAAAGATGCTATTTAAATACGTGCTCTTTTCTTATTTTACATTTTTCTCCACATCCTTCAATTATTGATATACTATTATAGTACAATAACATCAGTATCCTCAATATAAGGTGATAATTTTTTGTTATGGTTAATACCTTTAACCACACACACCTCCATTATTTTTTTAAAAATCATCGTTCTTGTCTACAGAAGAGTACCTACTCAAGAAATGATGCTAATCGTTTCTCAATTAAAACCTCTGATAGTTTGTAATTATAATGGATATAAATATTATTTTTTATATTTACAATATATTTATTAATATATGTTAATTATATAAAATAAGCCTTTTTTATATTAAATTGTTTTGATATACAATTATACCTCTTGTGTATTTAATGTACTAAAAATTCATGAAGCGTTATTGTTCAGTTTTCACTAATGAATTCATGGTATGTAATAAGGTTAAACGTAAAAACGATATGTGATCTACATGTCGTATTTTTGACATTAATGAAAAAATGTTAAATGAATCACTAATTATATGCCTCTCATTTGTACCTTTTAACTCAATGATAAATTGAAAACGTTATTCATGGATGTGTGGACTGATGCCTCCTTAAACCGATGTGATTCATTTTTTCATCACCACATCACAAAATGACACACACACACACACAAAGACATATATATATGTATAAATAAATAAATACATGGTTATAAATTATATAAAAATAATAATTTAAAGATAAAATTTTACTTCTATTTATTATATATTGATTATTGAAAAATGTACTCATTCCTCATGAATAAATACAGCTTATTGTACCAATGATTTTAATGTTTTTTATTTTTTCAAAACCGATTTTCATGATTGATCTTTAATGTGTAACTGACTTCAAAATTTTAAAATTATTTCCGAAGTATTATTATTTAAATAATAATATAATTAACACATTGACTAGATTCATCCTAAAAATTTTTATTTGGAAACATAATCCAAATTTGGTTAATTCATATGATTTAAAAATAAATGATGAATTAATTTTTTACCACATTTTAATAAGTGAAATAAAAGTGATGATAAGATGAAATTTTTTTCCAATAAATGAAATATTTGAACAGAAATTATAATTAAGTATTATAAAACTCACATGAGGAATTAGACTCAATGTAAGGGACTCCATCTCAATTTCATTTGATGATGACTATTTTATATCTGTTAACCAATATTCAATTATTAGAGTTATGAAAATATACATTACATGTTTTATTATTAATTTATCCATTATTAGTATATTTATTTTTTTGTAATATTATTAATTCATGGGGATTATAATTCACATATTTCCCAGTGATAAGGGACATTTCATTAAAAAAATAATGATTTTATTGTTTTTCATTCATGATCATTATCTTCTATGTGAATGTTTTGCTAATGATTTAATTAGTTTCTTATATTGAAAAATATATATATAAAGTAGATTTTATATCTCTTTTTATAATTTATTTCCAATTATTTCAAATATAAATATTTTTACTTATTTTATATGGAATATTATGAAAAATGAAAAAGGAACTTTCTATTCAAAGGATGCACTGTGACCTCGAATTTTCTACCACTATAAACATTATTTGATCTATGCCATCCTTTTTTATCATTCATTGTTTTCACATTTGTTTTATTATTTTTAAGTATGATTTCTTTATTAATTTTTATTATAGTTCATAACCATGGGTTTCGAACATTAATTATGAAAAAATGGTTGTTTTGGGATAATAGCAGGTGGCAGAATGTTGGCACATGGTTGGGAAAATAGTTCACACTTTCCAAAGAAATCGTGAAACCATGTATCAATTTAGGAAAGTGGAGATTTTCATGGTTGTTTCATGGTTTGTATGTCATGTGTGAAAACCATGTAACTTTTCCCTCATGGACAATGAGGGGTTCTTGAGTAAACCATAGTTTGGAAAATATTGTTGGGAGAATGTGCGTGGTGTCCAGGTCCATAAAAATTGATAAATTCAATTTTTCCACATGTGATATATCCCTTAAGTGACACTATTCTACCCCATAATTTTTTTTTTCAACCATTGGATATCCCTTTTGGATTCCTTATAACTCTTGGGAATCATACCATGGGTACTGTTGAACTCAGTACATCAAGGATTCTTCAAGTAAGTGGTATTTGTCTTGGTTCTTCCTTCTTAAAGGTATTTCTCCGTATTTCATTGAGCTCTTATTTTAATGTGAAAATTTGACTTAGATAATGGTATTACATTGTAGTTTTGAAGAATATGTTGATTTTTTTGGTTCATTTATCTATTTTGGTTGTTATAGATGTGCAGTTTTGGGTTTTCATCAATTTATAGAAACATCCAAGTTTGAGGTTGGTGGTTCCATGCTCTAGATTTTTTAATTTCCTTATCTTTTCTTATTTGGAATGGAAAATTAGTTCTATTAACATTTATTTTTGTAATAAATATTGTTTTGAATGAATTTAATATTCATATGTGGTAAAAATAATATTTTCAAATGAAATGGTTATTATATTTATTTACTTCATTGTAGTCATTCAAAGATGTGTTGGATTATTTATTTCCAAATGTAAGAAATTATTTTTATGTCACAGGAGTGGTAACTATATTTAATATGGAATTTTCATATAAAAATAATTTTTTTGTAATGATGGATTTTTATGCAGGATTAATGTTGATTGGGAATTGTGTAAATGGAAAAAAGAAATATTTAAAGTGAAATTATCTTGTTGGGGGTTTGGGAAAGGGTTTCGACCATGAAAATTGGTTAATTGATTATGTGAATTTCTTGATATACTGCGAAAAGGGTTTCATGTATTGTTCATTTTATGTAAAATTTGTGTTTAAAATGATTTAGATTGTGTAAAATGGAATGTATTTTTATTTATGAAAAATTACAGATTCCATTTAGTTGTTGTGAAAGAGGTTATTTCCTTAAATTCATAAGTGGAGTGGCATGTGTTGTTAATGTGATGACTATGTGGTAATTATGTATGATCTGAAAAGAAAATCTAGAGTATTCGGCGGGTAATTTATAACCAGTATTATAGTGATTCTGATGTGGCCAATCAATATCTTTCTAGTATAATTTATTCTAGATAACTCAAATGTTGTAATCCCTATATTCACATAGGGGGATTTACATTAATAACTCTAACTAAACTTGTGATTTGACCTAAAACCACTAGTCCCATGTGATGGTCATTCATAATTCCTCACATGTGATAGCGTATTTCCATTAGAATAATATATGGACACTCATGATCCCATGGGATTATCCCTCCTCGTGAATAATCCATTTTAATTTTATTGGTACATAGGTTTCATGATATTGATAACCAAGGAAAGAGGTTGTTATTGACTCACCTGTGCTAGAATACCCTTATATATTTTCCCACTATTTACTCTCATGGCATTATAAATGTGATGTGGTGCTGACTATCATCATAACGTGGACCTTATATGTTTTGTGGCATTGAGAGTAGATTCGTTGGAAAATTAATTATCTTGAAAAAAAAATTCGGAAAATGTTTACCCAAAATTTCATTTCTAGTTGTTTCCAAGATCATTCATATAAAGGTGCATGTTGATATATATATTATTGTTGTTGAAATAAATATTTTCTTTTATGTGGACTCATACTTGGCCTCACATCACACATTCCCCTTTCAGTTCATGTAGAAAATGTTTTGTATTGACCACATCAAGGAAATTTGTATCATGGTGAAGGTTGGACATGTTTCTAGATAGATTAAATTTATTTAAGAAGTTCATAATCATGGATTAGAGGTGATATCAATCATGTTTCATGGATGATTTTGGGATTTTTAGTGGCTCCCATCCCATTATTTCATTTTTATTTTTTATGATATTTTAAATCATTTGTTCTGGAAACATTTCTAACACTTTTGGTTATGATTTTCGGTTATTTGTGGATTTAATTCTGTGGAATGGTTTTTGTTCATAAATGGTTAACATTTATCCCAAATAATATTTATGATACATAGGTACTATTTTCCAATCTACTGGGATCCAGAATAGCCTTCAGTCCTTGTATATTGACTGGTCATCTATTGGGTTAGATAGAATATCAGCTTGGTTCATGAAAATATTTTATCAATTGAGGTTAACCTATTTTTTGTAAAGTTATTTTCAAGACATGTTATAAAAGACTGGATATAGGATAATCAATTATTTATTTTTAGGTCACATGTAGGGTTTTAACCTAGAATACCTTTTTAACAGAACATGAGTTCCTATAGAATTTTGTTGTTTTATTGTTTATTAATTATATATGTGATATGTATGGCCAATACAAAATTTATGGGCACTCGATGGTGGTATAATAGTTATGTTTTTTTCCTTATTAGTGTGATGGATTTTCTCATTTGTTAATTTATGAAATAAATTTATATTTTATTGATGTTATTAAATAATATCATAATGTTCGTATTCAAGGTTTTTATATGTATTATTATAAAAAAATTAATATTTTGACAGTTCTTGTGCAACCATGAGAAGATGATGGAGAGAGTTCTCCTTCACCAATTGATGAGAGGCTGGATGAGGTAGTCACTCAGAATATCCATGCATTGGGGAAAGGAGAATTTCCTACACTTTCTCATGTTGGAGAGGCCAAACTAGGTCACTGAAATAACAAAGCTTATTAGTTCCTCAAGAAAAAGTCTCTCTCATTACATGGTAATGTGGAACATTAGATAGAAGAGTATTGGAATTAAAATATGAATAAAATGATTGTATTTATTTACACACCTAGGAATTTAAGAGCGAAATGTGCCTTGTTTCTGTCAGAATGTGCCAGTTAAAAGTTTTGGGACTTTTTCTGAAACTATAAAGCATGATCAGATTAGTTGGAGATATTTTAAGATTGAATTTAAGGGGGATTATTTTTCGGGGGTTTGGGTTACACTAGGTACCAGGAATTTATTGATCTCACCCAATGAGACCGAATAGTGGTGGAGTATGCAAACATATTCATATATTTACAATGGAACAAACCTAAGATTCATTCTTGTGAGCATATGAATGAACTGAGGTTTGATAGAGGGTTTTGGATTTAAATTCATTCACTTGTTTTTTTGTTTACGATGAAATTCTATGAAGTGGTGGTTGAACACGATTTTACCATGAATAATGAATGAAAGTGAAATAATAGTTTTATTAGGTCTACCTATACATTATATAGTGGTATTTCATTTTAGAATAAGAGGATGTGGAAATAGAATGAGAGGAGGGCTGGTGGTGGTTCATGCCATCCTTATTTTCTATCTTTATTCATACCTTCATGGTGAAGGGTAATTGGTTTTTCATCATTGAGGTACAATGGCACCCTTGTGATTGGTGTTTTCATCACTACCCACAACATTCTATCAATATTTAGCTTTGGTTAACTTTCAGATATTTTTTATGGTTCATCCTCCCACAATATATTGGTGAAGGACTTGTGGCTTCGAGGGGGGTGTTATCTTAAACATAACAATCCATGAGAGTGCGATATCATTTTTGTGGTCATGGTGTTCTAGTTGGATATTCATTTTTGGATGAGTAATTTAAGGAAAAATTTAGAGTGTAATGGTAATTATCACGCTCATTTTGAGATAAGGCATCTTTATATAGTTGATATAGTGCTAGTGGGGTTAGATACTAGGGGTGAGACAATTCGAGGTACAGTTCTTGTTTCCTACTCTTTAGATGTTTCAGATTTGTCTACTGGGGCATATATGTATTTTATTTCATCCATTATTGGGGGTTTATAGATGGTTCCAACAGATCTTATATCTTATGTTATGGAGTTGGTATAACTACTAGGTAACATGTGAGAGAAGGGTCTCAAATTTCCATATTGTGTGTTGTCCATGTCATGGATTGAGCTGGAGTTAGAGGTTATGATATTAGAAATGGACACCTTTTATATAATCAATAGTATGGATTGGATAGTGATATTTCAGTTTTACATCGGTTTCTATGTGATATTAGTGAATTCAGAATAAGATGGTGGTAGTACACAATTTATTCAGGGTGAATGTGATACTTGGTTTAGCCGTGATAGACCTATGCTTCTAGATTTGGGTAACCTTGTGTATTATTTCTCATCACTTGTGTTGGAAGAAATTAATAGTTGTTCTAAAGATGAATTTCCTCTTGTGGTGGATGAGTTCTCTAAGGTTTTACCAAACAATTTCTGAGTATTTACACCAGAGAAGAATGTAGAGTTCAATATTGATTTGTCACCAGGTTTAATAATAATATCTCTTCTAACATATCATATATACCCTACTAATTTGAATGAATTTTAGTTACAAAAGAATTATTTTTAATGAAATGGATTAATTGTCATCAGCATCTCTCCATGGGCCTCCCTGGTTCTATTTGAAAACAAGAATGAGGGATCTCTCTAGTTTTTCATTGATCAATGGATATTTAATAAGGTGACTATTAAAAACATATACATATTTCAACTCATTGCTGAATATTTTGATTAGTTAAAGAAGGAAATTTTTTTTTCTTATAGTAAAATTTGTTCGAGTTATGACCGAGTCAGATTTAGAGTTGTGGATGTATTAAAAGTAGATTTTCAATGTCGATATGATCATTTAGAGTACTTGTTCAAGAACATCAGGGTGACAGATGATATAGTGGCCATTATAGAACTTATTTATTTTTTTTCATCGATTTATAAAATTATTTTTTATGGTGTCTATGGATGACATCTTGGTTTTTTTGTGGATATGTGGAGGAGCATGAGTTTTGTTTGAGAATTTTTTAGCCATTCTTATGAGTCATTGCCTATATGAAAAAAATTTTAAATTTTCAATATTGATCTAGGAGGTATTGATTCTGGGTCATGGGATCTTGAAGGGAGGTTCTTTAGTAAACCCTCAGAAAATTAGTGCAATTATATCTTGGTAGAAGCTGAAGAATGTATTTTATATTAGAATTTTCAAGTCATAATTGGATATTAATGGTGGTTCATTCGAAATTTTTATCTTATTGCTTCATCCAGGACCATTATTACCTAGAAAAGGGTGATGTTTGAATGGAACCCAAAATTTGAATCATTCTTTGAAGATATTATGTAACAGTTGAACACCAATCCAATTTAGATTCTCCATGAATATGGAAACGTATATGTGGTTTATTGATATGCCTTAGGTATTTCTCATTGATGCATGAAGATGCAGGATGATCATGTGGGGGATTATCTTTCTCAATATATCTGACTACAGGAAAACAATAACCATAACCATGAACTAGAATTACGAGTTGTTATTTATTCCATGAATACATGTAACCATTATATTTTTGTAGAGATTTTCTTTTTGTTAATAAGTTGTTGGAAATTATTTTCCCCCAAATGGACTTTAACTTGAAGGGTATTGACATTGATATAGAATATCATTGTGCAAAATTAATGTGGTGGATAATGGATTGAGAAGAAATATATCAGTGTAGAATCTGTGAAGGTCTAGTAATGAGGGGACTTTTTTGGGTTTCATTGTTCTGATGCTTATAGAGACTGATTAGCATGGGGGCTATGTGTTCTTGTCTACTGTGTTGCTGACTACCTACCTTCTATAATTTATTCTCCAGACACAACCAAATGATGAGTTGTGATAGTTATCTGCATTTTCCAAATGGTGGGAAGAAGCCTTTTGATTGGTAATTATATCATGAGGGAGCATTGTGTTTTTAGGTAACTTTGTGGGGCCTTTGATCTTGTAAAATATGGTAATGCATGATATCCATTAGTCTCAATGTGATACTCATCCTATAACTACCATGATATTTTAAGATGTGTGTAGATAGTTCTTGTGGAATGGAATGAGACATGATATAGCTAGATTCTTATTGTGGTTTTATAAGTGTCAGAATGATAAATCATTACATTAGAAGCCTTATAGTCAAAAATGTCGTCTACATATTACAACATAGAAGTGGGATAAGATTTCCATGGACTCAATTTTTTTTCTAACATCATACACCTCAGGGATGGAATATAATTAGGGTAGTGACTTACCATCTAACAATGTCAGATCATTTCATTCCAATAAATGATTCACCCAAAGAGTAAGATTTGGGAATGTTGTATTCTCAAAAGGTGGTGAGGATCCGTGGTGTCCTTTCAAATATTTTTTGTAATAGGGAACCAAATATCAGTTATCAATTTTCAGAATACATTGAAAATGAAACAGAGTCTTTTGTCAAATTGAAAATGGCATACTAACCTCACACGAATGGTCAGGCGAAGGGGGAATCGTATTTTATAGGACATATTCTGAGCATGTGTTTTGTATTTTGGATATTCTTGAGATAGACATTTTGGATTGGTGTAATTCCCATATAACAATAGTTTCCAATATTTTATTCATATATATCATGTTGAGGTGATTCAATGTCGGTCATGTCAGTTCCCATTGTGTAGGGAGGAGGTTGGTGATCCTCGTTTTTGGGGCTATTCCATGCACATTAAACATTTGAGAAATTTAATATTATCATGAAATGTTTTTTAATAGCTCGAAGTCAATATAATTCTAATTATAAAATCATGGGAGTAAATATTAATAATTAAATGTTGGTGAACAAGTTTTCCTGAAGTGGTACCCCATTTGGGTCATCATTATTAGGGTTAGTAGGGGATGTTTATTTAATGGTATGTTATGACTTTTGTTATTACTTGGTGAGTCAGTAAGGGGGAATATTAGTTTTCCTTTACTTTGCATTAATCATCGATTCATGATGTCTTCCATGTTTCCTAATTGAAAAAGTAAAATACCGATATGTGCGATGTGTAGAAATGGGAGGCCTTAGTGTTTGAGATCCATTATCCTATATTTGAGTAGCATGTGTAGGTTCTAGATTCCGAGTAATAAGGTTCTTTGTCAGAAGAATATTCCACTAGTCGGATTTCTTTGGAAACATGATTTTCATGAACATGAGGCCTAGGAATAGATGTCTTGGGTTGTAAAGGGGTACCCATTCTCTTTTTGTATTAGACATATAGATGAATTTTTTAGAGAGGAAACTTATCATGATGGAGAATATTTTCACAAATTTTTTCATTTTGATGAATTCTAAAGTTTATCTTCTATCTAGTTCCTAACCTTGGTATTCCACGTTTAATTTTGAAAAAAATAGTATTTTGTGTTAAATATATGTGGCATATGTTTTGGAAAATGGTACGCCCTTCCCCAAGAAATAGTGATGTGAAATATCATTTTTGGAAATATACGGACTCTATGGTTCGTACATGGTTTTTAGGTCATGTGGGAAAATTGTAAAATTTGTCACTTTTGGATACAAAATGGTGATTGTTTTCTTTATGGTTTAGAAAATTGTGTGGGAAAACAATGCACTATGTTCATGAAATTAAAAATTGGAAAATTACATTTTTTTCCACTCAGGACATAACCCTAAACCATCTGAATTCAACCCAATATATAATTTCCATCCCTTTTATTTCTATCCAATATTCTTTTTACCTCAATGGTATCATTCCTTTTGTGGTTTTGACCACATAACATCAAGGGTTTTTCAAGAATGTAATTTTTCTCCGGATTCGTCTTTCTTTATTGGGTTTTCCCTCCCTTCATCCTAGGTGCTTATTTTCAAATAGATAATTGACATATATAGAGGTTCAATCATTCGATTTTTGGGAAGATGATGGGGGTTATTAGTTTATAATTTATTTATAGGGTCATTTTGAGGTGCAGTTTTAGTGTTACATTGATTTCCAATAGTGTTAATGTGTGAGGTATGTGGTCCTATGCTCACACATTTTTAAATAATTTTGATATTAATTTTTTTATTTATGAATATGTTCTAGGAATTTCTTTTTTTGAGTGAAATATATTTAGGGATTTTTTAAAATAAAATTTCATAAAAATATTATTTTCAAAAGGAAATGGTTATTATATTTAGGTCATTCGGTGTGATGCTTCATGTAAATGTTTTATGATTTGTTTGAAAGGTATGAAATCTGTTTTAGAGATAACATCAAGTAAGGAGATAATGAATGTGGGTTCCTCTAATGAAAATGTATTTTTGGCTGGTTTCTATCATTATTTATCACCTTTATGATGATGTTTTAATAATGTAAATAATGAGAATAATTTTTTAATGTGAATTTTTTTATGTGTGGATTGGTAATTGGATTATCCCATGGAAATTATTGAATTGATTTACGTATTTTCTTATAAAGTTTCCAAATGGAATTCATGGTTTGGGATTGTTTTGGATAACATGTTTCGAAATAGTTTTGGAGTCTGTATAACAAAAAACAGTTTTATTTGTGTAAAATGGTGGTTTCCAAGTAGTATTTATGAAAGTGGTGATTTCCTTTTGTGAATACGTGGCTTGGATTTTCTTGTTAAATTAATGGTTATGTAGTTAGGGAACATGACCAAAAAATAATCCTAGTTATCTATTAGGGTAAAACAGAACTAGTACAGTGTTTATTTGGAATTGGAAAACCAAAATTATTCTAGTAGACATGACATTAGTTGACTCGTAAGTGAAATAGATTAGATTCATTTAGAATGATTTATTCAAAAAAAACTATAAAAACATGTAATATTATTGGATACCACTAGGTAATTGGTATGAACACTCATAGTGACTCGTGCATGAAAGAGTATTCTCATTGGTATATTATTTTCATACAACTAATCCCATCAGTTTATCCATCCTAGTGGATTGTGTATCAGAATGTTTATGTTATCTCTGTTGGAGGGTATTGATCACTAAGGTATGAGGTTATTAGTGACTAAAATGTAAGAGACTAACCCTAGGTATTTAACAATGGTTCAATCTTGTGGCATTATAAATGAGATGTGTTTCTAACACTTGTTACACAGTAGACCTTGTATGATTTGGGGCATTGAGACTAGTTTATTTTGAAAAATATTTTATCATGAAACAATTATTTTCAGATAATTATTTCTTAAAATGTCTTGTAAATATCATTGAAAAGTGATTTCATATAAATTTTTATGTTTAATTATCTTCTATGTTTCACTTATAGAGTGTTTTTATTTTTTGGAATCTGATGGGGAGTTGGGTCACACCCAATATACATATTTTGGTGTATGTATAATATTTTAAATATGACCTAGGTAAAACAAATATGTGTCAAGGTGATGGTGGTAATGGATGCATGAGATTTCCACTTGATGCAGGTGTTGGTGGTGGTTAATTGAGGGTGATGTACAACATGTGTAATAGTGGATTTTTGGATGTTTACTGATTCCCTAACCATTGTTTGACATTTTATTCTTGTTTAAAATATAAAAAAAATGATTTTCATAATTTTCGTACCACATTTGGATATGGTTTTGGTGATGTGTTCCTTTAATTTTGTGGGTATTTTATAGTTATATAAAATGGTAAAATTATTTCCAAAATATATTGTCCATACCCATGTAGTTGTTTCCAACCTATGGGATTTAGGAACACCATTCATGCCTTTTCTTTGGTCTAGTCAAGTTCTCGGTTAGATTCCATCTCAACATGGACTGTGGAACATGTTTTCTTAATATAAAAGTAATATTATGATTTATAATTTTAGAATTAAAAAAATTTCAATAAAAATGTGTATTTTTATATTGAAAATAGGATTTTTAATGAAAATAATTTTTTTAAATAAAAGAGTTTTTATATGAGTTCAAATATGTTTTTTAATAGGTTTAAGGATAAATATTTTCTTATTCATGGTGGGATATGTGAATAATTTTCTAAATATGTGGGTATAATACGCATTATAGGATGAAAGAGCACCATTATAGATCACATATAATAATTATATAGCTTATACCAAGGGTTGATCCCCATTAGAGCTCATGAGAAATAAGTTATCCCAATATAGATTATATGATGGGTTATCCCAATTATATATCTTTAATAAATTTAAAAGTTAAATATTGGAATTCAAGAATATTATTTTTAAAAGTAAAATTTTTTTGAAGGGGTTTTTTGAATATTATTCTCTCCATCACTGAAGAGGTCATGTAATTTCTTCCACTGGGTATTAAAGGGTGAGTTTGATTATATCATGTTTGTGTATTAATGTAAAAAAATTATTTCATTGTCTCAAAAAAACATTAATTTCAACCTAAATAATTCATTGGTTCTCATGTTTTTCACATAAAAATGATTTTATTCATTTTATGGACGAATTTGGGAATTAGTTCTCATACAATTTTTTAAAAATGTTTTTTATATGGTTTAAGGATGTGTAAGTGAGGGGAATAATTCATGTTAAAAGAAGTGTAGATTTTTTCTGATAATAAATCATGGTTTATTAAGAAAGTATTATATAATGAGAAAAATGGATACAATTTTATAGGGTAGAATTTTAATATTATGGTTCTATTATGACTTATTTATGGCCAAATTATATAATAATAAATCATAGAATGATTTTAAATATTTAGATAATCAATTATTGACATGAAATGCAAGATAATATAATGTTTAACATATGGGTCATTATAGTTGGTATCAGAGGAATGAATTTGATAACATTGAAGATTATAATGTTTCCGTATAGGGTAATATTAAAATTTTTCGATGAAATCAATTTTTAATACGAATATGGTTGATCATAATATCATAGTCTTTGACACAATGTTTGATGCTTTTATGAAGAAATTATTTTCATGTAAATGATGACATTTTTTGATATTTTTTATTGGGTTTTAGAACTTGTGATGACTAGGATCATTTAATGATTATGATAATGTGGAATAAAATAACAAACTACAGTATGTGTGATATCTCTCTATATATGGAATGGTTGTGGGGGTTGAACCCATAACCAATGGGTCACAAGGGTATAATATATACTATTGGCATATATTATGTCCTAGTAAGTTTGAAATTTTTTACATATAATGATTATGATTATTTGAGAAAAATATAGGATTTTATTTTAGGAATATAGATTGATTTATCATGGATGAATATATGTTCCAATAATTAAAACCATGTTTTTCAAAATTAATATGTTGGGGACGATTTCATTTGAACTATGATTATTACTATTGAATTTGAATGAATAATATATCAAATTAATATCGAATCAATTTAGGAATTATCTAAAATTTATATAACCATTTTAGTTTATGTTAATATATATATTATGGTGCAATATATTGTTATGATATTTGGGAAAATTTATTCATTTAAAATTTTAATTTATTGCTTATGTATGAAATATTCAACCTGAATACACATTTTTTTGATAAATTGATGGGATTGTGGTATATATTGATTATTAGATGAATTTATAATAATCAATTAGTATATAAAAATATTACCATGGTCTATATTGTTATAATATTTTTAAACTGTAGTTAAATGCTCATTAGAGAAACTTTTTTATCTTAGAACCATTACTTCTTACGAACTAATATTCCATTCTCTGATAAAATATTTCTGTTTTGGAGTCCCTTACCCTTCAATTTATCATTAAAATTCTTATCACCAATGAAATAAATAACTATATATACTAATTTATTTTTTTATCCATTCCCACCTATTTTATTCTTTTTAGAAAACCATATATGTGTAATTATATATGGAACTTTTTTTTCCAATAATTTCACATTAAGAGAATGTATTATTATCCATTTTTACGATTCATGTTTAATGAAATAAATTATATTTTATAATATCCACCAATTTAATAATATGACAATGTAAATTTTGAGAGGGAAACATTAGAAATATGTTGTAGTGTATAACAGCTTGAGATTTTAAAATAATAATATTATGGTTCCCACTGTATGTGACACACATAACCCAACATAGATTAAAATACACCACCCTAATAATTTATCATATATTTATATATAAATACCTTAAATCGCTTCAATATATCTCATTATAATCAATACTAGGTTTATATTGTTTTATATTTGAAGTTATGTTTACCTTTTGTTATACACAACAGTCATTTTTTAATGTGTTACACACACAACTCATCTTAAATGAAATGTTAAATATGATTAAAATATTGTCTTTTAAGATAAAAATTTTTATATCGAAGACATGTTTGAGGGTATGAATAATAGTAATTAACTATGAAATTTATTTTTATTGATTTATTATGAGTAAAATAATATTAATTTAAATGAAAAAGAAATTTTTTCAAGAATACTATATTGTTTTTGTAAAGTATGGATTAGATGTGCTACGTGAAAAAAACATAAAATGTATATTATAGTATTTATAAAAGACATTGAAACCATAATATAATTTTTTTAAATTGTGATATATATAATTTAGTTTGGGTGAAATTATGGTATTTTTTAGATAATATTTATTTTTCGTTGAAAAGTGAAAAAACACGAATTAAAAAAAAGCCTTCTTTTTTAGCAAATTATGTAATTTTCAAGTATAATTATTTTTCAATATTATATCAAGATTCCAATTTATTAATTTTCAAATATATAATTTAAATAAATAATTTATAATCATATTTATATTATTTTTTAGTGAATGTTATTTTTGTTTTTTAAAACCAATATTTCTAAAAACTATTTTGAAATGAATAATTTTAATATAGTTTTTGTAATTTATTATATATATAATTTTGAAATAACTAAATTGTAATTATATATTTTATATTATTAATGTTTAATTTATTCGTATAGTTATTATATTTAGTCATAGAGTTAATAAAGAGATACCTATTCTTCATAAAATAATATTCATAAAAACTTATTGTCGGGATGCATTAGTATGATTAATTTTGAATTACATTCTATAACTTATATCACTTCAATTTTGAAAAATTGGATACTATATATGAAAAACTATACACTATATTATTCAACATAATCATTCACCCAAATTATTTGGGAAGATAGTTAAAATTAATTATAGTGATTTACGTTTAAATTGGATTTCACACATTACTTGTATCTTTATTAAAATAAATTTTACACAACCATATGATTTTTTTAATAAATTGGATTTTATAGTTATAATAATTTTTATAAAATTTTATAATAGAAAACATTTAAATTTTTTTCATAATAAAAATATTACGTGGGTAAATATAAAGATACACTATACCATAGTAAAAACATAAATGGGTAAACAATTTAAGCACAAAGAATAAAGAATTTCATGAAAAATATAAATCTATTTTTTTGTGGTTTTTCATGAATGAATAAACCCCCACATACATTATTGCTTTATTTGGGAGGAACATGATGTAAGGGAAACATTCTAATAGTGAATACTTTTGGATGTTTTCAAGAATTCCACTTCTATTACGTAAGAAAAATGTATTAATAGCCTTGAATTATCAACACCATTCAAGAAATCTTACACGATGAAACCCTAAAAATACCACTTCTATAATTTCATCTACTCCTCCCAGAATCATAATATTTCCATAAATCCACCCTTTTATGAATTATGGTGGAAACATAATGAGGATACCTTAAGAATTTGTAACATTCAATAATGGGCATTATTTATACTTCATTCTCCACCTACATCAATTTTTCATATAACTTTATGAAATAATAAAATTATTATCTGAAATATACTATTATTTTGATGATGTTTTTAGAATCTATAAACACACACATACTTCGAATAGGTTATGAAATCATAATTCATGTGTATAATAGACTACCACCTCATGATACGGTGTCATTCATTTTTACATTACCAACACTAACAGTTGGGTATGACGCTATATATAGATTATATATTATATTTACAAAATACATATTCATGTGGAGTCATTATATTATATATTACGTTTTTATATTCCATTATGTAAGAAAAATGATATAGTCAGTCATTTTTATAAAGGACAGTTTCCCCCCCCCCCATTGTGAAGTGATTCATTTTTCTCTAACAAATTACATGGATGATAATAAGTGAAATGATAATAAAGGTTTGTGATATAAATGAAATATTTATGATATTAACATCTTTCGTGGATGTGTAGACTACCACATCCAATTTTTGATGTGATTCAATTTTTTATCACCACATAATAATCATGATATATTTAATATATATACATATATATATAGTATATTGTTATATATGATATAATAATAATTATGTAAATATAAAATATTAACTCTCTTCATTCCATAATTTCAATTGAGTAATGGAACTGTTACTAATGCATAATAATGACCATAATGTCTCCATGGTTATGATGATAGATAATTTTTCATAACAATAAATCATTAATTATTTTTAAACTGTAATTGATTCATAAATATAATAATTATTTCAGGGTTTTAATTTGGGATATTTTTATGTAAAAAAAATATTAAACCGAGTCATTATAATAACGTTGATTTTGATATATAATAGATATATTTTCAAAACAAACGATGAAAACTAATTTGATTAAATAATTCTCTAAAACATTGTAATAATTAGAATAAAATTAATAATAAAAAATAAAAAATTTATATATATAGTTAACAGTTAACATTATTTGGTTATTTTTTATGATAATGAAACAAGTAAAAAATCAACATCATAGTAAGAGGCTTCATATCAATTTCCTTTTGTTTTGGCCAATTATAATGTTATAAACCATCATTATTTTATATTTTCTATATAAATCCTCTGTAAAGGTTATATCTTAACATTATATATTCTAATTATATTTATTGTTTTATAATTTTATTCTTTTATGAGTCTAATGATTTCGGTTTCTCATAAGTGAAAATAGATGTTTCTTTTAAAAAAATTATTTACTGTTTTTGTTCCTATTATTTATCCTATATTCCCTTTTTTATAATTATTTGATTAAATTTTTTATATGGGAAAAATATAATTTTTATTATATATTATAATTTTTTAAATAATAATCTTTTGATGTGTTTTAGATGGATGATTTTAAAAATTCTACTAATGGAATTTTTTTTAAATATAATGTGATAATGAATTTTTAGCCACCATGAAAACTGTCTAATTTGAAGAATACACTGATATAATTCCTATTTTTTTCAAGGAAATAATATTATTATTTTTTAAATAAACTGGAATTAAATTTTTTTTCAAAATAATGTTTCATTTTTTATTCAAAATGGATTTTTAAATAAAATGTTTTTATTCATATAAAAGTTTGTCTTATTATATTTGATGTGTCATTGAAAGGGGTATATGATAGAATTTTTTATTCAAGACACGTAAAATTTGGAATATATGAAATGTTTTACCTTGATATAGCTTATATTAATGGTTGAATTTCCTTTTATCCCATTAGTCAGATCAAAATTTCTAATAAAAAGGGTTTATACCTATTATATCACTTTATAAATGGATGAGTTTGATATATATTATATGTTGTGTGATATAAATTATATTCAAATAAATCATTAGGTTATTATTATGTTTAATGTTGGCCTTATTCTGATTTTAATTTGATTTGTTTTAAAATAATTTTATCTATATGTTGATTTATATAACTATAATAGAGTTTAAATTTATTTCATTAGGATTTAATTTATTTATTTTATAAAAACATTTTTCCTTGGTAAATTTTTTATTTATATATTTCAAAGGAAAATAATGTAAAGTTAAATATATCATGGGTTGTCTTGTTTTTCAATATTCTAGAGAATGGATTCTTTGTATGTCCCTAACAGAGATTTTGTGCTCAACCATTATTTTAAAAATTGTTTTCAACATTTTTATGGATGGTTAAGGTAATTTATGTTATCAGTTTTTATAGTAGTAGATATTTTCCATGAAACTATGTAATTATTTGGTTAAAAAAATATGTTATATTAAAAGTAGATTCTTATATGTTGTTTTCATTTTTTATATCATGGTTTTTATGTATGGTTTATGGAATAATTTTCACAAACTACATGGGATACCATGGTTACTTTATCAATGAGCCAATTCCGACATATCCCAAAGTGTACTCTCACTACCAATGGATTGGTGACTATAACCTCACAACATAAAATATAAAAATGGGAGTGAATTTCACACACAAAATTGTGGAAGATAAAGATACATATGAGTATGATAAAAACTCATTTAGGGGGTAGTATGAGAAACCACATAGATATATCAAAAAACCATATAGTACATAATAAAATTACTCCATGACAGACCAAAATGGTACAATTTTCTATATGACACCTCAATACAAGACACTATTGATCATGAATATCCACCTCCTTTAAGAGGATCATTAACATTACTCATATCTATCAAGATAAAATCAACAAATTACCAATATAAAATTTCCGATGTGAGAAAAAAATCCTAGTAGATTCTCACCAATATCCTATAATAATATTCCAAAGGATAAAAAAATTTTAATTTAATTATTAAATCAATGAATCGTTAAAATTCAACTACTTATTTTAAAAAATGTTTTTCTTTTCAAATGATTGAATGATTTCAAAAAAATTAATTAATAAGTAGTTTATAGAGAATAGTTTATATAAATCACTAGTGATAAGTGAATTGTATTCACAGTAATTGGAATTTATAATAAAAATAGTCCAAATAAGCAACATGTTTATATTCCATATAGTAAAAAATATTCAAGATAATTTATCTTTATACATACCATGTCAGTAGTTATGAAACAATGTGTACAAACTTCCCTCAATATCTATTTTAATATTTCTTATCAATATCACATTGGGGATAAGATATTCAAACATAGATTTTTATTATTTATAATCATTGATTAGTTAATAATGAATTATCATCCTATCATTCATGTCTCAAATAACCAAATTATTACCTAGACTCACCTATACTCATTAATTAAATAGAAAATAGTAAAATCAATTCATTTGAAATAAAAATTCACTCACAATTCTAATTCCCAATTTTCCTTTTCAAAATTCTTAATCACATTCGAATCCCGAATAAGGTTATTTTATCATTTCATTATTTTGTGAAATAAAAAATAATAATTTTTTTATAAATTCAATTTATGAAACTTATTCAACAATTCATTTCAGTAATCATTTCGTTACTTCCATAAAGTTTAAAAAACACCCCTATTTCAAATATTATTATAATATGGGGGTATAAAAAAAATTCAATCCAAATCAATTTTGAAACATCCAATATTATATGGTATAATCAATAGTCCAATATTATACTGAATCAGCTTAATTTTTTCTAGAATCATGAATACCACAATGAGAATCTCTAATGGAAATTGAAGTCCTGGAATAACAAAGAACAAAACCAATATTCATGATTCATAAATCATGGATTTTAAATCCACCAATCCAATGCTGACCTATCAAACACCAAAGAGGAAAGAGATATTTACATTATAGATAGTAAAAACTCATACCGAAAGAGACACACCCCACCCAAAATGGAAATTAATTTCCAATCAAAATATTGGAGATCTATAAAATCTTTTATGATGGGATTCTAAGTTGATAGAAGGGATTCCTATAGGAATGAAATTGAAATTTCATTAGAAAATCTAGAATAAAATCATTAGTTGATATTTTTAAAGGTATGTATCCAAACAATTCTTTTATTAATTTTGATGTTCCACATACAACAAAATAATTAATCTCTTCTTATTAATAAAAAATATATATAATATTGACATGGTGGGTAAGATATACATGATGTGTAACCCTGTATGTTTTGTACCAATTTCAAAACATCTTATAGAAGATGATTACATGTCATGTATCCCATTTACACAACATATATATTCCAATTAGAAATATAAATTGAAGGATATATTTTGATGACTCAATCATATCAATCACTTCACCATTACATGTATCCTCCAAATTATTTGTGGGAATAATCAACCAACAAAAATCGAAATCCAAAAACAAGGTTAATACGAAACTAATATAATAGAAATTGTTCATCAAAACATTACCAACATAAAATCATTTTTCCCTATAAAGCATATTAAGAAAATTCATTTCAAAAAGGAGAGGCCACTTCTTTCTGATTTTATTTACACAAACAAAAAAATAATTTGTATCATTAATATTATGATGTAGAACATGAACCAATGGGTTTTCCGTAACATGATGTACCTTGGTCCCTGAATTACCAATCCGAGATAGATGCTCAATCGCAGATAAATCCAGCTCAACATTATGTACAATACAACTATATAATGTGATGGATCATAAAGATAATTTTACTCCTACAATTAAATGAAAAAATTATGTTTTAATGACAACTTTGTAAGAAGAGATAAATTAATTTAAATTATCCCCACCTAATCCAAAACTAAAAAACGTCCAACAAAATGAAGATATTTCTTCGTTTTCTTCCAAATCCATCGAGTAAAAAAATTTGGTAAAACACAGAGGAACACTTCATCACTATCTGAAATTTCCAATAATAAATATAGATCATCAAAATTTTATTTGTTACCTATTTTTGATTACAATATTCATTTATGAGAATACTAAATATTTTTAGTACTCACATGATATGAGGTATATCAATCTATAAAACATTCAATGATCTATATCCAACACAAAAAATATTTAAAACGCCAGCCATAAAATGCCTCAAAAGGATCCATTCTTATTATGTAAAAGTAACTATTTTTATAAGAAAAGTAATACATCCCCAACAGTCATACAAATTACCACAAAAATTGAGGATGTAGTCAAAAATTATATCCTTTAAAATATTTGTATCTCTCCCTTTATAACCATAATTTTACAAATGGAATGTTATAATTAACTGAACCTAACATCACCATCCCACCTAAAGGATACCCTATAACACCCAGATACTTAAGAATGTAGTTATATAATTATTTAATTTAACTATAATTTGGAATATGAATAAATTCTTGAATAATCAATGAATTAATCTATTTTTTAAAACCAATATTATATACTTGATACCTATAATACATAGGGGAAATAACATAAATCATATCATATGTAAAAGATAATCTTCTTGAAACTCAATCGATGAATTCTTCTTCACAACATAAGGATTGGAAACATAATAAAGGAAATTTCAATTTCATAGTAATATTATGTATTGTGTAAAAAATGAAATAATGAGAATAAATCAATATGGAATTTTAATTAACTGATAACAAAAGAAATTCAAATAACTGGGTAAGGTATAATAAATATGGAAAGGTAAATAATTTAAACAAATTTTTTTTAATAAATAAAATGCGAAATAAATTCATCATGAGATTTTATCATATCAAAATCTCATAGTTAAAATCAATATTAATAGAAATATCTATAAAAGAAATGATTAATTATTGGTTTTCTTTTCTCATACAAATGAAAAATAATACCATTAGACCCACCCACAATATGGATTAATGTAAAATATAGAATCATAGTTAATTAGAACAAATTAATTACCCCAATAGAACCTGTTGATGAGCCAAGGGGATTTATAATGTCTTAGCCCCACCCATCACTCGCTTTCCTAAGAAATCCTTATGTCAAATAATACCTACAATCAGTAAAAACTTTTCCATATAAAATACAATTAATGAAGAAAAAATATGTGTTTATACATATTTATTTTCTCCAGGATAAGTAACAACTAAGGTTTTTGACATTTATGAATGGAAATGACAGTAAAATATATGTAAATATTCTTAATTATTTTTTTAAAATACCATGTGTAACATACCTCGTTAAAACATTTAAATCATAATTTCCATGAAGGAGTAATATTAAATGAAACATATAATATCATTAAAATTGGGAAATTTCTGATATAATATGTCACATTTCTGTATATACAACATATAAAAGTGGATTGGTTCATAGAAATAAATTAGTGTCAGTAGAATGTAAATTAATATGAAATCATTAACATTGAGTCTGACTATCACGTTATCCATTATATAATATAATTATATAACTTTTATAACAATTTTCTTACATAATATCCATTAAAATTTTATAATTTAATTTAAATCAATTATTACAGTGTTTTTAACAACTACTTCAAAATTATGTTTTCATTGGGTGTTATTAACTAAATTTGGTTCATGTGTTAAAAACAACACCGGTCAGCCAAATATGGTCAATTTTTTCACTATGAAAACATATAAATAAAAATTATAATTATATAAAAGTCATATTACTACATAAATTATACTTTTAAACCTTATTATGAAATATGGTTATGAAAAAGAAACCAATATTATAATCCTAGAGACAATTTGTCCTATATATTCATGAGTAACATTCCCATTATTCAATGATGATTATAGAAGGAAGGTAAAAAAACTATATCATTAAAAGATGATAATTATTTCATAAATACAGTTTTGCGATGTATTATAAAAATATATATAATTCTTTTGGTGTAAACTTATCTATAACACATTGAGGAGGTCATAGTCTATATGTCCACAAACAAGATTTTATCTTTTTTAGTGTGTGAAAAGGGTAATAAAGAAAATGATATATTATACATAAATAAATATAATTATGGAATGAATATAATATAAATGTAATTTATATAAAATATTTATATATAAAATCATCCTCAATAAATTCCATGTAATGCGTTGACATATCAAATTGCATTGATGTGGTAGAATTCCATGCGTCCATAAGTGTTGTTTTCATATTCCCACAAAATGGAGTTGATAATAGAATAAGATAAAAAAATAATTAATGATGTATAAATTCATTAAAATATCATTTATAATATTTAAAACATTATTTTTATCATAATTACCTTCCTGAGAGGTGGAAATTGAAGAATGAATAATGATCATTCAATGATGTAGTATTCTGACGTATGGAGGAACAATGTGTTTATTCCCATTACTTGAATGTGTGTGTAATAGTTATTAAAACCCATTGAATAAAAACATATTATTATATATAATCTAATTTTTTTTATATAATCATGGAATAATTAGATCATAGGTGGTGGATAATGAAAATAATATAAAAGATTTTGAGGATGAATGTTACCAATTTTTCAAGTAACACATTCTAGAATGAACAAAAGGGATTCCTTGGATAAATTTATGACCATAGTAAGTATTATAAGATATTTTTTTTGAATTTTTTATGATATTTGAGAAGACTTATTTTTTATAAAAATTGATTCATAGGTGTGAACAAGTCGGAGGGGTGAGTGACATTTGATAGTGGAGGAGTAGTGGTATTCTTATAAATCTATGAAAGGGAATTTCAATGATTTTTTGTTATGAAACATGGATCCATTACTGTTAAAAATATTAGAAAATTCTATATAGGTTCTAAATAAGTAAATTCAAAAAAAAAATTACAGGTTTATATGTTATTTTTGTCCCTCAGGATTATGGTTTAGTCCCATGTAAATCTAATTTTTATCATTATTAATGTAATTAATTATAATAACATTAACTAATTTATTTTGTAAAAAAATATTCTTTCAATATTAGAAATTAAAAATTATTCACATTCCTAAAACTATATAAATTTTTTAAAATTCCAATTATATAGGTGGCTGAAATTAATTTAAAATTAATTACACATATGGGATGACAAAACATTATTTTAATTAAAAATGTTCAAATGATTTCAAAATTTATATTCACAATTTCATATTTTTTTTCCAATGACACAAATAGAATTAATAGAAGTAAAATATAAATAATTAAACTATAAAACTGATAATAAAATATAAAAAAATATATAAATAAATTATTTGAAAGAGTAATTTTAAATTAAAATTCTGTAATTTTTACTATTCATCATAAAATAAATCATTTTAGATAAATGCCAAATAATAACCTTCAGTAAATATTTATGTTTATCCTAAAAAATTAATATTATATCTACAGATAAATTTATAATGGTTCTGCAATTATTATTTAAAATAGGTTTACTACTAAAATAAGGTGAAAATGCATTTATAAATTATAGATTTTTATATGTATAATTGGGATTATTCTTATCTTATATCTATAAATCATGTTGGATAAATATAAAAAATATTTTATTGAACATATAATATATAAATATGATTAATATCATTTGAAAATTGTTCTTAATTTAACTTATTATGTTTAATGTCCCTTTACACATACAAATATATTTTTTATAAAATAATTTCCTTTATTATCCTTCAGTTTAAATATTCAATTATAATTAATAGGTTACCAATGACTTTGACTAAATATTTTTCAAATGTTAGTTACTCTTATTGATAACCAACTATTTAATTCATATTATATTTCTTTTTAGTTTAAAAAATAATATATTATTGTTTAATAAAACTTGGTCATGTTTGTAACTTAATCCCTTAAGGACAACAGGTCTTGCGTATAATGTAATATCACCTCCATTTTTAGTGTAGATAAATCTAACAATTACATTTCAGGTAACATAATATTAATGTTTTTTCATATAAATCCATTTATAAAAAAATTAAATTAATTTTAAAAGGAAAATATTTTAATGATTTCTGGCCTTACTTTATCTCCTCCTTAAATAAATTTCATCCTTAAAATGATAGAATTATATCAGTAATGAGATGATTGATATTTAAAAAATTATTTTTAAAAAACCCACAAATTTATTTGGGTTAATAAAAAATCTCCTCAATAAAAGTGAAATGGAATTAAAATGGTCACCTAACTAGGTCCCGTGATATGAGATCATATTTGGAAATGAAATCATGGATAAAAAAAATTTACAATTAAATTATGATAAAATGAGATAGATAGCATGTTTATATGAACATTGGTGATTAGAATAATAAACCCATATTTATGGAAAAAACATTAATATCATTAACAATACTCATAATAGGAAAATTGTTTTGTTTCATGGAATCTTTTTCTACAGTTGAGGAATTCAGTCACAAAATAATAATAAAAGTAAATATTCAATTCAATTTCACAAGAACTATATTATATTTTATGACCCAACCAGTACTAGAGATCTAGCCACAACTAACCCAAGCCCACCTCCATAAGAAATTTTTTGAAGACTAGCGCTGAAGGCACAAAAAACATGGGGAGTCCTTTTTCTATAAGTACATACACACACACGTAGCCAATAAAATTAAAACAGTGTAGAAGGAAAAGAAATAAATATACAATAATGTTATATATTATACACACATATGCATCGACCTCTAATCAGTATAAGTAAAGAAACATAAATTGAATGGTTATGCAGAAAAATAAACGCCCTACTATAAAAGTCCCAGAACCCAGCAACAGGTGGAAAAAGTAAAATAGATGAAAGACAACCCTCCTCTTAGATCCCAAGCTACATCCAAAACACGCGGTCCAAGAAACCCATAAAAAATGCTCCTTTGAAGTCACAATCAACATATTCATCATCTTCAAGGGAACACTGAGGGCACACAAATCCCAAGAAGGTTTGAGAATAAAAATAATCAGTAAGATGCCCCAAATGCTCAATGGAGCATAAATTCAGGTACTGATGAGGGAAGGAGTAGGTAGAACAAGGTGAAATAATATAGTACTACTCAACTCAATATATAACCTAAGTAAGATCATTTTAACATGAGTAAATAGAAACAGTGAGATGGTGAACTTCACGTCGAGTATTCGCTACCAATAGTAATAGAGTAAACTCATCCAACCATGAGAAGCTAGACACGAAAACTGTGTGGTATTCCCAATGCATTTAGCCTCTCCAAGAGAAAGAGTAACCAAAGCTAAATTAGACGGTACTGTAAATATGATATATATATATATACACAACCAAAGAATCCCAAACGAGGGAATAATGGGATCTTTATATCACTAGATCAACAAATGAAAAGAGTCGCAATCAAATCTAGAAGTAAACAAAATCAATGAACAACATCCCTCATGTCTTCACTAAACTACAAGTCAAAGTGGATCAATCAAAGCAAATCAATACTATCCTCATTGGGAAGGTATGTCTCACCCCCAAGGTTTTAGGTCACATCAAAAGGATGCATCTTTGTGGGAATTGTTCCCCTATTTCTTGAGATTCCAAAGTCACATCATTGACATCTAGTCACTATGCTACACCCTCAAGATATCAGGTCACAATATCGTGAACCCACTATCCAGCACTGTGGGAGGATATACTTATAATAATCATTGGAAAACCCACTACCCAGTCTGGATAGAGGGTATGCCCTGAATGGGTAACTCTTGAATGGCACTACCTACCTGCGGTTGAGGGTAATCCATAAAAGTAATCAGAAAATACCACTACTCAACTGAACTAGAGGGTAATCCCAGAAAGAGTAATTGGATAAATCCACTACCCATCTACACAGGAGGATAATCCACAAAAGAGTTTGGCGAACACCACTACCCAACTACACTGGATGGTAATCCAGGAAAGACTGACAAATGAATGCCACTGTCCAGACTCGTAAGAGGGTAATCCCAAAGGTGTAACTAGCGAATTTCTATTCCCAGCTACACCAGTGGGTATGCCCTAATTATGATCAGTGAACACCACTACTCATCCCTGCTATATTATAATCCAAAAACTGATTGGCGAAGTCCACTGCCCCGTTGTGCTGGAGGGTATGTCTTGCTCTGGTGATTCTGAAAACAGTTCTACCATCACTGTCATCATCAAGACTCACATCAGATATCAATCACACTTTTTTCATCTAGCATCATAACTCAAAATCCACAATAGATGAAACCATCATGTTCCATGTAGATAAACACTCAGGATAGAGTACTTGCTCACCAAAATATGAGTTTAGATTATGTAGATGTGATAGGTATAAGATTCTTAGTGGTACATGAAGCATGTGGGTCCCACACTACGTGTGACCGCTCCTCCTCGCCTGGAAGAGTTCATAACCATTTCCGGTACCAAAAGGGTTAATAAGTACCACTATGTGGGTCATGGTAATCTCAAAGTACGCACCACATTATTTTTAAAGTCGATGAGTGCACGATACTCGTCCAATAGAGGGAGGATCTAAATCATACAATAGCGGACACACCTCCTCGAATTGTCCTATAACATCGATAATATCTCTTCACACATATTCACCTCTATCAAATGATTCCGATATGACCTATGTAGGGGATTCTTTTCCAATACATCAAAAGGATCTTCTAAATATATTCCTTTCATGTTTCCATATTTAAGAGGATATTGAGAAAAATGCTATGCACATCCAAGAAGATCACACCATAGCAATCCTTGTGAAAAAAATAAGCATGATAAACACATCACTCATCGAAAACATAAATTTAAATTCGGATATTCTTCTCCCAACATCATATGAAAATGGTTCCCCTTGTGTCCCACACCTCGATCCAGAAAAAAGTCACTCAGACCAGGAAGTTGTGATCCCCACTGAAAAACACAAAGGATCAGATATTCATTCATCCAAACTGGACCACCAAAGAAATGGGTTCATTCCACCACAACAGCTGAACATCCCTCAATCACATCCACTAACAAAATATCCATACACCACTGAATGAATCATTCCATTGCGAACCCATCTGAAAAACAATAAAAAATTATTAATCAAACACCCCAAATGTGTATCGAGTGTAAAAGTTGTATTTCATCGTAAAAAGTGTGAACCGATCATGGTGGAGAACACACCTTGACTCTAACCAAAACACTCGGAAAAGAATATAAAATAGACCACAAGAGGTCCGAGGTCATGCTACTGTTGCCAGCGTGTCAATCAAACATCCCAAAAATGAGTTAGGTCCAATGTAAGAATAATTAATTAATTAATTGTTCACATTATGTTTTTCATGACACTAGGTAAAAAACCAAACATAAAAAGTCCCAATCCAACATTAGAATGACCGGCTCAACTCCAGGGTCACATCTCCACAGACGGCCAATCAAACGGACCACTGGTTTGGCAGATACTTCCAATGTAGGCTTTAATAATAATTTATTATTATTAAATTAAAGTGTTCCTAGTAACCCACCTTTGGGAATGTAACTAAAATTCCCCAAAATCTATTAAAAAATGTCTTTATTGATGAGACAGACCCATGGACCCAGACGGCGCATAAAAAAATGCGTTTTTATGAGATACACCCCTTTAAACGCAATGGAGATCGATTCGGGCTGGTCAAACCCAAATTGGTCAGACCCTCCTCCACTAGGCCAGCTCATCCTAGCTAGCCTAGTCTAGTCCTTTACCCTACGACATAACCTCGAGTCCTACCTAGCTCTCAGTAGCCTTTTGGATGTGTCCTGTGTAGACATCGACTGACCATTTGGGCTGGTCGCCCTCCTGCTCTATAGCAGTGTACAGACTTGTGAGACAAGTGTCATATCTCCTTGATGCCCCTGAGGGAAGTTCCTTGGGCTCCTACAGCATGTTTCTAACAGAACATTCCAGCGTTCTACCACTTTAAACCATTTCCCCACTCCATACATTGTCCTCAACTCCTTGACGGCCTCACCTAAAGCAGGTTGTCTGCACCAGCCGCACCCAAGCTTGTTGAACCATCCAAACCAAACGCCGCTCGGAGCCCACTGATCCATCGACTCTAAACGCACATTAAACCTCACTATCAAAAGGCTCCCTAAGCTCCTCCACTAGATAATACACAAACTCACTTGAGCATCATGCTCTCTACCACTCTAGCTAGTCGCATGCTTCCTAAGCCCGAGCCCCACCTTTGTTCGCTCTATCGCATGACACACAACAACTGGCATGCTCACCACCGATGTAGGCCACCAACAACTAGCATGATCTGGTGGTCCCTTCCATGGAACACCATGACCTCTTTGTAATTTCAATTCCTAAATTGATAGTGTAATTGTAATGCTCGATTCAATATCATCACATAGTCTCCCCTCACTCGTCAGATCGTTGAAAATTTGACACGTCTGAAATTTGGGTGAAGAACACACAATAACTCTCATGAATGGAATCAATAAAGGGGTAAGGACGATGGGCTACATCATTTTTCTGTTACACTAAAACTAAAAATTTTAAATAAAAATTTAAAATTTGATGAAAACTCATGAAATCAAATAAAGGTATGAAAATTTAACCAGAATCCAACCTATATCCAGTGTTTTGTCATTGGTGACATCTTCGATGCGATCATTCTTCAACCCTATAGAGATTTATCTTCAAAAAGATAAATAATGGAGATAAATGGTAAATAATGACCTTAAGAGATTAATGGGTGAGAGATAAGGGATTTATTCAAAACAAAATCTAAAATACTCAATTTTTATATTTATCGAAAAACCCGCTCAGCGTGGAATCTGTAACTGTTACACCCTCTAATTTTATGTCACCCCTTCACAAAATGTCACTTTTCCTACTCAATAGAAGTCTCATATTTACATTACGAGGCTTTGTTCGATAGTTATTTAAAAGTAATTCTAGGGATAAAAATCACAATGTGGTTATTCCAAAATGATGAATTTTCCCCTGGGTGACTTTTCTCATAGCAGCCCTAAGTTGACAAAGAGTATACCTCTCTTATGGTAAATGGCGCGCTCCAAACTCAAATGTGGACTTGGATTTCTGATCTAAGTTTCCTTTTGAGAGTAATATGTGGTTTTTCTTTTAAATAATGGAATTAATAAATTAATTAATCCTTTTACTTACAGATAACGAGCGAGGGTTCCAAACATCATGTGTCAACCTACATTACATCTCACCTATGGTAAACACTACATTAGGAAATCTATTGTGGTCTAAGATTCCTTTTCTAATCAACCTTTTAAGAGATATCATTTTTATATTGCGTGAACATTACAAAAAAATATAATATTGTTGTATAATATATTCATGGCATACCGAGCCTCAGAATTGCACTTTATCTAAGATCCTAGGTCTGGAAATATTGGAAGAATTATTCCAAAGTCTTACATGAAAAAACTAGGTCTCTAAATCATTCCCCATATCAATCATTTCGTCCTAAAATGAAAAACTAAGAAAAAAACTCTAGATACTGAACTCACATTTGGTTCTCCCACTCCCAAGAAAACCTTCACAACACCATGTTGGAAAAACAAGAAAACCAATGATTTGGTTCATACTCATAAGTTCTTCTACATTAGATGGAATGTGTAGGAACATGCATGTATCTAGTCACATGTGACACAAAGAAGATGTCATGTTCCCACTCCAACTACTGTAAGGGTAGGTAAAGGCGATGTGAAACCTCACCATCTGTTACATGATTTTGAACTGCCTGAAGAAACTAGAGGGACTCTGCTGGCCAGACCTCTATATTCCACGTCGCGACCAGAATCATGGTATTTTCCTGGAATATGGTTTTTAGATTCCCTCCATCAGAATATCAGTCTTGTAAAAACCCAAAGATATCAGGTCATGCAAGATTTCACTGTTGGTGCATCACACCCAAGATTCTCTCACACGCTCTAGAAGAAATTGAGTCAACACCATCTTCTGATGTAAACTACACCCTCCCACTGCAAAAGGGGAAACTAGAGGGGGGATAACTGCTACGAAACTTCCCACACCTGGAAAACCATGGACAGTCTGAAAAGGGTATCTGCTACAACACTTCCTATTTTTGAAGCATAGACTACATCGAAGTAATTTTCTTGTAGGAATTTCAATCAGAACATCCATATCAGTTTTAATTATCTCTGGGTGAATATGCACTAGGGAAATTGGTGGTCTGTGAAAACTATAAAGCACACTCCCAGAAGATATCATCTCCACATTCTCAGAGAAAAGGTTACCAATTCCTCCACCACATAGTGAGTCGAGCAGATCTGTTTATAGGGTGTCCATCACTTCAACATGTACATGATAATACTATAAATATTGATATTGATCATGCAAGGTAACAATGAAAAATGAAGGTTAGATAACCCATCCAACTGCAAGAGTCTAGACATGAAAATTATGGGGCACAACCCACTTGTCTTTTCACCTCTTGGATGGAGATTAATCCCCAAAATAGGAACACTACCAAACCCACTAATGGAACCTCATGTGAATGGATGTCAAGTAGAAAGACTCGATAATAACATCAATGACATGCTATGACACTTCAACTCACAACCCCACCAGAAACGCACAAGTCCTAGAGAATAATCAACAACACATCAATACATTTTGCTTTGGGTGGTACTGACTCTCCCTCACAGTTTTTCTTGCATCAAAATAACGAATATCAGTGGGATAGGAAACCCTCTTTCTTATGAATTAATAGCTACGTTGAACAACACCAACACAATGTTCCCTTGATTCCCTAAGTAACCCTCGATAACTCAACAAACAAAAAGTTGGGAGAAATGAGTACCTCACATAGTGTGTAAGAATTTCTTCTGAAAAAGGTAGAAAATGAAATAGAGCATACCACATATCCTCTCATGAAGTACACGATTATATAAATCCATACAATGTCGTTTCCCACAACCTTGTCCACTAGCTCCTTATGCGTGAAATGGACTACCTAATGGTGTTGGAAGGACCTAGCGACGTCATCCACAAACTACATTTCTTCCTTCCATTCTGCAAGCACCACCTCCCTAGGGACTACATTGTTCTCATCACAGAGGCATCCGGAGTCCAATCACTAAGTACCATTGACAAATGACAACATATTTATTTATATATATCAACAACGTTGGGGAGTAGAATCAATAAGGACAGTTAAAGACTCAATCCAATATGATTCATGTACCAATATTATCTGCAACCAGTGTCTCATCATGCCGAGTCAACATGTGGGTAATCAAGGACAGGGTGAATGGCTATGTTGGGCACTACACCATTACTAGACCTCTTGTCCTGAGTGATGTCCAAGAGACACATTGAAATTATTTCCCTAAAACCCAACCAATTCTATTTTAGGGATCATCAAAACAATGTCCAAAGGAACGAACTACTTTTGATATCACATTTTCATGACCCAACCCGTACCATGGATCGAGCCTCAACTAACCCAATCCCACCTCCATGGGCCATGGGCGGGCGACTAGTTTCGAAGGCACCAAAAATTTAGGGAGGCCTTTCCTAAGAACATGTACACACACAACTAACTCAATTTAAACAATGTATAGGAAGATAAAGAAAGATTCAACACTTCTATATATAAACCAAAAAAAGCATTGACCACAAATCAGTACATGTAATGAAAAGTAAACTGAAAGGGAAATGTCCAAAATAGACACCCAACCGGAAAAGTGACACAACCCGGCAAAAGGTGGAAATGTAAAATATCTGAGGGAGAGCCCCGCTCCTGGATTCCAAGATACGACCACCAAGCATGGTCCAGACACCCTATATCCCTATGCTCTGCTGAAGTCACAGTCAATCTATCTATTGACTGTAAGGGAACTACATGTGTGAGAAAATCCCATGTAGGGGTGAGTATAAATACACTCACTCAGATTTCAAAAAGGCTCAAGGTAGTAGTAAGTGAGGTACTGAAGAGGAAAAAATTTTATAGACCATTATCAAGTAAACAAGTACAACTAAACCCAACATGAATGTGATGTATGATCTTCCAAACACGATGAGATAGAAATTGTAAGAAAGTGAACTTCTTGTTAAGTCATTACTAGCTATAATAGGATAGTAGAATTGTCCAACCATGAAATGCTTAGAATAGAAAGCACATGACAAAATCAGCACGTATATTCGTCTCATAGAAGGAGAGTAACCAAATCCCAATGATTGGGTACTGCAAATATGATATATATCTATACTAAACCAATGAAGCGCAAAAGAGAGAGTAAGAGGATCACCATATCACTAGATCAGCCCATGAAATTTTGTCCAGCCATTATAGAATTAAAGACTATCAGGGACTAGTATCCCTCACATATTCCATGAACTGCATGTCAAATGGGATTAGTCATCGTACTTCGATACAATCCTATTTGGGAAGGTATGCCTCATCATTACAGTTTTTGGTCACATCACAAAGACACATCATTGTGGGAAAAGAACCCTTATTTCTTGAGAGAACAAAGTCAAGTAATGCATGACTCATCACAATGTCACACAATCAAGAGATTGTGTCACAATGTTTTGAACACATTATCCTATCCTACTAGAGGATATATTAATAAAAGTCCTCGGTGAACACATTTCTTTCCATTATGGATCGTATGACTTGAAAGAGTAACTGTAAAATGTCACTACCTAGCTACAATAGAGGGTATGCCTTGAAAGGGATTGTTGAACACCACTAACCAGCTGAACTGAAGGGTATGCCCTGAAAGTGTAACTGGAAAATTACATTGCACATATCCTCTAGAGGGTAAGACATGAAAAAGATCACCAGCCATCACTACCCAGCTGCACTACATGGTAAGGCATGAGAGAGTGATCAGCAAAGGCCACATCCCATCCATGCTTAAGGGTAAGACCAAAAGATTAATTGAAGAATGCCACGTCCCATCTGCACTAGTGGGTAATCCATGAAAGATATTGGCGAACACAACTTCCATGCCCCACTAAAGGGTAATCCCAAAAGAGATCGGTGAATACCACTGTCTAGCTACGTAGAATGTTAATCCGGTATTTCTCTAGTGATTATGAATACATCACTACCATCACTATAATCATCTCCCATCACCTAAGATAGGTGTCATACTAATTACATCTCTTATCATAACTTGAAAGAATCTATAGAGGGAACCACCACGTTCAACATGGGTAATCACTCAGGATAGGCTACTCGCTCACCAAAATACATGTTTAGGATAAATAGATAAGACATGAAGAATATTTGCATTAGAAAGCAATGTCTGTGGGTCCCACACAATGTGTGACCCCTCATCATCACCTAGACATGTATCTAACAATTTTGGGGTAGCAAAGGGCGAACCAGTACCACTAGCTAGGTCAAGGTACTCCCCGAGTACTCACCACATTAGCCGCAAAGCCGATGAATTCACAATTCTCATCGCATAGCTAGAGGGTTAGAATCATTGATTATCTGACCCGCCTCCTCAAAAAATCCAAAAAATCAACTGTATCTCTTTACATATATTCTATTATATCACATGAGTCAGCGTTATCCTAATTCGTGGATTCTCTTGAAACACATAAAAAGGATCATCCACTAATATTCCTATCATGTTTACACATTTAAAAGAGATTGTGATAAATTATCCACACATCCAAACGGATCACACTTTTGTGATCCCTATGAAAAAACATGAAAGGTTATCTACTTACTCATTCGAAATAGAATCTTGATGCAAGAGTTTCATCTCCCATTGTCATATACAAATGATGCTCGGTGGGGCCCACACCTCAATCCCAAAACACATCACATGGATCGCAACATTTCAATCCCTAGTTAAAAACCCAATGTCTCGAATATTCATTCATCCAGAATAGACCTCTAGTAAAAAAATGTGTTTTTCAATGCAATTCCTGTACAATGCTCGATCACTACTGCTCCTAAAAATGCCACGCACCACATAACAGATTTCACCATTGCAAACCATAATGAAAAGAACACAGAAACTATTACTCAGACACCCAAAACGGATGTCGAGTGAAAAGTTGAAATTTCATAATAAAATTTACAAACTAGGCATGGGGAGACCCTATCCTTATCTCCAACCCAAATTCTCTGAAAATCCTCTCAAAAGTTCCATTGAAGGACTAAGGTCACACTGTTGTTGACAACATATCAATCAGACACCCCTAATATGAGTTAGGTCTGATGCAAGAATAATTAATTAATTAATTTTTCCCATAACGTTTTTCATTCCATTAAGTAAATAAACCAAACCAAAAAAGTCTTGAGCCAAAAATGAAAGGTATTATCCAACTCTAGGGTCACAGTTCCTCTGACGTAGCATCAAAAAGATGTCCAGTTTGACAGATACACCCAATGCATGATTTAATATTAATTAATAAATATAAAATTAAATGTTTCTAGTTCATCCGCCATTATGAATAGAACTTAACATAGTGGTAATCCATTTCAATACATTTTCTAGAGAAGGTGGACCCATGGCCATAGACGGCACATCAAACAGACGCGTTGTTTAAGAGATACGCCCCTTTGAACACAAAGGGGCTCGAATTGGGCTGTAATGACCAAAATTGGTCAGAGCATCCTCCATGGGGTAGTGTTGTCTTGGATTGCCCAGAACACTTAGCTAGCCCACAACCCATCCTCGGGTTCTACACAACTCGATGCAGCTCTCTTTTTGTAGCCCTTACCAACACCGGCCGACCACGTGTTTCTGTCACCCTCCAGCTTCGGGCCAACACAGAGACCCACGAGACGTTGTTCCTACCTCCTCTTTCCCATGAGTTTATCTCTTTGGGCTCCACCATCCTGTTTCTTACATCACATACAGGAAATCCACCACATAACGCTATCTTTCCAACACTGAATGTCATCTGTACTGTCACATCAGCCTCACCTAACGCCTATTGTCTGCATGGGTTGCACTCAATCTCAGTAAACTGTCGACACCAGACACTTACCGTAGCTCTCTACTCCTCTACCCCGAAACGTCATCACACCACAATGGAATGTGGCCCCCCAAAGCTCCTCTAAATTTTTTCACCCCATCCTTGCCTGAGCACCATGATCCCTGCCACTCTAGCTCGTTGTCAAAGCCCTGACCCCACCTTTCTCCACTCTATCGCGTGACTCACCGTGACCATCATGCTCACTGCCACTACTAGCCATCATGCTATAGTGGTACACTCTATGGAGCACCACAACCTCTCAAGATGTTTGATTTCAAATCAGAAGAAGGATTCGGAATCCTGGGTGCCAGATCATCATAACGCCGCCCCTCTCTCATCGAATCATTATGAATTTGACGCATCTAAAATTCTGACGAATAAATCCAAAGAACAATCAATAAGGTATTCAGAAATGAGGCATAGACCATGGTCTTGTTTGAATTATCATCGTACTGATTCCCAAATTATTAAATTTAAATGGTGATTTAGATGAAATCTAAAGAAATCAACCGAAGTGGAGAAAAATTAACCAGAATCATACCTCCATATGGTGTTTCATCATTGGTCAGGGGTTCAATGGGATCCCACTCAAATCTATAGGAGTTCGCTGCTCGATCCAATGAAAAATGGAGAATAAAACTAAAGAACGATTTTATAAGGAGAGAGTTAGATAGATATATAGAGATAGAGGGAGAGAGAAGGTATTTGTTCAAAACCAAATACCAAAAAATCTGTTTTCCTATTTATAGAAAAACCCGCTCAACCTGGAATCTGAATCTATCGTGCCCTCTCATTTCATGTCGACCGTTGTCAAAACGCCCCATTAGAAAATTAGCAGAACTCTCAAATTTATATTCCAAGTATTCATTCGAAACATATTTGAAATTAATGTCGAGGATAAAAATCACTATGTGGTTATTCCCAAATGATGATCTTTTCCCAGGGTTACTTTTATCACAGCAGCCCAATGCCAACAAAACTTATACCCCTCATAGTGTAAAATTACACTCTAAACTCAACTTTGGACTGGGGTTTCTGATCCAAGTTACCATTTGTGATTTATTTGGTCTTTGAACTATTAAATGAATGAATTAATAAATTAATTCATCCATTTACATACAGATAATGAGAGAGGGGCCTGAACATCCTGCACTGACAAAATTTATATAGTGCCTAGGGTTATCATCGTGTTCTAGACCCAACTAGGGTCTGATATTCCGAATATGATCATCCTCTTAAGTGATATCCAGTTTTCATTGCATGAATAGTACAAACACCCATCATATTTTTGAATAATTTATTCCAGGGACACTAGACCATGGAATTGCATGCTATCTCAACTCCTAGATTTGAAAATATATATTGAAATATGAAAATGTTCTACAGGGAAAAACCATGTCACTATATTTTCAATTGATATTGCATATACTTATTTATGCATAATCTATTATAAATGTTTCATCGTACGTTTTTATAATAAATTAACCTCTATAGCCTCATCCAATGAACAACATAAAACATTTCATATTTAGTGAACCATTAAAAATATTATTATCCAACACTTAAGAAACAATTATATAGTAGCTATTTGTATCAAATTTAACATTTCCCATAAATCAAATCTTTACCAAACATCATTATCTCAACATCATGAGAATATTAATTCTTAACATTCCAACAACTTTATATTTTCCAAATAGTACTACATTATACTAAATTAATATTCTTTGTACCATTTTAAAAATTATATAAACTCATTAATAAAAAAAATATTGTAGTACAATCCATATATATTACATAACTAATATCATTATAACATAATAAAGAATGTACTTTTACATTATATTTCTAAAATAACATTTATAAGGACATTAATCCTTCCACTTCGGTTGTGTCAATAAAATTTTCTCTGACCTTGATCCCTTACATTCTTCTAAATCACATTCCCTTAATTAATTGGTCATTTATTTGATTATTTCGACAACTCCATTCAATTGTAACACAGAATTTAACCAATGAAAAATTATATTTATAAATTTGTAATGATATAGTGTGCATGTATGTAAAAATGATCCCCTTATTTCATTTTTTATAGAGAGGGACATTAATAAAGGTTTACACATAAAATAAAATGATATATATATATATATATATTCATATATGAGATATAGATTTATTATCTCATTTGGGATCGATGTCATTTGAAGTATTTATATAAAGAAATTAAATTAAATCACTCAATAAATATATATAACTCTAATTTGGACAAACCCCTTAAACAATATGTACAATCCCTATATGATTTTTATTTTTATAATAATGGAACATTAAATCTTGGATAGATATGTTAGAATGATATTTGGGTATGTAATTTATTAGATATAATGTTAAGGTAGTATGAAGAAGAGAATATAGTTGGCGTCATTTAATACATGGGGAGGACACCATTGAAATTTTTTTATAGATTAAAATATAATAATACTGTACTCGAGAAATGTGGTTCAAAATTATTTATAATGGGTTGAATTAATAATGATTAAATATAGGGATTTAATTGTATTTGTATTTTTTTTATATGTTTATTTATAAGGCCCCAGCCTTAAACCTTACATAATCTTGAGTTATTACATGATTACACAATGAGGATCTTTTCGGGTTTAGAGTTTTAGAGAATTAGATCATAAAACTTGCATTACATTCCACATATAAACAAAGTGGTTACATAAATATAGTATTCATATTTCCCATCAAATGGAAACATATTTAAAATAAAACATGAATTATTTCTTGACACTTCCTTGACACTATCATCATATCATTGACCTTTCCCTTGACCTGTGAAAAACATTTCAAAAAAACTTGGGATGAGCATAAAAAGCTCAGTAAGGGATATAAAAATATGGAAAGGAAACATGGGTACATATATACATAATAATGAAATCATACTTTACCCATAAAACATAAGCACATTAACATACCTCATCAAATCATTAATAAATCATAGAAATCATAAGACATAAAGGTAACTTGAGGCATTCATAAAATTCTTACGTAGGGAGTAACCCTCTTTGTTACATTTGGAATACCCATCACAGTATATTCCCTAAATATCTTCGGAGAAACCTTAAGGTTTCACTCCTTCGCGTTACCCAATGCATTGGAGAGCTATATCGGGCTCACCCACCCTTAGTTTATCACGGAACCACCCGTCTTCATAATAATGCCCAAGAACCTCAACATAATTGTATCACATAAAACATGCATAAAGGAAATATAACATTTCACCATTCAATCACAAGATATCAATACAAAACATTTATATAAAGGCATTATGAAAACCATTTTCAATACCAAAATAAATGAAAAGTAAAACATGGAATTTTTTTTAAGGTATGGCTTGTAGAGGAAGTCGAAACTCAAATAACGGTCACGAAGGCGGAGAAGTCGTTGTCGCTGCATACGTACGACAAAAAAATTCCCTTTTTTTGTTTTGTAAAATTCTTCGTATAAAAAATATTCCTTTTGGATAAATGTAAAAGTTAAAGGGGGTTATACACCGTATAAAGGAAGGTTATGTATAAAACAAAATATGCCTCAATGAAAGGAGATTATGACGAAGTCCCATACCTTTGGTCCGACTTCACTCGATCGTTCTTTAATCTCCTGAATAATAAACTTGAGTTAATTTCTACTTGTTTAAGAACCTTTTTCAAGTTCATTATTCCTTTTATATCACTTATTTCCACGTCATGATCACTATGTAATTATTTAAGTTAATAACGGTCGTTTTAACGATCATTGGTACTTGAGTAAAAAATAAGCCCTTTATAATTACAAGTTGTTCATGTATCCATTATATCCAGAATGGTATTCATGATGTAGATATCATATATGTCATATATATCCAGTACATGCATGCATTTATAATATTACATAATCATTTAGAGGTAAGAAATGAAATTCACCATTCATGGAGACGGTAAGCCGTACGTACGCATGAACGCTACTTTCATTTCTATTTTGTATTTTATAGAATGGAATCCTAATGATATAAAGGTATATAATAATTACAGTATAATATCATATATAATATCATAGTTCCATTCTTTATACGTCCCACATATGGTATTTAACGAATCAAATCACTTTGAGGGGGCGGTAGTCTGCACTTCCTTAAATGAAGATATCGTGTTTACCCATAATGGAAACAATAGAGGTATGACCAAAAAGAAAAAAAACAGAAGATTAAGGAAAACATAAACATATTATATATCATATATAAATATAGTGACATCTTAATGGCCACCTTTGAAGGTGTTAAAAGAATGTTGAACAATCATCGTTTCGGGAGGCATAAATTCACCATCCACGGAAACAGTATGTTCGTTAACCATTAGATGTAGGTGTGTGTAAGTGTATCTCGGTTCCATATTATAAAAACATCCTAGTATATTGAGGATACTGGATTCGTTACAAAAGAAAAGAATAAAATGAGTTTAGTGGGTTGGAGAATCAAAATAAAACAAAAGGACTCAAAAGATGACATTACATTAAAATCGAGTAACTCCCTTTGGTTTGAGATCAAAGGCTTCCTGGGAAGACTTCTGCCCAAAATGAGGCTCCAAGGAGTAAGAGAGGGAATTTTAGAGACAAAATGGGTAGGGGTTGGCCGATCCAAAGGCTTTGGGAGTGTGGGTAAGGAGGTAGAGGTGGGGGCCTTTTATAAGAGGAGAGGAGGGGCACTCTTGGAATGTAAAGATAAGTTAATTTACTTTAAAAAGATTTTCGGATTCAAAAGGTCCCACATTGATATAATTCGAGGATAAGCTGATAAGGGTACGAAATAAACTCATCCATTAGGTTTCTGAAATGTGTAGGTCTTAGATATTACATTATCTTTCCATTTTATTTAAATCGTTAAATAATGAGGTCATCACTACATCATCATGATGTCATAAATAATTTAATTTATTTAATGTCTAAAAATTATAAAAAAATACTATGATGTAGGAAATCTTTTAATTTTTCTAATGAATATTTATAGTCAAAAAAATGACTTTTATAACCCCATATAAAAATTGTTTTAGTAAAATAACTCATGTTTGTGTCATTTTTACTTTAACATTTAATAAAAAGTTATTTATGTCATTTCCCAACCAAATTGGATCCATGGGGTCCCCAAGTTGACCCATGGCTTGTCTTGGTCGGCCATGACACATCCAATGAGGGTAGGACATGTCTCAAGCTCATCTCATATTATTAAAACATTATTTTTACCTTAAACTACACTAATTACCACTAATCGCGATTAAGAACTTAAAAGTTACTATTCACCAAAAATTTATTTTAATCTCATTGAACCACATTTTACTTCTTAATGACAACCATGTATTTCAGATTTTTGAAAATCAAATCACAGAAGTGGTAAAGATTCATTTAAACGAAAAATCAGTTTCTTTAACTACCACTTAGTGGTTTCACTATTCATCAAAAATTGAAGTTTTTCAGAAAGATACCAAAACATCACCCTAAGCTATATTTGATATTCCGAATTCAAAAATGATGTCTATTTTAAAAAATTCAAAACATGTATGTTTCATTAATTAATTTAATAATTATTCCCGTTGTCATGACACATAGCGTGTTTTTTATGAAACAATAAGTATCAAAAGATTGACACTAGTTTAAGTCCTATTTCAAAGTGAAATTGATTTCAATGACCACCATTAGATAAAATGGTAAAAATATATTCTAATTTCACTTCAAAACCAATTAAAAAGATAATCTAATCATATTAATAAATTATATTAAAAAGATGTTTTGAAATAAAATACAACATTTTCACTATTCATTAAAAAATGAACATTATCTGAAAAATACCAAAAATTCACACAATGTAAATTTTGATGTCCCAATCATAAATAATAAGTTTATTCTGACAAACATAGCTTATAAAATTGTCAAAAGATAGATTTAAAAGGGGTTTTCCATCAAAAGGCAGTAAAACAATCTTTTAAGAATATTAGTGTATTCCATGCATAAGATTGTATTTATTTTAATTTTAAGCATCTAAAACACTATCTTAATCATTAATAGACATAGATAAAATATCTATTATTCATTACTTACTTGGGATGTTACATCCTTCCCCCCTTTAGAAAATTGTGTCCCCGCAATTTATTTATTTATCAAATAAATGGGGGTACTTATCTCTCATTGCATTTTCAGATTCCCATGTTGCCTATTCAATCATATGGGTTTTCCACAAAACCGTTTTCTGATGAATCACCTTATTCCGTAACAGTTGCCCCCTGTGGTCAAGAATCTGGACCAGTTGTTCCTCATATGATAGGTTCTCTTCCAGCTAAACTACCTCTGGACTCAAAACATGAGATGGATCTGGCATATACTTTCTCAACATCGAAACATGAAAAACATTGTGTACCTGAGATAAACTCGGAGGTAAAGCCAGTCGGTAAGTAACTGATCCAACACTCTCCTGAATTTCATATGGTCCAATGAACCTTGGACTCAACTTTCCTTTCTTAACAAATCGCATCACACTTTTTCATGGTGATACTTTGAGAAAAACATGATTGCCTACCTCAAAAGAGAGATCCTTCCTCCTGTTGTCCGCATAACTCTTCTTCCTGATCTGAGCTGTTCTCATGTGTTTCTGAATCAACTGAACTTTTTCTGCCATCTCTTCTACCAATTCTGGTCCCATCAACTTCCTTTCACCCACTTCATCCTAGAAAGCTGGAGTTCGACACCGCTTCCCATATAATGCCTGAAATGGTGCCATTTGTATAATGGAATGAAAACTGTTATTATATGAAAATTCAACCAAAGAAAGATGTTGGTCCCAACTTCCCTGATAATCCATAGAGCAAGAATGTAGTATATCCTCCAAGTTCTGAATTTTTCGTTCTGACTTCCAATCTGATTGAGGATGAAAAGCTGTACTAAAATTTAATTCAGTACCCAACGACTTCTGAAGGCCTTTCCAAAAGTTAGAAGTGAACCTGGGATCACGATTAGATACAATGGAGAGAGGAACTCCATGTAACCTAACTAACTCTTTAAGATACAAATGGGAAAGTTTATCTAGGGAAAAAGTATCTCATATAGCATGGAAATGAGAAGATTTAGTCAAGCGATCAACAATAACCCAGATTGCATTATTACCTCGAGATGTTTTCGGTAATCCCACAACAAATTCCATGGATATATTCTCCCATTTCCACTCTGGCACTAGTAAAGGCTGAAGCATCCCTTTCGGTAACTGCCGCTCTGCTTTAACATGTTGACATGTCAAACACTTCACAGTAAAATCAGCAATATCTCTTTTCATTCCATCCCACCAGTAATACTCCCGCAGATCTCTGTACATCTCAGTACTTCCAGGATGAACTGAAAACGGAGAACTATGAGCTTCACAAAACAACTCTCTCTTCAACTGTGAATCACAAGGCACACACAATCTCTTCCCAAATCTCAAAACACAATCATTATCAATGTTGAATTCAGGCAACTTACCTTTCTGAACCAGCTCTACCTTTTTCTGCAACTCACTGTCTTGCTTCTGTGCTTGCTTGATTCTTTCTGATAGAGATGATCTCACTGATACCTGAAACAAAACAGAAGAACATCCTGCGCCAACAACTTCTATGCCAAAGTTCATCAAATCCTTAACCAATGGATCGTGTTCCAAACACAACATTGTTAATGAAGCATTATTTTTTCGACTCAAAGCATCAGCCACTTTATTTGCTTTTCCCAGATGGTAATGAATTGTACAATCATAATCCTTGATTAATTCTAGCCATCTCCTTTGTCTCATGTTCAACTCTTTCTGAGTGAATATATACTTTAAACTTTTTTTATCGGTATATATTTCACAATTTACTCTATACAAATGATGCCTCCAAATTTTTAAAGCAAAAACAACATCAGCTAATTCCAAATCATGTGTAGGGTAATTTACCTCATGAGTTTTCAACTGTCGTGAAGCATAAGAAATTACCTGATCATTCTGCATTAGGACGCAACCAAGTCCTTTCAATGAAGCATCACTGTATATAACAAACTCACCATTCCTGGAAGGTAGTTCCAAAACTGAAACATTCACCAATCTTCTTTTCAATTCCTGAAAACAATCATCACATTATTTTGTCCAGATTAACTTAACACCCTTCCGAGTTAGCTTAGTCATTGGACTAGATAACCGTGAAAAATTTCTAATAAACCTTGGGTAATAGCCTGCCAAACCAAGGAAGCTACGAATCTCGGTTATATTTGTGGGTCTTGGCCATTCTTCAACAACTTTTTTTTTGCAAGATCAATAGTTATTCCATCTTTAGAAACAATATGACCAAGGAAAGAAATTTGTTGCAACCAAAACTCACACTTGCTGAATTTTCCATACAGTTTCTTTTCTTTTAAGGTTTTCCAGATAACCCTTAAATGTCTTTCATGCTCCTATTTACTTTTAGAAAACACCAAAATATCATCAATGAAAACCACCACAAACTTATCAAAGAACTCATGGAAAATTCTATTCATTTAGTCCATGAATACAGCAGGTGCATTGGTTAGCCAAAAAGGCATTACTACAAATTCATAATGGACATATCTCGTACGGAATGCGGTCTTCGGAACGTCTGATTCCTTTACCTTCAGCTGATGGTACCCCGATCTCAAGTCAATCTTTGAAAAAAACTGAGCTTCCTGGAGCTGATCAAACAAATCATCGATATGAGGCAAAGGATATTTGTTCTTAACAGTGATGTTATTCATGGCTCTATAATCAATGGAATGTCTCATAGAACCATCTTTCTTTTTAACAAATAAAATAGTATCACCCCAAGGTGATGTGCTAGGTCGAATGAAACCTTTCTCTAATAAATCGTGAAATTGATCCTTCAACTCTAAAAGTTCAATTTGATCCATTCAATAAGGGGGTTTTGAAATTGTCTTAGCATCAAGAACTAAGTCAACAGTAAACTCAACTTCTCGATCAGGTATTATTCCAGGAAACACATCATGAAAAACATCAGGATACCCATTTACCACTGGCACATCATTAATCTGAACAGTTCCTTTATTTTCAACGATCTGTTCAAGGTAACATTCATTTCCATATTTTACAAGTTTCTCGGCCTCTTGATAAGTTATCAACAGTAAGGGTTCATTATTGTACACAAACTGAAAGTCTTTATGAAAATAAACTTCTTTAGATCTATAGTCAATATTAGCATGGTAAATAGAGAGCCAATCCATACCCATGATAACATCAAACTCTACTAGTGGTAAAATAATAAGGTTTTCATGTAGGATCATTCCACTGATAAGGATAGGAAGATTCTTATAAATTCTTTTTGCCTCAACATTTCCCCCAGGTGTTTTTACCAAATGTTCGGGAGTCATTTCTTGAGATAGTATTCCTATTTTACTAGAAAAGGTTTCAGAGATGAAAGAATGTGCAGACCCCGAATCAAACAACACACTGGCATAATCTGAAAAAACAAACAAAGTACCTGATACATCTTCATTTGATGGACCGACATCTGCTGAAATAGTTGCAAAGGATTTCACCACCCCTTTCTGCTTGCAGTCTAACTGCTTCCCATCACTCAAGCTCTTTGTTAGACACTCGTTTGCATAGTGACCCATCTCATTGCACTTATAACATTTCACCAACTGTAAATCAAATTTGGTCTTACCATCACCCTGATCTTTTTCAGTGCAATCACGAGCCTTATGTCCCATCTTACCACATCGGTAGCACTTTCCAGAATTCAAAATACATTTCCCCACATGCCTTTTTCCACATTTATCACAAACTGGAAACTTAGTTTTTTTACCAGCAGACTTTTTTGAAGACTTTTTACCATTCTCCTACCACCTCGATCTCTTCTTCTGCTGGTTGTTATAGAACACTTGGTCATCGGCAAACTCCATTTCCACCTTCTCAGCACATCAAACAAGCTTTTAATAACTTTTAAACTCACGAGAAGATAATGCCCTTCGATATTTTGGCATTAATCCTGAGTAAAAACGAATGATTTTACTATCAAGGTCTCGGATAAAATTTGGAGAATACCTTGCCAGTCGAGTGAACCTTTCTTCATAGGTTGCCACTGAGTCTTCCTCTTGCCTCAATTCCTAGAATTGTTTTTCCATCCAAAGTCGATCAGCCTTAGGAAAATACTTCTCAAGAAACATACCTTTGAATTCATCCCAGTCGAGAGAATCAATCTCATCAGCATCCCTAATATTTTTAACCATCAACCACCACTGATCTACCTCACCCTCCAAATGGTAAATAGCAAGACTAACCTTTTGATTGTATGAACACCCCATGACATCGAAAATCTTCTGCAGTGATTTAATCCACTCTTCAGCTAGCAAAGGGTCAGATGATCCTCTGAATGATGGGGGATGTGGCCTCATGAAATGTTTCCCCACTGACATGTTCCTCTGCGGCTGATCTGGATGATCTCGTGTATGGATACCACCGCCATTTATCGCTTGAGTCAACTGCGCCATTACTACAACAAACTGTTCAGTTCCAATTCTGACCATCTCGGGATGCTGATTCGGAAGGTTATTTCCTTATGTATGCCTTCCTAGCACTACTTCCCTGTTTCCTCTGCGGAAAACCATTCTGAACAAACATGTCTTAGATGAAGCAACATGGTAATCTTCAAATGCTATATCATTTCAAAAAAAAATTAGGATAATCATTTAATATAATTCTAACTCCTAAAGTTATCTAAACCGACCATTGATACCAACTATAAGGCCCCAGCCTTAAACCTTACTTAATCATGAGTTATTACAAGATTACACATTGAGGATCTTTTTGGGTTTAGAGTTTTAGAGAATTAGATCATAAAACATGCATTACATTCCACATATAAACAAAGTGGTTACATAAAGATAGTATTATTCTTTCCCATCAATGGAAACATATTTAAAATAAAACATGGATTCATTCTTGACACTTCCTTGACACTATCATCATATCATGTACCTTTCCCTTGACATGTGAAAAACATTTCAAAAAATCTTGGGATGAGCATAAAAAGATTAGTAAGGGATATAAAAATATGGAAAGGAAACATTGGTACATATATACATAAGAATGAAATCATACATTACCCATAAAACATAATCACTTTAACATACCTCATCAAATCATGAATAAATCATAGAAATAATAAGACATAAAGGTAACTTGAGGCATTCATAACATTCTTTCGTAGGGAGTAACCCACTAGGTTACGTTTGGAATACCCATCACAGTATATTCCCTAAATCTATTTGGAGAAACCTTAACGTTTCACTCCTTCGCGTTACCCAATGCATTGGAGAGCTATATCGGGCTCACCCGCCCTTAGTTTATCACGGAACCACCCGTCTTCATAATAATGCCCAAGAACCTCAACATAATTGTATCACATAAAACATGCATAAAGTAAACATAACATTTCCACCTTTCAATCACAAGATATCAATACAACACATTGATATAAAGACATTATGAAAACCATTTTCAATACAAAAATAAAAGAAAAGTAAAACATGGTATTTATTTTTCTTTTAAAAAAGGTATGGCTTGTAGAGGAAGCCGAAACTGAAATAATGGTCACGACGGCGGAGAAGTCGTTGTCGCCACATACGTACGACAAAAACATTCCCTTTTTTTGTTTTGTAAGAAGCTTCTTATAAAAAAGATTCATTTTGGATAAACGTAAATTTCAAAGGGGTTTATACACCGTATAAAAGAAGGTTGTATATAAAACAAAATATTCCTCAATAAAAGGAGATTGAGACGAAGTCCCATACCTCGGGTCCGACTTGACTCGATCGTTCTTTAATCTCATGAATAACAAACTTGAGTTAATTTATACTTGTTTAAGAAACATTTTCAAGTTCATTATTCCTTTTATATCACTTATTTCCATGTCATGAACACTATGTAATTATTTAAGTTAATAACGGTCTTTTTAACGATCATTGGTACTTGAGTCAAAAATAAGCCCATTATAATTACAAGTTGTTCATTAATCCATTATATCCAGAATGGTATTCATTATGTAGATATCATATATGTCATATATATCCAGTACATGCATGCATTTATAATATTACATAATCATTTAGAGGTAAGAAATGAAATGCACCCTTCATGGAGACGGTAAGCCCTACGTACGCATTAACGCTACATTCATTTCTATTTCGTATTTTATAGAATGGAATCATAATGATATAAAGGTATATAATAATTCCATTATAATATAATATATAATATCATAGTTCCATCCTTTATACGTCCCACATATGGTATTTAACGATCAAATAACTTTGAGGGGGCGGTAGTCCGCACTTCTTTAAATGAAGATATCACGTTTACCCATAATGGAAACCATAAAGGTATGACCAAAAAGAAAAAAAAGAGAATATTAAGGAAAAAATAAACATATTATATATGGTATATAAATATAGTGACATCTTAATGGCCACCTTTGATGGTGTTAAAAGAATGTTGAACAATCATCGTTTCGGGAGGCATAAACTCACCATCCATGGAAACAGTATGTTCGTTAACCATTAGATGTAGGTGTGTGTAAGTGTAGCTCGGTTCCATATTATAAAAACATCCTAGTATATTGAGGATACTGGATTCTTTACAAAAGAAAAGAATAAAATGAGTTTAGGGGGTTGGAGAAGAAAAATAAAACAAAAGGACTCAAAAGAAGACATTACCTTAAAATCGGGTAAATGCCTTTGGTTTGAGCTCAAAGGCTTCCTTGGGAAGACTTCTGCCCAAAGTGAGGCTCCAAGGAGTAAGAGAGGGAATTTTAGAGACAAAATGGGCAGGGTTTGGCCGATCCAAAGGCTTTGGGAGTGTGGGTAAGGAAGTAGAGGTGGGGGCCTTTTATAAGAGGAGAGGAGGGGCACTCTTGAAAAGTAAAGATAAGTTACTTTATTTTAAAAAGCGTTTCGGATTCAAATGGTCCCACATTGATATAATTCGAGGATAAGGTGATAAGGGTTCGAAATACACTCATCCAATAGGTTTCTGAAATGTGTAGGTCTTAGATATTACATTATCTTTCCATTATATTTAAATCGTTAAATAATGAGGTCATCACTACATCATCATGATGTCATAAATAATTTAATTTATTTAAAGTCTAAAAATTATAAAAAATTACTATGATGTAGGAAATCTTTTTATCTTTATATTGAATATTTATAGTCAAAAATATGACTTGTATAAACCCATATGAAAATTGTTTTAGTAAAATAACTCATGTTTGTGTCATTTTTACTTTAACATTTAATAAAAAGTTATTTATGTCATTTCCCAACCAAATTGGCTCCATGGGGTCCCCAAGTTGACCCATGGCTTGTCTTGGTCGGCCATGACACATCCAATGAGGGTAGGACATGTCTCAAGCTCATCTCATAATATTAAAACATTATTTTTACCTTAAACTACACTAATTACCACTAATCGCGATTAAGAACTTAAAAGTTACTATTCACGAAAAAATTATTTTAATCTCATTGAACCACATTTTACTTCTTAATGACAACCATGTATTTCAGATTTTTGAAAATCAAATCACAGAAGTGGTAAAGATTCATTTAAACGAAAAATCAGTTTCTTTAACTACCACTTAGTGGTTTCACTATTCATCAAAAATTGAAGTTTTTCAGAAAGATACCAAAACATCACCCTAATCTATATTTGATATTACGAATTAGAAAATGATGTCTATTTTAAAAAATTCAAAACATGTAAGTTTCATTAATTAATTTAATATCTAATTCCTGCTGTCATGACAAATAGCGTGTTTTTTATGAAACAATAAGTATCAAAAGATCGACACTAGTTTAAGTCCAATTTCAAAGTGAAATTGATTCCAATGACCACCATTAGATAAAATGGTAAAAATATATTCTAATTTCACTTCAAAACCAATTAAAAAGATAATCTAATCAAATAAATAAATTAGATTAAAAAGATGTTTTGAAATAAAATACAACATTTTCACTATTCATTAAAAATGAACTTTATCGGAAAAATACCAAAAATTCACACAATGTAAATTTTGATGTCCCAATCATAAATAATAAGTTTATTTTGACAAACCTAGCTTATAAAATTGAAAAAAGATAGATTTAAAAAGGGTTTTCCATCAAAAGGCAGTAAAACAATCTTTTAAGAATATTAGTGTATTCCATTCATAAGATTGTATTTATTTTCATTTTAAGCCTCTAAAACACTATCTTAATCATTAATAGACATAGATAAAATATATATTATTCATTACTTACTTGGGATGTTACATCCTTCCCCGCTTTAGAAAATTGTGGCCCCGCAATTTATTTACTTATCAAATAAATGGGGGTACTTATCCCTCATTGAATTTTCAGATTCCCATGTTACCTCTTCAATCATATGGGTTTTCCACAAAACCTTTACCTGATGAATCACCTTATTTCGTAACACTTGCTCCCTATCGTCAAGAATCTGGACCGGTTGTTCCTCATATGATAGGTTCTCTTCCAGCTAAACTACCTCTGGACTCAAAACATGAGATGGATCTGGCATATACTTTCTCAACATCGAAACATGAAAAACATTGTGTACCTGAGATAAACTCGGAGGTAAAGATAGTCGGTAAGCAACTGATCCAACTCTCTCCCGAATTTCATATGGTCCAATGAACCTTGGACTCAACTTTTCTTTCTTAACAAATCGCATCACACTTTTCCATGGGGATACTTTGAGAAAAACATGATTGCCTACCTCAAAAGAGAGATCCTTCCTCCTATTGTCCGCATAACTCTTCTTCCTACTCTGAGTTGTTCTCATGTGTTTCTGAATCAGCTGAACTTTTTCTGCCATCTCTTCTACCAATTCTGGTCCCATCAACTTCCTTTCACCCACTTCATTCAGAAAGATGGAGTTCGACACCGCTTCCCATATAATGCCTGAAATGGTGCCATCTGTATACTGGAATGAAAACTGTTATTATATGAAAATTCAACCAAAGAAAGATGTTGGTCCCAACTTCCCTGATAATCCATAGAGCAAGAATGTAGCATATCCTCTAAGTTCTGAATTTTCCGTTCTGACTTCCAATCTGATTGAGGATGAAAAGCTGTACTAAAATTTAATTCAGTACCCAACGACTTTTGAAGGCCTTTCCCAAAGTTAGAAGTGAACCTGGGATCACGATTAGATACAATGGAGAGAGGAACTCCATGTAACCTGACTATCTCTTTAAGATACAAATGGGAAAGTTGATCAAGGGAAAAAGTATCTCATATAGCAAGGAAATGAGCAGATTTAGTCAAGAGATCAACAATAACCCAGATTGCATTATTACCTCGAGATGTTTTCAGTAATCCCACAACAAAGTCCATGGATATATTCTCCCATTTCCACTCTGGCACTGGTAAAGGCTGAAGCATCCCTTTCTGTAACTGCCACTCTGCTTTAACCTCTTGACATGTCAAACACTTCACAGTAAAATCAGAAATATCTCTTTTCATTCCATCCCACCAGTAATACTCCCGCAGATCTCTGTACATCTCAGTACTGCCAGGATGAACTGAAAACGGGGAACTATGAGCTTCACATAACAACTCTCTCTTCAACTGTGAATCACAAGGCACACACAATCTCTTCCGAAATCTCAAAACACAATCATTATCAATGTTTAATTTAGGCAAATTACCTTTCTGAACCAGCTCTACCTTTTTCTGCAACTCACTATCTTGCTTTTGTGCTTTCTTGATTCTTTCTAATAGAGATGATCTCACTGATACCTGAAACAAAACAGAAGAACATCCTGCGCCAACAACTTCTATGCCAATGTTCATCAAATACTTAACCAATGGATCGTGTTCTAAACACAACATTGTTAATGAAGCATTATTTTTTCAACTCAAAGCATCAGCCACTTTATTTTCTTTTCCCAGATGGTAATGAATTGTACAATCATAATCCTTGATTAATTCTATCCATCTCCTTTGTGTCATGTTCAAATCTTTCTGAGTGAATATATACTTTAAACTTTTTTGATCGGTATATATTTCACAATTTACTCCATACAAATGATGCCTCTAAATTTTTAAAGAAAAAACAACATCAGCTAATTCCAAATCATGTGTAGGGTAATTTACCTCATGAGTTTTCAACTGTCGTGAAGCATAAGAAATTACCTGATCATTCTGCATTAGGATGCAACCAAGTCCTTTCAATGAAGCATCACTGTATATAACAAACTCACCATTCCTGGAAGGTAGTTCCAAAACTGGAACATTCACCAATCTTCTTTTCAATTCCTGAAAACAATCATCACATTCTTTTGTCCAGATTAACTTAACACCCTTCCGAATTATCTTAGTCATTGGACTAGATAACCGTGAAAAATTTCTAACAAACCTTGGGTAATAGCCTGCCAAACCAAGGAAGCTATGAATCTCGGTTATTTTTGTGGGTCTTGGCCATTCTTCCACAACTTTTGTTTTTGTAGGATCAACAGTTATTCCATCTTTAGAAACAATATGACCAAGGAAAGAAATTTGTTGCAACCAAAACTCACACTTGCTGAATTTTCCATACAGTTTCTTTTCTTCTAAGGTTTGCAAGAAAACCCTTAAATGTCTTTCATGCTCCTATTTACTTTTAGAAAACACCAAAATATCATCAATGAAAACCACCACAAACTTATCCAAGAACTCATGGAAAATTCTATTCATTTTGTCCATGAATACAGCAGGTGCATTGGTTAGCCAAAAAGGAATTACTACAAATTCATAATGGCCATATCTCGTACGGAACGCGGTCTTTGGAACGTCTGATTCCTTTACCTTCAGCTGATGGTACCCTGATCTCAAGTCAATCTTTGAAAACAACTGAGCTCCCTAGAGCTGATCAAACAAATCATCGATATGAGGCAAAGGATATTTGTTCTTAACAGTGATGTTATTCATGGATCTATAATCAATGCAATGTCTCATAGAACCATCTTTCTTTTTAACAAATAAAATAGGATCACCCCAAGGTGATGTGCTAGGTCGAATGAAACCTTTCTCTAATAAATCGTGCAATTGATCCTTCAACTCTAAAAGTTCAATTTGATCCATACAATAATGGGGTTTTGAAATTGGATTAGTATCAGGAACTAAGTCAACAGTAAACTCAACTTCTCGATCTGGTATTATTCCAGGAAACTCATCAGGAAAAACATCAGGATACCCATTTACCACAGGCACATCATTAATCTGAACAGTTCCTTTATTTTCAACGATGTGTGCAAGGTAACATTCATTTCCATCTTTTACAAGTTTCTCGGCCTCTTGATAATTTATCAACAGTAAGGGTTCATTCTTGTACACAAACTGAAAGTCTTTCTGAAAAGAAACTTCTTTAGATCTACAGTCAATCTTAGCATGGTAAATAGAGATCCAATCCATACCCAGGATAACATCAAACTCTACTAGTGGTAGAATAATAAGGTTTTCATGTAGGATCTTTCCACAGATAAGGATAGGAAGATTCTTATAAATTCTTTTTTCCTCAACATTTCCCCCAGGTGTTTTTACCAAAAGTTCGGGAGTCATTTCTTGAGATGGTATTCCTATTTTACTAGAAAAGGTTTCAGAGATGAAAGAATGTGTAGACCCCGAATCAAACAACACACTGGAATAATCTGAAAAAACAAACAAATTACCTGATACATATTCATTTGATGGACCGACATCTGCTGAAGTAGTTGCAAAGGATTTCACCACCCCTTTCTGCTTGTAGTCTAACTGCTTCCCATCACTCAAGCTCTTTGTTAGACACTCGTTTGCATAGTGACCCATCTCATTGCACTTATAACATTTCACCAACTGTAAATCAAATTTGGTCTTACCATCACCCTGATCTTTTTCAGTGCAATCACGAGCCTTATGTCCCATCTTACCACATCGGTAGCACTTTCTAGAATTCAGAATACATTTCCCCACATGCCTTTTTCCACATTTATCACAAACTGGAAACTTAGTTTTTTTACCAGCAGACTTTTTTGAAGACTTTTTACCATTCTCCTACCACCTCGGTCTCTTCTTCTGCTGGTTGTTATAGAACACTTGGTCATCGGCAAACTCCATTTCCACCTACTCAGCACATCGAACAAGCTTTTAATAACTTTTAAACTCACGAGAAGATAATGCCCTTCGATATTTTCGCTTTAATCCTGAGTAAAAACGATTGATTTTACTATCAAGGTCTCGGATAAAATTTGGAGCATACCTTGCCAATTGAGTGAACCTTTCTTCATAGGTTGCCACTGAGTCTTCCTCTTGCCTCAATTCCAAGAATTGTTTTTCCATCCTAAGTCTACCAGCCTTAGGAAAATACTTCTCAAGAAACATACCTTTGAATTCATCCCAGTTGAGAGAATCATTCTCATCAGCATCCCTGATATTTTTAACCATCAACCACCACTGATCTACCTCACCCTCCAAATGGTAAATAGCAAGACTAACCTTATGATTGTATGAACACCCCATGACATCGAAAATCTTCTGCAGTGATTTAATCCACCCTTCAGCTAGCATAAGGTCAGATGATCCTCTGAATGATGGGGGATGTTGCCTCATGAAATGTTTCACCACTGACATGTTCCTCTGCAGTTGATCTGGATGATCTCGTGTATGGATACCACCGCCATTTATCGCTTGAGTCAACTGCGCCATTACTACAACAAACTGTTCGGTTCCAATTCTGACCATCTTGGGATGCTGATTCGGAAGGTTATTTCCTTATGTATGCCTTCATATCACTACTTCCCTGTTTCCTCTGTGGAAAACCATTCTGAACAAACATGTCTTAGATGAAGCAACATGGTAATCTTCAAATGCTATATCATTTCAAAAAAAAAAATTGGATAATCATTTAATATAATTCTAACTCCTAAAGTTATCTAAACCGACCATTGATACCAACTATAAGGCCCCAGCCTTAAACCTTAATTAATCTTGAGTTATAACAAGATTACACATTGAGGATCTTTTTGGGTTTAGAGTTTTAGAGAATTAGATCATAAAACATGCATTACATTCCACATATAAACAAAGTGGATACATAAAGATAGTATTATTCTTTCCCATAAATGGAATCATATTTAAAATAAAACATGGATTCATTCTTGACACTTCCTTGACACTATCATCATATCATGTACCTTTCCCTTGACCTGTGAAAAACATTTCAAAAAAACATGGGATGAGCATAAAAAGCTTAGTAAGGGATATAAAAATATGGAAAGGAAACATTGGTACATATATACATAAGAATGAAATCATACATTACCCATAAAACATAATCACTTTAACATACCTCATCAAATCATGAATAAATCATAGAAATCATAAGACATAAAGGTAACTTGAGGCATTCATAACATTCTTACGTAGGGAGTAACCCACTAGGTTACGTTTGGAATACCCATCACAGTATATTCCCTAAATCTCTTTGGAGAAACCTTAACGTTTCACTCCTTCGCGTTACCCAATGCATTGGAGAGCTATATCGGGCTCACCCGCCCTTAGTTTATCACAGAACCACCCGTCTTCATAATAATCCCCAAGAACCTGAACATAATCGTATCACATAAAACATGCATAAAGGAATCATAACATTTCCACCTTTCAATCACAAGATATCAATACAACACATTGATATAAAGAAATTATGAAAACCATTTTCAATACAAAAATAAAAGAAAAGTAAAACATGGTATTTAGTTTTCTTTTAAAAAAAGGTATGTCTTGTAGAGGAAGCCGAAACTCAAATAACGGTCACGACGGCGGAGAAGTCGTTGTCACCGCATACGTACGACAAAAACATTCCCTTTTGTCGTTTTGTAAGATGCTTCTTATAAAAAATATTCCTTTTGGATAAACGTAAAAGTAAAAGGGGTTTATACACCGTATAAAAGAAGGTTGTGTATAAAACAAAATATTCCTCAATAAAAGGAGATTGAGACGAAGACCCATACCTCGGGTCCGACTTGACTCGATCGTTCTTTAATCTCCTGAATAATAAACTTGAGTTAATTTATACTTGTTTAAGAACCTTTTTCAAGTTCATTATTCCTTTTATATCACTTATTGCCATGTCATGAACACTATGTAATTATTTAAGTTAATAACAGTCGTTTTAACGATCATTGGTACTTGAGTCAAAAATAAGCCCTTTATAATTACAAGTTGTTCATGTATCCATTATATCCAGAATGGTATTCATTATGTAGATACCATATATGTCATATATATCCAGTACATGCATGCATTTATAATATTACATAATCATTTAGAGGTAAGAAGTGAAATGCACCGTTCATGGAGACGGTAAGCCGTACATACACATTAACGCTACTTTCATTTCTATTTCGTATTTTATAGAATGGAATCATAATGATATAAAGGTATATAATAATTCCAGTATAATTTCATATATAATATCATAGTTCCATCCTTTATACGTCCCACATATGGTATTTAACGAATCAAATCACTTTGAGGGGGCGGTAGTCTGCACTTCTTTAAATGAAGATATCGCGTTTACCCATAATGGAAACCATAAAGGTATGACCAAAAAGAAAAAAAAACAGAATATTAAGGAAAAAATAAAAATATTATATATCATATATAAATATAGTGACATCTTAATGGCCACCTTTGAAGTTGTTAAAAGAATGTTGAACAATCATCGTTTCGGGAGGCATAAATTCACCATCCACAGAAACAGTATGTTCTTTAACCATTTGATGTAGGTGTGTGTAAGTGTAGCTCTAATCCATATTATAAAAACATCCTAGTATATTGAGGATACTAGAGTTGTTACAAAAGAGAAGAATAAAATGAGTTTAGGGGGTTTGAGAAGCAAAATAAAACAAAAGGACTCAAAAAAAGACATTACCTTAAAATCGGGTAACTCCCTTTGGGTTGAGCTCAAATGCTTCCTTGGGAAGACTTCTGCCAAAAGTGAGGCTTCAATGAGTAAGAGAGGGAAGTGGTGAGACAAAATGGGCAGGGTTTGGCCGAGACAAAGGCTTTGGGAGTGTTGGTAAGGAGGTAGAGGTGGGGGACTTTTATAAGAGGAGTGGAGAGGCACTCTTGGAAAGCAAAGATAAGTTACTTTATTTTAAAAAGAGTTTCGGATTCAAAAGGCCCCACATTGATATAATTCGCGGATAAGGTGATAAGGGTTATAACTACACTCATCCAATAGGTTTTGGACATGTGTAGGTCTTAGATATTACATTATCCTTCCATTTTTTTAAAATCGTTAAATAATGAGGTCATCGCTGCATCATCATGATGTCATAAATAATTTTATTTATTTAATGTATAAAAATTATAAAAAAATACTATGATGTAGGAAATCGTTTTATCTTTCTAATGAATATTTATAGTCAATAATATGACTTTTAGAACCCCATATAAAATTTTTTTTAGTAAAATAACTCATGTTTGTGTCATTTTTACTTTAACATTTAATAAAAAGTTATTTATGTCATTTCCCAACCAATGTGGCTCCATGGAGTCCCCAATTTGACCCATGGCTTTTCTTGGTCGGACATGACACATCAAATGAGGTTAGGACATTTTTCAAGCTCATCTCATATTATTAAAAGATTATTTTTACCTTAAACTACACTAATTACCACTAATAACGATTAAGATCTTAAAAGTTACTATTCACCAAAAAATTATTTTAATCTCATTGAACCACATTTTACTTCTTAATGAAAACCATGTATGTTGGATTTTTGAAAATCAAATCACAGAAGTGGCAATGTTTCATTTAAACGAAAAATCAGTTTCTTTAACTACCACTTAGTGGTTTCACTATTCATCAAAAATTGATGTTTTTCAGAAAGATACCAAAACTTCACCCTAAGCTATACTTGATATTCCGAATTAAAAAATGATGCCTATTTTACAAAATTCAAAACATTTAAGTTTCATTAATTAATGTAATAACTAATTCCCTCTTTCATGACAAATAGCGTGTTTTTTATGAAACAATAAGTATCAAAAGATTGACACTAGTTTAAGTCCAATTTCAAACTGAAATTGATTCCAATGACCACCATTGGATAAAATGGTAAAAATATATTCTAATTTCACTTCAAACCCAATTAAAAAGATAATATAATAATATAAATAAATTAGATAAAAAATAGGTTTTGAATTAAAATACAACATTTTTCACTGTTCATTAAAAAATGAACTTTATCGGAAAAATATCAAAAATTCACACAATGTAAATTTTGATGTCCCAATCATAAATAATAAGTTTATTTTGACAAACATAGCTTATAAAATTTTCAAAAGATATATTTAAAAGGGTTTTCCATCAAAACGGAGGAAAACAATCATTAAAGAATATTAGTGTATTCCATGCATAAGATTGTATTTATTTTCATTTTAAGCCTCTAAAACACTATATTAATAATTAATAGACATAGATAAAAATATCTATTATTCATTACTTACTTGGGATGTTACATTATTTAATCCTTATAATTTTATTTTAACCCCATTTAATCCATTTTACCCATAATCATAGTACTGGTTTTTTACCTAGGTTATTATTTAGAATAACCAATAATGAAATCATCCTCATTTAAATATTTGGAAATTATTAATTCATGTAATGATTATATTTTACCACATTCAATTTCTGTATGTGTTATATTTTTTTAACCAAATACTTGTAAAACATGATGAAAAACAATATTTAGAAACATGAATTATAAACAAAAAAATGATCTAATGAAAAAATCTAATATATTTCTGATAATTATTTAATTAAAATAATATTCCCTTATAAAATAATACCCTTGTTAATTTATTATCAAAATTGATGGATTATTTTATTTCTAGTTTACTTTTTTCAATGAAATAGTTTATAGTTATACAAAAAATAATAATTTTTCATTACTATATAAAATAAACATTATTTAGACAAATAAAAAACTTCACCCAAATATTATATTGATCGGCTAATATAAATAATTAATTAAAATTACAAAAAACCATTTATTATATTTATAATTTTAGTTTTATTGATATTCATGAATGAAGATATTGATTTTTTATTGAATATATAAATAAAAAAACAATAAATGAACTTTATGTGTAATAATACACATAAATTAATGATTTTTAATTCATTCAGAGTGAATATTGATATGTATATTTTTTCCAATATTATCAAATATTATTAACTTATTATATTCAATAGTTATCCAATTTATTTACCCATATTGTGAAGTTAATGTCACCCCTTTTTTATGATTCACATTCACTATGTTACGATGATGAGTTAAAAATATATGTGTATATGTGGAAATATTGTGGATGAATTATATAGAACTATAGACAAGTGGTATACGAACTATTTATTGTATATCTATTCCTCATTATCCCCGCATCTTCCATTCCGGGGACTGTTTTATTTTATTGATGAAATTTTTACACTATGAAATGTTTTAAAATAAAAATACATAAATCCAGGGAAACTATTGTTGATATCAGAGTACATTATAGTAAATTTTGAGTAATATTTTTTTATAATGGGAATTAGTATCATTTAACACTATTTTAAAAAGCTGTAGTAAATTATGTATATATGTTGACAAGCTAGTATTTTTATAAAGCCTTATATTTGATGGTTTTGTAAAAAATAAAAAACTCTCAAGATAATTGAAATGGGATATAGGATCTGGAATAGTTGAACATCGTGATAATATCATTGAAGAGGGTGTGTTCTGTGCTATAGAAGTTATAACATGATGTTTTAAGAAGAATAATAACTAAACAATTGGATATACACTCATGTGGTATATACAATATTTGATTTTATACACTTTAGTATCCTTGAAGAACATTTTCTATCATGGAAAAATTAAAGGATAAGGATTGGGTGTATAATATGACCCATATTATATAATGTTATGATTAACTATGAATGCAATATGAAGAATAAAAAAATATTAGCCAATGTGATTTTATAAAAGATAAATGAATACCAACGTTTACATTCTACTTATCATTATCAATGATAATATATAATTATACTTTTTCATTCAAGTGAAAACTTATTTATTTAGTAACATTAGGAAGAATAATGAATCATGAAAATGTGAGAAAATGAGGACAATAACTAAATAAAAACCCCATTACAATTTCATATGGGGTGATAATACATGTGATCAATCCTTAACTACTGTCATGAAATATGATAATCCATGGGAACATATTTTAACTCCAAATCACACAAAAATGGATAAATATATGGTCTTTTTTATTATTATTTCCTGATGGTGATAATAAAATGAATGTTTCATAAAAAATATGTCATATGTGCAGAATTAGTAATGATGGGAATTTTCGAAATTGGATTTAAGAAATGAAATATGTGTGGTTGGTAGGTTCATAATGTATCAAACTATAAAGGAATATATATTATTTTAGATAACCAAGTTGATTTTAATGGACTGTATCCCAATGTATTAACAATTCAATGTATTTTGTGTAATTGACATGATATTTTATCAATTAAACAACCCAATACAAGGATTAATCATGAAAAGTATCATCACCGACAACCAATACAATAAGGATAATATAATTCATATTCTCTAATTGCATTTTATTTGGATCTTGACGTCTAAAGAACATGTAAACTCAAATCTAGAGGTGTAGATGACATATTAGAATTGAATTCTAGGATTTCTGGTATATATATGATGTCCTGCATGATCAATAAATCATAATAATGAAGGTTTTATTATTGAAAATATATTATCAATGTAAAAATATTGGTTTCCTATATGAATACTATTATTTTACTTTTACAATAATATTTTTATTCAACTAGATAAATTGAATCTCCTGTTAAGGATGAATTGTTTTTCTTCACATAATTCAAAAAATTCTTTAGTGTATGGAAATGACATATCATATTAATCTATGATATTTATTCTAGAAATGGATTACAATAAAATAACAACGACGTAACGTTTATATATTTTGGTTGTTGACATTAAATAATGATATAATAATGGACCAACTAGTTCAACCAAACCCCCCAATATAATTTATTTTACAATTATTGGAAAATATATAGCTTTCAAATTTTTCTAGGATTTATATCTCTCTAAAAAATATATATTTATAATACTTATTAATTTATATAAATGTAAATATTTTCTGTGTATTTGATTTTTAATTTATCAAAAATAAAATATCTTAATTTTTGGATAATATGAAAACCTGTATTTTTTATCCATTATTATATAAACAATAATTAAAATTTATCCACATATTTTTAAATAACATTTCTTTATTTTTTTAATACGATTGATACATGAATAAAAAAATTTCCATGTACAATATGAACCACAATGATAATAATTTATTTATTCATAAGTGGATCATTACAAAAAAAACAATATACATTAAAGCACTGATTATTACTCATAATGGATGAAGTAAATCCAAAAAATATTTATAAATTATTAAGGAAAATAGGGGAAGATAATAATATATTCATGATTTTGAAATTCTCTTGATCATCTTCTTCCTAGAGGATAAGAAATATATAATCAAAATCTATAGTTAAGAAGAGAATAATGAATGGAAAAAATAATTATGGATGTTATATGATATGAAAAAAACTATTCTATGTGAAGTAATATTGGAATGCGTAAATTACATATTATGTTTATATATAAGAATAAAAATATTCCATTATAAAAATATTCCTTTAAAATATGATCATTTTAATTATAAACAATTTAAAATACGGTTATTGGTCATAGAAAATAAGTAAACAAAAACTGTTTATTAAAAAAATAGTACACACTTTAAATATAACTCAGAATGAAATAAACCTATGATTATAAAATATAATAATTTTATGAACTATTTATAAATATTTTCTTAAAAATATTATTGTATGATAGGATGTGTATACAAAAAGCAATTTAAGATTTCAATATGAACGTAATAGTGGAATTTTTTTTATTACAATTTTAAATTTTATTTTTGAGAAGTCTTATTCAAATTCGTTTAAAAACATATTCTCATTAAATCATACAATATTTATTTTGGAATGTATTTATATTATTTAAAATAAACATAAAATGAAAAATATATTTCCAATTTGTTTTAATTACCTCAAAATTATATAATAAGGGATATTATACGTTTTATGAAATATGGTTAAGTAAACAATGTAAATAGAAGTTACCATGAGGAAAATGTTAGGTAAACATTACTAAAAAATGTAAAAAGGTGAAAAATTGTTATAAAAACAATTTAATTAGTTTTTTTCTTCATATCAATATTATAACAACAACACTCTATTATTTATTGAATTTGGAGTCATTTTAGGAATGTATCCTACCATTTTATAAATATTTTGTACATTTAAAAAATCAAGAATCCATTTACCTTATAAAATTATATATACTATCATTAGTTGACATAAAATAAAACCTTATTTTTTCATAAAACTTAATATAAAACCATCTCAAAAAAACTCTATTACATTATAATGATGTTATCATATTAGAAATCAACTATTCATAAATGGTTTAACCACCATCACAATAGAGATAAACGTCATAGAGTTGTATAGATTTCAAACATTGACTTCATATTTTCATTTATTCTATATATTAATATCCTAATTATGAAATATAATTTCATTTTAATCAAATTAAATAATAACTAACCCTATTAAATTAATATTTATTAATAAATATTTTGTAAAATATAACCACACATCTTTTTTCAGTTTAAAATTGAATATTACATTAATGTGTGCATGAACTACATTATCCAAAATATGTCATTTTTGTCTAAAACCTTATTTCATAAATGTTAATACTATTTATTTTAATAGATAATTATTTTAATTATTACATTTACTAGATTAAATAATTATGAAACATATTATATATTTATCCATTTTAATGTAAAATGAAATCATAGACCACAAGTACGTGTGCACTACGATATCCATTAGGTGATTTATTTCCATTTTTATTATAATCAAATCCATACTTGGATTTTCATAGAACATGAATAATGTATTACTATTATATTTTTAATATAATTATAGTTATCTTTTGACAAATTTTGATCCTATTGTTTTTATGATAATACAACTATGAATGTTTATTCTATCATTTAAAACCGACATTCTAATACAAAAATCCATAAGTCTAATTATTTATTATTTTTATATCAATTATTTATTCATAAAAATCCTTTATAATTCTGATTAATCACATAACGAATCCATAAATTGTATCATTATTATAATTATATAATTATATTTCACAGAAATCAACTTTTAATAAAAAATAATTCTTAAATATTTAGGTTTGGGTCTATTTGACCACCTACTAGAACTAAGATATACAATTATATCGTAAAAGAATATGAAAACACAATTAGTAAAATAATTTAAATTATATATGTAATTAAGTATTTGTTTGGATCTAAAAGTCATACATAATTATTTAACTCAATAAATAAGATATCAGCCTTAATAGGTTTCAAATCACCGATGAATGATCATTATCAAATACATTTTCAAGGAAATATAATAATTTACTATTGATAGAAAATAGAAACACCAAATATCAATATAAAGAATCCATTATGATAAAATTTATGATATTTTAATAAAGAAATTTTAGATAAGTAATAATGAAAATTCATCTACTATGAATCTATTTTAAAGGGACAAAATAACCACCCCAAAAATTAAAAATTGGTCATATCAAAATAATTAAAATGTAGTGAATATTTATAATTTTATATCATAAAATTTTATGAATTTTAAAATTTTAATGAAATCCGATATTTTTTTATTGAGCATCATATATTATATTGCACATAATATGGAAACAATGTATGATGTTCATTTTCTCGAATTAAATTTAATATGACTTATTTAATAATATGAACTATTTTAGTTTTAAAATGGTATGAATAGTACCTAATGAGTTTCAATTATCACATTCATCGGGTTTAAATAAAACATTATGTACTATATTTAAATTTCTATCTATCTAAAATGTTTCCATTTTGAAATTTTTTTTCTGGAAACTTTTATTCAATCCATACACATTTTGTTTCTACTCAAATCATAAATAAAAAATTTTTTATAAATGAAGATCCATTTTGGGAATATGAAATTTTTTTAATCTACCTCATCAAATCCATTTTGAATTACTGGGTTTTTAATTTTTTCCAAGATATTTCAATTAAACATAAATTATATTTTTTCAAAAGTATTTTATGTATGTGCGGTGAAACATTTCCCTTATTTTTTTGGTCAGAACCTCAACTTTTCAATTTTCTAATTAATTATATTCTTTTGAAAATCCCTTTATCTATGCATAAATAATTAATTTCTATATTTTTTCTTATATTATATTATCCAAAAAAATTACTTAACTTTTTAACAAATGTTTTTAATGTTTTTATAATGTATAAAAAGTATTTCCTTTGGGGGATTTCCATCACATTACTTATTTGTAAAATCATTATCATATTTGAAGAATTTTCATTTATATGTTTTAATTATTTTTTAAAAATACCTAATTATATTTGAATTTTTTATTGAATATTATAATATTATTTTTTTCAAAATGATTAAGAAATTTTCGAATTTAAAAACAATTTCTTTTTAATATGCATGATATAGATTTCAGATAAATCCACATACTTTAAAAAAAATATGCATTATCATGGGTAATAAACTAATTTAAAAATTAAAACACTTTCATTAGATAACATGTGTAATTTATATTTAATTTATTGGATTTATCCATCAGTTCATTTTTCATTCAAAATGAACAATAATGTTATATACAATTTTTTTCACCCAATGAGTTTCCCTTATTAAAATCATTGTATTGATTCGTTAATCTGAATTTGGTCAATATAGATACCATAGAATGAATTATTTTTGTAAATTATTAGAATAACCATATAAACATTACATATATAGTAAAAACACTATTTGAGTTATCATATTGATTAAATGAAATTTACAAATACAGAATATTGCTATAATTTGATACGGATTTATTTCCCATGTGTTTTTAATTTTTTGATTGATGATAGAATAATTAGGTATTTCACATATACTAAACTATATAAAACACATATTCTTTAAATGGGTTCTTTATAATCTCTTAATGAATTTTTTTTCATTCATTCATTATGATGTGATAAGTGATTGATATCAACTAGAAGTCATATGTATGGATGATGACAGGTGAATTCCTATATCACTCTCTAATGCATTGGGTCAAAAAACTCTCTTCAGTTCATGGAAAAATTCCTATATCGAAAAAATAATATTCCCAGTACTAATTTTTGTAAAAATATATAAATATTATTAACTATTTTATTCATAATCACATTACTACTTTCCGGTGTATTATTTATCCATTGAAAATATATTAAAATTAAGGAATTTCGTGGATATTTCTCTATGAAAATATTTATAAACATCTTTATTATGATTTTAGTATAATCAATAAAAATTAATGTTGTAAATAATTGATTATTTGAAATTCAAACTATTTTATTTATGGATTATCAATCAACATAAATGCCTAATATAAACTCTCAAGATAAATCTATCAATATTAACATCAGGACAAAAACTATATTGGTATTAAAATATATGAATGTATAATAAAAATAATATTTAATTTCTTCTTATTATATGAAATTTCTATTAGTTGGGGATGCTGATAAATTTATTTATTAAATAATATATTATAATAAGTGGGTAATATGATGGGTATATCAATCTTGAATGAATTAATAACAAACATCCAAGAAGAGTTAATCAAATATCCCATATATGGACAAGTGGATATTTCCATTGACAATGTCATTAGATTTAATCATATATAAATTATTGCATAAAAAATAAACCTAGTAATTATAATGGATATAAAGAGACATCCTCGAGGGAGAATTAACAGGAGAGAAATTTATTTTTGTTAATATATTTGGTAAATTAATGGTTTATTTTAAACTAATATTGATGGTTCTATTAGATTAATCCATTTTTAGAGAGAAACTAATGATATTAAAATTATAAAATAAAAAATACCATGATCTGATGATATATTCAATCAACATCATTACATATTAGTTTTCTTAAGATTGAATAATGATTCCGATATTATAAATATAATGTTGGAAAATCGGATATTATTATTTATTTCTTTTGATGTTGGACTATGATTATAAATTTTTAATATTTTCATTTAGATAAAAAATTATGTTTATTTAATGGATTTAATAAAAATATTCATTAATGATTACCTAGAAAAGTTTATAATATAATTTAATTGTGAAATAACTATTTATTAACAACCATAAATGATGATGAATTGATATGGGATGTTTAATATGTGGGAATGTTTTCAAATTAATGTTCAATTTATAGCTAATGTTATCACCATTTAATGTATATTATTTTACCTTTAAAATTATAGTGTCTTATAAGGGTGTTACAAGACCGCATTTTTTAGTGGGACTTAATTTACAACTATTCAATACTGATTTTATTAGTACCTTTTAAATAATATTTAAGGATTATCAATATTGAATCCCAAATTAACATGTGTGGGAGTAATGTTTACTTTAGAAACTGAGTGGGGATAATTCTTCTGAGATAATAAAAAATGGTTACTCATTGAACTTGTACATATATAAATTATGCTGATTCGGTGTGAATAATCTATAATGATGATTAAATTAAGGTTTGGGGTTGGTCCATGATAATGAATCCAATGATAACAAAATATTCATCAATAAAATTTAATTATAATAACTAGAATTATTCTAAAATTATTTTTAATTAATAGGGGTTATCTTTTCATTAATAAATTTTTATCATTATCTATATATTGGACGTCGTTATATACTAATATATATTAATATATTTATAGAATGATAAATTTCATTATAAAATTATTGAAAACGGCACTAAATGGGTTTTTGGGGATGGTTAGATTTATTAAATTATTATGTTTAGATCACCTACTATATTTAATATATAGAAATAATGGAAGATGAATCATTAAGTCATAATTATTATTAATATCAGCATACTATGAACATTGTAACAGAATACATTGTTAGTGATTTAGTACTAATGGATTTTCCAATTATATAAGTATAAATGATGTAATATATTTCACAAATAGTTTCTTCATAAGCATTTCTAGATGATATCAAGAATATTAAATGTGATACTATTGGTATTTTAGAAATAATTGATGTTTTCTATGGTTTTATTTTTATTTCAACATTTAAAAATAGAGATTCCATAATTTTGGTTATAGATTATCAAATCTGTTAAATAATATATATATAAAGTAATTACTAAATTATTTTCACAACTCTATATTCCATATACACCATGAGAGACCCATGATGTATAAGGATCACTTGAACAACTATTGTATTGATAACATGAAGTATATAATTGATGAATATTCAACAAAGGATTCTCTCAACTCATGCAAAAATTGATTGAATTTCCCCAACTGAAAGATGAAACCATTTGTATTACCTGTATGGATGTTTGATAAACTCATACAATATTATTTCACTAGTTATCCATAGAAATCGGTGGGGTAAAATATTTTTGGTGAATTGGTATATCTATAAATTATTATTTTATATTATTTAACCATAATAAAATACTCATTCGTCCAAATGTTATCAATGATTTATATATTTGATGAAGAAATTATTCACGGTGTAAAACACACTTTTTAGTATGAAAATGATATATGTTACTACCCAAATAATTCATGTCATTTTCATTGGGAATTAGGTACAATGATGATTCTTAGATCATAGTAGTAGAATAAAAATGACTGGTAATTATTAAGGGTTATCCAAACAAAACTATTTTATGTAATGGTCATGGTTAATTGATTTTTCAAATAATTTATATTATGAATTTACAATATTAGAATTATCATCTAATCATTTCAAACATTCATGAATAAAAATAGATTTTAATATCGATACCAACAAAAAATAAATTAAAATTACAATTATTTGTGAGTAATGTGATGTAGAATATATTTCATGGTATTAATTTGATTCAAGAGGCCATAAAGATGGTCAAGGAGATAGAATAAACTCTTAAACCAAAATAATGATGGTAAAAGTGATATTCTGAGAAACAATATCATTAATTATAAAAATAATATGGAAATTATGTATTATTAAAGATATCTCCATGGAATACCATTATGTGATTTTGAAGAAATGGAAAATGGTGCCTTTGGTAAATTGGAACATTTCAAATATTTTTCCACATATGATTAATAAATAATTACTTTTATTTACTACCAAACTACTCCTAGGAATACGATATCATTCACATATCTCTAATAATATTGTTTATTTTACACGTATTACATACAGTTCCTATCAATGTGGATCAACTTGAAAATAATTAAACATAAATATATAATTGTTTTAGGATTATGAAAAAATAATAATCATGTAGAAATCAAATATCTAGATTAGTGAAATTTCAATAAAGAAACATTAAATTCTAATTATCATCATTAAATTGTGAACAATTAATAATGAACATTTATATATAATTTATTTATGGATCATGTGTGATTTCACACAACAATAATGAAATTTAAATAGGGCGATATAATAAGTAATAAATTCATAAAAATTAATGTTTCATTATTTTTAATTATTATGTATTAAGAAATAATATATATTTATTCTGATTTTTCAATATTAGAACATATAATAAAATAATCTATTTATAATGTAAGTGTATTGTAACTCAAATTATCTAATAAATATAATTTATGTTTCTATTAATGTACTGTGTAAAAAATTATATCCAAAATTAGAAAAATTTGAGAAAATTTTACTTCTCAACAGGAAATATTACCTTAGGGAATGATTTTATAGAGATTAATTTTTACCATTCAGAATAATGATAACTAAGATATATGTATTTGTTAATTAGTATCATTATAAATCATAAAAATAAATAATATATTAGTTATAATTTTATGATTTCGAATAATTTAATTTATAAGGATAATGACATCATTTATTTGTCACTAAAAGAAGAAAAGGGGTCATCCTTGACAATAGAAATTATATATTAATAATATTAATAATATATTTTCAAGCAGGTATTATCATAATGTTTTCACTAAAAAATATCATCTATAATGTCAAAAATAATGTTTTAGTTGAATCAACTATCATATAACATGAAATATTGAAAAATAATTTTCCTAGAAATGTTGGATAAAAATATCCCATGAAAAAACCATAGTGGCCCAAATATTCCTTAAAAAATATCTATGTGTAGTAATAGTATAAATAAATTATTTCTATGTTGGTATTAAATTTTATATCATATTAGTAAAATAAAACTATTTTCCATATTTTATTATTCTCGTAGAAAAATAATTTATATATTTAATGTTAAAATTCAAATAAAAAACATATTCACATTATTAAATAAATTAAATATTAGGAAAGAATAAATAATAATTTGGAAAGGTGGGAAGTGGTGATATTATTTGAAAAATAATAAATTTTATTATATAATTTAAATTCTATAATATTTTTTATAGATGAATATATATTTATATATGAATGTTAAAATAAGAAAAAAAATCATTGTTAAATAGTTATATTTATATTGGTTAATTAAAGGATATTATGAATAATTATAGATGTCGTGGTACACCTGAGATAATGAAACCGTTATATATTGAAGAATTAATTCCATCAAATTCTATTTACCTATATTATTAATATCCCCCATGACCACTCATTTTTTCTATAATATTTTTGAATTATCCCATCTTAGTTAAAATTATTTAGTAACTAAGAACCTTTCCACTTTAGTTTCCCAAGTAATTTGGGTTCTAAATGGATTTTTAGATTATGGTACTATCATCTTGCAGTGTAATGTTTCAGTACCATCTATATTTAGTAGACTTAGTCTAGCAGTATCATCTAGATGTAGTTTAACTGGTATCTTATGATTGTAGAAGCCCTGGAATTGTGGTAATGTCTAGGGACAGAAACTAGTTTTATATTCTATTAGTATGAAACATGTTATTTTAGTATAATATAGTAGATGTTTCTAGGGGTAATAAAATTTAATTTGTTGCTACTAGAAGTGGCATCTAGTTTTATCTTTGGTTGCTGGCCTGTTAATGTAGCTTTTAGTGGTGTCACCTAGATATTGATCCATATGGTAGATCATAATAAATGAATATGATTTTAGATAATATTGGTATATCATGACTATAGATTTCATTAAATCTCTATAAGATTGATATCCACAGTAGGTCCTATTAGTTCCACTTAATAACAGAATGTTCATGATTTTTTAGCATTTATAATCTTACCATTTAAAATTTATTGATATAAAATGGATTTAAATAATTAATTAATGAAAATAAGATATATTTAAGAAGTGTATTTTTATATCATCAATATTAAAAAATTCCAAATAATTTAAATTTCTCTAATGGAACGATTTTAAACGAACCACAGAAATTGTAATTTATAAATCTTTTCTACAATGTAAAATCCAAATAATTTCATATCTACTAATTTTAAAATGTAAATATTTCCATATAGATCACCATAAAATCGTAGAAAAAATCATTTTTTATTAATTCCATCACTTATTATAGTATTTATATAATATGTATGAAACACCTATTTCTTTGTAGTGAATTGTGGGATGCTTCATTCCCCAAGTAACAGGTGCTTCATCACACACTACAATGTGTCAAAAAGGTGGGGTATTTTTCACATGTGATTATTTATTTCACTAATATTAATAATTATGATGAATAAGATTATTGAAAATCGAAGGCCCGGTGTGGTTTATAAAATGATTTTTAACATTGATATTACTTATATTTTTATTCTATGTTTTTAGGACATGGTATAAGTTATTGTAGTTTGGGGATTTAATTATTTATATTGTTTTGTTTTTATGAGACCCTTATATTTTGATTTATTTTATCCTTAAATTGAACTGTAAAATCAAATATATATGGTTAATGAATTTACATCCCCAAGAAAATTTTTCTTTCATGGTAATACAAAAAAAATTGAAGTGTAATGGAATATATTCTATAAAAACAAACTAAAAATGATATTTGATTTATAACATGTGGTAATGTTTTAATGTGTGACATGCTCTTGGTCTTTTGTATGAGGACGTTGTGATGAAATGTGTGGTCATGTGGTGGATGGGACAGTGATTTGATTTTTTCTGTGAAAGTTATTTTATGAGATTATCGGTTCGAGTATGATGTATTGCCTGTTTTTGTTATTTGTTATGTTGTTCCAGTTTCATGGGTAGTATTTTAATTATATAAATAATATAATGAAATTAAAATAGGATAGGATGTATTTAAAATATATCAAAATGAATAATCAATTAATAAATTTATTTCAGATCTATAGATTTAAATGTCAATGTTTATTTAGAAATTAATGTGAGTGTATATGTGAAATAACTGGAATGTTGACAAGATTTTTTTTGGAGAATGGGTTATTTTTAAATGTTATTAACATGTAATGTTGGCTTGTGGGATGTATAATTTTTTTTGTTCCTTTCATAAAGTGTTGGATGTCGAAATGGTGGTTTTGGAAGGATGGGTTATGATGTGGGATTTTTTTCTATCATTTTGTATGTCTCGATCAATTTTAGGACATAGTATATTTCCAAATTCCTCTTCTAGGTGATGATTATTTACATTGGATATGATGTCCATTTTTCAAAAAAGAACTTTATTATGGATTTATGTGATGATATCTTATATGGATGGGGTTCTGCATGGTAGGAAGATAGAATGAGGTTTATTTCCATATTTTTGATGATACCATACTAATATGATTAATTTTTAGAATTTTTTGTAATAATTACCTAGGATCCTTCGACCAAGATGTGATATAATGTTGAATTTCACATGATAATCATAATATGATGTGATATTATCAATACATAGATACTTCGGTACATACTACATCAATTCGAGATCATGTAAAATTATTTAGATTGTGTTGTGGGGTACCAAAAACAAATATGATTCATATTATTCTTTTTAGGTAACATATTTAGGGGATGTTTGGTTCTTCTATTGTATCACTAGTGCATTATTTGTCTTTTTTCATATGTTTATAAGATAAATTGGTTACCATATTTTTATTAATTAAAATATTACCAAATGTATTTTAACTATTTCTCAAAATTCTAGAAGGACTTTGTAAACTATTATATACACTACAACCTCATAAAATTTATACTATTTTTGGGTCATTACTGTAGAATGTATTAGGTATTCTAATAATAAATTTTTTCTTGTATATGACTATTTATTACATTCATTAAAAAAAATATTTGGTGTCTTTTATTATTGTTTTAATTTAGTTAATTATTGTTGATTATACATAAATCTCCTCCATGTTTATTATATAGGATAATACCTCTCTGTTGTATCATTTTTATACAACCAGTCATAGTCTTCATCCATGGGCATAAATTATGAGGGAATTAAGGGGTCAATATCTACCATATTTTATAACCTTATATATGTATGGGGGGAATTGATTGAGTGGTATTATAGTATGATGGTTGAGAGATAACAAGGATTCATTATAATATAATAGTGATGATTTCATGTGTCTTTCAGACAAGTATATCAGTTAAACATGTAGTGTTGCATTGTTTAAGGGTGACTTACTAGAACCTTGGATTTTAGGTCCTCCAATGATCCAATTAATGTAACCAGTGAAAAAAACGAGTATATGAGGTCAATATTCTTGTAATTAAATGACTGTGGAAATATACATGCATTACATAGACATGTTTTTAATTTAAATTGGTTAATTTGTTTTTGGGAAAAATAAAATTAATTAAATTAATCAAAAAAAACATATTATTTGGGTTGGTAAATCATATTATAAATTTAAATAATGGATCCCAGTCATAGTATGTATGTGGCTTTAGAGATTGAGGTATAATTGGCATTTCCAACTGATCTGTAGAGGAGTGATCCAATTGAAGAGATTAATTAGTGTGAGAGGTGTTGTTGGATTTTAAATATAATGAATTTGGAATTTTTTATAGTTGTGGTTCAAAATTATAGATAGAGATATAGTTTGATGAAATTTTTGTTTCTTTTTTATAGATCTTGGCCTCAAAAGAGTACATTGTCTCTCCCTTTTTTAGACAGATCCATCTTGCTGCACATTAGTGTTGGAGACGATATAATCATGTGGGAAATAATCCTCATTGTTCATTGGAATACACAGAAAAGTATTATCATGTTTTTTTCCATTCATTGAATAAGAATGAAAAAAATGAAACTTTTTCCGTATCATCTGTAGTAGAGGAGACCAGTATGGAAGGTTAATATCATGTTACAAAACAAATTATAATTCTCCCAATGTCATTTTCATTTGACGATACTTGTATGATTTATCATTAAGAGATACTATATCCTTCTATCTAGTATATAGTTACCCTCATTACATTACACACATGTTTATAGGTCATTAATAAGGAATATATGATCTCATTTATGAACATGTGGGGTTGTTTAATGTGAGATTAGTAACCACAAGTATCCTCATGGATGATAGTTTTCAGATATAAGTGTCAAGAATAAGGTTCTTCTAAGCATTGAATAACAGGGATTCATCCATATATTCTACAGGGTTGTACATATTTGTAGATTGGATTTCAATCAATTATTGGTTGAATTTCCCATTGTGTTAGTTTTATGGGGTTAATTTCCATCATTTTAATGAGTTCCTAATATATCATTGACAATTGTTTTGTTGAGGAGGTAAGTTTTACATCTTCCACAATAGTAGTTTCAACCATTGAAATTTTGACTAGTAGTAGAAGAAGGTTTATTATCTATCTTGGGGAGATGTAGTATGTAGAAGTCTATCTACAGTTGTTCGTAATGTTTGAGATTCATCACATGAGTTTTTTCATGAAGGTGGATTTCATCTAATATGTATATGAGTTAGGAATTCCCAATTTCTTACAGCTGTGGTAGAAACTCTAATATGAAAGTGATCATTTGAGTAATTTCCTATTTTCTACCACATGAGTTATCCTTCTAATTGATTCATAATCCTGAAAATCCTTTGTTTAAAATAGCCTATTATATGATTAGTAAATGTATATGTATAATAATTTTTTTCTTAGTTTTGGATACATTAGTTGGAGCACAAACCAACATATTGGATGTTTGTTTATTGTTCAGAAAGATTATTGGAAAATATCATCACCATGTGAAACAATTATATATTTAGAAGAATATGTATATTTTAATATCTCTAATAGACTAGATATACTATTTTCATTTCATTAATGTATACTTATAGAGAAGATTAATTTTCTTGGATGTAGATAGAAATAATGTTCCATTAATTATTGTTCAGATTAGTGAGGTGGGAAACATATGTGTCGGTCCCCTTCATTCTTTTATAGATTTGTTTATTGTGGAATTGGTAGAAAAAAGGATAATGGAGGCTCCATTATATATTTTTAAGTGTTTCTAGATGTTTTTTCAATCATATAGTTACTCTACCCCCTCAATATGGTATTTAGATTAGGATAGACATAAATTTTAGTGCTTCTATGATTGTTTGGGCGCCTTAATAGATGTCATCACTAAAGATACAAGGGTAAGGGTTTCAGGTAAATGAAATAATGAAGAAATATTTAATCTGACATAGGGTGTCATAATTGGTTATTCCAGTGTTATTCTATATTTACGATGATGGTAGATTGTGGCTATTCCTAAACTACTAGTGGATTACCTAGGTTAATATCATGAATTTATATCCACTTTTGAGGATCATTTATCCTTTTGGGAAGTTCAAGGTGGATAGTTAGCTCTCTCAGATTCATCAATAGTCTAGATTTAACAAGTTATGGGAGAATGGGGAGGATTTTATAATTATTAATTTTACAGGTAGTTATAGACACTTTATTTTTTTGTGTATCCAACCTACCAATTGTGTCATGAGACTGGTTAGCTCTATGTCCCACAAATTCCTAGAATAAATAAATGTTTTGTTTAATGAAAATCAAATTTTCTACATCATGGGAGAATTTGAATTATCTCATAGACTTATCGTAGGATTAATGAAATGAACAACATTATGTAAATATATAAAATTTTATGTTCTATATATTGATGTGGTATTTCGTAGTCCACATGGTGTCCTATCAAGGAGTATCATTGGACACATCAGATATTGAGGATGTTTTTTATTAGTCATACCCTAAGATTTTGGTAGGGGATTGTATCCTCTTTATTATTGAAGTATATTACAAATGGATCATGTATAATTTCTCTTAGAATTCATTGAAGATGATATATTTAACCATGAAGAACTAATATTTTATCTTTAATTATTATTGGTAGGAAGTGTTCAACTACCTAATGGGGAATTTTCACAATGATAAATTCCTATAGTTTCAGTGGGATCACGTTATGTTTGAATGGTTTTTTGATTCTTCGCACATAGGTTTGGGGAACATGTTAATAAATAATAAGTTGATGATATATTATGGGTTTGGTAAATTATAATTCCACATTAGTAACTATGAAATTCATGATATAGAGTAACCAGTGTTTGTGTTTGTGTTCAGGTTATGGTATAATTATATCATTGGGAAGTGTTTTTTGTTCTTCATATATTACATGAGTTTTAAAAAAATAGTGTTCCTAATCATCATAAAAATCTATGAAAATGGTTCTTGATATACCTTCGTCAGGATCACAATTTTGAGATAACTAATACATTGGGATTGGGGAATATTATATTGCTTTTTTTGAGAAGGAAGTTAAGGAAGGATATGGTTATTGAGTATGGTTTTTCTTGGATAGAAATTGGGTGTTTCAACCCATAAACATTGATTTTGATGAGGATGATGTTGGATTGTTATTTTTTATTTTGTTTTTTTAGTATTCACTAATATAGATGATGGAGGGGTATTTTTCAAGGGACTCAAAAGTAGGAATAATGAATGATCATGTTCTCTCTGGGGATTCATTAGGTAGATTGATATATTATGGTAATAATATGTTTTTATTATAATGAAGGATATTTTTTCTAATAGTTATCTATGATGGAGTCCTTGAAGAGTTTCACTGGTCACTATGGGTGTTACCCCTTTGGGCTTCCAATATGTAATATGGTTTGGGAATACAATTTTGTTATCCATGGATGAAATAGGTAGTGGGGATGTTTGTTGTTTATTTTATAGTTATCTAGTTGGCAGTGGACAAGAGTCATGTTTTCTGTGGTTTTTTGATTCTTTTGGATATTACTAACATTCACTACTGGAAATCAGATCTTTCCCAACACTTATATACACCCTTTCCCAACGGTTCTTCCAAACCGTTGGGAAAGGGGGGGTCTTTCCCAACGGTTTGGGAGAACCGTTGGGAAAGGGGTGTTTTGAGGCCCCTTTCCCAACGGTTCTCCCAAACCGTTGGGAAAGACCCCCCCTTTCACAACGGTTTGGGAGAACCGTTGGGAAAACTAACCCCAAATCCAACATTCACCTCCTGCAACGGTTTTGAGAACCGTTGGGACAGGTCTATCCCAACGGTTTTGAGAACCGTTGGGATAGATTCTTTCATTTCTTCCAGGTCTGCTACCCGAGAACATTATATAAATCTTAATTTTAAATAATTATGATAATACATATATATATTTATGAAATTATGTTTACAAAAGTGATGTTAGCTTAGTGGTTAAGTCGTTCGATTATAAAAGAGGGGGTCCTGGGATCAAATCCCATCGGATATTTTTTTTAAATACATTTACCAACGGTTTTATAACCGTTGGAATAGATTTTCATATTACTTATACCAACGGTTTTAAAAACCGTTGGGATAGGTCTATACCAACGGTTTTGGGAAAACCGTTGGTATAGACCTATCCCAACGGCTTACTTCGCAACGGTTCCAAACCGTTGGTATAGGATAGTATTCTACTAGTGATTGAATGAAATGATATCATGATGGAAATAATAAATAAATTGCCTTGATCTTTGTGGGGGGTTTTGATGATATTTGGGTAATTAGTGATTGTTTGATGATTTTTAATCACTTCCAAGTCATCAAGGATTTAAGAACAATTGATTATTTAATGAGTTGGTGTGTGGATGATGGATTGTGTTTATTAATATTTACATGGTAATTTGTCTCATATTTCGACTATCATATTATATCATGAATGTTGAGTGGACTATATCATGATTTTTTCACTAAGTTCCCCAAAATAACATATTTTTGTATTCATAAGTATAGGCAGAATGACATGACAATATAAAAACCGAAATATATTTGGAAAATTGTATGGGATCCCATGTCATTACCCATTGTTATTGGAAATATTTGGGGAGTCATAAGTTTTTAATCCTGATGTATTGAATCGAATGAGAGAGATAGTGTGTGTTTTTCATCATAGGATACATGTAATGCCGGACTAGGAAGAGTATTATGTTGATCAAAGGAGGATGTCCTTAGAGTAGGATGTTGGAGAAAATTTGAAATTAATAATATACCGTTGAATTGGGATGTGTATTTTTAATGGGGGAATGCTTTAACCTATGATTATTAGGGTCTTCTATGTGTTTGGAATTATTGGTATTGTGAATAATTTGATGGAAATTTATACATGACATGACTTGATTAACTATTTTTTCTGTCTCTAATCTCATTTAGTATCATCATGTTGAATCCCATATCATTTTCAAGGGATAGTTGGACATAAAGGATGATGCAAAATTAGTGAAGTGGAAATTGGATATACAATATCGTGTATAGAAGGTAGTAATGGGATGGACAATTCTTTTAGATTTTTTTCTTTGGTGGTATGGTTTCATGGGAGATATTATATATGAGAATGAGTTTTAGATTCATTACTAATACCATTATTTGTTATGATATTTTATTTTTCCCATTTTTTTGAAAATGATATATTTTTGGATTTTTTTTGAAAGATACATTCTAAATCCTTATTGGTAATATGTATGATGAAAGCATAAATGAAAATGAAAATAAAAAAAACATGATTCCGAATTGAGAGGAATTTTACTTTTATGTGATTGAAACCATATAGGATATTTAGTGCCACTAAAAGTAGATAATATCCTTTCATAGGATATTCAATTTTTATAATTTTGAAAATGGGGATTTTTTGTATATTGGTTGAGTTAATTTTTTTAATAGGGATATAAGGGTGTTGAATGTGATGAAATATTTTTAAAATCGATGATAAGACAACTGTGGTTGAAATATTTGTCTACTGAAAATTTCCAATTGTAATGAGATTCATGAAAGGTATCTCTAGGGGTAGTATTTTAAAATAATATGTATTACCTTTATTGACTCCAATTATGGATTAATGATGGAGGATGTGAATTGTGTAATAAGTATATATTTTCATTACATAGTTCCTAAAATCAATCATGATTTAATTTAATATGGAATGTGTGTCCCAAAGAGTGTTTTTAGATCCCAGTGGTAGCTTTTTGTTGTTGAAGACAAGATCTACAAGTTTAATATGTGGGTAGAATATAGCCATATATTGTGTTATAAATAGACTTGGAATCATGGTAGTTTCTTGAAGTTTCATCTAGGGGTAGTCCCTGCATTATATTCTCATGGTAGTAGTCATTTTCTATTGGTAGTTTCTGGGAGTGTCATCATTTTGTGGTCAATGATGGTAGATTTGTTTGGTTACATCTCTAGTATATATTTAACATTTTGTGGTATCATTTTGAGGAATATTATGTAAGATATTTATAGAGGTGGTAGGCATGGTCATGTTGTTTCCTCTAATAGTAGATTCTGGAAGTAACTTTGGATGGTATAATGAAATGCTAGCTTATAGAGGTGGCTTCTGGAGGTAGATCCTAATGGTAGAATGTAACTATATATACTGATGGAAGATTATGAAACATGATTAAATATCATGAAATATTTTTCTAAATGAATTTAATTTTTTGAACATTTTATGTTTCATGTAACACTATGTTTACAATGTTTTACACGTAACACATAACATAAATTAAACATGTCATTATATTATAATATTATTATATATAATGAGAGTTGGCTTATATATGTTTCAATATTAATAATAAGTTGGATTAAATTAATTATGAAAATATATCATTTACGTAATTATAAAAATGAATTATTTAGTGAAAAATTAATTAAAAATAAAAAAATAAAAACTTTTAAAATAAAAGAAGATTTCTTATAAAAAATAAATTTTATAGAATTTTTTTTAATTTAATAAATTATAAATAGTAATTTAAATGAATTATATTATTAATATTTATACAATATATATTTAATAAAATATCTAAAATTCATATTATATGTCTTTTAATAAAGATAAAAGAAAAAAAATTCAATTTTTAAGCATTGATATTTTATCACTTTTCTTTCACACTTATTTTAAATATTTTCTTCACAAAAAAAATATTAATTTTTAAAAATAGAAAATATAAATTAGATATGGTTTATTTTATGACAAATTCATGAAAAAAAAATTTTCGGATTAATAGTGAACAAATACATAATTTTATTTCAAAAAATCAATTCTTATAGCTTCATTGTAAAGTTAAATTATATTTTAAATAAAATTAAAAAATCCAATAGTTCAATTATATATCAATTGATCCTATTTATAAATTTGGAATAATTTTTAGTCCCAATTTTTATATGAAATATTTTTTTGATATTTCGTTTTTTTCATCAATGCCCCGATATCTCGTTGTATCAATGATACTAATTTTAAATTAAATATTTCCACTTTTCTTGAATGAATTTTGAAAAAAAAATCCATTTTTTCAGATTAATTTTTTTAATATAATAAATTTAAAAAACAAATTACCAAACATTATTGCAAAAATATTAAAAAAATAATTAACGCGGTTTAAGTAAAAATGAGTTTAACAGAAGGTTCGACTAAAATTATATGTTTTATAACGACAAAAACACGTGTAAAATCTATTTTTTGAATGTATTTCATTGATAAATTATGTAATTAGCAATAATAAAAAACATTGGGCCATATTCATTTGAGAAACATTGGTAAAGCTTTTTATTTTAAAATATTATATTTTTCACCTTTCAACTCTATTATTAAAATCCACCCTCTTTAGAAACACATTTGAACTCTTTTGTTTTTTAATAAGTCCCATAAAAATAAAATCACATCTAAAGACCCTGAATTTCCATATAAATGTTTTTTAAATATATTGAATTATTACGAGATTGAAAAATTTGTGGGCACGTGATTTTGAGGCCCGGAGTACCTGGAATGATCCGTCAAAAAAGTGATAATCTTTAAATAGCGTGTCTGAGCAGTTTTCCCAAAAAACATGAAGAAATCATAAATGGGTTCTTGAATCTAAAATTTAAGGGCACCATTGCGTTCAGGATGGAAAGTTTACATTTGGTTTGACTTATGATTAGTCCACATAGACCTCCTAAGTGAAAACCCAAAAACGGAATAACTTTAAATAAAATAATTATATAACATTATTTTATTTTTCAAATACATATAACTCATGAATGGTGACTCATATTTAAAATATGAGACCACTACTAAGCTCATATGGGTATTCTTTCTTTATGCAGATCATACAGTTGGCTGGCGCGAGCCAAAAGTTGATGTTAGTTTTTCATTGTAAATAAAATAATTAAGTAAAAATAACTTTATTTTTAAACTAATTAACTTGTATGTGGTAACTCGGATTAGAAACCTGATAGTATCATTGATCTCGTGTGGGCATGTTTCCCAAAAGAAGATCATATCCTCGACCTTCATGGGTTTAGGGTGACTGTTAATAATTTTTTTGAACTTTTTTAAGGCATGTTCAGTAAACATCCGGGCGGAAATTTCTATGATTTCAATTGGTGATCATATTAAAAATATGAGAGAACCACTGAATTCTCAATGCCATGATTCACATAGGATAACATATCAGTAAATGGAAAGGGTCTAATGAAAAAGTTAATTTTTTGACATTATAAAAAAAAATAACTTAATGAGTTATTTTATTTCATTCTTTTGTAACAATGGAGCAGTGGTGGTGGGACCACTGGGTTGTCAGACAATTTAAAAGAGTGGTTACACGTTCTTCTATAACTAGACCATTTGGAAAATTAATAGGTTCATTAATTAAATTAATTAATGAACCTCATTAGTTGTGATGTGGGACGATCTCTTATTTTCATTAATTTAATAAAAGAATAAGTAGGGTTTTTTCACTAAAGAGAGAAACCTATAACGAAGTGCTGACGACATATTTCACCAACATAGAACGGATCTTCATCTTCCATTGGGGGATTCTACGATCAGCACCAAAAGAACATGAACCCTCTCTTTCATTTGGAACATCCTCGAATATGGACACACATTCCTCATCTACAACAAATTACAAAGAACATGAGGTAGAGTATTATGTGCTTAATTCCTAAAATTTTCTTCATTCTTGAATATTATGAAAAACACGGGTCAACATACCAACAGGTTGATCCATGATTCATTCTTTAATGTGAGTGGATAATAGAGGGTTCCTTTTTTGGAGTTTTTATTATTAAATAATCATCACCATGTTATATCACTAACGTAGAGGGTGCGGGACGAGCTGGACAAATCTTGAACCCTTCATAGATCTGGGGTTGGGGGAATTCTTTGTGGGTGATGGAGAAATATTATGGCATAGAGAAACTTCGGTTCCCGCAGTGTAGGCACCGTCCCAGGAGGCCCGTAGGCATAGACAGGAAATGAATCACACCATCGATGCTTTTTCTGTGGACTGTGGAAGAATCATCGGCGCGATGGTGCCAATGATTAGAGGAGGTGGTGGAAGGCTACTTCTGATCGCCAGAAGATGGAAGCACCTGAAGGCATTGTGGATGATAAAGGGGAGGTCAACCTCCAACAGCCATGATGGAGTTGGGTGGTGCCCAGTGGGGGAAGGTCGTGTCTTCGAGCTATGGCAGAGGGTGGACCTACAGTCCGTGGGTGACTATTCCAGCGAGACTGGATAGGTGGTGTGGTTCCATCCTACACCACTGCTTTGAAGTCCCAAATGGCTCGACCATTCGATAGGGCAGCAGGCCCTCGTGCTCAGCCATTAGGCCAAGCTTTTCCGTTACCTGGTGGTACCGCGGTCCGGTGGGTAGCGGATCCCCATGCCCAGCCACCAGGTCGGGCGGTTCCGCAGCACTGGTGGGCCACGCTAAGTAGGGTGGGTCTGGCTGAGTGACTTCCCTAGTGGAAAGAGCCCGCAGCCCAGGGGTTCGCACTGGGACAATCCCAGCCCCTTCGAATCGGGCCTGGTCAGTCCACACCCAAACACCTCTTGACCCAATTTCTCTTAAACATGCCTATATAAATAACCAGATATCTATTTTATGAACCATTTATTGTGATTAAAACCTTAGGATGAGGTGTTCATTTTTATATTCTCAATGAGAGTATTTAAAAAATTGGGTCTTTGGCTGAGTTGGATGGTATTAGAATCCAATAGGTCCCTTGGAACTAAAATACCAATAACATACAGACAGAGGGTATGGTTGACGCGCCATCTATTGATATGGAAACCTGATGAATTGGTGGATCATTGAGGTACTTATTAGGGGGACATCGTTCTAGTTAAAATATGATTGGTGGATTGAGGATCAGTTCTCCCATGCATGCAACGCGTGGAACCCTATGAATGGCTATGACCTAAAAACTGATGACTTTCGACTATGTGTGACTCGAAAACCTAGTGAGAAGCACCTCTGTGTGACTTTGCATACCCATGGTGGGCAGCAGCGCTATGTGACCTGGTAGACCCACAATACTCAATAGGAGGATTACTTCAGTAGGCCATGGTGAGGAGGAACTATGTATGACCTGAGAGACCCATGGTACGCGATGGGGAGGAGTACATTAGTAGTTCAAGGTCAGTGTGAATCACCTATGTGATTCTTGGAATTCCCACTTTACATGATAGAGGAGGAGTTATCCAATAGTTGAGGTTTGTGATGATGTGATTGATGATTCCACTGTTACTACTCTAGAAAATACCTGCTGTGAGCCGAATTTTTTATTTGTGATTTGTGATTGAGATATTACATTTTGGATTTTCCATTGTGGAATTATGGGAAACCATCGGGCGTCTCGGGGTCCCAACTAAGTATTATTATACTCACCCCTACACATGTTTGTCCTGAACCGTGTTTTTTGTTTTGCAAAAAATGGGCAGCTTTGACTAAGGGTTTGGAGGTAAGACTACATAGTGTACAGAGGTGACTGATTGATGTGGTGAGATGCTGTGAAGAGATACACCAACCCTTCAATTAGGATCCTTGGAGGATGACCATAGGATATGTTTTTCCTTTTTACTATATTTCCATTTCAGTTGGACTTGTATTCAGTCACATTTACATCTAGTACATACTCTTACACACTGTGGTTGCTTTTTTGTGGTTGTACCCTTCTTCTCCCATTATTATTGAATTGTGTGTAGCATGCCATGTCTGTGTGGGTAAAGGTTTAAAGGCCATGATTTCCCATTTTATGTAAATTCATTTACAGTTATAGTCTCCAATCCCTGGACAATTGAAGGGGGATCGGGGTAGTCACTGCACTATCCCCAGGGTATGGGTCATGATAATGTTGCATTAGAGGGGTCTATTCTACAAGAATAACTAAGAGTACATGTTTTTTAGGGAGAAAGAGTTTAAAGTGACTTAAGTTCGGGTTTTAGTTCAGGGATTCCAATGTTGTTGCAGCAGCTGATGTATCTATACACCAGGACCCTAAATTCTGATTTCTGACTCAGTACACGAGAACACTAATTGCCTATGTTTTGAAAATATAGTTTCCTTCTTGTTCTCTTGGAGTAATCTCACAAGTTATAACTTAGTAACCATGGTTCATCTTGATTATCATTCAATACACCTCCACAAATACATCCATCCAAGATTCCAGTGTGTGACCATGAGGATGGTCTACACTATGATGAGGCTTCATCACAAGGAATGTTTCCCAAGATGGAATCTACGGGTGGTGTCCCAATGATTCCACTACCCATTGGTCATTAGTTACTACCGGTGCTACATGTAGAGGAAATATATAGGCTCAGTTTCTTAATCTACTTTTAGTGATAGATACCCCTCAGGATCTGAGGTGAGCCCAAATCACAGGAGGCTATGGACTAGCTTGAGGTGGTAACTGGGTTTCCATCTAGCCCAGGCATCATTAGATTAGATATTGGTCCTAGAAATGAGCATTCTATGTGACACAGCATGGTGATGGAAGGGTTTAGATTACCCTTATGTTATGTTTAGTCGTATTTTTCTGTGGATAGATCATGAGAACATTTATCCAAGAAGGGATTTTCATTCCATGAAAATCTAGCAGATTGGTGTTCCCAAGAGCATCTTACATTTTTTCAGGACGAAATGTCATTAATTGTATATTCATAGAGGTGTACTTATCATTCTAAGTACTTGATTAATATGATATGACCAGTGCATCATGGTTCGAACCTCCGAGCGTGACATGTTTAGGTATATCTGATCCATCATTACTCCTATATGTATTCCTACTTATTTTTGGGTTCTAGAGAGGACCATTGTGGATGATATATCTATGGCTGAGTTGATACAGCTAGTGGATGTTAGTAGTGGGAAATAAGGAAACTAATGTCAGTCTCCGAGATGTAGAAATATAAAATTATTCAGGAAGAGGAATTGATAGTGATAGATGAACTTGTAGAGCATTAGATGTGGAAGGGGGTCTAGGAGAGCAGCAATAGGTGGTGAATATTATGACATGTTATAACCAACACTTCAATTAGTTCCTCACCAGGCATAGGAAGCTGGAGCATAGGGGAAGTGAGTAACTTCATGCGGTCAAATAGTGTTACCCAAGGCCACCATGAATGATTCAAGGTATGATGTTTGTCAACTACTTGATTTCGTATTTAAAAGACATGGTTACTAACCATTCCTTTTTGTAAAAAATCTAGTTAAAGACCTAGACTATCTAGTTAAATTGTTTACATGACCCTTATGTCTGGAGATACCTATGAGATGAGGCTGGATAATCACACATTCGCCAATGACGTGATCTTACCCTTGAAGGGAGAGTTTTGGTTGGAACCTTTCGATGGCAGAGTCTCTCCCTTATGATGTTAGTTTGGGTTTGAATTTTTCATCCATAGTTCATGCTGAAATTGGCTGTTTTTTGGACAAAAGGTTGTGGTATATCTACAGTATTGGAAACACGTTTTCCTTCATGAGTGGAAAAGGAAACCCATGTATCACAGGATAAAATCATGTATCGGAGGGTGTAGCTAATCACTCCTAATTTTTCAAGCATTTCCCTTATAGAAGTACATTTTTTTAGATTATTGTTTTCGAAATTAGATGCATAGTTTAGGAATATCGTTTTAATAGATGTTTCCAGAATTACATCCCCATATGGAGAGGAACTTCTGTATTAGATTGTACCCATGGAAGGAACTAGTATCAACAATTTCATATCTGTTGGATCCCTCATAGCATTGGGAGTTGAGAATATAGTTGGATGAATGATCTATTATCTATCTAATTACAATAGTCTCATATATATATTCTCACATAAGAACCTGAACTTGAGGAAGCAGAAATGACTATTGTTCATCCATGGTTATTACTTTGATATAGTCTACACTCATGGTAAGGGGAATGTTGTAATAGATGCACTCAACAAAAGGTTTGGTCTAAAATTCATGAGTGAGGGGAAAAAGTAGGTAGCCTCTTTATAGATAGCCTTCCTGGATAGTGATTGAGTAGCTTACCTTAAGTATATTACTGTCACTCCCCCACTCTTTCGGTGAGTTCGGGAAGAACAGCTTGGGGACATGGACTGTGAGTCCTGAGATGCTTAGATATTCTTGGGACATTCACCTAAAATATTTTCTGAAGGTGGGGAGAATGTCATCTTCATCATTGGGTGCACCATGGTACCAATGGATCTACAAGATGAGGTGTTGAGGGAGTTCCACAGATCCCCTTTTGTGGTATATATGGGTGTGGAGAACATGTACCAGTATCTCTGACCTTAATATTGGTGTCTATGGATGAAGAAACCAGTGGAAAAGATCATTTCATGATGCCTCATTTGTTAGTAGGTGAAGGTCAATCATTAGGTTCCAATATGATTAGCATAGCCACTTGAGGTGCCCGAATGGAAGTGGAATGGTCTCTCCATGGATATTGTGATAGGGCTACCAAGTATGTATAGGGTCCACAATTTCATCATTGTGATCATTGGCCGACTCAAAATGTTGGTCAAATTCCTACCAATCTGAGAGAAGGGATCAGTATAGGGTCTGTGAAACCACTAAATTTAATGGATTGTAAAGATTCATAGGGTTCCATCGACAATAGTCTCAGATCCTGATGGTCGTTTTACCTTCATGATATAGAAAAAATTGCAAGAGGAATTCAGGACTCAGCTTCGCTTTATCACCACTTTCATCCCCAAACAGATAGTCAAATGGAGTGGACCGTACAAATACTAGAAGGCATGCATCATTATTGCATCCTAGATTTCGGCCGCAGTTGGTATGACCATCTTCTCCTTGTGTAGTTCACATAAAACAATCATTATAAATCCACCATTGGCATGGAATCATTTGAGGTCTTGTATGGGAGTCTGTGTAGATCACCTCTATGTTGGACCAACCCAGGGGAGTCAGCACTTATGAGTCCAGAGATGGTACATGATACCACTGACAAGTATCAGATCATCCAGGAGTAGATAATGACTGCAAAGAACTAGAAGAAGTCTAAAGACGACAGGAGACAAAGACTCTTGGAGTACGAGGAGGGAGACCATGTTTTCCTACGGGTCTCACCCTGACAAGGATTGCAGGGAAATTGGTGGGGGGAAGCTATCCTTGAGGTTCATCAGACCTTTTCAGATTCAAACAATAGTGGGTGAGGTGGCATACCATCTTTCTGTACCCCCAAAGATGAACCAGGTGCATAATATTTTCCATGTGTAATTTAAAATGAGGTACATGCATGATATATCACACGTTATCGACTAGGGCATGTGGGACATTGATGATGGGATGATGTTTATGGAGTTCCTGGTAAAGATAGAGGATCGACAAGAGTGGGTCCTTTGTGGGAGGTTGATTCCTCTATTGCATGTTCGGCGTCAGCACTAGAACCTCCAGGAGAGCACATGGGAGTAAGAGTATGAGATACATGATCAGTACCCCCCATTTGATTCCCTAGTTATGTTGTGGATTTCGAGGACATAAATCCCTATGGTAGGGAGGATTTAAAGACCTGTAATTTCTGTATGTTTTGTTTTATTATATAAGATTATTAAAAGACTAATAAAATTGATGTCACATGATTTTGTGGCCCATAGTTCCTGAAATTATCTGTCATAAAACTGTTATGAATTAAAGAGTGTGTGTTTGTAGTTTTACAGGAAAATTGGAATATCTAATAAATGGGTTCCTAGATCAAAAACATGAGGGCACCATTGGGTTTATGATGGAGGTTTTATCCTTGGCGTGACTTATGTTTAGTTGGTGTAGGAATAAATTGTGATAAACCAAAAATGGCATAACCATAAATAAAAAAATTAAATAAAATTATTTAATTTTTAAAATGCTTATAACTCAACAACAATGACTTGGATTAAAAATTTGAGAACACCACTGAGCTCTTGAGGGTATTCATTCTTTAGGAAGATCATAACTTTATCCAGCACTAGCTAATAGTTAATGTTAATTTTTGGCCGTAAATAAAATAATTATGTAAAAATTATATTACTAATAAATTCATTAACTAATAAACAGTTACATGATTTGTGAGTCTCAGAGTACCGCTGAATACATGAGGGTATGTTACCCTTAGGTAGATCCTAAACTTGATAGGCGCGGGTAAAGGGTGACTGTAAAATTTTATTTTAACATTTATATGTTATGTTCAATAAATTTTTAGGTGGAAATTTCTATCTTTTGAATTGGTGCTCAGATTTAAAATTTTTGGGAACCATTGAATTCTCATCACCCAGATTTGCTAAGGAGAAGCTTAAATTCGACCCACAAGGGTAGCATGAAAAATGTAATTTTTCAAAAATACATAAATAATAATATAATAACTCATCAGATTATTTTATTTTATTTTTTAAATGTTGAGCAGTGGTGGTGGGCCCATTGGGTTGTAGAAAATTTAAATGGACAGTTAAACTTGGTTGTGTAACCGAACCATTGTGGGATTTTATAGGTTCATTAATTAAATTCATTAATGAACCTCAATAATTATGTAGTATGTTGATCTTCTCTCTTATTTTATTTAATCAAAGACTGGGTTGCGGTTTTTGGAACTGAAGAGAGGAACCTCTGATATAGTTTCAGTGATGCCTTCCACCAAAATTGAATATATATTTGATGACCGTTGGAGGATTCGACAATGAGTGCCACATGACATGAACCTTATCCTTCATCTAAAAAATCCTAGAATTTGGACACTACTTCCTCATAGGAATCGACTTCCAATGAATTTGATGTAGGGGTTATGTTCTTAATTCCTCCATTTTTCGTAATTCATTAATATTGTGAAAAACATGAATCGACCTACAAATGGGTTGATCTGAATTTCATTGATTAATGAGGGAGGATATATTGGGGTTTATTTTTTGTTTTTTATGATTAAATAATCATTCCCATGTTATATCACAAACACTGAAGCCACAGGTTGAGCCAAACAAGGCTCGAACCCTCCGTTGATCTCAAGTTGGTGGAGTTCTTTGTGGGAGATCGAGAAATATGGTGTCCCGGTGAATCTTCAGGCCAAGTGGAGTAGGATCCATTCCAATAGGCATGTAGGCATAGACGAGGATGGAATCTAACCACCAGAGCTTTACTGGTGGCCCGTAGAATAATATTGTGTGTCTCACTACCGATAATAGGAGGTGGCGGTCTGCTACTGCCGTCCATGAGAGGATGTCAGTTCCGAAAGGCACTATGGTAGACATTGGGGAGGCCACCCTTTGCTGGCCGCATCTCTGTAGGGTGGTATGTTGTGGTGGTGCATCGTAGAGGAAGGTCGCGACCTTCAGCCACGACAGACGGTGGACCCGTATTCCATGGTTTCCACAGGTGACCCATATAACGGGACCGACTAGATGGTGAAACAATATCTAGAATGATGCTTTGTAGACCAGAATGGGTTAGTTTTTTTGGGAGAGTAGTAGACCCCTGCAAACTGCCAGCGGCCTGGATGGTTCCGCGCCCCAGCGGGTAACGCCCAGCCAGGTGAGCCGAGCCAGACCCCTAGCCCAGTAAGCCTAGCCTGCGGCCTGCGGGCCGATCCCCTGGAACAATGGGCTGAGCCCATGGCCAAGCATGTCGAACCTGGCACAGAAAAACTGGGCCGATCCTAGCCCCTTTGGGCTGGGCACAGTGGGCCAGGTTAGGTTGGCCAACCGGGTCGGACCAGACCCGAACCCCTTTCAGCCCAGTTACCCATAAACGACTGTATCTACAAAACCAGACGTCCATTTGACAAACTATCTATGGCGCTAGAACCCATAGGATGTAGATTTCAATTTGTGATACTGCAAGAGAGACACTAATAATTTTGAAGATTTTATGGGTTGGGTCATAATAGAATCCAATGGGCCCTCGGCACTAAAATGACAATAACTTATAGACCGAGCATCCGGTTGACACGCTATCTTTTGAGTTGGAACTATTATTACATTGAGGATCATCAAGTTACTTCATCAAGGGACTTTTTACTTGTTGAAAGATGAGAAATGACATGAGTTGTGGTTCTCCCAAGCATGCTACGTGTGGAACCCTACGGCTATCTATGACATGGAGACTACTAATATTCAACATTGTGTTAATCAAAGGCCCAATGAGAAGAACCTTTGTATGACTTTTTAGGAACACGGTGTGGAGTGACAATGTGTGACCCGACAGACCCATGTTACCTAACAAGAGTAGTACCTCAATAGGCCACAGTGGGGAGTAGCTTTGTGTGGCCCAGAAGTCCTACAGAACATGATGGGGAGGAGTACCTAATAAGTTCACAGTTAGTGGTAAGCACCTTTGTGTGACATGGAATGCCCACTATACTCGATAGAGGAGGAGTTTTCTTATATCCTAGGTGTTCGACGATGTGACTGATATTGAAACTGTTCCTACCTTAGAATATATGTAGACTGAGATGTATTTTGATTTGTTCATTATGATTGAGATAATAATTTTTGAATTTATTTTGTGGAATTCATGGGAGACCATCAGGGGTCTCTGGTTCCAAACTAGGTATTGATATTTTCACCCTACATGGGCTTCGCCCGAACCATGTTTTTTCTTTTGGAGACGATGATAAAATTTGAACAAGGGTTTGGAGCTAGAACTAGACGATGTACGAAAGTGACCAGTTGACGTGGTGAGCTGTGGTGATGAGATGTCTCCACTATTTAAGTTGGATCATTATAGGATGAACTCAAGAGATGTGTTTTTTTACTATATTTCTATTTTATTTGGGCTTGTATTCTGGCTCCTTTACTTCCAATACTTAATTTTACACTCTGTTGCTATTTTAGTTCTAGTTAGACCCTTCTCCTTTCATTGTGATTTAATTGTGCATAGATTTCCATGTATGTGTGCGTACAAGTTTTGAGGCAATTCCTTCCCTTTTTTGGGAAATACCATTCTGGCGCTAGTTACCAACCCCTGTCCTATTGGAGGTGGGCTTGGGGAAGTCATGAAAAAGGCCCCGGTGGATGGTCTGTGACATCCCATCAAATAGAATGTCATCATATATGTAATAGTTTTTTTATTAATTCATAAATATGAATTATTTTTTTCAAACTAAATGATGTTACCTGAAGAACATGAGGATTGAACGTGTAGAGAGGAATCTGATACATAAGGAAATAGATTTTAGTATGTCATTTTTTTCTGAGTGACATATGAAAATTGAACACTTTTTTCATGGTGTATATACATCCCATATAAATATTATATCATTAATTCTTTATTTTCATGATATTTAATGTTTTATTAGTTTAATTATTTTTTTATTATGATTCAATTTATTTCTAAATGTTTAATAGATTTTCATCTAACTATTGCTTCTATATGTGATGTTTAATATTCCACACCTATTCAATTTATTTTTCTATACTTACCCTATATTTATTTTATGATTTTCTCTATAAAATTATAATAATTCAAATTGAAATATAAGGATCTATCTATAATGGGGTTTATAGTTCAAAAGTGTCGAAATCAGTAAGGATTTTAGGTCTTAATTTCCATTCCTTCATATATATGTTTTGTAGTTCACCAATCGAGATTTTGGAGATGTTTTTATAACCTCTTTGAATTGAAATATCATGATTTTTTTAATCTCATAATATTTTAATTATAATTTATTGCGACTCCTTCTTGGGGATTAAAATTTAATGTTACCACTGTAGTGCTGATTTATTATATAATATCATTTTTATTTAGATTTCTCGTAATTATTTTCCAATGTTAAAATATTATGATACATCCATGAATAAACTCATTAATTTTATCCTCATGTGGTTATTTAATGATAATTATTGTTTTCCATTAAATTTACCCTCTTAATGTAGTTATGAGTTCAGAATAATGGTTATAAGAAGAAAACTATTTATCTCTATCTTCAATCAAGAACACTTTTTTCAACCAAACTTGGTTTTTTGAAAAGGATTTGAAAAATTATTTATAATTCTCCAAAATATTTAATAAATAACTGTTGATCCACATTTGATTTCTCAAAACATTTGAAATGAATTTACATATCATTTTCAAAAATAATACCCATTTAGATTTTAATAAAAATATGAAATGAGTCATTATTTGAATGTGTAAAAAATAATAAAAACCAAATGTGAGGATAAATATATTATTTTAATAATAATTTATATGAATAAAGTTTATTTTCAATGAAATGAAATTTAAAAATGTTTTAGGAATTTTTTAATTCAAAAAGGTATATTTCAAGGAATTTTTTCACCATGAAATATTCTATTAAATCAAAAAAAATAATACTCCATATTAGATGACATATTTTGATATAACTTATTATTTTATTGGTAAACTATCCAAGGATATGATTCTTTGTCATTAGCTTATGTTTGTATTCGGAAAATATGATTTAGAACTCTATTTGTCGTCTATCTGTTTTACCATGTTAAAAATATTTGGAAACATTTTTTTATCAGATAGGGTTTTTATATAATGAAAATTTTAAATTATTATGAATCCTATCAATTATACATATATCATTATGTGATGAAATGATCATAAAATACAATTCATTTCATGGATTATGATATGATGTATAATTTATGACCTTTTGGAACACATATGTATGATTTCAGTTATTTCACGGTTGAGACATAAATCTCTATCTATTACATTGTTTAATGATATATATGTCACGAGTTAAAATGTAATGAATAACCAACATTACATATTGACAATATTATGTGTGAACCAAAATACATGTTCAAACAATTGTGTTTCATAATGATTATAGGTTCAATGTATTATTTCTGGACAAGTACTTCATGTCTATAATATCATTCATGGATCTAGTTGCATGTACATATATTTATGGGTGACCATTATTTCATGTCATTATAATAATGAGTAAACCAGTTTCTACATTTACATGTTCACAATTTTATAAGATGATGTATATTCCAAAAATCAATGTCTTATACAAATGTTTTTTATCATAGATTCTATTATTTGATTCCATTATTGTTCCATTTTAACGAGCTTCCATGATTTATTCCACGATCCATTTTTATGATAAATTATAGTAATGGTATGGTTATATATTTTATTATCATTTCCAAATACCCATATTCCCTTATTATATGGATATATCACTTGTTTACCCATAATTTTCATTAAATACAACACTTTATTATGTTTACATTCACCATGATATGGTGAATGTTTTTATATAAGAAATGTATCTGAATTATAATTAAACAGAAGATCACATTTAGAGACATTTTGATTCATTCTCTATATAGTAAGATTATGTACCTAGACTCAAAAGAAACTAATATATAATAGTCACCAAGAATGTGAATCTATATTGTACTATATATTAATCAAAGAATGATGTACTCTATATTGATGAGATTCCTTAGTATCGATAGTTGAAATTAGAAGAATAATATATTTAAAATTAAAATCTATGTAGAGAAACCATGGGTGAGGTAACTTGGGATATTTTTAAAAGTATAACTAGGGATTTTTATAATGATAATTATATATATGAGTTTATGTATAAGAAAACATCATAGAATTTTAATAAATAATATATATATAATGGGTTTAGTTAAATCACATACCTATGTTAACAATGACCACTATGATTCTCAAGATATAGGGAATAATACAAAAAATGAATGGAAAAATAACATCATCATACATTTATGGTTAGGAGACCAATGAAAAATCATCAAACAGAAGATGAGTTTTATAACTTTCTATATGGGAACACCATAGTGAGCCTCCGTTAACACCCATTACAATGCTCATCCTGATAAAATTCATACTAGTGAACCACATAGACTCATTTAATAGTGGTCTACATCACCAATATTGTATTGGAATGAAATTGTTACCTCTTTTACAAAGACTTATTATTTATTTAATATAGAAACATACCAAATCATGCTAATCGGCACTAGATAAATACCCCCATGATTAAAAATTATTATGTTTACAAACACATTATTCACCACATTTGACTACCACATGTTATCTATTATATAAAATAAAAACCTATTTTAGTTTTATTGGTCAACATAATACATGAAACAACCCACACATAATTATTATAAATCATATATACACATGGTTAAAATAAGAAAATTATTAGAAATATCTACATGGTTTATGAATTTTCTTGCTCGTTGATGAAGAAATTAAAATTCATCACCAAATAATAATATCATAAAAATCATATAAAATCTATAAAATCATTGATTTTAAACAAAATATAATGGAATATTATAGAATAATTAAAATAGATAAACATGTACTATAATCCTTACTCATGGAAGTCCATGAAAATGATTGAAATGATGGACCTTAATTATTTATCTAGAATCTTATTTTTAGAATAAGCGAATATTGGAGGGAAAATATGGTATATCATTATACATTAATCAAACAATCATAACCAAACATATTTTATATTAACAAATTATCTTTATTAATTTTTTTACAACTGAAAATAAATTATTTTATCACATGACTCTGTTGATCAATGTATAATTTACAAAAAATACAGCACTCATGAAATGGTCCTTAACACTTATAATTTCAGAGATAGTCATTTCCAAACCAAGAGTGACAAAATTATATACATTCGTTTCCATAGTGACTCTATCCATAGTGATATACTGTCATAGAATACTAGGAAAGTCATTATATAAAACTCAATTACATGGGGTTCAGAATATTAAAACGAAATTATTTTCCCAATCATAACCTATTTATCTTATGTATGTGGTTATCCATATGAATAACCACATAATATAATTCCCCCTATATCACAATTTGAATAAACAAACATCAGTGTGGTATTTTCAATATCTAATATCAATATATATTTAAAAAATCCTTTTAAATATGTCACACCATTGGATATTTTTTGAACACTAAACACTCTATGAAATCCATTATTCCAAAATATAGTGTTTTTAATATTATAAAATTAATTCCTTATTAATTGGCCTACCATCGAGAATCTATTTTGAACTTACTCTAGAATTAAATACACATCACTAGGGCCAAAAATCTTGTTATTGTTCTTTCAAAAAACCAAATTGAAACTTCTAAATTTCTAGGACCTCAAAACCTACCAACTTTATTTTATATTTTCATCGACATATATCATGTCACACTCTTACTAATAATAACAAAACATTGATTAAGATTGTATGAAATATATATTTCTTCAAATATTTTTCCACAAATTAATTTCAAATATTCTATATTTTCTGACTGAAATATGTTGGCTTTATATTTATTTATATCTATCCTTGAGTTTAAAACAATTCATTTAATATTGAAAAACATTATTATATAATATTTATCACCTAGGTGAATAAAATAGTGGTTATGAATACAATTATCCAAATCATGAGAATGTATGGACTAATAATTTTTATATTCTAAATTTTTAGGTTTCAAAAAAATTAAATATAAAATAAAAAATCTTTCAAAATAAATGAAATAATTTTCTAGAATACCATTTTTATGAAAAAATTATATTTAACTTCTATAAATTATAAAATCCACTTTTCTAAATTATTTTAATTAAATTTATATCCTATATTTTAAATATAATATTTTCCATTAATATTTTATTTTTTCCATGAAAATAAATATAATGTAAAAAACAATATAATTGAAAACTATAGATACATAAATTGTATTTTTGATGCATTTTTTATACATATATTAACAATAAATATTATAAAATTTATAAAATTTATTTTAGAAAATAATTTTCATATATAAAATTTTAATCCCATAATTATAATAGTGTATTATTTTTATAATTATATTAAAATAATTTTTTTTTGAATAATGAAAAATACAAGATTCTAATTGAAAATTGAATGTTTTGTAAATAATTTATATATTTTAGTACTATATTAAGTCAATTTTAAATTAAAATTTGATCAAGAAAAAATATACTAATCCAATTTAAGCCACTGGAATAATTTTATTTTTAAATGTTAAAAGTACAAGATTAGTTAAATCATTGTCTCATAATATATGATCATGTGGAGAATCAATAATATTGAATAATTAGTTGTTATCATGTTGACGAGAAAGAGACTAGGGATGGTATATGAAATGGAGGTATTAATGAATACTAGTTATGATATTAATGATGAGGTTGAATAAATGTAATGATTATGTATTGTAATTTCATAATTTTGATATATGAAGGAAAATTTATTTATGGATTGTTTTATATGTTGTTAAATAATTAATTTCAAGAATATGTTTAATGGTACTAATGGACCAGAAAAGTGAAATATTTGTTAAGTGAAGATTAATATTAATATGATTCTAATTTTGAGATAATTATTTTTGGATAAAGATATGATGGATATATATAAGTAAATTTTATAAAAATGAATACCACAAAATCGACTAAAAATTTATATAGAAAGTGGTTTTTGATATCATTGGTGGATTTCACATAATTTTTTGATACAAGGAAAATATAAAATAATCATAATTGTTTGTAATAATATTTCATAATTTCAATGAGGATATATTGTAATTCATTTCAATACGATATTTGAATAGAAGAAGTCATCAAGGTATACACATGATTAGTATTTGAAAATTTATATCTACTTAATTTTGTTTTGAAAATTAATGATAAGATGATTTTTTAAATTTTGTTCCTATATTTAAAATGTGTTCGATTTTAATCGTTGAGAAGGGTCAAATGTTTTTCCATTTAATTAATTTTTTATGTTTAAATTTTGATACAGTTAATGATTAAAACATATTACATCACTATTTTATTATTTATCTATATTGGATAAAAATGATAATATTTTTACTAGAGATAATTTCCATGGGTTTTTATTATATTATGATTCTATTTAGTGAGTTAAATATGATGAAATAATATCCAAGAGTAGGAGGCGAATTTTAACGTGATCAAGTCACAACCATTAGTCGATAACTTTTGTATGAATTAAAAATAAATTAGAAAAATTGATTTTAATAAGTTATTAGTGACGATGGAAAATGAATTCTTAAAATTTATGAAATAGAAATTGGAAAAAAAAATTCACATTAAAATAATATATAATGATATAAATGTGCTTTTATATGCCACATTTTTGTATCTTTATTGTAAATATTGTTATCATTACCATGATCTCTTTCACTACCCATTATTATTGAAGTTATAGTTTACTCTTCTTGGTCCATGTTTTAACTTCCAAAATATGTTCTAGTATTTAGAACCCCTATTTTTAGTCACTTTATATTGTACTTATGTTTACCAATTTCACATTTAATGTGAGGATTTATTATTCAATTTTATGATGTGGTTTTGAATGAAGGAAATTTCAAATGTTAAAACACTTATGGAAGTAAAATATTTTGAATGATGAAATAATTTTTAAATGGGTATAATATAAAAACATGAGAGCTTGTGAAATGTAATATACAAATAAACCTAGTATTTTTTATATTTTGTTTTACCCTCCACAGTAATTTTTACTTTGGATCATACATTACTGAGTTTAAATGTATTTTTTCATTATATTAACATATTGTTATTTAATACAATAGTTTTCTACTATATATATAATAATGGGAATGAAAAGGATTATCATAATTTTATAAATTTAATTTTTAAACTTGGTTACAAAATGAATTATGCTGTGACCACTTAATTAAAAATGAATATAAACATTTGTTGATAATAATGGGAACAATTTTCTAAAAAATAATTTTTATGAAAATGTACATAGATTACTATTATAAATTATCAAAAACACATTTAATGAATAAATATATGGAACAATATATAGAATTTATTCAATTATATATTTAAAAGTAACCTTATTTTCATTCTATATAATAAATATGAATTAATCTAATCTTATGATAGAAACTATATATATTGTAAAATCTATTTTGTCACATATATTTAAAAAGTATTTTTAAAACCAAATTTTTAAATTTATATAAAATATGATTCAAAAAATAATTAATTTTAAAAATAGTAATTTAAAAATTAACATTGTATCAATTTTTGATAAAGTTTTAAAAATATTATTATTAAAAAATAGTGAAATATACTGAGTTTATATTTATCACTACATTGCAATTAAATTTTATAAAAATTTATATCATCTAATAAATTTTATAAAATTAAAATTAGGTTAATTATATATATATATTAATACAGTTTAGGTCATTTTAATGATTATCATATTTATTATTGGTAAAAAATATTATAAAAAGTTTGGCCTTTTTCTCTTTGAGGAACCGTATTATCATCGCTACTATGTGATTATCTTTAAATTATAATTTTCTCCACAGATATATTGAAATTGAAAAAATGAAATAAATTTTTGGAATATGATAAATTTACATTATCTTTCATATTCATTTTAAATTTTTTACAAATTAAAATATGAGAATTGTAAGTTTTCCTTACCATAGCTAAGGTAATTATGGGTCCTTCATGGGATAAACTAAAAATGTTATAGTTCAAATGACCTACTATATTTTAAAATTCTATTAGATGAATATATTTACAAAAACATCTATATGTTTCCATATTAATCCATTTTCTCCTTGTCTCTGATAAATTATGTTGGTACACCTTATTTTAAAAAATTATTAGTGTGTCATTCACATCACTTATGTAGGGTTTTCCATACTAATATCTTCATCACACCTTCAAACCATTTGAGGATAGCTATTACCCAACCAAATTGCATCCAAGAATCCATTATATCCTCCTAAATACTTTTTACATTTAATACATCCTATGAATTATTTTTTGGAATTTCTATGGAAGATAGTAAAATTAATGGAGGTTTGACCATGTAATAACAAAGTCAAGACATAAGGTACGAGACTTATTGTCTAACATTTACTTATGTGATACATATAAAAACTCCCCAATAGTTTATTTTTTAATGTATATAATTACTCATTGATTTTTTTCATCATTAATCATCTTTTTTCATGATATTTAATGTTTCATATTCTGTTATTATTTAATAGAGATTATGATTCATATATTACTAAAATCATAATGGATTTATATCTCACTTTTTAATTTTTTGAGACATATTCTTCATTCACCACCTATTCCTTTTATTAGTTTTATATACTACCAATGAATTTATATGATGATACTTATCATATAAATTTTTTTTATTTCAATATTAAATTTTTTATATCTCTTTCATAATTATTACGGTTCATATTTTACTAAATTATAATGGTATTTTTTCTCAATGTTCCTTTAATGTGACATGTGTTATGTTATGCAGATTATGTATTTTATTATTTTTATATATATCACCAATGAAATTTAATATTTATGAATTTCTTTATTCTCACGAATTTTTCGGTATCATATAATTTTATTTTTCAATGGGGCATATAATTAATTTTTACCAATGTGGTAAATATTTTTTGTTACAATATCATTGTATATTATGATTTCCAATTATTATGTTTCCATGGATAAAATATGATGATCCATGTATTATAAAAATAATTTATTTTATTTACATTGGATATATCACGTGAATAAATTTTTTCATTTCATTTTCGTTACTTTATTTACATCATAGTTTAGATGAATGTATTTTTAGAAAAAATTTCTCTATCTCTCTTCTTGGTGAAAACCCAATTTTAAAACCAAACCTATATTATATAAAAATGTTTCCAAATATGTTTTTAAATTTTAAAAAAATTTATATGAAATTGAATTTTACTCATTTTTCTCTTTTTAATAATTTTATTAAATGGTATCTTCATATCTTTTTAAAAAACAATGCACTATGACTTTTAGCAAAAAAGTGAAAATAATATTTTCATTATCATGTATGGCATAAATTGAAGTTACCAATATCATTATAAATTATTGAATTTAAGATTACATAATAATTTTTTAGGGTTATTCTCAATGTATTATTTTCTCAGAAATATATAAATATTTATATTAAGCATTCTAATTTCAATGTCAGTTATTTTTCCTCATGAAATGTTAAATGTTCTCATTCAAAATCATTCTCCATTTAAGATGACATCCTATTATTAAACTTATTATTTAATGTGGATATAAACCAAGGATAATTTTTTCTTTTATTGAATGAATAATTATGGTAATATTTTTGTGAACCCCATATATATTGAATGGGTTATACCCTTATAAAAATCGTACAAAAAACACTTCATTTTCTACGATCTATACTATGATGATGTAATGTATTGATAATGAATCATATATCTAGGAAAGACTTTTTTATATTAGGAAAAGGTCATGAAAACCATTTCATTTCATGTGTAATGACATGATTAATGTTTTTATGATCATATGGTATACATTCATGTGATTTTCATTATGTGATGGGTGAGACCAATATCATACTCCAATGAATATGTTAAAGTATGATATATCATTATAGAATCAAATAGTCATTATCCTAATTGCATATTCATAATGTTATGAAAGAGAAAGATTATATTCTCCCATTGCTATGAATTATCGAGATTACATGGTCATGGACTTATTCATGGACTTATGTTTCATGCTTATAATGATATGAGCTGACCTAATTTCACATCCATTTGATTTTGTGTGGGAATGATATAATTTACAAAACATAAAGATGAAATAGTATATAATTGATAAAATTAAAAATATTTATATGCTGATGTCTATTCCAAACATATATGGATTAATCTATGGTTATGTTATCAAGTTATATGTTAATATAGTAAATTATTATTAATTTAATATGAAATTCAAAGATTTATTCCAGGATGATTATTTTTAATCAATGATATCAAGGTTATATTTCTCGAAATTCCATAAAATACTATCATTCTCCTATTATCATGTTATATGGATATATCCCTCTGATACCCTTATAGAGAATCTTAGAAAACTTTTTTTATGATTCTTCTCCCCAGGTTACCAGGAAAGATTTTATCTATTGTATTTCTATGTTTATTAATAAATAGAAATATATCTATCAAAGACATAGAATATATTTCACTAAATTTTATTGTTTTTTAAGTAGTATCTAATAAAAAAACTTTTATGGTAATCTAGAATGTGTTTTGGTATAATATTTATCATTCATCACAAAATATTTAATATATATGAAAGAGAATTTGATGTCACTATTGATCCTAACCATAGATATTGAAGGTATGTTTACAAGGTAGAACCAAATTATAGTTTATAATGGTAGTTCCAAATATAAGATCTTGAGTGTATGACCTAGAAGTAGCATTATCTATATTATTCATAATTTATGGTTGTACCTTATTAATATTTTTATATTTATAATGATTTAAAATACTTATTAGATTGAATTAATATCCATTTCAATATATGATATTTTTACCCCCATATCATTATTTTTCATAGATTTTAAATTTATATTCAAAATTTTTTTACTATTTATTTCAGTAATGGTCTATTAAAAATAATATATGTGATATAAAATTATATTCAAAATGTAAAAGTTATTTGAAAATGTTATATCATTTTTTTCTATCATTAATTCTCTCAAGAAGGAATGCTCTAAACCCTTTTACATGGGGTTGATAAACCATATTACTGATTTTTTAAATCATTGGCTATTGATTTTCCATTCTGTAAAATGAACTAAAATTTTGTGTTGAATTACATCATATGTAGATTCATTCATCAATGTTGGTGCTCATACATCTCTCTCTATATTGCATCATATAGTACGTTTATGTATTTTACCCTTGTGAATATGGTTTTCAAAATAATTAATGTAAAAAATTAAATTAATAAAAATTGAAGGTGGTAGGGGAGGTGAAATCTATTGTTTTATCTCCATTCATATAATTTTTATTTTCATAGTGAATTATTTATGAATTGAAAAAATATTTGTTTATTGTGATAATTGTAAATTTCTGAATTTGTGGTGTAATATAACCCCTTTTTTATGATTGTTTTTATTATAATAAATAGAATTTTATAATAACATATATGAGGATACTAAAACGTTTTACATTAAAAAAATTATTAATTAGTGAGAATAACCTTAATAGTAAAATGTATTCGATGAAAATACACCAAAGAGATCTGAACGATGATAGGTGTCATTTATTGGATTTATTATTATGTGATAATGTCCTTCATTTTTTGTGGTCACACATTTGGGATGTTTTGATGGAATGTTTTCATGATGTTCATGTTGTGATGTGGAGGTTGTTATGTCTTTTATATTGTTAATGTGGGATTACTAGTGAGAGGAGGATATTTAGCCTGTTGTTTTTATTTTTTGTGTTATGTAAGGTTGACATGTCAAAATGGAAATAATTAAATTTATCAATGAAATTGAAATGGAATAAGATGTTTTGAAAAAATGAGTTTAAATAATTACGAAACAATATAATTGAAGTAGGTTTTTAGATTAAATGGTTATTTGAAATATTGTAATTAATATTCTAGAAAATTATAAATGGGATATTAAAATGGAATTTTTTGGTAAATAAGAAATCAAGAAAACATTGTAATTTTAAATGGTGTGACTAGATTTGTGGATTTTTGTGTGGTATGGATAACATAGTTGTGGCAGTGAAAATTTCATTATTTTATGGATGGGTAAGTATTTTATGATTTTTTAACACATAATTATGAACCCATATGATTGAAATGGGTGATGATATATATATACATATATATATATGTATGTATATGTATATCTTATATATTACATGTGTTTTTCTATACCCACCAAACTAGGGTAGAGAACCATGCCGCAACAGTAACATATTTTTTGGGTGGGTGTTTTTCTAAACATCTATTTGTGAATAAGTCTAGCCAACTGCCCACTAATTCCCCCTCTCTATTAGAAGAAATCATTTCATGACAAAGTTATAATGTCCAAAATTCAAACATGAATTATAATGAGTTTTCAAGACATTATATTGATTCTGGTGGAGGTTGTTAGTGGGAAGTAAGGGGAATGAGGTTTATTTATGTCTTGTTGTAGATACCCAAAAAAATTTGACTCTATTTTGGATGTGGTGTAGTGATGTCTTGGTTTCTCTTAAGGAAGATGTCAGGTGATGGATAATTTCAAATTGTTGATTAATATGATGTGATATTTGGAATATATTGAATCTACCGTACATATGAGGTCAACATGTGATAGTGAAAAATTAGTAAGAATGTTGATAAATATACCCTATATCGATATGAATCTTATTTTTACCAATTAAATTTTTATTAAATCAAATACATTTTAAGGGAAAATGTTAAACCATGGTTCTACAAAAGGAAAGAACTAGGTACTGAAGGAAAAAACAAAATGACTAAAAACAAGGCTTAGATTACTTGACTAACCTACTCGATAAAGCTCCCTGTGCAGCTTGATAACCTAGGTTTCAGGATCCTCTTGGATTAGATCTTCAAGTTGAGTGATCATCCTTTCAATTGTATGAATAAAATCTTCTATGTTGAATTTACTCTGATTGAAACCCATGTCCAGTATGCGGTCATGTTTATCAATCCACTCTTCTTGCTCCTCGTTAGCATCAACTTGCAACCGACATTCATAAATTCTTTTAATCTCTTCATCGGACACATTGGGATGATGAATTGTTTCTAGAATTTCTTCCTTGGAGTGCAGGATATGTTTTAAGCACTCCCCAACTTCCTCTTCCCTGTATCTTGTATTGCTGCTCGATTCATCACTTTCCCTCTGCTGTGCATATTTACCTTACTTTTTCTTGTCATTCTTGGTCGACGGAGTCTCCATTGGTTTTACGAAGTATGAGTAGACCTTGCGTCCCTTTGATTTTTCCCGTGAACCACAATGCATTTCATCGAGTCACGCATGCCATTTTTCCTTCTTCCATCTAAGACTATGGGGTCCTTTCCCTTTGATTCAGTCCATGCTATACACTAAGGGATGACTAAAACTATCGTCATCTGGTGGCTCCTCCTCTTGAGATATGATTCTTGTTATGTTGTTATAAAAGGATTTGATTTTTGGAGTTAATTTTATAGTGATGATTATGAGTAGTTGGTTGTCAAGTGTATGTTATATTTTGTTCTTCTATTTTCTCACTAGTGAATTAGTACGATTCTTTTACATATAAATGAGAGACATTGGTTTCCTTACTTAGTACACTTTTATTCCCAAACAATTTATATAAATTTTTTCATTATTCTTGTTAGCCATCATTTAATATGATGGAAACTACTATCTTAGACCATGAGACTATTTATTATTCACTAATTTAATTTTTTGGTTATTCTTTTTTAATATTGTGATAGTTTTATTAATATTTTATACATGGTTTATGTTAGGGTTTTGTTTTCCAATTACAATTATAGAATATTATTTTAGATAGATTCTTTTTCTTATATTCTAATCATGTTTTACTATAGTGAATAATTCCTTCCAATTGTGAGATGTTTCATTAAGATCTCTAGTCATAAATTCAGGGCCTAAGCGAGGATGAAATCAAATATTATTATGTAAGAACCCGCTATTTTATCAATGGAACCCAATTATTATAATTATACCATAATTCAATAAAATTCACATAGAGGAAAAAATAAAAACTTATCTAATGAATATTTAATGGAAGAGTGGGAATTTATATATGTTAATGAACCTATACCAAGAGAATTGAAACATTTCATTTGGAATTATAAAATGAAAATGAGGAATAGTAATCTATACAAAAAAATGGAAACATTACCTATAAAATTATAATTAAAATTTATGTATCTTATGAATGAAAATATAGTATATTTATTACATGATAAATGTAAATAAATGTATTTGAAATGATAAATTATGTGTTGGTATTTTGGTAAGTTAAAAATATTTATTAAAAATCAATATAATTAAAAGGATTATTTAAAATAAAATGTAATTATAGAAAAATGTAATCATAAAATAGTATTTTTTGACAAATGATTATATGATAAATTTATGATTCATTATATAATTTATCAATGATTAATAAAATAATTTATAATTTTTAAATCAGTGTTTTTAAATTGATGATGATTTTATTTGAAAATTAAATTCCTCATATATAGAAAACTCTTTTCAAAAAATAGAATCCGTTTTTAAATTTGACACTTTAAAAAAAGGTTAGGGTGAATTTTTATTTGAGGTAGATGAATTTTTAGTTAATAGTGAAATATTGTAATTTATTATATTTAAATAAGGTATAATATGTTGAGTTTTAGATAATATATTGAAGATATATCTCCATAAACATGAATTATATTTCGTTATTTCTATATATTTATTGAAATTTTTTAAAAAATTCATAGTCTCCATCCAAAATAATAATATAATGAATAAAATACCCAACCAAAACCCGACCTCCAACACAATAAATTCCACCCCTCACCACCACTTATCATCAAACCTCATATTCCTTGAATGTTGTAAAAAATGAACCTAAATAAATTTTATATAACCTCAACCACATATAAAATCTATTGGTATCAACAAAAGTCAAAATCCAATATTCCTAAGGAGGTTCTAAAAGAGAATAATTCAAGAGCTAAAATCCATGTTCTTTTAATTTAATTTCTGTTTATTTTATTTTATTTTCATATTCTCTCTTAATCTCAGCAAATAAAAATATAATTACAACTCCAGTATCATATATATATATTATTATTTTATTATTTTATTCAAATAATCTGACATCAATCTTCTTCTCATCCCTATTTTACTCTAAAATGGTAACGTTGTCTGTGGGATGTTGTTTTACAACTTTCATGGATGACAATATTTCATTATACAAATTGAATTCACAATTAGTCATAAATATATTATAATAGCTGAAAAAATTGTAAGATTTTGGTTATTAATTTTTTGTTATGGAAGTAATATGTATACATAATATTAAATGTTAAAATAAAACAGTTTCATTAGGAGTGAAAACCCTCAAAATTAAACTAAATGATTATAATTAACATTTTATATGATGAACAATTATACAAAATGAAAAAATAAGGTATGCTATCAAATAATCCTCGGTATGATAATTTATAACATCTAATATTAATTCTGGATATTTTTCCTCATTTTACATGATCTTCCATAAGTGTATACAGGTGAAAAAGTCTTGAAAACCAAGAAAACGAACTCACCCAAATGTTAAAAATGAAAACAATAACACATTATAGTGTCCTTAAAGAACAAAATAAAAATTCCATCAATAAAATACAATTTTAAGTTTTTGTGGGTTAATTTATCAAATTTGATTATCCAGAAAATTTAAGTTAAGAAATCATTTAGACATAAGTTAAGGGGATTCTCAAACTCAATTACCTTTCCTTTGGTTATTCCACTTTCATTACAATTTTCAGTGTGGATGTTCATTAACATTCATAAAATATAATCTCATTTTTCTTACATTTTTTTCAGCGATAAACATGTTTCCAATATTGTTTTCTAAAAAATAAGATGATTTTAGAATATAAGCCTTCTTTCTCAAAACACGTAATTTAGTTCCCTTGAGATTATTTATTCTTCAATAAATATTTATTATTCTTTTACCATAATGCCATACCCTTTATGTAACCAAAAAATTATTCATTGAATGTAATCTTTATGAAATGAAAACCATTCCTTTCAATGAATGGTTTTATTTCTAATATTGATATATTTTATATGGGGATTTCCTGATTATATAAATGTTATGATGTGACAGGTGTGCCTAAAATAATATAGTACTAAAATTAACTGGGTAATTTGATGTATCTAAGGATATAATGTGATGTATGAATAAACATGATTCTATATTGTATAACAATGATGATGTTGTGGTTATGAAAATATTTTATTCATGGACATAATGTTATCTTTGTTCGCAACTCTGTGTTATTGTTAACCACTAAGACATGTTGTCTCATTTTAATGCATTTCCAAATTTTCATGTGTTTATATAATGCTTCAGATAATCGTTATAATGATGTTTACATGTTTAATTTATGATGATAATGATTTTTCTCACACATTTTATGTTAATAAATGTTCATATATATCCTCTTACGGGGATTTTAGATCACCCATTTCTTCTATATATATCCTCATGTGATTACTTGAAATAATGGGAAATTAGGTCCAATATGAACCTATATAAATTTAATTATATATGTTTTATGTTTTATTAAGTAAATATTATGATTTTTCATAATTTTCCGAAGATTCTATACCTTTAAATCCTGGTTTTATAGGAATATTATTTTGTTTATTGTTAAAATGGTGTAATCATAATATAAGAAAATAATTATCATTGTGGGTGGTATCACATAATGGTTTAGTTATGTTTGAAATTATCATTATATAACATTAGTGAAAAAATTTTGTATGATACTATGTATATAAAAGAACCCACACAGATTTGTTTTAGAAAAAAATGATAAATATAGAGATCCCACGTGACATGACATTAAATATAATTTTGTAAAGTGATTAATTTATTTATTCATGACTAGTTCACTTGTGTTTTTTTAATTCATATTTCATAAACTCTTGGTAATTAGGAGAAAATATTCCAACACTCTATGAGAGGGATAATGCATCGATTTCCCAAACATCAACCCCAATTCATTTGATGGTGGAGATCAAAATTTAATGGTGATCCTTTAATAGATATATTAGGATATTAAAAATAAACTATATAATTTGGAAAATCCTCAAAAACCTAAGAGTGATATACCTGTTGTTTAGTAATTTATACACCAATGTTTATCAACATATGTTGGATCTTCTAATATACCAGTGATGGAAATGTGGTATGACTTAATAGAGGTGGTATTTTTTGTTCTTCATAGTTCTCATATAAAGAATGTGACTCTAGAATTTGTTATTCCTATAGGGAGAATGATAAATGGTGGGAATTTATTATTAACACCCTAAAAAAGGTTATCATTCACGAGATGCAGATGTAATAATTTAAGAAAATATTTTTGAACATGTATTTATATTGAAATATTCATACAAAGATCGAAAGATAATTTATAAAATTGAATCAAAGAAAATATTGATTATATTGCATCTTATGAACAAATATTCATAAGGCATTTAAATGCAGTCCTCATGTTTGTTATCAATAATAATAGAAAACTAGATTTATTCTTTTTTTGTTTAAAAACTCCAACTTTAAATACCACTTAGAGTTCGATAATTTTGGTGTTATGATTAAGTTTTTTGATGTTCTCGTAAAGTGTGTATGTAGTTTGGAAAATGGTCCCATTGGTATCCGAACATGAAATTAAAGATGGAGTTCCAATCTACATGATATAATAAAAATGAAAGAAATAAATATAATCTTCTCACATGTGAAAAATGTGGTATGAAGATTCATGGGAGTTACCTCAAATAAGTGGGAAAATGCTTCTAGTGTAGGATAGAAGGCCACCATGATCATTAATATTATAGAGACATGAGGAAGCAAGAAAATGTGGTTCACAAATGGAGAGAACCACCAATGTTTCAATGCGTCAACAGTAGGTAGTAATGAGACTATGAAATCAAGTTCACTAAACATCGAGTCCTTGATGGAAATTTGTTTTAGAATTCTCTAATACAAAATTAAAAAGGGAAAAATAATTCAATCACTACTAATGAGGTGGATCTCAAAAATGATGTGGTGCCAGATACACAAGTTATTGAATCAAGAATAGAGAACACACTATTTGATACTAGTTAATTGGATTCATTCATATCATACATGTATAGAACAACTATATAAACCCCACATCAAAGTATGGATGTTGATTTTTCTATGAGAATAGTAAATAGAGAAACTAAGTTATCTAATGTATATATCTCCTCCCTGGATAATTTTTTTGACTGAGCCTCCCAAGAAATATCAACGTTCGTACATCAATGGATTTTGATGATATTTTGGGCATTGATTAAATATGTTTATAAAAAACCATCATCATCTCTCTAGAAAGGGATATCAATATTCTCATCCTAAGGCATCCCACAATTCTGTACAAGTCTATAGAGAATATTTAATCTCCTTTAGAATCATCATCTCTATTGGTGATGTTATTTTATTATGAGTAAGAATATCTATCTAAATGATTGAGATAATGAAGATATTCTTGATCTAGGATGTTATCATTGTGTGGGACTACACTAATGGGTTTTATAAAGAGCTATCTGAACATTCTCATGAACAAGAGGTTAAGTTATCTGTTGAAATTATTCCTAGATCATTTTTTATATCGAATATTGATTATAGTATAACCTAAATTTCAATTGAATATCTTTGGATGTAATTACAAGAGAATCTAGAAATGGTTTTCATGCATCTGAGTGCTTCACCACGGGGTGGAACAGTCCTTTTTGTCAAGAACAATGATCAATAAATGCACCATTGAATTGGTTACCATGAGCTAAAAATCACTACAAAGAACAAGTATCCTATTCTATAGAAATATGTCTTCTTCAATCTTCTACATGGGGCCCAGTAATTTTCTATGGTGAAACTCTTGTCAGGATATCAAAAATTAATGGTGATGAAGAGAGAAATTCTATGGGGAACCTTTCGAATGATGTATGGACGATATGAGTTCATAGTGATTATTTTCAAACTCACAATTTGTACACAAATATTCATTGACATAATGAATAATGTATTTATATATTACCTTAAAAAATTTATCATAGAATTATTTGGATAACATTATGATATTCTATATGATCAAAGAAGAACATGAACAAATTTTAATACTCTTCTAATGAATTTTAATACGTAAAAAACCTTGAAAATATAGTAAATTAGATTTTTGTATTGAGGGAGATTAATTCAAGGGGAATTTAATCACCCAAAAATAAATATCTATAGACCATTCCAAGAAAAACGTAATAAATATCTGACTAAGGCCAAAACATCACTAATAAATATCAATAGATTTCTTGGTCAAGCTAGGTATTAATGGTGATTTGTGAAGAACTTTTCTTGATTGTAATACTCAGTATCCAATATGACTCAAATGGTAGAATTGTTTTTCTGGACTACTGAATGTGAATAATGCTTCAAATAGTTGTAAAAAAGGCTTATCACCATGCTAATACTCACATTACGACTAGTGTGGAAGACTTTTTGGTATGCATGGATTCATCAAAGAATGTACAAGGTGGTTTTCACATGAAAAATAATAATGTAATACCCTACGCCTCATGGTAGTTGAAAATTAAGGATCCATACTATCATGTGCATGATATTTAATTGGAAACTATGATCTTTACATTGAAAATCTAGATTCATTATTTCTATGGGTAGAATTAGGAAATATATATTTATCATAAGATTCAAAGATATATGTTAGCATTGAATGGTAATAATTGTCACTAAAAAATATGGCCAGTGATTATAGATGATTATGAAAACACAATCCACCAACATCCTCGTATTGAATAATGGTAGAAAATTTTATTACTAGAAATGATCCTACAAAAATATCAATAACGATAATTTACATGGATTCAATCTTCTTATATTTTTATATGATGGTCATGGTAATCATTAACTAAGGAACACCATCAGTCCATTATCAAATTATTACTCATCCATACCTAATGAAAAAATAAAATATGCAAAATAATGTTGTGGAAATTTAGACGAAAGTTAAAGCCCTGATAAAGGGTAAATCATAATAGATCAAAATTAATGTAGAATGAGTTTTAGGATTTGGGTCATGACTATGTGTACCATCCAATATGGAAATAAATAAATATATTTTGATTGACGCACATATCTCACCCTTCCCTATTCACCTTTGGATAAAAATATTTATTGAGATCCCCAAGATAACTATTTGTGGGACAATATGAAGAAATAGATCCCTGAATATACATAAATATTCTTGTTATGTCCTCAAGTGAATGAAAAACTGAAAAATTATAAGGGGATGGTGAAATGATTACCCATAAAAACATAGTAATGGTAAAACATCACTATGGTCATTATCACCCAGATTCTAATGAAATATAGAATTAATAATAATATAAGCATTATGAGAATCTTATTATAATTATAGATCTACTTATCATAGTTAAATAACTTGATCAACTTGAAAATATATATATCAAATAATTGTTAATGATTCATGTAGTGAAACTATTGATTTAATCTGATCAAGATCAAAGACTAAACTCAATGTCATTGAGAGTTCATCAACATGCTCTAAACCATAAGATGAACATCAGAATAGATTTTCATCCTCAACCTAATAGAAAATCAATGTGGACATTTCAAACACTAAGAAAAATTGAGATCATGTTCTATGGACATAAAAGGATGACGAAAAAAATATCTACGTTTCTATTAATTCGATGAAAAAACGTTCCCACTCAAGTATCGAACTATCTTCATATAATGCACATTATTGAATAATATATAGAATACTGGCATCTTAGGATAAGGTCGGTCAATATAAGGTACATGACATAAAATGGTCGAAAAAATGGTGGAAAAGGTGAAAACTATTCAGCTACACATCAATGTTACAATAAGTTGATAGATGGTCTATGCAGTCAATTTTTTACAAGACAACAATATTGAGGATGGAGACACAATATTCATCCATATATCTCTATGAAATAGGATCATGAGAAATGTGAATATTGGAATTCTTAGTCAAATGTAAACTGGTCCCTTCAAGAATCTTCATCATTTCGGAACTATTTCTTGTCAACTATTAATTCCACCTACTATATTTCAAGAAGATGATGTATTCCATTAATCCCACTTGAATAATTACATACCAGATCCCACATAGGTACTTAATCGAAAGGTATTACAATTTCAAAATGTCCTCATTGATAAGGAGAATCTGGTGAGAATATTTGATCGTAGAGACAAAATTCATATACAATAATACTTATCACATTATCAATTTTATATGGAGAATCTATATGTATGAATAGGAAACCTGTGAATTTGGGGTATCACTGAATGAGTAGTACCCTAACTTTTTTCACCAAAGTACGTAAAATAAAATTTCAAGTGAAGAATTTCACCATGGGGAAGAATATAAAAAAACAATAATTATTCCAAGGGAAACCCCCTTATTATTATTATAACATAGACCACATGTATTCATATATATTCTATGATATAATTTATTTAAATTAATAATTAATGGAATTAGATTAATTTCTAGAAGTTAATGATCCATCACCATTACAATAGTCACTTATCTATTGGAATAGTCATGTGACCATTTTGAATTGTAATCTCATCAATAAATAGTAACACCTTCTATAAAAATATAAATAATATTTTGGTAACTTAATAATGGAAAAATTAAATATTTATTTCATGGTATAAGTAAATAAACATTTTAGAAATGATAAATTATGTGAATGTATTTGTATATGTTATAAATATTTAATTACAATTTTATATTTAATATAATTATTTATAAGATGTTTTATTTTGATAAAAGGTATTCCTTATATCATATTGTTTTGTATAATGATTTTTGTGACCTTATTCACCCAAAGTATACCCCTATTGGGCCACAAATTGGAGAAGAGAGATAATGACCTCAGAGTCCCGCCTCTAGTAGGCCCCATGTTGGCGAAAAGCATTGAGGGTATAGTAAAAACACTTATAGAGGGGAATATACTCTATGTGAACACATGTGAAATAGGGTGATAAGATTAACCCCAACCAACTCATGCTCTAAAAAAATATTAAAGAAATCCCAAGTACAAATACGTATTTATAGGGAATAAGTACAACAACTGAATGAGGAACATCAAATACTGAAGGAAATTGAAATGACAGTGACTATGAATCCCAAACAACTATTGCATAACCCCTTGTCAGTAATAACCATAAAAATATAAAACCTTATCTAACTAACCTAAAAATAGTTCATATAACATAGTTTGAGTATACTGTTATTGTAATGGACAATACCTCTGTGGTCCATTACATTGCAAAAATCAGGTGAATGAGGTGACTCGGGAGGTCAATGGGACTTATCCACAACAATTTTCCAATTTTCCATTAGTGAACAATTCTATTGGTGTGGTCAAATAGTAACCTCTATTTCCATTTCCTAATTTCCTATTCTATGAACAGTTCCATCAGTGACCATTTCTATCAGTAACCTCTCTTTCATAAGCCAAATTTCCAATTTTATGAATAGTTCCATCAGTGAAAAGTTCTATCGGTATCCTCTAACAGTAACCTATCTTTCCTTTCACAAATTACCAATTATATGAATAGATCAATCGGTGAACAGGTCTATCAGGAACCTCTAATCGTAACCTCTCTTTCCTTTTCCAAATTTCCAATTCTATGAACAGTTCCATCGGGGAACTTTTCTATCGGTGACCTCTAATGGTAACCTCTCTTTCCTTTGTCAAATTTCCATTTCTTTGAACAGTTCCATCAGTGAACAGTTCTATCAGTAACCTCTAATGGTAACCTCTCTTTCCTTTTCCAAATTTCCAATTCTATGAATAGTTCCATCGCTTAACTGTTCTATCAGTAACCTCTAATGGTAACCTTTATTTCTTCTTCCAAATTTCCCATTCTATAAACATTTTTATCAGCGAACAGTTCTATCAATAACCTCTAACAGTAACCTCTCATTCCTTTTCCTAATCTCCAATTCAATGAACAGTTCCATTAGTGAACAGTTCTATCAGTAACCTCTCTTTCCTTTTCCAAATTTCTAATTCTATGAACAGATCCATCAGTGAACAGTTCTATCGGTAACCTCTAATGGTAAACACTCTTTCCTTTTCCAAATTTCTAATTCTATGAACAGTTCAATCATTGAATAGTTCCATTAGAAACCTCTATTTTCCATTTCCAAATTTTGTGTTTATGAATAGTGTTTCTAGAATGTTGAGGATTATCGGTAACCTCTATCAAAAACCTATATCGATAACCTCTATTTCCTTTTCCAAATTTGGAGTTTGTGAGTAGTGTTTCCAGCTTCCTATAGTTTCACACCTTTATCATTTAATTTGACGTAAAATGCATTTAAAACATTATTTTAAGGGCTCAATAGCTGATTAAAACGCCATAACTCCTATATTAATTATTTCTATGGCTTGGAGTGTTTTTACTTGGTCAAACCTTGTGGTTTCATGTAGTCCTATTTTAATGGGAAACCTAGTGAATCTTAAACCACCACTCTGTTAAATCTTCAAAAGGGATTAGATATCTTCCTCCCTAGTTCTTCCTCCCTATTCTCAGCTATGAGATTCTAAAACCTTTCATTCTAATCCATAGGGGTTTTTCATTGAAACCTTTTCACTAGAATTTTTTCTGCTCTTTTTTTATGAAATCAAGTATTATCTATCAATCTTCGGTATATAGTATGAGCTATCACTATTCTTTTGGGTTCCCCTCCTTCTGTTTCTCCTTTCCCTATTATGGTATGTGATCTCTATGATTCTAACGGAGTTTTCTTGGGTTTCTGTTCGTGCGGTCGTACCACATCATCCTCATGTGGATACAGTTGTCATGGGAGGAGGTGATCATGATTCTTGGTGTGGACCATTCTTGTAAAAAGAACGAAAAGAACCGTTTTCGATAGGGGATTTGTTTCTTCTATTTTATTTTATATAAAACTGTATAGTTTTCATGTTTTATCCCATTATATGGGAATGGAATTGATATAAAAATTATTTTAACCAGAAAATAAATTGATATACATCGTATATTATTGACTGTTGTTTTTCTAGATAGTTTTATATCTATTATTTCTTCGTATAATTGTTCGTTATTGATGGAAATTGGTAAAAAACGTAAATTGCAATTAATTGATAATGGTTTGGCTAATGATAATATTTCATGTAACTAAATCTGGTTCTTCTTGTTGTAATTTGATGTTAATAAAAATGGTGCAGTAAGCATGTTTAAATATTTTTGATAGCTTACTATTTAGGTTTCCTAATTTACTAACCAATTATTAATAAATCAGTTAATCCATGATGGATTAAAGAACTGGTGGTTTGATAAATGATAATCCCTTATAGAGTTTAAGGTTACCGACATGGTTGTTTAATGTACAAGGTCCCATTTGATATGATGTTTGTTTTTCCTATGGCTTGTATTGGGGTTTGAGCCGGGATGGATATTATGATTTGTGGTGGTGGGGAGGCCTATTGATTGTGGCAGCAGTTGACACATGGAGTTTTGATACGCATCAGTTTAGGAATGTGGGTTCCAGGGAGGACACAATGGATGATGAGACGGGTTGGATGTGAATGTTTGGATTCTTAGTGAATATTATTGGTTGTTAATGTGCTTTACTTCTCCCCACTACTGATGGCAGGTGGGTTTAGTTACACTTCTTCCGAATGGGGCGACGATGCATGAGGAATTCCACACTCTTTCTTTGTATATCTTCTCAATGGGGAATGGGACTATGCTCGTGTTATAGGTGGGAAAGACTTGACTAGTAGTACATCTACTCACGGTATTGAGCTCCTTGTGTTTAGTAGCATATAATGTTTTTCTAGAATTCCTGAGAATATGGGAAAGTAATTTTGTAAATAAATAATTGAATAAATGATGTTAATCCAAGGGATTTCGAGCTTTCTAGGGTGCAATACTGAGGTTGTTATTTAAAGGAACATTGTACTTTTGGTGTGATTTTAATGAAATTTAATGTGGAATTTTTATTTGTTAATTAATGGTTAAATAATTAATAAACGTAAAGTAAAAAAGATAAAAAGGGAATGATATAATGTATTAAATCACCTTAAATGGTTGTGTTCTTATAAGATGCTCAGTCTTAGAAGTGGAAACCCAGATTCCGAGAGACATTAGTTGCAGTTGAGTCTAAGACTAGATTATTCTTATAGTATGTTTGTGATCTAGAGTATATTCTGTAATTTTTGTGTTTCTATATGCTACTCCACCCTATCAGTAAGGGAAATTGCACCCCTAGGGATTCTGAGCACTGGGGGTGTTTTCCCCAACATTCCAGTGGGAGGATAAAGGGTTGACTACCCCCCTTTAGCCCTGATCTCATCTCTTGCTAGTTAAATGTGCTATTAGGTGCAATAGTTAGTTTTACCCATATATGTGTGTAGAGATCTATAATGTATGGTTGTTATTAAAACTCTTATATTCTGGATATAGATTCCAATGGACTACTATAGATGTAATGTGTATAGGTTGTGATGGATTGAGGATCCTTACTCAGTGTATGGACTGTAATGGATTGATATATAATAATCGATGTATGATACATGTTATTTGGGTTGTGGTGGCTTTTGGAAACTACCTTGTTACTTTTCATATGTAGACATGGTGGTTTTTTGCATGAGGTGCATGTTGTGGTGCTTCACCCCGGTGTCTTTGGGCAAGCCTTTTTAGAGAGAGATTCTCAGGATGTGCGACATTTGGGAAAAGAGGGAAACCATTGGGGAAGTAGTAGAGGGGTACCCATGATATTCTTTATTATATGATATATTATTGTATGAATTACATGGATAGAGTATTCATGGTGAGGCTAGGAACTCAGTGTACCTGTTCAGGTTACGAGTCGATTTCACTTTTTGTTCACTGTGTTTTAGCATGATTTCATTACTTTTTCACAAGAGTATTCGGGGATGATATTACTGAGTATACTCTTATACTAACCCTATGTATATATAAACTTCTCTTTAGGTCACTTTGAGTAGGTTGGAGATTATGAATGTTACTGCTAGTTTGCAGTTAGAGGAGTTGACCGGGCTTGTGGTTTCTGCTATTTTTCATCCTTTTTAAGTACATGCAGTTTTCCCCTTTTAGTTGTAGTAGTTTATCATGACATTTAACATGTGTACTTTTGATTTCATTCATCTTAATAGTTGACATGGTGTTGATTGGTGTCTATATTAGCTCTCTTCCACCTCTGTTCTCTTAGAGGCTAATGCATCATATTTTTGTGTTTGTTGTACCCTCGGTGCTAGTCGCTAACCCGGGGCCGACTATAGGTGGGACTTGGGGGACATTATCTCCCTTATCAAATTTCTGGCCTAGGTGGGGTAAACATTGTAGGGATAGTGTCATGACAGAGTGGTATTAGTGGTCTGGTTGAGGGATAGGATGGAGTTTAGGGTTAGGCACAAGTGAGGTTTCATGGGTTGGTAGGGAAACAGTGTCGTTCATATTTATCAAGTGATGTAAACACTGGAGACCGGATGAGACATAATCATTTAGTCCCCCCTATTATCTGATGTATAGACCATTATTTTTACAGTGGATACTAAACACGGTGATACTAATTACAGGGTAGAGGCCAATGAAATGATCATGCATCATTTTTCTTTGGGCATGTGTTTGATTGCGTAGAACATGGATAGGTTAATATAAAATGAACAAAAGAAAAAAATTAATTAATTAAAGTTGAGTATTCCATATTCCTATTTTAGGAACCCTAAAAGTTTGTAATTTTATAGGTTTGGATTCAGGTTGACGTCCTCATTGGGATCGAATAGAAGATGTCCAGTAGGCAGTTCTAGCAGATCGTTGTAGATGGGAGGTTGACAACTATGACACTTGGAGGAATACCCTACGATATTTTCAGCACCAGATTCTACAGAAGTAGGCTGGCTCTGTTTCAGAGGCAATCAAGGAAGACAGGTTAAAGGAGGTCTAGATCGGCTTTAGTTCAATCTGTTCTCGGAAGGATCATTGGGTTTCCTTGGTTTTGATGATGCTCCATGGAGCAGCGAGGTAGGGGTTCTTCTTGTTCCCCATGGATCGCGATGATTCAGCGATCTCATTGGGGGAGTTTCGAAACCAGTTTAGAGTCAAGTTTCTTTCTTCGATTGCGAAAGCATCCAATAGCCAGGAGCTTCTCACCCTTTGATAGGGGAGATTTAATATGTGGGAGTTTTGAATCCACTTGCAGAACCTTTTAAAATGTGATTTGGAACTATTTCTAGATGAGGAGGCCAGGGCGAGGCATTTCGAGGAGGCCTTCATCCATATATTCAGCACCAGGTCACCCCATTTATGCTGAAGATGTATCTTGAGGTGCTAGCGAGGAAAGTGGTTTTGGATATGGATTTGACCAAAACCGGATCATCCTAAGAGGGGATTCATCGTGATTCCTCGTGAAGTAGATCTATTGTCTAGGGATCCTGATTTTCAGGGGAGAAGAGTTTTCATTCAGTCTGGGGTAGGTCCCAACCCTTCACATCTCGTTTCTCTGGAGGCCGAACCTCTCAGGCCTATGCCAAGGGATTATGTTCTTATTATTCTTGTGGTGGTTGAGGTCATCAACAGTGAGAGTTCCCAACCATTCAGAGTATTCATCATGCACCAGTTCTTCCACTCAATGTTCCTCTGTTGAAGGAGTTCTAGCCAAGGCAGAAACAACAGGTTGCACCAGGTTTTCCTCAGATAGTAGAGCATGGCCATGGTGGGGGTCATCAATAGGGTCAGAGAGGCCATGGAGGTGGTTCTGGTCAACTTCATGCTTTAGTGTTCCCAACGCCAGGCGTTCCAGAAGAACGTTGAGGTACACTATGCTTTTTTTACCTTAGTGTATGCCTTTTTTGATTAAGGAGCGTCACACTCCTTCATATCACCTACCATTGTCCATACTTTGGGACACTAGTTAGAGATTCTTTTAGTTCCTTTGGCATTGACTATGCCAATTGGAGGTCGAGCTTTTTATATTGAAGTATTTAAAGACGGTGAGCTTCTGTTTGGGCAACACCACTCTTGGGGAGATTTCCTATATTTATGAATACAAATATATGATGTCATCCTTTTCATGGATTGGTTGTATTTATTGTAGGATATCCTGGATTTCTTCAATAATAAAGTCACTTTCTTCGACGCGGTTAGAGATTCATCAGTGTTTTTTGGTAAGAGAGACCCTCTAATGGTTCAGAGGCATGTTACGTCCTTATCATTCATGATGGCTGAGCTGATGCTGAGTTCTTCCGAGGTTCAACAGTAGGAGTTTCCTTGGGTCGTAGAAGAGTACCCTGATGTTTTTCCAAAAGAGGTGGTAGCATTAACCCCTCGATGAGAGATCACGTTTGGGATCGAGCTACAACTGGTAGAATCTCCTATCTATTTTTATCCATATAGGAAGTCCCCTTTTGAGTTACAACAGCGACGTACACAGCTTGATGGTCTGTTATAGTGTTCTTTTGTTCCACCAATTGTGTCATCGTTGGGTGCACCAGTATTGTTCGTAAAAAAGGCTGACGACAGTTTACGGTTGTGTGTCGATTATCATTGCATTAACAAAATGTCAGAAAAGAATCGCTATCATATTCCACATATTGATGATTTATTCGATCAACTAAAGGGTGAAATCTAGTTCTCTATGACTAACTTGCGGTCAGGATATCATCATATGTGTGTGACAGATGAGGATATCCAGAAAATTGCTTTCCTTTTTCGTCATGGGCATTATGAGTTCGTTGTAATGTCATTTGGCATGAAAAATTATCCTACTTTGTTCATGGGATTGATGAAAGTTGTGTGTTGTGTGTTCTTGGACAAGTTCATGGTTGTTTTCATTGATGAAATCCTTGGGTACTCCACATCTGAGGATGATCATGCAGAATATCTATATGCCATTTTCCGAGTTCTTCGTCAACATCATCTATTTCAAAAGTAGGCAAAGTATGAGTTTTGGGATCGAGAAGTCTGTTTCGTGGGACATGTTGTGTTCTAGTAGGGAGTAGCTACGAATCCATCAAAGATAGAAGTAGTTGTGTCTTGTACAACCCCCAAGATAGTTTCAGAGGTGAGAAGTTTACTTGGTCTCGCATGCTACAACAAAAGTTTCATAGTCAATTTCAGATGTGTTATGATTCATTTGACAGCCTTGACCTGTAAGGATTAGGCACTACTAGAAAACTTCCCTATACCCACGATTCAAAACCGTGCGTATAGCCCCCAAAACCTTGGGTATAGGCTATACCGACGGTTATGGGAACCGTGGGATGGAATGACATCGGGATAGGGGGGTCGGGCTATACCCACGGTTTGGAGAAACTATGGGGATAAGATTTCCACAACATGGAAGGTGCGTGGCCACGCTGGAAAAGTGTTGACCCAACGGTTCTCAAACCGTGGGGATTTAATTTTCAAAAACATCTGCCAGGGGGATTCAAACTCGGGGCACGCGCAACGCCTGGAAATGGAACCCCACCGACGAACCAACTGAAGTGTATATTTTATTTGTTATATGTAAATATATCTACACATATATATTAATCCAATGTATTTAAATTCTAAAAATGCACACAGCGGGGTTTGAACCCACGACTCGCGCTAAGTCACTCAGCAACAGGACCAACTGAGCTGAAATTTTTATATGTTATATATGATTATATCTGTATATATATATATATATTAATATTCTGTATTTAAATTCAAAAAATACCCCACTGGGTTTCGAACCCTCACCTCGCAAAGATCCTCAGGACCGCGGAAAACCGATGAACCAACCAAGCTATATGACTTTTGAAACATTATATTTATATGTATATAAATATAATAATGTAAACCATGAAAAATTTGTCTTCCCACCAAATATTTTTCATCTCCAACCTAATTTTATTTCCCCGCCATAACACGAGAAATCTATACCCATGGTTTTGGAGAACCGTGGGTATAGGTCTTCAAAAAAAACCACAATGCCTACGATTTTCAAAAATCGTTGGTATAGGTCTTCGGAAAATACCCTATACCCAGGGTTTTCATCAAAACCGTGGGTATAGGTCTTAAAAGAAAACTACACCCACGGTTTTTGGCACAACCGTGGGTATAGGTGGCATATACCCATGGTCTTGGAAAACCGTGGGTATAGACCTATTTTCTTGTAGTGAGGAATTCATATGGACTGATCAGTGTCATTCATATTTCGATTATCTAAAGGAGTAGTTATTAAGTGCTCTAGTTATTTTTTTCTAACTGATTGTGTTCGGTTTGATGTTTTCTGCGATGCTTCACATTTGGGGATGGGAGGTGTTCTGATGCATAAAAGATCAGTTGTTTCTTATGGGCCTCGACAGTTAGATCCCCATGAACATTAATATGCCACTCGTAATCATGATTTGGCATCCTTGGTGTTTTCTCTGATGTTCTGGAGATATTACCTCATTGGTGATAACTTTTTTGTTTTCACCGATCATAAGGGTTTTAGGTATGTTTTCTCCCAATGTGACATGAACATACGACATCATCAGTGGATGGTGTTATTACAATAATATGACATTGAGATATCATATATATCTATAATGGCAATGTTGTAGCTGATGCGCTGAGTCTAAAGTCAGGTAGTGATGCTCTGTGTGAATCTGGTGATTCTTGGAGAGTATTGGAAGAACTATCAGCATTAAATATTGATTTGGGAGAAGTTTGGGGAAATGTTTGTATTTTTTAGATGGCGGTACAGTCATGTATGATGAATAATGTGGAAGAGTCACAGTTGGTGGATCTAGAGGTGGTGGTCTGGATAGACCGAGTAGTTTGTGGTGAGGCCCCTGATGCGTGGTCTAAGGATGAACAACACTGAGTGTTTTATCATGGAAGGATTTTTTTCCCATTAACAGTGCACAAGATGGTTCTCATAGAGTTACATATTTCACCTTTAGCGGTGAATCCTAGCATGAAAAAGATGTACTTAGCCTTGAGGAGTTATTTTTGGTGGTCGGGACTGAAGCGTGTAGTTGCAGAGTTTGGGTCCCTATGTTTGGTCATCTAGAAGGTGAAGACTAAGCACCGTGTCATCGGTGGTTTTCCCTAGCCATTGGATGTTCCTCAATGGATGTGGGAGGACATCTCAATGGACATTGTTACTATTTTGGCTCGAGATCAGGGAGGATATGATGATATTTGGGTCATAGTGGATCATTTAACCAAATAAACCCACTTCATAGCAATCAAGGAGTCAAGATCAGTAGATATTTTATTGATTCTATATTTGGAGGAGTTGTTGAGACTACACAGAATCCCCCAAGGAAGATCATTTCTTATTGTGATCCTCGTTTTACCTCTATGGTGTGGAGAGGTCTCCAGCATTCCATTGGTTCTTAACTATGCCTTATCACTTCTTTTCATCCTCAAACGGATGGTTAGACTGCATGAACCATCCAGACTCTTGAAGAAATGTTATGATCTTGTTTCATAGATTTTGGAGGATTGTGGATGAGGCACTTAAACATGGTGGATTTTTCTTAAAAAATAGTTTTTACTCCGCCATCGGTATGGCACCATTTGAAGCATTATATGGTCAACCATGTCGTTCTCCATTGTGATAGACCGGGGTCAGAGAGTAGGGAATTGTCGGATCAGAACTGGTGCAGAATACAACAGAGATGACTCAGGTGATTCATAATAGGATGAAGACAGCGAAAGATCATCAGATATTATATGTCGATCAAATGAGGAGACCCTTAGAGTTTTATGTTGGGGGTCATGTGTATCTAAAGGTGAATCCCTATAGTGGGATGTGAAGGTTTGTTCGTGGGATTATGATTTCTCACCAATTTTTGGGCCTTTCTAAGTGTTATCTTTTTAGGAAGCTATGTCATATTGAGTAGCACTTCCCCCACAGATGAGTCAGATATGTGATTTTTTCCATGTATCACAGCTCTGTCATTATCTTCAGGATGAATCTCACATCATCGATTAGGCAGAGATCTATGTTAATGATGATGCGACCTTTGAGGAGAAACCTATGGAGATCCAAGACCGCAAAGATAAGGTGTTGTGTGGGCGTTATATCCCCATGGTTCATGTCTTGTGGTGACACAATTGCATGGAGGAGAGTACCTGAGAATGTGAGTCAAAAATACGTGTCTAGTACTCAGAGTTGTTTGATGTTTAACTATTTGCATGTAAAAATGTCCCCTTTGTGGTTAATAACCATTCATGTTTATATTATGGATTTATTTTGTTGCTTCTTGTGGTTTCCTCTCTTTTTAGAGGTATCTCGATGGGTGGTTATTCGGACCGCGTTTCTTTTTACCTTTTTTTGGGTCTTGAATTCTCGAGGAATAGAATGTTTTGAGAGGAATCTGATTTAATGGCTCAGACCTCTCTGGTCCATTCCATTGCAAAAATCATGTGTATGAGGGGATTCGAGAGGTCAAGGTGACTTATCCCCATGACTTTTCTAATTTTACAATGATGAACAGTTTTATCGGTGTGGTCTACCGGTAACATATCTTTCCTTTTTCAAATATAAAAATCTATTAACAGTTCCATCGATAAAATGATTTATCAGTAACCTCTAATGATAAACTCTCATTCCATTTCAAAATTTCCAATTCTATGAACATTTTTATCAGTGAATAGTTCTATCAGTAACTTCTAATAGTAACCTCTTTTTCCATTTCCAAATTTCCAATTCTATGAACAGTTCCATTGATGAACTAATCTATTAGTTACCTCTAACGGCATCCCATCTTTCCTTTTCCAAATTTCCAATTCAATAAACAGTCCCATCGGTGAACAGTTCTATCGGTAACCAATAATGATAACCACTCTTCTCTTTACCAAATTTCAAATACTATGAACAGTTCCATCAGTGAATAGTTCAATTGGTAACCTCTAACTGTAACCTCTATTTCCATTGGAAAATTTCCAATTCTATGAACAGTTCCATCGGTGAACAGTTCTATAAGTAAACTCTAACAGTAACCTCTATTTCTTTTTCCAAATTTCCAATTCAATGATCAGTTCCATCTGTGAACAGTTCTATCGGTAACATCTAATGGTAACCTCTCTTTCCCTTGCCAAATATTGAATTTTATGAACAGTTCCATCAGTGTATAGTTCTATCGGTAACATATGTTTCCTTTTCCAAATTCCCAATTCTTTGAATAGTTCCATCATTGAACAGTTCGTTCAGTAACCTCCAATGGTGACCTCTATTTCCTTTGCCAAATTTATAATTTTTTGAATAGTTCCATCAGTGAACAGTTCTATTGGTAACCTCTATTTTCCTTTTCCAAATTTAGAGTTCATGAACAATGTTTTTATAATGGTTAGGTCTATCAGTAATTTCTATCGGTAACCTCTATTTCCTTTTCCAAATTTGGAGTTCATGAATAGTGTTTCCAGCTTCCTACAGTTTCTCCCCATTAACGTTTCCTTTGAAGTAAAATGAATTTAAAGCCTTATTTTAAAGACTCTATGGCCGATTCATAGGCCATAACTACTATATTAATTATTCCTAAGGCTTGGGGGTTTTTTACTTTGTCAAACCATGTGGTTTAATTCAATCCTATTTTAAGGGGAAACCTAGCGTATCTTAAACCACCACTCCATTAAACCTTTTAAAGGGACGAGATATCTTCTTCCCTAGTTCTTCCTCTGTGTTCTCAACTATGAGATGGTAGTACCTTTCATTCTATTCTATATGGGTTGTGCAATCAAACATTCCTCATAGGATTGGTTCTACTCTATTTTGATACAATAAAGTAGTATCGATCAATCTTCGGTTTATGGTATGATATATCTCCATTATCTTGTGTTCATATCCTTTTTTACTCCTTACCGTGTAATAGTATGTGATCCCTATTGTACTAATGGAGTTTTCCTGGGTTTGTGTTGGTGCGTTCATACTGCAACATCCTTGGGTTGATACAGTTCTCACGGGATGTGGTGATCATGAATATTTGAATGGATCATTCTTGTAAGTAGAATGATAAGAACCATTTCAGGTAGGGGATTCATTGCTTCTATCTTCTTTTATGTGAAACATTATATTCCCCATTTTTTGTCCCACTAGATGTAAATGGAATTTACATTATAAATATTTTAAATAGGAAAATAAATAGATATCAATCGTATGTTGCTGCATCCTGTTTTTCTAAATTGTATGATATATATTCTTACTTCATATAAATGATTTTTCTTGATGGAAACTGTAAATGAATGTAAAATAGAATTAATTGATAATGGTTTCGCTAAATATAAAGAGGCATGTGAGTGAATCTTGTTATTCATGTAGTAATTTTATGTTAATCATGATGGTGCAGTAATTATGTTTAATTATTTGTGATAGCTTACAATTTATGTTTCCCAATTTTGGAACCTGTGATTAATAAATCAATTAATCCATGATGGATAAAATAACTAGTGGTTGGTTAAAAGGTAATCCCTTGTAGGTTTCATAGTTACCATCTATGTTGCTTAAGGGCCAAGATATCATTTGATATGATGTTTGTTTTTCATACTGCTTGTGTTGTGGTATGAGCCTGGATGGCTATTATAAAATGTGGGGGCAGGGAGGACTATTGATTGTGGGATCAGTTGATGCCTAGAGTGGAGAGATCCTTTGGTTTATGCATGTGGGTGTCAAGGAGGACACACGGGATGTCGGAACGGGTAGGATGTTAATGTTTTGATGCTTGCTGATTCATGTTGGTTGTTTATGTGCTTTACTTCTCCCTACTACTCAAGGTAGCTATTATTACTTACCCTTCATCCAAAAGGGGTGAAGACGTGTGGGGTATTCCACGGGCTTTTTGTGTTTAAATTCTCAAGGGAGAATGTGTCTATGCTCTTGCTATAGCCAGCAAAGACTCGACGGGTAGTTCATCTACTCACCGTGTTGATCCCCTTATGTTTAGTAGCATAGAATTTTATTCTAGAATACCTGGTAATATGGGAAAATAATGCTGTAAAAATAATTGAATAAATGTTGTTAACCCCTGAGGTTTGGAGCTTGGTGGGGCGCAATACTGAGGTTGTGATATGAAGGAACAATGTACTTTGGGTGTGATGCTAATGAAATTTAATGTGAAATTGTTATTGGTTAATTAATTTTTAAATAATTAATAAACATAAAGTGTAACTGATAAATAGGGAATTAAATAATATATTAAATATCATGAAATGGTTGTGTTCATATAGGATACCTAGTCATAGAAGTGTCATCTCGGAGTCTGAGAGACGTTAGATGCAGTTGAGTCTAATGCTGGGTTATGCCCATTGTGTGGTTGTGAGATATAGTATATTATGTACATTCTTTATTTCTAAACAATACTCCACCCTATTAGTAAGGACAACTAACACCCCAGGGTTTCCTAGCCCAGGGGGTGTTTTCCACAACATTTCGGTGATAGGATGAATGGATGATTACCACCTTTGGCCCCACTCTCTTCTCTTAGAGGATACTTGTGCTGGTAGACGCAGTAGTTAGTTTTCCCCATATATGTGTGTAGAGGTCTATAATGGCTTCTGGTTATTCATACACATATATTCTGGATATAGATTCCTATGGAATACTATAGGTGTAACATGTATAGGCTGTGATGGATTGAGGATCCTTACTCAGTGTATGAGCTTTAACTGCTAGAGGTATAATACATGACGTATGATACACGTTATGTAGGCTATGGTGGCTCCCAAAAACTACATGGATACTTTTCTTCTGTTGACGTGGTGGTTTTGTTGCATGAGGTGCATTTTGTGGTGCATTGCCTAGGTGTCTGCGGACAAGCCTTTTTGGAGAGAGATGCTAAGGATGTGCGACGTTGGGGAAAAGCGGCCAAACAGTGGGGAAGTAGTAGCAGGGTACCCTTGTTATTTTTTATTATATGATATATTTTTGTATGAGTTACTTGGTTAAAGTAACCATGGTGAGGCTGGTAACATAGTATACATGTTTAGGTGACGAGTGATTTTCACTTGTTGTTCACTGTGTTTTAGCATGGTTTCATTACTTTTTCATGAGATTATTCAGGGAGGATCCTACTGGTTATATTATTACACTCACCCTATGTATATATAAAATTCTTTTCAGATCACATGGAGTGTTGGAGATCAGGCTGGTTACTACTTTCTTGCAGTAACAGGATTTGTTCAGGCTTGTGGTTGTTGCTATTTTACATCCTTTTTGGGTAATTGAAATTTTTCACCTTTCAGTTGTTGTAGTTTTTCATGAAATTTTATATGGGTACATGGTCACTACTGGAATATGGGGTTTTCCCGACAATTCCATACCAACGGTTTCATGAAATCGTTGGTAAATGATGGTTTAGGGAATCTTTTACCAACGGTTCCTTAGAACCATTGGTATAGGTGCGTTTTTTAGTGATTTTACCAATGGATCATCAGAACCATTGGTATAGATTTAGTTTAGGGCAGTTTTAGCAACGGTTCAATGATAACCGCTGGTATATGTGTGGTTAGGGGAAGATTTTACGAACAGTTCTAAGGAACTGTTGGTAGAGATTTGTCCTGATGGTATATACCAACGGTTTTTTAAAACCGTTTGTAAAACATTCCCCCAAATTACTAGCAGCCCGTCCTCTCCCCCAACCGCGATACAAAACCCTAAACGGGATCTGCAGGCGATCTTGGAGCTCCTTCGGCGGGAGCAGTTTGGCGATCCTGGAGCTCCATCAGCTTCCTCTTCCTTCATTCCATCCATTGTGTTTAATCTCCTTCCGAATCTTATTAGACCCATCCTAAATTAGGTATTTTCATAACTTGTACCTTATTTTTATTGAAATTTATCTAATATTTCAATTTTTAGTTTTTATTTTGATGTGTATATGTTTTTGTTTCTGTTTTGATTTATCCTATATGTGATGAGCTTGTATCATCATTAAGATGTGTCCAATGGTTCATTGATCATTTTTGTGTGGAGAATGAATGGTTTAGGACCAGAATTAGAAGTAGCTTCCAGTGAGACAATTTTAGTATAAGGGGAAACTAGATTATGATCTAAAAGGGTTAATTGAGTTGGTAGAGACCAAACATAGTTTGTTCATTGTGTTCAAGAACCATAAATAGAGTGCTCCAATTATGTGGTCATCAGTAAAGACGTTGGTATGATTTCCCGGTCCTGTTTCATGAAGTTGAATATGTGGCGCTATAGTGGTTTTGGATTGTCTGAGGTACTCTTAGTGTATTGTAAACCCTCATCTGTTCCATATTCATTTAAATTGAATTAATATAATTTTTTCACACACACCATTATATCCTTTCAAACTATATTTAGAGTCTATTTTTATTATTATGGTGTTGAATATTTTAGTAAATGTCCACACTATCTTATTTTATGTGTTCTATGGGTTTAGACTAATGACAGGGATGCATGATTATTGTGGGGGTATTATTTCAATATAAATATACTATACTATGTCATCAAATGAATCAACTAGTTATATTCCTTACATATTTTTATCAAATAATACTTATGGTGGGTTGTGTAATCATATGGGGATAGAAAAAATGATTTTTTTTATTGAGTGGGAATTTTAGATGGGATGTTGATAAGTGGACCACCTTGTTTAGGTGATTGTTCATACTTTTATAGAATAGATTAATGCTATTGTGTTGGAGGACACCAAAGTTGTTAGGGTTTTTGTTTTTGTTTTTTATGAGGTGGTTGTGATGATACTCCCTTAACATGATGTTGAGATTGAGATAAACCAAAATCCTGGATCTTCTCTAATTTCAATAGCTCTTAGTCTATTGTATCCAATATTGACACGCAAAATTATTTCTATAAATCAAATTTTAATAAATTGTAATCATTAATATGTCACAGCGTCAATCATTATAAAATAATTTCATAAACTATATTGTCATATCATCTATAAATAAAATTATTAATGAGACATTATATGGATGGAAAATCATATTCATGAGATCTATGATGAAAATTATAGTGTTTATCAAACCAAAAGTCATGGAAAAAATAATAAAAACCGTATATACTCCTAAACTCAATCTTCTAAATGATTATTTATATGAACCCCAACTAATGGTATTTTTAAGGAGATTAATCCATAGAATGCAAAAAAATGTCCTGTAAAAGATCAATTTTTCCTAATATTTGTTATAGAGAACTTCTTCATCTCTATTAACTAATTAAGATCCATTTACAGCCTGCCCACCCCACCCCCAGACACCTTCCCACCACCATGGACAGCTCGTGCCCCCTGGATAGCCCCCACCCTTGTTGACAGCCCACCCAACCCACCCCTGGACACCCGCCCACAACCCCCGGACACCCCCATCCCCACGGACACCCCCATCCCCCCAGATGCCCCACCCCTAGAAATCCTCCCCCACCCCCTGGAAAGCCCCCCCCCCACCCCATTGACACCCTTTACCCCACTAGAAAGCGCCGCCACCCCTGTGGACAGCCCGACCACCCCCTGTGTACAGCCCGCCCACCCCCTGGACAGCCCGCCAACCCCCCTGGACACTCTACACCCCCTGGATAGCCATGTCACCCCCATGGGTATCCCTCCCACGCACTGGACACCCCGTACCCCCCGGATAGCCCCACTCACCCCCTGGACACCCCACTCACCTCCTTGGACAGCCCGCCCACCCCCTGGACTCCCCCTACCCCATTGGACAGCCTGACCACCCCCGCGGACAGCCTGCCCAAATGGACAACCTGATCCCCCTAGACAGTCCCCGACCTCCTGGACACCTCCACCCCCCCCGGACGGCCCCACCACCCCCTAGACATCCCTCACCCCCCCTGGACACCCCACACCCCCATGGAAAGTCCTGGCACTCCCCTGATCCTCATCCTACTCCTCATCCTGATCTCCCAAAAGAAGGTAATGTATAAAATTCATGTACTCTAAATAGGATCCTTATGGATTATGTATTCCTTGATCCACTTCCAATATATTACTGGGCAATCCATGATATATTCATTCGAAATTATGTATCCTATTTTCTTATATACACTGTATTTTTTTTGTATTTCTTAATATGATTCTCATGTAGAGTAATGTGTCAGTTATGCTTTTATGTAAAGTAAAAAATTGTCATTTACCTAAATATTTATTTGATTAAACTTCAATATTATTGAATTTCTTTGAAATGTCTTATTGAAATTTTTTTTACAGAATGGACCGAAGTTGGATGTACGAAACTGATCGGATTTCAACTGATTTTCAAAATAATTTGAACAGCTTTCTAGATTTTGCATTTGACAAGGCTTCAGATAGTTGACGCATACACTGCCCATGTTTTGATTGTGTTGGAAGACCTTGGTTGATTCATGAAGCCCTTATAAATCATATAACAAAATATGGATTCCAAACAAACTATTATGTGTGGTATCACAATGGAGAGAAAATGGAATCTCAAAATGTTGATGATCTAAATGTTAGGACTGAATTGGACAGTTTGATATATGATCAGTTTCCATTTTTTCAGAATAATGAGAAGGAAAGGATGTCCAGCCTACAATATTTCGATACAAGCACATATGATATGTCTAATGAAAATGATGATGTTGATAGGGTGAAAAAATTGAATGATGATGCGATGAATCCAGTATATCGGCAATGTGGTAAAATGAAAAATTTGGAATTTGTAATCTGATTGTTTCATGGGAAAACTATGTATGGGATTTAAAATATTGTAATTGATTACATTCTTACCTTCTTGAAGGACATACTTCCAGATGATGCAGATATTCCCTCAAACCACTATATGGCATGGAAGTTAGTTGATGAACATGGATTCTCAAAAAAATCACGCTTGCCCGAATGATTGTAGCTTATTTTGGGAGGAAACTGCTGATAAAAATGATTGTATCAAATGTGGAACCACCCGATGGAATCCAAAAGATGATGGAACACCATCTCGTGTGCCACAAAATGTAATGTGGCACTTCCCATTGATCCCTATATTACAGAACCTTTTCATGTCTGATGAAATATCTATAAAAATGTGATGGCATGAAATAGAGAGAAAAAATAATAATGAAGAGTTGGTTCACACGGCAGATGGATTTTCATGGCAGAGATTTGATGCTCAATATACTGAATTTGCAGCCGACGTGTGTAATGTGAGACTGGGTCTTTCATGTGATAGTTTTAATCCATTTGGGCAGATGCTTACTTCTCACAGCACTTGGCCGGGTTTCATACACATTTATAACCTTACCCCTTGGTTGTGTATGAAAAATACTTACACTTTCTTAATTATACAGATATCTTGGCCTTCTGATCCCAGAAATGATATACATGTATACATGAAACATTTAATAAAAGAGTTGAAGCCTCATTGGGATGTGGGTGTGCCCGATGCATTTTAGAAAGACATATTTCAGATGTGTGTTGCGCTTATGTGGATGATCAATTATTTTCCTACTTATGCAATGATGTCTGGATGGAGCACAAAAGGAAAATTGTCATGTCCTATTTGTATGAAGAATACTCGATCGAGAAGACTAAAATATCATCGTAGTTTTAGTTTTATGGGACATCAATGATTCTTTCCAATTAATCATCCATATAGAAACAATCGTCGATGATTTTACAATACCATAGAGAATGACGATCCACCGCAGCATATGTATGGAACTGATGTGATTAATGAATTGAATGATTTTAGTTATTCATTTCGGAAGGGTGTAATGAAATCTAGAAAGAGGAAAAATATTTCAAATGATACCTGTGACAATTGGAAGAAGAAGAGTATATTTATTGAGTTGTTGTATTGGTCAACCTACTTGTTACGTCATTTCTTAGACGTAATGCACATTGAAAAGAATATATTTGAAATGTTTCTTTCGATTCATATAAATGTTAAGGGGAAGACAAAAGATAATTTACGATCTCAGTGAGACTTGGTATATTGGGGGATCAGACCAGAATTGCATCCTGTCTGTATCAGTGAAAATAAATGGAAAGTTCCATGTGCTTCTTATTTGATGACACCTGCTGAAAAAAATCAATTTCTAGATGTTCTAGAGACTATTAAATTTCCTCATGGATTTTCAAGAAATATATCAAAACGGTTCAACATAAAAGAGTTGAAGATGAAATCTTTGAAGAATCATACTTATCAAGTCATTTTTCATGAGTTGATTCCAATAGAAATCTGTCATCTTGTTTCCAATAATGATAGATTCTTAGTCCTTCGGTAATACTATTTGTTTAGAGATCTTTGTCCTAAGAGGTTTTCCAAATCCTTCTTACAAAATTTGTTGGTAGAGACACCATTAATTTTGTGTGACTTAGAGAAAATATTCCCTCCATCATTTTTTACAAACATGTTGCATCTATCTTTCCATGTTCCGACCGAAATACTTCTTGGAGGACCCATTGCATTCCATTGGATGTATCAAACTGAATGAAACATGTGCACATTGAAATCATATGTTCGGAATATGAATTATCCCGAAGGTTATATTATGAATGGTTACTTGTCTCAAGAATGTATGGATTTCTGTGCAATGTATTTGTCTGATCATGCTATGAGAATAAACAGACCAATGATAAAATGAAGAAGAACATTATGGGAAAATTGAACCCATTTTTCCATCACTTCCTCAGACAAGAGGAATTTTGTGATCGTATACATTGACGACATTAAGCCTTGATGAGTGAGAGATGGCACATCACACAGTGTTGTTCAATTGTGATTTGTTCGATGAGTATATCAAGTAAGTAAATTGTACATGTATCTCTTATCTTATCTCTTGTAATATTAAATATTTATTAAAGTATTATTATTTTTATCTATAGGGAATATAAATAATTGATATATAGAAATCATCATTCTTTATATTTGAGAAGGAAAGATACTTTTCATAGAAAATGGTTTTATGCTTGGTTGAAATTTAAGGTAAAAATATTTCTATAATAACTAAATAAAAATAATATTTAATTATAGTTACTATTTGTTTATATTTCAGGTATCGATTTTTCCTGAAGACTCTGTTTCTGAGGAAATAAGTGCTTTGTATTTTGGTCCCAATACCATGGTTCGTGCTTGTAAATAACTTGTGATCAATGGATACAAATTTATTAACACTTAACAAGCAAGAAACATGAGAACACAACATAATGGTGTTATGCTAACTACCACAATCGACTGTTATGCCAGTTCATTGGATACTAGACCTCATTCTGAAAATGTTTCTTATTATGGAGTCATGGAGAAAAAAAAAATTTTGGATTATTACTCGCATGGTCGATTCACAATGATAAAATGACAATGGTTTGATTCAATGAAGAGGCAAGGCACCTTTATTGATGATTGTGGGTTTCGAGTTATTGACATGACTCGCACTCTTGCCACCGATGAACCATATGTATTGGCATCAATGGTCAAACATGTTTTTTATGTCAAAGATCATCATCATCCTAATTTCGGTTCAATTATTGAAGTAAATCCCAAACATGTTTTTGATGATGGTGATGATGAAGTTGATACTATCCCTACTGCAATTGGAAGCAATCTGTTTATTACTTATGATGACGCCAGTAGCTCAATTGTCAGAGTTGATTGTGATCCCGAAGTTGTGGTGGAAAATATATAGAATCATATAGTTGTGTTCTCACCTACATGTTTCACCTACATCATTTAGAGTGTGTATCATAGTACTTTCCTTCAAACCACCATAAATCATCTTTTTACTTTCTATTTTTTTATCAGAATGGTTTTTCTATATTTTTTTGGGTTACACATTAGTTATCTATTTCTAATTACTTCCATATTTGTTTTCATTGTAGTAAATGACACCCATTGAAGAGAGGCGACAAAAAAAGATGACAGATAATAGTCTTCGCATGGTACAGATGGGTGCTCGTCCACTCATTCCAGTTGTTAGTATTTTATTTCAAATATAATTATTTCAATAAATTTTAATATCATGTGTTTACTTTTGTGTTAAACTTTTTTTTCAGGATCTACCCCCAAGATGAAAGATATCTGATGAGGAGCCTGATATTGCTCCCAGTAGAGAGGCTGCTGGTAGGAGGGGGGTGGTGTCAGAGATGGATGATCATCTAGTGGTCCCGGTACTGAGGCCGATGCTATGAGGGATCGTGGGGTGAGAGTAAGACAATCCACTGCCACCGATGTATCTTCTACACCCCATTTTGATCATGTCATGTCTTCAGGGACACACGATATATTTAGACCTCTGATGTTTACACAACCATTTTGCTAGACGTCTATGCCATAAACTTTTTCTTCTGGTTCATTATCTCCAAGCTATTATATTCCACATTCTTCGACTCCAGCTGCGACACAGTATGTGGTTGAGGAGCGTACACTGAGGGACACTCCACCTGTACAGGATATGCCTTCAGCTTCTGCACATCCAGTTATTCCCATTGATCTGACTTCCATAGGTATATTTATATAACTATATCAAATTTTTATACAAAAATTTATTTTTTTATAACTTGTATTGATATTATTTTTCTTTAATAATAGATTCATCTACAGATAGGAGGCGGGGGAGGGGGTGTACTCACTTGCATGCTGTATGGAACCTCCAGACACAGTTGTTGGTTGAATACAATGTTGATGAACAAATGATTGAGAAATCTGGCCAGGAATGTCGGGTTTTTTTGGAAAAACTAGCCAAATACTCCGATATCATTCCGATCAGCCCTCTCACTTGGAGACATATTCCACACGAAGTCAAAGATAACGTGTGGGCAAAAATATGGGTACAAAATCTATTGGATTTAATGTAGTATTTTTTTTATTTTTGTGAACTAATCTATTGGGTTTCCGCTTCGGTTTATCTTCCCTGATGGTGAAGGTGCATGACCAGCATGTTTAAAAGAGTTAGGAGAGATTTGGAGAGCATATAAGCATGAACTGTATGTTGGATGGTGTGATAGAGTGGGTATGGAGTTAGAGACATTACCTATCATGGATGACTGCCCGATAGAGAAATATCGCCAAATGATTTCCCATTCGGCGACTACCAAATTTAGGGTATTAATCTCATTTGTGGTATTTAAATGAGAGTTTTCATATTTTTCAATAATATAATGTTATTTATTATTAAACATTATTTAGGAATATTCTGAAAAAAAACATTGATTCAAAGCAATACCTCCACACTTAGGGGCACATAACTATGTTAGATCATGAGAGGCAGCTGGTACGATATAGTTGTTTATATTTTTTTAGGGCTTTCCATTTTTATTGTTTCCTACTTAAATTATGTGATTCATTCAATATTGAATATATAATTATACATGCACTTTATATTGATTCAATGTCATTACAATAACACAAATTTAATATTGAAGGACATATGCCTTGAGCAAAATTGTTTGCTCGAGTAGAAGAAAAAAAGATGGAACTGTGGTAAATGAATCAACCAAGGAAAAGATTGTATGTTTTAATTTGTTTATTTCAATGTTTAATATCTATTTTGAAATTTAATAATCTATTAATATTTTTAACTGGCTTCTTTAGAGGCTCTTGATGCCCAGGATCCTGACAATTATGGCCCACATGATCATTTATATCATGTTTTGGGAGAGGATCACTCTGGTTGTGTACGCTGCCGACCTACTAAGAATATAGTCCTGAAAAGGTATTGGTCCTCTCCGGGTATCCATTCTAGTACCATTGAGTTGGAACAGGTCCAGGAGGATGCACGACAGTCTGATAAAAGGGTCACAGAGTTGGAAGTAAAATTTCAAACGAGGGACAAAGAATTTATGAAACTGATGAAAGATTTATCTTCATCACTTCCAGAAAAGGCTAGCATGGCATGTCAGACATTTATCTCATCGATGGGTGCATTATCCAATGCACCAGGCGGCAGCTCTAGAGGATGTCTAGAGGATGACGTTCCTAGTGTTGAAGAGGATGGTGAAGAGAACGAGGGTGAGGATGAGGATGAGGACGAGGGCGAGGATGGGGCCGAGGGTGAGGATGGGGCCAAGGGAGAGGATAGGGTCGAGGACGAGGATGAGGCTGATGATGAGCATGGGGACGATGACAAGGACGACAACGAGGAAAGAGATGGTGGTGAAGATGAGGCCGATGATGACAGTGGTGATGGTGATGTTGATCAGGGGCAGATTGATCCATTACATTTTTGAATTCAGTATAAATCTTTATTTTTGAACCTGGTTTTCCACACTGGGGTATTCCTCTGCTTCATAGGGATTTTGTTATCAGATCTCTCTTTTTCACTTGATTCTTATTGTATGATTAGTCTACTACCTTGATCGTTATTATTCCTTGGTACTGTGATACCCATTTTTCTATTTTGTAATACTTTGCTTTCTTACTTAGCCATGTATTTCATGTTTATGTCATTTTCCCATAAAAGGGATTTTATTTCATTTATGCCTGATTGTTTTATTCCTGATAGTAACATGTGTGGAATAATCACAAGTAAATAAATGTGCTTTTGCAAGTAGTAATTCACATTATTTATTATGTTCTTATTTTTGGTTTTTGAAGTGAATCGTGCTGTTTTTGAATTTCCATTCTGTTCAGGGGGTTATTTCTTTTTTATTAATAGTGTATCTTCTAGGAATATTGGGGATGCCAACTCAATTATAGAATGCTAATTTATTTTTTTACAAATTTATCCTACTTACTGTTTTAAAAGATTTCTTATTCATAATCATGAATTTCTTATTAATGTGTTTCCCTATTAGAAATACAGAGTATTTATTGTTATTTTTAAATATTAATATATCTGCATGTAAACATATTTCATGAATTAGAAGGTGTTGGGGGAAGAGGTTGGGCAGGGGGAGGAGAGGTGAGGGGGGCTTCTGAGTGAAAATGGTGGGCATGAGGGGAGGGGTAGGGGGTTGTTGGAGGAAAAGGGTCGGGAGGGGGGAGGGGAGTGGTGGGAAAGGGAGGGGTGGAGGGGAGGGGAGGGGGATATTGTTTGAAAAGGGTGGGCAGGAGGGTAGGGGTAGGGGGCTGCTGGAGGAAAAGGGTGGGAAGGGGGGTGAGCGGAGGGGCTGGGGCTAGGCAGGTTGAAGGGGAGGGCAGGGAAGGGGAGGGTAGGGGTGGGGGTGGGTGTTGGCAGGAGGGTGGGGGATGCTGGGGGAAAAGGTTTGGCAGGGGAGGGGGATGATGGTGGAAAAGGGTGGGCAGGGGGGGTGGGGAGGGGAGGGGCAGGGGGCTGTTGGAGGAAAATGGTGGGAAGGGGGGAGGGGAGGGGAGGGGGCTGCTGGGTGAAAAGGGTGGGCAGGAGGGGAGGGGAAGGGGACTGCTGGAGGAAAAGGGTTGGCATGGGGGATGGGATGGGAGGGGTTGGGGCTGCACAGGTTGGAAGGGGGGGTAGGGAAGGTTAAGGGAGCGTAGGGGAGGGTAGTGTTGGAGCTGGGTGATAGTAGGAGGGAGGGTCTGTTGGGAGAAAAGTTTGGGCATGGGAGAGGGGGATGATGGTGGAAAAGGGTGGGTAGGGGAGGGTAGGGGAGGGGCAGGTGGATGTTGGAGGAAAAGTTTGGGCAGGGGGTCGGGAGGGTAGGGGCTGGGGATGGGCAGGTTGGAGGGGGGGCAGGGAAGGGGAGGGGAGGGGAGGGTAGGGGAGGGGCTGTTGGGGGAAATGTTTGGGCAGGGGGTAGGGGGATGCTGGGGGAAAAGGGTGGGCATGGGGAGGGGAAGCGAGGGGCAGGGGCTGGGCATGTTGGAGGGGAGGGGAGGGTATGGGAGAGGAGGATGATGGAAGGAGGGAGGGGTGCTGGGGGAAGAGGATGGGCAGGGCTGTTGGGGGAAAACGGTGGGCAGGGGGAGGGGAGGGGAGGGGCATGGGGCTGCTGTAGGAAAAGGGTGGGAAGGGGGGAGGGGAGGGGAGGGGCTGGGGCTGTGCAGGTTGGAGGGGAGGGCAGGGGAGGAGAGGGGAGGGAATGGGAGGGGATGGGAGGGGAGGGGAGGGGCTGGGTGATGGGAAGAGGGAGGGGGCTGCTGGGGGAAATGGTTGGGCATGGGGGGGGGGGGAGGAGAGGGGCAGGGGATGGGTTGCATGGGGATGGGGCTGTGCAGGGGGTTCTGAGGTTGGAGGGGGAGCTGCTGCAAGTTTCATTGATTTTCTTTTTTTTATTATTTTAAATATATGTTACTTCAGGATTACTATTTAAATTTGATGAGAATAAATTTTTCAATCTTGTTCCAATATAATTTATGCTTTCTACTGTTGCATACCTGTGCAGATGCATGGTGGAAAATTATTTAGGGAAATTAATAGTTTGGTTATTATGATGTTCAATGTGTCTTTTGTGATGGGTCTTCTCTTAAATAAAAGTACAAGTCTCTTCTGGTGGGATTTATGATACGAAGTCAGCACAACATGGTTATTGTAGGAGTGTAATCTCATTTCGGAAAATTTGTGAGTTTTAAACATGGTATACTAAATTATCCTTTTTTGTAAACTAATATTGTTATAAGGTGCAGAATATTGATCATTCATGATGTCCTCTTCAAACATACCTTTAGGGAAGGTGTCATCATTGCAGATGCATTTGGTTATCAAAGTGTCTTTCTTTTGTTTAAAATGAATGCGCTTTTAAGTAAAATAAATGACATACAGAAAACTGACCAAATGCTTTCAGATTGTGTTGATACATTATTAAAACTATCCATGGGTCATTTCTGACGTGTAAGAGTCAACCCTGCCACAATCTGAGGCGCAGTGTGGCAGGCACCACTCAAAGTGTCTCACTTTTTATTGAAATGGACAACTTTTTAAGTCAAAACAACAACTAACATACGGAAAACGGACCAAGCGCATTCGTATTCTCTTGATACTTTAGAAAATGTATCCATGGGTCATTTGTGACATTTATGAGTCATCCATGCCTCAATATTAAGCACTTTGTGGCCGGTATCACTCGAAGTGTCTCACTTTTATTTGAAATGGACAGGATTTTTAGTGAAAACAACAACTGGCATATCGAAAACCAACCAAACACATTCGGATTTTGTAGATACTTTGTGAAAAGTTTCCATGGTTCATTTGTGATGTGTAAGAGTCAACCCCACCTCAATCCGAGGGCTGGTGTGGCCGGTACCGCTCAATGTGTATTTCTTTTGTTTAAAATGGATGTGCTTTTATGTAAAATAAACGACATATAGAAAACTGAACAAATGCATTCGGATTGTGTTGATACTTTAGTAAAATGATCGATGGGTCATTTTTGATGTGTACGAGTCAACCCCGCCTCAATCCGAGGCACGGTGTGGCTGGCACCAATCAAAGTGTCTCACTTTTCTTTGAAATGGACATCAATTTAAGGCCAAAAAACAACTGACATACGGAAAACAGACCAAATTCATTCGGATTCTATTGATACATTAGGAAAATTTTCCTTAGCTCATTTTTGACATGTACGATTCAACCCCACCTCAATCCGAGGGCCGATGTGGCTACTACCACTCAAAGTGTCTTTCTTTTGTTTAAAATGGATGCACTTTTAAGTAAAATAAATGACATGTGGAAAGTCGACCAAACACATTCCGATTATGTTGATACTCTAGGAAAAGTATCCATGGTTCATTTTTGATGTGTACATGTCAACCACGGCTCAATCTGAGGCGTGGTGTCACCGGCACCACTCAAAGTGTCTTACTTTTCTTTGAAATGGACGACAATTTAAATCTAAACAGCAACTGACATACGAAAAACGGACCAAACACATTTGTATTCTGTTGATAATTTAGGAAAAGTATCCATGGGTCATTTGTAACATGTACAAGTCAACCCGCCTCAATCTGAGGCACGACCTGGCCTATATCACTCGAAGTGTCTCACTTTTATCTGAAATGGACAGGATTTTAAGTGAAAACAACAACCGACATATATAAAACCAACCAAACACATTCGTATTCTCTTGATACTTTAGGAAAAGTTTCCATGGGTCATTTGTGACGTGTATGAGTCAACCCTGCCTCCATCCGAGGGCCGGCTTGGCCGGTACCACTCAAAGTGTCATTCTTTTGTTTAAAATGGATGCGCTTTTAAGAAAAATAAATGACATACAAAAACTGACCAAATGCATTCGGATTGTGTTGATACTTTTGAAAAACGATCCATGGGTCATTTGTGATGTGTACGATTCAACCCCGCCTCAATCCAAGGCGTGGTGTGGCTGGCACCACTCAACGTGTCTCACTTTTCTTTGAAATGGACACCAGTTTAAGTCAAAACAACAACCGACATACGGAAAATGGAACAAATGCATTTGGATTCTTTTGATACTTTAGTACAAGTATCCATGTGTCATTTTTGACGTGTACGAGTAAACCTCGCCCCAATCTGAGGCATGGTGTGGCCGATACCACTCAAACTGTCTCACATTTATTTGAAATAGATAAGATTTTAAGTGAAAACAACAACTGAAATACAGAAAACCGAACAAATGAATTCAGATTCTATTGATACTTTAATAAAAGTGTCCATGGGTCATTTGTGACGTTTATGAGTCAACTCCACCTCAATCCGAGGGCCGGTGTGGCCGGTACCACTCGAAGTGTCTTTCTTTTGTTTAAAACGGATGCACTTTTAAGTAAAATAAACGACATACAAAAATCCAAAAAAAACAAATTCAGATTGTGTTGATACATTAGAAAAACTGACCATGGGTTATTTGTGAAGTGTACGAGTCAACCCCGCCTCAATTCGTGGCATGGTGTGGCTATCAGCACTCATAGTGTATCAATTTTCCATAAAATGGACAACAGTTTAAGTCAAAACAACAACTGACATACGGAAAATGGACCAAACGCATTCATATTCTATTGATACTTTAGGAAAATTATCCATGGATCATTTTTTATGTGTAAGAGTCAACCCCGCCTCAATTTGAGGAACGGTGTGGCCAGTACCACTCAAATGTCTCACTTTTATTTGAAATGGATAGGATTTTATGTGAAAACCACAACCGGCATATGGAAAACCAACCAAATGCATTCGGATTCTGTTGATACTTTAGGAAAAGTTTCCATGGGTCATTGTGATGTGTATGAGTAAACCCCTCCTCAATCCGAGGTCTGGTGTGGTCGGTACCACTCAAAGTGTCTTTCTTTTGTTTAAAATGGATGTGCTATTATGTAAAATAAACCACATATAGAAAACTGACCAAACACATTCGGATTGTGTTGATACTTTAGGAAAATGATCCATGGGTCATTTTTGACTTGTACGAGTCAACCTTGCCTCAATCCAAGGTGCGGTGTGGCCGACACCACTCAAAGTGTCACACTTTTCTTTGAAATGGACAACGGTTTAAGTAAAAACAAAAACTGAAAAACGGAAAACGGACCAAATGCATTCGGATTCTATTGATACATTAGGAAAAGAATCCATGGGACATTTGTGACGTGTACGAGTCAACCCGGCCTCAATCTGAGCCACGGTGTGGCCGATACCACTCAAACTATCTCACTTTTTTTTTGAAATTGACGAGATTTTAAGTGAAAACAACTACTGGCATATGGGAAACCGACCAAATGCATTTGGATTCTATTGAAAATTTAGGAAAATGATCCATGGGTCATATGTTAGATGTACGAGTCAACCCCTCCTCAATCCGACGCGCGGTGTGGATGGCACCACTCAAAGTCTCTCTTTTGTTTGTAAAGGGCATCATTTTAATTAAAAACAACTGAAATTTACACTCATCAACGATAGTCACAAACTATTTTTCATGAGTTGGGTGGTTTCAATCATGGGGTCATAAGTGACGAGACTTCTAAGAAAATACCTTTTCACCATATATTATAAACAATACAAGTTCATTGGAAAATTCATCACAAATCATTACATACCCAATTCTAGGATCAGAAAAAAAAGTGATATGATCCAATTTGAAACTCTTATTCAACTCTAATAGGTATTTATAAATCTATTTTGCCTATTAGAATTTGATGGGGAGGTGGGGGGGGGGGCTATGCTGGTTGGGGGGTTGTGCAGGGTTGTGGTGAATTACTACCTGATGATTGTTGGCGTATGAATATTGAAATAGGGAATTGTAGTACATGACAAGGTCAGAAGAGTTTGATGGTTTTATGTGTTTTTTGTGCTATTTTAGGTTTTTTTACTGTTTTAAGTCTGAATGTGGTTTATGTGATATTTTTTATGCAGGTGTAGGTGTATAGTGTAAGGGCTACTTGAGGGGGGCTGCTGTGCAGCAGTTCTCAAAAAACTCAATACCAATGGTTCTAATCCGTTGGCATAAGAGTCCTGGAATTCTGAAAAAACACTATACCAACGGTTTAGAACCGTTGGTATATGTGTTCTGGAATTCTAGAAAAACACAATACCAATGATTTAGAACCATTGGTATAGGTGTTCTGGATTTCTAGAAGAACACAATACCCACGGTTCTAAACTGTTGGTATAGGTGTTCTGGAAAATCACATTACCAACGGTTCCAAACCGTTGGTATAATAATTCTCAAAAAATGCAGTACCAATGGTTATAAACTGTTGGTATACATTGGGAGAAATTTAATAAAACAATATACCAACGGTTTAGATCAAACAGTTGGTATAAGGCTTTCCTCACAGCTTACTAACCAACAGTTTGGAAAACCATTGGTATAGGCTATACCACCGGTTTTCCAGCCTATACCAATGGTTTAGAACCGTTGGTATAACCTTATTTTCTAGTAGTGGGTATTTCATTCATCTTATTCATTGAGATGGAGTTGGTTGGTGTCTATCTTATCTCTCACCCTCATTTGTTCTCTTAGAGGGTAATGCCTCCCATTTGTGTGTTTACTATACCCTTGGTGCTTGTCGCCAACCTGGGGCCCACTTGAGGCGGGACTCATGGGGTCATTATCTCCCTTCTCCCATTTCTCGCCTAAGAGTGGTACACTTTGTGGGGAGGTGGTCATGACAAGTATACTCAGTAAGATCCTCCCTAGATCCTGTCATGAAAAGGTAATAAAATAATGCTAAATCATAGTGAACAACAAGTAAACTATCTCGTCACCTAAGAAAGTATATTATGTTTCCCGCCTCCCCAGGTTTACTCTCACAAAGTATCACATTCAACGGTGTAAAAATACAACGAAATATCAAGGTTACCCCACTAACACTTACTCATTGGTTTTCCTCTTTTCTCCAATATTGCACGTCCTGATCATCCCTCTCAAAAAAGGTTGTCTGGAAGACACATGGGCATATCACCACAACATGCTCCTTGTGAAACAAGATGGACTGCCTACAGATAGATGGGAAAAACACCACACCATCCACAAAAAACATATGTAATCAATTAGCTTCTATGTGAAACCATATCTCATATAATATCAATCCTATGTCAGGTATTACAACTCAACCCATTACAACCCATACACTGAGTTAACATCCTCAATCTATTATAGCCTATACACATTACACCTATATTAGACCATCAGTATAACGACCCTACCTAATCATAAATTATTATTACATCATTTTAAAGATTAACAACATAATAGTATTACACTTAGATGATTCAAAGTTTTAGTGTCTTGGGAAAACTAGGACCATACATAATAATTACAACATCAAGCATAAACATTTATTTAATTTCTTCTTTTCTAGCTTTTTATTGGCACTTGTCCTCTCCTTAGTGCATGTAGCCACCTGAGGATATACATAAAAATGGGTGAGCTAGAAGACCAGTAAGAGGATAGGTAAGAACAATATAGCATGGGGTGGGCATAATCATAACATGGGAAAAAGATCATGAATATGAGAGGAACCATAAATATAAGACTTGAAATGTGGCAATGCATAAAAATTAAACATCATGTCTTAGTGGTTAACTACAACACATACTTGTGAACCAAGCTAGAATCTTGTTCACACATAATTTTACATTTACTCATGAGATTCATTAGATTACCCAATGCATTAGAGGAATGTATAATTCCGGGTTCACCAGTCACATTAAAACATTCATATTGCACTATATAATTCCCGGCGCACTCATCACATCATAATATTATCATTAACATGCATTCCACAAAGAACATATATCAATAATGACCATAACTAGCCCATGAAAATGAATGGGTTTCATCTCATAAGAACCCATTCATAAACATTGGGTTCCCAAAACAAAGAGGGAATAACATACTTGGTACAAGAACCATCAACCTTGAATGAGAAGTTAAAGGTCAGATCTTAAAAGAAGAGTTCTTTTGGAAAACATTTTTTTTTGAAATAAACAATAGTGATAAACATGTATATCCCTAAAAAGGAAAGACAATGATGAAAAAATGAATTTTAATGAGTAAACATATAAAAAATAATGGAGGTAAAGAGGGAGAACCCAATGGATGAAATTGGGTTTGATAATTTCCCCTTACCTTGTATCTGAATGCTTCCTTCTATTTAATGTCCTCTTAAATATTCATCTTGAGATCCCTTTTAAGGAAGCTATGCCTGGTATTTTGATGAGACCAGAAGCTCTTGAAAGTGGGAGAGGGTCTAGGGAGGAGGTTTGGGAAGAGTTTAGATATGGCTTGGAGCTTGAGAAGTGTGAGGAAATGAGGGTGTGAAAGGTGTTTTTTATAGTGGAGGGGAGAGGGGTTTCCTTAATATAAAATTCATTAGTTTATTAATTTCCCAGAAGATATGGAATAATGAGTATTAAATTACAAATAATAGTTGTTTTATCATGTGATCCTGAAACAAGTAGGCTTACATTAGCAGAACATCACACATGACTCTATAATTAGCTTATTTAGATTATTTTATAAATTATGGTATTTCACTAATCACCAAAAATTCATGTATGACAGAAAAATAACAAAAATTTACCCCATCAATTTTTCAGAATGTAGAATCCAAAAATGAAGTCCATTTTCCAAAAATAATTTTCTATATATTAATAATTTAATATTTATTAAAATCATAATTTACATAATAAACAGATTTTAAAATTAAAATTGATTTTATTGTGCTTTCAAAAATTACGTAGGGTATTTTAAAATTATCTAAAAACTGTAAGACATTGATTTTTTAATTTATGAACACATTTTAAGAAATTAATTTTTTTTAAATTAATTAAATAATTATAATTATTTATTTACGACATACAAAATACAACAACATTTACTAAGGTCAAATTGTCACTTTCTATGATGTCTAATTTTTTTTTAATTATTCATGGGTAAGGATAATCTTATGATGGATTATTTACTATTCATAAGGTCCATTTTACTATTCATAAGCTTATGTTACTATTCATATGGGTGGGTTACTATTCACCAAAAATTATTTCTGTTTTATTAGAATCCAAAAAACATCTTAAACACAACTGTGTATGTTGGATTTTCGAAATTCAAAAAATAGAACTGAAAAACTTATGTTTAAAGGTCACATAGCACTTACTAGTTCATTATGATGTATTTTCATGACCTAATTTTAAGAACGGGATTTCCATTGAAAATCTTTGGGTCGTTATAATCAGAATCAATATCCAGACTATATATGTGTAAATAACCATGATCCATTATTTCCCTATAAACACATATATGGTGAAAACTAACCCATGTTGATATTGGCACTAGTAACTATCAATAGAATAGAGTAGGGGTAAATGTGGTAATAATCTATCCCTTATCCCACCAGGATATTGGAGAACAAAAATCATATATGGAATCGAATCCCTATGAGTCTGTTTCCCTAACATACATGTTAGCGTAGTGTATAGAATCAAAAAGCGTACAGAATATAATATAGCTCAAAACCATGCTATGGAAAAACAATGTCTTGGAATCTACTACAGCTAACATCTCTAAGACTTCCAGGTTCCACTACTAAGACCTGATATCTTATAAGCACATAAACATTTAAAGTGCTACATTAAATTACATTATTCTTTTTTATCAATTTAATATTATGTTAATTAGTTAATTACACATTAATTAACTATTATCCTTTTCCAAAACACATTCGTTTAAATTACATTAAATATCCATGTCCTTCAGGAATACATAATCCAGGTCCCCAACTTCTCTAATACACAACATCATCTTTTTATCCTATTTAGCTCAAGAGAAATTGGTTAAACATCATTAATTTATTTATTTAACTACATTACAACATTCCATATTCATCAAGCACTCATGGAAATAATTATAAGCTACAAGACATAGTGGGATCAAAATGTTTAGTACATGTTCCATATGTCCAGTCTTTTCAACCTATAGTAAGAGCGCATACCCATACATTCTTGAGAATCTAAACACATAAATAACATGGAATACCCCACATGTCATTGCCAATTTTTGAAGGAAGGTATGAAATACCATCTCCCTCAAGCTGTGGGGAATGTAATGAAGATAAATAATAATAGATTCAACAACAAACACTTTCTCTTCAACGAGTATGTCGATCAACAACTACTTTCATCATCTATTTGTCCTCCCCAAAACCACATGCATAAAATGATGCATCTTGCTAATCTAGGTGTCAACTGCTACCACAACCACGAGGCCTCCCTACACCCATATACAACAATAGCCCTCCATGATCATCCATCCCAAGATCCTGTCACATTCATGACACCCTTCCCCCACAACCACAAGTGTCATATCTAGTGAACATCACATTCAATAGGGAAAAACATAGAAACGGGTTCTCACCCACAATGCACGACATTCATCCTTCACACACAATGAGATCTCATGGCTCGACAAAAAATGAACTCATCCTTCACTAGAAGCAGGGAAACTCAAGCCCTACAAATCATTAACATTACCACTCAATTTGTTAATATTCCATCTTAAATTAACCGATTTATTATTCATTGGTTTCAAATATGGGAAACATAACCAAGAATCTATCACAAGGTATCACCAAATTATTTCAAAAAATAATTATATATTCATTTATATATTTTTTAAAAAAATCAACAACATGATTTTGTATTATAAATAAATTTAATTAAATGTTCTCAATAATATCAATTTGATTAACATCAAATTTCAAAAAAAAAAATAGGATTCATTAAACATTCCTATGTATTGTTCGTAAAATTAATTATCACTTAGTTTTGGCATTAGTTTGTTTTCAAAATTCCATCAAGAATACAATTCTAAATTAATAATGTCATAGATATCACACAATCTAGAAAATCACGAGGAAAACATATATCATGGTATAAAAAACAACATATAATAGATACAAAATTATTTAATCGAGTTCATCTAATTATAATGTACATTCCATTGAAATCCGAGGTCCAATTAATGATAACTCTACTATTTCAAGTAAACAATTACTGAAGTTGTGAATCCCCTACCTAAAAAGTTCTTTGGTGTTCTTTTCATAAGAACATATCCAGGAAACTGATCTTGATCACATCTCCAACAACAACTGCCTTAACCTAAGGAAACTATCTTAATTCTGCATTAACCAACTACCATGAGAACTCCATTATAATCATGGAGTTGATATGCCATAACATAGAAAAGATAAATGATGGGAAATGGATTGTATAAAATTAATGAATACAGGTACATCATACCTTATATCAAAAATAGATTTCTACAGATTGAAGGAGGGGAGTAGGGAACATTCCATGATGAATGATTACAAAAGAACTGAAGGGAGGGTCTCCAGGTCTCCTGGGATTGATGAAGATCCATTTTAGATGTATGTTTGACAAAAACTGAGTGCCTTGAAAACTCATAAAGCATACAAAATTAGGGGATTACATGAAGTGTAATTCCCCATCACATTGTTTAATTACTCTATGTTGAGTTCCACGAAAAAACTCATCGCCTTAATGCATTATTTTATTTTTCAAACCCCGAAAAATTTCAAGCAATCAACCCCCATTCATTTCATGAAACAACTCAGTAAATAACATGTCACATTATCTAATGTTGTTACATTAAATGTAATCCATTCCTTCCAACTTTTTGATAACCTAACATCTCCAATCTAGTTTTGAACTATTTATGAGCAGTTTGATCTTAGAAAACACATAATGTGTTGATCCTTGTGGATCTAGTCCCTTACATAAGACATCTCTCAAAACATTCTCATCCCTAAGAATCCAAAACCAACCTAAAGTGAAAATAGATAAGGTGTTTTTGGAATACACACCCCATGAGATACCTCTCAAGGATTTCACCACTATAGGAGATCACTAATTTCATAAGAGGAACAAAAAAAACTAGGCAACACCCACTACCATGTCCTAAACACTTTGTCTGGGTAGATACCTCTCGAGTGAGAGAACAATAAAACAAACAACTAGGGAAATACATCTCATAAACAGAAATATCCTAAAACTAGTAAACGAAAAACATTTCAAGAGAATATATAATGATAAAAAAATATTAGGTTATTGAGAATGTATCGTTGACTCACATTCCTAGGTACTCTCCTACACACCATTGTTCCTCCTCAAGACACAAAACAATAGTATATCAGCAATGCGTAACACATTCTCCTGGTGGTCCTATATCTCAACAATCCACTCCTTGGTGGATGCATCATTTTCATCATCGATCAATTCCTAATTAATGATGTGACAGTCATAATAAAGACAAATAAGGAGATTAGACATGTGAAAAAAATATTTTATCATTCACATCTTCAGGAGAAGATCTACATGATACTTGGTGACTCCAACATGAGCCAACTCCTAAAAATAACCAACAAAATGGGGTGAAATCTTTATCCAATGACAATTCCTTTGCATCCCATTATGGGGAGTCACCTTCAAAATCACGTTATTTATAATGCCAAATGCTTGAGGTATCCTCCTATGATCAACATAGGATTTTGGACTTTGGTTTTTTTTCACCATCCTCTCGTGAATCACTAGAACCATATTTTTTGATTTATATACAAGTTCTGGCCTGAGAATTGCTAACTCTCCATCCCCAATCCAGCAAAATATAGAATGGAAAGGTCGTACATTTAAGGATTCAAACGACACCACAATAATTGTGGAGGGAATCGAATTGTTGTAAGATAACTAGGACAAGGGTTAGTGCTTCATCCATGGACCCAAAAAATCCATGTCAAAAGAGAATGACATGTCTTCAATAGACTAGATGGTACACTCTATCTGACCATCTATCTGTGGATGAAATGTAAAATAAGGTACATAAGATAAAAAATCATTCTATATACATTTATAACCACTAGAGGTAAAATTTTGATCTCTATCAGATTCGATCATCATCTAATCTATGGTGAGTCTCACCACCTCCTCTAGATATTTCCTCGATAGGACCTCCACTGATCTCGATTACTTGATTACTATAAACTGGTATAATTTTATCAAATAATCACCTAAATCCTATATAGAATCATAGCCTCCTTAATTGAAAGTTATACTAGTAATGAATCTCATAGAGATGTCCTCCTTCTTCCACAGAAAAACATCTAAAAGATGGATTAACCCACTCTGAACATGGTGCTCGATGATCACCTTATGGCATACCAAACATCGAGGCAGAGACTCAGAAAATTCATGTTTCAACCAAGGCCACCAATATTGAATGCTCAATGCTCGGTACAATATTTACATTTGATAATGTACTCCTAATATCGAACAATGTAACTCTCTGAGAACCATCTCATGTATCACCAATGGAACAAAAACACTTCCCTAAATCAACACCTAATGTTGTTTATTCATAGACTGAAAACTAGGGTACTCATCAAAAACAACTCCATCTCTCTATAACAACACCTCAAGATCCCCCAGCTGGGACTCTTCCACATGCTTTACAAAATATGACAACATCATCATCTAAAAAAGGAGTCATCTTCCTCCAATGTCTCCCATATATAGATGTATTGTATAATGATCTCTAATAAACCTCTAATAATTTACTAATTTACTGACTGTATCACTACGAGACTTCCTTCATAGTGCATCAGCTACAACGTTCTTCTTTCTATGTGTATATGATATTTTGAACTTTTACTCCTGTAAGAACTCCATCCACTGACACTACAGAAATATAAATTTATTTTTGGAGACATGATACCTTAGGGTGTATGTATTAGTGAAAACTAAAAACACTAACCAATGAAGTAATGTCTTTAAAACATTAGGAGAAACACCATCACTACCAACTAAATATCATTGGTGGTATAGTTAAACTCATGGGGATGAAACATTCGAGACCAGTAAGAAACAATTGTTCTCTAATGCATCAGAACAAAACCTAACCCTAAATAAGAATCATCACCAAAATACTCATCCAAAATTCCACTATAAGAAGACAAAGAATCACATCAATGAATAACATATCCTACAAATGCTGAAAGGCTACTTGACACTGAACAATCTACAAGAATTCCTGACTCTGTTTGGTCAGTGCTGTCAGAGGATTCACAACCTTGGAGAAATTTTCTACGATCCTCCAACAATATCCTGCAATACCAAGAACACATCGCACCTCCACCACTATCATGGGGGATTTACAAGACAAAATGATCCTATATTATATGGATCCACAACTACCCTCTACTGGGATAAAACAATCTCCATGGAACAGACTTCTCAATCCCTGAAAGTGTACTTTGAATACTTCCCAAATGTCTGTTTTTGATGAAGAATTCAAAAAATGGCATGCTGATTCTCAACATGCTCAACCTCACATGTGAACTACGAACGAATGTTGTTGATGATGACAACCAAAAAAATATCAGGGAAATAATATTTCACAACATTCATCACCCCCATTAACTAGTATATGGAATTCATCACATTGAACGATATCACAACGAACTTGAAATTCCCCTGATGACATAAGAATTTAGTCTTCATGATATCCTCATCCTTCACACGCATATGATGATATATTGACCAAAAAATAAATCATCAAGAACCATCTTTCACCGTTAAATTTAATGAATAAATCATTAATCTGTAGTTAGAGATAGCATTTCATCACTGTCACTTGGTTTAAGTTACAATAATCAACACACAACTGGAAAATTTTGTCAACCTTCTTCACAAAGAAAACTGATGGACCCCATGGTGACATGATAGGATGAATGAAAAAACATTAAATCATACCATATAAGTATATCCACATCTCCAAAAACCCATATAGTTACGTCCTATATAGAGAAATCTAGATATGAGACATTTTTAGATATATTTGGATCATGAACTCAATCTCTAATCCAGGGGTAATAGTACATCCACTCCTATAAAAACTTTCGGGTTCCGTTCTATGTCCCTGGGAAACAAAGAAATGATTATCTTCTATGGAAATTAGCATCATCGAAATTCATCAGTTATGATAAGGATGGAACACATGTAATGACCCAAACATTAATTAATTAAAATTCCTCTTGGTATAATTAAATGTCATGTTATGTCAAATGGATATATAACATATCCATTTATTTTGTTTTAGGATTTTGGATTTTAAAACAAATTTAAGAATTTTTACCATTTCTAATATATCCATTGAACCATATTAACATTATTAGTATAAATATTGAGCTTTAAAAAATCTAATTTACTCAAGAAACGGAAGCGATGGCCTCATATATTATACTTTCCCCATAAGAAGCCCATTTTTCGGAGCTCAGAAAGGAGGTGTCATCAGTGGGATTCACTATGGATCAAGCCCAAGACAATCTTCAACATGTTAAGCTCGAATGGAACCTCCTACTAGAGAAGTGGAAGTTTATTGAGATTACCACCCGATCAATGTAATCCGAGCCCCCCCACCCCCCCAAGAGTCTACCACCATCACAAACCTTACCATTCGGTCTTATTTAGGTGTTAAAAGGGGTTATAAAATGAGACCCTAGCTCTATGATTATGTATATTATTTTTTTGTAGAGAATATACATTCATTTTATTAGATTTACTTTATAAATATTTTTTCAAGAAATAATATCATTTTTTATTTAATATTCAATTAAGAAATATATTTTTGTGAATTAATTGATTTTTGAATTAAATAATATTTTAATAAAATATTATTACCAAATTTCTTCTTATTAAATATAAATGATTTTATAATTTTTATGAATACAATTGAATTTTTTTTAAGGATTGAAATCCGTTTTTGTCAAAACCTATGAACATTATATAAATGATAGTATTTTTTTTAAAAGTAAAAATTCACATATATAGAAAATTATTTATATAAATTATTATTATTTTAGGAACCATGATGTATAAATAATCCAATTTTGAATTTTATATAATTTATGAGATATTCTAATTTTTGTGTTAAAAATAAATATCGTATTAATATATAATCTATTTTATGAAATCATAATGACCAAATAGTGATTTCATAAAATACTATAAACATTTTTTTCAGCCAATATATGTATTACAATCAATATAATGTTATTTTAGGTTTTTTTTATTTATTTTTCAAAGCATTAGTGGACACTCCAAAAATAATAAAACATTTTTTATTTTTAAATTGATTTTCTTAAAGGTGTGACTCACCCTCACGTAAGAAATCCTATTATTTTTAGAAGTTCCACCATTGGACTTATAAAATATTTTTTCCACTCACTTTTGGAAAAAACACATGGGAAAAACCCTTGGTAAAAACCCATGGGCTGGTTAGTGGTTTTGGTTAGTTTAATGTGTAGTGTCCCAAACCTAAATAATAAATAATTATCTCTCCTTTTCTATATAAAAGCACTCATGCTCCCACATCATCTTAATTCAAAGCTATTTGAGTTTTTCCATCCTATTACCTCCTCTCTCTAGAATCCTCCCAATGATCCTAAAGCTCCCAATAATCCTCTCTCAAACCTCCCCAAGCCTTTGGGATCACACTTCCATGTAAGGTATTTCATCCTTTATCATTTTTGTCCAATTTTATTTAAGTTGTTATGACCTATTATTTTCAATTGTAATATTTTTGGTATGGTTTCCCACATCCTCTATACATACCTCTTTTTATATTAATGATTAATGACACTTTTCATTGTCATTAATTCATCCCAACAACACATGTTACCATTCATAAATTCCATAAGGACTTTCTCTCTCCTCATTTATAGTGAAGCAATTATTTTGAATTTTGAATCAAAATTACATTACCTATATTGGGACATGTATTAATATGACCCCCTTTCTGTCCATTTTATGTACATATGATGAGGCACCCCTTATCTCTCATCACCCATTGTTATGAAGACTTTTGTCACACTGTTACACTGCCGAAATTGATCAGATCTTCCAATCCAACATCATTGTGTAGTGAATACCATGCACATTTCATTATCAAGTGTATTAAACTTTATAATCATTTAATTATTGATTATAAAGCTTCATGTATTTATTCCAAATTAATTTATCACAGAATAAATGATTATGAATGATTCCATGATGTATGATGTATTTTGAACACATATTCATGAAATGAAATGATTAATAAGGGTGCCCCTGATAGAGCTCCAATGCATTTGGTAAAGATTATTATCATGATATATGAATATCAATGAGTATTTACTCATGATAATTCAATTGAAATGAGGGTTTACTCATAAGCCATGTTCAATGAGCCTTTTCTCATGCAAATTCCATGTTATGTGTTGTTTCCACATTTCCCTATTATGATAATAATGCTATATCATAGCTTTATATTCATGTTTCATTAATGCTCTATTGATATGAATACTACCTAACATGTATTATATTTTTCATGTTATTCCTTGTTTACTCTCATACAGGGCTTTATAGCTCATCATTTTCTTATGAATTTCATCTTGTTATCCCTTAAAATTCTATGTATGAGGGAATGTGGTGGTCATGTAAAGGAGGTTTTCAATAAGGATGTTGTGTTTAGTGTTTTAAGTCGTTATTTAGTGCTCCTAACCTCCAGAGATAGTAGACCTCTTGATCTTCTTTTTTAATCTATTGAGGGTTTTATGTAATACATCATGTCTAAGTGTCTAATAAAAAAAAGGGTTGTTATAGTTGGAATCAGAGGATATATTTAGTTATTTTTGGATTAGGAATAGAAAACCCATGTGAAAGCCTTAGGGATAATAATAAGTATAATAATAACATCCCAATGTTTTAATGATAATTTATTAAGTGGTTTAACAATAAAATATATCCCTGTCTGGATACTAGCAGGTTGAGGTGGCTCTATCACTAATGTACCTAAAAGTGAAAAATCATACAATGAGTTTTTGGCATGACCTGAGGTATCTTGGTACACGAAAATGGGCCTTTTGTAACTCTTGGTTATGACACTCCTAGGGTATATTATTTGATAATTCACAAGCATAGTATGAACCATTATTAAGGGAATTAAAAATACCATAAGAATATTTGTTATAAAGTAGATCATGTAATACATAGATTGAACCCTATGGATTCACAAGTTAAATAAATAAAAATTACTTATAAGTCATCTAATTTTTTCCTTGTATTACCCTTTATGTGTTAAACATAACATCATTTTCATTCCATCCAATGGATAGTAATAGTATAACTGTGACTAATAACCAGTGTGAAGATCATTGTGATGACTGTTATAATGAGATGCCCAATATGATAAGAGTAGGAATCACGAGCATTGTCATGGTACTCTATCCGTTAACTAAATATTTGAATAGAAACATGGTTCAAGAGGAATGTTAAATGCCCCACCCCCAATAAAGAACATGTCTCTATCAAAATAATTATGAGACATCTACCTCTTACTTTTAATGGATCATTTGATCCGTCAATCTCCAAACAATGGATCAAATCTAGTGAAATGATATTCCCCATACTTCAATGTTGTAATGAAGAGAAGGTTATTCTAGTTTCTTATCGTATGGAGGGGGAATATGATCAATGAAGGAAATTGAATAAAAAATGAAGCATTAGTAGAAGATCAAGGCTTTGTAATGGAATGATTTCTACAAGATGTTTGTCAGGAAATATTTTCCATGAACCATCCGACTAAAGATGGAAAGAGAATTCCTTTCCCTCAAGAAAAAATATGAAGAATCCATCAGAGCATATGGGGAATAATTCACAAGGATTTCAGGATACGCCTCCGGCTTTGTCGTTACCCCAGAATGCATGGTTGGCCGCTTCTTTTGTGGGCTGAATCCTAGCTCGCAGAATGCCCTGGCAATCCATGACATCAACAATAATGAGTAAATTGACGGATGTTTCCTCATGGTCAAAATAGAGAATATATAATCTTAGGAGTATCATGGGGATAAGAAGTACATGGGAGAAATCAATTCTAGTAGTCTGATGGATAAATACAATAATACTAAAAAAATATATTACCCCACTTTCTAATGGTGTGGAATGGAGCAACCTAAATATTTCCTGAAGGGGATGAAAAAATGCTTTAGGGTTGGAAGAGAATAGAACCATGAAATTAACTACATACTAGAAAAACCTATGGCTACGATAGTGGAGAGGAATGCTCTATTCGAATCTCAATGCATTGTTCATTGCGTCCCCTATAAAAAATAGGACACCTTGAAAATTAGTTCCCTATGCCAAGGCATTTCGAAGGCAACCAAGAACCTCCAAGGTATTAAGGGAGAGATTTCTTCATCACTACCGCTGAAGTGAACCCCAAAAAGGAAGTAGAGATAGGTAATCCAGTTATTCATTCTATAATAGTGAACATTGTTTTTTATTCTATTTCTATGTGTTATTTTATATCCTAGAAGTTTAGTAGAACAATCCCAACACTACCAAAAATCACGGAATTAAATATGTCTCTGAGTATGAAAAATGGGAAATTTTTACATCCCATTAATATAACTTCACACCTATCATAATCGGTGGATTGAATATCCCAGTGATTCTCATTTTACTACCTCTCATGGAATTTGATACAATTCTTGGAATGGATTAGATTTCCCTAAATAGATCCAACATAATTTTTTGTGAGATAGAAATCACTCACCATCGGGAGAATCGACCCTCGATTATATGCAAGTTTAAGGAGGAAGATGAATCTTCTATAGAGCCATCATCTAAATCATGGATATTACTTCCCTATGAGCACGTGTATCAGGCTCAAATGATTGAGTCTAAGGGGGAACCTTCCTTGATTTCATCCCTGTTGTGAGGGAATTTAATGAAGTGTTTCCCGAGGAATTGCTTGGTCTTCCTCCTATAAGAGATGTGGAATTCCAAATTGACCTTATACCAGAGGAATTTCCAATATCCAAGACTCCATATAGAATGGCTATTTTGGAGCCTAAGGAGCTGAAAAACAACTATAATAGAATCTAGATAAATGGTTTATATGCCCAAGTGATTCACCATGGGGTGCACCAGTCCTCTTCATCAAGGATAATGATGGGTAAATGCGCCATTTAATTGATTATCATGAGCTCATCAAAATCATGATAAAGTACAAGTATCCTCTTCCACGAATTGATGACTTGTTAGATCATTTGTGTGGAGCACAATGCTTCTCCAAGGTGGATTTTTTGTCAGGATATTATCAAGTAAGGGTGAAGATGGAAGATATTCTCAGGATTTCATTTCGTACAAGATATGAGCACTATGAATTCGTAGTAATGCTGTTTGGACTCTCAAATACTTCTGCAATCATCATAGACTTGATGAATAGATTCTGTAGATATTTACACGAAAAATTTGTAGTAGTATTTATAGAAGATATTCTAATATGTTCTAAAATCATGTTGTATCATGATGAGGATCTAATAACTATACTAGAGAACTTTTTAAAGGAGAATCATTATGCAATGTATAGAAGGTGTGAGTTCTAGTTGAAGGATGTCTCATTCTTAGTTCATATCATCACATGAAATGAGATATTTGTGGATCCCTCAAAGACAACAACAATTGATGGATTTCCAAAGCCAACATCAGTAACATATATTTGTAGCTTCGAGGGATTAGCTGGATATTATCACTGATTTGTGAGAAATTTATCATGATTGTATAACCCTCTTAAAAATTTAACATTGAATGGAGTAAAGTTTTCTTGATGTGATTAATGCAAAAAGAGATTCAAGAAGTCGAAAAAGGAGGCTTATCGCTACACCCGTTCTCACTTTACCCCCATGTGGAGTACTTTTTGTGGTATTCAGTGATGCTTCGAAGATAAGACTAGGTTGTGTGTTGATTCAAAAGGATAAAGTGGAAGCCTATGCCTCAGGGCATCTGAAAAATACATGAGAAAATCTACCCCACACATTATCTGGAGTTGGCAGCTATGATCTTCACATTGAAAATATGGGGATATTATCACTATGGGGAGATGTGTGAGATATATAATAATCATAAGATCCTAAAATAAATATTCACACAAAAAGAGATTAATATGCTCCAATGATGATAGTTAGAACTTTTCAAGGATTATGACTGCTCAAGAAACTACCATCCCATAAAGGAAAAAATTGCGGGGGGTTCTATAAGTATAAAGGATCACGCATATTTATCAATGATGACAATTTAAAATAATCTAATCTTCTTAGACTTGCAGAGGATGAACATGGGAATAATTATGGTAGGAACATCATCAATCCTTTATCAAATGATTGCTCAACCATCACACATGGATAAAATTGAGGATGCGAAAATATAGGATGTATAGATTCTGAAAAAGGTGGAAGCTATTAGAAATTGGAAATCCTCAGAGTTCATGGATGATAATGATGGAATTCTGATATTTTTTTCATGATTATGTGTACTATCCATTTGAGAGATAAATAAAGAACTTTTGAATGATTCACATATATAATACATCGTTATTCATCTGGAGAGGACAAAGATGTATCAACATCTCTGAGAACATTTTTTCTGGGAAAATATGAAGTGGGAAATGGTTGAATATACATCAAAGTTCCTAGTATGTTAGCAAGTGAAGGCTGAGAGGAAAAGTAAAAGGGTATGATGAAACCACTTCCCAAAACTAACATATAAGTTGTACAAGATTACCATGGACTTTTTCACTGGACATGCAAGGACATCCTGAGGAAACAATTCAATATGGGTCATTGTGGATCATCTTATGATGAAAGCTCAATTTATCATGATTCGAGAGGACTTATCATTGGGTCAAATTGCATGGATATAAATATAGAAGTGGTAAGGCTTCCTGGAGAACCACTATCAATTGTATCCATTCAGGATCCGAGATTCACCATGAAGTTCTGGAAGAGTCTTCAACATGATCTAAAAATTCAACTGAATTTCATTAAATCCCATCACCCTCAATGTAGTGTCCAATCCGAACAAACTATTCATAAAGTTGAAGATATGTTATGATCCTCTTCTATTCACTTAAGTGGAAGATGGGACCAACATCTTTCATTGTTTAAATTCTTCTACAATAACAGTTTCCACACGAGCATCTGAATGACACCATATAAATCTATTTATGGGAAAAGGTGCCGAAAGCTTGTGTGATGGTATGAATTTAGTGAGTGTATGATGATAGGACATTAAATGGTCGAAGAAATGGTGGAGAGGGTGAAAGCCAATAAGCAGAATATCAAGGTATCCCAAAGTCGACCGAATAGTTATGCAGATAATCATCGATGAGAGGATGAGATCAAATTTGGAGACATGGTATTTATATTCATATCTCAATGGAATATGGTCATGAGGTATTGTAAAAAGAGAAGTTAAGTCCTATGTATATCATCCACTTTTAGATTTTTTATTTGTTCGGGGTTGTGGCCTATGAACTGGAACTTCCACCCACCATGGCCAAATTACATGATTTCGTTCATTTATCCCTCCTAAATATGTTCATATCAGACCCTTCACACGTACTCTCTTAATATGTAGTATTGTTTGAAGAAGATATTTCTTATGAGGAGCCACCAGTGAAAAACTTAGATAGTAGATAAAACATTATACGAAATGAGGTAATTCACCTCATCAATGTGTTGTGGAGAAACCATAATATTATAGAAGTGACGTGGAAATTGGAGGAATTGGTGATGCAGAGTTACCCTAATCTATTTTAGTGTTAGAAAAGGAAATTTTGATGGTGAAATTTCTTAAGGGGGGAAGATTGTGATGACTCAAACATTTATTAATGAAAATTCAACTTGATCAAATTAAATGTCTTCTTTTTGTGAAATGGTTATATATCATATGAACTTAATTGGTTTTATGATTTTGGATATTAAAATACCATTAAAAATTGTTACTATTTCTAATATATCTGGTGAATAGTGATCACATGATCAGTATAAATATAGGGCTTCAAAAAATCCAATTTACTAAGAATATGGATGCAATGCCCTCATCTAGTATGTTTTCCCCATACAAATCCCATTTTTTGGAGTTTGGAAATGAGGTGGAATAATTCGTCATTTCTCATGACCAATCCCAAGTCTAGCTTCAACATGTTAAGCTCGAACAGAACCACCTAGGTGAGATGTGGAAGTTGATAGAGAGTACCACTCGAACGATGTTATCCGAGCCACCTCAATAGTCTGTCGCCATCACACACCTTACCCTTCGGTCTTATGCAGGTGTTATAAGGGGTTATGTAATGAGACCCTAGCACTAAGATTAGTTACATTTTTTCTATATAGATAATATACATTTATTTTAGTAGTGTTACTTTGTAAATAGTTTTTAAAGAAAAATTATCATTTTTTAGTAAATATTCTATTAAGAAATCTATTTCCATGAATTAACGGATTTTTTAATTATATAATATTTTAATTAAATATTATTACTAAATTACCTTTTATTAAATATAAATGACCGTATAATGATTATGAATACTTTTGAATCCTTTTTAATGATTGAAAACCTTTTTTATCAAAACCAATGAATTTTCGATAAATGTTGGTTTTTATATTAAAAGTAAATATTCATGTATATAGAGAATTATTAAGATGAAACATAATATTATATTTTGTATCATGACATTGAAATTATCCAACAATGAATTTTTGTTAATATTTTGAGACAGTCAAATTTTTGGTAAACAATTAAATACCATTTAAATATATAATTTGTTTTATGACATCATATCGACCCAATAGTGATATAATATAATAGTATAAAAATTATATTTTGAATATATATGTTTTAAATTATCATAATTCGATTTTTGGTATGTTTTATTTTTTTTACAAATCTTTTCTGGACCGTCCCTGACTTTTAAAACATTTTATCTTTTAAAATTGATTTCCTTCATGGTATGACTCAACTCCACAAATGAAACCATATTATTTGAAGAAGTACGGAAATTTTCCTTAAAAAATATTTTTTTAAAATCCTCTTTGGAATAAACAATGTGAAAAAATTGGATGGTTTGGGTTTTTTATTAGTTTAATGTGAGATGTCCCAAACCTAAATAATAATGAATTCTATCTCCTTTTCTATATAAACCCTCCCATTCTCCCACTTAATCTTCACTAAAAGAATTTGGAGTTCATCCAACCACTCCCATAATCTCTATAGATTCCTCCCAAGGTGCCCCAAGCTCCCAATCAGCCTCTCTCAGGCCTATCCCAAGCCTTTGTGATCACACCTCCAAGTAAGCGATTTCTTTCTTTCTTATTTTTGTCCAATTTTCATTATGTTGTTAGAAGCTTTTATATTCAATTGTAATTGTTGGGGGGATGGTTTCGAAACACCCCCATACTTCCCTATTTATGTTTCAATGTTGAGAGACACATTTCTCTCTCTTTAATTCCCCCCATGTACACCTATTACCGTGGTCTAATTCCGTAAAAAATTTCTCTATCCTAATTTACATTCAGTCAAATATTCTGTATTATGAATCTAAATTCCATAACCTATGTTGGTAAAAGTATATATATGACCCCCTTAATATAAATTTCATGTAAATATAATGATACACCACTTTATCTTTCATCAACCATTGTTATTAATTCTTATGTCACGCCGTTACACAACCAAAATTGCACTGATTTTCCAAGCCAGTGTCATTGTGTAGTGAATACCAAGATTGTTTCTCTATCAAGGGTATTCTCCATTAAGTACATTTAGTTACTGGTAAAAATGTTTAACTATTTATTCCACATCCCTTTATCATGGAATAAATTTTGATGAATGATTCCATGTTTTATGATCCATGTGGCACACTTATGCATGAAATGAAATGTTTAAGAATATTGCGCCCTGCTAGCACTCCTGTTCATTGGGTTAGGATTAAGATCCTGATATTTCAAGTCAAATGAGAATTTAATCATGTTAATTCAAGTTATAGGAGGTTTTACTCATGCTCCATGTGAAATGAGCCTTCGATAATGCTAATTCTTGGTTAAGGGATGTTTCTACATTTCCATCTTGTGATAATCATGCTATATCTTTCCTTTAGGTTCATGATTTTATGTTACATTTATATGCCTAATTCCTATAATATATTGTTTTCTTCATGTAATGACTTGTTTACTCCCTTACTGGGCTTTATATCTCACCCTTCTCTTAGGCATGTCCTCTGGTTATCCCATGCAATGCTAAGTACAAGGGAATTTAGTGGTCATGTAAAAAAATATTTCAATAAAGATGGTGTGTTTCAGGTTTATTTTCGTTATGTAATGTTCTTTCGTGACCCGTCCCCCAGGGCATGTACCATGACTAACCTAAGCCTCCCTTCCATATTCTTGGGGCTAGCGACTAGAACTGAAGGTGTATTCCCTAAAACTGGGAAGGAATTGTCTTCATAACCAGTAAGCACACGCAACCAAGCACACGAAAAGATACGAACTGAAGTAAACTAAACACTATATAGAGTTAGTGAAGTAAGTAAAAGGGGCTAGAAAAAAATCCCAATTGGAATGTAAAATTACAACTAGAATTAAAAATAAATTAAAAGAGATAGAGAATGTCAACTACTAGGTCATCCTCCGAGGTTCCTACCTGAAGGGTTTGTACAGATCTCCTCCTCAGCACTCCACGTACACCCGTCTCCTGTGCGTGGTGGCACATCGTATGGTCCTCATTCGAGCACCGTCTAGTCCAGGTAATATCATCCTCGATCAGCGTTGTATGTCATATGCATCAAACACAATGAAGTGTGGTAATATCCGATATAGGGGTGATTATAACGATTCTTAGTAGGGACCCTGAGACCCATAAGGTCTCATAAATCCGTAAAGGATAAACAAAAATCATGAAAACAACTGTCAATGCCATATAGTTATATTGCCATACATATATCTAAGTTATCATGTAAAACCATCTCAATCATGAGAAAAACACAGAGTCCAACTCTATATCCCCAAGCACAACTATTCCATGAATGAAGGAATACCACATAGGCAAGTACCATGTAGGCATGCCAAACCGAAGAATACCATGAAGGTATTACCACAACGAAATGTACTAAAATGGTACGGAAATAGATCAAAATAGTTATATCTTAGTTACAGTAGTAAACATGATTAGATAATTACTTAGTGATCTTACTCAGTTAAGAGGCAGACCCGCACAAGATCACTCAGTGCTGACCCACACAGGATCGCTCGGTGGGGACCCACACAGGATCACTTGGTGTTGACCCACATAGGATCGCTAGGTGCTGATTCACATCGGATCACTCGGTGATGACCCACATAGGATCGTTCGGTGTGGAAACACACATGATCGCGATTCATTCTTCACGTCACAACAAGCTACTGGGTTCCCGCACTATTCTCTCTTGTATCTGAAAGGGTCCGCTCCACAAGACACTGGTCAATATTCCAACAGCCACGATGACCCACGATGATGTATACCAAATGACCAACACATCATAGGGGTCTCAACGCAATAGATGGTGCGTCAATCGGACGCCCAATATGTGAGTTATTAGCCTTTTAGTCACTCGAGCCCGGCTGGATTCGTGATCATTCTAACACAACCATACCCAATCTTAATCGAAATCATTAGTGGGGTATACTCAAAGGGACCTTCTCACTCCAAGGTTTTTAGCACCACTAATTGTTCATCAAAAAGTCACAGGGTGCTAGATTTATGGAAAAAATAGCGTAAATGGGTCGAGTGGGTGCAGGTCCGGACAGACCCGGCCCGACCCGTTGGTTCTGACCCAGCCCGTACTGGGTGGGCATGCCCGTCGGGCGGTCCGATAGGCCCTGAGAGGCCACATAGTGGTTCGGCCTTGGACGGTGTGAGGTCGCATGGTAGCTCAGTCGTGGGGGTGTCGTGAGGGCGTGGGGCGGCTCGGACGCGGGGTTGTCGAGAGGCCGCTAGAGGCTCGGTCACAGAGGGTTCAGTGAGGGAAGCTAGGCTACGGTGGTTCTGTGAGGGCACGGGGTGACTCAGTCGTGGGCGGCGCAAGGCCGTAGGGTGTCTGGCCGCAAAGGTTGTCATGAGGGCGCAGGGTGGCTCGACCCCGGGCGGCCCGAAGCCACGGGGTGACTCAGCCGCGGGGGCGCGTTGGTCACAGGGGGGCAGTGGCCACAAGGCGATAGTGTCAACGGAGTGGTGCAGGTGCCCCGTCACCTTCGGTGAGATAGGTGGTGGTGCTAGCCGTCTTTTGCTTTCCCCTTCGTGGTTTGTCACCGACCTCCTCCATCGCGAAGAACACAAAAAATCATCACAAGAATTGCAGAGAAGATAGCCCATGTTTGTTTTTCCCGCACTCTCTACATTAGGGCAGTATCAAGTGGTAATAATCTCTCTTTAATTATGAAGAGTTTTCAAGTACAAAAAAGGGAATAAATTCAAACAACCTCCCTACCTCGTTTTTTGTTGTCGTCGATGTGGAGGGAAATACAATCTTTGATTGAAGACGTCCCATGTTGTAGCATGTCCTGAGAATGATGTCAAAGTTGAGCATTAGTATTCTTCATTGGAGGAGCATTATTTGTGGATGATGTTCTTCGTGGAAGAAGATATTCATTGGAGAAAGAAATCTTCTAAGATCTCTCCCATTTTCCAATGCTTTCCCCAAAAATCAAAAAATCAAAATGTTGTGTTTCCCCAAATTTAATTGTTGCCACAATTTGAAATTGGAGTAATTAATTACATAGTGGATGGCATAATAAATTAAAGGGGGTGGCACCATTAAATTGGGGGATGTTTTAGAGGCCTCCCCGCACTTAATATGGAGTTTAATGGGTTTTAGCCATTGGTGGTCCCCACCACAATATGCTCTCATGGGAGGTTAGTTCAGGTGGTCCCCACCACCATAACCTCTCATAGGATGTTTAGATCGGGTAGTCGCCACCTATGAAACATCCCCAATTAGTTTAAAATAAAAATAATAATAAAATCTACAAAATTTTATTTATATTTTCTTTTTTCATGAATATGTGAAAAGCTAACATCCACCCTCGACCTACTATGGTCGAGGTGAAGGTCTCCTTAAGAAAATACCACCAATGCGAGTTCAATGGTGCCCCAGATTTCAATTATGAGCACCAGTTCAAAAGATAGATAATCCCACTCGCACGATTACTGAACATACCAGAAATCAAGTTCAGAAATTCATTTCGGGCACTCCAGGCCCGGAAAATTGTGACATCAATTTTCATGAACTCGTAAAAAATCAAATATATTTAAAAAAATTAAATGGAAATTCTGGATCTTTACATTCTCCCCACCTCATGGATTTACGTATTCATAAGATACAACTCAAAACTAGGAAAACAAGTGGGGGTACTGGGCACGAATCTCAGTCTCTTGCTCCCATGTGCTCCCCTAGAGGTTCCCTTGCTGCCAGTGAATGTGCACCAGATGTATCAACCTCCCAAGACAGTCTTGCTCCTGTCGATCCTCAATCTCCACTGGAACCTCTGTAAAAGATGACATGTCGTCGACATCTAGCTTGTCGTGGTCGATGAAATGGGAAGGGTCATTCACATATCTCCTCAGTTGAGATACGTTGAATACATCATGCACCTGGTGCAAATGAGGTGGAAGATCTAAGAGGTATGCCACCTCAGCAACTCTTCTCAGGACATGAAAAGTGTCGATGAACCTCGTAGATAATTTTCTGCCTAGGCCAAATATTAGCAAACCACATCGATCTGAGACCCATAGAAAGATGTGGTCGCCATCCTCGAACTATAGAGGACTCCATCACTTGTTAGCATAAGAATTATGCCTACTCTTTGCAGTCTTCATTTTCTCCTAGATGATCTACACCTTCTATGTGGTATCTTGTACCATCTCTGGTCCCAATAGTGTTGACTCCCCTGGGCCAGTCCCGCACAAAGGTGATCTGAAACGTCTTCTATACAATTCCTCAAAAGGTGTCATCCCAATGGTGGAGTGATAGGTGTTTTTGTATGCAAACTCTACAAATATAAAGTGATCCTCCCAGCTATGATTGAAGTTGAGGACGCAAGCTCGCAACATTTCCTCGAGGGATTGAATGGTATGATCGGTATGACCATCCGTCTGAGGATCGAGGGCGGTGCTCAAAGGAACCTACAACCCAAAATGCTCCTGACACCCCTTAAATATCCCGGAATTTAAATGTGCATCAATATTAGAGACAATCGTCGAGGGAAATCCTCGTAGCTGCAAAATTTCCTTCACGTAAAGGCGTCCCATGCTCTCTACTGAACCCTTCTCTCTGATCAGTAGGAAGTGGGCCGACATGGTGAGTCAGTCGATGATCACCCAAATCGAGTCATTTCCCCTGAATGTATGATGTAGTATTGTCCCAAACCCCATGGATATACCATCCCACATCGACTCTGAGACCTCCAATGTCTGAACAAAGCCTACTGGTACATGATGCTCTTACTTCACTTACTGACAAGTGAGGCATCGAGAGGCAAACTATGCGATTTATTTCTTTATTCTCAGCCACCAGTGATGTCATCAGAGATCCAGGTACATCTTTTCCACTCTTGGAGGTACCGCAAGAGGGGATTCTTTGAACTCCCTTAACACTTCCTCTTGAAGTGACATAGGTACCATGGTACGTCCTTTGAAAAGGATGACGTGCTCCCAAACATCAGAAAATCAATCAGCTGTCTGTCTTATGGATATCTGAGCACGTATTGTCTCACAGTCAGTGTCCCCACGCAGCTCTTCCAGGACTCACTGATGAAGTTGGGGATTTACTATAAGTGACTAAAGAAAATTTTCCCCATCTCTATCCAAAAAGGTTATTAGCGAAGAAGACATCTGATCTGTCACATCACCTAGTAGTTGTATACCAGATCTCCTGCTGATTGCATCTTCTACAACGTTCCCCTTCCCAAGATTATATAATATCTCAATGTCAAGGTCTTGGAGGAACTCAAGCCAATATAGCTACCTCATGATCATGTCCTTTTGAGAGGAGACATACCTGAAACATTGGTGTTCAGAGAATACTGTAAAATGCTCATCCATCAAGTTATGTCACCACATCTTCAAGGTGAAGACCATTGTTTCTAACTAAAGATCATGGGTACAGTAGTTCTGCTCATGTTTTCATAGTTTTTGAGAACCATATGTGATAAAGGCTTACTCCTACATCAGGACACATCCAAGTCTGGTCCCTGATGTGTCGCAATATACTATGTACCCTACGCCCTCCTTTGGTATCCTCATGATGGGGGCACTAGTCAGCCTCTACCTCATCTCCTAAAAACTCCGTTGGATTCTCTCCAACCACACAAATAGTTTCCCCTTATTCATCAATGGTGATAGAGGTGCTGCAACTCTAGAAAAATCTAGCACAAATCTCTGATAGTATATAATAAAACCAAGGAAACTCTGCACCTCTGTCACACTCCTGGGTGGCTCCCAAGCATGTAACACCTCAATCATTCCGGTATCCACTACAAATCTAGCCGCTAAAATGATATGTCCCATAAAGTGATCCTCTTGGATTCGAAAAAATAACTTTGAGAGCTTACCATAAAACCGGTGCTCTCGGAGTGTGTCCAGTACTACCTACAAATGATAGGCATGCTCCTCCTTAGTAGCTGAGTATATCAAAATGTCATCGATGAAGACCACTAAAAAGAGATTACGGTATGGCTGACAGATCCTATTTTGGAGTCCTATGAACACTGTTGTAGGGTTGGTTATGCAGAATGACATAACCAAGAACTCGTAATGGTCTTACCGAAATCTGAAATCCATATAATGTACATCCTCGTCTCGTGGTCTGATCCAGTGATAGCCTATTTTATGATCTATCTTCGAGAACCACCGTGCTCCCTTCAGCTAATCAAATAGGACCAATCCTTAGGAGTGGGTAATTGTTCTTCACGGTCAACTGGTTCAGGTTCCAATACTCGACACAAAGTCTCAGGCTCCCATCCGCCTTCTTGGCGAACAAAATCTGGGCTGCCCAAGGTGAAACATTGGGTCGATTAAATCAATTCTCCTACAATTCCTCTAGATATACCTGCAGCTCACGAAGCTCCACGGGAGCCATCCGATATTCTCATGTAGATATCGAAGCCATCCTGGGGTACATGTCAATGTAAAATTCTACCTCTATGGGATAAGGTAGACCCAGAACATCATTAAGAAAGACATCTGCATACTAGTCCACCACTAAAGGATAAATCAGACCCTCCACATCAACTGTTCCTATGGTATTGCTAGCCAACTAATGAGTAATCGGCTAAACCATCCTCTAGGTATGTCGATCATGTTGTGAAAAGGCTCCCCTCTCGCAGGTGAAGGTAAACATGGTCCCATCTATGCAGACACACCTCACTTTGTACCTAATACTGTCTATCTGATCATAGACTGTTGATAACCATTACATACCAATTCTGATGTTGTAATTCCTCTATGTTGCTACTAAGAGATCCTAGCCGAGGATCTCTCCTCCTAGATTAATCTCAAACTACTGGTACCATTACATAATCATCGATTTCACTACCGTAGGAGTCTCTAATCATAATGATCGAGCCAACTAGTCTGTTGGAATCTCCGAGCTCTGAACGAGGGAAGTGGGAATAAAATAATGACTGCCAGCTGTGTTTATAAGTACTACAACAAAGGTGGAGTAGACATATATCGTTCCTCATATCATCTCCAGAGCGCCATGGTCATAGGCCTCAGCTTACTAGTTTTGAGATCACCCCTATCATCCCGCTCCTTGTAGTCGGGGCGGACCAACTGGTGGTGCTGTCAGTAACATCTCGAATCATTGCCCAATACTAGCAGCACGACCAGCTCCTCTGCCACATCCGCCTGCTCCCAGTGGTCCTCCTTGATCGAACGTCTGTCTCTACCTGGGTGGTCTTTAGACCGTCTTCTGATCATTTGTATGACGTGTCGGATAGTCCTGATCCATGTGACCATACCCGCCATATGTGTAACATTGCTCGCTCGTGGAATGATTGGCTCTGCCTCATGTTCACTACACAACCGACCCAGCATCCTGCGGTGGTCCACCTATAGGTCAGTTCATCTTGGACCTCTGTGTCATCTGTCTACTGCCAGCTTTCGATGAATCCGCTACACGATTACTGGTAGTGGGTCTCGCTGCTGGTGACTACTCATCAAGGAAACCATACACTAGGAGGGCTCTCTCTGACACCATCATTTGCATCAGGATACTTACTGAGATCATCTATGTGCTGATCTCTTGCCTAAGTCCCTATTCGAAGGTCCGGGACCTGAAGAATGGGTCCTGCACCATATTTGTGGAGTAGCATTAGAGGTCAATGAACCATGATATGTATTGATCCATTGTCACGTTGCCCTGCTGCAGATGAAGTAGCTCCTGAATTCACAGTACACAAAGAGTCTCTAAGAAAAACTCTGCTTGAAATGGGATCTCAAAGTCTTCCCAGAGAATTTCACTTTGTCATGAGCCTAGACCATCAGGCTCCACCATCTTCTTACTACTTCCTGAAGAAGACTGGAAGAAAGGATCACCATGATATCAGATGGTGTCCTTACCAATCAGAATACTCTCTCTACAGCCTCCAATCAATCCGCAGCCGCCTGTGGGTCCGTCCCTCCAATGAACCTGGCTGGCCTCTAGCACTGAAACTCCTACAGTGCGCTCAAGTGGCATGCACTCTCTTCATTTGGGGCTGGTGGAATCGGTGGACCAATGGTTAATGGTACTCTTGGTGCCTCTTCTGGTGCCTATACTAGAAGAGGTCCCTGCAATGTGGCATCATCGCTCAGTGGGCTGTCATTGTGTACTATATCCAGAACACTAGCTGGATGTCTGTGTGGAGGCTTCCTGAAATGAAAAAGGTGTGCCACTGTCAATTCTAAGGATCGGCCAAGAGACTTATATCATGATAGGTGTATCATTAATGGACCACTTGGGGGTTTCATGGATGTATATAGTATTTTTATTAACCATATAATATAAAAATAGAAAGAGACATTGTAAAAGTGAAACTAATTAAATATGAGTTAATACTTAAAGATAAGGTTATTATAGTGACCCAAACCTGTCTAAATCCTATTGTTTGAGTTGTTTTCGACCCATCCCGACCTTAAAATTTAAACAATCTACTTTGAAACCATTATAAACCAAATATGAATTTATTATAAAATAATATTTCTAGCTTTTCAAAAGTTTCCCCTCACCCCTCTTATGAAAGGGAACTCCCCCTTCTCATTAATTCACACCATCAAAGACTTTTGGCTCAGCGAAACTCTGACCAAATACTCTCTCAACTTCCATCACTTAATCCTAGATGCCTTCCTTTAGTCATAATGTCATCTTAAGAGACCTTTTGATCAAATCAAAAGGAAGAACACGAAGAAGAGGTAATGATTTCAACACCCTTTTCCATGTTCCTTTCTTCTTCCACTTCTTGCTTCTTTGTTATTACCATTCTAAAATAATTACTCCAGTATCTTATATATATTTTGATTTTATTATAAATATGTTACAACCATATTTAGTATTCTATCCATCCTTTGAATAACATGTCACCATTCATGCGTACGTATGGCTTACCGTCTCCACGTTGTAGTGTAATTGTTATTCAATAAATTATTATTTGGATGGGTATAATATTGATGTGTAACTCAAGAAAAAAATAAATATAACATGATATTGATTCTGTATATATGATATACCATCCAATTATATATTATTCTAATATCAAAAGAATGATATTGTCGCTCGTGCGTACGTACGGACTACCCTCTCCACGAACGCGATGAGATTCTTTCTCCATCGTATCCAGTCATGTATAATTCTCATTTGATGATTAATAAAAGTATCTATGGACTTGATATCATTCTGGATATTATTAAGATACAAACTATCCATGACAAACACAACTTACATAACAAAACATATAAAAGTAATTGAGTAATTTAACACCCAAAACAACGATAATACTTAGATATTATTAACAAATAAATGTTAAAAGATCATATATGATATCATATAAATGTATATAATTCTCGTATAATTTAATAACAATTATTTCACCATTATATAGGAGGTTAACCTACCCCAACCAAGGAAAAGTACAAGGTATGGTTTTATTTCACAATCTCTTCATTATCCGAGGTTGTTTATACGTAATAATCTACTGGGATCTCTTTATCATTCACATCCATGTTTCATAAATTTTTTTTGTCAAAACATTATTAATATTTTACAGAATATTGGTTAAAATCATTTATACCCTTGTTTGACTTTTTATAAGATGTTTATAAAGGAATATTTCTGTCGTTTTCCAAATAAGGTTCTTTTTAACCTTTTCGACATAATTGAGGTAAGAATGTTTTTTTAACTTATACGGCAGGTGCGGCATTTTTCCGCCATTATAAAATCTTTTAAGCTTCTCTTACAAGCTTATAAGAGTATTTTCAATGAAAATTTTATATTTTATAAATATATGACTCTAAAATGATTTCAAAATAAAAAGAGATATTACTCTAAAAAGAGTTTTGATTTCTTCTATGTCAACATCCTTTGATGGATTTTACGCTAATTTGATGTTGATTTTGTATGATACAAAACTTCTATACAGTATTTAAGGTTTTGTGATATGTTTGACTGTGGATTTGTTATTTTTATACCATTAATGGTTTGTGGATGAAGTATTTAAATTTCGTATGCTAGTTTTAATACGACTGTTTATGTTATGTTTAAACATGTTCATATGAGGAATGCATTGGACTTAATATGTGACGGGTGGAGCCCTCTATAGCTCCTCGATGCATCAGTAGGTCTCATGAGACAAACTAGTGTCTTTGCACAAGGCCTTGGATAAATCTTATTTGTAGTCTTTGCACGAGGCATTGGCTATGTTGTTATGATAGTCTGGCATTATGCATTCTATCATTATGAAAGTGGTTATTGATATTTCATGTGATTATTCAATTAGTAGAATATCCATGTGAATAAGTAAACAAAATTATTTCATTTTTGCCACACTATGTTGAAGTTCAAGTTTAAAAGGCTTTTGTTTCAGTTATACATTGCCTTAAATTTTTATTCTTATTTATGAAAGTTCTCGCAGTATTGTTATCCTTACTGGGCATTTGAGCTCACCCCTTTCAATGTTTTATATTTTCCAGGATGTGAAGATGTAATTTATGAATAACCTGCAGGGATAGTATGTGGGGATATGTGTGTGGACTATGGAGACTATATTGTTGTAGTTTTCATTTTATGATGTAATGTAAACATTAGTAATGTATATAGTGTTTCCAAAGCTACTAAACTAATTGGTCTTTCAAGATTTGATCTTTCTTGTGATCATGCCAATGTTATGTAATAATGCACCAACTCTAGGTAACTGGGGCTGGGGCGTTACAGTCGTGTGGGCTCCACCACATAATATCCTCCCATGGGAGGTTATGTGGTGGTGGTCCCCACCTCCAACATTCCACTGGAGGATTAAAACACCACTTAAATAAAATTATTTCACACATAATTTTTATTTAATTTATTAAGAATCCACAAAAATTATTTTACATCCTCGATAAAATGCAACTGCAGTAATGGACTCCATAATAGAATATCGACGTTGCGAGTTCATCGGTGTCCTCATATTTCATTTCTGAGCACCGGTTCAAAAGATATAAATCCCTCTCATACGTTTACTGAACATACTCAAACAAACCCTTAGAAATTGATTCCGGGCACACCGGGCCTCAAAATCATGTGCCTTCAAAAACTACAGACTCGTAAAATTCCTTTGTATTAAAGAAATGAACATTATTTCTAGGTCTTTACATATTTTAATTTTTTGGGAATATTGAAATACATTAATTTATTGTATTTATGAAATACATGAATTATTGATTCATAGATGATGTATGGCTGATGTATTCCCATAATATAGAACACTAATTCATTATTTTAATATGCATAGTGATACGATTAAAACTATGCATTGTCTTGAGTAAAAAATTATAGTCTAATAAATAATATAATAATAAAACACCAATCTCCTCCTCTCTAAATACCACCCTCACTATCCCATCTCCTCACAACTCAAAATTCTTCAATGATGACTAATTTATTCACCATATACTTAAAATTTTCCTTCCACATTTAAAGATTCCATTTTTATAAAAAAAACAAATACTAAATCCAATATCCATGTATAGGTTCCCAATGAGATGAAATCAACTGGTAAAATTGTTTTTCATTTCTTTTAATTTCTTTTCAATTGATTTTATTGTCATACGCTATCCTCTAATTCCCATATAAAAATGTTATGATAGCTCCAATATCATATATATACTTCAACTTTATTATGTCAATGGAATTATATATACTTGATCCTCAACTTAAATCCCTTTTATTATAAAAATGGAAACATTGTATGTGATGGGTTTTTTATATCCTTCAAGGGTGATACATTTTCATAATCATTTACCACATTCAAGGCCAGTCCTAATACCATTATAATGGTTAATTTTTTTTAAATGAATGTTATTTTTTATTATTTGTAAATTATTCTTATACATAATATAAATTTATAAAACAAAGCCAGTTCGCTGTAATTGAAAACCACCAAAATTAATATAAATGAAGATCATTAATATTTTATAAAATGAATAATCATAATATATTTATGAAATAATGTATATGGGCAATTTATCATATGGAAACAAAAAATCATGAATGATATAATTGAACACTATACCGCATCATAATGGGAATAAATGAACATAATTAAATAATTATTGAATAAAATAAATTAAGAATAAGTTCTTGATTTATTTATATATTAATTTAATTTTATTGTCCCAGATATTAAGATGATTAAAGAACTCAGACAGATGATAAGGGGATTTCCAAACCCAATTTTCATGCTTTTGGATGCACCTCTTTCATGAACAATTTCTATGTACATGTTATTTTATACTATTAATATATAATTTATTTATTATTACATTTTTTATGATATAAATATTCTAACCATCTATTATGAAGAATAAAATGATTTTCCAATAGAACTATTCTCTCTAACAATACATATCTACCTTCTATTGAGATTGTTTCTTATTCACTCAAGATTGATAATTAATATTCTAGACTGCCATTACATTTTTGTAACCTGATTTTTTTCATGAAATTATTCATTAATAAATGAAACCATTTTGTTTCAATTTTCTATTTTTTTGGTTTATGATTGATATAGGTTATATGTTGCATGCATGATAAAGTATATGGTATGATGTGATAACTACACCCATAATAAAATAGTGCTCCAATTCATTGGGTAATGTGATTTATTTAATGATATATAGTGAAATATGAATTAAAATTATGATATAGCTGTTCAAACTTATGTTTTTATAGTTATTAACATATGTTATGCTTTAACATGATACTAAAATTGTTCAAAACTATGCATTGTAACTGACCACACAGACATGATGTTTCATTTTAATGCATTACCACATTCCATTAATTTATCCAGTGATTTCTCTAATGATTATGATTATGATACAATTATTATATATTGAAGATAATTTTTAATCTAAATAATGTTATATTGATTCCTTTTCTAATGTATAATCTTATAGGGATCATAGATAACCCTTTTCATTGATGTATACCCATAGATTATTACATGTACTATGGATAAAACAATATCAACTATGAATCTTGAGAAGAAATAATTAAACAGTTTTAATGTTTCATTATGTAAATTCAATGTTTGGTCATAAATTTCCCAATACAAAAAAAAAAATTTGACCCCCTTTATATTACACTATTGTTATGTTTTTCATTAAAAGTATGTAACAAAAATTTATGAAATTAAGTGTTGTTATATATTATCTATCAAATTATATTGAATTCCTTATAGAGGGATGAGGTAATGATAATAACTTAATCATATATCCACTCCCGTATATCAATTATAAATATTGAATATTTATAGTGTTTTGAATCCATGATGTTTAGGTATAATTAGAGTTTCAGTCATCTCTTTTTTATCCAATATAATTTTCTGATAAAATATTATTTCAAATAATATTTTATAATATTCCTTATTTATAATAATTTATTTTATAATATCATTTATTTATTGTTCATGGAAATGTATTTAATAACATTCACCATTTTCATGTCCTGTGTAGGCTAATGAAAATAAATTCTAATATTATTAACTTATTTAAAAATAATATTACAGTATTTTGAAATCATTTAAAATAAATCATCACATACTAAGTTGAACATTATTTTAGGAAATAATTTCTCCCACAATATTATATCCATAATAGGACATTTATTAACTATTAATATTATATTTTTAATCTCTATACCATTAATAGTAAAATAATTATAATATATTTCACTTTGTTTCATTTAATTTGTTTTTCAGTGATAAGACATATCAGGTAATAGTTTCCTAGTATTATAGAAACATTTATTAGTATATTATACACTATTTGATTTATTATATATTTATTTTTTCCTATTAAATTTCATTATTCATCTCTCATAATTAATTACTATATCAAAATAGTCCATTAATGCAATTGATATTAACCATGTATCTATTCATTGTAGATATTATAAATCTCATTAATGATATTGATCTCTCGCAAACATGTTAATGATTTTATATCAATTTATTTTTATTTTACCATTTATACCCATACATGTATTCATAATTGGATCATATGAAAAATAATTTTCTTTAATTTTTTACTATATCTCTAAGAAGGAATTTTGAGGATTATAGAATTTAATTTTATTTATTGATAACATATAGGGTCAACATAATTTTTTTAGTGATGTTGCAAGAACATATGTACTATGAATTATACATTAGGACACATATATGTACTTTCAATTATACATATAAACCCATACATGACCCATAGATGACCCTATCTATATATTCTTTTATATGTTTGTATATTGTTTTGAATTAAAAATTCGATATGTAATTATATTTTTGGGAATGGTTATATATCCCTCTACATCATGGGTTTATTTATTATCCATAAAAAATATTTATGATCTACCAGTTAACATTAATTACAATGGTATATTTTTTATATTAAATTATCCTTAGTATGTTTTTGGATTTCCAAGACTATTTAAATGTAGATTATTTAATGACCTAGAATGCTTATTTTCACTTTTATAGTGAATGTAAGCTATCAAAATATAATTTATTAAAAACACACATTATATAATATATATTTAGAAGGGCGAAATTAATATAAAGTAATTTATATATCATTGAAAAATTATATAGGGGTTAGATTGTTAATTTACATGTATTATGTCATTGTTTATAATAAAAATGAATTTAATTATTCTGTGAATAATTAAAATATAAATTTTTTCATGATTTGTAATTATTGATTGTAGGTAATTCACTAGAACAAAATTTTCAGGTTATGGGAATCACAATTTGTGACTTAAAGAATAAATTGTAACAAAAAATAATCATTTAAATATGTCATCCCCCAATTCATTTTTCATTTTGATGATTTTTATAATTAATTTGGTCACTAATTAAGAAAACAATTAGGCATCGTAAATTATTAATGGGATTATCATATTAATTTATTAGAATATATCAAATAAATATATCAATTATTATATAGAATTTCTATGAAAACATTCAATATCTACTAATGTCATTCAATGAAATATATTAAAAATATTGATCGATAAGAAGTCACTATTGATAAAAATTAACTTTTCAAAGAGTGACAACCATTATGACATATGAAATTATATAATGCATAAAATATATGTGAATATTTTAATGTGATTATTATTTTTAAAATAATCCCCATGATGGTACATATTTATCTACATATCATATTTTTTTTGACTTGTTGGAAATTTTCTAATTTTACACAGAATAAATTATAGTTACTATAATTTTTTAGATATAAGTTAACAAATAGTTATATTACTAACCAATTTATTGATTGATTTATTTTATAAAACTGTAGATACATATCCACATTATCTCATTATAAGTTTAAAAAAATTTGTTATAATAGTTTTTCAAATTGTTTTCATGTAGTGGAATAATAGGTTCTTATCTATATTTTTTATATTCTGTTATTTAGTAAATATAAAATAAAATAAATTAAATATTCTATTATAAATATTGAATATTGATAATAATTTTTAAAATTAAAATTACATGAGATTTTAATATAGACCCCTTATAAGGAAATACTCATATTCATTGTTTAAAACATTAATATCCTCACATTTTATAAAATTGACAACAATGAAGGATTATAAACATAAAATAACAGTATATGTAAACATATATATGTTTAATAAAATGGAACGATGATTAATATCATTAAAACTAAATTACAAAGTTTTAATTTTTGTTGTCTTATTATAATGCATATGGGTTTACATTTATTGGGAAATTAAAAAATATTTATAACATTTTACTTCTTTCAATGTCTCCTAATAAAAAAATACAAATGATATTGATGAATATAAGTCCAATATGATGTTATTATTATAGAAATTGATATTTCAAATATATAATTAAGTACATAATCATTTTAATATTTCATTGTATTAAAGCACAGTTATTTATATGATATGAATTATAGTAAAATACATGGAATTTATGGAAATAATCATCATCCAAAATAATACAATAAATAGTTTTTCATAAGAATATTGAAATGTTATGTGTCATAAATATTGGTGAAAATGAATATAATTCCTAACTTTTTCTATTAAATAATTATGAATATAATGATGATCAAGACAATTTGATATTAAAATATATAGTAAAATTATATTATACATTTACCAAATTATGTATTTTCATGATTTTAATTCATAAATGTTTTAGGTATAGTATTACATATATTATCTAAGAAGTTTTATTATAATAATTTCAATGATGAAATGTTGTTATACTATAATAATATAATGAATCAGTGTATAGATATATTAAACAAATGATTATAAAAAGAAACGATATGCAATTGTAATATCTTAATTGTAAAATTATATCAATTTTACAAAATTATATACTGGATGATTTTTATATAAAATGTTATCATAAATTTCATATATAAATAATTTTTTTATTTTTTTAAAATGTTACATTTCTTTAACTAGATTATAACATAACGATAAAGTAAAATTAAATTTCAAAAACATAGAAAAAATACATCAAAACAATATATTGTTATACACATATTCAGTGGACTCAAGTAATTCCAGTGTTGAAGAGAACACTATGAAGACATCATGTTCTCTGGGAAATGTTTCATTTCCAACACTTAAAATTAAACTACCTAGTGACTAGGTTTCACCCTATCATCATAGTGATTTTAATGTGTTTATATGATAGGTATTTATCTTAGTAAAAAAATTATATATATATATATATATATATATATATTTACTACATAATGTGTTTATTATATTTATAAAAATTATAATTTACGAAATAATTTTAAATAAAATAAATATATAGGATATGAGTGGTATTAAAATTAAAATTTCATTAGATGATATAAAAAAACTATTTTTTTATATCCATGAGTAGATTTTTTGTGACATGGTAGGGTTTCCATTACATATAAATATCATAGTAATATTTTTTTGGAAAACTCCTTAAACTAATTGGGATCTTTTTTTGAAATATCATTATGGATATCAACTAAAAAGCACATTATTTCACTGTACAATAATATCATTGAGTATAATGTAAATTGATGATAAATTGAATTATTATGATAGAATATATTAATAAAACCATTCTTATTTCAAATCCACTGACGATTAAATTTTATCACCAAAAATAGTGACATGTAATTTTTTATTTGTGGGATATCAAATTAATAATTACACATTGAATAAAAAAATATTTGATCAGGATACAATGAAGATATATTAAATGAAATATTACATTACAACTATGTAATTTCCCAACCCAACCACTATTATGACATTTTATTTTATAACCATTATATTTTTGGTTACCCTCCTTATATGGTATGTCCTATGATATATAATAATTTTTAAGAGGTTATAATGGTGAGAATATACCTTATTAATGTAAATAACACTAAAAAATTAAAAAAAATTATGAATAATATATTTAAAAATACATTCCGAAATAATCATATGTCAATCCATATAAACATATATTTTTCACATTCTATTATACAATAATTATACAAATTCTGTAGTTTTATGGTCATATATAACCTAAAAAACAAATTAATTAAATATATACAATAGAAACAAGGATTTACCGGGAATTTAAACAATAGCGTATTCATGCCCATATACCGCCAACACATCCATATCCACTAGACACATTAAAAATTACTTACACTTACCTTCAGCATAATACAAAATGTATGCATATATTCTAGAGGGAAAATATAGATGTTTAGTATGAACATAGTAATCCACCACCAATGGAATGCCTAGATTATAAAAATATGTATAACTATATATAATATGACATTAATATCAATATAGAACTCACCTTGAAATTTACCCCACACATATGCTTTATTCCTTAAGTGATACACTACCTACCTTTCACAATATCTGTGTGTATCCATTCACCCATGGTTATTCACAATAATAATATAAATATTATCCTCTATAATTAAATATCCATTGTAATTAAATACCATCCTATATCTTAAAAATATGATCATACTTCCATTATTCCATAGTGATATATCCAAAACTCAAGTGACATTTTTTAATGGGAATCCAAATCCTTTTATAATCTATATTATAGGATATAGAAAAATCTTGACATATCTAATGATATTCTCACTCATATCAGGTGATCTAAGTCAACATACACTTATTACTCTCGAATAAACATATTTTATATTAATTGGTAATATAATCACCCCTATTTTCCTTAAGATATGGAGAATACATTAAATCATGAGTGGTAAAAATAATATCATGGGACATGTCATCTATGAAGACAACCAATAAAATACTCATCCCTATAATGATTTTCTATAAAAATCATTGTAGGCACACCCCCATGTGATCCTCTATCACCACCCATTTCAATGGTCATCCCTATAAAGAGAAAATCACGGAACGTCAATTACTCATTTTATGAAGTTATACATTAGAAATAATTACATGAAAAAAAAATTACATCTCTCTAAACACTATCACCAAAAACTTCATATTAATTTAAATATTACAATATACAATATAATGCTAAAAACAAAGGATCTAAAAAACAATAATTGAATAGTCATAAAATTTCAAACATATACTTCCCGCATTTAACTACCACATTTTATCTATTATAAAAAATATAAAGCCTATGTATTTCAATTTATCAATCTTAAATATGACCCTAATCAAAATTATTTATTATAAAACACATAGAATCATGTATAAATTAAGAAAATACTCAGAACCAACTATATGTATTATGAATTACTCCAATAAATAATGAAAAATATTCTAATTTATCACCAAATAATTGAATTTACAAACTATTATAATAGATATAAAATCCTTAATTTTATGAAAGAGATAAATTATAGTGAGAAATCAAAATAACATATTCACAATGAAAACAGCTTGACTCATAGCCATCGATTGAAATGATAAACACGATGAAACAGAATTATTCAAATAGAATCTCATTTTGGAATGAAGCAAATGATGTTTCCATGAAATTTATTATCATTATATTATTATCCAAATATCATAACCATAATTATAGTTTGCTCAAAAAAATTATTTATTTAATAAGTGCATAAATTTTTTTTAGAACATGACCTTTAGATCAAATAATAATTCATAGGTAAGACAACACTGATTAAAGGTTCCTTAAAGAATCATCAATTCATTGGATAATTTAATTTCAAAGTGAGACTTCCCCCTCCTTAGATTGAAACCCCAATATATAAAGGTCTCTATAGTGCCACTCCCAACATAGAAAACCACACCCATATTTCCCGATCAGTCAATTACTGAGATTTTATAATATTAAAAACAAATTATTTTCCCAATCATTATATACTACTTTGAATTTTTTGAATAGTCTCATCATAGAATTACCCAATATATTATACAGTGAATCAACCCTTTTAAACAAGTTATTTTCACTATACAATGATGTTATATAATTAAAATAATCCTTTACAAGTGTTTCCCCCTTGGAAATGGTATGAACAATAACCCATCCCTTTTATCCATCATTCTAAAACATTGTAGTTTTTTACAATATATTTCAGTCTTTAAGAATTGGACTACCCACAAGACATTATATTTGACTTACACTAGCATGAAATTATCATCACTAGGGTCCAAATACACATGATTTCTCTATTATCTATTACAAATTACAATTTCTTAATTCATAGGACTTCAAGTTCTCCACAATGTATTTTTTAATTTCATTGATCTATCTCAAGAAGCACACTCACCAATTCATCTGAAACCATGATTTTGATTGTAACACATTGATAATCTATGATTTTTTGAAATAAAATTTATTTTTTAGATATTTTTTGTTCCATTAAACACTGAGATTGGCTTGAGTTTCAGGATAACTGGGTTTAATGGATGCATGTATTATTATAAAAAATTATATATATGATATTTCAATCCTAGTCATATGGAATGTTAGTAATGAATAAGATTTACTAAATTATGAAAATATATTGTTTACACTACTGTATAAAATTATTTTCATGTTGAAATACTATTTAAAAATTAAATAATCATTTTAAAAATATAGTAATCATATTTATAAAAAACCATCTTAATAAACATGTCTTAACTAAAAACATTAAAATTTCCAATTTTGGTGAATTATTTCAATAAATATTATTATAAAATATATTAAATAAACTACATAAAATTAATATTTTTTGTTTTGAATATAATATATAATAATAAATACAATTTTATTGTTAAAATTTAATTTTTTTCAACAAAATTATATTACCCTCATTTTTTGGAATTATTTTAAAACAAATTTTTTAAACATTTATAAAATTTCCGTAATAAAATAATGATCATTTTCATATTTATTATTTGATTATTTTCATAGGGTGATTTTATGATAAATTTTTAAAATGATTGCTTTTCAATAAATAATAAAAACTAAAGAAATTTAACTGAAAAGTGAAATTTATTTTAAATTATCAACATATTTCTGACATATTTTAAATTTAACTTAAATTAAAATAATTTCAACAATATTGATATCTATATATCAAATTTATGTCTTTTTAGTTACTTTGGTGTTGATTTTCTAATTAAAAACATTGTAAATATAATTAAATATTGGATATTCAAATAATATATATTATCTAAAAATATAAACATTATTTTTATAACAAAATAAATAAGTAAAAGAATAAAGATTAAATATCAGTAATATGGTAAAAAAATTGAAGGATGTTTAAACTAAACTGATATGGAATAATTAGACATAAAACATGTATATATGTTGTTTTAGGACATTTTAATGTTGATAATTTTTTATTATCTTTAGTAATAATTTTTACATCCTTGTGGAATGAAAGAAACATGGGTATAACTTTTTATTTTCAAACAATTACAACTGTTCCACTAATCTTAATTTTAAAAGGCTACCTTTTATCCACTCTTTTCACACATTCATCCAATTTTGTATCAACCTTACATAGAATAATTTCCTTATGAACATCCCTCACTTTATCCAAGTAGCCTTAGTTATGGTATAAATCCGTCCTAGAAAGTATTTTGGTGAAAAATTAATGAGGATACATATAGATTATGTATCGCTTTTCAAACAGAACTGTTATTTTATTTCATCCTCCGCCTAATTTAATTTTTATTGACCCACAATGATAAAAGAAATTCAGTATTATAAATATATTTAGATGTTATTATTTTATTTTAACTGAATAAATACTTCACAAATTACATCAAATAGGTTACTAAGTCGCAATTCTTGTGTATGGAAGATAACCAACTCAAAGGCTTATGTCATTATTTATTCAATTTCCACCTCTAACAGTTGTGGATGATGAAGGATATAAAGTATATATATGATAAATATAACATAATTATACATATATAGTCATTATATAATATATAAAATATTAATATCAAATATTTTTGGTGTAGGATAGCATCACTTATGTGTGTAGATGACTACCACCTTAGGAAGCTATGTGATTATTATTTTTCAAACCCCTTGGAATATAATAAGGATAAATTTTAATAATATATATGATATTAAAGAAAAAAATATGATATTAATAAAATATTAATCACATTGATAAGATAATATTACATTTTTAGTCATACAGTGTCACTCCTTGAAAGACAGTAATGTTTTGTGTGCATGTGTGCATTATCGCCTTCAAGAAGCGAACTAAAACAATATTTTCATCACCAGACAAATTGATTAAATGTATAAGTATATTTAAACCAATTATTAGTTATTTTGGATATAATTATAATTATGTTTTGAATAAATTATACATACCTCCTTTCTATAATGATCATTGAAAAATGGATTTGTTACTTATGCACATGTAAGGCATGCCATCCCTTTGATAGTAACATAATACATCATTCAAAACCATATTTAATTAATTGACATTAAATTTAATTTTATTTATAAATATTTTAATTTCTTCAGGATTATCATCATGGTTATTGGGTAACCATGATCAAAATAATAGGACCCAAAATAATTATTCAATACATATACAAAAAACGTTTTTATTAACATTAACATGGTTTTATCATGGAAATTATAAAAAATAATTAATAAAACGAAATATTTAAACCATATGTGATATAATATATTATGAATTATGGTTCAATAATATGTGTATGATAATCAAATATTTAGTATAAAAAAATATCTAATGAGGTTATGGGATATTAAGACTTATGTAAAAGGACTTAGAGTATATATTTTATTTTGGGGAGATATATGAAAAATAGCCACGTGTTTATTTTATGTGGTGTATATAATTACCATTTAAATTTAATATCATGAATACCATACTATTAATTATATTTAATAGTTCAATATATTTTAATAATTATTGGTGTTTATATTTTTTAAAATATTAATATAGCGGTGATCGATTTTCGTCTAACTTTTCATTTCTATGAGACACTTGAATATTCACAAAATACTTTTTTCCGTGGTGTATTTACATCCAATTAATTAATTTTATGCTTATTATATAGATATTTATTGATATTCACTTACCATTTTATTATATATATTTCAGGGGGTTACAGGTAAATTATTACCCAATCCGTAAGAGTTTTTTTTCATAACTTTTCATTCTTGGTACAAAAATTACTTTATGATAAATATTTATTTTAATATGTGTATATAAATACAAATTGTATTATTGTATCATTAATTACTTTATTCTAATGATACTATATGTTTTATCAAATTTTATTCTTTGATAGTACTTATGATTCAATGTAAACAATATCGTATGGGATTTATGTTACAATCTCATCATTTATTAAGAATGATAATGATTAAGATCTGAATGTTGAAATCATATTATATTTATATAATGAAGCATAATTATTTTCTTATATTATTTTTTATTTCATTAGAATTAATTTTTTCACATCATTACCCTCTATTTTCTTACTCAATTGTTCTAAAATGTGTTTTTAATAAAAACTGACTTTATTTCAATATTAGGATATAAATCCATTCTCCACAAAATCCCACGCTTTATAAAATTCTATTAAAAATATATTCTTATATAATTCTAACAATTATGTATTAATGGGACTATTACTAATGTGTTACTTTTTACAAAATTTGATGAACTCAATGTTCATGTAGTTTCCATGAAAATATCATTTTTTTCTAAAGATAATTTAAAAGTAATTATTGATTTAATTTTTTTAGTATAAATAAAATTTCATTCAATGAAGGAAATTATTTTTATTGATGAATGATTTATATGTATTGATTGATATTTAAATATGAAATTATTGTAATATTTATTTATATTTTAACAAGATGTTTTTAATGTATATGGTATATTTTCATTAATAAAAGTGTAAAATAATTTTTAATATCATCATTTATAAATTTGTAAAATTATTTTCTGTGAGAAGTGTTTTTGAAATATTTTATGATATTTAGATATCAAAAACATATTTTCAATGATATTTTATGATCCACAAAAAAAATTCACATTTATTTATCGTTTAATGTCATTCTTCATATAAAATTATATTATATTATGAAATTTATGATTTTTTTTTGCATCTGAAATGATGAAAAAATTATTATTCTTTATAGGAATGACTAATGATGAATCCTTATTTATAAAACCTATTTCCAATCCCCATAATATAGCATTATAATATTTTTAATAAAATTGTTTCTTTCTATTTCAATTATTCATTAATGAAATAGTGAAATGATGATGAATCGTGCCACTTTGCACATGTTATGATATGGTGAGATTTTAATGAAACATATTTTATTTAATTTTTTATTTTATGATTGACGTCTTATGATATTTTGACACAAATATTTATGATTTTCATTAAATATATGTTGAAACTTTATCTTCTTAATGTTGAATTCTAAAATAATTTATATCACATGATATAGAAAAAACTGTAATTGGAAATGAGCCTAGTTTAATAAGGGTCATTGTCTGTTTCCAGTTCCTATTGTCTTTTTCCTGCTTATTTAGGTGATCAGAGTCTGTTAGAGGCAGTTGTATAGTTTATAAACATAGTGCATCTTCGAGCTGTTGGGAACTCCGAGGGTAGTTAAGATTCGTACTGTCCCTGAGATATTTGAGGGTTCAGTATTGGACTAGTAAAGGTGGGATGTCTCATCACCATTAGAGTCTCGAGTGTAGTTGGTGGGGGTCGGCTCTTGTGAAGGTTTCTTGTCTAGTACGGATCTTCATATGTACCGACTCCCAATTCGTTGGACAGTTATCTCACCTGCCACTAGTGTGGCTGGTTCAGGCATTCTATGCTGGCTTGTCACATCCCTTCTAAGTCTTGCTATTGTGAGACTGTTCGAGCCACTAGGGAGAGTTCTGAAAGAAGTGTCGTTTGGGAGGAAGGAGTTAGGGATCAGAGGATGTAAATTCATGACTATGTGGTAGGAGATGCTTCAGCCATTAGGGCCCCATCCACAGGTCTCAGGGTGAAGCTCGCACACAGTCAGGAGTTTTCGAGGGGGTGTGAAACATCAGCATGTATCTTGGTTTCAACTTCAGATTGAAATATCTATGTTTTCTTGATCGATTCTTCTCACCTTCATAAACTCAACCTCATTGTGGTGGTGAGATGAGCATGTTGCACCGCAATCCAAGAGGCCTCATCCGTTATAAATGTGTCTTTTAAATTATTTTGTGTTTGTTCAGTGGTGTTGGGACCCTAAATAAGAGGACCCATTCTAATTCCAAGTTAGGGTCTCTGTTGCATCCTTCAAGGGAATTTTTGGTTTCATGAATTTATGGGTGGTGTTTCTAGGACCCTTCGCAGTTCGGGAACCTATCAGTGTGTTTACTTTAGTGTGATTCGATTTATGAGGGGATTACTCTATGTCAGTGCCCTGGTGTGTTCGTTTGTCTCGTGATAGTTTTAATCCTAATGGTGGAGTTGTTCTTTTAGCATTGAGAAAGTGGAATGAGTTAGTTTTTGGAGTTCCTATAATGCCCCCCCAGGGGGTGATTTGTTCATGTTTCAAGGATTTCTAAATGAGTAAAATCTTGTGGTGGGGAGAACCCTCTCATGTTCTCCCCTCAATCTCAGGCAATGATTGTTCTTGAGTTGGTCAGGTGTGATGTGTGGGGGTAATGGTCACCCCGAGCCTCTTAGCTTCTTCTGGTTGGTCTGGGCATAGAATCTAGTTCTATCAACTCTTGGCTTGATGACTTTATGAGGGTAGAATGTGTCTGTGGTGGGGAGAAATGTCACACCCTAATCTCGAAAGCCTATTTATTTTATTTTATTTTATTCATCTCTCGGTCCCGCATCTTTTGGAAAAAGTGAGTTTTGATCCTGGCTTGAGTTTTTAAACATTGATATTTTTGGTGGGTCTCGAGCCAGTGTGTGGTCACCGCGCCGTTAACAGTGCTTGTGAGTTAAGCCCTAGTGAAAGCACAGTTTCCCGATACATAAGATATCTAATTGTTTTAAATGTTTAAATCTCCATGTTAATATTATGTTGGCAGATAATAATAATAATAATATCATTCAATTTATTTCAATATTATTCTTATTAAATTTCTATTGGTACTATTATTTTTTATAAAAAAATTCATTAATATTATTAATACTGCTATTATTAATATTATTATTATTATTCTTATTATATGGTATTATTATTATTATTATCATTTTTATTATTACTACTATTATTATCAATATAATAAAATGAAAAGAAAAAAATAGTCAAAACCCTAATATACCCCCCCAATCCATGTTTCCCGTCACGGGCTACCCCCTTCCCCGTTCTGCTCTATGTGATGCCTGCCTCTCCCGGTGGCCTCCTCTTCCTCAATCCACCAAGGTCGTGCCCTCCACTATGTCAACCAGCACCCACCTCCCCGCTATATCCCTCACCCAAGACCCCGTGCTACCCTCCTGCAGCCAGCCTCTTGTCGCGCCACGCTCCAAGAATGCTCACCTCCCTCCACACTCAGCCTCTGACCCATTAGGATCCCAACATACAGTCTCATTCACCCCCACTCTAGACAGTGGCCTCCTGGTCCTTGTTGATATTGTCTCCATGTCCAGCTCCCGCGTCCTGTTCCTCCTCTCCCGTCGGCCTCGCCCTGCCCCACCACCAGGCTCATGCACCCAACAAGTCCTTGTTGCCGTCACCTCGCACTGCTGCTACCCAATTCCCCGCTCCCCACAAAGCCACTCCACCCGGCTCCTCATCCCTCTACGCAACAGCCCCCTTGTTCTCACACGACTAGCCGTGATGCACGACACCCCCTCAGATTTGGTGCAGACCCCTCTCCGAGTATGTGAAGTCCACCTTGGGACTTATTCTGGCATGTTATGATATCCACCACCGATGGAGAAGTGGATTGACTCCATTACATATCATTGCAGAAATCCAAGGTATAGTTTTATACCCATTGTTTGGTTTTACAATTGTTAAGTGGCATTCAATGGGTGTTTTAAGGCTTCTGTTTTTTTATGTAGTGCGCAAAACCCTGAAGTGAATTTTGTTTTGGGTGGTTGTTGATAAGTGCATGCGCCGAGTTTTTGGCATGGTTTCTCCTTTGAGGTAGGTTCCTTCGCTTTTCCATTAAATTTAGAAATATTTCGATTGCTTGTTTTTTTTACATCTACTAAATATTAATTAGTTATGATTATTATATTTTTTTGAATAATTTTTTTGAGAGATAAATTATTTGGCATTGTAGATAGTCGTTGTTTGGATAATTATTTTACTCACTTGGTTGTTTTGACATGCTTTGAGATTAATTATATTGGTGCTAAGTGGTTCTTTGAATGAGTTTTTGTTTACATAAAGCTATTTTCACTCATTTAAAAATAGTTTGTAAAATTTTAATTTGTTATTTAAAAATTTTTAATGTTGTGAATCATGTTTTTGAACGGTTTTTGAAGGGCTTAGAATTTTGAATGTAAATTTTAACATGTGGTGCATCTTTTTTTCAATTAGTGCATTCCAACTATTTATTAAATTCTAGGTTGGATTTTATGTATTAAAAAAGATATAAAATACTTTGATTGTTTTTGTTAAAGTATTAAAAGCATGCAGAATTATGATTTGGGTTCTTTTATGGATTTCCAATTTGGTTTGGCTTTGATAGTAAATGTGTTTCTTTGGAAATAATGGAATTTGGGGTTCTTTAAAAGGTTTCAAATGATTTATTGTATTTGAAGTGTGATGTTAGTTGTTTTAAATCATTTTGTTAGGAGGAAATGAATTGTAGCCCAATTGACGTAATTATAAATGATTCTTTTGTTTGAAAGTGTGTCAGAAATGTTATTAAGGGGTTTTAAAACTTATTTTATATGATAAATGACGTGTATTGAACCTATTTAGAATTCTGTTTTAATATTTGATAAAGAATTATTTTATTGAATTTTTAAGGTCCCATTTGGCCACTTTGTGAAAAAAAAAATAGCGAAAATTGTTTATTATGTAATCCTTCTGCGGGTGTTTATCATTCCATACTTGTGTGTGTATAATGGATGGGATGTTATTATAAGGAATTGTCATACCCATTATGAGAGTGTCTAATGTTGGACTCTTTATGATCTTCGATAAATGGTATGAGATCAGTCCTTGGCGTGGTTGGGGTGATTCTGGATGTCCATTATTATGATATATATATATGTATGTGATTTGATGCTTGGCTGACATCAGTTGTCTCATCCCCTTTCCAAACCCTAGAGACATGAAAATATGGCATATTGAGAGAATAATTTAAGAATGATTGAATCACTGGTAGGTTATGGTACTGACCAGTGGCCATAGTAGGTGGATATATGGGGTTAATTATATGGGATTTTCCGTCGGCCTTCCTGAGAAAGGATGTTCGAGCGTATTGGGCGTTTTGATCTCATCGTTTGTGAAATGTCAACAAGGACGAGCTCTCATGTATTGGTGTCTTCTTTATTATTATTTATCTCATAGGTTCACCCATGTCTATTGACTTTCAATTACATGCAATGATTATTATAGTACTTTTTTGCAAATCTACATTTCCCTTGCTGTGTACTTACTCTGCTGTATTTTGCGCATTTTTTTCTTTAGAAAGTGGTAAACTGGTTTTAAGTTTGTTTCCCAAAATGGATTTCAAATAAATGTTTCTAATCCTCTTTGTTCAAATCTATCAATATGAACATTATTTTCCCTTTATAAAAATTTCATTGGTACTAATGAAGTCAATCTAGATTTGAAAAAGGTTAAGGGAAATGATTCTTACTTGTTTTTTAATTAAAATATATAAAAACATACTTTTATATTTTTAGTTCAAACATGTTAATAAATGTTTTCTTTATTTAAGGGTTATTCATTGGGAGTAGATTATTTGGGCCTACCTACTGAGTTTTAATACACATGCCTATTGTGTTTTGTTGTTTTTAGTTTCCCTTGTAGGTTCCAGCTTTGGTTCGGATAGCCTAGGGCGACGTTTGGTCTCAGTATCGGAGAGTAACCCACATGGTTACATGGGGTTTTAGACATTTTACGGTGAGTCATGTTGTTTTTTGTCTTTTTCTTTTCGGGACGTTTATTTATCTTGCGATGTTTTTTAGTTTCTACTATTGATTTTATCATTTATTCATGGGCCATATCATTCCCAAAGTTTATGGGTTGATGTCTGACACTAGTTTCCAGCCTGTGGGGATTGAGAACACCCCTCGGGCCATGTCGATGGCCGACTCTGGTGACTGGTTCAGGGTTGAACCATGTTGGTTAGTGAAAGTCCCTACTATAAAATAATATATAAAATCAAGAAACAAAACATTTCACTCATTCTTAAAAATTCAATGTTTCTTTTTTATCTAAGTTTTTTATATACCATCCTTTCCGATATAAAAAAAATCATCCATTTTCATTAATAAATTATCCTTAGTGCTTCATCCAATATTTATTAAACCTATGAGATCGAAACATCATCAATAACTTTCATTATCATCTGAACAATAAGAAAAACTCATTCATCATATCATTATTGATTACAAAAGTTCATGAATGTTCAGGTTTTATTCAAAATTATATATATATATATATATATACATAAAAACATTAATAAAAAATATTATTCAATTCATGTAATAAAAAAATATTTTCTAATTAGGAAATTCTATACATTTCTTGTTGAACAAATATTTTACCAATTTTTACGAGCAACATAAATAAATTAATAATCTATTGACAAATGATGAGATTTACTAATTTATTAATCCCATAACAATTATTTTTAAATTTAATTAAAAATTATTTATTTGTAATTGATATAATTTTAGTCTAAATGATTATATAGTATTTATACATGGTTATTATCCTTTTATATCATTTAACTAGCATATTTAAATACCATAATAATTATTCAATACGTTATCTTAAGAAATCAAAATAAAATTCCTTAGGAGTATCATATTGGTTGTGTGGTTATGCATCATTTTGGAAATGGGCGAGTGTCTAGTTTATATAAAACCAGTCATTTAATGGTTATCAATAGTATATGTAATTGAGGTAGATTATAAATCATGTTTTTTTATAGAAAATATTTTTATCATTTCTTGAGATTCCCTCACACTATACTTCTAATGAAATTGGGTTATCTTTTATTTTTATATGTATCTGTATAGTGATCACTAATAATTATTTTACCAAATATATATCAATCTTCAAGATCCTTCACTATATATCTTAATAAAAAATCATCAAAACCAATACTCCAATAGATTAATAGAACTATTATTTTCAAACAATAAGCGATCTCTTACCATTGATTATAAAAAATATTCATGTTATGTGATGATATATTAAAATATTTTGAATTAACAAGAACATTCTGACGTCAACTAAATATCTTAATCATGTACTAATCCAAACAAAAAGAGTTATATAGACCGTAATCTAATTATAGTTATGTTCCCTAGAAAATATCTTCAAAAATATTCAATGAATAAACAGAAATAATACATATCATTTGGAGACAAACTGATCTAACCCAAATATTATAATTATGTATTATAATTACAATTAATAATATTGATCCACGTACACAGAAATTACAATTTAGGATTAGATTTCAAAATTTTTTGGAGCATATTTTTTATAAAAAATGAAATTATCATACCAATCCCATGGACATTTATGAATGAAAAAATTATTTGATTATCTTTTTCTGATATCATGCATCTACTATAAAATTTTCCATACATGTGAAACTTCTAGAAATATCATGTGTAATATATATAATTATATCATGGAAAATTTTGTTCCCAATAATGGTGACCTCAAACACTAATTAAGGTAATACATACATCTAAATACATAAAAGAATAAATAAGGAATAAATAATATGTCAAGAATGTGTGATAGAAAATTAATTCAATATAACTAATCACGAGATATTGAACTATTTAAATGAATGAAAGTATAAAAAATATAAGATATTTAAATAACTAATATCATAAAAAATAATAGTAATTCCAAACAACATAAATCTTACCATCAAGGCATTAGTTTATGATATCATTAATATTAAATATATAAATCATTCTCAAAAATAAAATATAATTAGTAACTCATACAGAGAATACAAAGTTTAATTTTCTCACAATAATATCGAATAGATTGCGGGGATGTAAAATATCACCCCTTAGTCAACAATAAAAAATTCAATTTAATTAATAATGACAATGTAATGATTAAAAATTTCATAATGTATTGACCTTTGTTAGTAATAAATTATCAACATTTTTGGAGTAACAACCATATATGATGTAACGACAGTCCTCATCCAATATTAATTATTTTTTCATGAACCATCATGAAAAATATGGATGGATTTATAAATTAATACCCCACCTGTTACATAAAAACATATAAGGATGCTGGCATAAATTAATAACAACTTCTTATAATGGATATATCATGTAGTGCTATATAAAAATGGATAAAAGATGATGTTTTTTATATCATATTTTTATTCCTCCAAAATAAAATTTAATGATTGGATTTAGGAGGTAATATATTACAAATAAGGAGGTAATAACCATTTATCATCATGTATAAGTCAGAAGTGAAATCATTTAATTGATTTTATACAACATTTATACCAATTTTGTATGAAATTTATGTTTAGAGTCACATTGAAATGTTATTTTTAATAAGTGTACATGACATATTTTTTTTAAATATAAATGAAATAATATACCAATAATATATCATTGAATGATTAAAAATTTTATTCAATTTAAATTTTATATTTTATGATAGTTATATAAAAGTGAATGTCATGACCCTCCGTCAAGATTAGGGAAGTGATAACAATGTGCCGTGAAAATCAATATTGAAGTTGAGGGATGGGATAATAATGTTACATGACTATCCTTCCTCGAGATGAAAAAATATAATGAAACCTGAGTTACGCCTCCAATAGGCGCTGGTGTGGCAACAATCACCAATGGTATGTAAACATTCTCACAATGATGGGAGGAATTAAAATTTTTAAATAATATATTGATAAATGAGATAGAATATCACAAAAAACTCAAATAAAATTATATATATATATATACAACTAAAATCCAAACCACATGCATGTCATAAAAAATGGCTACATTCTACAATGAATCCCATGGCAGGTACAACAATAAAAATAATTTTAGATGCAACATGACAACTTTCCAAATTCCCAAGCTCATAAGTTTGAGCACCATGGTCGTAATCTCCCAAGAAACATGAAAACAATTTATATATGTCGGGTGAGCATATAAGAACAAACAATATGAAAGAAAGAGTCACCAATGCATAAATGGTTAAAGCATAATAATTCTCCTCTAAGAAAACAACATAAACTCAAAAGAACCATATAGGGTAAACTAACCATCCCTGCATTACTAACACAAACTCACTAAATAATGCATCACAACTCATGTAAAGTAGTATTCACATTGATGATTGGGTACCCCACCCCCAAATTACAATATAATTTACACTCTCACACCATAAATATAGAGGTTATAGTTCTCCCACCTCTCCCGAAATACCATAGCACAACCTAACCGCACACACCTAGGCCCAACCCATGTCAAATCTCACCCATTGAAACATGGAGTTGAACATATATCGCATCTCATCCCGAATACAACTTGGAAAGAAAAACTCACCCTCACACATCTGGGTCTCACAACCACAACATACCCAAAGGATCTTTGAATATGACTTCCTAAAAGAAGGATTAGGGAAGGGCGAGTGGCAATCTATCCATCATTCTATATAGATGTTGGGAAATACACCCTCTCCCATGAAAATGGAGTTGATCGGAACGTAGTGATCAACATGGGTATGGTGCATAAAGATATGACAATTAACGACACATATATAAATATAAGTATCAAACACACATCCAAACCTATGGGTTTACAAAAAACCAACCAGCCTAGCCAAAACTGCCCTTACTTCCACCTCTAAGGCATAACCACACAGTCAACTATAGACATAGTTCAAAAAAGTAGCCAATTTGTGTAACAAATTATCATTGTTTATAAAAAAATATATAATTATATATGATTTTACCCCTACCTTGGAAACTACCAATCAATACAATTATTAAAATGGAGAACCAACCATACCAACCACTACCAAATCCAAATAGAAAATGAAGGACCAAGGTAAAATAATGAACTCTAACACAAATTCCTAATATATTTTTCTTTATAAACTCTATTAAAAAGACCCAATAATGGTAAAACCATCGTCAAAAAACCTTCCAAATTGAAAGCACCGCATTAAATAGATAAACAAAATTCCATAGGTTATCATACCACTACATAATCAATCCATGTCCAATAACCATAACCCAACCCAGACATAGTCAAACTGCAATAAAATTCTTCCACTCTATAATATATAAAAATTTCATCTTAATATTACATTAAACCCTTAAACCATCCACATACTATGTTTCTCTCAATAAAATAACCACAAAACCCATAAAATTACCACGAGGAAAAGATCCCACACACTACACACAACCACACCAAATGAGAAAAATGGTATTCATATTTTACACAGTTGTGCTTCTGTTCCAATTTGATGGAGCATGGTTTATAACATAACATGTTTGATCCTAAAGAATACATTTAATTGACTGAATATATGTGATTATTTTTGATTTATTGTTCAATTCATTTCAAAAGAATATTAATAATGCATATCCTTGATTCTGGTTCACAAACCAAGACCACCAACGACATAGATTTTTAGAAGGCATACGACCAACACAATTCATAGCATGTGTAAATGATAAGAGATATAACATCAAAAGAATCATAATCATCTTCCTTGACCCTCAATTATTACTAAGGTAGAAAAAAATCCATTATTGTAATATGTTTTTATTTTATCATAATATCCTTTATTTTAATTGGAACTTGTATGTATTCACTAAGAGACATCATCTTACCAACCCCTCCTAATTAACAGAAGCATGAGAGACATATAAATTACTACCTTGATGAACAGGTGACCAAAATTCCTTCTCACGCACAAATATAGGGTTACACAAGAAGTAGAGAAAATCCCAGGGAAAAACTAATACATGGTTTTTGGACAGATGCGACTCTTTAGAGAAGACAGATTTTGGGAACAAAATGAGGAAAAAAACACATGGGGAAGAAAAGATCACGACTTTAGAAGTTTTTTATCATATATAAATGGATGTGAGATGATTTTATACTATATAAATAATAGGTCTTGGTAAACACCACATGGCTTAGAAGTTACAAAAATCTTGACATGTTAAAATACTAAATATATAATTAATATAATTAGAAAATACTTTATAAATAGACAAATGATGTTCTATTGTTGATTTATGTCAAATAAATCACAAGAGGTGTGAAACAAAAGAAAATAGGAAATCAGTAAATGACTCACTGATGGGTGAGTCACCTACTAATGTTACCGACCATGAATAACTGACAGAGACTCAGAGATGTGAGTCACTAATGCAACTCACTAACATCAAGTCACTAATGTCTCCCACCAAAGCCTAACTAACCGATTCCCATCCTATCGACCTACTAAATCCCGACCTATCGATGCATAACATAACGATGTAAGTCCTAAAAATACCCAACCTACTGATACCAGACCAACCATCACCCATCCTACCAATTCATGGCCTTTAGATGCCACATACCAATGCTGAGTCACTGATTTGAACCCCCTATTCTTGACGCCCTGATAGAAAACTAAATCCATTCAATACTCATGAAATAAGTCACTATGACTTAGATAAGACCCCAAACACATTATTTTTACAAAGTAATAGAACATGGAGGCCTATTCCATTTCATATGGTACCTCCAAAACTATTCACATCCTTATGAAATCAAAACCGTAACACGAAGAAAGAGGTCTTTGAACAACCACCCTGTATGGTATCTTTTAAGGATAAACCACCCTGTGTTGTTTAAAGGATGGTGTAAAACATCAAAATATAAGATCACCACCTACCAAATGTGCTAACCCAAACACGAAAAAGATACCCCATACAAGAACCAATTGTCCCAACCAATGAATTATAGAATTCCATTCACCATGTTAGAATATTATCTTATATGGACAACACTAACTCAATTGAATGGGTTTAATCACATATCAATAAATGAATATCGATTACGAATCTTTTCTTCCCCAATTTCACATGTTATGATTTCATCATAGTTTATATAATATATAGAAAACACATATTATAAACTAGTTTTGAGCATTACATCGCAATCCAATTACACAAGAAATTATCAAAATAAGTTAGGGTCATGGGCACACATATGCGCTTGTTTCTCTAATGTAATCTCTTACAGGTCTTCATGCCCCCAAAACACACAATCAAAAAGAATAGTCCCTTTACACATCACCTTCTCCCAAATATCATTGATATAAAATGGCCTCTCAATGAATGTTATGTTTTTTTTGTATCCAACATTCCCCACTGAATGATTTTTGAGACATTGTGTAGACACTGATGGAGCTGTGTGATGTGGAAGACATGGTGGATCCTCTATAACTATGTTTTCAATGAAAACTGGTATGCCACCACACCAACTCATCCCAACACCTCGAAAGGTCAGATGAAAATTGGAGAAAGGATTCTCCCACTACCTAATAACCCCTTTTCTCAACGAGGGAATCCTTCAAGAAGACTTGGTTTATACCCTCTAATTCCATGGGCCTCCTCCTACGGTCATCATTTAATGTATTTTGGTCTTATGATACATTCATCCTATCTTCCATGAGTTAAATTTTTTTTTTTCATGATCTTCACCACCAAAATTACTTTAAAAGTTGTTTCCCCAACATCTACCCAATATAATGGTGATCAAAATGATCTTTGATACAGGGCATATAATGGTGACCTGACAATTATGGATAGATATCTATTATTGTTGGTTACTACACACAAGGAAAGTGTCTTACCCATGATTCACTCTTGTCCAAAAACCACAATTGCAAAATATCCTATACTACTTGGATTGTCCGATTTAGCTTTCCATCTGATTGAGGGTGGAAAGAAGTGACGAGACGTAAATAACTATCAAATGTATGTTTTAATCCCCTCTAGACTCAAGAGGTAAATTGTGCATCCCAAAACAAGATGAAAACCCTCAGAACCCCATGTAGGGGCACCACTTCTACCTCTGAGCCCCTCCAATGAGTCTCCTCCACCTTTCGCATTAGAGAATATATCACTTTCATTGGAAACAGAAATACGCAACTACTATACATCGCTGCATCCAGGTGAATGTCTACATATTCTTGGACTACCTCTTTTTGCCTCTTCCATCTCAAGGAATCGACCACAATAATTCCCTTTCCTGATTTGTAAGAGATATCAAAGTTATAATCTGGGAGAAACTTTTTCCACCTAATCTTCCGCAAGATCATGTCTCACAGGGAAAATACCTACCACAAGATCTTATGATCAGTCAAGAAAACAATGTACTCCCTGATGATGTAATCTGTCATAAAATTATTGAAAATCCAACCACTAAATGGTCCATATCTGGGGAGGAATAGTTACTCTCATGAGTGCATTACTTCCTAGACCAATAAGATATGACACCCAATTGCACAAACTACCTAAGAACTGACAATTTCCCCTTCAGATAGATAATAGCATCCTAAAAATTCCCACTCCATAAAACAGCATAGTATTTCCTAGTCAAAGCCATCAAAAGAGATGCAACTCGAGTGAAATAGGGTAAAAATCATAAGAAATATCTCGTCAGTCCAAAAATGCTTTGTTCCTCTACCACATTCCTTTGTTCAAAAAAGAATCAACCACCTCAACCTTTTATGGGTCAACATTTATCCCCTGCTGAGACACTACATATCTAAGGAAGTAAACTTCTAATGTCCAAAATATACACTTTTCTAACTACCTCTTGACCGAGTGGAATTAAAGAACCTCCAATGTATTCTAGATATGATTAGCATGATCCTCATCTGAGTTATAATATTCCTGGATGTCATTGATAAACCTGATGATGAACTAGTCCCAGTACTCATGGAAGAAAGTGTTCACCTACCTCAGGAACACGGCTGGGGCATTCATAACACCGAACAACATAACCACAAACCCAATATGCCAATACCTACACCTGATGGATTTTGTTCGGATGATACCCTAATTTACCCTCAACTAGGGATATCCAGACTACATGTCAATCATAGAGAACCTAACTATTCCCCACATATGGATGAAAAGGTTTTCTGTTATAGTAAGGGGTAATAGTTCATGACTAAAACTTGATTCAGCCTCCATTATTCAATGCATGACCTTAGAACACTATCTTTCTTCTTCAAACACTAGACTAGAGAACCCCATGATGAAAAACAAGGTTGGATAAATCCCCAATTCATCTGATCATAAATAAAAAAACACCCCTCTTATAACACATAATGTGCCATCTAATGGGGATCCATCTAAATCAGATTAGCACTAGGTTGTATGTATATCTCGAACTCAACATCACATTAATGGGGTAGTGTTGCAACCTCCTCGAGTAAAACAACAAGTAACTTTATAACTACTCAAAATTACTCATCCATATTAGAATCCTTTGATCCCAATGAAAACATAGCTAACAAGGAAAGAATAGGCTTGACACACCGATTTCCCACCTGACTACACTTCTCACCAACAAAAGATACATATTGGCCACCAACATCTGAAAATGTGACTCTCCTCTAGAAGAATTATATAATTTCATGCATGAAAATGAACTACATAAGGCCATTGATAACATCGTATGGCTGCTTATATGGAAGAAAAAGATCCCTTAGGGTCTGATGTGTCCACAATATTAGTCTACTTCTCCATAAAACATCAAGAATGATGGTCTGACCCACAGCTGGTGTACAGAACACCCATGGAATGGAACATCTCTCTATTTATAGTCCCAAAACAAGGGCCATAATGGGTGAAATATAGTAGTGAGAAGATACCGAATTAAACAAATCACAATAAATAATAATAATAACTCATTTTAATTTGAATGATCTCTCACCCTGCTAAAAATAATACTTCCCTGGCATGAACTGACCGAACCTGGATCCTCTACCCCTATATGATTGAATGACTCCTTGCCCACACCATGGGCAAGGTCCCTAAGGAGTACCCTTAGGTTGTACTCCACCTAAGACATCTCACCTTGGTGGGGTAGGAGAATATTATACCTGCTACTGGAATTTCATACCTAGAAACTACTACTGAGGAGGGCACTGATCCCAACCACCTCTAGCAGACGAAACCTGAAACAAGAACTAGTAATGAATATGTTCATGGCCTCCACTAGAAAAAAAACCAACCACATGGCCATAGGAAAACCACATAAACCAGAAGGTCAAACCATAAACTTCGATGGCTGACTCCATGCTAGTGAAAAATTAAAGTCCCTTACACCAGAGACCTGATTCTCCCATCCATCCCATTTGATTAAATTTGTTGGCCCCCTCTGATGGTATACATCCCCAGGATTTTGTCATGTCATCTTACTCTTCCTTAATTTGGACCACTAGTATATTGGTAAGGTGGATGGAGTAACTGTATAATGGGGAGGAAAGAGTTCTCCCTCTAATGATATCTCATAGGACACCTCATTTTGAAAAATATGAGAAACAAAATGAAGAAGGTCGTTGAACATGATCCCCAATTCTATCACTAACATACTCACCTTCTCGAGGGAGAGTATCTCCTACCTCTTCTTAGCCATCATGGTAAAGAGATGAAATTATTCCCAGAAATCCTTCTAAAAATTGGCCCACAAAATGTTATTCTACTTACTCTCCCCCAAATAGAGTGTCCACCACTAACATGCATATCCCCACATCTGGCTCAATTACATAAGAACCCAGTACTCCTTCGGATCCCAAATTAATCTAAAGGTGATAACTAAATCCTCAATCCAACTATCCATATTTGTATATTAAACAATGTCTTCAATCTTACTAGTATCCTATAACATTATAGAATTAAGGGTATTTTATTGTTGATCACCATCTTCTATGGGGTCATCCTTCTACCTGTTAACTATCTCAACATGCTAGGCCTCCACTACCTTCACGACACATGAGCGACAACTCTGAGCCATAGATGAAAGTAAAAAAACAACTCGTTATACTATGCAGTATGGTATTTTATTTTCATTTCATTTTTACTCATGATATAATTTTAAATTACCAAATTTCTAAAAAAACCTATCAAAAGTAATTATGTTGCATGTTCTTTTCCTAGGTTCCCTACCCCGTAAGTAGTATAGCTTCACATGGTCATTTGGTATGATTAGAGTCCTTGAATCAGATCATGGGGCCCCTAAAATCTCATGTTCTATCCAATATTATTTGACCTATGTCATGCAACATGGTCACCTACCGCTATTTCCCTACAAACCCATGAAATCCTCATTGTTCCTAAATCCAAACACCATCCTACCTTTCATCCATCAATTCTGATACCATTCTATCCTGACCCTCCTTCTTCAAGATGAGGAAAGGGATAAAATTATGGAATGACCTTATTCATGATGATGAATGAGATATAAAATAAACATGACCATTATTATTCATGATGAAAAGAGATAATGTCCCTCGAATCCCCCCTCTAGTTGGTTGCGGGGTGGTGACTACCACTAAGGGTAAGTAAAAATTGACCCAATTTTACAAGGAATCACCATTATTATTGAAAATATTGGGAAAATATGATTTATAACAAAAAAACTCCAGACATTTTATATTAAAAAGAAACCAAAATCCTATCCACATGCTTGTTTTAATAAAAAATGCTACAATGATAAATAAAACCCAAGTTAAGTACTAAGTGAAGATTAGGTTATGCAGCAACACGACCACCATCCAAATGCCTGAGCCTATAAGGCCCATCATAGTCTTGTGTAATCTCTATAGAAGCCTGAAAATAATTTCATATACATCATTTTATAATGATAATATACTCATTAGGAATGAAAGATTCACTCGTGCACAAATAGGAAAAGCATAATAATGCCACTATTAGAAAATTGAATAAACTAAAAATCCTCTAAAATATTATTCTAACCTCCCTGGTATCACCAAAGAAACACTCACTATATAATGATATTCATGTAATGTAAGGTTTTATAAAAATACACGATAGGGTACCCAACATAATTTTCACACTCATTAGTCACTGTCACACCCAAACGTCTGACGTCCAAGAACATCCACCTCTTCTGATCATACCACATAAAACCTTCCTTCACACACCTAGGACACTATCCATGTCACATCTCACCCAATGATATAAGGGCCACAAAAAATGTCACAAATAATCATATATCCCCCTAAAAAATAAACACTCACCAACACACACTTGGTCTTCACAACCACAACATGCCAAAAGGATCTTTGTTTATCACCGCCTAGAAGAGGGATCATGGAAGATCGGGTTGCCAATCATCCATCCTTCCAGAGAGATGTTGGGAAAGACTCCCTTTTCCATAAAAATGAGGGTGTTTTGTAAGTATATCTCAATATAGGTGGGAAACATATATAAATCAAATTGAAAAACATGTATATGAATATAGTTATCAATCATTCTTCCAAACCTATGGGTTTCAATATGACCAACCTATAAGGCCACAGCCGTAAAACATCATTTAATCATGATATTAGTTAATAATTTGACATTAATTATAAATGAGTATCTTTTTCAGGTTTATAGTTTTATAGAATTATGTCATAACTATAACATAGTAGACATAGACATTACATGTAGACAATTACACTTAGTATTAACTTTTTCCACAAATGTAATCCCTTGAAACAAAACATTCAATATTTTTTTGATATAAATCTTCTGGAATTATTCCTTTCTCAAACCCTTACTTATACCCAATGAACCAAATTTCAAACACATGTGATGAGAAAAAAAAATCATTATAAGTGACATAAAAATAATTAAATAAATTAGTCTAGTTATTACATGGTATCTCATTTAATGATTTCCTGAGATAAAAAATCCTTTTCACATGAATAACACTCATACATTTTATTAAATAAAAACATTTATCAAATAGTAGAATATTAAAACTCATTTAGGTGACCTCGAGCATGATATACATAAAACAATTTAAATCCCATTATATTGGAATAAACATATGGTCGTCTTCCAAATAAAATATCGTAAATGGGGATCACCCTTAATATGAACTATATCGGGCTCACCTATGATGTATGATGGGGCTCATCCTTTCATATTAGCAATAGAAGGATCACATGTGTTTTATAATGGGGCTCAATGCTTTCTATAAGTTATTAAGGGCTCAAATGTGTGCTATAATGGGTCTAAAACTTTATTATAATTAGTATCGGGATCACTCGTTTCATATAAGTTTCATGTACCATTTCAAAAAAACGTTCATCATCGAACTCTTTTGAAAAATCTCATGAAATACCATATAGAAAATATTTCCATAATCAATATTATTTTCATTTAAGAGCCCATTTTCAATACCATGATACCAAAAATAAAATAATAATATATTTATTTAAAATAAATTAAGTATTATAGAAGAATCCAAATATCAAATAATGATTACAACATCAATGAATTCAATATTTCCATATACATTAAAACAAATAACATTAATTTTTTCATTTTGTAATGAAATAAGATTATTTGTATAATAAAATTCTTTGGGAAATAATTGAAGGATATTATAGATAAAAATACAATCTTCTTTATGGTACTATTATATCCAATATAATCAATATTTAAATTAATATCATGATGTTAATGATTTGATAATTAATTTATTAAATGTCCAAAGTGTCCCAAACAACGTTGAAAATTTAAATATTAATATCCATTAATTAATAAATAACATTATTATATATGAAATATTTATATGTAATGGTATAGTTGTTGTATATACATCCACTACTACAAAAATGGGCAAGGGAAGCACTCTCCTTTAACAGCGCTAAAAAAGTGCTGAAAAAGTGGGGGCTTTATCAGCAGTAAAAAAAGAGCAGATAAAGGGGAACTTTTAATAGCTCCTAAAAAAGTACTGGTAAAAGTTACCCTTTATCATTGGTTTTATTATCACTCATAATGGCACCCCTTTTACAAGAACTTTTTTTAGCACTGTTAAAGGGGACCCCTTTATCAGTGAATTTTTTAGTATCACTGATAAAGTGGGGATTTAACAGCGCTTTTTCCAAGCATTGATAAATTTTATTTTTCAAATTTACCATGAAAAAAATATATTGTTATATATGTATATTTATATTGATATAAATATAATATATATTTTTTAAATAAGTTTTAGATAAGTATAAATAGACTATTAAAATATATATATAATATAGTGAAAATGGATTAATAAAAATTTTAATAAATACTATTAATAGATAATTTTCTAATTATCATCAATTAATAATCATTTAATAACAATTTGAGGACACAAAAAATCCAAAAATAATAATAAAAGATCTAAAATAAGTTGAAAATGTAACATAAACTTCAAATAACCAAAAATTTTGATCTAGATGTCTGTTTGAGCTCTAAACGATATCCAATTGAAGTTTGTGATGTTTTCTATGCGATAGTTACCCAAGCGAACCTTTTGTCGCATTTTTCGAGGCCAAAAAAGGACCAAATAGCCTCCAAAACCGAGTTTTTAGTCGGGATACCCCGATTTGTTAACATTCAACCGAGTATAACTTCGGATTTGGATGTCCGTCAATCCTATACCACATATCATATCGAATATTGTTTCATTTTCTACAGATTGATTGGTTGTGGAGTTGAAATTGGCTTCTTGCATTAGAAGTAATTTTCATTTTAACTTTCTATGTATTTTCAAATGTAGATATATATATATATTCATAAATATATATGTGTCTGTTTGTGTGTGTCTTTGTATGTGTATGTTGTATATATGTAGGTATATATATATTTGTTTATTTATAAACACAAAAAAATTATTTTATAAATATATGTAAAACTAATCTTATAGATATATATTAATATACAAATAAATATACAGATAAAAAATTATAACTAAAAAAATATTTATATAAATAAATATATATATATATTAATATAACAATGAATATATATATACTAATATATTAATAAATATATATGTATTAATATAACTAAATATATTAATATAAATATGAATCTATAATAACATACAAATAAATATAACTATATATATTTAAATATTAATATATATAAACATACGAATGAATATATATATATTAATATATGAATAAATATATATGTATTAATATAACTAAATATTTTTATATTAGTATGAATCTATATTAATATACGAATAAATATAACTATATATATATAGATATATGGTTAAATAGAGAAAAAAAAGAAATGGCTTTGTAGTAGAAGTATAGGCGTGTAAGGGGGGATGTCGTGGGTTTGAGTGTGGGTAGATGCAAGGAGGTGTGCGCGAGTGGGGGTTGTGCGGGAAGGGCACCGTGCAGGAGAGTGTGAGGGGGGTCCGCCTAGTGCTAATAAAGTTGGGGGGTCAAGCGCTGTTAAATGCATCCCCCCTGCATTATATAATTTTTTTATTTTTATTTTTAATTGTTTTTGACTTTTATCAGTGCTAAAAAACGATGATAAAATGGTCATTTATCAGCTCTTTTTAGCGCTGAAAAAGGTGCCTTTATCTTCACTTTTCTTAGTGCTGATAAAAAGAAACCCCTTTATCTTTTCCTTGATTAAGAGTACCTTTTTAGTTGTGTTAATTAAATTTTCTTTCACTAATAAAGTCCATATTTTCATTAGTGATCTTATAAAAAAATATAGGTGGATATTATCAAGAAATGCCTCAATGAAAGGTGGCTGGGTCAAAGTCCCTTTTCCTTGAGTCCAAATTATATCGTTCATTATTTATATTACCTAAAAATAAACATTAGTTAATTTAGACTTCATTTAAAACCTTATCAAGTTTATTATTCCTTTTATATCAATTATCACCATGTTTTAAAATTTTCATATTCATTTATGTTCATATTAGACGTTTTGTTGATATTTGGTACATGAGTCGAAAATGAACTTGTTTTGATATAAATTTTCCATGAAGTCAAAATTATATAATCTCCATAATGATATTCATGATTTAAATATCATATATATCTATTATACATTTATTTATAATAGTACATAACATTTGGAGAGATGAAATGAAATACTCTGTTCATACAGACGATATGTTGTATGTATTCATGACCGCTACTTTTATTTCATTTTTATTAGAAAAATAAAAAATAAATTGGTATATTATAATTATATTATAATATAATAGTGCATATATTTTACATAATTTCAGAAATTTCATCTTTTATACATTCCATGTATTACTTGAATGACTCATATCACTTTGAGGGGCGATAGTCTGCACTTCCTCAAATGATATTTTCGTATTTACATATTATGGAAAGCGTAAATATATTCATTAAATAAAAATACAAAATAATATTTAATATATAAATATAATATATATCATATATAGATATAGTATCACCATAATTGACATCGTGATAGGGGTTAGCGGAAAATCAAACAATTATCGTTTCATGAGGCTGTAGTTCACGATACATCGAAACAGTTTGTTCATATCCATTAGATGGGGGTGTGTGAAAGTATAGTTATAATAATTCACATTAAAACATCCTAGTATATTGAATATACTGGTGTTTGTATGTAATTAAATAATAATAAGATCATATGGAGTGGAGAAGGAAAAAAAAGGATAGGAACGTGAGAGAAAATGTTACCACTAAATCGGGTAACTTCTTTTGATTTGAGCCAAAAGGATTCCTTTAATTGTATTATTATAAAGTTATGGTTTCTATGAATTAGGGATGGATTTTGGGAGCTTATTTGAGCATAATTTGGACTATATAAGTGAATTTAAATGTGTGAAATATATGGGTAGAGGTGGTGGCCTTTTATAAGAGGGAGAAGGGGGACATTAAGAATGTCTTGAAAATTTATTTTATTGTAAATTTATTTTCTATTTCTAATGGCCCCAAACTAATTTATTTAAAGTATAATATTATTTTGGGTTGAAAATGTCTCAAAAATATGTTTTAGACATGTGTAGGTCATAAATTTATCCTTATAATTTTTCTTTAACCCTTAGTTAAAAACATTAACTCCTACCATGTCTTCTTACATTTTTTTAATATATAGTTTGTTTAGATACAATAAAATGTCAATAGAATCAAAAGTTGATTATTAATGATATTTCTAACATTATATACTTCATTTTTCATAATACAATATTTTTAGGACTATTATATCATTTAATAAAATAGTATACAATTAATACATTTATTTTTTTCAATTTTGAGACTATTTTAGTGACTTATTTTTGTTAAGTTAAAAAAATGATTACATTGAACCAAATAAATTTACTCAAATATAATATGTAAATATATACCTCAAAATTCATGTTTGGAATCAACAAAATCTATTTATATTTATTTTAATATTTATAATATAATTTATTTGAATCCATTATAAAGGAAGCAATCACTACATCATCATTGTGTCTTATGTAAATTTATTTATTTAATGTCTAAAATTTATTAATAAAATATCTTTATGTATGAAATGTTATTATTATTATATTTAATATATATATCCAATGATATAAATTATATAATCCCATATATATTTTTTTAGTAAAATATACATGTTTATGTTATATTTTTCATTGCTTTAAATTAATTCATATAAAATGTCATTATTACAGAAAACTGGCTCCATGGAGTCTCAAAACCTACCCATGGATTACCATGGTTGTACATATTTAATAAAATAGTATTATGCATTGTGTTAAGGTAGTTTAATATTTTTTTAATATTACTTGTTTACCCTTATTTAAATGATTTATCCTTTTACCATGGTAATTATAATAATTACTAATGTCACTATTAATAATGTTCAAAAACAAACGGTACCTGTTTACACAATTTGATCCTCATGATTCCTAATATTGAATACATTTTTTCCAATTTAAAATACATAATTTTCCTAAAATAATTTAAAATTAATTCATGTTGTCAAAAACAAAAAGCGGGGTTTTAAGAAGTCAATTATATCTAATGATTTACTTCTATTTATATCCAATTTAAAAGTAAAATTATTTAAAATTAGAAATATTGGAATAAATGATAAAAATATATTCCATTTACACTTATAAAACATTAAATAATATTTTTTAACAATATAAATTATCTTGATTTACAATGTAGGTTTCAATTAAAATTTAGCGTATTTTTATTATTCATAAAAACATAATTTTTATCAAAAAAATTTAAAAAATTAACCAAAGTAAATTTTGATGTATTTATTTTAAAGAAAAAGTTTATTCTTTCATATATAACATTTTAAGGTGTCAAAAACTAAATTTAAAAATGGTTCGACATCAAAAGGTGGTAAAACACTATTTTTAGAAAAATACTTCATTTATACAAAAAATTGAATGCGCTCTAATATAATATCTAGAAAAAATATAAGATGAAATTATAACATTAAATTTCAGATATAAAATATATTTAAAATTAAAAAAAATCGATAAATGGTTATATGATTATATAAATATAAATATTCAATTTTAAATATGGTCTCATAAAAACACAACCTTTATATTCAACTGGTTTTTATTTTCATTTCTAATAAATTTTGTAGCCAATGAATCATTATTTTAACATATGTAAACCAAATTTAAAAATTTAGTTGAGATTATTCCTTCCTTCCATTCCAATGTCTATGTGTTAAATACCATTTAAAATAATAATAATATTATTGTATTATATTTTGTTATAACTGAATGTTGTGTGAAACGTAATATTTTGAAGTAACCCATTATTGCATGTCAACTATGCTATTAAAAAAGAGTTATATTTAATGTAAAAGTGATATCTTATTCATAAATATTAATATAAATGAAAATATGCTATTTTATAAATACCTGTATAAATAAAAACTAACCCATAGATAACTACACTTGCTACCACCTATAATCAATACCCACGCAACCAACCCCAGACATAATTCATAACCCTAGCTAATTAATATTAAAAATTATCATTCTTTATTTAATCCCACCAAAAAATATATTTGATTCCATCCCTGCTCGGGTAACTACCAAACACAACTCACATTATTAGGGAAAAAAACCATACCAAACACAACCAAGGAAAAACAGATAATGGAGGAATAGGGTAGAAGAATCGACTCTAAATACATTCCAAATATACTAGTATCTAGAAACTTTAGGATAAATTCCCATGAAATGCAACACCATCATTCCTCAATATTTTCCCTCCCAAACCATCGTCATTTGCTTCCCCAAATGAAATGCACCACATTTAAGTGAACAAAATAACTCAACTAGGTTGTAGTCCCTCTGCAAAAAAAGACCATGCCCAATTACCATAATTCAAACTAAATGTAGTCTCAATACACAACAAGATCATTAATTCCACAGTCAGTCAATCTATCAAACTGAGACTCCATTATAACCTTGAACCATACATGTGGCATCGTGCTCTCAATATCATCACCACAAAACAAGTACAATGTACAATACAAAACGTATCCACATACAGAATGCATCCACATCAAAAAAATGATGAGGGTATTCAAATTTAACACACTCATTATATAAACCACATTGATAGACTACGGGTTGTCACAAAACAAGTTTGATCATGGGTAATCCATATAATTAACTCGATATACCTGATTAATCATGTTTTCATGATCATATCAATTCAATAGAATATTACCAACAATTATTAATGAGTCCAGGGAGAAAGCATAGACCATCAACAACCCTGATTTGAAAAAGTATACATCCAACATGGTTTACAGTGTGAATTGATGATCACAAATATAATAATATAGGAATCATCATCATCATATTCCATTCCCTTTATTTATTACAAATTTAAAAAATACCAGTTATCATAACAGGTCTGTATATTATCATAATAGATTTTATAACAATTGGGGAAAGTTTAATTTCAAAATGATACATTATCTTACCCACTGAAAATTAAACAAAAAATAAAGAGAGACATAAGAAATACAACCTTGTGGATCATGTGAAAAAAATTATTTCTTGTTTGAAAAAATAGGGCCACACATGAAGGAAGAAAAACCCCATGGAAAACATGATCCATTGTTGTAGCACAGATAAGAATCCATGGGTAATAATGGTTATGGGTGCACTGAGAGGAAACAGAAAAACATAGGTAATAGAAGATATCTGATTTTGATGATACAAATCCAATAACAATGGATGCGATATGATTTCAATGTACTAAGAAGTGGGGTAATGGTGAGGACCATACATCCTGGTAGTTACAAAGATATCATCACATTCGAATATTAATGATATAATAAATACACTTTGAAACTACTTCAATGGTGGTTAAAATTGGTTTTAAAATCAATTTACATCAAATTAAAAGTAATATGGTTGAAACAAAAAAACATTGAAAACTAGAAATTACACATAGATATGTGAGTCACTGATGTGAGTCACCAACAACACCTCACCAACAATGAGTCACTGATGCGGGTCACCATCACAAGTCACCAATAGCGAGTCACTTACACCATACCTACCAACGCCTGACCTATAGATCCTTCCTACCGATGTTGAGTCACTTACATGACCTACCGATTCTTGAATCACCATTATAATACTAAATTGATGAAAAACTATTAAAATCAGTAACAATGACTCCTAGAACCCCTCAAATGTTGTATTTTCCAAATGGAACAGATCATAGAGTTCTATTCAATTATATCTAAAGAGAAATCCATCTGAATATTTTGAAAATAAAATTTTGAAACATTATTTATAAAAACGATTAATTAAATTTTCTATTGATATGTGTTTAAAAAATGATCATTCCACATGAGTTAATTGAATATAGGTTTCAAATTTATTATTTATTAATATATATATAACCAAGTAATTTTGATATATATGAGAAATAATTAGACTGGGAATATTAAAAAATAAATTCTACATAAAATTTTATAAATTATATTACATATTATATGATAATTTCTTTAAAAGGACTTGTGTCATTAAATATTTTTTACATAAATATGAATAACATATAATTTCTCTATTATATACCAATATATTTTTAAAAAATTGAATGATTTTTATAAATAACAAAATTAAAATATTTCTCCCCAACATGAGAATGAGATATATAAGGCAAATGGTATCAAACTCATAGAAAGTGTAAAAAACAGATATCAATAAATTATCAAATGTAATAATAAGATGATAAGTAGTTCATTGGAAAATGATAATTATGTACTATATTTATTCCCAAATGTGCAATGATATTTAATTTTGAAATAGGGTGTCAGTTATTTCAAAATAAAATAAATAATGAATAAGAGTGAGGAATAATTAATAATGAATCATGACCAATGAGAAATAACATAATAATAATTTATACGTTTCTCTCATATATATATGATTATAAATTTGATTTTATTCACGTCTGACACCCAATAATATCATCATGGATTCAGTTCACCCTCCATTCCACCATTTAAATCGACTAGGTTTAGTCGTAAGACTATAATATTGGATAATATCTTTAATGGATTGAGATCACATTTCATTAGAGTCCTTTTTATAACATGAAAATACATCATTTCCAAATTCATTTTAATGGTATATAATTATGATATAACATGTTACATAATGATAAACTTATATATTTCATCCAATAGATCACAAGACAATCATTATTAAATTATTTCATCACCTATAAGAATGATATAAGTTTCATAAATTATTAATCATCATAATCATTTAACATTAAAAGAAATATTAATGAGTAAAAACTTTCATTATATACCAAACAAATCAAAATAAAAGGATTTTTTATGGGTAATAATTCAATTAAAATATCACTAGATCATATTTCAGAAAAACACCCCTTCCATTTTGAATTAATATATCTATAACTATACATTTTATAAAATAGTAATTATAAAATTTTCTATAAAAAAAATAAATTGAAACCTATATTTTAATATAATTTAAAATATTAATCAGGATTTTGGGTAAATATTTTCATCATGAGTATGTTGAAAAAATTAATTTTTTTAAATTTTTTTCACTTATCTAAAGTAAAATATTTTGAAAAATATTGGATAATTCATTTTAATCCCTTTAATAGATAGTTTAACAAGGATAAAAATTAGATTTAAATATAAATTCTATCATAATAAAATAATTATTCAAAATATTTTCGATAAAATACATGAATGTTTGAAAATATTCACATCCATAATGGATTTTGAGGTTAATCTTCCATGAAAGATATTATTTCATTCTATATGGTATATAATGTGTGGTATATGAATGAAAACAAGTAATCAATAAAAATAATTAAAGGTGAATATTGGTATTCTATAATTGGAGTGAATTATCATATAATTTCATTATCAAATTTTTTAATCATAAATAATACATGTAAATTGATATCGAAACATTAAATAAATAGCTCATGTATTTAGAACATTGTATGTTCTTCTTTTTTAGGTATATTTAATTAATATTTTAAAAAATTATTATTGAAAAAATTAATACATATTATAAATCTATCTTGGATTTCCATAAACATATATTAAATATTTTTATAAGAATATTCAATACATTATAATAAACATAATTGAGGACCATAATAAATTAGTTCCATTGGAAACATGGAACCCAATCAAAGATACTCATGAGAGATCTTTAACATCTATAATAATTATGTTTCCAATTAATACCTTTAAAAAATACCATTCTTAAACCAATAAATACAATCTTGGAAATGAATCATAACAATGGGTGAGATAAGTTTCATTGTATGGTTAAAAATAGTTGTAGGTAAGAAACAACTAATTATTAGGTTATCAGAAAATGGGAATATTATTTTAAAATAAAACTCTACACATATAATGTAATATTAATTAGTCATGGAATAATTATTATAAGTTGATAATTTAGTAATCATAAGAAAAATAAATGAACATAATATATGAGAGAATAACATTAGGCAAAGACATAGTATCATGGAATACAAATTTGCAGAGAAAATAATATTTCATGGTTACCCACCAAGATATTCATAACATGTTAGAATTGGTAAAAAAATCCATGTACATGATTCAAGCATGGGATGACCTCCCATATACCCTCTTTTTGGATTGGTCAAACTAACCATGTACACTCACATTCAAGATGGGGATAACCATCCATGTTCCCTCATTTATGGGCATTGGATTACTACCAGTATTTCCACAGGGATCATAGATAATTGATAGATAACTAAAACATTAGAGGGATATATAGGTCACAGCCATATCATAATGAAAATTAAACATATGTCTTCCAATATATCATAAAACATTAATCTTATAAAAACTAAAGAAATTGTATGGGTTGCATAGAAAATTGACCTTATCATAAACTATGGAAAAGTGATAGGTTTCATAATCATTTTATAATTTAGTCAATTCATATCCCCTGGGAAAAGGATTAGGGTTCATAAGAATACTTTAATGGTATATCCCTTTGAAAAGAAATGGGTTTTATAAGAATTTTATCATTATAAATCTCATGGAAGGGAAATAGGTTTCATTGGCATGCTATTATAATATACCTAAAACTTTTATATAAATAATAATAAATGCATTTTGTCACGAACCAGATCTGGTCGCCACAATTAACGGCACCAATCCCGGCCCTTGGAAAGGCCCGAAGGGCATTCCCTATGCCCACGATCTGGCACAAGTGCCCAGGTATCAAGCAAATCTAGTTTAGGAATGATTTACCCGAGCATGAAAGCATAAATCATAAACAAAAATCAATAATTAGAATCTGAAATTTTAATGCTAAACAATTCTTAACAACACTAGATCTGAATAAATATGGTTAATGACACTAAAAGTGGTCTAAAAACAAATAATGACAACATAATGACATCACCATGGACTCCACACGACAAAGGGATCATCACCCGCAAGCCGTCTCCGCAACTCCGCCCCAACGATGGGGACTAACATCCCAAACCGCCATCACCCATAGCCTTCCCTTTACCTAAGTCAAGCATAAGCAGGTCTACTTACACCCATGGGGTGTATGTAGGGTGTGAGCCTAAGCCTAATATGATACCACCAGATGATTCCAAAGAGCATGCAATACAATGTGAACAAAACAAGAAATTTTAATACACAAGGTGGAACAGTGTTAAAATTCCAAGAAATGAAACTTTCAAATGAAAACAGTTTTTAATATGAGAATTTCAGACTGTTAGAACATTAAATAGACATGTGAGATATTGTAATGTACTACCAAAAACACCCCATAACAAGGGTAAATACCACAAATCCAATGAGCATCAAAATCGGGAACACCCCTAAGCACTAGGTTGTCTTGGGCCCTATGTACCTCGTTCCTCGGTGTAGATTAACCATAGAAAAACCCATTCTCATGCACGAGCCACTAGTAGGGAATATACCCATAACCTAGTGGTCCCCAATCATCATCCGAATAGTTTAGTTAGAGTTGTCGTTATCCAGATGCTAAGTAGAACATGGACAAAACCCATCTGATCCACAAGCTGTACTAGTACAAATCCGCCCCACCTAGATACCCGGGCTTCCCCTTTTTGTGCTCAAAAAATTTCAGAAAACAACACACATAATTTTTCAAATAAAATATCAGTACTGGTCAAAAAAAATTTACAGTATCTACACACATTTTATACCATTTAAAACACACAATAAATTAATTTTATTTTCAATAAAACAACCTCTCAAAACATCACATTGTTTTGCACCTAAATCTCTTTAAGATATCCAATTTGCACACTATGTTAACAATTGTAAGTCATTAAAAAAATTTCAGTTCAATACCCTTTAATGAATCCAACAATTCGGGTATGGGGCAGCACAATGTGAACCAAGAAGTTATATCATTTAAAAAAACACCATTTTCAGACAAACATGACACTTAAAGCCCATTTGTTTCCCAAACACCATTTAAACAAACATTCACAGTAAAAAAAAGAATAAACATTAATAAAATGATTTTCAGTCCTAATACAGTTCAATAAAATCAACAAAGTAATTAAAGGTCAGCCCAAAATGAAGCAATAAAATATTTGAATGAAAAACCACCAATTTCACTAAAAATGGGACGTAAAATTCATTTGCATTATAAATGAAACTAAAACAAATTTTTACATAAACATTCAAGTGAAATAAACATTATGGTACCATGAAAACATCAAGCTAATTCACAAAAATTGCACACACAATGGAATCACCTACCAAAGTAAAAAAAACCCTTGAATCTCCATGCGAAAATCAAATCGCACCCTCGCCACACCAAGAGAGAAATAGATCAAACCTAAAACCACATAAATTTGCCAACAAAGCCCAAAGTTAAAACCTAGGTTAAAAAACAATGTTTCTTTACATTATTAAACTCAATTGTAACTGAAGAAACCCTAAGAATAATGAGTTAAACCTAATGTAATTTGAAAGAGGAAAGAAAAGGGCTCATTTACTTGAAATATCTTCAATTAATCACTCTGAAACAGTAGTAGATGAAATTAAAAAGATCCAAAATTTAGGATTCATTTGAACAAGATGTATTAGGTCATTTATGAACTATAATGGAGGATACATATTGAGAATTGAGAGAGTTATAAAAGATATACTTTACCTCTTCAAATCTGGGCGATTTGATGAACCCTATGAAGTTTGGCACCAAATTGTTATTATCCAGAGCTCCAAAGAGGGGGGAGAGAGTTCATACTCCCGGCTGGGTTAATTAGGCTTGGGGGAGAATTAGAATCACCGAAAAATCCCAAATATTGAATATGTTATAACAAAATAAAATTTTATTTTTAAAATAGGAATTGGGGTTTCGGGCAGGCCCAACCCCTTTAGATAAAAACCCACATAAACCATGGTTATGGATTTATAAAAACTCCAAATTACCTTGGTGGTGTTAATAGGTTAGGGGAGGTCAAGTAGGAATTTGAATGGATGAAAAATGTTGAAAAATGAAAATGTTATAAAAGATACAAAATTTATTTTTTAATCTAGAATTGGGCTCATGGTTTGGCCCAATTCACGAATACTCATCTATTCCTCCCTAAAACCTAGGGAAACCCCCAAAACAAATAAAGGATGTAAATTAAATGAAAATTATCATGAAAATATTTCTTTTATGTGACAATTCTCCCCATCATGAAGGAATTTCCACCCCGGAAAGTCAACATGAATCTTGGTTGGAAAAAAAGAATGGGTACTCTTCCTCGACCCATGACTTTCACTCCTATGTCTCATGTGTATCATTCCCAAGCTTCCATAAAACCCGGACTAAAGGAATACAATTCCCTTGATGTATCTTCTCTTGGGATTCCACTATTTTTACCGGCCTCTCAACAATAGGAAAGTCAGGCTCTATCTCCAGTTCTTCCCAACTCAACACATGGGATGGATCCGGATTGTATTTTTTCAACTGAATGACGTGGAAGACATCATGGATATACGTCAAATGAGAAGGTAAGGCCAACCAGTATTCCACCTTCCCAATACGCTCAGTGATCTCAAAGGGCCCGACATACCATGGCATCATCTTACCTTCCTTCCCCAATCGATGATGGCCCAGATGAGGGGCCACCTTTAAGAATACCCTGTCACCCAGAGAAAAATCTAGGTCTTGACGCCTCCGGTTATCATAAGATTTATGATGACTCTTAGCTGTCAATAAGCGCTTCCTGATCAACATGTCCTTCTCAGAAGTCTCCTGCACAAGGATTAGCCCCAACAGTGATGTCTCTCCTACCTCATCCCAACATTGGGGGGACCGACAAGGCCGACCATAGAGTGCCTCAAAATGGGTCGTTCGAATCGTGGATTGGTAAATATTATTATAAGAAAACTCAACCAATCCCAAATGTCTATCCCAAGAACCTCTAAATTCCATGACACAAGCACGAAGCATTTCCTCCAAAATCTGATTCGCCCGCTCGGTCTGACCATCCGTCTGAGGGTGGTATGCCATTCTCATCATAATCTGAGAGCCCAAGGCCTTCTGAAGGCCTTCCCAAAATCGAGAAGTGATGTGGGGGTCTCTATCAGAGACAATATCTAATGGTACACCATGGAGTCTCACTACTTTCTGAAGGTAAAAATGTCCTAACTCATCTACTTTAGTTGAATATTTTATCGGAATGAAGTGGGCTGATTTGGTCAGGCAATCAATCACCTCCCAAATAGCATTCTTAACCCAGGGTGTATGAGGTAAGCCCACAGTGAAGCCCATGGCTACCTCTTCCCACTTCCAGGTTGGAATGGGTAGTGGTTGGAGCAAACCGGATGGCCTTTGGTGCTCTTCTTTCACCTACCGACATGTGTAACATCTCGAAACAATGTCTGCTATGTCCCGTCTCATTCCATGCCACCAAAACTGTCGACGAACATCATAATACATCATAGTGGCACCTGGATGGACAGTCCATTGAGAATGGAGGCTATCTTGCATCACCACCTTCCACAGAGATAATGGCACTACTGAACGGCCCTTGAAGCACAAGATGCCCTCGGGAGAGGACGAACAATCAGAGGATGTCTCCCCACCATGAAGGAACTGCTTCAACTACTGACAATGATCATCACTGGGCTGTTCCTGCTGAATCAACTCCAATAGAGGAGGAGTCAACTGGACGCTGCCAAGAATTCCCCTCCACTATATTCTCTGGTCTCCACATGAATATGAGAAAAGAGACCCATCAATGTCCAATCATCACTAGACTTCCACAAAGCCTGCACTGGAACTCCTCTGCTCAAAGCGTCGGCCACTACATTACCCTTTCCTGGGGTATAGACAATGTCAAAGTCAAACCGCTGCAAGGACTTGATCCAGCGACATTGCCACAATTTGAGGTCCTTCTGTGAGAAGATATAACACAAGATTTTGTGATCAGAGTATACCACAAACTTCTCCCCAAAGAGGTAGTGATTCCATGTCTTCGAACCATGCATCACTGCTGCCAAATCCAAGTCATGGATCAGGTAGTTCTTTTCATGTGGTCGAAGTTGGCGAGATCCATATGTGACCACATGGTCATCCTACATAAGCACGCACCCAATACCCATAACTGAAGCATCACAATAGACCACATATTCCTTTCCAACCTCTGAAAAAATTATCATGGGGGTGGTAGTCAGCTGCCTCTTCAGCTCCTCGAATGAAGCCTGACATTCTGGACCCCATACAAACTTCACCCCTTTCCGGGTGAGGGAAGTCATCGGTGAAGCAAGCCGAGAGAAATCACGAACGAATCACCTATAATAACCAACCAAGCCAAGAAAACTCTGGATCTCGAACACATTCTTCGGTTTCTCCCACAACATGACTACACTAATTTTCTCAGGGTCCACTGAAACTCCATGATCTGAGATCACATGCCCCAGAAATCACACCCCTCTGATACCATTTTTTCATGAACCGGATCTGGTCGCCACCATTAAATGCACCAAAACCGGACCGTGTCAAGGCCCGAAGGTCGTTCCCTATCACCACGGGCTGGAACAAGTGCCCGAGTATCAAACAAATCTGGTTTGGGAACGAATTACCTGAGTATGAAAGCATAAATCATAAAAAAACAATCAATTATTAGAATCTAAATTTTTCATGCTAAACAATTATTAACAAAACTAGATCTGAATACATATCTTTAAAGACACTACAAGTGGTCTAAAAAAATGACAACATAAAGACATCCCCATGGACTCCACACGACAAGGGGATCATCACCCGCTAGTCGTCTCCGCAACTCTGCCCCAACGATAGGGACTAACATCTCGAACTGCCATCACCCTTAGCCTTCCCTTTACCTGAGTCAAGCATAAGCAGGTCTACTTACACCCAAGGGGTGTATGTAGGGTGTGAGCCTAATCCTAATAGGATACCACCCAGATGATTCCAAAGAGTATTCAATACAATGTGAACAAATCCAGCAATTTTAATACACAAGGTGAAACATTGTTAAAATCCAATGAAATGCAACTTTCAAATAAAAACAGTATTCCATCCGAGAATTTAAGAATGTTAGAAAATTAAATAGAAATTTGAGATACTTTAAAGTACTGCCAAAAACACCCCACAATATGGGTAAATACCACAAATCCAATGAGCATCAAAATCAGGAACACCCCTAAGCACTAAGTTGTCTCGGGCCCTATGTACCTCGTACCTCGGTGTAGAGTAACCATAGAAAAATTTGTTCTTGTGCATGAGCCACTAGTAGGGAACATAACCATAACCTAGTGGTCCCTAATCATTATCCAAATAGTTTAGTTAGAGTTTTTTTATCCAGATGTAATGTGGAACAGGGACAAACCCCATCCGATCCACTAGCCGTACTAGTACAAATCCACCCCACCATGGTACACGGGATTCCCCTTTTTGTGATCAAACAATTTTAGCAAAAAACACACATCCTTTTGAATATAAAATATCACTACTGGTCACAATAAAAATGTACAGTAGCTATACAAATTTTATAACATTTAAAACACACAATAAAATGATTTTATTTTCAATAAAACAACCTCTCAAAACATCACATTGTTTTGCACCCAAAGCTCTTTAAGATATCCACTTTGCACACTATGTTAAAACTTTTAAGTCATTAAAACAAAATTTCAGTTCAATACCATTTAATGAAACCAAAAATTCTGTTATGGGGCAGCCCAATGTGAACCGAGAAGTTATATCTTTTAAAAAAAACAACATTTTCACACAAACATGGCACATAAAGCCCATTTGCTTCCCAAACACCATTTAAACATACTCTCACAGCAACAAAAAAAGAATAAACAATAAAAATATTATTTTCAGTCCTAATATAGTTCAATAAATTCAACTAAGTAATTATAGGTCATCCCAAAATGAACCAATAAAAGATGTGAATAAAAAACCCCCCAATTTCACCAAAAATTGTAACTTAAAATTAATTTGCATTAAAAATGCAACTAAAACCAAATTTTACAAGAACATTCGAGTGAAATAAACATTAAGGTACCATGAAACCAGCAATCTAATTCACAAAAATTGCACAGCCATTGGAATCACCTACCAAAGTAACAAAAACCCTTGAATCTCTGTGCGAAAATCAAATCCCACCCCCACCACACCAAAAGAGAACTGGATCAAACCTAAAACCACATTAATTGGCCAAGAAAGCCCAAAGTTAAACCCTAGGTTCGAAAAACTAGTTTCTGGACATTAGTAAACTCAATTATAACCGAAGAATCCCTATGAACAATGAGTTAAACACAAAGTAATATGAAAGAGGAAAGAAAAAGGCTTATTTACATGAAGTATCTTGAAGTAATCACTCCAAAACACCAGTAGATGAAATTTAAAAGAGCCAAAATATAGGGTTCGTTCGAACATGATTTATTAGGTCAGTTAGGAACTAGAATAAAGGAAAAATATTTAGAATTTAGAGTGTTATGAAAGAATGACTTTACCTCTTCAAATCTGGGCTATTTGAGGATCCCTATGAAGTTTGGCACCACATCACGATTAACCAGAGCTCCAAATAGGCGGGAGAGAGTTCAGACGCGCGGCTGGATTAGTTGGGATTGGGTGAGACTTCGAATCACCGACAAATATCAAATATTGAAATAGTTATAACAAAATAAAATTTTATTTTTAAAACAGGAATTGGGCTTTCGGGCAGGCCCAACCCCGTAGATAAAAACCCAAATAAACCCTGGTTATGGATTTCTAGAAGCACCAAATTACCTTGGTAGTGTTAATAGGTTAGGGTAGGTTAAGTAAGAATTTTAATGGATGAAAAATTTTGAAACATGAAAGAGTTATAAAAGATAAAAAATTTATTTTTTAATTTGGAATTGGGTTCACGGTTTGGCCCAATTCATGAATACTCATCCATTCCTCCCTAAAACCTAGGGAAACCCCCAAAACAAAGCAAGGATATAAATTAAATGAAAAATACCCTTAAAATATGTTTTGTATGTGACACATTTAGTGATCAAATTCCTAGTAAGGTATATGTAACATCAATATATGTAATCATATATTTATAATCATTTTGATCAATACTTTAATGCATTCCTTAAAGAAAATTGACATTCTTCGATGAATTTGTTTTTCAAGCATAATATATTTTTAATTTAATTTTCATTTAAAATATATTTCAAACCATATATAGTTTTATTCAAATAAAATAGTTGTAATTGTGATAGGATGTTTCAATATTTACTTAAGATTTAAAACTAATATTCTTTTCACCAATTTAGTAAAATACGAATGTCAAATTATTGAAAACAACAAGATTATTCCCATCAATTTTTTTAATGACGAAAAAATTAAAAAAATGACAGTTCAAAATCAAAGGATTAAAATAAATCATTTTTTAAAATTTGTTCAGAAGACCTAGTTTTGGAGGAAAATATATTTCTAATTGAAGTGAAAAATAAATGTTTGAATTTATAAAAATACACTTGATTAATTATTTTAAATAGAAATATGTATCCAAATTTATTGCATCAATAACCATAGTAGAATAAAAATACCGAGTTTCTTTAGATATTTGTAAATATATTTTATCCTAACAAACGCAATCATAAACAATCTTGATAAATGATGGATTTTATCATAAAATCAATACCACTATAGAAACCATAACACATAATAACCATGAAGAAATAAATTAAAATGAAAATGAAAATTTAAAAAGTATAATAAAAATTCCTGATATGACATATCATAGGTTCCTTATAATAATTTCATTGAATATTATAAATTCATTACATAATTTATTTATCAACAAAAATTGAGGAAAAAATAACTTTATAATTTGTTAAATTTTAAACTGTAAACCACATGAAAGAGTGATATAAAAGTTGTAATGTAAAATCAAAGAAATTAAAATGTAAGATTCATAAAATACATTAATGTTAAGTAAATACACAAAATAAAAGAAATTGGTGGTGAATATGACATGTGTCACATGGAAGAAAAAGATGGAGACATATGTCTGGTACCATACATATTAACTTATATCATACACATTACAATGTATATTATAATAAATATCTATTTTAATTCATAAATTATAGAAACAAAATTATATATATCATAACATATATGATTTACATATACCATCTTATTACAAAATTTATTAATAGTATCGTGTTAATGATATAGTCTGTGTAACAACCGTTTCGTTTTTCATATATGTTTTGATTTGTTAATTTTTTTTCCTCTTGATCATTATTACATTTTATCCAGCATAATAATCACATAATGATTATCATATTTATACATTAATTATAATCTTATCATCTATGATGAATTTTGTTTTTTAGAAATGATATATGTTATGATTATGTTGATAGTGGGCCAGACTTATGCATGAGTAACATTATAATTTCTCAATACTATTTATTGAAATATTGAAAATAATAATTTATCATACATTAGTTATCAAAATTTCATGTTTAACATATTTTTTTAAATATTCTTATCCAAATCATCCATGCGATTTGAGGAGGAAAAGAGTGTGTCACATCGCTTCATTTAAGTGATAATGCACATGTATACGAACAATGTTATCATCTTTATATAAGTAAAACTGTTAGAAAGAAAATTATATATTGACATTTATGAATGAATTATTTTTCTTTTTTATCATAATATTATAATTCTTATAAAATATTTTTTTGCAATATTAACTTCCATTAATGGTGTTAATGAAAACTATTATCATTTCTTTATAATGTTGTATTCCAACATACACATGAAAACTATTATTGTATCCAATGTGTAACATAATGTAAAAAAAGTATATATTATATAATGATTCAATTGATATGATAATTTTGTAAATTTTTTGTATATGCGTTATATGCATCATCTTATCAAACCAAGAGAGGTGGTTATTAAAAAACTAATGACATTGGTTTATGAGGAAGTTGTCTGTTGTACATCAAATTTATAAACACAGTTTCATGTTTCATTAATTTTGAGTAGTTCAGGTAAATAAAAATCAACCTATTGTTTCATATATCCCATAAAATATAAGATATTAAATTAAGTTTAAAAAATAATATCTTATATGGTTGTTACATTCTACCCCACTTTAAATTAAATTCTCCCTTATAATTTAAAAAACTCATACAATTTTAATCATTTGTAAATGAAATCATCAAAATCCACATCATAACAAGGGTTAATAAAACAAACTATTAAAAAGATAAAGGAATATGAAAAAATAATCTTGAATAACACAAATATTTTTAAAAAGGATAACATATCAATGAAGTGTGAAAATGGACATATAAGAGAAAACAAACAAACAAAACATATGGTTAGTTATAGGGAAAATTGACCAGAAAAAAGTTGATGATCCAGAGTAAGTAAATGATTGTACATGCATAGACTAAAATATGATAAAAATATCATTGATATGATAAAAAATGATAAAAAGGAAAAAAATTATTTCAAGATCATTTTCCTAATGTAGAGGAATTTCTGTGAGTATATATACTTAATTGATTTCATTCCATTACAAAATATTAATACAATCAACTGATTATGAATTAAAAAATAACCACTTCATCTATTACTCCAATTAATAAGTGAGTTTTTTTGTTCTATAAGAACTAGTGGATCAAATGACCCATATATTGAATGATAACACATTTTATCTATATTTAGTTATCATCACAATAAAATGGTTGTAAGTGGTTATCAAGTAAGGTAAAATATTTATATGTGATCTAATAAAATAATATATAATTCATCATCCAAATATCTATATATACCATCCCATATATGGTAATAATTATGAACCTTCCAATATATTAAAATAAAAAACATTATAATGATGTTCATTTAATCTTTATATTTACCATATCGTTATTCCCTATATACGATAAAGTGGTTATTGAATGTCAAAAGACAAATATATTAAAATCATGATCCTTTATTCACTCAAAACCTTTTAATAACATTATTTATAGAAAAAAATATTAAAAACCTTCATTTTCAATTATTAATTAAATAAAATATTGATTGGTGGATTTATTCTTTAAATCAATAAATGTTATAAAATCCATTACTAAAATTATTGAATAATTTTCCAATAATTCATTAATCAGACCTAAGGTAATAATTATTATCAATTTTTCATATTATCATCTAACATTTAATTACCCCACAATATTACCTGATCATCCAAAAAATAATAACGGTAATATTCCCTTAATAAATATACATCTTTTCCAACAATAAAATTTTCTATTCAGTGTGTACCATTTAACATATTCATGAATGTACATAATGAAATAATGTTAACATATATTCTTATATATAATCATATATCATAAATATATAATTCCAAAACATAAAAACATTTATTATTCCACATTATCCTTAATATATTTACTAGGCCCCTTTATCTAATACCATAATACCTCATTGGTTTTTTATTTTTAATAGTAGAATCATCTATAATAGTGTAAAAATTACTCGTAACATCTTGATAATTATCTTTATGAGAAATACACCTAGGAAATCAAATTTCATAATGCCCATAATTTCCACATTTAATGAATTCATCCATTTCTTATACCATATTAAGAAATATATTACCATATATTTCATTGAATAAAATTTTCATTTTACCCCAGAAATTGAATACAATATTCCCTTATACACCACACATAAAATATCTTCTCATTTTTTTGATACATTCCCTAAAAATAATATTCCCACATTTTCCATATATAGTCAATAATATCTTCATTTATCCATGGCATCCACTACTATAAATCATAGTGAACTCCATCCCACTCTTATTTTGTGAGTACATGATTCAGTTATGTTATACATAGTTTATCATTATCTATGATAATAGATTAAGAATAATCACAATACCATTCACTCTATCCACAATAAAATTTGGCTAATAATAATAAAAATTCATTCATATCAAGGCCATCCTAGTTGCTTTTGTTTCCCACTATTGACTAAATCCAAAATGCACAGTGTGAGAAATAATAATCAACAATTGAAACCAAATAACATTTATAATCACATATATTATGTCAAAATCATGTAAAATTATTTAATAAATGAGTCCTTATATTTATCCAAGGTCTTACATAGTAATAATTTATTTAAATATAATATGATGGTTCTTGAACTTTTTTTCAATTCCCCATGAATATTCCATAGAATTTTCTATCTTGGTTGGAATAAAAGCCCATTTTTTGGCACGGCGTGATGATCGACTCTAGAAAAATGTTCCCTTTAGAAATTATTAAACCTATGCCAATTTTTACCAGAGCCATATACTAATATAGTATCTAAATTGAGATACAATTTATTGGAAACCATATTCTGATTCAATTAACAAATTCTAGAATATTTTCTTATTCAAAGACTCATCCATATGATTTTTATTAGTGGAAACCATATTCATATATATAGAAATATTATATGGGACCTAAATAATGTTTTATTATCCTATTTTACAAATTTCTACTAATAATTTTCTAAATAAATGTCTATCGGGGCCCAATATTTACATACATGGATATAAAATCATTTTAGTTTAATATGTTAATCATTACACAAAAAAATTCTTGAATATGATAATTGTTTTGTTCCTTTGGAAATATCGAAAAAAAAGTTCATAAATAATTACTTTTATTTAATTCCCCAATAACGATATTCCATTTTTTTACGTAGGAAAAATATATTTGACTAAAACCATTATTCGTAACATATGGATATGAATCATAAGAAATGGTGATCTTAGATACTCATTTATGTTAAAAGGTTGTATTTATTATAATGAAATGTGCAAAAGGTTATGATAACATTGGAATAACCATTAAAAATTACACCATGTATATGAATGATTAAAATTTTGATTCATGGGATTCTGTTTTATAGTTTATAAGGAATGTATCATAAGGGAAATTAAAGAACAAATGCCAAGAGGGAAACAAATTGGAACAATACATATACTTTTTTCATAAACAAAAACTTATAAAATATTATGTTAGGGATACCCCCTAATTAATTCATAATATGATAGTATTGGGATATCTACCCATATATCTATTTTCTGTATTCCATGATCTACAGTTTTCCCTCATTCAGGATTGGGATATTCAGATATATACCCTCATTTTCAGTAATATGATATCATCCTTTGTGATTTATTTTTTGGGATTAGGCTAACCACACATGTATGATCTATGATCAAAAAACATTAACCATTATTCAATAATTTGGTGTTCTATGTAGGTATCACCCATCATATAATAAAAATCATACATATATGTTCTGCAATATCATTAAACATTCATCTAATTATAACTCATGAAATGAAATTGGTTTCTGATGTATTTAACAATATCAAAACCTATGAAAAAATAGGATTCCTAATATTTTCATTATTTCCTCATAGCATAACTTGTGGAAAATGATTCTGGTTTCATTATAGTTATATCATCGTAAATCTAATAGAAGATAAATGGGTTTTATAATAATTCAGTCATGGTATAACCCATGGATGATAACTGAGTTTCCTTCAAATCACGCCATCATAAACATAAACCATTTATATAGATTATTAGAATGGGTTGCAAATATCATATTGATTGTAATTTATATGTATCATCAATATATGTCACCATAGATGGAAAATGATTTTTATTGTTCATTTAAAAAAAATTAATAAAAAATATCCCTTTAAATTTGAAAACCCTATTTTCATCAATTTTTTTGAATATATTTTACTTTTAAAATAAAATATAAAGAAAATAAATCAATCTTCAAATAAAATTATAATCATGATGAAATTATGTTCTATTTATGGTATACATATCAATACAATGAATCCTTTTACATTTATGATAAAAAAGTAATATTATGAATAGTTTTGAAATTGACATGTGGAATCCAATAGTTTTTTTATAAAAAGTTAAACATCGGAAAATATTATATAAAAATAATAGGATAATAAAAATGAATTTGTGACAATGATTTAAAAATACCATGTTTTAGAAGTATATGTGTTTCCAACAAAATATATAAATATAGTTTTACTTTCTCAAAAACACTTGATCAATTATTTTAAGTACCATGTAATGGAAATATGGTATAATTAATATATTTAATACCCATAGGATTATCAAATCCATTGTTTTCTTATGAAATTGATCAAAATATTTTATCATCAGATATATAATCATAAATATTTCTGATAAATGATTATATTATAAAATAAAATTTTAAATACTTTAGAAGCAATTATTTGTACAAATTATAAATTAATAACATAAAATTTAATATAAAATATCTTTTTGATTAATAAACACATGATATTTAATGTAATATTCACTTTATATAAAACTAATGAAAGAACAAAAGTTCATAACATAACATATATCTCAACAAAGGAAAATTAAGATGAATATCGATAACTAGGATGCTATATTTTGAAGCATAAACCCCAAGAAATCGAGATCCTAAAATGAATATTTAAATTAAAATAAATTTTTGTGATAATGATAATATAAATTATTTTTAGGAACATAAACCACATAAATGAAGTTGGTTTATAATATTTCTTGTGACTCATGGAAGTCAAAAATGATACATAAATCTCTTAGTTTAAGACTATACACCCTTCATACACATTAAATCCTTATAAATAATAAATATATGTTTAATATAAATATATTTATAATCCAAAATTATACATATAATACCTTTTATTAATTAATTATTCTACTTTTTACCCATTTATTAACAATTTATTATTACATTCTTGTTTCAGGTAATAACTATATTATTTTTCATAAAAGTTTTGATCTATTCTTTTAGGTAATCGTTATAATGGTTCCATTATTATTGTAATAAAAATCATATAATATATATTTAATATTTATTTGTAAGTTATAAACTTATTATTAATAATTAAATATAGATTTTTGAAATGATGTGTGTTATGATCTTTAACAAAATTGGCCATACAAACGCATGAGTGAAAAATCAATTTATTGATAATCATCATCTGAAAAAGGTATGTAATATTTTATATTTAAATAATTAAACTTATATAAAAAATAACTTATTATTTCATCACAAAATATATCCAATAACATCCTTATGGTTATATTATGAAAAGAGAGGGGCATGTCACTTTCTAAAGGTTATAGTCCACACGTACATGAATGATGTTACCATCATTCAATGAGTGATAAGGTATGAAATAAAATGATATATTAGCCATTATGAATGATAAATATTATGTGATTTTAATTATTTTATCATGTATATCACATATATTTATCCTTATTATCTTACATTTAAAGTACTAATAAAAAATTATTCGTATTTCATCACAAGTTAAAAGTACACCTTTCACATGAACGACACATTCATATAAATTACAGAATAGAATTTAAAAAGAAAATAAATGATATAATGGATAATAATTTATAATATTTATATTATTGTCATATATATACATTATATCCATCGTCATACAAAACTGCTAGAGGTCATAAAGGAAAATCCAATGATATATGTTCGTGAGATAATAGTTTGACATAAACATGAATGGTGATTAAGTAACCCATTATATATAAGTGAAGATGGATTTGGGAACTGAAACATCAATAAAAAATATTAATATTTTGTAATATATGGATGTTTTTATATTTTCATCGAATAATAATAATTGGTGAAGGTGGATAACGAAATAAAAAAACACTCATCGATGAATGTTACATCATCTCGTACTATCCTCCATTGGTTAACACAAACATCCTTCATTGGATTTATAAAAAAAATAAGTCTATTATTAAGAGAGAAGTGATTTGAGATTTAAATGGATGAACCAAAATGATATGAATTTTTTAATTTGAGAGGTGAAGGGGTGTCCTTTTATAATTGTAGTGAGTGGCCCAATTTTAATATTATAGAAAGAAAAAATAGTTCCTATGTTTTTATCATGTTACAAGTATTTAATAATGGAAACGTTTAGATCCTCGATTGTATAATTTAGAAATATTCCATGGTTATGTGTGTTGAACATGTTTTGGGTAACTTTTAACAGTTATATTTTATACTTTAACCCCCCTATAATTTTTTTACCACAATCATTGATCTTCTTTTAATTTCATTTCAAATCATTTTTGAAAATGATTTATAATACATTATTTAATAGTATAAATATTTATTATTCCAAATATGGAATTATTTGACAGAATTGTATTCACATTAGGGAAAAAATATTATGATAAAATTGACATTGTAGACTCAATGTGAAATACGCTTATAAGAACTAAAAGGTTTTAAAATTTACAATGTTTTCCTATAAAAATTAAATATTAAAATTATTGAAATAAATAAAATTTAATTATTATTTTTATAATTAAAAAAATAAATAATTAAATTTACAAAAATTTCATTTTCAAAAATATTTACAATAATGTAGTTTTCAAATAAAATCAATTATTTTTCATTATTTATAAAAAAAATTAAATTTTCCACGAAATTAAAAACAAATATATAAATATAAAATAATTTTGATAAAATAATTTCAAAAATAAAAAATTATTTCGGTATTTATTTTAATAAAATATTTACATTATATTTTTAATATAAATTCATAACTTCTGGTAAAAACTACTTATAAAAAATAATGTTCTAAGAATAAAACATTATTTATTACAATTTATTGCACATATAACTCATAAGATGAATGTAAAACTTTTATTGAATATATAATATAATAAATCATTAAAACTATTCAAAAAAATTCGTTTTTATATTTTGTTATGAAATACTTTTTTTCACAGGAAATATTTTTCAAAAAAAATTCTTTATTTTCAAATGGGTCATATTTTTTTCTAATTATTTGGTAACCAAAGAATTCATCCTTTACCCATGTGTAAACCATAAATTCAATATATAGTGTTTTTATTCATACCTACTATTATATTGGAATTGTGGTATCTATAATATTAAATAATAATATGTTTATAATATGTCATGTACGGTTTAAAGTCAATATTGTGTATACATAACGATAAATAAAGTCTTTCTTGTGAGGAAAAAATAAATAAATAATTAAATTATTATAAAAAAATATTTTATAAAATCTATTGGTGGTACATATAATAACATAAACTGACATATTATCATTTTTTATTTAAAAATCATTCATTGTCATTGTCAATTCAAATGTTAACTACTTAATTTTTCAAATATGTGTTAGTTCTAACATCTAGGACCTATAAATTTTATCATTTTAAAATCATCTTTGTATATTATGTCTAAATATGAATGTCTTAGAAATGAATTATTTTAATGTTTATCACCATTTAGATAAACATGTGATAAATAATTATTTACCTCACATTGTAGATATTGTATTCTTTATAAAGTAACCATTGATGTTTCACTATTTTGATTGATGTATCCAATGAAAAAAATAATAATTAACATTTTCAGAAAAATTATTATACCATAATTATAAAATATGTACCATAATTATAACAAAATAACTATTGAAAAAAGATATGTGTGGATATGGAATTGTATCTCTATTTTATAATGATAGTCCACAAGTATTCAAAAACAAAATTTTCATCTAACTATTGTTATAGAATATTTATTAAATGGAAATGAAATAGAAATAACAATAAATTATAATATTAATGATACCAGCCACATATATTATATGGATAAAACAATTTTTGATGATGTATTATAAGAAATAAGATTTAAATAGCTTGGTTAAGATTTACACCTCTTCTTTGAATGTCCAAATTTATCTTATACATTAAACATTGATGTATTTGTATTGGGAGCAGAAATATATAAAAATTATGAATGGAATGAATATATTTACCTTTTATATAATTGATATTATTTTGATTTACGAAATAATACTTGTAAATTATGGTGGATATTATGTTATTTTTTTAAAATTGGGGGAGGGATAAACATATAATTTATTAATTATTTCAATGATTTAAAGTAAAATTATTATGACTGTACATCCAGATATATAAATATATATAATTATATTATAATAAATTTATTAAATATCACCAACCAATAATAATTTATCAATTTTAAGTGAAAATAATACCCTTATCACTAGGAATAATTCCCCACTACACATGTCATGACATTATCAATGGTAATATCATTTAAATATTTTTACCATTCAATATAATAAATAATAATGTGGCCATATTTCATTATATTTTATGTTATTATTCCAAATATGGAATATATTTTTATTTATATAGTATCTATGTGTTAAAAAATTATGTTTAATGAAGCCTGAAAATATCAATGAAAGCACGTTTTAGAATAATGAATTTGTAAGAATATAACATATTTTATTAGCATTAAATTCCTTATAAATAAAATTAATCATAATGAAACTAACATATCATTAAATATGTAAATTTTGTTAACATCCTTAATCATCTAAGATTAATTTAACTTATTATAACAAAACCAATAATTCACTAAAATATAGTTTTTTGAAAAATGGGTTATTTTATTAAACAAATAGTGAAAAAAACGATGTATAATGATGATTTAACATAGAGAAATTTTATTATTAGTTAATAAATAATAATTGTTTTATATTATTATCAAATTGAAATGACAATTTGATTTTTATATAAAAAAAAGTGATATTTATTTAAAAAATTATGTTCACAATTTACTAAAAAATTACTTACCAGAAAATAAAAACAATTCACCACAAAACAATACTTGCATGTAATATTTTCAAATTTTATTTATCTAATAAAATGTAAATTAATTTTATTAAATTTATTATAATTTCTATACGGGGACAATTAATTAAAACATTTTTTATGAAAATATATATTTGAATATTAAACTGATATTAATAAATATTCATTTATTTTATAAAGATGAAACATAACATCTAGATAATATATTATAGAAAATGTACAAGATAAGGGTTGAGTACACAAATGTCAAGTAGAACCAAAATAATGAAAATTCAGTAATGATTCTATTCGGAAACAATCTTCCTGGTAAACCTACCTCTTCTCTAATTATGATGTCCTTGGAACCATGATCTAGGCTCTTGGGGGTCTTAAATTCATCATTTGAGGATATATCAGCTAGTTCTTTAAAAAAAATCATTTCTTGTACATCCAAGAAAGATCACATAGGCTCACCACCATTGATAGATCCATATATATTTGTTACATGTTCTCCATTGGGATGGAAATTTGTATGTATTTCACTTTCTAGATTTAATTTATGTATGGACTTGTACATGAATTATTTTAATATATCTGGATTTAATGCCTCATAATTGGGAACATTGGAGTTTATTATCATCCACGGAGGTTGTTGAAGTTTTGAATTATATATTGGGATACTGAAAAGGTCTTCATATGAATTCTTATGAAATGTATGAAAACCCAAATAGTACAATTCAAATTAATGGATTTGTAATACATTATTTTATAACATGACAAAGACCAACCAATATCATTTAATATCATGTGGTAAGGTTGTATAGTTGAAATTTCTTTGTAATGGTTGTGGTGGCCGTTAAGCCGGAGTAATATGTTTTAGGTTTACCCTATAAATAATTAGTACCGACATGAATATATTTTTTACTAAGGAATGAGTCCTTTTGAAGAAATATATAATTAAATTTATTGGTTAATGAATATGAGATAATTGGATATAGAGGGATGTGTAACTCTAATCATGGATTTGGTCCCACTAAAAATATGGCCTAGTAAATAGGATGGTTGGTTAAAGAAGATGGGTTTATGCCTATTGGATGAATTATTAATTTTCAAATTGTTATCAGAATCATTGACCATATTGTTGGTTGTTTGGATATTTCACAAATAGGGAATCCATGTGGTTAATTAATTTATATAAATGTCCCATTTATGTATTATCTCACGTTGAATATTACGCATTATGATTATTGTAACATAGTTTGGAGAATACACCTAGTGGGTGTCCCAATCATGATTTCCAATTAGAATTTTTTCAAGTTCAATAATCATCTCCAAGGCAACATGAGTCTTAAATGGTTTGAGAAACTATAATAATTGTTATAAAAATATATCGGCTAATAATGATTTGGTAAAGACATATAATTGAATTGGAATCTCTGTTAGAACATTCACCTTTTTCCAATAGTTGATGATGAGGAGGATATATAATGATTGAGAAAATGAAATCCTAGAATAAAGTATAATATATTACTCAATGACCACTTCCAAAGGTAGTTGCATTCTTCTATTCTGCTGATGGATTAAGGGAGGAATGTGGAGGGGAAATAATTGCATATGGAAGGTATTAGACATTACAGTAACCCAAAAAATTTATAATTATATGTTTGTACATTTGTAAAGGAGTCAAATATGGCCTTATTTACTTAAAATGGTATAAAGTAAGATTTCTACATAACAAATTGAATCCACCATACCATGTGACTTAATCTTCATTACCAACATAATTTAGAACTATGAGAATTATGAGGAACTCATATACTAGAGAGGTCAAATACACGATATATATTTTAAAAATAATGTATGATCATGAGGGGACAAAATGATTTAGCTCATTAATAGTTTAAATTGATATAGAGGCCATAGGGAGAGTATCCGTCATAGATATCTTAAGATTCATTTTTGTTCATAGGGAGATATCATTACTAGTCCTGAATGGGAAAATATGAGGCCAAAAACTATGTGGAAAGAGGGAAGAAATAGAGGAAGTGTAAAAGGCCATACAATACCCAATTATTTATAATTTTATTTAAATTTAGATGAGGTTTCGAAAATTGGATTTCAAAAAATAGGTTTTTTCTCATGATGGTTTACAGTGTATAATAAATGTGGTCCCCTATATAAGAGATCTATTGGTTAAATTTACCCATTAATGATATATATTTTTGGTATTTTCTATTAATGGATAATCATTTTTCCCAGTGTCCCAATAATTTTTAGAATTTTGTATGTGAATTATATTTTGATTGTAATTTTCATAGTCTCTTATCATCTTCTCCACTATCCATATATCCTTTAGGTGTGTTTTCTCTTGGCGAGTATACAATTTATTTATATGGTACCAGGGTAACCATTTTTTCTATAATGGATAGTTGGATTGATAGTATATCTGGAATGGTAAGGTATTCAATAAAATAATAAATTACTATAAAATGTAGTCTCAATATTTTATTTAAATTAAATATATTTTTTAAGGGGAATGGAAATAATCCCTTAAACATACAAAGACTGTTCATTTGAGGTAGGAATAATTTTTAAACTCAAATACACTAAATGAATGATCATTTTTAGGCATTAGAGTTATCACCTAATAAAAAAATGAAATACCATTTGTAGAATCATAAAATTAACAACTTTTCCCACATTAAATATTCATTGATATGGGCACTATGTAAAGAAATGGTCTGATATAGATTGTCTGTTATACAGGGAGGAAAATCCCACAATGTATGGAGGATCTTATTTCTATGTGGTTACACATAATTTTCCATTTTTTACTCCTTGCATCATTCTCTTGGTTTGAATAATGTTTTAGAAAAATCATAATAACTCTTAGTGATTTCTTGTGATCTTTTCTCACAAAAATACCCCTAATTGAATATGGTATGAGCAATATAAATATGATTAAATTTACGGGAACAAATTAACGAATGTCAATTATTTTTTTGTGAATGTGGACTTATAGTAGGGTATAGAACTATAAGTATTTTTACTATTTAAAATGTTAATCTCAACCCTTAATTTCATAGTTCAATTCAATAAGGAATCATGATTAATCTTCTACAAATATTATTTTTAGACTATCCAATGTATGATATACAAATCTATATAATAATGGTATAATGATAATTTATTTTTCATTTCTAATTCTTCATTAAATCCCAAATTAATGGATTTAAGTTTAGATGAATTTTATTGAAGATTTCACCTCTAATATAGGTCATGTTATTTGTAAATCGATTAATTTGAAATTCATCATTATAAATAGTTCTTAATAGGAACAAAAAAATCATGATCATCATGAAATAACACAACAATCCACTACTCATGGATAACCATCCATTTTTAACATTTCAGGCAATTATTCCACTGGGGATGAATATTAATTTTAGACTTTATGTCAATATAAGGTTTTTACAATGAATTGGTCTATCATATATAGGTTCACAAGAACAGAAACAATATTCTAAGTGATTGTAAATTTTTGGTTGGTACTAAGCGATTTGGATTTCAGAAATATTATTGAATCTGTAAGAAATGATCATTATTAAATTGATCTATCATAGGGGTTTGATTACCAAAACCATTCAACCACCACATTTAAAATACGTGATCAGAATTTTGTATTTCTACTAATCGGGGTGGGGGGGGGTTCATCCCTATTATTATGTGTAAATAGTTACTTATTAGGTCTAATATGATGGAATATCCTGATATTATTCCTTTTATATAAGTACAGTTTCTTACTATAGTGAAGAAGATATTGGGTCTTCCCCTTCCCATATACTCACATATCCAGATTAGTGATTGGCTTTAACACTTCATTCATCAAAGGTGACATAAATAAAAAGGTATCATTTGCCAAAAATCATATAAATAAAAAAAATTCCAATATCAAATTTCATAATTACGTCAATAAGTGTCAACATACTACATGGGGTATAATATCCTTCTAGATATATTTTTAGTCATTGGACTTGAATAATATTTATTCACACTTCATTGATGATGGATAATCATGTCTCATGTAGTATACTATAGTGATAGGGTTGGAAACATGTATATTGAGGTCACATTGGTGGGGTATATCCCATTAATATTTATATATATATATCCACTCATGATTATAAATAAATTTTTATGGGTTATATACAAGAGGGATGGACTTTTTTAATGGGTCATTCCAATTTTTACCTGGTTGGATAACAGAACATTCTGACTCTACTGAAAATTAATATATCCTTATGATCCGTAATTCTATTTTCATCATATACTGAAAATTATTTTTATTTTAAACCCAATATCCTAGGATAAGTATATTAGTATTGATCTACTTTAGGATCCCCTATAAAAAAAATTTCTCCCATACTTTTCAGCTAATAGATTATTGATGGATAATGTTGGGGATGAAAAGAATAATTCTATTATAGAATCTTGTTTCGATATGGTAACATGATATCTTGATTATATGTATCTTAAATATGAAAAAATGCACACCAAATGGGTTCTCATGGATGTTTGTAGGACTTCAACTGGCCACACCCTTACCTCTAACATGGGTTAAGTGTGACTTACATCAAGCTATCATTTATGAAAAATGGTTGGTGCTAGTACTTTAGGATTATATCATGGAATATTTTTCGTTATTTTTATACCTCAACTAAATTTTCAATAGAATATTCTAAATTGTAGATAATATACAACTTCGATTCCTTGTTTGGGGAAGTATAATAATAGGTGAATATGATATTCTCTTATTTGAGTTCCTTATCTATTATTCTTCGAGTGCAATTTTCTAAGGAAAAAAATTACATTTCTATTCATTTCATGAATTCATGGGGTCTTTGAACATCATCTTCCTTTCATATCTAATGCCTTATAGAAGAAAATACATTTTTCCAAAATTATGGGGTTTTTATTAATGTTTGTACCTAAAATTTGTATTGGAAACTTCATCCATAAACATCTGTCTGAACTACTCATCACCCAATATTAAATGAGAAGCATTGATGTATATATATATATCCATAAACTTCATTGTTATTGTATTGATACCATATTTATTTCTCATATTAGATATTATATAATTATAAAAATTAATGAACAGAGTTTGGATTGCAATTCATCTATCAAAAAAATGAGGTGAAAAGATTATTCTTCAAGCAATATTTTCACTATCATCATGGATAATATATTAGAAAAGGATATTGATAAGGTGTATAATATTATTCAATTCTTTATTGGAATGTGTTTAGGGGAGTTTTGCTAATATAATTTTCAAAACCTTCTTAATAATGTTTTTCATTTCTCATGAGTTGTTGGTATCTTGTGGATGAGATCTCATCCAAATATAACATTCTAAATATTATGAAGAATAATTTAAATAAACTGAGGTTGAGATACATCATTTAGTTATTTAGGATTTCTTACTCCATTATTGGATCCAAGTATAGAATGCAGATTTATTATAAAATGTTGCTCATGTATCCATAGTGAAGGAATAATTTTCATTGTAAAATACCGGGCTTGAATCAATCAGAGGAAATACATGAGATATATAATCATATGTGAAGAAAAAATATATAATATCCAATTATAAATCCCATTATATATCAATTATTGATTTAAACCTCAATTATTCTAGTTACGTGCTAGATATTTTTTTGATCATAACTGATAAATATTTATTTAATGAATCTTATTACATTCAATTTTCTAATTATCATCATTAAGATACACTTTTTGTGTGAATTCCCTATTTATCTCATTTTTTTATGAATGAATAAAAAAATTTAATTCTTTATATTTTTATTTCATCCCCTAAATATCATAATCACATAATAACTATGAATGATTGAAAATGATTCCTCGAAAAATTCTAAATCATCTTACCAGTGAATAATAATATTTTTCACATTTTTTATAAAATAAATCAAATTTATATTATTATATTCAATAAATGTCTCCCAGATTAGTATTGGTATAATCACCACTATATATACATGTCATATTTGAAATAATTATTTTATGTCACACATTAAAAATTATTATTTCAAAAAATATCATAATTTTTATTCCATGAAAATTTAAAAGTAGTTATCAGACATCTCCAATGTATGAGGGGACTAAGAAAGATAATTTAAATTTTTCTATTGGAATTTGATTATAGAAAATCACAATTTTCAAATATATTTCACAATTCATATTTTATTGATATTCGTTATATATAATAATAAGGAATTTAAATATTTAATAGACATGTAGTATTGAGAAACATGGAAGAATAAAAAATAGTCTATAAGGGAAATTATGTATCTCCCACTTTGTTCATCATAACTAAAACCATTATTATATATATATAACATAATACTATTATTCTAAATCTATGGAAATGATTAAAAAATTTAGAGATCATATTCCCTATAAGGGTAAATAAGGGATATATCAATGATTACATAAGAATAACATGATCCTAATTGTGTGAGAAAATGAGTGAACATTTTAAAACTATAAATTTCAAATGAAATATCATAATCTTGGTTCATGGAATAATTATTTTCATTTCTTAAATTATGAATCCAAATTTAGTCGAGGAACATGATAAATCAGAGAAGAATATTGGCAAGAGACATTTGTTTGTAACATACCCATAAAAATAGAAATTTGTTTCCCTTTATAGTAAATACCCATATTAAAGTTTGTAATTATGTAAGTTTTTCACTCCCAAACCTATCATTTTTATCAAGTATCTCTGTTAAGGCTATCATATTTGAGAAATACTCTTACTGACCTTGGATCAATTCTGATTTATATCATGTTTATCTCAACAAATAGCAATCATTACCCAATAAATAGAAGGTAATTTTATTATGTATACCACCTAAAAAATAATCATTATATATTTATTAGTGTTCAATAAAATAAAAAATCAATCATCATATGTCATAACATGTGAAAAATGAAACGAGTTTCATAATCAATTCATTATAGAAAAAATCATTCAAATGAAATTGGCTAGAATCACAATTATTCATAATCATCAAAAACCATCCCAAGAAAAAACACTGATTCTATAATTATATAATATATTTATTGGAGAATATGTTGAACCATGGTTTTTTTAATTGATGAATATAATTACCGTATAATATCAATAATAAAATCATGAGGAAAATATAAATTCTATTTTGAAATAGATTATTTAAAAATATATATATATTTAATATAAATGAATGTAAATAATTTAATTGATAAATATAATGAAAACAAATAGTATATTATTTCAATAAATGAGTAATAACAATGGGGGGAAATACTTTTGATTACATATATGACATGAAAAAGATTATATAGGCATCTTCAGTGTAAATTCAAATTTAATTCGATTTGAAAATGAAAATAACAGTCTTATCAAAGTATTTTTTAATATTAATAAAAGGAAAAATAGTTTTATAAAAAATTAAAATAATATTAAAATCATTCATATAAACATTTTTTGAAATCTTAGTCATGTAAGGGAATGTATTTTCCCAAGGGATATAAATATATTTTGTTTTCTAAAAAAATGTTTTTTTAGAATCTTGTGTAATTTTTGGTATTAAAATGAAATTAAAAAAGTATAAAATGAAATAAAGATATAATATGAATATTTTGGATCTTATTAAGAGATATATGATAATATTTCCTCATAAGTATATTCATAATCAATCTCAAAAAAATTTAAATAGTCAATGAAAGGACTTATCACTATGTTTGTTGTTTAATAACATACCTAATGAAATAGAACCATTTATTGATATATATATATATATATTAATTATCATGATGATAATAATCAAATTAATTATTCTCTTGTATATTTACCACATAAATGAAAAAGGCGGTGATTATAGTATGATTCTCCCTGATGTAAAATTGCGATTGAAATACCACTCCATGAGTTCCACTTCAAAAAAAATAACTTATAATAATAAATGTAATTTTCAATAAAAAATATCATATTTATTTAATTTATTTTAATATCATAAATTATCCTCTTTAATATTTAAGCATCCAATTATTAGCAAATTTTTAAAAAATCATTTTTTCAAGAATTATCTTTTTTACTTTTCATGTATATTTTTTATTCAGTAATTTTGCTACATGTATATTCAGAATGATTAAATCATCTCAAAAGTTTTAATGTTGATATAAATATCTTATATTATAATTATATATATATGTACTATGTCACATAATAAAAGATATTGAAAATGTTTTTTAATATTCATCGAAACATTAGATGATACGTATAAATGAAAATTTCATCCATTTTCAAGATTTTTATCACCAAAAAAGAAAATTAACATTTAAATATTATATAATAATTTATATTTTCTTATTAAATATATTTTTATAAACATCTATGTGAAAAAACAATAAACATTATGAAATCTCTTTTTTGGATGCAACAGTTCACACATACGCAAGATTGAAGTGGTCATTTTACAATGAATTTCAAGGTAACATGATATATGTTATATAATAAATTATAAATTTAATTAATTTATAATAAAAAAATTTAATAAATATATAAATTATACATATAATTATATATATTCATTATAAAATGGGATGAAAAACATAGTACATTAGTTTGTGATGTGGTCATGCAACATGAACGTGATTGATGTTTTTGTTACCCATTTGATGGAAGATGAGATCAATATTGGTCATAAAATTAAAATGTTCTCATATGATTATATTTAATGTTCGTATTTAATTATATCATAATAGTAGAATATCATTTGAAATAAATCGAAGAAGATTTAAGAAAATTCTCGATTATGAATTATACATCTTCTTCGGACAAGCTCATCTGGGATACAACAAATTCGTAAATAGGATGTTTATCTACTCACAATAATAACAATATAACATGGGATGTGATGTAGGTAAGTTATTTTTATATTATTTTCAATGAAAAAAGGTTACATATGTTTTAAGTAGAGAGGTGTGGGGTTTCCCTTATATATATGTGGGAGAGGACACATATAATTTTTTTGAAAATAAACATTTATAACCATTTATTACACATGCTGAAATCCCCGAAAATGAATTATTATCAAACCATATATGATATATGGTTAAAATATATCCATAAAAGTTGAATAAAATGAGTATTTATGTGATATTAACAATTATATTTTACGTTGAACTCTAACATCCCAGGTAAATGAAGAATAAAATATTTTTATATTTATTAAATTTTTTGAATTAAATATTAATTTTACTTAAAAATGGTTGCTAGGTTCGAGAGAGTACATGATACTTATCACTGGGTTTCTTTGAAATACTACGTTGCACACTAATAATATAATATTATTATTTTAAATGGAAGTTAACTCCTAGTTATTTTATTGGAATGAATGAAAAAAACTAACTACAATATTATTATACATGTTTTTTAGATGTATTTACTTTTATCCAATAAATGATAGAGGCTTAAAATGTTAACAAATCTAACTTTAAGCATAATTTACATTAAAAGGGTTGAATTACCACCTTTTAATGAAGAAACCTATTTAAATATATTTTTGGTCTCTTCAATACATTCTATTTGAAAAAATAAAATCTTTCTTTAGAAAGGGGACATCAAAATTTACTTTGTGTAAAGTTTTTGTAATTTTTCTGATAATTATTATTTTTAATGAATAGTGAAAAATATTGTATTTTAATTTAAAATTGCGTTTTAATATAATTTATCTATAATGACTGATTAAATTTTTTATTGGTTTTAAAGTGTAATTAGAATACTAATTTACAATTTAATCTAATTTTTCTCATTGTAATTAAATTCACTTTGAATTTGGACATAAACAAGTGTCAATCTTTTGATAGTTATTGCTTCATAAAAACACACTATTTGTTTTAACAATGGGAAATAATTATAAATGAATTAATGCAACATAAATGTTTAGACTTTTTTAAAAATAGACATCATTTTTGAATTCATAATATCAAATATATCATAGGCTGAGTTTTTGGTATTTTTCTTAAAAACATCAATTTTTTATGAATAGTGAAACCACTTAGTAGTAGTTAAAAAAACCGACTTTTTCATTTAACTGAAATTTTACAACTTTTTTAATTGAATTTCACATATCTTACATACATGTTTGTAATTATTAAGTAAAATTTTGTTCAATAAGATGAAATTAATTTTTCGTGAATAGTAACTTTTGAATTTTATTTACCGGCGTTAAAGGTAAATAGGGTAAACCAAGGTAAAAATAATATTATAATAGTTCAAAATTACCTTAACAGATGTCATAACCTTATTGGATGAGTAGTGGCCGACCATGATAATCCATGGATCTATTTTGGGGCCCCATGTAGCCACTTATGAATGATAATGACATTTTAGATTAATTAATTTAAAGTAAAGACAAAAATGACATAAACAAATATCTCTTTGTAAATTAGTTTTTCCATGGTTTTATATAAGGTATATTTTCGACTATAAATATTAATTGGAAAGATAAATGGATTTCCTACCTCATGGTATTTTTTTATAATTTTTAGACATTGAATAGATTAAATTATTTATGACACAATAATGACGCATTGTTTACCTCATTGAAACTTATTTAAATAAATAAGATTATTAATATACATTTTACATCCAAAACCAATCCATTTATTATTGTATGATTTTATTTCGACCATGAGTCATCATATCTTCGACTCTAATGATTTTTGGACCTTTAGAAACCGAATATCATTATATAATAAAATAATATTTTCACACATTTTTAAAGAGCCCCCCTGCCCCTTATAAAAGGAGACAGTTTCTAACCAATTAATCACACATATCAATACTTTTGGCTCAAAAAAAAATCTTCCCAATTAATCTCCCTACATCCCTCTCCCCCACATAGAAGCCTTACCTTAGATTGATGGAACTTCAATAATTCTGTTTTTTTCAAACTAAAGAAAGTTAACCAAATTAAAGGTAACAGTTTCTCGTAAATTCTTTAGTTTTTTTTAATTTACTTTTCCAACCCCTAAAATATTTTTATTCCATTATTTTATAACAAAACCAGTATCCTCAATATAATATTTTTTTTATGAGAAGGATTTGAACTACACTTACACACACCTCCATCTAATGGGTGAAGAACATACGGTTTTTGTGGATGGTAAACTAACGCCTCACGAAACGATGATTATTCGATTATATTTTACCGCCACTAATGGTTTCCATTATGATTGAACTGTAATTATAAATGATATATTTATGTTTTAGTTATGCTTATGAATTTTCATTTTATATCATACCTTTATGTTTTCCATTATGTGTAAAGCGATAATTGCATTAGAGAAAGTGCAGACTACTGCCCCCTCAAAGTGTTATGACTCGTTAATGCCATATCTGGGACCTATAAAGAATAGAATTAATGATATTATGTATGATATTATAATGGAATTATAATATACCTATAAATAATTATGTTTTAAGTTCCATTAATGTATGAAATATAAATTAAGGTTGTGTTCATGCGTTCGTACGACTTACCGTCTCCATGAATGGTGCATTTCATTTCTTATGTCCAAATGTTATGTACTATTATAAATACATGTATATACTAGATATATAATATATATATGATATCTATGTCATGAATATAATTTTGGATATAATGATATTTTGACTCTGTGAACAAATTGTAACTACATGTTGTTCATTTGTGACTCAATTAACAAATATTGGAAAAATGAACGTTATTAAAATAAATGATTACATAATGTTTATAACATGTTAATAAGTGATATAAAAGGAATAATAAACATTAAAAGGTACTTGAGAAAGTACAAATTAATTTTAGTTTATTATTCCAAATATTAAATAACGAATGGGTCAAGTCAGACACGAGGTAAGGGAATTCACCTCAATCTCAATTAATTGAGGCATATATTGTTATAGTACACGAATTTCGTTTATATGCTGTATAAACAGCCTTGAAATTTCAAAGGGAATATTTCTATTAAAATAATTTTACTAAAATTCATAAGGGAATGTATCTTTTAGCGTAAGTGGTGACAATGGCATTTCTGCCGCCTTTAGTGTTATTTTTTTCTTTGGATTCAATTACAAGTCATAAAGTTTTTTTCAAGGAAATTAAATACAATATACTATTTTAGGTATTTTGGAAATGAAAATGATTTTGATAATTGATTTTTTAGGTTAATATATTTATATTATATATTGTGTTTGAAATGTGAAAATGTTTTATTTCCTTTATATTTGTTTTATGTGTTATGATTCTATAATGGTACTTGGACAGTTGATGGGTGGTTACGTGATAAACCAAAAGATGGGTGGTGTAATGATTTACTAGGATGGGTGGTTACATTATAACATCCAATGAATTGGGTGTGGAAGTAGGCCGTATATATATTCCATTTAGTGATATATGTGGAAGTAGGTCGTATGGTTATTTCATTTAATTATGTTTATGTCCCTTGTTACCTTTATATGTTATTTGTTCTTTATATGGGTTTTATGGTAATATTTTGGTCACAAAAGGTTAAGTGGTAATCATTTATTCAGTGAATAGTATTTACAACTTCATAATGGTGAAAACTATTACTTATGTTAATGTATTCATGGTTTACTTTTGTTTTGAAAAATTAACAGTTTTTCATTCTTTGTGTATCCATATCTGAGCTTTTTATGCTCATCCGATATTTTTGAAATGTTTTTTACAGTACATAATGTGGAATAGGGTCAAGGATGGTATCAAGGAAAATTCATGATGTCTTAAACCTTTAACTAGACAAGACTCTTTTTTTTCAATAGTTTTTGTTTTATGAAAAAAATGGAAACTGAGTAGATGTGTCTATTTTATAATCTTTTGAGATGTAATAGTTATGTACTGATTCTCTAAAACACTAATCCTAAAAATATAATCAATGTGAATTATTCATTTAATTCAATATTATATAATTTTTTAAGGCCGAGTCCTTATAGTTGGTATCAAAGGTCGGTTTAGATAACTTTAGATGTTAGGGTATTGTTAACTAAATGTCCATAAATTAATTTATTGTAATATTGAAATGATATAGAATTTACAGATTTCCATGTTGCTTCTCCTAAGATATTTTTGTGTTCAAAATGTTTTTCTACATAGGAAATAGGGCAGATATGTTGGGAAGACATCAAGAGGAAGAAAACTATCCAAAACAGCAACCTGTGATGGCCGGAATCAGAACTGAACTATTTTTTGTAGTGACGACACAGTTGAATCAGGCTGTAAATGGTGGTGGTATCGATGCACGAGATCTGCCAGATCAATCGCAGAGGATAATGTCAGTAGTAGAGCATTTCACGAGGCAACATCCCCCATCATTCAGAGGACCATCTGACCCTCTTCTATCTAAATGGTGGATTAAAGCACTGTAGAAGATTTTTGATGTCATGGGGTGTTCAGAACATCAAAAGGCTAGTCTGGATGTTTATCATTTTGAAGGTGAAGCTGATCAGTGGTGGTCAATGTTGAAAAATATCAAGGATAGTGAGGATATTGATTCATTTGATTGTTATGAATTCAAAGGTATGTTTCTTGAGAAATATTTTTTTAAGGTGGTTTTTATTCAGATAGAAAAAACAATTCTTGGAATTGAGGCATGAGAATGACTTAGTGGCTACTTATGAAGCAATGTTCACTTGACTGTCAAGGTATGCACCAAATTTCATCTGAGATCTTGATAGTAAGATAAATCGATTTTACTTAGTACTTATGCAACAGTATCGAAGAGAAATAGATTTTTCTGAGTTCAAAAGTTATTAAAAACGTGTTCGATGTGTGGAGAAGGTGGAAATAGAGTTTTTCAATGATCAGGTGTTCATTAAAAAACAACAGAATAAGAGGTCCATTTAGAAGGAAAAGGGAAAAAATTCATCAAAGAATCCTGGAGGTAAGAAAATTAAATATCCATGTTCTGATAAGTGTGGTAAAAAGAATCCTGGAGAATTCTTATCAGTCTGGAAAGTGCTTCCAGTGTGGTAAGTCTATTCATATTGTTTTAAGTGTAATGAAATGGGCCATTATGAAAATGAGTTTCCAACGAAAAACTCAACTGAGGGAAAGAAGCTACACTACAAGAAGAAAGGGGTGGTGAAGTCCTTTTCTACTACTTTAGTAGATGTTGGGCCATCAAACAAAGTAGTATCAGGTACACTATTTATTTTTTCATATTATGCAAATGTGTTGTTGGATTCATAGTCTACACACTCTTTCATTTCTGATAAGTTTTCTATTGAATTTGGAATTCCATCTCCAAAAATTTATACAAAACATATGGTATAAAAACCTAGATGAAATGTTGAGACAAAAAAAGAGAAGAAACTTACTGTCCTTGTGTGTAAGAAGAATCTACCTGCAAACCTTATTGTTTTTCCTCTAGTAGAGTTTGATGTTATTTTGGGAATGGATTGGATATCTATTTATCATGCTATGATTGACTACAGAGCTAAACATGTTTCATTTTAGAAATATTTAATGTTTTTGTACAATAATGAACCCTTACTTCTGATAAAATATCAGGAAGCTCAGAAACTAGTAAAAGATGAAATGAATGTTACGTTGCACATATTGTTGAAAATAATGAATGTGATGAGATTAATGATGTAGCAGTGGTAAATGAGTACCTTGATGTTTTTCTTGATGATTTTCATAGTATTATACATGATCAAGAGGTTTAATTTACTATTGACTTAGACCCTGATGCTAATCCAAATTCAAAACCCCCTTTTCGAATGCCTCAAATTGAACTTTTAGAGTTAAAGATGCAATTGCAGGAGTTATAAGGTAAAGGTTTCAATCAACCTAGCACATCACCATGGGTTGATCATGTATTGATTGTTAAAAATAAAGATTTTTCAATGAGACTTTGCGTTGATTATAGAGAATTGAATAACATCACTGTTACGAACATGTATCTTTCTCCTCATATTGATGATTTTTTTTTATCTACTCCAGTGAGCTAATTATTTTTCGAAGATTGACTTGAGATCAAAGTACCATCAGTTTAAAGTAAAAGAAGTAGAAATTCCGAATACCTCCTTTCATACTAAGTGTGACAATTATGAATTTGTAGTTATGCCTTTTGGGTTAACTAATGCACCTGATGTATTCATGGGTCTTATTAATCGAAATTTCCATGAGTTCTCGGATAATTTTTTGGATGTGTTAATCGATGATATTTTGGTTTGTTCTAAAAGTAAAGAGGAGAATGAAAGTCATTTAAGTGTCATATTACAAACCTTAAAAGAAAAGAAACTTCATGTGAAATTCGGAAAGTGTGAGTTTTGGTTACAAAAACTTTCTTACCTTGGTCACATTGTTTAAAAAAATTGCATAACTATAGATCATGCTAAAAAAAAGTTGTTGAACAATGGCCAAGACCTACAAATATAACCAAGATCTATAGTTTTTTGGTTTGGAAGGTTATTACTGGTGGTTTTTTGAAATGTTTGCATGGTTATCTAGTCCAATGAATAAGTTAACTCGAAAAAGGGTTATGTTCATTTGGACACAAGAATGTGATGATTATTTTTAGGAATTGTAAAGAAGATTGGTGAATGATCCAGTTTTGGCACTACCTTACAGAAATGGAGTGTTTTTAATATGTAGTGATGCTTCGTTGAAAGGACTTGGATGTGTTCTTATGTAGAATGATCAGGTAATTTCTTATGCTTCACTTCTGTTGAAACCTCATGAGTTAAATTACCCTACACATGATTTGGATTTAGCTGCAGTTTTTTTTTGCATTAAAAATTTAGAGGCATCATTTTTATGGAGAAAAATGTAAAATATATACTAATGAAAAAAGTTTAAAGTATATAGTTACTCAGAAATAATTGAACATGAGACAGAGGAGATGGCTGGAATTAATCAATTATTGTGATTGTACGATCTATTACCATCCATGAAATGCAAATAAAGTGGCTGATGCTTGACTTGAAAAAGTAATGTCTTATGAACCATGCTACATCTGTAACGAGATATTTTGGTTTTGGATTTGATGAAATTTTGCATAAAAATTGTGGGTGGAGGAAATTCTTCTATATTTTTGTGGTGTCAGTGGAATCATCTATATTAAATAAAATAAAGTAAGCGCAGAAAGAAGACAGTGAGTTGCTGAAAAATCTAGAGGTGGTTTAGAAGGTTAATTTTCCCGATTTAAACGTTGATAATGATTGTGTTTTAAGGTTTGGAAAGAGATTATGTGATCCTTGTGATTCATAGTTGAAGAATGAGTTATTATATGAAGCTCATTGTTCTCCATTTTTAGTTCATCCTGGAAGTACTAAAATTTACATAGATCATTTATAGTATTACTGTTGGGATGTAATGAAATGAGATATTACTGATTGTAGTGTGAAGTTTTTGACTTTTCAGTAGGTTAAAGCGGAGTAGAAGTTAGCTAAAGGGATTCTTCAGTGTTTACCAGTTCCATAGTGGAAATAGGAAAATATATCCATGGACTTTGTTTTGGGATTTCTGAAGATATCTCGAGGTAATAATGCAATTTGGGTTATAGTAGATTGATTGACTAAATTTGCTCATTTCCTTCCTATTCGGGATACTTTGCCTCTAGATCAACATGCTCGGTTATATGTTAAAGATATAGTCATGTTGCATGTAGTTCCCCTGTCTATTTTATCTTATTGTGATTCAAGGTTTACATATATCTTTTTGAATGGACTTCATAAGTCATTGGGTGATGAATTAAATATTAGTACAACATTTTATCCCTAATCAGATGTGTAGTCAGAATGAACAACTCAGACCTTGGAGGATATGATACGTGCTTTCTCGCTGGATTACCAGGGAATTTGGGAGAAAAATATTTCTTTGGATGAATTTTCTTATAATAAAAATTTCCATTCAAGAATACAGATGGCTCCATTTTGAGGCATTATATAGAATGCATTGTAGAAATATAGATTTTTGGGATGATGTAGGTGAAAGGAAGATGATGGGACCAGAATTGGTAGAAGGGATGATAGATAATTTTAGTTGATTCAAAAGCACATGAGAACAGATCTGAGTAGACTGAAAAATTATGCATATAACTGGATGACGTATATTTATTTTGAGGTAGGTGATCATTTCATTCTCAATGTTTCTCCATGGAAAAGTGTGATGCGTTTTGGTAAGATTGTATATTTGAGTCTAAGGTTCATTAGACCTTATGAAATCCTAGTGAAAGTTGGATTAGTTGCATATAGAATGGATTTACCTCCATGTTTATCCCAGGTACACAATGTTTTTCATGTTTCGATACTGAGAAAGTATATTCCAGATCCATCTCATGTTTTGAGTCAAGAGGTAGTTCAGTTGGAATAGAATCTCTCTTATGAATAACAACCAGTATAGATTCTAGACCATAAAGAGAAAGATTTGCAGAATATGTTAATTCAGAAGGTAATGGTTTTGTGGAAAACCCATATGGTTGAAGAGGCAACGTGTGAATCTGAAAATGCTATGAGGGATAAATATCCCCACTTATTTTGATATGTGAATAAAAATTGTGAGGATGCAATTTCTGAAATCGTGGAAGGATGTAACATCCTAGGTAAATGAAGAATAAGAGATTTTCATATTTATTAATATTTTAAATTAAATTTTAATTTTACTTTAAAGGGGTTTCTATGTTCGATAGCATACCTGATAAGAATCAATGGGTTTCTTTGAAATCTTATGTTTCACACTAATAATATAATATTATTATTTTAAATGAAAGTTAACACCTAGCCACTATATTAGTGGGAATGAAAAAAACCTAACTACAATAATATTATACATTTTTTTTAGATGTATTTTCTTTTATCCAATAAAATTTAGAGGCTTAAAATGTGAATGAAAATAATTTTAAGCATAATTTACATTAAAAGGGTTGATTTGCCACCATTTAATGGCGAACCCTATTTAAATATGGTTTTGGTCACATTAATAAATTCTATTTGAAAAAATATAATCCTTCTTTATAATCGGGACATCAAAATTTACTTTGTGTAAATTTTTTGGAACATTTCCGATAAAGTTCATTTTTAATGAATAGTTCAAAATAATCTATTTTAATTCAAAACATCATTTTAATCTAATTTATATATATATATATATATAGATTATCTTTTTAATTGGTTTTAAAGATTAATTAGAATATAGTTTTACCATTTAATTCAATTTTGGTCATTGGAATAAGTTCACATTGAATTTGGTTATAAACAAGTGTCAATATTTTGATAGTTATTGTTCTAAAAAACACGCAATTTGTTTTAACACCAAGAATTAATTGTAAATGAATTAATGCAACATAAATGTTTATAATTGGGTAAAATAGACATCATTTTTGAATTCATATGATCAAATATATCTTAGGCTGAATTTTATGTATTTTTCTGAAACACTTCAATTTTTGATGAATAGTAAAACCACATAGTAGTAGTTAAGAAAAGACTTATTCATTTAAATGAAATTTTACAACTTCTGTGTATTGAATTAAAAAAATATGACATACATGGTTGTTAAACGTAATTAAAATGTTGCTAAATAAGCTGAAAATAATTTTTTGTGAATAGTAACTTTAAACTTTTATTTACAACGGTTAAAGATAAATAGGGTAATTCAGGTTAAAAAGAATATTATAATAATTCATAATTATTGTAAAAATTGTCCTAAAATTATTGGATGATTACTTTCCAACTATGGTAGTCTTTCGGTCGATTTTTGGACCCTTTTTAGCAACTTATTAATGATAATGACACTTTAGATTAATTAATTTAAAGTAAACACAAAAATGACATAAAAGAATATCTCCTTGAAAATTAATTTTTACATGGTGTTATATAATTTATCATTTAGAATATAAATATTCGTTGGAAATATTTATATATTTCCTACATCATGGTATTTTTTTTTAATATTTTATACATCGAATAAATTAAATTATTTATGACACAATAACGATGCAGTGTTTATCTCATTAATAAATCATTTAAATAAATAATATTATAAATATTAAAATAACATCCAAAACCTGTCCAATTATTTATAGTCTGATATTATTTCGACCATGAGTCGTCTTATCTTATACCTTATTTATTTTTGGACCTTTAGAAGATGAATATCATTATATAATAAAATAATATTGTCAAACTTTACTAAAGAGCCCCTCCTCCACCTTATAAAAGGAGACAATTTCTATACAATTCTTCACACCTCTCAGACCTTTTGGCTCGTCCAACCTCTACCCAATTAAGCTCCCTATATCCCTTTCCTCAACCTATAAGCCTTACCTTATGCTGAAGGTACTTGGATAATTCTTTTTGGTTCAAACCAAAGGAAGTAACCCAAATTAAAGGTGACAGTTTCTCTTAAATTCTTTTGTTTTATTTTGTTTTATTTTACTTCTCCAACACCTAAACTCTTTTTCTTCCTATATTTTATAAAAAACAGTATTCTCAATATACTAGGATGTTTTATGAGAATATTTCTATCTACACTTACACATACCTCCAATTAATGGTTGAAGAACATAATGTTTCTATGGTTGGAAAACTAACGCCTCATGAAATGATGATTATTCGATTATCTCCTACTACCTCTCACAGTGGACATTTTCATGGAAGAATATTTATATATGATATATTTATGTTTTATTTATGCTTCTATATTTTCCTTTTATAGCATACCGTTATTTTTTCTATTATGGGTATCGTCATAATTTAATTTGGGGAAGTGCAGGCTACCTCCCCCTCAAAGTGTTATGACTCGTTAATTCCATATATGGGACTTATAAAAGATATAGTTAATGATATTATGTATCATATTATACTGGAATTATTTTTTACCTATGAATCATTGTGTTTTAAATTCTATTAAAGTATGATATATAAATGAAAGTTTCATTCATGCGTACGTACGGCTTACCATCTCCATGACCGGTGCATTTCATATATTATATCCAAATGTTATGTAATATTATACATACATGTATATACTGGATATATATGATATATATGATATCTAAATTATGAATATCAATTTGGATATAATGAACTTTTGACCACGTGACCAACTTGTAACTATATGGTGTTCATTTGTGACTCAAGTACCAAATATTGACCAAACAAACATTATTAACATAAATGATTACATAATGATTATAACATGTTAATCAGTGATATAAAAGGAACAATGAACATGAAAAATGTTATTAATAAAATATAAATTATCTTTAGTTTATTATTCAGTATATTAAAGAAAGAACGGGTTAAGTTAGACACGAGGTAAGGGACTTCGTCTCAATCTCTTTTCTTTAAGGCACATTGTTCTAATACAAAACATTATTCTATACACTATATAATAAGACATGAATTTTCAAAGGTAATATTTTTCATTGAAGTGTTTTACTAAATTTCAAAAAGGAATGTTTCTTTTAATGTAAGTGATGACAATGACCTTTCAGCCACCGCGAGTATTGTTTGTTCTTTGGCATCCTTAACAAGACATAATGTTTTTTTTCTAGGAAAATTAATACCATATACTCATTTGTGTATTTTTGTATTGAAAATAGTTTTGGTAACGGATTTTTTATGTCAATATATTTAAGTGATATATTGGGATTGAAATGTGGAAATGTTTTCTGTCCTTTATAATTGTTTTATGTGTAATGATTCTATAATGGTACATGAACATTTGATAGTTGGTTACGTGAAAAAAAAATTACGGCAGGTGCCATGATAAACCAGTATGGCTGGTTACGTTATAATCTCCAATGAATTTTTTATGGAAGTTGGCCGTATGGCTATTCCATTTAGTGATATGTGTGGAAGTCAACTTTATGGTTATTCCATTTATGTATGTTCATGTTCCAAGTGACCTTTATATGTTATGTGTTCTTTATATGGGTTTAATTGTAATATTATTTTTTACAAAAGGGTAAGTAGTGATCTATTATTTAGTAAAGAGTATTTACTACTTCATAAAGGTGAAAGGTATGACTTATGTTAAAGTATTCATTGTTGACTTATTGTTTTAAAAAACTAACAGTTTTCCTTCTTTGTGTATCCCCTACTGAGCTTTTTATGCTCATCCCAAGTTATTGAAATGTTTTTAATAGGACATAATGTTGAATAGGGTCAAGGATGGGATGAAGGAAATGTCATGATGTCTTAAACATGGAACTAGACATGACTATTTTTTCACGAGTTTTTCTTTTATGAAAAAAATGAAAACTGAGTAGAAGTGTCTACTTTGTAATCTTTTGAGATATAATAGTTATACCCTAATTCTCTAAAACATTAAACCAGAAAAGAAACTCAATGTTAATTATTCTTTTAATTCCATATTATGTAATGTTTTATGCCTAGGTCCTTATATGAACCATTGGTAAACGTGTTATAACTTTAATCACAATAGTTATTTTTTTATAGATTATACAATTAATTTTGGGAATAAATTATGTTTCCCACATTATAAAATACAATTTATTATAATTAAATTTATTTAGTCCACTTTTGAAAATTATATTCATATTTATGGTAAATTTTAATTTAATAGGAACCTCATAGATGTGATAAAATATAATACTTAAACATGGGAAATAGTCATAAGAATAAAATGATTTCATATAAATATTAAATAGGAAACTAAAAAAAGTGACCTAAATTAGATCAATAATAAAATGAATAATTTCATTTCATTTTAAAAAAATTTAGAAAAAAATATTTTATTTTTTGAATTATTAAAATGAAAATTATGTTTCAAAAAAAACATTTTTCAATATCAATTAAAATTTTAATTTTTTCATAAAATTTAACAAATAAAAATATGAAAATATTGAAAGGTTATTTTAAATAATTAAATATATATTTTCAAATAAATATTCTTAATTAGAAAAAAAATTATTATTTATCCACAAAAAAATGAAAATTAATTTTACATATAGATATTTAATTTCTATTTATATAACAAATTTATCAAAAATTAATTACTTATTTATAAATATATATTAATTATCAAATAAAATTATAGATTATTTTAATAATACTTGTATTCTTGTACATTAAACATTGTTAATCCTCAAGGTTATAATAGAATTTTTTAAAAAATATTAATAGTATAAGATAGTTCGTTAAAACTCGTTGTTGCATGTGGTGTATGATATCAATGAAATGAAATTTATTTGGTAGAAAAATATTTCATAAAAAAAATGGGTTACATATTTAAAAACCATTAAAAATATTTTCACTGTGAAATTGGTTTTACTCTGATACAACCTAATAATGATACATCTACCACATCATATCTTCAGTTTCCAATGTAGTATCATTAAATTGGTGATTTCACTAGTGATCTTATTTGATGTTAAAACTCTATATGATCCAAAATATTTTATTTTATACTCTATAGGTAAGATCATGATATATTATTATGTTCATTGAAATTTTTATATGTGAATAATTCATTTTCACTTCCCTTGGGTAGATATATGGAAGGCGACGTGCACTTGAGAGAGTTCTGTGGAAGACCCAAAGAATCCACCATCCAAACTCTATCAATAATCGTGACTGCTCCAAAAAACAATGTCGTATACTTTTATTTATTTATTAATTACATTAACATCATTCTTGGATAAATTAAAAGAAAATTTTATTTTTAATTACCATTTATTTTAAATGTTGAAAATTGTGCTACATAGTGTAAAAAAAGGAACACTAACTCTATATGAAAAGTTAACTCTAATATAATTTTGATATATTTATTTTTAAATAAATGTGATCACTTTGATATAATTTGGTACACTCAACAAATTTTTTTATATTCGAGAACATATTCAAGATACCACGCCTACTATATACAAATGAATATATATAAAACCATCATAACAAATTCGTTAAATTTTTATATATGAATAGAATTAAATATATAATTATATATATTGGTGATACTCATATAAGTTAATGTTGATTATTTATTGAATAATCAATCAATTTTAATAATGTATGTATATTATTTAAAAAAGTTTTAATTTCATTTCATAAAAAATATTTTATATCTAAGGTTATATCATTTAGAAAATTTATATAAAAATATATAATTAATTTTTTAAACAATTAAATCAAATTTAATTTTAGGGTGAAATATTAGGATTTTTCAAAAACATTTTAATATCATGTTAAATGTGAAAAAATAATTTTTTAGTAGTAAATTTCATTTCTTTTTAATAAATTATGAAATATCAAGGTAATATTAGTGTTTTAATTGGAGTTAATGTAACATTAGTTATATTTATAGATATTTAATCCATTTAATTACGTTTAAATTATATATTTATTTTATTATAGTATTTTTTATTTTGTGTTTAAAAGGTGTTTTTTCAAAAAATCTCTTAAAATTGCATAATAGGTCACCTAGAAAAATCACCTGATTATATTAGAAAAAAATTCTTACCCTTAATAGCTAATGATATACACGGAGGAATGTAGAAAGGAAATTCCTTGTTAGAAAAGGTATTTGGGATTTTATAACCCCACATGATTGTGATAATGAAATATCTTTCTATCCAATAAAATTCATTATAGATATCAACCCTAACAATCATTTTCGATAAAAACATCTTCATAGATATTTCATCATACATTTCATTAGGAAGTCATATATCACATTTTATTATTATTTTATTCATAATACCATGCTTCTTCTCAGAATAAATGTATTATACCAGAGGATAATGATTTCTATTAAGGACTCAGAAGGAAAAATTAATGTATGTTATAAAGATAGATAGGATGAAACATTCAAAATTAAGTCAGATCCATCACCTTAAGAATATGAAACACATTAGTGGTTATGACCTTCTTTTCAAGAAGACACTCTTGAATAAATCCATCAATGAAACAATGAAATTTTCCTAAACAATTTCCCATGTTGCGGTATACAAGGTGTTTGGAAACCCATCCTGACATGTAAAACTACTAAAATTTAGGTGGATGATAACCTCTTGAAATTCCCCCTTGCTCAGATAAATCATTAGATTTTCATTTTAATCCTCCTCAACTAGAATATGAATATATAAAAAAATCATCATCTTCATTACCCCATTATATTTCCACCACGACTATCTGAAAAATATCTTACTAAAAGGAACATTAAATGGAAAACCACCAGATTAATATCATTGAAAAAATCATTATAAAAGAACCCTTAATCACAATTCTTGTTTAGACCACTAGTAATCATCCATTCCATGAAGCATGAATTAATGTTAAAATTACATTAATAGCCTTCTCTAAGACAATGATTCCGAGAGAAAACCCTTTTCACATTCGATGTACATCAATTTATTGGATAATATATAATTAATAGACATTAGATTAAAAAATCCATCCCAATTCTCTTAAAGATATATATCATGTTGGGATATATCATTTTGAAGGTCATTAATACATTCAAGAACTCTCAGAATTCTATTCTTCTCGATATAATGATCATCATTTATGAAAAAATGTTTTCTATAAATATTATTCCATACATGGCCTTTCACTATCCCCTGATATGAACAATGAAGATAATAATGGAGTCCGTAATACTAAATCTATAGAGGTTGGAATAAAAAATCAATTCATATGTTTGATGGCATATAGGGACACTATAATATGAGTATAATCTGAGACATTCATGGGATGATGATAATCTGAAGAATCCGGATTAGTGGGAATACATTTCAAATAAGAAAAAAATCGATCCAGGTGACTAAAAATTCAATATAGACATCATTTTTTATTTCATGAACTATATTTATTCATACTGAAGACCATATCCCAAAAAACATTCTCGGTAGAGAAATTCATGAAATTTAACATCGATTTCCTTGAAAACAGAACAACATATTCTTCAAACTACCATAAACGAACCATGATGAACCAATAATATTAATGTCTTATAAATTATTATATAACATATCCCTTTCCACTAGATCAAATTTATCACAAACCAATTTAATGAAAAGAAAGAAATTTCCAAAAATTAATTTGATTAAAATATATTGATATAAAGAGTCCACCATTTCAACTGATTAAGAGAATTTCAAAATAATCTAAATATAATAATTGGCTAAATTATTATGAGGAAGTATCCCACATGAATCTTAATGTGAATATTAACAATGTGGGAGTTAATCTATTTATTTTCCAAGATGAAAACATAAAAGAACTGATTATAATTAGTCCTATTTGAAATAAAATGAAACATAACATAAGGTATGATGCCACTAGAATTGAAAAACATTAATCAAACATATAACAGTTAGAGGAAAGGGATCAATTTTATTGAATAACTCAGAACTGTAGTAACAAAAAAAAATTATAAAGACAATTATCAATAATTAGATCTTGTAACAATACAACTAAGAGGAGACATGTGTGCTAAAGAAACATGAACCACCAAAAAAATAGTGATATAATTTATTCCATACACAATACTTGTGTGGAGGACCTCAAATGATTTCTAATAAAAACCAACATCATTTTTGGAGGCGTATAATTAGGTGGACTGGTATTCTCTTTGTTGATCTTTTCTAAAAGAGAAGAAACTTTGTCCAAAATGATCGGAGAAGGAACAATAATCATGATCGATTGAATCATAGATAGTTCTTGATTATCCAAAAAACTATAGGCCACCTCATAAAAAATAACATAGAAAAACCTGTAGAGAAGGAAAACATCAATAGAACCACAAATAAGACCTTAGTCTTCCACCACATCTTTGAATAATGAATTTTCCACATTGTTCACAAATAGAAAATAAAAGCATTACTAGCCTAAAAAAACCTTCAAAGAAGAACCAATAACGCCTCCCTATTACTAATTACAATAAAATTAATTGGTGGGAAATATCATCAAGGGGTGGATATTAAATAGATAACTTTTAAACATTAATATTATATACGGAATACAAGTGACCCTAAACAACACACAGATCAAGGATTCAAATCCTAAAATATAATTAAATCCATTGTATCAAAAAAATCACCCACATGAAACTAATATCATGATGGGTGTGGCTTATAGATATCAACGTCCACACATATGCGATACCATGAAGATACCACACAATGCATAGTAGCATCATCAGAATAAAAAAATATTCTTAGTGACTCACCAATAACATGAAGTATGGATAGACTAAAAAATGGTAGATGAATCTTGTGTAGAATAATCAAGAAATTTGTAAAAGGAATATCCATATAGTCAAGAATATCCATAGACCAATATATCAAATGAATTAGATAATTCCCCCTGGTCTAACCCTTGTGAGACTAAGATGTCTTATAGATTCCATGAGAAAAATTGTTGATAATAATGGAAGTCCAGTTCAGATCCAATATAGTCGGCTATTGAAATTTTTTTCATGATTCTATGAAATCCCTGAAAAAATCACTAAGGGTTTGTTGAAATGAAACTTTTAAAAAAATCCATTAATGAAAGGGAAGGCCAACTAAAAAACCCATATGAGAGAAATAATGGGAGGGCCTATCATTAACTAACTCAATAGAGAGTGTAAGTACAAAATTTACAGAATTGGAGGAGGGGAAACCCATGTGGGAATGGTTCCATGACCAGAAAACACTTCCTTTAAAGATCCCTAGGATTATTGGTGAACCACTGAGATAAATATATCGAATACAGGTAAAGACTAAGAAGTAGACTTAGGTAGCATAAATAGTCTTCCACTATACTTGGTGTACATGAGTGGAGAATAAATCACATGTTCGTCTTCTGGTTATGTAAGAATCCAAGAAGATTTTTCTTATAAATAGTTCAAAATAATTAATTTTAAATGAAAAATTAATTTTATTATAATATTTATAAGTCTAAAATATATATATTTAATTTGTTATATATAATTTTTTTGAATTATGTATTTATTAATCATATTTATGTCTTTTTTATCAATTTAATAATCAAATTAAATATAATAGTTTTTCAAATATTTGAAAATTTTCTTTTTGATAACTTTCTTGCCCATCCAATTTATTTGATAAATTTTAATTTTGTAATTTTCTATTATTTTAATTAAATTTTAGGAATTTTTTTTTCCATATTTTTAACATACATAATTAATTTTATCTAATAGTTTCAACATAAATTTGGATTAAAATTAATAGTGAATTCTTTCCTTTAAATTATAAGTGTGCCACTCAAATGCATTATAAGTGGGCACCAACTCGAATATCCTATTCGTAAGATAATACCCTTTTATATTATCCATTCTCTAAAAAACTAACATATAAGTCCCTTAATATCATCATATGATCATTATTTTGTAATAAAATTCAATATCCTTAGTCTATTTATGAAAAACTAAACCTATTTTCCAAAATTGAGGTAACATACATCAATGATAATTTTCAATTAATCTCTTCCTCTACCAGTATAAATATTTATTACACCATGTATGTATAATACAATCAATGCCACACATATAAATATATGTTTTTATTTCATGTTCATGACCAACATACATAACCACATTAATCAAATGAGTTATTAAAATCAGCATAATTGTGTACATTAGACTAACACCATAAAATTGATGTTATTCGATTATCCATTACCACCTCTCATGGATGATTAAGATGATGAACAGAAATTATATATATATATATATATATATACATATATATGATATATATAACATTATTATACCTATGTTGGAAATATATCATGTATAATTTGTTTTACTTTTGTTCCATATGGGATACAATTACATCATTCATGTGTATAGTAGACAACCGCATAATGATACAATGAGACTCAGTTAAACTAAATCAATACATGGATAATTTTAATGATATTGTTAATACATATTTATTATATAAATGAAATAATTTTGATATTAATGAAAAATAAATCATAATCAAATAGATAGAATATCATTTTCATTCATTACCTTGAACTCGCTAAAAGATGATGTTGTTGTTCGTATATGTGTGGACTATAGACTTTATAAAAATATATGACTCTCTCATTCCATAACCATATAACATAGATAATTGATATAAGAATATTTGAATAAATAATATTTTATTACAATCACTCTAGAAGAATAAAATATTACTCAGCATCTTTTGGTAAATACAATTGGGAAATATAAATGTTACTCAAGCATATGTAATCCTACCAGCCCTATGAACACAAAAAAAAATCACTCTTCAAAACCATAATTCAAAATTGGTCATACAAGTATAATTTATTTATAAAAATATAAATATTTTCTTTAATATTATTATATATATCATGAAATTTTATAATATTTTTACGATCTATATATATCATAAACATGCTTTAATGAGAAAAAAAGACAATTACAAACTTAATCAAAGAAAATAAGGATGGAATGGTATCAAATGAGTTATAATACGTTATAAAAGGATAATAAATGATATAATAAATATTAATTCAGTTCTATGATAAATTAGAATCTTGTTAAACCCACATTATATTATGTTGAGTCATGTTCAGCCAATAGAAATCATAAGGCAAAATATTTTTTTTCAAAATTTTCATTCCATGGGTGAAACTTCAACTTTATTGATCTTGTCAAGAAAGGATTCAGTGGAAAATTTAAATGGAATATTTTGTGCTTTATTTCCAATTATTTTATGATTATATATATTTTAATGAAAATAATTAATTCACTATTTATTTAATAAATAAATGTTACGATCTTTGAATGTTATTATGATGAAATTTTATATCATTGAGGCATATTATAAAGTTATAAACATAATTTTTAATATGCTATATATAATTTCCATTAATCATCTTCAATAATGAACACATCATTTCTTGTGATATATAATGTATCAATTTGTAAAATATAATGTAAATGGATTTGAATTTATATATACCAAGATGTATAAAATTTCTTAAATCAGTTTCTTAAATTGGGTAGAATTACTAATTCATCAATTTTGATAATATAATATTACGTGTGAAGTGAGTTGTGATTGTCATATGTTTATTTCCAATATTATTATGTTTATCTAAAATTTATACACATAAAATATTCTTTTACTAGTAATAACTTCAATGATATGATCATTTTAAGGGTTTATTTCAGGATTTCATTTTAATAGAGATTTATTATTATTGAATTTTATTTAAATATAATTATTTGATAATGGTCTAATAGAAATTTGTTTTTCTACTCCAATGATTCATAATGATATTTTAATATTATGGTACCATTATTTATCTATTTTTTTAATAATGACAATTTATAAAATTTTATTCATTAAATATTACATCATTACTCTCCAATATAGAAAATCATTTTTCTTCCAAAATAATTTTTTGGGAAATAAATATTTCAAAAAATGATTTTAAACCTTTAATTTTCTTTAGTTAAATACATATTTACATAGTTCTATTTGTCTTAAAAAAGATCATCAAAAGAATCATTGTTTATATTAATCTATGTTTATATTTTTCTTTTACTGAAAAGGTGAAATGAATAATTCTTCTTACAAGAATGGAATGAATATAATTTTCAAACATCAAGGACACTAAAATGTGTTAATGATTACATTATAATTCTAAAATATAATTTTAACATAAAAGTATTTAGAAAATATTTTTTTAAATTATTTTGAAAAATTTATTTTTCTATTTAAATGAATATTTTACTAAAGAATGTTTATAATGATATTTTTATGGTATATGTAGTCATAAATAAAAAACCATTTATTCATATTCCAATAGTAATATATTGTATTTATACAATAATTATTATTTCTCAATATAGTTTTATATTTTTCAATGTTATTTTTATGGAATTTGATTTATTTTCACATGTTATTCAGGTTTTAAAGGGAATGTTATGTAACCAGTTTCATTTTACATTGTTAATAATGTATCGATGTGATTTCTATGGAATATTTTTCTTTTCAATGAGTATACAATTTCTCAATGTAATATTTTAGGAACCCATTTCCTTTAAAGGGGTTAGTCATGTTTCAAATTTTGTATATGAAATGAAATTTATTCTATAATTTAAAATTAATTATTAAAAGCAGTAATGAATCTTTCTATGAGTTTTATAATGAAATATATATATACATTATTAATTTTGTGGATCTTGGTCAATATATAAGGTGTTTGTAACTATATATAACTTTTTGTTCAAGTTATATCTTATAAAATCGTTGTGACCTGATAACATAAATGGAGAAAGATAAATCTTATGTGATGGGTGTCCCTAGATACTCTATAATTTGTTGGTTAATTATTATTTTTAGGTTTATATATAAATTATAAGTCAATCATAAGGCCATTCAAATTATAATAGTTCTATAATGGTTCATATAAAATGATATAACATGATTAAAATGTGTTTTACCTCTTCATTCAGTGCGATTATAATTTTTCCATTTATCTAGATTGATATAAAAACATTCATTATTACTTATTCATATAATTGAATAAGTTTTATATACTTTTTCATATTTTATGATTGATGATTCATTTATTTATGGGTAAAGGTTATTTTTTTAATTTTTCATGGATACTAATTATATCATAAAACCCTAATGTACTTCTTATGATCATTGATAAAATTTAATTTAGAATTATTATGTTCGAACATATATATAACTAGATCTCATGCATCATATGATTTGTTTTCAATAAATTATTAAGAAATGAAGAATGGAAGAAATCTAGAATGGTTTGATATAGATTATTATAATAAATTAATTCAAAATATGAATATATGGTTTAATGTGGAAAAATTAACATTAAAATCAATTTTTTTTATTTATGAAATATTTTTTCTTAATTTTCTAATACTATATAAGGAAAATATACATGAGAATGTATGTTAATTAAATTTTTCATTTTATGTTGAAACTAATGGTTAGAAAAATCCTGATCATATTCATTGATTTTAAATGTATATGTTTTCTGTGTATATCTTTAGTGTCAGATCTAGGAGTGCATGTTCTGGGTTATTTTAGATGATACTATAGGAGGATTCATATAACATTGTAGATTATGATTTATAATTTATGGTCATGTTTAGATTTATAGATAAAATATAAGGTATATATTATTAAGGATAATCATATGATCAATTTCATAGACATTGATTTTCATTTTTATTAATTGATATTTTAAAATTACCAATGATGTTTTATAAGAGGTTTTATTTTGGTTGAGGTATATCTAATTCATCGGGTTAACAAGATGTTTTAATTTTTATTTTGAATAAAAATAAATATGGTATTGATAATTTTCAGGGATTATAATATTTGGGATATTTAGGTAATTATGTGGACATATGTTTTATTAAATTTATATATATATATAACCAAGAGTTTGAAAATTGATTGGTAATTAATTTATTTATTATATTGAAATATATATATATATATGGATTTAATGTATAGTGGTATGAGATAACACATTTGGTTAAAAAATCATTAATATGTTGGTTTTTTAAGAATGATATAGTTTGAGCATTGGGTATTTCTGTTAAATTATGGAGATTAATGTTTTATTTCAATATATGAAATACTATTAATTTTGGTAATTTTCAAAACTTATTATCACTTTTTTATTTTTGTTTAATTTAAAAAGGTGGATTAATTTATTTTAATAACTATTATGGTTATAAGATATGTGACAAATTTCTTTTAAGTTATTTAGGCTTGAAATATTCTACATGAATACGGTATTATTAGAGAAAAATAAATTAATCGACTGTAAAATGGATGAAGGAGAAAATAATGAATATCATGAATGTATATTTTGACAGAATTTAGACTATATGGATAAATATTTTATCAATGATAGAAAATATATCTATAAGAAAAATGATATTCTATTTCATTCATATCCAAAAAACCAGCTATACATTTATATAATCCAATATTTATGGTTTTGAGGCCTTTTATTATAAATTTATCAATCGTATTATTGTGATAAATTTATTGAATAAATATTAATAATTATATTTACATTTCTTTTATATAAAAATCATTATATCCCACCTATTTTCTCTTATTTAAAATTATAGTTTTGTTATTCCATATATACCTTATACCAACCATAAACATTTATCAATGATATTTTTTTTATCATTTTTATAAATTTGATTTATAAAAAAATATTATTAATGTGAAGATACATTGATTAAAAAGATAAATCAGAAATTTTGAGGATTAATTTAATAAAATTATAGAAGACTGTAACACCCCAATAATTTAAATTTAAGAAATTATTTTTGATAGTGTACACAACATGAAACAATCATATTTGAAGAGAATAGAAATCCCAAATAAAAAAGATATATTTATTTTCTAAAAACATAATCTATTTGATAACTTATGGTATATAAAAGAGTAATATTTTCATATTTGATAGCATGTTCATGATAAAAAACTGATCTCTAACACACCACGATACATTTTAACAATATAACCTATCAATTAAATATGCAGGTATAAATAGTACTAACTACATTATGATATATATGAATATATATTTATATATCATAAACAATATAAATTATTGATAAAGTCATAATAAATAATAAATGTATTTATTTTTAATGTTAATTTATTCCAAAATAATAATTTTTTTCTTAAATAATGGATTTTCTATTTTCATGGAAAAATTTATTATAATTACATTTTGGAGGATTTAAAAAATAAATATGAAAAAATTAATGAATTTTTTTATTCCAAAAATCTTAATTTATTTTTGGTGAAATTTTGGGATTATTTTAGAAAATATTTCATTTTAGTGAATTGTGAAAAATGTAACAGCTTGATATTTTTTGAATTATATGTTTTCAAATTAATTTATTTTTTCTGATATTTTTAACATCATGTAATACTGAATAATTTTTTTAGAACACTATGTTGGTCTGCGATGTACACAATACCATGTCAATATTTCACGACACATAAAACATAGATAAACATATGGTACATGCAAAACTATTTTTTTCTATCTAAAACACAATGTCGAGTTCCTTCTATTTCTTTCTTAACATGCATAGATGATGTTTTATTGAACAATAATATTATATTATGATGACTATTAAAATATTACTATAGATACCACATTGTTATTGGAATGGTTGATATGAATAAAAATAACTAAATTGTAAAAATATTATTGGTACATGTATATAAAATAAAATCATTAGTTATCAATTATCATAAGTGAAATAAATAACTATTTCATCATAATGAAATTACATCTCTACGAATACAATTTTGTTCTGTTCAAACACAATTTTATCAACAAAAAATTCTTTCGATTAATTTTTTAAATTAATATTATAAATTATATATTTAATAAATACTTTTATATTCATATAATATATTTAATTGAAATAATATAATAATAAATACAGATTTATTAATAAAAAATGAATTTTTCTAAAAGGTATTTTTACTAGCTCTAAATTGAAAACCAGTTATATATATTATTTTCAAAACTTTTATATTTTTTAAAGAAATAAATATCTTTTATATATTTATAATGTAATAATTATATTATAGAGAAAATTATTGTTTATTCTTAATAACAGTTATTTATTAATGAATAGGGAAAATAGAGAATGTTAATTCCAAACTACTATTTAATCATATTAATTTGTATTGTTAAATTATATTTTAATTTTTTTTAAATTCAATTATATACATTTTACATAAATTAATATAATTTTTTCATTTCAATAAATTGGACATTGAAATGGTTTTAAAAATATTTCAAAATTGTAATCATTTTCTCTTAAAGACCAGTAATAGTGACATGTTTGTGGGATTAATTATAAATTAATTTCCTCCAATTCTGTAATGTGTATTTTAAAAATTGGATTCTGTATTTGAAATATGAATAGATTTTAATTATTACTATGGGAAAATTGTATTTTGATAAAAACCCCATTGATTGTGCTTAAAATTAATTATCGTTATTAAAGGAAAAATTAGTTTAACAATGGACTAATCCCTAAAAATTAAACATGTAATGACCTATAAACAACACTAAAATCCATTTTATGACAATATTTAGTCATTATAATCCATTTTCTATTAATTTTATAATTATTTTATCAAATTTTCATAAAAACCATCTTTTGAATCCCCTTTTAATAAATATACAAAAATACCTATCCTCCTCCTCTATAAAAGGGATCTCACCAATCCCACATCGTTGTACCTCTCAATCATATTTTATCACTAAAAATATTCTATATTAATCTCCCAACATCACTAAATTTCTCATTGAAGTAGAAATTTTTAATAAATATATCCATGGATGCCATTTGATGCAAGCCAAATGGAGTTACCCAAAGAAGAGGTAACATCCTTCCTCATGCTCCATTAATAATATTTTTTTATACCCGAAAGAAATTATTACTTTTAAATTCATTAATAAAAACCATTATATACTCAATATAATGATTTTTTTAAGTTATGGATTCTACATATAAATGGACACAAATCCATAAAATAGGTAACAAACATACCATTCTTATGTATTGTAAACTATCGTATCACGAAAAATTGTTGTTCTTTTTACCATTACCACCTCTTGTGGTATAGAGTTATTATGAAAGCTATGTTTTATAACATATATTTTATATTTGTTATGTATTTGTACTTGTGTAATTTTTATTCAAAACATACCTTCATTCATTAATAATTGATGATATTCGATAACTTCGTCTGTGGATGTGTGGACTACGACCTCATCAAAGCAATGTGATTCACATGACCATTACATGGAATTTATTATTGATAGATTTATTTAAATATTGATATAAATGAAATAATAATTCTTCTTAAATTTTATTATATAAATAAATAGATATCTTTTTCATTCATTCTCTTAATACCACAATAAATTTGAAATAGTGTTCATGCATATGTATCACCAACATTCTCGATGAACGTTATATTTCATTGAATATTAATATCTTTAATTTTTTTTATAAATAAATATATATAGAATAAATATGATATTTATATAAGGGTTTAAATAATTTTAAATAATTAATCATGTTCTATGTAAGAGGATAAATAATAACAAGTCAAAACAAATATGAAAAACAATAGGATATTACCTAGAACATAAAACAAGTAAAGAATTATTTTTAAATGAGAAATATAGAACTAATAAAATCAAATATTTTGGTTTATAAAATAAAATGTTACATTTATAGACTTAAAATAAACAAATACTTATTTTATATGATTATTGGATGTATATGATGGAATTCAAGACTTATGATAAGGGTTTTCTCATTTCACATTAAATTTCAATGGGGCACAAGTAATGTTAAACATTTATTTCTTATATATTATATGTATTAACCCATAATATGAATTATATTATTATTATACATGGATTTATGGGTATTTAATTGTGAATTTTAAGATTTTTTATTCGTGGGGTTTATGTTACAAATACTCCTGAATCAACAAAGTAATTTATTTCCAAATTTACTTTATATGAGACACACGTTTTGTTAGGATAATATATTAATTTACAAGGTGTACATACATCTATTGGACATGTTATATCACGAATACCAATATTTAAATGATATTTTTTAAGCTCATTAATATAATTTTTTAAAATGGTGATTATAGTAAAATGTTTCCATGTGCTAATAGTTTATTGAAACAATATTGTTATGTATTAATAATATTTATTATTATGCTTAAATTCATGGAATAATGTGAAAAATAATTCATAAATAAAAATTAACTTACTTCTTATAGGGTTATATATTTTATCTTTATGTATTGGTACCATTATTCCAAATTTTTCTACATAAGATAATTTATAATGCGTTCTTATGAAAGTACAACTTTACATTTCTTCTGTTATAAATATATGTTCCATTAAAACCATGTTTTCCAAAATGGGTTTCAAAATTGTTCTATTTTTAAAAAGAGTTTTTAATATTATAAATATTTGTTTATATGTTTTTATGGGAAAAAGTTTTCCTTTTTTAGGATTAAAAATATTTTTATAAAATTGATTTATAATAAAAGCGTTTTATAAATACTTTAAATCTTTCCGTAATTTAATTCATTATATTTTCAAGGGAAATCATTTTCAAACAGTTTTAAATCCTTCTTTATATAATTCTTGGAGTATTTCCATATAATGAATTTATAAAATGGTTTTAAGATTATGTAATAACATTTAAATGAAAAAGGGTTTCAAAATATTTACATGGATACCTCGATATGTTTTTATTTTAATTTAAATGAAAAATTATTTCAATTTATTTTTACATTTTCTTTAATATGATTTTAAAGGAAATGGTTTTTTAAAGTGTTTATGTTTTAAAAAGAATTTTTCAATGAATAAGAAATATTTTCTTCAATAATGAATATTCCCATCAATAAAATTTTTATATGACCTTTATAAATTATTATCTATCTATGTAGAAATCCTATTGTGTTTCTCATGAATTTCTAGGAAAATTATCCAAATCTTCTATTCATAGTATTTCTATGATTGGTATATGTTTTTTTCACAATGTTTATAAAAACACATTTTTCATTGATGTAATATATATTTAGAAAACTCGTATCTATTTCATGTGATATTTTCTTATGAAACTCTCATTATATCATGGTATATTAGTCAATGAAATGATTATAATGACTATTTCATTTCCACATGTTTTGATATGGGTATGTGATTATGATTCCCATTTCATTTCATAAGAAATGATATTATATTTTATGATATTTGGAATACATATGTATGATTAAATTATGTGTTGGGTTGGACTTATATCTCCCTCTAATGATTTGTTTAACTATTTATATCTCATTATATATAAATCAACAGAACATGGTGTCTACATGGATCAGTAACGATCATTGTCTACAAATATGGTCATGAGAGTGATCCATGACTACTAATATGGACATGGGAGTGAACCATGACTACCATAATTGTATTAGGAATGATTCCATATTACTATAATGTATTTGGTATAGATTCCTTGGATACTATTGAAATAATTTTATATGGTTATTTTTCATCCAAAAATTCTATTTCATATTCCTATATTATTATATCATGGATTATGGACTTGATTGTCCTATGAGTCATGTATATTGAACTAAAAATATTTATTACATGACTCATGTATATGATTTTGATATATGGGGTAGGTAATTTAAATTTTATTCTTATGATATCATACCCTCATGCTCATGTAATTATTATGCATCTCTATTATTTAACCTTATTGTGCATCTAAGCTCATCCATTTCTTATGTTTCATTAGCAAAGGTTCTGATGAATGATTTTATGTAGAGGTACTTAGAGAAAAGAAATTTTTTATAAACATTAAATATCATTCATCAATATATAAGAATAAGTTCTTGAATCCAAATAAACATGACTATTACGGCCTCATGTGTTTATTTTTGTAATGTGAAAAATATTGATCTAAAATATTGTGATATATATATGTATGTTAATAATGTCTCACTATAGTTTGTATTTGAGGAATATTTTTGTCATCAATTGGATTCTAGGATGTGAAAGCATTAATGTAATTCATAGGGATATTTTTTAAGATATTTATATGGCTATCCTTAAGGATATGTCTAAGGATATGGAAAAGTATAAAAAACTAGTCTAGATATTATGGTAAAGGATAAAGTGAGTGGTATCCAATAAATATATCCCTTTCTTGGTATTGCAATGGATGTGTATCTATAACATGTTTACCTAGGGGTATAAAATAAAAAAATGTTCATTAGGATTGACTCGAGTGTATCCTTTTACAATACAATGGGCCTTTCTACAAAATTGGTTCGAAACAGCCTGGGGATATACATTGGGAAATGAGAAAATATTTATTAACCGTCACAATGTATTTAGGTAGAATATAAATATGAATAACCTTTGAAAAAACTAATGTTTCCTAGATTAAAGAAATAATAGTCCTGATATATGAATTGAATAAGTAATTATTTAAGATTATGTGGTTTCCTATTTTGATAAATGTTATTCACTATATGCTTTCTGGTTGTAGTTAACTATAGGAAACCGAACGAACATTATTATTGTTCATCATTATAGAAAATTTTCTGATCCTCAGTCTAATGGGAGGATCACTGGAGTGAAGGATGGATGTTGTGAGAATGCCTAATCAGTTTTCACAAAACAAGATTAATAATGTATATCTTAAACAAACACATAGACTAACTAAATTAAAGAATACATGATTTTATTTTGAGTTTAGGCACTGGAGATAGTTGAAGAAGGATTATTCATTTTAATTTTTTATGAATGTGGAAAAAAACCAAAGTGAATTTTTTAGGGGAAGAAGAAGATTTTTTTAACTATAAAAAAGGACACAATGAAAATAACTTCGGTGGGAAAATTAATTTGTTGATTAATTTAAGGGGTGGGAATAGTGGACTTTATAATAAATCATAATAAGTTAAGTGAATTATGTGTGGATTTAATGGTGATTATTAAAATATATTTTCTAAGCGGAAATAATACAAATATAATACTAAATCCATTATGATTAATGATTATGTTTATCATGATGATTATAATACAATAGAAATTTGAAAGGAATGTGGTATCCAGAAATATGAAGAGGTACCCCTGTTATGGAATAAGTATGAGGTGTAATAATAAAACTATTTATGTATTTGGAATCATGAATTTTTAATGGTGAATTATCTAAGTATATTTTAGTTTATGTTTTTTATATTGATTTACAAGATTATGATAAATGTTTTTTAGGAACTAAATAAGTTATTTAAGGGTAGATGACATTTTGAATAAGGGAAGACAACCCCAGATATACTCATGATGTGGATATTGTTTTGTTTGAATAAAGATATGATTACTATTAATAAGTAAATTAGAGTTTATTGACTACCTTGTAACTGATATAGATTTTTTTGAAAATGTAGTTTTTGCTATCATGGAAAGAGTTTATATAATTTTTCAATAAATGAATATAACCCATAAACCATGAAATAAGGATGATTTCATGTCTTCAGTAATTATTTATAGTAATTTCCATATTTATATAAAATACAATATGAATGTATTCCCATGATTTGTATTTGACAACCAAGAGGTACACTACGATATTTTGGGGATCAGTATTGAGCTGGTTTCTTGAACTTCATTCTATTGTAATATATATTCATCTTTATAAAGGGTTATAAGGTTAAAAATTTATTGAATGGTTTATATTAAAGATAAAATAAGGTATGAGATATTAAAGTATTATCACAAAAAATGAATATTTATTCATATTGGATAACATAAGATATCTATTTATTATGATTAAAATAGATAGAATGACCATTAATGGCATAATTAAAATTTTGATATGTTAATTTTGGACAAATGAATAAATATCCTTAATTTAATGGAATAAGATATTAATGGAATATCTATAAAGTCACAACAATGGGTAATGTTTTCCTAAAATATTTTTACTGTATCATTCCATGAAAATTCATTAACTTTAGGTAGAATGATCATGATAACAATATTGGTATCCTAGTTCATTCATTTATGAATAATCAAATGGACCTGTAGATCATCACAAATTTATGGAATTTTTATTTATATTTATCTCATAACAATGTTATCTATCACTCTCTAATAGAACATGGTGGTTGTATTTATAATCCATGTCCATTGTTTCACTTCCACGTCTATATTTATTTGTGGACCATTGTTATTTGTAATATTTGTTAACCATTATGTTTCAAACTGTCATTTTTCAAAGAAATATTTAGTATTCATTTTGACAATAAGGGTTTTTTTCAATGTAACAATAATGTATTAATCATTTCATAACCCAAATGAATTTTTATAGAGATATTAATTTTAATGGGGCATAATATAACACCCTAAGATGTTGTTATTTATATTTTTAACATTAAATATTTTTTATATTTTTCACTTCATGAAACAATCAGTATATTTTTAAGACAGCTATTTTGGGCGTCCAATATACAAAACACCATGTTAATATTTAACCATAGGTAACACTTTAATTATCTTATAGTGCTTGAAAATATATTTCAGAATTGTGTTACACACAATGGAATGTTCCTTTGATTTCTTGTCTAACCCGCAAGGCCATGTTTTTACAGAACAATATTATATTATTAACATGATTATTAAAATATTTTTATATCTACAACCTATACAATGGAAATAAAGTTACAAATACTATTAATGGGACTTTTAAAATAATATTCACACATGTATATAAAATAAATCTTTTGGTTAATAAATAGTATAAGTGATTGTATTAACACATTCAAAATAATGATATTACATTTCTATGAAAAATAAATTTATTTATAAAAACACAATTGTATCTTGATAAACTAATTAAAACACTTTTTATAGAAAAAATTAAAAAAATTAATATATTTTATATTCAATAAATAATTTTTATACTAATCTAATATATTTTATATGTGGAAAATAATAATAATATCACATTTATAAATAAAAATATATTTTTTAAAATGGTAATTTTACCACAATTTAATAGAATCCCAATTATAAATAGGATATTTTACACATATATACTTCTTATATGAAAAATAAACATTATTTTTTTTATTCATATTTTCAAAAGTATCATAGAGTTGATTTTTTGTATTTTTTTAAAAAAAATATATTTTGGATTATTAGTGACAATATGTATATTTTAAATGAAAATGTTTTTTATAGATTATTTAAATACATAAAATATATTTTAAAATATTTATAAAGTTATATTATTTAATTAATTCGTAAATTAATACAATTTAGGTCCTTTTAACTAATTTCAAATTAAAATTGAGTTTAACAACATTTCAAAAGATTAAACATTTTCGCTTAAAATCCGGTTTTCAAAAAACAACTTCTAGAATAATTTTAGAATAATTTCTTACCATTATGTGATTAAAATTTTGGAAAATTTATTTATTATTTATAGTCATAATAAATTTTATTTTCTAATGAAGTTAAATTACTATTTTCCCAACAAATATTAGTTATTGAGATTAAAATTGATGATATAGATTATGAGAACAATTAGCTTAATATAGTACTACAACCTTATATTAAGGCCCAAAATGTCCTATAAACATGTATAAAATCTATTTTATAGATATATATCAACTATATACTCTATTTTATTGGTTTTTGAATTTTATTTATTCCACTTATCATTGGAAAATTGTGGATGCAATTCCTGTTTCAAAAATAAACAGGAATAACAATCTGCCACACTATAATAAGAATCTCATCCCTCCAACATCATCAAAAATATGAATCCATTAATATCTCCAAAAATATCCATAAATTAACTCTATATATCTATATCATACACATATAATTATTCCTTTCTAAATTAATTCATCCATGGAAGCCTTTTGGTGCAAACAAAAAGGAGTTACCTAAAGAAGAGGTAACATCTTTCCTAAAGCTCCGTTATATTATTTTATTTCTCCACCACCCCGATTATACATATTCCATTACTAAATAATAACATAATAACCCAACACATTATTTTTTTTTATATTAATGGTTTTATCTACACTTATACTCACCTCTATCAAATGGGTGACAAACTTACAATTCGTGTCTATCGATAATTGTCCCCTCATGAAACGATAATGTTTGTTTTTAAACTACCACATATCATTGATTGGAATTATAATGTAAAAATATACATTTATTTGATATATATGACATTTATTATTTATTATTTCTTATTCAATTGTTTTTAAAACATTCCTTAATGATTTTGATATTTTTTTTCATAATAACTTTACTTGTGGACGTGTGGACTACCGCCACCTCGAAGCGATGTGATTCATTGACACTAATAATTGAATGTATTCAATATGTTTTTATTGAACAAATATGATATATATATGAAATAATAATTCTAATTATATTATATTATATTATATATATACACATGTGATTTACATTATTCATTCTGTATTGCATGAAAATGGAAACAATTTTCATGCTTACATATAGCCTACCATCTCCAAGGATGGTGTGTTTAATTTGACATTCATATCATTTATATGTTATTATAAATACATATAATCTAGATATATATGATATTTAAACCATATATTAAATTCATTAAATAATTTAATCATTGTATATGTAACAGTATCATGATCAACAAGTCCAAATGTAAACAAAAAACTAGCGGATATTACCTGGAACGTAACAGTAACATGGAATTATTAATAAATGGTTTATATAAATTCATAATAAAATCATATATTGTATTATATATAATAACATGTTTATTTAGTATATTTATAATAATCTTATTTTTTTATACTAGAGTTTTTAATGAGAATGAATAATGGCAATACTTAATATAGGGTTTTCTTGTCTCACATTAAATTTTCTTAAGGTACAATACACGTTCATCTATCATTTCATATATATGGTGTGGATACTGACGATTGATGTCTTATATAGTTCTAATACGTATATTTTCTTTATCAAAATATCAATTTTATGATCATTCCTTTATTTGGATTATGCTTCCAATTTTTTAAAATCAACAATGTCATTTTTCCTTAATTTACCTTTATTTAGATACTTATTTTGTTAAGAACCTATATTTTTATAGTAAGTTTATATGATTCCATTGGAATTATTATAATAGTAATATCCTTTATTTCCTGAAATTATATGATTCATGTAATTTTAGTTTCGTACATGTTTAGCGTGGCTAAATGTTAATAAGTGATAAGAGTTTATTGAAATATTCTCATCATTTGTCAAGATTCTTTAGGATTATGATTCCATGGATGAAATCCTGTGACCTATATTTCAAGAAAACATGTGACTTTTCTTCCCTTCGGTTAATTCATGATATCATATTGTGTTGGATAAATTTTACCACTCTTTAGTACATAATATAACTAAAAATTGTTTTTTATGGAAATCTATTTCTAAAACATTTTTATCTGGAAATATGTGATCTTTCACAACCATGTTTCTTAATAAATTTTACAGAAATAATTATGTTTAAAAAGTATTTTATATATTTTCCTTTTTATTTCATATGTTTTTGAGGAACAATGTTTTCGAACTATTTTTCATATTTATTTCCAATGTTTCAATTAATTTTCAAATAATTTTTTTTTTAAAACGTTTTTAAATTTTAATTATATTTTTTCAATGAATTTATAAATAAATGGTTTTCTATATATTTTGAATCCTTCTTTATATGTTTTTAGATTATTTTTAATGAAATTTAATTCAATAAAATTTCAATCATCATATATATATTTTTAAAGAGAAATGTTTTAAAAATGACTATAAAGCTTCTCCTATATAATTTCAAAGATATTTTCATATAAAATGGTATTTAGAATGATTTCAATATTACTTGATATGTTTTTAAATAAAAATTTATTTATGTTATAAAAATTATTTATCTAATAATATAGTAATTTTTTCCTTATTAATGGTTTTTAAAAGATATTTCCAAATTATTTTCTATATAAGATGACATCCTTAGGTGTTAATCATTCCCTTCTCAAAACAAGATCCAAAGTTTCCCATCATATTACTACTTAAAATGGATGATATATTTATGGAATTATGGTTTATAAGATAATTTCTTATTCTCATGTTATAGTTCTATAAAACTCGTATCTCAGTCACATGTTATATTTTAATGAGACCCTCATATTTTCATCGGTTATGAATCAATGAAATGATTATGAATCCTCTATCTTTTTAGTATATTCTGATATGATTAAATTTCCACATCAACCATTTAAATTAATGGGTTTTCATATGATTTATTATGATATTTTGGAATTTTTATGTATGATTTCATTACGATATGGGTGAGACCAATATCTATCTCAAATTCAATGGGTAAATATTAATATCTCATTAGATACACATTGATCAAACATTTTTTAAAATTTCATTAGTAATTTATTTTTTCGGATTTGATGGAATTAGTATTTGACCTTGAAAAGGAATATGGTCATTGGAGAGAAAAATGATTTTAGAGATAGTGTGGTGAGTGATCCCATACAACAAAGATATCCTTAGAAGTGATGCCTTGACTAATATTGAAATAATTGTATATTATTATGTTTTTTCACAAATTCTAATCTTTATTCATATATTATAATTTCTTAAATTCTTATCTTGATTTACTTGTGATTCATGTCTTTTGAACATCCAACCATTATTTCATGTCTCATTTTTATGATCTTGTTATCCAACACAAGATCTTAAAATTTTATTCCAATGTTCTCATATACTTATGCTCATGTTATTGTTGTGTATATCTTTTTATTGACCATACTGAGAATCTACGATCACCCAATTATTATATATCATTTCCCTATTTTATGAATAAATGTTTCAAGTATAAATTTTAAAGGGGCTATCTATATGAAAAACATTGAATATATTTAACCAAGTTAGAATATATTGATCCATAATTCAATATTTAATAAAATATTACGGTCTTAAATAAATTTTTAATGCTTTAAATGCTCAAAAAATTATGTAATGTCAATATATGTTAAACCAATTTCTCTATAAAAACATTGATTTATTTATAAATGTCAAGTATTTTCCATAATTAAATAATTTAAAAGTATTACTATGTTTTTTTAGATTATATGTAAAACATATTTTATTTAGTTCTATAGTATCCATTATTTTTTATTTGAATCATCATTTTATATTATTTTAGCACAAGTTTTTGTTTGTGTTTAAAAAATGAGTTTCTATGAAAATTATTTTACTTTGAATAATGTTTGATCATTTTAATTAAGGAAAATAATATTTAATGAGGATTATATTAAATGACTAGTCTTGATTACAAATCATAAATCTTTTACTAAAATTTATATAATTATAATATTTATGCATATATTTATTATAAAATCTACTTGATTTTGAAAAAATATATATTTTTCTCAGAAAAATACATATTCATCAAGTCTGTGAGTTTTTAAATTTAATTTCATATACATTTAAAAAAACTTTTCAAATAAATAATCCACATATTTGAAATTATGATTTTAAATTTATAAAATGAGGAAATTTTATGAATTTAATGAAAATATAAAAAATTTAAGAATCTTGAGAAGTAAAAAATTAAAATATAAAACAAGACTTTATATTAAATATTTAATTAATATTACTTATTTTATAAATTGTTTTTATGTATTATTATCGAAATTAAATATACAATAATCCAATTTATATCATTTTAATTAGTTTTATATAGAAATTTAATATACGAACATCATTGTGTTATGAACATTTTCTATTTGAAAAACAACCTTCTTGTCGTTTTTATGGGGTGAATGTTAAATTAAATTTGTACATTACATTGAATTAAATTTAGAAAAACGAATTAAATATATGGAGTCTTAATAATTTATATTATCTAATAATTCCAATTTAATTTTTACGAAAACAAATAGAAAAAAAATATAAAATAATTATTATAGTTAATGTAAAAATGGGTTTACCAGGGGTTAGAAATAATAGATAAAAGAAAAAATGACCAAAAATCTTGTATAAGATCAATTTGGTTTAAATAGTTCGACCATATACCATTCTAGATCAATAATGGTAGATTATTTGTCCCATTATAAATGACATCAATGAGGATGGAATTCTTATTTTCAAAAATTACAATTGTTCCACTCACCCCACATCTAAATGGAAACCCAAAATCCTCTCAACATCACGTCATAAACCCATTTAGTTTTAGCCAGTTACTACTAATAAACATACCAACTTCACTAAACTATTCTTGGGAGCATTATTATGGAAAAAAACTAAATACATTGTATTTTTTTAAACCAATGTAGCTTACTTGAAGAAATTGTAACATTATTTGACGATTGTTTTTATATTATTTTTTCCTCCAACACCTTCAATTATTATTAAAACATTATTACATAATTTACTCAGTATATAACGTAAAAAATGTAACACCTGGATATTTTTTGAGAAGTATATATTTTTTTATGTCTTATGTTATACGCAACAAAAAAGGAATATTCCATTACACACAACACTAGATTTCCTTTATTTACATGCAATCGCGACCTTCCACGATAGCGTGTGTTGCACGTAATACCGAGCTTCACTAAACAACGATATGCTATTAAAATATTTTAAAATCTAGCTATTTTGAATAGTAATAACAAATTTTATAAATTTTATAAATTTTTTATTTCAAAATGGACTTCATTTTTGGATTCATAATATCAAAATTAGCCTGGGGTGAAATTTTGGTATTTTTCTTAAAACATTCAATTTTAGATGAATAGTGAAAATAGTGGGTTACTATTTAAAAAACATACTTTTTATGTAAATATTTATTTATTTTATTTAAATTTTTTTAGGTCAAAATTGATACATAGTACCTATATAAGATTAATTTAATTCATTGGAGTCATTTTATAATAATTATATATATATATATATATATATTTTTATTGAACTTTTCACCGTCTTTTACCCACCTCCTAGGAGAATTTGCAAATTTACATAAAACTTAATTTTACCGCTTCTGTGAGTGAAATTTTGAAAATATGATAGACGCGGTTAATATCAAGGAGTAAAATGTGGTTCAATAGATAAAAATAATTTTTTTGTGACTAGTAACTTTTTACTTTTATTTACCATGGTTAAAAGTAAATATGGTAATTAAGGGTAAAATGATATTATTATTACCCTAAAAAATGTCCTAATTCTATTGGATAAGTTTAATTCGACCAAAAACAACCTTAGGAATAAAATATGACCACTTAGGTCCACTTGGATAAGAATAGGACATTTTTTATTATTTTATTTAAAGAAGTGTTAAAATAGTTAAAATCAATGTTTAATAAACAAAAACATTTTTTATGTAGTCTTATACATAAGATAATTTTGACTATAAATATTAATTTGAAATATGAATAGATTTACTACATAATGGTATTTAGTTATAATTTTTAGACATTAAATAATTTAATTTATTTATGACACAACGATGATGTAGTAATTACCTTATTAATAAAATATTAACATAATTGATGTTATAAATACCCAGATAAATGTAATCTGAGAATTTATATGAAATAAACTAATTTTATAGGTTAATATGGAATGTTATTATTGATTAAATAAACTTTTATATAACTAATAATGATGTTATGATTTTCACAAAAATCAATTACCAAATAGTTTCAAAATTGACATAAAGTAGTTTTTAAAACAAATATTATATTATTAATTATTATTCTCTTACTAAATATCTAAGGTCTTGAAAAAGGACTTAGATATGGTTATATATATTCATAATGAACCACTTGGGTTCGTTTGGATTGTTATAGTATGTTTATTAACTATATAGTATAAGAAAACAAGAAGACACAGTAAAAGTTAAATTATTTAACTTAGAGTTAAATATAAATGATAAGGTTAAAATAGTAACCAAAACTTGTATAAAACCTATTGGTTGAGAGTATTCGACCCATCCCCACTTTATCTTCCATGTAAATAAATTTTGAGCTTTTATAAATAGAATATGACTTTATTATAAAATAATATTTTATGTTTTTCTTAAGGTTTCCCTCTCCTCCCTTATAAAAGGGTACCTCCACCCTCTCCTCCTCACACCATTTTTTAGCCATCAAGATCGGCCAACCCCTAACTATTTCCGTTATAAACTTCCCTAGAAACATACTAGAGGTCTTGGTTCTCTTCAATGACCATGTTTTAGTGCCCTAAGAGGAGGTTTCAAAGAGGCATGTCAAAGAAAAGGTAATACCTGTTACTGATTCTTTCAAATTTACTACTTCTCCTACATCCTCTTCATTAGTTGTTTCATTATGAAGTAATAACATATGTACCACTCATATACTGATATGTTATTATAAATATTAAATAATCCTATTTCACCTTCTATTAATCCTACAGAAAATGAAATCACCGCGCGTGTGTACATACGGAATACCATCTCCACGTTGTGGTGTAATTTGTTTTCCACCACCACCTTACTTGGATGGGAATAATGGTGTTACTAATAACTATATATGATTATATTAAAGTTATATTGATTCTAAAATAGTATCCATACACTTCAATACAATTCCAAGATCATGGGAATTATATCATCGCTCGTGCGTACGTACGACCTACCGTCTCCACGATGTGATGCGACTCGTTCTACATGATCTTCATTGAATAATGATTATATAAATGAATTAAATGAATAAATATAATATATATTACACTAATAATATTCTATAAATGAGTTATCTATAACCTAAAAATATGAATAAGAATTTATTCGACAAAACATGCATAAGAACATAAAGCAATGAACACCCAAATAACAAGTAGCAATGAATTATTACTAATAAGAAGATAAGAATACGAAAATATATGATATAATAACAACAAATATGATTATGTAATAAGTAAATGACATTATTTAAATCATTATACATGAGTTTCGAATACTTACAAAGTAAATCATACCTAAGGTGAGTGAAAATCTCACAATCTTATTTTTATTCGATATTGTTTATACATAAGAATTTACTACGAAATATTTATCATCCACATCCATGTTTCCTCAATATTTGTTTTATTTCTATCCTCATACAATTTTTTAAATCCAAATTTACCAAATGGTGAGTTTTTAGTAAAATATATGAAAGGAATATTTTGTCATTTTTAGGATGAGGTACTTTTTGACTTTTCTGGCCAAAGTATGAGAAGAATGTTTTTTAACTTATAAGGAATGAATGAATTTTTATGATTTCATTGAACATTACATCCATGAGGCATCCTGTACAAGTTTTAAATTTTATTTTTAATCAAATTATTTTAGTTTAAAATTGTACGACATGTTAATAAAGGAAAATGTTTTTGAATTAGAAAAGATATTTTCCTCAAGAATGGAGTTCAAGTGTTTTATCAAAATTATTTTCCATCTAAGATAATATGGGGTTCTGTTTCAATCCCTATTTTAACATTGACTTGATTATTTTATGATGGAATTAATTTTATGATATCCTTTTTATCTTATATGGATTATGTTATGATGGCATGTTGTTTAAGAATCACATTTTTATTACATGGGTTATGCTACAATTTATGATTTTGTGTCACACATAAGAATGGTTTCATTATGAGTTGAATGGGACATATATCTCCCTAAAATTCATTGGGTAATGATTTTTATCTCATGATATATACATGGCTGGAACAACAAGTTAATCTGGTTCAGTTATACATGACTAGAACGAGGAGTGAACTCAGTTCAGTAACGGACTTTGTCCGCTATGATGGTCTTCGAAATGAGCCATGACTAATATGAAATGATTTTCTATGATTATGTGTGTATGCCACAATGTTTCATGTTTTATGTTATGATTATTGGGATTACATTTCACTACTATGATTTATCTCATTTTATGATATTATGATCTCTTTTGTAGGTCATGATTTTCAAAATGTTATGTTCTTATGAATATGATATGATTGATATTTATTTTGTTTACCCTTACTGAGAATTTGATCTCACCCTTTTGTATGTTTTCTTTTCCCCGTGTTAGGAAGAAGGGTATTAAGTAGGATATTCTAAAAGGGACTGTAGATATAATGAAACAAACGGGAGACAATGTAGAGGATTTATGAACCTGTTGTTTATGTTTCCCAGTTTCTAAAGACATTATACCTATACGGTCCTATCATGGCATTCATATATGTTGAAATAAGTATTATTCAATTATGGATTATTATGCAAGTATGTAAATTACGGGCCGTTATAGTTGGTATCAAAGGAAAGGTATAGTCAACCTTTGGAGACTAGGATGTGAAAGCCTTAGTAAGAACTCTAAAGATATGTCTAAATATAGAAGACAATATTAGTGTTTTAGAAATGGTCATAAACAACATATGGTAAGACCTTAAGTGTGAAATTTTATTCTTGATTATGTTGTTTTTCTATAATGACTAGTGTTTCTCACACTATGAATCTTGGTTTTAGTCAATGGTTGGAACCCGAAAGAACCATGTTAATGCTGAATGCGACGGGCAATGCAATGAATATCCCCCTAAGAAACCAATCATAATGGGAGATGGAATTAAAAATCGTGTAGCCATACTCACACAACTTTCTCAAGATATAAACCATGCTGGACTTCCAAACGAGCAAAGGAAGGAGCAAAATTCTGTTGAATCCTTCATGAGGAAGCGTCCACCTTCATTCATTGGGTCTTCTGATCCATTAGTGGCTGAAAAATGGATCAGTACCACTGAAAATATATTTTCAGTTCTACAATGTTCTGAACATGATAAAGTCATCTTAGCAGTATATCATTTGGAAGGTGAGGCTGATTAATGGAGGAATCTTATTAAGTATATGAGGTAAATGGATGAAATTGAGTCCATAGAATGGGAATAGTTCAAGAACTTATTTTTCAATAAGTACTTCCCTCATATTCTTCGAATAAAGATGGAGAAGGAGTTTCTTGAACTGAATCCAAAGGATGATGAATCTGTTGGTACCCATAAAGTAAATTTTACAAGACTTGCAAGGTACACTTCCAGAATCATTATCCAACCTGAGAGTAAAATCGATTGATTCTTTAGTGGATTAAAACCAAGCCTTCGAAGGGAGTTATCCATAAGGGAATTCAATAGCTATAAAGAAATTGTTTTATGTTCTCTCAAGTTTTAAATGGAGATTGGAGTAACCCATCAGTCATATGGGTTTAATAAGAAAAGGAAAATGGAATTCAAAGGAAAATGTAAAGACCACACTAAAAAGAAGATTATTTTTCTCTTATGCTCAAAGAGTTGAACGAAATATGAAGGGAATTGTCTTAAAAGGACAAGTAAATTTTTTATGTGTGGAAAATAAGGTCATTGGGCAGTTGAATGTCGAAATAATGGGAAGAAGATGTCTAATGATGAAAACAATGAAAAGGATACATAGAATGGACCTCCTACACTTCAATGTTTCAAGTGAAAGGAAATGGGGAATTATTCCAATCAATCTCCTAATCCAAGTGTTATTGATGATGATCGACGTCAATAATCTCTTAAGGTCAAAGGGAAAGGAAATTCACATGCAATTTCTATCGTCGATGTGGAGTATGATAATGAAGTGGTGAAAGGTACACTTACATCCAATATAAAGTAGCAACAATATTTTTTTATTCTGGATCCACCCACTCTTTTATTTCTAAATAATTTTCAAAGGGTATCGATGTATTACCTCAGCAGTTAGATATTGAGTTAGATGTGACAACACCTAATGGCACAACAGTCGCATAAAAAGTTTACAATTCTTTTCTGATTGAAGATTGTGGGAAAGTGCTTCCTACAAATCTTTTGATCCTTCGTATAGTGGATTTTGATGTTATTCTTGGCATGGATTGTCTTTCTTTATACGGATCTCATATCAATTTCCAATTAAGGGAAATCAAATTTAATATTCCCGATCAATCTACTATCATCTATCGATGCAAGGATGAATATAAACTTCCAGTGGAAATTTCTTCCATCTTATGGGTCTTGATTCTAATAAATGAAGGTTACTTATCTAAAATGGTTGGAGAGAAACACACGATTACAAATATTCCCATTGTACAGGAGTTTGATGATGTCTTTACAGAGGAATTTCTAGGTCTTCCACCAAATCGGGAAGTTGCATTTTCAATAGAACTCATACCAGGCGTTATGCCTATTTCAAAGACACCCTATAGAATGGACCTAATTGATTTACAGGAATTGAAGAAGAAACCCCAAGAGAATATTGATAAAGGATTCATACGCCCTAGTACGTCACCTTAGAGAGAACCTATTTTGTTTGTTAAGAAGAAATATGGATCAATGGGACTCTTCATTGATTATCAAGAACATAACAAGATCACTATCAAAAACATATATCTTATCCCACACAATGATGACTTATTTGACTATCTATGTGGAGCTCAATAATTTTCCATGATTGATCCAAGTTCAGGGTATCATCAATTAAGGGTCAAAAAGGTGGATATACCAGAGATGGGTTTTCTTACAAGGTATGAACACTATGAATATATAGTGATGTCATTTGGACTTACTAATGCTCATGTTATCTTCATGGATCTGATGAATAGAGTCTTTAGATATTATCTTGATCAGTTTTAGGTAGTCTTTATAAACAACATTATTGTCTATTCATAGAACAAGGAAGAACATGAAGATCACTTGAGAATTGTATTAAAGACCCTAAGAAAGGATAATCATTATTCCAAATTTACCATGTGTGAATTTTGTCTTCAAAATTTCATTTTTGGGTCACATAATCATAAAAGAGGGTATATTTGTGGATCCAGCAAAAACAGAGGTTATTGAAAGATGGTTGAGTCCAACGACAGTAACTGAGATCTAATGTTTTCCTAGTCTGGCAAGATAATATCGATGTTCTGTGAATGATTTTTCAAGGTTATCTAATCCACTCAACAAGTTGACTCGAAAAAGAGTTAAGTTTGTGTGGAAGGAGGAGTGTGAAGATAATTTCAATGAGTTAAAATTAAGGTTATCTAGTGCACCTGGGCTCACACTACCATGGAGTGGGGAAAGGTTTTTGATCTACAGAGATGCATCCAAGAAGGGACCGGGGTGTGTTCTCATGCAAAATGATATGGTGATAGCTTATGCCTCATGACAGTTGAAAATCCATGAGAAAAATTACCCATCTCATGATTTGGAGTTAGCCGCGGTAATCATTGCATTAAAAATATGGAGGCATTACCTTTATGGTGAAAGGTGTGATATTTATACTGATCATAAAATGTTAATGAATATTTTTACACAAAAAGAGTTGAATATGCACCAATGAAGATAGTTGGAGTTGATTAAGGACTACGACTAATCAATTCATTATCACACTGGGAAAGAAAAAAAGGTGGGAATTGCATTAAGCCGACAAGACCATGCTAGCTTATCCATGATGAGGATCACAAAAGATCAAATATTTAGGGATTTAAAAAGGATGGATCATGGAATTATAATGGATGGGGAAAAGAATATCTTTCTCAAATTAATATTCAACCATCTATACATGTAAATATTACGGATGAAAAAAAAGATGTAGAATTACAAAAGAAGGTGATAAATGTTCCTGAATTCAACCATTATTTTGATGAGATGATAAGGTTCATGAATCAGGTTTGTGTTCCTCCAATCCTAGAATTAAATAAGGAGCTAATGTATGAGGTTCATAGTTCTTCATTATCTATTCATCCTGGAAGCACGAAGATGTATAGGGACCTAAAAGAGTACTTCTGGTGGGATGGCATGAAAATAGATGTTGCTGAATATGTCTCTCGATGTTTGGTTTGTTAGTACATTACAATTGAGAGACATAAGTCTAAATGGATGTTACAACCATTACCCATACCTGACTGGAAAGGGGAAAACATCACTATAGACTTTGTTACCAGTCATTCTTAAAACATCTAAAGGAAATAATTCTATCTGGGTTATAGTTGATTGTCTTACGTAGTCAGCACACTTCATTTCTATTATAGAAGATTTCTCTCTGGATCAGCAAGCCAGGATATATATAAAGGAAGTGGTAAGATTTCATAGAGACCACTATCCATTATATTGGAATGGGATCCTAGGATTACCTCAATGTTCTGGAGATGTCTTCATCAAACTTTAGATACAGAGTTAAGTTTCAATACTACTTATCATCCTCAGACAGACGATCAGTCTGAGAGAACAATTCAAACTCTAGAAGACATATTGAGAGCTTGCTCTATGGATTTCAAAGGTGGTTTCGATCAACACCTAACATTAGTGTAATTTTCTTATAATAATATCTTTCACTCTAGTATCTATATGTCTCCTTATGAAGCTCTATATGGAAAGAAATGTAGGACTCCAACTTGCTGGGATGATGTTGGGGAAAGAAAGCTACTAGGACCTGATCATGTTGACGAGATGGCAAAAAATGTCATATCTATTCAACAACAAATAAGAGCATCTCAGAGTCGAAATTTTTTTTATGCTGACAACCTAAAAAAATACCTAATGTTGGAATTGGGTGATAATGTTTTCTTATGAATATCAACTTGGAAGAGAGTAATGAGACTTGGAAAGAAGGTAAAGCTGATCCCTAGGTATATCGGTCCTTTCGAAATACTAGATGGTGTTGGGAAGGTAGCATACTGATTGGTGCTTCCACTGAATCTCTCTCAATTTCACGATGTGTTCCATGTATCTCTCCTGATAATGTACATACCTAATTCTTCACATGTACCTAGCTCAGAAGTTCTACCGCTGGAGAAAGATCATTCTTATGAAAAATTGCTGATAGAGATTCTGGATTGTATCGAAAAAGTTCTACGAAAGAAAACCACTCACTTGGTGAAAGTTTTATGGAGGAACCACCAATTAGAATAATCTACATGGGAGCTTGAGGATATGATGAGAGAGAGGTATCCTCATTTGTTTGTTATGAAGTGACGAATTTCGAGGGCAAAATTCATTTTATGTGGGGTAGAATGTCACACCCTTATATATTATCAAAAGTATATACTTTTTTATGTCTTATGTTATATGAAACATCAAAGGAATATTTTATTACACATAGTACTAGCTTGGATTTCTTTACACTCAATCACAACCTTCCAGGATAGCGTGCGTTGTATGCAATACGGAGTTTCACTAAACAATGTTTTGCTATTAAAATATTATATAAGCTAGCTGTTATGAATAGTAACACCCACTTTTTGAAATTTTATAAAATTTATCATTCAATATAAACTTCATTTTTGTATTCATAATATCGAAATTAGCCTAGGGTGAAATTTTTGTATTTTTCTGAAAACATTCAATTTTTGATGAATAGTGAAAACACTCGGTGACTTTAAAAACCAACTTTTTATTTAAATAATTATTTATTTTATTTAAAGTTATTTTTGGTCAAAATTGATACATAATACCTATATAAGTTCAATATAATTCATTGGAGTCATTTTATAATGAATTTAGATATATAAAAATGTTATTGAACTTTTCACCGTCTTTTACACACCTCATAGGAGAATATTCAAATTTACATAAAACTTAATTTTACCGCTTCTGTGAGTGGAATTTAGAAAATATGAGAGACATGGTTAATATCATGGTGTAAAATGTGGTTCAATAGTATAAAATTAATTTTTAGTGAATAGTAACTTATTACATTTATTACCACGGGTAATTAAGGGTAAAAATGATATTGTTATTACCCTAAAACATGTCCTAAGTCTATTGAATATGTTTAATTCGACAAAACACAACCTTAGGAATATAATATGACAATTTAGGTCTACTTGGATTAGATTATGACATTTAGTATTATTTTATTTAAAGAAGTGTTAAAATAGTTAAAATCAATGTTTAATAACTAAAAACATTTTTTATGTAGTGTTATACATAAGATAATTTAGACTATAAGTATTCATTAGAAAGATAAAAAGTGTTCCTACATAATGGTAGATAATTTATAAATTTTAGACCTTAAATAATTTAATTTATTTATGACACAATGATGATGCAGAAATTACCATATTAATGAAATATTAACATAATTGATGTAATAAATACCCAGATAAATGTAATTTTAGACTTTATATGAATTACACTAATTTTATAGGTTAATATTACATGTTTGTATTTATTTAATAATCTTTTTTGAACTAATTATGATGTTATGATTTTCCCAAAAATCAATTACCAAATAGTTTCAAAATTGACATAAAATAGTTTTAAAAAAAATATTATATTATTAATTGTTATTTTATTCCTAAAAATCTAAGGATCTGCAAAATGACTTAGATAATGTTATATATATTAATAATTAACCACTAGGGGTTAGTTCGGCTTGTTATAGTAATTTTATTAACTATATTGTATAAGAAAATAGGAAGAAATGGTAGAAGTTAAATTATTTAACTTTGAGTTAAATCTAAATGATAAGGTCAAAATAGTAACCTAATATTGAATAAAACCTATTGGATGAGAATATTACTACCCATATCCACTTTACCTTCGATATAAATCAATTTAGAGCTATCATAATCCAAATATGACTTTATTAGAAAATAATATTTTATGTTTTTCCTAAGGTGACCCTCTCCTCCCTAATAAAAGGGATCCTCCTCCCTCTCCTCCTCACAACATTTTGAGCCTTCACTCTCGGCCAAACCCTACCCATTTACCTTCTTAACTTCCCTAGAAACATACTATAGGTCCTGGTCTTCTTCAAATTTACTTCTTCTCATACATCCTCTACATTAGTTATTTTATTATGAATTAATACCATAAGTATCACTCATATATTGATATGTTATTATAAATATTAAACAACCCTATTTCACCTTCTATCCATCCAATGGAAAACAAAATCACCGCGCGTGCGTACGTACAGAATACCGTCTCCACGGTGTGGTGTAATCTGATTTCCACCACAAACTTACATGGATTGGTATAATGGTGTAAAGAATAAAAATATATTATTCATGTAATGTGATATTGATTCTGAAATAGTATACATACACTTCAATACAATTCCACGATCATGGGAATGATATCATCGCTCGTGCATACGTACGGCCTACTGTCTCCACGATGTGATTCAACTTGTTCTTCATGATATTCATTGAATAATGATTATATAAATGAATTTAATAAATAAATATGATATATATTACACTAATACCATTCTGGAAATGAGGTATCTATAACCTAAAAAGAAGAATAAGAATTTATTCGACAAAACATGCATAATAACATAAAGCAATGAACACCCGAATAACAAGTAGCAATGAAATATTAATAATTAGAATATAAGAATATGAACATATATGACATCATAACAATGAATATGATTCCTCAATAAGTAAATGAAATTATATAAATCATTATACAAGACATTTAGATATGTACAATGCAAATCAGACCTAAGGTAAAGGAAAATCTCACAATCCCATTTTTATTCGAGATTTTTTATAATTCAGAATTTACTGGGGAATATTTATCATACACATCAATGTTTATTCAATATGTAATACTACTTCTATCTTCATACAATTGTTTAAATTCAATTTTCCCCATTGTTGAGTTTTTATTAAAAGATATGAAATCAATGTTTTTTCGTTTTTAGTACGAGGTAATTTTTGACTTTTTCGGCCAATGTATGAGAAAAATGTTTTTTTAACTTATACAACATGAATGGATTCTTATGATTTCATAGAACATTAATTCCATGAAAATTCCTTTACATGTTTTAATATTTATTTTTAATCAACTTATTTTAGTTTAAAATTTTATGACTTGTTAAGAAAGGAAAAACAATTTAAGTAGAAAGGATATTTTCCTCAAGAATGGAGTTCAAGTGTTTTATCAAAATTATTTTCCATATAAGATAATATATGGTTCTGTTTCTATCCATATTTTCACATTTATTTTATTCTGTTATGATGGAATTAATTTTATGATGTACTTTTTATCTTATATATATTATTTTATGATAGCATGATGTTTAAGAATCCCATTTTTATTACATGGGTTATGCTATGATAAATGATTTTGTGGCACACATAAGAATGGTTTCATTATGATATGGGTGGGACCTATATATCCCTCCAATTAATTGGGTAAATATTAATATCTCATGAGATAGACATGGCTGGAACGACAAGTTATTCCAGTTAAGTGATACGGGACTGGAATGAAGAGTGAACTCAGTTCAGTAATGGACTTTGTCTACTATGATGTTCTTAGAATGAACCTTGAATATTATGAAATGATTTTCTATGATTATGTGTGTCTGCCACAAAGTTTCATGTTTTATGTATTTATTATTGGGATTGCATTTCACAAATATGATTTATCCCATCTTATGATATTATGATCTCTTTTTCAGGTTAGGATTTTCAAAATGTTATGTTCATATGAATATGATATTATTGATATTTCTTTTGTTTACCCTTAATGAGAATTTGATCTCACCCGTTTGTATGTTTTCTTTTCCCCAGGTCAGGAAAAAAGGTATTAAGTAGGATATGCCAAAAGGGACTCTGGATATGATGAAACAAACGGGAGACAGTGTAGATGATTTATGATCTAGTTGTTTATGTTTCCCAATTTCTAAAGACACTATACCTATATGGTCATCTCATGGGTCTGTTATATGTTGTAAATAGTATTCTTCAATTATGAAGTATTAACCATGTATTTAAAATATGGGTAGTTATAAAAAAATATTATTATTATGTCATTTGGATAATCTATAACCATGTCCCCATCCCTCAAAAGGGTATTGAAATAATAAATTATCTGTATAATGAAATACAATATCACGAACCAATGTTATTCGATTTAAAAGTACAACCTCTAAAATTTGTATATGATGATAACTATAAATTAGAAATATGATATTTATAACAATTTGATATGTCCTCAGTCTTTATATGATATATATTTTTTACATTCTATTCCATATGGATATTTTAATGTCTTTTGTGTGTACGGCGAACAACCTCCTTCCAAAACGATGTGATTCCATTTAACTATTGCTTTACATGGAAAACAATAAGAAAAGAGTTAATAAATATATATTATATACATGAAATAATTATTATATTCATGAAACATTTAAAAATATAAAAACACTAATATATCTTGTTATTTCTTAAATTTTCCACTAAATGAATAATGATATGGTCTTTCATATACGTGGGGGATACATCATTCACAAAACAACACAACCTATCATTTAATCACCAAATAATATAGATGATATATATTGGTATATTTTTCTAAATAATATGTTATTTAATATATTTATTTAGTGATTAAATACATATTACCTCATTTCCATAATGATGATAAAACAATTAATGTTAATCAGCCGCATGTATGAGCGACCTTCTCCATGACCATAACATAATTCATTTTTAAAAATGATATTTGATAAATTGTATTAAAATTATTATTAAGTTATAAATATGATACTTTTTTAAATATAATTATACAAAAGATGTCAAAACTAATAAATATTTATATTATTTGGATCTTTCTTAAGAAATAATGAATGAAAAAAGGAGGCAATTAACAATAAATTTTTAAAAAACAATGAAATATTATTAATGAATGGGTTCTATGATTTTTGAAAATGATAATTTATGATATTTTAAATATTAATATCTATTTAATATGTTAATAACATGGTCAAAACCAATATTAATTAGTTTAAATAACATTAAAACAAAAGGAATCATGAGGTGAGGTATTTTATAACACAACTTCCATACAAGCGGTTAAACATCAACCTCATTGATTATGTCATGCTATGAGTATATGTGTAATTACCCTTGACTATTTTATTTTCATCTATATATTTTGTAATGATTTATAATTGATTGACAAAATCAACTACTTAATTAATCCAAACTCTAATGATATGATCTTTATAAGGTTAATTTCAAACATGATAAAAAGTAAAAATTAAAATTCATTTTACATTATAAAATCTATAGTAATTTTTATTGTTTAGTATAAAATATGAACATTTCATTCACATTTTATATAATATCAAAACATGGATTTTTTTTGAAAATGACATATGCTTATTTTCAAAATAAATAAAATAGTAAAAATGGGTGAAAATTTAATTGATAAATCATTTTTAACATGTTAAAAATATTTTTAGAATACAAGCCTTCAGAAGAAAAAATATTTTTCAAAATTGATATAAATAAAATGTCATTTTATTAAAATATTTTTATAAATTAATTAAAGTAAAAGAGAGTGTAAAAAATGTAAAATTAAGCAAATATATTTTATTTTATGAGAGAATAAAAAAATAAAAATGACTTATTATCAAATGGTCAAATATGTTTCTTTAATTGCGATTCAAGAGTAAACATTCTATATTAAATTGGAATATGAAATAATTGTTTAAAATAATTATAATTCTAATGTGAGAATTAATCTATGATTCAATAACTTGTTTTAGTTAAAAATCATTATAAAATGTTAAAATACAACTTAAGGTAATAAAAAATAATTATACACATTATCATAGAATGGAATATTCAATGATTTCAAAGATTACCCCAACAAACATAAATTGAGTTATCAAATCTCCTAAGTCATAATTACCATTGACATAATGTTCTTTAACCTCACTTATATTAGTCTTATTAATGTTATTAGATTATAAAGGGACAATATTAATATTTATAATATCATATATGATCCATTTATTGTAACATCCTAGGTAATTATAGAATAATAAATTTTAAAATTTAGTAATATTTATATGTTATATTTTTACCTAAATGGGACTCTATGTAAGATATCATACTAGACACACAACATATGTGTTTCTCTAAAATCATACATTCCACACAAGATTGAGTTATACCGAGAAATAATATATTATTAAAATTATTATTTTATATTATATTTTTCTCAACGATATAATAATGATGGGAATTATTGATATTACATAAATTTTGAAAATAGGGTTTAAAAATGTTTATATAATTATTTATTGGTTAGAAAATTAATTATAAATGAAAATAAAATCCAATCAAATAAAAAGGATGTGCTATCCTTAAAAACCATTTAAATGTGAATAAGTGAGTTCATAAAATAATAAAATCACTATTGATGGATTTTATAAACCAAATATATATGATATATATTAGATATAATGTTTAAAATTCATCTTATATGTTTTTTAGAAATGATATAAGAACAAATTGAATATTTATGGATAAAAGAAATCTGTTTAAATGAAATATCTTTTACTGGATTTTGATGGTGATCCCCTTATAAATCATGTATTTTTACCTTTATATGTTCTATTTTAAAATGAAATCTTTTATTGTAGGAAATCAAAAATAAATTTTTTTGATGTTCTTGGTACTTTTCAAATTAAATTAATATTTTAATAAATAGTGAAAAATAATGATTTTTTAATTTATTATTTCATTTCATATAATTTATTTATATTTATATTTTAAAATTTTTCATGGTTTTAAGATATAGTTAGATTAATTTTTATAATTTAATCTAATTTAGTTTATTGGATTATTTATTAAATTAAAATTAAACACAAAAACATTGTGAACTTTTGAAAATTTTACCATAAAACATGTTTTCAAGTTATATCAAATTATAATGATTATTTGTTTTGAATTTGGAATAATTAATTACATATTTAGACTCAGAAGTCCAATTTATGCAAATAGAACCATTTTATTTTGGATGTTTTGAATAGTTACTTTAGTACTTATTTTTATTACCATCATTAAAGATAAATCATATAATTAATAAAAAAAATAGCATTATAATAATATAGAACTACCATAAAACATTTAAATTTTTTTGTGGATTAGTGTATTACAACCATGAGAATCTTTGGGACTATTTAAGGACCACTCGTAGCCACTTGGGTGACATTAATGCAATTATAATATTATATTCAATAAATATTCATTTTTGCTACTCATTTTTTTAATAAGTAACGTATTTTACTACGGCTTCATACATGGGATCCCTTTGACTATAAATAGTATTTAGAAATATAAAATTATTACATACAATATGGGAATTTATTAATAATTTTTATAAATTAAATTATTAAATTAAATTGTGAGACAATGATGATGTAGTAAAATATTTATTAAATAATGACTCAAAGAAATTATATTAATATTTATAAACCAAATTAAATTTGATATATTTCATTCCATACACAAATTTTCAGGTATATTATGAAATTCTATTATTTATTTAATTAATATTTTTGATGGAATCAAGTTGTTATGAATTTTTTAAGAGTAATGTTTTGATTAATTTCAAAATTGACATAATTCATAACATATAATATAAAATATATTATTAAAATATATATAATTTATAAAAAATAAATGAGTTAACCAAAATGTTGATATAATCCCCCAAGGGTCAATAATAACTCATTCATTTGTCATTTGGAATGATTTGATATTTATTTTAACTCTCGATATATAAATTGCTTGATAAAAATATAAGAGTTAAAAAGTATAACCAAAATGATAAGGATTAAAAAATATCAAAAACATTTTGAATTTTAACTAAATGATGATAATTCTACCCAAAATCATCTTATATTCAAAATAAATCAAATTAAGACCATATGGAATATAAATTTAATTTATATTAATTTATTTGTAATTCTAGGGTACCCCTCCCCTTTCATATAAAGAGGCACATATTCCTATCCATTCCTTAAAAATAAAAAACAGTATCGTTCAGAAATTATCTGCCCAAAAAAATCATAGAATCCCACATCACATTATTAAAGACATAGTTTTGGCATATATCCATCTGTATAGGTGTTAAGGTGTTCTTCAATGATAACCAATCTAAGAAGATGTATTCTTTTTATTTAAGTGTCTCTTTTTAAATTCATCATCCACTTCCATAAAATATCCTCCAACCATGTTAATATAATAAATCCAGTATCCTAAATATAATTAAATATTATTATATTAATATCAACTAAAAAATCAATATCTAATTTCATCGAATTAGAAATCGAAATTTCATTCGATTCTATGGCGGACTGATGCCTCGTGAACCATAATAGTTCGTTTTTCATTATCGTCTCTCAATAATATTCGTAATAATGAAATTATGTTTTTTAAATTATTTAAATGGAATATTATGAATATAATATTAATATATATCAATTAATTTCTTTCTTTCCATGCACATAAAAATGATAGTGTTGTGTTTGCGTACGTGTTAACTATCATCTTGATGAAGCAATGCCAAAAAAAATTTCCCACTTCACATGAATGATATATATAAGTAAATTTAAATGATTATAATTTTTTTAATAATATTATGATCATTTTGTAAATTTAAAATGATAAATACCTTATTTTCTTGATTATAATTGAAAAATAGAAACATTACACAATCGTATGTACTGCCTACAGTCTCTATGATTAAGAGGTTGTTCATTATTCATTACCATAATTAATTGTTTGATTTAAAAGTATAATGGATTTATAAATGTGATCATTTTTTCATTAATATTATTTTAGATATGATTGACTTATGTCCACATGGACTATAGACATCGTACCAAGATCATTTTCAACTCAAGTATATAATATCAACAAAACATCCGAACTAAAGTTAAATAATTATTTAATACTAATAATCTGATACTAACTAATATAAAAGGAATAATGAACATGAAAAATGTTTTAATATAAGTATAAATACACAAATTTTTATTATTTAGGATGAAAATGGACATATAGACGATTCAGACTTGAGGTAATGGACTTCGTCTTAATCTCCTTTCAATGAGACATTTCATTAAAAATGCACTTTTATTTCTTTATAAGGTATATATATAGCCACTAAAACATTTATTATCAATAATGAATCTATAATAATGTTTTTAATTTTTTATTAATATTTTTTTATTCATGGAGATTTAAATTTAAATGTTAAAGTGTAATGGGACACCTTGACTACTTAAATAATTAATTATAAAATCTTTTTCTTTATGATATTAATTTACATTTTCATTATATGAATATAAAAGTATTTAAATGGATTTTTTTATATTTCTAATTTCATTTAATGGATTTGAAAGTTATCATTTAATGTGTTTTATATAGAATAATTTGAAAAACAAAAAAATGAATGTTATTTTTATCATATAGGGTGACAACAACATCTCCACTTCCATAATCATTATTTGATACCTATCTTCCTCTATAATCATTATTATTATATAATAGAAATGAAATTGATTATTAATTGTTTTGGGTATATTAAAATTGAAAATGGTTTCTTAAATGAATATTTTATATTTATATAGAAATATTTTTCATTTAAGATTAGAAGAAGTATTTAAAAGGGTGTTGTGATGAAAATTTTTTATTCCTAAAATGGTACATCTGAATTTCAGAAACGGGTTATCTTAAAACTGATTATATGAAGGATTCATCCCCATTGTGACTAACAAATGTGCTCTTAATAACATATATGAAGGGATAATCCCCATTATAGCTCACATGTGAGACTTATATTGTTTATACAATGGGTAATTCCCATTATATATCTATAATTCATTTGGTAATATTAATATTAGAAGTCGGTCATATGATTATCCCAATGAATGGAGTTTTAATGATTTTTTGTTATATGATTCTTGATGTCACCTAAATGAGTTTTATTTTTATTCTTATTTATTTTAGATTTATTTTGTGAGAAAAAACTATGACTATTATTCATGTGAAAATTTTTTGTTTACATTGATCAAATGAACATAAATGGGCTACCATGATTTAACTATACTAGTGTTTTACATACTTTTTTATGTCCCTTTAATTTTTTTTTGATATCATACAAGGTTTTATATAGTTTTTTCAATATATAAGGAATAATATTGACATATATGGAATAAAGGAAAATTTATGTCTTTTAATCATGTAAATAAACTAGTTTTGTTTCTAAAAGGTTTTGTGTTATGGATAAAATAGATTCTATTAGATGTGTCTATTTTGAATTTCTATGATATTTTTATGTAATATTAATTGAATAATTCTTTAAATCTATAAGGTTTAAAATATCATCACTATGAATTGTTTTCTTAACTCTATATTATGTAATGTTTAAGGTTGAGGCCTTATTGTTTGCATCAGTGGTAGGTTTTGATAACTTTATAGGTAAGGATGGTGTTAATTACTTTCTCTTAATGGATTTTACTTTAGGGATTTTCTGAAATGATATAGAATTTTAAGATTACATTGTTTCTTCATCTAAACTACATTTTTTCATAATATATTCCCTTAAAGGAAATAAGAATGGTATAATTTGAAGGCAAATAGAGGAAAAAAATCTCTCAAATCAACATCATGAGGCTGTTAGAATCTGAAATGAACAGTATGATGTTGTGATGACATAGATGAATCATGCTATAAATGGCGGGGGTATCCATGTATTAGATAATATAGATCAACCACATAGGAATATGTTAGTATTTGATCATTTTATATGGCAATATCCACCATCATACAATGGATCATCTGAACCAATAGTGGCTGAAGTACAGATCAATACCCTGGAGATGGAATTTTAACTCATGGGATATTCCTAACATCAACAGGTATATTATTCCATATATCATTTTGAAGGTGGAGAATATCTATTGTGGTCAATGGTTATGAATACTATAGAGAATATTATCTTGATGTTTTAGAATGGGTAAAATTTAATTACATTTTCCATGAGAAATATTTCCCAAAGGTTTATTGGAATATGATGGAGTAACAATTCACGGAATTAAATCAAAAGGAGGAAGACTTATTTCCCTCATAAGAATAGAACATTACCACAACGTCCTCATATGTTCCTGATTTTATTTCAGACATTAATAGAAAAATTAATATATTTCACTCAATATTGAATTCGGATATATGATGATGGTTGGCCTCTGGAGAATTTAAATGATATGAAAAAGTTGTTTATATTGCTAATAAATTTGTAATTGAGTTTATAAAAACATATTTCCTACAATATGTTAAGGTTAATAAGAGGTCAATGTAGAAGGTAATGGATAATCAAACAACTAAAAAATTAAGTGGTAATCCACAAAGTAGATCCAGGAGTGGAAAAATACATTTTCGGAATGTATTTTTGGATATCAAAAGTGTTACTAGTGTGGTAATTTTTGTCAAAAGGTTCGTGAAAGAAATGAAAAGGGTCTGTAATAGTCCCACAATGATATAAGAGATAGACAGTATATAGTAATATGCTTCATCTACAATGAGTTAGAACATTATAAAAAAATATCTGTCTTAAGTTTATTAAAAAGGGAGAAAATCATTATGATCAAAACCAGAATGGTTCTAGAAAATCTTTTTCTCCAACTGATGTTGATGTTGAGACATCTGGTTAACTGATGGATGCTTGTGAGGCCCTGGTATTTTTTAAGGATAACCATAAGTTCAAGGTTTTAGAAACACCATTATTGTTTTAATGTAATGTGATTATAAGTTATTAAGTAATTTTTTGGAGATATTTTATGATGTTTTGTTTATATAATTATTTTGTTTAATGTAAAATTAATCCTTTAAACTCGAACCTATGTTTTATGATATTTAAATCCTGTATAGTTAGTGTGATATTTGATGCTTACGTTTATTCTTTGATATGTACAAAATAATTATTGCTAAATTATGTGGAGGGAATTTTCCTTTTAAAATAAAAATTAATCAAGTAAGAATGTTTCCTTATTTTTTTATTCTAGGAAGTAAATTAATTCCCAAACCCTATCAAAATGATCGTAAAATTTAAAAAAAATTATTTGATTCCTTTTCTCAATTGAAGTTTAACCCATCACAAATTTTTATTATGGATACCATTGCAATGACTATGTTCTCTATCACTCCCTCTTATTATTTGTGGGTTAGTTTATCTTTTATATCTAAGTTTTTTTTACATAAATCCCTCTTATATGATATCTTAGGTAACCCTTTTCACATCCCTTTCATCAATTTAATATATATTTTTATTGACTATTTTTATGATATGGGATTTCAAGAATGTAATTTTTAAATGTAAAACCATAGTCACCAAGCCCAAATTTAAAATTAATAGGTTCTAATTTCACAAAGCTGGATGGATAGACCATCACAGGTAATTATAAAATATGATTTTTTTCATATTTCTCTACATTTATGAATTAAATTTAACTTTAATGAGACTATATGTTCTATACAATAACTGACAGACAACGAATGGTTTTATTCAAAATCATACATTGCACACAAGACTGAGTTACAATAAAAAAATAACATATTATTAATATTATTGTTAATGTTTTTGTAATTGCATGACCATTAGAATAGAACGAATGTATTATCGTAAATAAATTATAAAAATTTGGTTTATATATTATTATATAATGATTATAGGTTTTACAATTTATTAGAAATGAAAATAAAATCCAATTGAATATAAAGAATGATTTTTACTGAAAGGAAAATTCTATTCAAATGAAATAACTGAGTTCATAAAATAATAAAATCACCTTGGTGGATTCTATAAATGATATATATATATATATAATATTCAATGTTGTCTTTAAAATACATCTTATATTTATTCAATACATTTTTTAAGAACAAATTCGATTATTCGTATAAAAAAGTATTTTTTTTAAAAATATATGTTGTTTTAGCACATTTTGATGGATAACCCCTTTTAAATATTTTTTTGTCACATTTATATGCTCTATATGAAAAACTAATCTTCTCATTTGAAATAGGGACATAAAAATTTATATTGGATTGATTTATGGAATTTTTCTAATAAAATTCAAATTTTAATGAATGGTGAAAAAATATAGCATTTTAATTAAAACATCATTTCCATCTTATTTATTTATATTCCAATATTATCCATTTAAATGGAATTAAGGTATCTTTATATGGTGTTTTTATACATTATTCCAATTTATTTTATTGGATGGTTTTTCAAATTAAAATTATATAGAAAAAATATTAACTTTTTAACATTATTAATTAAAACACCCTTTTGTCATTTCGTTAACTAGATTAATTTTAGATTAATTTCAGTCAATTTTGATTATTGAATTTGGAAAAATGGATTCCATATTTGGAATAATAAATAAAAATTATTTAAATAGTTATCTTTTATTTTTTGTACACTGTGAATATTAAATTTATTAATTGTTTTTATTATCACTATTAATGGTAAATTGGGTAATTAAAGGTAAAAATAACATTATAATAATATAAAAATACCCTAACACTTTTTAAAATTTAATTGGATGATTTTATTTCTAAAATGATCATTTTGGTTCAATTTTACGACCTCTTGGTGTCCCTTGGATTACATTATTTCAATTATAATATTATATTCAATTAATAGTACTTTTTTAAACTTTTGTTTTTGAAAAAAGTAAAGTCCTTTAATATGGTGTTATATGGGAGGTATCTTCGACTATAAGTATTCTTTATAAAGATAAAAATATTGCCTACATCATAATAATTTATTTATAATTTTTATGAATTAAATAATTAAATTTAATTGTTACACAAATTTGGTGTTGTGATATATTTATTAAATAAATAATCCAATAAATGATATTAATAATATCAAAATAAATATAATATCTTATATTTTAGGACTCAATTTTTTTTATGACTATGATTTTTAATATTGAATTAATTTAGTTTTTCTGAAGGAATCATGTTGTCATGATTTTTTCAAAAATCTATGTAATGAATATTGTCAAACTCGACATTATTCATAACATAAAATATAAAATATCCAATTAAATGTTATAAAATTTATATAAATAATAGATTTAACCCAAAAACTGATTTATGTCCAAAAATAAAATTAATGAATTGTTCAAAGGTCTTTTGACATGATTTGGTAATTAATTTAACTCTCCTTATCAAAATTACATGATAAGATGGTAAGAGATAAAAAAGCATAAAAAATAAGATAAGTATTAAAAAATATGAAAGACTTGTTAAATTTAATTAAATGAGTTTATTTGACCAAACATAATCCTATATTACCAATAATTTATTTTGGGGCCATTTGGAATCAAAATTAAATTTATATTAACTTAATTATTTTTTATAATTGTAAGGGTGCTCCTCCCCTCTCTTATAAAAAGAAACATGTTCCTATCTATTCCATAATAATAATAAACCATTGGGTTCAGCCAATATTTGAAAATACCCCTTCTAAAATACATCCTCATAGTCTTGGGTCTGTAGTTTACGTAGAACACCATTTTCAGTAGTGTTAAGATATTATCCAAAGGTGATCAATTGAATAATATTTATCATTTTTAAGTGATTTTATTTTATTTAATATCCCACTTCTCTGAAATATCCACAGTTAATTTTTATATAATGTCTCAAATATAATTATATTTAATTAATTTAACATCATAACCTAAATCCATATAAAATTTAACCAAAATTAAAATGGATATTTTGTTCGTGGGTATGGTTTACTACCACCTCGTGAACCAATATAGTTCAGTTTTCATTACTATGTCTCATGAATATCCATATTGGTGTAATTACTATTTCAATATAATTTTAATGACATATTTATCTTTATATGATGATACCTTATCAAATATTTTCTTACATTCCATGCACATAAAAATGATATCATTGAATATGCATACGTGTGGAATATCACCTCAAGGAAGTGATGTGAATCGTTGTTATTCACCACATAACTTATATGATATATATAATTATATTTAAATGATTATTATAATGTTAGTAATCTTATGATCATTCTATAAATAGATAATTATAATTATTTTATTTTCATGATGATCATTGAAAAATGGAAATGTTACTCATGTGAGTGTACAAAAAACCGTATCTAGGATTATAACATTGTTCATTGTCATTACAGTAATAAATGGTTTGATTTAAAAGTATAATTGATTTTTAAAACATATCTTTATTTAATAAATATTATTCCAAAGATTATGGAATTATTTCTTCATGGACTATGGACATCATACAATGTTTATTTTTGACTAAATTACCAAATATCAACAAATAGTCTAATATGAACAAAAAAAATTATTTTACTGTTATAAAATGATATTAAGTACTATAAAATGATTAATGAACATGAAAATGATCTAAGTAAATTATAAATATACATAAGTATATTATTCATGAATTTAAACAATGTACGAGATGATTCACACACAAGGTAAGGGATGTCCTCTCAATCTCTTTTTTTAGACATTTCATGATAATATGCATCATTATTCTTTTATAGGTTACTTATACCACCACTATGAAATTTATTATCCACATTTTATCTATAAAAATTTTATTTAAATTTTTGGTAAATGTATAAATTCATGTATATTAGGATTTTAATGTAAAAGCGGTAAGGGAGACCTTGAAAGATCGAATATTTAATTATCATATCATTTTCATCCTTATATTAATTTACGTATTTAGTATTTGAATATAATATGATTTAAAAAGAAATATTTTTTATATTTTTAATTTTAATCAATTTCTTTCAAAATTAATCTTTTTGTGTGCTTTATATGGAATGTTTTGAAAAATGAAAAAAGGAATGTCTTTTAACATATATGTCATCAAACACTTCTCCACTACCATAACTGTTATTTAAACTTGGATTCCACTATCTGTCGTAAGGTTTTTGAATGGAAATGTAATCAGTTATTACTTTTGGGTATGTTGGTATAAGAAATGGTTTATTAACTGAAAATAGTATTTTAATTCATAAATTTTTCCATATGGGATTAGAAGATGTTTTGAAAAGGGTTTTGTGATAAACATGTTTTATTCATGAAATGGTACTTCAGAATTTTATGAAATAAGTGACCCAACACCGCATATATGAATGGTTTATTCCCATTGTAGCTCACAGGTGAGAAAAAAGTATCTTTAATGAAAATATGATCCCCATTATAACTCATGGGTGAGCCTGATATTGTATATATGATGGTTGATCCCCTTTATAGTTTTATAATTCATTGGGTAATAATAATATTAGAAGCCAACCATATGGTTATTCCAAATGAAAGGGGGTTGAAAGGGTTTAATTTATATTATCCTCTAAATAATCTAATGGGGTTTCAATTTCTTCTTATTAATTTTACTTTTTTGTTAATGAAAAATTTATGACTGTTATTTATGTGAAAATGTTTTGTTTCATCAGATTAATAAACAATAAATGGCTTACAATGTTTTAACTGGACTAATGGGTTTCGTTCTATTTATGTCCCATAAAAATCTTTTTAAGATCATCCCTTTTTTAAATGTTTTCATAAGGATTTAGGGATAATTTATCCATGGATGGAATCAGAGGAAAGTTATTATGATTACACATGAAAATAAAAAATGTTTTATTTTAAAAACTATTATTTAATGGAAGAAATGGATACTATTGGATGTTTCTACTATGTATTTATATTTTTTTAATTTAATATTTATTGGTAAATTTTATATCGCTCAAAAGATGAAAATATCCTCAATTTTAATTCCCAACATAGCTCAATATTATGTACGATTTAAAGATGATACTATATATTTATGAAATATAATTTCACATTAATTATAAAGCATTATTTATTTATATTATTTTTGTTAACATTTTCTTTTTTTCTCATATATGATTTTTCAGATAATATTTTTTTATTATGAATATTATGTAGTTATATTATTTACATAATAATTAAATTTAAATTATTATCATATTTAAAAATAAATTTTACGTTTAAATAAAATCATGAAATATGCTTAGGATAAATGAAGTATGTTATGATTAGATGGAAGGTAATCCATACGTAAACTTGAGTAACACTTTCATTATTCAAGGATCATTATGAAAAGAACTAATTTAATTTATAATTATTTGATAATTACCCTAATATTATATATAAAATATAATAAAATTTTATACATCATCAATGTAGTGTTCTGATGAAAATGGATTCACTATCCTTCATGAATAAGGAAGTAAACATATAGTTGAATGATGCAATCATCTTAATGATAGTGAATGAGTACGAAATATAATGATATATATTATATTTATAAAATATAAAATATTCCATAAATATCACAATTATTTCATTTATATCGCATATAATCATTAAATTCATCTATATTACATTACATATAATTTGTTTGTGAACGATTATAAATATCGTCATTATAGGTGGCAGTATGCACTACTCACGAGTGGCATTATCATGTCACTAAATGAATGGAAATAACAAAAAATAATATAATAACTACATTGGTATAAATTTTTTATAAATATTATATATATATATTTTTTACATCCATCATTATACCGAACCATGAAATGTGGTACTGTAAAAATGAATGACATGGGTTAGCGAGGTGGTAGTGCACTGTACACATGAACAATTATTTCATAACACATTTTATAGAAGTGTATATAGTTTTATGTAATTACATTATTATAATAAGAACTCATTATATGTATGATAATAAAGATATTATATCATCAATGGCTTATAATAATTGATGTATATTAAGAATGAAATAACCTAAAGTCATTTGATGAAGAACATTACCTCTTATTTGGGTATCTTTTTTAGGATTATAGTGAATCCTTGACATGATATCTTTCATACCAATCTAAGGATTCTAGGATGTGAGGAGGGATGTTTTATAGATATTTATATAGGTATAAACTAAATCAAAATAGTGTGAATGTGTCAAAAATATAGGAGTGTTGGTGGAATTTTATAATTAAGGGTGAGGACGCACATGGTATATTTTAAATGAATTGAGTCCTCCCACATTTTTTAGATTATTCTTGGGTAAAAAAATTATATAATTTTTCTTGTTTAATTTACTAAAAAATAACCTCAAATAGTATATATATATACAGTTTTTATTTCATTCTATATAAAAATTCAATAATGATATATAATAAAAATTCGAATGATTCAATAAATTAAATGTACGGTAGAATTTTTTAAATCTACATACACAGAAATTATTTTCTTCTTTTATATTCCCATGTAATATCTTGAGAAAATATCCATTATATTGATTTTCAAAATCCCCATAGTAATTTCACACGCACAACAATTGGCATTAATTGTAATATCATATTAATACAAAAAAATTAATATATTGAAAATCTATTAGGAATAGAAGAAACTATATCTAATTTCATATCATATATTAATTTTTAGTGTGTATATATATATATTAATTCCTTATGTTCAAATAATTCCATTAATAACTTAGATTAATATTTAAACTTTTCAATTGTAAAACAATATTAATGCTATTTTTTAATAATTGGTAAAATATTTTACATTCCACTATGGTAATAAGTTGAAAAATTATATTTGGACAAAATAATTATTAATACATTATACAACAATATACAACAATATACGCATTATCTTTAGAACATGGAATTTTCTATCTAATATTGATAATATCCTACAATTTCCCCTATTATTACTTATATTAATATGATAATAATGAATAGTATCACCAAAATAAAATGGCATCTCATGTGAAAGAATATGATGGGGATCGTTAACACGTGAAACATAACAACCACGATCTATGTAGGAAAGAGTGCTTTAGTGGATAAGGAGTATGGTTAATAAAAGATGATTTTTGAGTAGGATAAGTAAGAGGAGTTGGATTTTCTAGAGGAGGTGGAGGAGTAAGATTTTCTGTCCAAAACTATGTTTGAGTTTATGCTAAAATCGACTACACAGATGCTATGATCCAATCCTCTACTCTCACATGAATGTCCAAAAAATGAACTTCTAATGATTATATTTTTCAAATACAAACTCCATTTTTGATTCTTCTAAACACAAATGCTATTTTTTGTTGATACACGTACGAGGTATCCATGTATATGAACTACGATTTTTGGTGTTCCTAATTTTTTGGAAAAAATATCATTTATACCCTAAACAATAAATACCTCATCTATTTTCTCCTCCTCTGGATAATCATTTATAGAATAATTGATATTTTTTAGATTGAATAAAAATATGTAAATATAGTATTTAAATTGAATAATTAATTGATGTCAAAATATTTCAATCCTCTCATCTATAATGATCAAATATTCCCTATATTACTTCCCTTTTAGTCTAATCCTATGCCTATTATATTTTTAATGTCAACTAGGGGGTGTAGGTTAAACCATTTCACCCCGTAGACTCATCTCTCTGATTTTTACGTTTTCTAATATCATTTTTAATTTAGATAACATATACACTCTCTATGATAATGTATGAGGGTATTAATTTCAGGAATGGATAACCTGATTTGATCTTATCGATTGATATAAATTAATAATTAAGAATAATGAAATCTGTAACATTGTCATTATTAAAAAAATAAATCTAAAATAAAACATTACTCATAAAAAAATACATTTCTTCAGCTAATTTTAACTAAATTATTTGATTTATCTCAATATATTAATGAATATATATCACTTGGATTATAAAGTATTTTTTCAAAAAATGAACTGTGTTCGAGGGATAATTTAAAATCCTTGAATCTCTAAGAAAAAAATGATTATGTTTTCTATTTGAATCCCCCAGTATTAAGTATATCATATATCCTATGATAAGAATGGGGAAAACATAAATTACAGTAAAATTTCAAGAAAATTAAAATAAATACAAACAATCATTAAAAAATGTCTAAAATAGTGTGATCATTTCACATTGTAATTACATCAGTAATCATTAAACAAAATAATAAAATTTATTTTTGTCCAAATATTATACAATCATCTTAAATTGTATTGAATTTTTACCACATGGAATATCATTATCATCAATGTATATTTCTATAAAATGTTCTTTGTTAGATTCATCTGATAATTTTGTTAATTATGTGGTGCCATGATAACAATCCCTACAATTATTTTCCCCGATAGAGGTGGATGTCTCCTATAATAAATGATGAGGAGGATCATCAATAAGAGAATGTATACATTCTTCCCTAGAGGAGTGAGTGTGATTATCTCCAAAATTATATGGGGGATTTGATTATTATCATGTAATAATCATACTAATCAATGATATAATAATTAGTATAGAAAACATAAAATAAAAATATTACATATAATTGTACATAAAAAGCAACAATTATAAAATTATAATAATTTACAATAAATGTGACACATTTTTATTCATATTTTTCATTGTTAAATAAAACTATAATAACATTAATGAGAGATGATTTGACATAAATTAATGAATACAAATCCTAAAATAATTTGTGAATAGTAAAAATTCTCTAATATAATAAATCAGGGTTAAACGGAAATGATCATATTTGTTTTATAATTTAATATACTATTTTTATATATACTATTAAAATTAGAATAATATGTTTTCAACAAAATAATTAAATAAATTAGTTATATATGGGTAAACATGGTATAAAATAAACTAATATAAACGAGACATTTAAATTTAAAGTTATAGTAAGTGTTTTATTTAAAAAATCAAATAATAATATATTACCATTTAAAAAATCATGAAAATAAAACATGAAATAATATTTTGTTACCTGTAAAATATTTAATTCACTAATGATTTTTTTACACAAATTACACAATCATTATCATTTTATATGGAATAGACCATTTCTACAATGTGCTCATCAATATTATTTGATACTACTTCAATGGAAATAAGCATGTCAAATAAATAATCATCAAGGTCATGTTTATCATCACCAAATAATTTTTTCCGTGTAAAAGCATTGACCAAAACATATTGGATTGATAACACCTTTGAATTATTTTGATGTGATTTTATGATAATATGATCAACTATGTGTTCCAATTTATTCAAATTAAGTACTTTTATTCCAAAGAAATCATGTCTATCAATGTTATTACCGATAAACAGTTTATATTAATATACTCTAAGATAAAATTTATTACAATCTACCTATCATATTTTATAAATGACTTCATATTATACAATTTATATGGTGATTTGGTTTTTGTCTTCAGAACTCGAGAAATGCATTTCTTCTGCGAGCACCAAACACTACTCTTATGAACCACACTTCATTGGTACTAATATATCGTATGAAATGTTTATCCATTAATGTTATTCTGGGTACATTTTATCAAATAAAATCATGGACTGACCACAAACAATATCAATGATTCGGATGAATCTTAACTACCAAAGGAAGTATATTTCATTCATTGAAAAAAAAATCATACTAATTCAAAATCAATATATATTTCTTACTTAGATAACTGTTTCTCAACAAATAAATATGAAATGTGAAATATAGACTGCATCAACTATGTTATACAATTTTATTTAATCTATTCAATATGTTCACATATCAATGATTTTACTTTCATTATATGGATCCCATTTCATCATCATTAACACATTCAAGGTTAGATTTATGAAAACCAATTATCTCTAATGATGAAAAATTATTTTACAAAACTCTAAAGCCTCCTCCTAAATAGAATTATAAAAATTGGAATCTTTAGGTCGATATAAATAATTAACATATCCTGTCAATATCATTATATATCTTTCAAAAAGATACATTCAATTTAGATATACGGGTCGAAAAATATTTATTTCGCACACAAGGTGAACCATTTAATGCACCATGACATCAAAAAAAATATACTGTAAAATGTAATTCCAATTTAGAAAATATCAAAACCGCTTTATTCACTAAACTATACAATGAATTATAATCTATTATCTTTTTACAATTTGAATTCAGAAAAATAATAAAACCCTGAAAATATTCACTCTGATATGAATTGAAAATATTCCATACATTGAAAAGTGTAGGATTTATTGCATAATGATCTGAAAATCATGTGTTTATATACATACAGACATCAAATTCATTGAAGAATTTTTTTTACAATTGCAGAATATCATCTTGGAACATTATTATCATGAAAACATGGTCAAAGGTTAATTTTATCCCTATTAGATAATGTATTTCAAGTAGGGGAAAGAGAGTTTGATTCCAATCAGGAGATGGATCAGACTCCAATCATATTCCCATTGATTATAAGTCCAATCTTTCACTCAACCCATCTATAATATTTTTTGTAATATCAAATGATATTCCTATCAGATTTTCATATTTATGATTATATACATGCATGAAATAAATTTTTTGTTTGACCTCATGAGATCACTAGTATGGTAGCTCAAAAAATATTGAACATTTCTTCCAAATATTTATATCATCACTAGATTTTTTTCGATATGAATTTCACCTTTATGTTTTTAACCTTGAAAACATACTAATACGTGGGTAGAAATTTTGGATAAATTTCATATAAATGTCATCCATTTTACAATGTTATTTAAAAATTTTAAAAATTGTTCCATAGATAAAAACCATTGATTATGGATTTATACTATTTTTCTCCCTTGATGTTATTCATATTAAATTGTTTGTTGTTCCCAAATTGAGAAATGTGTATTTTTAAAAATCATAATACATTGGTAAATAATTTATAAGGATAATTATCATTACAGGAAGTTAAATATATTCTAATTTATTGGAATCATACTACCTTATACCATAATCCCATAATAGTTTAAAATAATTGATAAATGGGGACAATAAAAGATTAATATCATTACCATGCTGTTTTGGACCATACATCAATAATCCAAACATCGCATATTTTGTCATTATACAAAATTTATGAAACATATAGTAAATCGACATAAAATAAGACATGAACTATGTTTTATACTTAGTATTTGATTTGGATTCATTACATTTTTGAACAGTACAATTCTGTCATTTAAAACTACTTTTCCATATATAAAAATTGGTAATCAGTTTTCAATCTAGTGCCTGTAATAATCATTATACCATGATCTTCCAGCATATATCTTCTCATATTATTGTAATTATAACATGTTTATATCATTAAAATATGAAAATAATCATTTAAAATGAATAGTTATAGTAATATAGAAAATTTATCAGAAAGGGTCTCTGTAACTACTAAATCATCCTACGAATTTTCACTCAAATTATTCCTTGAAATACCAAATTTCTCTTACTTAAAAATAAGTTTGTATTCTATTATATATATTACAACATCATTCAGTCAACCATATAATTTTTTGGCCCGCAGTTCAATTAGTTATAGTTTTTAATATCTTTATTTTTTGGATTTGGAATATCATTTTATTTAAAAAATGTAAATAAACAATTGTATCAACTCTGTTAAACTGTTTTCACCCCTTCCATGTTTATCATTCTAGTAAATCAATCATAAAACTATCAATATAACATTATATTTAATAAAACATGGATATAATGGTTTTCCAAAATCAACATTTTGACACCGATTTTTAAATTCTTTATCAATTTTTCTACTTTAATATCATAGATCATGTCTTAAGTTTTATCATAATAATCATCTTGCAAAGAATCATCATCAAGTGTTTCAAAATTATACCCAGTTTCATTTTTTTTGATAGTTTGTTTATAAAATTCCTAAAGAGAATACAGACCTTCCTAATTTTTTTTACTTATGTAATGTGACATAATCAAATTTGGAATTATTATTATCTATAAAAAATATCAACAATACATATGTGTCCTTGATTATCAAATTATATGTTTATATCAATGATTCCGTAATTTTAAGGTAAAAATTTAGAAATATAAAACAAATATTTTTGTATTTTAGAAATACATTTAAAAATTCTATTACATAATTTAATATAAATTTAAATATATAGGGTAAATCCTAAAGACAAATAAATGTAATTAATTTTCAAAATAAAAAATAGATAATGATTCTATCATTACTCATATTCTCTTAAATGATTATTAATGAATTGTGAATAGAATTTTATTGAACAGAATCCAAATCAAGTGGCCATTTTCCATTTTGATTAATATGTATATCATTCAATGTATTAAAAACATTGTAATTTCATAAAAATACAGTATTTATTAGTTGAAACATTAATTCATACTATAATATAAACATATAGTAATGCTCAAATAACCCAATGATAAATTTTTAATCAAGTATATATATATATATATATATATATATATAATGAATTGAAATTTTAAATTATTTATGTCTAGTGTATTATAAAAATTGTGAAAATAATATAATATACTATGAATTCAATGGATATATTTTTTATTTTAATTTAATACAGTAATAACCAACATAAGAAATATTAAATTCAACATCATTTAATAAAATAAAATCGTAATTATATGGGGACATGAATGGTTTTTGTGAGATTACCATTTGATGCATGTTTAATTTCATGAAAATATGTCTATCATGTTATAATAATGATTTCTGAGGCACAAATCGATAGTTTCAATTTTTTTTGATTGATAATAACATCGACATTATATTGGAAATAACTAACAATATACACACTTTATATTTAATATATTATTTTCCAAGGAAATAATATGATATCATTAATAGAAATTTTTTAATATTTGTATACACTAGTTATAAGATATTGTATGTTTTACTACATGGAAATTCCAATGAATGTATATATTACATTTTATAATTACTATGAAAAAACATAGTTTTTAACAGGAATTTAATTTCATCTGTATACATGGTAGTGTATGCGTAAACAATGAATGATTCACATAAATAATGAAAATAAGATACATTTTGAGAATAAATTCATGAATATTTAAGAGGGTATACAATATTAATTTATGTGAAACAATTCAGTGAATATTATTTTCTATTTAAAAGTAACACCACAAAATTATGATATAAAGAAATCCAAAATCATTTCACATAAATAAATGCATAATTTTTAAATATTATATATATAATAGGATATATTAGATGAATAAAAATATATTAAAATGTGAAATTATTACACTAATGAAATATAAGGGTTTAATAATATGGTAATATGTGATTTGATTACATCTAATAAAAAAATTAACGTTATTTTTTGGATCCATTGAATGACCAAAAGAGTGGTTAAATTTGTGAGGCTTACATGAGAGTGGAGAAAATTAGTTGCACAATAGTGGGGATAATGATTCCTAAGCATCCACGATGATGGAAACATGAGATTTCGTTCCTCTAGGTCAAAGTAACATGTGTAAAACCTTCCATTCTAGAGAAATGTTTCCTCTATTGTGCAACATAAAAACACTAAAATTATTCAAATTGTCATTTCCTAAAATTTTAAATGGTATATATTATTAGTTACATAATAATCCATGTGATAAAATAGAGTTTTCACATTAGTTATCATACAAATGATGTTAACAGACAATGATAATTTCATTATCACATCACTTAGGTAAAAATTGATGTAAAGAAATGGATTTCTCTTGTCAATTATTATGTAACATATATGATAAAGTGGGAATCAAGCTATATCATGTCAATTACTAAAACACAATATGATAATGAAACATACCTCATGTTTTCACTTCAGTTAAATAAAAACCAATGTGAAAAGGAACATAAACTACTATATAACATAGGTTATATAATTACAGACATGATAATGAAAGATAAATGATTTTTTCACCATAGTAATGAATAACCAACATGAAAAGGCTGACATGATAAATAAATATTATACCAGTGATTTTCAATTTTTATTTAAATATATCACATGAGATTATATTTATGATTCCAAGATTATATAAAATTGAAATTTGAAAATATCACTTTCATTGATATTTATCATTCATAACAAATTCCAAAATATTATTAAAAATGTGTTGATTTTTATCATTTTGATTTTTTTTTAAATATCACTTAAAAATTAAATATGAGATGATATTAATCTGTCTTGGGTAAATCTTAATTATTATTTGACAATATAACATTAAGTGATATTTAATTCTATCAAGATAATAAAAATAATTATTTAAAGAAAATATATATATTTGAAATTATTTTTCAATAATATTCATGAGGTAACTTCCTTAAAATTATTTTATTGAAATTATTTTATATATTATCCTATATCATTTACTGTTTTATCCCTTAAATAATTTTCATAAATAGTCACTCGAATAAACTGTCCAATTATTATTTAATTTTATTTATTTTCATTTGTTGATTTTTACACACATATTTTAATAACTTCATTAAAATTTATATTTTTATCATCCAAAATAAAATTATCATTTCATAATTTTTAGGATGATTATTTTTATGCATGACCTATCATCGATTATTAGTTTATTTTTTTAATTATTTTATATTTTTTTGAATTGTGAATAATGTGTTAGAAGATAAAATAAATGCAAATTAAGGAACCAAACTAAAAACTCTCACAATGGGAAGGGGGAGGAGGTTGTTGCATCCTTTCATCTAAATAAATATCATCAACCCACTCAGGTCATAAGAGTCATAGGTTGTTCGGACTAGACATCACCTAGTACTGACTATAATGATATTGTTCGTTATAAGGAAAACCCCAATCCATGTTTTTATTACAATAGAAAATTAAATTCCAATATTTAACCCTCAATACAAATAAAAATAATGGACGAGTCATTCTTTCACTTAATTAGGTGGTTTCTTTTTTTTTTATGGTCAAAATTATGATAAATTTAAGGTTTTTAATCATTTTTTCATTAAAAATGGAGTCTGCTGTAATATGGTGTGGGTGTAGGGAATGATCATTGCCTATGAGTTAGTACACCAGTGTGGAGTTAACATGTGAATTTTTTGAGAAAAACATAACATTTAACGTCACGCTTTTGGAAGATATAGCCAAAATCCAAAAATAGTTTGTTATGATTGATAAAATCTTGTTATTATTAAATTGACTGAAATTTTTAGTTGACTATACACATATTGGTGGATTTTCATTGAGCTTTTGTGACAGACATTTGGAAATCCTGGAATAGTCAACTAGAATTGACTGAGTTTATATAAAATAACAACTACTAGGTTTGGATTTAGATGGAACATTATTAGGATATTTATGGGAGGCCATGTTACACACCACTATATTGGTATGAGGTGCTTGGGGGAGAATTTGTTTCCTACAACAAGGTTCAAGATTCCTCTAAGATAGTTCAGCTGAACCAAACATGGTTGATCACCAGTCAAAGACGATAGAATTCATATGTCAACCATAGGAGTGTACATGTAATGTTTTCAATGTGAGATTAGTATTTCTTAAGAGTGAATCATCTATTGGGGTCCATGATTCAAGGGATATATGAAATATAGAACCTCGTTTGTTATCCCTTTGATATCACTAATTCTATAGAGGATGTTTAATTCTATATATACATCCCTTATCGATATAAATAAATATAAAAATAGTTCCATGTTATTTAGTTTTGCAGTTACATACTTGACCCTACACTTGATAATGATCGGGAGGATGTAGAGTTAGTGACTTATTAAATTTTTGAAGAGTATCTAATGTGATATTATGAAGATCATCTGGTGTGTATCGTAGATAAATGTGACATTGGATTTTGAGAAATGAAATAAAATAGTAAAAAATTGATGGTGGAAGGGATGTATCAAAGAGTGGAGGTGAGAAAATAAACCAGATCTTTGAGCTGAGGGACCTAATATGATTATAGAAGACAGATAGAGATAAATATCCGGGGTGAGATGTTGATAAGTGAAGTGAATTGTAATATTCTATTTTTTAAAATTTAATAAAACCCTTTTTTCTATTAATCTAAAGTTTAGTTGTGTAAAATTTTAATTTTCAATTAAAATAAAAATAATTATCTTCAATGATTTTTCATAATGGTAAAATCATACTTATCATCTTTTAAAATTCAATAGAATATTTTCACTGATAGGGGACGAGTTATTGCAAATTTTTAAGGATGTAGACACCTTTGAAGAGATGAAACACTAGTATTCAATTGATTATATTACAGACAAGTTATTTATAGAAAATTATTGAATATCTACCACACAGTGCATCTTATTAGATATCTAAGAAAACTATAATTTATGTGTCATGGTTTCTAGCCTAAGAGTGTTATAATAGTTTTGAGATTTATATTTTTTGTCAGATCATAAGTAAATATGATTTATTTCTTATTTTTTATGATATTTACTAGAAAATCATTTAATATCTCCCAAATAACATGTTGTATCAGATATATGAGACCACCCTGAGTCTGAGATTTGCTCTTTACATTATTAGGGGTAAAACAATTTTGACTGTTAGAAGTTTGGTCAGATCACACAAGAGGATAATTTATTTAATATTTTTAATATTTATTTTCTGAAAATAATTAAATATCTCTAAAAATATGCATCATAAGAAAAATAGCAGATGATTATATGGCATGATATGGGGATTTAAACTATATAAGACATAACTATAATACAGTTCATGCGTCTATTCTGGTATCTCATTAGATTAATTATATTGTTTAATTTTATTATTTTTTACCAACATTATTTATGTAATATATCATTGATCTATATTTGATAAACTAAAAATAATTACCAATTGATATTTTTTTGACATCAGGATATAAAAATTATTGATGTATCATTGGGGAAAATTAATTGAATTTAAATAATAATTTGAATTATCTTGAAATGTTTATTATAATATCTTGTGATATTTTTAATTATTATTTGATATTTCCTAAGAATGATAAATATAATCTCATGGGTATTGGGAATTTAATATGGTGTGTATCATAGATCAAACTGAGATGGGTTTTTGAAAAATGTAATAAAATAGTAAAAAATCGATTGTCGCATTAATGTATCAAGGTGGGGAGGTGAGACCTTAACTAGATGTCCGAGCATAGGGATCTAAGATGTTTAAGAATGATTGATAGAGATAAATAAAAAGGATGATAATTCAATATGGGGAGTGAATTGTAATATTCAATAATTTTAAATCTAATAAAGACCTTCTTGCTAATAATTTAAAAAATTTATTATATGAAAATTTTATTTTCAATTACAAAATTATAAATATTCAATGATTTTTCATAATTTTAAAATCATACATATAATCATGTAATATTAAATTTAATATTATCACTATTAGTTGATGAGTTAATGTGATATTCTAAGGCTGTTAATGCCCTTTTATAGATGAAATACCAGTATTCAATTGATTATATTACAGAATGTTGATTTATCTAAAATGATTTAATATCTCGTAGAATGTTAATCTTATGAGAAATATAATACCATTATTATGTCAGGGTCATTTGTTTTACCCTTTGATGGGTATAATTGTTTTTAGCGTTATATTTTTTTTGAAATATCACAAAGACAGAAAAATGATTTCTTGTTTTTATGACATTTTCATCATAATTATCAAGTATCTAAATAATAGAATGATGTATTAGATATATGATACCACCATGAGTAATGGATGTGGTCATTACACTATGAGGGGTAAATCATTATTGATTATTAGAAATTTGGTCAAATCACACATGAGAATATGTTATTTAATATTTTTAGAATATTTTTTTGAAAATAATTAAATATCTCACAAAAGATGCATCAAATGAAAAATAATAAATGATTATAAGGAATGTGATTGGGGGATTACACTATAGGATACATAACTATTATAGAGGTTAGGAATCTATTCTGTTTTCTCATTAGAACAATTACTTTAATATTTTAATTAAATAATGATTATAATTAATTTATAAAATAACATGCACTGTTTATTTCTACCCCGACATTGTTCTAGACTTTAATTTTAAAAGCAAAAGGTTTTCAAAAAACAATTTATCACTATTTTGACACAAAACACTCAATATTGTGTTGAAATCAATGGTTATATATTGAATTATATTTTTATTAATAGTTGAAATCTCATATAAAAATTCCATAAATGAAAAAAATGTGGCAATGGTTTTTTGTTATTCTCAAAATAATAGCTAATGTTTGTGGTTGATATAGTTGACTATCAATGAAATTGTACACACATGGAATTATTTGGATGGTGATATCCGATTTGAACTCAAGGCTTGGTGACATCCACCACCACATCCTTCTACTTGTTCATAAATTGTATGGGTGTTCTACATTTTAATTTATGTTGTATTATTCATCTGATCCTTTTTCCTTATTTATGATTATGAAAAATATTTGAAGATAAAAAATTTAAAAATAATAAAATAAGGAATTATTTAGATTATAAATAAATTTGATAAACCAAATATTTTTCAAATGATAATTTTATTTAGATTATCAAATAATTATTTTTAAATAAATTGTCAAAATATGCCTATTTCAAATATCAAATGTTAATGAAGAAAAAAATATCATTCAAGATTCATTCTATTGTTTAATTTTATTGTCATTTAACAACATTATTGATGTAATATATCAATGGTCTAAATTGTGTAATCTAAAAATAATTATCTATTGATAATTTGTTTTTGACATCAAGGCAAAAAAATTATTAATGAATAATTTGAATCATATTCATTAAATCTAAATAATAATTTGAATTATCTCAAAAAAATTATTATAATATCATGTGATATTTTTAAATAACAATATGATATTAGATATTAATGATTAATATCATAACATGTGTTACTGTTATTGGATAATTTGAAATTAATCAATAAATATAAAAAAATTATATTTTTAAATAATAATTTAAATTTATTTAGTAATAATTAATATAATCACAAGTAATACATCTAAATGATAGTTTGAAATTTAATAGAAAACATAAATATCAGTGCATGTCATAATTTCAAATGATATTGTTAAAATATATATTAATGGTAAATAAAATCTTGTATTATTTTTTTAATGATATTTAGAAATTATAGTGGAATGATAGATATCATCACAAGTGGTCTTTTTAAATGATAATTTGAAAATTATCCCAGAGATAGAAAGTATTATCACATGTAATATTTTATCTCCTATTGAAATGAAATAATTATTATAGGTCTAAGGACCCTTTACAAAACTCGTGGATTTGATATAACGACATTTGTGATAATAAGGTTATGAAGAGGTTATATATACTATTTTAGATTCCACTTATTCTATGAAATCACATAGTGTAGACTATTCATGCCTTTGAACATATTTATATTTTAGGTTGGATGTTACTTAACATTATGGTATATTATTTCTACAGCTTTCAATTCATGACATATGTGTTTACTTATTTGATATCAATTTTGTATTTTGATCACATGTGTGTGTTTGTATCTCAGGGAATGTTTTGATTTGTTTCCAAGATAGGGTTGTGATTTCGTGATTGCACAAATAATATTATTCTGTAATGTAATTATATAATTGATATAAAAGGGCATATTACAAATTGGTGGTCTTCTATAGAATCTTATATGGAGACCATCCTCAGGAATTCTAGTGTTCATTTATATTTCATGAGGCTTACAACGAATGGAAAGATCCCAGGTTTTAGCCAGCTAACCTGAAAAGTGTAGAGATGGTGGCGGTGTGTGAAAATCAAAATTATGACTTATATTAAAAAATATATTGATTTTGTATTTGATTTTCCCTAGATAGACATGAAACATTTTGGAGTTTATTTATTTACTTAACATACATTCCATATTTTTCAATTTTAATGATTACTATAATTTAACATCTTATTTTTTATTACACATTATTTATCCTATAAAAAGAAACTAAAGGTATAGTCATCCCACTAACGAACTCATACCATTTCTTCTGGTTGGGAGACTCTTCTGTATAGGTAGGTACCCATGATATCACTTGGAATTCAATATTATAACCAATGGTTTGGGTTAGGTAGTTATAATAAACCTCAATAATCAAAAAAATTTGTTTTTCCATTAATTACATAATCCAAAATTCCTTTTTTTTATTCTCCTGCAGTTAGTGATTATTAACCACCATAATGATGGAAATAACCTCATAATTTCCCTTACTAGTGTAATAGTAAATATCATTGGAAGTATATTATATAAATTTCATCACAATATACTACATCAAATTAATACCTATTTGGTGATAAAGTTTATTTTAGACTATTATGATTATAATAATCTAAAATATATTCATCATATAGGTAAATCAACTATTTCATTACTTAATGAAGGGATAAAAAAATGATATAACATTTTTATATTGTTTTTTAATATAAACAACATTTAGAACCATACATGACTATATATTAAACCAATAAAATGATGCAATCATAGTATACTATTGATGCATAAAATAACTTATGTCCCCTCACCAACCTAGGGGAATAAGGGGATATAGTTATATCCATTGTCTTATTATATTCATGTGACATTACAATAGCTATACAATATTATATTGAAACTAAATTTTTTTTCTAAAATATTCAAAATAATTATCATTGACATGTTTTCAATTAATTGGTCGTAGTATTTTTTTTAAATTCAATTAACCCTCATATATCATATTCACTTCGTGAAACTACATTTCATTTGACTAATTCCTGAATAACTATATCATATTATAATATAATGTTTAAAATCATATAATCTATGATTTTTAAGAACCACAATAGTAATACAAAAAACAATGTACCTAAATAAATCCATACAATGAAATATGGGTGGTCCTTTTTTTGGGATGATCTCTTATTTATTAAAAATGGAAAACAAGGAACCCTTTTGAGCTGGGAAGGGGAAACCCATTACATGCCCGAATTCCAGAGGCAAATAGACCTAGATCTGAGTGATAACATTTCAATGTCACAGAAAAGATGACCAAATGGTCATGACCGACCCAAGAGGAACGTCCCAAGTTGTCCGCCTCACCAACAAGAAACACTGCAACCATCCTCGGCCTCCAGCATCACTGTCACACCATGGTGAACATGGGGCCAAGGACAGTATCTGGACAGATCTGCTCGGAAGAGGATATCTAAACCAGATATGAAACAAAGACTATCGATCATCGCTGATCGACACCAAGGCACGCACCAAAACCAACCATGGGCACAATTGTCGAGAAATTGTACCCAAAAACCGTCACCACTCTGGAGGAAAGCCGCACCGAGCCGAACCTCCAAATAACCGGAGCCGAGCCGAACCAATTACACTCATTGTCCACCTAATCAAGAACATCCAATATTTCAATGTATTTCTTACCCATTACCCAATCCTCTCATATTGCAATCATCAAATTCATGATGGAATTAATATGGTGTGAGGAACAATAGAAAAGTTGGATCACCCCATAAATTATAAATACAATATAAATAAAATAATCTATTTAATTTCAATTTCACGTAAAACATTAAATTGTAATATGAAAACTATTTAAAAAAATTATTCTGCAATAATTTCATTACAAAGTTAGAAGAAGTTAAAAAATAAATTTCCATAAAATGGTGAATATATTTGAATATATTTAAAAATATTAATGAGTATATATTTTTATCAATAATCTCATGAATGAATAAATCTTAAAAAAATTATCAAGCATACAAAATTTCTAGAATTCTTTTATTAGTATTATAATCACGGTTAAGATACTAGTGATTAGGTTAGTACATGATTACAAAACATTTATGTGAAAAACAAATATGGGTTTGCACATGTCCCTTTAGAATAGAAATGTAGGTAATATGAGAACACTAAAATAAATAAACTCATCACCTCTCTATATATTAGTTAATATAATCATTAACAAAACATGACTAGGTAGAGCTAATACCTGGAAACTGCCTTTTTTTCCAACCAAATAATATAAGTTCTAATGTGCCATATGTAAAACAATAATATAAAGATACAACTAATTATGTCATGAACTAATTTAAAAATGGACAAAATGTTATGTTTAAAAATATGGAATATCAATAAAATTCCAAATCATAATGGTTTCTTTTAAAACCCATTCATTTTAATTAAATTGATCAAATTTTAGGATTTGAAAACATTCCATGCGGTTTCTTAGGAATCTATATGATAATCATTCTTAAAATCATTCATTTTTTCAAATCATTTTTTTGATCTAATAATCCTTCAGTTGAAAAATTATTCAATACAAAAATTCAATTTTTAAATATTAAATCAACCATTCTGATATATTATATTAAATAAAATACAAATATATTTTTAATTATATGTGAAACAATGATTTTAATTTATCAGAATTTATTTATAGAAACACATAATAAACAATATGGATGAACACCATGATCATAATACACCAATGGATAGTTAATGGATTGAACAAATAAAAGAAGAGTCCAAAATCCATTAATCTAAAATAAGAATAATTAATTCATCTTGTATATAGTAATGGGGGAATTAGTTTATAAAATCACCATAATGATTCACAATTATCACAGTACAACGAAAATAAATATTGGAAAATAATCAAAAATATATATTGGATATATATAAAAACCTAAAATATCGTTCTAAAAAATAGATATAGTATCAACTAAAATGATATAAAATTATGTTTATATGTATAATTTAAGATCTATATGAACACTTATAAATAAAATGGAATGGGACCATACAATGTAGAAGATAAATAAAAAACCATATATGTTTTTGGAATAATCACCAAATGGAACAGAATATCCAATATATCCAAGGTGATTGACCTTGGTCTATAGTCTATTCTACCAAGAGAATAATTATGAAATATAGGGGTTATCATTTATTAAAATGAAATTTTTTTGAACATATTTCACAATTCATGGTTGTGAAGCACAATTAGGAAAATAATTAATAAAATTTGAACCCAATACTAGTATATTAGAAGAGATACATGGTTTCCTAGCATAATTATTCATAACCTACTAAAAACTTGCATTAAAAAAATTTAATATATCCAAAATGGTTAAGGTATAGGCCACATGGTTAGTATTAATCATGTGTCCAACTATTCACCCTCATCTAGGAATCTAATAGAAAGATTTTGAATTTCATTTATGACATGCACAATGTACTCTATCTATGATCAATCTCTTAGAAGGTCTCAAGACCTTCTAGAAAACAAAAAATCAGTCAAAACCAATACATAAAATCCAAAAACAAATCTATTAGAAAGTGATGTTTGTTTCTGAAATATTGTGTTAGGATATTAAAAATATTTTAACATCTAATAAAAAATAAGTGTATAAGGTAATTGGTGTTCCAATACTATTCTTAAGTGGATTTAAGATGATTATAATAGAAATATAGGCTCATATATTGAATAATGTTATTTTTTGAAATTATAATATAAAATATGATTATGAATGGAAAAATGATATTATTCATCAATTCCATAAACAAAACTGTGTATTAGACCATGAAAAATATATTCACCGTATACTCAAAATGGATATACCAACATTGAAGGAAAATCATTATATTATAATAATATATGATTCATCAATATTTTTATAATTTTTTGATCAAATAAAGTGTAAGGGTTGAGTATAAAAGAAATTATCATGAATGAATAATCATATCCCACATGGAAAGTTAAATAACTGAAATCTCATTCCATTAAAATACAATGAAGATCATTATAAGATAAGGGATAATAAATCTAGAATATTTTTTTAACTAAACACACTTGTCATTTAAAAAACATGACTTTCAATATAAGATAATCCATAATAAACATAGAAATATTAATGACTAAACAAATAGGACATTTAAAAACATTAATTCTGCATAAATGTAAGGAATAAAAAATATGTCATTGTAAATATTCGAACACACATAATATTTATGGAACTTCATTATCAGGATTAGATAAGGAAAAATCAATATGTTAATAAAAATAACTAAAAACATATTACATATCTCCATTAAATTGATAATTTAATGAATCTAGATATAATATCATAGAATATATATCATTAATATAAATAAATAAATTATCTTTGAATAATCTCATAATTATTTGACATTGTGATCTCATTATTCTTGAAAACCCTAATATCATGAACTTTCTAAATATTGATTTAAACTGATTGGTTGGTATAAAACTGAAACCCACATAACTAAGGATATAAATCTCATCCATCTAATGAATGAATATAGAATAAGGTAATTAATGGTCTTTGTTATACATTGATCAAAAAATTTCATTCAATGTAAATTAGATCATAAATAATTATGATTAAAAAAATATTGTGGAATAAAATATCTCAATGATCATAAATTTGAGGTAAAAAATTATTATTGAATCAATTATTTGTACCAAATTATCACTCACATTAAAGTAGTTGAAATACAAGTAACATAATCCAATGTCTTTATAACAATAATCTTAGAATTTCAATGAAAATAAAGAAGTAATATAACCTAATGAAACAAATTGGGTTATGCAATTATTTAAAATATAAAAATTGAATAAATAAGTAAAATTAATACATAAAATCCAATAAAATATTCTTTAAGATTTATATTACATGCTAATGGTTCAATAAATACTATATATAACTAATAAAAGGTTCATAAAATTACAATATTTGTTTAACGATGAGATATTGATATGAAGTCCCTTACCTCAAGATTAATTTTGTTTGAAATATATATAAACTTATATGTATTGGTTTTGATCAAGATATAAATTTATAACTGAATTATTTTCATATTTATAAGATTATATATTATACACTTATAAAATTTTATAACATGATTTTTAGTAATATTTCATTACTTTTATAGTTTTGGTGTTTATTATCGTGTTTTTGGATGCATGGTTTTCAATGAAAGTTCCAAATCATGATGAAATTTATATATTTACATAATATTTAGAGTGATATTAATGTTATAAATATAATTATTAATTATATAAATCATAATAATCGTTATTGAAACTGAAAATGGGGAATAGAACACAATACATTATGGATAGGGTTGGTCGTATATACAATTGAGTGATGTTATCATTTCCATAACATGTGAAATATTAACTAATTGGGTGATATACAATTCTTAATTAATAAATATAACTTAATTTAAATAATATGTATTCATTAAATCTATCTTTATTAGTGACCATGTATCATCTAAGTGAAAAATATATAACATCACCTCATGAGGCAATAGACTTTTGTAAACTGGAGTGACATAATAATTTTTTAAATGGAATGGAATTTAAGAAGATATATATGATATGAGATTTATAGAATTATAATAATATCATAAACAAAATATTCATGTTTTTAATCTATCTTTATATTCATCATTGGTATATTTTGATGGAAAATAATTACATATGTTCATGAGGAAAGGGTTCATCGTACACATGATGAATGGTTTTGTTTCCCATTAGATTGTATAGGTTTTTCATTTTTTTCATTCCATTACCATGATAAATTCTCAATATATTGAATATATTTATTTTATTATCTATTAGGGAACTAATATTCTTTTAATGATGTTGATGATGGAGAAAACAGAAATTCACATTTATGAGTGAAAACTCATCATCAGAAATATTTCATAGGGTAGTGATAACATCATTAAATGGATGGAATTATGATAAAAATGTCATAAATCATTGTGTTTAGGGTTAAAGAAGTTATTTTTTTTGTTTATCCACTTCAAATGGCTTTGTAAGTGTGTAGTGTATAGGAGATTGCTAATTATTTAATAATTAATGAAGATGACATAAATGGAATTTTGTAAGAGATTCAATATCATCCCCATTATTATCATGCCACAAGAATAAAAATGGGTCCTCCTATACTATAACATTGTACATATATTGAATTTGGTCAAATAATGTGTATTCACGAGTTAGTAGGTAATTTTAACCATTAACTTTTTAGTTTAACCCTGGGTAAATTTGTTTTTACCTCAACTGTGGTACTTAAATTTTAGTAGATTTTTATATTTATATATGTAAATAATTTTCTTGAACATATTATATTATATAAATAATTCAAATTCCAAATATGGAATCTATTTTTCATAATTTAATTCTATGATTTCGGAGAATCGAACGTAAAATTATACTCATAGATAGGTAAAAAAAGATGCTATTGAAGAAAAAAAATTATATATAAATTAGATTTCAATGTAAGAATTAAATAAGAAATATATTAAAATTAAATATATTATTTAATAATTAATAATAATGAACTAATTTTAATAACTACTCAATTTTTAATATCATTTAATAATATTATTTTTTTAATTTATATGGAATTTTTCAACTGAAACATGTATTGTTAATTATTTTTTAAAAAAAGACCATTTCATAAATATTCCACGAAATCACACTATTATTTTTTTATATAATTATTTAAAAAACAAATATCAATTTTTATAATAATTTTTATAAATGTAGTAAATATTTAATATTAAATTAGGAATGTAATGTGTGATTAAAATGAATTTAAAACAATATTTGTTTTTGTAAAAAATATTTTTTCCCTTTTAAATGAATTTTATTTTTATTTATAATTAATTAATAATCAATTAATATATGTAATAATTATATATTTATAACATATTCAATCATATTCATACCCTAAAACCTAATGTCTTGGTAATAATGGTATATTATAAAACTGGTCATTTTGATTTGGGGTTGTGTGTTCCACAAGATATTAAGGATTTAACATTTGAAAATACCATTTCTAAAAATCAAGGATTCTACATTTGAAAAAACCATTTCTGAAAGTCCCACAAAATTCAATGGTTACTCAAACAACCCAATTATATTTTAGAAGGGGAAATACCATTTTCTTCTATAATAAAACAAAATTGGGTACTCTTTTAGGAGAACATTGGTTGGATGTGAAGATATGTAAAAGAAATAAATGCATGAAAAAATGGAGTCATAAAGATATCCATTATCATATGAATGTGAAAGAACCAACAAATATTAAGGATATAATAACAAAACATATTTTATAACTAAAATTCTATTATATTCATGAATTCATTTTATAAAAGGATCCATTTTTCAAGAGTTCTTTTATTATTATTGAGTAAATATATTACCTCATAAGAATATAATGAAATAATCATAAATGATATACACCTATTTTTTTTAGAAATTTATATACATTCGATGTGATTCTATAAATTTCCAGTCATCTTTTACATCATGAAATTAATTCCCACAAATAATTTTTGTAATCCCGACGTACCAAAATTTACTTTTAACAGATAACAATATCCATAATAGAGTGACACGTCAACCCATATATATAATAATATTACGTAAACCTAATTTTGTTAATATATGTTATCCAATATACTACATTAATCTCTATTCCTCATAGAAACACGACAGGATCGTGTTTAACATGTATTTGTAAAATTATCTACATAAAAACAATTAAATATTAACTTGAACACTATGTAGGATGGGGTAGGATTTATGTTATTATAAGCATTCATTTGTGGGTATGATCCTCAATGATTTAATTATATTCAACGAGTTGTAATCCATTATGAAATAATTGGTTTTTCTTAATTATTCTAAAATAATTATTATTAAATTCCCAAAAGAAGATAAACTATAATTACTAATAAATTAAAAATATATATATAAAAATTAAACGTTAACAATGTCATTAATATTATTTCCATAAAATCTAATGTCATTATTCCTCAATTTAATCTTTTATTTAATAAAAAAATGTGTTGAATTACAATACTTTTTTTTAATCATTTCCTTATTCAGGTAATATTCCTTCAAAATAAATTTAATAAAGGGTGTTTTATGAATATAAATTTATGATCAACCTTAAACTCATAAATTTAGGATGGTATCTATAACTCTTCTATAATTATTTAAAATATATCCCTATTATTTAATACAATCCAGAGATGTTTCGTGATTTTTATGAAACAAAAATCATTATAAAATATAGTTTTATAATTTAATTGTTGAATATGAATACATAAATCCATCATGTATTTTATTTCAACCTATTTTCTTCCATATCAAAGGTGTTAAAGTTTATATGTGGGCATTGAATCAGTTAAGTATTAGGTTATATATATTTATGAAAATAGTCTAAAAAAATATACCTAGGATTTAATTAGTTAAATATCATTACACTCTTTGTTTTTTTTCTAAAATTCATGTCATTATTTTATACTATCCCACAAGTAAAAAATTATCCATTCCATTGAGGAAACATCTTATTGGAGTCTTAAACAATTTTTAAAAAGATATAAATTGAAACTTATTTTCTTCTTGGTCATCACCACTAAAGTTATCTTTGAAATCTGTCCTTCTCTTAACTGGTGAGTGAAATTCTTTTGTTAATTTTTAGATTTCTAATATAATATTTTCATAATTAAAATGGAATAATTATAATATATTTCACTATATTGATTATTAGATTTGTTTTGTCATAGTCATCTTATTTTCCACCATATTAACTGATAAATTGATTCTTTCTAGCTCCAAAAACTGATTAAATCCAAAAACAAATGTGTGCGTAACAATAATAATTGTGGGAAAAAATATTATCATTTATTTGATGTATAAATCATTAAAACATATTAAAAATCTAGATAAAATAGGTTCAACTTAGTTTAGTTGTTTTCATAATCAATTCAAATTCATTATAATGGTTTGAAATGATATTTTTAATTGTCCAAATAATATTATGAATATACTATCAAAACAGGTGCACTGTATGAATATTATTCATGTAGCAGGTTACACTCAAGCCAATACAAATGTTCTTTTTTTATATTTATTTTTCCCAGGTACATGGTTTCCATAAAAACATCAGTTGTTTTAACAAAATGATATATTTTGCAGAAATCCACATAATCTATACCTTATGAAAACATTAGAATTTTATTTTATACATATAAAAAATTATTATTATTGGAATTTTTCCTCATCCCTTTTTACGTTAATTAATTTCTCACTGATTCTACTAAATTTTCACTACTAAAAACTATAATGTATCTAGTCCCATAAGTCATGATCCACTATCAATATTAATACATTATCATATGAAACATGTAATCTCATCCTTATATATTTTATAGTTTAGTAGGTTTAGTAATGTATAAAAAATATGTATCCCACTAAAAACATAAACAAATCACAAAATTTTTTCAAGAATAACATTAATCTCTTAAAATATATAATTTTATATGAATTATAGAAAACATTTTGGGTTCATGGGAAATAGAGAAATATAATAGTGAGACCAAATTCTAAGTGCTGACTGAGTATCATCAAAGAAATTATGAATAAATTACATTGATAAACATGGAAAGGATAATTAATTGACATGAATTTTATTCAAATAATAAAACTATCAAGATAAGATACGGAATAATCAATATATTGTGTTAAATAAATAAACACACATTCTATTTAAATAAATTTACTATCAGAATAAAATAAGTAAAAATTAATATGAAAATGTAAATAGATAAATATAAATACCATTAAAATAACACGAATATAATGATAACATAAGGCATTATTAATAATGAATGTTATATAACTAAAAAAAATTCCATTTAAAGAATGTGACTATTATTATACGATATAGTAAAATTAATATGGAATGGTAAAAACTGAAAAAATAACATATAACCAAAAAATTGATAATTAAATGAATCCATATATTATATAATTACCAAAAAAATAGCATTTATAATAATAAAATATTTATTGTTGAATTAGATTTTTAAATCTTGGACCTCATGATCGCTACCATCATGATACCTCTACATATAATACAACCTATAAGATATTTTTAAATTAATGTTTAGGTATACTCCAAAAACAAATTTCACTAAGGCTATCCAAATTATTATTCTTATGATACCTTTGATGCCTATAGGGGATACAAATAATGGGACCCCATGAAAAACATTATGTCCCAATCAATCCTCATTTATTTGTAAAATTGTTTTTTTTTTCAACAACTCTATGCCTTACCAAAATCTATATGTAATTATTAAAGAATACAAGTAATAAATAATTACCTTATTAATTAAATAACATTAATTGAATAACATCATATATATATGTGACATATAGTATAATAAATAATTATATCCATGATAAATAATATAGATATTTATTGGAAATTTAATTCTAAATGTTCATATAAAAGAAAGTATTTAAATAAAATGATAATTACTATAAAAACAAATCAATGATGTGAATATAAATAGTTAACAAAGTAAAAATGATCATTATCAATTCATATATTGAATAATTATTTAAAATATAAAAAATCACAAGTATATCATATGTTCAATTACAAATTAATGATTTTGGTGAATAACCATACCATAAAACATTCATTTGATCATTCTTGAGGAAAATGAACTTTTCACAATGGAAATACTATTAAAAATAATATTTTTCAAATTATTTTGAATGCAATGTTCTGTGAAAATATACTTTGAATTTTATGAATGAATATTTAAAATATTTAGTGGTCATGAAGGTGGTAACTTATGTGAATATAATATATTTCCAAAAAAATATTATTTTATTATTTTGTGTAAAATCCAAATTGGTCTTGTTTGTAAAATAACATGACAATGTATTTCAGTTTTTTGTTGTAAATGTAGGACCCCAGGACACCCTGAGAGCGGAGGGGTGAATCAGGGTGTCAACATTTTCTTTTTAAAGTTGTGGATATTGTTCCCTCATTGGCAGACACTAGTTAAACCTGTATGATGGATATGAATAGTAATGAAACATTCACATGCAATGAGATAACACATAAATTTTTATATGGTTCACCACTAAGGGCTACAACCAAGGAGAATACGCCGATAAGTTGTCGGTAATACCAAATTCCACTAATCTTCTCTAGCTATGGATTAAAAAGGTTCGAGAACAGTCACTCTATTCCAGGCACACTGCCTTTACAAAGATTCAGTGATAGCTCACTACTTCCCTCGGGTCACTCTTGTTGACTCTCACTGGCTCACTGCCCTTGGTGAAGTATCACTTAGTTTATAGATGTCAATGTCTTTTAAATAGATTTGCATTGAAGTCTTTGTCTCCTATTCACCATGAGACAATACTTGCATCAGAGTAATGATTTGATGCTATTTTTTATTCAATATTCTTCTTTAGTGCAATAACTGAATGCACTAAATCTTCTTCTTCTCTTCCTTTGATTCCCACTAATGACACCTATGTGTATTGATATATTCCCCGCTTTCTGTGTAGATCTGAGTTTAGTTGCACGAAGCATTCTTCTTCTCTTTTCAAATCACAATGAAGGTTTTAAAAACTAGTCATGTGTGTGTGGTACCACTTATCTTCATAAAAAAAATTCACTACTCTTCCGTCTTCATAAATGAATAAATTATCTGTTGCACTGAAGGTATCGAGTCATCTTCCATCTTTCATGCGGCCCCAAAAGGACGGGCGTACTCCAACAGCACACGGTTCTCTTCCCCAGGCCCACCACACAAGTCCCAATACGGCGCGTAGGTCTTCTGCGTGCAAGCCCAAACTGGCACGTAGGTATCACCAATCCACCTTCTTGAAACCACCTCTTTAACTTCAAACTTGCGTGACTCACTTCCTTTCTCTCCCAAAATGCCTTGGGCGCGCAGCCAATAACCGGCGCACAACCTCCACTTGCATGACCCAACTACCACATCCGCAGCTCAACCACCTGCGCTATGAGAGCACAAAAAATCTCTAAGTCTTGAACTCCATACCGAATGAGGAGGGGTGCTCCTCTATTTATAGGAATTCGGATACCCTGCATGGCAGCGCGCAAGTCTTCCCTCGGCGCGTAGGTTCTGGTGCACAGCTCATCTGCCCTAGCCTCTATCATGCTGATCACTTGTGAGACCACACCAATACTTGTGTGACCCTCTTTCCTTTGCCATATTTTGAATTTCTGAGTTTGAAAAACAACCGGCGTGCAAGTTTCCAATCCTCCAAGGCACTAGCGTGAATGTCATTCCTCAACGCGCAGGTCACTTGTGCGACCAACCCAAAACGTGCGCGACCCTTATCCCTTTGAAATTTTTCCACGTTCTGATCTTGAAAAACACTAGGTGCGCAGTTTCTCTCTCCTTCAAGTACAAAGCGTGCAAGCCCCTTTTCCAAAAACCATTTTTTTCATTTGTCAATTTTCAGGCTCAAAAATTTGCAAAGAGTGGAAAATGGTTCAACCTCGTATCAGCTCTTTTTGAACCACCTCCAGATCATCCCTTTCTTTGTCGACGTTGTTGAATAAAACATGGATCATTAACCACATCCCTCGAACTCGACATGCCACCATGAAATGGACTTTTTAAACAAATTTTTATGTTGTTTTTTCCTTGTAAACAAGCATGATCACCTCAAAAACACTTATTTTCGGTGATTTGTATTATTCAGCAACTCTTCTTCTTTCGTCACAAACTCCACTATCCTTCAGCAACTCTTCAACTGACATTATCGACTTTCGAAAAAACATATGATTCAATTATTTAAGTGGTATCTTGTATGGTTCCCATGAAATCATGAGGAATTTCATGGACTTCATGAAATCCCCATTCTTCTTTAATCATCCTCATATGGATTACACCTCATATTCTTCACTGTTGTAAACAATGTGTCACCATTGAAACAAGTTCATTGAACTTATGATCAGTACAACAATCATCTAAATTTCCATTTCTCTATTTCATTGGAGTACTTCTTGATCTCCTTCATTTTGATCTTCATTGATAATTATTGGAAACAAATATAACCATATACACAAAGTGGTATCAACAATACCCCCCCTTTGTATTTTGTTTTCAATACCATACGTATCATTTGAAATGAATTCATCAATGTCAAATTGAGAATTTTCCCTTCACTCAACTTTCTGTTCAAACATTTATTCCACTTTCTCTCCCCCTTATTGTAAAGAAATACAAATCTCAGGGTAGGGAGGTTATCAATCTATTCTTAAGCAATGTTTTATTAATCATTTCACTTTATGTCTACTTGAGAAATGATCGATGTAGAAAACAAGAGGATTTGATTTAGACAACAAGGTTGTCCAATAAATGTATATTGTCTTCAAAGGTTTACCACTTTCATTTCAGGATAAAGAGATCAAATGTGATAGGGAATATACAACCTAAAACTCCAGCACTCACATCAGAAAACAGATCAAAAACATTCACGTGTAATTGGAAGAATAAGTGACCTTGGGTCACTTCCATTCTTATTATGTCACTGATAAATTTAGTTACTCCCCTTTTTTAGAATGATCTTTGTTCTGAGAAACCAAGGGAAAGAGATTTAGAAATGACATACCTTATCCAATGACACGTTCTTCATGAAATTTAAAGAGTAGATTCATTTTATACCAACTAGAGTTGATATTGATTGACATTGTAATTTTGGAAGCTTATTCATTTTTCTCCTCCTTAAGGGAAGCACTCCTCATCATATTCATCAAGAGTGATCCTTTATCATCTTAATCATTGAATATCAGTTGAATAATTATCCACGGATGGAAACTCCTTCATCTTAGCTATCAAGAGTTTACAACATTCACTACTTCTCAGGTTCTCCCTCTGAAATCATGTTTCACATTCAATTCCTTGCATTATTAGCATAAATAAAATACACAAATGATTAAGGGAATAAGGTGGTTCCTCCTTGATTCATCAATATGAGCTGCATGGTTGAGGTGATTTTCTCAACCAAGTTCCTCTGTTCACTTCAATCTTCGTGCTTACACATTTGAACATATTTTTGGATATGTGTTGAAGTGTCATGGATCTCTTCAAATTCTCTTCTTCTTTGTGTGGAAAATTGTTCTACTTAATAACCGTATTGAACGATACATTCATACTACATTTTAGGACTTATTATTGCATTGGTATTATGGTTATACCACCTTTTGAAATTTGAAAATATTTCTTGAATCTCTCACAATGAAATTCATTGACACATGTCTTTCTATTGGTTTGCAATCTCTCCTTCACTCTGTCTTCATCTCGTGAAATTTTTTCTTTTTCTTTGTCACTGGCCTTGTCCTTTTCATCTTTATGTTTCCTCATTCTTTTCAAATATTCTGGACAGATGACCAACAATTCATTTGGAACTCTTTCAACTGGTTTGGATCATCCACATGGGTTCCTCTGAGTTTCATCACACTTAGTTTTTATTTTGGATGAATGACCCTTCAATTTCATGGATCTAAAATCCTGGGTCTTCTTAGCTTCCTGACTTGAGACATTCTTGTGGAAATGTGTGTTCATAGTATTCTTCTGATTCCTTCCCAATGTACTTGCTTCATACTTAGACTGCATCAGAGGTCTTCTTTTCTCATCAACATTGAAATCATGTTGAGATGGGAATTTACCTACCTTGTGACCACTGTCATTGCATACATCACATATGTTATCCAGCCGTCTAAATCTGTTTGATCTAAACAGATACTTCTGGAATTGTAGATGTTGCATATTCTTCTCTAGATTTCTTCCCACTGATACAAGCTTTCTTTTTGATTTATCATTAAAGGGATTGTACCAACAATCCCGTGAAAAACGCCAAAATCTATTCCAATACCATCATTGACCCACTTATCTTTTCTTCTCTGTATCTTTTGTATAAGGTTGTTGGGCCATCTTATTAATTGTGTGTGCTGTATTTAAGGAACCAAATTCCTCCATTTTCTTCCCATCCACCCTATCCATGGTGGTAGGTTTTTTCTCCTCACCTTTCCATATACAGACTTGTTTAAAAAAATTCTTCCATCCTACACTGATTGTGGGAACATATTTAGAAACATGAGTAAAATAAGTTTTGGATGATACCTTCACTTTCTCAGCTTCTTGTGATAGATCAATAAGTTTTGTCATGATATTATTATCACATGATGGTGTTCTTTTGGAATTAGCATCATCTAGTGTGCATTGAGTACAAGCAGGAACTGATTCTATTTCATTCTTTTGTAAAGTCTCAACATGTGTCTTCTCACGATTTGTCAATTAAGTTTCTAATGATTTACTTTCAATATTAAGGATGATCTTCTGATCTTCAATCGTGTTCATATTCTCTTAAAAATACTTCTTCAATCTTTCAACCTCATCTTTGTGCATCTTAACTTTGTTTTGTAATAAAGAGTCATGTTCCTCGATTCTCATGGAAGTTTCTTCCAAAAAAAACTCATGACATCATTGCACTTCTTTAGCTCAGCTTCATGCTCATGGATATTTTTTTAGAGTCTTACTGACCTCCTATTTTTCTTCAAAGGCTTTAATATGATTGGTGAGATTTAAGAATTCAAGAATTTTTCCTTCCACTCCCTTTTCCAAATTATCATCATCACATTCCAGTTGGTTGATCTCAAGCTGCAAGCATTGGAATATTCTAAAAGTAGCACAACTATTTCTTCCGAAATATCACGCTGATTGGTTATTAACTTCTCCTGATCCCTTGCGATAGATGTGACTTACATTCCTATGGTAGAATCACGAGTGACCTACTTGATACATTCCAAACCTGATATTTCTTCATTATTGGAAGGGAATGGAGGACCAGATACTTCATCTTCCATGGATATTAGGGAGTTCTTGAACTTCTTCTTCTATTTCATTTTCTTATTTTTCACGGTGTTGCTTGATGTAGGCTTCATGCTCAAAAATGACTGAGTCATTATCAATACTTCTCTTCATTGTTGGCATTAGGAAAGAAACTCAAATCCTCTTATGAATAGAATAACTGTATAGTATCCAACAAACATGAACCTCCCTCTGATACCACTTGTTGGACCCCAGGACACCCTGAGAGGGGAGTAGTGAATTATGTTGTAAGGTTTTTCTTTATAAAGTTGTGGATCTTGTTGCCACATTGATAGAAACTAGTTAAACCTATATTATGGATATGATCATTAATAAAAAATTCACATGCAAATATATAACAGATCAATTTTTACTTCGTTCACCACTAAGGGCTATGTCCAAGGAGCATACGCCGACAAGTTTACAGTCGAACCACATTCCATTAATCTTCTCTAGCGGTGGATTACAAAGGTTCGTGAACAGTCACATTGTCCTATGCTCACTTCCTTTACAAAGATTCAAGGATAGCTAACTGCTTCCCCCGGGTCACCCCCATTGAATCCCCCTGGATCACTGCCCTTGGTGAAGTCTCACTCAGTTTATAGACGGAAGGTCTCTTCAATAGATTTGCATTGATGTATTTGTCTCCTGTTCAGCATGAGACAATGCTTGCATCAGAGTACTGAGTTGATTCTCTTTTCTATTCAATCTTCTTCTTTAGTTCAATAACTAAATGACCTAAATCTTCATCTTCTCTTCCTTTGATGCCCAATACTGACACCTAATTGTATTGGTATATTCCCCTCTTTTTGTGGAGATCTGAGTTTAGTTGCATGAACCCTTCTTCTTCTCTTCACAAAGCACAACGAGGGTGCTAAACACCAGTCATGTGTGTGCGGTACCACTTCTCTTCATAAAACCAAATGTTCACTGCTCTTATGTCTTCACAAATGAATACATTATCTATTGCAGTGAAGGTATCGAGCAATATTACAGCTTTCATGCGGCCACAAAAGGATGGGCGTACTCCAACAAGCCTGGCGCGCAAGTCCCAATACGGCGTGCAGGTCTTCGGTGAACAAGTCTAAATTGGCATGCAGGTATCACCAAACCACATGCACGACACCGCCTTCATCAACTTCAAACCTGTGCAACTCACTTCATTTCTCTCCCAAAACTCCTTGGGCATGTAGCCACCAACCAATGCACATCCTCCACTTGCATGACCCAACTACCACTTCGTGGCTCAACCAACTCTGGGATGAGAGCTCAAAAAATCTCTATGTCTTGAACTTTAAACCGAATTAGGAGAGGTGATCCTCTATTTATAGCCATTTGGATATTGTGTGCGGCAGCGCGCAAGTCTTCCCTCAGTGCATAGGTTCCGGCACGCAGCTCATCCACTCTATCCTCTGTCGCGTTGCTCACATGCATGACCACACTAATACTTGCATGACCCTCTTTCCATTGCCATATTTTTATGTTTTGAGTTTGAAAAACAACAGGCGCACAAGTTTCCAATCCTCCAAATCACTAGCGCACAAGTCCTTCCTTGGTGTGCGGGTCACTTGTGCGACCAACCTAAAATATGTCCGGCCCTTATACCCTTTCCATTTTTTCATGTTATGATATTGAAGAAAACTAGGTGTTCATGTTATCTCTCTTTCAAGTACACGGAGCACATGTCCCTTTTCCAAAAACCATTTTTCTTCAATTGTCAATTTTTAGGCTCAAAAATTTGGCAAACACTGGAAAATGGGGCCACCTTGAATCTGCTCTTTTTGTACTGCCTCCATATCATCCATTTCTTTGTCGGAGTTCTTGAATCAAACATGGATCTTTAACCACATCCTTAAACTTGACATGAAACCATGAAATTCCCTTTGTCAACAAATATGTATGTTGTTTTTTTCTTTATCAACTAGCACGATCACCTCAAAACACTTCTTTTTGGTGATTTGTATCCTTCAACAAATCTTCTTCTTTCATCACAAACTCTGCTATCCTTCAGCAACACTTCAACTGTCATTCCCTACTTCCTAAGAAACATATGATTCATTTATTCAATAATCCTCTTTCATGGTTCTCATGCAATCATGCGGAATTGCTTGGTCTTCATCAAAACCACATTCTTCTTTAATCATCCTCAGATATATTATACCTCACATTATTCACTGTTGTAAACAATGTGTCACCTTTGAGACATGTTCTTTGAACTTATGATAAGTACAAAAATCATCTAAATTTACATTCCTCCATTTCATTGGAGTACTTCTTGATCTCCTTCATTTTGATCTTCATTGACAACTACTGACAATAAATACAACCATATACACAAATTGGTACCAATAGTAAATGTATATAAATGGTTATATTTATTCATTTAATATATTATAAAGTTGCCTAAATGTTTTATAAAATATTTCTGAAAATATGTATTTTGATGAAAAAATATGAAAACCTAAATAGATTAATGAATTAATATTTTATTAAAAACAATTTATCAATCATTTTAAGAACACAAAAGAGGAAAAAAATTGATATTAATATATATATATAATTAATGAAATAGATAAATAACTTGAAATGGTATTATTATCTAATGATCATATAATATACATCAATAAAAAAACATGAATTAACAATCTTGATTGAAATGATATTTTGAAATAAACACTCACAAAAATTGCTACATTGAATAAGAAATTAATGAATGACTAGATTATGGGAGTAAAATGTAAGACTATATAAAATGATTTTAAAAAAAATTACAATTAAATATATTTAAAACATGAAATTATAATTTCAATGATAACGATGTAGTAATATAACCCTATAAAAAAGTTGATTTATGAAATTATTTAACACAATACAATTATCATGTTAAATAAACCTATTATGTAATTCAAATTAAAACATTAAAAAATATATATATGAATTATTCATGACATTAAATTTTAAATCGGAGTTATTTAAAACACATATATTAAATTAGTTTCATTATATTATAATAGGTCACGATGAAGATAAATTGAGATAAAGACCCTTACCTCCTAGTTCATTATGGTTGAACACTTTTTGGCCTCATCTATATTGGGTTTATGATTGTTACATTTTATTACTATAATCATACTCATATTTATAATATGAATTATTATCCAATTATAATATTTTAAAATCTTATTTTTTGTAATATTTCACTATTATCAATGTTTTATGTGTTAATATCCTTGTTTTCACGGGCTTGTCTTATCAAAAAAAATTTCCATTATTGGGAATATTATGTATTTATATAACCTCTAGAATGAGATTAATGTTATTATATTTTTTCATTACATAAATCATTATAATAATTATAAGAATTTAATATTGATAATGGATCACATCACTTCATATATAAGGTAGGTCATATGTATGCTCAGGAGACGTTGTTATTTCTATAAACGGTGAATGTGTAAGGAAGTGCAAGATATAGTAATATTAACAAATCAATATTATGTCATATATATCATATATATTCATTACATGTATCCTTACTAATTTCTATGTAATGTATATGTGAAAAAAAATATAATTAGTTGATTAGGTCATAGTTCATCATACACTCATAGGATAATTTCATATTTGAAACAAAATGGAATTTAGGAATGTATATATGATTTTATAAAATATAAGTATAATGATATAATAAATATAATATAAATTTTTAATACATAATTATATATATCCTTTATCATTAGTGATGTAAAATGTGTCACATTTTTTCTCAAGGTGGTAGTCCACCCTACACATTATTGACTGTTCTGTTTCCCATTTGAAGGAGGAGGATTAGTATATATGTATTTATTTATCAAGATTACATTTTTTAAATATTAGTTTTTTTATATAATCATTTTCTAATTTGTTATTAATGATTATAAAAAAAGTAACAAACTAAACACGCTCAATTAGGCATGTCAACTCTTTTATGAAAAAATTCATTATGTTTTCCTCAAAATCAACCGTAAATTGAATTAATGGTGAAAAATAGGACAATAGAATTGTTTAATTGGATTAATTAAGTGATTTTGTATGGTATTTATTTAATTTATTGTCTTTTTTATGTGTTAATATCTGAGTAGTATATATGGCCTATTATATTTAGGGGAGAAGACAAATTTTAAATTATTTAAAGGATTCCTTCACACCATTGTATTAATCATGACATAACCTTCAAAAAGGGGTAACTATTAAACATTATAAAACATAAGATAAAAATATTTCCATAATATTTTGTTTTGAAAATATTATATTTACTTTAATTTCTTATCTTTTAGATTTAGCCAATGTAAATATGGTTTTACCATGATGGTGGTAATTAATTTCTTTATATGTTTTTAATATTGAAATTGGTAAAGTGATAAGCATACAATATTAGATAACATAATTTATTCTTATTAAAATTATGGAATCCATTTGTTCAATTTAAAATAATATTTATTAATAATCCAATTTATATTTATACAAGTATATGGGGTTTAAAAAATGGTTTTCCATAGAAAAAATTATCATAAAAATATAATTTGTCAAGATTATAAAAGAATATTAAAAGGATTTCAATGAAACATGATAGATAAATTATATTATAATTTACTAAATTTAAAATGATGATTATTTTTGAAATATTGTTTAACATTTCAAATTATTTATACCATATGGACAATTTCAACAAATATAAATTATTTCTACAGTTCATCAAAAAAATTAATCATTTCATAAAAATCATAGAAATGTTCCCTAATTAAAATATTTTAGGATTTTTTAAAAATTTGGGATCAATTTTTTTAAATATATAATGTATAAATTTAATGTTATATTAATTGAACAATGAATGACTAAAGTTACTTTTGTAGAAATTGTGTTATTTAGAAAACATTAGTTTTTCATTCATATGAATTTTTTAATAATAATAAATAGACATCCTGGGAACATGGGTCAATGATATAGTTTAAAAAATTTGATAATATTATACATACCCACCCACATTATGTTTTTTCAATGTTATTCCATATAATAGTTCATATTGACTATAGGTTGTGTGTTTTTCAAGAAAAAGAAGATACTGAAAGTATTTTAAAAGAAATATATCATCATTTTCAGTCTTATTACATTCACATGTGAGATTAGTTTATTAAGTTATATACCTCATTTAACTAAATATTATTATTTTAAAATCATATGGTCTTAAAATTACAACTCTAAGATAATTATAATTATCCCACAATCAGATCAATATGTAATCTATATGATTTGGAATGATATTTATAAAAGTATTCTATATAAAATATAGCACAAGAAAGTTTAAATTAAAAAGGATCATAGATCTATACATTGAATAACCATACCACGTATAATTGATATATATCATATTATATTGTATTCTATACAAACCCCATTGATAATTATGGGTTCGTAATGTTATGAACCAATGTTTCATAAGATATATTACCTTACAAAAAAATAATTTACAAATTATATTATGATGACCTAGAAAACAAATGAAATAATTCAGTTAATTTAGACCATTATATGTCATATCAATTCATTTTTAAAATTCCAATAAGAATATTAACTAACGATAATATATTAATTATATAGTTTCCATATGGAGAAGCATCTACCAAAATTAATGTTAAAGATCTATTACAAAAAATGTGAGATGTGATGGCCTATTCTATTAGAGTCATACAACAGAAAACCCACTTATAGTAGATTTTTATAGATTTAAAATCACTATTTTTTTCACATAACAAAGAACAAACTGATAATCAATAATTATTTTCTTTGAGAAAACCATTTATGTGAGAAGTTAATGATTATCGATAGAATATCCATAATCATTTTTTCCAAACAACTGTAAGAATGCATATCCATATCATAGCTTACCGTCCTGGAATATATTATTGTTATAAGAGGATAGGTATTTACACATACGAATTATCAATAAAAATATTTACATATAATGAAAATAATGATAATATTTATCGATTTTTTCACAATTACAATATTGTTTAAATAATTTGTTTTACAAAAAATGATTTTCTTACGAATAAAATAATTTTTAAAAAAACATATTTTATTCGAATATAGATAATGATTCAAAAAATTATGGGAATTTATATATAGATTATATAATAATGAATTATTCATATTATGTAATATTAAATTTAATATTTCTGATAAAATAATGTAATGAATTCCAATGTAATTTTTATAAACTCTAGAAAGTATATAATATTGTAAAACATGAAATTATTAGTAATAAATGCCTTTTATTTAACTGTAAAACATATCTTATTCAAAATATATAGTTTATAAAAAATATTATTTTTAAATCATCATGTCAATGTCATAAAATGGTTGATTTATTATAACATTCTCAAATAGAAAAATTAATTAGTTAATATTATATAAGTAATAAATATGTGTTATGTATAACGACCTCACCATTTCATGTTAGTGATGTAATTTATAATTAAATTAGTTTAATTTAATATCTGTGTTTTCATATTCAGTATTAGATAAATATTTAGTTATTTTTAGTGAATATGATTATAAACTCTTACTAAAATCCATACTGATAAGACTAAACATACAAAATTTGTCCAAAATTTTAGTATTTTATAGAGGTAGTGTTTTCAAATCCAATAAATTTGTATATGGATACTACTAGTGGATGTGGATATCGAAAATTCCTACATATGTGTAATAATAATCAAAAAGGGGGTCGATTATATAATTGATCATCACATGGTGGACAAGATAGTTTACTTTTTGAAAACATGGTTTCATACTCCCAAGGGATATGATTTTGGTAATTTTAGAAGATCATCATGGATAACTACTAGGAGATATAAATTTCTCAAAATATATTTTTTATTCATATTGATAAAGGATACATTAGATTCAATCCTAAAATTTGATAGGTTCTATGATATATGTCATTTTTTAATTATATATTCAATGTTCGTAGTGTCTATTTTATATATTCAATAGATTAAAAATTCAAATCCTTAATTAAAATTTCATTGATACAAATGAAATAAATTTCAATAAGATAATTAATTTAAGGTATGAAAGCTATATTCTAAAACATTGTTCATATCATGATTGTTTATGTAACGCCTTGACCCCAGTTACCCAGAGTCGGTGCATTATTTTAATACATTGGCATGATTACAAGGAATCAAGTCCCAAAGGACCGATTAGTTTAGCAGTCTTGGAAAATAGATTACATACATGAATGTTACATTACACTTCATAATATAAAAAAACAACATAAATTATCCTTTATCAATGCCATTATTCCCTTGTCTTATCCCTTTTTATCAATCACAATATAATTCATGGAATCCTGGGAAAAAATAAAACATAGAAAAGGGGTGAGCTCAAATGCTCTGTAAGGGTAATCAATACAGCGGAAACATTCATAAATAAGCATAATAATTTAAGGCAATGTATAACTAAAACAAAAGCCTTTTAAACATGAACATCAACATAGTATGGAAAATAAATAAAATGAAATAATGTCATTCACTTATTCACATGGATATTCTACTAATCAAATAATCAATGGAATATCAATAACCACTTTCATAGTGATGGAATGCATAATTCCATACTATCATAACCACATAGCCAAGGCCTCGTGCCAATACTACAAATAATATTTTTCCAAGGCCTTGTGCCAAGACACTAGTTTGTCTCATTAGACATACCGATGCATCGAGGAGCTATAGCGGGCTCCACCCATCACTTACTAAGTCCAATGCATTCCCATATGAAAAGTTTTAAACATAACATAAACATTCGTATTAAAACTAGAATACGAAATGTCAACACTCTCTCCATAAACCATGAATGGTATAAAAATAACACATCCACAGTAAAACATATCACAAAACCTTCATTACAATACAAAAGTTTTGTATCATAATAAATCAACTTCAAATAAGCTTAAAATCTATCAATGGATGCTGACATAGATTAAATCAGAACTATTTGAGAGAAATATCTCTTTTCTCGAAATCATTGAAAAGTCACACATTTATAAAGGAAGTAATTTAAAAGAGATTTTTGAATCAAAGTGTCCCATACCACTTTGAAACTTTTGAAAAGAAATATCATTTTAAAGACTTAATGTACATATAAATAAATCCTTAAAATCATTTTGAAAATGAGGACATTAATTAATAAGATTTAGAAAGATAAATCATTAAAACATTTAATATTATGATCTTGATAAAGAGTACCTTTCACAAATTCTTAAAATATTCATTTTGAAATCATTTAAAAGTCAAATAATTATAAAATAAAACATTTACATTGAAAATATTCTTATAATCTTGTAAGGGAAGCTTTGACGATTTTATAACGGCGGTAAATAGCCGCACCATCCATATAAGTAAAAAAAACATTCTTACGTTAAATTTGTCGAAAGGATAAAAGTTCCTTGGTTGGAAAATGACGGAATGATTCCTTTAAGAACACATAAGGGTATAAATGACTTTAACCCATATTCTTTGTAAATATTAAAAAAAATTGAAATGCATTTCAAAAAAACATCGATGTGGATGATAAAGAAATCCCAGTAGATTATTACGTATAAACAACCTCGGATAATGAAGAGATTGCGAAATAAACCCTTAGCTTGTACTTTTCCGTGGCTGGGGGTAGGTTAACCTCATGTATAATGGTGAAATAATTTTTATTAAATTATTCAATAATCATATACATTAATATGAAATCATATATGATCTTTAAACATTGCTTTGTTAATAATTTCTTAGAATTATCGTCGTTTTGGGTGTTAACTTACTCATTTTCTTTTATATGTTTTGTTAAATAAGACATGTTTGTCATGGATAGGTTGTATATTATTCATATCCATAATTATATCAAGTCCTTTAAATTTATTTTTAAGTCATCAAATGATAATTGTATTTGAATGGATACGATAGAGAATGAATCTCATCGTGTTCGTGGAGACGGTAGTCCGTACGTACGCACGAGCGACAATATCATTATTTTGTTATTAAAATAACATATAATTGGAGGTTATATCAAATATAAAGAATAATAATAATGTTATATTTATTATTTACATGAATTACACATCATTATTATACTCATCCAAATAATAATTTATTGAATAACAATTACACCACGACGTGGAGACGGTAAGTCGTACGTATGCATGTATGGTGACATGTTATTTAAAGGGTGGATAGAATACTGAATATGGTTGTACCATATTTATAATAATATTAAAGTATATAGGAGATACTGGATTCATTATTTTATAATAGTAAAACTAATAACGAATAAGTTGAAGAAGAAATGAATTTGAAAAAGGGTGGTGAAAACATTACCTCTTCTTCTGGTTCTTCCTTTTGATTTGATCAAAAGGGCTCCTTAGGTTGTCTTTCTGATCAAACTAAGGAGTCTAGGTTGTAGTGAGGGAAGTTTAGAGAGTATTCTGGCAGGGTTTAGCCGAACCAAATGGCTATGAAGGTGTGAAGTAATGATAATGGTGAGTGCCCTTTTATAATAGGGGTGAGGGGTACCTTTGGAAAAGCTAGAAATATTAATTTATAATAAATTCATATTCGGTTTCTAATGGCTCCAAAGTTGATTATTAAACGTTAAAGGTGGGGATAGATTGAAAAACATTCAACTAATAGAAATTAGATAGGTTTTGGTTACTATATTAACCTTATAATTAAGTTTTAACTCTTAGTTAATTAGTTTGACATTAACCATGTCACATTGTATTTTTAATTTATATATTTAATAAACATACTATATACATCCAAGAGACAACAAATTGGTACATTAATGATACACCTATCATGATTTAAGTCTCTTTGTAGAACCGTAGTTTTTTTAGAATTTAATATCAATTAATAATATAATATTTGTTTTAAAAACTCTTTTATGTCAATTTTGACACTATTCAATAGTTTATTTTTGTGAAACACATAAAAGGATGATTAATTCGACCAAAGTTAATTAAATCAATACTAAAATGTCATATTAACCTGAAAATTTGATTAATTCATAAACATTCTCAAATTATATTTATTTGGGTATTTATAATATCAATTATTCCATTTTTTCATTAATTAGGTAATTACTGCATCATCATTGTGTCATAAATAAATTAAATGTTTTAATGTCTAAAAATTATAAATAAAATATCATTATGTAGGAAATATTTTTATCTTTCTAATGAATATATACAATCGAATTTATATTATGTATATCCCTATATGAAAAATGTTTTAGTAAATAAACTTTGATTTTAACTCTTTTAACTCTTCTTTGAATTAAATAATAATAAATTTCCTAATCTAATCCAAGTGGACCTAAATGATAATATTTTATTCCTAAGGTTGTTTTTGGTCGAGATAAACTTCTACAATAGAATTATTACATGTGTTAGGTTATTTTAATATCATTTTTACCCTTAATTACCCTATTTACTTTTAACCGTGGTAAATAAAAGTAAAAAGTTACTATTCACCAAAAATGATTTTCATCTCATTGAACCACATTTCACTTGTAGATATTAACCGTGTCTCTCGGATTTTTGAAATTCCATTCACAGAAGCGGTAAAATTATGTTTTATGAAAAATTCTGTTTTTTTAACTACCACTTAGTAGTTACACTATTCATCAAAAATTGAAGTTTATCAAAACAATGCCAAACTTTCACCCTAAGCTATAATTGATATTTCAAATTCAAAAATGATATCTATTTTACAAAATTCCTAACATTTATGTTTCATTAATTATTTTTATAATTAATTTCCGATGTCACATCAAATAGCGTGTTTTTAAGAAACAATATTTATCAAAAGATTGACAATTGTTGAGGTCCAATTTCGAAGTGAAATTAATTCTAATGAACACCATTGGATAAAATGGTAAAAATATATTCTAATTATACTTTAAAACCACTCAAATTCATTATTTATCAACATTAATTATTTTGATTAAAAAAGTTGTTTTTAATTAAAATTTAGTAATTTTCACTATTCATCAAAATATTAAAGTTGTCCGAAAAGTACCAAAATTTCACCCTAGGATAATTTTGATATTCACAATCCAATAATGAAGTCCATTTTGAGAGATAGAATTTATAAAATTTTAAAAAGTAGGTATTAATATTCATAACCGCTAGTTTGGTAAGTCATGGTGCCCTTTAACTCGGGGTTGCGTGTAGTGCAAGTTATTGAATTATTTTGAAAAATAACACACTATGTAATCTTGGGGTGTTACATTCTCCCCTCATTCAATAAATTGTGTCCTCACAATTTGAAATTGTTCTTCGAAAATAAAAGGTTGAAAAAAATATCTTTGTGGGAAAACCCACATCGGAAATTGGGTTACTAAAATTTAGTCTTAATATGAGGAAAAGAGAAATGAAAGGATTACCACCAAATTATGATCTCGATTAAGAGAACTTTTTTGGAAATTAGAGACATATAATTGGATGAAAAATGTAAATATTTATAGGTAGTGATTGAGGTCATCAATCACAAACAAGTTTAAAATTGAGGTCCTTAAATTCATCAATCTTTGATTATTTAAAATACCATCGATTCAACAAAACATAAGGTATTAGGATAACACATTTTTGACGTTTCAAAATATCTTAGTTGAAATCCCACATCGAAAAATGAATTAATGAGGCCTCTATTTAAAATAAAGAGTGGAAAGTATGAAGATTATCGAAAATAATACATACTAGGGTTCCATGTAGGAAAATATGGATATGGAAGAGAAATATAACCATCAATTATCTGATAGAGAGTGGTAGAGAACATGGATATGAAAAGGACAACAATCCCAAATCCATAAATTAGGGATGATTTAAGGTACCATCTAGGACAACATTTTTGTTCTAAGTTATTTTTCTTAATGTTGAGGAATTTATTTATGAGATTGGCTAAGATCAATAGGAGATATACTTACTTTATAATTAGAGTTTTATCCATTAATAAATTTCTACCACAAACTCATATTTCACTCTAAAAGATAATAGAACGTAAAAAAAATCTATTTATACTATTCGTACAGGGTTCCAAAATAAACGGATTTATAATTCATCTACCAGATCTTTTAAAAAAACTACATTATTAAATCCAGGACATCTCGTGGGAAAGTGGTAGGTGATACACCCTTGTCTCCCTTCGGTTGCGGGTTCATGTCTTGCGGCCTTGCCGGTCGCGACGGGTTGCCGCCCGACCTCTGGGTTGTCCTTTTATGGCAATCTAAAATTAATCTCAAACTAGAATTTATCCAAAATACTTCTGTCCAAACTCATAGTACAACATTTATAAGGAAGGTAAACATAATGTAGATCCTTTTTACCCCATAATATCATATGAATACCTTCATCATGTATTCTTTTAAAACATTGAAACATCTTGAATTACCATAATCCTTATTGATCACATTCATGCTCCCTTATTCTATATATAATGTTGGATATACTTCATCAATCCAAAAATGTTTTAAACCCCAACAATGATGGAATATACAAATCATTAATCAGCTTCAAGGTAGTCAAGAATATCCAATATAATTTATCCAAGTCAATCATTTTTATTCTAAAATCACTACCTCGGTATTAGAACCTTATTATGGTTTATCTTTCTCTCAACCATATATTTTCCAAAAATTTAACTTTCTATTGAGTCACTTTTCTTTGTTCCACACAATCTCAAGTCCTTAATGAAATAGTTCGGCAGTACAATCCTTATATACTCCATAATTATTATAACAAGTACATTGTTGATACAACACTCAAATGACATAATCAACATAAGAACTCTAATCATTCCTGTTCATCTATGGTAGTATCATAACTCGATTATTATCCAATAGCATCATTTGCGGCATAGTCTGATGACTGGGACATAGGTTCGCGTAGTGTCCAAACTCCTTGAAAATGAAGCATTGTACATTTGAAACCATTTTCTTACCCTTGCAGTCATGTACTTTTTGCCCTTTCCCTCCACACTTATAACAAACTCCCATTCCTTTCAGGCAAGTTCCAGGGTGTTTCAGCCCACAGTTATCACATATGGGAAAACTCTTCTTTTACCTCTTCCCTTTATCCATCTTTCTCTCTTCCATCCTTTTCTTCTCTTGCTTCCCTTCAAAGCCATAGGACTCAATAAACTCTTTATTTATCTTATCAACACATGATATTATTTATTCATATGATGATAACACATGGGAGACTATTTCCCTTCTAAATGATGTCTTAGTACCATTAAAGATACGATCCTTCTTACTCATTGGATCATACGTATTACTGGAGTTCACATTCCTTCTATTGGGCGCCAATTCTATACAATAGCATAAACTAGGTCAGTTTATGAATTGAAATAAATGATTCCAAATGAAAATTGAATAGTTTATGGATATAATCCATAATTATAAAAAATGTTTTCTTTGAGTAAGTATATACTCATGATCCCTTTATAATGGTTTGAAAATAAAATGAGAATTATTCTAAGCATATCCCCTGGGAGTGTCGTAACCAAGAGTGCATCAAGGGCCATTTTCGTGCACTAGTTCCCGTTTGAGTCTAGCTCAAAGCGGTGTTTTTGGGTTTTACCCCTAGGTACATCTGTTCCAAAGCCGCCTCTACCTGCCCGTATCCATACATGGATGTATTGCTCGGAAAACTCACAAAATCTCTACAATAAAAAAATTCTAGGAAGTTCTTCTATACTAATCCTCAAAGTCTATCTTAGGGCTATGTTCTCTAATCAGATTTTATCTAAATCTAGTTTCCAAGTTTATTTCTAAACTTCCTCTAATACCAACTGTGACGCCCTGACCCCAGTTACCCAGAGTCCGTGCATTATTTTAATACATTGGCATGATTACAAGGAATCAAGTCCCAAAGGACCGATTAGTTTAGCAGTCTTGGAAAATAGATTAGATACATGAATGTTACATTACACTTTATAACATACAAAACAACATAAATAATCCTTTATAAATGTCATTATTCCCTTGTCTTAACCCTTTTTATCAATCACAATATACTTCTTGGAATCATGGGAAAAAATAAAACATAGAAAATGGGTGAGCTCAAACGCTCTGTAAGGGTAATAAATACCGTGGAAACTTTCATAAATAAGCATAAACATTTAAAGCAATGTATAACTACAACAAAAGCCTTTTAAACTTGAACTTCAACATAGTATGGAAAGAAATAAAATGAAATAATGCCATTTACTTATTCACATGGATATTCTACTAATCGGATAGTCACTTGCAATATCAATAACCACTTTCATAATGATGGAATGCATAATGCCAGACTATCATAACCACATAGCCAAGGCCTCGTGCCAAGACTACAAATAAGATTTTGCCAAGGCCTTGTGCCAAAACACTAGTTTGTCTCATGAGACCTACCGATGCATCGAGGATCTATAGCAGGCTCCACCCATCACTTACAATGTCCAATGCATTCCCATATGAAAAGGTTTAAACATAACATAAACATTCGTATTAAAACTAGCATACAAAATATCAACACTTTCTCCATAAACAATAAATGGTATAAAAATAACACATCCATAGTAAAACATATCACAAAACCTTCAATACAATACACAAGTTTTGTATCATAATAAATAAACATCAAATAAGATTAAAATCCATGAAATGATGTTGACATAGATGAAATCAAAACTATTTGAGATAAATATCTCTTTTCTCGAAATCATTGAAAAGACACACATTTATAAAGGAAGTAATTTAAAAGAGATTTTTGAATCAATGTTTCCCATACCACTTTGAAAATTTTGAAAAGAAATATCATTTAAAATACTTCATGTCCATATAAATAAATCCTTAAAATCTTTTTGAAAACATGGACATTAATTGAAAAGATTTATAAAGATAAATCATTAAAAAATTTAAAATTATGACCTTGATAAAGAGTACCTTTCACAAATTCTAAAAATATTCATTTTGAAATAATTTAAAAGTCAAATAATTATAAAATAAAGCATTTACATTGAAAATATTCTTATATGCTGGTAAGGGATGCTTTGACGATTTTATAACGGCGGTAAATAGCCGCACTCACCGTATAAGTTAAAAAAACATTCTTACCTTCAATTTTTCGAAAGGCTAAAAGTGCCTTGTTTGGAAAATGACGGAAAGATTACTTTAAAAACACATAAGGGTATAAATGACTTTAAACCATATTCTATGTAAGTAGTAAAAAAAATTGAAATACATTTCGAAAAAACATCGATGTGGATGATAAAGAAATCCCAGTACATTATTACGTATAAACAACCTCAGATAATGAAGAGATTGCGAAATAAACCCTTACCTTGAACTTTTCCTTGGTTGGGGTAGGTTAACCTCCTGTATAATGGTGAAATAAGTTTTATTAAATTAATAAGTAATCATATACATTAATATGATATCATATAGGATCTTTTAATATTTCCTTGTTAATAATTTCTTAGAATTATCGTCGTTTCGGGTGTTAACTTACTCGTTTTCTTTTATATGTTTTGTTACGTAAGCCATGTTTTTCAAGGATAGTATGTATATTATTCATATCTAGAATGATATCAAGTACTTAAACATTATTTTTAAATCATAAAATGATAATTATACTTGAATGGATACAATAGAGAATGAATCTAATCGCGTTCGTGGATACGGTAGTCCGTACGTACGCACGAGCGACAATATCATTATTTTGATATTAAAATAATATATAATTGGATGGTATATCATATATAAAAAATAATAATCATTTTATATTTATTATTTACATGAATTACACATCATTATTATACCCATCCAAATAATAATTTATTGAATAACAATTACACCACGACGTTGAGACGGTAAGCCGTACTTACGCACGTATGGTGACATGTTATTCAAAAGGTGGATAGAATACTGAATATTGTTGTACCATATTTATAATAATATTACAGTATATAGGAGATAGGGGATTCATTATTTTATAATGGGAAAATAAGAAAGAAGATGTTGAAGAAGAAATGAATTTGAAAAAGGTTGGTGAAAACATTACCTCTTCTTCGGGTTCTTCCTTTTGATTTGATCAAAAGGGCACCTTAGTTTGTCTTTCTGATCAAACTAAGGCCTCTAGGTTTTAGTGAGGGAAGATTATATAGTATTTGGGCAGGGGTTAGCAGAACCAAAAGTCTGTGAAGGTGTTAAGTAATGAGAAGTGGGAGTGCCCTTTTATAATAGGGGTGAGGGGTACCTTTGGAAAATCTATAAATATTAATTTATAATAAATTCATATTAGGTTTCTAATGGCTCCAAAGTTGATTATTAAAAGTTCATGGTGGGGATAGGTTGAAAAAAATTCATCTAATATAATTTAGACAGGTTTGGGTTACTATATTAACCTTATCTTTTAGTTTTAACTCTAGTTAATTAGTTTGACATTTACCATGTCACATTGTATTTTTAAATTATATAGTTAATAAACATACTATATACATCCAAGAGACACCAAATTGGTCCATTAATGATAAACCTATCATGATATAAGTCTCTTTTCTGAACCTTATATTTTTCAGAATTTAATATCAATTAATAATATAATATTTGTTTTAAAAACTCTTTTATATCAATTTTGACACTATTCAATAGTTGATTTTTGTGAAACTCATAACAGAAAGATTAATTCGAAAAAAGTTAATTAAATCAATAATAACATGTCATATTAACATATAAAATTATTTTAATTGATTAAAAGTCTCAAATTAAATTTATTTGGGTATTTATAATATCAATTATTCCAATTTTTCATTAATTAGGTAATTACTACATCTTCATTGTGTCATAAATAAATTAAATGTTTTAATGTCTAAAAATTATAAATAAAATATCATTATGTAGGAAATCATTTTATCTTTCTAATTAATATTTACAATGGAATTTATATTATGTATATCCATGTATTAAAAATGTTTTAGTAAAATAAACTTTGATTTTAACTCTTTTAACTCTTCTTTGAATTAAATAATAATAAATGTCCTAATCAAATCCAAGTGGAACTAAATGATAATATTTTATTCCTAAGGTTGTTTTTGGTCTATATAAACTTGTCCAATAGAATTAGGACATGTGTTAGGGTAATAATAATATCATTTTTACCCTTAATTACCCTATTTACTTTTAACCGTGGTAAATAAAAGTAAAAAGTTACTATTCACCAAAAATTATTTTCATCTCATTGAACCACATTTTACTTCTTGATATTAATCGTATCTATCAGATTTTTTAAATTCCATTCACAGAAGCGGTAAAATTATGTTTTATGAAAAATTCAGTTTTTTTAACTACCACTTAGTAGTTTCACTATTCCTCAAAAATTGAAGTTTTTTAGAACAATGCCAAAATTTCACCCTAATCTATAATTGATATTCCAAATTCAAAAATGATATATATTTTACAAAATTCGAAACATATAAGTTGAATTAATTAATTTTATAATTAATTCCCGCTGTCACAACAAATAGCGTGTTTTTAAGAAACAAAATATATTAAAAGATTGACAATTGTTTAGGTCTAATTTCAATGTGAAATTAATTCTAATGAACACTATTGGATAAAATGGTAAAAATATATTATAATTATACATTAAAACCAAAAAAATCATAATTTATCACCATTAATTATTTCTATTAAAAAAGTTGATTTTAATTAAAATTTAGTAATTTTCACTATTCATAAAAATATTAAAGTTATTCGAAAAGTACAAAAATTTCACCCTAGGCTAATATTGATATTCCAAATCCAATAATGAAGTCCATTTTGAGAGATATAATTTCTAAAATTTTAAAAAGTATGTATTACTATTCATAACGGCTAGTTTGGTAAGTCATGGTGCACTTTAACTCGGTGTTGCGTGTAGTGCAAGTTGTTGAATTATTTTGAAGAAATAACACACTATGTAATTTTGGGGTGTTACAGTTTAGTAGTTTCATTCAATCAATATATCAAAACATGAATGTAAATTTATTAGTGAGGACCAAAATGTTGTGAAATGTGGAATCCCAAAAAAAATATCTCACACCATATAAAAATTTGTAGGATGCATTTCTATGAAATACATAACACAATAACATTATAGGAATTTGATTATATTCTATGAATGGATTGAAATTCAATTAATAAAAAATATATATAAATTTCAGGGAGATCTTAATCACCCACTATATTATAAACTTCCCCAAATTCTATACATGTTCAAGGGTTGATGAATCCTTTTTTGTATCATCATTTAAATAATAGCGATTATTTCCCTATGAGAGAGAATATCAATGTAAAATAATTTAGATAATGGAAAAGATAAACCTTGATAAAATTCTATTTTTAATGGAATTTATTTATGTGTTTCTTTAATAATTGGTGGGTATTTCTCATAGTAGAAAGGTTGATCTATAAATCAAACATATACATAGATCCATCAAAATATCAGAAACAACATATACTCTAGCCTCAGCTGAAAATGAATATTTAAGGAAGAAACAAAAAGTTAATCTTGATAATGTGTTTATACCCCCATGTATCTCATTTTGTGGTGAAATACTCTTCTCGATTAATATAAATGATTATCCAAATTGTTATTTCATTGATTATCATGATCCCTACAAGTTCCTGATAAACATCAGGTGCCAGCTACAATGGATTTGCGACATACCTAATTATCCATGTGGAGCCAAAATGTTCATTATAGTATACCTTTTTTTTGGATATTGTAATGTATAATATAAGAAATAGGGTATTTCTATGTTTTTATTTCATATAACATACAACCACTAAATTTTTATAGTGATTCCATTTGTGCTCACTAATTATATAGATATCATGTACTATATGATGAATATAGTCATTATACATTACATTGAAAAATGAGTGTTAGTCCTTACATATTATCTTCTTATCAACTCCATAATCTTGGGGTGAGGATAATTTAATTTTTATACTAAGAACCATAGGTAAATAAATGTAAAATATGATATATAGTACATGTGAGTTTTTAATGGAGAAGAAAATATTCTTGGACCATGATATGACCAGAAATGGGAAATATGTGGATCCTTCAAAAAACAAAGTAATTTTATAGATGGCCCAAACCAACACCTATGTCATAAATAAACGCTTCAATTGAATATCTAAGTACTATCATTTATTTATTTTTTTAATATTCTAATGACATTATATTCCACTAAAAAAGTAATCTCATATTTGGTTGACGTGTTTTTGGAGTATATAATGTGAGGATATATTTAAATATTTAATGAATTGGTTAATAACTACACATTTACTAAAATTACCCACTAATAGTGAATGATATTTGAACTAAAATGACTCATAAATATAGTTAATAGGTTTTTCACTCATGTAAGATGAAAATTTAATAGAAAATGACTCTTAGAAATTATAGATTAATATGATAATCTACCAAGAACAAAATTTCAATTTGGATGTAGTGATATTTACTTTGTCTAGGTGGATACATTATCTATACAGGGAAAGGTTTCACATATATATAGATCATAAAAGTTTAATTTATATATTTACAGTAATGGAACTCAATATATTTTAATAAAGGTGGTTATAGATGATCACAGATAATGATTTTTAATTCCATTTTCCATCTCATGATGGAAAAAATACTACAGATTTTCTTAGTAGAGAAGATCCTATAGAAAAATACATGACAAAGACTGAAAGGATTGAATTTTTAATGGAAATAAATATAATGTAAATTAGAATAATAAAAAAATTATAAAATTCCATATTCAACTAAATATTTAAATATCCATTACTGAGAGGATCAATGATTCCGCAAAAAATAATTAGGTGATACATAAAATAGTTTAAAATATTCTATTATTTTATTTTCAATAGATATAGTGATATGGGATGGAATATAGATATGTATCCCATCAAAACGAAATAATATTAGGGAACTTATTGTAGATGCACATAGATTAACTCTCAAGATTCAAATGAGAATATCTATGACTAATAATGACTTGATGGGAAACATATGGTGGGATAACATTACAAGGGTGGTAGTTGATAAACATAAAATTTCAATAAATCACATTCTGGTTAATAAATATTTTACTCTTAATAACTCTTCATGATATACATACTGCCATTGGTAAGACTTCATGCAGTTTCACTCTCTATTTTATCTAATCCAGATCTGATATTTAAATTGAGGTTTAATAGAATCCTTCAACAACTGTTGGATTTAAAGGCGAGTTAAAGTACTAATTATCACCCGAAAATTTATTTTTAGTCTAAGAGGACCAATATAACTCTAGAATATTTTTTATGATCACCATAAATTGTTTTAAAATGATTCATGGATCAACACCTTACCCTTGTGGAGTTATTATATATTATTAGTATTCATTCCTAAATTTAAATTCCACATTCTAAGGATAAATATATCAAGAGGTGAGGGACTCCATCATGATGGGACATAGATAGAGAGTGGATGATTACGGGACAATATATTCTACTATAGATCATATATAAGGTTCATTCCATTCATCATCATAAAAAATATATAAAAAGTAAATATAAATTTTTTTCTGTGATCATCTATGAGCTATATAGTTTGAGGTTTGATATATTATGTTATTTCCTTTATAATTGTTGGATAAATGTTAGGTTAGAGAGGTGATATTACATAATCTATAGGTGTGGTTACTAGAACTCATTACTTTTCTTAAAAGAGTGGTTGAATTGACTTAATTAATTATGAATGTTAACTATGTATTTTATTGTTTATTGAAAAATTTTAAATAATTAAATGAATACATGGATATATTTTATTATATTTATGTAAATAATTTATTATGTCTATATTTTTACCTTTATAATATATGAGAAGTTTTTTATAAATTATTCAGTTTTTTGAAGGTTAATATATACCCATTTACAACTTCCCTTTTCGAGTGGGTGATGAACAAAGACACAAGACATTGGTATGTGGTGTCAAAACCCAATATAACCCTAACACAAGTCATCAGGTGTCCCAACCAGAATAGAACTAAAATAGTAATCATAGAGTCACAATCCAATTATTGTGATTTTCTTAATGATATTAACATATGGAAAAACAAATTTCGTGATGGGAATATCTATTACAGAATCATGTAAGTACAAATAAATTGATACAATAATAATAAATATAATTTTCTAGTTTTTAGATTTTTGACCATGGTAATTATCTCATCTCTATAGTATAAAATATCATAGGAGTTTTTTGTTCATCCATTGAGAGATAATTCAACAGTAGTGAGAAATTTTCAGCACATGTAGAAAGAAATAATGATGGATATTATCATTGCTTAATAATACATAAACTCTAGTATTATATTCAAAACAATAAAAAATAATTATTAAAAATATCAAATCCCATGTCTAATAATTTTGTGAAAATCCATAATAATAATTTAAATAAATTCAATAAATACTATTTTATACTAATTTAAATTAAAACCTAAAAAATTCTATTTTTAGCATGAAGCTAATATAGATAGAACTATAAAATAAATTAAAATTTATTATTAATACTAAAAAATTTAGAATGAGTTTAATAACCTTAAACATAAATTTATTAAAAAAAATTAGAGAAAAGAAACATAGAATAAATAAATTATTCATTTTCAGTTTAACTCTTTATACTTCTCTATGAAAATAAAACACCCATTATTCATCATAAAAGATCAATGAATTCCATTAACAATACATTACATTTGTACCATATAATTAACATTGTTTTTTAAATCCATTAAAAAATTATATATTATAAATCAATATATAGAAAATTAAAAAAGGAAATGATGTGTAACCCATAGTAGCATTATTTATTATTGAACATCCTATAAAATTTTGTAGAACTATTTAGAGAAATTCATGTGTGAATTATTTTCATAGAAATTTTTATCTGAATTGGAAAAAATCATTATACAAGACAATTTAATAGAGTAATATTGATATAGACTATTCATTAATTCAATTTCAATTGAAACAACAACATTGGTGATTTATAAAAGGGATTCACATTTAAGAATTTATCAATATAGTAAATAGTTTGTTTTCTAAACATTATTACCTAAAAACCATTCATGAAAAGAAGAATATAATTTTTTAAATAATTACCTATAGATATATAATTTATTTTTATTTACTAATAATTAATAATAAACTTAAATATACCTCTATTGAACATGTTATCAAAAAAATAGTAGAAAAATATTTCTCAAAAAACTGTAGAATTCAGACTGGATGAATAGAAAGATATCTGCAAAATTTCAAACTAGAAAGTCATTAATTTAAAATTTTATTTAATATACTGAAATTTCTATAATAATAATTAAAATGAAACTCAAAAATAATCAGTCAAATAGTAGTTCATTATCCCAATATCTGGTTATAATACCCAGTGTATCATAATCAATAAAATCAAATATGAGGATCATAAATTTATTTATAAATTTAAAATAGTCCAAAAGGGAATTGTTAATACGAAATGTCTTGAATAATAAGTTATAATTTCTAAATTATATTTTATGTGCTTAAAACATATTATTTTTCCTAGGAAATCTTCAAAATCAGATGTAGATAAGTTTTTTATAAAATAATTTTGAAATGAAAAAATAAATTTGGAAAATAATATTAATATGTATATATAAAAAATATATTGATCATAGCACATAATAAATATAATGTGAAAATATAACAATATATAATATGAGTTAATAAATACAAAAAAAAATATCTTCTAATATAAACAATATATTGTAGCTAGTTTTTTAGTATTCTCTACATAAATTTTAATACATCAAAATCACGATACAAAATCCATGTTATAAAAAACAACCAATTTAATAAAATTCCAAAATAATAAAATATTTATCATCAAATTTCCTTGTATTAAAAGTTATAAAATATTAATATATAATGTATTTACAAAATATGCACCTAAATAATTGAAAAAATATAAATTTACACTATTCCATATACATATGTAATTTTTAGAAATCGAGTAAAATTTAATGTTTTATTAAAACTATCCACTTGTTTATTTTAATTTATAACCTATTATAGAATAATATCAACTTTATTAACATAATATTGAATAAAATGATATCACTTCTTTGTATTATTCGTTTGAGAATGTTGTAATGTGTTTTTCAAAATATATTTATATGAATATTTGTAAAAATATATATGTATATTAACAATGAAAACAAGTACTAGACAATGATTCATTATTAGAAAATGATTTCAGAATAAAACAATGATATTGATATATATTCACTCTAAGAAGTTGATTACGAAATAATTTTTTTGAAACTCTGGTAAACAACATTTTTATGAGAATATGTAACATTCCTGGGTTATTTTTCATATAAAGTCACAATCCTCAAAAATTAAGGTATATGTAACTAATAATAATTAAAAATTATACAATATAATAATATATTATTAATAGTTATTTTCAAATTTTAATTAATATGTTTAACTTCCTTTAATTGGGATTCCATATGATAACATTGAAGTATATTACATAAACAATCCTTAAACATTATATTAGCTCTAGATGTAATAAAACACAATAATCATCTACTCATGACTATAAATAATTTTGAATCAATAAATTTTGTAGAAAAATATTAATCAAGTTTAAAAATAATAAGTGAACGAGTTATAAAACTATTACAATAATTACTAAAAATGTATAAAAAATTAATTGAATATTTTGATTTATTCAAGAAAATATAATATGTTTTTTGTTTAATTTTATGACCTGAAGTGAAATTGAGTACACCAAAATTACTCATATAAAATCTATTTTCCATAGATAGGGAAAATTTATTATAATAAAAATAATATTATGAACCAATAACAATCTTATTGAACTACATTTTACCAATCAAAATATCAAACTAAATTGTATAAATAAGAAATTACAGATCCACATTACCTTTAGTGAAATTATTTTTCAACAAAAAATGTGTATCTATCATACTAATTCTACAATTATTTTAAGACACTATAACGTTTTTTATAATAAAAATCATTATTAATAGATTTAGAATTTTTTAATCTTGAAAATTGAGTCAAATAATTTTCAACATAAATGAAATTATCTTCAAATTCACTTTCATCGTCAAATTGAAATAACAAAAAAACCATTTAAATAGTATAAAGGAAATAAATTAAAATAGATTCAATATGATAACCATAAATTAAATTTTAATATAATTTATAAATTCTTCTTAACCTTAATAATGAGTAACTATTATATAATGTTTGTTAACAATTTGTCTAGATAGATTCATTTTATATAAACATTGACATTTTTTTAATATCAATCTTGACTATAAAGGTATAAACTAATTAAAAACATTATTTTTATAATTATAATTACATTAATCCAGATAAAATATAACGTAATTAGTATAATTCGTTGCATTTAAGAATAATTAGCCACACATTTTGAAAGAAAATTAATTTTTTAAAAAAAAGTATAATTTAGTGCTACTACTTTTTATAACCAAAATATCATTTACAATCTATCATTCTATTGGATGATCATTGTATGTCTTGAAATATGTATTATTTGATTTAGAATAATTTTTTCCCCTGTCAAAATATATATTATGATGATTTTTTTTTAAATAAAATTTAAATATATAAAATCAACATTAATATTTTTAAAAAAATTATTTCAGAATATAAAAATACTAATTAATTAATATAAGAATGTACTTTTAAAATTTTATGTTATTCATATTATAAAATCTATAATATATATTATAATAAGAATAAAGATGAAAGAAACATTAAAACATTATATTTAAATTTATATAAATTAACATTTATATTCAAGATTCAACCTTTTCAACCATAATCATTAAAATAAATAACATGTTGATTTATAACATACAAAAAAATTAAATGGTTTTATTCCAAAAATGACTACAATAAACTATATTGAAATAATATGAATAATTATTAATAAATTTAGAGAAGAAAAATTAGGTAAATTATTTTTATTTTTTATTGATTGGGGTATCTATTAAATATAACATCTTCTCTATTATATGAATATGTGTTTTTGTGGTATGTATGAGTAAAAATAATTATAAGCATAACAATTTCTATAAAAAAATAAAAATTAAATGTTTGAAATTCAACCCTATTATAATTTATAATATAAAAAATTATATAATAATTTATATTTCAATGAATAAAAAAATTAATAACTCTATCCTAGGTTTTGATTCTTATGATAAAATAAACCGAACCATGTAATTCTAATGAAATCTTAATCAATAAAAATATGTTTCAATAACTATATTTGAGTAGTTTTCATTGGTCAAACTAAATCATGGCTCAATAATTAAATTTTTCTTCAAGTACAGACATGATTTAAAAATCATAATTATTCTATAATATTCAAAATATTGAATATTGAATGAAAAATTATATTATTATATACATTTATCTTGAGTAAATATAGAACATATATAGTGTTGGATAATTTATGAATCTTTCATAAATGATCTAGTATGTGCCCTCTATAATAGATAAAATTATCTTTTCTTATTCCATTGAGTAAATTATGATTTTTATTTGATATATTGTAGAAATTAATAGAATTAATAAACTATATTCTATTAGAATAAATTAATACAATTTTTTTCTTACATTTTATCTTTATCAAATTATCATAAATATTTTCATCGTATAATTTGTAAATATTAATTAGATTCATTTTGAACCAATGGAAATGTAAAACAATATAAGATTGAACAAACATAGAAAAACCTACATTATAAATCACTTAACCATTCTGTTATAGTGTTATCTAAAAGTGAAAAATAGTTAATTGTAAATGGTATATGTGATAAAATTTGGAAATACGTCGATCGTGTCTCTATAAAAGACACATATAATTTTACATGTTTCATTGAAAGTATTAATGTTGTTATAATTATTTTAATTTTGTTTTCATTTAACATACATTTTTATAAAATGATTCTTTACTAGAAATGAAACATGAATCAAAATTTTTAGTGAAAATGCATCCATCATGATAATTACATTTCAATTCATTATTTGTTTTTTTATATCATCCTCCATGATTAATATTTATAAAGTTAGGTTTGATATATCCCTTCCTTATACATTAATAACATGTTATATATTATCTACATATAATATTCATGTATTGTTTTTAACCATTATTAAGAATATTACATGTCAAATTTTATAATATTTTATTTTATCATAAAAATATAAAATCATTTTCATATATTTGAGATTTTTCTGGTATCAATTTATTGTTACTCGTAAATATCTAAGTTATTTGAAGTATTTTTTTTGAAATTTTATTGAAATTCCTTTCGTAATTAGAGTATATAAATATTCAATATTCATCAACTTAAGTTCCTACTGAAGAAGTGAATTGGTGTGTTCATCAGATGGGTATTTTTAAAATTATTACATTCATCGATTGTTTCATTCAATTAAGGGAATACCCTAGGAAGATATCTATGGATGATTTCAACATGTAAAATTTCTCCAATGTTTTCCCATGGGGATTATTTACATTAATAATTCTTGTAAATCAATGGACCACTAAAAAAAGATTTCATTTTCCCACATATTTAAATCTTGTTACTCCACATGATACACTCTAAATTCATCTTTAAATTAATTTTTCATATTAGGGGAGTAATTTTTAGAATATCCATAATATCATGAGTTGTCTGACATGTATACACATGAATAATCACACATTAATTAATATTAAAATATAAAATATTTGATAAATTTTATTTTAAATAATATATATCATTATCATTTCTAATAAGATACAATATTCTAATATATGGATGTTTATAAAGGTTTTTCATGATTGAAGTATGTTCTATGGGTACCTATGTAATGGCCCAAAACTATTCAGTCCATTCCTTTGTTGAAATCTAGTGTCTGAGTTTTTCTGAGAGGTCTAGCTGACTTATCCCCAACACATTTCAAAATTTCTTATTATGTGAACAGTTCCATCGGTGTAGTTGATTCGTTTTGTAAACAGTTCCATCAGTGTCAGTAATTCATTCTGTGAATATAGCAATCAGTGTTAGTGAGTCATCATTTGAATAGTTCTATTGGCGTCGGTGATTCATTCTGTGAACAGTGCCATCGGTGTTGGTGAGTCATTTTGTGAACAGTTCCATCATTTTCAGAGAGTCATTTTATTAATAGTGACATCGATTTTGGTGAGTCATATTGTGAATAGTGCCATCGATGTTGGTTATTCATTCTGTGAATAGTGTCCTTGGTGTCATTGAGTCATTTTGTGAACCGTGTCATTGATGTTAGTGATTCATTCTTTTAAATGTGTCATCGATTTCAGTGCATTATTATGTGAACAGTTCCATCATTTTTGGTGATTCATTCTGTGAACATTCCCATCAGCATCAATGAGCTATTTTGTTAATAGTGCCATCAGTTTCAGTGACTCGTTCTGTGAATACTTCCATTTGTGTCAGTGAGTCGTTTGTGAACAATGTTTCCAGCATCGGTAGGTGAAAAATGTTTTCAACCCCATTTGGTGTACAATGTTTCGAGATTCATATAGATTCACCCCATTGATGTTTTCTTTAATTTAAAATGAATTTAAGGAATTGTTTTAAGTAATTTAAGGCCGATTCAAATCCATAAATCCCATATTAATTTTCCTAAGGCTTGTGATGTCATTACTTGGTCAAACAATTTGGTTTAATGTGATACGATTTTAAAGGAAAATCCAGCGCATCATGAGCAACTACTTCGTTAAATATTCTAAAGGGACCAGATATCATTCACCCTTATTCAGACTTATTGTTCCCTAGTGCGAGGCTCTCAAATAGTTACTTCATCCTATGGAATCAGTACGATCGAAACCAAATCCTTGATCGTTTCCACTTGAATCTTTTTCCTGTAACATGTGCCCCCTGTTTTTGTATAAGTAGTAAGTATTGATCTGTCCTCGATAGAAGGTATGATCTTCCTTCGATATTTTGTTTTCATTGACCCTTTTCCTCTATTTTCTCCTTTCCATGTTATGACATGTGATCTTTAGGCTTTAGTGGAGTTTTCTTGGGTTTCGGTTGGTGCAGTCGTCAGGTGGATGTAGTTATCCTTTGGGAGCAGATCATAATCCATTGTGTGGATCATTCACAAATAAATAATGTCAATAAACATTTATGGTTGGGGATTCATTGCATCTCTATTCATTTATATGCAACTGTATAGTTATCATGTTTTAGCCCACATTATCAAAATAGAATTGACATAATAAATATATGAAATAAATAAATAAATTGACATCGATGGTATTTTAGTGCCCCTTGTTTGGATATATAGTTTGATATCTATGATTTATTTTTTTATCTTTTCATTCTTGATAGAAATTGGTAATGAAAATAAACTGGGATTAATTTCAAATTAATTTACAATGACAAAGATGCATGTAAATTAATTGGGTTCTTCTTATTGAAATATGATGTTAATGAAATTGATGTATTAATCATGTGTAATTATTTATGATTTCTGACACATTAAATTTCCCATCATTGGATCCTAAGAATAATAAATTTGTTAATTCAAGATGGATTAAATAACTACTTTTAGATAAATGAAAATTCCTTGTAGGGTTCTCAGTTACTCTATTTCCTGTTTAAGGGCCAAGAGACCAGTTTAGATGATGTTTTTTTTCCTACTTCTTGTGTTATGATGTGAACATGGATGGCTGTTTTGGTATGTGATGGCAGGGAGGACCATTTCTTGTGGCCTTAGTGGACCCCTAGAGTGGTGAGATGCATCAATTTATGAATATGGTTGTCGGGGAGGACACCGGAGATGATAAAACGAGTTTTATGTGAATAATTGGATGCTTGATAAATCTTGGTGGTTTTTTTATCTAATATACATTCCACACAGATCAAGGCATCTAGTTTTTCTTACCCTCCTTCAAAAACAATCAATGACGCATGAGGTATTCCACATGCATTCTGGGTTTAGCTTCTCGATGAAGTATGGGTCTACACTCTTGCAATGGAAGGAAATGACTCGATGGGTAGTTCACCTACACATCATGTTTTGTACCTTATGTTTAGAAACATTAAATGTTTTTATATAATTCCTAGGAATAGGGGACTAAAATGATGATATTAATAAATTATTGAGTAAATTATTTTAACCCATGGGATTTGAGCTTTCTAGGATGCAATTTTTTGTTGTAATTTAATGGAACAATGGGATTTGGGTGTGATTCTAAAGAAATATAATGTAAAAATATTAATGGTTAATTAATATTTAAGGAATTAATTAACATAAAGTGAAATCGATAAAAGGTAATAACGTAATGTAGTTATGCTATCTTAATGGTTGTGTGCATATAGGATACCTAGTCTTTGATGTGGTAGTTGGGAGTTTGGGAGACGTTAGCTATAGTTGAGCCTATGAATAGGTTATTCCGATAGTTTTCATTTCAGATATAGTATATTCTATAATTTTTTTTATATGCTACTCCACCACTTTAGTTATATAAAATGACACCCTTAGGATTCTGATCCAAGGGAGTGTTTTCCCAAACATTCTGGTGGGAGCGAGAATGGGTTACCACCAATTTTTGCCCGGCTCTCTTCTCATGGTTGTTACATGTGTTTGTAGAAAAAATGGTTAGTTTTCCCCATATATGTGTGTAGTGGGCTGCAATAGATTTTGGTTATTATCACAAATATATTTTGGATGTAATTTCATATGGACTTCAATAGGTGTAACATGAACAGTTTGTGACGGATTGAGGATCCATACTCGTTGTATGAGCTATAATGGATTTAGGTTTAATACCAGATATATGATACACATTATGAGAGATTTCGTGACTCTTGAAAATACCTAGTTAAATTAGTTATGGGGATATGGTGGGTTTTTGGACGAGGTGCCTATTGTGGTTCTACGCCCAAGTGTCCGTAGGCAAGACTTTTTTGAGAGTGATTGCGTAGAATGTGAATCGTTGGGGAAAAGTGGAAAACCATTGAGGAAGTGATAGTAGGTTACCCCTAATATTCATTTGTATATTTTATACTCTTGTATATGATATATGGTTAGAGTATCCATGGTAAGTCTGTGAACTTAGTATACCTGTTTAGGTGACAGGTTAGATTTACATTCTGTTCACTGTGAATTGCATGCTTTCATTAATTTTGCATGAGAGTCTCTAGAGAGGGTCATTTTGAGTATACTATTATACTCACCCAATAAGTATATAATATTTTCTTCATGTAACATTGATCATGATGGAGATCTATCTAGTTACTACTAGCTTGGAGTTGCAGGAGTAGATCGAGCTTCGTGGTTACTTCCATTTTTTCATTCTTTTCATACTAGCTTCTTTCCATGTCAGTTGTAGTATTTTTTCATGAAATTACATATGGGTACTTGGGACATATTTTATATTACCCATTGTGTTGGATTTGGTTGGTGTTTGTCTTATCTTTCTATCATTTTCATGTGTTCCCTTAGAGGGAAGTGTCTCTCATTTCAGTGTTTACTATACCCTCAGTGCTGGTCATGAAATCAGGGCCTACTTGAGGTGGGACTCGTGGGTAACTATATACCTTCTAACATTTCCAGCCTAAGAGTGGTAAACCTTTTGAGGAGGGGGTCATGATAGAGTTGTATCGCAGTTCGGTTGAGGGATATGATAGAGTGTGCTGTTAGTCACAAGTGAGATTTCATGGGTTGGTAGGGAAAGTGTGTTAGATAAGTCAGCAAGTGATGTAAACACTTGAGACTGGATGAGACATAATCATGGAGGGCCCCCTATGATCTGATGCACAAACCTTTATGTTTATAGTGGATACTGAATGAGGTGATATTGGTTATAGGGTAGAGGTCTTGGAATGGATAATGGATAATTTTTCATTATCTCTATTTTTAATGGGTGGAACTTGGAATAGGTTATCTTAAAATGAACAAAAGAAAAAAATTAATTAATTATGGTTGAGTCTTCCATATTCCATGTTTTGGTGCTCTAACTATTTTTTAAGATTACATGTATGACTCCGGGTCGATGTCCTCATAAGGTTTGCATAGAAGATGTCCAGAAGGCTGTGCGAATTGATCGTCGTAGGGTAGATGTTGACAACAGTGACACGTGTAAGAGGGAACTCCAAGAGTTTCAAAACTCGAGTATATAGTTGTATGAGGGATCCATTTCAGATACTATCATAGAATACTGGTTGGATGAGGTTGAGGTATAATTCATTTTGATCGGTTCTTGGAAGGATCCCTGGGTATCTTTGGTTGTGATAATGTTGTGGGGAGAAGCATGGAAGTGTTCGTTCATGTTCCTCAAGGATCATGAGGAGTTTTCAATCTCATGGGAGGAGTTTCAAGACATGTATAGAGATGAGTGTCTTTCATAGACAACAAAGGAATCAAGCCATTAAGAGATTCTTAACATTAAACATGGGATCTCCGTTGTGTGAGAGTTTAAAATGCATTTTTTGGAAAATTTTACAATTTTCAACAATCCAATTTCCAAATGCGGAGGTGAGGGAGAGGCATTTTGGGGAGCCTTTGCATCTAGAGATCTAGCACCAGGTCACCATGTTTATGCTAAAGACAAACCCATGGGTGGTGGTGATAGAAAGGGTCATCGAGAGGACATTGGAAAAATTGTATCATCATGAGAGGGGAGTCATAATAATTCTTCTTGATGAAGATATGTGGTATGGGTTTTCCTATTTTCATGGAAGAAGGGTTTTTGTTTGGTCGAGGATAGGTTCCAACCCTCAACATCTCCTTTATATATGGGTAGCGGCTCTTAGGCCTATTCCAATGGATCAAGAACTTTTTTTCCTTGTGTAGGGAGAGTTCATTAGTAGTTAGAGTGCCCGAACATTCAAAGAATTCATTGTTCACAAAATTTTCCTCACTGTGTTACTCCATTGAGTCAGTTTAAGCTGAGGGAATAGTAGCTGGTTAAACCAACATTGGATCTACAAAGAGTAGATGGGGAAGGCAGAGGACAACCCCATGATTCTCCCCATATTTATATACAAGATATTTTCCATAGTTGTGGTCATCATCAGGGTCAGAGTGGTTGTGGAGGAGGTCATGGCCAGTTTCATTCTTTAGCGTTTCTAGAGCTAATCGAGCCAAAAATCATTCGAGGTAACCATTCTTTGTTTTTTACTTGGTTGTATGCCTTGTTTTATTCTATAGTGACTCATTTATTCATATAACCTACCTGTTTCTATGCTTTGGGACATGAGGTATAGACGATTCTATTTCCCTTATCGTTGACATTTCCAGATGGAGACCAAGATAGCTTGTTTGAAGTAAGTAGAGATGGTGAGATAGTTCTGGGGAAGAACCGCTCTTGGGGAGACATCCATTCGTTATGGATACAATAACATGATTTCATCTTCGACATGGATTGGTTGTATTCATTTTAGGTTGTTGTGTATTTCTTCAGAAGATATGTGTTTTTCTTCAATACTAATTGAGAGCTAGTTGTGTTTGTTGAGGAGAGATACCCCCAGATGGGTTAGAGGCATGTTCTGTTAAAATCATCCTTAATGGCTGAGCTAATGCTGAAATTTTTGGAGGATCAGCAGTTGGTGTTTCCTAGGGTGATAGAAGTGTACCATGATGTATTTTTAAAAGAGGTTGTATCATTACCCCCTCAACAAGAGATCGAGTATGTTATCGAGTTATAACGAGGAGAATCTCATATATCTATATCTTCATATAGTATGTCCCTTATGAGTTACGAGAGCTATATATATACCTTGATGGTCTGTTACAGTGTAGTTTTGTTTGGTCGAGTGTGTCACCGTGGGGTGCACTAGTACTGTTTTTGAAGACGGATTACATATGTTTTTGGTTGTGTATATATTATCATTACTAAAACAAAGTGACAGTTAATAATTTCAATGGTATTCCATGGATTGATTATTTATTCGATCAACTGAAGGGAGAAAGTTGATTTCTCAATTATTGAATTGTGGTCATGATATAATCAAATGCATGTGAAGGATGAGGTTAGCACAAAGAATATTTTCTGTTATCTTCATGGTCATTATGAGTCCATTGTAATGTTGATCGGTGTGAAAAAATATCTAGTTTGGTTCATGGTATTAATGAAGGTTGTGTTCCGTCAGTTCCTAGATAAGTTCATCCTAGTTTTCATCGATGACATCCTTGTGTACCCCATGTCTGGAGAGGATCTTGTAGACCATATTCACACCATTTCGATAGTTCTTCATCTATTGAATCTATTTGGTATGTTTTCAAAGTGTTAGTTTTCGGCTCAAGAATATCGTTTCTAGGGGCATGGGATGTCTTATATGGGAGTAGATGTGGATCTATAGAAGATATAATAATTTGTGTCTTGGGAATCACCCAATATAATGGTAGAAGATCGAAGTTTCTTTAGTCTTGTAGACTACTACAAGAGGCTCGTAGCTGATTTCTCTCAGGTTGCATATCCTCTGACAGCATTGATGAGGAAATATCAATAATTTTATGTCACAGATCGGTGTTTGGAAAATTTTTAGTATCTTGAAGAGATGTTGTTAAGTGCTCCAGTTCATTGTTTTCTAGTATAGGGATATCAGTTTGATGTTTCCATTGATTCTTTGCATCCAGGGTTAGGATGTTTTATGATGCAGTAGAGATCAATTATTTCTTATGGGTCTTGGTAGTTTCAACCCCATGAAGGTAACTGTTGAACCCATGATCTTGAGTTGGTCTCTATGGGGTTTTTCCATAAGTTATAGAGAAATTACCTCAATGGAGAGAACTTTTTATTTTTCACCCATCGTAATATCCCGAGTTATGTTTTCTCCCAACCTTACTTGAAATTGCAGTAATGTCAGTGGATGGAGTTTTTAGAGGAATATGACATTGAAATATCTTATACACCTTGAAAGTGTGATTTTTTGGATGATGTGCTAAGAAGGATGTCACATAGTGATTCAATGTATGAATCTGGTGATATCTGGAGAGTTATGGAAGATCTTTCAACATTACATATTGATATTAGAGATGTTGGGGCATAGTATGTCTTTTTTATATGATAGTGCAGTCACCTATGGTGTATTAGGTGGAAGAGTCCAAGATGGGAGATCTAGAGGTGGAGGTATTGAGAGAATGAGTGGTTTGTGGCAAGGCCCCCAATGGATGGGAGGAAGAAGAACAACAAAAAGTGTGGAATTTTGGAATAATTTTTGTTCATTTGGAATAGAGTTAGATGGTTATTATAGAGTTCCATAGTTCTCCATTAGCGGTACATTTGGTAATGAAAAGTATGTACGATGATTTGAGGAGTCAGTTTTGGTGTCCTGGGAAAAAGCATGTAGTTTCATAGTTTCTTTCTCAATGTTTGGTCTGTTAGAAGGTGAAGGTCGAGCATCGCGTCCCATGTGATTTTCTCTATACATTAGATATTACTTAATGGAGGTGGGATGAAATCTAAATGGACTTTTTTACTAGTTTACCTTGAGATCAAGGAAGAAATTATGTATTTCGGTGGTAATGGATCATTTAGAAAAATTATTCCACTTTATAGCGATCAAGGAGTCGATATCAATGGATGTTTTGTCAAGGTAGTATTTGGAGGAGGTGAAAAGACCCCACGGAGTCCCGAGGATGATTATTTTGGATTGAGATCCTCATTTTACCTCTAGTTTGTAGAGAGGTCGCCATCAAGCTTATGGTTCTATGATATGCATTATCTCTACTTTTCATCCATATATGGATGGACAGAAAGAGTAGACTATCTAGACTCTGGAATACATGTTGCACTCTTGTGTCCTAGATTTTGGAGCTTCGTGGATGAGGAAACTATCCTTGGTGGAGTTCTCTTAAAAAAATATTTTTTATTCCACCATCAGTATGGAGCCACTTGAATCCTTTTATGGAAGACCTTTCCATTCTCCTTTGTGTTGTACTGAGGTCAGAGAGCCAATAATTTTTATACCAAAGCTACTGCATAATACAATAGTGATTGTTCATGTGATTCTTGAGAGGATGAAGACATCAAAAGATTAGAAGAAATCATATGTCTACCAAAGAAGGGGACCTTTGGAGTTTTATGTTGGGGATTACGTGTTTCTGAAGGTGACTCACTATCGTGGGTAGTGAAAGTTTAGTCATGGTAGTATGCTTTCTCCCAATGTTTTTGGGACATTCGAGGTGTGGGTACATTTTTTAATCATGGAATATCGAGTAGTACTTCCCATATAGATGATCTGGATACATGATGTTTTCCATGTGTCTTATCTCTATCATTATCTTCATGATTACTCTAACTTCATTGATTTTAGAATGGTTGATGTGGATGATGATGCAAACTTCAAAGAGCGGCATATGGAGACCCATGACCACACAGATAAGGTGTTGCATAGGCATTCTACCCCCTGGGTTCATGTCTCGTAGAGACATGGTGGTGTAGAGGAGTGTACCAAGGAATGTGAGTCGCAGATACGTGCTTAGTACCAAAAGACATTTGATGTTTAACTATTTTCATGTAATGATGTTCTCTTTGTGGTTATAGACCTTTTGTGATTATTAGATAGATTTCTTTTATGGATTCATTTGGTTTACTCTATTTTTAGAGGTATATCTATGGGTGGTTGCTTGTACCCCTTTTCTATTTCCTTTTAAGTTGGTTTAGAATTCCTGAGGATGATAATATTTTGATATGTATCTGATGTAATGTCCACGACCTCTTAGGCCCATTACTTTTCTGAAATATAGTGTCTAAATTTTTCTGGGAGGTCTAGGTGTCATATCCCAAACATTTTTTTATATTTACCATTCTGTGAACAATGTCATCGGTGCAGATGATTATTTATGTGAAAAGTTATATCAGTGTCAGTGATTCATTATGTGAAGATTGTCATGAGTGTTGGTGAGTCATTATGTTAATAGATCCATATGTGTCGATGATTCATTTTGTGAACAGCACTTAGTGTCGCTGAGTTATTCTGTGTACAGTTCCATCCGTGTCAATGAGCTATTATGTGATCAGTGCCATCGGTGTTGGGGAGTCGTTTCGTGAATAGTTACATAGCTGTTGGTGAGTCATTTTGTGAATAGGTCCATTAGTGTTGGTGATTTATTTTGTGAAAAACGTTATTGGTGTTACTGAGTCATTCTAGGAACAGTTTCATCGGTGTTAGTGAGTTATCCTCTAAACAGTGTCATCAGTATTAGTTAATCAATCTATGAATAGTGTAATTTGTGTCACTGTGTAATTCTGTGAATAGTTCCCTCAGTGTCGGTGATTCATTCTTTGAACAGTTCCATTGGTTTTAGTGAGTCCTTTTTGAATAGTTTCATTGTTGTTGGTGTGTCATTTTGTGAGTAGTGACATCGGTGTTGGTGATTCATTTTTGAACAACATCCTAAGTGTTGGTGAGTCATTTTTTGAATAGTGTAATTGGTGTCAGTGAGTAAATTTAGAATAGTGTTTCCAACATCGGTTGGAGAATAGTATTTCCCACATCGGAAAGTGTGCAATGTTTTCAGCTTCCAATAGTTTCACCCCTATGATGTATTCATTGAAATAAAGTTTATTCTAGAACTTTTTAAGGGATTTAAAGCATATTCAAATCCATAACTCCTATAATAATTTTCCAAAGTCTCAGGATGCCATTACATGATCAAACTGTGTGGTTTAATGTGATCCTCCTTTAATATAAAATCCAACGTAACATTAACCAATGTTGTGTTATATATTCTATAAGGACAGTATATCTTCCTCCCTTGTTCTACTTTCTTGTTCCTTGTTGCGAGATGCTTCAAAATTTCATTCTTTATATAGAATCAATATGATCGAAATGTAATCCTTGGATCAATTCCCCTTGAATCATCGTCTTGCTACATGCACACCCCTGTTTCGGTACAAGTAGCAAGTATCAAACCGTTATCGATAGAATTTATCATATTATTCTATTCTTGTGTTTTCTTTGACTATTTTCCCTTGTTTCCTCAAAGCCATGTTATGACATGTGATATCCATGCTATAATGGAGTTTTTCTTAGGTTTCAATTAGTGCGGTCGTCAGGTGGATGGTGTTCTCACAGTGGAACAGATCGTAAGCCGTTGTGTGAATCATTTTCGTATAAAGAACATCAAGAACCATTTGAGGTAGATGGTTAGTTTCTTTATTTATTCTTTTATAAGCTAATGTAGTGTTATCATGTTTTATCCCACTTGATCACAATGGAATTGAAATAATAAATATTTTAATAAGAAAAATATATTGATATCGATCTAATGTTATTTCCACTTTCTTTGATATATAGTTTGATATTTATTATTGATTTTTTATGTTTTCATTATTGATGTAAGTTAGTAAAGAACGTAAACTGGGATTAATTGTAAATTAATAGTCAAAGATATAGAGGCAGGTAAATGAATCTGGTTCTTATTTTAAATTTATGTTAATCAAATTGAAGTAGAAAGAATGTTTAATTATTTGTGACAACTTACTGGTTAGATATCCCATCATTGGAAGCAAACAATAATAAATCAGTTAATTCAAGATGGATTAAAGAACTGATTGTTTGATAAAATATAATTCCATATAGGATTGTGATTTACCATGTTGCTTTTTTACGAGAAAAGAGTCCAGTTGACATGATATTTTTTTCATATTGCTTATGTTATGATGTGAGCTGGGATGGGTGTTGTGGGATGTTAGGGTATAGAGGCCCATTAGTTGTTTCATAAGTTAATGACTGGAGAGGTGAGATGCATCAGTTTATACATATTGGTGTCGGGGAGGACATTAGAGATGATGAAATATGGTTGGATGTGAATTTTGGGATGCATTATGAATCTTTTTGGTTGTTTATCAACTTAACTCTTTCCACTGCTAAAGCTATTTGGTATTTTTACCCTCTATTCATAAATGTTGAAGACATGGGGGTATGCTACAAGATTTTTGTGTCTATCATCTCAACGGTGGATGGGTATAGATTCTTTCTGTAGGATTAAATGACTCTACAGGTAGTTCACCTACATACTGTGTTGAGACCCTTGTGTTTAGTAGCTTAAGTTTTTTTCTAGGATTCCTCAAAATATGTGAATGTAATAATGTTGTTTATAAGTGATTGATTAAATGATGTTAAACCATGGGGTTCGATCTTGTTGAGAGGCAATGTTGTGGTTACAATTTAAATTAATAGTGGACTTTGGTTGTGATGCTAATGAAATATAATTTTCAATTGTTAAGGGTTAATTAATGCTTAATGAATTAATTAATATAATGAGAAACTCATAAAAAGGGAATAACACAATGTAATAATGAACATGTAACTATTGTCAACTTATAGGATACCTAGTATTTGAAGTGGCATCCAAGAATCCGAGAGACGTTAGCTAATGTTGATTCTTAGACTAGGTTATTCTCATAGTGTGGTTGTGATATATACTATATTCTGTACTTTTTATGTTATTATAATTTTATACACCTCATCAGTAAGGGAAACTGACACCCCGAGTATTATCATCCCTAAGGGACTGTTTTCACCAATATCCCAGTCGGAGGGTGAATGGGTGACTACCCCCTTTAGACTTGCACTATTCATTTATTGGTTACTTTTGTTGGTAAGAAAAAAGGTTATTATGCCCTATATATGTGTGTAGAGGGTTGTGATGGATTGTGGTTATTCACACACATATATTCTGGATATACATTTCTATGTACTACTATAGGTGTAATTTGTATAGGCATTGATGTCTTGAGGATCCAAACACAGTGTATGGGCTATAATGCCATGAGGTTTAATACCTGACATATGATACACGTTATTTGAGATGTTGTGGATCCCAAAAACTATCTTTTCACCTTGGTTACATGGATTTAGTGGTTTTTTTCATGAGGTTTATGTTGATGTGTGATTCCTTGTTGTCTACATCCATCCAAATCTCTATTTTTAATTTTCTAAAAACCACTTTGCGGGCCTTGTTGTCTACATGAAAGCCTTTTGGAAAGACATTGCTTAGTATGTGTTCCGTTAGGGAAAATTTGAAAACCAGTGGGGAAGTGGTAGATGGGAACCCTTGATATTAATTATTATCTTATATACTCTGGAATGTGTTACGTGGTCAGAGTATCCATGGTGAAGATGGGAACATAGTATAACTGTTTAGGTGTTGAGTTAGTTTCACTTTTTGTTCACTGATCTTATCAAGCATTATTTACTTTTTCACTAGGGGATTTGGGGAGGATTCTAATGATTATAATATTATATGCACCCTATGTATATATATACAACTTTTTAGGTCACTTGAAGTATGTTAGAGGTCAGGATGGTTACTAAGATCTTGGGGTTTCAGGAGCTCTTTGGGATTTTTGGTTGCTGTCGTTTCAACTTCTTTTTTGTACTGGAAATTTTCCCTTTCAGTTGTAGTAGTTTTTCCATGACATTATGTATGTGTACTTGAGATTTTTGTAATATTATAGTCTAATTTGGAGTTTTTAAGTGTTTTTCTTATCTATATCTCTTTCAAATGTGTTCCATTAGAGGTAAATGCCTCTCATTTGTGTGTTTAATATACTATCGGTGGTAGTCACCAACCTGGGGCCTATTAGAAGCAGGACTATGGGTTTCAATATCTCCCTTCTCACATTACCGGTGCAGGAGGGGTACACCTTGTGGAGCGGGGGTCATGACAACATAGTTATGGAACTCCTCATTTTATGATTTCAATTATCAATAATCAGTTCCATTAAATATATTTTTTTTTGGAATAATCATTTCATTATTTTCATTCATTTATATTAACTGATTTATTTTATACATATAATGTGAGGTCTAGGAAAATATTAATACAATTAAATATAAACAAAATATAATATATAAGGACTATACTTATTCTAAAATTTATAACCTTTATTTTCAATTCACAATACTTGTAAATAGAAAATATATCAATACAAATAATTGGAAAAATGGTAACCCATTAAAACATATTCTTTAGTATCTGGAAGAAAATATACACAATGATAATGTATCTTTTTGATGGTTCATCCACTGATACCAATTGTTATGATATTCCAAAAATTAAATAATGATTAGTAAAAGGGGATTAATATACCATTGTATATTTTATAAATAACGAAGTTATTATTATAAATTCATTATCTACAAAAATTAATGGAATAAATTTTATGTGGAAAAATTAATAATAACAAAATGAAAATAATGAGCTGGTATAATAATATACTAGTATACCATTTAAGGGATACATTTTAAACAAATTTTATATTTAAAGGTTAATCATAAACCAATTTCCACGTATTTTTTGGATGAAAATCAAATTAGACCCCAATCATTTATTTGTGGAGTCATATCCCAATTAAAACCATGATATTAGATTCATAGAGTCACAAAAGGAATTACTTTAAATTTAAAATAACATTGTAAATACTAGAATATATTGAATATTTTTGAATGAAATATCATAAATACAATGTGTGATAATGTGATAGATGGTGTGAATTTTTACAGAAAAAAGTAACAAGTATTAAATATATTGAAATGGAAGGAAAAAAGTTATCAGTTCTTAAGTTATTGAACAACATGATTTTCTAGTTAATTATGTATACAATTCATAAATGTTTTTTATCCCATTCAATATCATACAATATTATTATGAAATGTTAATTAGGTTTAAATAAACATAACATCATAATTTTATTATTAGCACACTGCACCACTATATCACTTGAAAATAATGATGAATCCTACTAAATACATACTATATAAAAATTTTATAACTCTTCTACACTTACCCTAATAAGAAATATTGATTAAATTTTAAATAAAAACAAGATAACACAATAATTAAATATTTATATAATTTAAAATTAAAAAAAATATTGATTGTCTAAGAGTGAGAGAATGAGAAAGATAGAAGGATATTATTATTTCATAAAAATCTGTAAACTCATTCCCATTATTAAAAAAAAAATTGATCAAACAAATATTATATAAACCATAAAATAGTTTTATAGTTAATCTAGATTATAATTCAAAACAAGTTTATATATATCATAATAGTATATTTGGAATTCAAAATAAAATAACATTCTATTTTAAACATGCAATTTAGATATGGATATTTTAAAAAATTAAAAACACTTCAATAAAAATAGAAATGTTTTACTAATATTTATATAAAATAATATTAGTTTATGAAATATTTAATTTATACATGAACATAAAATAAAACTAATGGTATTTTTAGTTTTATCCTATATATTTGAAGATTTAAAGAAGAATAAAATTTTATATTCTTAAAAAAATGATTAAAATAGTTGAAAACTCTTCTCAGAGGAAGTAAAATATTAATATGAATTTATGAAGTAATTATGAAAATTAAAACACTCAATGTTTTCCATAATTAAATAAAAAATTAGATTATATATAGAATATAGTTAATTTTCTTATTTTTGATAGACCTATATAATTTAACTAAAAACATTAGGTAAATTTACATATGTGTGATTCAAATTCACGTTTCCGTCTATGTTGATAAATATATCTATGTATGAAAATTTCACACTTGAAAACTGATGTAAGAGATTCACAATGGAATCACAGAAAACAAAGTCTACTAAAGGGACTCACATATGTGATTCATGTATCCAAATTTAAAAAATATGTAAATGGTTTTTGTTGTTAACAATTATTCCAAAAATAGAACATAAAAAATTCTAAATAAGATTTTCGTTTAGTTAAGCTATATTTTTATAATATCATTATTCATTCAAAAACTCAATAATAACCTTATTCGAACCTAAATATCTAGTATTGTGATTAAAATAAATTATCAAGACCCTTATTAAAAAACTACCAATTTTAGATTTTATCATAGGGTAATTTCTAACAGAACTTTATGTAAGTTAGATTTTAACTCATAATATCACTCATATACATAGATATTTATAGTTTTCATATCAATACAATAAATGATGATTCAATCAATTTTTTGTTCTTCATCCCATCAGATGTGAAAAATAATGAAGGTAAACTAATTTAGAAAATGAGATACATAGATCACTATTTGTTTATATGTTTTTACAATAGGATACATGGGAAATGAAAATTGGCTATATGGTGGACAATAAAAATTATATATAAATTATATTTTAATGTTCCAAAATGACTTATTAATCATATTCTAACATCAAGATAATATAAAACAGGTTATAAAAAATCAGAATATTAAATGTAAATATAATTCATTAAAAGAATAAAAATATAACAATAATTTTAATAATATTAAATATACAACTACATATTTCTAATGAAATAATACAATAACATGTAACACTATATAGTAATAACTAAAAAATATAGTTCTAAAATACTAATTTATATAAAAATTAATATTGGCGTTTAATAATACTCAAAATATAAAATATTAACAATAGAAACTAATTTTTTTTTAAAAAAAATAATGATATTATGGATATGAAAATTGTATAACATTGTTCTTTATTATAATGATCCCAAATCTAGATACCCAGACCATGTGGGTAATTTTTTATGTTAGCAAATGTACAATGTGTCAAATCCCAATGCAAAGACCCATTTATATCTTTTGGTCAGAAATATTCATATATGATACACATTTTACATAGTTAAGACGAATTATAATAATTATAATGGAATATTTTTTCATAACTAGAATCATTCATGTAATTCATCTTCATGCCAAGTGGAATGGAAGTAGAAAATGAGTTAAATAAATGTTTTGTAAGTGATACATACACATAAGGCTATCTTGAATCAATAATTTATAATCAATGTGGATTTAAAAACAACAGAAAATAAATTAAAATCAATAAATAACATGTATATCATAACTTGATAAGGCATAATTAATTCACATATGTAGGTTCATGAGATACCTTCAGTGCTGTCCTCTGGTAGATAATGTGAGAAAATTTAGAACCTACTATTGGTGGATGGTGCTGCAATTATTCCTGCCGTTTGGAATTCAAGGAATGCCATTCTGTTTGAGAATAAGGATATTTTTTCACATACCAGAATGCTTTCCTTGCATAGGGAAGTGTATGCAGCATCTATTGTTCAAAATGGAGGGATGATTAACATCTTATTTGATTTGCAGATTCTCAGAAGATTAGGTATATCTGGTCGCCCCCGGAAACCCAGAAAATTCAAATACATTTGATGGATACCTCTGATAGGCTCAAGGATCAAGGTAAATGTTGATGGGGCTGATGCTGGCACGCTAGGGCCGTCTAGATGTGGCAGAGTCTTTCGCACATATCGTGGTTTTGTGAAGGGATGTTTTTCATATTACACTAATATAGGGGTGGATTGTGAAGCTGATTTATGGGCTATGGTCCATGCGGTCAGGTATGCTGTTCAATTTAAATAGAACTTGTTATGGATTGAATGATATTACCAAACTCCGGTGCAAGCCTTGATAACAGGAACACGAGATGTGCCATGGAGAATTGTACCTCACTGGATTCCGTGTCTCAAAATGGTCATTGTGCTCAATATGGTAATATCAGATGACTATAAAGAAGATAACCAAGTTGGAAATTCTCTGGAAAAGAAAGAAATAATGGAGAAGAATATGATGTGGTCCTTCACGACCTTAGGATACCGTGCTCCACTGGTGGAGGTGGACATGTGTGGTGTAATGTTGTAATGTCTCAGATTTTCCATTTATTATTTTTAAATATTATATGGAATTATTTCGAGACAGGGCGTAAATATGGAACATCATTCCAAGGTATAGTGTGCCCGGAATGGTGGTTTGAACTTTTTAAGTTAAATGAGTCGGCACTTGTGTGCGGTTGTGACAGATTCCAAAAAGATGCCCGGATTAAAAATCTGAGCACACTATTGCATCTAGGACAACGACCTTACCTAAGAATGGGGATAACCTCGACCGGCGCGGGTCTAGGGAAAAAGTTAATTTTCTGATGTTTTCATAAAAAATTAAAATAAAATATAAATATAAATTTTTATTTTATTTTATGGAAACAACCACTGCAGCGCAGTAAAATGGTAGCTTTTTCCTTAATTAAATATTGTGTTATAATGACTCAAGATTAGGCAAGGAGGAGTCATTATTATCGCCGTGTAATTAAGCACCTATCTTGTTTCCCTTTTTAAGGGGTGAACAATTGTTGATCATTGGTTACATTTGATAGGAACCTCTGCCAAATCTGCAGTGCGTTGGAGAAAATTCTGAGCAACGAACAACGATGGATCGAAGTAGAGAATCACTACACCAACTGCGTTGAAGGATCTCGACGATAATGGTAGTGTGGATCCTTCATCAACAATCGATCCTTTCAAAAGGCAGGGGTTTGTTATTTCAATTTCCTTTCCCCGTTTTTGAGTTTAAACCACGAACACGGATCAACCATGAACAATTTCATCCATGGATACGTGCATTCTTGCTGGAGGGAATTATTTGGGTTGATTTTGGGGAATTGATCCATGCTTTATGTTGTTGTTGATTCTTTCTCCATTTAAGCCTATTAACGAGAGCAGATCAATGCCATGACGGACACCGGCGGAGGTTTGTTTCCACAATTTGTTTATTTGGATTTCTTCCCCCTTATTTCCTCTCGCATTCTTCACATTCTTCGCGGGGAGACAAACAACGGTTTGTTGTGCTTCCGTTCTATGATGAAAATATCCCAAATCGAAGGTTCGACACTGCAACGACCTAGTGGAGGTGTGGTGAGGATGGTGGTTGACAAATCAGACCGGATCAGAAAGAGTGGTCTACGAGCATTCTTTGTGCAGGAAGATCAAAACGCATTTTCAGAGCTGATCGGATGTCTGAAAAAACTGGAAGTGGATTCGTGGTGTCGGGGCGACCACAACCTGAAATCATCATGGTGATCAGATGTTTGGATCAACGATGGTAGCAGCACGGGAGGCGTACTGGTGAAGACTGCCGTTTCTGGAAATTTCCAGCATACTTGACGTGTAACTTTGAAGAACACGCTGTGTAGTACTGGCGGCAGTGGCTAGGGTTTTGGGGTCAGAGAAGAATCACACGGCATGTGACCCTGGTCACATGGCATGTTGAACCTTCCCCTAAGCTCTGTGTGTACATTGGGTAGTACACGGACACAGGATTATCTACACGGATTCAGGCGACATGGCATGTACAACATGGAAGAAGCGGATACGCAGGACTTGGTGAGTATATCGGGGATACACATACATGGGATGGAGTACACAACCGTGTACTCCATCACATGGCCAGGCAAGGCCAGCAGCGCGGGTCACCCCCTGTGCGGATTACACGGGTTGGAGTACACAGGTTGATGACCGTGTACGGGCACATGTCCATAGTACACTGAACCAACCCAAGTTACCCAGACACGGCGTGTACACCATACTACACACCGCGTACTTAGTTTTTCCTACACGACCAGCCTATGACATGGGCTGTTGTACACGGGCAGTACCCGGGGTCAGACAACACGACATGTATCTTTTCTACACGCCATGTACTTTTTGGAAAATGACACGGTCCTTTCGTTCATTGTACCTTGGACATCTTTCATTTTGGTCAGTACCCCTTCTTCTCGTTCCCCTGAAGTTCAGGCATCATTTACCACTCAGGATTATGATCCCTTCGGCAGGAATATCTGTGATAGAGTCAGGCATCCATCCAAGAGGCCCGGATCGAGATCCTCTATCCATTCTTGACCCTAGGTAGAGTTAGGCATCAACATGACCAACCATACCAGGCATTGATCCTCTACCTATATAGTGTATCTCCTAACTGGTGAATCTGGATGAGTCGTGGTATCCACCATGGCCCTGGCAGTGATCCTCATCTGTGTATCATGATCCTTCCCACTCAGCAATGTGTCTCCCGTAATGAGTGATTCTATCTATCATAAATTTTCCACTCATGAGTTTGTCTCCCATAATGAGTGTAGCTGTCTCTCATGACGGTTCCCGACGAACAACACTTCTCTGACGAACGTCATCATAGCCATAAGACTCGTGGAGTGAGTTCTCCAGGAACGAGTGCATCATAGAATCATCGAACAGAATTTATAATGGGGGTATGTGGTTGTGTGACTTGTCTCTAGACCATGGGTATGGGTGATGAGTATATCTGGTTTTTTCTAAATGTTCTTTAGACATATAATGTGCATAGATGACTGTACCTTTTTTTTGGTACATCATTATGGTTTTCGGGGTTCTCTACTGAGTATTGTTATACTCACACCTACACGGGCTTTTCCCGCACGTCTGGTGTCTTGTACAGATAAGAAGCCTTTTGACAGAGTCCAGGGCAGACCAGGATAGGACCAAGCTTTCTGAGTTCCCTATAGGCTGAGGCATTCCTATGGCTACGAGCAGTAGTCTGAGTACCTTTTGTGCTTACAGGTTAGACTTTGCAGTTTTCAGACTGTTGTTTTTTTGTTTTTGGTGGGCTTGTATTTTGTCCCAGTTTACTTTTACAGTACTCTACCTTTCGTCGTACTATGTTGGTTGGGTTTACTTTTATGCGTGCATTCTTTTTTCCTTAGTGTTTTTTTACATTTCAGCATTTGTGGGCTTGGAGATGTGTGTGTGTGTACAGGTAATTAAGTAATTCCTCACATGTTAGTAATATGCCTACTCGGTACTAGTCATCATCCCCTGGCCTATTGGAGGCGGGCTTGGAGAGTCAAGGCATGGTCCCCACTGGGATGGGTCGTGACCGAGTGGTATCAGGGGTGGTCGGTTCTACCTTAGGACCAAGAGTCTGTGAGTTCTGTTTTGGGGAAACAGTGTTGAGTGTTTTGTGTTCGGCTTTCAAGCGAGAGACCCCAATGTTGGTGCGGCGGAGGATGTATCCATACACTAGGACTCTAATAACCTACGTTTCTACTCGGTACACGAAAGCACTGGTTGCGGGGAAATAAAAGGTACATGCATCATATAGGAATGGGTCATGTTTTCCATGTCATTTTTGTCAGCTATCCAGATATACTCATTAACCATAATACATCTTGTTTGTTTATAGGATGCCTCCATGATGCATACCTGCTAGGGTTCAGCAGCACTATCATGAAGATGACCCCCCTCAGTGATGAGGCTTTGATACAGGGACCAGTTTCCCATGAGTTTCCACCAGGTGGTGCACTTGTTGTACCACCACCTGTAGAGAATCCAGTAATACCCGCGGTACTGACCGGCGAGGAGCGCAGGGTCAGCGCTCTCCACGAGTTTCAGAGGCATAGGCCCCTCAGGTTCCAAGCCAAGCCCGGCCCTCAGGTGGGAGAGGTCTGGCTTGAAGAGGTGACTAGAGTATTCCACCTAATGAGGACACCAGCAGACCAGATGGTGATCCTAGGAGCGAGCCTTCATCAGGGTTCAGCTGGATGATGGTGGAGTCTGACCACATAGACTTATGATGAGGATACACTTTTGTGGATGGAGTTTGAGCAACTCTTCCGGGAGGAGTTCTCTCCGGTTACTCTAAGAGATGTGCGCATCCAGGAGCTTCTTCAGCTCTAGTAGGGCAGTATGACAGTGGCTGATTATTCATCGAGGTTCACCAACCTCACCAGGTAATTGATGGATATGGTTAGGGATCATTACTTCAGTTCTCGAAAATTAGAGCGAGGTTTATGAAGATACATATGAGCTAGTGTCATGCCTCTAAGAATATCGACTTATGCTGGAGTGCTCGAGCGGTCCATGGTAATTGAGAGCTTCTTGGTGGAGTAGAGGCAGCCGACATCAATCAGCAGCAGGAAGACAGGTGAGGAGACCCCGGCAGTAGGGATCCGACATCTGGCACAGGGATCTGGATGTGGGAAACATCATAGGGGGACCCGAGACAGGGGATCAACAATCCAGGGCTCTCAGACTAGATCTAGTCAGCCTAGGGAGAAGAGATGATACACATGCGACAGTAGGGGACATCTAGCTAGATATTACCCGACCCATCATGCTGCTGATAGGGAAGTGGTGGATGGACCACTGAGGCAGAGGCAGAGAACAGATCAGGTAGACCCGCTAGGCGGCGGATGCGGAAGAGGATCAAGGAGAGCATAAGGTGGTGGCAGAAGCTTCAACTTACTTCCACCACCACCCCTAGGAGGTCCACACCAGGTCCAGGGTGCTGGGGGACAGGGGCGAGGACACCTGCATGTAGTCGAGGCATACGAACTAGGTGCTCCAGGGATGATTCGAGGTATGATCTATGTCTTTTCTACCATTGCTGCCATACTCAAAGACACAGGGGCCGGTTATTCCATTATAGCCACATGTCTTGTACAAAACCTCGAGATTTCGGTAGAACTTTTGACTCGATCCTTACAATTGGAGACACCTACGTGAGGAGACTCGACGATCACGCACCTTTGCAGGCAGTGTGATCTTACACTTGGAGGTGAGAGTTTCTATTGGATCCTCTTGGTGGTAGCGTTGAGGCCTTCTGATGTCATTCTCGGTATGGATTGGTTATCTTCGGTCCATGCCAAGATTGACTGTTTTAGGCGAAGGGTGCGGTGTGTCCGCCGTGATGGAATGAGGTTTTCCATTGTCAGAGAAAGGGAAACCCAGGCAGCATAGAATGGGCTCATGCATAGGAGGGTACAGCCGATCACTCATGATTTTACTTGCCATACCCTTGGATCAGTAGATGTTGTGAGCTCTCAGTTTCCAGCAGTGGTGGAGGAGTATGAGGATGTCATTCCCGAAGATGTTTTCGTATTACCTCCCTACCGAGAATTTAATTCTACATCGACTTACACCCCAGCATGACACAGATTTCCTCGTCGGCATATCGGATGGCTCCCACAGATCTTCGCGAGCTGAGGGTGAAGTTGGAGGATTTGCAGAGAATGGGTTTCGTGAGACCCAGTGTTTCACCCTAGGAGGCACCAGTCTTGGTTTCAAAGAAGGCTGACTAGAGTTTGAGACTATGCATGGATTACTAGCGCCTGATCTAGGTGACGGTGAAGAACTAATATCCACTGCCGATAATTTATGACCTCTTCGATCAGTTAAGAGGGACATAGTGGTTCTTGAAGGTTGACCTTAGATCATGCTTTCACTAGCTATAAGTGCGTGATGAGGATATACCAAAGACGACATTCAGATACCGCTACAGTCACTATGAGTACTTGGTGATGCCTTTTGGCGTGAAGAATTCCCCCGTAGTGTTCATGGGGATGATGAACCGGATCTTCCAGCCGTACATGGACAGGTTTGTGGTGGTCTTCAATGATGAAATCCTTGTGTACTCAGGGTCAGAAGAGGAGAACGCAAGACACCTAAGGATGGTTCTGGACGTACTCCGGGAGCACAAGATTTTTGGAAATCTCTTCAAGTGTTAGTTATGGATTCAGGAGGTCCTCTTTTTGGGATATGTCATCTCCGAAGATGGAGTGGTTGTGGACCCAGCCAAGGTGGAGGCTGTATTAGCATGGGAGCAACCTCAGAGCATGAAAGAGGTGCAGAGCTTCCTTGGGTTGGTTGGGTATTACAGGAGGTTCATTCCTGACTTCTCCTGGATATCAGCACAGATGAAATCCTTGACCAGGAAGGGGAAACCCTTTGTATGGATGGAGAAGTGCTAGCGGGCTTTCGAGAAGTTGAGATAGAGTTTGACGAGAACCCCAGTCTTGAGATTTCTTGAGGAGGGTGTCGAGTACGTAGTTTTCTACGATGCATCAGTAACCGGGCTCGGCTGCGTCCTGATGCAGTGGAATTCTGTGATTGCTAATGGTTCGTGCCATCTTAGTCCACATGAGTAGAACTATGCGACCCATGTTATTGAGTTGGCAGCGGTAGTCTTCACTTTGAAGATGTGGAGACACTACCTTATGGGAAAGCAGTTTATTGTCTACTCTGACCACTAGAGCCTCAAGTATAGATTCTCACAAAAGGATCTAAATCTGATGTAGAGGCGTTGGATAGAGTTTCTCCAGGACAATTATTTTTATATTATCTATAGTTCTGAAAAGGGGAACAAGGTAGCAGATGCTCTTAGTAGAAGGTCAAGCTCATAGCTATTGAGTGAGGTGACACAGCAGTTAGTCGTGTTACAGTTATCCTTCATGGATGGAGACATTACAACTTGCCTACATCAATGGTTGTCACCCCTCCACTCTTACAGCGAGTTAGGGAGGCACAACTTGGGGATGTCGACTGTGTGGCATTACGTGCTTAGTTTTCCACAGAACATTCTCCTGATATATATTCACAAGGTGGGGAGCACATACTTCTTTTCAAGGGACGCACTGTTGTACTAGTGGCATTGCTGGAGGAGGTCCTGAGGGAGTTCCATACATCCCCTTTGGCGGTACATCCTGGAGTAGAAAATATGTACCAGGACCTCCGACGACAGTTCTGGTGGTCAGGCATTAAGAGGGCAGTAGCGGATTTTGTTTCTCGATGCCTCATATGACATCAGGTTAAGGCTGAGCACTAGGTTCCAGCAGGATTATCTCACCCCTGGAAGTTCCAGAGTGGTAGTGGGATGAAATATTGATGGAGTTCATGACAGGCTTACCACAAATGTCCTAGGGGCATGATTCCATATGGGTGATCATTGACCGACTCACCAAGTCAGCCCACTTCGTATCTATCAAGGAGCAGAGTTCCTTGGAGAGCTTGGGATGACCCTACGTGCAGGAGATAGTTCGGATTCATGGAGTCCCATTGACTGTTGTCTTAGAACGAGACACCCCCTTCACATCCCGATTGTGGAAGGGATTTTAGGAGGATTTTGGGTCTCAGATATGCTTGAGTTCAGCGTTTCATCCCCAGACAGATGGTCAGACGGAGAGGACCATTCAGGTTCGGGATGATATGTTGCGAGCCTGAATCTTGGACATTGGTCGTAGTTGGGAGGACCAAATACCACTAGTGGAGTTTGCGTACAACAACAGCTATCACTCCACCATCGGTATGGCACCGTTCGAGGCCTTGTATGGGAGACCCTGCCGGTCACCACTTTGCTGGACCGACCCCGGTCAGTCAGCACTCATGGGCCCAGTGTTAGTGTGAGTCACTACAGAGAATGTACAGATCATTCGGGAGTGTATGAAGACTTCATGGAGCCGGAAGAAGTCTTATGCTGACAGGCGACAGCGACCTCTGGAGTTTGAAGAGGGAGACCACGTCTTCCTTCGGGTCTCACCTCGACGAGGGTTGTGGAGATTTGGCCAAGGAGACAATCTATCTCTGAGGTTCATCGGACCTTTCTAGATTCTATGTAGAGTTGGTGAGGTGGCGTACCACCTAGTTCTACCGCCACAGTTACATTGGGTTCATGATGTCTTCCACGTGTTGCAACTGAGGAGGTACGTCCATGACCCATCTCACATCATCGTCCGGGGTGAGCTGGACATCAAGGATGGAGTGACCTTTATTGAGTACCCGGTGGAGATCGAGGATCAGCAGGAGAGGATCCTTTGTGGGAGATCGACTCCCTTGGTGTGCGTCCAGTGGTAGCATTGGAATCTTCAAGAGAGAACATGGGAGCAGGAGGCTCAGATCCATGCCCAATACCCACATCTTTTTGAGTAGCCCTTTTTTTTGGCATTTCAGGGACGTAGATCCCCAAAGTGGGGAGAATTTAATGTCTCGGATTTTATATTTATTATTTATTAATATTATATGGTATTATTTCGAGACCAGGCGTGAAGATGGAACAACATTCCGAGGTCTAGTGAGCCCGAAATGGTGGTTTGAACATTTTATGTTAAGTGAGTTGGCACTTGTGCACGGTTGTGGCAGATCCCAAACGGATGCCCAGATTAAAAATCTGAGTACACCGTTGTGTCCGGGACAACGACTTTATGTAGTAATTAGGATAACCTCGACCGGAGCGGGTCAAGGGAGAAATTTAATTTTCGAATGTTTAACAAAAAAAATTAAATCTAAATGTTTATTTTATTTTATGGAAACAACCACTGCAGCATGGTAAAAGGGCATCTATTTCCTTAATTAAATGATGTGTCACAATGACTTACGATTAGGCATGTAGGATTCATTATTATCACCACATAATTAAGCACCAATCTTGATTCCATTTTTAAAGGGGTGAACAATTGTTGATCGTTGGCATTGTTTTAGAGGAACCTCTGCCAAATCTGCAGCGCATTGGAGAAAACTCTCGGTGACGAACAACAACGGATCGAAGTCGATAATTTCTACGCCAACAAAATTGAAGGATATCAATGACAATGGCATCACGATTCCTTCTTCAATGATCAATCCTTTCAGAAGTTAGGGGTTTGTTATTTCAATTTCCTTTCCCCGTTTTTGAGTTTAAACCAGGAACGCGGATCAACCACGAACAAGTTGATCCGCAGATTCGTGCATTCTTATGGGAGGGATTTCTTTGGGATGATTTTGGTGAATTTATACATGCTTTATTTTTTTGTTGATTCTTTCTCTGTTTAAGCCTATTAACGGGAGCGGATCAACACCGTGACGGACGACGGCAGAGGTTTGTTCCTCAATTTTTTTATTTGGATTTCTTCCCCCTTCGTTCCTCACGCATTATTCACGTTCTTCGTAGGGCGACGAAAAATGGATCATTTTGCATCCGTTATGTGACGCAACGATCCCAAATCGAAGGTTTGACACCACAATGACATTGTGGAGGTGCGGCGATGATGGCAGACGATGAATCGGACCGGATCGGAATGAACGTTCTTCAAGCGTTCTTCATGCAGAAAGATAAAACACATTTTCAGAGCCGATAGGAGGTCCGAAAACATCGAAAGTCACTTCATGGAGTAGGGTTGACCAAAACCTGAAGGTTTCGTGGTGATCGGATGGCTGGATCGACAATCGGAGCAGCACAGGAGGTGTCTCGGTGAAGAGCGGCATTTCTGGAAATTTCCAGCATACACGTTGTGTACCTCTGAAGAACACATCATGTAGTTCCGGTGATGGAAGATAGGGTTTCGGGGTCATAGAAGAACCACATGGCATGTGACCATGGTCACACGGTGTGTTGAACCTTCCCCTAAGCTCGACGTGTACTTTTAGTAGTACATGGACACTGGATGATCTACAAGGCTTCAGACAACACGACATGTACAACTTGGCAGAAGTGGCTAAATGGGACTCGGCGTCTATCTAGGGGATACATGGATATGGATGTAGTACATGACATTGTACTCCATCACATGGTTATGTGAGGCCTGCAGCGCGGGTCACCCAGTGTGCGGATTACATGGGTTGGAGTACAGAGGTTGATGACCGTGTACGGGCACATAGCCAGAGTACACTGAGCCAACCCTAGTTACGCAGAAATGGTGTGTACACCGTACTACACGCCATGTACATAGTTTTTCCTACATGACTAGCCTATGACATGGGCCGTTGTACACGGGAAGTACCCGGGGTCAGACAACACGGTGTGTATCTTTTCTACACGCTGTTTACTTTTTGGAAAATGACATGGTCCTTTCGTTCACCGTACCTTGGACATCTTTTGTTTGGGTCATTTCCCATTCTTCTCATTCCCCTGAAGGTCAAGCATCATTTCCCACTCAGTAGTATGATCCCTTCAGCAGGAATTTCTGTGACCTAGTCAGGCATCCTTCCGAGAGGCCTGGATCGAGATCCTCTATCCATTTTGGACCCTAGGTTGAGTCAGGAATCGACGTGACCAACCTTACCAGGCATTGATCCTAATCCAAGCTGGTGTATCACCTAACTTTTGAATCCGGATGAGTCGTGGTATCCACCATGGCCCTGACAGCAATCCTCATATGTGTATCATGATCTTTCTCACTCAGGAGTGTGTCTCCCGTAATGAGTGCTTCTATCTATTGTAGCTTATCCACTCAGGGGTGCGTCACCATAATGAGTGTAGATGTCTCTCATGATGGTTCCCAATGAATAACACTTCTCGGACGGATGTCATCAGAGCCATTGTAATCATGGAGTGTGTTCTCCCAGAACGAGTGCATCAGATAATCTTCGAACAGAATACCTAACGGGGGTATGCGGTTGGGTGACTTGTCTCTAGACCACGTGTCTGGGTGTTGAGTATATCTGGTTTGATCTATATTTTCTGTAGAAATATACTGTGCATAGCTGATTGTACCTTTACTTTGTGTAATGCTTTGTGGTTTTCAGTGTCCTCTACTGAGTATTGTTATACTCACCCCTGCACGGGCTTTGCCCGCACGTCTGGTGTCTTGTGCAGATGAGAAGCCTTTTGACAGAGTCCAGGGTAGACACGGATAGGGCAGAGCTTTCTGAGTTCCCTACAGGCTGAGGTGTTCCTACAGCTATGAGCACAAGTCCTAGTACCTTTTGTGCTTACAGGTTGGACTTTGCAGTTTTCAGAATCTTGTTTGTTTGTTTTTTGTGGGCTTGTATTTTGGCCAAGTTTACTTTTACAGTACTCTACCTTTCATCGTTCTCTGTTGGTTGGGCTAAGTTGTATTCATGCATTCTTTTTTCCTTAGTGATTTTTTACATTTGAGCATTTCTGGGCTTAGAGATGTGTGCGTGTGTGTAGGTACTTAGGCAATGCCTCCCATGTTAGTAATATGGCTACTCAGTGCTAGTCACCAGCCCCTGTCCTATTGGAGGTGGCCAAGGGGAGTCACGGCGCGGGCCCCACTAGGACAGGTCGTGAAAAATGTAGTCTCACTTTTGTAAAAATCCCTTGTATGATTGACTTCTCTATCTTTTTTAATAATTTTTTTAGGGCCAGCTTTGACAGGATCTTGGACTTTTTGGGTAAGGCATAATTAATATAGAAAAGTAAATAAATGAAAAAATATTTCATTTGATAAATAATCATAGAGTGAAATGAATACAAATATAATATTATAGATTATATATCATGGATCATAATAATAAATGAATAATCAATATATGTATGGATTAATTATTGGATTTGATTTTCTTATACATCATGATACCTATATTATCATCTCCTTTCACAAGTATATTCAAAATTTCATGGTAAAAACCCATCTGACATGTCCAATGGATTTGACTCATAAACCATGTCAACACAACTTATGGATATCTATAACTGGATCCACTAATAACATTATGAGTATTTCATTCCTCTTATATTAAATAATAAATTCAACTCGTGAATAGTATTTCTTATAAAAAACAATTATAATTTATTAATGAACATGAATTTTTTGATATTTCATTACTTAAGAAAATATATTTCAAAATGAATTTCATATTCAAATGATATATACAATTTAAGGAATATTAATAACTATGATAAAAATATTATGTATAAAATTGAGTTGTAAAATTAACCATATTTAATAATAATTCATTTTTTAACATGTCAATGGGAATGTATTGAAACCATGAAAAATTGAATAGTTAAATATTAACAAAATGTATCAGTTAAAATGAAATTGAGATGAAGTAACATTCAATGATCATAATTATGTAGTGATACTTAATCTTTAAAATAAAAATCAAATTCAAATAGAAATTCACATAAAATTTGAAATAAATTATAATATAATGAAAATTCATTAAACACAAAATCAATGTATATCACATCAAAATGAAAATTTAGTATAACCGAATGAAAAAAAATTGAGTTATTAAATCCAATACATATATGTAATGATCGTTTAGAATCCCCATGGATTAATTATATCAAATTTAAAAATAAAATAAAAGTATTTATTATTTATTCAGGACATTATATGTTAAATGTTTTTGTGTATACCATATTAAAAATGTTTGGTGATTAATACTACAATATTCATTAAGGATGGTCAATTGAGATGAATTTCCTTACATCATATATTTCATTATATGAATGTTCATTAAGGCCTTGTGAACTTATTTATGAATGTTATTTATTTATAATTTTACATATTGTTACAATTTTTATTTTTTACTACATATTTGATTTGCCAATGGTTACATCTCTTCGAATGTTGATTCTATGTTTTTATAGATTGTTTTTAAGGATTTTGGGCCCGAACATGGTTTAATCATGGAATAATGTTTTTTCAAAATGTATATAAGGGGGTTTCATGGTAGGATCATGGTTAAGAAACTTGTGTATCGAAACTGTGAAACCCTTCCAGTTTATCTACTTTGGGTTCACTGTTAGGTTCACAATTTGAAATAATCAAGTTACCTCTATAAGAAATCATAAATAAGAAAATTAAATGCCCCAAAAATTTGTAATTAAAATCTAGTAACTACCCAAATTGGCCATAAAATAATCAAAGTTAATCAAAATTAAATCCTTATGATTTGGGTTGCACTTCTTAGTAATTTTTTTCTCAAAAACTCATTCTTTGGGAGATTGAAGATCCAATTGAAGAGGTGATCCACTTTTTTTAGTTCATTTATTCATAAACATGTATCTATATTATTCTCTAGATTATTTATCCATATAGGTTTTATGGCCATGTAATATGATGGATCATGTAGTATTATTGTGGGATTTTTATCTAGGATCTATTCTCTTTTATCTCAATATCTATCTTCTTAGATATATTGATCACCATCGATGGTGAACCAACTCAAATTCGTTGTTGTTGGATTATAAATATTCCAATTGGGTGTTTATATTCATTTCCATTTTTTAATTAATCGTTCATTGATACATTCATAGATCGGTGCTTCATTATTTAAAACACTTATTCAATGATATTTCTCCTTAAAATTTCTTTTGAAGGCTTCGTTAACCCTATTTTATTCGAATTGAACATGTAATTAATTGAATGGTCATATTATTGATATTTCTCAACATTGTTCAAATTTTTAATGCCTTGTTTCTATTTTTTCAAATAAATCTAAAATTTTTCTTTGATTGAATTGAGGTCTCTAAATAAGAGTTTGGGTTTATAAAATGAGATTCCATGACATGAATTCTATAAATTTACCTATTTTATGTTTTTAAAATATATTAAATGTTCAGAATATATTAAATTACCACAAAACCCCTTTTAATTATTTTATCCTTCTTTTGATATGGGTGTTCATGGGTTATTTGAAAGAAATGATTTATCACCATGAAAATATTGTTTCAACCCAGGTTTTGAAATGTATTTGATCATTTAAAAATATTAATACTTAAATATAATGATTTATGGTAACTAAAAATGTAATGATTGATTTAATTCATGTTTTGAGTTATAATGATGATTTTAGAATAATACGGTATGATTACCCATTTAAAATAATGAAATCATTTAAATGGATTTGAATTGAAATGAGGATTCTTGATGGAAAAGTTGGTACTTAATGATAATATTCTATTATATTACTCCATTAATTTAAATTTCGTGATTATTTCTCTTCCCACTATTAGGTGTTGAAAATGTGAATATAGACATTCATGGAAATTGGGTGTGGGTGAATTGTGATGTTTTGTTCAATGCCCATGGCTGAGAAGGATCTCTATTTATCATTGTGATTTTATCATCTCATGTGACTCTTTTAACTATTCATGGGAACAAAGAATGTAATATGGGATTGCCTAGTTATATGATTCACCCACACACTAACACTATTCTAGTGGATCAACATATAATGTGAGGGGTTCATGATGAGGACTTGTATCCATGAAAAAAGGTGTGTATGGAACTAGTTTTCTAGAGACCCATGAGATTAAATGTAGGCATAAAAATTGTTAATGTGTTAATTTTTTATCTAGTTTTAGATGTAATAATATAACCTAGGTTATACCATTAATATCTATAAATTGATACCTCATACGAGAAATATTTAATTGTTAATATTTGGAACTATAATTTCCTTACATGATTTAATTTTTTCCCATTATGAACTATAATAATGATGTATTTAATCACATTATTCTTTATATAAAATTTTTATTTTATAATTATTTATTTATAATAATTAGTTATATTTTGAAATGATTTTCAGTGATTTTCATGAAAAAGTTCAGTTTTAAAATGGATTCCATGATTTAAATTTGTAGATTAATATATGATTTTTAAATGTTTAAAACTATATTATTAAACTAATACTTATACTATAGCATTTTTACTCCACTACAGTATTATATGATTTTCCTTTTGAATTAATTGTATTGAATCTTTGGGGGAATCAGGCATGGAACTTTAGCTCACACTATGCATGTAGTTTTTGGTGTTTGTAGCCTTGTTAATAATATAGCTGGTGTTCATGATCTTTCCTTTCATTGTGGTTTCAAGTTTTGGTAACTAAGTGAAGGTGAATTAGGACATGGTTGGTGGGCACGGTACACCAGGAGGTGGGTGGTTTGGATGTCTTGTATTATTTACATCTCAATGTCATCTCCTTATACATGTTATGATTATATTTATGTATGTATCATATAATGTTTTTGAAATGTAATTGGATTATTATATTCTTATTAGGGTGAAATCAGTCCAAATGGTAATATTTTTGATGCTCAAGTTATTGTCTCAAGCCCATGGAGATCATGAACAATCTCTATATTAGTGGTGAATTAGCCTAGATATCTGTTTTGATGGAATTACTCTTATCCCTTCACAAATGGTTTCATAAGAGGTCATTCAATTTAATGAATTGATTATATTTGAATTCCAATTTGTTATAATTTTTTTTTCAATGTAGAAAATATATTTTAATGTGTTAGGAATAATGATGTTGTTTTAAGAAGGTTCATGATCACCACCTCCTCATGAAGAGACATGAGTTTCCATGGTTTTTGATACTTGAGTATTTCAAATTATATATTGGTTTTCTAAAGATAAATGAATTTTAGATTCCCAATAAACTATAATTGATTTAGGGAATCTATTTTTGTTTTTGTAACTATAATAAAAGGATGAATATAGTCACATTATGATTTCATAGTATTGTAAACTATTAAGAATCGATGAGACTAATCTTGAATGACAAACATCGGCTGGTGTGTGGTTAGTGTTTGGCTTTCCATCCCATACGACCAATGCATTTAATGTCATGACTTTGTTTTTAACATAAAACAATATCAATTTTGTTTCAATTGATTCACTAATGTATGGATGGTTATGTGTGTTCTATATGTTCATTTTTCATTTTCTTTGTTATTGTAATATATTTATTCCCCTATATATGTTTTTTAATCCTTTTTGAAAACCATAGTTTATGTGTAAAGTAACTATTTTGTGTACTTTGAAAAGAAAATTAAATTCTTATAAAGGGTGTTTTATAAAATTATTGAGAAGGAAAATGATTTTTAAAGACTCTTTTATTATGAAATAATGATTGTTTTATGAAGTAATTTTTGTTTGTAATCATTGTAAAATGAAAATGGTTTGATAATTATAAAATAAGATTTATGTCTTTCAAACCATAGTACGGCTTTTGTGAGATTCTAAATGATTATGGAACTATTATAAAGGACTTATAAAAGTATCTATCAATTTGAAATGATGGAGTCATTTATTATAAATTATGAAATCATTTGTGTTTTGAAATAATTTTTTTTGATTTATTGGATTGTAGATTTTTAAATGTTTTTTGGTTGGATGTTATCAGTTATATTATCACTGATTTTATATGTTAATTATATGTGATGTTTAGATATGATTCCTATAATATCCATTCCAAATAATAGAATGTATGTTTAATATTTGTTGCTCAGAGAATTTCTTCATGTTTTACAGAGATGGTTTTTGATGATATTAACTCTATCCATACCCTATACCGTGTAGTTTATAAATTGACCTGACAACCTTTGAACCTCATCATGGAATCCCTATATTTTCATCCACACCCTTATAATGGTGAAAAATGTTTACTTTAGGAATTAGTGTTTATTTAATTTTATGATGATATTTTTTATTATCTTATTATTCTTGATATTATAATGGTTAGGTATATTGACTCATAATATGAGGGACCTCTCCAAGAGTGGTGATGGTTTCTATTAACCCTAGTCTATATGAATTAATGACATAGTAGTTCTTTAATTAAATCTTTATTCTATTCCAGTATCAAGAGGATTCCAAGAAGGTTATTTGTTTTGTATTAGTTTTTTTAAGATGATATATTGATTCTAGATTGTGCTATGAAATTATATCATTTTTTATGTTTTAAAGCACTAAATTTTTCATAATGATTTTATTAAAGATTTTTTGTGGAATAAAGGTATTCATCTTTACATATTATCCATCATTCCACTTTAGCGGTAGATCTATAACACGTGGTTAAACATTTGGACTTTCTCATAAAAAGTGGAGATTCCAAGGCAACATGAATGTCTAAATGGCTCATTCTTGTCTAAGAATGGATAATCACCATATGTAAATAAGAATTATGTCACATATTTCTAGTGTGGATAATATAGTCATCCTAAGAGGGGTTTTTCATAAATATATAATGTTTTGTAGAAGGCGTAGATGTCTAGAACACCTTATTTGGAATTCTAAGTAGAAAACTAGAATGAGATACCTTAGTTAAGACCATCATCTACAGACTATGTGGAATCATATTCCACCATAAAAAATTGATCCAACCATAGGCCTTAGTGGGATGCTTATCACATAGTGGAAGAGCTTCTGGTTGTGAGTTGTTCGATAGTAGATGTGGATGATTTTGATCCAACATTTTTTCTAATGTAAATTTTGAAATTATATGTGTTTTATATTATTATGGATTGACTAATTTTGGTAATATTTTTCTGATATTAATTAATGATATATTATAGAAAATTTTATGGGTCATTTTGGGATTGGTGATATGATAAAAGTTTCAGTTCCTAGAAATCTTTTTGTGTGTGTCTTTTGTGCTTAAAAACAATGATGTGTTCTGGGATTGTTGTTCCTTGGTGTTCTCTTGTTTTCTACTTCAAGGTTAGAGATCAATTGTTATAATATTTGATGATATTCCATGAGATAATGTATTTTTATATTTTTCACTGACCTAAATTTTTAATATCATTCTAGTTGGATATAGATAGATGGTGGTAATTATCTTATGTAACTATGATGATGTGTATTTTTGATAGATTGTCCATCTCGTGATTATGTTGTTTGTTTTTTTGGGCTTATTGAGGTATGATGATCATTTTTTAAATAACTATGTTACCACTTATTACTGACATAGAAAAGAAAATATTTTTAGTAATTTACCTTTATCATGGATGCATGATCATATATATTTATCATTACTGGTTTGTTTAAGTATCTTCTTTAGGTCTAAGGGAACTGATTTTCTTACGTGACACCATTTTTGTAAATCTTAATATAGTGGGGAGACCTTTTCAGGGTAAATTGTAAATCTATGGCTTAGTTAAATATGATGATATTTGTGAGTTTATCTTGGAGTTATATGTGTTTTTATCCTTTGTGTGGGTCTCACATCTAGGCCACAGACTGTTCTCCCCACAAGCAGGGGGATTGATAAATTATTGTGTCATCAAGATCTATCATTTGGAATGTATAATTTCTGGGACATAAATTTCAATGGTGGGGAGGATGTAAATTATCATTACAAATTTCTATATTTTTAATTTATATATTTTAGTACCAAATTATTTGATCTATTCATATGTTTTTTTGTGTTTTTATAGCCCTTGTTGATGGTTTTTGGGCATATATAAAGATTGTGGGTAAAATCTCACGTCACTATAGAATAACAATTTTTGATATATATTAATATTTTTGAATTAGATATTATATTATATTTTAATTAAATTTTATATTTGATAATGTACTCAACACACAACAATGGATATTTCTGTGATCATACGTTACACATAAGACATAGTTGTATTGAAAAAAATGTATTATTAATATTATTATTTTAAAGAGTTTTGTTCACCTGGCCATTATATTGGTAGGAATGTAAATAAATTACTATATTATGTTATCTAAATTTTATTTAGTTTTATTACTCTCTTAGAATAAAATTTAGGGGATTAAAATGGGAATAAATCCAATTTTTACCAAAAAAATATACTTAAAATTTTAAATGGTACTTTTACCACATTTTAATTGTGAACCATTTTATGTCTATTTTTAATACTTTTATATGATATTTTTTTAAAAAAACCTTTTATTTGGTTTTATGGGATCAAAATTATGTTTGGATGATATTTATTTTATTTTTCTAATAAAATTATTATTTTATTGAATAGTAAAAATACTGCATTTTAATTCAAAATTACATTTTCATCTAATTTATTTATATTGATATATTTTATTTTTAATTTGTATTAAAGAATAATTAGATTATTTTTTATCATTTAATTCAATTTTGGAAATGTTAATTAATTAGGCATTTAAATTAGATAAAAATTCTTGTCAATATTATGATGGTTTTTACTTTTTGAAAACTAGTTTTCTCATTGTTAGAAGAGTGATTGATTTTAAATTTATGTTTGAAACATTCATGTTTTTAATTCTATTAATTTTATTCTTTATTTATGATTATAAATACCAAATTACATAAATAGATCATTTTTTGGACATTTTGAATAGTAGTATTGGTAATAAAATTTATTACCATGGTAAAGGTAAATAGGGTAACTAAATGTAAAATAATATTATAATAAAATAAAACGACCCTAACACATGTTCTTAATTTACTTGTATGAGTTTATTCCAACAATAATCATCCTTGTATAAATTTTATGACCACTTTTATCCACATAGATGACTTTAATTATTTTATAATATTAACTTCAATGAGTAGTAATTTTTGTTAACATTAGTTTTTTATAAAGTAATTTATTTTAATATGAATTTATACTGGGTATTTAATCCACTATAAATAGTCATCATAATTTTCAAAGGATTTGATACATCATGGTATCATATTTATTTATTTCAAAAAAATAAATGTGTAAATTGTTTTATGACACAATGATGATTTAGTAATTTCTTAATTAATGAAAGAATCAAATAAATGATTTTATTTATATTAAAATAAATATTATTTGACATAACATACACCATAACAGAATTTTATGAATATCTTTAACATGTTGGTGATAATTTAAATGAATTTTTTTATCTTAACTTTCTATGATGATAATTTTTTATGTCAACCGGTGAATAGTGTCAGAATTAACACTATTGGTATTTGAAAATATAAAATAGTTTATTAAGTATAATAAAATTCCTAAAAATATATTATTTTTCCAAATGGTTAGGATATGTTCTAATATTTAATAAATCTTAATTTTTGGTCATTTTAGATGTTATTTTAATAATATTAAACCCACAAACTATAAATAATATGATATCAAAGTAAGATTAAATATGGTAAATTATGGGTTGAAACAAATAGGTAGGGATTAAAAAATATTCTAAATATGACTAATTTCAATTTCAGGATGGGTATTCTAGAAAAAGTAACCATATAATATTAATAAATTTGTTCGAGACCATTTTCAATCAAAATTAAGTTTATATTAATTTAAAACTTTTAATAATTCCAAGGGTGCACCCCCCCCCCTCATATAAAAAATGAACAAAATCTTATATATTACTAACATGTTAAAAAATCTACAAAAATCTACCCAAAACCATGCCTAGAATCCCTCCGCAAATTTTTATCCCCTAATATTAGGATGAACACCCTTCATAGAGGCGTTTAGGTGTTCGGAAAGGGGATCATCTAAAGGAAATGAATATAAAGATTGTAAGTTATGAGTCAGACTCATGGAAAGAGACAACATCTGAATTTCATTTCATTGTTGAACATTTTTATGAAGTAAAAAAATAATCTTTCTATATGGTGTATTATTGACCCCTATTAATTTTAATTTGATTAAATGGTATACAAAAGGAATCATTTTATACAAAGCATTTTACTAACGACAGAAGGAATGTTTTTACATATTCTGTGACTCTAACACTTCTGTCGTCCTGAACATTATTTGGTATTTGGATTCCACTACAACAAGTTTTTTTTTAAAAGAAAGATAAATAAAATTTTCTCTTTATAGTTATTTCTTTATTGAAAATTTTTTGGAGAATGGATTGAATATAATAATATATTGAAATTATATCTAGCTTTTGAAATGTGGAAATGTTATATTTTTATTCCTGTTTTATGCGTTATGATTCATTTATGGTTCATGGGAATTGATTCTGTATACATGTGGTTTCATGATAAACTAGGGGTGTTGAGCCTGTGATATATCTCTAATGCATAGGGTAATGAGACGGAGATAAACAATAAAATTTCTCCTAAGATATTTGGTGAAAATATTGTGATATGTATTCCAAACATAATCATGAAGGTAACTCCCTATATAACTGTTAAAGCTACAATATAATTATGGTATGGATTAAACAAGTTACCTTTATTTTTTATTATTGATAATATGTTTTTCAATGTTTTTATGATTTTATGTGTTATGTTAATGAGCATTTGTTTTATCGGTGAAATGTATGATTTTGTGAAAAAATCATGAATTTAAATATTTTTGGACTAACAGTTTCATTCTTTTTTTATCATTACAATGCTTTTTGTTCTCATCCCATGTTTTCAAAATGTTTTCCACAGGGTATAAGGATGATTAATTATAATTAATAAGTCATGATGAATTTTATGAATATTTCAATCAGAAAAATCATGTTTTAAAGAGTTTATCTTGTGATAAAATTAATAGTGAGTAGAAGTGCCTACTATTTAATATTTTAGTTGTTATGTAATAGTTATTATGTAATTTTCTAAAAGATTAAACATTAAAATTTCTACAATTTGAATTTGTGACTTAACTCAATATAATGAACTGTTTATTATGGGTGAATTATATTTAGTATCATAGGTCGGTTTTAAACACATTAGGGGTTAGGATATTTTTATTAGAAAATTCAAAAATTATTTTAAATTAATTGTAAAATTGAAATGATGTCGAATTTGATGACTACCTAGTTTATTTTTCTATTATATGTTTGTTCTGAATGATTTCCCAATAGGAAACATGGTTTATGTCCTGGGATGACATCTAAAGGAAAAGAACCTTCTGAATCAGTAACATGATATTGTTGGAATTAGAATATAATAGTTTTTTGAAGTGATAGAGAAATTGACGTATCATTTTAATGGTGGTGGTATCCATCCATAAAAATAAATAGATCATCAACATCGGAACATTTCATTAGTGGATTATTTCATGAGGTACCATCCCCCATCATCCAAAGGGTTATTTGACCCCAAGATATTTGAAGGGTGGATTAAAGGCCAAGAAAAGATTATCGATGTCATTTGGTGTTCAAATAATCAAAAGGTTAGTCTTTATGTTTACCTTTTTGAAGTTAAAGTTGATCATCATTGGTTTTTTTTAATAATATCATTGAATATGAGGATATTGAGGAACTTGAGGTGGATGAATTCAAATATATGGGTCTTGATAAATACATTCCTATGGCGGTTTGACTAAGGATAGAAAACAAATTATTGGAATTAATACACAATTTGGATTCAGTGGCTACATACGAATAAAAATTCACTTGAAAAGGACTGTATGATCCAAATTTAACATAGTATCATGATAGTTCAATAAATTATTTTTTACTTATGATAAATTCCAATGTATTGATGTGAATTGGATTCTCGTGAGTTAAAAATTTATGAAAATCATGTTCAATGTGCATAGAAGGTGGAAATGGAGTTTGTTGATGATCATGTGTACTTTAAAAAACAACATAATATGATTTCTATGTGTCATGAGAGTGGTAATAATTTTTAAGAAATTATCATTATATGAAAATTACGTTTATAGTTGGTCAAAATTGTTGTCAAAATCTCACTGGGGAACCACTTTTGGATTCTTGTTTGTGCATTTGATGTGGTAAAATGGGACATTAATATCGTAACATCACTAAGAAAGATCATGTTAGTTGTAATTATGTATATGATTTAATGTTAATAATTTTTTTAAATATAAGAGATGGTTCATTATACAATCATTTTTCTGATGAATAATTCTAATTACGGGAAGCGACAAGACTATAAGAGAAATGGTGCGGTGAAATCCTTTGCAACTACTTCAGAAGATTTTATTCCACAAAATTAATTTTTATCAGCTATATTGTTTGTTTATTGATAATATTTCAATGTGTTGTTTGATTCAATGTATAAACATTTTTTCATTTATGATAAATTTTATGGTGAATTGGAAATTCCACACAAATAAATTTATGCAGAACTTCTGAAAAAACATATAGTGGAAATGTTAAAGAAAAAAGAAATTAGAATAATATAATATCCTAATCTGTAGAAAGAATTTACCTGAAAACATTTTTATTATTCCTTTGGTATTTTTTGATGTTTTTCTGTGTATAGATTGGTTTTATGTTTAGTATGATAAGATTTATTTTGGAGATAAAACATATTATTTTTTGAAATAATTACATTTTGTATATAGGAATGAACCATTTAAATTTATAAAAAATTAGGAATATTAAGAACTTTTAAAAGATGAAACTAAATTTTTCCTAAAACATATTGTTGAAAACAAAGAAACTGTTCAGATAAATGATGTTTGAATGGTAAATGTGTATCTATATTTTTTTATAATTATTTTCCACATATTATACCTAATTGGGATGTTCAATGTAGTTATGACATAGTTCTTAATGAAACCCCAATTTCAAAACCCCCTTAACAAATGAATCAAATTGTACATTTAGTTTTGAAGATGAATTTCTAGAAGTTTTAGATAAACATTTTATTCCACCTAGTACATAACCAAGGGGTGATCCTATCTTGTTTGTAATAATGAAATATGGTTTAGTGAGGCATCTCATTAACTATATATCATTGAATAACATCATTTTTAAGAAATAGTAACCTTTGACTGATAGCAATGATTTAATTAATCGTCTCTAAGGGTACTATACTGTTGGAGGGTTGAATTGAGATGGGGGCACACTAAGTTAAATGTTAATGAAGCAGATATTCAAAAAACAATGTTTTTTACTACATATGGCCATTGTGAATTTGTTTTTTAGTCGTTCATATTTACTAATGAACCTTTTATATTGATGGTTTATATGAATATAATAGTCAATGAGTTCCTGTTTTATTTATATGGTAGGGTTTATTTATGAAAAATTGGTATATTCTTAATGTAAATTAGAGCATGAAAGTTATATCATGGTTATTTTTCAATCCTTTTTTGAAATGAAATTTTATTGTATGTTGAGAAACAATGAATTTTAGTTTCCAAATATTTCATTTTAATGTAACATTTTTTATAAATATAGAATAATTATTGATGATTCTAAAATTAATGTTGATGTAGAATGGCCGTGAACCACAAAATATAAAGTCAACTGATGAGTATTTTCAGAATTAACACTATTGGTATTTTAAAATATAAAAAGGGTTATTAATTGTTACAAAATTAGGAAAAATATTAAATTCCCAAAAATGGTTAGAAGAAGTCTTATTATTTAACAAATAAAACTTCTTTTGGTCATTTGACATGTTATGGAAACTAATTTAACCTATAAAATGTAAATAAAATGATATGATAGTAAGATTAAACAGGTTAAAAAAATTTTTAAACAAATAAAAGGTTTAAAAAAAGTTCAAAAAATGACTAATTTAAATTGGATTATTGTAATTTGACCCATATTCATCATATATTCAAAATAAATTGGTTTGATACCATTTTAATGGACATATAAGTTATATTAATGTAATTTTTCTAATAATTCCAAGGGTTCCTCTACCCTATCTTATAATAAGGAACCTATTCCACAATATTAGTAATACTTCCAAAACCATTTAGTTCATCCCAGATCTACCAAAACACCTACCTATAATCCATCCCCAAATTTATAAGTCCTTATATTAGGTATAACACACTTCTTAAAGGTGTTAAGGTAATAAGAAAAGAGATCATCTGAAAGAAAGCAATATAATGATTACATGTAATGAGTGGGAATTTCAATAAGGTATTTTGTCTCAATCTCAATTCATTATGTAATATTTTGATGTCATACACCATCTTAGTTTTATACAGTGTATAATCAACCCCTTTGACCTTTAATTTCATTAAAGGGCTTCCAAAACAAAACTTTCTATACAAATAGTTTTACTTATACAAAAAATAATGTTTTTAACAAGTACAGTGAAAAAAATATTTCTGTAGACATGGCTATTATTTTGTACTTGGATTCCATTACAGAATGTAATTTTATTTATAAAAAATAAATAAAATATTCCCTTTTCTGTTATTTTTTTATTAAAATGGTTTCAAGAATTTATTGATCATGTCAACAACTTGGAATGATATCTTCCGATTGCAATATGGAAATATTATTTTCCCATAAATTATTGTTTTATGAGCTATGATTATGTAGTGGTTTGTGGGAATTTCTTATGCATATGTGTGGTTCTATGTTAAACAGAGGGAAGTTGAGCCTATGATAGCTCTCTCAATTCATTGGGTAATTAAACAATGTTAAAAATTAAGGTTTCTCCCCTGAGATTTATGGAATATATTGTGATGGATATTTTAATCATAACCATTTAGGTTCCTCCCTACGTAGCATTAAAAGCAATGATGTATGTAGTATATGGATGCCATATGATAGCTTTATAATTTATTATTGATAAAAAAATTTCTAGAATATTATGATTTCATGTGGTATGTTAATTAACTTTTGTTTTATAGGTGAAAAGATTTATTTTGTGAAAAAAATTCTTGAGTTTTTATATTAATGGACTAATGATTTAATGATTTAATTATATATATTAACAATTTTTTTTACTCACCCAATGTTTCTCACAATTTTTTCCATAGGGTATCAGGATGAGTGAGAAAATGTATGAAGTCAAGATAAATGTTATGAAGATTAACATAATGAAAAAAATAGGTTTTAAAGAGTATTACCTTGTGAACGAATTCAAAGTGAGTAGAAGTGTTTATGTTATAATATTTGATTTATTATGTAATAGTTATAGCCAAATTATATAAAACATGAATTTAAAAAGATCTTATCTTTGAAATCTTGAATTAACTCAAGATTGCGTAATGTTTAAGCATGGGGACCTCTTTTACAGGTGGTTTGAACATGATTTTTCAAAGTGTTAAACATGGATATAGTGTCATTTCATGGTTGTAACATAGCTAAAATAGGTCAGAAGACAAACCATGAAACCATTCCAATTGCACAATTATGGGAACCATGTTAGCTGCACGGTTAGTACTAACCGTGCATCCTACCTAGGAAACTCTGAGAATGTGAATTAAATAACATGAAAACTGTAATTGAAATCATGGAACAACCTACCAAGAAATCTCAGTCAAAGGTAAGACTCGGACCATTGATTAATAAATAGAAAACATCAACCAAGTATAGCGAGAGAGAAAAGATAGCTACAGATCATAAATATCACACCCATCACCACATCGATTATACATTCCTTCTTCCGTAGTAGCGGATTCCCACTCTAAATATTCATAATGCTTGAGGACCTTGGAATATTTCCTTCTTAGATTCAACTTTTCCAATGATAATAATTCCATTGAAGATAGCCTAACACCACTTTCTTTTACAGTTAAATATCTGGTAAGCAACGGCCTTAGAAGAGAAGAGTAGTCTTTTCTCAACCTACATCATGATGGGACAGTCGTAGCAACCTTATTCTAAGACATCTTCATCCCCACACCCTGAACCACATCACTGTGAGAAATCTGAACCATACCATTCTAATTTTCATTTTCACAATCAGAAATATCCCCCACTTTCCCTGGATTTTACCTTCTTGATAATTCATACCCCATTCTTGCTGAAATTGGTTGTAACATTCATTCATGGTAAGACATTGTGGATGCTCCACAACATCCTTCAGAACATTCCAAATTGCTTCATCTTCATAGGAGAGATCATCCTGCATCATGCCACCCTCTTGTCTTGTATCATCTGCCTATGCTTGAGAATTCACCTTATTTTCCAATTCCGAAAAACGATTACCAGCAGAAACCATTATTTAAATTCCACCAGTAACATCCTCCCGCAATTTCCACACCTAAGCACAAGCATCCACTTCCCTGAGTTCAGAAAAAATTTAGTCCAGGTGTTGTTCAGAAACGGACTCCTTCCAGTGGGCTGATAGATCCAAAATATCCACTATAATTGCATTTTGAATCCCAAGATCACTCTTTAAATGTTAAAAAATTTGCCTAACAGTTGGTTCACGTGTCCTCTCTTTCACCTCCTTCTAAGCATTTCCCTACATTTTAGAAACAGGACCAAAACTCTCAACAGCCTGAACATCGACCCGAGGATTCATTTATTTTGCATTGGAAGACACCCAACCTTGAGAGCCCTTAATAAGCTCATGTTGTGGCCCAGTACTCCTAGACGGCTCCTTCACCACCAGAAAGGCGGAATCATATGGTATAGAACCCACACTACCCATTCTCAATGCCCCCGATGAAGCCCCAAACAGACCTTTCAATTGACATACTGAATTAACATACCCAAGACGACCACATGCAACACAAAATGACATAAAAAACTCAAATTTGACATCATGCTTCCACCGTATTTTTCATAACATGATCCCTTTGATTTTGGGATCAATATAGAGTCATGTTGGATCTCTAAATTGTATTCATTGGTAGATCTAAAAGCCATTCAAAATGGTGATGATCTTTTTGCAAGTTATTTTAGTCATAATCTTCGATCTATTTTCTTATCTTGAATCTTTCTATCTAGAGGTTGGGATTACATTATGTTTTGATGTTATTAAAACAATGTTTTGGGATTTTGGTTCTAGGATATTTTATCTCTTCATTCAAGGTAAATAATTATATATATTTTTAATGCCATTATAGGCTACAGATCTCATATTAAGAGTGGTGGGATTCCAAATATTCTATAGAATTGATCTTATAATTTTCCTTCATATTGTAATTCATTATGGTATGATTATGTTATATAAATTTTTATTTAATTTCTTAATCTTCTTCAAGGATATTTCTCCTTGAAATTCCTTTTTAATTCATTTTTGAAATTATTCTCTTTGAATTGAACTTGATATTAATTAAATATATATATTATAGATCTCTCTAATGTTTTTTTGAAATAATTAATTCCATGTTTATTTTAATTTATTTTCTAGTAACATTAAAATGATTTATTGATGAATTTTTGGTATTTGGCTTGAGAATTTCATTTGTAAAATTATATTCCTTCATTAAAACTATATTCATTGTAGTATTGTTGTTTTAAAAATATTTTAAAATGCATGAGTTTATTATTTGGCCAATAACCCCCTTTAAATTAATATTATTCTTTTTTTAAGATGGTATTCTTTGGTTTATTTTAAAAATAAATTATTTATCCAAATTGAAATAGGTTGTAAACCAATGTCTTGAATTTTATTCAATACATTTAAAATTGAAATAAATTATAGATATTTTTTTATAGGTTCTATGAAAAAAATTATTTTTTAAAATGATTTTTATAATTATAATGATTATTTGGTGTAGGATGTTTTTATAGTTACCCTTTTTCAATTTTAAATTTATTTAAAATTATTTAAATAGAATTTATGATTTTGGACAGCCCAATATGCCCATTAAAATTATCCTGACATGAAATAATCCATTAATGTAACTACCCTGATTATTGTACTTTGCAATATTTGGTTTTGAAAATTTTATTAATTATTTTGAGGGTATATTGGGATGAGGGTGAGAAGTGATATTTCGGTAAGTGCTCATGGTTGATATGGATCCCCATGTGAACCTCCTAATTATGGTATATTAGAAATCTCTATTAACTATTCATGGGATCCTGGATTATAAGAAGTGATTACTTAGATATATGTATCATGAAAGGACTCACACCCTTGTAGTGTATCTATAGATAACATAAATGGATTTGGCTATGAATGTACAGCCATGACATTGACTATGCTTGGAATTTCTTTTCATAAGATTATTGAGACTGGATGTTAGCACAATAATTGATTATGTTGTAATTTTATTAGTTATTCTTGTAACACCTCATGTTTTTTAAAATAAATTTAAATTTGTGAATCTTTTTTATGTAATTATTTATAACTATCCTTTAAAAATAATTTCTCCAATTCTATGTTTTGAATTTTTAAAAAGAGTCTTCTACAATTGTGTCAGTATATTATTTTGAATCTCATGGGGAAAACTTGTTTTTAAGGATTAGTAACACACCATTAATAATAGTAATATGAAATGTAATATTACTCTAAGGAAAAAAACATTGTATTATTAATTTATTTTCTTAATGCTTTAAGATAATGACATCTTGATTAGTTTTTCAAAGTGATATTAAAGGAATTATAGTTTTAAAATTGTAAATTTTTTAATAAAGTATAACATTATTTAAAAATTAAATTAACAATATTTGGAAAATTATTTTCGAAAAATGTGGTCATTTTTTAATTCTAGACATTTAAAAATGTTTAGGGAGAATTTTTATGAATAGTGAAATACGATAAAATAGAGCATATTAAAATTATCAGTTAACTGCTCTTTTAATGACATTATAAGTGATGTAATACAACTTGGTTAGAACTCACATTCCATTAATACTATTTGGGATAAAATGAATTAACATCATACATAGTATTCAGAAAAAATATTATAATAATGATTAAAATAATGAAAAATACCTCCTATACTCCATATAAATACCACCCTCATTTACCTCATCCTCCCACACTCTCAAAATTTGATCCTGACCTAAGCTCTACCCAATACTCTTCCCATTTTTCTTCCCCACGTCCTAGATTTGCTGGAATCCCCAAAAGGCCAAAACCAAAGACCATAAGAAGGATCTCCAAGAGAAGAAGTCTGAAGGTAAATATCCTCATTTGTATTCATTTTTCATTTTCATTTTATGTTATTATTTTTAGTTTACTTTGGATTATGTTGGGATATTTAATTGGATATCCCCCATTCAATCCATATTATTTATTAATGATTAGGGACCCTTTTTCTCCCATCAAAAGTTATTATGAATTTTTTAGCAACACTCTTAGGCTGCCAAATTTTATTATGGGATTTATCATCTTTTCTTTTACTTCAAGATTCCATTATTTTCTTTTTATTTATACAAAAATACTTATCCAAGAGTCCTGAATGATCCAGTATCTCACATATTCTAGATTTCATAATTTTTATGAAATAATCACCATTACATTTATTCTTCTCAAACTTTTTCATGAAACTAAAACACCCTATGCGATGTGTCAAATTACCGACATCATGGACGACGTGATTTCCATTTCATTTTATTCCTTCAATTCAGGTCATGAAATCATTTTTATGGTCAAAGTGGATTATAATTTTTGTATTATATATTATATATAGTTCGAAAATCATTTTATTACCATGTTATTAATTTATAAAACAAATGAGTTCATTACAATCGAAGAGTCGCCAAAATGACCTAAAAATATAAATAATGTTTTAACTCATGAAACATCTTCATGAAAGAACTCAAAATGATAAATAGAATGATTTATAGTTCATGAAATATGTAAATAGTACTCCATTACAATTTTTTAGTTTCACTCCCAATGGACAAGAATACCCATCATGAAATGATCATGGAAATCATGTAATGAACACAACCAAAACAATTAAAGGAACAAAATACTAATGGTTAAAGGCTGTAATGTTGTAATAAAATGATTATATAATTCATTTTATAGATTTATATGTTTCTAAATTATACTAAATATACTCTTGTAACCATAATTAAATATGTTTATACTATTTTAAATTAAGAATAACCCGAGGTAAGGGAAATCTTAACCCAATTTCAATTCTTTAGGTTAACCTTATACTATATTATTTATGTGGTATTAAAATATTTCAATGATGGGTTTTGATTATATTATGTTTAATTTTTTTTATTCACAGTTTTTCTACATATTCCATAAACTATATTAAGTCTCACTTAAATTATATGATATTTCTATGGGGCTTTTCTTTTAAAATTTTCTTTTAAATTTATGTTTTATAAAATTAGAAGGGAAATGATTTTATTTAATTATCCATGTTTTATAATAATGTTCTATTCCTTTGGAATTGTTTTTTATGATGTTTGGGTTCTTTATCTCTCTCCAATTCAGTTGGTGTGTGTAAGATAGTGGTTGGGCGTATGGTTTTTCCATGTGTAACTATGATGGTTACACAAATTGTAAGGATTCCATGAGGGTTAAAAATTATAAGGTAGTTGAGAGGGTTAAAATATAATGTAAGTAATTCCCCAAGATAACTTCATTGTTATATTTATGTTAATATTTTTTGTGGGGACATTTTTTAAATCCCAGGTTTTAAAAAATAATTATATAGGGGTTACAAGTATGTCTTTGAAAATGATTTCATATGTTACAAGTATTAGTGGAATAATATGTTATTTCTATATTTTCATATCCCTAACTGAACATTTTCTTCTCATCCAAAGTTTGTTAATGATTTTTAGAGGTTATAAGGATCTGTAAGACAAATAAGGAATTTATGTTAACAAATTTATGAATTGTCAAGAAAAAATCAGGTTATATTAGAAAGTTTTATATTTTTGTTGAAAAATATATTGTTTTTATGGTATCCACTATATACTAATGTGTCATGTTATGAATTTATTATTTCCTAATTATCTATACCCTTAAACAAAAAATGTTCCTCGATGTGAAAGGATGTAATTTATTGACTAATTTCAAGATAATGTAATGTAATAAGTTGTGTCCTTATAGTTGGTATCATAATATGGTTTAGATATCTTAAGGGGTTAGGATAATGCTAATATAATACCATAAATGATTTTTTATTCTATGATTAATTTGAAATTTTATAGCATTTAATGTTTACGATGTTTCTTCGGCTAAGAAATGGTTCTTCAGAAATGTTGTCTGTAGAAGAAACAAGGATGCTGAAGATGAGAGGAATAGAAAGAATGATATCCTTATGAATTTGTATCTCGAAATGGTATGGATTGGAATCGGGAAATTTGTGATAGTAATGTGCCAGCTAACACATACAATAAATGGTGGTGGTATCCCTGAAAAAAACCATAGGTACCAACACAAAAATAGATAATAGTTGAACATTTTATGATTCAATGCCCTTCTGTTTTTAATGGATCTTCACACCCAATAGAGAATGAAAAATGGATTAAATACATTGAAATGATATTCTATGTCATGGGATCTTCGAATATTCAAAAGGTAAGTCTTTCCATTTATCGTTTTGATGGTGAAGCTGGTCAGTGGTGGGAAATGGTCAAGAATATCAGGGATAGGGAGGATGACGACGCCTTATAGTGGGATAAATTTAAAAGTCTTTTCCATGAATAATATTTTCATATGGTGTAGCATCGTATGATGGAGAATCAATTACATAAATTAATTGAAAATATAATAAGCATCAGTTGATGTTAATGAAGAAAACTTCACTCTACTGGGGAGTTAAGATTCAAATCCAATTATGTATCTTGATAGAAAAATCAATCGCTTTTACTTAGGATTGAATCCAACTTATCGAAGGGTGTTGGCCTCCTGTGAATTCAAAAGTTATGTGAAACTTGACCAGTTTGGTAGGAGGGTATATATGGAATTTTATGATGATGACTTTAATTTTGGGAACAATGAGATGAAGGGTTGTATATTGAAAGAGATGAGTAAGAATCAACCAACGTAATCAAATGGTAAGAAAATATAGTTTCCAGTTTATGAAAAATGTGGAATTAAGAACCCTGGGGAATGTCTTACCAAATCAAGAAATTTTTTTGGATGTGGTATGTTTGGACATATGGCATGATATTGTAATGAAAATGATCCTAAGACTAATTATGATAACCAGACTTTTAAGTGTTTTAAATGTGGTGAGGTGGGATATTATGAAAATCCCTACCAAAGAGAGATCAGAATGATGCAATGAAGCCAGGCTATAAGATGGAAGATGTAGGGAGATATATTCCAAATAAGTTAGTAGATTCCAGGCCATCCAATTAAGTTGTATCAGGTACCTTTTTTGTTTACTCAGAGGTTTCAATGGTTTTTTTCAATACAGAGTCTACACATTCCATCATATCTGAGAAATATTTTTGTAAATTGGAAATATCAACTCAATAAATAAAACCATAACTTATTCTTAAATTAAATGGGGAAAATATTATCGAAAAGGGGAAATATATTAATATTTCTATTGTGTTATGTGGAAAGACATTACTGGAAATCATTGTTTTTGTTCCCTTAGTTGATTTTGATGTAATTATAGGAATTGATTAGATTTCTATTTATCATGCTATGATTTACTATCGAGATATTGAAGTTGTTTTTCATAAATAGTTTCAGTTTGTATATAATAATGAACCCATACTATTTATAACATATCAGTAAGCTGAGAAACTGTTGAAATATGGAAATGAATGTTATCTTTCTCATAATGTTGAAAACAAGGGAACTGTTTAGATTAAGGATGTGTCTGTGTTAAGTGAATACATTGATGCTTTACTCGATGGGTTACTCAGTTTCATACCTAATTGATAGGTCAAATTCACAATTGATGTAATTTTTGATGCTCATCCAATTTCAAATCCTCCATATCATATGGCTCAAATATAACTTCGGGAATTTAAATATTTGTTGCAGGATTTTCTTCATAAAGGATTCATTCATCCTATAACTTCACCATGGGGTGCTCTTATTCTATTCATTAAAATGAAATATAGTTCCATAATACTTGGCATTTATAATATAGCTTTGAATAACATCACTATTAAAATAAAGTGTCATTTGACTCATATCGATGACTTGTTTGATCTACTCTAGGGAGCACAATACTTTTCCAATATTTACTTGTGATCTGGAAACCATCAACTAAAGGTTTAAGAGGAATACATCCAAAAAACAACTTTTTGTAAAAAATATGAGAATTATGAAATTTTTGTTTTGTTTTCTGGATAAAATAATTCACCTTCTGTATTTATGAATATTATGAATATAATATATCATGAATTCATGGATAAGTTTGTGGTTTTTTTTTATGACAATATGGTATTTTTCAAAAATAAATAGAAGCATGGATAACATCTAGGGGTTGTTTTACAAACCATAAAGGAAAAAACTCTATTGATAATTTAGAAGGTGTGATTTTTGGATGAAACAGATTTCATTTCATGGGAACAATGTAAATAAGTATGTAATTACAGTTGATCTTATCAAAATAAAAGTGGTTGATGAATGGCCAAGACATACAAATGTTACAGAGATTCGATGTTTCATTAGATTAATAGGCTATTATTGACGGTTTGTTAGAAACATTTCATGGATAACTAGCCTTTATAATATGTTAAATCAAAAGGGGGTAAAATCTATTTGGATAGACAAATTTGATTTTTGATTTCACAAACTGAAGAATAGATTGGCGAATGATCCAGTTTTGGGCTTGCCTTCCTGAAATGTTGGGTTTTTAATCAACAGTGATGCTACATTGAAATGAGTTGGTTTTTTATGCAGAATGGACTAGTAATTTCTTATTATTCTAGATAATTAAAACCTCTTGAGTTAAATTATCCCAAACATGATTTGAAATTGGAGGAAGGGGTTTTTTCATTGAAAATTTGGAGGAATAATTTAAACGGACCAAATGTCAAATATATATTGACCATAGAAGTCTGGAGTATATATTCAATCAGAAGGAACTAAACATGATGCAGAAAATATGGATTGAACAGATAAAGGATTATGATTACAAGATCAATAACCATATAGGAAAATCAATCAAAGTGGCATATTCCTCAAGTTAGAAACATCATGAATCACTAACCATGATATATTTGGAACATGATACCATGATTAATGAATTGAATAATTTTGTCTTGAAAGTTGATGGTGAAGAAATAACTCTATTTAATTATAGGTTTCAATGCAGTCAATGTTATCAGATAGAATTAAACATGCATAGAAGGAAGACCATGAGCAATTGAAAATGGTATAATTGGTTAAAATGATTAAGCTTCTAGAATTTAACCTTGACAATGATTGTGTGTTATGATTTTGAAAAAGGATGTGTGTGCCTTATGTTTCCCAATTGAAAAAGAATGGTTTTCTAAAGCCCATATTTGTAACAGCCCAAGATTTTATAAAAAAATATTCTTTTTAATTTTATTAATGTCTTGTGTTGTACGCTACACCAAAAGGAGCTTGCACAACACGCATCCTTGACTTGCCTTGCATTACACGCAATCACGACCTTCCTCGATAGCGTGTGTAATACGCAATACCGAGTTTCACTAAACAACGATATGCTATTAAAATATTATTAAAACTAGTAGGTATGAATAGTAATAACCACTTTTTAAAATTCTGTAAATCTTATTTTTCAAAATGAACTTCATTTTTGGATTCGGAGTATCGAATTTAGCCTAAGGTGAAATTTTGGTACATTTCGGATAACTTTCATATTCTGATGAATAGTGAAAATTACTAAATTATAATTAAAAAACAACTTTTTTAATCGAAATAATTAATAGTGATAAATTATTAATTGGAGTAGTTTTAAAGTATATTTAGAATATATTTTTACAATTTAATACAATGTTGGTCATTGGATGTAATTGCACATTTAAACCAGACATAAACAAGTGTCAATCTTTTGACAGATATTGTTTCTTAAAAACACGCTATTTGTTTTAACAGCGGGATTTAATTATAAAATTAATTAATGCAACTTCTATGTTATGAATTTGGTATAATAGACTTCATTTTTGAATTCGGAATATGAAATATAGCTTAGGATGAAATTTTGGCATTTTTCTGAAAACCTTCATTTTTTGATGAATAGTGAAACTACTAAGTGGTAGTTAAAAACCTGAATTTTTCATAAAACTTAATTTTACCGCTTCTGTGAATGGAATTTCAAAAATCCGAGAGACACGGTTGATGTCAGTAAGTAAAATGTGGTTCAATGAGATGAAAATAATTTTTGGTGAATAGTAACTTTTTACTTTTATTTACCACGGTTAAAAGTAAATAGGGTAATTAAGGGTAAGAATGATATTAATATTACCCTAACACATGTCCTAATTCTATTTGACAAGTGTATCTCGACCAAAAACAACCTTAAGTGTAAAATATTATCATTTAGGCCCACTTGGATTAGATTAGGACATTTATTACTATTTAATTCAAAGAAGAGTTAAAAGAGTTAAAATCAAAGTTTATTCACTAAAACATTTTTAATATGGGGTTATACATAAGATAAATTCGACTATAAATATTAATTAGAAAGCTAAAAAGATTTCCTACATAATGATATTTTATTTATAATATTTAGACTTTAAATAAATTAATTTATTTATGACACAACGATGATGCAGTAATTACCCTTTTAAGGAAATATTAACATAATTGGTGTTATAAATACTCAAATGAATGTAATTTGAGACTTTTTATGAATTCCAATAATTTTATAGGTTACTATGATATATTAGTGTTGATTTAATCAACTTGGTTCGAACATATAATTCTGTTATGACTTTCAAAAAAATCATATATCAAATAGTGTCAAAATTGACACAAAATAGTTTTTAAATCAAATATTATATTATTAATTGTTATTTTATTCCTAAAAATCTAAGGTTCGGCCAAATGACTTAGATAAGTATATATATATTAATAATAAACAATTTGGGGTTCGTTTGGAATGTTATAGTAAGTGTATTAACCATATAGTGAAAGAAAACAAAAAGACACGGTAAAAGATAAATTATTTAACTTAGATTTAAATCTAATTGATAAGGTTAAAATAATAACCTAAACTTGTCTAAATCCTATTGGTTGATAGGATTTAGACCCATCCCCACTTTAGATTCTAAATAAGACCCTTTGGAACCATTATAAAACGATTTTTACTTTAATATAAAATAATATTTTGAGATATTCCTAAGGTGCCCCTCTCCTCCCTTATAAAAGGGCACCTCCTCCCCCTCCTCCTCACACCAATTTGAGCACTCAAGCTCGGCCAACCCCTGCCAAAATCTCTTCTCCACTTCCCTAGAAACATCCTAGAGGTTCTGGTCTTCCTCAAAGACCAATTTTAGTTCCCTAAGAGGAGGTCTCCAAAAGGCGCTTCAAAGAAGAGGTAATTACCGTTACCAATTCTTTCATCTTTATTTCTTCTTCCACTTCTTCTTCTTAGGTTGTTTCATTATGAAGTAGTAACATCAATATCACTCATATACTGATATGTTATTATATGTATGAAACAACCCTATTTCACCATCTATCTATCCTACAGAAAAAGAAATCACCGCGCGTGCGTACGTACGGAATACCGTCTCCACGCCGTGGTGTAATCTATTTTCCACCACCACCTTACATGGATGGGTATAATGGTGTAAAGAATAACTATACATAGTTATTAAAACATCATATTGATTCTGATATATTGTATAATCCACTCCAATTCAATTCAATATTTATGGAAATGATATCATCGCTCGTGCGTACGTACGGACTACCGTCTCCACGACGCGATGAGATTCATTCTCCATGTTAACCATTTAAGAATGATTATAAAGTATATATAAGAAATAATAATGAAATATATGACATTATAAAGCTACTGGATTTATGTATATATATATATATGTATGTCATCTACTTACTTCCATTCAAGACAATAGAGAAAGGAAAACAGCGTTCATGCGTACGTACGGACTACCATCTCCATGAACAGTGTTTTTCATTTCATTTATCTATCTATTATATATATATATATATATACTGAATATATATGATATATAAATCATATTTTATATTCTGGAAGTAAGTAAATCATGATATAAGTAATAATAATGTCAATAACAACAAGTCAAAACACCTACGATAAAAGAAACGATTTTACCCAAAACGCTTCTTTAACATGGAATTTACAAAAGAACGGGTAATATAATGTCATAAGTGAACCATATATGATATCATAACAATGAATATGATTCTTTAATAAGTCAATGAAATTATTTAAACCATTATACAGGAGCTTCGGACATGTATAAAGCAAATCGGACATAAGGTAAGGGAAATATCACAATCTCATTTTTATTCGAGATTGTTTATACTTTGGCATTTACTGGGGTGTATTTTATCATCCACATCCATGTATCCTCAATATGTAATATTATTTCCATCCACCTACAATTTTTTAAATCCAATTTTACCCTTCGGTGAGTTTTTAGTAAAAGATATGAAAGAAATATTTTGTCGTTTTTCGTACGAGGTACTTTTTGACTTTTCCGTCAAAAGTACGAAGAATGTTTTTTTTAACTTATACGGCATGAATGGATTTTTAAAACATTATTTCCAAGAAGATTCATTTACAAGGTTTCAAGTTTATTTTTAATCAACTTCTTTTAGTTTTAAATTGTAAGACATGTTAAGAAAGGAAAATGTTTTTGAAGAAGAAAGGATATTTTCCTCAAGAATGGAGTTCAAGTATTTTATCAAAATTATTTTCCATCTAAGATAATAAAAGGTTTCTGTTTTTATCCCTATTATTACATGGATTTGATTATGTTGTGATGGAAATATTTTTATGAATTCCTTTATCTTATATTAATTGTTTTATGATGTCATGTTGTTTAAGAATCCCATTTTTATTACATGGGTTATGCGATGATGTATGATTTATGATTATGTGGAACACATAAGAAAGGATTCATTATAAGATGGGTGGGACCTATATCTCCCTCCAATGCATTGGGTAAAGATTTTATATCTCATGAGATAGAAATGTCTGGAATGGTAGGTTATACCGGTTCAGTGAAACAGGACTGAAACGAGGGTTACTCGATTCAGAAAGGGACTTTGTCCACTAAGATAGTCTTGGCAATGAGTCTTGACTAACAAGAAATGATTCTCTATGATTATGTGTGAATGCCACAAAGTTTCATGTTTTATGTTATGATTATTGTGATTACATTTCACTACCATGATTTATCCCATGTTATGAAATTATGCTCTCTTTTGCAGGTTATGATTTCCAAAATGTTATGTTCTTATGAATACGATGTGATTGACATTTCTTTTGTTTACCCTTACTGAGCATTTGAGCTCACCCTTTTATGTTTTCTTTTCCCCAGGATATAAAGAAAGGTTTTAGGTAAAAAAAAGGGGGGAAGATCTTTATGGGAGATATTGAAGATCTTTCACCAAGTTTAGAAGATTACGTTCCGTGTTTCCAAAGACACTAAACTATTACGATCCTTGTGTGTGTGTTTTTGTTATGTACTAAGTATTCCGCAAATGTAATGTAATGTCCATGTACGTCAAGATACGGGTCTCTACAGTTGGTATCAGAGGAAAGGTTTAGTCAACCTTTGGAAACTAGGATGCGAAAACGTTAGTGAGATCCCTAGAGATATTTCTAAGGTATGTCTAGGGATGTCTCTAAGGTTAAGTATACGTATAGGTTATAGTCCTATAATTGCGCTAACGATCTTCGAATTTAACCTAAGATGTTAGATATTGAGGGTACTACCCCTTTATTATGTTGTTTTCCCAAGCATGATTTTTGCCTCTCATACTATTCTTTTGGGGTTTTAGACGATGGCTGGAACCCGAAGGAACCGTGTTAATGCGGAATGTGATGGGCAATGCAATGATTGTCCCCCTGAGCAACCAAACGATATGGGAGCCGGAATGAAAAATCTTGTAGCCATGCTCACACAACTTTCTCAAGCTATGAATCATGCAGGACTTCCAAACGAGCAAAGGAAGGAGCAACATTCTGTTGAATCCTTCATGAGGCAGCGTCCGCCTTCTTTCAGTGGGTTGACTGATCCATTAGTTGCTGAACAATGGATTAGTACTACTGAAAAGATATTTTCAGTTCTTCAATGTTCTGAACATGATAAAGTCATCTTAGCAGTATATCGTTTGGAAGGTGAAGCTGATCAATGGTGGAATCTTATCAAGAATACGAGACAAAGAGATGAAATTGATTCTATGGAATGGGACGAGTTCAAGAACTTGTTTTTCAGTATGTACTTCCATCGTATTCTTCGAACGAAGATGGAAAAGGAGTTTCTTGAGCTGAAGCAGAAGGATGAGAAATCTGTTGGTATATACGAAGCAAATTTTACAAGACTTGCAAGGTATGCATCTGGCATTATCATCCAACCTGAAAGTAAAGTTGATCGATTTTTCAGTGGCTTAAAACCAAGTCTTCTAAGGGCATTAGCTATAAGAGACTTTAGTAGGTATGAAGAAATTGTGCGTTGTGCTATCATGGTAGAAATGGAAGTTGGTGTTACATATCCATCTCATGGTTTTGACAAGAAACGAAAGATGGAGTTCAAGGAGAAATCTCAGAATAATGGTGAAAAGAAGATGAATGTTTACTTATGCACAAAGTGTGGAAAGAAGCATGGTGGAGATTGTCTTAAAGGGACTAGAAAATGTTTTAAGTTTGGAAAAGAAGGTCATCGAGCAGCTGAGTGTCGAAGTAATGGAAAAAGGGATTCTAATGAAGTGAATAAAGCAAACACTGCAGAGAACGCACAACCAACACTTCAATGCTTCAAGTGCAAGGAGATGGGACATTGTGCCAATAAATGCCCTAATCCAAGGGTTAGTGATGATCGACATGAGCAACCGCTTAAGGAAAAGGACAAAGGGAAGTCACATGCGATCACTATTGGCAATGTTGAATATGACAACGATGTGGTGGAATGATTAAGTTTTTATGTAATGGGATTCCAAAATAATGTTGTATCATGGAATATTGGAATATTTATGTATTGGTCTAATGTGGTATTCAAAGTGATTGAGATATTATGCGCATAATGAAGGGAAAACGAGAAAATGAAATGTTTAACAGTATTCATGAGCTCATGATTGATATAAGGACTAAGTTTGAGTATATAGAATTTTGAGGATTTTGGTATGTGAAAAGTGTTAACTTTTAACTGCATTCATGTTTTCACTAAGGTATTCAATAGAATACATTATTAAGGACTTTGAATGTTTGGAATGTGACCAACAAAACATATCTTATGATATATGGGGATCGATGATGGTGTTAAATCTCTGGTAATCATTTTCACTATATTATGAGAGTCGACTGCAGTATTATGGATAAGCCTAAAAGATTGGAATGGATTATGTTGGACATAAGTTAGTATTGAATGTTTTTTTCAATATTATTGATGGGATGTTATATAGTTTTGGAAAAAGGACAACCTGCAGGACGAGCGACAGCCCATCGCTTCGGACAAGGCTGTGGGAATCGAACCGACAACCGAAGTGCGACTGGCCTTTATCGCCTACCACTGGCCTACAGGAAGTCCCTGTTTAGTAGAAACTAGTTTTATTATATTAAGCAGTATGATATATGAAGTATAAGTCCATTTTAGGAACTATATATGATTAATCTCACTATAGATCGACTTATGTATATAAATTTTTGCTAAACTTTTGTTTGAGACAGATGGAATGACCCGTCATTCTATCACATGATCTGCTAACACTTCATGAATAACAAATTCAACTTCATTTATTTAAGAGATGAAGTGGAAATTGTTCTAGGCATGAACAATAGTGAGATTGTACCAAAATAAAGAAAGTATTTATTCCAATTCAAATTTTCAACTTTAAGGAAATGATCTTGAAAACCAAAAATGTTGTCCTAGTGATCTTATACCTGATGAATCGGATGGTACCTTAGATCGTCACAAATTTATGGATTTGTGATTATTGGCTTTTCCATAGCCATGTTCTCTACCACTCTCCATCAGAACATGATGGTTAGATTTCTCTTCCACATCCATATTTTCACCTATGTGGAAACCCAATGATTAGTTTATTTGGGTAACCGTTACGTTTCATACTTTTGTTTTTAAAGATTGGTTTTGATATTCCTTTTTACGATGTGGGTTTCTATTAAAGAAACTTTCAAATAGTAAACCATTTATAACCCCGACGAATTTCGAGGGCGAAATTCATTTTAAGGGGGCTAGAATGTAACAGCCCAAGATTTTATAAAAAAATATTCTTTTTAATTTTATTAATGTCTTGTGTTGTACGCTACACCAAAAGGAGCTTGCACAACATGCATCCTTGACTTGCCTTGCATTACACGCAATCGCGACCTTCCTCGATAGCGTGTGTAATACGCAATACCGAGTTTCACTAAACAACGATATGCTATTAAAATATTATTAAAACTAGCCGGTATGAATAGTAATAACCACTTTTTAAAATTCTGTAAATCTTATTTTTCAAAATGAACTTCATTTTTGGATTCGGAGTATCGAATTTAGCCTAAGGTGAAATTTTGGTACATTTCGGATAACTTTCATATTCTGATGAATAGTGAAAATTACTAAATTATAATTAAAAAACAACTTTTTTAATCGAAATAATTAATAGTGATAAATTATTAATTGGAGTAGTTTTAAATTATATTTAGAATATATTTTTACAATTTAATACAATGTTGGTCATTGGATGTAATTGCACATTTAAACCAGACATAAACAAGTGTCAATCTTTTGATAGATATTGTTTCTTAAAAACACTCTATTTGTTTTAACAGCGGGATTTAATTATAAAATTAATTAATGCAACTTCTATGTTATGAATTTGGTAAAATAGACTTCATTTTTGAATTCGGAATATGAAATATAGCTTAGGATGAAATTTTGGCATTTTTCTGAAAACCTTCATTTTTTGATGAATAGTGAAACTACTAAGTGGTAGTTAAAAAACTGAATTTTTCATAAAACTTAATTTTACCGTTTCTGTGAATGGAATTTCAAAAATCCGAGAGACACGGTTGATGTCAGTAAGTAAAATGTGGTTCAATGAGATGAAAATAATTTTTGGTGAATAGTAACTTTTTACTTTTATTTACCACGGTTAATAGTAAATAGGGTAATTAAGGGTAAGAATGATATTAATATTACCCTAACACATGTCCTAATTCTATTGGACAAGTGTATCTCGACCAAAAACAACCTTAAGTGTAAAATATTATCATTTAGGCCCACTTGGATTAGATTAGGACATTTATTACTATTTAATTCAAAGAAGAGTTAAAAGAGTTAAAATCAAAGTTTATTCACTAAAACATTTTTAATATGGGGTTATACATAAGATAAATTCGACTATAAATATTAATTAGAAATATAAAAAGATTTCCTACATAATGATATTTTATTTATAATATTTAGACTTTAAATAAATTAATTTATTTATGACACAACGATGATGCAGTAATTACCCTTTTAAGGAAATATTAACATAATTGGTGTTATAAATACTCAAATGAATGTAATTTGAGACTTTTTATGAATTCCACTAATTTTATAGGTTACTATGATATATTAGTGTTGATTTAATCAACTTGTTTCGAACATATAATTCTGTTATGACTTTCACAAAAATCATATATCAAATAGTGTCAAAATTGACACAAAATAGTTTTTAAATCAAATATTATATTATTAATTGTTATTTTATTCCTAAAAATCTAAGGTTCGGCCAAATGACTTAGATAAGTATATATATATTAATAATAAACAATTTGGGGTTCGTTTGGCATGTTATAGTAAGTGTATTATCCATATAGTGAAAGAAAACAAAAAGACACGGTAAAAGTTAAATTATTTAACTTAGATTTAAATCTAATTGATAAGGTTAAAATAATAACCTAAACTTGTCTAAATCCTATAGGTTGATAGGCTTTCGACCCATCCCCACTTTAGCTTCGAAATAAGACCCTTTGGAACCATTATAAGCCGATTTTTACTTTAATATAAAATAATATTTTGAGATATTCCTAAGGTGCGCCTCTCCCCCCTTATAAAAGGGCACCTCCTCCCCCTCCTCCTCACACCAATTTGAGCACTCAAGCTCGGCCAACCCCTGCCAAAATCTCTTCTCCACTTCCCTAGAAACATCCTAGAGGTTCTTGTCTTCCTCAAAGACCAATTTTAGTTCCCTAAGAGGAGGTCTCCAAAAGGCGCTTCAAAGAAGAGGTAATTACCGTTACCAATTCTTTCATCTTTATTTCTTCTTCCACTTCTTATTCTTAGGTTGTTTCATTATGAAGTAGTAAAATCAGTATCACTCATATACTGATATGTTATTATAAGTATGAAACAACCCTATTTCACCATCTATCTATCCTACAGAAAAAGAAATCACCGCGCGTGCGTACGTACGGAATATCGTCTCCACGCAGTGGTGTAATCTATTTTCCACCACCACCTTACATGGATGGGTATAATGGTGTAAATAATAACTATACATAGTTATTAAAACATCATATTGATTCTGATATATTTTATAATCCACTCAATTCAATTCAATATTTATGGAAATGATATCATCGCTCGTGCATACGTACGGACTACCGTCTCCACGACGCGATGAGATTCATTCTCCATGTTAACCATTTAAGAATGATTATAAAGTATATATAAGAAATAACAATGAAATATATGACATTATAAAGCTACTGGATTTATTTATATATATATATATGTATATGTATGTCATCTACTTACTTCCATTCAAGACAATAGGGAAAGGAAAACAACGTTCATGCGTACGTACGGACTACCGTCTCCATGAACGGTGTTTTTCATTTCATTTATCTATCTATTATATATATATATATACTGAATATATATGATATATAAATCATATTTTATATTCTGGAAGTAAGTAAATCATGATATAAGTAATAAAAATGTCAATAACAACAAGTCAAAACACCTACGATAAAAGAAACGATTTTACCCAAAACGCTTCTTTAACATGGAATTTACAAAAGAACAGGTAATATAATGTCATAAGTGAACCATATATGATATCATAACAATGAATATGATTCTTTAATACGTCAATGACATTATTTAAACCATTATATAGGAGCTTCGGACACGTACAAAGGAAATCGGACCTAAGGTAAGGGAAATATCACAATCTCATTTTTATTCGAGATTGTTTATACTTTGGCATTTACTGGGGTGTATTTTATCATCCACATCCATGTTTCCTCAATATGTAATATTATTTCCATCCACCTACAATATTTTAAATCCAATTTTACCCTTCGGTGAGTTTTTAGTAAAAGATATGAAAGGAATCTTTTGTCGTTTTTCTTACGAGGTACTTTTTGACTTTTCCGACAAAAGTACGAAGAATGTTTTTTTTAACTTATACGGCATGAATGGATTTTTAAAACATTATTTCCAAGAAGATTCCTTTACAAGTTTTCATGTTTATTTTTAATCAACTTCTTTTAGTTTTAAATTGTAAGTCATGTTAAGAAAGGAAAATGTTTTTGAAGAAGAAAGAATATTTTCCTCAAGAATGGAGTTCAAGTTTTTTATCAAAATTATTTTCCATCTAAGATAATAAAAGGGTTCTGTTTTTATCCCTATTATTACATGGATTTGATTATGTTGTGATGGAAATATTTTTATGAATTCATTTATCTTATATGAATTGTTTTATGATGTCATGTTGTTTAAGAATCCCATTTTTATTACATGGGTTATGTGATTATGTATGATTTATGATTATGTGGAACACATAAGAAAGGATTCATTATAAGATGGGTGGGACCTATATCTCCCTCCAATGCATTGGGTAAAGATTTTATATCTCATGAGATAGACATGGCTGGAATGGTAGGTTATACCGGTTCAGTGAAACAGGACTGAAACGAGGGTTACTCGATTCAGAAAGGGACTTTGTCCACTAAGATAGTCTTGGCAATGAGTCTTGACTAACAAGAAATGATTCTCTATGATTATGTGTGAATGCCACAAAGTTTCATGTTTTAAGTTATTATTATTGTGATTACATTTCACTACCATGATTTATCCCATGTTATGAAATTATGCTCTCTTTTGCAGGTTATGATTTCCAAAATGTTATGTTCTTATGAATACGATGTGATTGACATTTCTTTTGTTTACCCTTACTGAGCATTTGAGCTCACCCTTTTATGTTTTCTTTTCCACAGGATATAAAGAAAGGTTTTAGGTAAAAAAAAGGGGGGAAGATCTTTATGGGAGATATTGAAGATCTTTCACCAAGTTTAGAAGATTACGTTCCGAGTTTCCAAAGACACTAAACTATTACGATCCTTGTGTGTGTGTTTTTGTTATGTACTAAGTATTCCGCAAATGTAATGTAATGTCCATGTACGTCAAGATACGGGTCTCTACAATATTTCTCCATTTCTTGTTCATCTTGGAAGTACTAAGATGTATAGAGAACATTAAGAGTATTACTGAGGGGATGGAATGAAAAGGGATATTGTAGAATTTAATATGAAATGTTTGATGTGTCAACAAGATAAAGTAGAGCGGTAGTTATCAATGTGGACGCTTTAGCCTTTGCATGTGCCAGTTTGAAAATGAGAGAATTTATCCACATAATTTTTCATGGGACTACTTAAGAAATATCATGGTATTAATTAAATTTGATTTATTGTTGATCGGCTGACAAAATATGTACATTTTTAATCTATTCAAGATAAAATTTCGTTGGGTTATCTTTCTCGACTATACATGAAATATATTGTCGAGTTTTATAGAGTTACTCTTTACATTGTATCTAAATTAGATCATAGTTTCAGATCTATCTTTTAGAAGTGGATTTAGAAGACGTTGGGAACAAAATTAAATTTTAGTATAGCTTTTCATCCTCAATCAGATTGGAAGTCAGAACGAATGATTCGGACTTTGGAGGATATTATTAGAGCTTGTTCAATGAAAAATCAGGGAAGTTGTAATCAGAATATTTATTTATTTGAGTTATCTTATATTAATGGTTTTCATTATAGTATATATATGTCATCTTTTTTAGGTATTGTATTGGAAGCGGTGTCGAACTCTGAATTTTTGGGATGAATCCGGTTAAAGAAAGTTTAGGGGCCCCGAATTAGAAGAGGAAGTGGCTGTGAAAGTAAAGACGGTCTAGTAGCACATTAAGATAGCTCAGATTAGGCATAAAAGTTATACAGGTAATAGAATGAATTAATTTTCTCTCGAGGTAAGATACTATGTTTTCTTTAAAATCCCTCTATTGAAAAGTGTGATGTGTTTTGGTAAGAAAGGAAAGTTATGTCTACAGTTCATCATTCCTTAAGAAATCCTAGAGAAATCAGGATCATTTGCATCCCAAGATTCTTTTACTATGAGATAATCTCAGGTACAGAATTTTTCATGATTTGATGTTGAGGAAGTATGTGCCAGATTCATCTCATATCTTGACCACTAAAATAGATCAGCTATAACAGAACCTTTATTATGAATAGAATCATGTTTAATTTTTAAATTGAATGGAATTGGTATTATGGAATAATTTAATCCACCAGGTAAAGGTTTTGTGGATAAAATAGATGGTTTAAGATGAAACAAGGGAGTTTGAATATTCTATGAGGCAAAAATAGCCTCACTTGATTAATAAGTAAATAAATTTGAGAGGATGCAATTTACAGAAGGTGGGGATAATGTAACACCCCAAGGATTTTAAAAAAATTTGAAATGTATGAAACATTGATGTAAGTAGATATTAATTAATAGCCTTTAAAAATAATTTTTTCACTTTTATGTTTTGAATTTTGAAGAATAGTCATCTATAATTGTGTTCAGTGAGTTATTTGGAGTCTAATGGAACCAACTTGTGTTTTAGTGAATTGTGACATACCCTTATGAATAGTAATATGAATAGTAGTATGACCCTATTTAATAAGAAATTTTATTATTATTTTATTTAGATAAGTATTTATGATAATGACTTCTTGATTAATTTTTCAATTTGATATAAATGATGTTATAGTTTTAAAATATTTAATTTTTTAACAAATTATTATTTTGTATCAAAATTAAATTAATAATATTTGAAAATTATTTTCAAAAACTGGAGTTCATTTTCAATTCAACGTGTCGAAAAATGGTTAGGGTGAATTTTTGGGAATTTTTGGAAATTCTATAATATTTTTATGAATAGTGAAATACGGTAAAATACTTAATATTCAAATTATCAGTTAAATACACTATTTATGATATTATATGTGATATAAGAACACTTGGTTCGAACTCACATGAAATTATTACTATTTTGGGTCACAAAAATAAATATTATTCACAGTTTTGAGTAGAAATATTATAATAATGATCAAAATATTGATACATCCTGCCTCTCCTCCTCTATAAAATTCCCCCATCATTTCCCTCTACTGTCCACACCTCTCAATACTTGATCCATAGCTATGTTCTACCCAATACTCCTCCCAATGCCCTTTCTCATGTCCTATAGATTTTTTTCTCACCAAAAGGCCAAAACCAAAGGCCTTAATATGGATCTCAAGGAGAATAGATCAAGAGGTAAATAACCACTTTTGTTTTCTTTATTTTCTATAATTTTATGTTATTATTTTTAATTTACATTGGGTTATATTGAGATATTACATCCCATATCCCCCTTACTGCCCATATTTTTTATGAATGATTAGAAAATCCATTTCTCTCATCAAAATATTTTAGGATATTTTAAGTGACGTTGTTTGGGTTCCAATTTTTCGTAAGGGATTTCTCAATATTTCTTTTATTTCGAGATTCCATTATTTTATTTTTCATTCCTCACCGATCCATATAAAAGGGGAATGAATGACCTAGTTTCATTAATATTCTAGATTTAATCATTATTATTAAATACTCACCATTACATTTATTCTCCTCTCCCACTAACTCAATAAATTTAAACATTGTTCGTGATGTGTTGAATTACCGACATAGTGAACTATATGATTTCAATTTCTTTTAATTTGTTCAAGAAATGTCATGAAACAATTTTAATGGTCAAAATAGATTATAATTTATGCATTATATCTTATATATGGTTCAGATATCATTTTATAGATGTGTTATTAATTTATAAAACAAGTGAGTTCATTGCGATCGAAGAATTACCAAAATGACCTAATCAAATATAAATATTGTGTCAACTCATGAACCATCCTAATGATAGAATAAAAAATAATAAATGGAATAATTTATTGTTTTGGAAAAATTTAAATACTACAACATTTTAATTCTAGATTTTAACTACCAATCGACAAGAATATCCATTATTAACTGATCATGGAAATCTGGTAAAGAACCCACCCAAAACATTACAAGGAACAAAATAGTAACGATTAAAGGGACAAATTTTGTAATTAAGTGATCATATAATGTCTTATAATGATTTATATATTTTAGTAAGATATTAATAACCCTCTTTTAACCATTATAGAAAAGATGAATTTTATGAATATTTCAATTTTGGTCTATAGAAAGACTTCATATGAAAACCGTGTTTTATTCCCTTAGTCACGATGGATGTTATTATGGGAATGGATTGGATTTATTTTTATCATGCAAAGATTGATTTTAGATATAAAGAAGTTGTTTTTGAGAAATAATTTTAGTTTGTTTATTAGAACAAACCAATACAACTGATAACATATAAAGATGTTCGGAATATATTGAAAGATAGAAATGAATGTTATCTTGCTCATATTGTTGAAAACATGGGAACTGTTCTAATTAAGGATGTGACAGTGGTAAATGAATACCATGATGTTTTTAATTATGAGTTAATTGGTTTCTGTAATGACCCTCGAATTCTCATTGGCTTGAGAGTACAACGAGTCATTACTAGTACTTAAGCGACATCCCCAAGACACCAAAGGCTGTAAATAAATGCTGAAAGGTTTAAAATACAAGTGTGGGACAATATACCATTTAGGAAATAAACCAATAAACATACCAGCCATAACCAAATATTCACTATATGATCCATGAACAAATGAAAGACAACTCAACAACATCATACACTCAAAACCACATCAATGTAAGGAACAACGGATGTATAACCAAGTATCAGATTACACAGTGGATAAACTACCCAAGACTCCCCAAATACCTCAAGACTCCATGCTCCACATGCCCCAAGATCTAAAATCTCCTAACAGAACAACATCATGAGGTAGTACTAAACACATGTAACACATTGCCTTTTCCCCTATCCCAGAAGATAGAATCTTGAAAATCACTAAAGTCCAATGCATGGGTGAGTATAAAACTCAGTAGGTTTTCCCCCAATGTCTTCCCTATTTACTCCACTATGATGGAATAGTTAGCAACAATTATATAAAATGGTTTATATAAAATTTTTTCTCAAAATCAGTTTAAAACTAAATATAAAAAATTTTCCAAAACCATCCATTACCAAAGCCATACAAGTGAAATTGAAACCAATTTTTCCAGAAAATATATTTTTCTAGAAAAATAACCAAACAATCTTTACCACCATTTCATAATATCCCTATATTTGCATACCCAACCATTAGTCAAACCCATGCAACCAACCATGCATGTTACCTTATGACAATTCCATGCTCATGAGTGGTTTCTTGTCGATCTACCACGTCGTCATAAAGTAATTGTTTCCCATGTTCCAGAATTCCTCTAGTGCCAAGAACAATGTCAAATTTCACCCATTCCCCATATATGCAATTCCCAGGTTCCATTAAAACATTGGAATTGATAACAAGGTCATATTTCAACCCAGACCCAAATATTTAACATGAACACACAACACATATGCCCAACGATCAATCCAAAATAATCCTTTCAATAAAAACACCTTTTTATTGAAAACTATTTCTGTCTAAACCATTTCAATGCCAACCCATTTAAACTCCTAAACATTTCAATAAATATCCATTATATTTGAGAACCATTTATATTAAAAACCCCCTTTTCATGAACCATTTAGCAATTCCAGAAAATCCATAATTTAAAATCATCATTTTAAATTAAATCACCCTTTTCAAAACTATTCACCAAGATCACACTATTTCAATGAAACCATAAATCATCCCAAATGAATATTCTTCCATGAATTTCACTAGAAATAAAAATTTTAAATCTAGGTCAATCAATTCTAGTAAGTGGAGTCAAGAGAGAATCCACCTACATCGAATGTTTTGATGAATCATTAACAACAGAAAAATAATGCACAAAGAAGTGGGTTGATTCTCCAAGAGCAGCCTTATATCTCTTATCCTTGCAAGATATTGAATCAACATTGAAATATTTGGCATCAAAAAATGTAGATCTATTGAATATTGGTTCAGATCTGAGAAATAATGTAGATCGGATATGTAGATCTAAGTAGATCTACGAAAACAAGACAAATCTGTATTCAATAGTGACATACCTCAAGAATCAGACTCGAACTCACCGAGGGAATGATCTAGAATGGATTCCACTCATGTTTGGAGGGTTTTACAACCTTTTAGGGAGAGTAATATCTAATTAGGGATGTTTTGAAGCCAAAAATAAATAAATAGAGCAACAATGAGTAAGCTCCAAGAAAATAGGATCTAGATTTGACCTCTGCACAAGATTTGACCACACTATTTGTGCCAATTGTGTATGGACCATGAAACCTTCCTTTTGGTCCAAACACTTCCTAAAAACCCCAAATTTATCTATCTTTCAACTTTAACCCTTTTTATGGAAACATCCCATTTTATGGAAACACCCCACTTTATAGAAACAACCCACTTTATGGAAACACCCCCACTTCATAGAAACACCCCCACTTTATGTAAACTCTCTATTTTATGGAAAATCTCTATTTTATAGAAACTATATATTTTATGGAACTCTCAATTTTATGGATAACCTCTATTTTATGGAAACATAATCAAGGAAACACCAATTAAAAAACGCGAGTAAAGGGGGTTATGTACCCAAAACTGGGGTACTACATTCTCCCCACCATTGGTCTTTCTGTTCTCAGAATGTAAAAATCCCTTGCTGGAAAAAAAGAGTTTTGGCCAATTCTCTTTCCTTTCCTTCTCATGTTGCCAAGTCTCTTCCAGAATCTGGCCATGTTGCCATAAAACCCACACTAGGCCGATGCATTTCCCACGCAAGACATTCTCATGTCTATGTATGATCTACACTGGAATATGTACCAATGATACATTTGGTTCTATCTCAACGTGATCCCATTTGATCACATGGTCTGGATCATGGTGATACATTGTCTACTGGGATACACGGATCACATTATGCACCGAACTAAACCATGGGTTAATCCCAATCGATATGCCACCTCTCTAACCCATTCCAGTATCTTAAAAGGTCCAATGTATCTAGGAGATAACTTAACCTTCTTCCAAAAACGACAATGTCCAAGCCTTGGAGAGATCCTCAAGATGACCAGAACACCCACATCGAATGACAAATGTTTTTGATGGTGATATTTATAATTTTTATGATGACTCTGAGTTGTCTCCATCCTCTTTCTAATAAACTATATCTTCTATGTTGTTTCTTGGACAAGGATTGGCCCAACTAATGATGTTTTACCCATTTCCACCAAACATAATGGAGAATTAAAAGGACACTCATACAATGCTTCAAAAGGATCCATGCATATTGAGGCTTGATAGATATTATTGTATGAGAACTCCACTATGGATATATGATCCCCCATTGAGCCACCAAAATCAATTACACAAGCCCACAACATGTCTTCCAAGGTTTGTATCGCCTGCTCGGATTACCCATCCATTTGAGGATGATACGTGGTGCTCATAGTCAACTGAGTTCCAAGGGCTTTCTATAATTATTTCCATAAATGAGATGTGAAACTCAGATCTCTATCAAATACTATTGAAACTAGTACACTATTCATCATTACCAATTCTCAGATATAGATTTTTGAATGATCCCCCCATATGAGTTTCATGAATATAGATGAAATGGGCCAACTTGGTTAGATGATCCACTATAACCCAAATCACATCGTGTTTCTAGACCGTTCATGGAAGACCATTAGCAAAATTCATTTCTATTTGATCCCATTTTCACACTGGGATGGGAAAAGATTGTAACATACTAGATGGCCTCTAATGCTCTTCATTAACCTGTTAACAAGTTAAACACCGTGAGTTGAACATAGCCACCTTCCTTTTCATGCGTCTCCATAACAACTGCACCTTCAATTCCTTATACATCTTCACTATAACAGGATGTACAACCCAGATTGAATGGTGGTAAGAATGAGGGAGTAGTTTCTGACAAACCATAGGTACATCCATCCGATCTCTGAAACACAAAACTTAACCCCATTCAATTTTCCAGCCCTCAATGGTCTCCCCACCATTGAGTTTTGAACTTCTAACCAGACATTTTTCCTTAGATATTTGTTCCTCTTTGATCATTTATATTAAATCAGGAACAATCATAGCAGAAACGAAAACCGCAACATCACCTTGCTCTTCATGTTCTTCATGCATGTTGGCTAAGACTAACCTCAACTGTCATTCATCCAAAGCTGCTTTCGCCAACTGAGCATATGACTTTCTACTCAATGCATCTGCTAATGAATTTCATTTCTCTAGCGTGTACATCAAGTCAAATTCAAACATTTAAGGGTACTCTATCCATATCCTTTTCCTCAAGTTCAAATATCACTGTAAGAAAATGTGTTTCAAGATTTTGTGATCTGTAAACACAGTAAATTTCTCACCAAAGTGATAATGTCTCCATGATTTCAAAGCATGGATGACTACAGCTAACTCCAAATCATGTGTTGGGAAATTCTTCTCATTTACCCTCAACTGCCTTGAACAATAAGCAACCACATGATCTCTTTGCTGGAGAACAAAACCCTACCTAGATCCTAAATCATCACAATACACCACATACCCCTGTACTGATTTTGGAAATGACATGATAGATGCTGATGTAAGTCGAACATTCAATTCCTAGAAATACATCAAAAATTCCTTTATCCATTTTAATGGAGAATTCTTCTTTTATAGTGCTTCCATTGGTAATTCTAGTCATGAAAAATCATGCAAAAAACATTGGTAATAACCAACTAGGCCAAGAAAATTTTGTATCTCAAACACATTCTTCAGTGGTTGCTAAGAGATAATGTATTCTATATTTTTAGGATCAACAAAAATTCCATTCTCCGAAATGGCATCGACAAGGAAATGTACTTACTATATCCAAAAATCAAACATTGATAATTTGGCATACATAGAATGATCTCTCATGATTTGTAAAAATATTTCCAGGTGCACCTCATGATCAGCTCTTGTCCTTGAATAGACCAAAATGTCATCCACAAACACCAAAACAAAAGAAAAAATATCTTTTTGAAATATCTGATTCATCAATTCAATCAATACTACTGGTGTGTTCCATAGACCGAATGGTATGACTACGTATTCATAGTGTCCGAATCTACTTCTGAAAACTGTCTTCAGAATATCCTCTACCTGAACTCTCAATTGGTGATATCCTAATAAAAAGTCAATCGTGGAGAAGCACTGAGATCCCCTTAATTGATCCAATAGATCATCAATGTGTCGAAGTCGATATCAATTCTTAATTATAACTTGGTTATGCATACGATAATCAACACACAGCCAAAGAGTTCCATTTTCCTTCTTCATGAACAAAACCAGTGTTTCCATGGAGACATACTTGGTCAAATGAAACCCTTGATTTACAGATCCCTTAACTATAGTTTCAATTCCCATAACTCTATTGGTTTCATCCTATAAGATGGAAGGGAAATAGGACCGGTCCCTGGAAGGATATCAAACATAAACTCTACTTTCCTTAGAGGAGGTAACCCTGAGATGTTCTTTGAGAAAGACATCTGTAAATTGATCCATGAAAGGTGGATAAATAATTTCATCGATCTCTTCCACTGATGAAAAATTTAACTCTACCATTTAGTATGATATTGTTCCCACCATTGGTACCAACAAGCTCTTTGGAATTTTCTTTACAATCCTCTATCCTCTAAAGATATGTTCGATGTCGTCCTTAGTTATGAAACTAATTGTTCTCATATAAGAGTCGATATGATCCTCCAACATTATCATCCAATCCATACCCAGGATTACATCATAGACATCCATATCTAACATCGAGAAGTCTCATTTTAGATATGCTCCATCAACAGTTATAGCACATTCTCTACACACAAAATCTTGACATTCCCTTTCACCAAGAGGAGTTTGCAATTTCAAAATAGAAGGCATCATATCCAGTTTTAAACAAACAAATTCAATAGCACAAGAAGAAATAACGGAATCTGATGCATCAGTATCACAAAACACTTGCACAAAGGTAGAATTCAAAAAAAACATACCTCTCACTGTAGATGGTCTACCCTGATCATCGACAATAATCTTCTCAGATCCATACAATATCTTCTTCACTAGATTGTTCTCCTTGTTTCCTAGCCATGTTTTCCCTGGTTTAGGAGTCATCGTATTTACAGAATCACCCAGGCTCACACTGCTCTATTGTCGAGACCTATTCTTCTATCCTCGACCAGTTGAAGCATACGATGCCTGCGATAGCTGATAAGTGTCTTGAGCACCAGACCATGGAGCAGTGTGACAATAGCGCTAATTATGTCCCATATTATTTCAATTATTACATTCTCTAGGTTATTCCATAAAATCTCACTTTATGTGGTCAAGTGAACCACATTGAAAACAACCTGTTTTGATCTGTGTTCGTGGAGTAAGGTATATTGATCCATCCATCGGGTTCTGATTTCTACTTACACCATGGAAATAGGTGTCCCTTTTCCTATTGTTCCTAGTGGTTGAGTTCCCATAATTTTTTGTAGGTATCATCATGCATCCTCCCATATATCCTGAGATATCACGTGCAGCCAAAATCACTCTTTTCACCATCTCGGTATAGTATGTAATATAATTAACAGCAATCATTGATCAAGTATCATATCATAGCCCTGATTCAAATATGTCTGCCTTCAAAGAGGCACTGACTACGACTTACGGTGCAAAGCATGCAAATTTCATGAACATATCTGCATAATCATTAACAGAGAGAAACTCTTGTTGCGAGCGGAAGAAGTTTTTCATTTTCGGGATCTTGAACGTGTGAGGATAGAATTGTTTGTTGAACAATTCCACAAAATACAATCATGTAAGTCCTTCATCAAATTTATCCTACACCTCTAAATCCCACCACTAACGTGCCAGATCCTCGATCATATACGTCTCTAGTAGGACCTTTAGCTATATTGGTGTTCCAATGAAGTCGATGATACGATTCATCCTATATAACCATACTTCCGCCTTCTTGGGTTCGGAATCACCTCTGAAATTAGGTGGATTTTTCTTCATGAATTGGATTGTATGATCCACATGTCGTGGCTCATTCATCTGGTTCCCTATGTCCACAGAATGAAAATCTTGGACAATACACTGAACCATCTCTTGGTTAACATGGGGTTCAGGTGCAACCACATTCTCCGTAGCTTCTTTGGATCGGTTTCCATGACACATACCAGTTTCCTTTTTCTATTCCTAACGAAAAACTCCATTAATATCACTCTCTAACTATTGTTGGATTAGAATTTCAAATTATATCACATAAACTATCACAAAATTATTTTCCAATTATCCTTTTTCCAAATTCATCTATTTTTGAAATTACTTCACAAGATTTTGAAAATTAAACCATTTTGAAAATATGATAATCATTCTCCTTTTCATAATATTTTATTTGAAAACAAATTCCATATGTTTCAAAAATGATAATTTCTGGAAATGATGTATGCACTCCTAGTGGAAAATCATTCCTCTATAATTCATGTCATGGTCGTCTAATTGGTTAATCCCCTCACAATGTGATTTCAAAATCCTAGAAGTGTCTCCAAACACATATTTACCCAACTCCCTGGTAACATTATGTTTAGCATAAAAGGGTTAGATACATCCTTTAATGCTATATATTTCAACTTCCAACCATCCAACTCCTTTCTAAGACTCCCACCCAATGTATATACAATAGGGGATTTCATCTCCAAAACTATGAACAATGATGACTACTTTTTAGGCATGAACCGAACATGTTGACTCAATTTGTAATGAATCGCCAATTATCATTGGCTTGAGAGTATAATGATTCATTAATTGACCTTAGGAGACATCCCCAAGACGTCAAAGGCAGGCAATAAATTCTGAAGGGATTCAAATACAAGTGGGGGAAGATTTACCATTTTGGAAAAAAACCAATAAAACTACCAACCATAACCAAATATTCACTGTATGCCGCAAGAACAAATGAAAGACAACTCAACAACATCATGCACACAAGACCACATCTAAGAAAGAAATAACGGAAGGATAACCAAGTATCTGAGTACACAGTAGATAAACTACACAAGACACTCCAATGTCCTCAGGAATTCATGCGCTGCATGCTCCAAGAACCAAAATCTCTGAACAACCCAACCTTATGATGTATTTCTAAACACATTTGGAACATTACCTTTACCCCAGTCCTGGAAGATAGAATCTGCAAAAGCACCAAAGTGCCAAAGTAGGGGTGAGTATAAAACTCAGTAGGTTTTCCCCAATGACTTCTCGATTCACGCCACTAGGATAGAAGAGTTATAAATAATTATATAAAATGATTTATATAAAACAATTTTTCCAATTTAGTTAATAACAAAATATAAAACATGATTACAAAACCATCTATTACCAACACTGTACAGGTGCAAATGAAACCAATTTTTTCAGCAAGATATTTTTTCAAAAAAATTACCAAACAATCTTTACAACCAATTCCCAATTTCCCTATATTGGCATACAAAACTATAACTCAAACCCATTCAACCAACCATGCATGCTATGTTATGAAAGTTCCATACAAATGAGCGGTTTCTCGTCGATATACCATGTTGTAACAAGGTAACTGTTCCCCATGTGCCACTAATCCTTTGGCATAGAGCACAAGGTCATATTTCAACCAAGCCCTGTATATAAAATTCGAATGTTCAATTAAACCTTTGGCACCGATAACAAGGTCATATTTCAACCAATCCCCATATATCCAATATGAACACAAAACACATAAGCCCAATGATCAAGCCAAATTAATCCTTTCAATAAAAACACCATTTTATTGAAAACTATTTCCGTCAAAACCATTTCAATGACAAACCATTTCAACTCCAAACCATTTAAATAAAACTCCATTATTATTGAAAACCATTTCTATTGAAAATACTTTTTTCATGACCCATTTATAAATTCTATAAAATCCATAATTTTAAATATTCATTTTAAATTAATCCCCCTTTTGCACAACTATTCACCAAGATCACACAATTTCACAAAAACCATAAATAATCACAAATGAATATTTTTCCATGAATTTCACAGTAAATAATTTTTTTTAATATAATCCAATCAATTCTAGTAAGAAGAGTCGAGATAGAATCCACCTACCTCAAATTTTTTGACGAAACTTTAACAACTGATTAAGAAAGTACAAGGAAGCGGGTCAATTCTCCAAGAGTGGCCTTAGATCTCTTATAATAGCAATATCACGACACAAAATTGAAATATTTGGCATCAGAAAACGTAGATATACCCACTATAGGATCATATATGAGAAATAATGGAGATCGGAGAAGTAGATCTAAGTAGATCTAAGAAAACATGACAAATCTATAAAGAATTGTTACATACCTCAAGAATCGGACTCGAAGTCACCAAGGGAAGGCTCTGGAAGGGATTCAACTTCTGTGGGTAGGGTTCTAAAACCTTTTAGGAAGAGTAATATATATTTAGGGGATTTTTTCAGCCATAACGAAAAAAATAGAGAAAAAATTGGTACACTCGTAAGAAATAGAATCTATATTTAACCTCTACACATGATTTGACCACATGGTTTGTGCCAATCGTTTATGGATCAAGAAACATTTCTTTTGATCCCAACACTCACTAAAAAACCCCAAATTATTCCATCCTTCACCTTTACACCTTTTTATGGAAACATCACCATTTATGAAAACACCCCACTTTATAGAAACAACCAACTTTATAGAAACACCCCGCTTTATGGAAACAACCCACATAATGGAAACTCTATATTTTATGAAAACACTGTGTTTTAGGGAAACACTAAATTATATGGAAACATTATATTTTATGGAAAATATCTATTTTATGTAAACCAAATCAAATATTGACCAATTAAAAAAACATGACGAAAGGTGGTCATATACCCAAAACCGGGGGTACTATAGTTTCATACATGATTGAGAAGTTGAATTCACAATTGACTTAGTTCTAGATGCTAAGAAAATTTTAAAAACCCAATATCATATGGCTTTAAAAGAACTTTTGATTTGAAAAAAAAAAGTTATAGGATTTTATTGATAAAGGATTCTTCTGTCCAACCACATCATTATAGGGTGAACCTATTTTGTTCGTTAAAAATAACAATGGTTCCATGAGATTTTTCATTGGTTATAGACCATTAAATAAAATCACTATTAAAAACTTGTATCATTTGCCTCATATCAATGACTTTTTTATCAGCTCTAGAGAGATCAGTACTTTTCGAAGATTTAGTTTAGCTCTGGATACCATCACCTGAAGGTGAAGGTGGATGACATCCCGAAAACAACATTCCTTACTAGATATGGGAATTATGAATTTATTGTTATTCTATTTTGATTAACTAATTCACATACTTTATTCATGAATATTATAAATAGAATATTTCATGAGTACTTGGAAATGTTTGTGGTGGTGTTTCTTAATTAAATTTTGGTATTTTTAAAAATTAAATAGGAGCATGAAAAATCATTTAGGAGTTGGTTTACAAACCATAAAATAAAAAACCCGTATGGAAAATTCAGAAAGAGTGATTTATGGTTGAAAAGAATTTCTTTTCTTGGGAAAATTGTAAACAAGGATTGAATAACAATTGATCCCGTCAAAACTAAAGTGGTTGATGATTGTCCAAGACCCAAAAATGTTATAGAGATTCAATTTATTATTAGATTAGATGGTTATTACCGATGGTTTTTTAAATTCTTCACACAGTTATATTGAAAGCAAACTAAGATAAAATGAAAAGGGTAGAAATTTATTTGGATAGAAGAATGTGGTTTTTTATTCATGGACTGAAGAAGGGATTGGTGAATCATTAAGTTTTGGCCTTGCCTTCCCGAAATGGTGAGTTTTTCATCTATAGTGATGCTTCATTAAAGGGACTTGGTTGTGTTTTGATGCAGAATTATCACTTAATTGTGTATGCTTTAAGAAAACCAAAACCTCATGAGTAAAATAATCCCACACATGATTTGGAATTGGCAGCAGTGGTTTTTTCTTTGAAATTTTGGACCCATCATTTATATAGATCCAATTTTACAATATAAACTGACCATAAAAGTCATAAGTATATATTCACTCAAAAGGATTTAAACATGATGAAAACAATATTGATTGAAATGATATAGGATTATGATTAAAAGATATATTACCATTAAAAATAGCAAAAAAATGTAGATTCATTGAGTTAGAAACATCACGCACCCTTAAACATGTTATGTTTAGAACATCATCCCTTTATTAATGAATTGATGAATTTTAGATTAGTATTTTTTAGTGTAGGAACTAACTCTGTCTTGTTTTAGGTTTTAGTGAATTCATTGTTATCAAATAGGTTTAAGCATTCTTAAAATGAATACCATGAGATACAAAAAATGTTAGAATTGGTTAAAATCGGTAAGTTTCAAGAATTTATCCTTGATAAAGATTTTGTGTCCTAATTTTGAAAAAAAACTATATGTACCTTGTGTTTTATAGTTGAACAAATAATTGTTTTTTGAATCTCATAGTTATCCATTTTGAGATTATCCTGAAAGTACAAAGATGTACATAGACCTTCAGGAGAATTAATGGTGGGATGGAATGAAAAGGGATATTGAATAATTTGCTATGAAATGTTTCACATGTAAACATGTTAAATAAGATAATTAGTTACCGAAGGGGATGATTTTTCCTTTTCTAGTTCTAGAGTGGAAATGGGATAATGTGTCCATATACATTGTTGTGGTAATACCTATGACTTATTAAGGTAACAATGAAATTTGGGTTATTGTAGATTGGATGATAAAATTTTCACATTCTCATTCTATTCGAGATAAAATTTCATTGGACCAGCTTTATCAACTGTACCTCAAAGAGATCATTAGGTAACATGGAGTTCTTATTTCCATTGTATCTTATTGGAATTCTAACACCTCAGGTAAATAACAAATATGAAATTTTCATATTTATCCATATTTGTGAATAAAATATTAATATGACTTTAAAGGGGACGCTATGCTCGATGGCGTACCCAACACGCAACAACGAGTTTCTTAGGAATCATACGTTGCACTCTAATAATAAAATAATATTATGGTAGTTAACATGTAGTTGTTTCATTGGCGGGAATGGATAGAAATAACTAAAGTATGATTATATGTGTTTTTAAATGTTTTTACATTTATCCAATAAAAGATAAAGGCTTAAAATATGGAAAGAATTCAATTTTTGGCGTATATGCCCTAGTTTTCACTAAAGGTTCACTAATCGCCTTTTGATGGAGAACCATCATTAAATATAGTTTTTTTCACTCTTATACATCCTTTTGGACCAAATAAAACTCTTCTTATGAATTGGTTACATCAAAATTTACTTTGTGTAAATTTTTGGTATCTTTCTGATAAAGTTCATTTTTTAATGAATAGTGTAAAATGTTGTATTTTAATTCAAAACCTCTTTTTAATCTAATTTATTTATATGATTAGATTATCATTTGAATTAGTTTTAAAGTTAAATTAGAATATTTTTTTACCATTAAATCCAATAGTGGTCTTTGAAATTAATTTCACTTTGAAATCAGACTTAAACTAGTGTCAATCTTTTGATACTTATTGTTTCATAAAAACATGCTATTTGCTCTGATAGCGGGAATTAATTATTAAATTAATTAATGTGACTTATATGTTTTGAATTTTGTAAAATAGACTTCATTTTTGAATTTGGAATATCAAATATAGCTTATGGTGAAGTTTTGGGATTTTTCTGAAAAACATCAATTTTTGATGAATAGTGAAACCACTAAGTGGTACTTATAATAACTGATTTATCGGTTTAAATGAAATTTTGCAATCTTTGGGTTTTGAATTTCAAAAATCCGACATAAATGGTTGTCATTAAGAAGTAAAATGTGGTTTAATGGGATAAAAATAATTTTTTGGTGAATAGTAACTTATTAAGTTTTTAATCGCGATTAGAGGTAATTAGTGTAGTTTAAGGTAAAAATAATGTTTTAATAATATGAAATGAAGTTTACACAGGTCCTAACCTCATTTTATGTTTCATGGCCGACCAAGAAAACCCATGGGTAAACTTGGGGACCCCATGAAGCCACTTTGGTTGGAAAATGACATGAATATCTTTTTATTTAAAAATAAAGTAAAATGAGACAAACATGAAATGTTTTACTAAAAAAAATTACATGGGGTTATACATATCATAGTTTTGACTATAAATATTAATTGGAAAGCTAAAACGATTTCCTACATAATAGTATTTGTTTTATAATTTTTAGACATTAAATAAATTAAATTATTTATGACATCATGATGATGCAGCGATGACCTCATTATTTAACGATTTAAATAAAATGGAAAGATGATGTAATATCTAAGACCTACACATGTCCAAAACCTATTGGATGAGTGTATTTTGAACCCTTATCACCTTATCCTCTAAACACATCAATGTGGGACCTCTTAAATCCGAATACCATTTTTCAATAAAGTGACTTTTCTTTACCTTCCAAGAGTGCCCCTCCTCTCCTCTTATAAAAGGCCCCCACCTCTACCTCCTTACCCCAACTCCCAAAGCCTTTGGCTCGGACAAACTCTGACCATTTTGTCTCTCCACTTCCCTCTCTTACTCATTGAAGCCTAACTTTGTGCAGAAGTCTTCCCAAGGAAGCCTTTGAGCTAAAACCAAAGGGAGTTACCCGATTTTAAGGTAATGTCTTCTCTTGAGTCCTTTTGTTTTATTTTGCTTCTCCAACCCCCTAAACTCTTTTTATTCATTTATTTTGTAACAACTCCAGTATAATAAATATACTAGGATGTTTTTATAAGAATTATTAGAGCTACACTTTCACATACCTACATCTAATGTTTAAATAACATACAGTTTCCGAGGATAGCGAATTTCGGCCTCCCGAAACGATGATTGTTCAACATTCTTTTAACATATTCAATGGTGGCCATTAAGATGACACTGTATTCATATATGATATATAATATGTTTATGTTTTCCTTAAGCTTCTGTATTTTTCATTTTGGGCATACCTTTATGGTTTCCATTATGGGTAAACGCGATATCTTCATTTAAGGAAGTGCGGACTACCGCCCCCTCAAAGTGATGTGATTCGTTAATGCCATATGTGGGACGCATAAAGGATGGATTTAAAGTTATTATATATTATGTTATACTGGAATTATAATATACCTATATATCATTATTATCCAATTCCATAAAAATATGAAATAGAAATGAAAGTAGCGTTCATGCGTACGTACGTCTTACCGTCTCCATTAATGGTGCATTTCATTTCTTATACCCAAATGTAATGTATTATTATAAGTACATGTATGTAATGGATATATATGATGAATGAATACATCTAAATGATGAATATAATTATGGAATTAAAATATACATACCTCTCATTTAGTTTTAATTCCATTAATATGACATAGAAATGAAAGTAGCGTTCATGCGTACGTACGGCTTACCGTCTCCATGATCGGTGCATTTCATTTCTTACCTCTAAATTATTATTTAATATTATAAATACATGTATATTCTGGATATATATGATATATATGATATCCAAATCATAAATATAATTCTGGATATAATGAACATTTGACCACACGAACAACATGTAATTGTAAGAAGTCCACTTTCGACTTAAGAACCAAATATCGACAAAACAAACATTACTAACTTCAATGATTACATAATGTTTATAACATGGAAATAAGTGATATAAAAGGAATAATGAACTAGAAAAAGGTTCTTAATAAAGTGGAAATTAACTCAAGATTATTATTCAGGATTTTAAAGAACGATCGAGTCAAGTCGGACCTGAGGTAAGGGATCCTACTCATCTCTTTCTTTTTAAGTACACTCTTTTATGTCATTCCTTTTAAAGATCATATTTCTTGTTATTGGGATGTTCTTTTATATTACTCTTACTGTAATTTTTATGTTCATATGATGAGAGACCCAATTCTCTCTCATCAATCCATTTTGGATGTTTTGAGTGGCGCCGTTAGGCTGCCGAATTTTCGTAAGAGATCTATCCTCTCTCTTTCTTTTTAAGTACTCTCTTTTATGTAACTTCTTTTAAGCTCTTATTTGTTATGTTGGGGGATGTTATTTTATATTCCCCTTTCTGTAAACATTATTATAATATGATGAGGGACCCTATTTGATCTCATAAATCCATTTTTTTTTATGTTTTAAGTGGCGCCGTTAGGCTGCCGAGTTTTCGTAAGGGATTTTTCATCTCACTTTTATTCCCCTGAGATTTATGCTCCATTTGCCACAATTTCCTTTGAGTGGTGTATGTACTTCCAATTATTCTAATAATTGTGTAATATACATTCTTTTATGAGTATTTACATCAATGTTGTATTGTCCTTCTTTCAGGAGGTGTATGTTTCGAAAGATACCCATGTCGGTAAGGGATCCTTTCACCCTCCTCTTTTTAAAAGACTTCTTTTGTTGGGTCTTTTAATTTACATATAGTGTAACACCCCGAGTAAATAAATAATATGAAATTTTCATATTTATCCATATTTGTGAATAAAATATTAATATTACTTTAAAGGGGACGCTATGCTCGATGGCGTACCCAACACGCAACAACGAGTTTCTTGGGAATCTTGCGTTTCACTCTAATAATAAAATAATATTATTTTAAATGGTAGTTAACATGTAGCCGTTGTATTGGTGGGATTGGATATAAATAACTAAAATATGATTATATATGTTTTTAAATGTTTTTACATTTATCCAATAAAAGATAAAGGCTTAAAATATGGAAAGAATTCAATTTTAGGCGTATATGCCCTAGTTTTCACTAAAGGTTCACTTATCGCCTTTTGATGGAGAACCGTCATTAAATATAGTTTTGTTCACTCTTATACATCCTTTTGGACCAAATAAAACTCTTCTTAATAATTGGGACATCAAAATTTACTTTGTGTAAATTTTTGGTATCTTTCTGATAAAGTTCATTTTTTAATGAATAGTGTAAAATGTTGTATTTTAATTCAAAACCTCTTTTTAATCTAATTTATTTATATGATTATATTATCTTTTGAATTTGTTTTAAAGTGAAATTAGAATATATTTTTACCATTAAATCCAATAGAGGTCGTTGGAATTAATTTCACTTTGAAATCAGACTTAAACTAGTGTCAATCTTTGGATACTTATTGTTTCACAAAAACATGCTATTTGCTTTGACAGCGGGAATTATTTATTAAATTAATTAATGTGACTTATATGTTTTTAATTTTGTAAAATAGACTTCATTTTTGAATTCAGAATATCAAATATAGCTTAGGGTGATTTTTTGGGATTTTTCGGAAAAACATCAATTTTTGATGAATAGTGAAACCACTAAGTGGTACTTATAAAAACTGATTTTTATGTTTAAATGAAATTTTTCCATCTTTGTGTTTTGAATTTCAAAAATCAGACATACATGTTTGTCATTAAGAAGTAAAATGTGGTTCAATGGGATAAAAATATTTTTTTGGTGAATAGTAACTTATTACGTTTTTAATCGCGATTAGAGGTAATTAGTGTAGTTTAAGGTAAAAATAATATTTTAATAATATGAAATGAACTTGACACATGTCCTAACCTCATTTGATGTGTCATGTCCGAGAAAGAAAACCCATGGGTCATCTTGGGGACCCCATGAATCCACTTTGGTTTAAAATGACATTAATATCTTTTTATTTAAAGTTAAAGTAAAAATGAGACAAACATGAAATGTTTTTCTAAAAAAAATTTACATGGGGTTATACAAATCATATTTTTGACTATAAATATTAATTGGAAAGATAAAATGATTTCCTACATCATAGTAGTTTTTTTTATAATTTTTAGACCGTAAATAAATTAAATTATTTATGACATCATGATGATGCAGCGATGACCTCATTATTAAACGATTTAAATAAAATGGAAAGATAATGTAATATCTAAGACCTAAACATGTCCAAAACCTATTGGATGAGTGGATTTAGAACCCTTATCACCTTATCCTCGAAATACATCAATGTGGTACCTTTAAAATCCGAAACTCTTTTGAAAATAAAGTAACATTTTGTAAGTTTACAAGAGTGCCACTCCTCTCCTCTTATAAAAGGCCCCCACCTCTACCTCCTTACCCACACACCCAAAGCCTTTGGCTCGGACAAACTCTTCCCATTTTGACTCTCCACTTCCCTCTCATACTCCTTGAATCCTCACTTTGGTCAGAAGTCTTCCCAAGGAAGCCTTTGAGCTCAAACCAAAGGGAGTTACCCGATTTTAAGGTAATGTCTTCACTTGTGTCCATTTGTTTTATTTTTCTTCTCCAACCCCCTAAACTCTTTTTATTCATTTTTTTGTAACAACTACAGTATCTTCAATATACTAGGATGTTGTTATAAGAAGTATTCGAGCTACACTTACACACACCTACATCTAATGGTTAAATAACATACTGTTTCGGTGGATGGTGAATTTATGCCTCCCGAAACGATGATTGTTCAACATTATTCTAACACCTTCAAAGGTGGACATTAAAATGATACTTTATTTATATATGATATCTAATATTATTATTTATTACTTAAGCTTCTGTATTTTTCATTTATGTCTTACCTTTATGGTTTCCATTATGGGTAAACGCGATATCTTCATTTAAGGAAGTGCGGACTACCTCCCCCTCAAAGTGATTTGATTCGTTAATACCATATGTGGTACGTATAAAGGATATATTTAATGATATTATATATGATACCATACTGGAATTAAAATAATATTATGTATCATTATGTTTTAATTCCATTAAATATGAAATAGAAATGGAAGTAGCGTTCATGCGTACGTACGGCTTACCGTCTCCATGAACGGTACATTTCATTTCTTATCTCAAAATGTTATGTAATACTATAAGTACATATATATAATGGATATATATGTAATATATTACATCAAAATTATGGATATCATTCTGGAATTATAACATATATATATATATCTCATTTTGTTTTAATTCCATTAATATGACAAAAAATGAAAGTAGCGTTCATGCGTACGTACAGCCTACCGTCTCCATGAATGGTGCTTTTAGTTTTTTATCTCAAAATGATATGGAATAGTATGAAATGAATATTTACTGGATATATATGATATTTTAATCATTAATACTATTCTGGAAATTATTTACTTATAACTACATGGGAAATCTTTTTTCAAACAAGTTCATTTTTGACTCATGTACCAAACATCGGCAAAAACGTCTGATATGAACTAACATTATTAAAAAATTATTATAACATTATAATATGTGATATGAACTGAATAATAATCTCTAAACGAGGTACTTAGGCAATTATTAATTGACCAAAGTTCATTATTCCGGAATATAAAGAAACGAACAAGACAAGTTGGACTTGAGGTAAGGGATCCTACACCTCTCTTTATTTTTAAGTATACTCTTTTATGTCATTACTTTTAAGCCCATATTTCTTATTATTGGGATGTTCTTTTATATTAATCGTAATTTACTTATTATGTTCATATGATGAGAGACCCTATTTCCTCTCATCAATCCATTTTGGAAGTTTGAAGTGGCGCTGTTAGGCTGCCGAATTTTTGTAAGAGATCTAACCTCTCTCTTTCTTTTTAAGTACTCTCTTTTATGTCACTTATTTTAAGATCCTCTTTTTTATGATGGGGGATGTTTTTTTATATTCCACTTTCTTTAAATTTTATTTTAATTTGATGACATACCCTATTTGATCTCATCAATCCATTTTTTTAAAAGTTTTAAGTGGCGACGTTAGGGTGCCGAGTTTTCGTAAGGGATTTTTCATCTCACTTTTATTCCTGTGAAATTTATGCTACATTTGCCACAATTTCCTTTGAGTGGTTTATGTACTGACCATTATTTTACTCATTGTGTAATATTCTTTCATTTATGAGTATTTACATCAATGTTGTATTTTCCTTCTTTCACGGGGCGTATGTTTCGAAAGATACCCATGTCGGTAAGGGAACCTTTCACCCTCCTCTTTTTAAAAGACATCTTTTGTTGGGTCTTTTAATTTAAATATTGTTATGTGGGGATATGTTCTCATATATCCTTATAGATGTAAATTTTATATCCAAGTGATGAGATACCTTTTTTTTTGATGTGACGTTGTTAGGCTGTCAAGGGAACTTCTTAACCCAATTTCGATTTCTTTGGGTTCAACATGTAGTTTTTGAATATGTCATCCTTTGATTATGCATGAATGACCTTTGATTATTTTACACTTAATATCCACTTATATTTGGTGTATTCTTTTGTCACACATAATTATGTAATTGATTTATCCTTAAACCAAGGATACCCTCTTTGTATGGGACTTCGTCTCAATCTCCTTTCATTGAGGCATGTTTTGTTTTATACACAACCATCTTTTATACGGTGTATAAACCCCTTTGACTTATACGTTTATTCAAAAGGAATCTTTTTTATATGAAGCGTTTACTAAACGACAAAAGCGAATGTTTTTGTCGTACGTATGCGGCGACATCGACTTCTCCGCCGCCGTGACCATTATTTGAGTTTCAGCTTCCTCTACAAGCCATACCTTTTTCAAAAAAAATAAATAACATGTTTTACTTTTATTTTATTTTGGTATTGAAAATGGTTTTCATAATACTTTAATATCAATGTGTGGTATTGATATATTGTGATTGAATGGTGGAAATGTTATGTTTCCTTTATGCATGTTTTATGTGATACGATTATGTTGAGGTTCTTGGTCATTATTATGAAGATGGATGGTTCCGTGATAAACTAAGGGAGGGTGAGCCCGATATAGATCTCCAATGCATTGGGTAACGCGAAGGAGTGAAACTTTAAGGTTTCTTCGAAGAGATTTAGGGAATATACTGTGATGGGTATTCCAAATGTAACAAGAGGGTTACTACCTATGTAAGAATGTTATGAATGCCTCAAGTTACCTTTTATGTCTTATGATTTATATGATTTATTCATGATTTGATGAGGTAGGTTAAAGTGACTATGTTTTATGGGTAAATTATGATTTCATCCTTATATATATATGTACCCATGTTTCCTTTCCATATTTTTATAACCCTTACTGAGCTTTTTATGCTCATCCCATGTTTTTGAAATGTTTTTCACAGGTCAAGGGAAAGGTACATGATGTGATGATAGTGTCAAGGATGTGTCAAGAAAGAATCCATGTTTTATTTTCAATATGTTTCCGTTGATGGGAAGAATGAATATTGTCTTTTATGTAACCACTTTGTTTAAATGTGGAATGTAATGAAAGTTTCGTGATCTAATTCTCTAAAACTCTAAACCTGAAAAGATCCTCAATTTGTAATGTTTAAATAACTCAAGATTAATTAAGGTTTAAGGATGGGGCCTTATACTTGGTATCAAAGGTCAGTTTAGATAAATTTAGAGGTTAGGGTATTTTTTAAGCATAAGTGGCATTACCATAATGGATAGGATTTCAGAAAGAGTCCTAGTTTTAGATAAAGTGAATGAGTAAGTGTATCTTAGTGTTTACCTTCCTCATTATTACATGATGGTTTTGTTGATATACTCACACTGACATTTTTGTTTTTAGTGAATGGATGGATCTAGCAGGCACCAAAGAGACAACAGGTTTGAAGGAAACTGTGGTGGTTCTATGATTATGATACTACATAAAATGGGGGATTCAATGAGGAAACTTGTGGTTGTTCTAATCCAACTATAAAGGTGTCATGATCAACCACTTGAACCTTGGTATGATCTTTAATGCATCATTTATGAGATGACCAATCCATGTGGAAGTTCAGTTAATAATTATAAAGGTAACCATTAGATTTTATATGATCCTTACTTTTGAGGTAATTATGGGTTATTATATGATATGCTGGAAAATGAAAGGCATGAGATAAAATTGAGGTTAAAATATGTTATGATCATTTTTGATGATTTTATCTCTTTTTGGGGAGTGATTTAAGAATTATATAGTTTTGGAAAAAGGACAACACACAGACCGTGTGACAACCCGTCACGTCGGACAAAGCTTCGGGAATCGAACCCACAACCAAAGTGCGACTGGTATTTATCACCTACCACTGGACTACATGAAGTCCCTGGTTAGTTTGACCGATTCTTTTTAGTTAGATGATTTTATGAATTAAGAGTAAGTTTATCTTGGGTTATTTATGAAAATGATTAACCTATCATGGAGGATATGTGATTAGGTTAATTACTTTTCAATACGAGACTTTAGGAGCAACTGATATTGTTTGGAGATAAATGTTACGATTTAACTTAGAAGACTATGTGACTAAATCCTTCAAATATTTGGGTTTCAATCTTATATTGGTTTACTTTGAAAATTTTTATGGGAAAATTTTTTATCGGATAGTCCTCGTTGAACTTTGGGTTTTGTTGGACAAATTTTGAGATTAAGAATAGATTTTCTTTTTATAAAGGGTTATCTTATTTTGGATTATCTGACCCTGTACTAACCTTTCTAGTTTTGGTTTTGGTTAAAGCCTAAAGACATGGGATGTATATAGTTCACTTTTTTGGATTAGGTGATTCTCTATAAGTTGTTTATAGTACTCTTAATGCGAAAAAGTCTCCCTAAATACTTGTCTTTTGGGAAAAATATGAGTTTGATTAAGGAATCTAGTAAAAGTTGAAAGTAAACATGATAAGTGATTATGTTTCCTTATGAATAAATTCCTCAATAAAAATTAACTTAAAACAAAAATGTTGCCTATTAACTTTTCCTACTGGGGAACCCAACACCGTTTAACCCAACACAAGTTTGTGATTTTCTTATTGTTAACTTTCTCCTAAACATGTTTTCTATCACTCTCCAGCAGAACATGACCCTATGTTTTCTCCTCCAGGTCCATGTTTTCCTACATGGAGTCCTAGAATGGGTTAACTCGGGTGACCTCTGTAATTAACATTCTTTATTTTAAAGTGATTGTTTTACCGACTCTTGTTCTGATGTGGGACTTTCAAGGATGTTTCCAAGCGCAATTTTAAAATTGCGAGGACGCAATTCCCAAAAGGGGGCAAAGATGTAACACCCCAGGTAAATAAAGAATATGACATTTTCCTATATATCCATATTTTTGAATAAAATATTATTATGACTTTAAAGGGGACGCTATGCTCGATGGCGTACCCAACACTCAACAATGAGTTTCTTGGTAATCCTACGTTGCACTCTAATAATAAAATAATATTATTTTAAATGGCAGTTAACATGTAGTCGTTGTACTGGTGGGAATGGATAGAAATAACTAAAATATGATTATATATGTCTTTAAATGTTTTTACATTTATCCAATAAAAGATAAAGGCTTAAAATATGGAAAGAATTTAATTTTAGGTGTATATGCCCTAGTTTTCACTAAAGGTTCACTTATCGCCTTTTGATGGAGAACCGTCATTAAATATAGTTTTGTTCACTCTTATACATCCTTTTGGACCAAATAAAACTCTTCTTATGAATTGGGATATCAAAATTTACTTTGTGTAAATTTTTGGTATCTTTCTGATAAAGTTCATTTTTTTAATGAATAGTGTAAAATGTTGTATTTTAATTAAAAACCTATTTTTAATCTAATTTATTTATATGATTAGATTATCTTTTGAATTGGTTTTAAATTGAAATTAGAATATATTTTTACCATTAAATCAAATAGTGGACGTTGCAATTAATTTCACTATGAAATCAGACTTAAACTAGTGTCAATATTTTGATACTTATTGTTTCATAAAAACACGCTATTTGCTTTGACAGCGGGAATTAATTATTAAATTAATTAATGTGACTTATATGGTTTGAATTTTGTAAAATAGACATCATTTTTGAATTCGTAATATAAAATATATCTTAGGGGGAATTTTTGGGATTTTTCTGAAAAACATCAATTTTTTGATGAATAGTGAAACCACTAAGTGGTACTTATAAAAACTGATTTTTCCGTTTAAATGAAATTTTTCCATCTTTGTGTTTTGAATTTCAAAAATCCGACATACATGGTTGTCATTAATAAGTAAAATGTGGTTCAATGGGATAAAAATAATTTTTTGATGAATAGTAACTTATTAAGTTTTTAATCGCGATTAGAGGTAATTAGTGTAGTTTAAGGTAAAAATAATGTTTTAATAATATGAAATTAACTTGACACATGTCCTAACACTCATTGGATGTGTCATGGCCGACCAAGACAACCCATGGGTCAACATGGGGACCCCATGAAGCAACTTTGGTTGGAAAAATGACATTAATATCTTTTTATTTAAAGTTAAAGTAAAAATGAGACAAACATAAAATGTTTTACTAAATCAATTTTTACATGGGGTTATACAAATCATATTTTTGACTATAAATATTAATTGTAAAGATAAAAATATTTCCTACATCATAGTATTTTTTTATAATTTTTCGTCCTTAAATAAATTAAATTATTTATGACATCATGATGATGCAGCGATGACCTCATTATTTAACGATTTAAATAAAATGGAAAGATAATGTAATATCTAAGATCTACACATTTCCAAAACCTATTGGATGAGTGGATTTAGAACCCTTATCACCTTATCCTAGAAATACATCAATTTGGGACCTTTAAAATCCGAAACTCTTTTGAAAATAAAGTATCATTTTGTAACTTTACAAGAGTGCCCCTCCTCTCCTCTTATAAAAGGCCCCCACCTCTACCTCCTTACCCACACTCCCAAAGCCTTTGTCTCGGCCAAACTCTGCCCATTTTGTCTCTCCACTTCCCTCTGTTACTCCTTTAAGCCTCACATTGGGCAGGAGTCTTCTCAATGAAGCCTTTGAGCTCAAACCAAAGGGTGTTACCCGATTTTAAGGTAATGTCTTCACTTGAGTCCATTTGTTTTATTTTGCTTCTCCAACCCCCTAAAATCTTTTTATTCATTTTTTTGTAACAAATCTAGTATCTTCAATATACTAGGATGTTTTTATAATAAGGATTCGAGATACACTTACACACACCTACATCTAATGGTTAAAGAACTTACTGTTTCCGTGGATGGTGAATTTATGCCTCCCGAAATGATGATTGTTCAAAATTCTTCTAACACCTTTAAAGGTGGCCATTAAGATGACAATATATTTATATATGATATCTAATATGTTTATGTTTTACTTAAGCTTCTGTATTTTTCATTTATGGCATACCATTATGGTTTCCATTATGGGTAAACGCGATATCTTCATTTAAGGAAGTGCGGACTACCGCCCCCTCAAAGTGATTTGATTCGTTAATACCATATGTGGTAGGTATAAAGGATATATTTAATGATAATATATATTATTACATACTGGAATTAAAATTCTATTATGTATCATTATGTTTTAATTCCATTAAATATGAAATAGAAATGGAAGTAGCGTTCATGCGTACGTACGGCTTACCGTCTACATGAACGATACATTTCATTTATTATCTCAAAATGTTATGTAATACTATAAGTACATATATATAATGGATATATATGTAATATATTACATCAAAATTATGGATATCATTCTGGAATTATAACATATATATATATATATATCTCATTTTGTTTTAATTCCATTAATATGAAAAAAAATGAAAGTAGCGTTCATGCGTACGTACGACCTACCGTCTCCATGAACGGTGCTTTTCGTTTTTTATCTCCAAATGATATGGAATAGTATTAAATGAATATTTACTGGATATATATGATATTTTAATAATTAATACTATTCTGGAAATTATTTACGTAGAACTACTTGGCCAATCTTTTTTCAAACAAGTTCATTTTTGACTCTTGTACCAAATATCGGCAAAAACGTCTGATATGAACTAACAATATTAAACAATTATTATAACATTATAATATGTGATATGAACTTAATAATAATCTATAAAGGAGGTACTTAGGAAATTATTAATTGACCAAAGTTTATTATTCAGGAATATAAAGAAACGAACAAGACAAGTTGGACTTGAGGTAAGGGATCCTACACCTCTCTTTCTTTTTAAGTACACTCTTTTATGTCATTCCTTTTAAGCTCATCTTTCTTATGATTGGGATGTTATTTTATATTACTAAAACTGTAATTATTATGTTCATATGATGAGAGACCCTATTTCCTCTCATCAATCCATTTTGGAAGTTTTGAGTGGCGCCGTTAGGCTGCCGAATTTTCGTAAGAGATCTAACCTCTCTTTTTCTTTTTAAGTACTCTCCTTTATGTCACTTCTTTTAAGCTCCTATTTTTTATGATGGGGGATGTTCTTTTATATTCATATTTATTTACCTTTTATTTTAATGTGATGAGATACCCTATTTTATCTCATCGATCCATTTTTTGGAAGTTTTATGTGGCGCCGTTAGGCTGCCGAGTTTTCGTAAGGGATTTTTCATCTCACTTTTATTCCTGTGAGATTTATGCTACATTTGCCACAATTTTCTTTGAGTGGTTTATGTACTGACCATTATTTTACTCATTGTGTAATATTCTTTCATTTATGAGTATTTACATCAATGTTTTATTGTCCTTCTTTCACGGGGCGTATGTTTCGAAAGATACCCATGTCGGTAAGAAAACCATTCACCCTCCTCTTTTTAAAAGACTTCTTTTGTTGGGTAATTTAATTTACATATTTTTATGTGGGTATATGTTCTCATATATCCTTATTGATGTAAATTTTATGTCGAAGTGATGAGATACCCTTTTTTTTATGTGACGTTGTTAGGCTGTCAGGGGAACTTCTTAACCCAATTTTGATTTCTTTGGGTTCAACATGTTTTTATTGAATATGTCATCCTTTGAATATGTGTGAATGAAATTTGATTATTTTACACTTAATATCCACTTATATTTGGTGTATTCATTTGTCACACATAATTATGTAATTGATTTATCCTTAAACCAAGGATACCGTCTTTGTATGGGACTTCGTCTCAATCCCCTTTCATTGAGGCATATTTTGTTTTATACACAACCTTATTTTATACGGTGTATAAAGACCTTTGAATTTTACGTTTATTCAAAAGGAAACTTTTTTATACGATGCGTTTACTAAACTAAAAAGAGGGAATGTTTTTGTCGTACGTATGCGGCGACCGCGACTTCTCTGCCGCCGTGACCATTATTTGAGTTTCGGCTTCCTCAACAAGCCATACCTTTTTCAAAGAAAAATAAATACCATGTTTTACTTTCCTTTTATTTTGGTATTGAAAATGGTTTTCATAATATTTTTATATCAATGTGTGGAATTGATATCTTCTAATTGAAAGGTGGAAATGTTATGTTTCCTTTATGCATGTTTTATGTGATACGAATATGTTGAGGTTCTTGGGCATTATTATGAAGACGGGTGGTTCCGTGATAAACTAAGGGCGGGTGAGCCCGATATTGATCTCTAATGCATTGGGTAACACGAAGGAGTGAAACTTTAAGGTTTCTCCGAAGAGATTTATGGAATATACTGTGATGGGTATTCCAAATGTAACCAAGAGGGTTACTCCCAACGTAAGAATGTTATGAATGCCTCAAGTTACCTTTTATGTCTTATTATTTCTATGATTTATTCATGATTTGATGAGGTAGGTTAATGTGCCTATGTTTTATGGGTAAATTATGATTTCATCCTTATGTATATATGTACCCATGTTTCCTTTCCATATTTTTATAACCCTTACTGAGCTTTTTATGCTCATACCAAGTTTTTGAAATGTTTTTCACAGGTCAAGGGAAAGGTACATGATGTGATGATAGTGTCAAGGATGTTTCAAGAAAGAATCCATGTTTTATTTTCAATATGTTTCTGTTGATGGGAATAATGAATACTATCATTTATGTAACCACTTTGTTTAAATGTGGAATATAATGCAAGTTTCATGATCTAATTCTCTAAAACTCTAAACCTGAAAAGATCCTCAATGTGTAATCTTGTAATAACTCAAGATTAAGTAAGGCTTAAGGCTGGGGCCTTATATATTGTTATATTGGGATTGTTCTCAAATATCCTTATTGATGTAAATTTTATTTCGAAGTGATGAGATACCATTTTTTTTATCTCTCATCAACTCATTTTGATGTGACGTCGTTCGGCTATCAAGGGAACTTCTTAACCCAATTTCGATTTCTTTGGGTTCAACATGTAGTTATTGAATATGTCATCTTTTGAATATGTGTGAATGACGTTTGATTATTTTACACTTAATATCCACTTATATTTTTTGTATTCGTTTGTCACACATAATTATGTAATTGATTTATCCTTAAACCAGGGATACCGTATTTGTAAGGGACTTTGTCTCAATCTACTATCATTGAGGCATATTTTGTTTTATACACAACCTTCTTTGTACGGTGTATAAACCTCTTTGACTTTTACGTTTATTCAAAAGGAATATTTTTATACGAAGCGTTTTACAAAATGACAAACGGGAATATTTTTGTCATACGTATGCGGCGACAGCGACTTCTCCACCACCGTGACCATTATTTGAGTTTCGGCTTCCTCTATAAGCCATACCTTATTTTTAAAAGAAAAATAAATACCATGTTTTACTTTTCATTTATTTTGGTATTGAAAATGGTTTTCATAATATTTTTATATCAATGTGTGGTATTGATATCTTGTGATTTAAAGGTGGAAATGTTATGTTTCCATTTATGCATGTTTTATGTGATACGATTATGTTGAGGTTCATGGGCATTATTATAAAGACGGGTGGTTCCGTGATAATATAAGGGCGGGTGAGCCCGATATAGCTCTTCAATTCATTGGGTAACGCGAAGGAGTGAAACGTGAAGGTTTCTCCGAAGAGATTTAGGGAATATACTATGATGGGTATTCCAAACGTAACCAAGAGGGTTACTCCCTACGTAAGAATGTTATGAATGCCTCAAGTTACCTTTATGTCCTATGATTTCTATGATTTATTCATGGTTTGATGAGGTATGTTAAAGTGCCTATGTTTTATGGGTAAAGTATGATTTCATTCTTATGTATATATGAACTCATGTTTCCTTTCCATATTTTTATAACCCTTACTGAGATTTTTATGCTCATCCCAAGTTTTTGAAATGTTTTTCAAAGGTAAAGGGAAAGGTATATGATGTGATGATAGTGTCAAGGATGTGTCAAGAAAGAATCTGTGTTTTATTTTAAATATGTTTCTGTTGATGGGAAGAATGAATATTGTCTTTTATGTAACCACTTTGTTTAAATGTGGAATGTAATGCATGTTTCATGATCTAATTCTCTAAAAATCTAAACCTAGAAAGATCCTCAATGTGTAATCTTGTAATAACTCAAGTTTAAGTAAGGTTTAAGGCTGGGGCCTTATAGTTGGTATCAATGGTCGGTTTAGATAACATTAAGAAGTTAGGGTATTCATTAATCATAAGTGACATTACCATAATTGTTAGGATTTCAGAAAGATTCCTAGTTTTAGATAAAGTGAATTAGTAAGTATATCTTAGTGTTTACCTTCTTCATTAGTACATGATGGTTTTGTTGATATAATCACACTGACATTTCTGTTTTCAGTGAATGGATGGATCTAGCAGGAACCAAAGAGACAACAGGTTTGAAGGAAACTGTGGTGGTTCTCTGATTAAGATAGTAGACAAAATGGAGGATTCAATGAGGAAACATGTGGTTGTTCTAAACCAAATATCAAGGAGTCATGATCAACCACTTGAACCTTTGTATGTTCTGTAATGCATCATGTATGAGATGACCAATTGATGTGGAAGTTCAGGTAATAATTATAAAGGTAACCATTAGAGTTTATATGATCCTTACTTTTGAGGTAATTATGGGTTATTATATGATATGCTGGAAAATGAAAGGCATGAGATAAACTTGAGGTTAAAATATGTTATGATCATTTTTGATGATTTTATCTATTTTTGGGGAATGATTTATGAATTATATAGTTTTGGAAAAAGGACAACACGCAGACCGTGTGACAACCCGTCGCGTCGGATAAAGTTGCGGGAATCGAACCCACAACCAAAGTGCGACTGGTATTTATCACCTACCACTAGACTACGTGAAGTCCCTAGTTAGTTTGAATGATTCTTTTTTGTTATATGATTTTATGAATTATGAGTAAGTTGATTTTGGGTTATTTATGAAAATTATTAACCTATCATGGAGGATATGTGATTAGGTTAATTACTTTTCAATACGAGACTTTAGGAGCAACTGATGTTGTTTGCAGATAAATGCTACGATTTAACTTGGAAGATTATGTGACTAAATCCTTCAAATATTTGGGTTTCAATCATAGAGTGGTTTATATTGAAGAATTTTATTGAAAAGTTGTTTATCGGATGGTCCTCGTTGAACTTTGGGTTTTGTTGGACAAATTTTTGAGATTAAGCATAGATTTTCTTTTTAATGGGTTATCCTTTTCTGGATTATCTGACCTTGTACTAACCTTTTTGGATTTGGTTTTGGATAGAGCCTAAAGACATGGGATGTATATAGTTCTCTTTGGTGGATTAGGTGATTCTCTAGAAGTTGATTATAGTACTCTTAATGCGAACAAGTCTCCCTAAATACTCGTCTTCTGGTAAAAATATGAGTTTGATTAAGGAATCTAGTAAAAGTTGAAAGTCAACATGATAAGTGATTATGTTTCCTTATGAATATATTCCTCAATAAAAAGTAACTTAAAACAAAAATGTTTTCTATTAACTTTTCCTACTGGGGAATCGAATACCATTTAACCCATCACAAGTTTGTGATTTTCTTATGGTTCACTTTCTCCTAGACATGTTTACTATCACTCTCCCTCAAGAACAAGACCCTTTGATTTTTATTCCATGTCCATGTTTTTCTACATATGGGTTAACTCGGGTGCCCTCTGTACTTATCTTCCTTTATTTTAAAGTGATTATTTTACCAACTCTTGTTCCGATGTGGGACTTTCAAGGAAGTTTCCAAGCTCAATTTTAAAAATTGCGAGGACGCAATTCCCAAAAGGGGGGAAGGATGTAACACCCCAGGTAAATAAAGAATATGAAATTTTCATATTTATCCACATTTGTGAAAAAAATATTAATATGACTTTAAAGGGGACGCTATGCTCGATGGCGTACCCAACACGCAACAACGAGTTTCTTGGGAATCTTACGTTGCACTCTAATAATAAAATAATATTATGGTAGTTAACATGTAGCTGTTGTATTGGCGGGAATGGATAGAAATAACTAAAGTATGATTATATAGGTTTTTAAATGTTTTTACATTTATCCAACAAAAGATAAAGTCATAAAATACGGAAATAATTCAATTTTAGGCGTATATGCCCTAGTTTTTCACTAAAGGTTCACTTATCACCTTTTTGATGGAGAACCGTCATTAAATATAGTTTTATTTACTCTTATAAATCCTTTTGGACCAAATAAAACTCTTCTTAAGAATTGGGACATCAAAATTTAATTTGTGTAAATTTTTGGTATCTTTCTGATAAAGTTCATTTTTTAATGAATAGTGTAAAATGTTGTATTTTAATTCAAAACCTCTTTTTAATCTAATTTATTTATGTGATTATATTATCTTTTGAATTGGTTTTAAAGTGAAATTAGAATATATTTTTACCATTAAATCCAATAGTGTACTTTGGAATTAATTTCACTTTGAAATCAGACTTAAACTAGTGTCAATCTTTTGATACTTATTGTTTCATAAAAACACGCTATTTGCTCTGACAGCGGGAATTAATTATTAAATTAATTAATGTGACTTATATGTTTCTAATTTTGTAAAATATACTTCATTTTTTAATTTGGAATATCAAATATAGCTTAGGGTGAATTTTTGGGATTTTTCTGAAAAACATCAATTTTTGATGAATAGTGAAACCACTAAATGATACTTATAAAAACTGATTTTTCCGTTTAAATGAAATTTTGTCATCTTTGTGTTTTGAATTTCAAAAATACAACATACATGGTTGTCATTAAGAAGTAAAATGTGGTTCAATGGGATAAAAATATTTTTTTGGTGAATAGTAACTTATTAAGTTTTTAATCGCGATTAGAGGTAATTAGTGTAGTTTAAGGTAAAAATAATATTTTAATAATATGAAATGAACTTGAAATATGTTCTAGCCTCATTGGATATGTCATGGACGACCAAGACAACCCATGGGTCAACTTGGGGACCCCATGAAGACACTTTGGTTGGAAAATGACATTAATATCTTTTTATTTAAAGTTAAAGTAAAAATGAGACAAACATGAAATGTTTTACTAAAACAATTTTTACATGGGGTTATACAAATCAGATTTTTGACTATAAATATTCATTGGAAATATAAACAGATTTACTACATCATAGTAGTTTTTTAAAATTGTTGACATTAAATAATTTAAATTATTTATGACATGATGATGATGCAGCGATGACCTCATTATTTAATGATTTAAATGAAATGGAAAGATAATGTAATATCTAAGACCTAAATATGTCCAAAACCTATTTAATTAGTGGATTTAGAACCCTTATCACCTTATCCTCGAAACACATCAATGTGGGAACTCTTAAATCCGACTACCATTTTACAATAAAGTGACTTTTCTTTACCTTTCAAGAGGGCCCCTCCTCTCCTCTTATAAAGGGCCCCCACCTCTACCTCCTTACCCACACTCCCAAACCCATTGGCTCCACCAAACTCTGCCCATTTTGTCTCTACACTTCCCTATCTTACTCCTTGAAGTCTCACTTTGGGCAGAAGACTTCCCAAGGAAGCCTTTGAGCTCAAACCAAAGGGAGTTACCCAATTTTATGGTAATATCTTCACTTGAGTCCTTTTGTTTTATTTTGCTTCTCAAACCCCCTAAACTCTTTTTATTCGTTTCTTTTGTAACAACTCCAGTATCATAAATATACTAGGATGTTTTTAAAAGAATTATTCGAGCTACACTTTCACACACCTTCATCTAATGGTAAAAGAACATATTGTTTCAGTGGATGGAAAATTTCGGCCTCCCGAAACGATGATTCTTCAACATTCTTTTAACACCTTCAAAGGTGGCCATTAATTTGACACTATATTTATATATGATATATAATATGTTTATGTTTTCCTTAAGCTTATGTATTTTTCATTTTGGTCATACCTTTACGGTTTCCATTATGGGTAAAAGTGATATCTTCATTTAAGGAAGTGCGGACTACCGCCCTTCAAAGTGATGTGATTCGTTAATGCCATATGTGGGATGTATAAAGGATGGATTAAAAGTTATTATATATGATGTTATACTGGAATTATAATATACCTATATCTCATTATTATCCAATTCCATAAAAATATGATATAGAAATGAAAGTAGAGTTCATGCGTACGTACGGCTTACCGTCTCCATGAACGGTGCATTTCATTTCTTATCCCCAAATGTAATGTACTATTATAAGTACATTTATATAATGGATATATATGATGAATGAATACATCTAAATGATGAATATAATTCTGGAATTAAAATATACAGACCTCTAATTTAGTTTTAATTCCATTAATATGACATAGAAATGAAAGTAGCGTTCATGCGTACATACGGCTTACCGTCTCCATGAACGGTGCATTTCATTTCTTACCTTTAAATGATTATGTAATATTATAAATACATGTATATTATTGATATATATGATATATATGATATCCAAATCATGAATATAATTCTGGATATAATGAACATTTGACCACACGAACAACATGTAATTGTAAGAAGTCCACTTTCGAATTAAGAACCAAATATCGACAAAACAAACATTATTATCTTAAATGATTACATAATGTTTATAACATGGAAATAAGTGATATAATAGGAATAATTAACTAGAAAAAAGTTCTTAATAAATTGTAAATTAACTCAAGTTTATTATTCAGGACGTTAAAGAACGATCGAGTCAAGTCGGACCCGAGGTAAGGGATCCTACTCCTCTCTTTCTTTTAAAGTACACTCTTTTATGTCATTCCTTTTAAAGATCATATTTCTTGTTATTGGGATGTTCTTTAATATTACTTGTACTTTAATTATTATGTTCATATGATGAGAGACCCTATTCTCTCTCATCAATCCATTTTGGAAGTTTTGAGTGGCACCGTTAGGCTGCCGAATTTTTGTAAGAGATCTATCCTCTCTCTTTATTTTTAAGTACTCTCTTTTATGTCACTTCTTTTATGCTCTTCTTTGTTATGTTGGGGGATGTTATTTTATATTCCTCTTTCTATAAAATTTATTTTAATATGATTAGAGACCCTATTTGATCTCATCAATCCATTTTTTTGGAAGTTTTAAGTGGCATAGTTAGGCTGCCGAGTTTTCGTGAGGGATTTTTCATCTCACTTTTATTCCTGTGAGATTTATGCTACATTTTACACAATTTCTTTTGAGTGGTGTATGTACTTCCCATTATTTTAATCATTTTTTAATATACTTTCTTTTATGAGTATTTACATCAATGTTGTATTGTCCTTCTTTCACGAGGTTTATGTTTCGAAAGATACCCATGTCGGTAAGGGAACCTTTCACCCTCCTCTTTTTAAAAGAATTATTTTGTTGGGTCTTTTAATTTACATATTGTTATGTTGGGATATGTTCTCATATATCCTTATTGATGTAAATTTTATTTCCAAGTGATGATATACCCTTTTTTTAATCTCTCATCAACTCATTTTGATGTGACGACATTAGGCTGTGAAGGGAACTTCTTAACCCAATTTCGATTTCTTTGGGTTAAACATGTAGTTATTGAATATGTCATCCTTTGAATATGTGTGAATGACCATTTATTATTTTACACTTAATATCCACTTATATTTTGTGTATTTGTTTGTCCCACATAATTATGTAATTGATTTATCCTTAAACCAAGGATACCGTCTTTGTAAGGGACTTCGTCTCAATCTCCTTTCATTGAGGCATATTTTGTTTTATACACAACCTTCTTTATACAGTGTATAAACCCCTTTGACTTTTACGTTTATTCAAATGTGATCTTTTTATATGAAGCGTTTTACAAAACTACAAAAGGAAATGTTTTTGTCATACATATGCGGCGACAACGACTTCTCCGCTGCCGTGACCATTATTTGAGTTTTAGCTTCCTCTACAAGACTTACCTTCTTTTTAAAAGAAAAATAAATACCATGTTTTACTTTTCTTTTATTTTGGTATTGAAAATGGTTTTCATAATATTTTTATATCAATGTGTGGTATTGATATCCTGTGATTGAAAGGTGGAAATGTTATGTTTCTTTTAAGCATGTTTTATGTGATACGATTATGTTGAGGTTCTTGGGGATTATTATGAAGATGGGTGGTTCCGTGATAAACTAAGGTTGGGTGAGCCTGATATAGCTCTCCAATGCATTGGGTAACGCGAAGTAGTGAAACGTTAATGTTTCTCTGAAGATATTTAGGGAATATACTGTGATGGGTAATCCAAACGTAACCAAGAGGGTTACTCCCTACGTAAGAATGTTATTAATGCCTCAAGTTACCTTTATGTCTTATGATTTCTATGATTTATTCATGGTTTGATGAGGTATGTTAAAGTGCCTATGTTTTATGGGTAATTTATGATTTCATTCTAATGTATATATGAACTCAAATTTCCTTTCCATATTTTTTTAACCCTTACTGAGCTTTTTATGCTCATCCCAAGTTTTTGAAATGTTTTTCACAGGTCAAGGGAAAGGTACATGATGTGATGATAGTGTCAAGGATGTGTCAAGAAAGAATCCGTGTTTTATTTTAAATATGATTCCGTTGATGGGAAGAATGAATATTGTCTTTTATGTAACCACTTTGTTTAAATGTGGAATGTAATGCAAGTTTCATGATCTAATTCTCTAAAACTCAAAACCTAAAAAGATCCTCAATGTGTAATCTTGTAATAACTCAAGATTAAGTAAGGTTTAAGGCTGGGGCCTTATAGGAATCCCATGTTCACTTCCAAATTTTTAGAGGGTATTTCGAAGTAATTGGGAACAAAATTAAATTTTAGTATAGCTTTTTATCCTTAATCATATGGATAGTCAGAACGAATGGTTCAGAAATTGGAGGATATGATCATGTTCAATAGACTACCAGGGATGTTTGGATAAACATATTACATTATTTGAATTTTAATATAATAACAGTTTTCATCCAGTATCCTTGTGGCACTTTTTGAGGTATTGTATGGGAATCGGTGTAGAACACTATCATTTTTGGATGATTTCAATGAATGAAAGTAGATGGGGGAAAATTTAGTAGAGGTAATGGCACAGAAAGTACTGATGATCCAGCAACACATGGGGATATCTTAGAGCATGAAGAAAAGTTATGTATATATTAGAAGTAAAGACTTATCTCTTAAGGTAGGTGACCACGTTTTCCTTATAATATCTCATTGGAAAAGTGTGATGGGTTTTAGTAAGAAATGTAAGCTAAGTTATTGTCGGTCCTTTTGAAATCATGGAGAATATTGGACCAGTTTCATACCAAGTAGCTTGGAATCTAAGTTTATATTAGGTATATAATGTTTTTAATTTTTTTATGTTGATGAAATATGTGTCAGATTCATCTCATGTCTTGTTCCCAGAAGCAGTTCAGATGAAAGAGAACCTTTTTTTGAAGTGAAACTAGTTCAGATTCTTTGTTTTAAGGGAACTTGTATTGCAGAATAAGGTAATACATCATGTAAAGGTTTTGTGTAGAAACCACATGGTTGATGAAGCAACATGGGAGTCTTAAAATTCTATGAGGGAAAAATATCCTCACTTCTTCAATAAGTTAATAAAATTACAAGGAAGAAATTTCCAGAATGTGGGGATAATGTAACACCCAAAGGAATATAAAAACAAATTGAAATTCACGAAAAAATGTTTTAATTATATATTTATAAATTTCCTTTAAAAATCATTTGTTTCACTTCTATTTTTTGAATTTAAAAAATCAGTCATCTACAATTATGTTTAGTATGTTATTTGGAGTCAGATGGACCCAACTTATTTTTTTGTGAATTGTAATACACCATTTTGAATAGTAATATAAATAGTAATATGACCCAAATTAATTCTAAATTTTATTTTTATTTTATTTTATAAAGGATTTATGATGATGAAATATTGATTAATTTTTCATCATGATATAAATTCAGTTATAGTTTTAAAATTGTTAATTTTTGAAAAAAGTATGATTTTATTTAAAAATTAAATTAATAATATTTATAAAATTATTTTCTAAAAATGGAGTTTTTTTTGAATTCTACATTTCAAAATATGGTTAGGTTCAATTTTTTGGAATTTTATGAAATTATGGAATTTTTTTGGAATAGTGAAATAAGGTAAAATACAATATATTTTAATTATCAGTTAAATACACTATTTATGACAACAAAATTGATCTAAGACCACTTGGTTCAAACTAAAATTCCATTATTTCTATTTTGGTGCACAGGAATTAAGATTATTCAAATTCTTTTGTAAACATTCTATAATAATGATGAAAAAAATGAAACATACCTCCTCTCCAACACTACCAGTACCACCATCATTTCACTCTTCCAGTATTTAGTAATTAACCAAAGTCCAAAATGATAATTTTAGATAATATATTTCCCCAAAATTAATAATACTTTATATAATGAAAAAATACACTAATTTCAAAAAAAATTATAGTTTTACCCTATGTTTTTCCAAAAGAATTAAAAAATTAAATATCCATAAAATTAAACAAAAATTATATAACTATTATTAAAACAAATAAATAATAATTAATTAATCACATAATATTCCAAGATATTTTTTAACTTTAATCTCAAATTAACATCATTTAAAATCTATGTCTCAAAACAAAAATGAGTTTTCCTAATCATATATTCTAAAAAATAGGTTAATAATTTCCATAAATAAGCTAAATTACCAAATAACTTTTTTCATATCATAAACATTAGGGATATATATTCTTTAAACCGTTAAAATAATCAATAATGTTTCCCACAACTTTTACCCACTTCTTAAGGCCATATATTCAATATTATATTTGTTTCTATATATTTTTAAACAAAACCCCCCATAGAATATTAATTAGCAGTTCCATGAAAAACCCCACTATATAATTTATTTTAAAACTCAATACATAAACACCTCCTTTATTCATCTTATTTCACTAACCATTTAACATGATTCTTCATCTTTTTATTTAAAACCTTATCCATACAATTAAATATATTTATTATATTTTTATGATAATCAACATCAACACAAAAGTGTCTCCAAAGTGGAATATAATAAAATAATTCAGATATTAAATACAAAACTCAGTATTTCATTAAAATATCTTTTTATCACATTGTACAAATTCTAGAATATATATGACCATGTATGATTTGGAATTTCACATTTCTATAGAGTTGGTGTTATTGAGATTTGAAATAAGATGAAAAATATACAATGACCCATAAAAGTTTTGGAGAAAATTATAGGAGTTAGATAACACAGACTATTTCTCACATGTGATTTTAATATGTGGAAATATTTCAAAATGATTTGAACAAGATTTTGAAATAATAGTGATAATCAAATCATCCGGACTGGATATGAAGGTTGTGAGAGGTCGCTTTCCATCCATCCAGAAGAATGATATATAGCCTGCAGAAAAAATATACTTAAACTGTGATGTGAATTATATAATATTGAAATGATAATTATAATTTAATGATAATATCTATAAAAAATCTATAACACTTTAACCTTTAAAAACATTAAACCTATATAGATTACAATTATTAATAAAATCCGTAAAATAAATATTAGTCACCTTAAATATTCATAACATAAATCATAAAAAGGATTTATAAGAAATTAAATAGAGGATAAACATTATACTAATAAATCTATCATGATATCCTCAACTCTTAAGAATACATCAAAATCTCTAAAATTATCTACACAATCCTCTAATTACAACTCTAAGGACCAATACATAAACATAACATAACCTAATGCTTGATAAGTAAAATTCACATTAGATGATCTTTTCAGTTTAGAGTATTATAGAATTATTAAAAGAACTTAAAATATAACCCATAAATTACAATTGGGAATTTATACCAGGTATCCATTTTTAGCAACAAAAGATACCCATTAAAAATGAATTATTATATGGACACATCTTCAGTTATTTCATCATGACATATAATTTTCACTTACCAATAGTAATGCATATGGAAAAAAATTTATATAGGATGAGAAAAAAATGATCTTTATTTGACACAAATAAAGAAAAAAATTAGTCATATGAAAACACCTAAAACATTACTTAAAATAAAACATACCTTTTACCCTGAATAAGAAATCAACATTTAAAAATTATAATTATATTTACCATTTTAAAATAAATTATTTTCATGAAAAATCTTATGAAACAATATAATATATAAGTTTGTAACATGTTATATATTTATAGAAAAATGGAATAACCATACAGTCGTCTTCCATACATGTCACTATTATAAATGGAATATCCCTTCGATAGACATACATACTTGTGACTTATACAAATGGAGTAACCATAAAACTAAAAACCATACCCAATGAATTAAAGGTCATAATGTGACCACTCATACTAAGTTTATCATATCTCCAATAGTTAAATGTAAATGTACCGTTATATTATCATAAAATAAATAAGAATTTAATTTTCAAGATTGTTGTTTTGAAATTTTACTTTCAAACAAAAGAAATCATTTCCAAATAATGAAATAATTAACCCATTTTCAAAACCATTTTCAACCCCAAAATACACAAAAACTGGAATAAGATATGTCATTATCTTTTAAAATGATTATGTCTTACTGAGGAATGAAAATATAAAATAATTTTCACCGTGGGGGACAATACATTATCATCATATATGATAAAAAAACAATCATTTGTTCACATGTTTAAAAAGTCAAACTCTCTCTATAGAAGAAATAAAATGGTTACTTTTTGAAAAAAAAATTAATATAATGAAAACGTTAATGGGTTTTAATACACATTATAAAACAATGTATTGTATAACATCAAAATATTCCAAAATGGAAATATATTGAGATTATGACCCTTTCTATGAGTATAATTCACATTTTATTTTCATTATCTTCCTAAATAATAACATTTAGCTATTATTCAAATAAATGAAGACCATTTTAATGTTTATTCTTTCTTTTTTATTAATTATTATATTCTTATTGCAATTAGATAATTTTTCATGATCACTTTAGTGGTTTTGATGATAATGGACACATGAGTCCAACTCAAGAATAGTACAATGGAAATGGTAAAAGTGGTCAAAAGTCCACCATATATATAATAATATTCATGAAATGATAATAATTTTATACATAAAATATAATTTTAAATCCATCCACGAAATTTGTTTAAGGAAAATTAACAACATTACAATCATGGATACTAGAATCCCTACACACACAAGTGTAACATTTTATATTTCAATGATCATTATGGAAAAACATTTAATAATATTTTTTGTTTCTAGAATGATCATAATATCATTAATATCATATAAATAATTTAAATATACTGATATATATATATATATATATTATCCATGTGATTTGGTGATTCAAAAAAATCACTTCGCTCTGTGGAGGTGATAGTTCACACCTACACACGAGTGCCATTATCATTTTTATGTGCAGGGAAATTATGAGAGTTATTTATATTTAATTATAATATAATTATAAACATGTCATTAATATCATATATAAACATTAATTGTATCATTTTAACCATTTTAGTAGGTAATGGGGAAAAATCAGTTTGTGGAGATGATAGTTCACACAAAAGCACAAACGATTAATTATTTTCTCTATTGATTGAAATAGACATGTATTTGGGAATAAATACAAAAAAACATAAATTTATATTTAGGATACATTAGTTACTATTAAATTTTGTTTGAATGAACTTTTAAGGATGTGGAAGAACAATTAAAATAGAGAAAAATAATTCAAAACAATACATATTCTTCAAATGATAACCTTTATTTAACACCTTAAATAATAAGAAGGGTGATCTGACTAAATTAAGGCCTTTATAATTTCTATAGGTATTATAGTAATGTATTTCGAAAGAGTTTTGTTGAAACTAATAGGGTTTAAGGGGTAATGGAAATGTAAAAATGTGTTTCCTTTTATGTGAGAGGGGAGGTACACTTTTTGATTTCTTCAAATTACTAAATTACTATACTTTTTTTAATATAAATGATCCCAAAATTATTTTCTACAATATATTATTGTTATGTGTCAAAATAAAATCATCAAATGAAAATCATATAATTTTTGAATATTTTTTTATACTTATATTTTTTAACACTTTTAATTATTATTGTTTTATTATATAATTCTTCCTTTTAGGAAAAATATAATTTCTTTAACATGAAAATATAATAATAAAAGAATCATTTATTAAAATTTAGGAATTTTCAAAACTATTTTTCTACATCTTGGTTTTTTATAAATTTTATATCATTTAATAAAATGCTTGTTATTTTAAAATACCATTAGTTTCAATCATGAAACTATTCCTTTAATGACTTATTAAAAATATCATATCTTCATGATATAGTTTCACCAATAATTTATTAACATCTCTAACACATCAATTACGTCCATAAAATTATTTTATCACATAAAATATATAAAATCAAAATTATTATAATATTTTTAATTTCATTTTTATATATTTCAATTAATGATGTAATTACTCCATCATAATTGTTCCATTATTTTTTTTACATAACTATATTTAAAAAATTATAAGTAAATTACCTTGTTGTTGGTAATTATTTTATCTTTATATAGAATATTTTTAATCAAATCGATCACCTGGATGAACCCATATCAAAAATACATTACTTATTAAATAAAGGGTAACAAAAATAAATTTTCATTCAATATAATATTATAAATGAATTTTAGTCATATATGTGTCTCTAAGTGGTCCTAATATAGCCTCAATGATTCTCCTGGTCATGAAACAGTCAAAAAATTAAATTTTTATATGTTTTAGGATAATTATTTTTTTAATATAGTTTTTCCCTTTAATTACTAGATTTAACATTAAAAATGGTAATAAATACTTTTACTGAATATATTATTTATAATATCCAAAAATAAAAGAGACCTATATACATTGTTTGGTCCATATAATAAAAAAATGGAGCACATTTTTCCAATTTATAAAACACTGAATTTGAATAAATAAATTTAAAAATAATAAATTTGATGCAATAAGAATATGGGGTTTTAATGTAGAAACATTCTAAAAATTACCATGCTTTTATATCCAATATCAATGTAAAATTGATTCCAGTGACGTATATTTTATAATGTGATAAAAACATGATCTAATTTTACTTTAAAAACATTAAAAATTTTATTTACCACTATTAATAAATTTTATGAAAAGGGAAGTCTTCAATTAAACTTGATTATTTTTTCACCATTCATCAAAAATGAAATCTTATCATAAAAATTTACCAAATGAAAAATTTGAGGACATTATTCCATAAAAGATGTTTATTTTCACAAATATATCTGATGGAAGTGGAAAAAACTAGATTTATTATTGGTTTTCTATAAAATGGTGGTAAAACATCATTATTTGAAAAATATTTGTTTTACATAGAATTTTTTTTATATCTTGTCTAGAAAACACATAAGTTGAATGCCAAAAAATAAATTTGATATATTTATTATATATTTCATTAATATAATCCAACAAGTTTGTTTAATTAAATTATTGAATGAAAATACACTTTTTCACATTGAAATCATTTTCTACAAAACATTTCCATTTATTTTCAAAAGGATTTTACATTCATTTATAAATAATAGTTTACTATTGAATAAATTATATATACCTATATAAACCATATTTTTATAATTCATTTTAGAATTTTCATTCATGTTATTATAACGACTATGTTTTAATGGTAACAATTAACTATTTTTTAGTTGTTTGCTTAAGCTCTATGTGGCGTATCGAGTACCCTATTGAACATTATTATATCTTTTAAAAACTCAGGACAATATAGTTCCCATATTTAGATATATTTTTGATATAAAAAATAGTATGTTTTAAATAAAATTGTATAAATTATGTAATGTTAAAATTTTCAAAATTTTTATATAAAATAAATTTTTTTGGATAAAATTTCAATATGGTATAAATATATACTATTTGTATTATTAAATCATAATAGAACCAATTTGATATAACTAATCATGAATTAATGTCAATAAAATATATGGGGTGACACAATTGAAAAAACAAAAAATATAAACTGAACATTTAATAAACCCCAAATATTATAATGTCACCATCAAACATCTCTTCCTTAAAGTGATGTATTAGTCCTTATAGGTATTGTTACTAGTTAGGCCTAGAATACAACCATCTACTAACTACAGAACCTAAAAATTTACAATGTATTTCGTAGATATAATATCTAAGGATAACCATTTGAACCTCAATATTTGAACATCATTTTTTTAATGGAATGATTAAACATGAAATAACATTGAATCACACACTTATAGAAAAAACTGGGATACGTTATCAAAATAAGGTTTAATCATGCAAATTATGAATTTCCAAAAATTTATTATCCTAATACAAATCTAATCATACTCGTTTATGACCATAAGATTATATATGATTTCCAAATAATTGACATTTTGTATCCACAATAATAATCCCTTCTAGTGTGGTGTAACCATTACAATCATAGATGTTGCTAGATTTTCTCAATGTTTTTCAACAGTTCAATATCCTCATTGAGAATTGTTTTTTACTAACTGTATTATTCTTTTTTATACTATGAAATTCCTAAAAAATGGCCTGAGATACCATAGTTATTTCAAGATCCTAATAAGGGATACCTTACCCAAAAAAATATTTGAGATATATTTCTCAAAAATTGAACATTATAAACATGCCTTGATGGGGACCATGTTTGCAATATCATTCGTATAATTTCATATGCATTGATATAGTTGGAATAATATATATTATAAAATTGAGTAAAATTTTATCCCTAATTATATAAGAGACTATCCATATTAATTTTTCAAAACTATAGTCATGTTTATCCACATTCCTCTTAAATTTACACATATTTCATTCCCAAAATTGGTTTCATCTAAATACACCTTCAATTGAAAAACTTATACGTTTTGAAATTTTGATTATTTAATTAGAAAAACATGTAAACAATCCAACATGTATAATATAATATAAAAATACATAAAAATTTATATAATAATTCTTTCTACTAATTGATTCACTTTTTAATCCATATTATACATCTTTTCAATAATTCAATTATAATTAAAAATTTATCTTATTTTTTATAATTATTGTAAATTTTGATCACATATTGTTGAATAAAATATAAAAATTCCCTAATAGAGAAATGGTTTATTATGTTATCATATATTTTATTCCTTAATAATTTTATGAATTATGTTTTAACCTCTAGGGTTTTAGAATTATTCGTGAAAATATTGAATCATGAACAATAACATATTTCACATGCACTCATAAAAATTATTCAATCCATAAATTGTTGGGAAACATTATAATATTAATTTTCATATCTCATTGTTTTATATATGTCCAATAACCCAAAAAAATAGGTTTCTAGTAATAATTATTTTTTTAAACCAACAATATAATTAACCAAAATTTATTAAACAACATCACAAAAGCACCATTATTGTGAATCATGATCAGAATATAATATTGTCAATTTTGTGGATTAAATGGAAAATGATTGTGATATGGATTACCCTAATTTATTATATGGTATATTATGATGGGATATTTCCCATAACATGCATGAAACACAATATAATCTATCAAAATAATGTTTCGAATAAAATGGTTATAAAAAACGAATAGGTAAATGAATTATCATAAATTAGTAGATATAAACATGTTCCAATATCCATTCCATTTTTAAATTTATCTAGAATGTCTAAAATGATATTGAAATTCATCAAAATACAATATATAGATATATATATGATAACCATGAAAAATGGGATGTAAGTACCAGTAATTTGGCATGCGACAAGACTAACCACTATATAATGACACAAACCCAGTAATTGTTTCCCCCACATGGAAGTCTATCAAAACCCATAAATAGACCAATCAACATCATCCAATCAGTGCAATTACCTCTCATGCTCTAGTGAATTACTTTCTCTAAATTCATAATAATTTTTTTCATGCACACCATAGTGGCATGTTAAGGGTATGATAATAATAAAACCATGTCTGATTTCACCACCCTACCAAGTCTTTAATTTCATAAAAATGATGCATAGAAAAAAAATGGAGATAGTAAAATAAAAGTATCTTCTACATAAAGAATATATTCATAAATGAATTAGTCAAACATTACTCTATATATAAGGTGTATCTATAACAACCCAGCCTTATGTAGGTAATGCTCTGTATATTTGATAACGAAATATTGAAAAAACATAGAAGAGGTCTTACAAACACATATATAAACTATATATATATATATATTCATATGGGTGTTAAATGTGAAATATATTTATGATTTATGATTTATAAATGAGGACACTCTATAATAAGTCATTTAAACATATCTATCAATTCCATACAGAATGGGTAAGGGGTATACTATGTCATGACATTAAAATATTATCTTAAAAATCAATATATTCACCAATAATAGAGGTACCCTTATAATACTAATTTTACGATGTTGAATCCCATTATAATACATAAAACGATATAGATTTATATTAATTAAAAAAATAATATAATATAATGAAATTATATGGACAAATTCATTAATATATATATATCACATTGAATCATACATGATAATAGAGAACAGTTATGATCAAATAAATTAGTCAACATATTTAAAAATTATGAATTCAATGAAAAAAATTATAATATTTGATGAAAATAATATAAAAATTATAACATTTCAACTTAATCAATATAAATAAATTATATTTTATAACACTAAAATATTTTAATAATGAAAATAAAAAAAATATTAAAAAATATTATTTGATGTTATTCTTAATTGAGTTAAAATATATAGTCATTCAATTTTGGGGAGTTCGATAGTATGTTGGAGTTCCCTAAGGATATTATTTATGGAATATTCCATTGAATAACACTGTAAGAAGATATATAAAATATAAATTATTCTGTGAATCATGTAAATATGTGAATAAATAATCTCAAATCTATATAAATAAATAGTAATAATAAGGTTTTTTTACAAAATAAATTGATCAAGATTAAATTAGATAAACGAGAATAATAACATATTTAGATGAAAAATAATCTAATTGATGATTTCATAATTGGAATAAATTTTTTATAACATAGATTAAATATATTAAATTCTTGGAATGTTAATTAAGAAACTTTTTATACTAGTCGTGGTCTCTTCCATGCATAATCTATGTTTTTATTTCCCATAGTAGATGCAAGGATCAATAAATGTGGTATGGACCCCATATTAATGATTATAGAGAAGTGAGAGAATGATATTGAACTCAATATAGATAATGATAGATAAATAATACTAATCATTTAATTTTTGGTAAAATTTTAATGTGAAAAATAAAAAATTTCATGATGTTAATAAAAAAAATCTGTTGTACCTTTAGGTACTCAATTTAATGTTCCTTAGTGATTTATAATGTTAATTCACTATTTATCTAATAACTAGGCACTATTCAGCATGATTAAAATAACTAATCATTGACTATTTCATAGTGTAAATTATATCACTAATTTCATCCAATTTTATCAACACAAGGAATAAAACGTATAATGTGACTTTATATACCTACATTAATATTTATTTTTCAAAAACCCAAAAATAATTTTATGATTGTTTGAATTAGTGGATACCAAGAAAATCTTTATATATATTTGAATAAAATTTATGGGAATATATCTTGTATTATTTTATATTTAGAGTGTGTAATTTATATTGACATTGACCAGTTTTTCAGAAGGTATACTCAATAAAAGACTCTTCGATATCATATATTAATCAAATACGAATGAGATTAATTAATAAAATATGGTGGTAAAATTAAAAAAAGGACAAGACATTAAAATATTGTAATCTTCCTCCATTATATATCACACAATTCCCCGATGATCAAGTTTTGGTAATTTCAATCCCTTCACCTGGCCATACCATTTACACATTATAAACATGGGATCGTAATGTTTTTAGTTTTTCAGTAGCCCAAAATGATGACATAGTTGCAAGACATAATTGTATATGTGCTTCCTTAAGATATGGATGTATAGGTTTCTAACAAAAAAAAATCTTTTGTTTAGTTAAATAGTTCTCCCTCATTAGAATGTGAATTTTGATTCATTAAATTAAACTCTTATGAATAATAAATACATATGAGGGATATATTTTGGGTGTACCAAAAAAATTAATATGAATTCAAATCTCTTGACTATCATGGTATGATCAAATCAAAATCAGACTTAAAAATAATTGTTTGAATTATTTTAGGATATTAAATATAAATAAATAGAAATAATATTTCACAATAATGTGAGAAACCATATCCACATTAAAAATACAGTATCATAGTTTTTTAAATAAATGTATAACTTTTTATTATATCATCTAATCAATTTAGATTTCTCAAAAACTGATTCCTTTCAAATGAAAAGTGATTTTGATAAGTAAAGAATTATGTAATATTTTCTTATCTCTATGATACTTTCGATGTTGAACATGTTTTTTTTTAAATGGAGATGGTAGAAAAATGATTATAGCTAGATATAGGGATTTCCATGAAGTGAAACATATAAAATAAAATTATCAAAGAGAATAATTATTTTTAATTGACATTCACAACTATATTAATGAATTCCATATTATCTTTGGGGAGTTTTGAATATGGTTTTTCTATAATTATAATAATTTATTTTAATAAAATTTCTTCTATATAATGATTTTAGTTATGTAGGAAAATTTATTTAATATAAAATTTATACCATTCACATTCCAATATAGTGAATGTAAAATAACATTCACTTGTAAATATTATTTTTTTTACTGAAATGGTATAGATAAATAGACCCTTAAACAATAATTATTCATGTTAATCAATATATGGTAGTGACTATGTGAAAATGATAATTATGAATGGAAAATTCTATTTAATAATGTTTTATTATACATTTATTTTATTATTATGTCTAGTGCATAAATAAAAATATCCTTTATTTACCTTCACCTACACAAGGAATATAATTTATTGTTTATATTTATGTGGGAATACTATAAATTGTTAAATTTATAAAAATTTAATCAACATAAATAATATAGGATTAGAGAATATTTGATCCCCAAATTTCATTTTTATTCTTCCATAAGTAGATTAATATTATAATATTCACATGTAATTCTTATTGTTAGATTCAAAATATCCCTTTTTTATTTATCATGTTATGGATTATATCGTATAAAGAGTGTTAATTTATTATTCTTACCATTTATCTATATAATATTCATAATGATTTCATCATGAAACAGAATAATGATGTTCATGGTTATGTAAATTTATAACCATTTTCTTCAAGAAATGATTTCTTTATCTTGAAATGTTTAGTAAACAAACATTCTATTTTTTATATTTCTCACAATATATTTATTATTTTTCAATAACATCCACCATTTTAGTTTTCCATCCATATAAATATAAATAATTCATTGAGTATCTTTCAAATTTTATAAAATATACATTTTCTATTCCGTTTTAATATATTCAATGATGTGTAATGTAAATCTTAATGAAAATTTTAATATTTTAGAAATGTAATTTATGATAGTAATATCAAATATTAATAAAATATTAAATTTGATTATTTCATTTATCTAATTAAAAAATGATTTATTCAATCTCTATGGTATTCGTCATTTGAATAACCTTTATAAATTGCCACTAACATATTAATTTATTAAAAAAATTATATCATTCAACACTCATAAAACTTCCTAACTCCATATCTAAAATAAAATTACATGTAATATAAAATAACAGTCTTATATAAATCAATATATAAACTATTATTTGAAACTTTTATTTCTATACAAAATAGTTTTATTACATTATTTTTTTCACTTCTATAGATTATTCTAAAACTAAATATTACAAATATAAAATCACTTCTATAATGTGGAATATTATTCACAAAGTCATTCAACCAATTATAAAATAATAATATGGATCAAAATTCAATTCTCACATTCATAATTAGTTGAAAAAAACCCTTAATCAAATATGACCATATGCAGATTATATTTAATCAAAAAATACTAGTTTTTCACTGGGATATCACATTACATAGACAATAAACATTTCATGATTCTATTATATGACTAATATCCCATCATTCATATCATACTGATTTCTTATGTATCCCTTCAGTAACAAATAATCTATTAATATTTTAAAACTTCAACATTAATGAGGAATTCAAAACCTTATTTAATTTTTTTTTTGACAATAATACTTATTTATATTGACATAATAGATGTTATCTTTAAAAAAAGCTATACAATGTTACCAACCATCATGAATTTTTTTAATTGTTTTTACCTTTTTATCATGGACATTAATAATATTTAGTAACATGTAAATACATTTTATTTAAATTGTGATATATATAATATTCTCTATGTAGTAAATTATGTTAAACTATAATATGTTTCACTAAAATTAGGTTCCATCATTAATTGTATCCACTCTATGTAGGAGATATTTTTGCCGAATTTAATTATTCATCCGTCTACATGATTTTAAATTCATAATTATTTATCTATGATATCCAGTATGAAACTAAATTATATATCTGAAATATGACATATCATTTGATTATACATATTCGATTTTATTAAAAATTAATGAATAAAAAATAAAAATTTAAGTCAAGTTTTAATTCAAAATATAATTATGTTATAATATAACAGAATATTTTTTAATGTAGTTAAAAAAATAATTCATGATGTTTTTAAAAATATAATAATAATAAAAATATATTACAAATATGAAATATAACATTTTATTCCAATAATTTATATATTTATATTTTATTATAAACAATTTAATGAATTTATCTCAATAAAAACCAACCATATGAATATCAATTTACTATTCTGAAATTGAATTATGTATTATTTTTTATTCAAATATGATAATTTATTATAAATGTTATATTCACCACATCTATATAATTAAAAAAAATGTGTCTAATTCTATGCATTCCAAATTCCATACGTGTGGTAATTTAACTCCTTTAACAAATTGTTTTTGGATTTAGTTTTTTTTCTGTCTTTATAAAAACAAAATAAAATATTTATCTGTGTGTATATATTCATGATATATTTTTAATGGGATTTATCTTTTATTGACATCATTATATAATATAATCTAATTTTCACTCTATTTCACAATAGATATAATAATGTCCAAATATGATTCTATAATATAAATAATGATCCATAATTTATCATCGTGATACCATATAACCCTGATAATTATAATTACTATATACAATCCTAGAATAATAATTCTCAATATTTTAACTAAGATTTCTAATTTTTTAATAATTTATTTTGACAGAATTTAAATCATAATCTATAAATAAATTGAAAAATAATATATAGTATTTTTATAGAAAATTTAACTCGCATTCCTCTAATTATAACAACAATAAAAAAATTATAATAATGAAATGTTATAATTAAGTAACATTTAAATTTCAATAAAATAATCATTTAGTTTCTTTCATTAATTTTTATAATATTGGCAGACATTGATTCAAAAATACTCATGTATAATGTATAATGCATATAAAACTAATGAGAACCATATAATGATACATAGTATCAATTATTGATTACTTATTCTCAAGGATATAGGATACCACATCAAAAGAATAATGTTCTATCCCAAAAGAAATATTATTATCTAAATTTATTGATCACTTATCTCAACATTAATTTTTATCCAATTATGAATTATAAAATTTAAATTTTTTTAAAAAATAATCTATTGGGATCTCTCCCATCCAATGAGATACATCATTCTATATACTAAAATTAGATAAAAAATATGTTTTATCAAATAACATATTGAATATTTTTTTATAAAAATTATTATTTTCTTATATAAAATCATGAATATATTTTATCTAATGATATTTAATGTATATATTTCTATCATATTTCTAATAATTTAATGATATGTTAATATTTTTCATTAGAATTTATTATAATTTCGATTTGTAAAAATAAACAGAGATAAATTGAATGTTTTATAGTTCTATTTGACATTCCTCTAGAGTTCAACTCTATTAGTATAAAAAAACTTAAGAAAACATAAATCCTCATATTGAGGCTCACATTCAATGACATGGAAGGTGATATACTATAATTCATTAACTAAGATGATTGAATTTATAATTTCATATTTTTATATGTTTTTTTAATAAATTTAATTATTTTATTCAAAGATATGTCTTTACTATTTTTGTGTGTATTAATAATAAATTTATTGAGGTAAAAGTTTTATATTTAAATGTTTTTGGGCTAGTTAATCTATGTTTGAGTGAATGAATTTGGATAAAAAAATATATACTGAATATTTTTTATCGATTATTAATTTTCAATAATAATAATAATAACAACAAGAATAATAATAATATTTTTATTATAGTAATAGTAGTAATAATCACAATTCATTGTACTTATTGGTGTATTTTTTCAATTATTTTTGTTGTATGATGATGATATTAGAGATTTGGACCTTTTTTATCAAGGAATTGTTTTTTCAGTGATTATTATACCCATGTCAAATTCATCCAAAAATTATCTATGGTACCATAGTAGGAATTATATATGTGTATTTTTAGATAATTTCCTTGATAAAAGAAATAGTATTTTATTAGACAAAATTTAAATGGAAAATAATCTATAATAAAATAATTTTAAACATGATATTATTATTCATTTGAAATAATATTTTAAATAAAAAAAGAGCAATATTCATCGGGTTGTAGATTCGGCTAGGAAAATTTATTTGGACAATAGAGATATCATTACTAAGTGGGCAGTAGAGGTTATTTATCATATATAAAATGTTGATAAATCCCTTACATAATGAAATGTATATGGTGGAAACTTATTAATTTCATTGGGGAATTATAATTTAGAAAAATATCTGGGATTTGTGTAAATAACCCTATATATTTTTTCTCCAAGATTTAAAATCTTATAATGAATAACAATATTATTACATAATTTGATTATATTCAATGGAAATGGAAAAATTACATTCCACCATTGGTTTTGGATTCTATTTTTGTAAAATTTAAATATCATCTACATGATATTATATCTCATAATCAATAATATAGTGCATATTAAGTTTATGGTGTTCCAAATTATGTAAATACTAATTATCCATCTAATTAGTATAGTATAAACACATTGGATTCTATTAAAATTAGTATGGTCCTTGAACATTTTTGAGGTCCTAGTATTCAATAATAAACTCATATACAACCCTAATTTAAGAATTATAATTATTTGGTCGGTTTAGAAGTAAAAAGATAAGAAGGAAATTCATGTATAAGATATTAGATAATAGTGATTGATAATTTTGATGAAACTACATATTTTACCCTATTTTAATGTCTTTTAGATTTGGTTATATTTATAGAAATTGTTTGGACTGTAGTATCCATGAAATCCCCCATATAATTTTCATTCTATTAATTACATTATAGGGTATCATGTTTGATTTTCATAATTCATGGGTTAAAATATATAATAACAGTATTATAATTATTATTATAAAAATTATATAATTATAATTATAACAATAATAATAAATGTTACAATTATCCCAAATTTGAGTGTAATTAGACTCGGTTGGCATCTAATATGTTATGGGATAAAATTATATTCTTTTGAATTTATTGTAGATAAACCAGTTTAGTTAATTATATGTAAATGACTATAGGGTTTAAAAATTAAATTAAATAATATTGATTATTTGATGATTCAAGATATTATATTTGAATGTTAATGTCATAAAAAGATTTTACAATGTTGAATTAATTTTTATAGTTTATTTTATTATGATAATAATTTTATTTCATAGAATAAATAGTTGGATCATAATGAATACATGAATTACGTGTTTTCAATGATATAATATAACAGACATTCATGAAAATTGATGAAATTGTGGACTTTGTATTTAATGTGGATTTATAATCTATTAGGAAATGATTGATGAATCCATATTTTTTAATGTGGTGTGTTTATTGTTTGTTGTAGTTGTATGGAAGGTGTCAAATACCCGACCAGATACCGTGGTACACTAATATTCAAGATATAAATAACATGGAAAGAATGGCATTCCCGATCCTATTGGGAATGAAACCTACTACTATAATCATAAATTCTAAAATAAGGAATGGATTTTCTAAAAAATAATGGAATATTAAAAACAGTGGGGTATGTTCAACAATCCAAAATGGAGAAAGTGAAAGAAACAAAATAGGAATATCAAAAACTCATAATAGTACCTATCAATGTACAAAAAATGAAATGTCACACATAAAAATGTGAGAAACTCTAATCCCAAGGGATCAAGAACATCCATTATCTCAATGAGGTGCATTCCATTTTCTCAGTCCCCGCAAAATGAAATCTTAAAACACCCAAAGGAAATGCTATGGTGTGATACAGAAATAGTTTTAGGGTCCCTCCACTTGTTCTATAATAGGATCAAATAATAAAAACACAAATCATTCATTCAAATAAATTAAAATAGTGTTTGGAAGAAAAGTTTCAATTATGAATCAAAACATGCTTTAATTTCACAATGTTTGAAAATATTAAAAACCTATCTTAAATTTTCTTTTTAAATAAATATATTTATTGACATCAACTATAATTAATGCATTAGAATCATAATTAATGTTATATAAAAACATCAATAAATCACAATATTCACCATGGTCACCTACCATATGTTACAACTGTTTCTAGTTGTTGGATATTCTGACTCTTATATCAATGATCATGAAAATAGTTTTTTACATGACACTATGGATTATCCCAAATAGAACTCATCAACATCCCATCGGGGAAAATATTAGCATAACTATATATTTGTTAAATTTTTTATAACACATATGTTGTTCGAGATTTAAAATCATAGTTTGATAATCATGCATCACCCAATAACTACCCAGGTTAACATGTGCTCAATAAGTCAATTAATAATAAGGAAAATATCCTATTTAAAAACTCATATTTTAAAATTCTATTTTTCAATTAGTATTTTTAATATTTTTAATAAATTTTATAAACCAATCATTTTTTCCATCATTTCTTTCCATTTTAAAATATAAGAAATTATTTATTTTAATAAAATAAATATAATCCATTTTTTCACAAACAAATGACAAATCAATTCCACCATTCCGTAAATTTCATAATATTCCACAAATTCCAAGTTTAATGGAATTTGGGGGTTTTCCCCAGAAAATACATGGTAATCTAATTCAAAATAACAAACTATTCAATCATGTAATTTCATAAATTTATTGAAATAAATCGAAAAAAACATCAAAGTTTATTCAAATAGAAAACGTTCAAATTGAACCACCTACCTTTATTTGTCGAATCGTGTTTCAACTATTTTAGTAATGGGATTGTAAATAATCTAAAAAGGTTAATTGTGATCTAGAAATCCAACATATAATCAAGAATTAAATAAATGTTTTGTAGATCCATCAAAAATTCTTGGATCTATAAAACTCTATTTGGGAATAAATGATAGAGTCATATAGAAATAATGGGAGGTGATACACTTACCAGAGAGGGATGAAATATCCCACTGCTGATTCTACTAATCAAGGATTGGGTATGGAGATGACAATAAGGGTTAATGAGGACCCCCATGACTTTGGAATTCATGATTGGTTGAGTGCGGGCTAGGAGATGTTTGAAAATGGGGATAAGTAAATTTTAAAATAATTTCTTGAAATATAATTTTTTCTACACAATGTTATTTCAGAGGGCCAACATAGTTAGAAAAATTAAATTCCCAACCCATCTACCCTATTACTAGGGTGCACAGTTTCTATAATGTGGCCACTCGTTTTTTTAAATTTCCAATGGCCATGAAAACCCCCACTATCAAGTGATTCATGGTTTTCACATTGAGTGTTAATGATATTCTAAAACTATGATCTACCAATGTACAACTCAAATTGTCTCCAAAATTTTCCAAAATTATACCATAGAACCCTAAAAATAACCAAGAAAAAATTTATCAAATATAGTGTTGAGGAGTATATAAAACAAGTAACTTGATGTTAAAGAAAACACCCAAATGTTTTAAAAATCAAAATTAAATTCATTAAACACTAATTCTCTACCAAAAACCACTTTTTTATAACATATCTAGTAAACATATTTTTTTATCCTATATGATTTTGAATTTTAAAAACTGACATACCCAGTTGCGTTCAGTACGATATTTATAGTATAATAAGAAGAAATTATTTTTTGGTGAATATTAACATACCCTTATGAATAATAAAATGAGTAGTAATATGAACCTTATTAATGTAAAATAATAATATTATTTTATTTTCCTTAGATTATATGATAATGAGATATAGATTAATTTTTCAATGTGATATAAAACAGATTATAGTTTTAAAATTGTTATTTTTCAAATAAACTATAATTTTATTTAAAAATTAAATTAATAATATTTATAAAAGTATTTTCAAATAAAATTGTTTATTTTTAAAATCTATACATCAAAATATGGTTGTGATAAATTTTTGGGATATTTCTGAAATACTCAAAAAAATTTATGAATAGTAAAATATGTTAATTTACCATATATATACATTATTAGTTAAATTCACTATTCCGAGCATCGTGTATGTTATAAGAACAATTATTTTGAACTCACATGCACTGATTACTAATAGGGTTCACATGAATCAAATATCATTATTGTCTTTAGGGAAATAATAATATAATGAATAAGATATTTGTAAATCACTCCCCTCCTATACTATAACCACCGCACCTCACACCCTCTTTTCATCACTCTTATATTCCATTAATCTGACCATATTTCTAACAAAATACCCTTCCCTAGTCACTCCTTACGTCTAGGATCTCTTGGTCTTTCCAAACTACCAAAACCCATTCCCCTATGGAGGCTCTAAAGGAGGTTATTTCAATAGGGAAAACATCATTCTCTCTCATTTAGATTCATTTCATTTATATTCTTTTATTATTCTTTACTAATATTCCCTATCCGATTGATAATTATAACTCTAGTACCATCTATATATGGTAATTATTACATGTTAATGTAAAACCCATTATAAATCTTATTACCCTACATATCTCTTTTATAAATTAAATCATCCTCCGTGTGGATCCAATTTACAACCTTCATGGATGATGAAGTTTCATTACTAAATTAATATTTCATTACTGGTCATAATAACAATTTTATGGTTGAAATATACATTATGATATATATATATATATATATTATCCTACATAATATTCATGAACTAGTAAATATAACAAAAAATCATTCATAATAATCAAAATACTACCAAATAATCCACGTGTTGGAAATTTCAACCAATGAAAAGTCCTAATACCATGTTAAAAATTATATATATAACCATTAATAAATTTTTATGTTCATAAATAATATATAATTTTAATTCTTTATAATTACATAATTTCCACGTAATCATCAATATTAATATGCAATTATATTGATCATGAAAACCAAGGAAACGAACACTTCATAACTACAAAATTAAATATTATAATTTATCATTAATGACATTAATTAACAAAATAAAATTATTATAAATTCAATATATATCATACTGGATCATAATTAGGTTATTAATAAGTTTAATTTCATATTCCTGTACCTTATGATCAATAGTAGAACACATTCGGACGTAAGGTAAGGGATTCCTAACCGAACCCCTATTTTGGGAAACATTTATTATCTACATACCTCAATTATATTCTTATTAAATCTTATTTACTCCTCATAAATTAAGTTTGGATTTTCTACATATATGTATCCACCAGAATCCCACCTTCATTTGTTGAGGATTTATATTTTTTAAAAGGATCATTATAAAAATATTTCTGAAATACAAGCCCAATCTAAGGGAATTTCCCAAATTCATACCTATTTTCAAGGAAAATCTATAATATTTTTATAAAAACCATTATTTTTATAAAATAAATAATTTTATTATTAAAATACTATCATAGATCACTTATTAATTTTTAAAAATATTTTTCCAAAATAACTATTCTTTTCAATGTAAATGTGTATTTATTTCAAGAATTTCTAAATTGTTTTGTAAGATTGTTTTCATTTATTTCATTACCAGTTTTAATTATAATTTATTAGTGGGACTAATATATTATTATATCATACTTCATATCTAATTTATTGGATTATGATTAGTTTTACTCTGGATGATCTATCCTAAAATCGTTCACCAATTTACTATGAATTGTTAATGTTTAATCTTAATGTTTGGGGGATGTTATTTATGTTTCATATGATTGTTTCAATATGAATTTATATGTTTTTTATGTTTATTTTCATTCATATGTGAAATGAATTAAACTTAATATGTGATGGGTGGGGCCTGCTATAGCACCTTCATGCATCAGTAGGTCTCTTGGGACAATTAAATATGGACTTGGTCGAGGTCTTTCCCATTTTGAGATTTGGTTTAGGCCAAGGGAATAATAATTTTATACTTCTCGAATGAGGCCTTAATGATATGTTTCAAAATTTATAGTATATAATTTCTTGAATTATAAAGCTATAAATTTATAATTCATGTTTTTATTCAAATAGTAGTATAATCATGATTATGTTCTATTATGGAAATATATACTTAGCTCCTATTCATGACATATTATGTTAAGGTATATTTTTAGAGGAATGTGTTTTAAATTAATTCACCACATTTACTAATTATGTTATCTTCTACTATAACATTTTCCATTATTGTGAATTTGAACTCACCCCTTCTTATGTTTAATTATTTCCCTTGACATGAAGATGTATATTATGATAGACTTATAGTGAAAATATTAGAGTGGTGGTTATTCCAATTAGAAAATTTATGTAATTTTTTGTTCATGTTATAATCTTATAAATATGTATATATATTGTTTCCAAAATCTACTAAACCAAATGGTAATTCATGATAGATATTAATTTTTTATATTGTAATATAATAAAATAAGTCACCAGCTTTGGGAAACTGGTATCATTTCCTTACAATTAGAATTAGTAGATGTTCAGTAGAAAACATGGAAAGTAGATTTTTAAAAAATAGGTTAAGGAACAAACCCCTAAGACAGTATTTGAGGATAATCATAAATAAAAATCCTATTATTTTCGAGTTTAATAGATTATGTGGATATTTTTTAGAAAATAAATCAATGTTTGGATACTACACGTGGACTTGGTTCTAGCACAGTTGAACCTAGGAGTGAAAAATCAGGAAAGGAGTTTCGGGCTAGACCCAGGGTATCCTGGTACACAACAATAAGCCTTACTATGCACATATTTTGATATTCCCAAGGGATATGTTTAGGATAATCCACATTTTTATTACACGACATTATGAAGGATTTAAATGTAATTTTTTTCCTCAAAGAAACCATGTTTGTGATTATTAGATTAGCCATGCAAAGGATTTCAATTTATGCTAATTATATTTTTAATATAAGATTATACATTTTGATTCATAACATAATCTATTATATTGGAGTATCTAGAAATGGATCTTAGTGGATGAAATGGAAACTGTATGAACACAGGTATCCCATGTAGGTATTTCTCTATGATTCAAGATAATGATGTTGGCTCTAGAGCTACAACCGGTGCAAAGCATATTATTATTGTACTGGGATAACTGACTTAGGTTATAAATAGTAACCCTACCCGTTTGGTTCATCCTCATCAACAACATAGAGGAGCTATGTTTGATAAGGTTATGCTACCCTAGCCTCCATCATTTAATGAGACTAATAAAATTTGTAGCTGAGTAGTGGATAAGATATCTAGAGAAGATATTTATCTCTTTGAGATGTAACAAAAGGGAGAATCATCATAGAATTTTACCATCTTTCCTGATATGTCTGACAATGGTGGTTGTTAATCAAAAAATCAAAAGAGGAGTTAGAGATATAAGAGGTTTAATTGAGTGACATTAGGGAAATGTTACTAGAGAAATACATTCTTCCTGAACGTGAAGCATATTTCGAAAGTCTATTCTAAATTTTTGGAAAAAGATAGAGGAGATTATTGAAATGAATCAATATAACAACAAAATGTTAGAAATCCATGTTTTGGAATATCCACGCAATCCTAGTAGAAATATTGATCAATTATTTGATGGCCAAAATTTATTCCAATAGAGGGCACTAGTCTCGTAAAGTTTTTCATCATTTGAATAAATAGTTTCATGTGCTATTAAGTTAAAAAAATTATAAAAGTCATATAAATTAAATGTAATGAAATAGAAAAAATACAGTTGTTGAAAATATGGAAAATAAAATAATGAAATTTTGAAGAAGGGAAGAGTTTAATTTCCACCTTTTGATAATTGTGGAAGGAAACACCATAGTGCCTACTTAAAAGTAACAGTATGCTAAAATGTGGACTGAAAGGCCATATTTTTTATGATGTCAAGGGGATGAATGAATATATTAATGTTCAATGCTAAAATTTTATGGAGATGGGAAAATATTCTAATGATTTTCCAATGTATCAAGGAAACATGCCATAAAAAATTCCAAGGGAGTAGGGAAAATATTATGTGATTACAACTGGTGATATTGAATTTATTAATGATGTAGTGGCATGTACATTAATCATTTACTGAACCATTTTTGATGCTTTATATGATCTTGGATCATCATATTATTTCATATCATCCATGTTTTCTATGAAAATTAGATATTTATAAATTTATTTAATAGTGGAGTTTTGATTCAAAATACTTATAGAAATTATCAATACAAAAAAATTATGTCATGAAGTCCCCATTATGGAATATACATTTGCTTTATCTAAAAATTTTATTATCATACCCATTACGGAATTTGATATAATAATCAGTATGGATTGGCCTTCAAACCGTGATACGAAAATTTATTGCAAGAAGAATGAGGTTACAATTTTTTAGGATGATTGTGATTCCCTTTTATTTAGGGAAAAAACATCACCATATGAATCTTATCTATATCCACCCAAAGTCATTTTACTGAATTCAGTTATTGGGAAGTAAGGGAATTCAATAACTATGGGTGTGGAAGGGAATGTTCAGATAGAGGAAATTTTTTTTGTGGAAGAATATATTGATGAATTTCTATAAGATTTACCTCAATATCCTCCATAGTGGGAAATTTAGTTTTCCATTGAAATAATTCCTAATTAAATGCCCATATCAAGGACCCCTTATAGAATGGCCACTATGGAGTTAGTGTAACTGAAGAAATATCTAGAGTAATTCAATGATAATGTATTTATTCTCCCTAGTTTTTCTCCATGGGGATCCCATGGTCTTTTTGTTAAGAACAAATATAGATCTACGAGGTTCTTCAATGGATACAGGGAGATAAATTCTATAACAATAAAGAATAATTATCTCCTACCTCATATGGTTAATCTATTCAATCAAAATAATGGAGCCCAATATTTTTCAATGATTTATCTTTGATATGGATATTGTAATGACCCATGAATTTCCATTTAATTTTTTTAAAATATGTGGGAATTTTACGAGTCTGTGAAATTTGACAGCGTGTGATTCTGATGTCCGGTATGCTCGGAATCAATTTCTAAAGTTTTGTTTGGGTACGTTCAGTAAACGTATGAGTAGATTTTTCTAAAATTTCAACTGGTACTCAGAATTGAAATTCGAGGTCACCGTTGAACTCGCAACGCCAGTATTCTCCTAAGAATACTTTCACCTCGATGACAGTTGGTCTAGGTTGAAATATAGTTTTGGGTTTTTCATGGAAATAATAAAATAAAATTAACACCTATTTTATTTAATTTTCTCTTTTATAACCACCCAAGTGGAAGTTGAAGGTGAGGACCGCCACACCTTAACCTCCCATGAGAGGTTATGGTGGTGGGGCCCACCCAAACCTAACCTCCCACAAGATGTTATGGTGTGGGGACCACCCGGGACTAACCCCCACATTTAATTGAAGAAAAAACTCTCAATTCCATCATAAATGAGGGAGAGCCTCTTGACCACCTCCACCTTGATTGTGCCAACGCACATGCCATTAATGTGCCAACAAAGTACTTAATTTTCCTTTCTGACCTTTTTCCATCAACTTAATAGATTTTATAATCTATTATTCTTGAATACATATTCTTTTGTTGGAAAAGAAGGAAGGAACTTTTGAGATAAAAGCTCCCGCCAACGTAGAACTAGTTTCTCCTACAAATAACAACGAACGCGTTCTTCCAATGAAAAATGCTGACAAGGAGCGTCTTCGACTTCTTCATTGGAAGCACCTTGTGGATCTAACTGACATAGGAAATCTTTGATGACCGACCATACCTCCTAATCATTTTCAATGAACCGATGCAGGAGCTCGAGATTATATGTGTGTGGCAGACACAATAAACGATGAAAACTCCGTCTTCTTCCCCGCGACTCTGTTGACGAACAACGAACAAAGGTAGTGGTTTAATTTTATGTAAGTATGATTTATTCCCATGTTCTTCCTTTCATTCAAAACGAAGAATGTGTATGTTTTCTTTTTGTGTGAGGGTTGTTGTGATTCATTCTTGAGAGTCAATTTCATTCACCATAAACATGGAGGGTGCAGAACAAACCAGCGTGGTCTAACCCCTTCGCCGATCTCCATTGGGATGTTCTTCAAAAAAGAGGAAATTTACGTCAAAGGTGATGAAGGCGACAAAGGAAACGGCCATGCTGCCCACATCCTCCGTGACCCGCGACACCCCTGTGCCACTCTGGCACCCCGGCCGAACCAGCTCCGCCGCCCAGGGCTGAACCGTGCCACCCACCAACTTCTGTGCAACCCCGGTCATTCCGCCCACCAGCCGCCCCACCCACTGGTTTGAGCCGCGTCACGCCCCGACCAAGTCGTACCCCGGACACACCCCCCCCCCCCTCGCCGGCCGCACCCCATCGCCGACCGCACCACCCTCGCTGATCGCGACGCCTCACCGGTCGCGCTATCATCACTAGCTGCGCCACCCTCATTGGTCGCACTGCCATCACCGGTCGTGCTTCCCCTTGAAGAATTGGCCACACCTTCATGGAGCCCCGGCCGAACCGGCCCCTCGCGGTGCCCTTCTTGGCCAAGCTTCCACTCACCCTTGTGGATCTCCGTGGTTCATCTCGGTAGGCTGGGCTGGGCCCAAGAGGCCGGGCGGAACCCCATGGGCTGGCCCGCCCAACGGGCGGGGCCAGACCAAACGGGCCTGGCCGGGTCGGCCCAGACTGGGTCGAGTGGGGTTAGTCCGACCGGTTCGGACCAGACCTGTGCCCACTAAACCCATATACGCTTCATTTAGCCATATCTTTGGCACTGGATGTATGTGGAATTCTTGGATAGTGACAGTCCCATTGTGTTTACCCCACTCAAGTTTGGGGTATAGTTGAGATACGGTCAGGTTGGATCGTGCACAAATCCAACCGGGCCCCTGAAACTAGAAGGATAATAACTCACAGATCGGACATCTGATTGATGCGTCGTTAGTTGGTTTGAGACCCCTATGATGTGGCGGACCTTTGGGATACGTCTTCGTGGGACTTTGTGGATGTTGGACCATCGACCAATACCTTATGGAGAGGATCATTTAGAGATTATAGGGCATTTGTATGGGAACCTAGTAGCTGGCTAAGACTTGACGATTGTTGACCGATTGAATTTAAGTGACTAGACAAGACTAGTGGGGAGCGCCTAGTTGTGGAGGCCGACCCACAGTGGAGGAGCTCATAGTTGTGGCGGCAGAACCATGATGGGGAGTGCCTTTGTGTGACGTAGAAGACCCATGGTACTCGATAGGAGGAGTACCTCAGCAGTCCAAGTTTAGTGGGAAGTGTATAGTTGTGGTGGTAGGCCCACTATACTCGATATATGAGGAGTTATCCCATAGCTGAGGGTTATAAATGTTTTAACCCCTAGAATAAATCCTAGTTTGATCTGAGTCAGTGATTTTGTGTTTTCCTCATTATTGAGACTGATTACTTGATAACTTAGGTATATGTATGGGCATATACCTAGGTGGGTCTATTTGTTGATTTTATACTTTATGGTAAATCCTTGTTGGGTTTTGGGAGAACATGAGGGTCTTAGGGTCCCAACATAATATCGTTATACTCACCCATGCACGGGCTAGGCCCTCACCTCGTTGTGTTGGATGCATATGATAGACAAAACTGATCTAAGGCTGAGAGTACCATGACAGGACGGTACTCAGAGGTGTACTATACATCATCTCGGTACACGGAGGGGACAGAAGGATGTGGAGTGATGAGGAGCCTATTTGTACCCACCCTTCAGGTAGGACCCTCTGAGGACGACCCATCATCTATTTTTTATTTCTTTAGTTGTAATTTTAATTTTCAGTTTTTTGTACTTTACAAATGGGCATGTATTTTCGGCCCCTTCAACTTTCAGCACTCTTTTGTTATACAATTTTAGTTAGAGTTTCTTATTAATTTGTGTGATCTATTGTGTGTTTATCGGTTATAAATTCAATGCCATCCTAGTTTTAGGGAATTACGCCATTAGTGCTAGTCGTCGTCCCATAGCCTATGGAAGGCATTCTTGGGTTGTCGCAGAATGGTCCCTGTGGGAAGGGTCGTGTCAAATTGGTAATAGAGGAGTCAGTTCACTAAAAAAACATAGGACTCTAATCTTTTTCTGTGAAGTAATAGTGTTATGGGTAGTGAGTATTGTTTTCAGTTCAGGGAGTCCAGTGTTGGTGCAGTGGCTGACTTATCCATACACCAGGATCTTGACTTTTGATTTCAAAATTAGTGCACAAAAACATTGATTGAGTGTGTGTTTTGAAAATTTTTCTTTATGTCATCTCGACTAGGTCTTCTCACCAGATATAACATTTGACCATTTCGCATCTATTTCTATCAGGATGCCTCCATGCGGATGACCAGCTAGAGTCCCGAGATTTGTACGCATTGATAGCCCACTGAGAGACGAGGTCTCAGTACAGAGCACTTTTCCAGCAGAGGCACCAATGGAAACTTTACCTGTTGGGACACTGATGCCAGTATCCCTAGAAAGAGATGGTGCATTCCGCTTGGGTGCTTTGCATGAGTTTCAATGCTAGATGCCACCCAGATTCAAGGGATAGATAGACCCATAGGTGGATGAGGATTGGATGGAGGCTGTGGTGAGAGTCTTTCGACTTGTAGGGACACCAGCAGACCTCATGGTGATACATTCTTCTAGCCATCTACTGGAAGCTGCAGGTAGATGGTGGAGTTTGATTCTCCAGGTTTGTGATGAGATGAGGCTTCTCTGAGAAGACTTCAAGAACTTGTTTCAGAAAGAGTTTATCCCAGTGACTCTTCACGCAGTGCGCATACAGGAGCTACATCATCTGCAGTAGGGCAGCATGATTGTAGCTCAGTACTCAGCGAGGATCACAGACAACTCATGCTACTACACCGATATGGCAAGGGACCCATTCGTCCGGGACCAATCATTTGATAAGGGGCTTAGGAAGAAGATCAGGTCTTCGATGTTCACACTCAGCATCCCGACAAATGTGGTGGTGTTATAGAGAACCCTATTGGTCGAGATTTTTCTTGATGAGCAATCTACAGCTGTGAGATCCACCACCAGTCGACACGTAGCGAAGTCTTCTGCAGCTAGCAGTAGACAGATGTAAAAGAGGTCCAAGAGGACCAGACCTACTGGTGGATGACTGCATGAATCGGGATTGGTTGTGCGGGGCTCCCGATGCGGAGACAGTCATGCCAGAAGTGGCCAGTGTTACTCATGCGGTAGCCTGGGTCACATATCTCGTGACTTTCCAAACTGTCATACAGATGATCAGCAGACGGTCGAAGGACTACCCAGGCAAAAATAGAGATTCGATCGAGGTATTCTGCAGGGTACAAGAAGATATGGTAGAGGAGCTGGATGTGCAGCTGGCGGTGGGAGTCTTTTTGAGGTGTTACCACCACCACCACCAAGAGGTCCACCCCGACCACAGGGAGTAGGTGGAAAAGATAGAGCTCAGATCCAATCAGCTAAGGCATACGATCATGGTGCTCCATTTTTTAATAGTGCTACGATTGGTGTCTACTCCACCATAGCTATAGAACTTATAGACACAGGTTCCAGTCACTCTTTTAGTGCCACTGCCCTCATTTGGAGTTTGGAGATTCTGATGGAGCTGCTGGCTCAATCCCTATGGATAGAGACTCATACATGAATGGATTCGACGATTATGCAATAGTGCAGGTAGTGTGATCTTACTCTAGGAGGTGAAATATTATGTTGGGATATTCTAGTAGTGGCATCGAGGCCTTACAACATCATCTTGGGTATGTACTGGTTATCTACATTCCATGCTCAGATTGACTGTATTAGCCACAAAGTGTGGTGTGTACTCACGTATGGGACCAGGTTTACCTTCACCGGTGAGAAGGGAGCCTTTACAGAATAGGATGGTCTAACCCGGAGGATAGTACAACCGATCGGTCATTAGTTATCTTCCCTTACCCTCATAGTGATCGATGTGGGGAGTCTGAGCTATCCTGTAGTGGTGGACCAGTACAAGGATGTTTTCCCTGAGTATTTCATAGGTCTACCTCCTCCCAGAGAGGTGGAATTTTACATTTACTTGTACCCCGAGATGGTATAGATATCTACACCAGTGTATCAGATGGATCCTACGGAACATTTAGAGCTACGGGTACAGTTAGAGGATTTGCAGGGGAAGGGATTCATCCGGCCTAGTGTTTCATATTGGGTAGCCCTGATTATGTTCTCCAAGAAATTTGATGGGAGCTTGAAGATTTGGGTTGACTATCAGGACCTGAACCAGGTGACTGTGAAGAATATGTACCCACTCTCGAGGATTGACAAACTCTTTGATCATATGAATGGTGCACGGTGGTTGTCAAAGATATACCTTTGATCGGACTATCACCATCTCAGAGTTTGGGACGAGGATGTGCATGAAGATAAACTTCAGATGTCAGTACGACCACTAGGTGTTCTTGGTTATTCCATTCGACATTACCAATGCTCCAACAGTGTTAATGAGACTACTGAACATGAACATTCATCCATACCTCGATCTCTTTGTCATAGTCTTCTTCAACGACATTCTGATCTACTCAACTACTGCAGAGGAGCATGCCTATCACTTGCGGGTGGTCCTGGACACAATCTGAGAGCACCATATTTATGGTAAGCTCTCGAAGTTCGATTTTTGGATATGAGAGGTTCACTTTCTAGGTTGTGCCATATCGGAGGCTGGAGTTGTAGTGGATCTAGCGATGATTGTGGCGGTACATTCTTGGGAGCTACCCAAGAGTGTGAGAGAGTTACAGAGTCTTCTAGATTTGGCGGGATACTACTAGAGGTTTTTTCCAGACTTCTCCAGAGTTAGAGAACTACTATTATCCTTAACGACGAAGGTGGAATCCTTTGTGTGGCCATAGAGATGCCAGCATGAATTTTCAGGAGTTGAGGTAGAGGCTGAATAGTGCCCCCATCTTGAGGATTCCAGAGGAGGGCGTGGGGTACATTGTTTACTACAACCCATTAGGGACTAGACTAAGATATGTCCTGATGCAGGAGTGAGCAGTTATCACATATGGCTCTCGAAAGCTGAGACAAAATTAGAATAACTATGCTACACCGAAACTGGAGTTATTAGTAGTGGTCTTCGCCTTGAAGATGTGGCAAAAATATCTGATGGGAGAGCACATTATAGTTTACTCTGATCACAATAGTCTCATGTATATCTTCTCCCAGAAGAACCTAAACCTGAGACAGTGAAGTTGGCTTGAATTCTTTCAGGACTATGACTTCGAGATAGTCTATACTCCTGGGAAGGGGAACGTTGCTGCAGATACACCCAGTATGAGATATGGTATATTGCTTCTAGGTGAGGTGACATAGAAGTTGGCCGCATTGCAGATATCCTTTGTGGATAGAGATGAAGCATCTTTCCTTCAGTCTCTTACAGTCACTCCCCTAGTCCTTCAACAATTCAGGGAGGCTCAGCATGAGGACACTGACTGTGAGACACGATGTGCTCAGATATCCACAGGTCAGGAACCCGATGGATTATCTAAAGATGGGGAGCATGTCATCCTCTACATAGGACGTACCATGGTACTAGTGTCACTTTAGGAGGATGTGCTGATGGAGTTCCACACATCCACTCAAACAGTACATCTAGGAGTGGTGAAGATGTACCAGGACCTCTGACGATAGCACTGGTGGCCTGGGATGAAGAAAGAATTTGCAGAGTTTGTCTCACAATTCCTCACTTGTCTGCAAGTGAAGGCGGAGCATCAGGTACCAGCAGGCATGGTTCATCCTTTATAGGACCGAGAGTGGATGTGGGATAGGATATCCATAGACTTCGTGATAGGTCTTTCACATACATCCAGGGGACATGACTCTATCTAGGTGATTGTCGACCGACTCACCATGTCGGCCCACTTCTTTCCGATCAAAGAGCATGTTTTGGTAGAGATCTTGGGATGCCTCTATGTGCAAAATATTGTGACGATACATGGAGTACCCTCGACGATCATTCCCAATCATGATGCACGTTTTACTTATCCTCTATGGAAGGGGTTACATGAGGCATTTGAGACATAGCTCTATTTGAGCACTGCCTTCCATCCTTAGATGGATGGCTAGACGAAGTGGACCATTTAGACCCTTGAGGACATGATGCATGCTTGTTTCCTCGTCTTCAGTTGCATCTGGGAGGATCACTTTCCTTTGGTGGAGTTTACATATAAAAATATCTATCACGTCCCTATAGGGATGTCACCTATTGAGATGTTATACTGGTGAACTTGTAGATCACCATTATACTGGACTGACCTAGGGGAGTCAACACTAGTGGGACCAATGATGGTATGGGCTACCATAGAGAAGGAGCAAATCATCCAGGAGATGATGAAGACTGCACAGAGCAGGAATAAGTTATATGCTGATTGGAGATGGACACCTCTAAAGTTTGAGGATGGAGACCACGTCTTTCTACAGGTCTCACCTTGAAGAGGATTATGGATATTTGGCCGAGGTGGCAAGGTATCATCGAGATTCATCGGACATTTCCAGGTCCTCAGCAGAGTTGAAGAGGAGGATTATCTATTAGCTCTTCCACCTCAGTTGAACCGGTTGCACGACATCTTCCATGTATTCCAGTTGAGGAGATACGTTCCCGACCCTTTCCACATCATCGACCATGGCAAGCTGGACATCGATGATGGGGAAACATTTACAGAGATTCTAGTAGAGATTTAGGATCAACAGGAGCGCTTCCTTCTTGTTTGGTTGATACCTCTAGTGCACATTCATTGGAAGCATGAGAACCTCTAGGAGATCATATGGGAGAGGGAGGCTTATATGCGTTCTTAGTACCCCCACTTGTTCTCTTAGTTATAAGTTATGGCTTATTGGGACCAAAATCTTTGAGGTGGGATAATGTAAAGAACCGGAATTTCCATGTAAATTTTTTAAATATATGGTAATTTTACAAGTCTGAGGAAGTTGATGGCGCATTATTCTGAAGCTTGGTGGGCCCAGAAATAATTTCTGATGTTTTTTTCAGGAACGTTCTGTAAACATATGAGCGGGTTTTTCTATCTTTTGAACCGGTGCTCAGAATTGAAATACGAGAGCATCGTTGAACTGCAGCGCTGGTATTCACCTATGAATAATTTCACCTCGATGATAGTTGGTCGAGGGTGACAATTAGTTTATGGATTTTAGTGGAATAATAAATTAAAATAAATGCACGTTTTATTTTATTTTATCTATTATAACCACCTAAGTGGAATTTGGAGGTGGATACCACCACACATTAACCTCCAATGAGAGGTTATGGTGGTGGGGCCAACCCAAAACAAACCTCCCACAAGAAGTTACGGTGTGGGGACCACCCGACACTAAACCCCCCCCCCTATTTAATTAAGAAATACCAATCAACTCCCTCATAAATTGGGGAGAGCCTCTTGATATCCTCCACCTTGATTGTGCCAACGTGCATGACATTAATTTTCCAACTAAGTGTTTAATTATCCTTTTTGAATTTTTTTCCAAAAAATTAATATATTTTATAATCTATTATTCATGGCTACCTATTCTCTTGTTCGAATAGGAGGAAGGATAATTTGAGAGAAAGGAAATCACCAATGAAGGTCTAGTTTCTCTAATGAAGAACAAAGAATGAATTCTTCCAATGAAGAATCCTGACAAGGAGTGTCTTCGAATTCTTCCTTGGATGCTCCTTGCAGAACCAACCAACGTGGGACATCTTCGATGACCAACCTTCCCTCCTCATCGTCTTCAATGAACTGACGCAGATGCTTGGGATTGAAAGTGTGCGGCAGATGCGACGAACGATGAAAACTCAGTATTCTTCCCCATGAATCTGTCGATGAACAACGAACAAAGGTAGGGGTTTAATTTTATTTATGTATGATTTATTCCCATGTACATCCTTTCGTTCAAAATGAAGAATGAGGATTTTTCCTTTTGCGGGAGGGTTTTTGTGCTTCATTATTGGGATCCAATTTCAATCACCCTAAATGCAGAGGGTGCGGACCAAACCAACGTTGTCTGACCCCTCTGCCAATCTCATTTGTGGTGTTCATCGAAATGTTGGAAAGCGACGTTAAAGGTGATGACAGCGACGAAGGAAACAGCTGTGCTACCCATGGACTCTGTGACCCACGCCACCCTTGCGACGCTCCGACACCCCGGCCGAACCGGCTCTGCAGCCTCAGGTCGAACCACGCTTCCTGCCGGCTGATGTGCCGCCCTGGCCGAGCCACACCCCCCTCCCCCGCCACTCTAGACCGAGTTGTGTCGCACCCCTGCCACGTCACACCCCTACCACGCTGCACCCCGGCCGTGTTTCCCTTCCCGACCGCTCCGCCTCACACACCGTGCCACCCCCACCGGCCACCCCACCTTGCCGGCCGCACTGCCATGGCTGGCTGTGCCCCGGCCGTGCTGCCCCTGGAAGAACCGGTCGCGCCCCCAAGGTGCCCTAGTGGAACCGGACCATCACAGCAATTTTCAGGACTGAGCTACCATTCGCCCTTGCGGCTCTCTGCAGTTCCACATAGCCATCTGGTCTAGTCCCAGTGGGCTGGGCCGAGTCGGTCCGACTAGGTCAGACAGGACGCAGACCCACTAAGACCCATTTTCACTTCATTTAGCCATATCTTTGGCACGATACGTCCATTTGACGAACCATCAACGACATAGGAATTATTGGAGCATGATGGTCCCTTTGCGTTTACCCGACGGGAGATTGAGGTATAGTTGAGATACGGTCAGGATGGATCGTGCATGAATCCAACCAGGCACTCGGGACTAGAAGGATAATAACTCACAGACTGGGCATCCAATTAACACATCATCAGTTGCGTTGATACCCCTATGACTTAGCGGACCTTTGGGATACTTATTTATGGGACTACGTGGAAATTGGAGAATTGACCAGTAGCTTATTGAGAAGATCTTCCGGAGACAAGCGAGCATTTAGGTGGGAACCTAGTAGCTGATCGAGACTTGATGACTGCTGATCGATTAACTCGTAGTGACTCGACGAGCCCAGTGGGGAGCACCTAGTTGTGGAAGCATACCCACAGAGGAGGAACTCCTGGTTGTGGCAACAGACCCGTGGTACTAGATAGGAGGAGTACCTATGTAGGCTATGAGGGGCAGCACCTGGTTGTGGCGGAACACCCATGGGGGGGAGCACCTCTGTGTGACGTAGTAGACCCACAATACATGACAGGATGAGTACCTTTGTAGTCCAAGGTAAGTGGGAAGTGACTGGTTGTGGCGGTAGGCCCACCGTACTTGAATGAGGAGGAGTTCTTCAGCATCCAAGGGTTTGAAATGTTTTTACCCCTAGAAAATCATGGTTTGAGCTCAGTCAGTACTTTTGTGTCTTCCTCATGATTGAGATGGATTACTTGATAACTTAGGTATATGAATACAGTTATACTTAAGAGGGGTTATCTGTTGATTTCATACTTTTTTTCCCTTGTTGGGTTTTGTGTGACCTTGAGGGTCTTGGGGTCCCTACTGAGTATTGTTATACTAACCCCTACATGGGCTATGCCCGAACCACGTTGTGTTGGATGCAGACGACAGACAACACTGATCTGAGGCTAAGAGTACCAGGACTGGATGGTACCCAGAGGTGGACTATACAATGATTTGGTACACAGAGGAGAAGGATGGAAGATTAGCTCTAAGAAGGCTATTTTTACCCACCGTTCATGTAGGACCCTCTGAGGATGACACACTAGTTGTTTTTTTTTCTTTAGTTATACATGAACTTTTTATTTTTCTCTACTTTACAGTTGGGCTTGTATTTCTGTCCCATTCTACTTTCAGCACTCTTTTGTTATACAATTTTAATTAGTTTTTTGTATCCAGGTATGTGCTCTGTTGGGTGTTTATAGGTTATAAAAGCAATGTGCTCCCAGTTTTAGGGAATTTTGCCTTTGGTGCTAGTCGCCAGCCCCTAGCCTATGGAAGGGGGGAACTGGGGTAGTCACGACATCAGCCCCATGGGACATGTTGTGACAGATATATTCCATTGAGCATGAGGATGGTTGATATTATAAAGACATTATTTCTAACTAGGTATGGGCATTATGAGTTTACAGTAATGCCTCTTGGACTGGATTTTGTACTCTATGTTTTCATATAACGAATGAATATATATTTCAAGGAGTATGTAGATGAATTTGTGGTGGTATTTGTTGAGGATATCTTGGTATGCTCCCAAATCTACGAGGATCATTAAAATCACATGTGCACTATTTTGAATACTCTTAGAAGAAATTAAATAAATGGGATGTTTAGAATGTGTGACTTCTATCTTTAATCATTTTCCTTTCATGGAAGCAGTGTCACTATGGTTGGAATAACTGTTGATCCTGCAAAGATAAAGGATGTTCTAGAATGGAAAACTCTAACTAACATGACTTATGTATGTATTTTTATTGGATTAGCTAGAAATTATTAGTGTTTTGTTCAGAACATAACCCGTTTGGAAAACCTTGTGACCAAGAATTCATGTAATGGGGTTCTGTTTGTATGGACATATGAATGTGGGGTCTATTTCATATAATTTAAGGGGATATTAGTGAATGATTTGATCCAACTCTGCCATCGTAGAATTATGGGTTTGTGATCAATAGGGATGCATCAATGAAATAACATGGATGTGTCCTAATGAAGAATGAAAAGGTTATTGCTTATGCATCAAAGAAGTTCAAAATTCAAGAAAAAATAATACTAAAAATGATCTTGAGTTCGCTGCGGTAATATTTTTTCTAATGATATGGAGGTATTATCTATATGTAAGAAAAAATTGAGATACATACAAATCATAAAATTCCAAAATATATCATCTCACTAAAAGAACTCAACATGATGCAATATTGTTGGATTCAACTACTAAAGGATTATGATTATACTATACACTGTCACCCAGAAAGTCAAACAAGGTATCTTATGCATTGACTAGGATAGATCATAGAGTTCACAACAAAATAAGGATTGGCATAGACCATTGGTACATGGATCTAGTGAGGATAGATTTGGAAAGTAATAAAGAAGGTGAAACATAAAATCATTTTCATTTGGTTTCCCAACCATCTTTTTTTAAAAGGATTAAATGTTCTCATTATAATAAATATAACCTTCAAAATAAACTAATGATGTGAAAGATGGGAAGATGGTTACTTTGTGTATGAAGATGGTGTTCAGAAATTTGGGAAGAGGATATGTGTTCCCTCTATACCCAAGCTCAAAATGGAGTTATTGGATGATGTATATAGATCAAATTTCTCTATACAACCTGATAAAAATATAATGTATAGAGATTTGAACGAACTTATCATGTGGGACAACATGAAGAGTTAAACTACTGATTATGTATCAAGATGTTTAGGTGCAAATAACTGAAGGACGAACAAAAAAATCCGTGAGTATTTTTGAAACTTGAACCAATTATTACATGTAAATGGGATGAAATCAACATATATTTTTTCACCGGATTACCCAAATCTCCAATAAGTAATAATTCAATATTGGTAATAGTTGATTGACTTACAAAAACTACACAATTGCACTTTATAAGGGACAATTTTCCACTGAATCATCTTACACAACACTATATCAATGAATTTGTAATACTTCAAGGAGAACTACTATAAATATCGTTTGATTTAGATCCTCTATTTAAATCAAATTTATGAAAAAGTCTTAAAAAATATTTGGATACATATCTTTGACTGAGTACTTCTTATCACCCTCAAACCGATAGGCAATCTGATAGAAAGATCCAAACAATAGATGAATTATTGAGATCATGTTCACATGACTTCCAAGGTATACAGGATCAATATTTAACTTTTGTGGAGTTTTTCTAAAATAATAGTTTCTATTAAAATATTCAAATGGTACCATATAAAGCTTTGTACTGAAAGAGATATCGTAAACCTACTTGTTGGGTTGAAGTTGGAAAAAAGAAGCGTGTGGTCCCTCAGACTGTGGAGGAAACAAAAGAGAAGCTAAATACTATTGAAGGCCATATAAAATAATCTCAAAGTATAAAAAAATATGCTGCTAATCGAAGGAAAGATTTGGAAATTCATATGGAAGATCATTTCTTCATAAAAGTATCTCCATGGATGTGTGTTATATTATTTTGGAAGAATGGGAAACTGATCCCAACATATATAGGCCCTTTTGAAATTATGGAGGGAATATGAGATGTTGCATATCATTTGGCAATTCCAAATATCTTTTCTAAAGTACACTATGTGTAACATGTATCCCAATTGGGAATGTACATGGGAAACCCAATGCTTTTCCTCACTTATGAATGTACAGAACCGGAAACCGAAATATCATACTCTAAAAATATTATCTAGATTCAGTAAAATAAAAACAAGTTCTGTGGAATAAAACAACATTATTGGTAAAAACTCTTTAGAGAAAACATAAAATCGAATAGGAGACATGGGAGACTGAGGAGATTTTGATGAAGACCAACACAAATCTTTTTGTGAGGAAAAATTCTGTGAGTTTCAAGGAAATATTTTTTGTATTTTGGGGATCATTTAATACCCCAATGGTTTAAAAATAAATTTTGATTTCATGAAACACTAAGTCTCTAAAAAATAAAATTATGTAACAATTTATCCAGTAAACATAATTTTTTTACCGCCATGATTTGAAATCTAAAACAATGACTTACACAATTGCATTTAGTAAGATATTTAGACTCTAATAACATAAACCTAATTTTTGGTGAATACTAATACACCATTATAAATAGTAATTGGAATAGTATTGTAACCCTTATAAATAGTAAATAATATTATTATTTTGTATTATTATGGTTATAGGATAATGAGATCTTGATTAATTTTTCAATGTGATATAAATTGAATTATAGTATTAAAATTGGTAATTTTGAATAAACTATAATATTATTAAAATATTAAATTAATAATATATATGAAATTATTTTTAAAAAATATAGTTTATTTATGAATTCTTCATGTCTAAAAATTGTTAGGGAGTATTTTTAGGATTTTTTTGAAATATTTTAATTTTTGATAAATATTAAAACACAGTATTTTACCGTATATAAACATTATTAGTTTAATTAAATATTAATAGAATCATAGATATTATAAGTACACATAGTTCAAACTCAATTAGAATTTTTACTATTAGGGGTCACATGAATCAACACTATTGGTTTTCTTGAGGGGAATAATAAAATAATGAATAAGATATTCATAAATCACTCCTCTCCTCCACTATAACGCCCCATTCACCCCCTCTTCTCATCAATCCTATAGGCCTTGATGCTCCTCAATATTCTAAAAAAATATATTTCCTTAGTCACTCACCACATACATAATCTCTTTTTCATTCCAAAAGATGCAAACCCCATCCTTTAAGAAGGTTCTCAAGGAGTTTATTTGACGAGGTAAAGCACCATTCTATTTCAATTAGTTTCATTTCAATTTATCTTCTTTAAAAAACTTACCCTAACAACATTTTTCTAATTTATTCTTATAACTCATTTATCATATATATAATATAATTATACGTTTATAATGTAATAACCATTATCAGTATTCTTACTCCCTATGTCTCTTTCTCTCTCTCTTATAAATGAAATTATCGTTTGTGAGGATCCAATTTACAACCTACATGGAAGTCGATGTTTCATTATCAAATTTCTCATTAATTAATGTTGTTGAAACAATTTTTATTGTTGAAACATAATATTATATATGTATTAATAACAACATAATATTCATGAACCAAAACATTTGGCAAAACTAGATCATAATAATCCAAATACAACCCAATAATCTATGCGATTTTAATTTTATCCAATGATTCATCATCAAACCTTGTAAAAAAAATGCAATACATAACCATCAAAACATTTGGATGTTCATAAATAAGATATATTTTCAATTATAGGGAATAAAATCATTTACACAGGAACATATATACTCATATACAAATATATCGATCATGAAAACCAAGGAAATGATCACTCCAGATTGATGAAATTCAATATTATAACTAATCAATAATGACATAACTAAACTTAATAAAAATAGTATAAACTAAATATATGTCTAAAACGTTCTTAATTAATCAATTTATAAATATAATTTCATATTCCATGACTTTATGTTCTAGAGTGGAACACATTCATGCTTTTGGTAAGGGTTTCCTACCTGAACATCAATTTTCATTTGGGTTACTTTTATTATCTACTTACCTCAATCAAATTCTTATTCAGTCATGTGTACTCAACAGAAATTCTATTTTATTGTTCTATATATGTGTACCAACCCAGATCCTACCTTCATTTATTTGAGAGTCATATGTATTAAAATGAATTTTCAAAATTCTTTTCGAAATATAAGTCCAATCCTTGAGAATTTCTCAAATTCTTACCTATTTTAAAAGACATTGTATAATCTATTTTTAGAAAACTTTATTTTTCTAAATTCACCCATTTTATTATTAAAATACTATATAAATTCACATGTAGATTTATAGAAATATTTTTTTCAAAAGAACACTTCTTTTTATTGTAAAGGAGTATTTATTTCCATAATTACTAGAGTGTTTTCATCTATTTCAACAACCTAGTTGTTTATTATGTATTATTGGAACTAATATCTATTTATATTATACTATATATTTAACATAATGTATTATTATTTGTTTTAAAATATAATTTCCTTCTTAAAACCATTCACTAATTTACACTGTGTGGTCAATGTTTAATATTATTGTTCTAGAAATGTTGTTTATGTTTCATATGTAAGTTTCAATAAGAATGTATATGATTTATATGTTTATACCCATTAATATGAGGAAGATATTTTACATATTATGTGATCTTTGGGGCCCTATATTTCCCGTAGAATCATTTTTAGGTCTCACTAGACAAATAGATATAGACATAGCTAAGGACTTTTCCATTTTGAGATATGATTTTGGCTCTGGCCTTAATCATTTTTAGAAATATTGGTCGAGGCCTTGATGATATGTTTTTGAAAGTAGACATATGAATTTCGCTCACAATGAAGCTGCAAATTGATAGTTTATGTAGTTATTAAAATAGAAGAATACCCATGCTTATGTTTTATAATTTCCATATTCACTCAACTCATATTCCTACAATATTATGTTCATGTTTGTTTTTTATGAAATGTATTGTCAATTATTCACCATGGATAATGTTTATGTTATATTCTGCTCTAATTTTTATCCTTTCCAGGCATCTAAGTTCACTCCTTATTTCGTTAAATTTATTCCCAGGCCAAGAAGTGTTATTCTATGATGAAATTTCAAGGATAATCATAGAGTGGAGGTTGTTCCTATTGAAGATTTTATGTTTTATTTTGTTTTATGTTGTAAAATTGAACGTATATATGTATCTTGTTTCAAAAATATACTAAACTACTCAGTCCATTGAAGTTTATATTCTTTTTTTATATTCCAATGTAAAAAAATTATGAATTAGCTCTTGGAGACATTTGTTGGGTCCTTACATTTCATCCAAGACAAAATATAAACATTCCATCCCCAAAAATAATTTCAGTAATTTTTTGTATCAAAATGATGAGGTCACTACACTCTCTATATTAAATATCTCTCCCATATCTCATGTGAATTATAACCATGACTCCATATAACATGGAATACTGAATATTAGTCCCATGAAGTACTATTATATAAGAAAAATCTATCATAATTGGTTTCTCTATCATAGAGAAATTAGGTTTAACATCAAGATCATCAAAGAAGAAGACATGTGATGGGTTAAAAAGATACATTCGTATCTGAGACACATGAAAAGACAAATGAATCAACCTAAACTATGGAATATGATCGAATTTTTAATCTACATTCCACACCTACTCAACAACCTCAAAGGGACCCACATAATTAAGATAAAACTTCCCTTTCCTTCCAATCTATATATGATCTAATCATGAAGAATAATTTAAGAAAAAATGTTCACCAAATATAAACAGCAATTTTCTATGAATAATATCATAATAAGATTAATTCTAGATCTATGTCATTAGGATTATCTAGAAAATCGACTGAATCATTTCTTTTATGTCTTGGACCATGCTCGGTATATCAATGGAACCATCACTAATCCTTGACTACACAACATAGACATAAATGGACAATCATGCATGGAATCAAAAGGTTCAATTCTAATTTCAAACATGTAATAATTATTATATGAAAACTCATGTATACCGTAATGGTCATAAAAATATCTACTAATTTCATGAAAATAGGTGCAAAGAATATTCTCATGAATTTTTTATCCATCTATGTTTGGGCATATGATTGCTAGTGGTAGGTTGTAATCAATCATACATGAGATTCCATCACCTCTCAAAGGTCACTAAAATAGATAAAAATAAAATGGAAATCATTATAAAAAATTATAGTAGATAAAACTCATTTTAAAAAAATCAATTTCATATAGATTTTTTCTTGATCGTCAATTTTTTTTGTATTATAAATGGGTTTAAAGTGGAAATATTTGGTCATTTAATCGATCATAACCCAAATCAAATAATTCATTCATAGGGTATCTATAAAACTAACATTAATGTCTATATAAATCTCTTCCAACATTAATTTCAGCACTTAAAGATGATTGGGATGACTTTAATTCCAATTGTGCTCAACCATATCCTATGGGAATGTATAAGAATAGGAGATGAAATAGATAATGTCATGTCTCATAATTGGCCAACAAAATAAACACTACATATTATAAAAAATATTTTTTGTTCCTTGGTGTACTACCCATTGTGATTTATGACACCACCCAATCACCTATTTCATCACGGAAAAGGTACATCATAACTATTTTGAACACATTGGATACCATATGTTGAGAATGGAAACTCAACAACAGTTTCCCGCTAAAAAATGATATTTTTTAACTCTACAACATTCATCATCATGATGTTGGTCCAAATTAATAAAATAATTACAATATGAGGGAAACTTAACACTATAAAAAAAAATCTACCCATATTTCTTGGACTCTTAAATGAAACTGTAAAATAAGAGAAATCAGGATGATATATTTTAATGATTATTTCACGGCCCTCGACAGATGTATTATAATTAAGTAATGTTCAATTACATTCCCTTTCCCATGGAATGGTAAATTTCTATGTATAAAGATTTTTAGTATTCCCCCAATGAATATGGAACACATACACATCTTTCTGACAGATGATATAACATAATCTCTTTTACATCGAATATAAAATAATTATTTCCTTGAAAATGTAATTTCTCAGACTCTTATTCACGTGAATAAAAACTACATGTTCAAGGTCAGGGTTCTAATAATTCATCTCATGTGGCCTAAGATGATGAGATCCATAAGTTTCCATGCGATCATCTTACATATGAACATAACCTATCCTAACCCCGATGTGTAATAGAGAACAAAAAATTCATGATTGACCTCTTAAAGTGAAAACCCATTAGTAGAAGTTACAATACATTTCATGTTATCAAAATAACTCCGAAATTTATTCTCCCAAGAAAAATATTCACCCTTCGGACTAACTGTGGACATCGTAGAAGACATCATTTCTAAATACTTTACAAACCGATGATAATTCCTCACTTAACCCAAGAAGATCTGAAACTCAAAAACATTATACAACTACTCCAATGTCATAATAGCTTACACATTATCATGATTAGATATGAAACCTTGTTCTAAAACCTAATGTCTTATTAACATTACTTCTTAATCTAGAATAAAAAATTAAATATCCTGGCATTATGTCAGTGATTCCTAAAACAATATGTAACTACTCTTAGATGACGCAAATGATTCTCCTTAGACTCAATGTAAACAATGATATTGTCCTTTTATAATACAATTCATGTATCAATATACTCAATGTTGATTTATTTAATAAATGACCTAAATAATATAGGATCACTATTTAGATAAACCATCATGAAAAGATATTCGTAATCATCATACTTACACAAAATTCTGGTTTCTTGAATTTTTTATTCTGTTAATCTGAACTGGTTGTAACAATATTGAAAATAAATATTCATGAAATACATATCATCAATAAAATATTAAAATATATCATTAATATATGGAAATATATATTTATTTTCTATTGTAACCTGAATGATTATCATGTAGTTAATACATTGGTAAAGTGTTCCATTATATTTCTTACCGAATAGAATAATATCTTCCCAAGATTACACACTCTGTGTTATAAATAATTTATCTAATAGTTCATCCAATTGACTCTTTAGATCCTTCAAATATTCTAGTTCCCTTCAATAAGAATTTATATATAATTTTTTAATAAATGAAAGTATATAAATATAAAAATGTACCACTTTTACTTTTGGAAATCCAGAAACATATGCAGTAAATGATATAGGAATGTAGATGAATGATATAGGGAAATCAATAATAAATGAATCATATTATAGATAGAAAGGAACACTAATATTAATTTCCCCAACTCTTGATATAATGTTATGGCTCTGATATACCTTGTATCAAATTATCACTAATGATACAACACATCCCATCGATCATATAAATGATACCCATCGAAGATAATATTCAATTAATTCTTTATTATCATTATGTGTATCCATCAATAAAATGAAATCAATGTTTTTTATTTAAATAACTATAAAATCCCGAGTAAGATCAATCTCTTCTAAAGAGGAAACAAAAAAATGACAACAAATACCCTGGTCTTTCTTTATTCAAATGAGTGTCACGATATTCATCTCATAAGAAAAAATTCTCTATATGAAGATATAATAGTATCACAATTCAATATGAAAAAAATGAATGAGATGAATTAGTATAAAATAAATCATTCAATATAGTACGAGATTTTTTTATTGTACATCTAAAAGTATTTAGAACTATATCTACTTCATCTAGATACACATCAATTATGTGAAAAAGATTCATTCTATCTTCACATGGAAGGAACCCCTTTTTGTATCATTCGATTGAACTGGAATAATTTTTTATGATGATTAGAATGTTACAATTCATGTGGAAATAAATATATAAATTAACATCAATATGTTTTTTGAATCTGCACATGAGATGAAAATCATGGGTTCCTTGGTGAAAAACCCATTTTCAGTGTCCATCCTAGGCAATATCTTGAATGTCCAAGGGCCTATTTTTGGGACTACTGGATCTCTTCAAGAACCTTGATATCGAGTTCTATCATGAGAATCACCACACAAAATATATCCTCTAATGAACCAATGGATGCTCCACTAAGAGAAAAAATAACCACTACCATCCCTTACTTACTAGCTATATGTTCATTAACTACCAACTCTATATTTGGAACATTCTTCTAATATTGAGAATTTGCAAGAAATCATGATAATGAATACCACTTCAATGTACCATATCTATAAGATTAGTATTTATCTTCTAATGATATATAATATCATATAAAAAATTCACCAAATTGGATAATTTTTTTGTTGATTCTATCATTGTGCTATCATCCAACCCAAGATTGAAAATATCCATATCATTAGCCAATACTATAGATTCTTTATTGAGCTTGTCAATAAAAATTTGATTAATGTTCTGCCACTCTGATCCATCATTCTTATTTTTCCCCCATCAATTCCCATCATCTTTTACCAAGTCCCTTTAACTTGAATTTGTATCATTTCACCTTAAATGAATCATGAATTTATAAGAAGTCCTAGAGAATCTATCTATTTCTCAAACACTCCTCAGAATCTTGGGGATATTTTGATCCTTGCAATGCTAGGGGATTCGTGTGGAGGAACTATGGAGAATTATTACAGGATTCATCCCTACGAGGTTTCACAACTAGATCCCGAATGTGAATTTGTGAATGTGCCTATCCTATATCTTGGAAAAAAATTACAATAATCTTAATTATATTTAGATCGACATTAGTATTTTCTTATTAGGGGTTTTCAATAAAGTACTCATGTAGAATATTCGCATGTATTTTTAGAGGAATTATTCTATGAAACAATAAAAAATAACATTGGTGATATCAAAAGATTAAACATATCAATAAATATAATGAGAATATTAGGGAAATTAATCACATCAGATAAGATATGTAGATGTTGATTTCAATATATCAAAACAAGAATAATGTAATAGTTTAAAAATAGTAAAAATAATTAAATATGATTCCTATCCCAACCCAGACGTGGTAACATAAAGATCATTATTTTGAGATGTATCCAAAAAATACCTCACAACAAAATCAAACATCCTGAAAAGGTAATCCAAACTATATATTAACATCAAGTAATGATGTTAAACCTATAACATTGATACAAAATTGTTATAAACCAACCCAAATACCCAAGTACAAGGGTACCCAATATGGAACTGGCATGTAAATAATGGATTTACTGATCCCAACTCAATGGTTTCTAGAAACATGAAACATACAAGCTAAAGTGGGAAATAATATACTAAATATAACAGAATATAATAAATTAGTAAGTATTCTCAACACTTCAAATATAAAATGTTGTAGAAATTAAATATATACATAAAAAACCCAAAATATCAATTCACCAATATACATTATAACTGAAACGACAAACATCCCAAAAGAAAAATATATATAAGAAAAAATGATCATGAACATCTACCTCCTCCACGGGGTGATATCCATTTACTCAGACCTAGTATTTGAAATTATAACAATTCACAAAGGATAAGGAAGGCTGTGATCCGGAAATCCCAATTGGATCTCACCAACTATTCACTAATAATATGAAATAATTATAGACCAATTAAAGAATTAAATTTAAATAAATCATGTCACTGTAATACAATAACATTTTTAACACAAAACATGACTTCATTACAAAATTATGGAAAAATTTCAGACATGTATTAACTAAACCTTATATATAATAAAATTTATATAAATAAAATAAAATGAATAAAAATATTTCCAAATTAATAGAATATATATAAATATATATAATCAAAATATACACCATTTACATAATCTCTATGGTATGCTAGTTTCTAGTTATATGATCCTCGTACTCTTGAATTAGTGGTCAGGGGAATATGTACACACACATCCATCATACAACAACCTAATAGGATTGTTAAAAATCCCATTGGGTATAAGATCTCTATAAATAGTTATTTTTTTAGAGTTTTAATCACCAATATATTCATAGGGATTTCCAATCATAGAATTATTTTCCTTAAAAACTTAGTAACTATCGATGCTCACATGCGTTCGGTCAATCAGCCAATAATGGGAAAAAAATTTAAATAAAAACATATTTTAAAATTAAATCAATCAATTTCTCATTTCACTATGACATATCAATTTCAAAAACAAAACATAGTCTCTTAATAATATCATGTCGGTTAAAATCCAATAATTTGATTCAATAATTTATATTTATTCCATTTTATTCAAACAGTTCAGAATTCAATTCATTACTTCAATCCATTTAAAAATATTACCCAAATTCTTATTCCATTTGAATGGATGATTTTACCCATAAATACACACCAAATCAATTTTTAAACCCTATTAACAAGCATTTTTTATTTCAAAAATCAATGGAATGTAATTTAAAAAAATCAAACACCTTCCTTTATAATCATATGGAACACTCTCAAATAGAATAAAATAGCAATATTCATAAATTGAGGTATCAAAAACACATGTAACAAGATTCTCCAATGAAGTACGATAAAAATGTTGATATAAAAATCCAATAATAGATATATTTTAATATAATTAGTTGCTAGAACAATCAATGCATGATGATCTATAATAATAGTTGGACGAAAAAATGAGAGTGGTGAACATAAATAATAAGAGTATATCAACTTATAAGAGATAGATGAAATGATCCAACAATAACCAATTAATAAAATATTGGGTTTAGAGGGGGGGGAATAGGTAATTGAGAGAATCTAATACCTTGGAAATTGAGTTGTTTCATGTATTTGTTAAAAAAGTGACTTAAATAGTGGATCAGGGGAATTTAAAATTATTTTTTCAAATAAAAATTCCTACACACAAGGTTAGATGGGATGGAAAGAATTTTTATACAAACAGTGTGGCCTAACTAAGAACCCCTATAATGGATATACTATTTTTAAAATGTGGGGAAACAGATGATCCAAATGTAAAATTACCCACTGACTAGGGTTGCACAATTCTCACATGGAGGGTTAACGATTTGGAAAACCATGTGGCAATTATGAATATACCAAAGAACCTAAAAAAGATACGAAATTTTACCCATACCACCCCTGAACAAGACCCAGCCAATGCATCATAAAAAGGAGGGTCGATGAGTACCTGAAGCCCAATAATATGATTTTATAGATGTTCATCGATGGAATTATTAAAATTATAAGAAAGACATTTTTATGGGTAATAGTATACCAATATATTTTAACTGATCATTAAAGAATCTATATTATGTTATTGGATAACATTGGGGATGTAAAACATAACTATGATTGTAATAATTTTGAGTATGTCTTTTAAAAATTTCTTTTTTTGTAATTAACTTAATTTTATTATAATTATAATTTTTATGGTTAAATTTATAAATATGATTTTTTTATGAATAAAAATAAAGGGTGTTTTTGTGTTCCATGTTTCATACATGTTTGATATTTGTGATAGGGATAGCATTTATTGAAAAATGTGTTTATGTGTATTTTGGGTGAAGATTTAGGTGTGGGATTAATAAAATTATTATATCTATCTATGGAGAATCTAAAAAATTTATTCCCAATATATTATAAAAAATTAAATAAATTAAATGAAAATCAAGATTTGCATGGAATTAATCTATTGGATGGGTTTGTATGCCCAATGTGTTTGTAGTAAAAAATATATTTATTTCGATAATTTGTAATAGTGGAGGATGGTTTCATAAATTCAATAAAATATTTTATAGGAAATGAGCATTAAATTTATATTTTATTAATTTTATTGAAATAATATAATTGTTAAGAGGAAATTACTATAACAGAATTTTTTATATGTATATATTATACCCAATCAATCAATAGTTTTTCCTTCCATATTATATATTATAAGATACATTTTATACCTTTCAGTTTTTTGAAAAAATTGTGGAATTAAAAAATTATAAGGTATAAGGTATGCCCACTAGTTTCCTTTTAATTAGATATATTTGTAGATTTATTTGATTTTATTAATATTCCTTGAAACCCTTTTTTATATTTTTTATATCTATAATGATTTATTTGATATAGTTAATATCCCATAAAAGTAAATAACAATATTGAAAAGGGTATATGATCTCGTAAATATAATTTGTATTTATTTGAATGATTTTTTAAGTTTTTGTAATTTAATTGGTGATATTATATTTTATAATTCGTAATTGGGAATCGAATTTAATTTAATGTGGATAATATTATATGAAGAAGAGTAGCATAAATATTTTTTTATTTCATCTAACCAAAAAATATTAAACATTGATTAAAATTAAAGAACTCACTTTAATACTAATAGAATGAAATATTATTATTCTTTATAGTTGTGATAAATATATGATGATAGAACATATTGGCCTATAAAGAAACTAGTTTTTTCAATTAATTTTATTTATTAATATATATTTTTTATATGTGTTTTAATAATATATTAGTTTTTATAGAAGAAATTAAATGTGTTCTTATGTGGAATAAAAAATAATATTTTTTTGAAATTACATTTTCAACTAGTGAAATCATGTTTTGTGAATTGTAATAATTGTAAATTATGTACATTAACTTCTAAAAAAATAATTTAATGATAAAGAATAATGTGGAAGAAATTTTCTATAAACCATTTGATTAATTTATTAAGGGGAAAAAATATAATGTGTTGAAATTAGTGTTTTAATTCAATATTAATTTAATTTAATTTTATGTACCTAATTTAGAGTGTATATTATAATAAAGTGGAGTAAAGGTATTTTGAAAATATATAAAATATAATTTTTCACATTCATAATAATTTTATAATTTTAAAAAAACGGGGAATTGTTTGATTCATAAGGATATATAAATTTAATGATTATATGTTATAGTATTAAAATTTTAAATATTATTATATTTTATAAAATCATATTAGTAAATTTTATTTTACATATTTAAATTAAATATAAAATAAAATGTTGGTGCTATAAAATTAGTCTATTTTATATTATTTTAAAATTCTAAAAATAATACATTATTGGTATAACATGTCTAGTATAATGTGATTTGACGTAGTAAAAACTGTTTATCATGTTTAATAAGATATCATATGTTTATGAAAAAACTATATGACATATTTTCCTATTTAAAAATTATTATATTAATTTCTATAATGGTTTCTTTTTAATTGGTGTGTAGGAAAAATTAGATGATATAATTTAAGAGAATGTGACACTTTTATAGTTGTAATACAACAATATTTAGTTATTCAATAAAATTTAATATCTTTAGTCCCTGTGAAAAGGTAATTTATGGGATGGTATTTAAGTAATAAAACGTTGATTTCCAAGGGATTTTAAAGAACAATATATTTGTTATGTGGTGTCACTAAATAATTATATGGTACACATTTGGTAGGGAATCAGTGATCTAAAAATGTGGACTTTATATACATTAGAAAGAACTCATATCTAATATAGTCATTGGTCTGTGTAGATATGTTTACTTTTTCAATAATTGTTAGTAAAAAACCTTGAAATTTGTGATTTATTGTGTCAAAAAATAATTATATTGCAATTTACATCTCACATAAGAAATTATTAAACACTATGTAGTGTTTATAGTAAATTATCTTTATATTGAAATATTTTCTAAAACTCTATAAATATACCCAACATGTTTTTATAAAAAATATTATTAAAATTTCATTAATAATAAATAGTGTTATTTTTTGGATAGCTCGAGTTGGATGTGACTTTGGGGTTATTGGGTATTAATTTTGAATCATGCAGCTGAGATAATTTACCTATTATCTTTATTAAATTTTGGTTTCTATTTATTTTTTGGATCAAACATGTATTTTATTAATAAACACTTTGAATAAATACTAAATTTAATAATTTTTAGCACTAATATTGGAGTTTATTTAAATATATTGTAACTTTTATTCTAGAATAAATGAACATTTTTTAGTTATTTTTTAAATTTTTCATGACAAAACATTATACATTAAATTTATCTCTATGAAATATTCTTAATTATTAGACACTATTTATAAATTCATATTTCCTAGATAATACTCATGAAGTTATATGGTGTTTGAAATTTTAGGAATGACTATGATGATATTGGATATTACATTGTATTATAAGAGTTATTTAATTTTTTATGTTAATAATGCATTTGAAAATGTTTGAATGGGAACACAGTACAGGGGTATGTTATCGAATATATGCCTGAGTTATTTTCCAAGATAACAATATAGATGTAACATTAAATAGTGACGTCTTATATTATAATGATTGATCTTGATATCTGAATTTCGATGTATTATATTCAACATTGTTACGGGATAAGGGTTTGGTGTTCATTAGTAATTTTAACACATATGGATAAGATATATGTATGACTGTATTTGATTGAGGATGAATATTAATAAATTTCATCATTTTAACTATATCATTTATTAATTAATAATCTGATAAATTTTTTCTATAAATAGCTTACTAATAATGATTATGTTTATATAATTTTTTTCCATGGTTGAATGATTTTGTGTGATTAATTTGAGATGATATTATATTTTTTTCTCATGCATTAGGGGATTTTTTGTAACGGTATTTAATATCTACCGATTAGTGGTCCAATAAATTGAAATATAATGTTAATATGTTATTATCAAAATGTTTTTATGTGGGTATTTTTGACAATAATATTCATAGTTGATTATCCTGAATGTATGGGGATGGATATTAAATAATCGATTTATCATGTTTTTTATTATGTATTAAAATATAGGACCTTTTGAAATGTATATGACATTGGGAAAATATTTTTTTACTGATTGAGTACTTGATTCATTATTATTTATGTTTATTTAAGTATATTTAAAATTTGAAAGTGGCATGAAGATTCATTATATTAGATGGTGTAAACAATGAGGTTGTTCTCTTTTTTGGTTTTAATTTATTATCATAGTGTTTAAAATATGATTTATTTAATATGTTTTAAATTTATTTTATTTGGATAATGAGTTAACAATATGTGATTTTATTCTTGAATGAATATGAAATAATTTGAACTAGTCTTAATTCATTGATTAGAATAATTCTAGTATATTATAACGAGACAATATAACTAGGAGGTAGTGATCTGACTGATTGTGATGATTTTATATCATATTAAGATTCACCACATAATTTGTCGACTAGTGGATATAGTTACATAATCATGTCGGTATAGATACTATTTTTTAAAATATAATTTATTTGACGTTGTTTCTATTTTTTTGGACAAACATCACAGATGGTTTGAAATTTGTGATTTATTATTTAATTAAAATATAATAAAATATGATATGAATTAAATGGTGGGAAGATTTAAATTTTTTATAAAATATTTTTTATTAAGATTATGATTTATATTGGGACCATTTTTTTAAAATAATATATATATATATATATATATATATATTAATGAATGTGTGATTCATTAACCTGTTTATTGAAAAAAATTGTTAAATTAACATGTATTGTATTTTAGTTACTAGAAAAAAAAGAAGTTGAAATTATTGTATTATAAATATAAATGATAAAATAAGTCACTTTTTATAATATAAATTTTTAGGATTTTTCAATATAACAACTATGATCTATTTGGAATGAAATTGCTAAATATTTGTTACAATGTATTACTATTTTATTTTTTTAATTTCATTTATTATAAATATTAAATAGTCACATCTTCATCAAAAATGTGACTTTTGTATGGAAAATAATTTATTGTGTACATGAAATAATTTTTAGGTTAGAATATAAGGATTTAGTGTTTATCCGGATTTAGAAATGTTGTTTACTATATTTTTAATTGTACTCATGTATTTAGTATTTCCATATTTATTTTATATCACATAACATAATTTATGTATATCATGTGTTGATTTCTTATGAATATAAATTTTTCCATAAGAAATTAATGTTTTATTTATTATCAAAAAATACTTGGCGATATGTATTTTTTAGAACAATGTGTGTTTTAGACATGAAAACCATATATGAGTGCTCCGTATATATTAACAGTGAGGATGTGGTAACCCCCAAAGTAGCACCAATTATTACCCATATGCTGGGAACTAGCACTATGGTTATAAATAGTCATATATGAGGCATTATCCTTAATAAAACGCACTGATAGAGAAACAAGTTAAGAAATCACCAAAAACCCGATCATTTAACATATGTCAAACCAGGAACCCATTTTTCATGTAAGGATATAATTTCATGAAATTTCTTATTAATACTATATGAAGTGGATAAAAGTCCATTTGTCATCCCATCCATTCCATGAATCGCTCACTTTTTCATTTCCCCACTAACCATCCCTTTCTCTATTGGTCTCCATCAACTCCCCTGGCTCCCATATCCCATTCTCTATCTACCCATCCATACCTCCCACTACGATCTGTGTCTCCACTTATCCCCTTATCCCCCTACAACCATGTATACATCTCCATCTCTTGTCCCCCGTTATCCTCTTCTCACTTATGTCTACCCCTCTCCCACACTCCCCATTCATGTGATCTCTATTTGTGAACCTCCCCACAATGTAAATATTCACATCCCACAATAAATATCTTCCTCCACCTTCTTAATACATTATTCTTCCTTCCAGCGACCCACCTTCAACTCTATCTCTTCCATCACCTTCTTCTTCTGGATAACCGCATATGCCTCCTAGCTGTAAATCTCTTCCTCCACCTTCTAGCTACCCAAATACACCTTCCATATACCTTATTTTACCTCTGTCTCTATGCTCAAATTCACCTATGGATAACCACATCCTACAGTATGCTTTATTTCGGCTTATCATATAAGGCCCCAGCCTTAAACCTTACTTAATCTTGAGTTATTACAAGATTACACATTGAGGATCTTTTCAGGTTTAGAGTTTTAGAGAATTAGAACATGAAACTTTCTTTATATTCCACATTTAAACAAAGTGGTTACATAAAAGACAGTATTCATTCTTCCCATCAATGGAAACATATTTAAAATATAACCCGGATTCTTTCTTGACACATCCTTGACACTATCATCACATCATGTACCATTCCCTTGACCTGTGAAAATTTTTTCAAAAACTTGGGATGAGAATAAAAAGCTCAGTAAGAGTTATAAAAATATGGAAAGGAAACATGAGTTCATATATACATTAGAATGAAATCATGCTTTACCCATAAAACATAGGCATATCAAATCATGATAAAATCATAGAAAACATAAGACATAAAGGTAACTTGAGGCATTCATAACATTCTTACATAGGGAGTAACCCTCTTGGTTACGTTTGGAATACCCATCACAGTATATTCCCTAAATCTCCTCAGAGAATCCTTAATGTTTCACTCCTTCGCGTTACCCAATACATTGGAGAGCTATATCGGGCTCACCCGCCCTTAGTTTATCACAGAACCACCCGTTTTCATAACAATGCCCAAGAACCATAACATAAATTTATCACATAAAACATACATAAAGGAAACATAACATTTCCAGATTTCAATCACAATGTAACATTTTAGTATATTGAAATAATGAATCCATTCAAAAAGAAACCATTTCCAAAACCATTTAAAACATTTAATAAGGAGATTTTTTAATCAAAGTGTCCCATACCACCTTGAAGATTTTATCATTTTAAACCATTAATATCCATATAAATAAATCCTTAAAACCATTTTGAAAACATGGATATTAATAAGAACAAATCATTAAAACATTTAAAGCGATATTTTGTTTAAAGGGTTTTTACCAAAATTAGAGACACTTGAATACAATAGTTGAAGAATCACATTTAATCAGAACTTTATAATATCATGAGAATAAATGGATTCATGATATAATACTCCAAAGGATAGTATATACACAATATAAGAGTGAATTGGTGCATAACAACAATGAACCCTCAATAGAAATGTCAAATGTTATGAAATCCCTTATAAAGAAGTTATCCTTAATTTAAGGACAAATCAATCTCAAAAATATGTGTGAAAAATATAAATACACCCAATATAAGTGGATATTAAGTACAAAACAATAAAAGTTCATTCACACATATTCAATGGGTGACATATTCAATGACTACATGTTGAACCCAATGAAATCGAAATTGGGTTAAAAAGTTCCCTTGACAGCCTAACGGCATCACATCAAATAGAGTTGATGAGAGATAAAAAGAGTATCTCATCACTTGGACATAAAATTTACATCAATAAGGATATATGAGAACATATCCCAACATAACAATATGTAAATTAAAAGACCCAACAAAATAACTCTTTTAAAAAAGTGGAGGGTGAAAGGTTCCCTTACCGACTTGGGTATCTTTCAAAACATACACCCCATGAAAGAAGGACAATAGATCATTGATATAAATACTCATAAATAAAATTATATTACACAAAGAGTAGAATAATGGGCAGTACATACACCACTCAATGGAATTTGTGGCAAATGTAGCATAAATCTGACGGGAATAAAAGTGAGATGAAAAATCCCTTACGAAAACTCGGCAGCCTAACGGCGCCACATAAAACATCCGAATATGGATTGATGAGATCAAATAGGGTATCCCATCACATTAAAATAAAATTTACAGCAAGAGGAATATAAAATAGCATCCCCCAACATTACAAAGAGGATCTTAAAAGAAGTGACATAAAGGAGAGTACTTAAAAAGAAAGAGAGAGGTTAGATCTCTTACGAAAGTTCGGCAGCCTAACGGCGCCACTCAAAACTTCCAAAATGGATTGATGAAAGAGAATAGGGTCTCTCATCACATGAACATAAAAATTACAGGAAGTGTAATATAAAATATCATCCCAATAACAAGAAATATGAGCTTTAAAAGGAATGACATAAAAGTGTGTACTTAAAAAGAAAGAGAGGAGTATGATCCCTTACCTCGGGTCCGACTTGACTCGATCGTTCTTTAACGTCCTGAATAATAAACTTGAGTTAATTTATATTTGCTTAAGATCATTTTTCAAGTTAATTATTCCTTTTATATCACTTATTTCCATGTTATAAACATTATGTAATCATTTAAGTTAATAAAGTTTGTTTTGTCGATATTTGGTTCTTAAGTCGAAAGTGGACTTCTTACAATTACATGTTGTTCATGTGGTCAAAGGTTCTTTATATCCAGAATGACATTAATGATTTGGATATCATATATATCATATATATCCAGAATATAAATGTATTTATAATATTACATAATCATTTAGAGGTAAGAAATGAAATGCACCGTTCATGGTGACGGTAAGCTGTACGTACGCATGAACGCTACTTTCATTTCTTTGTCATATTAATGGAATTAAAACTAAATGAGTGGTATGTATATTTTAATTAAAGAGTTATATTCATCATTTATATGTATCATTCATCATATATATCCATTATATACATGTACTTATAATAGTACATTACATTTGGGGATAAGAAATGAAATGCACCGTTCATGGAGACGGTAAGCCGTACGTTCGTATGAACGCTACTTTCATTTCTATCTCATACTTTAATGGAAAGAAATAATAATGATATAGAGGTATATAATAATTCCAGTATAAAAACATATATAATAACATTAAATCCATCCTTTATACGTCCCACGTATGGCATTAACGAATAACATCACATTGAGGGGGCGGTAGTCCGCACTTCCTAAAATGAAGATATCGCGTATACCCATAATGGAAGCCATAAAGGTAAGACACAAATGAAAAATACAGAAGAATTAGTAAAACATAAACATATTATATATCATATATAAAAATAGTGACATCATAATGGCCACCTTTGAAGGTGTTAAATGAGTATTGAACAATCATCGTTTCGGGAGGCAGAATTTCGCCATCCACGGAAACCGTATGTTCTTTAACCATTTGATGTAGTTTTGTGAGAGTGTAGCTCGAATTAATCTTATAACAACATCATAGTATATTTAAGATACTGTTGTTGTTACAAATGAAGTAAATAAAAAGATTTTAGGGGGTTGGAGAAGAAAAATAATACAAATGAACATGAGAGAATGAATTACCTTTAAAAGTGTAACTCCTTTTGATTTGAGCCTAAAGGCTTTCTTTAAAAGGATTCTGCCCAAAGGGAATCCTCTAGGATGAGGAGAGAGATGTGGAGAGAGTAAATGGGCAGGGGTTGGCCGAGCCAAAGGCTTGAGGAGTGTGGGAAAAGAGGTAGAGGTGGGGGCCTTTTATAAGAGGAGAGGAGGGGCACTTTTGGAAAGTAAGAAATATTACTTTATTTGAAAATGTGTTTCGGTTTTAAAAGGTCCCACATTGATATAATTCGTGTATAAGGAGATAAGGGTTCTAAATCCAGCCATCCAATAAGTTTTGGACATGTGTAGTTTATAGATTTTACATTATCTTTCCATTTTATTTAAATCGTTAAATAATGAGGTCATCACCGCATCATCATGATGTCCTAAATAATTTAATTTATTTAGTTTATAAAAATTATAAAAAAAATACTATGATGTATGAAATCGTTTTATATTTCCAATGAATATTTATAATCAAAAATCTGATCTTTATAACCCCATGTAAAAATTGTTTTCGTAAATCATATAATGTTTGTGTCATTTTTACTTTTACATTAAATAAAAAGTTATTTATGTCATTTTCCAACCAAAGTAGCTCCATGGGGTCCTCAAGTTGACCCATGGCTTGTCTTGGTCTGCCATGACACAACCAATGAGGGTGGGACATGTTTCAAGCTTATCTTATTTTATTAAAGCATTATTTTTACCTTAAACTACACTAATTACAACTAATCGCGATTAAAAACTTAATAAGTTACTATTCACCAAAAAATTATTTTTATCCCATTGAACCACATTTTACATCTTAATGACAACCATGTATGTCGGATTTTTGAAATTCAAAACACAAAGATGGAAAAATTTCATTTAAACGGAAAAATCAGTTTTTATAAGTACCACTTAGTGGTTTCACTATTCATCAAAAATTGAAGTTTTTCAGAAAAATCCCAGAAATTCACCATAAGCTATATTTGATATTCTGAATTCAAAAATGAAGTCTATTTTACAAAATTCAAAACATATAAGTCATATTTATTAATTTAATAATTAATTCCCGCAGTCAGAGCAAATAGCGTGTTTTTATGAAACAATAAGTAACAAAAGATTGACACTGGTTTAAGTCTCATTTCAAAGTGAAATTAATTCCAACGACCACTATTGGATTTAATGGTAAAAATATATTCTATTTTTACTGTAAAAATAATTCAAAAGATAATATAATCATATAAATAAATTAGATTAAAAAGAGGTTTTGAATTAAAATACAACATTTTACACTATTCATTAAAAAAATGAACTTTATCGGAAAGATACCAAAAATTTACACAAAGTAAATTTTGATGTCCCGATTCTTAATAAGAGTTTTATTTGGTCCAAAATAATGTTTAAGAGTGAACAAAACTATATTTAATGATGGTTCAACATCAAAAGGTGATAAGTGAACCTTTAGTGAAAACTAGGGCATATGCGCCTAAGATTGAATTCTTTCCGTATTTTAAGCCTCTATCCTTTATTGGATAAATGTAAAAATATTTAAAAACATATATAATAATATTTTAGTTATTTCTATCCATTGCCGCCATTAAAACGGCTACATGTTAACTACCATTTAAAATAATATTATTTTATTTTTAGAGTTCAACGTAAGATTACCAAGAAACTCGTTGTTGCGTATTGGGTACGCCATCGAGCATAGCATCACCTTTAAAGACATATCAATATTTTATTCACAAATATGGATAAATATGAAAATGTCATATTCTTTATTTTCCTAGGGTGTTACATCCTTCCCCCATTTTGGTAATTGCGTCCTCGCAATTTTTAAAATTGAGCTTGGAAACATCCTTGAAAGTCCCACATTGGAACAAGAGTCGGTAAAACAATCACATTAAAATAAAGAAATATAAGCACAGAGGTCACCCGAGTTAACCCATACTAGGATTACAAGTATGAAAATATGGACATGGAGGAAAAAACAAAGGGTCATGTTCTGATGGAGAGTGATAGAAAACATGTTTAGGAGAAAGTTAACCACGAGAAAATCACAAACTTGTGATGGGTTAAATGGTATTCGATTCCCCAGTAGGAAAAGTTAATAGACAACATTTTGGTTTTAAGATAATTTTTATTGGAAAATTTATTCATGAGGAAACATAATCACTTATCATGCTGACTTTCAATTTTTATTAGATTCCTTACACAAACTCATATTTTTTCCAAAAGACGAGTATTTAGGGAGACTTGTTCGCATTAAGAGTACTATAATCAACTTCTAGAGAGTCACCTAATCCACAAAAGAGAACTATATACTTCCCATGTCTTTAGACTTTAACCAAAACCAAAACCAAAAAGGTTAGTACAAGATCAGATAATCCAGAAGAGGATAACCCTTTATAAAAAGAAAATCTATTCTTAATCTCCAAAAATTTTCAAACAAAACCCAAAGTTCAACAAGGATCATCCGATAAACAATTTGTCCATAAAATTATTCAAAGTAAACCAATCTAAGATTGAAACCCAGATATTTGAAGGATTTAGCCACATAGTCTTCCAAGTTAAATCGTAACATTTATCTCCAAAAAACATCAGTTGCTCTTAAAGTCTCGTATTAAAAAGTAATTAACCTAATCACATATCCTCCATGATAGGTTAATCATTTTCATAAATAACCCAAAATCAACTTACTCTTAATTGATAAAATCATATAACTAGAAAGAATCAGTCAAACTAACCAGGGACTTCACGTAGTCCAGTGGTAGGCGATAAATATCAGTCGCACTTTGGTTTTGGGTTCGATTCCCGCAGCTTTGTCCGACGCGACGGGATGTCACACGGTCTGCGTGTTGTCCTTTTTCCCAAACTATACAATTCTTAAATCATTCCCCAAAATGAGATAAAATCTTCAAAGATGATCATAACATATTTTAACCTCAAGTTTATCTCATGCCTTTCATTTTCCATCATAACATATAATAACCCATAATTACCTAAAAAGTAAGGATCATATAAACTCTAATGGTTACCTTTATAATTATTACCTGAACTTCTACATGGATTGGTCATCTCGTACATGACGCATTAAATATCATACCAAGGATCAAGTGGTTGATCATGACTCCTTGATAGTTGGTTTAGAACAACCACAAGTTTCCCATTGAATCCCCCATTTTATCTAGTATCTTAATCATAGAACCACCACAGTTTCCTTCAAACCTGTTGTCTCTTTGGTGCCTACTAGATCCATCCATTCACTTAAAACAGAAATGTCAGTGTGAGTATATCAACAAAACCATCATGTACTAATGAGTAAGGTAAAAACTAAGATACACTTACTCATTTACATTATCTAAAACTAGGACTCTTTCTGAAATCCTAACCATTATGGTAATGTCACTTATGCTTAAAGAATACCCTAACCTCTAATGTTATCTAATCCGACCTTTGATACCAACTATAAGGCCCCAGCCTTAAAACTTACTTAATCTGGAGTTATTACAAGATTACACATTGAGGATCTTTTCATATTTAGAGTTTTAGAGAATTAGAACATGAAACTTGCATTACATTCCACATTTAAACTAAGTGGTTACATAAAAGACAGTATTCATTCTTCCCATCAACGGAAACATATTTAAAATATTACACGGATTCATTATTGACACATCCTTGACACTATCATCACATCATGTACCTTTCCCTTGACCTGTGAAAAACATTTCAAAAACTTGGGATGAGCATAAAAAGCTCAGTAAGAGTAATTAAAATATGGAAAGGAAACATGAGTTCATATATACATTAGAATGAAATCACACTTTACCCATAAAACATAGGCATATCAAATCATGAATAAATCATTGAAAACATAAGACATAAAGGTAACTTGATGCATTCATAACATTCTTACGTAGGGAGTAACCCTCTTGGTTACGTTTGGAATACCCATCACAGTATATTCCCTAAATCTCTTCGGAGAAACCTTAACGTTTCACTCTTTCGCGTTACCCAATGCATTGGAGAGATTTATCGGGCTCACCCGACCTTCGTTTATCACGGAACCACCCGTTTTGATAACAATGCCCAAGAACCATAACATAAATGTATCACATAAAACATGCATAAAGGAAACATAACATTTCCAGATTTCAATCACAATGTAACATTTTAGTATATTTAAATAATGAATCCGTTCAAAAAGAAACCATTTCCAAAAACCATTTAAAAAATTTAATACGGAGATTTTTGAATCAAAGTGTCCCATACCACCTTGAAGCTTTTAACATTTTAAACCATTAATATCCATATAAATAAATCCTTAAAACCATTTTGAAAACATGGATATTAATAAGAACAAATCATTAAAACATTTAAAGCGATATTTTGGTTAAGGGGTTTTTACCAAAATTAGAGACACTTGAATACAATACTTGAGGACTAACATTTAATCAGAACTTTATAATATCATTAGAATAAATGGATTCATGATATAATACTCCAATGGACAGTATATACACCATATAAGAGTGAATTGGTGCATAACAACAATGAACCCTCAATAGAAATGTCAAATGTGATGAAATCCCGTATAAAGAAGGTATCCTTAAATTAAGGACAAATCAATCTCAAAAATATGTGTGACAAATATAAATACACCCAATATAAGTGGATATTAAGTGTAAAACAATAAAAGGTCATTCACACATATTAAATGGATGACATATTCAATGACTACATGTTGAACCCAAAGAAATCGAAATTGGGTTAAAAAGTTCCCTTGACAGCCTAACGGCATCACATCAAAAAGAGTTGATGAGAGATAAAAAGAGTATCTCATCACTTGGACATAAAATTTACATCAATAAGGATATATGAGAACATATCCCAACATAACAATATGTAAATTAAAAGACCCAACAAAATAATTCTTTTAAAAAAGAGGAGGGTGAAAGGTTCCCTTACCGACTTGGGTATCTTTCAAAACATACACCCCATGAAAGAAGTACAATAGATCATTGATTTAAATACTCATAAATGAATGTATATTACATAAATAGTAGAATAATGGGCAGTACATACACCACTAAATTGAATTTGTGGTAAATGTAGCATAAATCTCACGGGAATAAAAGTGAGATGAAAAATCCCTTACGAAAACTCGGCAGCCTAACGGCACCACATAAAACTTCCGAATATGGATTGATGAGATCAAATAGGGTATCCCATCACATTAAAATAAAATGTAAAGAAAGATTAATATAAAAGAGCATCCCCCAACATTACAAAGAGGAGCTTAAAAGAAGTGACATAAAGGAGAGTACTTAAAAAGAAAGAGAGAGGTTAGATCTCTTACGAAAGTTCGGCAGCCTAACGACGCCACTCAAAACTTCCAAAATGGATTGATGAGAGAGAATAGGGTCTCTCATCACATGAACATAAAAATTACAGTAAGTGTAATATAAAAGTTCATCCCAATAACAATAAAGATGAGATTTAAAGGGAATGACATAAAAGTGTGTACTTAAAAAGAAAGAGAGGAGTAGGATCCCTTACCTCGGGTCTGACTTGACTCAATCGTTCTTTAACGCCCTGAATAATAAACATGAGTTAATTTCTATTTTCTTAAGAACCTTTTTAAAGTTCATTATTCCTTTTATATCACTTATTTCCATGTTATAAACATTATGTAATCATTTAAGTTAATAATGTTTTTTTGTCGATATTTGGTTCTTAAGTCAAAAGTGGACTTCTTACAATTACATGTTGTTCGTGTGGTCAAAGGTCCTTTATATCCAGAATGACATTCCTGATTTGGATATCATATATATCATATATATATCCAGAATATAAATGTATTTATAATATTACATAATCATTTAGAGGTAAGAAATGAAATGCACCGTTCATGGAGACGGTAAGCCATACGTACGCATGAACGCTACTTTCATTTCTTTGTCATATTAATGGAATTAAAACTAAATGAGAGGTATGTATGTTTTAATTACAGAATTATATTCATAATTTAGATGTATTATTCATCATATATATCCATTATATACATGTACTTATAATAGTACATTACATTTGGGGGTGAGAAATGAAATGCACCGTTCATGGAGACGGTAAGTCGTACGTTCGCATGAACGCTACTTTCATTTCTATCTCATACTTTAATGGAAAGAAATAATAATGATATAGAGGTATATAATAATTCCAGTATAACATCATATATAATAACATTAAATCCATCCTTTATACGTCCCACGTATGGCATTAACGAATCACATCACTTTGAGGGGGCGGTAGTCCGCACTTCCTAAAATGAAGATATCGCGTATACCCATAATGGAAGCCATAAAGGTAAGACACAAATGAAAAATACATAAGCATAAGTAAAAAATAAACATATTATATATCATATATAAAAATAGTGACATCATAATGGCCACCTTTGAAGGTGTTAAATGAGTATTGAACAATCATCGTTTCGGGAGGCAGAATTTCGCCATCCACGGAAACTGTATGTTCTTTAACCATTTGATGTAGTTTTGTTAGAGTTTAGCTCGAATAAATCTTATAACAACATCCTAGTATATTTAAGATACTGGTTTTGTTACAAAAGAATTAAATAAAAAGAGTTTAGAGGGTTGGAGAAGAAAAATACAACAAATGAACATGAGAGAATGAATTACCTTTAAAAGTGTAACTCCTTTTGATTTGAGCCTAAAGGCTTCCTTTGAAAGGATTCTGCCCAAAGGGAATCCTCTAGGATGAGGAGAGAAATGCGGAGAGAGTAAATGGGCAGGGTTTGGCCGAGCCAAAGGCTTGAGGAGTGTGGGAAAAGAGGTAGAGGTGGGGGCCTTTTATAAGAGGAGAGGAGGGGCACTTTTGGAAAGTAAGAAATGTTACTTTATTTGAAAATGTGTTTCGGTTTTAAAAGGTCCAAAATTTATAGAATTCGTTGATAAGGTGATAAGGGTTCTAAATCCACCCATCCAATATGTTTTGGACATGTTTAGTTTGTAGATTTTACATTATCTTTCCATTTTATTTAAATCGTTAAATAATGAGGTCATCGCCGCATCATCATGATGTCATAACTAATTTAATTTATTTAGTGTCTAAAAATTATAAAAAAAATACTATGATGTAGGAAATATTTTTATCTTTCCAATTAATATTTATAATAAAAAATCTGATCATTATAACCCCATGTAAAAATTGTTTTCGTAAATCATATGACGTTTGTGTCATTTTTACTTTTACGTTAAATAAAAAGTTATTTATGTCATTTCCCAACCAAAGTAGCTCCATGCGGTCCTCAAGTTGACCCATGGATTTTCTTGGTCGGCCATGACACAACCAATGAGGGTAGTACATGTTTCAAGCTCATCTTATTTTATTAAAGCGTTATTTTTAACTTAAACTACACTAATTACCACTAATCGCGATTAAAAACTTAATAAGTTACTATTCACCAAAAAATTATTTTTATCCCATTAAACCACATTTTACTTATTAATGAAAACCATGTATGTCGTATTTTTGAAATTCAAAACACAAAGATGGCAAAATTTTATTTAAACGGAAAAATCTGTTTTTATAAGTACCACTTAGTGGTTTCACTATTCATAAAAAATTGATGTTTTTCAAAAAATCCCAAAAATTCACCATAAGCTATATTTGATATTCCGAATTCAAAAATGAAGTCTATTTTAAAAAATTCAAAACATATAAGTCAGATTAATTAATTTAATAATTAATTCCCGCTGTCAGAGCAAATAGCGTGTTTTTATGAAACAATAAGTATCAAAAGATTGACACTGGTTTAAGTCTCATTTCAAAGTGAAATTAATTCCAACGACCACTATTGGATTTAATGGTAAAAATATATTCTAATTTCACTTTAAAATCAATTCAAAAGATAATCTAATCATATAAATAAATTAGATTAAAAAGATGTTTTGAATTAAAATACATCATTTTACACTATTCATTAAAAAAATGAACTTTATCGGAAAGATACCAAAAATTTACACAAAGTAAATTTTGATGTCCCGATTCTTAATAAGAGTTTTATTTGGTCCAAAATAATGTTTAAGAGTGAACAAAACTATATTTAATGATGGTTCAACATCAAAATGTGATAAGTGAACCTTTAGTGAAAACTAGGGCATATGCGCCTAAAATTGAATTCTTTCCATATTTTAAGCCTCTATCCTTTATTGGATAAATGTAAAAAACATTTAAAAACATATATAATTATATTTTAGTTATTTCTATCCATTCCCGCCATTACAACGGCTACATGTTAACTACCATTTAAAATAATATTATTTTATTATTAGAGTGCAACGTAAGATTCCCAAGAAACTCGTTGTTGCGTATTGGGTACGCCATCGAGCATAACATCCCCTTTTAAGTCATATCAATATTTTATTCACAAATATGGATAAATATCAAAATGTCATATTCTTTATTTACCTGGGGTGTTACACATCAACCTCAATCTCCACCTTCACCTCCACCTCCTCCTTTTCCCCCTCAACTCATTAGATGATATCTATTCATTCTGCCAACTTTTTAGGAACTTTTTCACATTTCATAGGATAGAATCCCGTGGCTGGGATCTTTCTATTTGCATGTGGTAGGGTTTATTTAAGTATTTATTGTTCTATTTCCACAAATATACATTTGTTTTATACTACTATGGTTTCAATTAAATCTGATTTTCTCTAGTACACATGCAAACAATCATTTCGATTCTAGAAACAAATGAACAATGATCATTCTAATTCCACACATAGTTATATAACCAACGTTTTATCATTCCTGTATTATTATATTAGCTATTATTTTTACATTTTTAAAATATTAATAATAAACTATTTTCACATTTTATACATGTTATCATATTATATTTATTTGAGAAACATTTTTTCAAATTTTATTATTTACTTTTACTATTTAAAGTATTTTCACCTATTTAAATATTAAGAATGTGATTTTATAACATTTTAATTTCACTCTAAAAATTTATATTTTTCATTATTTGGTTTTCTTTTTTTTCTTTAATGTGTTGAAATTTTTTATACATGAATATTGTGTTAGATGTTTATTTTGACTAATTTCTCACAGATGTTTCCATTTTAGGGGTCTGAAGTTTTTATTACAGTGAAATATATCATTTTCTTTTTTCTTCACATATTTAAATTAATTTTATGGTTTTAATCATTATTTGTTTCATTTTTTCATATATTTTTATGGAATGGTATATAATTGTACATTTTTTATCTCATATATTGATGGATTTTTTGGTATCAAAATGTTTCAGTCAAAAAATATATGTCGTATATACATGTTACAGGCCTATAATATCTGATACATCCTATTTCAACAAATTTTTTCTATAGATTCAAAATCCTTATAAGTTTTTTGTGATATTCATTTTGTTTCATTATATTGTTGACCATTTTTTCCCCAATTCTACTATTTTAGACGTTTATTTTTATTTATTTATTTTTATTTTCATTTAATGGTCCTTTATATTTTTTGAATTGAAATATATCATGTTTTTACACTTTTTTGGTTCTATGTTGGGATTGAAATTCAATATTTGGTAAATGAATTTATTTTTAGATGAAACATTCTATTTACATTATTGTTATATTAATGTTATTAATCAATAAAAAATATTCTAAAATCTTCTAAAATATTTTTTTAAACAATTTTATTTAATATTCCTATAATACAACAATAATTTTAATATTATTTTCATTCTATTTAATTTATATCATTTAATATGATTAAATTTTATATTTCATGGTATTATTTCAACTGATATTTATAAATCCAATCACATTAATTTTATTTTGTTTTATACAAAACAATGCATATTATACTATTTATATATTAATTTAAAAAGATCAATTTAATGTTTTTATACATACTCCCAATACTGATAACGCAAATAATGATGATAAATCATAGTAGAATAATAGAAATACTATTTTTTAACATACTAGTTATACATTTTTCATAAAAAATAAACTTTTAAAAAAGATAATGTTTTCACCAGTTATTTAATTATATCAAGTTTATTCATTAGACTAAATAACATATAACTTATTATAAAATTCCAATTATATATCATGAAGAATAATTATGAATTCAAATTTCTTCTTGAATGTTTTATTTTGACGGAAAAAACAACTCGTCTCTCATTGTAAATTTTATATCAAAATATATCGTACCACCACTCAGCCCTTGATAAAAGTAATACTGATTTTTTTTCATTTCATAAATTAAATGTATTCTAATTTACTTTTTGAAATATACTTACAACAAATAGGTAGGAATTTTATATATAAAAATATTTTAATACACAGTTTTTATAGATATAAAAACATTAATTATTGTTATTATATCATTTAATTCTTACCAGGTGGAAATCAAAATATTGAAATCCTGATACAATAGTGGAATTGGAGAATCATTGAGTTGAGTTATCAATGTTGTAACCCCTATAGTATGCACCTGGTTTTTTAGTTCGTTCATTTACCATAAAAATATATTATATCTAATGAATTTTAAAATTTTCTACAAAAATGTACATCTGGTTTTTTTTTTAAATTCTAATATTTCTTTATTTATCACCCTCATGTGATTTCCATAATCATTGGAAGTATCTTATATTTAAAATAATTTTGAAAACAAAATATGAATTATTTTTAAATGATAAATATATTTATTAAATAGAATTCATAATTAAACATGGATTTGGATATGTGATTCACAATATTCAATTTTGTTATTTTAATAAAATGGAATTTTTGGCCATTAATGTAACTTTATATCACATGAATTTAATTTGTCCATAAAAATAATTGTCAAATACTTATAAACTAAAAAATGGGTTTTGCACTCATATGAATTTTATTCTCATTAAATAATTAAGTACCTATTATGTATATGATTTTTAAAAATTATTGTTCATAAAATATTTTACATATCATTAATTTATTAACAAAATAATATTCTAAGGTAAATAATTATTTAAATATTTGATTCAATAGATTCAATTTTGTTTTTTTGATGAATAAAATACACTCTTAAATTTTAAAAAAATAGTATATTAGGATTCTTTTTAAAATTTAAAATTTATTTATTTATCATTTTCTTGTGATTTCCTTAATCTATGGACGTATCTTATATTTCAAGGATTTTTGAAAAGTTTTTTTCATCGAATTTTGTTCATATGTTTAATATATTTATGAAATGAAATTCATATCTAAAAAAAGATTTAGATCTATGATTCAATATATTTAATTTATTTATTATAATGAAAATGAATTTGTGGCCATTGAGGTAAATTTATATCACAGGTATTTAATTTTTCCATAAAAATAATTACTGAATAATTATAAACTAAAAATTTGATTTATCACTCTAATGAATGTTCTTATATTTAACTAATGAGGTATCTTTTATGTATATGATATTTTAAATGTTTTGTTCATATAATATTTTAAATATCATTAATTTATAGGTGAAATAATATTATGAGTTAAATAATAATTTAAATATTTTATTCACCAAAATCAATTTAGATACTGTGATGAAAAAAATGAACTCTTACATTCTTAATGTATGGTAGAATAAGAATCTAACATTCAACATAAATGATAAAATTGATATTCAACAATACTTTTGACTCACGAAACAAATTTAGAACAATTTTTTTTTATTTTTCTACTCGATAAGATTATGGAATCTCTCTATTGGTAAAAAAGATTGAAACATGTATTTATTAATTTTAAAATTTTAATTTCTATTTTTGAGTTATTTGAACTCACTTTATGGAATATTTGATTGATTTCAGAAGAAAAATAATTATTGAAGGATGTTTAACGAACAATGATATCTAATCCTTTGTTGAGAGAAATACCCTTGGTCCACAAATCTTCTCTCACGCTTTTCACAGACAGTTTTAGCTATACTTTATCGAATTGGTAAATGATTATTTAATTATGACTATTAAGTTGCTGAACATTTACTATTTGAAGTTATGTTATTCTACTTGTTATGATTTTTCTTAACTTCTATTTTCGTTATTAAATATTTTACACTTAATTAAATTTAACTTTCTTTTTAATTAATAAAATAAAATGGTAACATTTTTTGGAAATGATTATTTCTTTTCACAATATCATATAATTTCATTCATGATATTGATTATTTTATTAAATATATGTATTCGTACTATTCTATGTGAAAATAATGATGCATCATGATATTTGATAATTCTATGATTCTTTTTTAAAATATTTTTCATTTATAAAATAAAATAAATATATAATTTTAAATTTTATGGATCATTACCATATAATATGTTTTTCATTTTATATATTTACTATAGTAAATATATAAATTTAAATTCAATTATATATTAAAAAGATTAATTATTTATTTTTTGTATGATTAAATCAATAGTTTATATTAATACATAGTTCATAGTCGTCTATAAAAATATTTTATTTTATTTTTCAATTGAATTATCATATATTTGAAAGGACTATAAAATTATTTAAGAAATTTGGTTTAATTGTCTATGTTTGGTAGTATGGTACACCAAATAAACAAACTTTTTATAAAAATTTTATATTCTTCTATTAAATTTTGTTGTTGATTTAACAATATAAGCTATTATATAATTTTTTCATTTGAATAAACAACCATATATCCATGCTCGTTTCTCCTATATTTATACATTCTATTAGAAAGTGGCTATCAATTATTATTTTAATTTTTTGTTCTAATATTTTCAAATTAATATTCATATATTTAATATTAAATCTCTTTCCTATCAACCTATCTAAAAAGGATTTGAATATATTTTGATGGTTTATCTGTTTGATTAGTATTGGTTTCCTACAAAGATTTTAGAATTAGTTGTTGATGCAATGGAAGGGGTCCCTATTTGGTGGACTCTTATTTTTCATGAGAACATAAAATTCCTTTTAAAAAATAAAAATGTAGTAGGTTTTTTGAAAATACATTATACATGTTCATATCCTCTAAAAAGATGGATGTATGTTTTCAAATCCATTTTTAGTTTTGATATATTATTTTGTTTCACTTTAAGGATATCCATCATATCTAACATTTCGTTAAATTGTAACAATGCATTAATATAATAAAACATGGATGTATGAAATCTCAATTAGTAATTATTTTTTTATAGTATGGTTCATTTCGATTCTCCAAACAAACATTTGGTATTGTTACCATTTGAATTACATTGAGAAAGAACATGAACATGTAGATAAGAGCTAATAATGGTGGGAATACGTAATTTGGGAGAATCAATTGTGCACTAATTATATCTTATCACTTTCACAATGTATGTTCACTAGATTTAATAATATATTTATTAATAAGAAGAATTTTTAAATCTATTTGTAATTTAATATTATTATAACAGAAATACATTATTTTTCAATATATGATAATAGTAATGTTTGATCATGGTCCCCTCCTTGGAAGAATTGATTGATGATGATTGATATTTACCATCATGGAATTTACAGGGCTCTAATACATGGAGCAGTTCTTAAGACAAAGTGAATTTTTAAAAATTCAAATATGTGAAAATCTATTTTTTAGTAAATGCTTTAATGATCCCTAATGAAAAAATATTATTTTTTTATAGAGGGAATTTATTGAATTTTTCATTAACGTTCGATTAATGTTGATGGGTGGTTTGAAATATAATGTATAAAAAATGTTTTAATTTTAAATAACTATATAAGTAGTTCTTTGTTTCTATTCATTAATATGTGTATGATCTTTTTGTGATGAATCAACACACCTCGCTAACACATCCTTAATGGTTTGTTATTTAATGTATGATTGATATTATTAAATGAAAATATGATTACAATTTCCATAAACAATGATATAATTTCAATATTTTGGGATTTATGAATATTTTATTATAATATTTTTCAATACATGTCATAATCTATGATAAATAATCCCAAAATATTATAACTTATATATCATGACCCATCCTTGGGGCCCATGCCGTGACTACCCAATGCCGGCCTTTCATAGGCCAGGCGCTAGCGACTAGAACCAAAGGTGTAATTCACTATGTTGGGAAGGCATTTCATTTATAAAAAGTAATCACACACAATTATTGTACACAACTGGAAGCAAAAAACTAAAACAAGTTAATATAGAAGAGGTGATAGAAAGTAAAAGGGGCTGGAAATACAATCCCAACAGTAAAGTAAAAGGAGAAGACAAAATAGATGTTAGGTTTATAGCAACTCCTAGATTGTCCACCACAGATCCAACCTGAAGGGTAGGTACAGATATCCTCCTTAGAGCTCCACGTCCGTCTGTCTCCTCCGGGTACCGTCACATCGTGAGGTCCACCTCCAGGTACAGTCCAGTTCTCGTACACTTTGTCTCGGTCAGCGCTGTCTATCATCTACATCCAACACAATGAGGAGCTGGCAAAGCCCGTGCAAGGGTGAGTATAAATACTTTCAGTAGGGACCCCGATACCTTCAATGTCTCACAAAATCCAACATGGATAAACAAAAAAGTATGAATCAATGGATAACCATTACATAGATATATGCACATACATATACCTATGTTATCTAGTAAACCATCTCAATAATAAGGAAAACTCAAAGGTCATTGACTCAGCTCAAATCAGGATTTTTATTATCGAAACAATGGCTGCTGGAGAACTCCTCCTTTTTGAGAAAAGAGGGATTGTTGCGACACCAAGGTGCTTCTCACTAACCTTAGACCGTTGAGGTACTCGTCCTATCGAGTACCGTAGGTCTGCTGCCAACTACCAGGTGCTCCTCCACTGTGGGTCTACCACCAACTAATAGGAACTCTCCCTAATAGCCTGTAGAGGTACTCCTCCTGTCGAGTACCACGATTCTGGTGCCAACTACCAGGCGCTCCTCCACTGTGGGTATGCCGCCAACTACCAGGCACTCCCCACTAGGCCAGTCGAATCACTCTGAGTAGAATCGGTCAAGCAGTCTTCAGGTCTGTCAGCTACCAGGTCTCTGCACTCTGTATGCTCGTCATTGGAGGGATCTGCTCCCTGGGCTACTAGGAAATACTCCATCTGTCACCAAGTCTCACGTAAAAGTATCTCAAAGGTCTGTCTCGCCAATGGGATCTTAACACAATAGATGGAAAGTCATTCGGCGCCTAGTCTATTTGGTATTAGCCTTTTAGTCCCAGGGCCCGGTTGGATTTGTGTACGAACCAACCTGACCGTAACTCAACTATACCCCAAACACCAGTGGGGTATACTCAAAGAGACCATCCCTCATCGAGATTACCAGCACTACTGACGGTTCGTCAAATGGACGTCTGGTGCCAAAGGTATAGTCAAAGTAAGCAAAGGGTCGATAGTGGCCCCTGGTCTGGTTTGACCCAGTCGGATCGACACAGCCCAACCCGGTCTGAGCCGACCTGGTCTGGGTCAACCCGGACATACCTGATGGGTCTGACCCAGCCCGTTGGGTGGGGAAGCCCGCTATGTCAGGCCCGGTCCGTTGGGCCCGGCCCAGCAGACTACGAGGGCTATTCGGCCCAGGCGCCGCCACACGGGCGGCGCGACACGAAGGCCGAGGCCAGTTCGGCCAGCACCAGTAGGGGTGTGGATTGAGAAGTCAGCCTCCGTGAGGCCAGCGGTAGGCCACATGGGGCATGGGAAGGCAGGCTGGAAAATGGGCAGGCCGTGAGTACACCGGGAAGGGCGCCGGGTAGAATGCAGGAGGGGGTCGCAGAGCGCAGGGGTGCCGGCCAGGCCACCATCATGGGTCGGGTAGGCTGCTAGCAGAATGAAGGAGAGCCGGGTAGGCCGCGGGCATGGCACATGGGCACCGGTCAGGCCTCCAGCAAGACGTGTGGCACTGTGTAGGCCGCCGGTGGGGCACAGGCAGTGCGCCAGGGCGCCGACGGTGCGGGGCAGCCTGTGGGTTGCGCGGGCACGCCACGCGGGTAGCGCGCTAGGGCAGCACGCTAGGGCGCGGGTAGCTTTCCGGGGCAGCGCAAGGGCAGCGCGGTTCATGGAGACCACATATAGCACAGACTTTGATTGGTATTTTCGTCGTCTTCGTCACCTGTATCGCCTCTATCTTCATCAAACAAGAACAAGTAAAGGTGAGTTTCAGACCATGTTCTTGCAGTCTGAGCCCTCCTCTTCATGGAGATAGCATTTGGCAACAATGTTCTCAACAAACATCAAAGAATGGAGGTTTATATTCATATATAAAAATAAATCAAATTCCCCATATCTCGAATGATGACAATCGTTGATGAAGTAAGGAAAGCGAACATCGTTCTACTGACATCAGAAAGAAGTAAGAAGTCCGGGACGACGTCGTCGACGTTCTTCAAAGAAGGTTCTCCCTCTTTTGTCCTGATTGAAGAAGGAAAAAGGTAGAAGATGTCTGTCATTCTTCATTGGAGAGAAATGGCCCCACCAAGTTATTTCTTCTCCTTGATTCTCCCAAATAAAATTATGTCAACCCCACAATAATAAAATATCCATCTTATTATAATGTTATCATAAATAATTAAAATGGAGAAAATTAATTAAGGGTGGTCCCACTTAATTAATTCTTCTGTGTAGGCACAAATTAATTAAGTGGAGGTCAAAGGTTTTATGGGTGGTGGCTCCATAAATGGGGAGTTCAAGAGTTTCATCCTCGGGTAGTCCCCACCATTCAAACATGAATTGGGGGTTTCAGGGGTTTGAAGCTTGTGTGGTCCCCACCTAATAATATCCTTTCAAGGGAGGTTATGTGCAGGTGGACCCCACCTCTAACCTCCACATGGAGGTTTTAACCACCTCAAATAAAAATAATGTTAACACTTTATTTTTATTCAATTTAATTCAAAACCCCAAAAACTAACTCCCATTCTCGTTAAAACGCAACATCGGTAAAGGTATCACTATGTAATCACCGATGTTGTGAGTTTAATAGTGCCCTTGGATTTCAGTTCCGATCACCGGTTCAAAAGATATAAAAACCCTCTAGTACATTTACTGAACCTACCCGAAAAAAGTTTAGAAAAATTATTATCAGTCACCCTCAACTCACAGTGGTCAATGTTAGGCTCTGCCATGGTGAAACATGCCCCAACAAACCCAACAGTACTCTTAGATTTTCAATCCGAGTTACCGTTTAGTTGTTATGAATTTTACAATAAAATAATTGCCACATAATTATTTTATTTGCAGCACAAAAACTATCTTTTCTTGGGGGCCCGTGCTGGCCAATGTTACTAACTTATTAAAGAATCATAGATTCATGAGTTCATAAGTTGTCTTAGATTTTTAATCTGAGTTACCATTTGTGGGTTATAAGATTTTAAAAAATAAAATAATTTATTTAATTATTTTATTTACAATTATGCCATTTTTGGGGTTTTCACACAGGAGGCATGTGCTGACTAATCTTATGTCGCGCCAAGGGTAAACATGCCATCTTGACCACAACAGTGCCCTTGGATTTCTGATCCGAGTTACTGTTTAAGATTTATTCCACTTTTTATGGAAAACTTCTTACGCGCGTTAACTTAAGCTTAACAAAAAATTTCACGGATCATTTCGGGCACTCCAAGCCTCAGAATCGCGCACCGTCAGATTTTGAGGACTCGTAAAAATTATATTAATTTAAAAAAACACACAATTATCAGGTCTCTGCATTCTCTCCACCTCAAGAATTTACATCCCCGTAAGCTACAACTTGCACCTAATGGTCAAGGGGGGGGGGTACTAAGCACACATCAGAGCCTCCCACTCCCAATGTGCTCTCCTAGAGGTTCTCGTGCTACCAATGAATTCACACTAGAGATATCAACAATCCATAAAGGATGCACTCTTATCGATTTTCAATATCTACTGGAACCTCCTTAAAATTCTCCCCATCATCAATGCCTAGCTCACCATAGTCGATGATGTGGGAAGGGTAATGCACGTATCTTCGCAGCTGGTATACGTGGAAGATGTCATAGACCCAGTGCAATTGAGGTGGAAGAGCTAAGAGTTATGTCACCTCACCAACTCTGTCATGAACCTGAAAAGGTCTGATGAACCATGGAGATTACTTGCCTCCTCGGCCAAATCTCTGTAGACCTCGTCGAGGGGAGACCTGTAAAAAGACGTGGTCGCCATCCTCAAACTCCAGAGGCATCTGTCACCGGTCAGCATATGACTTCTGTCTGCTATGTGCAGTCTTCATCTTCTCCTGGATGACCTACACCTTCTCTTCGGTAGCTCGTACCATCTCTGGTCGGTAGGAAGTGGGCCGACATGGTGAGTCGGTCGATAATCACCCAAATAGAGTCATGTACCCTGGACGTATTTGGAAGACCCATCATGAAGTCCATTGATATATCATCCCTCTTCCACTTTGGAACCTCTAAATGTTGAACCAAGCCTGCTGGTACATGATGATCTGCCTTCAGTTTCTAATAAGTGAGGCATCATGAGACAAACTCTGCTACCACCTTCTTCATAACTGGCCACCAGTGTTATCGTTGAAAGTCTTGGTACAACTTCTCCACACCATGATGTACCGCTAGATGGGATGTGTGGAACTCTCTAAACCGTTTCTCTTGAAGTTATAATGGTACCGTGGTAAATCTTATAAAAAATGACGTGCTCCGCACCTTCGGAAAATCCATCAGGTGCCTACTCTGTGGATATCTGGGCACGTCATATCTCGCAATCAGCGTCTCCACGTTGTGCCTCCCGGACTAACTAACATAGTGCATAAGTGACTATAACAGACTGTATAAAGGCTGCTCCATTTATATCCATAAAGGATATCTGTAAGGCAGCTAGCTGATCTCTCGCCTATCCTAGTATATGTATTCTATACCTCCTACTGAGTGCCTTTGTAACAACTTTTGCCTTCCCAAGAGTATAGACTATCTCGATGTCATAGTCCAGGAGGAACTCAAGACATCGTCACTATCTTGGGTTTATGTCCTTTTCAGAGAAGATATATCTGAGACTCTTGTGATCAGATTACATGTTAAAACGTTCACCCATAAGATAGTGCTGCCACATCTTCACGGCGAAGATCACTGCTTCTTACTCTAGGTCATGGGTAGCATAGTTCTACTTGTGTTTTCTCAGCTACCGAGAATCATGGGAAATCACTGCTCACCCTTGCATCAGGACACACCCAAGTCCGGTCACAGATGTGTTGTTGTAGACTACATACCATACTACTTCCTCTGGAAGCCTCAAGATGGGGGTACTAGTCAACCTCTTCCTAAGCTCCTGAAAGCTCTTCTGGCTTATCTCCCATTACACGAAGGGTTCCCCCATCTTTTTCAAGACAGATAGTGGTACTGCAACTCTGGTAAAGTCTAGAACGACCCTCCAGTAGTATCTAGCCGAAGCAGACGCCCCTCCCCCTTTGAGGGGGTAATCCTGGTAACATCTTTTGAAAAGATGTCCCCATGTTCTCTCTATCCCATTTGGAACTGAAAACTCAAAACTCCTACTTCCACGAGGGTAAGGCTGGCCGACTCATGAGTGATCAGCTGCACCCTCTTATGCAAGAGTCCATCCTGTGCTTCCTACTTTTTCCTTTTCACCGACCATGGAAAACCCCATCCCAACATTGTAAATTAACCACAACCTTTTTGCCTAATACAGTCAATCTATGTATTAACTATGGTTTCCCAGTCTATAACCATTGTAACGTTATAAGGCCTTGACTCTGCAACCAAGAGGTTCAAACCGAAAATCTCGCCTCCAGGGTCAGATCACACCGTCGGTGTAAGTGTGATTATCGAGTCTCCTCCCCAAGTTATCTCTAGACTTGATGCTCAAGTCAACTGTTTAACTGGAAACACTTGGTCTGGGACAAGATTCGTGGAAGGAATGAATGATTGGTACCGATGTCTATTGATACAGCAGCTAGTAGTAGACACATATCGTACCTCAAATCATTCATAGAGCCCTTTGGTTACACTCTACAACACCATGCAGCTACTCTCTTCCCCTACCTCCAGCTCCCTGAGCCTAGCAGGGACTACAAAGGCGGGTGGTTTTAACATGTCGAAATGAACACCACCTCATGCTGCTCTACTTCCACATCTGTTTCCCTGTAGATTCATCTTCCCTTAACACTTCCTCTTCTCAAAACATTTTACATGCTGAAGCCTCTGAGACTGGCGCCAGTTTCATGCTTTTCCACCACTAACATTCATTGGATTTATCCGCTCAGCCAAAGAACATTTAACCACAAAGGTTCTCTCTAGCATCTAGAGAGAACGTGTTGCCTCCGATGTCCAAAAACACACCTCGCTCGGTGTTCTGAGCCCCAAAGCACTGATCGTACAGTTTTCATCGAATAATGGGAATGATCGGTATGCCTAGATGACTATTCAGCTACCAACATGTTGTATTGATGAATCTGTACAAGCTCTAGAGAACTCTCAACCACCACCTCAGGCTAGTCCCCAGCCGCCTGTGAGTCGGGCTCGCCTCAGAACCAGAGTGGTATCTAATGATGAAACACATGTAAGGCACTAATCCTACATGTGTCATCTACTGGTACCGTCGATTGTAACTACTGACCAAAAGGATGTTATATAAATGAAACACTACCAGAATGTAAAATCTCGGTCAATGGTCCACTTACGGAAGCCTCGTCACTATACGGACCAACCTCATGGTCACTCACTAGAAAACAAGATTTTCTAAGATCACTATCTCATCTACGGGTGTCTCAACAAGGCAGAGAACTGTAGAAATCACCTCTAGCCAGTCCTCTGCTACTAGGGAAATTTTATCACCTCGTTACCTTGGAGGCCTCTGCCACTGGAACTCGTGTAACATGCCTAGTCGGCGTGCACCATCCACCAGTGCGGATGGTGACATCTGCTACCCAATGGGTGGTGATTCTGCGGGTACACCACCCAATGGTGAAAACACAGTAAGAGGACCCTACATCGGAGCCTCATCACATAGTAGGCCATCGTCGTGTAATCTCTCGAAACTCTAAATTTCAATCTGCTTTGAGGCATCCAGAACAGATGCGACATGGTAAAAATATTTATACCTGGTGAGTTGACCTAGTTGAGCGGACATAAAGAAAACTTTTAAAAACACACATGTTATCAATGTTTTCTTGCACTGAGTCAGAAATCAGTAGTCAGGGTCCGGGTGTATGGATATGTCGGTCGTCACACCAACACAGTACTCCCTGAACTAAAAACCACACTTAGTTCCCTTAACACTATTTCATCATAGAAAAGAATGATCAGAGTCCTATATTATGAAGTAGAATGACACCTCGGATACCAATTTCTCACGACCCATCCTCGGGGCCCGTGCCATGACTACCCCAAGCACGCCTTCCATAGGACAGGGGCTAGCGACTAGCACTAAAGGTGTAATTCCATAAACTAGGAAGGCTTAGCCTTTATAAAAAGTAAACACACACAATCGGAGTACACAACAGGAAGCAAAACACTAAGCAAAACTGAATACATAAGAGGTGCTGGAATGTAATAGGGGTCGGAAATACAAGCACAACAGTAAAGTACAAGGAAAAGAAAAAATTGCAAGAAGGTGTCTAGAAGCTCTTGGATTGTCCACCATGGATCCTTCCAGAAGGGTAGGTACAGATAACCTCCTCAGTTCTCCACGCCTATTCATCTCCTCTGGGTACCGTCACGTCGTGAGGTCCCCCTCATGGTACCATCTAGTCCTTGTACACTCGGTCTCGGTCAGCATTGTCTGTCGTCTGCATCCAACACAACAAGGTGTGTGCAAAGCCCGTACCAGGGTGAGTATAAAGATACTCAGTAGGGACCTTGAGACCCTCAAGGTATCACAAAGACCAACAAAGGATAAACCACAAAGTATGAATCCATGGATAACCATTACTTAGGTATATGTATATAAATATACCAAAGTTATCTAGTAACCCATCTCAATCATGAGGAAAACACAATGTTCATTGACTCAGTTCAAACTATGATTTTCATTATCGAAACCACGACAGCTATAGAACTACTTCTCTGTCGAGAATATTGATCCTATCGTGACCCCAAGGCGCTTCTCACTAACCTTAGTCTACTGAGGTATCCCTCATGTCGAGTACCGTGGGTCCGCTTCCAACTACCAAGTGCTCCACCATTGTGGGTCTTCTGCCAACTACCAGGTGCTCCCTCTAATAGCCTGTAGAGGTACTCCTCCTGTCCAGTACCGCGGGTCAGTCGAAAACTACCAGGAGCTCCTCCACCGTGGGTCTGCCGCTAACTACCAGGCACTCGGCACTGGGCTAGTAGAATCACTCCGAGTCGAATTAGTCAAGAAGTCGTCAGGTCTATCAACTACTAGGTCTCCGCACTCTGTGTTCTCGTCACTGGAAGGATACGATCCTAGAACTACTAGTAAAGACTCCAACTATCACGAAGTATCACGCACAAGTATCTCAAATGTCTGTCTCATCAATGGGATGTCAACGCAACAGACGTCGCATCATTCGGATGTCCAGTATGTTAGTTATTAGCCTTTTAGTCCCGGGGGCCTGTTTGGATTCGTTTACGAACCAACCCGACCGTATCTCAACTATACCCCGAACACTAGTGGGGTATTCTCAAAGGTACCATCTCTCATTGAGATTACCAGTGCCACTGATGGTCTGTCAAATGGATGACCGGTGCCAAGGATATGGCCAATGTAAGCAAAGGGTCGGTTGTGGGACCAGGTCTGGTCCTACCCAGTCGGACTGACTTTGCCCAACCCAGTCTGAGCCGACCCGATCTAGGTCAACCCAAACAGACCCGATAGGTCTGACCCAGCCCGTTGGGAAGGTCAACGTGCTGTGTTAGGCACGACCCAGCATACTACGAGGGCGGTTCTGCCCGGGTGCTGCCACACAGGCGGCTCGGCCCGAAGGATGGGGCAAGTTTGGCTAGCGCCACGAGGGGCGCAGCTCAGGAGGTCGTCCTCCATGAGGCCAGCGGCAGGCCGTACGGGGTATGGGCATGCTGGCTGAACACCAGACAGGTTGTGGGTTCACTAGGCAGGGGGCTGATGTTCCGGGCAGACCGCGGTAGGGGGCCACACGACACCGGGTAGGGCGCCGGGGGGCCGGGTAGGCCATCGGCAGGGGCCAGGCAGGCCACCGGTAGGGCGCGGTGGCACCGGGCAGGCTGCTGGTAGGGTACGGGCAGTGCGTCGGGGCACCGGCGGGGAGCCGGGGCAACGTGCTGGGTGGAGGCAGCGCGCTAGGGGCGGTAGGGGAAGCACGGTTCGTGGAGGCCGCGAATAGCGCGAAATCAGTTTGTCGTCTTCTTTTCCATCGCCGCGTATATCGCCTTCATCATCATCAAAAAAGAACAAGAAAATTTTAGGGTCGGACCGTGTTGGTGAGGTCCGAGCCCACCTCGTCATGGAAATAGCATTAAGCAACAATGTTCTCAACAAATGTCGAAGAATGGAGGTTTATACTCATATATAAAAATAACTAAAATCCCCCCTAACTCATATAATAATGATCATTGATGAAGGAAGGAAAGAAAATGTCGCTCCTTTAACATTGGAAAGAAGAAAGATGTCGAGGACGGTTTCATCGGTGTTCTTCAAGGATGATGCTCCGTCCTTTGTCTAGGTTGAAGAAGGAAGTAGGTGAAAGATTTCCATCATTTTTCATTGGACAGAAAATGCTCCACCAAGATCTTTCCTCTCTTTAATTCTCCCTGCATAAATTATGCCAACCCACAATAATAAATTATCACATCCTATTATAATGTTGGAATAAATAATTGAAATGGAGAAAATTAATTAAGGTTAGTCCCAATTAAATAAATCTTGTGTCTAGCCACAAATTAATTAAGTGGAGTTCAAAAGGTTTCATGGGTGGTGGCTCCATAAATGAGGAGTTCAAGATTTCCATCCTCAGGTGGTCCGCACCATGCAAACATGAATTGGGGGTTTAAGGGGTTTAAAGCTTGTGTGGGCCCCACCTAATAATATCCTCTCAAGGGAGGTTATGTGCGGGTGGTCCCCACCTCTAACCTCTAATTGGGGGTTTTAACCACATCAAATAAAAATAAAGTTAACACTTTTTTATTCAATTTAATTAAAACACCCAAAAACTGACTCCCATTCTCGTTAGAACACAACTGTGGTAAAGGTCTCACTAAGAAATCATGGATGCTGTGTGTTCAACAGTTCCCTCAGATTTCAGTTCCGAGCACTAGTTCAAAATATATAAAAACCCACTCGTACGATTACTAAACGTTCCTGAAAAAATGTTGAGAAACATTATTATCAATCACCCTCGACCCACTACGGTAAAGGTTAGGCTCTGCTTATGTGAAACACCCCAAAAAACCCAATGATACTCTTGGATTTTCAATCCAAGTTACTGTTTAGAAGTTATGAATTGTAGAATAAAATAATTGTCACTTAATTATTCTATTTACGACCAAAAACTAACATTCCTAGGTGGTCCGCACCGACCAAAGTTAGTATCTTCTTAAAGAAAGAATACAATCATGAGTTCAGTGGTGGTCTCAGATTTTTAATCCGAGTTACCGTTTGTGAGTTATAAGCATTATGAAATAGAATAATTTAGTTAATTATTTTATTAACAATTATGCCATTTTTTGGTTTTCTCACAGGAGGCCCACACAGACTAATATTAAGTCACACCAAGGCTAAAACCGCCATCCTGTGCACAACGGTGCCCTCAGATTTCTGATCTGAATTACCATTTAATAGTTATTCTACATTTTTAGGAAAACTGCTTACATACGTTAACTTAAGCTTAACAAAAACTTCGACAGATCATTCCAGGCACTCCGGGCCTGGGAATCGCACGCCGTCAGATTTCATGGACTCGTAAAAATGCCATTAATTTTAAAAAAAATCCATATAATTTCTGGGTCTTTATATTATTATCTATTTATATCAATATATTTTTTATAATATACAATTATGACCATTTTTATTGGGGGTTCATTGCCAAATATGCCAATATAACATTAACAAAATAAATGTGTTACTATAGAAGAGGAAAGAATAACTTATATTAGAATCATCACTAAGAAGAATATTCAGGTCTGATAGAAGTTCATCAAAGCATGTGAGCCCTTTCTTGATACATTTATTCATGATCCCATCTTCCACAGTTTTTTCTTATGATTATACATGACTGAAGATATTATTGAAATTAAATATGAATGTTAGATGGTACTTACATTTATAAGTGATCTATTTTAATCGATGTATCACACCATTTACTATAGGTTTAATAATAGTGGCAGATCCACTTTTGATCCATATTTTATCCAGAAAATTATGTCGATCATAGTTGACAAAATGAATAACACTAATCATTTACGCCACTAGAGAAAAATAAATACAATTGATTCTGAAAAAATACATGTAAATTAGAATTATAACCTATATAAATTGTTCCATAGTCTATATGACCTGAGATACCTATTGAGGCTCCTTAAGAATTAATCATATCCATCCATGTAGGAGTACCTACCATAAAACATCAAAGATTCACAATTGTTGTTTTTATTTTCAAAGAACACCAATATTTCTAGGGCACCATGCATTGATGTAATGAGCTATAGAAATAACATGAATGAATTGTGTTTCTATTCATTCCTACTGTTATAAGGTGATAAAGTGTCTCTTAGAGGTGAAAATAAGGTTATAAATACAAGATAGTATTTCATCCAAACTGTAAGATATGTAAATTCTCAACTGTAGTGTCCATGAACAAGTTATTGATATGTTGTGTAACCCAAATATTTATACAGTGATGTAACACAGAAGAAATATTATTTCATATAGGTAAATGAATTAAAAAAACACCAACACATTCTATAGAGCAGAGGAAGTGGCCTATGAAACTAATAATTGTGTTATTTCCTCCATATGTTGATTACAGAAAATGAATCTGGAACATAAGAAAATTCAATGAGATATTTAGTAGTTATTAGTTTTTATTTTTGGGAAAGAATAAAAACCATGGTCAGTCTAGAGGGCTTGATCTAAGACTTATCAAAGTGTTTGATCAAGGAAAAATCATTATTTTATTCAAAATTAAAATGACAAAAAAATTGAATCTAGAATTCCATTATCGGCTGGTTCCTAGATTATGGTATCCTTGGTCGGGAAAAAATATTTTATTTGGAGGAGAATGTGATTTCTAGTCATATAAAAATGGAGAATATAAAATAATTCCAACATTGAGACATTATTATTCACAGTAAAATAATTATGGTCAACTAATGATATAAAAGATGATCTCAAAAAAACATTCTAGCCCAAAATTTGCATAGGAATCACTGAAAGAAATCAATAATGATTGTAACATAATATTTCAATAAGAGGAAATGATGGATGACTATATAGAAGAACCATATATGAATTTTTTTTCTTTCACTCTACTCAGTACTTACAATTATATTGTAACCCCCCAAGCTTCCACAATAGGTTTCCTTTTTAAATAATTCAATAGTGTGTGATGTACACAACACCGAGTTGAAGTGCACCATGACATACCAGATGATCCTTTCAATAAATGTTTGTGAATATTATGAACCAAATATTTTATTTTATATATCTTATAAAACGTTAAAATTCAAAAAATTTGTATACATAACATAAGGAACAAATCAATTTTTTAGATAAAAATTTATTTATAAAAAAATACAGTTTTTTCGCCTTTTAATGGGAAACCATTTTTAAATCAAATAATTGACACATTTATATATTAAATTTAATTTAATTAAATTATTATTTAGAATAGGGACATAAATATTTGATTTGTATAAATATTTGGGTCTTTTTTGATATCTTTCATATTTAAATGAATAATGAAAAATACTAAATTTAAAATGAAAACAACTTTTTTGAATCTAAATAATTTATATAGTTAAATTATACATTTGAATAATTTTAATGTATTATTTGATTATATTTTTATAATTTAATATAATTTAGGTCATTTTATGAAATTTCATATTTAATTTTTACATACACACATGTTAATCTTTTGATTGTTTTTTCTTCTTAAAAACCGGCAATTTTGTTTTTACAACAATAATTGATTTTAAATTAATTACTTAAACATATATATTTTGAATTAGGAAAATGGATTCCATATTTGGAATCATAACATCCAAATTATGTAAATAGGTACCTTTTATTTTTAGACATTATGAATAGTAACTTCATTAATTATTTTTATTTAGCATGGTTAATGGTTAAACACTACAGGAAATCATACTTTTCGCAAAACATGTATACCAATGGTTCAAAAGAACCATTGGTATAGGTGATCTTTTCCAACAGTTTCCATAAACCATTGGTAAAGATGGATTTCGAGGGAGTTTTACCAACGGTTTGCAGAAAATATTGGTAAAGATGGATTTCGATGGAGTTTTCCCAACAGCTTCCTCAAACAGTTGGGAAAACAATTATTTACCAACTGTTTTTAATAACCATTGGAAAAAATATTCCCTAATTTCATCAAACACATGCGACCCCCCCCCCCTCAATTCCAGATGCATTGCACGACTCTCTCAGAAGTGATTCCCGACTCCCAGAAGCCCTTGAAAAGCCCCATCACAGGTGCACCTCTTCCATCAGATCAGCTTCCATGTTAGACTCCTTCCACTTCTTCTCAAGGATATCCTTCCACATATTCTCATGGATATCCTTCTTTACTCAAGGATATCATTATTCTGTATTTCTAGGGTTTTTGGAAAATTTTATGATTCACTACTCCACGAATTGTGTACTCAAATCACTAAATCCATGAATTGTGTACTCAAATCACTACATTGGTGTACACATTGTCCAATTAATGTTTTCATTAAACATATATATTTATAGGGGCATGGTCTTTCATTCATGTGATCTAATTTTAAAGATTCAATTTTTTTATTCTCAAAGATTCAAATATTACAGCTTCATATATATGAACTCATATGAAATTGTTTGTAATATTAATTCATAGTATTTCATGAAAGTAACCCCTTTCATTAAGATCATGTCAAACATGAAGATCTTATTCAACTTAATTCTTGTGCACTTTGTGTATTACATAACATGTATGTATCATGTTTCTATCAATATATATATATATATAATGACACATTGTTCACTTATCCTTTGCACAATATAACATATGGAGTATCTTCTTGAACATTTCAAAATAGTTGGTGGTCCCTAATTATTCTTCACATAAGAAATAATAAATACATAATCGTACAATACAATGTTCTTTATGAATAAATTATCTACAAAGGCAACTCTCGGTGGGACCTCTCCTTTTCCCATGTAGTACATTTTCATTCTTCATGAAACTAATTCATAGAATGTCAAATTCATAATATTAATGAATATTAGTTTTTCGAATATAACCGTTAATCATTATGCCTTCAACATCATACATGAGTTATTAAATAACCTTTTTAAAACACAAGGACCATTTTCACTGATTTGGGGTTCCTCAAAATGCTTGGGAAAATCCGAAAAACACATGTATTGAATCGTGTTTCTCATATGGTTTCATGGATACAAGTTCATCTTGAAAATCATGACTGCGTGGTTCTAGTATCAAGAATACCATGGGATTATTATTATTCACACAAATGAAGTGGTTTTCTGTAACTATGTGTTTTTGTTTTCACTTTTGATTTGGCCGAAAGGGGAGATATGTGGTCATTATTCAGGGTTGTGGGTGGTCATTTAGGATGTAAGATAGTATGACTTCATTTTAGTTGATATATCCAATATTATTATTGATTTTCGTTCAATTTTATTATCTGACAGGTGATGTTGTTTAATAAGTTTTTATTAATGGTTTTAATAATGATGATATTGTATAAGGGTTCACATGGTGTGTATAATGGTTGACGTGGTGTCTATGATAATCTAGTGTCCTGGGAATATACATGGGAATGTACACACAGTACATGATTGGTTAGCCATGTAATTATACATGGCCAATCCCTTATGGTGAGAAGTATGTTTGGCCAAATGGGGTGCTGAAAACATCCCATTTACACATGGATTTGTTTCATGGGTATTCCCACATGATGTGTTGGCCATACTATAGAGTAGGTAGTAATTATCTCTATCAAAACTGTAATGTACCGTATTTTTTTCATGTATTGCTTTAATATTATATGGAAATTCTTTCAAGACCGGTCTTTGAGACAGAGCGCAGTAACAAGGCCCGGTGAACCCATAACAAATATTTGAATTTAATTAAATAATTAAATAACATTCATGTGGGTTTTTCCTAAAAAAGTGGAATAACTCCTGAACATGTGTGCGGTTTAGAAATTTGAGGGCACCATTGCGTTTAAAATGACGATTTTACCTTGGGCGAGGCCAAACATCAGCTGGTATAGGTCGGTGATGAAATCTAGTTTTTGGACGTAACTATAATAAAATATTTAATAAAAATATTTTATTAAATCCTTGATACAACAAAATCTTTTAACTTTTAAATAGATATTTCACAGTTGATTAGGGTTACAATTCCCATAACCCTAAATTTCCCTGGAGGATCTGGGAATGCTCTCGAGGAAACCCCAACGCGGCGACGACGTTCTTGAAGAATTTCGATATAGACGACGACGCGACGACCGAATATTCGCCAACAAACGCCATGAATCCAAGTAGGGTGTTTGATATTTTTGTGATTTCTTTCCCGTTCTTGATTCCTGCGTTGAACGTGGAGTAATCCACGAATAGATTAGCCCGTGGATTGATCGTATTTGCGGGATGGGCTTTTTTGGGAGATTTGGGGATTTTATTCTTGGAATTAATTTTGCTTTGTTCAACATTCTAACATTGAAAAACCAAGATCGACACAAACATCGATTGAGTTTCATCCATCTATATTTTTGGGGCCTTTATTCCCCGGTTTCTATGTGTTCTTCGTATGTGTTCTACGCGTTCTGGGACGAAATCGAGCGTTGCGCATTCGTTTGTTGGTTCAATGATCCGATATTGTAGATCTAATCTCGGGAGGATTGTCTGGAGCTGCAACGATGATTTCATCGGACTATTCAGAGAAGATCGAGAGATATGAATTTTTGGGCGCTTTTTGTCGGAAGATTATATGTTGTTCATCGAGCCGATTGAAGGTCTGAAACACCCAGATTCAGAGATAGGATGAAGAAATGAACCAGCGCCTTGAGTTTCATTGCAAATGGACAGCAGAATCGAGATTCGGAAGATCGGCCGAAGCGTGAGGAGGAAGACGACATTTCTGGAAAAATCCCAACTACATGGTGTGTAGTATGGGCTACATGGCGTCTTTTCATCAGATATTACATGGAGTGTACTCCGGGAGTACACCAACATGGTTTGGTTACATGACCAAGCACATCGTGTGTATACCTTTCCCCAGCCGGACACGGCCAGATTCGCGGGACACCCCATGTACTCATACCACTACAAGAGAAACGCCATTTAGCGGCAGTTATTTTTGCATGTAGCGGCGGATTAAACCACCGCTACATGGATTGGCGGTCGTTTCTATAAACCGACACCTAATACTGAGTCTCCAATCTATTAGCGGCGGTTATTTACATTTTGTGGAGGTTTAAGGAAAGCGTCGTAGCTGCCTCATTTCGTGGAGGTTTTACTGAGTTGAGTGGCGGTTATTTACGCTTCGAATAAACTGAAATCCAGCGGCCGTAAAACCGCCACTGAAATCACAAGAACCACCGCAAAATGAGGTGGCTGTGATGCGACTATGTAGTGGTGGGTTTCACTATTTAGCGGTAGCTAAAACCACCGCTAAATGCTAACCAGAGAAAAAAATTTTCTTCCGCTGTACCACTGCCCTGAAAAAAAAATCAAACCAGAAATACCATATTGAAGTGAGGTAACATTTAATACAAAATTATTACTACCTATGTCTACCATATCTACAATAATTGAGTATGTTGTGGATTCTAATGTATCTTAATAAGTAGTTTAGAAACAAACTATTCCAAATTTCGAGTTATACCTGTAGTACGAGTGTTATTATTATTATGATAAGCTTTTACTATGTTATTATCCAAGATGTTATATTTCTAACATTAGAAAAATAATTTGGATACTCATGGATGTTATCATATGAAGAGTTTTTTCAAATAAGCAAAGTTGCAATAAGGGACGTCATAATAAATACATTTTGCAAAAACAACCCTAAAAATTGAAAAGTGGTAGGCACTGTAGGTATATCCATACTCAATAAAAACATGTTTAACATGTGAGAACTAACATATTAGTTAGCGGTTTTCACTAGTTCAAGTGGGATTTTATTAAATGTTGGTTCCCTAGAACCGAATACTTTATACATTATATTACCTGGGGTTTTGGGATTTTATGTTCTTGGTTTTCATTATTTAATTTTATATATTTACTTAATTATTATATGTGTATTTGAGATTGATATTTATGAATTTTTATCTTGGACCATAGTGGTAAGAAACATGTTTACATAAATAATATTTGGAATTAAGGATTCACATGACATCTATACATGTTTATGTGATTTATTTCACTAATTACATGGGTTAAGTTTTATAAAGTGTTAATAAAAACTAATATATAATTTTTACTATATAACTAGTTTGTATATTTATACTTAGAAAACACGGTTATATTTTTTATAATATAATTTCATGTGAATATTACAATGAGATTCTCTTTAGTGATGAATATAAAATACCTTTAGGCAAGGGATGTAGAGTAACCCAAGGTGGGATGGTTTAGGAATTAGATGCCTAGACGATGGTACAATACTTTTAAGGTATTTATAAGAGGTGTTTTGGTATGGGAAAATGTTTCCATGGGATGTTGGATATGCTTGATAGGGTAGAAGAAAGTAATATAGAACCTCTCGTGACTTTGATATATAAATAACTCTTAATGATTTTTGTATCAGGTTTGGGTTTCAAGGGTAAGATTAGTTGGATGCCCAACATTATTGATTTTGGGTGCATTTTCTGATGATATGGTTGATAGAGTTCCTATAGGGTTGGTTCTACGATGGGAATAGAATGGTTATATGCTTTGGGTTTTGGAAACAAATCCTAGGTGGTGGGTGATCATGTGGTTGGACTTGGCATGAGTGATATACTTCAGGCATGTTGGAAAGGAAGCACTAGGTTCTTTCAATTAGATGAGATTGACATGTGTGGGAAGCATAGTCAGTGGTATAGGCATATGATCTGATCTTTAATGGGATGTAAAGCATGGGATCACAAGTCTAGTTGTGATACCATGCTGTATAAGAGTGTACCCATATTGGGTTTATGAGTTTGAGAATGATGCTGGGTAATAACTAATGATAGGGTTCATAAATATGTTCACTTTTCCTTGGTATTAGGAGAGTTTGGTCTACCATGGATTTTTGGAAAATCCTCGATTCGTAAGAGAAAGTGTGTACTAGTTACCCATGGCGCTCTCTTGGTTCATGGGTCAGTTAGTGGGGCAGGTGTAGTGCATTTCGAATTGTCTTAGTTCTAGGGGAATCCAAGAGGTTTAGTGATTAAGGTATGATGATGAATTCCCCTTAGTACCGATTTATTAGAGGATATTTTTAGGAATTTAGTATGTTTCTATGGGGCGATAGGGTTACCCTTGGAGAGAGGTGACTAAGGTGTTTAGTGAGTTACTTATAGGCATGGAGGAACCAGGTTTTACATGAGAATAGGAGGTGTCCATCTATAGTGAGAGGTGTAATTTCAGATTTATTAGAGTATGGTGTCATGGTTGATCTAATATTGTTCCTTGACATGTGTTTTTTGGGATGAGATAAGTTTGGATTGGGAGGAGTGACATGCGTGTGATGTGGAAACCTATTAGACATTGCACTCAATGAGTGGTTTAAGATAATTAATATGATGTGAAGCCCACCAATGACAATTGGAGGGTGTGACACTAATTTTAAATTAATTTTGATGAATTTTAAATATGATAAACCTAGTGATATGGGAATGTGTGGAGATCAGTGTTTTGTGATAGCACTCAGATATGATCTAGAAAATTATGTCTACTAATTATATTCAGTGATGGACAAGATATGAGTTATTGATATCAATTGTTTTGGTTTAATAGGGTGATGATATGAATGCTTATACTATAGAGATAATCTTATTGACCATGGATGTGTGACCCGAATGTTGGTAGGGTCATGGGTGTGGTCAGACCAGTTGGTGGATAGTTCATATGGAACTAGGATACAAGTCTACATGCAGATATTATTTTATCTAGTTTTTAGTGAATAAAATACTTGGGATTCATATACAGTGGATAAATCTTTTACTAGTTAGAGCTTCATAGAGGAAGTGTTGTGGAGACTAAGTGTCGACATTGGGATCCACATGAAATTTTTGTGTGATCTGAGAGCGAGTAGGATATGAGGTGGTTCGGTGCTCATGGTGAGAGTATGATGGATGGTGTGGGTGGTTGAGGACCCAACCATGAAATCACACAAAGTGTTGGATACAAACATAAGTGCAGGAATTTGGATGATGCTTTGATTCCTCTAGTAATTAAGGCATTGTGATCAGGAAACTACTGGAAATAGTATATTTCCTAACGGTTCAGAACCATTGGGATAGGCTGCGGAACAGTTGGTATATCTTATACCAACGATTCTACCAACCGTAGGGATGTATGCCGTTGGGAAAAAGTTTTCCCAATGGTTTATGTAGAACCGCTGGGATAGCTTAGTTACATTAACCTATACCAACGGTTTGGATGAACCGTTGGTATATGTTTTCCCAACAGTTCAACCAAACAGTTGGTAAAACCTCTTCTAGGAACCCATTTCCAACGGTTTGTAAACTATTCAGAAAGTGTTTTTACCAATGGTTCTCATAGAATCATTGGTAAAAAATACTAAAAAATTTATGCCAACGGTTTGAAACTGTTGGCATAGGCTATGCTGTGAAAATTGCACAGTAGCCTGCAATTTTCACCACAGGGTCTGCAATACCATTCCTGCATGCTGTAATTTCTGTCTATTGTGGTGTAATTCTCCATTCCCCCTCTTTTCCATTTATTTAACATATAATTCATACACATTTTACATTGCGCCCTGGAACTATACACATCCAAATTTTAATCATAATTCATAACATAGTTAAAAACATACATAATTGATTAAGAATTCAATTTAAAACTTACATGAAAATTATATGTCCAATCCTAAATTTAATTCATAATTGAAGACATATATAATTTAATTATAAATTATCAATAAAATACATAAAAAATTAAATAAGTAATTATATGTGTTATACACAATTAAAAATACATACAGGTGGTTTTTATTAAAAACGATGTCCATTTTAAACATTATACATACACATGGAGTGATAACAGCCACAACATGTCTCGTATTGAGGCGTGGTTGACTCGTACACGTCACATATTCCCCATGGATCGTTGTCTTAAAATATTAACATATTCCGAAAGCGTTTGTTCTATCACAAAAGAGAGACACTTTAAGTGGTGTCGGCTACACCACACGACAGATTGAGGTGGGGTTGACTCATACATGTCACACATGACCCATGGATCATTGTCTTAAAGTTTCAACAGAATTCGAATGCGTTTGGTCAGTTTTCCGTATGCCAGATGTACTTTTCACTTAAAATGTTGTCCATTTCATATAAAATGAGACACATCGAGTTTTGCTGGACATAATGCACCTTAGATATAGTCGGGGTTTACTCGTAAACGTCACATATGACTCATGGATTGTTTTACTAAAGCTTCAATAGAATCCGAATGAATTTGGTCAGTTTTCTGTATGTCAATTGTTGGTTTCACTTACTATGATGTGCATTTTAAACAAAAGAGAGACACTTTGAGTTGTGTCGGAAACACTACCCATCGGATTGAGGCAGGGTTGACTCAGACACATCACAAATGAGCCACGGATCATTTTCCTAAAGTTTTAACATAATTCGAATGTGTTTGGTCCGTTTTCTGTATGTATGTTGTTGTTTTCACTTAACATGATGTCCATTTTGAACAAAATAGAGACACTTTGAGTGGTGTCGGCCACACCGTGGCTCATATTGAGGTGGGGTTCACTCATAAACATCACATATAACTCATGGATAATTTTCCTAAAGTTTCAACAGGAGCTAAATGCATTTGGTTATTTTTCTGTATGTCAGCTGTTTTCTTCACTTAAAATGATGTCTATTTGAATCAAAAGATAGACACATTGAGTGGTTTCAGACACACTGGTCCTCAGATTGATGCGAGGTTGACATTTACACGTCAAATATGACCCATGGATCATTTTCCAAGAGCATCGACACTTCTTGAATGTGTTTGGTCAGTTTTTCGTATGTCAGTTGTTCTTTTCACTTAAAATCTTGTGAATTTTAAACAAAACAGACACAGTTAGGGTGCTACTGGCCACACCGTGACTCAGATTGATGCGGGGTTGACTCGTACACATCACAAATTTCTCATGGATCATTGTACTAATGTTTAAATGAAATCTGAATGCATTTGGTCGGTTTTCCGTATGACAGTTATTGGTTTCACTTAAAATGATGTCCTTTTGAATCAAAAGTGAGGCACCTTGAGTGGTGTCAGTCACACCGGGGCTTGTATTGAGGAGGGGTTGACTCATAAACATCACATATGATCCATGGATCGTTTTCTTACACCATAAACAGATTTCCAATGCATTTGGACAGTTTTCATTATGTCAGTTGTTCCATTCACTTAAAATCTCATCCATTTTAAACAAAAGAGACACAGTTAGGGTGCTATCGGCCACACCGTGCCTCGGCTAGATGCGGATTTGATTTTTACATGTCACAAATTACCCATGGATTGTTTTCCTACTATTTCAACATAATCTGTATACGTTTGTTCAGTATTTCATATACTAGTTGTTTTTACTACAAATGATGTCCATTTTAAAGAAAATACATACAGTTGGAGTGATATCGGCCACACTGTGACATGAATTGAGTTGGAGTTGACTCGTACAAGTTACAGATGACCCATGGGTCATTTTACTAAAGTATCAACATATTATGAAAGTGTTGGTTTGTTTTTCGTATGTCAGTTATTGTTTTCACTTAAAATGTTGTTCATTTCAAAAAAAAAGACACTTTGAGTGGTTCCGGGAAAAACATGCCTCGTATACATGTGGGGTTAACTCATACATGTCACGTATGACTCATTGATCATTTTTCTAAAGATTCAACAAATTCAGAATGCGTTTGTTCCGTTTTCCATATGCCAGTAGTTGTTTTCAATTAAAATGTTCTCCATTTCAAATAAACCTGAGACACTTTGAGTGGTTCCAGACACACCGAGCCTTGGATTGAGGCAGGGTTGACTTGTAAATGTCACATATGACTCATGGATTGTTTTACTAATGTTACAATGGAATATGAATGTGTTTCGTCAGTTTTCCGTATGTCAGTTTTTCTTTTCACTTAAAATGATGTCATTTTGAAACAAAAGAGAGACACATTGAGTGGTTCCAGCCACATCGTGCATCAGATTGAGGATAGGCTGACTCATACACATCACATATGACCCATGGATCGTTTTCCTAAATCTTCAACTGAATAAGAATGCGTTTGTTCGGTTTTCCCTATGCCAGTTGTACTTTTCACATAAAATGTTGTCTATTTCAAATAAAATGTAGACACTTTGAGTTGCGATGGCCACACTGCGCCACAGATTTAGGTGAGGTTGACTCGTAAACATTAAATATGACCCATGGATTGTTTTCCTGATGTTTCAATGGAATTCGAATGCGGTTGGTCAGTTTTCTATATATTAGTTGTTGTTTTCACTCAAAATGATGTCCATTTTTAACAAAAGAGAGACACTTTGAGTGGTGTCGGCCACACCGCACCCTTTATTGAGGTGGGGTTGACTTTTACACATCACATATGACCCATGTATTGTTTTCCGAAAACATAAACACATTCATAATGTGTTTGGTTAGTTTTCCGTATGTCAGTTTTTGTTTTCACATAAAATGTTGTTCATTTCAAAAACAAATGAGACACTTTGAGTGGTTCTAGTCACACCATGACTCAGATTAAGGAAAGGTTGACTCATAAACATTTCATATGACTCATTTATCATTGTGATAATGTTTCGACAGATTCATATTGTGTTTGGTTATCTTTGTGTATGCCAGTAGTTGTTTTAATTTTAAATGTTGTCCATTTCAAATAAACGTGAGACACTTTGAGTGGAGAAAGCAAAAGAAATCCTCATATTGATGCGTAGTTGACTAATACACATCACATATGACCCATGGATCGTTTTCCTTGTGTTTCAATGAAATCTGAATGCGTTTCATTGGTTTTCCGAATGTTAGTTGTTGTTTTCACTTAAAATGATTTCCTTTTGAAACAAAATAGAGACACTTTGAGTGGTTCCAGCCACACCGTGACTCGGATTGAGGCGAAGTTGAATCGTACACATCAAAAATGACCCATGGATCGTTTTCTTAATGTTTCAACAGATTAAAAATTCATTTGGTCAGTTTTACGTATGCCAGTTGTACTTTTCACTTAAATTGTTGTCCATTTCAAATAAAACTGAGACACTTCGAGTTGTGACGGCCACATTGCGCCTCATATTTAGTCGGGGTTGACATTAAACATCAAATATGACCCATGTATGGTTTTAATATAGTTTCAATGGAATCCAAATGTTTTTGGTCATTTTTTCGTATATCAGTTGTTGTTTTCAGTCAAAATGATGTCCATTTTAAACAAAAGAGAGACACATTGAGTGGTGCCGGCCACACTGCACCTTGTATTGAGGTTGTGTTGACTTTTACATGTCACATATGACCCATGTATCATGTTCCTAAATCATCAACACATTCAGAATGCATTTGGTCAGTTTTCCATATGTCAGTTGTTGATTTCACTTAAAATGTTATTCATTTCAAAAAATAATTGAGACACATTGAGTGGTTATGGACACACCATGCCTAGGATTAAGGCAGGGTTGACTTTTACACGTCACATATGACTCACTGATCATTAGGATAATGTTTCAAAAAATTCAGAATGTGTTTGGTCAGTTTTCCTATATGCCAGTAGTTGTTTTCAATTAAAATGTTGTCCATTTCAAATAAACGTGAGACACTTTGAGTGGTTCCAGCAACATAGTGCCTCAGATTGAGGTGGGGTTGACTTTTACACATCACATATGACCAATGGATCATTTTTCAAAAGTTTCAATGGAATCTGAATGTGTTTCGTCAGTTTTCCATATGTACCTAAAATTTTGTTCACTTTAAACTAAAGAGAGGCAGTTAGAGTGATCTCGACCACACTGTGACTCAATATGAGGTGTAGTTGACTCTTACACTTCACATATGACTCATGGATTGTTTTCCTAATGTTTCAACAGAATCCGAATTCACTTGGTCAGTTTCTGTATGTTATTTGTTGTCTTAAATTAAATGAAGTCCATTTTAATCTATAGAGAGACACTTCGAGTGGTGCCGGCCACTTTCGCCTTGCATTGAGGCTGGGATGAAACATACACATCACATATGACCCGTGGACTATTTTACTAAATTATCAACACAATCCGAATGCGTTTGGTTTGTTTTCCGTATGTCAGTTGTTGTTTTCATTTAAAATGTTGTCTATTTCAAACAATCCTAAGACACTTTTAGTGGTTACGACCGCACCTGGCCACAGATTGAGGCGGCATTAACTCTTACATGTCAGAATGACTCATGGAATGTTTTCCTAAAGTTTCAACATAATCTGAATGTGTTTGGTCGGTTTTCCATATGTTAGTTGTTGTTTTTAATTAAAATGATGTCCATTTTAAACTATAGAGCGACACTTCGAGTGGTGCAGGCCAATCCGCACCTCGGATTGAGGATGGGTTGATTCGTACACATCAAAAATTACCCGAGTAATGTTTTCATTAAGTTCTAACACAATCCAAATGTGTTGGGTTGGTTTTCCGTATGTCAGTTGTTGTTTTCAATTAAAATGAAGTCCATTTTAAACTATAGAGAGACACTTCGGGTGGTGTTGGCCACTCCGCACCTTGGATTGAGGTTGAGTTGACTCATCCACATCAAAAATGATCCAATGATCATTTTCCTAAAGTAGCAACACTACCCAAATGCGTTTGGTTGGTATTCATTATGTCAGTTGTTGTTTTCAATTAAAATGAAGTCCATTTTAAACTATAGAGAGACACTTCATGTGGTTCCAGCCACTCTGTGCCTCGGATTGAGGTTAGGTTGACTCGTACACATCAGAAATGAACCTCAGATCATTGTCTTAAAGTATAAACACAATCTGAATTCTTTTGGTTGGTTTTCCATATGTCACTTGTACTTTTCACTTCAAATGTTATCCATTTCAAACAAAAGTGAGAAACTTCGAATGGTTTTGGCCACACCACTCCTCATATTGAGGAGGGGATGAATCGTACACATCACATATGACCCATGGATCATTGTGCTAAAGTATCAACACAATCAGATCCGGATGGTTGGCTTTCCATATGTACATAAAATGTTGTCCATTTTAAACATAAGAGAGACACTTAATGTGATCCCGACCACACCGCGACTCGGATTGAGCTGGGGTTGAATCGTACATGTCACATATGACCCATGGATCATTGTGATAAATTAAAAACATATTCCAAATGTGTTTGGTCAGTTTTCCATATGTCAGTTGTTCTTTTCACTTAATATCCCATCCATTTTAAACAAAAGAGACATAGTTAGAGTGATACCGGTCACACCGCACCTCTGATTTAGACGGGGTTGACTCGTACATGTTAGAAATGACCTATGGATAATTTTCCTGATGTATCAACATAAGCATGGTATCCCTCACCTAGATACCAAAGCATATATTCTGGAATTTCAAGTCTAAATTCCGTAAGCATGATGCGTCCGTCTATGAGTCCTTAACATGTAACCCATGTATTATCCTAATAATTGATAAGTAAACCAAATACAACAAGGAATAATTCAGATAACAAGAAGAATGTCCAAAAAGGCTTTGTATTCAAAATAAATCATATCATCACATGAATTTGATGAGACTGAGCTAATAAGCTTACCAAGACATTTCTATAATTAAATACATAAAAAATGGAATAATCCTAAATAACATTTCATGATCAGAGAAATAAAAAAAGGCATGTGAAATCAAGGAGGATGGTGGGGGGCTATCTAGGGGTTCAGGGAGGAGGGTGGGGGGGGGGGCTGTCAGGGGGGCTATCAGGCGTCCAGGGAGGAGGGTGGGGGGCTATTTGGGGGGTTGTCCGGGGACCATGGAAGAGGGCGGGGGCTATCTGAGGGGCTGTTCGAGGTCCAAAGAGGATAGGTGGGGGATTTTTTAGGGTCCAGGAAGGAGGGGGGCTGTCTAGGGAGTTCCCAAACACACAAAACTCTATAAACATGCTCAAGATACACCTAAACCACTAAAAGACATCAATATCCATGAAAAAAATATATAAAAATAACTCAACTACAATACTATACTATGGGTCTTGATAAAACCAACAACTAGAATCGATTAAACATCAAATATCAGTAATATTAGTGAAAAATATAACTGATCAACTTGTCCCACATCACCATCACCATCATCACCATCATCATCACCCTCACCCTCATCCTCTCCCTTCTCAACGCGCTCCTCCTCGCCCTCCTCCTCGCCCTCCTCCTCACCCTCGCCATCCACCTCGCCCTTTTCCTCACCCTCACCATCCGCTTCGCCCTCCTCCTCTCCCTCCTCTTCCGCATCAGACTCCTCACCATCAACATCGTCATACTGGACATCATCTTGACCACCACTATAACCGACACCCGGTGCACCATATATAGAATGTATCGATGTCATATATTCATCAAAATCTGGGCTAGCCTCTGGTGGATGTGTTGGACATAGAACATCAATAAATTTCATAAATGCACTATTTTCCCTAGCAGACTGTTATGTCGTCTCTATGGACCTTTTCTCAGCATGTTCTGCATGTGCCCAAACTTTCTATAGCTTGGTGGCACTACAAATCGTACCTGAGGAGGGCCAATACCTCGTTGAGGCTATCCTAGGTTGGCAACGTACTCTTCCAGGATGATCCTCTCCCAAAACCTGATGTAAGTGATCAGTTGGCCCAAAATTGTCTGGTTCTTGGGCATCGAGTGCCTCTAAAGTAGCCTGTTAAAGATATAAATATATTACTAAGTTACAAAATAGATATTAAAAAATAAAATCAACATATGAAAACTTACAATCTGCTGCTGAGTCACTTCGTTAACGGCACTTCCATCCTTTTTCCGTCTACTAGAGAAAAACTGTTTTTCTCGAGGAACACGTCCTTCAATATTAAGAAATTGCTTCTACAATGACATTGAAAAATAAAGTTATATGAAATATTTAGAAAATGATTAAATAATTGAGTAAACAAAATCAAGTGTAAGTTGTAAAGAAAATATATAAACAATTGTCATACCGGCTTCCTCTCATGATCTGGCATCGTAGTACATCCTAGTGTGTGGAGGTATTTTTTTGAATCAATGTTTTTTTATTTCATCCAGAAGATTTCCAAATAAAATTAGATAATTCAGACAATAGTATTAATTCCAAACATGAATTTTATTATTTAAATACCTTAAATGTAATTAATACCTTAAACTGGGTAGTAGTCCAATGAGTAATCATCTGACGATACTGCTCTATAGGATAATCATCCGCGACTGGTACTGCCTCTAACTCAGTGCCAACTCTAGAATGCCAGCCAATATACAACTCATGATTGTAGGATCTCCAATGCTTTCCTAAATCCTTTAGACATTCTGGTCGTGCACCCTCACCATTGAGAAAATTAAATCAAAGCTGACATAAAAATATTATTCATATAAATACAAAAATAAATCACGACATTAAATACAACATAGTTTTTTTTACCTAGATCTCTGCCCAAGATCTATCCTTGACCTCATGTGGAAAATTTCTCTATGATACCTAGTTGACGGGAATGATGTCGGAGTATTTGGCAAGAATCACCAAAAAAATCTGACATTGCCGCCCTGTTTTCTCAACCATTTAGTTGTCTTCATTGTAATCCACCATAACCTGTGTGCTGCGGTTCCACACCGAACACATGAGTGTATGCCCCCGCCCCTGCCTCCTGTCAGTAGATGTATCTGTCATGAAGGAAAAACATATATTTTATCAAAACATGTTATAATAAAAATAAATATTTCTATAAGCATTTTTTAGGGTTCTATAAATATACCTGCACCAGTCTGATCGTTGAGCGCCGCTGGATCCACAGAAACTGATGGAACACCCTGTGGTGGAACAGGATTCGAAGATGATGCAATATAGAAGCTCGGAGAGATAGAAGTAAAAGGAAAAGAAGATGGGACAGTTGTATGATCAGATTCTGACTCGGGAGTGGAAATCATCATGGGATATGAAAATGATGGGCCAGAAGATGCAAAAGGAGGAAAAAACATGGGAGGCCTAAATATCCCGTGTGTCCCTAACAACACACTAGGATCAGAACGTGGGAAGGATTACATGTCAGTGGGAGGAGAAGGGTCTAGTCAGGTACGTGAAGCTGCTCGTCCACCTCTGGTACGAACCGTCCTCATACCACCGGCCTGAGTACATGGACTAGTACTAGGCTCCTTGTCGAATAACTGTCGACATATAGGTGGATCCTACAAAATATTTTACAAAAAAATTAATCACATGACATTATTATTCTTTAAAAATATATATTTTAAATAATGTACTCACTGTAGGCACTAATGGTGGAACGCCCATCTTCACAATTTGACGATTGTTCTCCATCATTTTTTTCCTTCATCTCTCTTCAATTGGCTGTATTTCCTGGTTTTGAAAACAGATATGTAATTAATTAGAAAAAGGAAACTAATGTGTAAACCAGAAAAATAAATACATGAGGGAGTAGGGGTTAAATTAAAATTTATTTATATTCATTTTCATTAGGTCTATAAGAGGCACATGCCTCAGGTCCCATTATGTGTTATAGGTATCCCAAATCATTCACTCATGTTCAATAACTAATTATTGGCACCTCTATGGCCTTACCATTCATTACCCAATTACTTCCCCAAGTCAAGCGCACCCCATGGGTGAATAAATTTTAGGCTTCTACACTAATAGGTTGTTCATGGCTTGTAAAAATATTTAATTTCATTAAGTATAGACAAATTTTTTTATAAATTTGAGATTAATAATAATGTATTTCAATGATAACAACATTACTGAATTAAACTTGTGACTTATCTAAAATTTTTATGGATGTCTACACATGCCAGTATTGCTAGTGAAAAGCACCACACCCTCATTAAAGTGAGTATTGGCCAAGAAAGAAACATATTATACAACGTACAATGAAATTCATATTTAATTTAACCAAAAGTTATTTTAGTACATTCATCTTGGAGGAAATGGAATATATGATCCTGGTTAATTGATGAATTCAAAAACTTGTATTCCATATGTTGGACACAATCTAAGGTAAGAAATATTGTGAGGATGGCTTTACATCATTCAATTTCTTACATTCTAGTGAGAATTAACGATTGAATTAATGAATTTAGTTCACTGATTAAATGAGGGTAGAGGTTTCATAGGCTGTGTAAACAGAATGATTAAATAAGGGTAGAGGTTGTATACACTATGCATGGTGGGGGAGTCTTAGCCGATTTAAAAACTAAAATAAATTCCCATCATAGGTATCAATAAGAAACATCAACATCAAAAGAATCTCCAAATAAAGAAGTACTACAAACATCAAACACTTCAAGAATTCACTACTGTGAATGGTTTATCCACATGTTTAACAATAATTATATGCCTTAATCATGAACCACATCTACAGCTCCCATTTTTTACCATTGAACATATTATATCTCCCATGATCACTGTATGACATAACACCAATAGGTATATATCTCAAAATATCTTTAAAACAACTCAATAATAGGCTCAAAAACATAAATACAATCTTCAACCAACCATGAAATATCTTTCACAACACATTCTCACACACCAGTAATCCCATGTGTTAATAAATACCAAACATAGTCACATAACAATTGTACTATAACAAAATACATTACACAAGTCTTATTAAAAAATCCCTATTTTAATAAAACACTTTCCTCAAGATTACATCATTTCTGAAATATCTTTCGAAATCCATTTTAAATAATAAAATCCCTTTGATCATTTTTAACAAATATTTGCATTATTATCAAGGCCCCCCCATTTTGAAAAGTCACGTTAAATGCCCAATTTCACTACCAAACCATTGAAAACAATTAACATGGGACAATCATCGACCACAAATAACATAACTGGAAATTAAAAAAAAACATAAAACAAATGTGATATAGAATTTAATGTTATGTTAGGGTAAATGAGATTAAATATAGACAACAACATCATAAATGGTTCAAACATCATAACATTTTATTAAAAACACCCATAATAGGAATGGGAATGCCTCATACACCTAATCCCTAATAAAACAAACCAAATCTCCAATTAAACCATTGAATTTAGGGTTTCCAACCTAAATAAAAATGTATAAATATGTAAGATAAGTGTAAAATGATCAATAAGAAATGATGATTTGGAATTATCCAATCTAACCTCATGGGGGAGTCTCACCGGATTTGATGGAGTTCACCTGGGGGGCGCACGCAAGGGTTCTACAAATTGGGGGACAGGGGTTCTAGAAATTAGGGGAGAAATGCATCTGGAGGAGTGACTGGAGGAGGAGGCCTACTCGATTGTATTTTTGGACAACTTTTCCCAATGGTTTTTAAAAACCCTTTTGAGGCCCGGTGAGCCCGGAACAAATATTTGAATTTAATTAAATAATTAAATAACACACACGTAGGGTTTTCCTGAAAAAAAAAGAATAACTACTGAACATGTGATCAAATCAAAAATCCAAGGGCATCGTTGGGTCTAAGACAACGATTTTACCTTGTGCGAGGCCTAACATCGGCTGGCATAGGTCGGTGGTGAAATCTAGTTTTTGGACATAACTGTAATAAAATATTTAATAAAAATAAATTTTTAAATCTTTCCTGCAACAAAATATTTTAACATTTAAATATAGATTTCATAGGGGATCAGGGTTACAATTCCCATAACCTTGAATTTACCTGGAGGCTCGGGGAATGCTCTGGAGGAAACCCCAACGCGGTGATGACGTTCCTGATGAATTTCCCCGGCGATGATGACACGGCGACCGATTATTCGCCAACTAATTCCGCAAATCCAGGTAGGGTGTTTGATCTCTTTTTGATTTCTTTCCCGTTCTTGTTTCATGCGATGAACGTGGACCAATCCAAGAAAATAATAGCCCATGGATCGATTGTATTTGTAGGATGGGCCTTAGCGGGGGTTTTGGGGATTTTATTCTTGGAATTAATTTGGCTTTGTTCAACATTATAATGGTGACGAACCAAGATCGACACAAACATCAAACAAGTTTCATCCCTCTTGATTTGTTGTGCCTTTCTTCCCCAATTTCTATGCGTTCTTCGTATGCGTTCTACGCATTCTTGGAGGAAATCGAGCATTGCACATTGGTTTTTTGGCACAATGATCCGAGATTTTAGATCTATCCTCAAAAGGATGGTCCAGAGCTACAATGATGATTTCAGTGGATGATTCGGAGTGGATCGAGAGATATGAAATTTTAGGAATTTTTTGTCGGAAGATCATATGTTGTTCATCGAGCCGATTGAAGGTCTGAAACACACGAATTCGGAGATAGGATGAATAAATGAAACAACGCCTTGAGTCTCACAGAAAACGGATGGAAGAAATGATATTCGGAAGATCGGCCGAAGTGCGGTGAGGAAGATGGCGTTTTTTGAAAAATCCCGACTACACGGTGTGAAGTATGGGCTACACGGCGTGTGTTCGTCGGGGATTACCTGGAATGTACTCTGGGAGTAACCAAACATGGGTTGGGTACATGACCAAGGATACGGTGTGTATACCCTTCCCTAGCCAGACACGACCAGATATGCATGACACCCCATGTAATGGTACCACTACAAGAGAAACGCAGTTTAGCTGCAGTTATTTTTGCGTGTAGTGGTAGTTTAAACCACCACTCGATGGTTTGGCGGCAGTTTCTGTAAACCTCTGCCTAATAAGTCATATCCAATCTATTATCGGTAGTTATTTACATTTTTTGGCAGTTTAAGGAAAGTGTCGTAGGTGCCTCATTTTGCGGCGGTTTTACTGAGTTCACCGGTGGTTATTTATACCCGCTGGATTCGTGTTTATTCACGGCGGTTATAACCACCTCAAATAAACTGAATTCCAGCATCTGTAAAACCACTTCTCAAGTCACAAGAACCACCGTGGAATGAGGCAGCTACAATGAGACTATGTAGTAGTGCTTTTCACCATTTAGCGACAGTAAAAACTGTCACTAAATGCTGACCGGAAAAAAAAAATTGCTTTTGCTGTACCACTTCCCTGAAAAACAAATCAAACTAGAAATACCATATTGTAGTGAGGTAACATTTAAGATAAACTTATTAAAACCTATTTCTACCATATCTACAATAATTGATTACGTTTTGGATACTAATGTAGCTTATGAATTATTTTATAAACAATATATTCCAAATTTTGAGTAATACCAATAGTACGAGTGTTATTATTATTTTGATAAGGTTCTATTATGTTATTATACAAGATGTTATATTTATGTCATTATAACAACAACATGGATACTCAGGGATGTTACCATTTGAGGGTTTTTTCAAATCAGAAAATTCACAATAAGCTATGTCATAATAAAAACATTTTGAAAAAACAACCCTAAAAATTGAAATGTGGTAGGCCTAGTAGGTATATCCATACTCAATAAAAACATGTTTAACATGTGAGAAATAAATAATTAGTTAGCATTTTTCACTAGTTCATGTGGGAGATTATTAATTTTTGTGCCCTAGAACCGAATACTTTATAATTTAGATTACCTGAGGTTTAGGGATTTTATGTTCATGGTTTTCATTATTAAATTTTATATATTTACTCAATTATTATGTGTGTATTTGAGATTGATATTTATGATTTTTTATCTTGAACCATAGTGGTATAAAACATGTTTACATACATCATATTTGGAATTTAGGATTCACATGACATCATTACATGCGTATGTGATTGATTTCACTAATGACATGGATTAAGTTGTATAAAGTGTTAATAAAAACTAATATAGAATTTTTACTATATAACTAACTGGTATATTTATACATAGAAAAATCCTGGCATCTTTTTTATAATATAATTTCATTTGGATATTACAACGAGATTCTCTTTAGTGATTAATATAAAATACCTTTAGGGAAGGGATGTGGAGTAACCCATGGTGGGATGGTTTAGAAATTAGATGCCTTGAGGATGGTTCAGTACATGAAAGGTATTTTTAGAGATTTTTTGGTATGGTAACATGATTCCATGGGATGTTGGATATGCTCTAGAGGGTAGATGAAAGTAATTTAGAATGTCTCGTGCCTTGGAGATATAAATAACTCTTAGTTATTTTGTTATCAGGTTTGGGTTTAGAGGGTAAGATTAGTTGGATGTCCAATATTTTTTATTGTGGGTGAATTTTCTTGATGATATGGATGATAGAGTTCCTATATGGTTGGATCTAGGATGGGTATAGCATGGCTATAAGCTTTGGGTTCTGGAAACAAAGCCTAGGTGGTGGGTGATCATGTGGTTGGACTTGGCATGAGTGAGATACTTCAGGCATGTTGGAAAGGAAGAACTAGGTTCTTTCAATTAGATGAGATTGACATGTGTGGGAATCATGGTCAGTGGTTTAGGCGAATGAGGTGAGCATTAATGGGATGTAAATCATGGGATCACCAGTCTAGTTGTGAGACTAGGCTGTATAAGAGTTTACACATATTGGGTTGAGGAGTTTGATAATGATTCTGGGTAATAACTAATGATAGGGTACTTAAAGAGGTTCACCATTCCTTGGTATTATAAGAGTGAGGTCTAGCATGGATTTTTGGAAAATCCTCGATGCATAAGGGAAAGTGTGTACTAGTTACATGTGGTGCCTTCTTGGTTCATGGTTCAGTTATTGGGTCATGTGTAGTCCATTTTGAATTTTCTGAGTTCTAGGGGAATCCAAAAGGTTTAGTGATGAAGGAATGGTGATGAATTCTCCTTAGTAAAAATTTATCAGAGGATATTTTTGGGAATTTAGTAAGTTTCTATAGGGGGGATAGGGTTACCCTTGGAGTGCGGTGACTGAGGTGTTTAATAAGTTACTTATAGGCATGGAGGCACAAGGTTTTAAATTAGAATGGGAGGTTTCCCACAATAGTGAGAGGTGTAATTTATAATTTATTAGAGTATGGTGTCATGGTTGATCTAATATTTTCCCTTTACATGTGTTTTTTGGGATGAGATAAGTATGGCTTGGGAGGAGTGACATGCGTGTGATGTGGAAACCTATTAGACATTCCACTCAAGGAGCGGTTTAAGAGAATTAATATTATGGGAAGCACACCAATGAAAATTGGAGGGTGTGACCCTAATTCTAAATTAATTTTGAATAATTTTAAATATGATAAACCTAGTGAGATGGGAATGTGTGGCGATCAGTGTTTCGTGATAGCACTCAGATGTGATCTAGAAAATTATGTCTAGTCATTATATTTAGTGATAGAAAAGATATGAGTTATAGATATCAATTGTTTTGGTTTAATAGGGTGATGATAAAAATACTTATACTATAGAGATAATCTTATCGACCATGGATGTGTGACCCTAATGTTGGTAGGGTCATGGGTGTGGTGAGACCAGTTGGTGGATTGTTGATATGGAACTAGGACACAGGTCTACAGGTAGATATTATTTTATCTAGTTTTTTAGTGAATAAAATACTTGGGATTCATATATATTAGATAATTATTTTACTAGTTAGAGCCACATAGTGGAAGTGTTGTGGAGTCTAAGTGTCGACATTGGGATCAACATGGAATTTTGGTGTGATCTGAGAGTGAGTGGGATAGGGGGTGTGTCGGTGATCATGGTGAGAGTATAATGGATGGTGTGGTGGTTGAGGAACCAACCATATAATCACACCAAGTGATGGATTCAAACTTTAGTACAGGAATTTTGATGATGCATTAATGTCTCTGGTAATTAAGGCATTGTGATCGTAATGTGGTGATAAATTAGTGTTTGTAGGTGATCGATTTTTGGGAAAATTCAGGTAGGGGAGGAATTAATGGTGTTATTATATATTACTAGATGTGATAATGTAGATACCACATCTAGTGTGTTGTATTAGATATTATAATTATGTTTCAATGAATAAAATGGGGTTTTGGAGAAAATAAAGTGTATTAGGGAATGATGTATGGATGATGGAGACTCGTCTGATATAGTTAAAAATTGGAGATTAGGAGAGGTATTAGACAACAATCGATGGTTTGGGATCCATGACACATTATTGGGTGCTTCTCAGGCCTCCAAGTAAGACAAATTACAAGGGCCTCACTAATGTGTCCACAACACTATCCCCTTGATCACTATGAAATAACCCAATTTGTTCAACACATAAATATTGGGTTTAACTCCTAGTCATCCAAAATCTCGACTACCAATTCAAACATAGGCCTAAATGGAATGATTTATACCACACTCAAGAAATCTATAAATAAAAAGGAACATTAGAAATCAATAAAATGCATAAAAGGAAACATGAGAAATCAAGGAAATTTTAGGACATGAAAATTTTTGGAGGAAACTATGTGCCACAAATGTTACATATACAAACTAATTGTTCCCATATTTGTTCAAAACATCAACAATACAACTACTCACGGTCTGATGATGCATCGTCACCCTCTCCACCTTCATCTCCACTTTATACTGTCACCTCTAAGAACATTATATTGAAAATAAAATACGATTGAATATTTTTGTTATAACATAAAACCAATTAAAGTTAGAAATCTAAATTATTTTTATTTTTTTTGATTTACCTGCATACCACCAGTTGATTCACTACCACCGGGGGCATATCTGCTCATATGCTGACATATTTCAGTTAACTCTTTCTATAAAGAAGATATCTGATCACCCTACTGGTGAACTGTGTTTCGTATAGAAAAAATCACTTTCTGAGTATCTATGGGTATGGGATGACTAAGGAAAGGAGTAGATGCAACTACCATCCCCAGTGGACTGCTAAAAACCATAGATGGTACGGATCCCAAAACCATCCCGCACACTCTACCCGGATGCTCCTTCCCAAGGAATTCAGCAACCGGGTCATCCTGGGAAACTGAGTAGGACTATGCAGTATTGTCATCCAATAGTTCTATAATTTTTACCCATAAATCATATATCAATATATATTAAAATAGTCAAAATTGATAATAAGATATTATAATAAAAAATTGACTTCATTCCCCAACTTCTTTAGCAAGATCATTAACAAAATGTCAATCTGATTTCTTGTGAACATCCAACCACAGATCAGTTAGGGATGCTTCGTGCCCTAAACTCTGTGGCTTCATTAAGAAATGATAAATAAAAAAATCAATATATTAATTAGATATTATTTTCCTATAAATATTTAAACTAAATAAAAGATTACCAATGTCATTAAGCTTCTAGAAAATCTTTTTGAGTCCGCATTGTGAGGGATGACTTGCTTGGCTCGGGTTGATGCATTCTGTTTTGAGAGATCCTGAAATAAATAAAATTAAATATAATAGTATTGTATTCAATGTCATGTCCTCTTTATATACATGTATAAATGTAAAATGAGGATAATACAATAATATATATTTCAATACCATCCACTTCTCATCACAATGTATGTCAACAAAAACATTCCACTATTCTTTTGGTACCCCACTTGGTAGCTTCACATAAATTTGTTACACAGTCAACAAAGTATCGTTGACATAAAACCACAATCTCCATTTGAAATCTTTCCATTTCTTACCTAGATTTTTCAACGTCCACTTCCATGCTATAACATCCGCAACTATAAATTGGATGAACATCTATATACAGATATTCATTTTGAACATATCAGTAACATGACATTCAATTAAACCATAATGTAATAAATTTAAATTTATTTGAGAATCAAAAACATCATTTTTCCAGCTTGGAGGCATATGTCTCGAATCATCATAAGAAATAGGAAGGGAAATGGGCTCTACTGCCGGCTGGCCTAGAATTTATCCATGTAACCCCACGGCGTCATCCGTATGGACCCCATAAGAATCAAATGGAATTACTATCTTCTGAATAGTCATATTCCAAACATCTGAACATTTAATGTTTTTTTCCACTGTTTGATTTTTTTCATCTTCAATGAGAAAACAATTATTATAAACAAAATGAAATAAATTTGTTTAATTAAAATTTTTACCTATGACAGTGACACTCTAGTATGCCCATGATGAACTTGAAGGGTTGTGTCGCTGCCCTAATACTAAGGATCCTAAAAGGGGAGTCGATGAATTAGCCTCTAATGTTGAATCCATAGATGGTGTAAGAGATGTTGTAGGGGGAGATGGGGTAGGGGTGTTGGCATCTGGTGCCTTAGATGTCGTGGTGAGGGAGCCAAATAGATCGTCATCTGTTGAAGAACTAGATGAAATAGTGTACCGCTTCCTCCGTGGAATTCCTGTCATTTAATCATATTAAATTATGTTCAGAATATATATTTAAAATAAATTATGAAGAAAAAAAATAAAAATGATAATAGATGCATAGTACTAATAGACAAAATATATATAACAATGATAATGAATGACTATAGAAAAGAAACAAGTGGTTGCTGAATAAATAAATAATTGTACATACAATCATTTTCCCCTTAAATCATGTAGGTTTCCTACTCCATTGCTTCATCCACTTCATTCATCCTTTATAGACTAATAATTTCAATATCATGATGGACAAATAATTTTTCTTTATGTTGTTGATTAAATTCAACTTCAGAGGTCAAATTTTCCACTTCATCACCCATATCATACAAATATCATTATATTAAGTAAGAAACTACACTCCACTTCATCGAAAACATCATTCAAATAATATTCCATTTTTTCTTGCGATGCTAAGATATATGGATCATGCAGTTCACGATCACCAAAATCCATCAAGCGAGAGAAGTTCACAGAAGAAAATTGTAACGATTCTCTTTTAACACCTATGATAATATCAACGAATTTTAATTTGAATAAAACAATAGAAAAATGTTTGTGGTAGTTTAATTCAATAATATCATACATCCTTCCATAGTATTCCACTTTAGCACATGTAAATATACCACTATTCGGTGTTTTCAAACCCACTTCTTAATCGACTGTACGAAATCTAAATCCATTCACATTATAAGCGTCGAACTTTCTAACTTGTTTTAGAGGACCTCTAGCAAGAATCATCAACTCTTCAGACACTACTTCATTAGTATCAGTATTCATGATCTAAAGAAAGAAATATACATTATTAGATTTACAAAATGTTTGTGTCAAACTAATATTCGTATTTATTGGAATATTTATGAACTTACATGTCATGTAAACCATTATACATGATCTTTATTAACTGATTTCATTATATCTTTCTCATTTCATGTTCTACCTCTCAATTGTTTATTTGTTTGTATCCTCTACGCTTCAATAAATGGATCTACAATTTCACTATTCAGTAGCACAAATCTATGTGCATGTAATAATCCCAATTCAGTCAGTGTTACATTTGAGGTCCTCCCAACTGATCGGCCAATAACTGGAAATATTTTGGATTTCTGATGTATTTGAGATTGATTTGATGTGTCGTCAAGATGTCCAACTCGATTAAATCATGTCTCAATATCATCCATTTATCGAGAGAAAAAGGTAAGACACTCCTCAGCCAAATAGCCTTCAGCAAATAGAGCCTTCTGGTTGTTCTTTATTTCTCACATATGCTTTCAAATGACCAAGATATATGTGAAATAAAATAAACATAATTATTCATTAAATTAGTTATAAAAAATTGTTTACTTAACTGAAAATATATAAATAATGTACCTCTCAATTGAATACATCCACCTATAATGAACGGGGCCTCCTAATTTAGCTTCCTCAACAAAATGCACAGTTAAATTCATCATTACAGTAACAAATGAATGGAGGAAAGATCATCTCCATTGCCCAAAGGGTCAATACAAACCTCTCTTAGAGGTTTTCAAGATGAAATGGATGTATAGATTTCTCACATAGCTGTCTGAAAAGTGTGCATAATTGGAGTACAACATCATTAATTTTTTCAGGTAATAATGTATGCAATGCCAATGTTAGTAACTGTTGTAACAAAATATGTGAATCGTGACTTTTCAATCCATGTAACGTAAGATTATTTAAGTCAACACAACTCGAGATGTTACTTGAATACCCATAACATACCTTAACATTATTTAAAATTCAAAGGAATGTATATTTATCCCTATTTTTCATTGAAAAAATTTATAGAGGATACTTTTCACTCTCATCTGTCCAGAGATCGCATTTTATGTTCATTTCTTTTAAGTCTTTGCGAGCATTGAGATGACCCTTCAATATTCCATACTCATTAAGCAATGTTAAAATCAAATTGTCACAGACATTCATCTCAATATGCATTACATCAACATTATGCCACAACAAATTAAATTCCCAATACAGAAGTTTGAAAAATATACTTTTTTTCTTCCATTGTTGCATTCCGATTTCGCTCGACGATACACTTCAGACCCTTTTTTTGATATCATTCAAATGTTGAACCTTCCCAAATTATGTTTCAACATTTTCTAGCAGTGTCAATATTTCAGAACCTGATAACAACTTTGGAGGTGGTCTATGATCAGTGGAACCATTAAATTTTTATCTGTTCAGCCGAAATCTATATGATGCATCAATAAATATTCGATGACACAAGAAGAACCATTTTCTACTGTGAGGTAGCCGTTTGGGCTCAAAATCAATGTTACAAACGGCACAAGACAAACCCGTGTATGTGTTCCAACCAGATAAATTCCCAAGCACAGGGAAGTCACTATTGGTCCACATTAAAGTAGCATGCATTTTGAACATTATTTTAGAGGAAGCATCAAATGTATCAAATCCATTGCTCCATAACTCCTGCAATTTGTCAGTCAAAGGCTTCAAGTATACATCAATATCATTTCCAATCATTTTTTCCCTGAATAATCATTGAAAGGACAAAAGTTGTTTTTTGTATACACATCCATGGAGGCAGATTATAAGGGATCAAAACAACTGGCCAAATGCTATAGTTGGTACTCAAAGTTCCAAATGGGTTGAATCCATTAGCAGCCAATACAAATCGAACATTCCTAGGATTAGCTGAGAAATATAGATGTAATGAATCAAATGTATTCCCCAATTGGGAATCTCATGGATGTCTCATTAACCAATCGTTTTTATTATCTACAGAATTCCACTTCATTTATTCAACGGTTTTCGATGACATGAATAATCTTTGCAATTGATCCTTGAAAAGAAAGTAACGCAAAACCTTTTCAGGTGTGTTATTTTCTTATTCTCCATGAAATTATATTCCTTCAGACTTCCAACATCACCCTTTTCCTTCCATCTAGAGTAAGTATATTTCTTTCAATTCTATCTACATGAATCCTCTCCCTAATAAAGCATACAATCATTGGTACATACATGTATTTTTGTATAATTCAGAATAAGCTTGTTAACAACATTTTTCATATCATAAAAAAATTATGGGATTTTTACTTCATGAAATGCATCACGAATCAATTCCAATATCATGGACATTGATTTATTCGTAATTACACATAAAAATTTGATATGGTACAACTTCAACAGAAATAAAAGCTTTGAATATTTCAAACACCCACTATACAACTCTTGATTTCCATCGTCAACTAAATCATGAAACACATTTTCCTTTGTGAAGTTTTATCTTACATTTGGCTCCACAGAATCAAGAGGAGGGTCTAATGATATGTTAAATTATTGATCTGCCTATGTTACAGTCTCAAAAACATCACTTGTCACGTTACAATTTGTAGCACCCTATTCTGGTTGTTCTGATATGTTTTGATGCTGATAGTGGTGTCTTGCAGTGCCTAATGCATCATTTATGAGATTTTTTATTTCATTGTCCATTGTCAATGAACTTGGGACCTCATTCTGTGGATTAACATCACTGCTCAATCTTTCTGTAACGTTCGATTCTCCATTCCAAATCCAACACAAATATTGATTGGGGAATTTCTTCAGTATTAAATGTTCATAAACTTCATCTCTCTTTAGCCATGTTGTTAATTTACATTTAGTACAAGTACATTTTATTCTCCCTTCAATAGATGGATTAGAAATTTCGAAATCTAAAAACTCATTCAATCCCTTAACATACTGAGGTGTGTTACTTGGTAATGTGATCTAGCTTTTATCCATTTATATCACAACGTGCCTAGACAATAAAAAAAATTAAAACACGTAGTTACTACTAAATAGAGAAAGAGATTCATATATACAATAGTATAAGATTACAGAAACATAATATAATAAATATGAGCCCCAGAGTTAAATATAAACCATCTAGTGTTTGGGATATGGGATGTGTCTTTGGTAAAGAGAAACTGTGTGCTGACAACATGGTAGCTACATTACCATGAAAACCAAAGAACATTTTTAATTTGGAATAACCCTAACCTAAGTTCTCTGTAGATTATTCATATAAAATCCTAATTTCGAATAAATCTATTATAAATAATGTTTAGTGAAAACCTTATGATGCTTACAAAACATAACACATTGTTAATTTGGAGTGACAAGAACCACATGAGGGATGGTAGTCTTCAGGCATGATAAGTGGTGGTGTTCATGGAAATTCATGATGAATAACTTGGGAAATTAGGTTTTGTGGTTCTACGAACCTTGTGTGGATTGAATTCTTATACCTCTCTTGGTGTATTCACATAGAAAAGAGTGGTGGTGTGACTTGAGGGAGATTTGGATCATATATTTGTTAGTTCTCATGAGTGGAGAATTATGGTCAAATGCGACGATTGAGGATCTGCCCATGGAGTTGAACTAAGAGTCAGATTCAGACTTTGGTGTGGGAATTGATTATTTTTGTCATTCCTTGAGTTTTATGGTATCATGGTTGGGATATGATAGCACATTGGTTGGTGGGATTGAGTTCCTTTGGTATAATTCATCTAAAGAAGTTCTTACTATTGTTGTTGTATAAAAATTGATGTGGTAAGGTGGAGACCAAATCCAAAATGGCGTTCAAGATGCGACTGATGTGTTTTGGGGATCAAACTAGGGTATTTGAAGAATTGTTAATGTGTCTGGGCTTGTTTTTTGAAGTTTCATAGTATAATCATGTTGGGAATTTGGAGATGAAATGTGGGGTGTTGGTACTATCATCCAAGACAACATAATAAGATAATCAGAATCACATAGGTGGAAATAGATCCTCGAAAAAATTCTCTCTAAACATTATATTCGGTAACTAAGAAGAATTATATTCATCCAAACCACTACAATAAGTTAGAATTAATTCAATACCATTCAATTCAACACACAAAAGAAATTTATGAAAAGTAAAGGGATGCTATGCTTGAGTAACACATTTTTTATTGACTCCCTGACTCAGTATCAAAAGTATAAGGAACTCCATACCTAAGTGTCATAATTCATTATAGTCAAGTAGGCCTTATAAATAAATAGGTTATCCATTTCAAAAAATAATGAAAAATACAAAGATACATATTCAATGAAAGTGATTACATTCATCCAAGACTATACATATTAATGAAAAATCATCTAGTTTGGATAACATATACAGAAGGAAAATACAAATAAAATTTAAATAAAAAATAAACATAGTTGAACTATATCACCACAAATTTCCCAAAAAAAGTCACAACCATATTTACAACTCAAAACATCTCCATGTGATCCCCGAAAAGTCACTACATTCCAATATAATATTGAAACAATTATTCAATATCACATTTATTTATCATTAAAGAATCACTTAAATTCTTTATCCTATAATGATTAAGAATATAAATATCCTTCTAGTAAAATTGATGAATATAGATTGATAGGAAAGTAGGTATTATGATTTAACAAACCTACACTTATAGAGAGTCAGGGAAAACCACATGCGCATGTTGTGGCAGATTCTCTCAGCAGGAAATCCAGTTCGCAGTTGTTGGATGAGGTGATAAGGAAGTTGTACTCTTTATAGTTATCCTTCATGAATATATATGAGGGAGCTTATATTTATTATATGGTTGTTACCCCTCTACTCTTATAGAGAGTCAGGGAAGCACCGCTTGGAGATGCAAGTTGTGAGACTCTACGTGCCCATATATCTGCAAGTGATGCTGCTGACGAATATTCGGGAGGTGGGGAGCACGTTGTTCTTTTTAGAGGGTGTATAGTAGTACTAGTGATGTTTCGGGAGGATGTTCTAAGGTATTTCGATACATCTCCTTTGGCGGTGAATCCAGGTGGGGCAATGATGTTCCAGGACCTCCGACGTCAGTTCTGGTGGCCAGGAATGAAGAAGAGTGTGGCAGAGTTTGTTTCTCGGTGCCTTACTTTTCAGCAAGTAATGGTTGAGCACCAGGTTCGGGCAGGTTTGACCCAGCCTCTTGAGGTGCCATAGTGGAAGTTGGATGGGATATCCATAGACTTCGTGATGAGATTACCACGTACATCCAGGGGACACGATGCTATCTCTGTGATCGTTGACCGACTCGCCATGTTGGTCCACTTCCTACCCATTCGAGAGTAGAGTTCAGTATAGATATTGGTACGCCTCTACGTGCAGGAGATAGTTTGACTTCATGGAGTGCCATCCATGGTCTTCTCAGATCGTGATGCTCGTTTCACATCTCGATTGTGGAAGGGATTGTAGGAATCCTTTGGGACTCAGTTACGCTTGATCACATCGTTTCATCCTCAGACTGATGGTCAGACAGAGCGCACCATCCAAGTCATAGAGGAAATGTTACAAGCCTTCATACATGACTTCGGTCATGGCTGGGAGTATCACCTACCACTGGTGGAATTCTCTTATAACAACATTTATCATTCCACTATTTGTATGACACCATTCGAGGCTTTGTACAGGAGAACATGCAGGTCACCACTTTGCTGGACTGACCCAAGATAGTCATCGCTCATGGGCCCAGAGATGGTGTGAGATACTACAGAGAAGGTGGATTTCATCCAAGAGTGGTTGAATACTGCACAGAGTCGGTAGAAGTCTTATGCCAATAGGAGACTGAGGCCCTTGGAGTTTGAGGAGGGAGACCATGTGTTCCTTCAGGTCTCACCTTGATGGGGATTGCAGAGATGTGGACAAGGTGACAAGATATATCCTAGGTTCATTGGCCATTTTTAGATTCTTGAGTAGAGACGGTGAGGTGGCGTACTGCATGGCTCTACCCCCTCATATGGACCGGGTACACAACCTCTTCCATGTGTCACAACTGCATAGATACGTGCATGATCTATCACACGTTATCGACTGTGGTGAGCTGGACATCGATGATGGAGCAACCTTTGCTGAGTATCTAGTGAAGATCGAGGATCTGCAGGAGAAGATCCTTCATGGGAGAGCTATTCCCATGGTGCGTGTTCATTGACAGCACGGGAATCTTCAAGAGAGCACATGGGTGCGGTATTCTAATATTCATGTGCAGTACCCACATCTTTTTGAGTAGCCTTTATTATGGTTTTTCGGTGACGTAAATCCCTAAGGTGGGTGTGATGTAATGTCCCAGATTTTTTTACATGTATTATTTTAATATTATATGGGAATCTAGGATTTGAGACAGTGCGTAGTTCCGAGGCCCGGTTAACCCGAAACAAATGTTGGAATTTAAATAAATAATTAAATAACATGCGCATGTGGTTTTCCTGAAAAAGCTGAATAACTCTTGAACGAGTTCTTGGATCAGAAATCTAAGAGCACTATTGCATTCAGAACAGTGATTTTACCTTGGGGGAGGCCTAAAATTGGCCGACGCAGGTCGGTGATGAAATCTAGTATTTGGACGTAACTGTAATAAAATATTTAATAAAAAAAATTATTAAATCCTTCCTACAGAGAAATCTTTTAACTTCTAACTAGATATTTCACAGTGGATCAGGGATACAATTCCAATAACTCTGAATTTCCCTGGAGGATCTGGAATTGATCTGGAGGAAACCCCAACGTGGAAACAACGTTCTTGATGAATTTCACCGACAACGATGACGCGGTGACGGAATCTTCGCCAACGAATTCCTCGAATCCATGTAGGGAATTTGATCTAATTGAGACTTTTTTCACATTCATGATTCAGGCGATGAACGTGGACTAATCCTTGAACAGAATATCTCAGGGATCGATTGTATTTGTGGGATGGGCATTTGCTGGGGTTTTGGGGATTTGATTCTTGGAATTAATTTGGCTTCGTTCAACCTTCTAACGGTGAAGAACCATGATTGAAACGAACATCGATTAAGGTTCGTCCCTCTCAATTTTTTGTGCCTTTCTTCCCTATTCTCTACGCATTCTTCATATGTGTTCTATGCGTTATTGGAGGAAATCGAGCGTTGCACATTCATTTGTTGGCGCAATGATCCGAGATTGTAGATCCAACCTTAGGAGGATGGTTCAGAGCTGTGGCGACGAATTCGGCGGATGATTCAGAGTGGATTGAGAGAGATGAATTTTTGGGCATTTTTTCATAAGATCATATGTTGTTCATCAAGCCGATTGAAGGTCTGAAAAACCTGGATTAGGTGTTAGGATGAAGAAATGAACGAGCGCCTTGAGTTTCACGGCAAATGAATAGAAGATTCGAGATCCGGAAGATCAGCCGAAGTGTGAGGAGGAAGACGGTGTTTCTGGAAATATCATGGCTACACGGCATGTAGTATGGGCTACACAGCATGTGTTCGTCTGAGATTACCTGGCGTGTACTCTGGGAGTACATAAACACGAGTTGGGTACATGACCAAGGAAACAACATGTATACACTTCACCAGCCAGACACGGCTAGATACGCGGGACAACCCATGTACTGGTATATGGGTAGGAAACATGGACGGACACCATGTACGGGCATACAGGCAAGGTACATGGGTGTTACCCAGTTGACAAGACCCAGTGTGTGATTTTACTTACACGTTGTGTATGTGATTTCTTACATGACTTCAATTCCAGACACAGGCCGTTTACACGGGCAGTACTCTGAGTCAACGAACACAGCGTGTGATCCTTCTACACGCCATGTAGTCGAGTTACACACAGCTTGGACAGGTGACATGGGCTGTTTACACAGGAATTTCCAAGGTTCAAGGAACACGGTGTGTAACCGTACTACACGCCGTGTAACCAGTTTTACATGGATTGAGTTGGTTGCCTTCTATGACTTGGAATAGTTTCTTTAGGGTTCATTCCCTTGGTCTTTTTACGGAAGGTTTCTGGTATCAATTCCTACATGAAGGAGTATGATCCCTTCAGAAAGAGTTACTGAATTGAGTTTTTGGAATCCCCACTGTGAGACTTAGAGTTGCATCCTCTATTCATTCCTGGAACCCTAGGTAGAGTTCTTGGTAATGATGTGACCAACGTTACCTGGGTGTCGATCCTCTACTTGGTGGATTAGTTCAGACTGAGTTGTTGGAATGACCCCATAGCTATTGGTTGTGATCTTCATCTGAACCTCGTATTCTCAAGTAATTTTGGAGTGTGTTCTATCAGAACGAGTACTTCGTATCTCTCTCTTAAGAACTGGGAGTGTTTTCTCCTTGTTACGTGCTTAATGGAATCTTTGAGCAGGATCTTAGTGGTGGTTTCGCGATGGTCGATCGTGTATGGGTATATCTGGATATTCTTGTCATAGGTCCTGTAAACATATATTGTGTAGAGATTACCATATATTTCCCTTTTGGTATTTCCCTTATTGAATTCCTTTGTGGTTTCGGGGTGTCTTACAGGGTATTGTTATACTAACCCATGCATGGGCTTTGCCCGCACGTGTTGTGTCTTGTGCAGACCAGCGAGCTTTTGACATGATTCTCGGTGGACTAGGACCGGATGGTGATCAACGAGATCCGACAGGCCGAGGTGTGTTTTAGAAATTATTTTTGTGGGCTTGTACTTTTGGCTCTGGGTTTTACATTACATTACTTTAGTTTCCAGTCGTACATTGTTGGTTGGGTTTTAGTGTATGCATGTATTTCCATTTTTAGTAGTTTTTACATTTCAGCTTTGTGGTATTGGAGATGTGTGTGCATGTGTACAGGTTTATAGGCAATGCCTCCCATGTTAGTAACATGCTTACTCGGTGCTAGTCACCAACCCCTGACCTATTGGAGTCGGTCTTGGGGAGTTGCGGCTCGGGCCCCACTAGGATGGGTAGTGACAAAACACTTTCATCCCTGAAATTAAAGACTACATGGATAAATGAAAGAACCCATATTTTTTGGGTTACACATTAGTTATATGATTATAACTACTTCCATATGTGTTTTCATTGTAGGAAATGATACCCATTGAAGAGAGGTGGTGAAAAAAGATGATATAAAATAATCATCGAATGACACAGATGGGCATTCCTCCACTCATCCCTATTGTGATTATTTTATTTAAAATATATATATATCAATAAATTATAATATCATGTGTTTGCTTTTGTATTAATTTTTTTTTCAGGATCCTCCCCCTAAATGAGAGATATCCGATGAGGAGACTGATATTGATCCCAGTACAGAGACTGGTGGTAGGAGGGGGTGGTGTCAGTGTCAGACGACCATATGGTGGTCCTGGTACTGAGGCCGATGGTATGAGGGCTCGTGGTAAGAGAGTTAGATGATCCACTGGTCATACCTGATTGGATTATGCCCCTACCACAGACGTATCTTCTAGGCCCCATTTTGATCATGGTGTGTCTTTAGGGACACATGGGATATTTAGGCCTCCGATGTTTACACTAGAAGTTTGCCAGATGTATGTGCCATCATCTTTTGCTTCTGTTTTATCATCTCTGGGATATTATATTCTACCTTCTTCGACTCCTACTCTGACATATTATGTGGCTGAGGAGCATACACTGAGGGAAACTCCACCTCTACAGGATATTTCTTCGGCTTCTGCACATCTAGTGACGCACATTGATACGACTACAACAGGTATATTTATATAAATCTAATAACTTTATATACCAAAATTGTATTTTTATTATAACTTGTACTGATATTTTTTTCTTTATTAATAGATGTATCTACTGATAGAAGGTGGGGGAGGGGGCATACTCAGTTGCGTGCGGTATGGAACTGCCAGACACAATTAATGGTTGAAGAAAATGATGATGGATAGATTATTGATAAATCTGGGTAGGAATATCAGGGTATTTTGGCGATGTTATCCAAATACTCTGACATCATTCCGGTCATCCCTTTCTCTTAGAGACATCTTCCACACAATGTCAAGGATAATGCGTGGGCACAAATATGGGTAAAAAATATATTGGATTTAATGTAGTATTTTACTGTATTTATATGAATTAATCAACTGGGTGTCAGCTTTGGTATAACACCACTGATGGTGAAAGTGCACGACCAGCACATTTAAAGAATCCTAAAGAGATTTAGAGAGCATATAAGCATGATTTGTATGTTGGTTGGTGTGATAGAGTGGGCACGGAGTTGGATACATTTCCTATCATGGATGACTTCCCGATAGAGCAATATCGCCAAATGATTACCAATTGAGAGACTGCCAAATTTAAGGTATTCATCCTATTTAAGGTATTTAAATGAAATTTTTCATTTTTTTCATTAATATTATCTATTTTATTATTAATCATTATTTAATAATTTTCTGAAAAAATATTGATTCAATGTAATACCTCCACACATTGGGGTGCACGACTATGTGAGATCATGAGAGAATGCTGGTACGATATAGATGTTTATCATTTTTCTTTAGGACATGACCTTTTTATTGTTTCCTACTTAAATTATGCAATTTATTAAATATTGAATATATGATTATACTTTAAATTTATATTTTTTCAATGTCATTACAGAAGAAAAAATTGAATATTGAATGATATATCCCTCGAGAAAAATTGTTTTGCTCGAGTAAAAGGAAAAAAGATGGAACATCGGTTAATGAACTGACACAAGAAAGGATTTTTAGTTTTAATTTCTTTATTTCAATGTTTAATATCTATTTTGAAATTTAATAATCTATTAATATTTTTAACAGGCTGCTTTAGAGGCCCTTGATGCCTATGAGCCTTAAAATTTAGGGCCACATGATCATTTATATCAGGTTTTGGGAGATGAGCACTCTGGTCGAGTACGCTGCCGACCTGGTATGAATATAGTCCTAACCTGGTATTGGACCTCTCTTGGTATCCACTTTAGTACCACCGAGTTCGAACTGGTCAATGAGAATGCAATATAGTTTGATAAAGGGGTCACCGAGTTGGAAGTACAAGTTCAAACGAGGTACAAAGAATTTATGAAACTGATGAAAGCTTTATATTCATCACTTCCACCAAAGGCCAGTGCGGCTTGTCAGACATTTATGTCATCGATGGGTGCATTATCCAATGCACTAGGGGGTAGTTCTAGTGGTGTTCGAGATGATGAAGTTCCTAGTTATGACAAGGATGCTGAAGAGGACGAGGGTGAGGATGAGGATGAGGATGAGGGCGAGGATGGGGCCAAGGGCGAGGATGGGGACGAGGGTGAGGATGGGGCCGACGATGAGCATGGGGATGAGGACAAGGACGAAAACAAGGACAGAGATAGCAGTGAGGATGAGGCCGATGATGATAGTGGTGATGGTGATGGTGATCAAGGATAGATTAATCCATTACATTTTTTAATTCTGTATAACTCTTTATTTTTGAACCTGGTTTTTCACTCTGGTATGGATATTTTTGAATTCAGTATAACTCATTATTTTCGACCAAATATGGAAACCTGATGATGTTATAATGGTTTGGAGGTGAGTGATTCTATATGAGATTTTATGGGTTATTGTGAGGTGTTTCTATCCCTTTAATTTATTGGTTCCTAAATCATAAGATAGTATTGAATATATTATGTAATTGGAATTGGTAAAGTAAAATGTTGGAAAACTCACAGCGATAGTTTATGGTGTGATAATTTGACTCTCAATCAGTAGTATCAACTACCTAGTACCACTTTTAAAAACAAAAAATATAAAATATAAATCTTTTTCATACCACAACCCCAAATCAAGAGTCCATTTTATATAACATAAGATCAGTTTCTATAATGTGAAGGACAACTACAAAGGATTTATTTGGAATCCTAGCCGGAAGATGCTTCCCTGCAGATGTTGCTAGACTAGGCCAACACGCCGCTGTCACGCCACGGTTAAATTGATGTCACGCAGAGGTCACACCGTGTTCACGCCGCGGTCACACTGTGGTCCCGCCGTGGTCACGCTGTGGTCCCGCCGCGGTCACACCGCGGTCCCGCCAGGGTCACACCGCGGTCACGCCGCGGTCACGCCGAGGTCACGCCATGGTAATGTCATGATTTGGCCCTGCTCTAGGATGAAACTCTGCGACAGTTCGCAGTCCTATCATAATTCTATGTATGATACTTAGATAGAGTTTTAGATACATTACCCACCCTCCTCACTGGAACCCAGACAACCACCCACCCTCCTCCCTGGACCCCAGACAGCCCCCCGAACAGCCCCCCGGACAACCCCCATGGACCCTAGATCCCAATCTATGCTCTCTTCAAGATTCACCCAAAATCCCAATGGAAAAGAGGGATTTAGAGATTCGAAAGAAAATGAGAGAAGAGAGAAAAACCTAATCGAAAAGAGGAAGCAAGGAGAGGATTAGACTAACCATGATCATCAATCTGCACTTGATGGAACTCAAAATGCCCAAGTGACATATACGAGGATCCATGGTTCATTTGTGACGTGTACGAGTCAACCTCAGCTCAATCTGAGGAACGGTGTTGCCGGTACCACTCAAAGTGTCTTTCTTTTGTTTAAAATGGATACGCTTTTAAGTAAAAATAGTTGGCATACATAAAACCAACTGAACAAACTCTAAATTCAATGAAATCAGACGAAAAATAAGGGTGGGTGAATTGTGAAATGGTCGACCAGACGACACATCAATCGGAGGTGTTGTTTGACCGCACTGGCCGAAAACAAACTTCGCGTATCGTAAATGGGTAAAACATGCATTTAACGGTAATATGCATACCCAACAACATCAGAATGACTTTAAATCACACAAAACGCCCTAATTATTATTCATGAGGTGTACGTGGAGATTACACATCATTCAGACATACGGTTTGCACGATATGACTAAATCTGTTTTTTTAGATGTTTGGCACACTTGAAAAGCATTCGTGGGGTGGTCAAAACGGGACGAACGACCTCATAATGCCATGAAATCGGACGAAAACAATGTGTGGGTGAAAATTGAAATGGTCGGCCAGACGGAACATCAATTGGAGGTGTTGTGTGACCGCGCTGGCCGAAAACGCACTATGCGTGTCGTAAATGGCCAAAAATGAATTTAACTATCAAATACATTCTGAACGACATCGGAATTACTTTAAACCACATGAAGAAATCCTAATTATTATTCATGATGCGTATGAGGAGACATGACATCATTTGGATGCACGGTTTGAGCGGCCCAGCTGAATATGTGTTTTTAGGTGTTTGGTGCGCTTGAAAAGCATGCATGGGGTGGTTGAAACTGGCCGAATGACCTTAGAATTCCATGTAATCGGATGAAAACAAAGGGTGGGTGAATTGTGAAATTTTCATCTAGATGGCACATCAATCGGAGGTGTCGTGTGACCGCGTTGGCCGAAAACACAGTCTGTGTGTCGTAAATGGCCAAAACATGCGTTTAACAGACAAATGAATTCCAAATGACATCGGAATGGCTTGAAATCACACAAAAACAGCCTAATTATTATTTGTTAGGTGTAAGAGGAGATGACATGTCATTCGAATGTGCGGTTTGTGTGGCACGACTGAATATGTATTTTTTAGGTGTCTGGCGCACATGAAAAGCATGCGTGGGGTGGTTGAAACCGGCCGACCGACCTCAGAATTCCATGAAATCGGACGACAACAACAGGTGGGTGAATTTTGAAATGGTTATCCAGACATCATGTCAATCGGAGGTGTTGTGTGACCTCGATGGACGAAAATGCACTTCCAGTGTCGTAAATGGCCAAAACATGTGTTTAACGGTCAAATGCATGCCGAATGACATCGAAATGACGTGAAATCACACGCAAAAACCCTAATTATTATTCTTGTGGTGTACAAGGAGACAGAACGTCATTTGGATGTGTGGTTTGTGCGTCACGGCTAAATATGTGTTTTTTAGTTGTTTGGCACGCTTGAAAAACGAGCGTGGGGTGGTCAAAACCGTCCAAACGACCTCAAAATTCCATGAAATCAGATGAAAACAAAGGTTGGGTGAATTGAGAAATAGTCGTCCAGATGAAATTTCAATCAGAGGTGTCGTGTAACCTTGCTGGCCAAAAATGCACTTCGCATGTCGTAAATGGCCAAAACATTTGTTTAACGGTCAAATGTATGCCGAACTACATCAGAATGACTTGAAATCACATGAAACCACCCTAATAATTATTTTCGAGGCGTATGAGGAGATGACACATCATTTAGACGCGCAGTCTGTGCGGCAGGACTGAATATGCATTTTTTAGGTGTTTGGTGCGTTTGAAAAATGTGCGTGGGGTGGTCTAAACTCGACGAACAACATCTTAATTCCATGAAATAGGAATACAATAAAGGGTGGATGGATTTTGAAATGGTCACCTATATTTCACATCAATCGGAGGTGTCGTGTGACCGCACTGATTGAAAACGCACTCTGCATGTCGTAAATGGCCAAAACATGTGTTTAACGGTCAAATGCATACCGGATGACATTAGAATGACTTGAAATCACATGAAATCAACCTAATTATTATTCGTAAGTTATACGAGGAGATGATGTCACGAACCAACCCAGGTCGACCCTGAACCGGTCACCCGAGTCGGCCCGCAACATGGCCCGAAGGGGCGTCCTCGATCCCCACGGGATGGCAACTAGTGTCGGGCATCAAAAGTAAATAAGTGGGAACAATTTGTCCCAAAAGAAAAATAAATTAAGCAGCAGAAATAAATGGAAAAAATGCAAAAAAAGAAAGAGCCACCAACAACGCCACTAACCTGACCACGACTAAAACTCTATGTGACCCCTTGGGTCACCTTCCAATACCACAACCAACGTCGCTCAGGCGAACAACTGAATCTGGAACCTGCAACATAACTAAAAACAAGAAAACACTATAGGTGTGAGTATTGAAACTCAGTAGGTAGGCCCGACTAATTCTATTCCCAATGCACATACCAATAAATAAATAATTTATCATTTCTAGGTTTGAACTAAATTATATAAAATATGGTTTCCACACACTTTCATTTCTAAAACAAGTAACAGTCCATTTACCTTTTTAAATTAGAACAAGTTTAATGTTGAAAGAAACGGGTGCATTGCATTTTTAAAACATTTGCGAACAATTTAGAAATCCAAACTTTATTTAGTAAAAAGGAGAATCACACACAAGACACACTAAGGGCAATGGTAAAATTGTTTCACATGGGTCAGCAACTGTACTCGACCTCTCAATCGTCCACCACACAACACTAAAAGAAACATGGGTCGAACCTTGGAGATCGTGAACAATCCAGAACATACTATACATCTGACTCATCCTGAAGGCATGCCCCAACTCGATGATGTCATAACGCCCTAACGCTCGGCATAGCCCTACATGGCCTAACCGAGGGGCCCAATCCCCATAGCATCAATAACTAAGTATTCCCCTGCTATGGGGACACTATCTAGTGGGTAATCTAAACTAGCGCAGCAATCGTTCTCAGAAGATTCACTCACTATGCCAGGTTCCCATGTCAACACATATAATAAAAGAGGAGTGCATCCAAAATATAAATCAAGCAGTCACAAAGAACTAACATCACATATAGCTCATTCAATCAATGCACACCAAAGATCACCCCCCGAGTGGGTTTTTCAAAGAAATCTATTTTATTAAAGTGCCAAACGGGCCTTCACCAATTTTAAAGAAAAACATCATTTCTCGAGAAACCCCAAAACACTTGTTCAGAAGAAATCATTTATCTTTAAAACTAGAAGTAAATTTTAAATTCCGTGAATTATGTTTAAAGGCCAAATGGGCATTCTTTCAAAGCTGGGTGTCCGCCCGTCAAGAAAATGTTCCAATAGTTCGGTATAAAATAAACGACTCTTTTCACACTAAATAGTAATTTAATGTTTTATTTTCTAATATAATTTCTAATTAACTAAAAATTAATAAAAAAACAAGCAATTAATAAATTATAAATCTAAAGGTAAGTGAAATGGGGGACCTATCTCAACTCGTATCTCGCACGCGACAACGCGACACGCCTCGCACATGCGCACAAGCACGCACAAATCGATGATCGTGGTTACGCGGGGTCACCCCGCCAATGCGCTGCAAGAGCACAGATGAATAAAATACAAGAACACGGACATAAAACAAACCATACGAACAAACAGCACAAAAGAACCACCTCGGCCTACTTTCAATGCATGACATGCACCATTCGTACTATTTAAAAAGTCACTTTAAAATTTATAAAACCAAAACCGAAGAGACTCACGATTTTACACACCGAAAACCAATTTCAAGACCACACACATTCAAATGAGATTTTCAAAAGTGTGACATACACCATATCAACATTATGGGAAAACTCAACTCCATTTATAGAACACATTTTCACCATTTATGAAACTCAATAAATCATAAATAAAAATTCACGTGATAGTTTAAAAAGAAGTCACTTGGCTTTACCTACTCAATGCACACGATCTATTCAATACCAAACACGAAAAATATACAATGTCAAAATGCAATTCACAACACTGACACAGATTAACAACCAACTACACAATTTATTCAAACACAAACAATTGAATAAACATAATCTTCCATAAAAATGTATCCATACCATGGGGGAAAGCTACTAACCAAATGAGACACACGCTAAACTCCAACAAAACCAAATTTGAACCAAACAAATAAATTAAATAATATAGCAGATTAATCAAGCAAGCAATAAAAATTGTTAAATAATATTTAAACATGGAAACACCTACCTCGATGTAGAAATAACCTCGCAAATAGATGCAAAACTCCCTTCACACGTCGATTGCACTACATGGGATATATAACAGACCTTAAGACAAGCTATTGGGTCGAAGATGTCAAAAAAAGTGCTAACGGAAAGCCGAATCTCATTGGCATCTCCACCAAAAATTGAATAACAAGCGGTCAAAGGGAAACGCACCTACAACAGGGGTGCCAGAGGTCGTCTGAAGCTCGAAGGAGGCTGTCAGACCTTGCGCGGTGCTGAAAGAAAGGGATGGGGGTCGCCGGCTGTTTAGCTGCATCAGAAATGAGGTGCGCAGGAAAGAGGGTCTTGCAGTAGTGCTGGGGCCAGTCGGTGCGTGCTGCAAGTAGCCGGCAGGAGGTGTGGCTGGATTGGGGAAATAAAGATCGGCTATGGCAGGGGTTGGGCATGCACAGAAAGGGGTGCGAGCCCGGAGATAAAGCGACTAGACGTCCAGCACAGGACAGGAGGAGGGCCGACGTCGAGGGAGGCATGGTCGTGGCCGATTAGGCGGCCGAAGGAGGCACGAGGATGGGGGATAGATGGTGGAAGAGATGCTTGGTGAGGAGTTTGGACAGCAGGTGAGAAGGGGGTTCAAGACTAAAAGCTAGGAGATGGTGACAGAATGAGGGAAATAAGCGGCATCCAGGGAGGCTGGAAGACGGTGGCGCAGCGGGTGAGAGCGAGCCGGAGGCTGAGCGGATGGGAGGGGGAAGCACTGTGCAAGGTAGTGAAGGGCCATACTGGCAAGATGGGCGCCGGAGGATGATGTTGTGGGGCCAAGACGAAGGGAGAGGGCAGCAGAGGAGCTGGGGTTGTGGGGCAGCGGCAAGAGGTTCGGGGCGCCGGGTGCTGGGATGAGGTGAAGGTGGGAGACCTCGGTGTAGTGGCGGCCGAGGTGGATTGGAAAGCTGAGGGAGAGATGCTTCGGGAGAAAAAAACATACGGGGGAGCGGGAGAGTGAACAGAGGCGGCGGCTGCAGCACAAGAGGGAAAAAAACGTGGCCTGCGCTAGGGTTAGGAGGAATGAAAAGAGGAAAAAAAAGTAAATGAAAAAGAGAGGAAAAAGTAATAATAATAATTATTTAATTACAGTTAAAATAATAATAATAATACCAATAGTAATGAAAATAATTATAACCATAATAATATAAATAACATATACAATAATGAAATAATAATAATAATAATAATAATAGCAATAGTAGTAATATACTGATGATAAAAAAATCAAAATATGAAAAGAATTAATTCCATTTTAATAATAATGATAAAATTATTAACAACGATAAATATTTTAAATAATACAATAAATCACAACTTTACACATCTTAATTTTCCGAAGGCAAGCGAAACGTGCCGATGTCTAAGCAGTGCCGCGTGAGGTATCCATAACGCACTCTGCCTGGGCGCTCGACGTCGTCATCTCAAAACACACTTTTTAACATGACTCAAAAGATTTTAGTCCGGGACTCAACCCAAAGCCCAAAAAGAATTTTAAAATTCCACCAAAAAAAAATATAAAATAAATAAATAATAGGTCGGGGTGTGCCAATTCTCCCCACCACAGACACTTTCTGCCCCCAGAAAGTCACCCAGCCGAACGATGGACCAAACAAGAATCGATGCCCAAATAAACTAGAAGAAACCACAACATAAGAGAATGGGAGAACATGAGAGGATTCTCCCCTCCACAAGAACTCAACTTGTGTGGAAATTCTATCGCCATAACATACCACCCCGAGAGGGGGGCAACACAGAAACTCCCAACCGATCCATACTAACCTCTATATCACGAGCGAAACAACACCTCCGCCAAAGCTTGGAACTCTTGAATCAGACCAAGAAAAGCCCGAACACTAGAAAAAAACCTCCAAGAAGGACTTAACCCAAGCAGAAACCCCGGGCATAACCACAAATATCGACTCTTAATAGGCACTTACATCTCCAAACTAACATAGCTAGAACAAAAATCAATCAAGACAAAGGACAAACACACTCTTAAGAAAAGCGCACGATTCTGAAACCATGATCAGACAAGGAAAGATATTTGGATTTCAAATGAACATGTTCATCCCAACATCACGACGACCCAGTGAACCTACAACAACGCCAAATCTTTAACAGTGGAAGAATGAGAACGGAAGGACTTTAAATGTTTCGTTGGCAACACGGAACACCAAAACCCGAACTGAGGTTTCAAACCCCCGACAACTCCTGACTGCGCGCGAGCTTCACCCCAAGACCTGTGGTTGGGGCTCTGATGGTTGAAGCATCTCCTGCCTCACAGTCAGGCAATGGAACCTTCCGGTCGCAGTGTCTTCCTCAGAGGACGCTTCCTGCAAAGCTTCTCTAGATGATCGAGACACATGCAACGATGGCATGCCTTTGGAGGGATGCGACATGACAACATCACGTGTCCGAACCAGCCACACTGGTGGCACACCACTAAACACTCCGATGAAGTCTATGTTAGAACCACTAAAGAGGACTCTTTAGGAATAGGTCCCTCTGACACACCCTGCTCGCCAGATGGGGAACCTTGACGAGCAACTGGATACGCTGGATTGCCAACCATCTCCACTCCGAAGACCAACTCAGCTAAGAACGCATCATCCACCAGCTTCTCAAAGTGATGGTCCTTAGAAAGGAGGACCCGCTCCTTGATCTCTGGACGAAGACCCCTAATTAAGGGAGAAGTATTCATCTAGTCCTGCGACACTACCCCCGGATAAAGAGACACAATATCCTTGAAATGGTCAACATACACACTCAATATCTGCTAGCCATGTTGAACACGCATGAGCTCTTCCATTTTCATCGTCTTCAACTCTACATGTATAAACCATCAAACGAAGATGTCTTTAAAGACATACCACATCATCCCAACCTACAGTAATGGAGGGGTGAACAACTCTTACTCATCCATAGCCGGACCTTTGAACAGACCCAGAACAACATGTACTCTAATAACTTCGGGAGTTCCCAATACCCTGAAGATGCGCTCAACCTATTCAAGCCACTCCATTGTCTCTAACAGACTCCAATCCCCATGATGGACAGACAATGTCCGAGAAAGACCAAAAAACGGGCATGACTCATCAAAACACTGGGGACCTTTCTGGGATTCATTTCTGAACAACATATAAAACATCAATCCAAAAACGATATCATTCGAAGCAACATCAAAGGAAGCGCCTTCATCTAGAACAGCCAGCTCAAAATAAACAAGAAAATGAAAACAAAAACCAAAATTCATTTTTCAAAACCCCCTTTTTTTTTATTTCAAAATCGCCTTCTTTCAAGTCCTTTTTCAAAATACCAAATCTATTTTTCAAACCAAAATCACTTTCCAAAACCACTTTCCCAATTAAAAAAAACCAATTTAGAGGACAAGGCGAAGCCTTTAATTTCAAATACACACCCAGGTAATCCCATGACCCGTTGCACATGTCGTTATCCACATTCCATTCATAAACACACCAACACGCACTTTCCATGCATTCTCACACATGTGCAAACGTTCATAAAGAGAACCTGAGGTTTCACCCCAAACTATTCTCAAACAATTCCAAGCAACCAACGAATTTCCAAATCAAAAGAATCCAGTTTTTAAAACCCATTTCATACATTAAAAGTCATTTAAAAGAAATCTATCCCATTTTTTATAACCCCTTTTTCATTTCCAACAATGCAGCTACACCAACCAGAACGAAAACAACACTCAAATTGCATCAAACACCGGAGAGAGGGACTAGTAGTCACGCCTAACCTGGCGACATGGTCTGAAGGTGCGTCCCCGATCCCCACGGGATGGCAACTAGTGCTGGGCATCAAAAGTAAACAGGTGGGACCGATTTGGCCCAAAATAAAAATAAATTAAGCAGCGGAAATAAATGGAACAAATGCAAAAAAATAAAGAGCCACCAACAACGCCACTAACCTGACCACGACTAAAACTCCACGTGACCCCTTGGGACACCTTCCAATACCACAACCAACGTCCCTCAAGCGAACAACTGAATATGGAACCTGCAACAGAACTAAAAAAAAGAAAAATCTATAGGTGTGAGTATTAAAACTCAGTAGGTAGGCCCGACTAATTCTATTCCCAATTCACATACCAATAAATAAAGAATTTATCAATTCCAGGTTTGATCTAAATTATATAAAATATGGTTTCCACACACTTTAATTTCTAAAACAAGTAGCAGTCCATTTCCCTTTTTAAATTAGAACAAGTTTAATGTTGAAAGAAATGGGTGCATTGCATTTTAAAAACATTTTCGAACAATTTAGAAATCCAAACTTTAGTTAGTAAAAAGGAGAATCACACACAATACAGACTAAGGGAAATGGTAAAAGTGGCACAAATGGGTCAGCAACCGAACTCGACCTCTCAATCGTCCACCACACACAAATAAACACTAAAAGAAACATGGGTCGAACCTAGGAGATCGTGAACAGTCCAGAACATACTATACATCTGACTCATCCTGAAGGCATGCCCCAACTCGATGACGTCATAACGCGCTAACGCTCGGTATAGCCCTACATGGCCTAACCGAGGGGCCCAATCCCCATAGCAGCAATAACTCAGTATTCCCCTACTATGGGGGCACTAGCCAGTGCGTAATCTAAACTATTGCAGCAATCGTTCTCAGAAGATTCACTCACTATTCCAGGTTCCCATGTCAACACATATAATAAAAGTGGAGTGCGTCCACAATATAAATCAAGCAGTCACAAAGCACTAACATCACATATAGCTCACGCAATCAATGCACATCAAAGATCACCCCCCCGAGTGGGTTTTTCAAAGTAATCTATTTTATTAAAGTGCCAAACGGGCCATCACCAATTTTAAAGGAAAACTTCATTTCTCAAGAAAACCCAAAACACTTGTTCAAAAGAAATCATTTATCTTTAAAACTAGAAGTACATTTTTAATTCTCTGAATTATGTTTAAAGGCCAAACGGGCATTCTTTCAAAGCTGGGTGTCCGCCCGTAATGAAAATGTTCCAATTGTTCAGTATAAAATAAATGGCTCTTTTCACACTAAATAGTCATTTAAAGTTTTATTATCTAATATTATTTCTAATTCATTAAAAATTAATAAAACAAAAAGCAATTAATAAATTCTAAATCTAAAGTTAACTGCAATGGGGGACCTACCTCAACTCGTATCTCGCAAGCGACAACGCGACACGCCTCACACATGCGCACAAGCACGCACAAACCGATGATCGCGGTAATGCAGGGTCACCACGCCAATGCACTGCAATAGAATAGATGAATAAAATACAAGAACACGGACATAAAACAAACCATATGAACAAACATCACAAAAGAACCACCTTGGCCTACTTTCAATGCATGACTTGCACCATTCATACTATTTAAAAAGTCACTTTTAAATTTATAAAACCAAAACCGAAGAGACTCACGATTTTACACACCCAAAACCAATTTCAAGACCACACGCACTCAAATGAGATTTTCAAAAGTGTGACATACACCATATCAACATTCTAGGAAAACTCAACTCCATTTATAGAACACATTTTCACCATTTATGAAACTCAATAAATCATAAATAAAAATTCATGTGATAGTTTAAAAATAAGTAACTTGGATTTACCTACTCAATGCACACGATGTCTTCAATACAAAACACACAAAATATACCATGTAAAAATGCAATTCACAACACTGACACAGATTAACAACCAACTACACAATTTATTCCAACATAAACAATTGACTAAACATAAACGTCCATAAAAATGCATCCATACCATGGGGGAAAGCTACTAACCAAATGAAACACACACTAAACTCCAACAAAACCAAATTTGAACCAAACAAATAAATTAAATAATATATCAGATTAATCAAACAAGCAAGAAAAATTGTTAAATAATATTTAAACGTGGAAACACCTACTTCGATGTAGGAATAACATCACAAATAGATGCAAAACTCCCTCCACACGTCGATTGCACTGCAAGGGATCTATAACGGACCTTAAGACAAGGTATTGGGTCGAAGATGTCAAAACAAGTGGTAACGGAAAGCGGAATCTCATCGGCATCACCACAAAAAATTGAATAACAAGTGGTCAAAGGGAAACGCACCTACAACAGGGGTGCAAGAGGTCGTCCGAAGCTCGAAGGAGGCCGTCGGACCTTGCACGGTGCTGAAAAAAAAGGGCTGGGGGTCACCGGATGTTCAGCCGCATCAGAAATGAGGTGCGTAGGCAAGGGGGTCTTGGATTAGTGCTGGGGCCGGTCGGTGCGTGCTGCAAGTAGCTGGCAGGAGGTGCGGCTGGATTGGTGAAATAAGGAGCGGCTGTGGCAGGGGTTCGGGATGCGCAATAAGGGGTGCGAGCTCGGTGATAAAGCGACTAGACATCCAGCATAGGATAGGAGGAGGGCCGACGTCGAGGGAGGTGTGGTCGTGGCCGATTAGGTGGCCGAAGGAGGCATGGGGATGGGGGATATATGGTGGCTAAGGGGGTTGGTGAGGAGTTCGGACAGTAAGTGAGAAGGGGGTTCAAGACTAAAAGCTGGGAGATGCGGACAGAATGAGGGAAATAAGCGGCGTCCGGGGAGGCTGGAAGACGGTGGTGCAGCAGGTGAGAGCGAGCCGGAGGCTGAGCGGATGGGAGGGGGAAGTGCTGTGCAAGGTAGAGAAGGTCCATGCTGGCTGGAGGAGCGTCAGAGGATGATGTTGCGAGGACAAGACGAAGGGAGAGGGTAGCGGAGGAGCTGGGGTTGTGGGGCAGCAGCAAGAGGTTCGAGGCGCCGGGTGCTGGGATGAGGTGAAGGTGGGAGACCTTGGTGCAGTGGCGGCCGAGGTGGATGGGCAAGCTGAGGGAGAGTTGTTGTGGGAGAAAAAAACATACGAGGGAGAGGGAGAGTGAACAGAGGCAGCGGCTGCAGCATAAGAGGGAAAAAAACGTGGCCTGCGCTAGGGTTAGGATGAATGAAAAGAGTCAAAAAAAGTAAATGAAAAAGAGAGGAAAAATTAATAATAATAATTATTTAATTATAGTTATAATAATAATAATAATACCAATATTAATGGAAATAATTATAACCATAATAATATAAATAACATATACAATAATGAAATAATAATAATAATAATAATAATAACAATAGTAGTAATATACTGATGATAAAAAAAATCAAAATATTAAAATAATTAATTCCATTTTAATAATAATGATAAAATTATTTAGAACGATAAATATTTTAAATAATACAATAAATCACAACATTATCCATCTTAATTTTCCGAAGGCAAGCGAAACGTGCCGATGTCTAAGCGGCACCGCGCGAGGTATCCAAAACGCACTCTACCCGGGCGCTCGGCGTCGTCAACTCAAAACACACTTTTTAACATGACTCAAAAGCTATTAGTCTGGGACTCAACCCGAAGCCCAAAAATAATTTTAAAAGTCCACCAAAAAAAATTATAAAATAAATAAATAATAGGTCGTGGTGTCACAGATGAAACATCATTCGGACGCGCGGTTTGCGCGGCACGACTGAATATGTGTTTTTTATGTGTTTGACATGCTTGAAAAGCATGTGTGGGGTGGTCGAAACCGGCCGAACGACCTCAGAATGCCATGAAATTGGACGAAAACAAAAGGTGGGTGAATTTTGAAATAGTCGGCCATAAGACATGTCAATCTGAGGTATCGTGTGACCGTGTTGGCCAAATGAGCACTCCACTTGTCATAAATGGCCAAAACATGCGTTTAACGGTGAAATGCCTGCCGAACGACATCAGAATGACTTTCAATCACACGAAAACACCCTAATTACTATTATTGATGTCTAAGAGGAGACGACACATCATTCGGATGCGCGGTTTGCACAACACGGCTGAATATATGTTTTTTATTTGTTTGGCGCGCTAGAAAAGCGTGCGTGTTGTGGTCGAATCTGACCGAACGACTTCAGAATGCCATGAAATTAGATGAAAAAGGGTGGGTGAATTGTGAAATGGTCGGCTAGAGGAAAAGTCAATCGGAGGTTCCGTTTGACCGTGGTGGCTGAAAAAGCACTCTGCATGTCGTAAATGGCCAAAACATGTGTTTAATGGTCAAATTCATACTCAACGACATCAGAATGAATTGAAATCACATGAAAACACACTAATTATTATTTGTGACGTGTGCGAGGGGACAAAATCTCATTCGGATGCACGATTTTCACAGCACAACTGAATATGTTTTTTAGGTGTTTGGTGCACTTGAAAAGTGTGTGTGGAGTGGTCAAAACAAGCCAAACAGCCTTGTAATTCCATAAAATCAGATGAAAAAAAATTGTGGGTCAAATTTGAAATGGTCGACTGGAAGACACATCAATCGGAGTTGTCGTGTGATTGTGCTGGCCAAAAACGCACTTTGCGTGTCGTAAGTGGTCTAAACATGCGTTTAACGGTCACATGCATGCCGAATGACATCGGAATGACTTGAAATTAAATGAAGACACCATAATTTTTATTCATGAGGTGTACAAAGATAAGACACATCATTCAGGCACGCGGTTTGTGAGGCATGACTGAATATGTGTGTTTTAGGTGTTTATTGCGCTTGAAAAGCATGCGTGGGGTGGTCTAAACCGGTCGAACGACCTCGGAATTCCCTGAAATCAAACGACAACAAAGGGTGGATGAATTGTGAAATTATTGGCTAGACGGCACGTCATTCGGAGGTGTCATGTGTCCGCATTGGCCGAAAACACAATCCATGTGTCGTAAATGGCCAAAACACGAGTCTAATGGTAAAATGAATGTCGAACAACATCAGAATGACTCGAAATCACACGAAAACACCCTAATTATTATTATTGATGTGTATAGGGAGACATAACGTCTTTCAGATGTCCAATTTTCGCGGCATGGATGAATATGTGTTTTTAGGTGGTTGGCACGCTTGAAAAGCATGTGTGGGGTGGTCTAAACAAGCCAAACGGCCTCAGAATGCCATGAAATCAGACGAAAACAAAGGGGGGTGATTTGTGAAATGTTCTGCTAGACAAGACGTCAATTGGTGGTGTCATGTGACCGCTCTGGCCAAAAATGCACTCGACGTGTTGTAAATGACCAAAACATGTGTTTAACTATCAAATGCATGTCGAACAACATCCGAATAACTTGAAATCAGTTGAACAAACCGTAATTATTATTTGTGAGGTGTATGAGGAGACGACACATCATTCGGACGCATAGTTTGCAGAGCATGGCTGAATATGTGTTTTTAGGTGATTGGCGTGCTTGAAAAGCACGCATGGGGTGGTCTAAACCAGCCAAACGACCTCAAAATGCCATGAAATCGGACAATAAATGGATAGGTGAATTGTGAAATGGTCGGTCAGACGGCACATCAATCGAAGGTGTCGGGTGACCGCGCTGGAATAAAACACAATTCACATGCTGTAAATGGCTAAAACATGCATTTAACGGTCAAATGCATGCTGAACAACATCGGAGTGACTTGAAATCATACGAAAACAACTTAATTATTATTCGTGAGGTGTAAAAGGAGACGACACGTCATTCAAACACGCGGTTTGCGCGGCACGACTGAATAAGTGTTTTTTAGGTGTTCGGCGCGCTTGAAAAGCATGCGTGGGGTGGTCTAAACCAGCCTAAAAACCTCGGAATTCCATGAAATAGGAAGACAAAAAAGGGTGGGTGAATTGTGAAATAGTCGGCCAGACGACACATCAATCGGAGGTGTTATGTGACCGCGTTGGCCGAAAATGCACTCCGCGTGTCGTAAATCGCCAAAACATGCATTTAATGGTCAAATGCATGCCGAACGACATAGGAATGACTTGAAATCACACAAAATCACCCTAATTATTATTCATGATGTGTACGAGGAGACGACATGTCATTTGGACCAGCATTTTGAGTGGCACGACTGAATATGTGTTTTTTAGGTGGTTGGCGCACTTGAAAAGTGTGCGTGGGGTGGTCGAAACCAAATGAACATCCTTGGAATGCCATGAAATAAGACGAAAACAAAGGGTGAGTGAATTGTAAATGGTCGGCCAGACGACACATCAATTAGAGGATTCATGTTATCGCGTTGGACGAAAACACACTCCGCGTGTCGTAAATTGCCAAAACATACATTTAACAGTCAAATGCATGCCGAACGACATCATAATGACTTGAAATCACACTAAAACAACCTAATTATTATTTTTGAGGTGTACGAGGAGACGACACATCATTCGGACACACGGTTTGCACGAAACGACTAAATAGGTGTTTTTTAGGTGTTTGACGTGCTTGAAAAGTGTATGTGGGGTGGTCAAATCTGGCCGAACGACCTCGGAATGCCATGAAATCAGACAAAAACCAAGAGTGGGTAAATTGTAAAATGGTCGGCTAGACGGCACATCAATCAGAGGTGTCTTGTGACCGCGCTGGCTGAAAACGCACTCCAAATGTCCTAAATGGCCAAAACATGCGTTTAATGGTCAAATGCATGCCAAACGACATCGTAATAACTTTAAATCACACGAAAACACCCTAATAATCATTAGTGAGGTGTATAGGGAGATGACACATCATTAAGACGCGTGGTTTTCACAACACGACTGAATAAGTGTTTTTTAGGTGTTTGGCGTGCTTGAAAAGCGTGCGTGGGGAGGTCTAAACTGGATGAACGTCCTCGGAATTCCATGAAATCGGATGACAACAAAGGTTGGGTAAATTTTGAAATCGTAGGCTAGACGGAATGTCAATCGGAGGTGTCGTGTTATCACGCTGGCCGAAAATGCACTCCACGTGTCGTAAATGGCCAACACATGCGTTTAACTATCAAATGCATGTCGAATGACATCATAATGACTTTAAATCACGCGAAGACACCCTAATTATTATTCATGAGGTGTACAAGGAGATGTCATGTCATTCGAACGCACAGTTTGCACGACACAATGGAATATGTGTTTTTTGGTTGTTTGGCGCACTTGAAAAGCACACGTGGGGTGGTCTAAACCACCCGAACGACCTCAGAATTCCATGAAATCGAACATAGATAAAGGATGGGTGAATTGTGAAATGGTCGGCTAGACGGCACATCAATCGGAGGTATCGTGTGACCGCGGTGGTGTAAAATGCACTTCGTGTGTCGTAAATGGCCAAAACATGTGTTTAATGGTCAAACGCATGCTGGATGACATTAGAATGACTTGAAATCACAAGAAAACACCCTAATTATTATTAATGAGTTGTACGGGGAGACGACACATCATTCAGACGTGCAGTATGCATGGCATAGGTGAATATGTGTTTTTTAGGTGTTTGGCACGCCTGAAAAGCGTGCGTGGGGTGGTCTAAACCGACCGAACGACCTAAAAATGCCATTAAAACTGACAAAAAAAGGGTAGGTGAATTTTCAATTGGTCGGCCATACACCACGTCAATCAGAGGTGTCGTGTGACCGTGCTGGCCAAAAACGCACTCCGCGTGTCGTAAATGGCCAAAACATGTGTTTGACGGTCAAATGCATGCCCAACGACATCAGAATGACTTTAAATCACAATAAAACAACGTAATTTTTATTCGTGAGGTGTATGAGGATACAACATGTCATTTGGACGTGCTATTTGTGCGGCACATCAGAATATGTGTTTTTTATGTGTTTGGCGCACTTGAAAAGCATGCATGGGGTTGTCTAAACTGGCCGAATGACCTCAAAATGCAATGAAATCAGATGAAAACAATGTATAGGTGAATTGTGAAATGGACGGCTAGACGGCACATCAATCGGAGGTGTCATGTGACCGCGCTGGCTGAAAACGAACTCCGCATGTTGTAAATGGCCAAAACATGCATTTAACGGTCAAATGCATGCCGAACAACATCAGAGTGACTTGATATCACACGAAACCCCCTAATTATTATTTATGAGGTATAAGAGGAGACGAAACATCATTCAGACTCACGGTTTGCACGACACGACAGAATATGTTTTTTTAGGTGTTTGGCGCACTTGAAAAGCGTACGTTGGGTGGTCTAAACCGGCTGAACGATCTCAGAATGCCATGAAATTTGACGACAACAAAGAGTGGGTGAATTGTGAAATGGTGTGCTAGACTGTGCATCAATCGAAGGTGTCATGTGGCCATGCTGACCAAAAACAGACTCCACATGTCGTAAATGGCCAATTCATGTGTTTAATGGTCAAATGAATGCCTAACAACATCGGAATGTATTGAAATCACACGAAAACACCCTAATTATTATTCTTGAGGTTTATAAAGAGTCAACATGTCATTTAGACTCGTGGTTTCCACAGGACGACCGAATATGTGTTTTTTAGGTGTTTGGTGCGCTTGAAAAGCGTGCGTGGGGTGTTCTAAACCAGACAATGACATCAGAATGCCTTGAAATTGGAATACAACAAAGGGTGGGTGAATTGTGAAATGGTCGGCCAGAAGGAATGTCAATCAGAGGTGTCGTGTGACCGCGCTGGCTGAAAATGCACTCTGCATGTCGTAAATGGCCAAAACATGCGTTTAACGGTCAAATTCATGTCGAACAACATCATAATGACTTGAAATCACACAAAAACACCCTAATTATTATTCGTCAGGTGTACGAGGAGACGACACAACATTTGGACGTGCGGTTTTCATGGCATGACTGAATATGTGTTTTTAGGTGTTTGATGCGCTTGAAAAGCGTGTGTGGGGTGGTCTAAACTAGCTGAACGTCCTCAGAATGCCATGAAATCGGACAAAAATAAAGAGTGTGTGAATTGTAAAATTTTCGTCCAGACAGCATGTCAATCAGTGGTGTTGTGTGACTGCGGTGGCCGAAAACGCACATCGCATATCGTAAATGGCCAAAACATGCGTTTAACGGTCAAATGCATGCCGAATGACATCAGAATGAATTGAAATCACACGAAAAAAAGCCTAATTATTATTCATGAGGTGAATGAGGAGACAAAATGTCATTCGGATGCCATGTTTGCGCGGAATGACTGAATATGTGATTTTTAGGTATTCGGCACGCTTGAAAAGCGTGCGTGGGGTGGTATAAACCAGCCGAATGATCTTGGAATGCCATTAAATTAGACAACAAAAAAGGGTGGGTGAATTGTGAAATGGTTGGTTAGATGGAACGTCAATCAGAGGTGTTGTGTGACCGCGCTGGCTGAAAATTCACATCATGTGTCTTAAATAGCCAAAACATGATTTTAATGGTCAAATGCATGCCGAACGACATCGAAAGTACTTGAAATAACATGAAGACACCCTAATTATTATTCATGAGGTTTACGAGGATACGGTACATCATTCAGACATGCGGTTTGTACGGAACAACTGAATATGTGTTCTTTAGGTGTTTGGCACGCTTGAAAAGCATACATTGGGTGGTCTAAACCAGCCGAATGACCTCGAAATGCCATTAAATTGGATGAAAACAAAGGGTGGGTGAATTGTGAAATGGTCGGCCTAACGACACGTCAATCGGATATGTCATGTAACCACAGTGGCCGAAAACGCACTCTGTATGTCTTAAAGGGCCAAAACATTCATTTAACAGTCAAATGCATGCCTAACGACATAGAAATGACATGAAATCACATGAAAACACCCTAATTATTATTCGTGAGGTGTATGGAGAGACGAAATGTCATTCGGATGCGCGGTTTACATGACACGACTAAATATGTGTTTTTTATGTGTTTAGCGTGCTTGAAAATCATGCGTGGGGTGGTCTAAATCAGCCGAACGACCTCCGAATACCATTAAATCGGACAAAAACAAAGTTTGGGGGATTGTGAAATGGTTGGTTAGACGACACATCAATCGAAGGTGTCGTGTGACCGCACTGGCCGAAAACGCACTTCGCGTGTCGTAAATGGCCAAAACATGCGTTTAATAGTAAAATGCATGCCAAACGACATCAGAATGACTTTAAATCACACGAAGACACCATAATTATTCTTCATGAGGTGTATGAGGAGACGACATGTCATTCAGATGCGCGGTTGGCAGGACACAACTGAATATGTGTTTTTAGGTGTTTGTCGCGCTTGAAAAGCATTCGTGGGGTGGTCTAAAATGGGCGAATGACCACGGAATGCCATGAAATCTGACCACAACAAAGGGCAGGTGAATTGTAAAATGTTCGGCTTGACGGAACATCAATCGTAGATGTTGTGTGACCGCGGTGGCCGAAAACACACTCTTCATGTCATAAGTGGCCAAAACATGTGATTAACGGTCAAATGCCTGCCAAATGAATCAGAATGACTTGAAATAACATGAAAACACCTTAATTATTATTCATGGGGTGTACGGGGAGACGGAACATCCTTCGGACGTGCGGTTTGTGCGGAATGGCTGAATATGTGTTTTTTGGTGTTTGGCGCGCTTAAAAAGCGGGCGTGGGGTGGTCTAAACCGGTCGAACAACCTCAGAATGCCATGAAATTGGACGAAAACAATGGTTGGGTAAATTTTGAAATGGTCAGCCAAAAAAACGTCAATCAGAGGTGTCGTGGTACCATGCTGGCCAAAAACGCACTTTGCGTGTCGTAAAGGGACAAAACATGCATTTAACGGCCAAATGCATGCCGAACGACATCAGAATGACTTGAAATCATACAAAAACATCCTAATTAATATTTTTGAGGTGTACGGGGTGAAAAAATGTCATTCAGACGTGCAGTTTGTGCGGTATAGCAGAATATGTGTTTTTAGGTGTTTGGCGCGCTTGAAAAGCATGCGTGGGGTGGTATAAACCGGTCGAACAACTTCAGAATTCCATGAAATCAGACCAAAATAAAAGGTGGTAGAATTTTGAAATGGTTATCCAGATGGGACGTCAATCGGAGGTGTCATGTGACCACACTAGCCGAAAACGCATTCTGTGTGTCAGAAATGGCCAATACATGCATTCAACGGTCAAATGCATGCCGAACGACATCAGAGTGACTTGAAATCACACGAAAACACCCTAATTATTATTCGTTAGGTGTACGAGGAGACGACACATCATACTAACGTGTGGTTTGCATGGAACAGCTGAATATGTGTTTGTTAGGTGTTTGGTGTACTTGAAAAGCGTGCGTGGGATTGTCTAAACAGGCCGAACGACCTCGGAATGCCATAAAATCAGATGAAAAAAGGGTGTGTGAATTGTTTTATGGTCGGCTATACGAAACGTCAATCAGAGGTGTCGTGTGACCACGCTGACCGAAAACACACTCTGCATATCGTATATGGCCATAACATGCGTTTAACGGTCAAATGCATTCCAAATGACATACGAATGACTTGAAATCACACTAAAACACCCTAATTATTATTCGTGAGGTGTACGAGGATACGACACATCATTTGGACTTGCGGTTTACACGGCATGGCTGAATATATGTTTTTAGGTGTTTGGGGTGCCTGAAAGGCATGCGTGGGGTGGTCTAAACCATCTGAACGACCTTAGAATTCCATGAAATCAGATGAAAACAATGGGTGAGTGAATTGTGAAATGGTCGGCCAGACCGCACGTTAATCAAAGGTGTCGTGTGACCGCACTTGCCGAAAATGCACTCCGCGTGTCATAAATGGCAAAAACATGTGTTTAACGGTCAAATGCATGACGAATGACATCATAATGACTTGAAATCACATGAAAACCCCCTAATTATTATGTGTGAGGTGTATGAGGAGACGACACGTCATTCGAATGTGCGGTTTGTGCGGCATGGCTAAATATGTGTTTTTTGGGTGTTTCATGCACTTGAAAAGTGTGTGTGGGGTGGTCTTAACCAGCTGAACGACCTCAGAATTCCATGAAATCGGACAAAAACAAAGGGTGGATAAATTTTGAATTGGCTGGCTAGACATAACGTCAATCGGAGGTGTCGTGTGACCGCCCGGGCCGAAAATGCACTCCACGTGTCGTAAATGGTCAAAACGTGTGTTTAACGGTAAAATGCCTATCGAAAAACATCAAAATGACTTGAAATCACACGAAAACACCATATTTATTATTCATGAGGTGCAAGAGGAGACGACACGTCATTCAGACGTGCAGTTTGCATGGCATAACTGAATATGGGGTTTTTTGGTGTTCAGAGCGGTTGAAAATCATGTGTGGGGTGGTCTAAACCAGCCGAACGATCTTAGAATTCCGTTAAGTCGGACGACCCCAAAGGGTTGGTGAATTTTTAAATGGTCGGCCAGAAGACATGTCAATTGGAGGTTTCCTGTGACCACGCTGTCCAAAAAAGCACTCCACGTGTCGTAAATGGCCAAAACATGCGATAAACGGTCAAATGCATGCTAAATGACATTGGAACGACTTGAAATCACATGAAGACACCATAATTATTATTCATAAGGCGTACGAGGAGAAGGAATTTCATTTGGACGCGCGGTTTGCATGACACGACTGAATATGTGTTTTTTAGGTGTTTGGCGCGCTCGAAAAGCGTGCATGGGGTGGTCTAAACCGGCCGAATGACCTCAGAATTCCATGAAATCAGACGAAAACAAAGGGTGGGTAAATTGTGAAATGTTCGGCTAGACGGCAAATCAATCAGAGGTGTCATGTGACCGCGGGGGACAAAAATGCACTCCGCGTGTCGTAATGGCCAAAACATGTGTTTAATGGTCAAATGAATTCCAAACGACAACAGAATGACTTGAAATCACACAAAAACACCCTAATTATTATCTGTGAGGTGTACGAGGAGATGTCACATTATTCGAATGCACGGTTTTTGTGGCACGGCTGAATATGTGTTTTTAGGTGTTTGGTGCTCTTGAAAAGCATGAGTGGGGTTGTCTAATCCGGTCGAACTACCACAGAATTCCATGAAATAGGATGAAAACAAAGGGTGCATGAATTGATAAATGGTCAGCCAGAAGGCACGTCAATCAGAAGTGTCGTGTGACAACGCTGGCTGAAAATTCACTTCGCGCGTGGTAAATGGCCAAAACATGCATTTAACAGTCAAATGCATGCTGAACAACATCAGAATGACTTGAAATCAAACAAAGACACCCTAATTATTATAAATGAGGTGTACGAGGTTACAAAACGTCATTCGGACACACAGTTTGCATGGCACAACTGAATATGTGTTTTTAGGTGTTTGGCGCACTTAAAAATCATGCGTGGGGTGGTCTAAACCGGCCAAACGACCATAGAATGCCATGAAATCGGATTTCAACAAAGGGTGGGTGACTTGTGAAATGGTTGGTCTAACAACACATCAAGTGAAGGTTTCGTGTGACCTCGGTGGCTGAAAACGCACTCTGCATGTCGTAAATGGCCAAAACATGCGTTTAACGGTCAAAGGCATGTCGAACGACATCAGAATGGCTTGAAATCACATGAAAAAAAACCTAATTATTGTTCGTGAGGTGTATAGGGAGGTGGCCCACATTCAAACATGCGGTTTGCGTGGCACGGCTAAATATGTGTTTTTAGGTGTTTGGTGTTCTTGAAAAGCATGCGTGGGGTGGTCAAAATTGGCCGAACAACCTTGGAATTCCATGATATCGGATGACAAAAAAGGGTGGTTGAATTGTGAATTGGTCGGCAAGACGGCACGTCAATCAGAGGTTTCATGTGACCGCACTGGCTGAAAATGCACTCCACATGTCGTAAATTGACAAAACATGCGTTTAACGGTCAAGTGCACCCCGAACGACATTAGAATGACTTGAAATCGCATGAAAACACCCTAATTATTATTTTTGAGGTGTACGAGGATATGACACGTCATTCGGATGCATGGTTTATGCGGAAGGGCTGAATATGTGTTTTTAGGTGTTCGGCGTGCTTGAAAAGCGTGCATGGGGTGGTTGAAATCCGCCGAACGTCCTCGGAATGCCACGAAATTAGAAGACATCAAAGGGTGGGTGAATTGTGAAATGGTCGGCTAGATGGACCGTCAATCGGAGGTGTTGTGTGACCGCGCTGGCCGAAAACACACTATGTGTGTCGTAAATGGCCAAAACATGCGTTTAATGGTTAAATGCATGCCGAAAGACATCTGAATGACTTTAAATCACATAATAAAACACCAATTATTATTCATGAGGTGTAAGAGGTGACGACATGTCATTCAGATGTGCGGTTTGCACGACACAACTAAATATGTGTTTTTTAGGTGTTTGATGCCATTGAAAAGCATGTGTGGGTTGGTTGAAACCGGCAGAACGACCTTGGAATTCCATGAAATCGGACAAAAACAAAGGATGTGTGAATTGTGAAATGGTCGGCCAGACAACACGTCAATCAGAGGTGTTGTGTGACCCCGTTGGCCGAAAATGCACTCCACATGTCATAAATTGACAGAACATGTGTTTAATGGTCAAATGCATCTTGAATTACATAGAAATAACTTGAAATCACATTCAAACACCGTAATTATTATTCGAGAGGTGTACAAGGAGAGAAAACGTCATTCGGACGCACGGTTTTCACGACAGAGATGAATATGTGTTTTTAGGTGTTCGGCGCGCTTGAAAAGCTTGCGTGGGGTGGTCAAAACCGGCCGAACGACCTCAGAATTCCCAGAAATTAGACGAAAACAAAGGGTGGGTGAATTGTGAAATGGTCAGCCAGACGACACGTCAATTGGAGGTGTCGTGTGACCACGCTGGCTGAAAATGCCCTTCATGTGTCGTAAATTACCAAAACATGCGTTTAATGGTCAAATGCATGCCGAACGACATCAGAATGACTTTAAATCACACGAAAACACCCTAATTATTATTCGTGAGGTGTAAGAGGAGACAAAATGTCATTCGGACGAGCGGTTTGCGCAGCATGACTGAATATGTGTTTTTTATGTGTTTGGCATGCTTGAAAAGCGTGTGTGGGGTGGTTGAAACCGGCCGAATGACCTCGTAATTCCATGAACTCGGACGACAACAAAGGGTGGGTGAATTGTGAAATTTTCGGCCAGACTGAACGTCAATCCTAGGTGATGTGTGACCGTGCTAGCTGAAAACGCACTCTGCATGTCGTAAATGGCCAAAACATGCGTTTAATGGTAAAATGCATGCCAAACGATCCATGGATCATTTGTGATGGGTACGAGTCAACCCCACCTCAATACGAGGCACAATGTGACTGGTATCACTCAAAGTGTCTTACTTTTGATTGAAACAGACAACATTTTAAGTGAAAACTACAACTGACATACAGAAAATCTTCACAAGGATACACATAGATTCGTGAAATTAAGGGATAAAAAATAATATATGGTCAATTGGTCATACAATATTTGAATAAAATATTCACAAGGCATAGATTAAAACACAATGGGTTATAGTATATATAGAAAAACATGAATTATATTTGGAATGAGTCTCAACATCCCATCATGAACCTGCACCAACACTCATGTACTAATTCTCAATCACGGTTCGTTCATTCTATACAATAATATACAACAAATAAATATCATATAGTGATTTCATATGAAACCTATAAACACTGAAGCATACCATATAACAAATTGGTCAACAAGGCTACACATAGATTTTTGAAAAATAAGTTTCAAAGTCTCATAAAAATACTCCAATGGTGAGGAATACATATGGTGACACCATATCCCCATGGATCACCTCAATCCCATCCTCAAACAGTGGGTTCTAGGACCAAAATGTAGTCCCTTTGGGAACCCAATACCAAAGACATAATTGAATATTCATACCCACTACTCAAGATGTGGATGCATATCACATCACACCTAGGAGAGAAAATTACAATTAGAAACATACGAACTTATTCTAATTGAAAAATCTATAAAAAACATGTAGGCTATTCCGGTAACCCATCTCATATGTCGAGATTGGCCAATGATTCCCACTAACACGTTAGGAAACATTTATACATGGATAAACAATCATTAGAGGAATATAAACATCCCATGTGCTTCCTATAACTCATCCTAGGTCTAAGAACATGAGCACTACCATTGTCTATCTTATGGGTATCATGATCCTTGCCACTCTACCCAAGTTTTTCTGTTGGTTTTAAGATACTCATCCAGAGACCATGACTAAACATCCCATGTCCTTCTTATAACATGTAGGTTTTTTCCCTCACACTTGGACACCCCCACCCCCCGGGACACCACCAACCACTTTTATGTCATATTTTATATGTGTTATATATAATTCATAATTCTTTATGAAAAATAATTAATTTTGTTTGTGTTATTGATTCATAATTCCGAATTCATTACATAATTCATTCTTCTTGTATTCAATTGAGTATTTTGTATTGCATAGGGTAATTAAGTTCATATACATGACTATAATTGTGGTACATTCCATGGTTATAGTAGTATCATGTTTTTATGTGCCTTTTTGTTCTATATCAGGTGTTTTTGTTGTTGTTAAGAGTGTATGCATCTGTGTAGTTGAGTGTGCAGTGGATGATTTTAGGTGCTATCAAATTCTGGTAACACACTATACCAACAGTTTACTAAACTGTTGGTATTGTGCTGTACATATTTTTACCAATGGTTTTAGTAAACTGTTTGTAAAACATTGAAATAATCCAGTAATTCCAATGGTTTTACAAATTTTTGGCAATACTTTTTACAAACCGCCTTTCCCAATGGTTTTAGTAAGCCATTGGTTTAGTGCAGTATTCCTCCAGCAATGCCAACAGTTAATAAAACCATTGGAAATGATATTTACAAACCGCCTTCCCCAAAGGTTTTACAAAAACCGTTGGTAACAGGCTACTGGCATGCCTTACATGCCAACGGTTTTCCAAACCTTTGGTATATAGTATTCCAACGGTTTGGCAGCCTTTACCAATGGTTTGAAAGCATCGGTAAAGACTTAATTTCTAGTAGTGAAATCAGGTAAATAAGGAAAAAATTATTATAATAATATAAAACTACTCTAAAACAAGTTATAATCCCAATGGATGAAAAATTTCCGACCATGGGAATATTATGGACGATTTTAGAACCTCATGGTACCGCATGGGTCTTATAATGACATGTTATAAGAATATATTTAATGTAAATATAAATATAACATTAACATGAATATCTTACTAAAACAAATTTAATATAATGTTATATGACTATGATTTTAGACAATAAATTTTTACTATAAACATAAAATGATTACCTATAGAATTTCATGTTTTTATTATATTTTATGCATTAAATAATTAAATTTATTTATGACAGCATAATGAGGCCGTATTTTTCTTTTTTTGAAGGAAGAAAATAAATGATATAATAAATATCAAAATAAATTTAATTTGAATGTTTTTATGGAATACATGAATTTTATGTATTACAGATACATATTAGGTATGATTTAATGCCTTTTTTAGACGTAATAAATTTGTTACGACTTTACCAATAATCAACTACTAACTAGTGTCCAAATTGACATAAATGAGTTTAAAAAAATACTATTTTATTTAATGATATAAAAATCCTATATATATAAGATTCAGTTATATGATGTATATATTGTTAGAAATGTCATTAATTATCATCTTGAGGTTCTCTTTTCATTTTTAATAACTAAATTAATCATATAGTATAAAAATACTAGAAGACATAGTAAGAGTTAATCAGTTTAACTAGTGGTTAATCCCAAAATATAAGGGTAATTTTATAAACTAGACATGTCTAAAACCTTTTTTATATGATTTAGACACATATTAATCCTAGTCTCCAAATAAATCAATTTTTTCTACTATAAATCGAAACGTATTTTATAGTAACTTAATATTTTAATATTTTCCAAAACTACCCCTCACCTCTCTTATAAAAGGGCACCTCACATTCTCTTTAATTCACATCTCAAAAGCCCTTTTTCATGGACAGAAACTTCCCAAATATCCTCCAAACATCCCTAAATTTATCCTAGAGGCAAAACATTTGGATGAAATCATACATCTAGTGTTCGTTTGTAAAATTCAAAAGGAGACCACTGATGAAGAAGAAATCGTTTTATAACATCTATTAATGTATATTTCTTATTCTACTTACTCTAACTAAGTTGTTACCATTCTAAATTAATAACTCAAGAATCTATTATATTCTAAATTTTTTTTTTATGATTATGGGACAACCATATTCCACTTTTACTAATCCTTTTAAAAACAATATCACTATGCGTGCACGCGTACGGCTTACGATCTCCACAGTATGGTGTAAATAGTTTTTCATCTATACGTTATTTAAATGGGAGTAATGATGAATTAAAATGAATTGAATAAATAAAATAAAATGATATTATTTCCTAAATATTCATATTCCATATAATTTCATAACATTTAACAATTGATGAAATGATATCTTTGCACGTGCATACATACGAATTACTGTATCCATGACACGATGAGACTAATCTACCATGCTCACCATCCAATAATGATTATAATAATATATATAATAAATAATTATTAAATATATGACATAATAGTTCTATTGTGATTATATATATATATATATAATTATATAAAAATATTTCATTCACTTACTTCCATACGATATGAATACAGAAACACCATTTAAGTGTATGTATGGCCTACCATCATCATGAACATTGTTTTACCTTTCATATATCTATTTATTATATATATGTATATATATTTATTTATATATTATATATATATCATATTATAAATTTTGGATGTAATGAAATCATGATATATGTAATATGATCAAAAATTTCATGTCAAAACACATACGATAAAAAAATCGATATTACCCAAAATGTTACCTTAATAAAAAATTGTAAATAAATGTGTAATATAAATTCATTAATGAATAATATATGATATCATAAATATTGTTATTAATATTATATATGTTAATATTGTGTTTCATATACGTATGGAGTGTATTAGATCTATGGTAAGCACTGATTCCCCAATATCATTATTATCCTAGATTGTTTATGTATAAGAATTTAATGGGTCCTATTAGTAATACATGTCCATGTTTCATGAAAATTCCTAAAAATTAATATTTTAAGGTTTTATGGAAGGTACACTTTATCTTGATCATCATTTTAAAATTTTTAAAGATATTTTTCTAAATTTATTTAATTAATGTTCATGTTTTTCAAAATGATTTTAAGGATTTATTTACAGAGACAAGAATTTTTTAAAATGATAATTCATTTCAAAATATTAAAATTGGTATTGGACACTTTTATTATAAAATCTCTTTTTATTGAATTTTTATATAAATTTGTTACTTTTTAATGATTTCATGAAAAAATTATATTTCTATCAAATAATTTTACTTATCATTATCTACTAGATATTATTATTTATTGAGGTATATTTTTTATAATATTATATTCCATTATGTACAAAATGTGTAATTATATGTTGGACTGTGGATTTTCTATTTTTATACCGTTCATGGTTTACAGTGAAAGTATTGAAATATTGTATTCAAGTTTTAATACGAATGATTATGTTATGATTCAACCATTTCATATGTGGAATTCATTGGACTTAGAAAGTGATGAGTAACGCCCTCTATATCCCCCGACTTTATCAGTAGGTCTCAGGAGACAAACTAGTGTCTTGGCACAATTCCTTGACTGAATATTTATTAATTGTCATTGCAGAAGGCCTTGATGTAGTAGTTATAATGTTAGACATTATGCATTCCATCATTATAAGATTAGTTATAGATTTTACATGTGATTATTCGATGAATATAATATCCATGTGAATGTTTATATAGTAATTTTTTATTTTTTCATGTCGTAATATGATGAATAAAATTCTTTTAATTTATTTTTTTTCACTTTCATATGTTTTAATAAAAGTTTATTATTATTTAAGATAGATTCCAATATATTGTTTATTCTTAATAATCATATGAGCTCCCCCTTTATTATGTTTTATTTTCCTAGGATGCCGAGAAGTGTTTTATGGTTGATATTAAGGGTTAATCTAGGGGAATAATAGAATTATCAAAGGATTATCTATGCATTGTTTTATGTTACAAATTGTAATGTAAATTTCATACATGTAATCTATTTTCAATGACTACTAAAAAAATTGGTCCATCAGGACATGACTCATTATAACATGCCAATGTATTAAAATAATGTGCTTGATCTAGGTAACTGGGGTCATGGTGTTACAATTGAAATCAAATGATGATTATAAAAAACCTTGTAAATATATTTAGAAAACTAAAAAATGGATCATAACCATAAGAAAGTATTTGAGGATAACTATTGAAGAAGATCCTAGAATTTTAAAATAGATATTATTCGAGTATTACTAGAATATAAATCCATGTCCAGATTCTACAAGTGAATGTGGATCTATAAAAAATGAACCTAGGGTTGAAAACTTTTGAAAGGTGTTCTGAGCTTGACTCGAGGTAACCTAGATCATGAAAACGAGAAATACTGGACACCCGTTTTGGAAATCCCAGGGGATATGCTTTGGAAATTTCATATTTTCTTTATAAACTGTTTTGAATGACTTATGAATAAATACATCCTAAAAAACCATATTGATGATAATTTATTAGATATTAATTACCTTTTAAATTTATGTTATGTATTTTACTAGTTTTTATTAATGAATTTTGATTTATAACCCAATCTTGTGAATAAATTTTTTTATAAATGGTGCCTAGTGGAAAGAATTAAAATCATATCAATAAACATAATCCATGAAGGTATTTCACTCCTAAGAAAGATAATGATAGTGTATCTAGTGACACAACTAGTGATGAAATTTTTATTACAATATTGGGACAACTGACTTTGGTTATGAATAAAAACCTTATCTGTATAAAGCATCTTGATCCACAATGCGGAGGATCAATGTTAGACTATTGAATGAGACAAACAACCTCCCACATTAACTTGGACTAAAAATCCATTTGTGGTTGAGAAATGGATAAGTTCCCTAGAGAAAAAATTTCTTTCTTTGGGATGTAATGAATGGGAAAAGGTTGTCTTGGTAGTTTATCATCTTTAAAGAGATGCAGTTCAATGATGGTCATTTATTCAAAACAAGAAGGAGGATGAAGAAGATTCCAATATACAATGGAGGGAGTTTAAATAAATCTTACTAGAAAAATACTTTCCTCATGATCTATTAGTGGATATGAAAAAAAATTATGAGTCTACAAAAAAAAGTGGATGAGAATGTTACAATGTATGAGGAAAACTTCATGAGTTTAGAAAAGAAATCTATAGACTATATATATAACCCAAAAAGTAATACTAATCGATTCATTCATGGGATAAAACCTTTCCTCTGGTGGGCATTAGTCTCACAATCATTTTCATTGTACGATGATATCATCTCTTATTCTATCAATATTGGAAAGGAATTATTGATGTATTATTAATTTATATTAAATCAAGATTAGAATAGAATTGTGGAGAAAGAAACAAATAATGGGAAAAGTGAAAGAAGGATTTTCCATCATGTGATAAATGTGGGATGAAACACAATGTTATTATCTTAAATAGAATGGGAGTTTGTAACAAATGTGGAGAAAAAGGAAATCACGTTCATGATTCCAAGGGGATGAAATAGGATATCAATTTTCAATTACACAATTACAAAGAAATAGGTCATTATGAAAAATATTTTCCAAAGTGTCGAGGAAATATCGCTCAGAAAAATAAAATGTTTCAAGGTTAATCTTATATTGTTTCTATAGTCGAAGTGGAATAATTATTGTATTTGTGTTTTTGGATTCAAGAATTATATTTTAGTTTAAAGAAGAATGTGATATATATATATATATATATATATATGTACTGTACTATAGTATATTTTGTTTTCATTATGGTCATAATATGATGAAGGTAATCATAAATTAATTAGGTGATAATAATTATAACATTATGTTGTTTGGGGAATCAGATATTACAATTGATTTTGGAAAATTAGAAACCTTTAAGGCCGATATTGGATAGAAGTATTTTGGATAACTGTAAAGGCTGGAATGGATTAAGTTGAACATTGGATAGTATTTTTTATGGCTAGAAAATTTCTTAAGATTGTTTTTGGGATGTTATTATACTATAGTTTTTAAAAAATGAAAACATGCATTTTGGACGATAACTTTTCACGTCAGACAATGTTGTGGGAATCGATCCCACAACCGAAGTGTAAAAAAATATTTGTCACCTACCACTAGACTATAGGATGTCCATGGTTTTTATGAAATAGTATTCTCCATTTAAGCGGAATATGATTTTATTTAGATCCTTATACGATTGACATAAATAGAATATTTTTGAGTTTTATCATTTGAAGAAAAATATGAGTTTGTTATAGGAATTAGTTAAAGGCTAAAAATATAAATATAAATTAATTATTCTTCCCTGTATTCTTAAAAAATGAATTTAATTAATACTATGACACTATGTAAAGAACCATGAAACCAAAAATGATTACCTATTACATTATTTTGAAATGAATCTAATGGTCCCTTAGATAATCACTGATTTAATGCTTTCCCATTGTTAACATTATCTTAACAATATTCTATATCACTCTCCATCAGAACAAGATGTGTTTTTTTCATCAATATCCATGTTTTCATATATGTAACCGTAGTATGTGTTTTTTTCTCGTAACCTTCATACTTACCATTCTTTATTTTAATATAGATACCTTATTAAACCATTTTTGATTTGGGATTTCAACTAAGATATTTTGAAATTTCAAAAACTCTAGTTTTCAATCCTGATTTTAAATTGTGAGGATGCAATTTATTAAATGGATAATGAAAATCACCAAGCTTCCATAGTACGCATCCTTTTAAAATAATTCAACAGTGTGTGATGTACACAACGCTATGTTCAAGCGCACCACAACCTATCAAACATGATGTTTAAAATGTAGTTATGAATATTACTAAAATAATTTTGAATTTTATATATCCCATATAATTTTAACATTATTATTTTTTTAATAGACTTTAAATAAGGATAAATTCAATTTTTCAGATAAAAAAAGTAGTTTTGGAAATATATATTTTTTCCTAATTTTAATGGAAAACCATTCTAAACACTATATTTCACACTTTTATATACTTTATTTGATGAAAGTCATTTCTACTTTATAATCGGGACATACATATTTAGTTTGGATAATTTTTTGTTACTTTTCTAATAATATTCATATTTTGATTAATAGTAATAAATAGTAAATTTTAATTGAAAAAAACATTTTTTACAGAAATAATTTATAGTATTAAATTCTACATTTTTAATGTTTTAATGAATAATTATTTTATATTTTTATCATTTAATATAATTTATATCTTTTTATGCAATTTTACGTTCAAACTGTACATAAACTCAGGTTAATCGTTTGCTATTTTTTACTTCTTAAAATCTAGCTTTCTGGTTTTGACAATGGAAATTACTTTTAAATTATTTAATACAACTTCTATGTTTTGAATTTGGAAAAATGTATTCCTTATTTGGAATCATATGATACAATTTTTTGAAATATTTAGCATTTATTTTTTGGAAATTATGAATAATTACCTCAGTAATTATTTTTATTAAACATAGTTAAAGGTTAATGAGGTAAAAAAGGGTAAAAAGGAAAATTATAACAATTTAAAAATACCCTTACACATGTTTTAATTCAATTTAATGAGATATTTACGACCAAAGTCATCTTTAGGACGATTTTAGGACCCCATGGGACCACATGGGTGTTATAATGACATGTTAAAAGAATTAATTTAAAGTAAAGATTAATATAACATAAACAATTATATTTTACTAAAACAATTTTACTATAGGTTTGTAAGAATTAAATCTTTGATTATAAATATTCCATACAAACCTAAAAATATTTCTTGCATCCCTTTATTTTATTTTTATTTTTAAGGCATTAAAAAAATTTATTAATGAAACAATAATGATGCAGTATTTTTGTTATTATTGAAAGAATCAACTAAAATATATTGCAAATTTTAAAATAAATACAATTTGAATGTTTTGATTCCATCCATGATTTTTTTGAATGAAATATTCATATTAATTATTATTTAATTATGTTGTTTCGAATGAATATAGTTGTTAAAACTTTTAAAAAATCAAATACTAAATAGTGTCAAAATTAACATGAATGAGTTTTAAAAAAATATTTTATTAAATGATATAACATTCCTAAAATCCAAAATTGGGAAAAATTAAATATTTAATGTTAAAAATTTCATTAATTATACTCTTTTGGTTCCCTTGTAATTTTATAGTAACTAAATTAATCCTATACTATATAAAAATACAAGAAGACACGGTAAGAGTTAAACAGTTTAACAAAGGATTATACCAAAAAGATAATTATAATTTTATGACCTAAACATGTCTAAAACCAATTGGTTGAGATTTTTAAACCCATATTTATCCTAGACTCTAAATGAATCAATTTTTAGCTATTAGATACAGAATATAAGTTAATAATAAATTAATATTTCAAACTTGTCATATGGTGCCCCTCACATCTCTTATAAAAAGGGAACTTCCCTTTCTCTTTAATTCATACCTCTAAATACTTTTTTTTCAATCATAGCTTCCCTACTATTCTTCCAAATTCCCTAAGTTCTTCCTGTATGCTTATATTTGGGCATAAATCCAATAGAAGGAGTCCTTTTATGAAAATCAAATGGAGACACCAAAAGAAGAGGTAATCGTTTATCCCTTTTTTTAAAATTCATATATTCTTATACTTTATCTTACTATGTTTTTAAAAAACTAAAATCATAAATCCTAAATCTAATATATTATGATATTTTTTTATTATTATGGGACCATCATATTCCTCTTTTGACCATCTTATAGAAAACAATATCACCATGCCAATGTACAAACGTCTGACCGTCTCCATGTTATGGTGTAAACCATTTTTCATCTATAATTTAATTCAATGGGTATAATTATGAATAAAAATGAATTAAATAATATATATAACATGATATTATTTCTTGAAAATTAATATTCCATCCAATTCTATACCATTTAACCATTAAAGAAATGGTATTGTTACTCGTGCGTACGTAAGACTTACCGTCTCCATGACGCAATGAGACTCATCTTCCATGTTCACCAACCAAGAATGATTATAAGAATATATATTAATAATAATTATGAAATATATGACATAATAATTCTAATTAGATGATATATATATATATACATTTTTTCATTCACTTACTTCTACACGATACGACAATAGAAACAATGTTTATGTGTACGTACAACCTACCATCTTGATGAATGGTGTATTTTATGTTGTATATCTATTATATATATTTATATATTTATAATATATATATATATATATCATAATATTCATCATGAATTTATGTAAATTTTGATCTATGTAGTATGATCCACAATAAAAAATCAAAACACGTACGATAAGCTAAGCGATATTACCAGAAATGTTACATTAACTTAGAATTAAAGATAAATGGGTAATATAAATTTGAAAAAGAATCATATATGTTATCATAAATATTATTATTTTATTAAATAAGTTAATAATATTTTTTAAACCAATAAAAATGAGTTTCAGACGTGTATGAAGAGTATCAGGTCTATGGTATGGGTTAATTCCTCAATATGTTTACTCTCCCCAATTATTAATGTGTATTTAGTGACTAGCTCATAATTATCATCCATGTCAATGCTTTATAAAATATGTTTTATAAAGGAATATTTTATGGTTTTATAGAAGTTACTAATTTTCTACATTACAATTTTAAATGTTTTAAATTTTTTTTCTAAGTCTATTTAATTAATGACAACGTTTTCAAAATTATTTTAATGTTTTTTTATATATAAATGATTTTTTAAATTGATAAGTCCATTTAGAAGTATCAAAGTGGTATGGGACAGATTGATTCAAAAATATCTTTAAAATTACTTCCTATATAAATTTTTTAACTTTTAAATGATTTCTTAAAAAATGGATATTTCTGTCAAATAATCTTACTAATAATTTCTACTATGCCAACATCCTTTATTGGATATTATTTATGATTGAGATTTATTTATTATAATAAAATCATTCATATTTTATTGAATGAGTAATGATATGTTTGACTGTTGATGTGCTAGTTTTATACCATTCGTGGTTTATAGTTAAAGTATTAACATTTCATATGCTAGTTTTAATAGGAATGTTTATGTTATAATTAATCTGTTTCATATGAAGAAAGCATTGGACTTAGTAAGTGACGATTGGGATCCACTATAGCCCCACTATGCATCATTAGGTCTCATGAGGCTAACTTGTGTCTTGAAACATGGCCTTGACATAATATTTTTGAATGGTCTTTGCACAAGGCCTTGATGTAGTAGTCATAATGTATTTCATTATTTATTTTCTCATTATGAAATTATTTATTGATATCACATGTCATTATACGACTAGTAGAATATCCATGAGAATGTTTACATGTTGTTGATTGATTTATTCTTTCTATATTTAGTAGAATATAATGTTTTAAAAGTATTTTGCTTCACAGTTATACCATGCGGTAAAAGGTTGTGATTATTTATGATAGATTCTCCTATATTTCTTATCCTTACATAGAATCTAATCTCAGAAATTTTGTATGTTTTATTTCCCAAGATAACGATAAGTATTTTATGATTTATATGGAGGGTTAATATAAGGAATAATGGCTTTCTCAAAGTATTATCATTGTCATGTTTTTTTGAAACTGCAATGTAAAATTCGTGTATGTATTCTATTTTCAATGAATGCCAAACTGATCGGTCCTTTGAGACATGACTCCTTGTATCATGCCAATGTATTAAAATAATTCACCGAATATCGGTAACTTGGGTCAGGGTATTACGTATATCATCTATCATATCATTTTTATAAATCAAATCAATTTACATTGAACCTTCTTGTACTCTTTTTCACATTTAGTGTATTAACTCTATCATGTTTGTCATGAATGGTGAATATCCATGATGGGTTTTTGTGAAGTTTTTTTCCTATGAGTCTTAAAAAATATGAGATCCATTCTATATAAACTATAATGTTTTCATCATTTATTATTCATATATTCATCTCTTTCAAACTGATTTTACTGGAGGATATATTTTTATCTTTAGGCAAGAAAAATAATATTTAGTTTGGTTTCTTACATAATGTATCAACTAATTCAATGTGTGGAATTTTATTTTTAGTTTACAATGATAAACATAAATATATTGTTATCAGTATATGTTTCAGAAATAATTTTTTTTACTACTTAAAAAAATTACCACATTAGTTCTCAAATAATAATAAATATTACATAAATGAAATTTAGATCGGAATGGATTAGAAATATATTGAAATAATATGGATTCACTGATACTAACGCGTATTAATCACAATAATATTTTTAGAATCCACATAATATTAGATTAATTATTACTCAATAGAACCATCATTATTATGAATTTAGTAAATTAAAGATATATGAATTTTAGAATTTTTGATAAGAATTTCTGGATACTCTAACCTCCTTCTCTATTCCTCCACACATTGAGTTCAATGAATAGAAAAAAATTAATATACTAATAAAAAATAAATTAATATGTTTACATTTTTATTATTATTTTTTTCTATGTATCAATTATTAATCATTCTTAGGTTTATTTTTATTCATATGTTATATCTATATAAATAGTTTAATAATTAAAAACTATGATTGTTTTATGTGAATTTGTAATTAAATGATTATATCATAAAAATGAACATGTTGGGTAAAAATTATATTTTAAAATATTAAATACTAATTTTATAACTATAACACCATGATATTTTAAATTATATATTATTTTATGACCTAACATGTTTGATAGATAGGGATACATGTGATACCAAACCGTGAAAACCCACAAGAATAGTATATTATCATTAAAATTTCTATATAGATATAAAATGATATAATAGATTAAATTGAATTATATAATATATATAGTTATAATAATAAATCTCATTATAATTAGTGTGTCATAGAATACATTAAATTAATTTTTCTACTTCGCTCTTAGGATTGATGTAAAAAGTAAAATGCAACAGTTCTAAAATTTTAAATTTCATGAATTATATATAGAAAATAAATATATTTCCAATTATATAAATTTAATACATGAATAAAGTATTATGAGTAATATAAATTTAAATTAAAACGGAAAATAAGAATTTTAAATAATTTTACCAAATTCTATTTTCTAATAAAATGGTTTTTTTTATATTATTATATTTTTTATGTTAAATTATAAAATATTTGAATTTTTATCTAATAAGTAAAGAAATATTTTTTAAATAAACTAGTGAATAGAAGAATATGGTTATACATTTTGGTTTTCTCTAAATTAATTATCTGTTGGTTGAATATTGATGAAATAATTATATTACTAAAACCCATACATTTATGAAATTATCCTAATATATAAATGGATAACTTTATTTATTAATTTTTATTAATATATATAAAGATGATAAAAAAGTGAATTATAAATGATTCATTTTATTTATGAGATCAATCATTATTTTTTTAATAAAAAGTAATATTTGAACCTAAAAACTGATTTATTTGATTATATTGAAAAAATCAATACTTATATGTATATATTATCATAAAAAATGGGGTTCATATTTTTGATTATCCTAATAATATTATATATTATTGTAAATTTAAATTTTAGTCATTAATATCAAATTACCTGGTCAAAAAATAGTTACCTTAGTAAAAATAAATATGGAAAATTTTAAAATTTATGTGTGAAGGTCATAAAAACACAGTGTAAACTTGTGTGAAAAAATGGATGATGTATTATAACCCTTATCTCATCCACTAATTAATTATTAAAAAAATTGTGGTAAAATACATGTAGAACGTTTTCTACCATTATATTAATTAAAAATATATAAAAAATTACATTCATAAAACTTATAAATGGGGAATCTCAACACCACTTCAGTAATAAAATAGTTAGTTTCCTTTTGAAAATATCATTTCATCCTCCCCTAAAATCCACTTTTACCCTATTAATATTAATATAAAGAAATATCATCGTAGTTCATCACATTCCATGGTTTCCTCCTGGGGAAATCCAATTTTATCAAAGTGGATACTATTTTTTAAAAAAGTCATCTTACATATATATATAATTATTCACCTTTTTTTTGAATTCCAATATAATTATATCAATATGTTATATAAATGTAATATTATCACTATATGATAACAACTGCAAAGTAAATTACTATTTTCCCTTAATGAAATGAAAAATGGCTTTCAAGTTAGTGTGTATACTACTGCCTCCATGATGGGTTATATATTATTATCATTAAAATATGTAAATAGATAGACCTAGTCTCAAATATAATATATAATAATTATATCTATAACATAATATTTCATTGAAATGGTAAAACATATTATAATTATATCATGCTAAATGGAAATTGAAATCATTATCCATAAGTACGTGTAGAGTACCACATCAATGGAAAAAATGATTTCTATTTTGTCATAACCCCATATAAATATTATCATTATAATGTATTTAATGGATACGTATTAAGATTAGGAATATTAGTAATGATTATTTTATAGTAATTTTACTAACTAAATATAATCTAAGTAATAAAAAATAGTATAACATTTAGCCATCTAAATGTTCTTACTATGATAAAAACTGATATCATTGTATTATGTAATATAATTGTATAACATAATATCATATTCGTAATCATTAAAATTTAGATTTATCACACTAAGAAAGACTATATAAGGTCATTTTTCTTCTAGAATAATTATATTAAAATATAATAAAATATTTATCATCCCTTATTTATTGTATATTCTATTTCAGGTAGTTTCCACCATCATCTTGAACAATAATATAAATTATATAATGGATTTTTAGGGGAATTTAATTTCAATAAATATATAATTTTAATTTGTAAATATAGATTGAAAAAAATTTCTATAATATTGAGATTTTTTTTTGAAGAAGGTGACATGAATTGGTTTCCAAATTCATGCCAAAGAATTTTTTTAAATCAATGTTTTACAATGAAATCTCGAGGTGTAATGCATTTACACCATTGGATAGAAAAAACAGCGTTACAAGTGAAACATTAAAGAGAGATCAAATAGTGAAGCATCCAAACTGGGTTGCCTGCTCTAAACGAGTGCCCAACCCCAACTACATTAGTGCGACTATCTTCCAGATAAACCAGAACCAGAATACAAGCACAAAATCAGGGTAATCATCACTGTGCAGAAAAACTACAGTCTTCAATCTGCTTGGAGAAGAGAAAATGATATCTGCAAGTCATCAGAGAACAAACAAAAGAATAGAACAGCCTACCAATCATTCCTATAAGTCAGATGGAAGAGGAAATCCAGAACTGAAGAAAAAAAGGGGGAAAGATGCTAAAGAAATCCAGATAAACCAGGTAGGTTCTCCTCCAAAAACAGCTTCAGTCCAAGTCTCTCAATTAAGGAAGCAGAGACACAAAATCAGTAGCAAGCATTCCCATAAACCAGATTCTGCAAGAAGCAAGAAACCCCCCTCAAGACCAAGGCAAAGAAGAAGAAGATCCAGCCCGGTGCTCATATTCCGGAGCAGGAAAATAGCACAACTAGTCCAAACAATAAGAGTTTGAAAGCATCTGAGGGCTGCAGCCAAGCACTTAGAGCAGAATAAAGCAGCAAAAAGCAGGTCCAACTAAGCAGTGATCCAACAGAAAATAGGTATCTCTCAAAAACCAAATAAAATGCAGCAAGATCAACTCCAGAAATCAAATTCCAGAATTTAAACCATTTTCATGAGAAGACGGCATGGATCTTCCATCATCCACCAGAGAAGATCATCCAAATATCAGAGCATGTCAAACAGATCCAGAAGCTCAAAATTTACAAAAGAATATCCATCCAGCATCAAGATTCTCAAAAATATATAATAAAATAGAACAGAGTAGGTCCGGACACAGAGCCTCAAGACTTCAGAAATAAAACACTGATAAAACTCTAGATAGTATGAAATAGAGACAATAAAGAATATCCACAAACAGCATCATCCAGAAGATTTTAGATTCATTTTCAATTTCTCATTGAAAAATGAATCTCTTAACTTCTATATATTGGTCAGAACTGATAATCCCCCGTTGTAGCTCTTGATGAGCAATTTCCTGTTGCTTTTCCATATGAGAAATCCACTTTTGAATATCTTCTTCTGTGAAAAGTGGTGAGACATAATATAAGAGAATGCTGGATTCCTCAAATGCTGTTTTCCCAAGCTCTTTTCCTGGAGAGACCTTTTTATTGACATTTGTTGACCTAGTAGAGATGGTTCTCTCTACGTGTGAGTAGTCCTTACGTCTTCTAGTTTTCTTTGGATATGGGGTAATGAAACCATCAGCATCGACTAATGGTTTTTTTTCCTTTTTTAGCCATGGATTTCAAGTAATCTTCTTCTAGTTTCCCAGGGATATCATCCTTCTCAACTGATGATCCACAAAAGTCAGAGTCATCTTTTTGGTCCCTTTCTCATTCTTCTTGATTTACATTAACAGATAATGCAGGAAAATTTATACTTGCATAATTTCCACCATTATTTTACATGTTCTATGGTTCATCCTCATGACATAATTTTAAAAATATTCTTTCATGAATTGCTATATAACATGAACTTGGCTTATTTTCTCACATTTCCCCTCCATGGTAAATAATAATCATTATACATATTGTTTTATTTTTTGGTTTGTAACTATCAACCCTTAGTTATTTTGTATCAGGGTCCTTAGAATATTTAGGGTATTAAATACCTAATTTTAACTTTTATTCTTCATGTTATATTTATATAGAGGTCTTTAATTTTTGAGGTCATATGGGTTATTAAAATCAATTCTATTAGACATGTTTCAAATTATGATCCATATTATCAATTATATATTGTATTTTCCACTCTATTTCCAAAAAATTTAGTATTTTTATTTTAAAAACATAACATTTATGGGATAAGTGAAAACCATCAATAATTGAATCTTTCTCACAAAACCCCCCAGAAATTAGACACCCTAAAAACAAAAATACCCCAAAACCATTAATAAAACAACCGAAACCCCATTCAGATTTTAAAAAATCAAATTTCAAATGAGAAAAACCATAAAATCTAGGTTACCTTTGTGCTTATTTCCAACCTAGTGATTTCTCCAAACATATCAACTACCATCATTATATATAATGAATATATATTTTTTTGTTTTTTTTATAATATTCATGAATTATCTTTCATATCCTCTCAAAATTTTATATTACGGTTGATTACACAATTTGAAAACAATCCATTCCCTTTCCCATCCATATAAACCTCATTTAATGTTATGATTTTTATAATGATGAATTTAATCCGGTAATACATTATTAGTCATTTCATATATTTAGGTAATTCATCCATATTCTATAATTTAATTTATTTTTAATTTTATTTATAGAATGAATACCACATTATCAAGTACTGATTATCCTATATAATTTTATTACTTATTATCTTTTGTGATGTAATTAACTATCCGGACTAATTAGCATCATCACAAATGATCCAATTATTAATATCCATGTGATATTTTCATTTTATTTATTATACATTGATATATTTTACTTTTAGTTTCATTATGCTGTGAAATTATTTTTGTTTATATGTCTTAAATAAAATATTTATTCTGGTGATATGCGCATATATGTTCTTTTATTATCTTCATCTATGTCAACACTTTCTGGTAATTTAATACCATCATTCATTGTTTCTTTTTCACTAGATTTTGAGGTAATGTATTACATATGATATGTGAAATAAAAAATAAATATATGATATTTTTTGTATATGATGAAGTTTTTTCTAGATAAATATGTTTTTTTATTTTTGGAGAATTTAAATTTAATGAGAAATACACTGGAATTTTTAGATCATGTTTTAGATGCATATAAAATTCATAACTTAAATAATTGAAAGTATGTGACTCAATATTAAAATGATATTGTAATTATTTTTCATATATATTGGGTTTATTCATTCATTTCTCTATGTAAATGTATGTAAGGTATTTACAATCAATGTATTTGGGAGTATTGGACCGAGGAGAAATAGTTTTAATTAGAAAAGTTGTTATATAAAATTGAAGAATAGGATATAATTGATGATAATTTCAGTGGTTATAAGTTATGGTTTATTATAATTTCAAATATAAATATAACACTTTTTGTTAGTTGAATAGTGATATAATATTTTAGGGATTATGATTATTGAACAATAGTGATAACCCATGAAAATAATTTAAGGGATAAATTTATGTATAGATCTTAAAAAAAAATTATAAAGAATATTTTTTGTGGTTATCCCTAAAATAATATCCATATCTTGATAGTATACGTGGTTAAAGGATCTATTTTATATTTTCCTAGGGGTAGTAACTCTAAATATGTAATATTGGGTACTAAATGAAATGGCCCCAGATTTAGGATGATGTTTCGGAACATCACAGCTAGTTTCACACTCAAAGGGGATAATCATTTGTTAATCTCCTTCATAATAAATTTATTTTTTATAGATTTATTATTTTATGTAATTTTAGATAATATAATGGCATAACTGAACATTAAGAATGATATATTTATCAAAACATAATTTACATTTAACTAATTTATAATCTAATAATTACAAATTAATAAAATTTAAAATTTTAATGTTAGGAACCTATATAAAAATAATGGTATTAATTAATCTTCCCTCACTATTAAGTCCTTATTATTTTTTTATTTGTGATCCTTAAAAAAATATGTTAATAATTAACACTATAGGTAATGCTAATATTATGAAAATGAGAACCCTAATATCATATGATCTAGAGTTTGAAATTTAGAAATTTTGAAAACACATTAATAAAAAATTATGATTAACTATTTTATATTAGTTTTGTCTTAAAACACACCATAAATTATAGGTATACAGTTTCAGAAATGATAAGGCGGTGAAGATGAATAATGAATGAAGAATCAAAAAACATATGGTGAATTATTTTAATAATCAATATGGAAAATGTCTCAATGGACCTAGACTACGTTTAGTTTATTCAAAAAGAGGTTTTATTCTAGAATATCAAAATAAAAAGTTTATGAAATCTATAAACACAAATAGGGAAAGGATGTTTCTTCTACTCACACCATTGATTTTAAGGAACAAACTAGATTTGTTATTCTATATTAAAATCCATCTGTACATTAGATACCAAAAAACTTATTTTTTAAGGGATATATTGAAATTATTTGGATGAAATTTATTTACATGTTGGATAATAAAAAACCAATTTTTTTAATATTATATATTCTACAAAGTTCTAATATTCTTGTCAATGTGTGATACATGCACCATCAAACAAAAAATAACCACAAAATCCCATATAACACATAAATTATAGTTGAATAAATGGATGGAAAAATCAAGGGAACATAATTATCAAGTATAAATTGAAATAAAATTAAGGTCATTATTAAAAATAAGGCACAAATCGAATTGAATAATGGTAGATATGAAAGTGAAGATACTTATTTATTATCCATCATTTTACAATATAATTTTTCTAATATAAATTATTTTCATCTAATAATCATATTAATAAAAAAATATTGTTTACCTGAATAATATGTTTTCATAAATATTATTATAAATTAATTATAAATAAGAAAAATAATGATAGAAGATTTAAAAAAAATATCTTCTAATAAAATGGTATATATTATTATATTATAGATATATTTTTGAATTCTAAATTAAAAATTTTAGAACATTATGGTCATAAAATAATCTTAATTTTTAGATTTATCTTTTTAAAATTATAATATGGTTATTTTGTTATATTTTTATAGAAAAAATTATTTTCATGTATATCATTTAATACTAAAGATACTATTAAACACTTCACATTTGTGATATTATTACAATACCTTAATTTGATTACTATTTTTAATTCATTTTAAATAATATACTCAAATTATTAACAGAATAAATCATTTATAACTATTATATTCTAATTATAAAAACCTTTTTATTATTTTATAAAAAAATTAATATATTTCTCTAAAAATGGTTAAAGGACATATAATAAAATAAATATTATTTCAAAACTTATAAATAATAAATACAAGTATATCATATTTTAGATCAAGATGACTATATTATGTAATATGTTCAATTTTATTTTAATGAATTAAATGTAAAATACTTATATAAAAACAATATACCATGTTAAAATAAATAATTGTATAATTAAACATTCAAACAGTATAATTCTTAAAAATTATTACAACCATGGTTAAAATGAATTTTTGAGGGGTGATTGAACATAAATTGTCATGTAATAAATTACATTCCATTTCTAGAGAAACATATAGAAATAATGATGTTATTTATTTACATTAATAAAAAATATTTACGACATTCAATTCTAGAAATTTATAAAATAAGAATCTCTCCATCACTTAAATTTAAATAAAAAATTAAGATTCTAATTAAAATGGTAACCATGTTAATTCACAATGAATCCAATTTCACACCCTAATGATTTTAGTGAAACTTTTTATCATAATAACTATTTTTTCAATGCGTCCTACAAGGTATTTCTAAATTCCTCATCATTTGTTCTAATTTTTTTTTCTAATTTCATTTCTTCTCTATATAACATTCCCAAATAATTTTTTACAAATCAACTACAGTGAAATAAAAATTATTTGTTTAAAGAATGATATTTTTATTAGTATTTAGATGTTAATAATATTCTCTCTTATCTCTTAGGGAAAAAATATTTTTATTTGTGCATGTGTACGGACTATTACCACCGTGAAATATCTTCTTATATTTTCTAGAACCAACATAAATTTCTGTTTAGAATTATTAATTAAATAAAGAATTTTGATATCTTTTTAAAATTTTATTTTTTTAATCAAAATAAATATTAATTTTTTTAATTATATTGAAAATGAAATCATCAAACACATGCATGGGTGGTCATAAACCACCATAAAATAATTGATTTTTATTTTGTATTCCCCTCTATTAACAGATGTATTTGGGAATGGGTTTAATCGATAAATATGATACTTATGAAATAAATAATAATCGAGCTTCATATGGTTTATAATATATATAAAAACTTATTAATCTGAGATTATGAAAAACATAAGAGTCTCTAATGGAATAGTGTTGAAAGGGGTTTTCAGGTTAGTTATTTCATTTATATCATCGGTTACACCATTATGATATTAGAAGAAATTTTCTAAATAAGACAATAATTTTGGATAATAAAAATCTATGTCATAAATGTTTTTTATGCCATATTTTCCATTACTAATCATATATCACACCCTCAAATATTTATTTTGATGTATTTTTCATGTTGGTTTTCTAAAAACTGATGTGAAGACCAATTTTCTATGTAAATTTTATTACAAACTATGTGAGAATAATTTTTTTGAAAAAATTAATTCCAATCTACTATAACAATTGTAAAGATTTACATTTTTTAATTTATATATATATATATTGAAACATTCAACATTAAAATAGAATATGGGAAACAAAAAAATATCACAACGTCTTGAAAATACAATCACCAAATGAATGCATTTTAAATTGACTATTTGAAATTTAAGCATTTTAATGTATATAAAAAAGTTTACAAAATCCCAATATGACCTTTAAAAAAATCAGTCCATTCTATTTGAAAGGTCATATATCTATTCAATTATATTCCCAAGGTTCATATTAAATCTAAAGATTTTAAAAAAATCAAATGTATTCTGAATATAATAAATTAAAATTTAAATGAAATTATATATCAAATTCTATATATCATAAAATTTGAAACTATACTAGTTAAAATTATATCAAACATTAATCATATAACATAGTATCTGTATCTGACTACTCATTTAATATGATAATTCTAATTAAAATTAATATTTCAAATCAAAATTACAATTTTAGTGAGTTAAATAAAATGAAGTAATAATAAATGTGAATTCAAATTTTCTTTGACACAACTCTTATTTCAAATTTTTCAATAATTTAATAACATGATCTATTTTTAACTAAAATGTATTGAATAAATATAAATTTCTTTAAAAAATAGAAATGTATTAAATTATTCAAACAATTGTGTTTAATATAATCATTAAAATAACTTGCATGTTACGATTTATAATGAAAATATAGAAATTTTTATTCTACCTCTAACAAAAAAACACAACCTCCAATGAAAACTATATATATATATATATATTGTGAATGGTTATTCAGTTAATATATATAATACTTATTGAAAAATATGTTATATAATCATAAAGTTAATCAATCGTCAAACACTAAATTTTATTATTTTCAAATCATTAATCAACAGAAACTATTATTTCTACATCACTCATTATCATAACTATATGGGAAATAAATTGGCGGTCCATAAATCCATATAAAACTATCATATCACGATATTAAAAAAATTTAAACATGCATAGTAAAACAATTATATTTCAATATGTTAAAATAACTTAGATATATTTGATAATAAACATAAATATAATATAATTATGATTTATTATTACCAAATGGATATATAATAACAATATAAATGATATCTTTCATTAATAACATCACATTAATTTCACACCAACAAATTATAGCTTCAATTAGAAGGTCATAAATATTAAAAAAATGATGATTATATTGATAATTTATGATGTATATATATATAGTATTATCGATTGTCTAGATAGAATGAAATTTTTAAATTCAATAAAGTACATATTTACCATTAAATTAAAAATTATTTAAAAGGTAAATATTTAATTTTAAAAAAACTATAACACATTTAATAGTAATATGAGATAATAGAGATAATTTAAACATACATTAATGGTTATTTTTCTGATCTTTTTTTATAAAGAAATAAAAAAATAGACATTATTGTTACAACTATAGTGACCTCATATATATGAAATGGTATTGATTATTATAAATCAATTTTCTCATTAATAATGGCATTAATAATAAAAAATGATGATTATATTGAACATTTATGATGTATATATATATAGTATTATCGATTGTCTAAATAGAATGAAATTTTTACATTCAATAAAGTACATATTTACCATTAAATTAAAAATTATTTAAAAGGTAAATATTTAATTTTAAAAAAACTATAACACATTTAATAGTAATATGAGATAATAGAGATAATTTAAACATACATTAATGGTGATTTTTCTGATCTTTTTTTATAAAGAAATAAAAAATAGACATTATTGTTACAACTATAGTGACCTCATATATATGAAATGGTATTCATTATTATAAATCAATTTTATAATTAATAATGGCATTAATATTCTCATTATATTTTTATAGACATTCATTGGTATCCAAGAACTGACTGCGCTGATTCTAGAATTCCCTTCCTACTTATAGCATATATATACTTAATATTTGATTCAAAATAATCTAGGTTTCCATTAACTTAAATCCATATTTATAGAATCTAAAAAATTGTAAAAACAATTTTTTATCAAATCGCAAGTCATGTAACATCACAAGTGACACTAGAGTTATATATTTTTCAATGAATTATATAAAATATCATTCTTATACTCATGTATAATGGTCCTATATTTTCTGTTGTCCTCAAGGGTTTTGATTATTAAATTCTTGAAAATCTATTTAGTTTCTCACAATATATATTAATTTAATAAAATTAAATTACATAAATACAGTAAATGAGTTAATATGATAATCTTAACTACATCACATGGTTCACCTTATAAGAAATTTATTCAATCCATCATCTATTGTAAAGTCTATATAGAGAGGATAAGGCCATCCTATCAAGATCTTTAATTCACAACTCTTAGTTTTTTGATATTTTTCAGACATCATTTTCTCTTAAAATAACCAATGTCCTCTATGGGAGATCGTATCATGGTATTATTTTTATGATTGTATATATTGAAGAGATAACATTATTAGCTATAAATTATCAATTAAAATATCATTATTATCTTTATTAATATTAATAATAATTTAAAATCTACAATTCAATTTTATAAAAATTATAATATCTCTCTATATCCATAAACATCTTCTATGAATCTCCATCTCGATAAGGATATATATAAAATTTATTTCTATTTTTTATTTCTTTTATAACTATAAATTTTATGATGGTTGACATAAAATACTTCTCTATCTAGGTTTACAAATCTATTCATTTATTCTAATATCATCTAATGTCATTTATGTCATTTTTCAACTAATAATAATTGAAATAAAAATATTAATATGTCAATTATAGATTGGTAAAATAAAAAAAAAAATTTTACCTAAAATATCTACCATTATGGATATATTGTTTCTTTTTTGACACCTTTGCAATTGAAAATCATAATAAAAACATTATTTCGTCCTTGAAATGAAACAAAACTCATAAGATTTTATATTTTGGACCTTTGGGGATATCATTATCCTCTATGTCATCAGATATCCAATGGTATCAACTATGGGCAGGTAATAATTTTAATAAACATGTGTAGCCACATTCATAATCCCAAAAATTCATAAAATATAGTGTGGTTATTTATGGGTCATGTATAGAGGGATGAAGAAAAACCTTAACAAGTATTCAGCAATGGTCCCACCCATATATGCATGGTGATGATGTTGTTTTATCCCAAATTATAATAAAAATGTAATAAATAATTGTAACAAAAGTATAAAAATAAAACACAAAAAATTATTTTTTAAAATATAAAATAATCTACAAAAAACAAAATCCCAAATAAAAAAATTTTAATATTTATTTAATTAGTGGAACAAAACTTTTACCTCAATAATGTTTTTTTGGTAAAATATTATACACAATTTATATAAAATTCAACTACAACATAAAAAAGTTATTTTTTAAAAATTTCAAACAAACGAAAACAAAGAACAATTAATAATTAATAAAAACCTATTAATGAAATAAAAATTACTATAATTGAAAAATTAAATAAAATACAAGATAGACGATAAATAAAAAATTTAAAATATTATTTATTACATTATATTTATGTAAAATAAAAATATATATTAAATTTTATGAAATTTGATAATTTAAATAGGAATTAAATATATGTTACCAAAAATATTATAAAATATGCCCTGGACTATTTTCCAATATTTCTATAATACAATTATTTTACATGTAAATAGAGAATTATACACCATTCTCATCATTATACTCTATTAATCATTCCATTACTGTAGGGATCTATAATAATTGATAATAATTAATATTTTTCATCATTAATAAAATCTTTCATTAATTTTAAACTAATAGACGACTACATAAATTCTATATCAAGAACCTATAATATTTGATTATAATAATTTCATTGAAAAATGTTTTAATTATGTATTTTTTCTATTCTAATTATATAGGGTCATACTAAATTCATCATGGATGATACATTTTTTACTAGTAACCCATTAACATTTAAACACATTAACTAAAATCTTATTGTAATAAATGTACAATATTTCTTCAATGAATCTTTAAAAAACAGGATTTAGGGATATGGTTTTTGTATTGTCACCCCGAAACAAATTCCCTATTTAAACACCATTATAAAAATATTCTTATTTTTACAAACATTTCTTTATTATTCATATGAAATCAATATCAAATAATGTAATAATTTATCCTTGTTATCATGTATAAATGTTAAATTCTGAATAACCATCTCAATGTTTTTTTAATAACATGATATACCATTCATATTTTCTATAATTCAATGAAAAATAAATATTATTATAAATTATATATATATATACACTAAATAAAATTGTCTAAATGCATTAATAAAATATATTATATATGGATATTTACTATCCATGTTATTCTAGATGTATAAATGTACATATATTATATTTTTACATTTCAATGATTTCACATTCAAGACATATAAGCCATTTCCCATATAATTGAATCATTCATGGAGTTGAATTAGAAAAATGATTTGATCCAGTGCCTATAGGTAGTGTGTACACTATTTTATGGCCTATGTAGTAAAATACAATGCAAAAAGGAGGATTTAAGTCAATATGGAATCAAACTCTATCCCTTCAATATAGTCATATAACATTGAATTGGTTACATCTATCATAGATATAGAGTCTTGAAAATATTTATCTCACAGAACATATGAAAATAAATAAACTATGAAATAAAAAAGATTGTGGAAAATAGTTTTCTTGTTCATAAAGTATTGAAACCACATCATTATTTAAATTATTATTATTCATTTTAGATCAACCAAACTGTTAGGAATTGAATTAAAAAAATAATACACCTTCAAGAGAGTAGTTTTTTTCATGGATTTCCAAAATAATAGGGAATAAAATAGGTAGGATTTGATACAACCATATATGAAATTCATATTATTTCATCTATTCCTATATAAAATATTTTAAAGTCACATAAATTTAATAATATTTTGAATAATACTTTTCTCATTGATATAATGGAGACACTATCAAAAACTATTTTTTAAATATTTGGGTAGTAAATTAAATCCCCTTGGAAGGTATGATGCTCTTACATTATCAGTGGGAGCTTACAGAAAATGTATTTCAATTGAGAATGAGTCTATTATAGCACTCAACCCAACTTTAGTCTTACCCAAAATATAAAAAAAATCCAATATAATTTTCACATATTTTATTATCGAAATTCATAAAATCATTAATTTGTAAGACCTCGTGATATCCCTAATAAATAGTCATTAAAAATAATGATCCTTTAATCAGGATATTTATACCACTACCAAATTTTAATGTATTTATCAATGTTACATCATTTTCTTTCATCCTAAAAATTCTATTTGGTGGAAATGGATTTTGGTTTAATATCATGTTTTATTCATTAATTGAATGAATTTTTAAATCCTTGATATGAGTTATCCATTGAAAAAAAAATCCACGATTAAAAATTTAAATTATTTTTCTCCAATATTTTATGTTATAATATGAATTATATTTTTCACAATTTGGAGATGAATTATTTACCTTAACACTATATCAAAACAAATTTTTTATGATAGGAAGTCATATATAGATAACATTATCATTGGATAATGTTTATTATTTTTAATATTTTATGAATCTTACAATGTAATACCATCATCCAATAAAATATTTAAAATGTTATTAATTATTCAAAACCTAAATTCAACAATTGTATCTAATCATTAAGTAATTAATACATAAAAACATTTATATCAATTACATGATTTTTTCATAAATTGAATTACACTAAAAAATTATTTTTTCGTAATATAAACAATATGGTGATAAATTGTAAATTACTCAGTAACTGGATATGAACTATGGTTTCAAATAAGTCTATGTCATGGATTTATTCCATCCCTAAATAGTTCATGTTTGAGATTTCTAATATCAGTTAAAAATTTATTAATCTATTGATATATTTTCATCCATAATATATAATTAGTTGGATGATGTAATTTTACATCAATTATCTTCTCATACCAATTTCTTTATATCCTTTTGGAAACATTTGAATTTGAAAATAAAATTTTAAAATGTTAAATTCTTTAAATATACAAAGATTCTATTCATTGAGTGTATGTAACTTCTAAAGCATCATGTCATTTCTCTTTCAACATATACCATGACATCCCACATTTATTAAATTTTAACCAACCAACATATTCCATAGTGTATATAATTGAATAATTTATCTAGGAATTTGCATTATTATAACACAAACCCATAATGAGTTATATTTCCATCAAATTATAATGTGAATTTAGAATATTTTTTTCATTAAGATTTGTTTATTTTAATAGCTGTAGAAAATATATAACAGTATTTTCACTATATCTATGATTTTCAATCATGTTAATCAATAATTTCACCATTTATAAAATGAAAATTTTCATACAACTAGAATAAAATGGGTTTTAAACTTCTCAATATAAATGATCAATTATGATTTCTTTCCCACTTGATTCTATTTTAATAACATGAATCATTTCACAAATTTGATTAAACATATCATCTTCAAAATCAATATCATCAATAGTTAATTAATTCAACCTTGTTTCACCATGATAATTAAATATATATATATATATATATATAATTATAGATTGTTTTATTTGGATTTATCATCTTGTTTAAGAACTTATTATATATTAAAATTAATCATGGAAAATAAAAAAACTCATTTCTTGAAATATTTTTTTTTATAAAATTACAAAAATAAATATAAACCTTCAAAATATTCACTACATTTATGAAAGGTATTAATATAACATCATCAAATTATTATCTATAGTAAATGACATGAAATGAAAAAAATTATATTCTGACATTTATCATCAAATAAACATATAAGAATAATAGTTAAAAAATAAATAAAATGTATTAACCAATAAAAGAAACAAAAAAATTATTTACAAAAAATTAACATTAGAAAATTTAATTTTTATTCATTAAAAAAATTGATCATGAAATAATCATAATCACATAACTATATATTTCTAACACTTTTTATTCAATATTTTTAGTCCACTATATTATCAACACACTCATTGAAAAGTCTATCAAGAAATATAACATATAGGAAAATAATATTGTAAATAATAATTAATTATAGCATGAATTATGAAATGATTATTTATTCAATCCATAATCTCAAAAAAAAATCATTAATTGATTAAAAAATACAATTAGTGTTAGTAATATAAAAATTGGAAATATAAATAAGGAAGATATGAAAAATGTTAGTTTAAGATGTTATAATTCATATAAAAAATCCCAAAAAATCATTATTAACTTTAAAAATAACATTATTCATAGAAAATAAAAAAACACATCCCAAGAATAAATTGGTACCATAAGGGTATAATAGAGAAGTTGATGAAATTTTCTGTAATGTGTAGAGACATAAAATTAATCCTTAAAAAAAATTAAGTCAATATATGTTGTAATATCAATTTAACGATATTAGAACCCAATGAATTTATTAGATAATGGTTTAGGGTCCATAATTGAAAAAAAGAATATCAATTTTTAGAGAAATAAAAAACTCTAAATGATTCAGCCCAATTTTTCATAAACATTGTAAAGGTACAACAAAAAATTTATTTAATATCCTACATGAATAAAAATTTATAAAATTATTCAATTTATAATTTTTTCAAACAATGAAATATTATATATTAGTTAACTAATAAAAGATATTGAAAATAATCTCTCAGTACATTTCATGTTAGTTATAAAATAACTAATGTGAAAAAAATTTCCTTAGACAGCTATAAATAAATTACATGAAAAATGTATTTTTATAAATGTAGTTTTAACTAGGGAGATAATTATAATAGAAATAATATAGTTATCTATACTAGGTAAAAGTATTTAATGTTTATCCTCATCATAAATTTGTTTCATAGATATATCATACTGATAAACAAATAATAACTTAAATATTAATATTTTATAATGATATTTCATCTAAATAACATTATAACCACATATTAATTATGTTATGTTTTGGTTTGGATTAGCTAAAAACCCATTTAATGAATTATATAAATTTATATAATTTTTTACAGTGGGAATTAAATTTATTGAAATGATTGTTATAAATAATTGAATTGTGACTATATTTTAGTTCTATAAAAGATAATTTAGTATTAATGTAGTTTACAAAGAAACCAACATTGATATACATAAATCAATTGAAACATTATCATATATAATTTTACAATTGAGGGTAAAAAATATAATATGAAAATATTACTTTAAAAATATTTTTAAAAAATTAAATTCCAATACATTTAATAATTTGGGATAGATGAATTTATGGTTAAAATTGAAGGGTAAAATATATATTTGGAAAGTAGTTTTAAAAAATTACTATTACACACAGAAAATATATCAAATAGGTGGATGGTTTGTTGGGGGGGGGTTCCCGGCGATACCCCCTGGGCGTGGGCTAGTCATGCGTCCCGGAGCCAGGAAACTCTCATGTATAGCGGTGCTTTCCCTACCTTTTATTGTTGCATCGTAATGCCTCTCTCTACGGATGGGTCACAGGAAGTTATGTGGGTTGTTGGTTTGGCATACGTTATTTATATCTAACTAATATACATGTAGATAATATTTATTATTTATTTTTAAATTTTTTTATCGAAATGTATATATTTCATAAATTGGATAGTAGTATGTTTTTTTTATTATACATTATATATTAAAAATTTCAACTAAACATGGATTTAGTAAATGATATATGTTTACTATATTTTAATCCAATGATTTGAAAACTATCATATTAATTTCTATTGTTCAATTATTTATTTATTATAAAAAATGAAAAACATTAATGTTTTTCATCCTTCTATTATGGTATTATATAATCCTCTTTATTACCTCATTATGAAATTATTCTTAATGTAATGATTTTGGGACTTGAATGGGGATTCATGTGTCATTTTACCCGTAATGATCCATATTACATTATATATGCCATGTTTTAGTTATAATTATAATTATATTAATAGTATAATATTTTTTATAATGATCCTCCATATATTTATTATATTTTATGAATCATTTTAAATTCAATCCATCAACGGGTATTGATTAGATTATATCTAAATTCATATATTATTTTTCATAACTACTTTTTTATTGAACATGTTTGATATTTCAAACCATAAATCGTTTTATATGTTTTATTCACAATGTATATTCATAATATATAATGAAAATAATTTATTTAATTGAATATGAAATTTAATTTATCAATGTTATGTTCTTGGGATTTTCTATTATTTTTTCCAAAAACAAATTCTGTCTCAATTTTCTTCAATGAGATATGATTCAGATTCCACAAACTGATCCCTTTTTTGTTCTATATAGTATATAAGGACTACCTTCGAAATAAAATCATAATTTTTTTTTATTTTAGTGGATTTTACATTTCAAAATCCATCAGTACCCGAATATTTTGAAATCATACTTTCTTATCAGTCATAATGTTTTCTAATTTTATATTACATAATAATAATATACATTTTCATTACATTTTTGGAAGGAAATTCACCATGAATCAATAAATTGATAGATTACATAATTTATTGAGATAAAATTATGACCCATTCTAAATATAGTTCTAATTTATTTGATGATGAGATATAATACTATTCTATTTACTAATAGTGGATATTTTAGAAATAAGTACTATTAATATTCATATCTGGATGAATATATATTATTGTGAATGACAAGATAGTTGTTGAATATATTATTCAATATTTTATATGGTGAATCAATTTTCCGTACATAGAAATTATTAGGGCCTACATATTTTCCCTGATTCCCTGATAGGTATTTGTAGACTACATAGTTTTTCATAATTAGTGTATTCGATCCCTTAATAAAAGATATTTTAGACACGAGGACATTGTATAATAATATTGATGTATTACATATAATTTCTATTATTAGGGAATGGAATTAACTTTAAATAATTTTACATAGCATCTCCATGTAACTAGTTTTTATCCATTTTGTTTTTAATTTCTATTTTTGTATAATGGTATTTTATTTTTATAGTTCCATTATATATTTGATTTATTTTATGTTATCGGTACCTATCACAATTTTCCACTCATATATTCAATAATTATCATCCATTTCTAAATCATGAATTTACCATGAAAAGTCTTTTATGCTCGCCCACAATATTTTACAATTTATCATGCTTATAAAGGAGTGTATTATACATGATATGACTGATAAGAATAATTTTTCAAAAAACTAGTAAAATATTAAAAATATTATTATCAACATATAGTTTTCTAATATTGAGCTATAAATGCCTATTTAATGTCAATGGGATATAAAATATAATATTAATTTTATTCAAAAAATCAAATCCATTAAGAATGTTACATCTTCCAATTTTATGTTACTCAACATTTTTACTAATATTATAGTTAATAATAGATAAAATATGGTCACATAAATTCATCTCCAATATTGTATTTAATGAGTATATTTATAAGAATATCATCTAATATTGTTGTAGTGAGGAATCATATGAACTCCAAATTGACTCCCACAAACAAAGATAATAGTAGCTCTTTTAATCTAAAAACACCCCATGGAATTCCAAAACACATTTTATAAATATATAGGGTGAGAATTAAATGTATACTTTATTAGAACATATACAAAGTAAATCATCAATTTTTTAAAATAGAATAGAAATTCATCATGAAACATAAAAATACAACAAAAAAACTAAACATGTAAACGAATAATCCCACCCTCAACAAGTCTCACTCACAAAAAAATACATTGATTATAACAATATAAAACAAATAAAATTTAAAATAAGTTACCCACTAAAAACATCTTTTCTAAGTCACCACTATCACATCACAATGCCTAACATGTTTTTCTCTTATCCATTCCATGTACACTAGTCACTATAAAAATAATTGTATTTGATTTCAATCAGGTAAAAACCCTTATAAACATAAAAAAACTATATGAACCTGTTTCCTATCCTAGAACAATTCAAAATCAATATATCACCTACTACATCCACATCATTTTCAATATCATCAAAAATAAAATTAAAACCTCGTTAAAAGATCTGTATCATATCAAGTTTGTGAACGAAATCTGCATCATACCATACTCCATAAATGAATGAATCCACACTATATCATGTCATATCATGGCCAAAAATCACCACCAACCAATCAATAATTTTTCGGTAATCTCCAAAAAATGGGAACCTCTATAATTTTCAACTAATAGACTTTTGGATGTGATTAATTTGAAATAAACTAATTATATTATCATGAACCTGAATATTCTGGAGATAGACCATACTAAAAAATCATTCAGTGTATAGTATTGAAAATTAATGTATGGTGTTTATTATATAAAATATATTATTCATTTATCATACAAAATCTAATAAAAATATGATTTCATAAAATGTCACTAGAAATTCCCATAACAATTATACATCACATTATGATATCTTACACCATCAATTTCCATAACTAAATTGAATTCAGTAAACAAATTAGCACCAAATATCCCCCAAATCCACATTATGGTTTAGTGTTCAATAACACATCAATATAAATTAAATACCAACAATGTATCATTGATAATCAATTTTTACTAACTTTTACTCAAAATCCACTTTATCGGTGACCCACTATAAATTTCATTAATTTATCAATCCTTAAATTTTTATGCAGTTCCCAAATCTATATATCAACATTCTATTAATTTTTTATGGACCACAACATTTCAATTTCACTACTTTTTCTCATAACACATATATAATGAATAGCTATAATCACCCCACAGTATAGAACATCCAATATGTCTTTCAAAAACCACATCACGCCCTAGTAATTTCTATGTAAATAACACGTTAATCATATCATAATAGAAAACAGAATAAAATTTCAAAAAATATTCATAAAATAATAATGATAAATTCCATTACATCCCCATATACCATTATATTTTTCACCCAAACTATTCCACACATCGACACACAATACTCATTAGTCCCACACATTCTATGAAATAAAAAAATACACCCATCACGGTATAAAAAAATTTCAAGATCACACAAATATAAAAATACAATTTAATTATATATGTCGACTAACATTTATTTTCAAAATTGTGGCATTGAATATTTTACAATATTATAAATTTTATACACACTTATATTGTATCTATATATATTTTCATAACATTTTATAGAGGTAATCCCATGTAAAAATTTGTCAATGAATCATCACATATCCAAATAAAATATCAATTTGACATCAATAAAAAATATCTAAATATATATTATAGATGGAAAAAATATTTATCATTAATCAAAACTGGTAACACCATTTTCCTTCCACTGAAGAATATATATAGAGTAAAGATTCCCCTACATCTATGAGAATATTAATATACTCTCAAAAAGAAGAGATGATCATAAATATACCAAAACCAATATATGAGTCATCTACACTAAAGAAAATCTCATTTAATCCACGATTCGAGACATTTTAATGAAAAAATAAAACGTTTTAGTTGCCAAGAGATGTTATTTTTGAGTTATGATAGTGTCATTTGGTATATTGGGTTATAATGAATAAGGGAAAATTCATAGAATTGAAACGAGGATGTATTAATTATATATGATTGATAAAATACCCAATAATCACCTCTATCATGAAAATTACATAATTCTTATGGTGTGTAAAGTAAAAAAAACACAAAATTTAGGTTTTTGAATACATAATTTTATTAAATTTTAAACACTATGTCAATAAATTAATACCATTTTCATGTACTGGATCATGAAATTTTTGGATTTCCAATATCATTTGGACCCTTCCATCATAGTCCAATAGAGTGATGGTATCTAATATGTCTATTTACAATAGGATAGATCAGATAGTCCCAAAACCATCTAGTTTTTCTAAAATGGCCTTTAGAGATAATATTACATCATATAATTCACTTTAGGGGAACCCCATGCGAAATTCCATTAAACATGGTTAATTGACTGATTTTACTCACCATGGATTCCTCAATTACATTGTGGTTAAAAAATATATATTTGAGACAAAATATGGGAACCTTGATTGACACATTATATAATAAAACAACCCCGACATGATAAACAAATTACATCAGGGGGATTTCAATCACCATGGGTCTATAAGAACCACATCACTGACACTGATATTCTAACACATTAATTATGCCATTTACTAAGTAATTATATCAATATGAGATTCAAAAAATTCGACACATTGACCTCAAATACATCATGGTGACCCTTTTAATTGGCCAAAAAATATCCTTATATTATAAATCATATCTATACCCACGCAAGTAATATCTACCCTCCATAATATAAAACATGATCAGATCAAGAAATATAAAATATAATTAGATACCACTAGAAAATTTCTATATATATAAGATTTAAAATGAGTCAAAAATTGATGGAATAGTGTTAAAATATGAATTCCATTTGATGCCTCTCAAGGAACAAAAAAATAGAATTTAACCAACATATACCAATGTATTTAAAAAACCAAAAATCATAAACTACCATCTAATAAATATGAATATTTCATATAGTTCAATGCTAAAGTGCAACATCATTGCATCAAAAAATCATGTACCATTCATTCAGAATTTTTAACTCCCACACTTATGTAGATTCTTCTAATCCTCAACCCCTCCACACCACATGATATAAGATAAAAAATCCAAAATATTAATTTTTTGATGATACCAGATATAAATTTTCCAATCCATGATGTCCTTATATTCCCTAATATGAATCATGGTATAGTAAATTCAATTATATTTATATTGATGTTATTGTAGAATGTGGCAACATATACTGATGTTATAAATAATTTCTATATGTAGTGAGTCTATAAACCAATTCACCTCATCATCAGCACTGTATAATACCTTGAATGTCACGTTAGTATATGGAGAAACTATACGGGTAGTAAAATATTGTTTTCCACATCTTTAAAAACCCCTAAAAAAATCAGGGTTTCTTGCCTTGAACATTAGAGGCCCTTTATTTTTATTATCACATAAATTATGGTGGTATTCATCCAAAATCATATACTCCAAAACAATCAATATCCTCTTAGTAATCCAATTAAGTACATATATTAAATGAAATCATAACTCATCAAATATTTTCTAGGATAATGGATTTCAACACTGATTCATATAAAACTATTAAAATAAGACATGTTGGTGTTTGATTAACATTAATTAATGTATTAAAACATGGAAATGGTATATTCCTCAACCAAAACATGATTAATTTCTTGATATATGAGTGAATGCTTTCATATATAATTTTAATGGTATTTTATGTATTCCCAACCAATGATGGTGAATGGAAGTGATATTGTGTAGTTATGAGCATAAAACTTGTTTCAAATCAATCAGGACATTGTATATAAGATGAGGGTCCCAAATTTATATTATTTATCTTAGTAACATTTTGAATATAACTATTTTATCCTTATAATGAACCATAATAATACAAATTGTACTCAATTCTAATCCTTCTAAATAAATAGAACAACATTATCAATCATCATATAATCAGTAAAGCAATGTAATATCCCCCTTGGGCTACTTGTAACCTAGTAAACATACAATATAATGTTCTCCATGTTCTAATAATGGATGTAAAATGTTATAATAAACCATTAGGATCATGGTTCTTTACCTTCACAAATTTTAAAAAAACACAACACAATGGACTTTTTGTTAGAGTGCTTTATAACTATCCACTAATGCTTCCCTCATCGAGCAATGATATATAATTGAATCAGATAGAAGAAATTATAATGTCGATCATTAAATGTCATAGATATTTATCTATGTCCTATGAAATTTTATAAAAATTCCTTGGAAACTATTTTGGATTCATAACCCATTGGAATAGTCACTATGGATGGCACTGTATCACATCACCAAAACCTCGTAGCCTCCCCATGTAAACTCCTCTAGTTATAATAATTGAAATGATTATATAATCACATAACGTATGAAAAATATGTTATTTTTATCCATTTTAATTGAATTTTTTATTTCTAACACTTCAATAACCGACAAATAAACATCAAAATCACAAATGAATTGATCTTTAATTTGGTACATACCTTGTTTTCCACAAAAATTAAATATTTATTGGGAAAACGAGATCTCAAAATTTTAATACTAATGAATATCATCCACCATCATAGAAAATTTATTAAATATGATTTATCAAACTTATAAGGCAAATTCATATAGATTGTATTGACCATAAGTCACTCAACATTTATGTAATACCTCATCATAATAAGGTAAAACACCAGTATCACCAACTCCGTGTCATGGGTGGAATAAATAAATAACTGGGGAAATACTACATAGAGAAAAATTATATTCCTTCCTAAATCTCTATTGAGACACATAAAAACCCCTGATTATATTTTCTAAGAATGACCTCAGATATTAAACCATTTACAAAAATGATGGAAAAAAATTAACAAACTTGGTCATCATTATTTTGTGAAATGTTTTATAAGAATTATTATTATAGATAATTATTTACACTATCATAGACAATATAGTTAATCAGTATATATTCATTGAATAATATCATTCAAAAATTTTGAAATAAAATGAATGTATAATGAAAATATGATCTTAATTAATGTTCATGTTTTATTAACTATAAATAATTAAACCAACCATTGATGATTCTATAGATAAAACACATTTTTCACCATTTGACAAATTTTTTTCACCTACCCATTCTATGAATTCCACTTATATAACATCAAATAGATGAGATTATGTAAATGAACCATTATAAAATCTATAATGTCATAGTCGTGAACCTCTTCCAATTTATTTATTTGAGAATATATTTTATCAAAAATATTAATAACTGTTATATAATCATTAGAAATATAGAAATCATGTGTCACATGAGTGCAGTTGGAGATTGTTTAATATTTAATGACATTAATATGAACTTCAAGTATCCATACTAACAAAAATTATCAATATTTGAGATATCATCCTCTTTTACATTCTCTAATGATATTCGGACCCAATATCATTATTTTAAAACCAAATATCTCCCATTATCTACTAGAGAGTGTTTTATATCCATGAATATGGATAACTGTTCAGGGAACTCAACAAGTATAGACATCAGTATACCGTGAATAGGGTGAAAATATCATTCACCAATTTGGAGAATATCACTGGAGATTCCAATGAAGATAAAAAAGTTCATATGAATCCCCTATAATGTATCTGATGTATTGGAATTCATATATAATGGGAGTACTCATGTTCTATTTCATAAGGATCAATAATAATCAAGGATTCTTCATTCTATAAATCTACCCTGAATATGAAATTTCATCGAGTGTAATGTTAGATAATATTTTCAATAGAAATATATAAACTATATAATTTCTCAAAGGTCCCCCAACATTATATATTCCTTTAAAAACACTATAAATTATGATATTAGAGGAATATAATTACAACCACACATATTTTTACTCTTATCACCAACAAACTCCAGTGACCAACATTCCTTCTTAGAATGCATGATTCTCCACAAAAATCAATAAATCACTTCATGTGTAGAATATAACCATATCACGAAAAATATGAAATTTAATTTCTATAATTTTTATAATAATAAATCGAAAACCGATTTATACTCCCTCCAATTCAATCTATTATTTCATAATTTCTTATAGATTATACCATGATATACATCTATACTGAATATCCTAGAGGGGATGAGATATATCACTATTTCCTCAATAAATCATTTATTCTAATTGTAGTGAAATAAAGGATTTTGAATCTCTAAATTCAGAAAATTATAAATCTTTGTTTTATGATAATCTAAAGATCCATGGAATATCACCAGAACCCTCAAAAAATTGAACTTCCCTAGGATGAATTTATTCCTTCCATACCTATATACATTGTTATAGATTCCGTCTATGGACACATTACTGATTGGGTACATGAGATTGGGAACCATATTGAGGGATTCTTCGTCAATCCATATCCCTACATAAGTGAGAATATGCATGTTCACCCTCTACATAAAAAACATTTGTAGACCCATCAATTTAGAGTGCATCAACCTAATATACAATTGAATGGTCGAAAATGGGACAATACTAATATTCCAAAATATACCCCTTAGGAGGTTGAGTACAATGATTGATGACAACAATTAACTATAAAAAATTGCACCACATTATAACTCTATGAATATTCTCATTAAATTTTATAAATATAATAATGTAGAAAAGTGATGTATCATTAAGTACATCCAAATACGAGCCTTGAAATCCAAAATATCCATGATCATCCACCAATTAATACAGATATTGAGAATCTATAATGCCCTTTTCACCAATATATCATTCTTTAAATAGATTCTAATCAATCAGTTGTGTTTTCAACTCTATTTCAATACATATGGAAATTTTTAATGGAGTGATCACATATATGGGTTTTGGAAAAAAAACCTCATTATAATTTCATTATCTAGAATCCCAATATGGAAATAGATATTCAAAATGATCAATTATGTGTTGTAAAATAATAAATTCATATGATATTCGTAGGATTCTATGCTATAAGTTGGTAGCTTCTACCTCTTTACTTCCATCTCCATCTATGATTACAAAACTAAATAAAACATCCATATAAAATTCATCCAACGGAAATATATCACTTCCATCATTCCATGATATATATTCCAAATCTAATTAACTACACTATAAAACTGGATGAATGATAATATTCCTCATTTCTCAACACTAAATCCTATCAGACTGAATGAAATATTTGGTTCCTCTCATTATTAAACGTTCTCTATGTCAAATTCATCATCTATGTACATTTCATAAAATTGATGTATGAAATTATATAAACTACTCTTTTGTGGCTGATCCTCCATGTTTTGACTAATCCACTATCAATATTCCACAATATCCTATGGAAATTTCCTTGATAAACATCACATGGATGATGACCATGAAAAAATTGCAAAAAAATTCATAAGAGTAATCATAACCATTGAAGCATGAGTTTATTTTTATATTCATTAATTTATTAATTTTATCATATACAAATAAATATCCCATTAAATGAAAAGTTTTTATGAACATGATGTGGTAAATATAATAGGTATTTACCTTGTATTTTGTATTGCATCACTTGACACATTAATCAAGACAATTGTCCTTGAATGGAATTGTGTGGGACCCAACATTATTATATCCTAGCTAGTCTTTAGGCATATTCCTAGGATTTAGGAACAAAAACTAATGTGTACCATAGAACCCATTAAATCCTTGCATGTTCATAACCCTATGCTACATCATATGTTCCTACGTCCATATTTGATACCAGTCTATCATGAAACTCAATCTAATCATTTCCCTATAATAAAATCAATAACGATATTGAATGACCCCATATCACTGACTACTGTAGTGTGTGGGTTAGAAACTATCCCTGATGGTATAAAATAATAAAAAATGAAGAATTGTGCCCAATATGACAAAAATACCTCTATATGGTTATAAATTCCAATGAACAACCCCATTAATTCATACAAATCAACCCATATACCCATAATGTATTTTTGAAATATATATTAACCTTTTCAAATTAAATAGTATGATGGGTTTTTTCAAAAATAGAAAAACCATAGAGAAACTAACTTGTATGTTTGTATTGATGAGAATGATCAATAAACCCATCAATGAATAATGGAATGAAATTATATATAGTTAGGGTGAGAAAATATTATACACTATATTTCATTAAAACAAATGAATATTTTTAAAGTGTTGCAAGATCATATTAATTCACCATGGAATATATATCAGAAAACATAAGCACATAGAATGGTCATCTGATCCACAAAAAAACTAAGTAATAATCATCATATAATGAATCAAAAGTAATTGTGTAATGTAAAAAGAATATCAAATTGGGACCTAATATCAAAATCCTACCCAATATACCTCTCTTATATACTCACAGAATGTTAAAAAATTATTAAATAATTAAAATCCATAAACTTCCCTCCAATTTTGAAAATATCACACAAATAACGGAACTAATGGTTTAGTTTTATAAATAATTTATTATTTTTGAAATATTGTTTTAATTTTTAATAAATTTATATAAATTTTAACCACACTACAAACCCTTATGTAGTTATTATAAGATGTAATCTACATCCTAACATTAGTAATGGTAACATAAAAAACAGTACAGTTTCAAGTCCTAATGAGGGAAGAACACATCAATATATCATCATTGATTATATCATAATAATGGGATAAAATATTATATTAGATAAATATATTTTTTAAAAGAGAAATAGTAAAAAATATTTTTACATAGTTTATGATTAAAATTCATGTAATCCAAAAATATAAATCCTATTTCATTTTATATAGGTATGTAATCCTGATAAAATAAATCTAGGCATGGAATATAACAATAGGAGAAATGGTATAGATTTTCATACAAATGACGAATCAAAATAAACTATTTAACGATAACATGAATACAATTAATAAATTATTTTCACAAGAATAATGATCTATATACTATAACAATGGGGTCCAAATACCATATTGATTATGATAATCATAGTGGATTAGGTATCACTACCAAATTCCCATGACATTGTAAAGAAGTTATCAATTTATAATTAATATAGTTATTTCATGATATATAAATATGTTACAATTAAATTGTATGGGGATATAAAACCCCACATGTCATTATCCATATACATGTTTTCCCTTTAACAATAATAATTTATAATATCTCATGGTGCCCAAAAAAAATCAAAATTGTGTTTCACAACATATGTAGAATATATCACCCCACATTACATTGAAAATGTATATTTATTATATAAAAAACACAGTCACCGCAAAAAATTATTTCATAAAGAAATTTAGATGGTGGTTCAAGGAAAATAAATTATAATAAAATAAATCCTTTAGTGATAAATAGGATATAGTATGGAAAAAATAATATTTTTTTCTTAAATCTTTTTTATGATTATAGTAAATTAAATTGATACAATCCCACTAAATGAAATTCTAAAAAGGATACAATTGTGAAATTAAAATGAAATAAATTTCAATGAAAATATTTTCAATTACATATCAATAACTCATTATTGAACATTTATAATTGTTTAAAAATGGTTATGTGAGAAAATTGGAATCTATTTCAATTAACATGAATCTTCTTTAATGGATTCTTGAATGATATTAAATGGTTTCGTATTGCTGAGGAGAAATAATTATAAATAATCTAAAATTATAAAATAAATTCAATAATTGATACTAGAAATTAAATAATATGTTTCGAATTAACTTATTGTAAAGAGAAAAAATATATGAAAATGATGAAATATTTTGGGAAATACCATGGTTGAAAACCCATATACATAAATGTCTAATAAACTACCATAGTGAAAATATTATAATGAATATATAAAGACACATGAGATAAAATTTTATTGGATTTCAAATTATAAACATTTTTATTTTATGGAACATTAAATATTTACTAGGAGATGAAACTATTGTTACCTAGGGTGATAATTATTATAGACCATGATATTTATTTTATATGGAATAAATTTACAGAATATGATATTTTGAATTAATAATTCTATTTTCCCCATATATCAATTAACTGTAAAATTATAAATAAAATATTATGATGGAATACATAAATCGTTGAAGACATTACATCAAGGATAAGAAATATAACTGAATTTTGGTAGTTGAGTTATCAAAAAACATTATTACATTTTTATCTTTTTAATAGAATAAAATTTATAAGAATAACATTATAGATCATATAAAAATTCATAAATTACATGTATGTTTTAATATGTATTCAATTTTAATTAACTCCACCCCAGAAGGATTTTTTTGGTTTCTAATAAAAAATATATTATGAAATTTAATTGGAGACAATAAACCACCTTATCATAATTATTGAATTCCAATCAAGAACACTAGTGTCTTGTATTACATAAATAACTACCATAATAACCAATTTCATTACATGATTAATATATACTTTAATTATAATGATATTATAAAAAAAATTTATACTTGTGTAATTTATTAGTTATCTAGTATTAATATCCATTGTGATTCATCTTGATCCTTCTGAACTAATATCAGAATATTATTGTTTTTTGTCATTTTACATCCACATTTTTTCATTACCTGACCAAAATAGGTACTAAAAATTATGTTTCAATTTTTTTAATATAATTATAATTTCATTATATTATAGTTTAAATTTTTTTTCTTATAGATATTTTTGTAGAAAATCCTAATTTAGGGATCTCTTGAAAATTAATGATGGTTTCTTAAATAATGATTTTAATACTAATTTTACAATAACAAAACAAAAATAATGATGTATTTTATTTATTAATATAATATTTACTTAGTAATTGAGTTCAAAAAATAATTCATAATATGATTTTTTTATCCTTATTCATGTAGTTGGTTAGACTAAACCAAAGATGAACTTACCATAATTAAGAGTTTTTATTATAATAAAAGATGTATCATTTAGATAAATGTAATATTAATATAATATTAATGAATTAATTAAAGTAAATTTAATATAATGAATCATATTTTTGTAAATTTTAACCATTATTAATTAATCATTATGGGAAATGTGAAACTTTACATACTTGAGGTGTTAATATGAACAAAACATGGTTAAAATTTAATTTCCCAATGATGAGGAAGAAAATATGGATTTCGTTGTTCCATGTATGGATAAGATCCATAAATGGATAACTATGAATCCTACAAAAATATCCTTAATGTGATTTGGATTAAACTATTGGCATTAGTGATATCCCAAAAATAGATACAATAATAAGACCATTATTTCTAATTCACTTTATAAGAAATTTAATATCATTTTAAAAAATATTTTTTAGTATCAATTAAAAACATGGTTTTTAGTTGATATAATAGGATTCCCAATATCCCAAAAATTTTATGTTGTTTAATTGGGAGATTTAAATTCCCCAAACATAGATGTATATGTAAACCAAACCCCTAACATAAAAAATGGTATTGAGAACCCAATATGCCTCATATAAGTTTGTGAAAACCAAAATGACCCATAGAAAATGATTCTGACAACCCATGTAATGGACAAAAGAATATACATGACATAGTAATACCATTGGAATTAACATTAAAATCTTCCTGCAATGATATAAACTCAAATAATCGGGAGATAGTATTCAAGATTTTTCAATAGAGATTGAGAATAAAAATTTAGAAATATATATATATATATATATATAATGGTATATAATTTAATAAAACAATCCCCAATATTTTAAATATACCCCAAAATATATTTATACATATTCTAGATCCACTTTGTATCTAACAAAGTTGTTGGGTGATGAATTATGGCACAATGGTCCACCACAAACACCAGTTTTTTATTCCTTGTATATCAAATAACAAAATATGGGTGGAGCTTAATATCCATTAAAACATGGATATAATTTTTTTCTATATAGATTATTTTATTATTTTACTGTGACTCACGAGATTGACATATAACACCCCATGATTTTGTAAAATATTTTACTTTCAAATTAAATAAATCTCATTTATATTAGTAATTTTATGAAACAAATAATACATTTATTTATATTAATGTATTATTTTTGGTTTCTGTATAATACATGAAATACTTATATTATATTGGGTTATGTGGAACACCGACTGATCAAGCATTACACACATCATTGAGTTTCTATGACAAATAATTTTATTATTTTAATTATTAAATCAATATAGTTTAAACCTATCCATTAAACATATTAATAAGAATAAAAATAAATAACAAATGAATATTATTTATAATGTATTTATATAAGAAAAAGTATTTATAATTAAACATGTAATATTCATAATGTCTTTATATGTTTGAAAATACTATTTTCTCAAATGATTTGTTTTTTATATCCTTTTTTGAATGATTGTGAAATAAATTTAAACACTATTAGATATTTAATTTGATAAATAAAAATAATTTTTTAATTTCTATATTAAACATTATTTTATGGTGAATTTTTTATACTTTTCTAAGAAACATTATTTTTCAATGAATATTTAAATATATTGAATTTTTATTCAATGAAACATTTTAATCTAATTTATTTATATAGTTCAAATATATATTGATTTTTCTAATTATCATTATATAAAATATATGTTAATGAATATATTATTGTTCAATGGAAATAATTTCAATTTGAAATAGGATTTAAAACCTTAGCAAATGATTGAAATATTTACATGAAAACCTATAGTGTCCTCCTATCTCTGAGAATATTTTTAATTTAATTTCATCCAGTACTATGTTTGTAATTTGAAAAAATGCATTAAATATTTGTAATAAGAATAAATTATAATTCCTAGAATGGTAAAATTAATTTTTGACTAAAAATAGCTGTGAAATTGATTAAAATTAATTGGAATTATTAATAGAACACTTTCATTACCAAATGATATTACCTTCAACTTAAGAACCAAAATGACATATAAACTATTCAAAATGACATGTAATGTCCATATTTTTACCCTATAATACATTTTATAGACAATATCAAATTAATAGATCCACTATCCCAGGAATAATAATTTTTGGAATTCAATTTTAAAAAATTTAAAAAAAAACTTCACTCCTCCTCCACTATGAAAGGAAACTCAACACTCACACCAATATAGTCATCTGTCTCAGCTATAATCTGCTCACATATCCTTCTAAAAACTATCATTTCATCTTATAATCCTCTAATTTTATATAAACACATCCATGGAATCCCTTTGAGGCAAACCAAAAAGAGTTACCAAAAGAAGAAGTAACATTATTCGACATGCTATTTCATTTTATTTCAATTCTCTATCACCTAAACACTCATTATTACATGCTTAAATAATATCCCCAATATACAAAATATATTGATATAATTTCATATAATGTCTGTGAGTGACCATTACACACACATTAATTTAATGAGTGACGAACATACCATTTTTTGTATGGAAAATTACAACCTCACGAAAAGACGTTGCTCATTTGTTCTTTAACTACCTTTAGTGGTTCATAATTAAGAAGGAAATTATGTTTAAATATTAAATATATCATATTTATTATTTCATTATTATTATTTAAATTTTTTAAAACATATAACATTATACTATACATATTGTGTATATGCGTTAACATCGTTTGTGGACATGTGGACTACCGCCTCCTCAAAGTGATGTGATTCATTCACACCTTCCATGAAATGTATTATGAAGATTTATAATAATCATTTATTATATATATAACAGAATTATGGCAATTTAATTATATTATAAACATAAATATACAAATATATATATCAATTAAATTCTTTCATCAAATATGATAAGTAAATAGAAGCTATATTCATGCATAAATATTGCCTACCATATCCAAGAATAGTGTACTTCAATTAATATTTTGTAACTTATGAATTTTATTATAAATACATATAAAATTTATATATACTATATTTTTATCATGTTTCACATTATGGAAATAATAAGATCATTATGTATATACCAATACTATGAATAAAAACTCGAAACATGTACAAAAATATGGTGATTGTCCACAGAAATATAACATTAACAAGGAGATAACAATAAATAGGTAATCTAAAGAAATATTTAAATCATATATGGTTCTATATATTAGAATATGTTTTTTAAACAATTTATAAGAAAATTAAATTTATTATTCAGTAGTTTTTTATTTTTACAATGAGATTCAAGACATATGTTTAGGGAATTTCAACTCGCCTTTTATATTTGTGAGATATATTCCATGTTATCCACTCTTTTATATTTGTGTAATGTATATATACCATTGGATGAAATTTATGATTCACAATTTTTTTTTTAAAAATATGGTTCCTCGGTCAAAGACCGAGACACAATTTATAAAATAGAATAATAGAGAGATGCATGAGTCTGAAATAAGGCATCTTATTACAATCATTATCATAGAGAGGGAGAAGCTCAACTGGCAAGTCGTCCTTCTATGTTATGCCCTAGTTGATTCCCTTATTAGCAAAACCATCAGTAACCATGCTCTCTTCACAAAATTCATGAATGGGAATGATGTTAGTCCCTATAAGAGAATCAATTATGTTCATCCAGTAGGTGGTCAGTGGCCAGGAAAGATGCACAAAACCCTCCCAAAGAGCATAGAAAAAAGTGGTTTTTTCAATTTTAATCCAAATATTATTCCAGCTGTTTTTCTCGGAAAAGATGATGGCATAGGTCACACCCATCATTTCCACCTCCAAAGATGATGCAATACCACAACAGCTAATGAATCATCCAAGACACTCACCAAGGTAGTCTATGAAAACAATACAACGTCCCGCGGTTCCCGAATTACCTTCAAAAGCACCATCCGTCCATCCGGGAAGCGGTTCTAGCCAAAACACCTCAAAAGTGAACCTATACTATTTGTAGAGCCCATTAATATGAAATCGATGGAGGATATCAAAATCAACAACAGTTTTGTCATAATATGATCTTTGTATTGAAGCAGTATCCTTACTGGACATGAGAATTCGCATTATACCTACATTGAGATTGAATGAGTAATTTTTGTCAATAATTTCATTTCTATCATACTAGATCACATGGAGAAGTTTAGAAACAACAGGTAGGAAGAGGTTCTGGATTTTTTGAGAGATTTATAGTTCCACGCATCGTTTTAATTGCAAGTTCATAGAATCAATGAGAACCCATATGTAGTAAAAAATAATAGAAAATATAATTCCAAAGGGTAGCGGTAGTATCACAAGATATGAATATATGGTTAGTATCTTCTCTATGCTGGTGATTAAATGAACACCTATATCTAATTTGGACCCTAAAGTATTAAAGACTAACCTCAGTGGGAATAAAGTTATAGGAAAGTATCCACACATGAGTATTTCTTGAGGGTTTAATCCAGGGTTTGTCAAAAGATTTCAACAAACAAAAATCAACATCAGAATTTGGAAAATTTAGTTTAATAGAATTTTTTGAATCAAGAATATCATTTTGCGAAGGCTACCAAATGAGGAAATCCTCGGATGTAGCAAAAGAATAGTTATCAATAACTTGAATTATGTTATTAGTAAATTTGAATGTATGAGATTGTATAACATCTTCTGGAGAAGTGTTGGTGTTTTCTAGAAGAGAATTCAGAGAGACCCTAGAGATGAGGGGGTGCTAGAATAATTATCTAACCAAAAATTTAGGGAATATTCCATGATAACCCTCCTTATATAATTAGTCAAAATAATAGAAAAATAATCCCTAATGGAGGGCCAGATATAACAATTAATGTAGTTTAAATTTCCCTTATATAACATTGAATGAAATAATTTTTTAGAAAAATGATGGAGTCAGAATGTTTAGGGATTATCTTCCAAGTAATTTTTTCTTAGAGTTAATCCTTAAAAAGTGGTAGATTTTTTATGCCAAGAAAACCTTTTTCTAGAGGATTTTAGAATGTAGCCCTGGGGACCATTACTAGTTTTCTCTCAAGAATTCTACCTATCCAAAACAAGTTATTGATGTAAATGTTGATTTTTTTAACAGACTAGCAGGCCATTTGTATACCATCAGTGAATATACCATCATGAAAAAATGGTAGACTTCACCAGATAGAGGCTGTCAGCCATAGAAAGGGACTTACCCTTCAAAGAGGGCAGTTTCATCATGATCAGATCCATCATGTTCGAAAAGTACATGGATTTGGACCTTCCCCAAAAGATAGGAACTCCAATATAGGTTAAAGAGAAATATCCTTCATTAATGCCTATACGGCTGATAATACTATTTTTTCTATAAGAATAGAATTTTTTTCCAAATAAAACATAGTATTTGTTCTAGATTATAGACTGAACATAAATTTCTTCATAACAAGACAAGTTATTTTTTAATATTTGAAATTTTTTTTATCTAATTTGACTAATAAAATGATGTCATCATCATATAGAATATGTGGAGGAACAATTAAGTTTCTAGCATCCTTAATAGGATTGAGTTTGTCTTTATCCACAAGGTGGGTGTCCAATCTAATTATATAATCCATTTCAATAGGAAATATAATGATAGAGATGGGATCACCTTGATTGACTCCCTAGGTCCATTTAAAGTAACCCTTAAGAGAACCAATGAAAAGGACCGAAATTGAATCGGAATTTAATAAATAATATATCATGTTGATGAATGTGTCCTTAAAACCAAATAACTATAAGACATTGATGAATAATCCCAAGTCAATGGTATCAAAAGTTTTCCTAATATCATGCATAATGGAAATGTGGCCTCCTCTGATGGATTTATTGGGGGCGTGGGTACATTCAGAGGCTAGGTAGATTCAGTCTTGTATAGACCTTACCTTGATGAAAACCAAATGATTACATGAAACAATTTTATTTCCTAAACTAGAAATCCTATTTTCATTCATTTTAGTAATGATTTTGTAAATATAATTAAGAAGAGAAATTGGTCGAAAAAGATGTATTTCAGAGGCGTTCTCCACTATTGGAATTGGAGTAAGGAATTTATCATTTAGACCACGAGGGATATTATCATCAGAAAAAAAGGATATGATATATTTCCAATAATCTGTTTGAATAATCTCCCAGTATTGTTGGAAGAAACCATTGTTATATCCATCAGGGCCCTGGGAACTTTTAGGGTTAAGACCGAAGATGGTGTCTTTGATTTCATGGTGAAAAGGGATGCTAAGATGATAAATATTGTCTTCCTCATTTACTAGAACCATAATGACCTCAGTAAGGAGGTCCTTGTTGATATTTTTCCCTTGAAAATATTATCAAAGTAAAAGACCACATTATTTTTTATGCCCTCCTCAAATCCAATGAGAACATCATCGTCCTTGAGAAGAGAAAGAGGACTACAATTTTTTTGATTCTTTGAATAGAGTTATAATACATTGTATTTATATCACCATAAAAAAACCCATTTATCTTAAAACAATTTGTTTTCATTGATTATTATTATGTGTAAGGGGAGAATTCAGTTTCATGTAAGTGTTGATATCAATCTGGGGTCCAAAGAGAAATCTGAGCTTGTGGAGGAGATTTAAAATTGGATATGATTCGGCTCATGGTTAGATATCACCTGGTCTATTTGTTTACATTTATCACTGTAAAAAATTTTGATACATAACGTGAGGTGATTTAATTTGTCAACACATGAAAAAACATCAATGAATTGATTCATTGAATCTGAACAATTTTCATGATATTAGAACACTACATATTTACACACCACACACTGTTGAATCTAAAAGGAAGACTAGTTTTAACTGTTTTAGTAAGAATATTGTCAAGAATGGGATGATGGACCGAATTATGTTTGGGAATGCTGATGAAAAAAATGGTGTCCCAAGTGTCCAGAGTCGGTATATTTGTGAAGGCACTATCCAATTTACTAGAAACATCTAAATTGTAGTGTATTCTATACTAAGTGAACTTGGAACTAGTGAGGTTAATTTATATTAGGTCATAATATTCAATTGATGTTCTAAATTCCTTATAGGAAATGAGAGAATGTGATAGGACATTTTTTTCAATAGGGTAAAGTACAATGTTAAAGTCAACAATAAAAACCCCACGGGATCTTGAATGGTTCTAGCTCACCCATAATGATCATACAAAAGAGGCCTACATTCTTAATATCTATGCCTATCATAAATCATGTTAAAAAAAATGTGTACCATTTTGGTAATAATCACCAGTGAATATCTGTTGATAGATTTAGAAAGAATTATCATTTTGTAAGGAATCATGATAAAAAGAACAGAGAAATTCCATAGTACTACACTTTTTCCATGCACATAAAAAATTATAACCATAAGTACAAAGGGGAATAAACTTCAAGGAAAAGTTTTTTGGTTCAGCAATAACAAATAATTTAGGGTGATGAGTCAAAATGAGTATTTGAGAAACATTATAAGTATCAGGGTTAGAAATTACCTAAAATTTTCAGAACAATAAATCCATTAAAACCTGTTTTTAGAGGCAGAACGTCCATTTTTTTGAGCCACATGAGCCCTTATTTCTTCTTGGATCTAGTCACAATTTTAGAAAAAGTAGAAGTGGATTTTATTTGTTTGTGAGAGAAAATGGACATAACAAGATCCATGGGATTCAAAGTAGTGGTAGAGCATGTAACCGAATGAGCCTGCAATGTCAATACCACTATTTTCTCCTTGATTGAGCTCATGCAAGATTGAGGGATCATACCCTAATTTTCAATAGGTATGGAAATAACAGTTGAGTATTCAATGGTGTTTCCATCACCAGTTCCTCAAGCTAATATCTTCACGGGGCTCTTATCATGTAGAGATGTATTTACATAAGAGGGTCCAGTGCTCGTGGGTGATGCAAGAGCAGAAACAACTATAACACTTCTCTCAGCAGCATGTACATCATCATTAGTTTATTAAAGGAGGTCATGTTTCTCCCCAATGTTAGAAAAAATTCTATTTTCTAGATCTATGCATCAAACAGTCTCACTGGAAATCGAGTGGCTTGCTAGATCATTATAATAATATGAAAGAAAAGTACTCTTGTTGGCATTAAGAATCTACTGGTTCCCTTCAATGCAAGGAGGAATTCAATTTTCTAGGTTTGTTCCCCAAATATTCTCACTGGGTGGGTCAACAAGACCTTCATTAGAGTGTCTAGATTCTAAGCAAATTATATTACTGACGCCTTCCCTAGTAGAGATATCATGGTGTGATCACAAGAATCCAATAATAAATTTTTAATTTCCTTTTTAATTCTTTCTTCCATGGTGTCCTCATGCTCTTCCTCCACCATCATAGCCCAGTTCGTACCCAATGTCTCTCCCACATGAGCGGAATTTGTCACCCATATCTCTGAATTTTTTCTATGTGGTTCATCCTTCACAAATCAATCATTCTTACAATTCTTTTCCCTTAGAACATCAGTCCAAACATCATCCTTTGGCTTTGAAATTTGGATTTTTATTACTCTAAAATTCATCAAACTATGACTAACAATTTTATAGATCTCATAGAATGGTGGAATGCACTCATACTCAACTCGGACCTCTGTTCGGTAGTCTTTAGCATTAAAAAAATGACCACTGGAAGCTTCGAGTCCAAATTAAAATCAACCATAACATGAGCATATAAGAAAATGTCAACATTTATGTTATTTTAGTCAATCATGAGAGGAGTACCAATGTAAGACACCAATTTATTTAGGACCTTGGGGTGCCAAAAAACCAACTCAACCAACACGATATAACCAAAATTTGGGCCATATTATTCCTAAAGGTATGAGGGTAAATGTTATAGTTCCATTTAGTGATTCTAAATACGCTAGGATTAAATTGTAGACTCCCTAAATTCTAGAATATATTAAGATTTTCACGGGATGTTAATTTCATATGAATGTTTCACCTTCGTATTGGAGGAATTTTACAGTCAGAGAATCCCTAAAGATGAGTAATCCTATTCTTCAACTCATTAGTCATCAAATATTTTTCCCTATTAATGTATGAAATTTGACCCATTATGTAGAGACCCATGATTGATGTACAAGAACATTAAATTACATTTTTGGAATACTTAATACATGACAAAAAATTCACAAGGACTGTAATGGTTTAGTGTCTTCGGAAACATAGAACATAATATTCTAATCGTGGTTAAAGATATTCAATATCTATCAAAAAGATACCCCCAATTTTGTTTTCATACGTAGTACCTTTATTTATATCCTAGGGAAACAAAAACATAGAAAGGGTGAGATTTAATGCTCAGTAAGGGTAAACATAGAGAACATAAAAAAATCCATAAACATTTGTATGTAAAAACATGAACATAAAATCTAAACATCAAAATCATGAGCAATGACATAAAACATGGAAGTACCCAAGGCAAAGATCAAAAGGAAAATTTATCAAGATAAAGTAGAATGGGAATAAAATATGTAATTGTGACAAACCATTAATAACATGATACGATTTCAATAGTAGCCAAGGCATTTATTCCAAGACCATCATAGTGGACAATGTCCATTACTGAACCGAGTTTACTTTCCTTTCCAGCCCTATATTACTGAACCAGATTTACTTACCATTCCAGCCATGTTTATCTCATTAGATATAAATTTTTACCCAATGAATTTGGGGGGTATATAGGTCCCATATATCTCATATTGAAATCATTATTATTTGTTCCACCAAACAATAATAAATCATTCATCATGAACCAAAGAATAAAATGGGTTTCATAAACATCATCCCATCGAAACATAATCCATATAAAAAATGGATATCATTTCATCATAAGAAAAATAAAACAATTTATATAATAGAGACATTATAATTAAAACATTAACATACTAAATAATGTCATTTTATAAGGAAAATAGTTCTGATAAAACAATTGAAATGAATTCTTGAAGAAAATATCTTTTCTTCTTCAGAATAATTTTCTTTTCGCAAAATGCCACAAAATTTGAAAAGAAAAGAATTTTATGGAAAATAATAATGAAATATTTTAGAGGAAGCTTCATGAAAATAAGGCATTGTGAAACCATAAAAATCCATTCATTCCTTATATGTTAAAAGAAACATTTTCCTCATACTTTTTTTGGAAAAGTCAAAATGTACCTCGTATGGTAAAAAAACAATGATTCCTTCCATATCATGTGGTAAAAGTAAAAAAAGGGCAAAAATGACATTAAACATAAATTTATGAATAATAAAAATTTTATGAAAACATTTTGATAACATATGGACATTGATGATAAACATTTCCCCAGTAAATACTTACGAATAAACAATCTCAGATAAGAACGAGATTAGAATAATTATTCCTTACCTTAGGTCCAATTTCATTCGTACATGTCTGAAACTCATGTACAGTGGGTTTAAACATATTATTTACTTTTAACAGAACCATAATAATATTTATGATATCATATATGATTCACTTATGACATTATATTACTTGTTCTTTTGTCAATTCCACGTTAATGCAACATTTTGGGTAAAATCATTTCATTTATCGTATGTGTTTGGACATGTTGATCTCAATATTATTACTTATATCCGGATTTACTTAATTCTGAAATGTAAAATATGATTTATATATAATATATTTTCAGAATATCAATATATATGATAGATCAATAAATGGAATGAAATACACTATTCATGGAGATGGTAGGTCGTACGTACCCAAGAACGTTGTTTTTGTTTCCTTATTAAATTGAATGGAAGTAAATAAATAACATATAAATAAATTCAGTATCATTATTATGTCCTATATTTCATTATTTTTAATTATATATACTTTATAATCATTCTGGAATGGTTAACATGGAGAATGAATCTTATCACGTCATGGAGATGGTAATCCGTATGTATGCACGAGCAATGATATCGTTCCCATAATTATTGAATGAAATTGGAGTGGATAATATGATATCTTAAAATTAGAATAATGTTATAAAAATCATATATATTTATTCTTTACAGCATTATACTCATCCAAGTAGGTTGGTGGTGGAAAACAGATTACCCCACAGCGTGGAGACGGTATTCCTTACGTACGCATGCGCGGTGATTTTGATTTCTGTAGGACTGATAGAAAGTGAAATAGTGTAGTTTAATATTTATAATAACATATAAGTATATTAGTGATACTGATGATATTACTTTATAATGAAACAAATAAATAAGAGGAAACAGAAGAAGAAATAAATTAGAATGAATCGGTAAAGGATATTACCCTTTCTTTGACGCGCCTCTTCTAAACCTCCTGTTAGTGTACTAAAGTTGGTATTTGAAGAAGAACATGACCACTGATATGTTTCTAAGGAATTGGATAATAGAAATGGGTAGGTTGTGGAAGATATTTAAGGCTGAAAATGGTGTGAATATGAGAGGGAGGAGGTTCCCTTTTATAAGAGAGGATAAGGGCACTTTTGGAAACCTCTAAACTATTAATTTATAATAAACCCAAAACCCACATAAAAACACCCAAAATGACTCAAATCATAATATGAGATGAGATAGGGATTTAATATCATAATCCAATAAATTTTACACATGTTGGGAATTTATTTTAATCCTTATCAACTTGATTTATCCTTATTTTATCTATTTAATTTTATATGTGGTAATAATATTCTAAATTTTAAATTGTTATAAATAATTACATATGTGTTTTGAATTGTCCATAATTTTATAAATTATGAAATTTTAGACCATATATATTTCAATTTATAATTTTTAAACAATTTTTTGATTTTTAAACAATTTAATAATATGTTATTTTTATAAAATAACAATAATGTCAATTTTGACACTATTCAATTATTTGAATTTAAATAAAATCCACACCGAAGATATATTCGAACCAAAATATTTAATAGATCCCGATCATATAATATGAATCTTAAAAATTCGTTGAGCACATTAAATAGTTCATATAATATTTATTTTAATATTTTTAAAACCATTTATTTGATATTTCAATCAATAAAATAATTGCTACATCACTATTGTGTCACCATTAATGATAATTAAACACATAATATTTAATGGTAAAAATTTATTCTATTAATGATTTAAAACCATTAAATATTATAATATAACCATATAAATTATCTTGATGAAACAAGTTGTTTTTAATTATAATTTTTCATATTTTTACTATTCATCAAAATATGAAAGTTAATAGAATAATATAAAAAAATTATCCACAGTTAATTTTTTATCCTTATTGAAATTAATAAGTTTATTTCATAAAATTGAACTTATAAATGTGTGAAAAACAAGATTTAATGTGGGTGTTCCATCAAAAGGTGGCAAACTGTATTTTTTGAAAAATACTTATTTTACCCGAAAATTTTATTTTGTTTTCATACCATGTTCAGGAATATGTGTAAGGTGAATTATATGTTATAAAATTCAAAATGTGGTTAATAATATTCATAACATCTATTTAATAGTAATATTATCATAATATATCGTTGTTTAGTGAAACTTGGTGTTGTGTACAACATACGCTATTGAGGAATGTCACTCTTGCGTCGAACACAAGCCATGAATAGAGTTTGCGTATACTACAAGATAATTTAGTTTTTCCTATAGCACAAGCTAATCTTGTTGTAGCTTATAAGACAATACATCAAAGAAATTAAAAAAATATTTCTCATAAAATCACTAGGTGTTACACATAACCAAAACTTTCACATCTTCGTTCTTTGTTATAGAGCCTCAAGATCAGCTTCCACATAGAATCTGTCATCTTCAGGCCTCTTGTATAATAATTCCATCATCGCAATAGATTTGCAGAGATCCATTCCTTTTAGTTCTTCTATGAAAGTTATCTTTGAAGATATTTTTTCCAAAGGGACCTCTTCATTTTTCACATTGGAATCACCACCTTGGAATGATCTTTACCATTACAGATCAAAATAATATACGATTAATCAGAATGAAGATAATCTAAAGCAATAATTACTGTTGATGACTATAAACCCTGGACAGTGTGAGGAGAGCGCCACCATTTCCCTCTCTCCATGTCTTAGTTCATCAAATTCTTCAATATCCCTAACACACAAATTCAATTAATATAGTTAAATTTATGGGTATTTTCATATACATTTTATGGTATTTCATTCTGGGGTTTTATAGTACAAAAGTTTCCAAATTAGTATAGTATTTTTTATTCAATTTTCCTTCATTAATCACTTGTTTTGTTAGGCACTAATATCATTTTATGAGGTATATATTTTTATAATTAACATTTTATATCATGAATATCCTTATTTTCATTATATTTTATGGTCATTTTAAAAAAATTCATATAATGGGAGTATGATTAAGATTTACAATGTGATAATATTTAATTGATACAATTTCATTATTTTTAAATATTTTTTAGTACATTGATTTCATTGATGAAATAATATTATCCATATCCCAAAAACTCTCATGAGTTTTACATCCATCTATTTTTTATATTATATCCATGTAATTTTAAGATTATTATACTATTTGGTAATTAATATGATCAAGAAAATGTTTTTAAAATGTCGTACATTACATCTCTCTTTGATCATAAATCAGTGTTCATTCCAAACCATTTTTTCTAAAATGTTTCCAAAAACATTTAACAATTATAAATTTATTTTTAAAATAAAATTTTAAATATGTTAATAATTTAAAATAAATGGGGTTTAAAAAAGGAATATTCATATCTTTTTCCATTTCATCCACTTTACTAACCTTTTCATGATGAAAAAGTAATGTTTATCATGTAAATATTTACCCACTTTTATAAACTTTATTTACATGAGGATTTATTTTAATGATTAAAGAGTTATTTTTTTATAAATAAATTTTATTAATATTTTTATAGAAATTTATTGTTTTATTGTGGTTATCAATGAATTAATATTTCAAAAAAAATCAAACTTCTATAAAAAGTTTTTAAAGAAATTGTTTTCTAATATATTTTAAATAATTCAATATATGTTTTAAAATTTATATTCATTGAAAATTTTTACAAAAATATTCCTGTTTAAAAAGAGTTTTTATTGATGAAAGGATACAATCCTCAAGATGTTTTTTAAGAGATCATTCAAATTTATTTCCCATATAAGATGATATCTATTAATGAATCCAATCCATTTTAAAAAAATTATATATTTATGAAAATGGTTTCAATTCAATGCGGGTAGACAATGATAAATGATTATGAAACACTATTCATTTAATATGTTATTATATAAATAAATTATATTTAATCCTATATATTTTCTACAGTTTTTGATATTATAAAATTATTATGATACATATTAAATTTCAAAGGTTATGATATGATATTTTTTATGGGTCATGATATGTTTCAAATTATATTATATTGTGGAACATGTTTGTAAGAAGTATTATGTGATGGTTGGGACCTATATCTCCCAAGAAATAATTGGGTATTGGTAGATCACTCATGGGTATAAATGTGATGCATGAACTTGATAACATGTTCAGAATATTTTTTATGTGGTTGGTTGCACGTCTACATGTTTAAGCATGATCCAAATTATGTGTCAAAAATTTATGAGTTATATTTACTATGTGATCATAATGTTATGTATGATCTTCAATACATATCTAAAATTTTATTCATGGACATAGTTGAATATCAAAAATTTGTGTGTGAACCTGATTACATGTTCATCATATTATGTATGAGCCAAGATGTATACAAAATTATGAGTGGACAAGGTTACAGGTACATAAATCTATGCGAGGGACTGATTTCTTATCCATAACAAAATGAGTGAACATTTTTCTACTTAGACATGTTCATGATGTTATATGTTGATGTGTATTCCATAATTCCATGTCTTATTCATGTTTTATGATTTTATGGATTCTATTCCTCATTATTTTTTAATTTGTATTACATGAACATATAATATTTGTTTCATGATTATTTTTTTAGGATAATTAACATACAAGGAGGATATTCTTACCATACGACCATGTTATCTTTCCATTATGTATAATTTCTTCTTATTTATTTTCCTTTATTTACCCTTACAAAGTATCTGAGCTCATGGATTTCATATTTTTATTTCCCCAGGTCACGAAGAATGATATTCATGTAGAATTAGTAAGGGTAATATTTTCTAGGGAACATTTAATATCCTTAGCTATTTTGTATTATTTTTTATATCTTTCCAAACTAACTAAAGTAATATTGTATTTTTGTGTCTATTTCTATAATCTATTTATTATTATGGAAAAAATGACTTATTTTTAATGAAAATTATGACTCTGTCATTATAGTTAGTATTAGATAAATGGATTAGTTATCATATGTAATATTGGATGGAAAAACATTAGTGAAAATCCTATGGACGTGTCTAAGGTAAAGACTATGGATATAGAAAAGTATAGAAAAATATATTAGAATCTAGGTAAAGGATAGAGATAGTGGTTTCATATAAATACATATCTAAATTGATACTAAAATGGGATGTGGATTTTTTATAGATGTACCTTGGAGTCATAAGACTGATAAGGTGACTCGGGTAGGACTCGATGTAACATAGTATATGAAAATGGGACTTTTTGCACAAATGGTTTGAAACTCATATGGGATAATCTTTAGGAATTCAAAAACACTTCATAGACCACCATGAAGGATTTATATTCTAGTTTGTTGTCAATAAACTACTATTAAAATATGGTATTATATATTAAATAAGGATTAATAGTTTATATATTATATAACATACTTTTTGGGATTATGTGTTTCATCATTATGTTAACTATATATTACTCTGTGATTTTGGTTTTAGTTGATGGATAGAACCTGAATGAACGACAATAATGGTGATTACGATGGAAAATGAAATTAATTCCCTCCCAATAAAAAAACATTATGGGATCTAGAAATTATTTTTTTTTATTTTATTCTCTCAATGCTTTATAAATTTAAGAATCATGGTGGACATAGAAATTATCAAATGAGGGATCAAAATTCTATTCAGTGCATCATTAGGTGATGTCTACCCTCTTCCAATGGGCCTCCCAGCTCAATTGAGGCATAAAAATGGATCAGTATTTCTGAAATCATATTCTAAATTGTGAATTGCTCAGATTAAGAGAAAGTCATTATGTATTTTTATTGGTTAGAAGGATAAGAAGACCAATATTGGACATTAATAAAGAATATGAGGAAAAAATATGAGATTAAATCCTTTGATAGGGATAATTTCATGAAATGTTTTCAATTATAACATTCATCAGACTATTTGTAAAAATATGAAGAAAGTGTTCCTCGTGTAGAATCAAAATAATGATGAATATGACAACACCTATAAGAATAATTTCCAAATACTTACAAGGTACACTTATGGTGTTTTCATCAAACCTGAAAGTAAAGGTGATAGGTTTCACAGTGTATTAAAGTTGTATCTCCTAAGGTATTTGGCCATAATATTGAATAGTATCTACTAAGAGAGTGTGAATTGTGAAATCAAGCTTGAAATGAGGGTTGGAGTCATATATCAGTCTCGTGGTTTTGGAAAAAATGAATCATGAGTTTAAATGAAAACCAAAAAACCATGAAGAGAATAATTTGACCATTAATATATAATTTATTCATCATAATCCTAATGGGGAAAATTCTTTTAAGGGACATAATAAATTTTTTATGCGTGGAATAGAATACCATTAGTTATTTTATTTACGATATGATGGAAAAAAGATAGCTAAAGGTGTAATGGGGAAAACATGGATTTATATTCACCTCATAAGCATCATTGATACAAGTGTTATGACAATTGGTATTATTTGAATAAATAAAAAAATATATGAGAAAATATAGATCATAATACATTAAAACCTTTTATAAAAGAGGAAAATGTGAATGATTATATAGTCATAATGGATTAAGTAATTGATGACATTTATGGAAAAACCAAAACTTTCCCACTTGGTTGGGAAGTTCATGTTTTATTCTTTATTACTAATATGATAATCCTATTATTTTTCCTTTAGTGATGTTTCATGTGACTGTATCCCTATAAATGTACTTTTGTAAAATAAAATCACATTCAGTTTTTTATTGGTGTGATGATGAATATATGCTTCCCATGAAAATATTTTTTGTATAAGATAATAACATATTTAATGAAGAAAGGGTGAATTATATTTTATAAGGGATATAAGGAAACCCATTTATAGAATTATTATTTTAGACTATTAATATTTCTTTTGGTATTAAAGTAACATATCACTACATTTGGTTTTATTCATATTGGATAATTGTTTCTTTCCACTTTGTGTTGATATTAAATGAAGTCACATGGGATGGATTATCAATGATCTCATGATCCTTTAGTTCTTATAAAATCCAAAATTATCCTTATTTTCCTTTAGTAAGAGATCATGGGTGAATATATCAATCCAAAACCAAAGGGATAGATTGTACATTGGAAAAAAGATTAAAAAAAAGTTATTATATCTTCCTGTGAAAGTTATTAAACATTATGAAAAATGATATCAAAACCAGAAATATCATCTTAGTAACTTCATATCTAATGAATCACATGGCCAATTATATCAATATTTATTTTTATCATTCTGATTTTTATCTATCCCCTGAAAATATTTTTACCAATCTCTATCTAAATATAATAGCTATAGTTATCATCCATGTCCATGTTTTCACTTTCCTCCTATGCTCTGTAATGTTAAAAAATTATTTTTATTAACTTTGGGTCACAGTTTGGTTTAAAAAAATAAATTTTTATAATTTTTTAGTCTTCATTTATATTATCTGGATTATATTAAAGGAACGTATATTTATTAAAACATTTATTTCTCAGTCAAACTTCAATGAGAAAAATAATTTTAATAGGTATAGAGTTTAACATGCCGAGTAATTGTGAAATGTATTTTTTCAAATTATTTTTATATTTTCTATATTTTAAAATTCATGAAATGATGAATATATTTTATTTTATGAATTTACTATAGTTGGATTTCATACACTATAGGCTATAATTAGATTATATTGGGCTACACGCAACACAAACTTAGCTTGTGATACAAGCAATACCGAGTTGATAATAAATATTAATTTATATTTATAATTATTTATACAATAAGGTTATAACCTATTTATTAAACATAGTAATATTAATAGAAAAAAATATAATAAAAATATAATTTATAATGGTTAAATATATGTAAAACCCATCGATATAACACATGTAATATTGGTAATGTCTTTATATGATTGAAAATTCTATTTTGCCAAATGAACATATTTTTATATCTATGTGTAAACAAATATAAAATATATTTTAGAAAGAAATATAGAATTTATTCAATAAATTAACATTCATTTATGAATTCATAATTTTGAAATTATCTTCTGGTGATTTGTTAATATTTTTCTACAATAGTTTATTTTTCGATGAAAAGGAAAATAATGATTTTAATTCAAAAAATTTATTTCATCTAATTTTATTATATATATAAATTATTTTTTATTTTGGGTTTAAATAATAATAATATAAAATAAAAATCAATTAATTTAATTTAGGCCATTTGAATCAATTTCTCAATTAAATCAGATATATAAAAATATTAAAACATTTTAGCTTTTTTACTTCAAAAACCTATAGTGTCTTCCTATCCAAGGGATTAAGTTCAATTTAATATTTTCTACATCGTCGATTAGAATTTAGATAAGGGTATTAATTATATAGAATAAAATATATATAATATAATAATTTCAATAACCTTTTTACAAAAAAATTTGGGTGAATGTTATTAAAATAAATTACAATGATTAAGATAAAAATATCTTAAGAAAGAACTAAACCATAATCATAAGATTGATAATTACACAGAGATTTTTATAAAATCCATTAGATGAACATATATATACATTATAATCTATTTAATATAATTGTGTCCATTTTTGGAACAAATTTTCATTGGAAAATCATACATGTAATTCTCTTTTCAAAATTTTTTAAGAATATTACACAACCTCCAAGATAAATATTCACTCACCCTACCACTTCCTCATACCTATAAAGATCCATGAAATGGAAAAAATATTCCCTAATATCCTCTAGAAAATATCCTTTAATCCCTTAAGCCACATATTTTGATGAAATCCTTCCATGGAATCCCATTAATGAAAATGAAAAGTAGTTTCCCAAAGAGGATGTAAAATCTTTCATTAGGATATTTTGTTTTATTTCCATTTTCTCCCCCTAAAATATATTTTTTATATAATTATATAAAAAAATAACTAATATATTTTTATTTTCTAATATTTGTGTTCTATCAAACTCATACACATACTTCCATCAAATTTTAAATGAACATTGCTTTCTTTTGTACGACGAACGACCGCATCATGAAACTAGAAAGTTCATTTTTTTCAACCTCCTTTAATGGTTTGGAAATAATATGGAAACAAAATATATATCTGATATATATTATATATAATAATTATATTGGCTTCTATAATTATTTTATTACACATAAAAAATATAATTTCCTTCTTGTGTAAATATGATAACATTTTTTGTATATGGGTAGACAATCACCTCCACAAAGCCACGCGATCTTTCTAGACATTACATGGTTTGTATTAATGATTTTTTAGTGAAAATATGTTATAAATTAAACATAATAATTCTAACATAATTAAATAATATAATTATAATCGTATATTTTATTTACCTACTTTATTTCAATATAAAAGTAAAAATAAACATCATTCCTCCATACATATGACCTAATAACTACATGAACGGAGTATTTCATTTAATATTCATATATTATTATGATTATTATAAATACCAATATAATGATTATTTATGTTATTTATTTCATGTTTTACGTAACACTCCATGATTTCATAGTGTGTTATTTTTTCAAAATAATACAATAACATTCACTACACGCAACACCGAGTTCAAGCGCACCATGAATTACCAAACAAGCCATTCAAAAGAGGTTATGAATAGTATTATCTAAATTTTAAACTTTATATAATCCTTATAATTTTAGAATCCATATTATGAGTTTCTTAGACATAATGAAAAACAAATTCATTTTTAGTATTGCACTTTTACCAACTTTTAATAGTGAACCCTTTTTAAATACAATATTTTAAACTTTTTGACTAAATGGGGACATCAAAAATTTAAAATGAAACATCCCAAGGTTCCACGGTACACTTTCCATTGAATAATATAGTAGCGTGTGTTGTACGCAACTTCGAGTTCTAACACACACCACAACAAATCAAACTAGTTGTTATGAATAGTAATACCTACTTTTTGAAATTATATATATTTTATAATTCAAAATGGACTTCATTTTTTTATTCGGAGTATCGAATTTTTCCTAAGGTGAAATTTTGGTACTTTTCGGATAACTTTCATATTTTGATGAATAGTGAAATTACTAAATTTTAATTAAAAACAACTTTTTTAATAAAAATAATTAATTGTGATAAATTATTAATTTGAGTGGTTTTAAAGTGTTTTTAGAATATATTTTTACCATTTAATAAAATGATGGTCATTGTACATAATTTTACAATTAAACCGAACATAAACAAGTGTCAATCTTTTGATAGTTATTATCTCTTAAAAACACCATTTCTGTTTTAACAACGGGAATTAATTTTAAATTAATTTATGCCACTTCTATGTTTAGAATTTGGAAAAATGGATTACATATTTAGAATCAGGATTTTCAAATTGTGTAAATAGATAAATTTTATTTTTATACATTTTGAATAATTACTGCGGTAAATATTTTATTTACCATGGTTAAGGGTAAATCCGGTAAATAAGGGTTAAAATAATAATATTATAATAATACTAAATTACCCTAAAACGTGTCCTAACCTTATTGGTGGATACATGTCCGACCATGGGCATCTTTGGGTCGATTTTGGGACCCTATGGTGCCACATGTAAGTGATAGGGACACTTTATTTTAATTATGTTAAAATAAGTACAAAAATGGCATAAGCATATATGTTTTAGAAAAACAATTTATAAATAGGGTTATATATGTTGGAATATCGACAATAAATTTTCATTAGAAAGATAAATATATTTCCTACATAATGATATTTTATTTATAATTTTTAGATATTAAGTAATCAAATTTATTTATGACACAATGATGATGCAGTAATTACCATAATAGTGAAATATTAAAATAATTGATATTAAAAATACCCAAATAAATATAATTTGAGACTTTTAATGAATTAAACTAATTTTCTAGGATAATATGACATATTCTGATTGATTTAATTGACTTTTTTCGAAGTAATCATTCTGTTATAAGTTTCACAAAAATCAACTATTGAACGATGCCAAAATTGACATAAAAGAGTTTTTAAAACAAATATTATATTATTAATTGATATTAAATTATTAAAAATATAAGTTTAGGCCAATAGACTTATATCATGATAGATGTATCATTAATGTACCATTTGGGGGTCTCATGGATGTATATAGTATGATTATTAACAATATAATATAAAAATACAAAGAGACATTGTAAAAGTGAAACTAATTAACTTAGAGTTAATACTTAACGATAAGGTTAATATAAGTACCAAAACCTGTATAAATTATATTGTATGAGTGGTTTGCGACTCATCCCCACCTTAAAATTTAAATAATCAACTTTGGAGCCATTAGAAACTGAATATGAATTTATTATAAATTAATATTTCTAGCTTTTCCAAAGGTGCCCGTCACCCCTCTTATAAAAGGGAACTCATGCTCATTTCTTCACATCTTCAAAGCCTTTTGGTTCGTCCAAACTCTGCCCAAATACTCTCTAAACTTCAATCAATACAACCTAGAGGCCTTAGTTTGATCAGAAAGCCAACATAAGGAGCCCTTTTGATCAAATCAAAAGGAAGAACCCGAAGAAGAGGTAATGTTTTCACCACCCCTTTTCAAGTTCCTTTCTTCTTCCACTTATACATTCATTGTTATTACCATTCTAAAATAATAACTACAGTATCTTATATATACTGTGATGTTATTATAAATATGGTACAACCATATTCAGTATTCTATCCAGCCTTTGAATAACATGTCACCATACGTGCGTACGTACGGCTTACCGTCTCCACGCCGTGGTGTAATTGTTATTCAATATATTATTATTTATATGGGTATAATAATGATGTGTAACTCATGTAAATAATAAATATAACATTTTAATTATTCTTTATATATGATATACCATCCATTTATATATTATTTTAATATCAAAAAATGATATTGTCGCTCGTGCGTACGTACGGACTACCGTCTCCACGAACACGATGAGATTCATTCTCCCTTGTATCCATTCAAGTATAATTATCATTTGATGATTTAAAAATTATTTTTAAGGACTTGATATCATTCTGGATATGAATAATATACAACCTATCCATTACAAACATGGCGTACGTAACAAAACATATAAAAGGAAATGAGTAAGTTAACACCCGAAACAACGATAATACTAAGATATTATTAACAAATAAATTTTAAAAGATCATATATGATATCATATAAATGTATATGATTCTTGTATAATTTAATAACAATTATTTTACCATTATACAGGAGGTTAACCTACCCCAACCACGGAAAAGTATAAGGTAAGGGTTATTTCGCAATCTCTTCATTATCCGAGGTTGTTTATACGTAATAATCTACTGGGATCTCTTTATCATCCACATCCATATTTCTTAAAAATTTATTTCCAAACATTTTTAATATTTAAAAGAACATGGGTTAAAGTCATTTATACCCTTGTTTGACTTTTTATAAGGGTTTTATAAAGTAATCTTTCCATTGTTTTCCAAACAAGGTGCTTTTAACCTTTTCGAAAGAATTAACGTAAGAATGTTTTTTTAACTTATACGGCGGGTGCGGTTATTTTCCGCTATTATAAAATCGTCGAAGATTCCCTTACAAGCATATAAGAATATTTTCTAAGAAAATGATTTATTTTATAAATATATGTCTCTTAAATGATTTTAAAATAGAAAGAGATATTTCTCTAAAAAGAGTTTTGATTTCATCTATGTCAACATCCTTTGATAGATTTTATGCTTATTTGAAGTTGATTTATTATACAAAACATCTATATTGTATTGAAGGTTTTGTGATATGTTTGAATGTGGATGTGCTATTTTTATACCATTCATAGTTTATGGTGAATGTATTGGCATTTGGTATGCTGGTTTTAATACAAATGTTTATGTTATGTTTAAACCTTTTCATATGGGAATGCATTGGACTGAATATGTGACGGGTGGAGCCCGCTATAGGTCCTCAATGCATCGGTAGGTATCATGAGACAAAATAGTGTCTTGGAACAAGGCCTTAACAAAATCATACTTGTAGTCTTGGCACGAGGCCTTGGCTATGTGGTTATGATAGTCTGGCATTATGCATTCTATCATTATGAAAGTGGTTATTGATATTGCATTTGATTATTCGATTAGTAGAATATCCTTGTGAATAAGTAAATGGAATTATTTCATTTTATTTTTTCCATACTATGTTTAAGTTCAAGTTTAAAAGGATTTTGTTTTATGTTATACATTTCCTTAAATTTTTATTCTTATTTATGATAGTTTCGGCGATATTGTTAACCTTACTGGGCATTTGAGCTCACCCATTTTCTATGTTTTATTTTTCCCAGGATGTGAAGAAGTAATGTATGAATGACCTACAAGGATTGTATATGGGGATATGAGTGTGGAATATGGAGACCATATTGTTGTAGAAGTTTTTAACTTTATGTTGTAATGTAAAACTTTATAAATATATCTACTGTTTCCAAGGCTACTAAACCAATCGATATTTCGAGATTTGATCTTTCTTATGATCATTAAAATGTTATGTAATAATTAACCAACTCTGGGTAACTGGGGTCGGGGCATTACAGTTGGTATCAGAGGATGTTTAGTAGAAACCTTGGAAGCTATATTTAGATAAACTCTGATTAGAGCACGTAGACCTAAGATGAACTTTGAGGATTAGTATAGAAGAACTTCCTAGAATTTTGGTATTGTAGAGATTTTGTGAGTTTTCCAAGAAATACATCCCTGTCTGGATACGAGCAGGTAGAGGCAGCTCTGGCACAGATGTACCTAGGGGTAAAACCCGAAAACACCGCTTTGAGCTAGACTTGAACGGGAACTGGTGCACGACAACGGGCCTTGCTGCACTCTTGGTTACGACACTCCGGGGGGATATGCTTAGGATAATTCAAATATTCTTTACAAACCATTACGAAGGGTTTATGAGTATTTATGTCCTCAATGGAGAAATTTATATGATTATGGATTATATCCATAAACAATTTAATTTATGTTAGGTGTCTTACAAGTTGGGGATTAGGTATTTTTATTCATAAACTAATCTAGTGTATGCCATTGTTTAGAAATGACGCCCACTAGAAGGAATGAGAACTCCAGCAATGCACATGATCCAAAGAGAATGAAGGATCATATCTTTCATGGTCTTAAGACATAATTTATAAGAGAAATAGTCTCTCATGTATTATCATCATATGAAGAAATAATATCATGTGTTGATAAGATAAGTAAAGATTTTACTGAGTCCTATGGCTTTGAAGGGAAGCAAGAGAAGAAAAGGATGGAAGAGGGAAAAGAAGAACTTTCCCATATGTGATAAATGTGGGAAGAAACACCCTAGAACTTGTCTAAAAGGAATGGTAGTTTGTTATAAGTGTGGAGGAAAAGGGCACAAAGTACGTGACTGCAAGGGTAAGAAAATGGTTTCAAATGTACAAAGCTTCATTTGCAAGGAGTTTGGACACTACGCGAACCGATGTCCCAGTCATCAGACTATGCCACAAATGATGCTATTGGAAAATAATCAAGTTATGATACTACCATAGATTAAGAGGAATGATTATAGTTCTTGTGTGATTATGTCATTTGAGTGTTGTATCAACAATTTACTTGTTATAATAATTATGGAGTATATAAGGATTGTACTGCAGTACTATATCATTAAGGACTTGAGATTGTGTGGAACAAAGAAAAGTGATTCAATAGTAGGATAAATATTTGGAAAATATATGGTTGAGATAATGATAAACCATAATATAGTTCTGATACTGAGGTAGTGATTTCGGGATAATACATGATTGATTTGGATAAATTATATTGGATATTCTTGACTACCTTGAAACTGATTAATGATTTGTATATTCCATCATTGTTGGGGTTTAAAATTTTTTTGGATTGAAGCAGTATATCTATTATTCTTTAAGGAATAAGGGATGATGAATGTAATCAATAAGGTTTTATGGTAATTTAGGATGTTGCAGTGTTTTAAAAAAATACATGATGAAGATGTTCACATGTTATTATGTGGAAAAAGGATCTTTATTGTGTTTACCTTCCTTATAAATTTTGGACTAAAGTATTTTGGATAGTTCTAGTTTGGATTATCTTGGATTTCCATAAAAGGACAACCCGGAGGTCGGGCGGCAACCCGTCGCATCCGGCAAGGCCGCGAGACTTGAATCCACAACCGAAGGGCGACAAGGGTGTATCACCTACCACTGACCCATGTGATGTCCGGGATTAAATAATGTAGTTTTTTTAAAAGATCTGGTAGATGAATTATAAATTCGTTTTTTTGGAACCCTATATGAATAGGATAAATAGAATAATTTTTTTTGTTCTATTATCTTTTAGAGTGAAAGATGAGTTTGTGGTTGAAATTAGTTAAAGGATGTAACTCTACTTGTCAAGAATATATTTTTTCTTCTTCTCTTATTCTATGAAGAAATTTATTATTAAACTTTATTTAAGGAATCCTAAATCCAAAAATGTGTTATCCTAATACCCTAAGTTTTGTTGAACCGATGGTATTTCAAATCATCTTAGATTGATGAATTTAAGGACCTCAATTTTAAACTGGTTTGTTATTGATGACTTCAATCACTACCTATAAATATTTACGTTTTTCCGCCAATTATATGTCTCTAATTGCGACCAATGTTCTCCTAATCGAGATCATAATTTGGTGGTGACCCTTTCATTTCTCTTTTCCTCATATTTAGACTAAATTTTAGTAACTCAATTTCCGATGTCGGTTTTCCCACCAAGATATTTTCTATTTTGAACCTTTTATTTTCGAAGAACAATTTCAAATTGCGAGGACGCAATTTATTGAAGGAGGGGAGAATGTTACATCCCAAGATTTCATAGTCTGTTATTTCTTAAAAATAATACAATAACTTTCACTACACGCAACATCGAGTTCAAGCGCACTATGACTTACCAAACAAGCCGTTCAAAAGAATTTATGAATAGTATTAACTAAATTTTAAACTTTATATAATCCTTATAATTTTAGAATCCATATTATGAGTTTCTTAGACATAATGTAAGAACAAATTTATTTTTAGTATTGCACTTTTACCAACTTTTAATAGTGATCCCTTTTTAAATACAATATTTTAAACTTTTTGACTAAATGGGGACATCAAAAATTTAAAATGAAACATCCCATGCTTCCACGGTACGCTTTCCTTTGAATAATATAGTAGCGTGTGTTGTACGCAACTTCGAGTTCTAACACACACCACAACCAATCAAACTAGCTGTTATGAATAGTAATACCTACTTTTTGAAATTATATATATTTTATATTTCAAAATGGACTTCATTTTTGGATTCGGATTATCTAATTTTGCCTAAGGTTAAATTTTGGAACTTTTCGGATAACTTTCATATTTTGATGAATAGTGAAAATTACTAAATTTTAATTAAAAACAACTTTTTTAATGAAAATAATTAATAGTAATAAATTATTAATTTGAGTGGTTTCAACGTATATTTAGAATATATTTTTACCATTTAATACAATTTTGGTCATTGTACATAATTTTACAATTAAACCGGATATAAACAAGTGTCAATCTTTTGATAGTAATTATCTCTTAAAAACACGTGTTTTGTTTTAACAACGGGAACTAATTTTAAATTATTTGTTCTTCTTCTATGTTATGAATTAGGAAAAATGGATTCCATATTTAGAATTAGGAGGTTCAAATTGTGTAAATAGGTATCTTTTATTCTTAGACATTTTAAATAATTACTGCGGTAAATATTTTATTTACCATGGTTAAGTGTAAATCCGGTAAATAAAGGATAAAAACATAATATTATAATAATACTAAATTGCCCTAAAACATGTCCTAACCTTATTGGTGGATACATGTCCGACTATGGGCATCTTTTGGTCGATTTTCGGACCCCATGGTGCCACTTGTAAGTGATAGGGACACTTTATTTTAATTAAGTTAAAATAAGTACAAAAATGACATAAGCATATATATTTTAGAAAAAAAAAATTTACATAGGGTTATATATGTTTGATTTTTTAGACTATAAATATTAATTAGAAATCTAAATATATTTCCTACATAATGATATTTTATTTATAATTTTTATATATTAAATAATTTAATTTATTTATGACACAATGATGATGCAGTAATTACCCTAATAGTGCAAAATTAAATTAATTGATATTATAAATACCCAAATAAATATAATTTGAGACTTTTAATGAATTAAACTAATTTTATAGGATACTATGACATATTAGGATTGTTTTAATTGACTTTTTTCGAACTAATCATTCTGTTATAAGTTTCACAAAAATCAACTATTGAATAGTGTCAAAATTGACATAAAAGAGTTTTTAAAACAAATATTATATTATTAATTGATATTAAATTCTTAAAAATATAAGGATCGCCCAAGAGACTTATATCATGATAGGTGTATCATTAACGGAGAATTTTGGGGTCTCTTGGATGTATATAGTATGTTTATTAACCATATAATATAAAAATACAAATAGACATTGTAAAAGTGAAACTAATTAACTAAGAGTTAATACTTAAATATAAAGTTAATATAAGTACCCAATCCTATCTAAATTCTACTGGTTGAGTGGTTTTCAACCCATACCCACCTTAAAATTTAAATAATCCAGTTTGGAGCAATTAGAAACCGAATATGAATTTATTATAAATTAATATTTCTAGCTTTTCCAAAGGTGCCCCTCACCCCTCTTATAAAAGGGCACTCCTCCTCATTTTTCACACCGTCAAAGCCTTTTGGTTGGGCCAAACTCTGCCCAAATACTCTATCAACTTCACTCAATACAACCTAGAGGCCTTACTTCGATCAGAAAGCCAACATAAGGAGCCCTTATGATCAAATCAAAAGGAAGAACCCGAAGAGGAGGTAATGTTTTCACCACCCCTTTTCAAGTTCCTTTCTTCTTCCACTTCTTCATTCATTGTTATTAACATTATAAAATAATAACTCTAGTATCTTATATATACTGTGATGTTATTATAAATATGGTATAACCATATTCAGTATTCAATCCACCCTTTGAATAACATGTCACCATACGTACGTACGTATGACTTACCGTCTCCACGTCGTGGTGTAATTGTTATTCAATATATTATTATTTGGATGGGTATAAGAATGATGTTTAAATCATGTAAATAATAAATATAACATGTTAATTATTCTGTATATATGATATACCATCCATTTATATATTATGTTATATCAGAAGAATGATATTGTTGCTCGTGCGTACGTACGGACTACCGTCTCCACGAACACGATGAGATTCATTCTCCATCATATCCATTCAAGTATAATAATCATTTGATGATTTAAAAATTATTTTTAAGGACTTGATATCATTCTGGATATGAATAATATACAACGTATCAATTACAAACCTGGATTAAATAACAAAACATATAAAGAAATGAGTATGTTAACACCCGAAACAACGATAATACTAAGATATTATTAACAAATAAATGTTAAAAGATAATATATGATATCATATTAATGTATATGATTCTTGTATAATTTAATAACAATTATTTCACCATTATACAGGAGGTTAACCTACCTCAACCATGGAAAAGTACAAGGTAAGGGTTATTTCACAATCTCTTCATTATCTGAGGTTGTTTATACGTAATAATCTACTGGGATCTCTTTATCATCCACATCCATGTTTCTTAAAAATGTATTTAAATTTTTTTTACTATTTAATAGAATATGGGTTAATGTCATTTATACCCATTTTTGACTTTTTATAAGGGTTTTATAAAGGAATCTTTCCGTCGTTTTCCAAACAATGTGCTTTTAACCTTTTCGACAGAATTAAGGTAGGAATGTTTTTTTAACTTATAAGGCGGGTGCAGTTATTTTCCGCCGTTATAAAATCTTCGAAAATTACCTTACATTCTTATAAGAATATTTTCAAATAAAATGTTTTATTTTATGAATATATGTCTCTTAAATGATTTTAAAATAGAAAGATATATTTCTCTAAAAAGAGTTTTGATTTCATCTATGTTAACATCCTTTGATGGATTTTATGCTTATTTGAAGTTGATTTATTATAAAAAACATATATATTGTATTGAAGGTTTTGTGATATGTTTGAATGTGGATGTGCTATTTTTATACCATTAATAGTGTATGGTGAATGCATTGACATTTCGTATGCTAGTTTTAATACGAATGTTTGTGTTATGTTTAAACCTTTTCATATGGGAATGCATTTGACTTAATATGTGACTGGTAGAGCCCGATATAGCTCCTAGATGCATCGGTAGGTCTCATGAGACAAACTAGTGTCTTGGCACAAGGCTTTGAAAAAATCTTATTTGTAGTCTTAGCACGAGGCCTTGGCTATGTGGTTATGATAGTCTGGCATTATGCATTCCATCATTATGAAAGTGGTTATTGATATTTCATGTGATTATTCTATTAGTAGAATATTCTTGTGAACAAGTAAATGGCATTATTTCATTTTATTTTTTCCATACTATGTTTAAGTTCAAGTTTAAAAGGATTTTTTAAGTTATACATTTTCTTAAATGTTTATTCTTATTTATGAAAGTTTACGCTATATTGTTATCCTTACTGGGCATTTGAGCTCACCCATTATCTTTGTTTTATTTTTCCCAGGATGTGAAGAAGTAATTTATGAATGACCTGCCGGGATTGTATGTGGGGATATGAGTGTGGAATATGGAGACCATGTTTTGTAGTAGTTTTTCACTTTATGATGTAATGTAAAACTTTATGAATATATCTAGAGTTTCTAAGGCTACTAAACCAATCGGTCATTCGAGATTTGATCTTTCTTGTGATCATGACAATGTTATGTAATAATGCGCCGACTCTGGGTAAATAGGGTCGGGGCGTTACGTTTTACATTCTAGAATGAACTAAATCATGATTCTGACAGAATACTATGAATAAAAATTCAAAACATGAATGAAAAACAAGGTTAGTAACCCTCGAAATGTAACTTTAATGTGGAGATTTAGTAATAGGATCGAGAGATGAAGATTGTCAAGTTTTCCTTGGTTATTTCCTTCAAACCATGATATAGGATTGAGAATGTTCTCATTAAATCCTTAATGGGAGTTTTCCTATAAAGATGATTCTTTTTCCACTCTTAACAAATTCTTTAATGGCCCTTCATGATGGAATGCATGTGTTTTATTTAAAGAGTACCATTCTAGTATTTAGGATCTAATTAAATAAACTTCTCCCAATAATTATTTTATCAAAAAATTATATGATTGTATATTCCAAGTGGTGGTGGATTCGGATTTCCTACAATAGAAATTTAACTTATACAGCCTTTTGCTTCTGAGGAGAGTGATTCATTCAATATGGGATAAGCCTTGGACATATGATGATTCTATGAATCAAATCTCTATATTTTGGGGTATAAATGCCAAGAAAAATATTTTAATTATAATATTTTTCTCATATAGGTTTTCAGAATGGGGATGACTTTCACATGGATCAGACTACTGGAAGTCTATATCTCAATCCAGTTGTGTTCAAAATCTCATTGTGGGACTACAATTTTGATCCCTTCAATCATAATAAACCCAATTCCCAAATTTGGATTAGACCTCATGGATTGAATTTGGTGTTTTTGCATCTCCAAATTCATAATTATCATACTTCTTTTATCAGTTCCCCTATTAAAATGGAATAAATAATGTTGGAAGTTGAGCTTTGACATTATGATAGAATTATTGTGGATGTTAATTTGGCCTTTGAACATCAAAAATTCACATTTATTCATTACCAACTATTGCAAAATTGACTTAATGATTGATCTTGAACATATTCCCTCTTTCTGTGAATTTTGTAAGATTGTGGGGAATTCCATTGAAACCTTTAGAGTGATTCAAAATAATTTAAGGGTGCCTTTTCATGATAATTGATGGAATGAAATAAATAATATTCATAGGAAAAAATAGTGTTCCTTTATAAGAAAATTTATAATAATCCAATAGGGAGAGAGCAACAGACGTTACCTCCTTCAATAAGGTTCACTTTTAACAATCCATGGGTGGATGTTGTAGAGGATGAAGATAATATTTTTTCAAATCCCTACCGACAATTCTCTAACTAATCCAAGATCCTTTTGGATGATATAGTGATTATGATATTAAGTATTTTAAAATTTCAAAGGATATTAATTATTTTGTGTAATGGATGCAATTAGGTTTAGAGGAGCACTCAATATCCAAATCTATTTTTAAAGAACTCATTAAGGTAATTACATGTTGCAGGGAGAACACTCTCTATAAATAATAAAAGTGGACATTAATACCATGTATCCTTTGATTTCTATTCTTACACCCCTTTTTTCACAAAACTCTTGTCATGTGGCCACCATTTCCACCATGAATCTGGAGGTTGTTCTAAGTATTAACCCTCTAATCCCAACAAGTAGACATCTGGAGAAGCATACCACTATTATTTTTCTAAAACCCTTCATTCTAAATGTTGATGTTTCAGAATCTATCAACAACCATTCCATGAATGAATCCTCTTGTAGAGAGGAACTATATGGATCTAAAGAATGTTATCTCTTGAATATTGAACCTCAGAAAAAAACACAAAAAGATCAAAAACATGTCTTAAGGAATCTATAAATTAGGGGAATTAATATCTTATCGGTGATTCACAATCCTTGGGAAGGGATGATTTTATTAGTTTACTAGTGCAAAAAATCACATGGTTTATTGAATCTAGACATTAAGGGAATACTATTATCCAATATAAAGAAAAACAAGTAGAATTAAATGAATGAAATTGATGTATAATCAATACTCCAATGATCCACAAGAATAAGGCTTCAAGAATCCCCTTGAAATCATCAAAATAAATGAGAGAGATGAGAATAAAAGCTGGTATATCCCAACTATAATACTAAATGAGGGTTTTATATTAAAATTTATAGGGCATGACTAATGAATCCATAGTCAGGTCTATTAATATTCATATTCAGCTTCATAGACCTCTTTCGATTGGGTTATCTAAACCCAAAATATTTTTCTCAAATAGGCATTATGGTATTGAAAATATGGGATTTTTTTTACAGGGATTGAACAGTAGTATATCAGATTTCATGAGTTTATGGGTCTTAGATCAATCCTCTTTTTCTAATCCCCTCATAGTTAGCTCATGTACAAAACATGTCACTTTCCATTTTTAGTAAATGGGAATCATGAATGTTTGCGCCACCAATTAATCTAGTAATAGATATGTGGACTATAGAATCCTTGGTTATAATATCAATAGTTTGAATAACATAATTAACGGACCATAGATCATCCTTGGTGACATTGAGTTTCATATTTTGCCTAATGAAATATTAGTCTCTAATACCAATTATTTTTCTTAATGGATTTTTAAAGGATGTAGGGAACAAAATTAGATGATTGAAGTCAATATTTTTGGTAAAAAGATCCCATGTCATAGAAGACATCTGAGTGGTATGGTTTCTAGTAATCATTACATGGATTTAATTAATGAGTCCTTCCTATTGTCTTGGGAATACATTTATTACATTACTTTATCTCAGACCATCTATGATAGTCTCTGTATCATGGTTGATCTCACATGAAAAGGTAAAAATTCTCCATTTCCCTTTAGATTCAATAAACCGTGGTTTTTACATTCTTACTATAAATAATTGATTAGTGATATTTTGGGCTATGTATGTTGCAATTTAATGTGTTATATTTTATCAAAAAATTAAATCTACTCAAGGGTAATTTAAATTAGTATAGTAAATATAGGTTCATCCTACTAGACAAGGATATATAAAATCTTGAAGCCTCCATCTAGTGTATTCAAGAGTAGTGTACCCATGCTGATTTCCCTCGTGGTATTTTTTCGAAGTAGAGTTGTTTCATAAACATAATTTCCTTCTCAAAATTAAATATCGATGAAACAAAAAAGAGACATTTATATCTAATTTGATCAAGGATAGTTATAGTAATTAAATTTATTTAACGCTCCCTATAGTGATAGAAAAACCGCTGTTCTTCTTACTTTTGTAAAAAGGGGAGAACAAATCTTAGATAACAGACACGATCTTTCTGAGCACATTACTTAATATTAAAAATACCACATTAATTATTTAACCACTATTAATTTTTCTTTGGAATGTATTATTCCAAATGATTTCAATAAATAGGGAAACTCAAGACTCATAGTCATTCCTTTGGAATCCGACATTAAGGTTGTGATTTTTAGTCTCAAGCCAAATAGTTCCCCATATCCCGATGGCTTTAGAATCCATTCATAAGACCTTTTGGGAGATAATTTGTGATCATGTATATAATATTTTCCTTAATTTTTTCATAGGTTTAAAAATTCCCCATTGTTTAAATGTCTTGTTCCTTTCTTCATTTCCTAAGGTGGAGAATTAAAATGACATCCACTTATTTGGCCATGTTACATTAATAAACCCTTTTCACAATGATATTCCAAAAAAATATAGAAAGTTGATTGGCTACAATATCTAACAAAATTTATCCATATAATTAATTAGGAATCATCAAATAGAGTTCCATTCATGATTTTCCCATTAGTGTATTGGAATATGTCAATATTCTCAAAAAATCCAATATGAGGAGGCAACATTTCTCCTAAACATGAAATTAATTTTTTTGAAATGATGGATTTGGAATTTATATTCAACGTCCTAATCATTATTTTTTCTTAGGATATTTTTATTAGTTTGATCAAGAATATATTTGGATATTCTAGTATCTTTGTGCTAGTGAATGGCTCTCTGAAGGGTCATTTATCTTGTTCTAGAAGTGTTAGACATGGTGATACCCTCTATGATAATATCTTCTATATCTCTATGGATTACCATAGGATATTACATTCCATTGAGGATAATAATGTAATATTTAAGGCCATTTGTGTTGGTCAAGGGTCTTCTACTCCAACCCATATTTTTTATGCTGATGATATTATTTTATTTACTCATGGGGACAAGAGAAACATCAAAATGTCAAGAAATGCCTATTTCATAATGAATAGGCATCTTGTAATCATGTTATTTACAGAAAACAATTTTTTTATATTGGAAAAAACATCTCCAATTTTTTGAAATTAGAAATCATTAATGTCATGGTAATTAGAGAAGGATTCATTCCATTCTATTGTATAGGTGTGCCTATGTTTTTTAGTAATCCATAGCCTGCCACAATTTTGGAATTATTGGTATGATCAAAAATCAATTATAATATATTAATGGAAAATATCACTTTTTTTAAGGTTCTATTTTTTTGGTAAAAGATGTTATAATTTGTAAATTTTTATACTCTTTTAATGATTATAAATAGAATTCATCCCTTATAAAATAAACCAATGTGTCCATTAAGAACATTATTTGTACTGGTAGCATTTTGGAAAAAAGATTGGTCATTATGCCTGTGAACAATTATTGAAAATAATATGATAATGGGGGTCTTCGAATTAAAAACCTATGCTCATTTAATCAATCATTACAAACACCATTTGTGTGGAAGCGTTTAATTGAAAATTATATAGATATTTCTTTCATGATATATAGGTTCCTTATCATACTCAAATCTTGGATTATTATCCACTTAGACTCCAAAGATTGGACATCCCTCAAATACACCTTTTCACTTTTTATCTCCAATTCAAGATGGACAGTTTCTAAAGAATCATTAATTTAGTCATGGAATTCTATTTAGATTGGTGATCCATTTTTGGACTCTTATAACCACGTTGTTTCTAAAACTGACCTTGATATCACAATAAAGTATCATATTATTGTCATGGAAGTTGTTCAAGATCATATTAAGTATGTCATTAGTGAATATTTATTTTATTCTGTGGATGATTTCCAAAACTGGTTGACAAACTAATTTGTAGTTCTTATTTCAAAGACCTTTTATTCTCTTTTCTCTGATCATGTTTTGGGCATGAAATGGATACGGAATTACAATAGGAACATTTTTTTATATATCATTTTAACCTAAATTAAAGGATGGTGCAAGGTAAACACCCCAATAATATTTATCTACAACCCTGTGGAATCTATTTTTTTAGTCTATGTTCCCTTCCACCTATATTAGGATGATTTGGACCACTTATTCCTAAGTTGTGTCATAACATCATCTATGTTGAAGGACCAATTTGATATTTTTTAAGTCCAACCAAATTTTTTTTCTTCTATTAGTGACATTATAGAAGGTCTATTATGTCTCCCACTTTCCCATTTTCCTTGTCTGCATCTTGATATTACTGATGCAATACTGCCTGACACTCATTGGGTGGTGAGGAATATGTGTCTCCATGATGGTGTTGTCTAAAATTCATAGGTTCCGATTATTGTGATTATCTATGTAATGAGAAATGTGAAATTCCCCCATAAGGTCTATTGTCATAATTCGATACATGAATTTTCAATTCTCAATAGAATCATGATTAATGGAAAATTTCATCCTCCAATGGGTACACTGGTAGTTCTGTGGAATACCCTCTTCTTTATCTAGATTAAGATAAATATTGATGGTACTCCAAGAGTTAAATCACATCTATATGGTTATGGAGATGTATTTATGAATAGTTTTGGTGATGTGGTTATTTGTTCTTACTGCTCTTGTCATATTGTATCCTCTTTAGAAGATGAAATTCTTGTTGTTATCATTTCTTTGGATCATGAAAAACTAATGGGTTTGAATGGGAGATGGTTGAAATTTGACCCCACCAATGTTGTTCATGCTATCAAAACATCATCTACTCATATACTTTAGAGACTTTCTATATAATCGATCAATTTTTGGAGTTTCTCTCATCCATTGACTATATCATTAATCATGTTTTTTGGGAGTTTAATTCTTTGTCAAATTTTCTTTCCTACAAAGGTGTTGATGGGAACAGTCTCATTTGGTATGATCACATTTATTTGTATTTAATACATATTTTTCAAAGGTATAAATGTAATTTTTATTTAAACTAGTTTTTCCTTTTGATTTTTATTAATAAAGGGGACATGTTTTCTTGCATTTTATCAGCTTATCCAAAATAAACATATAGTTAATAGTAAAGGGATAATATAAAATAGTAGCTAAATGTTATATGGTATTATATATAATTATATGTTTGTATTAAAGTTGTTTAATAAAATTATATTTATTATAATACACGTTTTCAGGAGTATGATGAGAGTCAATGCATATGGTAATGGAATTTCATTACATATTTTATATCAATGAGATATAGCCCCTATTTACCAATTTTTCTTTTTTTGTTGTTTTTATAATTCCCTCAAATTTTTTCTTTGTTATTTGTGATTAAATTTTAATTTATTTTAAAATCCATTTTATGATATTTATTTCATGCATTTTGTGGTTCAGAAGTATCCAAATCGTGAATGTAATTTTGTCTGAATTTAAATTTTTTGATACACATGTTTTTTTATAAACCCATGTTCTATTACGAAGTGTATATGAATCCTATTGGCATGATCTACCAAAAATATCTTTATTTCTCATAATATTTTAGGCTACATATAATTTTCTTTTCTTACATGGGTATAATGATTCGATGTTACCTAGTGAATACAGTTTGTAGATAAAATCTAATCATTTATCAAGATTGTATGCGACTATGATTTCATTGAAAAGATCATATAATACATCTATCAATAACTATCTTGTGTTTTCCCACCATCTTCTAATTAATTTTATATACATGTAATGGTAAAAAATTCCCTCTTTGGTAGATAATATAATCAGGAAATTGTTTTTAGGAATGTATGGCAGTACCTCTCTCTTTAGTTAGAATCTGTTGTTCCATCAAAACCGCATTCTGTGAAAGTTTTTGACAAACATTATACTATTCTCACATGATTTTAAACAACTTTTGTAAGCATGTTTTTCCCTATTAATAAAATGTCTTCTAAAAATGTAATATTCTTATCATTTACCTTTTGATGAACATTTGTTAAAAAATATTAGTGCAAACAGATTGTTTTTATATATGGATTTACCCACCATCATGACATAAATTCACTTGAAGCTTCCTTTACTACATTAATTTTTTTTAATTAAATTAATGTTTACCTAATTTTATAGAATTTCATTTTTTAAATATGTTTTTCAAGGAAGACTCTTTTCAATATTTTTCAATAAGAAATTACATGTTTTGAAGTTAATTTGTAATAAAAAATTATTTCAATGCTTTTCATGTTCTAATAAATGTTTTAAAAGAAGAAAGTATATAATTATCAGGGAATTTCATTAAAAGATATTTTAGAACTATTTCCCATCTACAATTAAATCAATTGGTGTTACTGATGTCTTTATTTTTAATGATCCAAATATATCATTCATATTCTTTCATTTAATGATCTATATTATAAGGCTCTCTTTTTATGAAATTATTTCCTCTTCCACAGGTCATATGTTTATGAAAACATTTACACTTTCACATGTTATATGTTTATGAAACCCATTCTTGTTACACGAGTTATATGATAATGAAACTTGTTTCTCTTTAATATGTTATACCATTATAATTTCTTATGTAACGAGATTTCTTTAATAGGTTATTCTATGATAAAATTATTTTGAAACATATATATTTTTTAGAGGTTATGATATGAATAAATGATTATTATACCCATTTCATTTCATGGTTTAGGATATAATCTATTTATGTGGGTCGTTACATGATGTATAGTTTTCTATATTGTGGAACATGTATATTGGATTTATTATGTGATTAGTGGGAAATATATCTACCTCCAATTAATTTAGTAACAATGGATGAATCCAAAGTAAAAATTTTATTCATGAACAATATTACATGTCCACAATGTTATGAATCTACCTTGTTATATGTCCATAATTTTATCCATGAGCCCGATTACAGGAACATAATTCTATGATTGTACCTTATTTTGTGTTCATATTGATATATGTAAACTCGATTACATTTTCAAAATGTTAATCATAGACGTGATAATATGTTTAAAAATTATACGTGAACCTGGTAACATGTTCACAATATTGTGAGTGGACATGGTTCCATCCTCACAATTCTATTTGGGGGCATGATTTCATTTCATTAACATACGGAGTTAACATGTTTCATCATATACATGTTCATAATGTTATACATTGATGTGTATTCCATAATTCCTATTATTATTCATGTGTAATCATTTCATGGATTAAATTCCTGATTTTCTTATGCGTCAAGTATTATGAACTACTAATCTGTATTCAATGATTCATGTATATGATCTTAGATATATAGGTTATAATATTCTAATGATACGATCATCTTCGAATATCTTTATGTTTATGTACTGATTACTTATTTAATTTATCAACCTTTATGACTATTTGATCTCAATATTTATTATGTTTCATTGACTTTGTTATAAAGAAATATTTTTATGTTGATTTAATAATGGGAAATATATTTTTTGGAAAAATTGAAGACCATTCACCGAGTTATAATATTTTTTATCCATGTTTCCAATGAATCCAAACTTATACGAACTTTGGGAATTTTTTATTTAATGAATTACGTATTCCAGATAAATTATTTACTTCGATGATCCTCATGACCAATTAATTTGTTCACTCAAGAACATAATTTTATTTAAATATGTATAGACTAAAATAAATCTAAATAAAAATGATAGAAACTATACTGTGCATTTTTTATAATTAACATCTCTTTCCATTGATATTTTTACTATTCCTCTCTTCTTTAATGACAATAAACATAAGAAAATATAAATATTATGATATGGAAGAATTATTTTTCACAATTATATCTAATTTTTTATCATAAATAAATGAAATAATCAATTTTCAAAACAAAAAATAAATATATTAATAGATTTTAATAATTTCCCCCACAATATTTCAATTTCAAAACCTATCCTATTTTTTGATTACAAAATATAAATGATACTATATTGATGTATCAAGAGTAATTAAATTTTCATACAATTAATTTTCAAAATTGTTGACAAAATACCGAATTCCACTAAATTTATTATCTTTTCCCCCACAGGAAACATAAATTTATTCAATTTATCAACCCTTTCTATCTTTGAATATAAAAAATAAAAATCTGAATATTATTGAAGATAAAACTATTTTAAAATTTTATCAAAATAATTTTAAAATATATATTTAGAGACTATCATACCATAATGCCATTAATTTCTTAACATTCACTCAAACAATAAATTGAAATGAGCTATTAGGGATTTTAATCAACATATTTCAACATAGCCTCCCTTATTTAAATTATCATATATCTCAATGAAAACTATATTAGAAATAATATAAATGAGTTTATAATATCATTAGGACCAAGGATAAGGGAGGAAAATATAAATTAAAATCTAATAATACATTATATTTAATCAATATCAATCTAAATTGATAAATTTTGTAAAAACATGGAAACATTTAACCTTCCCAAAAATATATTTAGAAAACTAAAAACAATGAATTCCATGTTTTAAAAAATATATTTAATAATTTGGATGCAAATAAAGAGATATTAATTATATTTAAAAATATATATATATATACTTAGTCATAATGTGGGTAAAATTTATTCTAAAATAATTCCACTATAAGTGTATAATTACATATATAATATCATTTATATCTACCTCAATTTGAGAATAAATAAAATACTTCGATATAATATATTTCAAATTATATTCAATAGATAAATATAAATCTTAATGACATGAATCCATAATTTCCACAAATCATATTTTAGAAACATCACCAACATATAAAAAAGCATTTAATATTAAAAACAGTTTTATAAAAAAAATTAGACACTAATTTTCATTTAACTATGAATGGAAACATTTTTGTTCAATTTTTCAAAATACTATAGTATAATATTGAATTTACAAATATGGATATCAATAAATAATTTTTATTTATTATTTTTGGAAAACATAATATTGACAAAAATATTTTATCCCCCAATGCATACATTTTATTTGTTGAGGAGGAAATTTAAATGAAAAATAGTATATAAACTAATAATTTTGTAAACAAAAAACATCCCACCTAATGGTTTAAAATAAAAAAATCAAACAACTCAAGTTTAAAATAATATAGTTTTATGTATCAATGATCACAACTTAAAATAAATTGTCAATTATTTCGATATTTTAAATGAAATTTATTAAATAAAATTGGTTTTAAAATAAATCTAACAATTTTTTAATATTGTAGTTAACATGTAATAATTTATCTAAAACCTCATACATTCAAATGAAATAATAATGGAATTATGTGAAAAACATTTTTTATAAACCAATATAATATATAAAATTTATAATTAAATGGTTTATAGATATTAAATATATATAATTGTTGAAAATGGATGTTTTTTATTGACAATATATATATATATATAATTTAAAAAAATATATAATTAATATAACATATATGATTTAATTTCAACATTTCAAGATATACGATATAATTTCAATAATTCAATATTTAAAAAATCTTAAACGATTTCCAATTCTGAGTTTATAAAATATAATGAAATAATTATACCATTTGTATAAATTATCAAAATATTTGGATTAAATACTCCCTCAAAACAATAATTATTTAAAATAAACAACTAATGGAATCAATTAGTTTATAATTATCTACTTTTTGATTATATTGAATTTTTCACATATTAGAGAAATAATTTAGTCCAAATAAGATTGTTGGGTAATGTAAATGTATTATAAAAAAATTATTAAATAACCCACTGTGAGAGGACCATAAGGCATAGAAATTTTATAATGGAGAGAAGGTCAGTTGTTTCCTTCATATCCATTGATAAGAAGTAGACATTCATTTCTAGATCCTAAAAATAGGTAAATAGTAATAATGTATCGGAAATATAGTGGAATACTATGTATTTGAAATGTGGATATTAATTTTGAAATAAATAAAAAATATCCCCAATGAAGATATATGATTTATTATCTTTCATATTCATATATCAATAAAAATTCAAAATATGAAATATCCAAATATAAAAATTAAAACAAAAATTAGTAATCAAATAATCAATTAAAATTAATATAAAAAAACAAAAAAAAATTGAATTTTCATAAAATTTGAAATTGAAACTTCATAAAATTATTAAAAATCAATTTTGAAATCTTATTGAATATTTCAAAGTATTTAAATGGAAAATATTAAATTTAATAGTCAAATATTAATATAAAAAATGAATAAATATAAATAAAATTCTATAATTAAATATTGTTAGAAACACTATTGTTATATAATATAAATTTCAAAAGATCTTCTAACCTAGATCCACCTAACAAATATTAAATCGATATACCACAAGTAGTTCTCCTGATGAGAAATTTTACCGAACAATAATAGAAATTATTGATTTTTCTAGCCAAAAAATTGGAATAATTCTGTTATATAATAGTGTATTAGGACCCACATTTTATAAAAATATTAACTTTGATATGAAATATAACATTTTTACGTAAAATAATTAATAGAATGTGGGCCTTTTTATCTCTAACATGTTATAAATTTTTACATTCTCACTAATATATGTAGCGATCTATTTTCTTATAAAAATTACAAAAATTATAAGGATAAACATAAAAAAATTATATTTTATAATTTATGGATAAGATTTATTTATTCTTATAACCAGGGCCATTAAAAAAATTCCATCATTATTGGGAACCATAACCTAAATTCAAATGTTTTCCCCATTAGTTGGATATGGAAATGAAATATTTGAGAAATTTGATTTAAATTTAAGTTACAATGAGATATTTTTAAAAATAAAAATGAATATATTTAGTTTATGATCTATAAATATTCTGGTATTATTTAACTATTCATAACCTAATAGATCCCTCAAGATCATTGGATCAATAGAAATGAAAAATCATGGGAAAATGGAATATGATGAAAAAGATTATTTTATAAAATATTCCTAATTAATTTCCTAAAGTGGTTCCATGATAAATTTAGTGCTTCCATAACAATTCGTGGTAGTCGAGAGGAAATAATTATATAAACTCAATGTTGAGGATTTGAAATCATTCTTTACATGATTCTTATCTTCCAACATTATTTTGTGATTGGGGTACTCTGACTTAATGTGACCCTTTCTCATAACATTGATGTATCATTTTAATGTCTCAAATTCTTGTCTCACTATATTTTCATGATATAATTTCATTTTTATATTAATTAATTTTCATATCTAATTATCCATGTTCATAATTTTTTTCAACACTTCTGGATGTGTCATAATTGTTTAGTACAAAACATAGTCTACTATTATTTAACCATAGTGAATTCATATATATAATTTCAATTATTTTAACTTAATATGTCATTAGAGACAAAATGGTCACCTCAACCAAGGTATTCCAGATACCCTCTATTTAGTATATTTTCATAACTATCGGTTGCCATGAGAATGGACCATTTAAATGTTTATTCTCACAATATTCTCCATTGGGGGACTATCACCTTCAGTAATCCTAAAAATAAGAATATTATTTTAAAATGATATCATTATAGTTATATACTCATCATGTTTTATATTATATATTTTAAAATCATCGAAATATATATAAATTTTGGTGCCTCTTTTGGTACCCTCAATTATAACATAATTAAGTATAAATATTTTAGGTTCTATTTAATATATTGAAATTATATTAAACTATATCCAATATATATATTAATGTAGACAAATCATGAATTTTTAATTAAAGTAGGTCAATTATTTATTCTTTTTGTTTTTTATTTTTCCTTTGTTTGGGGTTATACCCATGAATTATTATTTTTCAATATAAATATTATCTACATCATGAGAAGAATACATTCTAGTTTTCCAATACCTACAATTAGATACATCAAAATAATTGTAGCATACCATTGATTTCCATTCTAAGACACCTTAATTATTATTTTTAGATTTCATACATTAATTATTTCTAAATATAACTAGTTATGATTTTAAATCAGGGTTGTATCTTGCAGAAATTTTTAGTCCATGTGTGGATGAAAAGTGGTGGAGGTGGGAGTGAATTTACATTCCACAAAATATTAAATATTTAATTAAATAATTATTTAATTCATAAATAAAGGGTTAAAATGAATTATATTTCAATAGAGAATAATAATATATATAAATTTCAATGGAATGATATTTTATAAATGGGATTATCCAAAACCAAAAAAGGGATATCTATGTCTCATTGACTCTTGATTCATTGGTTTATTTTTTAGAGACCCGGTTTTTTCCCTGTAGGATATTGGAATGTTTCTACATATATTTTCCGAACTAGGAGCTGAGACATCATGCGATTCTGAAGCCCGGTGTGCCTGGAATAAAATTTATAAAATTCTTAAGTGTTCTTATACTATGCATGTGGCAGGGTTGTGTTTTCTCCTAAATGGTAGCTCGGATCGAAAATCCAAGGGCATGGTTGCATCTAGAGAGTGCGGTTTATCCTAGGTGGGGCGTAAAAGTTGCGGGTGTGGGAATTCTGTGAGATATTTCACCCAGGGGAAAACCATCATTTTGAAATGTTGACTTAGTGATTTTATCACTGATGTTCTTTTCAAATAACTTTTTAACTAATTCTTAGAATGGAAATATGAGACTTCCGTTGAGTTTGATGTTGGTCATTTTTCCTAGGCGTGATATAAAATAGGTAGGCACGGTGGTTTCAGAATCCTCTCCCGTCGATAGAGTTTCAGGGAGAGTAAAAATTCCCTTGAAAGTGGAATTAGAGGAAAACCCTAATTTCCCTTCTCTCCCTCTATCTCTATATGTCTCTCACTCTCTACCTCTCTTGTTCTTCAGTGTTCTTCAGTGTTCTTTACCGGATTGAGGAACGAACTCCGGCAGATCGAAGTGGGATCATAGCGGACTCGTCGGCAATGATGAACGACCGAATCGAGGTAGGATTCAAGGTTAGTTTTTACACCTTCAGAAATTTCCTGAGTTTTTTCCAATTTCATTGTTAAATTTTATAATTTTATAATTGGGATGGTGGCCGAATGAATATGACCATCGTATGAGCCCTGTTTAAACTGTAATTCTTGGGTGTTCTTCATCCAAATTTTCGGACGTGCCAGTCTTTGTTGGAACGTTAAACGGGGTTAGGTGCTATGAAGGCCTTTCCCTGTGGATTCAGAATCTTCCTTTGGATTGGAAATTGGGCCACCGGAGCGGTGGAAGAGGCCGTTAGAAGTCTCGGATCCGGAAAGGGCGGTGGCCGGAGATCGGGGTGGCGCAACGGAGGAGTGCGATGGTGGAGACGAGCAGGCCGAGGTGGATCTCGGAGCAGCGGACTTGGTTGCGGCCGGTGGGGTGTGGTGGAATTCGGTAGAGCTGAGCAGGGTGAGGTGGATATTGGAGGGGCCGGTCTAGTGTGGCGGTGTCGGGTGTCGCCGGCATGGAAGGGGTGCCACCGAAGGAGTTCGGCGGAGGAGCCGAGCAGGCTGGGAGGAGCCAGTTGTGCTGGCGGCGGTGCGAGGGAGCCCGGGCGGCCACGGTGCGGTGTAGAATAGAGGTAGCATGACAACACATTATAGGAGGCGAGGGAACCAGCGTCGTCCAGTTGCAATCGAAGGAGGACCCTAAGGATAGCGCCTCAGGGTGTGCGGTGAAGTCAAGGACCCACGATTTGCGGGTCCTACTGGGCGACAAAGACCGACCAAACGGCCGGTCTACTTGAAGAAACGAACCTGAGGGGGTCCGGTGATGCTGGAGCGGGCCACGGCCGGTGGGCTACAGCGATTCAGGCCGGACCTGCCACTAGGATGTGGGCCGGCGGTTCGGACTGGGCCGGTCGGGGGGAACTAGCCCGGATGGGCCCCTTGCGATCAAGGGGTCGTATCTTCTAAATGGTGCGTCAGTTTGACGTGTCGTCTGCGGCTGCGTGTTCTTGTTGGTGAGACTGACTATTTGAACTAGGTCTCGGGAATTTTGGGTTCTATTCCCAAAGAATGGAAACCCGAAACTCTTTTATTTAATTATATTTAATTATTATTAATGCTCTCAACGGACGTATTCACGAGCCGAATGTCCGTTTGATGTGTCGTTAGACGCACTATAGCCCTGGAGTTAAGACGGTCCTTCCAAAGTTAGTTTGAAAGTATTGAGGTTTGGTTTTGTTGCTCAGTGGAATGAAACGCTTAATGCAAATAAATAAATAAATAAATAAATAAATAATTGTTCTTGCGTCAGACCTAACTGTTGCTTTGGATGTCCAATTGATATTCCCCCAGCGGTAACGTGACCCCAATCCTCGTGCAAAATTTTTGAGATTTTTTCTATAGAATTAGGGTTGGAGACAAGGTGCAGGCCCCACAGAGCCAGGATCACACGTTTTACGGTGAAACACCACTTTTTCACCCCCCCCCCATCCGTTTGGGGTGTTTAAGTACTCGTTTATGAGTGTTCTTCCGAGGTGATTGCGACGATGCAATTCACCCACCCAAATTCGGCCCCAAGGCATGGGCCCCATGAGGCGGCTTTCGGATGTATACTGTGTTTTTATAACTTATGATTTATAAGTCCGTTCATGGAAAATTAATAGCCTATGACTCATGGTTATCTTCATGGAAATGAGTGGTAAGATCTGCATGACGTGTTTCGAGGTCGAGGTGTGGGCCCCACAGGTCCTCGTTTACCTAATGCGGGGAGTTGCAGGTTCTGCATCTGGAGTCTGATTTAGGTACTGTCAGCGGCGTTGTGACCCCGGCATCGAGACAAAGTAGACCTGCGTGGTTTCGGGAGTTGAATCCGGAGTTGTGTCGTGGGCCCCTCGGGTCGTCATTTAAGATGTGTGTACTGTACTATGACTTTTTCATCAGGCATCTGATTGAGGCGTATGAATAGACATTTTGGCATGTTTGTTCAGTAGCATCGTGATGGAATAGTTCACCCGACCATTTTTGTGACCGAGTTGTAGGCCCCACAAGACGTCGTATGAGCGTAAAGTAGCGTTGAATAACTTTTCCATCGGGATCCCGTTTCATGCGAGTAAATAGTTTGTATCGAGTTTTTTTCCGTGAGGATTACCACAATGTAATATTTTTTGGGAGTGAAGAGCCTCTATAGAGATATCATTATATGTGGAAACATGAAAGGGTCTTGGTCGGAGGTTCCTTTGACACACTCCGAACCTACGAATGGTAGCGGTGTTAGTGACACCTAGTAATGACATGGGTGGTGCGGAGATATCTGACCAGTTCTGGGTTTACCCTCCAGCGGGGCTGGGTAGTGGGTCACCCACCGGTGTATCAGGGTTTACCCTCCAGTGAAGTGGGGTAGTGGGATACCCGTTGACATTAGGTTTTACCCTCTAGTGAGACTGGGCAGTGGTTTACCCGTTGACCTTAGGGTTTACCCTCCAGCGAGGCCGGGTAGTGGGTTACAGGTTAACCTTAGGGTTTACCCTCTAGTGAGGCTGGGTATTCATTAACCCATTGAACTTAGGATTTACCCTCCATTGAGGCTAGGCAGTGGGTTACCCGTTGACCTTTGGGTTTACCCTCCAGCGGGGCGGGCAGTGGGTTACCCGGCGATCACTTGGGGTTTACCCTCCAGCTGGGCTAGGCAGTGGGTTACCTGATGACTTATTTCATACTCAACCCTTTCTATGAGTCTATTCAATAACTTGTCTTTGTGATTACTAGAGTGGGACCCTTGGTTGTATGGTTTAGCATTGAGGCCGCTTTGACGTGCAGAATTGTTGGGAATCAGTGATGCCTACACTTAGAACTGTTGGCGACTTTTCCTAGGTTGGGCTTGGAGATAGATATCCCCTTACACACTAGTTTAGGTATCGTGTTGAGAATATATAGATATAAACCCTACTTTTGTTCCCACTCCATGGGATCATTTACTCTCTTTCAAGGTGGGGAGAAGACACACGGGGTATGCCACGTTCTTTCCGTTTCTAGCTCCTCTTGGATTAGACGATTATATTTCCTTTCTTCTGTTGGGTTGAGCTGCACTCTCTCTATTTTACTCTTATACTACTCTTTGTTCTACATACTACTCACTGTTTTAGTATCTCCTTTGTTTCTACCTCGAGCTTTTGAGGCATCCACCTGAGTATCTTTAGACTCACCTCTGGTTTGGCTTTTCCAGCACTTGGTTTTCCCTTGCAGATGACGTACAGGTTGATCGAGACTACGGAGGAGCATAGAGGACACCGGATCTTGGGCTGTGTTAAGTGGTCTTAAGAGGTCTTCTGGGTGTGAGACTCACCAAATATTTACTTTAATTTTCCTATTTCTTGGTTGTGGCACCTTTCTAGTTGGGCACGTGTTTTCCCCTTTTACTATTCAGTTTACTTGTCAGTACTTTTCGGCACATTAATTGTTCTATTTAGAAGTTGATTCATGACTGTTGTTGGGTTATAGTTGTTTGTCCTTTGGTTTCCTCTTTACTATTCACTTCTTCATTGACTTTTCTGTGTGTGTCTGTGTACAGTTTTGTAGGAAACAGCCTCCACAAGTTTTTTGTTCCTTCGACGTTAGTCACCAGCCCTTGGCCTATGGAGGCGGGATTGGGATAGTTGCGGCTCGAGCCCCGGTACGGGTCGGGTCATGAGAAAGTTTTATCATAGGTGGTTCGTTCCGTGGGGAAAAGTTTGGATGTCCCTAAAAAAGTAATTGGCTGGGATTTAGGGTAATAGTGTCGATGTGTCTCGAGAGCGTCTCTCAGGCCATGGAGTCTAGTGATAGTGTGGCGGCCAATGTATCCATTAACCTGTACCCTGATAACCATCTTGTTGAATTGGCACACTGAGACACTTGTTTCATTGAATTTGGTTCATGCATCACGTTGGATTGAGTCTTTTTCTATCCTTCGTGAGTCAGATCACCATCATTGTTGATATATATATGCTCATTTGCCTGCTGTACTCCTTGATCAGATTCAGGATGTCTCCACGATGATAGACAGCATGGATTCTTGCTCCGGCTCGTGATGACGACTCTAGGATAGACGAGGCCTCATTTCTATATCCATAATATAGTTACCCTTTCTCTTGGAGGATTGGTAGTAGCACCACCACCTGTGGAGTAACAGATTGTACCGGCATTGAAGGTCGATGACGAGCTCAGGTTGGGTGTATTATGTGAGTTCCAGCATTAGGGATCGATGAGGTTCCATGGTGATCCATACCTTCAGACACTGAAGGGTTGTCTAGAGTCGGTGGTTCTCCTCTTCAAGCTTGTTCGGACATTGACAGGTTGATGGTGGCTTTGACATCCAGTCTTTCAACCAAGCAGTTTGGCGTTAGTAGAGCCAGGGTTACTCAGATACATGATGAGTTGGTACTCTCATGGGATGACTTCTAGTAGCTGTTTCATGAGGAGTACTACTCTCCTACTTACTCTATTTATGGTTTTGGGAGCTGTTGGAGCATCAGCGGGGAGTGATGGCAGTGGCTGAGTACGTGACTAGGCTAGCACACCTTACTCGGTACTCTTTGGATATGGTGCATGATGGCGACTTCCAAGAATAGCAGTTTGAGAATGGTCTCTGTAGAGGATATTTATGTCAGCGTAGTGCCCTTGTGCATCCTCAACCATCTAAAGGTTCTAGGGTAGGTACTAGTGATCGAGAAATTTTTGTCAGAGGGACGTTAATTGGCAGGGCCTTGGCGCTGGGGGTCTCCCCTTGATGAGACTCATACACATGGTCGGGGACAACATAGAGCACTGAGACATCATAGAGAGGACTAGTTCTATGTATGTGATGTGCGAGGTCATGTGGTGTGTGACTACCCAACAAAATGTGTCATGTTTTCCAGATAGTTGTTAGATGCAGTACCACAATAGAGACAGTGTCATCATTAGATAACTCCAAGGTGAGGACAGGGTGGTCTCCAGAGAGGTGGTGTTGGTCAAAAATCAGGAAGAACTGTGGTTGGCAGACGATGTTCGAAGTCATTACACTACCACTAGGTAGCCCAAGTATGGCTCAGGGAGCCGACGGATGGGGCCCCGGGTGGCTGGGTGCTATGGATGTCTACAATCCTGCAACATATGAGATGATAAGAGTTACACTCTCTGTCTCTTTCTAATTTTCTCAGTATAACATGTTAGACGCTACGTAAGGTACTCTTTTCGTCTAACTATTTGTTCGAGGGGTTACCGAGGGTGACGCAGGGTGTCAGTGTAACCCTGTGTTGGTGTTGTCCGACGTAGCTTCGAATAAACGAGAAAGAGGGGTTCTTCCCCCACTGAGATGCATTTTTTTGATACGATCAAAACCGTGAGGGATATTCAGTGACAGCCAAATCAGATAGTATTGAGGTGTGGTGGCTGAGTCCCTCTGACATGTGAATTCATGGTGGGGTTTTTCGGTGGAGTGTTAGAGAAGGTTATGGATTTTCTAGTGGGGATTTTCTGCTTGCCCCCCCCCCCCTGATTGAGTAGCCACTAGTGGGTTTGGTAGAGTACCTGTTTTAGGATTAATCTCATTCCAAGAGGGGAGAAGACAGGTGAGGTATGTCACATGCTTTCCATGTTTAGCCTCTGGCAGTTGGATGAGTTTGCTCGCCTTCTCTGTACTTTGGTACATTGTGTGCTCAACGTCAATCTTGATACCGTTGTGATGTACAGGTCGAGATGATGGAAAACCCATAAACAAAACTATGCATCTAACCATGTGGTGATGGTAGTGGTGGTCCTTGCACTGAGAATGTGGATAAACTATCTTTTTGGAAAGCGCTTTGAGGTTTTCTCAGACCACCAGTGTCTCAGGTGCGCCCTCACCCAAAGAGACGTGAACCTGTGATGACGGTGTAGGTTGAAATTTCTATAGGACTATGATTTTGAGGTAGTCTATGATTCAGAGAATGGCAAAGAGTCCCAGACTCGTCAGGTGCAGAATGTTTTGTAGTAGTTAACTTCCCTACATTTCAACCTTTTTTATCAGGAGGGTGTAACTTTTCATCAGTCGATGGTTTTGAATCATCCACTTTTTGAGAGTATAAGAGAGTCTCAGATGTGATACACCGACTGTGGAAATTAGCATGATCAGATATCCACTGGAGACGCAACTGATGGGTATTCTGAAAGAGTAAATCATGAGACCATGTTCCATTAACAATTCTGGATTTCAGTTGCGACATGGAAAGTAGAGGTTTGGCCTGAGAAGTCCCCCATGTTTCTTTTGGCCGTTTGGGAATCATAAAAGAGATGGTGATGTTTCATACTGTCATGACCTAGCCTCCCAATAGTTGGAGTGTGTGCACGATGTCTTCCACATGTCGCAGCTGATGAGGTGAGTGCATAATCCTACGCATGTCCTCGGGGGTTGCAGACCTTATGAGTATGAACCATCCTTGTGGTTCTCGTGTTGTTCCAACATGGTTTTGTGCAAGTTTTCTATAGAGTGGGAGAGCTAGGTGTGAGATCTATATCCCAAGTTGTTTTTTCTAGTTTTTTTTGGGATGAAACTCTTGAAGAAGGGAATGATATAGAGACCTGGTTTTTTCCCTACAAGACTTTGGAATATTTCTACATATATTTCTAGATCTAGGAGCTGAGACGAAGTGAGATTCCAAGGCCTGGTGTGCCCGGAATAAATTTTACAAAAATATTAGGTATTTTGTACTATTCATGTGGTGGGGTTTTGTTTTCTTCTAAATGGTATCTCAGATTGGAAATCTGAGGGCACAGTTGCATCTAAAGCATGTTGTTTACCCTAGCCGGGGTTTAAAAGTTATGGGTGCGGGCATGCTGTGAGAGATATCATCCTCGGGAAAAATAATCATTTTTAAATAATGACTTAGTGATATTATCACCGTCGTTCATTTCAAATAACATTATAATGAATTCTAGTAATGGGAATATGAGACTTCCATTGAGTTCAAAAAGAAGAATTTTTCCTAAGCGTGATATAAAATTGGCGGGCACGGTCGTTTGGGAATCCTCGCCCATCTGTAGAGTTTCAGTGAGAGTATAAATTCACTTGAAAGTGGAATTTGGGGAAAACACTGATTTCCCTTCTCTCTCTCTCTCTTGTTATTTGGAGTTCTTCTCTGTTATTCACCAGATTGAGGAGCGAACTCTGACTGATTGAAGTGGGATCGCAGTGGACGCGTCGCCGATGACGAATGGCCGGATCGAGGTAGGATTCATGGTTAATTTTTGTACCTTCATAAATTTCGTCATTTTGTTTTCTAATTTCGTTGTTAAATTCTATAATTTTAGAATTGGGATAATGGCTGAATGAACACGACCATCGTTCGAGCCCTGTTTAAATTGTCGTTCTTGGGTGTTCTTCGTCCAAATTTTCAAACGCACCATTCATTGTTGGATCATTAATTGGGGGAAGGTGTTGTGAAGGACTCACCCTAAGGATTCCAAATATTCCTTCGGATTGGAAATTGGGCCACCAGAGTGGTGGTGGAAGCCGTCGGAAGTCCCAGCTCCGGAAAGGGCGGTGGCCGGAGTTCGGGGTGGCGTAGTGGAGGAGTCTGGCAGAGCCCGAACCGGAGGACTTGTTTGCATCCGGTGCGGTGTTGCGGCATCCGGATGATCCATTAAGGGTGAGGAGGCTCTTAGAGGGGTCGGTCTAGTGCGATGATATCGGGTGTGGCTATTTCGAACAGGGTGCGGCCGGAGGAGTCCGACGGAGGAGCCGTGCAGGCCAGGAGGAGTCGGTTGTACCGACGACGGAGCAAGGGAACCCAGGTGGCCATGACACGGGGCATGGGGAGGTGGCGCAATAGTGCACTATAGGTGGCAAGGGAGACAGTGTCGTTCCGTTGCGGTCATAGGGGGACCCCGACGTCAGTGACTCATGGTGTGCGGCGAAGGCAAGGACCCGTGTTTTGCAGGACCTGGTGGGCAACGAATATCGGCCAAAGGGTCAGTCTGCTTGATGAACCAGAACCAAGGGGGGTCCGGTGTTCCTGGAGTGGGCCGCGGCTAGCGATCCTAGGTGAGTTGGGCCAGACCTGCGGTTGGACCGCGGGCTAGCGGTTCGGACCGGGCCGGCCGGGGTGAACCGGCCCGGTTGGGCCCCTTGCGATCAAGGGGTCGTATCTTCTAAACGATGTGTCCGTTTGACGCGCTGTCTGTGACTGCAGGTTCGTGTCGGTGAGGCGGAATATTTGAAGTAAGTTTCAAGGATTTTGGGTTCTATACCCAAAGATGGGTGACCTGAAACACATTAATTTAATATAATCAAATTATTATTAAAGTTCTCAACAGATGTTTGCACGAACCAGATGTCCGTTTGACGCGCCATCAAAGGTGATGTGGCCCTGGAGTTGAGACAGTCCTTCCAAAGTTGGTTCGGAAGCATTGCAGGATGGTTTCGTTGCTCAGTTGCACGAAACTCTTAATTCAAATAATTAATTAATTGTTCTTGCATCGGTCCTAACTCCCGCTTGGGATGTCCAATTAACATGCTGTCCGCGACAGTGTGACCCCAATTCTCGTGTGGACTTTTTGAGACGTATTCTGAAGCATTCGGGTTGGTGACAAGGTATGGGCCCCATAGGGCCCGAATCACACTTTTTATAGTGAAACACCACTTTTCACGCGACATTCCGTTGGGGTGTTTGAGTACTCATTTCTGAGTGTTCTTCTGAGGGGATTGCGATGACACAATCGGTCTACCCAAATTCGGCCCCAAGGCGTGGGCCCCACGAGGTAGATTTCAGACGTATGTTGTATTTTTACAACTTATGATTCATAAGCCCGTTCATGGAAAATGAATAGCATGAGCCTCGTGGTTATCTGGAAGGAACGTAGTGGTATGATCTGCGTGACATGTTTCGGGGTCGAGGTGTGGGCCCCACAGGGCGTCCTTTGCATAACGCGGGGAGTTGTAGCTTTTTTATCTGAAGTCCGATTTGGGCACCATCAACTGTATTGTGACCCTGGCATCGAGACAAAGTTGACTTGGATGATTTCTAGCAACGAAGAAAGAGTTGAGCTGTGGGCCCCATGGTTCATCTTTTAAGCTGTGTGTAGCGTACTGTGGATTTTTCATCAGGTGTCTGATCAATGCGTGTGAATTGTGGTTTTGGAATGTTTTTCCGAGAGAATCACGATGGCGCAATTCGACCGACCTTTTTCATAACCGAGGTGCGGGACCCACGAGATCTCGTATCGGTGCAAAGTGGTGTTGAATAACTTTTCCATTGGGATCCAGTTTCTAGAGAGTAAATAGTCTATCTCGCGTGTTTTTTCACGAGGCATACCACGATGTAACCTGTTTGGGGCATACGGAGCCTCTATCGAGATATCATAAGATTTGGAAACATGAAAGGGCATTGGGTGGAGGTTCCTTTGATGCACTCTGAACCTACGCATCGTAGCGATGTTAGTGACAACCAGTGATGGCACGGGTGGTGTGGAGGTATCAAACCAGTTCAGGGTTTACCCTCTAGTAGGGATGGCCAGTGGGTTATCTGCCTATGTACCAGCATTTACCCTCCATCAAGGCTGGGCAGTGGGATACCCATTGACCTTAGGGTTTACCCTCCAGTGAGGCTGGGTAGTGGGTTAGCCGTTGAGCTTATGGTTTAACCTCTAGTGAGGTTGGGCAGTGGTTTACCCGTTGACCTTAGGGTTTACCATCCAAAGAGGTTGGGAAATGGGTTACATGTTGACCTTAGGTTTTACCCTCTAGTGAGGCTGGGCAGTGGATTACCCATTGACCTTGGGGTTTACCTTCCAATAGGGCTAGGCAGTGGGTTACCCGACGACCTCTTGGGATTTACCCTCCAGCTATGCTGGGCAGTGGGTTACCCGATGACTTCTTTCAGACTCAACCCTTTATATGAGGCTCGTCAGTGACTTTTCTCCATTATTACCGGAGTGGGACCCTTGGTTTTACGGTTTATCATTAAGGCCACTTTGACGTGCATGATTTTTGGGCATCAGTGATGGATACCCTTAGAACTGTTTGCAAATTTTCAGGGGCTGAGCTTGGAGATAGAGATCGCCTTAAACACTCATTTGAGTTCCTTTTTGAGCATACATAGATATATAAACTACTTCTGTTCCCACTTTTTGGGTTCGGTTACTATACTTCTAGAAGGGGAGAAGACGTGCGAGGTATACCACGTGCTTTCCGTGTCTAGCTCCTCTTGGATTGGACAAGTCTACTTCCTTTCTTCTGTTGGGTTGAGCTATACTCTCTCTATTGTGATCTTACACTATTCTTTGTTCTAGCTATTGCTCACAGTTTTAGTGTCTCATTTGTTTCATTCTCAAGCTTTCGGGGCATCCTACTGAGTATCGTTATACTCACCCCTACTTGGGCTTTACCCTCACTTGGTGTGACCTTGTAGATGACAGACAGGTCGATCGAGACTACGAAAGATCATAGAGGACACCAGAGCTTGGGCTGCGTTCAGTGGTCGTAGGAGGATTTCCATGTGTGAGACTCATCAGTTTATTACTTTAGTTTTCTAGTTGCTGGGTTGTGGCACCTTTCTAGTTGGCCACGTGTTTTCCCCTTTTAGTATTCAGTTTACTTGTCATTACTTTTCAACACATTACTTGTTCTATTTAGAAGTTGATGCATGACTGTGGTTAGGTTAGAGTTGTTTGTCCTTTGGTTTCCTCTTTACTCTTTACTTCTGCGTTCAGTTAGTTGTGTGTGTGTGTGTGTATAGTTTCTTAGCCAAAGGCCTCCACTAGTTTGTTGTGCCTTCGGCGCTAGTTGCCAGCCCCTGGCCTATGGAGGTGGGCTTGGGATAGTTGCGGCTCAAGCCCCGTTACGGGTCAGGTTTTGACATATTTTGATTAAACACCTTCCTATATCTAAATCCTAGAAACCTATTATAAATTCAATAAAGATTATTTTTAATAGTTTTAGAATAGATCCAATTGTTGTATGGATTATAGTGAATGTAGAATGAAACCCATTTATAACCCATTGTTCATAGAAGTTTTACAATGAAACCAAATCTCTCTGGCAATTTAAAATGAATAAAAATAAAATTCCCCCAACATTGAGGTAGCGTAAACCAAACCACTAACACTAATATTTTAGTGAGAACCAAATAGGTCTCTCATGTGGGTTTGATCATTATACACCATCTGAATCGATGGAAGTGTTAAAAAATAAAGGAAAATAAATATTCTTGATATATTAAACCCCTTTATTGCACACTCTTCGTCTCCTAATATTAATTAGAATAATAATGAGTGGGAGGAAGGATATCAATTGTAAAAAATATTTTGATAATGAAAAAATGTTTCAAAGAATATCTATAAATTATTCTTCAAGATATTTAGGCTATTTGTGGGTCCTATGGTGTGAATTAATATCCCCAAATAGATTTCAGAACATTACTGATCCTTCGATGGTCAAAATGATCTGTTAGTAGCTGAGTTTTGGATTTGTTGACAACCAAAAGCCATAATTATTCTTTTTCTATTGGGTTTCTTTAGCTTTATGTTTATACCAAGATAGAATCTGGGATCATTCATGCTACAAATATCTTCCTTAAGTCGTGTGACCTTTAAAACAATATCACCTAAAAAGGACATATGTTCTTTAGAGAATAAACTATAAATATGTTGTTGGAATATACATAACCAAATACTAATATATGTGGGGGAATAATTATATTTAACATTAAGAACCTCTCAATCCAGTCACTTGGTTTAAAAAACCAACAATAAAATGTCTCATAAAAAGTAAAATACAGAAAATTATAACATATATACCAATTTTTTTCTTGTGTTCATTATAACCTCATAAGAGAGTAAATTTTGAAATTTTATAAATTTACCGGAAAAAAATATACATATTATATGTCACATTAAATATTTAAATTCAACCATAAAATCACTAATAAGTTGTGATTTTGAATTATTAGAAGTTGTGGTTTCAAGGAGGTTTTCTTCTACAAAACACTGTTATGACAGTTTCTTTTCAATCGGAAAGGGGAAATTATAATTATAAATCTTACCATTTAATAAAAAAATTATCAAAAGACATTAATAATTTCATTATATAGAAACGAATATTTAAATTAATGAATGTAATACCAAAACAAGAAATAAAATAAGGAAAAGAGAACACATATAGGGGATTAAGGCTTTCCATTTAAAGAATACATGGAAAATAAGGGGAATGAATTATATTATATGACTATGTGATCACATAAAAGTTATATTATTTTAGTTGAAAGAAAAAATGTAAATTTTAAAGAGGAAACTAAACATTCGTGGTCTTCTTCTAAGGGTGGGTAAGGATGCCTTTTATAAATGGCGATGTTGGCTTTTTTTTAATATTTTAAAATAATATATTGACATCACATATTCCAAATATCATTTAGTATTCATAAACAGAAATAAAAGAGTTTGGAATCCGATAATTATGATAATATATTGAAAACTCCGTTATAAAAAGTTTTGAATTTCTAATTTTCATTTACTCTAAATATTTCCACATATACCATTTTTTATTTTTCACGTCCATATTTTTATAACTTCTGTAATTTAACATAAATTAATAAAAATTGAAAAGTAATTATTAAATAATTTTCATATTTTGATTCAAAATATTTACTGAATTTCATTATATATTATTTATATTTTTATAAAAAATTATATAATTAAAATTAGTGCCAGTAACACGCAAACCACATTTTTTAAAATAGATTATTTTTAAGTTGAAATTTTTTTATAAAGTAAAGTTATCAAATTAATTAATTTTAATGATAAAATTTATTTAATATTAAAAAAATAAAAAATTTCTTTTTCACTTAACTTAATAAAATCACATTTAGACAAAAATATTATACTATAAAAAAAATAGAAGAAAATTTGTTTATTTTTAAAAAATGAAACGTTAAATAATTTAATAATAATCATTGGCTTTATAAATTAAAAATATTATATTAAAATATTATATTTTTACATAAAAAAATTATTTATATACAATTAAAATATTTTTTAAAAATAATTATTATTTCCTAAAATGTCCTAAAATGTACTGTTTTGGTGAAAACTATATATTTTAAAACTCATAAAAATGTAGTTAATTATTGGAAACCAAATAATATAATATAACCAAATTTTTTAAATATATATATATATATATATTTTTAAATTTAAAATTTTAAATTGAAAAAATTATCCTATAGATGATTATAGAAAAATGTAATGAAAAACTTCTTTTATTAAAAATCAATTTTTTTAAAAACATTATATATTGTTATTATTATTTAATATAAATTTGAAATAATATTTTTATATGATTTTGTATATAAATTTATTTATAGAAGGATAAATAATATTAGTATGAATAATATTCAGTTCACAATAAAGTAATTATATAATGAAAAAAATAATTTAAAATAAAATGTCTTTTAATGAAGTGACTTTAAAATTATTTATTTATAATCTAAAAGTTAATATCACTATTCAACTATAGTTATAATATTTATTTTATTTGTATGTATGAATTGTATCTTATTTTATAAATAATATTATTATCAATACTTATATGTAAAACATAAATATAAATATACATTGGTTATATGATCAAATAATAATATCATTTCATTATATGTTATATTATTTTAAATTTATTACTAAAAATTAAAATAGATTAATAAACCTTATGGATGTATTTCTAAAGAAATTATTTTCAACAAACACGTTTCTTATAGCCATATTCCTAATGTCTATATTAATGCTTCACAATTTCATTCTTATTGTTTTTGAGATTCTAATTCTTTCATTAATTCCACTATAAAAAATCCTCGAATAAATATAAATTTATATTATAGATTTTCTATAAATCCTTCTCCATTTATGGTTGACTTCTTCATCATTTTTCTTCATTCTCAATCAGTGTTCCAAAATTTTTTAGCTGTATCTAATGAATTTATCATACATTATTATTATATTACTATTTCTACTTTTCCCTATAGATATAATAAATTTAATAGTTGTATTATAATCTGTTGAGTAAAAATACTTTCATGCCTATATATTGTTTTTTAAGGAACCAGGTACTATTATAAATTTCATTTACATGTTTTTTGTGTCAGAGGAATCTGTGGGACATTCTATTTGTTTTTTGGGTATTTATAGATATATGGGGGAGACACATCGAAAAATGGAATGGATGTGATTTGGAGGTGTGTTATGTACCATTTTTATGGTGGCTGATGAATAGTGGACCATTTATACAATATTGGAAGAATGGGATAATTTTAATTGGTAATTAAAAATTTTGGGTAGTGAAGATGTGGGCTTTAAGAAATGGTTTTCTTCCTTTATTTGTAGGGGTTATCAGGAATAATGGTTATTATTCCACTATGATAACCCATATATAAATTTTTATTGGTGTTATCTAAGATTCTATAAAATTCCAATGATAAATTGATGCAGCATGTCTATCCCTAATGATGTTCTGTAGAATATTGTGTGTTAGGTATGTTACGGTGTGGTTTATTTGGCTACTCCGTTGTCTTAAAATTTATTAGTATTCCTTTGAAAACATGAGAGTACCAAACCCATTCTTTCTCTAATATATTTCACTCCATCCAAAGGAACCTATTTAAATTTTTTATGTCCCTTAAAATCCATTTGATTAGGATTGATCCTTGTCCACTACATATCAATATGCGGTGATTAAAGTAGAGATATACATATTCTCTATTTTGGGTTTTTTTCATTTAATTTTTATTGTTCATCCTATTTCTTCATTAAAATATAAAAGTACTAATATCTATTTTCCAAACATTTTTTTAAAAAAAAATTATTTGTTGAATGAAGCATTACATAGGTCATTGTTTCTTCAAGGGAGAGGTGACAAAAATCTATTCCATAGGTCCATTGTCTTGTAAAGAATATTGATTCTATTGAGGAATGAGATTAATTTCCTATTGTAATTATTTTTATGAAATCATAACTTTAGAATGGTCTTATACTATATATGTAATTTCAATTTTTTAATTAAAGATGTAGCATTATTAATATTGAAAGGATTCATGATCATTGTTCGGAGTTTCAAACCATTATAATAGTTAGCCTCAACATTTTATAGATAATGTTTTGACTTTTATTCATGAATGTGTTTCTTGTGGTGATATTTATTTGAATTTTTTATGAATATTTAAAATGGTAAAGGATTTAGTGTCCTTAACTATTAATTAGTTATCCAAATAATTAATGAAGATGTGTATCAAATAAATCCAGTGATTCGTTTAATTTTATTGTCATTGTAATTATTCAATTGTGATTTTTCTAACTGTGTTACTAAATTATAATTTAATTAAAAATGAATTTTATTCATAATTTAAATTTCTTGTAATGATTAAATTAATTATAATTATTATGATAATTTTATTTATCCAAATTTGATGAAACTATTTTTATTCCTAAGAAATATTTATCTTTTGATATATTTTTATATCATTATTCTTCCATATATATGATGATGAAATTAGTACACAAATAATTTTTTAATTGAATATGGGACAAAAATATTATTGATAAAGATAATTTTTGATTCTTGGGTTATGTTTTCTCGTGATAAAGATGAGTTCCTTTAGTTATTATCCATGATAACTTCTTTATGTTCAAATTGTTGATACCTTATTTTAGGTCCAAGATTTACCTAATGGATATGATTTTCCCCTATTTCTATTGTGGTGTTCTTTGAATGTGTGAATCACATATTGATATGATATGATCCTAGGATGGCTAATGTGATATAGGTGGGGAGGGGATAATGACATGCCAGTAGTTAGTGACTATGATAACGAGATGAATCAAGATAAGCATGTGGGTGTTGGGGATGATTAATGATAATGTGGAACATTTTTATTATTAGTTACCTATTAATTTGACGAGGATTTATGCTTTCATGTAATTTATTGTTTTAGTGTTCGATGGGTGGGTTTCTTATTTTATAATCATTAATTTTTCAACTACAAAGGGAATATGGGAGTAGTTGGGTGGATGTTTCTTTTGGGTCGAAGAATAGAGTAGTTTTCATAGAGTATTATGTTTATAAAATTATGTTAACAATGAATAATAAATTATAAACTCATGGATCCAGTGTTGAAGATGTAAATATAGTAAAAAGATGTTAATCTTAAGAAACTGTTGTATTGGTTGGGATGGTTACTAGAGGGAAGGTACATCATGATCATGGTTATTGAATGTAACATTGAATAACGATAATGGATTATTTAGTGAAAAAATAAAATTTTTAAATAACAGTAATGTTAAAAATGAAATAATTAAAAAATGTATTGTATAACATGATTTTGTGCCTACGGGATATATATTCTCTAGAAGTGGAAGTCGGGTGTCAAAGAGGGGATATCCATAGTTTAAATTAAGACATGGTTATTCCCTTAGTGTGCTTGTGGGATATATTATATCTTTTATAGTGTGTAGGTTCAAATTAAACCCCATTGATTTCTGATAGGGGTACTAACACACATTGTACTATAGAAGCGTACATTCCCTAACATCCTTATGGGATGATGGATGGATGACTACCAAATCTATTCCCACTCTATTCTCTTAGTAGATATGTGTGATGATATGCATGGTGATTATAAAAAAATATATGTGTGTATAGATTTGTGAAGTAATCTGGTTATTTCAGAGAAATTTATCACTGTATATAGTATCAGTATAATGATTATTAGAATGATGTATATAGGTTGCGATGACATGAAATTCTTTATTCTATATTTGTACGATGATGTATTTTTTTATATTATCCATTTTTTTTCACATGTAATATAGTTTATTATGGATCTTAAAAACTACTTCATTACTACATATATATTTTATATTTTATTATGTTATGATGTGATGTAAAGGGTGTGTGTTTTGATTCCAATGCCTGGTGTCTATAAAATGTCTTATTTTGGAGAGAGACAACTCATGTCCGAAAACATTGAGGATGAGTGGAAGACTAGTGGGGATATTAGAGAGGGGTACCATCGATGTTCAATTTCTAGATTATATCCCCTCTTTTATGAGATATTTGGTAAGTGTTATCAATTTTAAGAATGGGAACATGCTATTTCTGTTTAGGTGAGTAATTTGTTTCACAGTATTTAAAGAATTTTAAAATAATTCATTGTTATATAGATGATGTAATCTATGGATAATATTATTAAGTATACTATAATTCACAACCTATAAATATATATATATTCTATTTCTAAGATAGCTCAAGAATATTTAAAATCATGATGGATATTTCTAATTGATGGGTTTTTGGGAGAATTTTGAGCTTCTTGGTCGCTATTTTCTTCCACAATTTAGTAATAATTTTTTCTTTTCCAATTGCTTCAGTATTATATAACATTGAATATCAGAACACATGATTATATTATCTATATAAGAATGTTTTTTTTATTTTATATGTCTTATTGATCTCCTATTCATCTTTACGTAGAGGGAAACACATCTCGTAAAGATGTTTACTACACCCTTGGTGTTAGTCACCAACCCATCCAAACAAGAGATATAACTATAGAAGTCACCATGTTTCTTATCTATTTTCTAGACCAGTGGGTTTATTCTTTAACAGGAGGGATTGATGATAGAGTGGTATCAAAAGTTTGGTTTTTAGGGACAATATGGAGATTTGGGATAAAAAAATGTGTGGTTTCATGGGAGTATAGGGAAACGATGAGAGATAAGTTTAATTAGAATTTTTGGGCTATTATTGATCATATGAATGGATATTTATGTTTACTGATCCCACTCAATGGAGTGATACTTGTTTCAGGTTATAAAAAATGGAAAGGATCGTGCATCAACAATATATGTGTCTTTTTTTTTGAAATATTAATACCTTCAGATAGAAAAAGACACTAAAAGTTAATAATTTATTAAATTATTAATTTTATTTATTCCATATTATTAGTTTAGGTTATCTAATATTTTTTTCTTATTGTTTTTACGTGTCTAGCATGACTTCCTCATCAGTTTCTCCCCAAATATGTCGAACAAGACATTCTATTATTTCTATATAGTTTGGAGGGTAATAAAGATGACACTTGGAGGACGACACTGTAAAGGATTTAGTTCTATAGAATATATAATTATGAGGGATGTTTTTTAGATTTATTCATAGAAAACTATTTGATTGAACATTATTTTACATTGATTTCCTTTATTTGTTGGAAAGAAACTATGTTTCATTGCCTATGAAGAGATTACGTGGAGATGTAAATCAGTGGTGCTTCTTGTTCATTGGGGATATGATAATTTTGGAGTATAATAGAATATATTCCTAGATCTGTTCAAAAAAGTGTTCCATTCTATGAATAAAAATGTAGGATATCACTTAGAGTACCAATTTATTTGTGTAATGGCCCAAAATTCCATGGATTGTTTTTAAAAATAATTGGATTATTTTGCGACCATTCACTATGATGGAAAGTAATTCCAAAGCCTAGAGGGGCTAGAATGAAATTTTGAAATTTTTAATGTTTATGAATTAATCATGCGAGTGGGTTTTTCTATTTATTAAACTAGTGCCCATATCAAAAATATGAGGGCACCATTCAACTCATAAAGGCGAGACTCTCCTGGAAAGGACCTAACATTTATCAGAATGGTTCAACCATAAAAGTTAATTTTTTGGATTTTCAAATGAAAAATAAAACAAAATAAAAAGTTTTTTTCTTCACCTTTGATCGGTGGTCTGCCAAAACCGTGTGAGGTGACGAGGCTACCGTGGATCACATTAAATGAATCCCTTTTGTAGATCTTAAATATTCATCATAATAACTCAATAAATAAAGTTGAACTATAAGATGATATATAGTAAAAGAAATGTTGTGATGTTCTTATCATTTAATGATATTTTGGGTTAGGTAATCATGTAGGATTCCTCTGAATAATGTTAAAGAGATTCTCCCAAAAAATGAATGTCGGGGAACTGAGAAGTGGTGATGATTCCTTTGGATATCGAAACTGAGAATGAATATCGATGATCTCCAATGATGAATAATCAACAATTTAGATAACAAATAGACGAATGCTGAAAATACAGAGATATTATTCACTAGTGAAAGAATCGAATAGAGGTAGGGGCAATTTTTTATGTTACTTCTTCTCAATTTATATATTTACCAAGGAACATGGATCAACCCATGAATTAGATGACCCTTGAATCGTTGTACTTGAGGGGTTTTTTATTGAGTTTTTTTCTAATGGAATTAATTTTCATATTTTTCATGTTATTATTTTTCATTGTTTAAACCATCTAACAAGAGTAAAATAATAACATGAAAAATTATGGTGAAGGTTCATTCATCTCTTTGTGGTTTTAATTTTCTTCTTCCTTCTTTCTGCATTATTTGTGTTCCTTGTGGGATCATGAATGAGGAATAATTTTGTGCACACTCTCTGCCACAAAAATTTGAAAATGGATATCCGACATCGTGACAACCCCACAGAGGTGTGGCGACAATATCGGCATACAAATCGACCCAGTTCTGGTAATGGATTTAAATGCAGTTTGGGAATCCAATCATTGATGAGGGTGACCCGAGGGATCCGAAGCACCCTCCAGATAGGTGAATGGACCACAAAAGTGTGTTTGGTGGTCTATAGAAAACATTTATGGGCCATATATGGCAGCAGCGTGGGAACAGGGCGGTGCTAACCATGTGTTGGATGGTTGGGTGGAATGCTGTGATGGAGCTAGCGGCGATATCATCCACTCAAATGATGTGTAAAGAAAACAATGGCCTCTGTCCGTAGCATGGGATTTACCCACATCATATGACAATATAGAATACCTGGTCCGCTATATAGATCAGTTAGCAGAATTCTTAGCGCCAGCTGGTGGCACCTTGGGGCCAGTGAACACAGCAAAGCTGCGTTCGGATGGGGGGAGCCTCCCGCTAAGGCGGTGCAGGAAATCATTGGAAGGTTGTGCCCTTCTAGCCGACTGAACCCACAACTTAGCCGGTGTGGGTCAGGCCCTTAGGTTCAGGTCAGTCCAATAGGGTGGGATCATACCCAGACCCAAACAACCACCACTTAAAAAAAATTCTTGAATCATTCAAATGTAGCGTTCGTTTGACGGGCCATTTATGGAGCTGGGACCCTTGGGAAATAATGGTCATTTTGAGATACTCACATTTAGTTCTTGAGGATGTTAGATGATGGAATAGTCATTTTAAAAGTATCCCCCACACCCCCACCCCTGATATAAGAGACTTTTGGTTCAATTGGGGTGATTCTTATAAAGAACGTTAGAATGGTAACTTCGTTGATGACTCAAGGCATGGGTACTCTTTATCCATATTATATGGTTGATACATGAATCCTAACATCATGGGTGTGATTTCATATTCTATTTAATATTTTCTTCTGATAGGGTTACTCCGCTGTAATATTAAGGTGCGGGTTCTCCTAGGTGTTTAATGAAGGAAGATTAGTTAATTCCCTATGGGACCAAGGAGCGAGTCCTCTATCCTTGGAGTTGGTACTCCCTTATTGGACTAGAGCATGTGTCATCTATGCCAAAATCATATAGAGTCGGTACTCCCCTACCGAGTGGGGTTTAGGTCCTCTTTGGTAGGATACAGTACTCCCATGTCATTACAGGGTGTAGGTCATCCTTACACAGTGCTACAACAGAGTCAGTACTCCCCTTTCATAACATGGAGAAGGTCCTCTAGCCTGGGGTCGATACTCCCCAAACGTACTAGGGTGTAGGTCCCCCATATAAAATGAAATTATAGAGTCAGTACTACCCTATATTACTAGGGTTTAGGTCCTCTAGTCACTGGGATTTACACCCCTATTGAGTAGGGTGCAGGACCTCATTATACAATGTTGTACTCCACTTCCATTTTAATGTATGATTCCTTCATGAGTAGTACACCCCTATAGGACCCAGAGTGCAGGACCTCATTAATGGAGTTTTACTCCTCCGTCTCTGAGAAGTGATGGGGAACAAATCCTATATAAGAGTTGGAGCTCCCTCGACTGCAGGACACAGTTATGAGGAGTGGGACCCTCCACTTGATGGGATCGATACCAAGGTAGGAGTTAGTGATACCACGAAGAAATGAGGCATAGGACACTCTATTTATAAGTGATTGATGTATCGTGAGATAGATAGAAGTAGTGATCCCTAAAATAATTACAGGGGTGAGGGGTAGCCCTCTTCAATTGGGTTTCCTTAGTCCTACATCTCGTACAAGGTTGTGATGACTAGACCTCCAGTGTCATGCACTAGAGTAAGTCTAGTGGAATGTTCCATATGGAGCTAGTTATCTCAGGTGTACCATTAAAAATAGTATGATTGTACCTAATTTAGTGCATCTCTTGAACAGGTTCCCTCAGGGTTAGTTGTGCTCATGGAGTGTGATCTCCTGGTCTTTCTTTTATTACTTGAGCCTTCGATGAGAACCCTAAAGCTGGTTGTGTGTTTGGGACCACATTTTTTCTAGTGGGTGAGATGAGTATATTAGGATGATTTTGGTATATGTATGGGAATATAAATATATAGAGCTAACTGTGAATTTCTATTTTTTTTCCTCTTATGTTTTATTATTATGGTTTCGGGGTCCCCTACTGAGTGTTGTTTTAGTCACCCCTTCATGTTTTCCCACAGGTGTCATGTCTTATGAAGATGACCGACACTTTGACAGAGTATAGGGAGGATTAGGAACTAGTGGTGTTTAGTGAGAGAAGACTTTTGGGGAATACTCCCACATCTTTAGGTAGCTACCCTCCACCTACCCTCCAGGTATGATTTTCTATAGACAAGTATTAAGGAATCATGGATTAACTTGCACTGTATTTTCATTAGAGGGAATGTATATGTGCCCTTTTTACAACAATGTACATTACTTTATTTTGTAATATAGTTATCGTTTACTTAGTTTTTATTTTTTTAGCTATGTGGGATGGGGTTGTGAGTGTTTGTGTGTATAGGTACTTGGAAAATTCCTCCCTTTTGCAGGAAAATGCCTTTATTTCTATTCATTACCCCTACCATTTGGGAGGCGAGCTTGGGGTAGTTGCAGCACAACCCCTACGGGACGTGTCATAAAAAATTGGTATAAGATTGGTTAGTTCTATATCAATTATTAGAAGATTTTTTTTGGGTTTTGGGAAATAGTGTTAAGTGTCTCGTGTTCATGTTTATGAAAAGGGACTCCAGTGTTGTTGTGTCGGTTGACGTATCCATACACCCAAACTATGGACACCTTCTTTCTGACTCGGTACATGGAAACACTGGTTTGAGAGAAATAAAGTGTAGATTAATCTTATATAAATGTTTTTTTTTTCAAGTCTTTCTTGAGTCAGCTCTCAAGATATAAAATTTAAATCATGGTTCATCTCGATTCATTTTAGGATGCTTCCACAATGGTATCCAGATAGGATTCTATAGCATGATGGTAATTATGATCTTCCATGAGTGGAGGCTTCAATGCATATCACTGATTCTAAGTTGTTACCTATGAGTTGTTCACTAGTGATTCCACCACCCATCGATAAATAGTTTTCACTATAGATAAAAGTAGAGGATATGCATAGGATGAGTGCACTACACGAGTTACAAAGATTGAGACATCATGGGTTTTGAGGCGAGATAGATCCTTAGGTAGCTAAGGATTGGATTGAGGTGGTTACATGAGTCTTCTGCCAAGTGATGATGAATCTCAAACAAATGACAATCTTAGACATGAGCCTTCCTTAGGGATGGGCAAGAAGATGTTGGAGTTAGACGATACAAACAAACTATGAGGTGAACCTCACCTAGATTGAGTTTTATCACCTCTTTAGGGTAGATTTCATTCCAGTTACTTTATGATTTGGGCATATATAGGAGCTGTTTCACTTACAACAGGGCAGCATGGCCACAACAGAGTACTCTGTGAGATTCACAGATCTTTATCTCTACTCTATAGATATGGTGTGGGACCTTTACATTAGGTCCAAGACCTTTGAGTAAGGAAACATCCAGTAGATCATGGCATTGGTGACATCCCTTATCATTCTAACGTATGTTGGAGTACTAAAGAGATCCCTCGTGGATAAGATAATCCTAGAGGAGAAGAAGATGGATGTGACCTACAACATTGGGCATGTGGTTAAAGCATCTTCTTCATCTAGAAGACTATTGGTGATAGGATCATAGAAAAGTATGGATACCAATGCCTGAACAAAAACACAATGTTTTGTGGTGCTAGGGTAGTCCCATGGAGTAGATCTTCCCTAGGAGAGGTGGTGTTACATCTGTAGTGTCCAGGTGCCTTTCACTAGAGATTTTCTGACCTGCCATGCCACTAAGAGGGAGCTGAAAGATGAGACTCCATGGTAGACAAACATCATGGAGAGAAGAATTTATCAAGATGGATGGTGAGGTAGAAAAGATGTATGAGTAGAAAGAGGTGGTAGGTCATTTGAATTATTTCCACCCGTACTCTTATATGTTCTATTCTAGGCTCAGAGAGCTAGAGGATGTGGTTGAGGACAACTACATGAGATATTTTCTTATGAAAAAAATTTCAAAGAGAAATTTGGGGTATGATTTCTATCATTTATTTTGGATTCCATTTAAAATAGACATTGGTTCTAGTTGTTCTCCTTTTCGATCATTTTCAGTTGGAGACTTTGAGGTTCTAGTTTGACTGAGGACTTCATTGTCATGCATAGAGACTCCTTCTAGAAGAGACCCATTGGTCACACACTAGAACTAGTAGTGTGACTGTAGAGACCCAAATCGTGACGTACGTTTGCAGAATAATTAATACATAACAAAAACCAACACTCAAAGACTGTAATAGTTTAGTGTCTTTGTAAACTCAGAACATAATCTTCTAATCATTGTGAAAGATCTTCAACAACTCCCATTAAGATATTCCCCTTTTGTTTTCTTACCTAAAACCATTATTTATATCCTGGGGAAAAGAAAACATATAAAGGGTGAGCTCAAATTCTCAGTAAGGGTATGCATGGATAAAATCAAACAAACCATATACATTTGAACTTAAAAACATGACCATAATGTTTAAACATCAAAATTTTGACCAATGACATAAATCTTGGAAGTATGTAAGACATATATCATAAAGAAACATCAATCATGATAAAATAGAATGGGAATAAAACATGAAATTTTGGAAACAATTAAGCATATGATATAATTTCCATAGTAGCCAAGGCATTGGTTCCAAGACAATCTTAGTGTACAATGTCCATTTCTGAATCGAGTACACTCCTCGTTCCAGTCCTCTATCACTGAACCGGATTAACATACCATTCCAGCCATGTCTATGTCATGAGATATAAATCTTTACCCAATGCATTAGAGGGAGATATAGGTCCCACCCATCTCATAATTAAATAATTATTACTTATGCCACAACATAAACATAAATCATTCATAATAACCCAATGAATAAAATGGGTTACGTAAACATCATCCCATCATAACATAATCCATATAAAACAAATCGATATTATTTAATCATAAGAAAATTGAAACCATGTAAATCATAGAGACATTATTCTTGAAACATACACATATGAAATAATGTCATCTTAGATGGGAAATGGTTTTGATAAAACACTTGAAATGAATTCTTGAGGAAAATATACTTTTTTCTTCAAAATCATTTTCTTTCACAAAATGCCATGTGATTTTAAAAATAAAAGGATTTTGTTGAAAATAATCATGAAATAATGTAGAGGAATCTTTATGTAAATAAGGCGTTATAAAACCGTAAAAATCTATTCATCCCATATAAGTTAAAAAAACATTCTTCTCGTACTTTTGCCAGAAATGTCAAAAAGTACCTCGTATGTTAAACAAAAGAAAGATTGCTTAAATACCATGTGGTAAAAGTACAAAAAGGGTAAAAATGACTTTGAACTTCTATAGAAGAATAGTAAACATTTTATGAAAACATTTTTAGTTATCATTGACATGGATGATAATCATAACCCCAGTAAATACATACAAATAAACAATCTCAGATAAGAATGGGATTCGAATAATTATCCCTTACCTTATGTCAGGTATGCTTCGTATATATCCGATCCTTCTGTATAATGTTTTAAATAAAGTCATTAAATTATTATCGAATAATATTCATTTTTATGATATCATATATGGATCACTTATGACTTTATATTATCCGTTCTTTTGTAAATTCCATGTTAAAACAACGTTTTGGGTAAAAATCGTTTCATTTATCGTACGTGTTTCGATTTTTTGTTCCTGATATTATTTCTCATATACTGATTTTCATAATTCCAGAATGTAAAACATCATTTATATATAATATATATTCAGTATATAAATACATATTATAGATCGATAAATGGAATGAAATACACAGTTCATGGAGACGGTAGGTCTTACGTACTCATGAACGTTGTTTTCATTTCTTTATTGAATTGAATGGAAGTAAGTAGATGACATATATATATATAAACATAGATCCAGTAGCATAATTATGTCATATATTTCATTAATATTCATTATATATACTTTATAACCATTCTTGAATGGTTAACATTGAGAATGAATCTCATCGCGTCGTGGAGACGGTAATCTGTACGTACGCACGAGCGATGATATCATTCCCATAATTATTTAATATAATTGTAGTGGATGATATAATATCTTATAATAAGTATGATGTTATAATAACCATATATATTTATTCTTTACACAATTATACCCATCCAATTAAGGTGGTGGTGGAAAAACATATTACACCACGACGTGGAGACTGTATTCCGTACGTACACACGCGCGGTGATTTCATTTTTCGTAGGATGGATTGAAGGTGAAATGGGGTTGATTCATATTTATAATAACATATAAGTATATTATTGATACTTATGTTATTACTTTATAATGAATCCACTAAAGAAGAAGAAGTTTAATAACAAAGAAACTTGAAAGAATTGGTAGCAGAGATTCTCTCTTCTTCGACACACCTCTTTTAAGCTTCCTTTTAAGGCACTAGAGTTGGTCTTTTGAGAAGACCAAAACCTCTAGAATGTTTCTAGGGAATTGGATAAGATATATTCTCATGGGTTGGCCGATATTGAAGGCTCAATGTTATGTAAAGAGGAGAGGGGGAGGTTCCCTTTTATAAGGGAGGAGAGGGGCACCTTTTGAAAGTGTGAAAATATTATTTTTATTATAAACTTATCTTAAGTTTCAAAAGGTCCAAAAATAATTAAAGATAAAGATAAGATGACTAATGGATGAAATAAAACCATCCACTCATAGTTTTACCTATTTGGATAATATTTTAAGCATTATAATCTTCTTTATTTAAATCATTTATTAATTAGGTAAACACTACATCATTATTGTGTCATAAACAATTTAATTTATATGATGTATAAATATTATAAAACAAATACCATAATGTATGAAATATTTTTATCTTTACATTGAATATTTATATTATAAAAAATAATTTATATATCTCCTTATAAAAATTAATTACTAAAAGATTTTTGTTAATGTCAATTTTGTCTTTACATTAAATTAATTAATCCAAATTGTCATTATCACTACCAAGTGGCTCAATGGGGTCCCAGAATCGACCCAAGGATGCCCATGGTCAGCAAATACTCATAAAATAAGATTTGGACAAGTGTTATGGTAATTTAGAATTATTATAATATTCATTTAACCTTGAATTACCCTATTTACCTTTAACCGCGGTAAGTAAAAGTAAAGAGTTACTATTCACCAAAAAAATTAATCTTATTGAAACACATTTTACTTCCTGATAACAACAATTTATGTAGGATTTTTGAAATTCTATTCACATAAGTGGTAAAATTTCATTTAAATGAAAGAGTAATTTTTTTAACTACCACTAAGTGGTTTCACTATTCATCAAATTTGTAGTTTTTCAGAAAGATACCAAAACTTCAGCCTAATGTATATTTGATATTCTATATTCAAAAATTATTTCTATTTTTTGAAATTCAAAACATAGAAGTGGTATTAATTAATTATAAAATTAATTCCCCTTATAAAAACAAATTTTGTTTTTAAGAAACAATAACTATCAAAAGATAGACCCTTGTTTATGTTCAATTTCAAAATGAAATTAATTTCAATGACCAACATTGGATTAAACGGTAAAAATATATTCTAATTAAAATTTAAAACCAATTAAGAATATGATCTAACAATATAAAGTATTGCGATGAAACAAGTTGTTTTCAATTAAAATATAGCGTGTTATTACTATTTATTAAAATAGGAATGTTATCAGAACAACAAGAAAAATTTATGCAAAGTAAATTTTTATATCCTGATTCCAAAGAAGAATTTTAATTTGTTAAACTTAATTTATAAACATGTCAAAAAATTAGATTTAATGCGGCTATGCCATCAAAAGGTGGCAAAACTACATTTTTTGAAAAATACTAATTTTACACGAAAAATTTATTTTGTTCTTCTAAAATGTTCTATAAAATGTGTAAGATGAATCATAATGTAATAAAATTAAATATTTAGTTAAAACTAATCATAAAGGCTAGTCCATAATAATATTATAACAATATATCGTTTTTTAGTGAAACCCGGTATTGCGTACTACACATGCTATCGAGGAAGGTCGCGATTGTGTGTAATGCAAGCCAAATCCGGGATGCATGTAGTGCAAGATTCATTTGTTGTTTCATATAATATAATCCAACCATATTTCATTTATAAATTGAATATATATATATACTCAATGTTGTGTAGAATAACTTATATCAAATGAACTTGAAATTTTTCATAACATGAGCCTAGAATACTGTTGCGTATACTACGAGCTAATACAGGGTTGCGTATAGTACAATCTTGTCCTGGCGTAGCGTAGAACACAAGATATGAAAAAAATTAAAAAGATTATATCTCATAAAATCTCAGGGTGTTACATTATACCCCCCTTAAAATGAATTTCTCCCTCGAAATTCATCGGGGTTATAAATGGTTTACTACATGAAAGTTTCATTCATAGAAACCCACATTGTAAAAACAAATAATAAAACATAATAAAAAAAAATTGAAGTATGAAACATAATAGTTACCCAAATTAACTCATCACTGGGTTTCCACATTGGAGAACATAGGTGAAAATATAGATATGGTAGAGAAATCTAACCATCAAGTTCTGATGGAAAGTGGTTGAGAACATGGCTATGAAAAAGCCAAAAATTACAAAGCCATAAATTTGTGATGATATAAGGTAACATATGATTCATCAGATATCATAGCACTAGGACAACATTTTTTGTTTTTAATATTATTTCCCAAAAGTTTAAAATTTTGAAAAAGAATAAATAGATACTTGATTTTGGTACAATCTCACTGTTTTTTGTGCCTTGAACAATTTCCACTTCATCTCTTAAAGAAATGATGTTGAATTTTTCTTCTGTGAAGTGTTAGTAGATCATGCAATAGAATGATAGGTCATTCCATCTATCTCAAACATAAGGCTAGAAAAAGTTATATACATAAGTCCATCTATGGTGAGATTAATCATATATAGTTCATAAAATGGACTTGTACTTCATCTATCATACAGCTTAATAAAAAAAACTAGTTTCTACTAACTAGGGACTTCCTGTAGGCCAGTGGAAGGAGATAAAGGCCTATCTCACTTCGGTTTTGGGTTTGATTCCAGCAACCTTGTCTGACGCAACAGGCTATTGCTCGTCCTGCTGGTTGTCCCTTTTTCTAAAACTACATTATTATAACATCCCTTTAATAATATCAAAAACGTTCTATCCATAAACAATACTAAATTATGTACAAAAAAATCCATTCTAATCTATAGGCTTATCTAAAATACTTATGTTCAAGATCATAGAATAAAGAAAACAATTACTAGAAATTTCTTCTATCGAGCATGTGAATACCATCATTTATCCCCCATATATCATACGATATATCTTGTTGGTCACATTCCAAACATGTGAATACCTTAATCAAGTATTTTCTTGAGAAAAATATGAATACTGATTGAACCTTAGTGAAAACATGAATGCTATCAAAAGTTAAGTCTTTCCACATACCAAAATCCCAAAATCTCAATATACTCAAACCATGATATCAATTTGTCCTTATATCAGACATGAGCTTATTAATACTATAAAACATCTCATTATCTCCTTATCCATTCATTGTGCACATATCATCAACCTTCTAAAAATATTTGAATAACCTTTCATGGTTACTGGTACCATTCAACATATACATTCAAATAATTTTGGAAAAACAATAGTGTAACAATCCTTAGATGTGTCTTTATTCAATAGTACCATTACATATACAACATAACTCTTGATAAACATAAATCATTCCACTACCTTCTTAAACCACTGACTGAGCTTCATCAGTTATTTCATCTCATATATCATTGTTAGTCTCTTATTCATCATATACATAAATACTACCCGTATGACCATGCTGATTCTCTTCATGAGATTTTCCCTTAGGGAATTGGTTTGCATAATGCCCGTAAATTCCATAATTAAAACATTTAACCATTGTTGATATCTTAGAAACACTATTATCCTTGTCCATGGTGTTAAATTAACCTTTTCCTTTACAATTACTAGCTTTGTGTCCTTACTTTCTACACCTAAAGCATCTTCCAGTTCATTTGAATCATTCTCTTTGATTCTTCTTCCTACCTGATTTACATGATGTAATATTAACTTTATTTCCTCTATGATCATTATGAAACTCCATATTTCTCTTATTAGCTGAGTCAGGAAACTTACCAAAGTTGATATTATTGATCATATTATGTGATTTATGATTAGGCATAATAACGATGTTTGGACATCCAAAACCTATTTCTTTTGGTTTCTCATGAAGAATATCATTCCATTGTCCATCATATTCTCCATTAACATGAATCCCCATGTTTCTTTCCATTTATTAAAACCCAATAAGATTTGTGTGAGTGGTAAAAATCATATTCAAGGGGGGGGGGTACCTTAAATATCTAACATCTTAGGTTTAATTCTAATATCATTACCATAATTCTTGGACTATAACCTATACTTATACATAACCTTAAGGAAATCCCTATACTTACCTTAGAAATATATCTAGGGATCTCACTAATGTTTTTTCATCCTAGTTTCCAAAGGTTAACTAAACATTTTCTCTGATACCAACTGTAGTGACCCAAAGCATGACATACATGGACATTACATTACATTTTCGGAATACTTATTACATAAAAAAACCAATAGTTAATGACCATAATAGTTTAGTGTCTTTGGATACACGGAACATAATCTTCTAATCATGGTGAAAGATCTTCAACATCTCTCATTGAGATCATCCCGTTTTGTTTTCTTACCTAAAACCATTCTTTATATCCTAGGGAAAAGAATACATATAAAGGGTGAGCTCAAATGCTCAGTAAGGTTAAGCATGGATAAATGAAAACAAACCATATACATTTGAACTTAAAAACATGACCATAATTTTTAAACATCAAAATCCTGAGCAATGACATAAATCATGGAAGTACGTAAGGAATATATCATAAAGAAGCATCAATCATAATAAAATAGAATGGGAATAAAACATGTAATTTTGGAAACCATTAAGCACATGATATGATTTCCACAGTAGCCAAGGCATTGCTACCAAGACCATCTTAGTGGGTAAAGTCCCTTTCTGAATCGAGTTCACTCCTCGTTCCAGTCCTGTATCACTGAACCGGATTAACATACCATTCCAGCCATGTCTATCTCATGAGATATAAATCATTTCCCAATGAACTGAAGTGAGATAAAGGTCCCACCCATCTAATAATTAAATCATTCTTACCTTTTCCACAACATAAACATAAATCAATCATCATAACCCAATGAATAGAATGAGTTTTATAAAAATCATCCCATCATAACATAATCCATATAAAACAAATGGATATCATTTCATCATAAGAAAAGTGAAACCATGTAAATCATAGAGACATTATACTTGAAACATACACATATGAAATAATGTCATATGAGATTGAAAATTTTTTTTATAAAACACTCGAAATGAATTCTTGAGGAAAATATCCTTTCTTCTTCAAAATAATTTTCTATCACAAAATGCCATGTAATTTTAAAAATAAAAGGATTTTGTTGAAAATATCCATGAAATCATATAGAGGAAGCTTTATGTAAATAATGTATTATGAAACCGTAAAAATCTTTTCATCCCATATAATTTAAAAAAACATTCTTCTTGTACTATTTCCGAAAAGTCAAAAAGTACCTCGTATGGTAAACAAAAGAAAGATTCCTTACATACCATGTGGTAAAAGTCCAAAAAGGGTAAAAATGTCATTGAACATACATGGAAGAATAGTAAACATTTTAGGAAAATATTTTTATAAAACATGGATATGGATGATAAACCTAACCCCAATTAATACTTACGAATAAACAATCTCGGATAAGAACGAGATTGGAATAATTATCCCTTACCTTATGTCTGGTATGCTTCGTATGTATCTGATCCTCTAGTATAATGATTTCAATAATGTCATTGAATTATTAATGAATCATATTCATTCTTATGATATCATATATCATTCACTTATGACTTTAGATTACTCATTCTTCTGTAAATTCCATGTTGAAAAAATGTTTTGGGTAAAATCATTTCACTTATCGTACGTGTTTCGATTTGTTGTGCTTGATATTATTACTCATATCCTAATTTACATAATTCCAAAATGTAAAACATCATTTATATATAATATATATTTAGTATATAAATATATATTATAGATCCTTAAATGTAATGAAATACACCGTTCATGGAGACGGTGGGTCGTATGTACGCATGAACGTTGTTTTCGTTTCTTTATTGAATTGAATGGAAGTAAGTAGATTACATATATATATATAGACACACACATAAATCTAGTAGCTTCATTATTTCATATATTTAATTATTATTCATTATATATACTTTATAATCATTCTTGAATGCTTAACATGGAAAATGAATCTCATCGCGTCGTGGAGACGGTAATCCGTACGTACGCACGAGCGATGATATCATTCCCATAATTATTGAATAGAATTTTACTGGATGATATAATATCTCAGAATTACTATGATGTTATAATAACCATATAAATTTATTCTTTTCACCATTATACCCATCCAAGTAATGTGGTGGTGGAAAAACAGATTACACCATGGCGTGGAGATGGTATTCCGTACGTATGCAAGCATGGTGATTACGTTTTCCTTAGGATGGATAGAAGGTGAAATAGGGTTGTTTAATATTTATAATAACATATCAGTATATTAGTGATACTGATGGTATTATTTTATGATGAAACCACTAAATATGAAGAAGCTGAAGAATAAAGAAACTTGAATGAATCGGTAGAAGAGATTACCTCTTCTTCGATAAACCACTTTTAAGCTTCCTTTTAAGGCACAAGAGTTGGTCTTTTGAGAAGAAACAAACCTCCAGAATGTTGCTAGAGAAGTGGATAAGTGAAATGGGCATGCTTTGACCGATCTTGAAGGCTAAAAGTTGTGTAAAGTGGAGAGGGAGGAGGTTCCCTTTTTTAAGGGAGGAGAGGGGCACCTTTGGAAAGTGTGAAAATATTATTTTATTATAAACATATATTCGGTTTCAAATGGTCCAAAAATCATTAAAGATGAAGATAAGATGACTCATGGTCAAAATAAAATCATAAAATCATAATTGGACATGTTTTGGATAATATTTTAATCATTATAATCTTATTTATTTAAATCATTTATTAATGTGGTAAATACCGCATCTTTATTGTGTCATAAACATTTTAGTTTATTTGATGTCTAAAAATTATAAAAAAATACCAACATGTAGGAAATATTTTTATATTTCAAATGAAAATTTATAGTAGAAAATATAATTTATATAACTACTTATATTAATTAATTACTAAAATATTTTTTAATGTCAATTTTGTATTTACATTAAATTAATTAATCCAGATTGTCATTATCACTACCAAGTGGCTCAATAGTGTCCCCAAATTGACACAAGTATGCCCATGGTCGGCCACTACTCATGAAATATGTTTAGGACAATTGTTAAGGTAATTTTGAATTATTATAATATTCTTTTAACCTTGAATTACCCTATTTACCTTTAACCGCGGTAAATAAAATTAAAAAGTTACTATTCAAAAAAAAATTCATCTTATTGAACCAAATTTTACTTCTTGATAACAACCATATATGTAAGATTTTTGAAATTCAATTCACAGAATTTGTAAAATTTTATTTAAATGAAAGAGTCAGTTTTTTTAACTACCACTAAGTGGTTTCACTATTTAACAAAAAATGATGTTTTTTAGAAAAAAACCAAAAATTCAGCCTAAGATATATTTTATATTATTAATTCAAAAATTCTGTCTATTTTTAAAAATTCAAAAAATATAAGTGGCATTAATTTATTTTAAAAGTAATTCCCGTTATCAAAACAAATCGCGTGTTTTTAAGAAACAATAACTATGAAAAGATCGACACTTTTTATGTCCAATTTCAAAGTGAAATTAATTCCAATGACCAACATTGTATTAAATTGTAAAAATATATTTTAATTAAAATTTAAAACCAATTAAAAAGATAATCTAACCATATAAATTATTCCAATGAAAAAATTTGTTTTTAATTAAAATATATTGTGTTTTTACTATTTATTAAAATATTAAAGTTATAAGAATAATATGAAAAACTTATCCAAAGTAAATTTTTATATACTAATTCCAAATAAGAATTTTATTTTGTCAAATTGAACTTCTAAACATGTCAAAAACTAGATTTAATGTGGGTGTGCCATCAATAGTCGGCAAAATTGCATTTTTTTAAAAATAATTATTTTACCTGAAACATTTATTTTGTTCGCATAAAATGTTCTATAAAATGTGTATGTTGAATTATAATGTCATAAAATTCAATATGGAGTTAATATTATTCATAACGGATAGTCCATAATAATATTATAACAATATATCATTGTTTAATGATACACGTTATTGCGTACTACACACGCTATCAAGGAAGGTCGCGACTGCATGTAATGAAAGCCAAATCAGGGATGCATGTAGTGCAAGATTCCTTTGTTGTTTTTTATAATATAATCCATCCTTATTTCATTTATACATTAAATATATATATATATATATATATATACTCAATGTTTCATAGAATAAATTCTATCAAACGAACATGAAATTATGTGTAACACGAGCCAAGAATAGTGTTGCATATACTACGAGCTAATACGGTGTTGTTTATAGTACAATCTAATCTTGGTGTAGCATAAAACACAATACATTAATGAAATTAAAAATAATATATCTCATAAAATCTTGGGGTGTTACAGTGACCTTACAATTGGAGGTTAGAGTTGTAGTTGGGATCTCTACTCAAGTGGTTGATACCTTACGACGTCATTCTGTGTATGGATTACTACCATTCATACATAGATTTACTGTATCAGGGAGAGGATGTTGGGTTACCATGATGGTAATGAAGGGTTTTCCTTTTTGGAGAATGGGAAACATGAGAAGCACAGGGAGGAGTCTCGTCAGGAGTCATGCTTTGGATCATTCATTGGTGGAAGAGTTAGACCCTCGTGATGTTTTATATAGTATGGAATTGTTTCTTACCATTAATGTTCAGTAGAGATACCACTTGTGGTTCGACAATGTTCTTATTTCGACAAGTTGTGTGGCCGATATAGGTTGTATACCGAGGGCCTACTAAGACCCAGAGTATGCTCATGGGAAGCCCTGTTTCATTTATAAATACCCCTTGTGTGTTTAGATTCAACCTTGAATGTGTAACCCCTATGAAGGATTTAGCACTGATCATCCACGGGGGGATGTGAACCATGGGGTTCTACCTATATCTGCGTTAGGATATAGTGGAGGTGAGCCTATAGACCCCATGACTGCAGATGGATCGTTAGGTTTGGTGCTTTACCACATATCACTGCAAAAAAAGCATGTTCCCATTTTTGCTGAATATTTAACCAGTATGATTTGTACCTGAGAATGGTCTATCTTTGTGGTTCCTTAAGGTATGTGATTTTGAGAAGCTCATAGACCATTGATGAACTCAGTTTTCATCCCTCTAGTATAGGAATTTTATTTTTGGAGGCAAAATTATAATGGTGGGGAGAATGTAATGGATTGAAATTCCATATATTTTTTTTAATAATTAAATGGGTATTTCTTGAGACAAGGAAGTATGAAAAAATGTAATTCCAAGTACTACAATGGAAATAATGGAATTTGTAGATTTTTTAGTGTTCACTAATCAATCTTCCGAGCTGTTTTTTCAATATTTTTAACCAATTGTGAGATTGAAAATACGAGGGCACTATTGATCTCATCACAGAGGGATTCTCCTAAAATGAATCTTACTTTGATCGGAATAGGTCAACTTAAAAAGTTACTTTTGGGATTTTTGAAATAAAAATAAAATATGTTAAAAAGTTACTTTATTTTGTTCTTCTTCACCTTTGAGAAGTGTCACACCAACACCGTAGTGAGGCAATGAGATAATTATGTGTCTCATTAAATTATGCCCTTCTATGGATCTTAAATGTGCTACAAAATGACTCATTTAATGATGTGTAACAATAAGACAACACAATATAAGAGAAATGATGCAGTGCAGTTTTCATTTAATGAGATGTCATTTTGGAGAATTAGGGAGGATTATATTGTCAAACCTTGAAGGGATTCCCTCTAATGACGAACTCTGGTGAACCGAGAAGCGATGAAGATTCCTTTGGAGATCGAAACCAAGAATGTAGGATTGAGGATCACTAATGATGAGAAATCAATAAGTTGGATAAAATATATATGAATTATTACCTCATGAAGTCGTTCTTAATATGTGAAAGAGATAAATAGAGGTAGGGTTTTGTTTTAAGTTTTGACTTCCAAATTCAAAAATTTAATGATGAATGCAGATCAACTCACGGAGTTGACCATTGGATTGTAAATCTCACAGGAGGGTTTTTGTTGAGTCTGTTCTTGGGAAATTAATATCCATATTATCGATGTTTTTTCTCCAATTAAACCTTATAACAGGAGTAGAATAATGATATGATGAACAACATTGGTGGTTTGTTCCTCTCTTTGATGTTTGGATTTTGTACTTCCTTCATTCTGCGTTCTTCGTGTTCTTCGTGTGAAGATGAATAAGTAATCATTGTGTTCCTATTACATAGAGAAAAGAATTGAAAACGGATATCTTAAATCATGATGAACCAATGGAGGTATGGAGATGATGGAAGTGGATAAATAAACTCAGTTCAAGGATGGGATCAAAATAGATTTTTGAACTACAGGTAGTGAAAAGGGATACCTGAGGGCTATGGACAACCCTCCTGATCAAAGAACGAACCACTGGAGCTCATCTAGTCATCATTGAAAAACACTCTCAAGACACAGTCAGTGGTAGAGGCAGCACGCGGCAGCACCGACCACGTGAAGGATGGAAAGGCGGTCCACCATGGTGGAGCTGGGGGTGGTAGTCGCTCAGATGTCGTACGAAAAAAGTTGAGGCCTCTTGTCATTGAATTAGTAGGACTCACGATGTGGTTATAGCCAAAATAACTATTCCTCTTTGCATACTAGTTATTGGAAGTGGTGCCTCCTGGTGGAAAGTGGTCGCACCTATGTCGTATTTGGACTGTGGGAGGCGCCCCACTCAGGTGGTCTGGACCAGCAACCCAGCAGGACGGACCCGTGGCCCAGCCGGTCTATACTGAGAGAATTGGGACTGGTCATACCTAGGTCTGGCAGATTGACCTAGGTCTTTTCAGTTTGCTTCAACTGGGTTGGACTAGACCCATACCCAACCGGCCATAGTTTCACAAATATGATTGTAACTTTCAAAAAATGATTCTATTTGAAGATTCGTCTACAGAGTTGGGAAACTTGGGAAGTGATTGCCCAATTGAGATACACAATATGAGTTTTTGAGGAAGTTTGAGGACTGAATATTCATTTTAATAGTATTCCTTATCGGTACTAACCGTATTTTAGCAGAATCAGGGTGATTCATACAATGAATGTTAGGATAGTAACTCCCTTGATGACTCATGGGACGGATACTCCTTATACATATGCATAAGTATTGATAAATCCCCAAGTCATGGGTGCTGGCTCATTTTCCATTGAGTGGTTTCCTCCAATAGTGTTACTACCCTATAGGATTAGCGCGTGAGTTTTTTGAGGTGTTCAAGAAGAAAGAGTAGGTACTCCCCTATGGAACCAGGGAGAGGACCCTCTATTTGTGGTGTTGGTACTCTCCTTTTGGACTAGGGTGTAGGTCTTCCATACCTAACTCATATGGAGTCAATACATTCCTATTGGGTAGGGTGAAGGTCCTCTATGGTAGGAGTTAGTACATAACTGTTGTTAAAAGGTGTGGGTCCTACTTATATAGTGATACAGAAGAGTCGGTACTCCCTGGTCATACCAGGGAGCAGCTCCCCTATCCTGGGGTCAGTACTCCTCTAACGTATGAGGTTGCGTGCCCCCAATATAAATATAATTGACAGAGTTGGTAATCCCCTTAATTACTAGGGTCTGGGTCCTCGAGTCACTAAGTGGTACTCCCCTACCGAGTAGGGTATGAGTGCTCGTTATACAAAGGTGTACTCCCCTACCATTTTAGGGTGTGGGTTCTTTATGAGTAGTACTCCCTTATAGGAAGCAGGGTATGGGTAATCACTAAAATATTTCTACTCCCCCATCTATATATAGAAACAAGGATGTGGTCCTGCATGGTAGTTGGAGATCCCTTGACTACTGGACATAGTTACGAAGAGTGGGACACTCCACTTGAAGAGATAGATACCTATATATGATTTAGTTCTCCCTCGAAAAACTGAGGTGTGATCCCTCTTTCAGGATGGAATGAGGTATCACAGGATAGACTAGATTAGTTCTCCCTCAAACATGCGCATTGATGACGGGTGGCCCTCTTTACTTGGGTTTCCTTACTCTTACATCAACCGCAAGGCTGTGAGGACTAGACATCCAGTTTCAGGTACTAGTTTCATATATAGTAGAAATTTATTGATGGAGAATGTTCTCTTTGTAATATCATTCGAAATGGTAGGATTGTACTTGGTGGGGTGCATCTCATTGGTCAGTGCCATCAGGGATGGCTATGCTCATTGTGTGTGATCTCTTGGTTTGTGTATTATGACTTGATCCTTCAATGAGAATCATTAAGCATGTTGTTTGGATTGGACCAAATATTTTATTAGATGATATGAGTATAGATGGATGTTCTTGGGATATGAATTGGAATAAACCTATGTATATATGAATATACATTTCATTGTGGTTTCCCTCTAATTTTTTTCCTTTGTGGTTTCAGGGTCCCCTACAGGTTGTTGTTTTACTCACCCCTACACAGGTTTTTCTCACATATGTCATGTCTTGTGCAGACAACCGATGCTTTGATGAAGTACAATGAGAACTATAACATGGTGGTGTTCCATGAGAGTAGATATGTGGGGCATATTATTATAGCTTCAGCCAACTACCATCCACCAACCCTCTATGTCGTATTTTCGGTAGAAGAATATCAGAGAGTCAGGGTTCAACTTGTAATGTCTTTTCTTAGGTGGGCTTGCATACTGGTCCATTTTTACTACCATGTACTTTACATTTTTTGTACTCTAGTTTTATTTTACATTGTGTAACCTTTTCAGCGTTGTGGGTTGGTGTCGTGAGTGTGCATGTGATAGGTACTTGTAAAATGCCACCCTTTTGTAGGATAATTCCTTCAGTTCCTTTCACCAGCCCATAGCTTTTGGGAGGTGGGATTTGGTGTAGCCACATCATGGGCCCTGGGGGTGGTTTCATGACCCATTAACTTGAGATTTAAATAATGTGATAGTTTGGTATCTATCTCAAGAGCCTTTTATGATAATATTTAAGAAAGTCCTCAAATAAGGATGGAAAGATTGGACATTTTTGGTAGGATGTTGTTACAAATAATTATCTCCAGTTCAAACCCATCTAAACTGATGATGTATCTCAAGGTAATGGATGAAGAAGATATTATTGAGAGGGAATTGACTAGATCATGATCATCATGGGAGTAGAGTCAGAAATATTCCTATGGATGTATATATGTGGAAAAAGCTCCAAAATTTTTATGAAAGAAATGTTTTTTCGTATGAAGTTTGTTCTCATCTCTCAACATCTCATTTATTTAGGGTAGTGTCTATCAGACTAAATCAATATTATCAAAAATATTTTTTACTAGTGGAGGAAAAAGTCATTAATAGAGAGACCGACCGACCATGCTATGATATTAGGGTACACATGGTGTTTTATAATAGGTTGTTCCATTGAGGTAGTTTCATTCGAGATTGTAGCAACAATTAGTTCCATATTTTAATATGTATAGATGATATGGGGTATTAATATTACATGCCTGAGAAACTCATTTTTATCATAGAGAGTATTTTGTTTATATAGGTGTTCATCATCATGGTATGAAAAGTTTTATTGTAGGTTTTGGTCTGATTCATGATATAACAATTCATGTTGAAGCCTTATCAGATATAATTTATCTAACCCCTTGATATTATTATAAATGGGTGAATTATTTTTTTTATATGGACGTATAATATCCTCTATATCACCAACAATTATCCATGATTTGGTATGTGAGGAAGAGAGGATTATACTTCTTATGAAATTGACTTTTCATCCCGGAGGTCATTATTTCTCATATGAGGTATTTAGATAGTCTAAGATGTTGGGGGAATCATACTATGGAGAGTCATTCAATGAATAATGATACCTCCATATCTAATCCTCATCAATATGTACAAGTTGGTTTATGGGTAAGCTATCATGGATTACATAAGGAGGTAGGTTGTTTCCTATGATTCTTAAGGAGAGAAAATAATATTTTTAGTGAGAGAAAACATCATATGGATTAGATGAATGTTTTTCTTCATCTTTATTGATATCTACGATGATTTTGATTTTTCTTGAGGTTCCATAGTTAGTTTTTTTTCAAGGATATGTATGGTTATCCCAATTTCATTCAATGGGATGTTATAGAGTTCCACTCTCATGATGAGATTGAGTTTGGAATAGAGAAATATAATGTCATTTTTTTATCTTGATTTCCCTATATAGGATATTTCCTTCTATGTTACAAAATATATAGGTATATCATTATGATATGTTATAGTGAGGTTGTGTTTGATCGAGTATTCCACGTTGGAGTGAAGTAATTTTGTTCATGAAGAATGACTTTGATAATTTTTGGATTTCTAATGATTATCATCACTTGGATTAGGTTACAATTAAGTACTACAATCATTTTTCATGGATTGGTGACTTATTTGATAAGTGGTATAGAAATTTTTTCTCTTTGAAAATGAATTGGTGAAAGCATATCATCTAATGCCGGTGATGGATGTGGATTTTCAGAAATCAACATTCTATTTCCATCTTGGTAGTTATGAGTTTGTTTCAATTTTTCTATAGTGTGATGAAGGCTCTAGCCGTGACCATATGGGAAATGTATGTAGTGTTCTAAGAGCTCCTTGATAAATTAGTGTTATTTTTCATTGAAAATATCCTTCCATACACTACATGTAAAGAGGATAATATCGAGAATTCACATGATTTTTTTAGGGTACATCATCAAAAAAATTTGTTTGGGATCCTGTATATGTTTGGATTTTTTACTATTGATATTCATTTCTTACAAAATGTGGTAGACAGGAAGTATGGAGATTTTGATCCATTAATGTTAGTTGATTTTACTTATAAATAATACCCTCTGATAGTAGTATAGTATTGGGAATTTTTTTACTTATAGTGTATTAAATTAAGTTTATATCATATTTTCCATGGATTTCGACTTTTCTGAAATCATTTACATGAAAGGATCATATGTTCTAGGTGATCATACTGTGTTTGGAATATTTTATGTACATGAAGATGGTGATATTTTGAGATCCATTCCTTTTTTTTGAATTAAAAGGATTTCATTTTGAGGTGTTTGTGATGATTTTAATATTGGGTTGATCATCTTAATGATTCCTTAGATATGAGTTTCCTCTTTTAGATAAAAAATATTTTCATTCTCATGGAATGAACTTTTCCACCCACGATCTTGAGTTGGTGGTATATTTTTTTCTAAATTTATTTTGACATTAAAAAATATGTGAGTGGTTTATGGTCTTCAATAATCATCAAAGACACTACTATGTCATATCCCAGAGTGACTTGTAGTTTCATCACCAACGATATTTTGAATTAATTTAATATTATTATATCAATATTTCACAAAAAATAGGTAAGTGTAATGTTATAGATATTGTGCCAATATGTAAGATTTATATTGATGATCCTTGTGAATTTGGAGATATCTAGAGAGTTATGAATGAACTAACAATGATTCATATAGATATGGGAGAGGTAGGAGTTAGATGAAATATTTTTGTAGTGATAGTTCATTCATATATGGTGATTCTTGTGGAAAGTCCCTATTGGTGTATTTTGAGGTTGATTTCTGGAGAGACTAAGATTCATGTGATTATTCAACTGATGGTATGTCTACGAATGGATAGAACTAGGTGTTTATCCATGAAATTATTTTCATACCTTATATTATAGATGATATTATTCACATTGAGTTCCATAACTCACATTGTATGTGCATCCCATGTTTAAAATTATTCAACAAACATTGAGTGTTCATTTTTTATGTCATGGATTGATGTATAATTTTTCTGGGTATTTTAATTGATGTTTGTAATTAAAGAAGGTGAAGGATGAAAACTATGTACCTGCTGGTTATCTCCAAAAAATATATATTCCCTAATGTATGCAAAAAATAAATATTCATGTAATTTTTTATATAATAAATAGTTATCATGGTGTGCTCTATTATATATGGGTGATAATTTATTGTAATAAAAAATAGTCTTCTTTATAATGATTTGGGTGTCACGATCGTACGAATATTTTTTGTGGATGTATCTAGAGGTGGTGGTTTGAATCCAATGAATCTTAGGGATTATCACCTTTGATCATGATCCTCATTTTACATCCACAGTGGGTGGGGGTTCTATAACTTTTTCTATCTAATTTATTCCATGGAACTAATTCTCATCCAAAAATATATGATTATATACATCAGACTGTCTAAAATCATTATGACAAGTTTAGAAGTTTTGTTATAATTATTGGAGGTAATTTGATAATTAAATTCCATCCAGTCGAGCTCTCTTACAACAACAATTTCTGATGCATTCCTCATATGGTAAAATTAATGTCTTTTTTTGGCTTCGTATTCATCTCACCATTTTTTTGTACTGGGGTAAGAGTATCAACCAATCATGCTTCATAAAATGTAATGAATATAATAGATATGGTTGTAATGATTCATTAAATTATAAATGAAGCATGATATTGTTAAAATTATTACATTTATGGTATGATTAATACTATAGAGATAGACATTAGAGTTAATGTGTTCTTAATTGTGAATCCTCATCACGAGAATCAAATTATTTTTTATAAAAGAATGCTATATCCACAGTTTGTTAGATGCTACTAGGTGTTTGGTATTCTTGGATATGTGGTGTATCTGATAAAACATACCCCATATATGTGAATAAAACACAATTTATTCAATTTATGTTAGCTAAATGTTATCATCTGGATGTCTATCACCTCATTGATTGAGAATAGAGCATGTTTGTTGATGATATGAACTTTCCGGAATGGTCTATAGTGGTCCAATTCCACCATGAGAATGTTTTACACACATATATATTACCTTTGGTTCATGTCATATGGTGTAATGATGGAATTGAGGAGAGTTATTGAGAACATGAGGCATAGATATGTTATCAGTTCCCTGATATTTTTATATTTATCGCTTCTCTCTATGTAACACTAGTTTTGAATTCTGATACAATTACAAGTTATGAGATAGTTTCCTCTGGTTTCCTCTTGATTCTTGATATAGCCTTACCCCCATGTAAGGTCACTATTAATAGAATCCAATTCCTTTAAATTGTTTGGGTGTTGAAGGAACTCAGATGTGGTTTAATGTGGTTTCAAATATGAAAGAATAGATTTGTGGTTGCATAAAAAATGGAATATTTGTAGTTTGAATGTATGTTCTACAACATTGTGTTGGTTGTTGTGGTTAGTGGACCCATTTTGTGGGGAAGGGATTTTGGTATGAGTTTAAATGATATTTCAAAATTGGTGTGGTAGATGTGCCAAGTGATACAGGTTGTGTGATGGTCTATTTCATGGAAGAGGGGTCATATGGAATAGTTATCATGGATACAGTCTACCCCCTCAATCAAAATTTATAGTATCTAATTAGGGATTCCATAATAGAATGTTACTAAGGGATGATTTTTTCTGGACCCTAATGGTGTGCTACAAAATATCTTTTATTATGGTGGACTATGACATCATCTATGTGGCTATTTCGTGGTATCATAAATTTTCATGATTTTTATAAATAAATGAATCATTCAAACCCAACTATACTTCAATTTTTTTATAAATTATAAGGGTAACCATATAGTTTGTTTGAATGATTTCTGGATGATTTTGATATAGATTGATCCTATGATCATAAGGATCAATTTTTTCATTCTAATTTCAGTTGTACCTCATCTATATAAGGGATTGTCAATGATTTTTTTTTCTTTTTCATCAAATTTATTTTATTTATGATGTGATGATTGATATACACATCTCTAATGATGTTATAATTTTTTTTCTGTTCGTGGATTTTAATATATAGTTTAATAGAGTTGTCTCACATTGGAGGTCACAAGAGATCCTTGAGGTTGGTCTATTCCCATTCTATGAATATCGATGATTTAGATGTAGGGGATTAATTTATTATTCTATTTATTTATCTAAAATAAAAAATTTATCATCATTTATCCAATTTTTTGTGAAAATTAATTTATCTATAACAAGTTATCTAGATTATTAATTAATCAGATTGTGACCGCATGTTGATGATAGATATTCTGATAATGGTTATCCTGTTAATTTTTTAAATAGTATTCTATATATGATAATATTGTCTGAATTTATGAATAAGAAATGTATTAGAATTTTGATCTTGGTGGAATTTGATAATGAATAAAAATAAGGGATTTTTTAATGAGTTTTATAACAAAATAAATATGTCTCATATCATCTTAATCGAGTGATTTTTATAACATGATAGTAGTTAAAATTTATGCAAATGCACATGATTAATTATAATTTTTATTCTATTATAATTTTATTAAAAAATATTTTGAATAATGATAATTTATATTTAGAATATTGAAGGTAATGTAATGAAAATGTGAATTTTATAACTGTATGTTTCATAGACTACATTTAATGCTAAGATAATTTTTAACATTGGAAATATAATTATCAATTGAGATCTTCATTTTAACATGGTATGGAATTATGTATAATGAATTATATAATTAAATATATAAATATACTATTTTTATATAAATATTATTTTTAGGGCCTAAGATTCATGTTTGGTCGGGAAGGTATGGTGCCCTATTTTTGCTGATATGAATGATCATTTATGTGTGAATGTTGGATTCTATGTTATATGTCAATCATTTCTTTGATGTTTGGTATTTTATGTCCCGTACTTATTATTTTAATGGTGTGTGTATGTGGATTTTCTTATTGAGGTCTTATGTTACAGGAAAGGGTGGTCCGAATATGGCTGATGTGATGTTGGAGGGGTGGATCGAATAAAGTGGCACTATTTTGAACCAATAATGGAAAGATACATCATGATTTTACTATAGGGGTATGGGATAACACCAAAGATGTTAGAATATGTTGAAGATAATTATAACCATTTATGTGATAATGTTGTACTATTGGTTGTAGTTATTTTTTTATAGAAGTCTATGGCCATGTTTCTTCTATTATCACCACTCTACCCCCACCATATGAGGCATTTAGATGGTCTTGTTTCAATGGTTCCTCATTTTGGTATATTAGTATTGTGTTTTTATATTTAGGATCTTATATAATAATGTCAATAATTTTTATTATACTATAAACCCATTCAGTTAGTGTTAATAGAATTAAAATTATGAAGAGATGTTTATATTGTAAAATTATTGAATTGGTTTGGATTATACATGGATATCATGGAAATAATTTTCAAATTGTAACATGAAATAATTATTATGTATAATAAATTTATTAATAAATTGATATGATAAAAATAAATTCATTATTAAATTTAGATCATAATATTCTTTTGTGGCTACAGGATATAAAGTCGCTAGAAAAGGAATATGGGTATCCAAGAGATGATGTATTCATTTGATCTTAGATTTTTTTATTGAAATATTATGGTTAGAATATATATTATATCATTTTTATTCTAAATTTTAATATTATACTCCTACCAATTATTTTAGGGAGACTAAAACCCATTGAAATCTAGTAGGGTGTTTCAACTATACCCTAGTGGTAGAAAAGAAGGACAACTAACCCCTATGGCCCATAATTCTTCTCTTGATAGTTACATGCTCTGGTATGTAAAGTGGTTAGTTTCTCATATATGTATATATGACTCTATGAGTGATATTAGTTATTTTTCACTCATTTATCTATGGATATAGTATAAAAAAGGATTATTGTTATTATGACATGTATTGGATGTCATTTCTTGAGGATCTTTACTCAATATATGTGTTGTGATGGGTTAAGGTATAATACCTGATGTGTGATAAAAAAGCAAGGGATATGGAAAATTACAGAAATAACATGGTTAATATGTAGATATGTGTTATGGGATTATGTTATTATGTGATGCATGATGTTCTTATTCTAATTCCCTACCCATGTGAATTTGTGTTGGTAGTTTTTAGAGAGAGATAGATCAAGATGTACAATGTTTGGATGTAACATGAAACCCATGGGAAAGTGGGGATGAGTATAATTAGGGATTAATTTATATAATATATGGTTTATTTAATTTTTATACATGGTGAGTATTGAAACAATTTATATATGTTTATGTGATGAGTTTGATTCATTAGTTATCATCATTCTTTAGTAGGATTTCCTTGTATTTGGCATATGAGGCTCCATGGAGGATCATAGCAATCATACATTTAATATGAAATTATATATATATATATATATATATTATTTTTAGGTAAGAGTGTGTATAATTATGATCTATCTAGATATTACTAGGTCATGGTTTTTGTAGGAGCGTCATGGTTTCATGTTCTCTATCGTTTCAACCCTTTTGTATCATGTAGTTTTAGTTAGAATTATTTTGGAACCATATAACATTCCATGTTAGCACTTTGGATTCGTTTATATGTATTAGTAAGTATTTATGGATCAATTTGGTTTGCCTATTTTAGAAATATTATGTTATTGGTTAATTCTTACCATCTGTATTTTTATTATTCTATCAGTTGTAGTCTCCAACTCTTGGCCAATTATAGGCGGGAATTGAGGAGTCACCATCTCCCTTATCTCATCATTGGCCAAGAATGGGTACACATTCAGGTGATGTGTCCATGAAATATTTTTTTAATAGTAATCTTATGAATGTATAATATGTTAATATCTAAAATAATACCATTTTTAATTATATTTCATACAAATTTCTAAAAAAATTGTTCAACAATGGTTTAGACATATAAATATATTGTACATTAAAATAAAATTTCACCTAAAGGACTTTGTACATAAATTCACCCACTTAAATAAATTACATACTAAATTTTTTAATTATATCATATAAAGAGAAATATTAATGAGAATATAAATGATAGACATGACTCATATATACTTTTGAGAGAGTAACAATCATTACAATATTTTGTAACATATCATTTCCCACAAAATAGGCTTATAAAAATATTTTAGTATTTAAAAAAGTTGATCAATTACCCAATAATTATTTATTTCCATAAACAACACTACATCATTTCCTTTTATACATTTTCTGTATTCATATCTTAACATATAATATTTTTTTTGATATGAAATCTGTTAAAATTATTCCAAATAATTTTTTATATATGTGTGATAACAAATCCCTTTTTAAAAATGTCATTAAATTTATCTAATATGAGAATAATAAAATTTCTGAAAAACAATTTTAAATATAATTTACTTTTTATATAATATTAATCAAACATGATTTTTAATATTAGTGTTGAATCATTGGGGTGATATCAAAATATAATTAATCAATACTAAGCATAATTTCATTGCAATAATAGAATAAAATGCACACAAATAAAAAGTGTAGGAGTAATCCCCCTTTTACCCTTTTATTTCATGGGATAATTTCATCATTATAATTTTTCTCTTGATCATGGAGGATATTGATGCCAATAATCTCTTCAATTACATTGATAGGGGATCAATTTTCAAAATTCACATTCTCATGAAGTTTGATTAATTGAATTTCATATATAGAATTATTTAGGATATTTATACATTTACACCATATTTTATGTCATCTATATGTCCCTTAGAAGATATATATTTTGATATCCTATCCAATTTCAATAAAAAATATGTTCATGTTTTTAAGGAAATCCCATTTGTTATTCTTCCAACATGTTCGGCTGATAGGATGTTACCTCTCAAGTCCAGAATCATATCTTCTCTATATACCTCCATGATAATTAATCCATTTAATTTTTAGGTTATTTGGAACCAAAAAATATGTTATCATTTTAAATGATTATTATTGATAGTTGGTTTTTAATAATCATATGGTTTCCTACTCCATGTCTCAAACCCTATGTTGGTTCATGGGAATAATCATGGTAATGTCCCTTGTACACATTGTTGGATTATGTCTTTTGGGTACCCTCTGTTATATTTACTAATTTAAAATTTGTAATTTCATACAGAAACTAATGAATATATTTATTTTGTTAACTATAAAATTATGAATTGTGATTTCATAAAAGATATGAATATATTATTATATGGGTCTCTATATTTCCATTTAGGGAATGAAAAATTATATTTCTATTCGAACAAGTTATATATAATCAAATACTTTATATTTTTTCATAATGTTAATGTGTATTAGAAAAATATCCCATAATAATTTTAATACAATTGATCATATATGTTCCTTTTCTGTGCACTATATAATGATTGAGTTAATACCAAATTCACATATTTATTGTGAACACCCCTAAGTAAATAAAATGGTACAACTTTATCAACATTTAATATCAGTAAATTTATTTTCATTCCAGGAAAACCCTGATATCTCTATAGTACAAAATTTCTAGATGTTATCATATATATAAAAATATACCATAAACTCATACTAGGAAGATTAAATATAGTTCTATAAAACACTCCATGAATGTAACATCCCAGGAAAATGAATGATAAGATATTTTCATATTTATTAATATTTTTGAATTAAATATTAATTTTACTTTAAAAGTGTCTCTATGTTCGATAGCATACCCAATACGCAACAATAGGTTTCTTTGAAATTTTACGTTGCACACAAATAATATAATATTATTATTTTAAATTATATTTAACTCCTAGCCATTGTATTGGCGGGAATGAAGAAAACTATCTATAATATGATTATACATGTTGGTTATATGTATTTACTTTTATCCAATAAAATTTAGAGGCTTAAAATGTGAATGATTCTAATTTTAAAGAAAAATTTACATTAAAAGGGTTGATTTACCACCTTTTAATGGTGAACCCTATTTAAATCTAGTTTTTCTCACTTTAATACATTCTATTTGACCAAATAAAAACTTTTTTTAGAATGGGGCCTCGAAATTTACTTTGTGTAATTTTTTGGAATTTCTCCGATAAAGCTCATTTTTAATGAATAGTGAAAAATATAGAATTTTAAATCAAAATTTCATTTTAATATAAATTATTTATATGGTTGAATTATCTTTTTAATTGGTTATAAAGTGTAATTAGAATATATTTTTACAATTTAATTTAATTTTGGTCATTAGAATTAATTTCACTTTAATTTGGACATAAACAAGTGTCAATCTTTTGACAGTTATTGTTTCCTAAAAACACATTGTTTGTTTTAACAACAAGAATTAATTTTAAATGAATTAATGAGACATCAATATTTAAAATTTTTTAAAATAGAAATAATTTTTTAATTCAGAATATTAAATACATCTTAGGCTGAATTTTTGGTATTTTTCTAAAAAATGTTATATTTTGATGAAAAGTGAAACCACTTAGTAGTAGTTAAAAAAACTAAATTTTTAATTTCAATGATATTTTACCAATTATGAAAATTGAATTTCAAATACCCGACATAGATGGTTGTTATTATTAAGTAAAATTTGGTTCAATAAGATGAAAATAATTTTTTCTGAATACTAACTTTTGAATTTTATTTATTGCATTTAAAGGTAAATTGGGTAAATCAAGGTAATGAAAATATTATAATAATTCAAAATTACCTTAACACTTGTCCTAAACTTATTGGATGAGTGATGGCCAACCCTCGACATCCTTGGGTCGATTTTGGGACCCCATGGAGATACTTATAATTGATAATGACTCTTTAGATTAACTAATTTAAAGTAAAGACAAAAATGATATAAAAAAATATCTCCTTGTAAATTAATTTTTACATGGTGTAATATAAGTTATATATTACACTATAAATATTCAGTGTAAAAATAAAAATATTTCCTACATCATATTATTTTTTTTATAATTTTTAGACATTGTATAAATTAAATTATTTGTGAAAAAATAATGATGCAGTGTTTACCTCATTAATAAATCATTTAAATAAATAAGATTATAAATATTAAAATAACAACATAAACCTATCTAATTATTATTGGATGATTTTATTTCTACCATGAGTAATCTTTTCTTCGACTCTAATGTTTTTTGGACATTTAGATACCGAATATCATTATATAATAAAATAATATTAAAACAATTTCTTTAAGAGCCCCAACTCACCATTATAAGAGGAGACCATTTCTAACCATTTCCTCACACCTCTAAAGCATGTTGGCTCATCCAAAATCTTAACAATTAATCTCCCAACATCCATAAACTCCACCTAGAAGCCTTAACTTAGGCCAAAGGCACTTCAGTAATTCCTCATTGTTCAAACCAAAGGAAGTTACCCAAATTGAAGGTAACAATTTCTCTAAAATTATTTTGTTTTATTTTTTTTATTTTACTTATCCAACCCCTATAAACTTATTATTAATTTATTTTATTTCAAAAACAGTATCCTCAATATACTAGTATGTTTTTATTAGAATTATTTGAACTACAATTCACACACCTCCATCTAATGGATGAAGAATATTCTGTTTCTCTGGATGGAAAACTAACGCATCAAGAAACGATGATTGTTCGATTATCTCCTACCACCTCTAATGGGGGGTCATTATGATAGTACGATATTTATATATGATATATTTATGATTTATTATGATTTTTTATTTTCCTTTTATATCATACCTTTATGGTTTCCACTATGGGTAACACGATAATTTCATTTGAGGAAGTGCGGACTACCACGCCCTTCAAAGTGTTATGACTCGTTAATGCCATATATGGGATGCATAAATGATTGAGTTAATGATATTATTTATGATATTATAATGGAATTATAATATACCTATAAATAATTATGTTTTAAATTCCATTAAAGTATGAAATATAAATGAAAGTAGCCTTCATGTGTACGTACGACTTACCGTCTCCATGAACGGTGCATTTCATTAATTATCTCCAAATGTTATGTACTATTATAAATACATGTATATACTTGATATATATGATATATATGATATCTAAATCATGAATATCATTCTAGATATAATGAAATTTTGACCATGTGAACAACTTGTAACTATATTGTGTTCATTTGTGACTCAAGTACCAAATATCGAAAAAACGAACATTATTAACTTAAATGATTAAATAATGATTATAACATGGTAATAAGTTATATAAAACGAATAATAAACTTGAAAAAGGTTCTTAAGCAAGTAGAAATTAACTTTATTTTATTATTCCAGAGATTAATGAACGAACGGGTCAAGTCGGACAAGAGGTATGGGACTTCGTCTCCATCTCCTTTCATTGAGGCATATATTGTTTTAATACACAACTTTCTTTTATACATTGTATAAACATCCTTGAAATTTCAAAAGGGAATATTTTTCTACAAAGTGTTTTACTAAATGACAAAAAGGAATGTTTCTTTTATTGTAATCGGTGACAAAAACCTTTCTGCCACCGTGAGTATTTTTTGTTCTTTGGCTTCCATAATGAGTTGTAATGTTTTTTTTTCAAGAAAAATAAATACCATATACTATTTTATGTACTTTGGTATTGAAAATGGTTTTGATAATGGATTTATTATTTCAATATATTTTTGTGATATATTGTGATTGAAATGTGGAAATGTTTTCATTCCTTTATATTTTTTTATGTGATATGATTCTATAATGGGACTTGGACATTTGACGGGTGGTTACATGATAAAACAAATGATGGGTGATGCAATGATAAACCTAGATGGGTGGTTATGTTATAACCTCCAATGCATTGGGTATGGAATTCATCTGTATGACTATTCCATTTAGAGATATGTGTGGAATTTGACCTTATAACTATTCCATTTTAGTATGTTTATGTCCCAAATTACCTTTATATGTTATGTGTGATTTATATGGGTTTTATGGTAATATTTGGGTTACAAAATGGTAAGTAGGGATCTCTTATTCAGTGAAGAGTATTTACTACTTCATAAAGGTGAAATGTATTAGTTAGTCAAAATATTCATGGTTTACTTATTGTTTTGATAAATTAACAGTTTTCCTTCATTGTGTATCCCTTAATGAGCTTTTTATGCTCATCCCATGTTTTTGAAATGTTTATCACAAGACATAATGTAGAATAGGGTCAATGATGGGACCAAGGAAAAGTCATGCTATCTTAAACATGGAATTAGACATGACTCTTTTTTTCAAGAGTTTTTATTTTATGAAAAAAATTGAAACTGAGTAGAAGTGTCTACTTTGTAATCTTTTGAGATGAATTAGTTATGTCCTAATTCTATAAAACTATAATCCTAAAAAGATACTCAAGGTGAATTATACATTTAATTCAATATTATGTAATGTTTTAAGGCTGAGTCCTTATAGTTGGTATCAAAGCTCAGTATTGAAAACTTTAGGATTTAGGGTATTGTTAAATAAATGTCCATAAATTAATTTATGGTAATATTGAAATGATATAGCATTTACAGATTACCATGTTGATTCAACTAAGATATTTATATGTTCAGAATGGTTTTCTGTAGAGGAAACAGGGTAGCTATGTTGGGAAGACATCAAGAGGAAGACAACCTTCCAAATCAGCAACCTGAGATGGTCAGAATTAGAACAGAACAGTTTGTTACAGTGATGGAATAGTTGACTCTGACTATAAATGGTGGTGGTTTCCATGTACGAGATCAGCCAGATCAACCGTAGAAAAACATGTCAGTAGTGGAGAATTTCATGAGGCAACAACCTCCATCATTCAGAGGATCATCTGACTTTGTGGTAGCTGAAGGGTGGATTAATGCACTGGAGAAGATTTTTGATGTTATGGGGTGTTCATAACATCAAAAGGTTAGTCTCGCTGTCTACCGTTTTGAAGGTGAAGCTGATCAGTGGTGGCCGATGCTGAAAACCATCATGGATAGTGAGGATATTGATGCTCTTTATTGGGATGAATTCAAAGACATGTTTCTTGAGAAGTGTTTTCCTAAGGTGTTCTGTCATTGGATTGAAAAACAATTCTTAGAATTAAGGTAGGAGGATGTATCAGTGGATGCTTTTGAAGCAATGTTCACTCGACTAGCAAGGTATGCACCAAATATCATCTGAGATCCTAATAGTAAGATAAATCAATTTTAATCAGGAATGAATCCACGATATCGAAGATCATTACCCTCTCGTGAGTTCAAAAGTTATGAAAAACGTTTTCAATGTGTGGAGAAGGTGGAAGTGGAGTTTGACGATGATCAGGTGTTCGTTGAAAAACAACAGAATAAGAGGTCCAGTTGGCAGGAAAAGGGAAATAATTCATCAAATAATCCTGGAGGTAGGAAATTAAATATCAAACTTGTGAGAAGTGTCGTAAAAATCATCATGGAGAATTTTTTTCAATGTCTGGAAAGTGCTTCTAGTGTAGTATGTCTCTTCATATTGCTCGTAACTGTAAGGAAGATGATCAAGTAGGCTATGAAAATCCATTGGTAAGATGTTTTAAGTGTAATGAAATGGGTCATTAGGCAAATGAGTGTCCAGGGAAGAACTCAACTGAGGGAATGTAGCCAGACTACAAGTATAAATGGGTGTTGAAATCCTTTGAAACTACTTCAGTAGATGTTGGGCCATCAAACGAAGTAGTATCAGGTACACTGTTTGTCTATTTAGATTATGCCAATGTGTTGTTTGATTCAGGGTCTACACACTCTTTAATTTCAGATAAGTTTTCTAATCAATTGGGAATTCCATCTCAAGATATTAATACAGAATTTATGGTAAAACATCTAGAGAAAATGATGAGACAAAAAGAAAACATAAAACCTTCTTGTCCTTGTGTTTGGGAAGAATCTACCTATAAACCTTATTATTTTTCCTATAGTAGAGTTTGATGTCATTTTGGGCATGGATTGGATGTCTGTTTACCATGATAATATTGACTACAGAGCTAAAGAGTTTTCATTTCAGAAAGATTTACATTTTGTGTACATGAATAAACCCTTTCTTTTGATAACATATCAAGATGCTGAGAAACTAGAAAAATATGGAAATGAATGTTACCTTTCACATATTGTGGAATATAATGAAAGTGTTGATATTAATGATGTGCCAGTGGTAAATGGTTACCTTGATGTTTTTCCTGATTAGTTTCATGGTATTATACCTTATCGGGATGTTGAATTTACTGTTGACTTAGTTCCTAATGCTAATCCAATTTCAAAACACCCTTGGTGAATGGATCAAATTGAACAATTAGAGTTAAAGAAGCAATTTCATGAGTTATTAGATAAAGGATTTATTCGACCTAGGACATCACCATGGGGTGCTCCTGTCTTGTTTGTTAAAAATAAATATGGTACAATTAAACCATTAATTGATTATATAGAACATAATAACATCACTATTAAGAACAAATATCCTTTGCGTCATATCATTGATTTGTTTGATCAGCTCTAGGGAGCTCATTATTTTTCGAATATTGACTTGAGATCACGGTACCATCAGTTGAAATTAAAGGAAGTAGACATTCTGAAGACTATGTTTCATACTAGATATGACCATTATGAATTTGTAGTTATGCGTTTTGGGTTGACCAATGCACCTACTGTATTCATGGATCATATGAAATGAATTTTCCATGAGTTCTTGGATATTCTTATGGTTGTGTTCATTGGTGATATTTTGGTTTATTATAAAAGTAAAGAGGAGCACAAAAGTCATTTAAGGGTCATCTTTCAAACCTTATAAGAAAATAAACTTTATGGGAAATTCTTAATGTGTGAGTTTTGGTTAAAAAAAATTTCTTTCCTTGGTCACATTGTATCAAAAAATGGCTTAACTGTTGATCCTGCTAATACAACAGTGGTTGAAGAATGGCCAAAACACACAATTATAACCAAGAACTGTAGTTTTCAAGGGTTGGGAAGTTATTATTGGAGGTTTGTTGAGAATTTTGCACGGTTATCTAGTCCAATGATTATGTTAACTCGAAAAGGAGTTAAGTTCATTTGGAAAAAAAGAATGTGATGATTTTTTTGAGGAATTGAAAATAAAATTGGTGAATGCACTAGTTTTGGAACTAAATTCCAGAAATAGTGAGTTTATTATCTACAATGATTCATCATTGAAAGAACCTGTATGTCTCTTTATGTAGAATGATCTGGTAATTGCTTATCCTCCACGTCATTTGAAACCTCATGAGTTAAATTAACCTACACATGATTTGGAATTAGCTGTTGTAGTTTTTTCTTAAAAAATATGGAGGCATCATTTTTATGGAGTAAAATATGAAATATATACTGACCAAAAAAGATTAATGTATATATTCACCCAGAAATAATTAAAGTTGAGATAGAGGAGATGGCTGGAATTAATCCAGGATTATGATTGTAGGATCCATTACCATCCGGAAAAGGAAAATAAAGTGGAAGATGCTTTGAGTTGAAAAAGTAATGTCCCATTAACCAGGATACATCTGGAACAAGATCGGTTGGTTCTTGATTTGGTGAACATTGGAATATAATTTTTTGGTGTAGGAAATTCTTCTGCTTTGCATCAGGTGTTAATGAAATCATCTCTATCATACAGAATAAAGCAAGCTCAAGAAGACGATAGTGAGTTTCAGAAAAAGGTGGAGTTGGTTCAGAACTGTATGTTTCCTGATTTTAATATTGATAATGATTGTTTTTTGAGGTTTTGAAAGATATTATGTGTGCCTTATGATTCATAGTTGAAGAATGAGTTGTTATTTAAAGCTTATAGTTCTCCGTTTTCAGTTCATCCTGGTAGTACTAAGATGTACAAATATCTTCGAGAGTATTACTGGTGGGATGAAATATAAAGAAACATTACTGAATTTACTATGAAGTGTTTTACTTGTCAACAGGTTAAAGCAGAGTGATAGTTATTAAAATATATTCTTCAGTGTTTACCTGTGCCATAGTGGAAATGGGAAAATATATCCACGGACTTTGTGGTAGGATTACCAAAGAAATCTTGAAATAATAATGAAATATTGGTTATAGTTTATCGATAGACTAAATCTTCCCATTTATTACCTATTTGAGATACATTGTCTCTAGATCAACTTGCTCGATTTTATGTTAAAGAGATTGTCAAGTTGCATGGATTTACCCTATCCATTATATCTGATCCCAATCCCAGGTTTACTTCTAACTTTTGGACAGACCTTCAGAAGTAGTTGGGTACTGAATTAACTTTCAGTACATATTTTCATCCCTAATCAGATGGGAAGACAAAACGAACAATTCAGAGATTGCAGGATATGCTATGTCCTTTTTCATTGGATTACCATGGAATTTGGGACTAATATATTTCTTTGGTTGAATTTTCTTGTAATAACAATTTCCATTCAATTATACAAATGGCTCCATTTGAGGAATTATATGGAAAGCGTTGTAGAACTACAAATTTTTGGGATAAAGTAGGTGAAAGGAAGCTAATGGGACCAGAATTGGTAGAAGAGATAGTAGAGAAAGTTCAGTTTATTTAGAAGCACATGAGAACAGATCAGAGTAGGAAAAAAAGTTTTGTGGATGACTGGAGGAAGGATATTTCTTTTGAGTTTGGTGATCATGTCTTTCAAAAGGTTTCTCCCTGGAAAAGTGTGATGTGTTTTGGTAATAACCGAATTTTGAGTCTGAGGTTCATTGGATATTTTGAAAATCCTACTGAAATTTGGATCAGTTTCATACATAGTGGCTTTACCTCCATGTTTATACTAGGTACACAACAATTTTCATGTTTCGATGTTAACAAATTATTCACCAGATCCATCTCATGTTTTGAGTCTAGAGGTACTTCAGATGGAAGAGAATCTCTCATAGGAAGAAAAACCAATTCAGATTAATAACCCTAGAGAGAAAGCTACCATGTAAAGGTTTTTTAGAAAAACCTTGGTTGAAGAGGCAACGTGGGAATCTGAAAATGCTATGAGGGATAAATACCCCCATTTAATTTGATAAGTGAATAAAAATTGTGAGGACACAATTTGCAAAAGGGGTGAAGGATGTATCATCCCAGGTAAATGAAGAATAATATATTTTCATATTTATTAATATTTTTTAATTAAATATTATTAATACTTTAAAATGGGTGTTATGTTCGATAGCGTACCAGATACAAAACAACGGGTTTCGTTGAAATCTTATGTTTCACTCTAATAATATAATATTATTATTTTAAATGGAAGTTGACTCCAATACATTTTATTGTTAGGAATGAACAAAACTAACTAAAATATGATTATTCATGTTTTTAGATGTATATACTTTTATCCAAAAAAAATTAGAGGCTTAACATGTGAATGAATCTAATTTTAAGCAAAATATACATTAAAATGGTTGATTTACCACCTTTTAATAGAATACCTTATTTAAATAATGTTTTGGTCACTCAAATAAATTAAATTTGACCAAATAAAATCCTTTTTTATAATTGGGAAATCAAAATTTACTTTGATTAATTTTTTGGAATTTTTCCTATAATGTATAATTTTAATGAATACTGAAAATTGTTGTATTTTAATTCAAATCTGTGTTTTAATCTAATTTATTTATATTGTTAGATTATATTTTTAATTGGTTTTAAATTTTAATTAGAATATATTTTTACCATTTAATCCAATTTTTCCATTGGATTAATCTCATTTTGAATTTGGACATAAACAAGTGTCAATCTTTTGATAGTTATTGTTTCTTAAAAACATGATATTCATTTTAACAAAGGGAATTAATTTTAAATGAATTAATGCTACATAAATGTTTAGAATTTGCTAAAATATACATAATTTTTTAATTCGGAATATCAAATATATCTTAGGCAGAATTTTTGGCATTTTTCTAGAAAACATTAATTTTTGATGAATAGTGAAACCACTTAGTAGTAGTTAAAAAAACTGACTTTTTTCATTTAAATGAAATTTTACCACTTCTATGAATTGAATTTTAAAAATAAATCATACATGGTTGTTAATAGAATGAAAAATTTGGTTCAATAAGATGAAAATAATTTTTGGTGAACAGTAACTTTTGACTTTTATATAACGCGGTTAAAGGCAAATAGGGTAATTCAAGGTAAAAAATATTATAACAATTAAAAATTACCATAAAAATTGTTATAAAATTATTTGATGAGTAATTCTAGAACATGGGCATCCTTGGGTCGATTTCGGAACCCCATGGAGCCACTTATGAATGATAATGACAATTTAGATTAATTAATTTAAAGTAATGATAAAAATTACAAAAACAAATATCTATTTGTAAATTAATTTTTCCATGGGGTTATATAAGTTATATTTTCCACTATAAATATTTATTGGGAAGATAAAAATATTTCCTACGTCATGGTATTTTTTTTATAATTTTTTGACATCTAATGAATTATATTATTTATGTCACAGTAATGATGCAGTGTTTACCTCATTAATAAATAATTTAAATAAATATGATTATAAATTTTAAAATAAATCCAAAACCTATCCAATTCTTATCATATGATCTTATTTTTACCATTAGTCATCTTATCTTCTACTATAATAATTTTTGGACTTCCAAAAACCGAATATCATTATATAATAAAATAATATTTTCACACATTCCTAAAGAGTCCCTCCTCTCCCTTATAAAAGGAGACCATTTCTAACCAATTCCTCACACCTATCAAGACTTTTGGAATTTCCAAAAGCTGCCCAATTAAGCTCCCTACATCCATATCCTGCACCAATAATCAATACCTTAGGCTGAAGGCACTTCAATAATTCCTTTTGGTTCAACCCAAACGAAGTTAACCAAATTAATGGTAACCATTTCTCTTAAAATCTTTTGTTTTATTGTGTTTTATTTTATGTATCCAACCCCTAAAATATTTTTATTACTTTATTATATAACAACACTAGTATTATAAATATAATAAGATGTTTTTATGATAAATATTCGAACTACACTTACACACACCTCCATCTAATGGGTGAAGAACATACTGTTTATATGGATGTCAAACTAACGCCTCATGAAATTATGATTGTTTGATTATCTCCTACCGCATCTCACAGTTGACATTATTATGGAACTTTGTTTATATATAATATATTTATGTTTTATTTATGCTTCTGTATTTTCCTTTTATATCATACCTTTATGGTTTCCATTATAGGTAATGCGATAATTTCATTTGAAGAAGTGTGGAGTACCGCCCCCTCAAAGTGTTATGACTCGTTAATGCCATATGTGGGACGTATAAAGGAAAGAGTAAATGATATTATGTATGATATTATACTAGAATTATAATATACCTATGAATCATTATTTTCTAAATTCCATTAAAGTATGAAAAAGAAATGAAAGTTGCGTTCTTGCGTACGTACGAATTACCGTCTCCAGGAACGGTGCATTTCATTTCTTTCTCCAAATGTTATGTACTATTATAAATACTTGCATATACTGGATATATATGATATATATGATATATAAATCAGCAATATCATTCTGGATATAATGGAATTTTGACCATGTGAACAACTTGTAACTATATTGTGTTCATTTGTGACTCAAGTACCAAATATCGACAAAACAAACGTAATTATCATAAATGATTAAATAATGTTTATAAAATGGTAATAAGTTATATAAAACGAATAGTAAACTTGAAAAATGTTTTTAAGCAATTAGAAAGTAACTTTAGTTTATTATTCAGGATATTAAAGAACGAACGGGTCAATTCAGACATGAGGTAAGGGACTTCATCTCAGTCTCCTTTCATTGAGGCATATTTTGTTTTAATACACGGCATTCTTTTATATGCTTTATAAACACTCTTGAATTTTTATAGGGAATATTATTCGGAGAACATTTTTAATACATGACAAAAATGAATGTTTCTCTTAACGTAAGTGGGGACAACACCCTTTCTACGGCCGAAAGTATTATTTGTTCTTTGGCTTCCTTAACAAGTTGTAATATTTATTTTTTCAAGGAAAATAAATACCATATAAGATTTTATGTATTTTGGTATTGAAAATGGTTTTGATAATTGATTTTATATGTCAATATATTTAATTTATATATTGTGATTGAAATGTGGAAATTTTTTCTTTCTATTATATTTTTTTATGTGTTATGATTCTATAATGGTACTTGGACATTTGACAGGTCGTTACGTGATAAACTAAATGATGGGTTGTGCTGTGATAATCCAGGATGGGTGGTTTCGTTTTAACCACCAATTCATTGGGTATGGAAGTCTTCTATATGGCTATTTCATTTAGTGATATGTTTGGAAGTCGACCGTATGGCTTTTCCATTTAAGAATGTTTATGTCCCATGTTACCATTATATGTTATGTGTTATTTATATGGGTTTTATGGTAATATTTTGGTTAAAAAGCATATGTAGTGATCTTTTATTCAGTGAAGTGAATTTAATACTTTATAAAGGTAAAAAGTATTACATTTGTTAATGAATTCATCGTTTACTTTTTGTTTATAAAAACCACACGTTTTCCTTCATTGTGTATCCCTTACTTAGATTTTTATGCTCATCCCATGTTTTGGAAATGTTTTTCATAGGTCATAATATGGAATAGGGTCAAGGATGAGATCAAGGAAAATTCATGATGTCTTAAACATGGAACTAGACATGACTCTTTTTTTGAAGAGTTTTTATTTTATGAAAAAATGGAAACTGAGTAGAAGTGTGTACTTTGTAATCTTTTGAGGTGTAATAATAATGTCCTAATTCCCTAAAACTCTAAACCAAAAAAAAATACTCAATGTGAATTATTCGTTTAATTAAATATTATATAATGTATTAAGGCCGAGTCCTTATAATGAGAGATATAAAAAATCTCATGAGTCTATCTATAGTGATAGAATATAAAAAACTCAATTTTATTGTTATTTTATCAGAACTATCAATAAATTCAAATTAAGTTGCACGAATTAGAGAATAGATGATATAATGTATTGGATGATTAACTACATAGAAAAAACATTATTCAAAACATGGGAACATTTCAACAAGTTAGATGATTGAAAGACTCCCTTAATGGTTTATTATAAGTTATACAAATCATGATAATATATGTAATGGGAAAATAGGAATTGTGTGATCTAAAATGATTAATGTGGGAAAATATCGACAACAAACAATTAATTTCTATGTCATAAAATATATGAAATATGGATAATGGAATAATATTCCATTAAAAAGGTCACATAATAATAAATATTTTCTCTATAAATTTATAATGAGTAATTTATTCTCAGATAATATATAATATTCCCTTACATAAATTTCTCTAAATATGACATAATAAATATAATATATTGTTATTAATTATAGGAACAATGGTGTTACATGTCATATAAATGATGCATTAAATTATTATTTTGTTCAAACAAAGGCCTATAAATCATTTAAAATTTAATTGGGAATTATTACTCATTTCCCATAACATTGTGTACTAATAATTTCTACTAGATTCGTTTATTTGATTATAAATCACTACTTCATTCTCATAATGATTTTTTTGTTGGAATCACTACATGATTCTAAAAACATATTGGATTATGGTCAAATAGTTATTTCAAAAATCATCTCTCGAGATATAAATGCTTAAACAATGTATTATATGGAAAAGTGAGACCAATCCATCATCATCTATAGATATATGTTCAATGTAATAAAATGGCCACTTTTCATATTAAATATAACCCATGGATATATAAATGGAATAAAAAAATTTATATGCTATCTAACCATACTAACCTCAAGGATTTAAAAAAATTAAATAAAACATAATAACTCCATGAAAACAATAAATAATATATTTGGAAGACCATGAAATACAAATTCCATCTAAATAATCCCAATAGAGGAAATGTGGATGTTGTGGTGAAACCCAACTTGTGTATTGTGAAATACTTATTATCCTAAACATAACAGGTTATATTAAAAAACATTAAAATTAACGTTTAAAGTTGATTTTATTTATAAATTGTAGAAAATTTATTCTGATGATTAAATTAATGTAATGTTATATTATTAAATTAATAATTAAATTAAATTATCAATTCAAAAATGTGATGAACAAAAATTTGGTGGAATATTTTTTTGAAAAAATTAAATAATTTAAAAATGAAAAAACTATCCATTCAAAATGGAGATGTGATAGATCAATAATACTCATAGAAATGAAAATTTACATCAATAATATAACCATTATATGAATTGATGGGTATCTAAATAAATGTTCAGTGGAAGAAAAAACAATTTCATTTTAAATGATTCAAGGATGTTTTGAAATACAATTGTTATAAACTCGCATCATAAAAAGAGTTATAAATATACTTTTGAAGATATTCTTAGGTAGACATGATTGTAAAACAAGATAAAACATAACATGATTTTTATATATAAACTATATCATTTAAATTATTGGAAAAATGTGTAATATGGAAAAAAATTGTTAAAAATGAGGACACTTATTATATATAGTTATATGATTTTGTAGGGGTTCAAATTAATTAATGATGATTATTTGAAAAAACATGTAATTTTATATATATATATATATAAGTACACTATATAAGGAGTTATAATATTAGTTATTATTAAATCCATCTTATATAAATATTTTTCATGATGAAATATTATAACTTATTTAAGGGAGGAGAATAAACAAAACCCTTTACGACATTTTTACATTATGAACCAATGTCGATGTAATTATAGAACAAGAAATGGATCTAAACCCCAATTAAATAACATTAATATGATACTATAAATTCATTATTTATTAATTAGAAAATAAAAATTATATCATTGTGCCAAATAAGAAATACATATCATGAAATAAAACATTAACAAAAGAACCCTCTTATATAAATTCTCAATATCCAAAAATGTTCCAAAATTAAATGTATAAAAAAATAAAAATCTCAATAAAATACTAAATAGTATAATTCAAGTATATATAATATTATAAACATTATTTTTTATTTATAAAAATTATTTTATTGTATATTAAGTATGATTTTTCAATTTTAGTTAAATTTAATCCTAATTATTTCATAACATTTTCATAATATAAGTACTTTTCTATTTCACCTATAAGTTTTCATTTCTATTAAATAATAAAAATTACTATAACATCCATTAAATTATTTTTCAATTGTAAAATGTTTAATTTATCATTTTATGAGTTAGAATTCTTTTGGATTAAATTACCTAGTTTCATATTTTAGTGATCTTTAACAACTATATGATGGTATCTTAAAAAAAGTGTTATAGATAAAAAATTAACGAAAAAAATGGAATCTATGTTGATATATATATAAAATTTATCATCATTTATCGATTTATAATAGTCATCTATGACATTATTCAATATCACTATTCAACTAGATATTTAGGCATACAAAAATAAGAACATACAATAATTAATGGATTATTAACAATATGAATGTCGTTTATTTGGGGATAATATATTTATTATATATGTATAATTTCAATATTAATATTCTTTTAATATATTAAATAATATATAATGAGTGTCTACTAATTTAAAAGTTAATCAAAAATGGGTTATATTAATTTGTGGATATAGTTGTCCACACATCACAAAGTTAGTGTTTTTATTTAATAAATTTGGAGGTGGAGATGGTTCATTATAATTTTTATAATTTTTATAATTATAATATTATTTATGTGGGACATAAATTAAAATTTTATAGTTATAATAATTTAAGAGACAATGTTTTGAAAAAATAGATTTCATCACATTGGGTATAGGGTAGTTTATTTTGTAAAAAATGGGTGGTTTCATTTGTATTAATATAAAATGGGTATACAGATTATCATTTTTGAAAACTTAAAAATAATATTCATTATAAAAACAATAATTATTTTCATTAACATGAATTAGGAAATTATGCTTGGAAATTAAATAGTTAAAATAAAGAAGGAAATAAGTATTCACAATTTACGCTTTCAAATTCACCAAGAAGACTCTATATGAATAGAGTAATTATAGAATAAAATATCTTAAGATACTTATATAAAATTCATAGTTTTTAGTATATGTAATTAAGTTATATTTAGCATAAAGAACTATATTTTTATGGTGTCCTTATAAATGTAGTGGGAGGCCTCTTTTATATGGTTTGAAACTAGAATTATTGTTAATATTTAACATTATTATATTTAGACCACTCATTTCACATGAAATGAGATGAAAATAGATAAAAATGGATTAGGGTAAGATATAAGACCTAAAATCCATTAATAATTAATTTTCAATAATGTTTTATAGATGATTTATGTTTATTAATCTAACAAATTTTACATTTTATGTTTTAAGTTTTATTATGTTAAGATTATTTTGATATGTAATTTACATTATATTTCATTATGAAAGATAAAAGGGGTGAAATTTAAAAAAATTATCGAGGGTTATCAAAATTGAATTATAATTAATCCGATAAGTTTCACAAGTGAATAAAAATATTTATAGTATAGCTTTTTATATTTAAAAAGCCTATATTTAGAAAGTATTATTTCATTCATAAAATTAATGTATAAAGAAAAATATCAAAGTAATTGAATTTGATATCATAAAAAGGGTTATTTGAATTCAAATAAAAATTATTTTGATTTTTAATCACGATAAAGACAAATATCTAAACAATAATATTTAATTGAATAATAATAAAAAATAGAGTTTTTACAAAAAATATATGACATATATTTTAAAAATAATAATCATTGTTCTTTTAAATTCTACATAGAATTTCTTTTTAGAGATAAATATTTAATATATATTTGACCAGTAAATATTTATCTTATACTTCTAGTACATATATATGAATTCAAAAAATACATGTTTGTAAAAAATAGCATCATCTTCACTATTCACCCAAAAATTCAATTTTTTTATGACAATGAAAAAAATTATATTTGATAATCAATTTTGTTTTTCAAAAGATTATGTTATTTTTTGTTGAACCGACAGTCTTATATTTATAGATATTAATTTAAAAAAAATTCTAAAAATAAATGAATATTATATTAAGGGATGATGGCATTTTTAAACATTATGTTTTATTAATATTAATTTACATCAATTGTATAAAATAATATTAAAGCATTTAATGTATAATAAAAATATATATATTTGTGTAAAATATAAATAAATTAACAAATAAATTCATTATAAAATATTACATTCACTTAAAGACACACAAAAAAATAAACAATTAAAATTAATGACTTTTACTATAGAAACTATTTATACAAATTGATAAATATAAAAATATTTTTTTGATCAATATGGTGTATTTAATTAAAAAAATTATTAATACTTATATTCTTAACATAAATTTATATAAATTTATATTTTTTTAATTTAATGTTTTTATTCAATTTTGGTTTTATAATTTCAAATTTTCTATTAATAAATTAAAGACTGCAAATAACAAATTGGATTTATAATAAATTATTATATTTCGGAATACTTTATTTATAATGAGTATATATCATTCATATTACAAATACATACTTACTAAATCCTCAGTTCATTCAAGTATCAAATCACAAGGAAATGTTCAAATTTTATATAATAGGATTTTCATTATTCTTTCTCTATTAATGGTGATCCACTATGTTATTGGTTTTGGTTACCTATTGGTGATCCTCATGGTTTGAGATGGTCTTGGGTAATAATTCTTCTTGAATATTTTATTTATTTCAATCCACTACTCTATATAGTTTTATGAATATTAGATGGGTGTATTAAACTATTTTGACTAAAATTTAATAGTTTGTAATAAATAGTTTTAAGTGGTTTTATAGTAATTTCACACTTATTTATGAATAATGTGAATATAATTTAATTTATAACTCATGTGAAATATTTCCAAAAAATTTGAATATTTTTTGAAATAAAAAATACTAACTTATATAATTATTAATAATTTTTTTTCCAAACAAAACAAATCTTAAAACCCTTGTGTGTTAATACTCTCACAACCACACATCAGATGTTTTATGAACCCATTCCTTCTATTTATATATGTCATCATAGAGAAAATATATACAATATTGGTTGGGTAAAAACCTTAACTACCCTAGTATACCATAGGTCCCCACATATAATTATGAATCAGTGAATATGTGGATGAATTATTTTATATCAACAAATCGACAACCATGGAATCCTTCCAACTTAAATTACAAAGCTAATATGGAATTCTGTAAGACCACTGAACTCACTGAAAATGAACAAGGATGCCACATGAAATGATGCCTTCTTCCCAATATTCCAGAGGCTACCTCCTTGTTGTGATGGTCTATAATGTATTTATGTGGATTCAATACACTCTGTCAGTATAAAAAATCGAAAATAAATAACTAAACAAGTATATATTATAGAATCATTGTATAAAAACATAATAATATGCCATTAATAATGGATAATTGCGAAAGCAACATTCCCAAAACATAATACATGAATACAACGATATTGATAACCCACGTGACCAACCATATGTATATAAGAAAAGGAAATAATTACAAAGTGACCTAAGACTGGATACTAGGCCACATATCATCCTACTCGATAAATAACAAAAATTATCCCACTAGAAATTCAAACGTGAACAACATTAAAATATGTAGCAATAATATGTTGCATAACACCAAAATTTCTTGGTACCTAATTAGTAAACTCAATGTACATTATTCTAATAAGTTCATTAGGAATAAAATATGCAATAAATAAACTAAACATTAATAATATATAATCAATATATCCCACATAATAAATGAACAATAATTTGTCATGTGGATGTGTCATTACCAAAACTGCTTGAACCCCAGTCATTCCAACATTTTCTCTATTATTGATTGAATATAAGAATATAATAGAAGTTACCAATTGGATGACCCAATGTATGTGAACATGTTACTCAAAATCAATATGGAATATTGTTCTCCATCGAGACAAATGTCTCACTATGAACACGTTACTCTCTATCCATAAGGAAAAGTGTGAACATACCACTATAAAGGGTTTTTTGTAGAAGGTCTCCAGGTCTCTACCCTATATATAGGTCAATTTTCATCATTAACACATGTTGTGTCCAATCCACCTCTAATTAGTACTCCCATCATTACGTTCCACCTAACTCTATTACCAGAATAATACCTTCAAGTATTAAACAATGTATCTCATTATAGGGTAGAGTATACATATAGACACAACATATAATATCATCATGATTCACATTATTAAAAGATACACACATGTGATTTAAATAGTAATCATTTTATATTATTTTATCTAATAAAACTTATGGAATGACTCGTTATGTATTTCATATGTAAATGTATATTTATATAGTGGTATATATATATATGAACATTATATAATAACACATATTGGTATATCATTGAACATAATGCGTAAATATAAACATCTTGCAACACTCACAATCATGTTATCCTTATCAAATAAGGTCCCATGTGATACAATGACACACTCAAGTGATCAATACATAAAAAGGGTTTCAGGGGCCCTTGAACACATATAACACCACTAAACACCCTTATGTAGCCACATAATCAAATAAACTCATTAATGATAATTAAAAATACACAAGATATTAGCATCATGATATTTCTTTGTGGTATGTCATTCCCATGGAAAAAATCTAATTACATCAGGCTTCTTACGTTTAAATATTTTAATTATAATTATTTTTATATAAATAATGTTTATTTTTTAATCATAACACATATTTCATATTGTGGTTGATCTCTATCTATGTAAGTCCAGATATTACATTCCCATAATCCTTGTATAACACTCTATGATAAATTATACTAGACCACCAAACTCAAACATAGTGAACATCCATCCTAGAAAAGATCAACTACATTGACCCAAACATCGAAGTATATTCTCCATGTTGGTCACTAGGAGGTCCTAATAATTACCAACTATTCTGAATTATTAAATATAAATATATTTTTATTTAATATAAATATTACATGGAATATAATATTTAATAGGAAATAAAATTTTTTGGAATGACATATAATGTTTCATCACCTCAAAAAAATCATGACAAATAACCTATGGATGCTCTATAGTAGATATATGAAATTATTCAGATTAGAATACATAATTTGAGACAAACAAATTTAAATGTTTATATAATTAAATATAAATGTTTATAAGAAATTATACCAAGTGATATACCTTTGATTAAACATATTAAAATTTATTAATACCACTCCAAATAGAAACAATATTCAATGAAAATAAAAATCACAAAAATGTGGGTACAACAAACCTTATCCTCATTTACAATGCAATTTAATATTTTTTTAAAAAATTGTTCCTAAATCACATTCATCACCCACCTAAAATAATTCACACATTAAGGATTCCTATAATGAGTTATACTTCAATGAGAAGTAATAGAAAATATATATAAGTGAATTCCATGTCGATAAGGGTATTTCTAGAATATCATACCTCAAAAATAATGTCATTGTATGTTGTTAAAAAATATGTCAAATAAGAGGATTCCAATTCACCAATCTCATTATTGATTATAGAATATAACATGAATTTCATTTCAAATCTAGAATACATCATCACATATATCAAATGAAAATACATAGATAATAAATCCATCACATTAATAGATATCCATGATTAGATTCATGATAAAAATGTCTCAAGATGACCTATATTTGAAAACGTACAAAGAATCATCCACTGTTCACAATAGACGTATCTCTAGAAGATGTCATTTCATTAACACATTGGAGTCCACCACTCTTCTATCAATTATCCTTCTATTACCTAATATATAATATTATTATCCATATACTGGCCAATGTAATTATATATCTATCATTATAATTGAATGTTTGATCGATTATGGATAATCCTTATGATCAATGGTTTTTTTGATCACATAGCATATTTATTAGTGATCAATGGACATGGATCCATCAAAATAGATCTTGAATGGGGTTGGGGATCTTCTATGTAATGTATATGGGGTCTTTATCACCAATGGGGGTTTCAATAGGATGAATAATGAGTTAATTACAACATGTTACAGAAAAAAGGATATGTGTTTTAATTTAATTGACACACACATTGTTTGGTAGCATGATATGGAAATATATTTTTCGACCACGTAAGGCATTAAACCTCATATAGTAACTATGAGGGATTCAATGAATTTTTTGAAATGCAATGTTCCAATAATAAATTCGAAACTAGGGGGTATAAAACTATTTTTCATTCAAGGTCACACTATTTTTTAAAAAATTGACCTTATCTCTATCCACCACTAATGTTACATCCATATAAAACATTATTTCCTAGTGAAAACCATGTAGTTTCCAATTTTTATTCACTATTATTCAAATTTTAAAAACTCATCCAAAATTTTCAATGGAAAATTAAATTAATATTATATTTCCTCCAAATAATAATATATCCAACAATGATGATAAAAATTAAATTTTACTATGTAATTAACACATGTATTGACATTGGTTGTAGAGACCCAAAACATTACGTACATAGACATTACATTAATTTTGCGTAATATCTAATACATAACAAAAATAGACACCAAAGGAGTGTAATAGTTTAGTGTCTTTAGAAACTCAGAATATAATCTTCTAATCTTGGGGAAAGATCTTCAACATCTTCCATAAAGATCATCCTTTTTTTTCTTACCTAAAACCATTATTTATATACTGGGGAAAAGAAAACATACAATGGGTGAGCTCAAATGCTCGGTAAGGGTAAGAATGGAGAAAATAAAAAAAACATATAGATTTGAACATCAAAACATGAACATAATATTTAAACATCAAAATCTTGAGCAATGACATAAAACATGGTAGTACATAAGGAATAGATCATAATGGATCATCAATAATGATAAAATATCACGGGAATAAAACATGTAATTGTGGAAAACATTAAGAACATGTTATGATTTACATATTAGCCAAGGAATTGTTTCCAAGACCATCTTAGTGGACATAGTCCCTTTCTGAATCGAGTTCACTCCTCGTTCTAGTCCCGTAAAACTGAACAGGATTAAATTACCATTCCAACCGTGTCCATATCATGAGATATAAATTTTTACCCAATGCATTGGAGGGAGATATAGGTCCAACCCATCTCATAATGAAATCATTCTTACTTGTGCCACAACATGAACATAAATCATTCATAATTACCCAAAGAATAAAATGGGTTTCATAAACATCATCCCATCATAACATAATACATATAAAAAAATGGATATCATTTCATCATATGAAAAGTAAAACCATGTAAATCATAGAGACATTATACACATATGAAATAATTCCATTTTATAAGGAAAATAGTTTTCATAAAACACTTGAAATGAATTCTTGAGGAATATATCATTTCTTCTTCAAAATCATTTCTTTTCAAAAAATGCCATGAAAATTTAAAAGAAATGGATTTTGTTGAAAATATTCATAGAATCTTGTAGAGTAAGATTCATGAAAATAAGGTGTTATGAAACTGTAAAAATCCGTTCATGCCGTATAAGTTAATAAAACATTCTTCTTGTACTTTTTCTGGAAAAGTCATAAAAAGTACCTCGTAACGTAAACAAAAGAAATATTCCTTACATACCATGTAGAAAATGTAAAAACAGGTAAAAGGGATATTAAACATACATGAAACCATTTTTATAAAACAGGGACATGGATGATAAATATAACCCCAGTAAATATTTACGAATAAACAATCTCGGAATAAAACAAGATTGGAAAAGTTATCCCTTACCTTATGTCTGATATGCTTCGTATGTATCCAAACCTCCTGTATAAGGATTTAAATAATTTCATTGACTTATTAAAGAATCATATTTGTTGTTATGATATAATATATGGTTCACTTATTACTTTATATTACCTGTTCATTTGTAAATTCCATGTTAAAACAACATTTTGGGTAAAATTGTTTTATTTATCATACATGTTTGGACTTGTTGTTCTTGATATTATTATTACTTATATCTTGATTTAATTACTTCTATAATGTAAATCATGACTTATATATCATATATATATTCATTATATATATATATAATTGATATATAAATGTAATGAAATACACCATTCATGGAGACGGTAGACCAGAGGTACGCATACACACTATTTTCGTTTCCTTATTGTATTAAATTTAATTTAGAAAATGAAACATATATGTACATAAATCTAGTACCATGATTATGTAATATATTCCGTGATTATTTATTATATATACTTTATAATCAGACTTGAATGGTTATTCATGGAAAATGAATATCATCGCGTTCTTAGATACGGTAGTCCGTACGTACGCACAATCAATGATATCATTCCCATGATCGTGGAATTGTATTGAAGTGTTTGTATAATATTTCAGAATCAATATAAATTTAAAATAATCATATATAGTTATTTATTTACACCATTATACCCATCCATGTAAGGTGGTGGTGGAAAATAGATTACACCTTGGCGTGGAGGCAGTATTTCGTACGTACGCACGCACAGTGATTTCATTTCCGTAGGATGGATAGAAGACAAAATATGTTTGTTTCATATTTATAATAACATATCAGTATATGAGTGATACTAATGTTATTAATTTATGATGAAACAAATAACGAATAATAAGTAGATCAAGAAATAAATTGGAATGAATCGGTAAAGGATATTACCTCTTCTTTGACGCGCCTCTTCCTAACCTCCTCTTATGGAACTAGGGTTGGTCTTTCGTGGAGAACAGAACCTCTATAATGTTTCTAGGAAAGATTATAAGGGAAATGGGCAGGGTTTGGCCGATCTTCAAGTCTCTAAAGGGTGTGAAGTGAAGATGGAAGGGGTGCCCTTTTTATTTGGGAGGATAGGGGCACCTTAGAAAAACTGAAAATATTATTTTATAATAAAGTAATATTCATTTTTTTAATAGCACAAAATTGATTTATTTAAAAGATAAGGTTGTTATGGGTATAAATCCTCTCAAACAATAGGTTTTAGACAAGTTTAGTTCACTATTTTAACATTATCATTTAGATTTAACTCTAAGTTAAATAATTTAACTTTTACTGTGTCTTCTTGTTTTCTTACACAATTTTGTTAATAAACATACTCTAACAAGCCAATCGGACCCCAAGTGATTCATTATTAATATATATACCCTTATCTAAGTAATTTGACCAAACCATAGATTTTTATGAATAAAATAACAATTAATAATATAATATTTGTCTAAAAACTATTTTATGTCAATTTTGATGCTATTTGGTACTTGATTTTTGTGAAAATCATAACAGCACGATTAGCACTAATAAAGTTAATTAAATCAATAATTACATGTCATATTAACCTATATAATTAGTGTAATTCATAAAAAGCCTAAAATTACATTTATTGGGGTATTTATAACATCATTTATGTTTATATTTCATTAATAAGGTAATTACTGCATCATCATTGTGTCATAAATAAATTAAATTATCTAATGTCTAAAAATTATAAATAAAATACCATTTTGTAGGAAATATTTTTAAGTTTCCAATTAATATTTATAGTCGAATTTATCTTATGTATATAATTATATTTATAATGTTTTAGTTATTAAACTTTGATTTTAAATATTTTAATTATTCTTTAAATAAAATAATAATAAATTTCAAAATACAATCCATGTAAACATAAATGATAATGTTTTATTTATAAGGTTGTTTTTTTTCGAATTATACTTATCCAATATAATTATAACATGTGTTAGGGTAATAATAATATCATTTTTACCCTTAATTACCCAATTTACATATAACACTGGTAAATAAAAATAAAAAGTTATTATTCACCAAAAATTATTTTTATTATATTGAACCACATTTTACTCCTTGATATTAATATTGTATCTCAGAGTTTCAAAATTCCACTTATAGAGGTGGTGAAATTAAGTATTATGTAAATTTTCAAACTCTCCTAGGAGGTGGGTAAAAGATGGTGAAAAGTTCAATAAAGTTTTTATATGTTTAAAATTATTATAAAATGACTCCAATGAATTACATTGAACTTATATAGGTATTATGAACCAATTTTGACCAAAAATAAATTTAAATAAAATAAATAATTATTAATATAAATAGTCGGTTTTTAAATAGTAACCCAGTGTTTTCAGTATTCATCAATTATTGAATGTTTTCAGAAAAATACCAAAAAATCACCCTAAGATAATTTTGATATTACGAATCCAAAAACAAATTCAATTTTGAAAAATAAAATTTCAAGAAGTGGGTATTACTATTCGTAATGTCTATTTTATATAACATATCATTGTTTAGTGAAACTCAGTATTGCGTACAACACACGCTATCAGAGAAGGTCGCGATTGCGGGTAATGCAAGCCAAGTCAGGGTTGCATGTAGTGAAAGATTCTTTTGTTGTTTCATATAATAGAATCCAACCATATTGAATTTATACATTGAATATATATATATATATACACTCAAGGTTGCATACAATAACTTCAAACGAAGTTGAAATTTTGTGTAACATGATCCAAGAATAGTGTTTCTTTTACTACAAGCTAAAACGGTGTTGCGTATAGTGCAAGATAATCTTGGTGTAGCATACAACAAAAGACATCAAATAAATTAAAAATAGTGCTTCTCATAAAATCTCGGGGTGTTACATTCTACCCCCCTTAAAATGAATTTCGCCCTCAAAATTCATCGGGGTTATAAATGGTTTACTACTTGAATGTTTTAATAGACATCCACATCGTAAAAAGAAATACGAAAACCTATATTTAAAAACTAAAGTATTAAACATAACGGTTACCCAAATTAACTAATCACTAGGTTTCCATATAGGAGAAAATAGGTGAAAATATGGATATGGAAGAGAAATATAACCATAATGTTCTGATGGATAGTGATAGAGAACATCGCTATGAAAAAGCCAACAATCACAAAGCCATAAATTTGTGATGATCTAAGGTGCCTTCTGATTCATCGGATATAAGGGAACTATACAACATTTTTGGTTTTCAAGATCATTTCCATAAAGTTGAAGAATTGTTGAATTAAAAGAAATACATACTTGATTTTTGGTACAATCTTACTGTTGTTTGTACCATGAAAAATTTCCACTTCATCTCTTAATGAAATGAAGGTGAATTTGTCTTCCATGAAGTATTATCAGATCATGTGATAGAATGACGGGTCATTCCATCTTTCTCAAACAAAAGGTTAGAAAAAGTTATTAAATATACCTAAGTCCATATATGGCGATATTAAACGTATATGGCTCCAAGAATGGACTTATACATCATATATCATACTGATTAATATAATAATGCTTGTTTCTACTAACCAGGGAATTCCTGTAGGCCAGTGGTTGGTGATAAAGTCATGTCGCACTTCATTTGCGTGTTCGATTCCCACATCCTTTTCCGACGCGACTTTTTTTCGCCCATCCTACGGGTTGTCCTTTTTATAAAACTACATTATTATAACATAACATAAATAATATCAAAAAAAATGTTCTAACCTAAAACAATACTATCTGATGTTTAACATAATCCATTCATGTCTTTAGACTTATCCAAAATACATCTGTCCAATCTCATAGTATAAAGAAAATGATTAATAGAAATGTCATTAACCAAGCATGTGGATTACACCATTTATCCCCCATATATCAGTAGATATATATTTTTTATCATATTCCAAACATGTATTATTTTAAAACATGAATTACCGTAGAACTATAGTGAAAACATTAGTGCTATCAAAAGTTAACTCTTTCCACGTACCAAAATCCCAAAAATTATATATACACAAACCATGATATCACTTAGTCCTTATACCATTCATGAGCTCATTAATACTATCAAACATTTCATTATCTCCTTATCCATTCTTTATGTGCATATTGGGTGCTTTCCAAAAATATTTGAATAACCTTTCATGGTTACCGGTACCATTCAACATATAATTTAAAAACTCAAGCAAAGGAAACAGTGTAACAATCCTTATATTTTTCTTTATTCCATAGAACCATACATTATTCTTGATAAGCATAAAATCATTACACTACCTTCTTAAATCACTTACTGAGCTCAATCATTTCTTCCATATCATATATTATTTGTAGTCTCTTCATCATCATCCACATAAATACTACCCATATGACCATGCTGATTCTCTTTATGTGATTTTCCCTTAGGGCATTAGTTTGCATAATGCCCATACATTCCACATTTAAGACACTTAATCATTTTTTATGTCTTAGAAATACCATTATCCTTGTCCATGGTGTTATCTGAACCTTTTCGTTTACAATTACTAGCATTGTTTCCTTCTTTTCCACACTGAAATCATCTTCCAGTTCCATTGAAACATTCTCCCTGATGCCTCTTCCCACATGATTTACATGAAAGAAAATTGAACTTTATTTCCACTATGATCAACATGAAACTCCATATTTCTCTTATTATATGAGTCATGAAACTTACCAAAGTTGAGATTATTGATTATATAATGAGATTTCTGATTAGACATAATAATGATATGTGGACTTACAGATCCAATTTCATATGGTTTCTCATGAAGAATATCATTCCATTGTCCATCATGTCCTCTATTATCGTGAATCTTCCTATTTCAACCATTTTCTAAAACCCAAAATGAATAATGTGAGAGGCCAAAATCATAATCAAGGGGGAGTAAATTCAATATCTAACATCTTAGGTTTATTTCTAATATTGTTACCGCAATTCTAGGACTATAAACTATACATAAACTAAACCCTAGGGACATCCCAAAACATACCTTAGAAATATCTCTAGGGATCACACTAAAGTTCTTGCATCCTAGTTTCCAAAGGTTGACTGAATCGAGCCTCTGATACCAAATGTAGAGACCCAAAACTTGATATACATAGAAATTACATTACTTTTGCGGAATATATAATACATGACAAAAAATAGACACCAAAGGACCGTAATATTTTAGTGTCTTTGGAAACATAGAATATAATCTTCTAATTTTGGTGAAAGATCATAAACATCTCCCATAAAGATCTTCATTTTTCATCATACCTAAAACCTTTATTTATATCTTAGGGAAAATAAAACATATAATGGGTGAGCTAAAATTCTAAGTAAGGGTATGCATGGATAAAATAAAACAAACCATATAGATTTGAACTTCAAAACAGGTACATAATATTTAAACATCAAAATCTTGAGCATTGACATGAAACATGGCATTACGTAAGGCATAGATCATAATGGATCATAAATCATGATAAAATAGCATGGGAATAAAAAATGTAATTTTTTAAACTATTATGAACATGTTATGATTTCCATAGTATCCAAGGCATTGTTTCGAAGACCATATTAGTGGACAAAGTCCCTTTCTGAATTGAGTTCACTCCTCGTTCCAGTCCTGTAACACTGAACCGGATTAACTTACCCTTCCATCCATGTCTATCTCATGAGATATAAATATTTACCCAATGCTTTGGAGGGAGATATAGGTCCCACTCATCTCATAATTAAATCATTCTTACTTGTGCCACAATATGAACATAAATCATTCATCATTACCCAAAAAATAAAATGTGTTACATAAACAACATCCCATCAAAACATAATCCATATAAAAAATGGTTATCATTTCATCATAAAAAAATTGAAACCATGTAAATCATAGAGACATTATACAAATATGAAATAATTCCATCTTATATGTAAAATGGTTTTCATAAAACACTTGAAATGAATTCTTGAGGAAAATAACCTTTCATCTTCAAAATAATTTTATTTTTACAAAATGCCATGAAATTTTAAAAGAAAATGATTTTTTTGAAATTATTCATTGAATCTTGTATAGTAATCTTCATGAAAATAAGGTATTATGAACCCGTGAAAATCAATTCATGCCGTAGAAGTTAAAAAACATTCTTCTTGTACTTTTCCCAGAAAAGTCATAAAAAAGTACCTCGTAACATAAAAAAAAGAATGATTCCTTACATACCATGTAGTAAAAGTAAAAATGGGTAAAAATTACTTGTAACATACATGAAACCATTCTTAGAAAACTGGGACATGGATGATAAATATAACCCCATTATATACTTACGAATAAACAATATCGAAATAAAACGAGATTGGAAAAGTTATCCCTTACCTTATGTCTGATATGCTTCATATGTATCCGAACCTCCTGTATAATGATATAAATAATGTCATTTCATTATTACTGAATCATAACAATTTTAATGATATCATATATGGTTCACTTATGACTTTATATTACTAGTTCATTTGTAAATTCCATGTTAAAGTAGCGTTTTCGGTAAATCCGTTTTATTTATCGTACATGTTTGGACTTGTTGTTATTGATATTATTATTACATATATCTTGATTTACATAATTCTAGAATGTGAATCATGATTTATATATCATATATATATTCAGTATATATATATATATAACAGATATATAAATGAAATTAAATACACCATTCATGGAGATGGTAGACCGTACGTATGCATGAACGCTGTTTTCGGTTCCGTATTGAATTAAATGGAATTAAGTAAATGAAACATATATGTACATAAATCCAGTATCATTATTATTTAATATAATTCGTGATTATTTATTAGATATACATTATAATCATACATGAATGGATAATCATGGAAAATGTATCTCATCGCGTTCTTGGAGACGGTAGTTCGTATGTAGGCACGAGCGATGATATCATTCCCATGATTGTGGAATTGTATTGAAGTGTATGTATAATATTTCAGAATCAATATCACTTTAAAATAATCATATATTGTTTTTTATTTACACCATTATACCCATCCAAGTAAGGTGGAGGTCTAAAAAGGATCACACCACGGCGTGGAGACGGTATTTCGTACGTACACACACGCCGTGATTGCATTTTTGTAGGATGGATAAAAGATGAAAATGGGTTGTTTAATATTTATAATAACATATAAGTATATTATTGATACTGATGTTATAAATTTATGATGAAACAAATAAATAACAAGAAGTATAAGATGAAATAAATTGGAAAGAATCGGTAAAGGATATTACCTCTTCTTTGATGCGCCTCTTCTTAACCTCCTCTTAAGGCACTAGGGTTTGTCTTTTGAGGAGACCGGAACCTCTATAATGTTTATATGGAAGAATAGAAGGGAAATTTTCAGGGGTTTTCTGAGCTTAAAGGCTTAAAAGGGTGTGAAGAGAAGAGGGAAGGTGTGACCTTTTTATAAGGGAGGAGAGGGGCACCTTAGGAAAACATAAACTATTATTTTATAATAAAGTCATATTCGGTATTTAATTGATCAAAATTGATTTATTTAGAAGCTAAGGTGGGGATGGTTCGAAATCCCCTCAACCAATAGGTTTTAGAAAATATTAGGTTACTATTTTAACCTTATCATTTAGATTTACCTCTAAGTTAAATAATTTAACATTTACCGTGTCTTCTTGTTTTCTTACATTATATGGTTAATAAACATAATATAACAAGACAAACGATCCCCAAGTGGTTCATTATTTATATATATATCCTTATCTAAGTCATTTGTCCAAACCATATATTTTTAGAAATAAAATAATAATTATTAATATAATATTTGTTTTAAAAACTATTTTATGTCAATTTTGACGCTATTTAGTACATGATTTTTGTGATAATCATAAAAGAATGATTAGGTCGAAAGAGGTTAATTAAATAAATACTAACAAGTCATATTAACCTAGAAAATTAGTTTAATTCATAAAAATTCTAACATTACATTTATTTGGGTATTCATAACACCCATTATGTTAATATTTCATTAATAAGGTAATTACTGCATCATCATTGTGTCAAATATAAATTAAATTATTTAATGTCTAAAAATTATAAGTAAAATACCATTATGTAGGAAATAGTTTTATATTTATAATGAATATTTATACTAGAATTTATCTTTTGTATAACACTATATTAAAAAAAAATTAATTATTAAACTTTGATTTTAACTATTTTAATTCTTTTTAAATAAAATAATAATAAATTTCCTAATCAAATCCAAGTGGACCTAAATGATAATTTCTTATTTCTAAAGTTGTATTTGGTCGAATTATACTTATCCAATAGAATTAGGACATGGGTTTGGATAATAATAATATCATTGTTACCCTTAATTACCCTATATATTTTTAACCGTGGTCAATAAAAGTAAAAAGATACTATTCACCAAGAATTAGTTGTATCTTATTGAACCACATTTTACTCCTTTATATTATCCATTTCTCTCGAATTTTTTAAATTCTACTCATAGAAGCAGTAAAATTATGTTTTATGTAAATTTTCAAACTCTTCTAAGAGGTGGGTAAAACACAGTGAAAAGTTCAATAAAATTTCTATATGTCTTAAATTATTATAAAATGTCTCCAACGAATTACATTGAACTTATATAGGTATTATGTATCAATTTTTCCCCAAAATAAAATTAAATAAAATAAATAATTATTTATATAATAAGTCGGTTTTTAAATAGTGACCTATTGTTTTCACTATTCATCAAAAATTGAATGTTTTCAGAAAAATACCAAAAACTCACCCTAGGCTAATTTCGATATTCTGAATCCAAAAATGAAGTCCATTTTGAAATATAAAATTTCAAAAAGTGGTTATTACTATTCATAACGGATAGTTTATAGAACATATCGTTGTTTAGTGAAACTCTGTATTACATACAACACATGCTATCAGGGAAGGTCGCGATTGCGTGTAATGCAAGCCAAATCGGGGTTGCGCGTAGTGAAAGATTATTTTGTTGTTGCATATAATAGAATCTAACCATATTGCATTTATACATTGAATAGATATATATACACTCAATGATGCGTACAATAACTTCAAACGAACTTGAAATTGTGTAACACGATCCAAGAATAGTGTTGTGTATACTGCAAGCTATAACGGTGTTGCATATAGCACAAGATAATCATGGTTTAGAATACAACACAAGACATCAAATAAAATAAAAATAATTCTTCTCATAAAATCTCATGGTGTTACATTGGTCCTTATAATCATTCCACAATAGTACATTTATTCAAAAAATATTTTGGTAGAATAGGATTCACACAACATGATATTCTATAAAAACAATTAAAAATTAGTTATCTATGTTATATCCCTAGAATAAAAATGAACACATCATGGGAGAAATCAATCCCTAATTCCAATATATCAGTTCTAGTATAACTGTAATGATGAACACTGGAAATTGATACATAACATCACTGTTAATGAACATTGAGGATATAATCATCGTGACCATTGAACTAAACATGATACAATATCTAACTAATTCATCACAAAGAATCTGGATGATACAATGCATCTCAATCATTATATTGGTCATTATTCTATAACGTAGTTAAATCATGAATTTATGTTCAATTCCATCTTGCTCTAAAAAGTAACTCATTCATTAAGAGTATATAATGAAATATCATTTTTGGATTCTATGGGGAACCACTGAGTCTCTACCGTCAAGAACAACATAAAAATTATAAAATTTAAATAATTCCTTGACCAATCATAAACAAGCCCATCATTCCAAGAATGAGGATTTTAGTGAGGATCCAACGCACCACATTTAGAATCATATAGAGAACACTAGTATATTTTTTTCTGGATGACATCATAAAAATATTACCTATCTCAAAAACTGATTATATAAATACCACCAATCATAATTACATAACACATGGGGCATTGTAAAATTGATCATATAACATTATGGATTTATGAAAATGTTTTTAATGGAAGACATTGACTGATTCAACAACAATTTTAAACATCCACAGGGCACTCAACCACACACTAACTAACTAATGGTATGATTCTCTCTCACTTTGTATTGAGTTTTCTCCAAATATGAACCCCATATATAGTCATTGCTAATCACTATAGTTGAGTCAAAAACCATTAATTCATAATATAACAAGGTACACCATAATAGACTATAATTATTAACATGGGATATATTTGATACAAATCAGAGAACATTGTGGATGGATATACATCCTGGATGGGATTCTTACAATTATCCCCAACGAAGAGCATTTAAAAATGCATTTATTGTCTGAGAGCCATGATTTACTAAATTTTTAGATGATGGTTTTCTAATTTATTATATCCCCATAATTTTTATGATACAAAATATAGAGAACAAATATTTACATAAATAAATACTATTTATTTCTATAAAAATATTAAATACATAAAATTTAGATCCATGCTAAAACTGTAATGGTATAGTTTAATTGGATTCAATACAAAAAAACATGTTATTTAATAATTAATCATAAAAGTTTACCACATATAATGTTTTTTAGGTTTACCCTTCTAAAAACAGTTCTTGTTATCCTGTAGAAGAAGAAACATATGGAAATAAGGCCTTATATTAAGAACAAGGCTAGTCATATGAGATACCATTAAATGATCATACATGACCATAAAATAAGAATATGTTTTTGATATAATGATAACAAATTACTTAATTTATATGAAATATTTCATAAATCATAAACAAGTTTCATGTCTTAAATTTTTATCATAATAAAAGGAAATATTCATAAGTGTTTTGAATCATAAATAATCTACCATGATAGATGTGGTCATAACAAGTAAAAATGAATATAAAAAAAAAACATAAAAATTCATGAAATGTATAAACATAAATAGGTCCACCCATTAATTTAATTAGATGAAATCATATCCTCACAGAAGCAGATTTTCATAAAAAAGAACAACACAAAATCATATAGATTTAGAAACATGGATGATGCATTATCAAACTGACATGAAAACATGGTCCATGCATAAAATTTTGAATATGAAATCATGTTCATACATAAAATATTTGTCACAATATTCATCCATATCTAAAAAATGAATTAGAGGACTATATAATTTCAAGGCCACCCATTATGTAATCATTATAAAAATATATATGCCCCCAAATATAACAAATAATTCATTATGTATCATAACCTATAGAATGAATATATGTTTCATTAACATCACAAAATAATAAAACCTACATATAATAAATAATTTTGGTATTATTGACTCATGCCCTTATACATTATATATAACATAAAAATTGCCCGCATTGATGAAAATACCTTTTGAAATCAAACTAGGAATATGTCCTGGTGTTATTTTCAAATTGAAATCAATTCATTAATATCAAAAAATTTACATAATATTATAGAATAATATTTTAAATAAAATATCATTCGATACACGTAATGGAATCATCAAATAATTAAAGTTTCATGACAATGATAAATTTTCATCAATCTAGGTATATTAAAACACGCATCCATTTCACATTTATAGTAAAATTATAAACTATTGCATTCATAAGATGACCAACCAATTATTTTCAACAATTATTATTAATATTAAGACATGGTAATATATTATCTTAAATATAATAATAATAATATTATTACAATTGTGAAATTTTTAAAGAAACCAAGGTCATGGAAAGAAAATGATTTTCAACTGATTGGATAGATAATATCTAATTTTTGTAATTATATTCGTTCAGTATATTGAATCCATGATGAGAGGGAAATGAAAAAGAAAACATTTAATTGATAGAATTAACATGTTGATAGTTAATGTCATTATATTATTGAATGTTAGGTTATAAATATGCATCATAAAAAACATAACAAAAAATAGTCCCCATAAAAATTGAGAATATGCATAAATATATTACTGAATTTTAAATCTCATTATCAATTTCCCAAGAAGTAGATAAAATTATATAGTTTGGTAAATACAAATAATATTAATGGAAGCATAATAAAATAAATTTATGGAAATTATATGCCAAAAATAAAGGAAAATAGAATAATTGTAAATTTTATCATAGAAATAAATGATAGATGAGAAACATTAACTTGGTGTTCAACATTAATCAATTTTCCTCTAAAATTATATTAATTGAGAATCTAATTTTGGTTAACATATTATGATTTGCTGGGATGGAATTTCTGTTCGGCCAAATGTTTTATGAAATTTTAAAGGGATCAAGATAGGTATTATGGTAGGGATTTAAATATTTATAATGATCCAATGATGAGAGGAAGAGGGGATAAGAGGATCTCATTTATAAGAGAGGGTAGTGGAATAAATTTAATTATATAAAAAACTATATATATATATATATATATAATTCTATAATTAAGATACCCTAAATTGAATTATTAAAAATATATGATGATGAAAAATTTAAATCCTATCATGTAATAAAATATTGAAAATTTTCTGTTATTTTTTAACATATATCATTTATTCAAAGCTACCCATTAACCGTTTTAACAAATTCCACAAAATTTAAGATATCAAGTATTTATGGGTTGAGAAATATACCATAAAATGAATAGTGTATCGTAAATGGTCTACCATCAATATTTTTAAATACATATCCCATTCACTAAGAGGATGGTGATTTTTTAATTAATTTTAAATCATTTAAAAATTAAGAGTTATTATACAATATCATTAGTGTAATTTTGGTAAATACATTAAATTTTATTATAAAATTTATGTATAAATCATTTAAAATGTTTCCAAGATAACATGAATTTTACGATAAGGGTTATATGATCATAATATAATCATATAATGATATTGTTATAAGAATTGGTTTAATCTTAAACCACATATATCTTATTATCATATTTTTTAATGAATTTAATCCATAATTTTGGTGATGAATGTTTTTGTATTAACTATTTATAATTTTACTTATATATTCACATTTGGATTATATATGTCGAAGGAATGAAATATTTTAAAAAATTTCACCCTTATTTTTGGAATTAATGATTTTATCAATTTGTTAATATTTATTAAGATATATTTATAATAATATTATATTTCAGTCATTTTTATACCAATTACAAATATTTGACATTGAAAAAAAACATTAAAAAATTCTAATATGAATATAAAAAATTTACACATTCCTATTATATTATATTTATCTTAAATATTTGTGGGATATAATATTTAATCCAAATAGAATTACATTTAGTATTTTTAAAACAAACTATTTTATTTTTTATTATTGAATTCAATACTTTTTCGACACTGTAAAGATATTCATAATATATTTTAATTCACATAAAATTAAAAAATAGCATGATGAAATAATAATTTAGCTATAATATATAAAAAATTTACATATATTATCATGAAATACCATGAATATTTTAAAAATAATTGAACGATCTATTGGTTGATTGAAATGAAAATCAACGCTTTTTGTGAATTGTGAGATAAATAACTATTAAAATTTGACTATGATACTCAGGTCATTAAATTTCTAGAATTGAATATTTGTAATTAAATTTTTAAATAAATTTATAATTTTAATACTAAATACATTTTTATTTATTAAATTAGAGAGAATGAGAAATCATTTTTTATTAAATCCATTTTTTGCTTCAAAATTTCATTATATCATATGTAGTTTTATTGTATTATGTTATTAAAAATTATGATTTATTTGTTATTCATTAATCAAGGTTATTTTATATAATTTCCATCATTTATTAAATATTTTAATGAAAACAAACTTAGTATTATAATTTAATGTTTTTCCAAAATGATGAATTTTTAGTAAATAGTGGAAAACATATTTTTCAAATTCATTAATTTCTTTTCATTAAATCAAGTTATTTAGAAATAAAAATCTAATTTTTATTTAGTGATATAGGATTAATTATATTTATAATATTCTAATTAATTCATTACTAACTAGATATATTCTTTATTATGATATATGATAATTTTTATTAATAAAAATGACTTTTAAAAAACCATTTTTCGTTCATTTTTTCAGTTTTATATTAAAATATATTCTTTCCAACATTAGTAATATAATTTTGTAAAAATGATATAAATTTTTTTAACTACTGGTTTATATCTAGTAAAACAGTTTCTTTCATATTATAAATAATAAACGTGGTATATATTTGTCACAATAGTAAATGTTAAATGTAAAAAGTATGGTTAAAACCATGATATTATTTCTCCAAAAAACCAAAAACTTTTTTTATTTCATTAAATTTGTCAAATCAACAATATACATCCAAGAATTGATTATATTTTATGTTTGTAAAATTTTCTCTGGTAATGTCTGTTATATTATTTTATTGAAGAAACATTTTGATATGTGACTATATTAAATTAAAATTTAATTTCTACATTCACATAGAGATTAAAATGTTTTCTAAATAAAAAAGTATTTTATTTTGGTCATAAATAAATTATTTTTATTTTTTATCTTTTTTGATTTGTTTTATAAATTATCTTCAATGATTATACAATGCTAACACAGTGACCATTCACATAGTAAGAGATTCAAATAAATGTTTTTAAAAAAAATTTGTGAAATTATGATGAATCATTGAGTTTTGTTAATTATTTATAAAAATATGATATATTTTTAATGTTTGTAAAAATTATACAACAATTAATTACTAGATAAATCTACCTAAAATAAAATCAATGTTATATTGTTGAAAATTTCATTAATTAATTTTATGGGGAAAAAATTTATGAAATCATTTGAAACATAAAAATTTTATAAAATAAGAAATTTATTATTAGAAATTGTTTAAAAAGTCTTCTATTTGAAATTTTTTGTTCAATGGTAACCATATAATTAAAATTATAACCCTTTATGTGTGAAACATTTATTGATTCATGTATGGTTAAAAATTAATAATGAAGGCGTTTATAAAATAATTGGGTTAAAATTAATAAAAAAAATTAGACCCCATTGGTTAGTTTTATTCACACCATAACCATATCAAAAAAAATAAACTTACATTGGAGCTATTTTTTAAGAAAATCAATTAATAATTATATAAATTTTATAAAAATTATATGCGTGTGACTAAACTCAATTTTTTAAAAAATCACACCCCATTATTATCAAAACAATGTTCAGAGACCCATTTCAACCAAAACATACCCAATTGTCCTAAAAACTTTATAGTCACAATATATAAATGTAGGTTGTCTTGTTATTCCACTCAATTGGTCATTAATAGGGGTTATAAAGGATGACTACTAATGAATTTGTAATCCTATTTGTATAATCTTTCAAATTTATTTTTTTTCTACTTCCTATATGTATATTGAACCCATTAAAATAAAAAATATAAAATCATAAATTTAATTATGATAATTATTATTTAAAAACATTTTCAATACCATTTCCTATATGATCCTTGAATTTTGTATGAGGTACTGTTCCTTTTCATTTCAGTTTAAATAAATTTTAATAGCCTTATGTGAATACTTAACTTGGCCACGGGTGTTTTGGATGTGTATGTGGCTTGTTCAGAGCCCATAACCATGTTTTTGACTGAACATGACATAGGGTACAGTTTTTGCATGTCTTGAGAACAATTAGGAAAACTATGAGAGAGGTATTAATGTTTTTATGTTCTTTGTAGATGATTTCTCATTGTTATCACATGGTTAGTCAGATCGTGTCTGGTAACCATGTGAGTTGGCCCTTATATGAAGTGAGGTGCGCACAGTTTTTGTGATGTTTGGGAAACCGTGCTGATAAACCGTGTGACCCTGCTGTGTTGGTTTTTTAATTAAAAATTAAAACCTAATTTTTTAACACGTTTGGGTTTTCCCTTATACACACAAAAACTCATTTGTTGAGATCCTTTGAGGCGTCTAACCATGTATTTTCTCCCTAGTATCAGTTTGATCTCTATTTTGATCATGGATCATCTCATCAGATGTGCAAAGGTAAGTCCTCGATTCCTTTTAATCCATCCTTCATTCTTCATAATGACAATTGCACTATTTTTATTTAGGCTCATATGCCCTGACATTCTATTCTTCATCCATTCTTTAGTTTTCTCCCAACATGGGACAAATAAGGTCTTGATATAGGATAAAACATCTAATAAAAAAACCAACCAAATATATTTTTAAAAGTCCTAGTTACAAAATGATGTTTATTTTGTTAAATAATAGTTACTAATTCTCTGATAATTATTTTTAAAATAGTCAACCCATTAAAAGATGTTAAAATTAACTTTTAGAACTAGAACAACATGAATTTGTGTATAAAAAATAGTAATACAGTTTTTTATATATCGAAAACTTTATTCAGAGTTACATGAAATGAAAAATATCCAAATGAATTGATTAAATTGAAAAAAAAATATTACCTAAAGACTCGGGCTGTTACATCCAAAGATATCATAATGGATTATATATGAATAGGGTAGGAAATTTTCACCATATATATATACAGATTATTATTATTTAATATTTGGGTGGAGTTTTAAAAAATTTGATTAAATATTAAACCACAAAAATATTAATTTTATCAAATTTTCTACTGTTAATTATTTTGAAATAAATAATATAAGAAAAAGTAAGATTTCAGTCCAATTTTTTATAACCTAAAAATATCAATGTCATCTATAAAATTATGTGACCACATTAATTTCCTAAAATAATATTTATTTTAATAGATTTAATGTCATTTTTTTAATTGTCCTAGTAATGAAATAATTAATTAATCAGTGTTGTGTATAAATTTAAGATAAATATTTAGACACTATAGATTAAAAATCAATCACATTAATGAAGATAAATCTTTTATCCTTAAAACTGATATTTATTATTCCCTCAATTATTCTATAAAACACAAAATTAAAAATATCTCACTTATTAAAAACAATAATATGACATCATTGACTTTATTATAAATTAAAACTTTAAAGGTAATAACCATATATTAGTGGCTCAATATGTTAATTTTTTTACCATTGGATGATAAGGATTTTTTTATACTCACCTAATAATATATAGTCATGTTTTTTTGTCATTTAATTGTTATTATAATTTTTATTTTTGAGATTCTGAAATTATTTTATTTAATATTTTTTTGTTTGCACAAGAACTATGTCAGTGACTCATAGACATTTAAAGTAATTATTTAAATTGTAAAATTTAAATATAAATTACTATAATATTAGAAATTATTTATTCTAAATATAATTATTTAAAATCATTTATTATGATTATTTAATCATAAACATGTAGGGAAAACTTATTTAAATTGTAATATTACTTCGCATTCGACGCACCAGAATTGTGGATAATTCGGATAATATTTTTGTTACATAACTCCAAAATTATAAATTATCTTTGAAAATAATAATTTATAGATTAAATTTAATAAACAACTAATTGTAAAACTTTCTACCTCTAATTTATAAGCTATAAGAAACCAAATTCTACTTGTCTATTACTTCACAATCACAAAATGACCATGATATATGATTTTCACATTTATCATAAAATATACACTAATTTTCATTTTCTAAATTACTTATGTATTATATATAAATTATAATATAATACAAGAGTCATTTAATATAATTAATTAATTATTTTTAAAATAAGTATGGCTTCATGAAAATTCAAATGATACCATATATTTTTTAAATTTTATTTTTTACTATTCAAAAAAATTTAACTTTTTCAAATAATATTAAACATTTCCTGATTGAATAATTTACATATAAGGATTTCAATAATGAATTTCATTATATCAAATAAATTTTCATAATAATTTTGAATTTAATAATAATATTATTTCATAAAAAATACATGATATTAATTTTTGAGGAAAACATTTGTTTAAGAAAAAAACGACATTAATAAAAATTATTACTTATTTAAAAACCATTAATTAATATTTTTTATATGAGTATGAACTTTATATATTTCAGAAAACATTTTTTCTATTAATAATCAAAAAATTATCCATAGGTTTATAATGGAAGCATTTGAATAGTAATATCTTGTTTTTCATTTCTGCATGATTTGGTGTATCTTCTAAGCTATCAAACAAAGAGTATACTTGTAAAATATCATGATTTTTAATAAAATAGGATTTTTTAGTGAATAACTGACCAAAAACATCATTATATCCTAAAAATCATCATTTAATCCTTTTTTATATTATATCTAGCCTAGGAATTGTTTTTCAATCCTATTGGGATTGTACAAAGAAGAGGCGACATCCCTAACTGATTATTTTATTTTATTTATTCTTACTCATTTTTAAAAACATAATTAATCAAGATAATAAAATGAAAACATTATATTCAATATTTTTAGAATTTTATAAGTTATTGTTAGGTCTTAAAACAAGACCCCCTTCCCAAAAATAGAAAATGATATAATTAATCTTTTGTATTGAAGACTACCAACTTACACATTGACGTAAATAATTTTCCATAACTGTTTATCATAGATCAGTATAATTAATAATATAGTATTTATATTTTATTTTTATGACATAATTATACTTATAGATTAATAATATAAGATATAAATTCTTAACTTCCACTTGTATGATAATTAAATATCATCATTCATGTATATTACATACTACAACCTTATAAAGAAATAACATTTGTTTTTAGCATTACATGGATGGTAATATTGATTAATTTTCTGATTATAACTAAAATTAATTAAAATTTAAACATTTAGGAAATAAAACATATAATATAATTTCATACCTTACCATCTATTTAATTAATGATATCATTGTTTTTGTGTACAACAGACCACCACCTCATGAAGCAATTTAACGTGTTTTATACTAAATCATTACATGGAGGTCATAAAATGAAAACATTATTGAATATATTTGATATATATGAAATTATATTTATTCAATATATTTATTCTACAATACATATCATTACTCATTCACCCTGTTATGAATATGATATTGTTTCTTGTGTGTTTGAATGACATAACATCTACTTGATGATATGTGTTTCATTCTCCAAAATAAATTATTCATTTTGTAATGATTACTGTAATGATAAAAAATTATATTTACAATATTATAATCATCTCATTGAAGATGTAACTATAATGGATTTTAAATTTCTATAACAATAATGACAAAACATTTATGTTAACAAAACAAACAACATATATAATGAAAAAATATTGAATAAAATGTAATAATATGTTTTAAAAATATCATAAAAGATATTATAAATAATAGTATTATACTAGTATAAGTCAATAAAATGTTTTAAAAAAATATACATGAGGTTAATGTTTTATAAATTAATGGAAAGAATGAGGTAAGTTGGTTATTAACTCAATTCCCATTCATTGGTCCTTGTGAAGATATTGTAATTAGGTTATTCCATGATTGTGGGTGAAATGAAATTTTTTTCCATTATGTTGTATAATAAAATTTCTTTGTTTGGATCCACATTTTTAAAACAAAATCACACAATTTTTTAACTATTGCCTCAGTGATGTGAACATGTTATGGTTTTTGTCTAAAAACATCCCTCTTTGATACACATTTTTTTAATGAACCTAATTTAGTAGAAGCTGGGTATATAATGACCCATTATTGTTTATTTCTTGAATCAATTACAATTAATATATATATATATATATATATTCATTTATTTCATTCATTGTAGTTGTGATTTAATAGTTACAAATGTTTTAAGTGTTTATGTTTAAATATTATCTTAATCAATATTATTTATGATTTTATTCACATTATACGAAATTATTTGATTATTTACTAATAAAACACAAAAAATTTATTATGATGTTGTTTGTATTGTTATTTTAATTTAATATTTCCATTTTCCACTCTATATGATTAAAAAATATAAAATAAATATTTTTTGGAAAACTGGAATTCATTTTCTTGTATGTTCAATATTATTTTCTTCTTCAAAATCTATATTATAAATTATTTTTTTAAAAAAAATGTTTTACTATAAATGTATATGAACATTTTTAACCATTCTTTTTCATTACATACTCTTTGGAAAAGAATATATCTTCAATTTTATAAAAAATGTACTTTCTCTACTTTTCATATAATATTGTGAAAGGAATCATTATTTTAACATTTAGAAAATGAATAATATTTTAAACCATCATGAGTATTATTTAGTATTAATATTCCTTTCTATTTTTATAGGGATATTTTGAAATAAAATTATTTATGAAAAAATTTTCATTAACATTATTTTTTAAATAATTATGATCATCGGGGAATACTTATTTTCTTAATGAATGTTTTTTATATTTTTTAAATTATTTATATTTATAAAAAATAGAATCTATTAATATTATAGACTAATTTAAAAAATATGGATATATATCTCTTACATATATAAATTTTTTCCCAATAACTTACATTTATGGGGTAATACATTCCTTAAAATAATTTCTCAAAATCAATTCATTTGGAAATTTATTTTGGTTATGATATGAATAAATACTACATAACCCATTTTCATTAAATGATAAATTCATATGTGATTCATTATGATTGTAATAACATATGTTTCCCACGTAGATCATAGAGATTTTTTGTTGGGTGTGTTATGATAGAACACTACGGAATTTGGTAATGTTCCAGACTCATGATATTTCGTGAAAGGTATTAGGTAATGAACCTAATAAATTATGGCCCTTTCTCCACCATTTGATGATTTCTTGGAAGTTATCCATGATGTATATTTATTTCATTTTTTTGTTTTATCCATATTTACAAAGATTACATTGTCATATAATTCCATAGATGTTATTTTATTTTCCATTTTATTTCACATTTCTCAAATATTTTAATATAACATGATTTATTTTTTACTCGCATGTTATGTTTATGTATCATGTTAATTCCCTAATGGGATTTTTTTCTCCAACATTTTTTATGTATCCCCTAGGTTATCCAATGCTATTATTTTCATAACCCATTCCTCGAAGCCTAATTCGTGACTACCCCAAGCCCACCTTCTATGGATTAGTGGTTGGTGACATGCACCAGAATTGTATATCCCTAAAACCATAAGGCATTTCTTTTAAACCAATACAAACACACAGCCCAAGAACACAACATGACTAAACCACAATGTAAAATTGTAGTAGTTATAGTGTGCACATAAATAAAAAGGGGATGGAATACATTTCTAACTAAAAAGATACAACTATAATAGAAAATAAAAAACAGTTCATGAGATTGTCCACTAAGGTTCCTACCTAAAGGGTAGGCAAAACACATCTCCATATCTCTCTGCATCTACCAGTCACCTTCATGTACCGCCTAGTCCATACTCCTATAGAATCATTCGAGCTGATCATCTTCTATATAATACACAATAAGGTGCTGGTGAAGCCCATTCAGGGGGAGAATAACAATACCAAGTATGGATCCCAAGACCCCTGAAGGTCTCTTAGAATTTCACAATGAAAAAAAACAAAGCATTATCTCAATCAAATGACACAAAACAAAAGACTCGGCTCAAACTATGTATAAAACTCAGAGTTTAGGGATATAGATGATTAGTCTTATGATATATCATTTATTTTATTAGGAAGTCTCCAAAACTAAACCATGAAAGATTTGTCCATTGTCGATCCACATCGGGATGTATGCTGGTGATCCACGATGGGCTGCTCTAAGACTGGTCCTTATCAGGTCATGTGCTGCTGAACCACACAGGGTCGCTAAAATGATGATCCACACATGGTTTCTACGGTGTTGATATACAAAAGGTCACTAGATGCATATCTACACATTGTATCTATGATGCGGATCCACGTAGGGTCGCTATGTTGCTAATCTATAAAGGGTTGTTGGATTATGATCCACACTGGTTCTCTTGATGTTGATCCACATAGGGTCACTATGATGTTGATCCACATAGGGTCAATAATCATATGACTGTTAACGAAAGGATTCCCTGAACCCGGGGTACTTGAGATCTGTAGTATTTGGTCCTCTACATATCGATCATGCCACAATGGCTAAGATTCTCCAGAAACGAGTATCCCCTAGTACTATCATGTCGAATGGGTTGTTATGGAACAGAAGACGCGTAAAATGGGCGCACGGTCTGTGAGTTATAGGCATTTTAGTGTTGAGGGCCTTATTGTATTTGGGCATTATCCAACATATCTGTACTGAAAGATTCTACAAAACCCATGTGGAGAGTCCAAAAGGATAATCTTGTCCTAAGGATTCCAATTTTTTAGATGGTTTGTCAAACAAACATTTGGTTTGTAAGATACATCCTTTTAAGCATATCAGGGATCTAAAGGGGTATGGGTCTGGTCTGACCCTGTCAGAACGACATGATATGGGCTTCCCCAACCCGGTTTAGGCCGCCGAACCCGGTTAGGACCAATGTAACCAGTACGGGTCCCACTCGGCCTGACCCGAACCAAGCTGGGTCATGGAGGGCTCATCCCACTAGGCCACAGACCCGCTCGACCCGCCCCTGCTGGGTGGGGCCGTGGAGAGCTCAGTCTGCTGGGCAGCAGACCGGCCCGACCTGGCCAGGAAAAGGTGGGTCACGATAGCTCAGCCTGCTGGATGTGCTGACCCGCATGACTGTCACATGGTCTGCCACTCAAATAGCTGAAAGAGCTATTCGACTCATAGTATCCTGTGCCAGGTGGCACTTCTAAGCTCTCCATAGGACCCACAGGGAGTGCATCGCTTCCCTTCACTGCAGCTTCGAATCCGCGGTCTGCCTCACCAAAGCACACAATGGTGCGCCACCACTCACCACTACAGTCAGTCGAGAGCCTGCCGATTGTCTGTTCGTCATGGTGCCAAGAGGCATCTACCCCATTTCGAGGTCAGCGCGCACCTGTCGGTGACAAAGAATCATTTACTGGACACTTGGTGAGCTCCGATGGTCCATTTTCCCTTCCGCTCATGCTTACAGGCCTCCTAGGATATCTTCGTTACTGCGTGGCTCCAATTTTCATGGTTCTGTGAAATTTGTCAATTTGTCCCCTGAAGAATGCAACAAAAACGAAGTGGAAGAGGGTATGGGCTATGTTAATTTGGCCCGCGACCTCTATTTTAGCATCCTAACAAGCGGTATCAATTTAATTCATCAAATATAAACATAAATAATAAACCTCAATCCTTGAGAATCGTTGGTGACTACTATGGACGGTGGTGCTTCCACATTTTAGGGTATTGCAGATGAATGAGATGGTTCATGTGCATGGTCGTTCTTCAACCGTAAACCTCCAAATCGGTTCCTCAATTGGCAACATCAAATATTTCTTTCTTTATTAGAAGAAGGATCTCCAATTCTTGGTTAGAGCTCACTACCAAATTCCTCCCAAATCTCTATTTTCCCATGTTTAAATAAAACAAAGGACGAGTTAAGGAATTAATTCATCATTCAATTAAGCATCCATTAACTAGGAAAATTAATGAGTCACATTAATTGAACATGGTGTGATTAAACAATAGATGAGTCAAGCCATTAAATGGCGTGAAATCACAATGGTCCCACCACTTCCGGTCAACTGTTGGAGAAAAATAAGAAAACAATTTCATGTTATTTTATTATTCTATTAAAATTTTAATAACTAACTTTTTCTCCCATCCTAATACGGTCAACGTGGTGCATCCCTTAGGAGAATCCTAGTGTTGTGGATTTAATGGTGTCCTCAGATTTCAATTCTAGGAATCTTTCCAAAAGATAGAAAACGATGCCCATATGGTTACTGAACGTACCATAAAAAATTTCATAAATTTTTTATGGGAATTGAAATCATGCGCCGTTAATTTTCAAAGACTAATAATAATCCCAAGTAATTTGAAAATTTTATATTGAATTTCCGATTGGTTACATTCTCCCCACCTTAGGGATTTTCTTTCCTAAAAGCTACATCAAAAGCGAGGGAAACAAATGGGGGGTACTAAGCATGTAACTGATACTCCTTCTCCCATGTGCTCTCTTAGATATTCCCATTCTGCCAAAAAACTCAGACTAGAGGAATCGAAATCCCACGAAGTAACCGCTCCTGTAGATCCTTTATCTTCATCAAGAACTCTGCAAACATCCCACCATCATCAATGTCTTTCTATCCCCGTTTTATTACTTGCGATGCATCATGCTTGTACCTCCTCAGTTGCAAAACATGGAAAATAGTATGCATCCATTACATTTTTGGGTGAAGAGCTAGACAATATGCCACCGCACCTACTCTACTGAGGATCTACAATGGTCTGATGAACCTCGAAGATAGATTTTCCACTCGGTCAAACCTCTGTAATCCTCATCGGGGTGAGACCCATTTGAATACATGGTCTCCCTCTTCAAACTCCAAGTGTCCACATCTCTTGTCGGCCTATGAAATCTTATGGCTCTATGAACTATTTATCCTCTCCTAGATGATTTTCACATTTTCCATGGTAGTATGTACTAGCTCTGGACCCATAGGTGTTGACTTCCCAAGGTCTATATAGTATAGAGGTGATTTTCCTGGTCACCCGTACAAGGCCTCAAATAGAGAAATTCCATTGGTGGAGTTATAACTGTTGTTGTATGCGAACTCCACCAGTGGTAGGTATTTCTCCCAAATATGGGCAAACTAAAGGACACAAGCACGTAACATGTCCTCGAGTGTATGGAAGGTGGTGCTCAATCATAGATGAGTCACGGACACCCCTTGTAATCCCTTCCACAAACAGGATATAAAATGAGCATCTCGATCTGATACAATCATCGATGTCCCCTGTGAAGTCGTACAATCACCTGTACGTAGAGATGTCCCAAGCTCCCTTCTAATCCGTTCTCTCGAACGGGTAGGAAGTGGGCCGAATTGTTGAGTCTATCAATGATCACCCAGATGGAATAGTGGCTACTGGATGTACGTGGTTTCCCTATCACAATTTCCATGGAGATACCATCACACTTCAACCTAGGCACCTCATATGGTTGAGCTAAGCCTGTTGGTACATGATGCCCAACATTCACTCCCTAAAAAGTGAGGCATCGAGATAAGAACTTCACCACTTATTTCATTATCCCAAACCAGCAGTACTAAAGCCATAGGTCTTGATACATATTTTCTACTCCATTATATACCACAAAAGGGAATGTGTGGAACACCCTCAACACCTCCTCTAAAATCATCATGGGTACCATGGTGCATCCTCTGAAGAGGATGACGTTCTCCCCACCTTCAAAAAGTCAATCTAGATCTTGTTCTGAGGATATCTGATCACGTCAGGCCTCATAGTCCCCATCCCCAAGCATTGCCTCCAAAAGTCACTAAAGATGTGGGGGTTGACAGTTATAGACTGTAGGTATGCTGCTCCATGTCTATCCAGAATGGATATATCCAACATGGCTAACTCCTTTGTCACCTCACTCAACAATTATAGACCATACCTCTTATTGAGTCTGTCTACTACAATGTTCCTGTCACATACATGACATATTTTAAAGGTATGTTGTCATTTAATTTTCATCCTTGTTTTGTTTTGGGGATTTTCAATGCATTTTTGATGGAAATGGTGGGTTCCTAAAGTTGGGGCCAACCCGAGAGCCCATTTCCAGTTTTGAAAGTATATATTTTTTTATTTAATAACTCTTTCGTTTTTCAACCTTTTTAACCAATTAAACTTCCAAACTATCCTTAATTTATCTATTCAAACCATAAAAGAAATTTGGGCCCCTTAAAAATTCATTAACAGCTTGGATTTGGTTGATGAAATTAGGTATTGGGCCAACCCGAATGCCCATTTCCTGTTTTAAAACTATTTTTAAATTCTTTCATAAAATATTCATTTATTATCTTTTTTCGGTGATTCCACCTCTCACATGCTCCCACTGTACGTGGCCGCACCCCCATATTGGTTTCCCCCTCTTTGGAGCTATGGTTAGTCACAATTTTGTGTCGAACGTCATAGGCTTCCTCAAATCGTCCAAATATGAAGAGGTAAAGACTTTCTTTCATAACTCTCACAATTCTCAATATGATTCCTCCATTAAAGTTCCTAAATGACATAATAAATCTTTTTTGAACGAAACCTTAATTTTCTTTTTTTGAATTTCATCTGCTGGTGTTTTTGAGTTATTACATCAAGATACTTAAAGTAAATGTTCCCTTTTCATTCCTCTTTCAAATTACTTTGGGTTTCATTCATTATTCTTAGGGTTTCTTCTCTTATAATTGAGTTTAATAATCTCCAAAGACTAGGTTTTATAAATTAGGTTTTAACTTTGGTTATTATTGTCCAATTCTTGTGGTTTTAGGTTTGATCTTGGTCTCTCTTGGTGCGGCGGGGGTGCGATTTGATTTTCGCATGGAGATTCAAGGTTTTTGTTACATTGTTAGATGATTCCATGTTTATGCAATATTTATGTCATAGAATGATACATTTATAAAACATTTAGGTTTATCTCATTTTATTATTAATGCAAAAAAAAATTTTTTTATTGGTGGTTGTTTTGCAAATGAATTTTTAAATGCAAATTTCATGTGAAATTGGGGGGGGGGATTTCATGGGAATGTTTTATTGGTTTATTAGGGAATCCCCTATTAATAATTAATTTATTTTATTTAACTATAAAATTTCTTCCAATAATGTTCTGAATCTTATCCCATTTGTTTTTTCTGTGAAAATGCGTTTTAATAGTGTTTGTAAAACAAGTGAACTTTAAGTCCCATGTTTCTGTAAAAATGGATGTTTTTCAAAGTTATCATTTCTTGATTCACAAGGGGAACCCATACAAAATGATTTGTCGTCTTAATAGAAATTTATTGGTCTGAATTTTCTGTTTTGGTAACTTTATGGTGTGCACATAGTGTGCATGTTTGGTTTTTAAGGAGTTTGATGTGTGAAAAATTATGGGATATGGGGGAGTGGCTTTATTAAAAATATAATTGTTTTGTTGTGTGTTTTAATTGGTAAAAAATGTGATAGATAATATATTATTTGTGTGTGACAATTAGTGGTGTGTTATATGAAACTATATTTATGTTGAATGATGAAATTGATTGACCAAAAAAGGGGAAGCTCGTGTACCTAGGTGGGGCGGATTTGTACTAGTACGGCTAGTGGACAGGATGGGTTTTGTCCCTATTTCACTTAGCATTTGGATAAAGAAAACTATAACTAAATGATTTGGATGATGATTAGGGACCACTAGATTATGGGTATGTTCCTTACTAGTGGCTCGTGCACGAGAATGGATTTTTCTATGGTTACATTACACTGAGATACGAGGTACATAGGGCCCGAGACAACCTAGTGCCTAGGGGAGTTCTGATTTTGTTGCTCATTGGATTTGTGTTATTTTCCCATGTACTAGGATGTGTTTGGAAGTAAATTATAGTTGCCAAAAAAATTTACTTTAATGTGTTAACATTATGAAATTATCGGATTGAAAACTGTTTTCATTTGACAGCTGCATTTCTTTAAATTTTAACACTGTTTCACATTGTGTATTAAAATTGCTTGTTTTGTTCACATTGTATTGCATGCTATTTGGATTCATCTAGTGGTATCCTATTGGGCTTAGTCTCACACCCTACTTACACCTATTAGGTGTAAGTATACATTCCTATGCTTGACTCAGGTAAAGGGAAGGCTAAGGGTGATGGCGGTTCAGGGTGTTAGTCCCCATCGCTGGGGCGAAGCTGTAAAGAAGGCTTGCAAGTGATGACCCCCTAGTCATTTGGAGTCCATGGGGATGTCTTTATATTGTCATTATTTGTATTGTAAAACTATTAGTGTCTTTAAACAAATGTATTCAAATCTGGTTTTGTTAAGAAATTTTTAGCATGAAAATTTCAGATTCTAATTATTGATTTTTTTTATGTTTTATGCTTTCATACTCGAGTAAATCGTTCCCAAACCAGATTTTTTGATACCTGGGAACTTATGACAGCCCATGGGATAGCGAATTCCCTTTGGGCCTTGCCACGGGCCGGGTTTGGTGCTGTTAATTGTGGCAACTAGATTCGGTTCGTGAAAGTTCACCTTCTCAGGAGTGTATACTATCGGGAAGACATTGTCCTGGAAAAACTCCATCCATAACCTTTTGTCTCAGGTTTTGGTCCTTATGTGAGAACATATACCTGAGAATCATGTTATTAGAGTAATTAAAAAACTGTTCACCCATCAAGTAGTGTCTCCACATCATCAACACAAAGACCACTACTACTAACTCCAGGTCATGGATAGCATAGTTCGGTTCATGTTGTATCAACTACCATGAGCCGCAGGTGATCATTGCTCACTCCTACATCAGGATACAACCTAATCTGGTCCCCGATGCATTTTAGTAGACTGAATACCCTATTATCTTTTCTGGTATCCTTAATATGGGGGCCCACTTCAGCCTCTACCTTTTCTCCTAAAAACTCCACTGGTACATCTCTGTCCATATGAAGGGTTGTACCTTCTTTGTTAATTCTTACAAGGGTTTCACAACATTGGAAATGTTGGGTATGAATCTATGATATTACGTAGCAAATCCTATGAAAATCCTCACCTCAGTCACACTCCTGGGTCCCTCATAATAAATCACTACTTCTATCTTCTCCGGATCCACTGCAACTATCGCCTCTGAGATATCACACCCATGGAAGTGTAATTCCCTTATCTAGAACTAGCACATAGTGAACATTCCAAAAATATGGTTCTCTCAAATTGTATCCCGAACTATCCTCCTGTGCGGTGCGTGATCCTCCTCCAACCTTGAGTATTTCTGGATTTCATCAATGAAGACTACCACAATGTGATCAAGGTAAGGCTGGGAGATCTTGTTCATTATACCCATAAACACTGCCTGAGTGTTGGTCATGTCGAATGGCATTACTAAAAACTCATAATGGCCATACCAAAATTTGAAGTCTATCTTCGGTACTTCCTCATCACGTACCTTGAGCTGATGATAACTTGATCTGAGGTATATCTTTTAAAACCATCAAATCTCCCTTCAACTGGTTGAAGAGATCATCAATCATATATAGTGGTTACATGTTCTTCACGGTCACATGGTTTAGGCACCAATTGTCCAAAAAAATCCTGAAACTCCCATCTCCCTTCTTGACAAACAATTTTGAGGATGCCCATGTAGATACACTGGGTCTCATGTCTCCCTTGATCTAAAAGTCCCCCAGTTGTACCCGCAACTCATGAAGCCCTGAAGAAGCCATCTGATATGCTTCCATAGATATCAGTGTCGTCCTAGCGTACATGTTGATGTATAAGTCTACCGCTCTATGAGGAGGTAGTCTTGGAACATCATCTGGAAGGACCTCATCATACTGGTCCACCACTAAAGGATAACTCAGAATCCTCACTTCAACTGCTTCGAGGGTATGGCTAGCCAACTATTGAGTGATTGGATTCACCCTCCTTCAAGAAAATCCATATTATGCTGCAAAGGATTCATTTTCACCAGTGAAGGAAAACATGATCCCATCCTCAAGAAAACATTGTAATTTGTGCCTAAAACAGTCAATCTGAACATAGAATGTGGATAGCCAATCCATACCCCAGATGTTGTCGTAGGACCTCGACACTTCTACTAGAAGATCACATCCAAAGATCCCAACTTCTAGAGTGAAATCACACTATATACACTAACATGTAATCGATGAATCTACTCCTATAATAGTCTGTAATTGTAAGTATCGAGAAAATGGCTCCATCAGAATCATTGTGCTCTGAATGCGTTTCATTGAAATAAAAGAGTGACTAGAACTTGTGTCTATAAATATCTTCTTCTATGGTGGAATATATTAATATCATATCATAAATAATCCCTAGAGAACCCTCATAATAGGCCTATGTAGCCTGAAGTTGATCTATCTCATATCCACCTTCTTCATGTGCTCGAGGTGGACAACCTGGTGTGGTGGTAGTAGAACCTAAAATCACTTCCCACCAACTATTGTATGACCAGATCCTCTTCCACGTTCTCCACCCTGCAGACCTCCTCAAACGAATCTATGACTTCACCTTCGCAGTACCTTGACCATATGCTGATTTTAGGTATGATGGGTCTGGCGGTCGTGATCCATGTGACCCTTCCCACAGCACACGAAGCACAGTCTGCTTCCCAGCTGACCCCCTCTACCTCACGAGCTCCTCACCTCCGAAACTGCATCCTGGGGTCATCCACAGTAGGGTCCAGCCTGATTGGACCTCTATTTTATCTTTCTACTTCTTGTTGTAGATGACTCGACCAACTGTCATCTGGTAGTGGCTCTCACAATCGGTGCATGCTTGGATAAGTATCTCTCCACCCATAATTCTCACTTGATCACTCCAGCCTGAATCGGGAAATTCAGCGACATCATCAATGCCATGATCTCTTGCCAGATACCCTGATCAATGGTCCAGCCCCTAAAAAATGGGTCTCATACCATATATGTTGAGTATCAAAATAGGTCAATAATTCTCACTGAGTACTAGGCCATTGATGGGCTACTCTGCTATAAGTGCAGTAGCTCCAAGACACGCATGGAGTCTAATGTCACTTGTACAAACTCCACCTTGAAAAGTGTCTCAAAGTCCAACCTAGAGAGTGACGCTTCCTCATTCATATCGTGTGTGAGGATCCACCATCTCCCAGCTATGCCCGGGAAAATACTAGAAGCTAGGATCATAGTTTTCTCTACTGGTGTCACAACTAGGCAGAAAACTCTGGCCATAGATTTCAGCCAGTCCTCAGCTACCTTGGGATCTTTCTTGCCTCGAAACCTTGGAGGCCATTTCCTCTAGAACTCGTGTGACACACTTATTCAGAATGTACCATCTGCCTGTGGGGATGGTGGGAATAGCTTCCCAATAGGTAGTGGTGCTGCTACATCACCACCTGAAGGTGCTATCATTGTAAGGGGACTTACACCAAAGCCTCATCTCTATGTGGGCCATCATCATGAACTCTCTCTAGAATATTGGAAGGCTGTCTACATGGATAAATACTAGAAAATAGGGGATCCATGATCAATAAGATATACATGGTGAGATGAAACAAAAGGGATCCAAATTAAAACATTTCCAAAACACACGCAATCAGTGTTTTTATACACTATGTCATAAATCAGAATTCAAGATCCTAGTGTGTGGATACATTATATGCCTAACTAACACTGGACTCCCCAAACTGAAAACCACACTCAAAAACACTTATCAATATTACTCCATTGGAAAGATCAGAGTCTTATTTTTTATTATAATTGACTTCCCTAATAAAATTTTATCAGAACCCGTCCCCCGGGGCCCATTCCGGGACTACCCCAAGTCGTCCTTCTAATAGAAAGGGTTAGAGACTAGCACCATAAAGCCATATCTCTGAAACGGGAAGAAATTTACTTTAAACCTATAAAAATACATATCCCATGAACAGAACAAGATGAAACCCTGAAGTAAAACTGTAGTCGTAAAAGTGTTCACTAATAGAAAAATGGGCCATAATATAATCCCACCTGAAAAGATATATCTACAACAGAAAATAGAAAACAACTCCAGAGATATTCGACTAAGGTTTCGACTTAAACGGTAGGTACATCAAGTCTACATAGATCTCCAGGAAAATCAGTCACCTCCGGGAACTACCAGGTCCTGGATCATATAGACTTAGTAAAGCATCTAATAATCTTCATAAGACAAAACAAGGTGTGGGAAAAGCCCATGCAGGGGGGAGTATAACAATACACTGTATGGACCCTGACATGCCCCAAGATCTCTCAGAATTACACAATGGAAAACCACAACGAAAGATCTCAATTACTAATCACCAAACAAAAGACTCATCTCATACAATGTATACAACTTAGAGTTCAAGAATAAAGATGATTAGTCTTATGCTATATCATTTTATTCTGTTAATAAGTCACCACAACTAACCAATAAAGTAATTTTTTCAAATGTTGATCCATAGAAGTTCGTATGTTAATAATCAATGATGGGATGCTCTAAGGCTGGTCCTCATCAGGTTGTGTCTTACTGATCGACATATGTTTGCTAGAATGCTGATCCACACATGGTCTCTATGGTGCTTATCCACACAGGGTAGCTAGATGTTGATCCCACAGGGTCACTATGGTGCTGATCTAAATAGGGAAACTATGAAGCTAATATGCATAGGATCGCTAGATGATGATCGAAATAGGTTCTCTTGATGTTGACCATCATAGGTTCACTATGATGTTGATCCCCACAGGGTCTCTATTCAGATGACATCCAGCCACAGGATTCCCTACACCCAGTGCACTTGAGGTGTGTAGTATTTTCTCATATGAATATCATCAATGCCTCAATTTCTATGACAATCTACAAAAGAGTAACCCATAGTACCACTATGTGGTAAGGGTTACTACAAAACAGACGACGCATCAAACAGACGCCCAGTCTGTGAGTTATAGGCATTTTAGTGCTAAAGGCCTGGTTAGATTTAGGTACGATCCAACCTAACCATACTCCAACATTCTCCAAAACCCATGAAGAGTGTTTCAATGATATCATCTCATCCCAATGATTCCAATGCCGTAGTTGGTTCTTCAAATAGACTTTTGGTTTATAAGATACGTCATTTTAAGCATATTTGGGTTCGAAAGGGGTCTGGGTCCGGTACGGGTCGACCCAACCCGTCCCAGTTAGGCTGGAACATAGAAAGTCATGGACCCCCCCCCCCCCCCCGCGGGGCTGGGCTGCAGTGAGCTCATCCCACTGGATAGGGGACTGGAGCAAACTGGACTAACTGGGTAGGGCCGCGGTGGCTCGGCCTGCCGGCTGGCATGACCCGTACTAGAGAGGCATGGTGCGCCTCCCGAATTGCTCAAAGATCCGTTCAGCTCTTAATTAGCAGTATCAGGTGGTGCCGTCTGGATGTCTTTGGGACCCTCAAGGTGTGAGTCCCCTCCCATTATTTATAGATTCAAATCCACGGACTGCCTCACCATGGGGCTCGACATCGGATCTCTTGTGGGCCACTAGGTGAGCTCAAGTGGTCTGTTTTCCCATTACCTCGCCCCTACAAGCCCAATGAGATGTCGTCATCATGGCACGACTCCCAGATTCAAGGTTCTGTTGAATGTTTCAATTCATCTCTTAAAGAACACAACCAGATCGAAGTGGAAGAGGGTTTGGGCCTAATTTGTTTGGCTCGCGCCCTCCGCGTTACCATCTTAACAAGCGGTAAAAATTTAATTCATCAAAGATAAACTTAAATAATAAATCCCCCACCTCGAAAATCATTACTGAACATTTTGGATGATAGTTCTTCCATGTTTGAGGGTTTTGTGGATGAAGGAGAAGGTTTCATGTGATACAAACAACACTCTGTTTAAATGAAACATGATACTCAAATAAAATATTTTTATTTATACATGATTATTATAACACAGTAATTAACATAGTGGTTATGAGTATGAATAATTAAATTATGAAATTTATAAGGTTTAAAAATGTATTATATAAATGTAATTTTTATCAACATATTTGAAATAAAATAAGGAACAATTGAATGAAAAAAAACGTTTTTCGGAAAAACTATATTTTTCTAAAACATGTTTAATTGCTCATTATGTGAATAATTTTAATAAATTATTAAGAGATTTATAAAATTTATATTAAAAATTTGAATTATTTAAAATGAAATTATCAATATTATCTTATTCTATAATTTTTGTAGACTTTAAAAATTTTACTTTTTAAGTGAATTGGGAAAAAAAATATCTTTTCTAAAATCAGCCATTATTTTTATTAAATTTTTTAGTTTAATATAATAAAATATTTTAATATCATTTTTAATTAAAATAAGTATTTTGAATTTATATGAAATCCAATTATTTAAATTGGAATCATATTTATAATGGATGTTAATATAATTTGTTTCTTATGCTTGAAATAAATTTATAATTAAAACTATTTTTACAGGCATAATGTTTATCAATTTGAATTTATTAAAAGAACCCAGAATTTATAATTAATTTTTTTTTAAATTTATATGTTTCATATATATATATATATATATATAATTTTATTTAAATTAAATTACTTATTATGTTATATCATATAGTTATTATAAGAACAAAATTTACTTAAAAAATGAAAATTGTTTCTCAACATGTCTTTTTGCTTAACATTATATTACATTATAGTAATTCTATGAGTAAAAATTAGAACAAATAGATTCCATATATGAAAAATCCATAATTTATACTATCTAATATGGTCATTTTAATTCATTACCATAAGAATAGTGAAAATATTAAAAATATTTACCCTGTTAATGAGATAAATTAGGATTACTTAGGGTTAAACAAAAATGAGAATAGTTAAAAATAACTCAAAACATTTTAAATTAGGATTTTATTATAATATATAAACCATACTTATTATAAGTTTCTAAAATTTTACATTTTGGATCATTTTATCCGGAGAAAAAATTGGGTGAAATATTTTAAATTCATAAATTTCATGTGCATTATCTCCATAAAATATAAATGGAAACCCCCTCTAAAATATATTAAACACACCCAAAACCCATTGGTTGAGAGAATGTACCCTAAAATAACTTCACTAAAAACATATTAGGATCATTTATTTTTTCATAAATTTTTCCTTTATGTATTTTACTATGAATTAAAATATGTTTTCCAAACAATATATAACATCCTTAATTGATAATTTTTATTGTTTCTTCTTACAAAAACATTAAATATAATTAAAACATTATGATTTAATAACCAATATATATTCTATCTAATGATATTTTTATATTCAATACATATAAATTTATACTCGTCCATTAAATGGGAAATGAAACATTTAATCATGAGTTGGGTGAACTTCCACCACAAAACCTATTTAATTCATTTTCAATAACTCATCTTGAGTATGGATATAATGATATATCTAATATATATCTATATATATATTATTTCAACTATATTTAAACATCTAGATTTATAATATCATATATAACCTCTTACTTTTAATTCCTTATATAATGGGATAACACCATTCATGTATATGACAGACTACCACCTCACAGAGTATTGTGATTCATTATTCAGAAAAAATTTATATATAATTCAATAAGGTTTAATTTTATTATTATATGTGTTATTAATGAAATAATAAAAAATATTTAATTAAAATATATCATTTATTATCTTACCTCAAAATCCTTTGAATAAATTATAAAATCATTCGTGTGTACGATAGAGTAACGTCTCATAAAATGACTTGATTAATTTTTCTCTATAAAATTACATGGAATGTGAAAAAATAATTTTATGGGATTTATGTTATATATATGAAATTATATTGACAATATAAAATAATTATATAGTCCTCATCCTTAACCATTCACACGCTAAGGAAATGGTAATGTATCTCATTTGTGTGTAAGACCTACCATACCGTGAAGTGATTTGATAAAATAAACTTGATATAAATTAATTAATTATTAAAATGATGTATATAGTGGAATATTTATATTTTTTTAAAATTAATATCATTATTCGGATGATTTTTATATAACCTAGGTTCTTAATCTGGAGCATTCATTATGAAACATGCAGATCAACAAAGGGTAATTAACAACTAAAACAATATTGATAATGAATGATTATGGATGATCTAGTAATTTGTTTCTATAAGTGGATCATATAAGATATAATAAATAATATTTTTATTCTGTTACAATTAAATAACTTCTTTAACAGAAATATATAATAGATTAAATAGTGATCTTCTAAAGAGATGCATGTGGTAATTGGTTTCTTAACTGAATCCCCATACATTTTTGTTATGCATTTACTTTGATAATCATATTACACTTGAATTTTGAGTGAAATACATATTGAATGACATGTGATGGATATCCACTTTTTTAGTATGAATATACATTTTGAAACATAATCACAACATTGAATAACTCTGACAACAATTATACAAACCTTGTAATGGTTTCATCTGAAAACATCCTTCTTTGTTATGCATTTTCTGTTATATAGGTAATTTATTTTTAATGGTTTATATAATTCAATGTTACGTATTATATCATTAATAATTTAATAATTTGTGATATTTTATGTTTTAATTCTTTTAATTAATCCATGGTAGTTAGGGTTTAGATGTTAATACTGTGTTAAGGATTTAAATTTTATCATCAACATAATTAGGATTCATATTTATTGAATTTTTTAAATTACATTATAATTGATTAATAAAAATTTAAAAATTTATTTTCTTATAATAATCCATGTAATGTTCATATAATAGTACCATTTCTCTTTCTTGGTACATAAAATTCATTAAAAAATTATTTTTGAAAACCTATCTTCATCTCTCATTTCTGTGGAAAATCTTATTCATTGAAAATACATGTTTTATATAAAAAATCTAAATTTATTTAGTAAGACTTTTAATAATATAGTTAAACATATTTTTTAAAAAAAAAATTAAAATATATCATCTATTTTTTTTTCCAATGAGGCACATTAAGAATTTTTTTACAAAAATGTGAAAGTAATATTTCTTTTAATATATGAAACATGAATGATAAATTCCTCTATTATGATCGTTATTTACATTTTAATATCCTCAATATGATTAAAACTTTATATTAAAATAATTCTAAATCCATTAAGTTTTTGTATTTTTTCTGAAGTTATTTTAAATGTGGAAATGTTTTTTTCTCGTTAATTATTTTAATAGTTTTAAAATTTTATATATTTTTCAATAGAAGAAATCATTAATGTCATGGATTGCTTCTAAAATTGTAATATATGTCTCTAAAATATATAAAATTATAACTCAACCTAATATTGAGGGGGAAATAGTGTTCCTAAGAACATATCTAAAATTCTATCACTATGAAATTTCCTTTTGTTCAGATATGAAAATAGATTATGTAACACATTTTCATTCCCATTGTAATTATCATGTTATTACATATGACTGATTTTGATTTTTCGTGTCAAAAATTTATCATGAACATATAATGACAAGTGTTCCCAGATAGTTCTCTAATGCATTGGGTAATTATTTAGTATTATTAAAGATATTGTATGTTATTAGGGAGTAAACCTAATTTGTTATGCCAATAAATCCACTATCTTATGATGTTCTGGATATTTTTCAGGCCATATTATTATTTAGTGTTTTTTTATACTACCATATGTATTATGATTCAATGATATTATTATACTTTGTTGTTTATTTTCTTCTTTCTCTTGATCCCTAATGTGAAATATCTTTTCTGAAATTATGATATACCATAGACTTTTTCATTTTTTTCATTTCATTCCCTTGTATCGATTTTTAGTGCCCACCCTTCTTTATATATTCTCCTTATTATCCCATATATTTATAGGATATTAAATTGATTTTATGATCTCCTTATAGAGAAAAAAATAAATATTCCACGTTTATGTTTCATTATATGTAAAATGAACCTACTGTTCCAAAGACAGTAAGCATTTTATTTAATTATGTTGTATTAATGGTTACCTATACTAAATTATCTTATAAAAAAGGGTTAAAGGACTATATATATATATATATAATCAATATTAACCATTATAAATAACAATATATTTAACATTGGTTCCATTTTCCCTTTAAAATAACATTTATTTGTTTTATTAAAATAAAATACAAAACATTTACGCTCCTTAATATTTAATTTAAATGTTACCATATGGACATAAATATGATATGAATATATATATATAAAGAGGAAATTAATATTTATGTTTCTAATTTATTCTTATTTTTTGTAATTTTTTAATTAGGTTCAAATCATATACAATTCTAAAATAATACTTGTTCGTGTAGAAAAAAAATTAGTTATTTTTTTTAATAAAATTAAAGGAATTCAAATATGATGAATTAATGATTTATCATAATTATAAAGAAAAAATATAGACTTTTGGGGATGATAAATTTATTTGATAATTCACCCTTTGGATAATCTAGATTATTTCCTAACACTTATGTTCAATAATTTAACAGCATCATCTTTGTGTGTTCTCGTTAGTTTCATGAAGTCAAAGGTGTTTCATAAACATCATTATTCCTTGATCCAATGATAATTGACACAAGATTATTTTTAGAATAATTGTTTCAACGGAATATGTACACATCCTTTCATATAGTCTATTTTTTTCTTGTTGGAATGTTCATCAAGCTTTACCCTCACTCAATATATAATAAAACCCTTCATAATCTATTATTATTTTTTGATTTCATGTTTTTATCTTGAATTTTTTGAATGTGGCCTTCAACTTCTCATCTAAAAATGAACTCTATATTTTATGGATAATAGGCATGTGTGATTTTTATTGTTACTCCGAGAATGTTTTAAATTTGTACCTTGTCTTCATTACTAACTTTTATCCTACCATCATTCCTATAGGTTTTTAATTTAAATGTTTTTCCCCATATTTATGTAAAAAATATTACTATTTTTGATTTCAAAAAACATTTAGAAAACCTTGAAACTATTCTATTATACTATAAATATATCAAGAAAATATATTGATAGAGTGTGTGATAAGATTAATAAATTTCAACCTTTGTCACCTTCCACATGGATTCAAAATATTGTCTCTAGATTTTTTCTAGAGGATTTCATCCATATACAAGCTTGTATTATAGTAAATTACATATAATTATACACTCTAATAAGGTATATGAGGACATGGATTTCTTTTCAAACCTCATTATTTGTAACTAAAATGTATGATTGAAAAAAGATTCCATATGGGTAAGGATTTTACATCCACTAGACCCCATGGGAATCTAATTGAAAAGGATTTCCACAATGATCTATATTGACCTTCTATATAAAATCTATATCTTTAAACACTATCTATATTTTTTTATTCAGTTCTTGATACTCATCATATCAAGGAGATTAAATAGGATCTTTTCATGAGAGATAATTCGTCCCATGACATTCCAAGAGTGGTTCAACCATTACAAAGAGATAAAATATATCCCCTCTACTATTTTTTTGAATCTATCCTTGAATATGTTGAGAATAATTATTAGTATGAGGATGCTTATTTGATGAAAAGTGAAATGGAATGATAAAAAAATGGTTTTAATATATTTATTCATTAATATACATCTTAATAATACAACCAAATGAAGTGATTATTTTATTCTTCGGTGAATATTAATTAATTGATCTATATTGGACTCTATAAATGAAAAAAATAAATAATTCTTCATAAACTATGGTAATTATATTAAAATTTTGTCCTCTATTGATCCTGATTTTATGTTTAATTAATAAACTCACATAATAAAAATTATGATGAGGTTCTTGACCCCATGGTGGGATATGATTATCCAGTTAAAAAATTCAGAGGTAATAAATTTACACATGTCATGATGATAAATATATAATAATGGTCAAGAAATACATGGATGGTGAAATCAATGCAATGTATTAGATTCAAAACATATAACTTCTAATAAACATGATTGGAAAATTATTTCAATAAAATATTATTTTTAAATATAGTAATATTACATTTAAATTATTCTATTAATTCTTCCCCATTTTCATGTTCTCTTCCTTTAATTGTTTTTCGTATGTTCTAGTTTTTTTAATTGATCATGATTTCTCTACATTAGTGTTAATGATCATGGGAACCTTTTGTTTTTATCTTTTAACTAATGAAGATGTACATTATTTTATTTTGTTATGATAACTTTAAAATATGTAAAATGAATATAAGGATGTATTTTTTAGGTGGATACAATTATTTTTAATATTTCTTTGATTAGCTGGATAAATACATGGCATATATCAACAATCATTTTCTGAGTCTTTATATAGTAGAAAATTTCATTGATAATGAGTAACTTCTAATGTTGGATGTTTCCCCCATGAATATGAACCTTGATTATCAGTGATATTATATTTGAGAATAGGTGAAGACGCAATTTTTATCTCTTGGATGAAACATATTAGCTTATTGATGCATCTCACATATTTTGATGATGTATGATACATAGATCACAGGATCCTGATTTTTAAATTTTGGCCACATCCATTTAATTATTTTAATGATTTCTTGGTACATGGAATGTTATATTCAAATATACTCTAACTAATATTTAATGTGTGGATGGAACATTATTTATTAATTTTTGATTATCGTGGAGTGTAATCCTTTATACTACCATGTCACTACTGCGTTAATAATTACATTTCGATTATAAATATTTTTTAATAGTGTAATGAATATTTGATGCACCTATTGTAATCAAGAGGTGAATATTATGATATATGTGTTGAATGTGGAAATGAATAAAAGTGAATCATCTTGTAATAGTGGCTAACTACCAAACATATTTATGAACAAATATATCATTATTACATCCATAACATATTCAAATAGTGATAAAATAATCATTATGAACAAAAATATTATCATATTCATTCATGCTTCATACTATTTAATGGGATAAACCACATTAAATAATCCCTTGAATTGTGATATAATTCCAGGTTCCCCGGTCACAACATAACATTTACATAATCATGCATTCCACAAAGAACATATTTCAATAATAGATATAAAATATCCATTGGAAAGAAATGAGTTTTGTTTGATGAATAATACATTGACATATAAATTTCGGATTTCCCAAATGAAAAATGGGAAATCATATATGGTTTATGAGTATACGCACTTGATAGAAGAATATTCAATATAAAGATTATCCATGTTATGAATTGAAAAGAAGATATATTTTGGAAAATTGTTTTCTAAATCTAGATTGAAGAAATTTATATACCATGAAAAAAAATATAGGAACAATGAAATTATATTTTATTAATATTTAATGAAAATTTTCACTGAAATTTTTAATGGTATAGGTAAAAAAATAAGAAAAGGTGTTGGGATCGAAAATCATTATACATTATTTTCATAATTCATTCTTCAATTTAAAATCATTGATAAAAAAATTAGATTCATTTTTTACTCAATAAAAAACTACAAATAAATTTACACAAGTTATTATAATTTTATTTTGTTCAATTATATAATTTTGGTGATTTTTTTTCAAATTCTTCATTTAATGATTTTTCATTTTCTTGGATTGTTTTGAATCTGTTTTCTGGTATTCATGTATTTATGTTCATGTAAAATGGTAAAAATTATAAAAATTTTAATTTAGAAGTTATTAATAATTTTTATTAGGATTTGATGATCTTATATGTCATTATTTAATATGGTATGTGGATAATTCATTAGATAAAATGTTAATGACAATGATATAATAAATTTTGGATATTTTTAAGACCATAATGAACTTATACAATTTTATTTAAAAAAATGAGTATATAATGGATCAAAAACACTATATAACAAATTATAAGAAATAAATTATTACATGACCATAATAATGGTTTTATTATAGTCCATGAAGGTGGTCATGGAAAATGAAATTCATTGTCAACTATGGTGGTATGTCAAAAAATCACGGATGATGTTTTTATTTTTATAATAGACGGAAGAAAGAAGTAATTTGATGATTGATTGTTCCACTAAAAACTAAATTTACATAACATAAATAATACTGGAGTTATCACTCCACATGGAAAAGGGGATTTGAGTAGAGAATGATAAAATAAAATATATTTCAATGAAATCAAAAGAAAATAAAAGATATTTTTACCTCTAAGACTTCTTCTCAATGAGAACATCTAATGGGAAAATGGTCTTTGAATTTTGTGGATACCAAATGATACTAGACATGAGTGATATAATTGAGAATACAATTAGGTATAATTTAGAAAATATTTATGTCATAGAGTTTAGAAGAGAAGAGGAGGTGAGTTTTGGTATTTATTAGTGATGAGATAAGTGTTTTTTGATTATTATATTCATTATTTTCTTAGTTTTTCTTATGAATATCAATATTTTAGAATATTATCACTATATATAATATATAATTAAGATTATTTCATTATTATGGGATAATAAAATCCAATAATTATATGTGACCCAATAGTTCATCAATTTTTCAAAAAACATAAATTACTGGAATACATTATTCACCAAAAAAATCTACTATTTTAGAAAAATAACAAAAAGATATACCATTACTATTTGAAGAATTTTATAATTTAAAAATGGAATTTTGTTTCATAAAATTATCTTTTAAACTGTGGAAATTTAATTATAAAATAATATCATCCATTACATGAAAAATAATTATTTTAATATTATAACAGATTTTAAGATGTTCTCAAAAATTAATCAGGTTTTATTAAAATTATATTACAACCAGAAGATGAATAAATATTAATGTATGAAAAAAATTTATTAAAATAAATCTTCATATAAATCAATATTGTTCTTATCAATGATTAAATAAATATTTATTAGTTATAAAAATATAAACACATAATTTCTCATTTTTAAATCATTTATTTACATATACCATAGTATAATTATATAATTTTTCACTTAAATGATACAGAAAATTTGTTCATAATTCTATATGAGTGTTTACTAAACTAATTTCCATATTATTATTCCTAATGGCCACATGAGTATTCCAATTGTAAAGTTACTATTCCTTTGGTATATGTTAATTAATTTCTATAAATACTTTTTATTTAATTAACTCTTCATTTATAATATTTTTATGGTTGTCCCTATGTGATTTTATTTTATTTATACTGTATTAATTAATTACAAGAATGTAATATTCAATGATAATATTATGTAGCGTGATGTTCATCCCCCATCTTGTATTTTCTAGATCTAAATTTGGATTTACTTAAACATGTGAGTGTATTTCTTTTTCATTCATTCTTCCTATTCAAAAGTTAATTATTTAAACAAACTATTCATCCACAATACATTGACAATTTAAATTTTATTTTTTTATTATAAATTTTCTCTCCCATTTGATATCGTTACATATTTCCCATCACACAATAGTTATTAATGTAGTATTACCACCTCAGAATTAAGCTCATGTGAGGGGTCGGGTGTGTACATAATCCTGATAGATACATTGAACGTATCATGAACATGAGCCTTACTTGGGGTAATTTCATGTTGATATACCTCTTATTATAGGTGATCAAAGATCTCAAAGGGTCCAACGTACCTAGTGTTATGCATCCCATTCCTTCAAACCACATGAGTCTTTTCCATGGTTATTTTCAAATGTTTAATTTATCACTAACGTCGAACATCAAGTGACTTCTATGATAGTTTTCATAAATATTTTACTTACTCGAAGCTTCATTTATGTGTTGTTTGAGGGCCTGAACATTCTCTATCATATCTTATACAATATTATGTCATAGTAGATTTTGTTTTTCAACTTTATCAGAATATGTTGTATTTTTAAATTGATTTCCATATAATAATTCACATGGAACTGTATGAATACTCAATTGTATGATGTTGTTGAATGAGAAATAAATAAATGGGAGACACAAATCCCATCATCTATTTAATTCAATTGAGAAGGGTCGTTCAATTTCTTCATGCGTCTGAATAGTCCTTTCATATTGGCCATCGACTTAGAGATGATAGGATGTGATGAGATACAATTTAGTACTCAATTCACGTAAAATACATTTCTAAAATTTATATAATAACATGGGATTGTGATTAGATATGTAATAAATTGGAAACTCATGTACCCTTAACAGTTCATTCACATATTTCTTATAATTTTCCCAAGGGAGAAATCCCCCAAAGAAAAATTTAGTGGGTAGTCCATGTGAGTCTTTCCACCCCAAAAAATATATATCATTGTAAAATTTATATATATTAGTGAGACCATTGATGAAATGCATGGTGACATTATCCCATTTTGAAATCGGTATTAGAAGTGGTTGCATCATCCCTTTGGACTTAAGTCTCTCAACATTAACTTACAGATAGACAAAACACCATGGGAAAAATTTAACAATCTCTTTCATCAAAATATCCCACCGAAGTGTTCTCTATGATTAGGCTGCATCCTAGTACATTTAGGATGTATAGAGAGATATTTGATATTATCTTTATCCAATAAGTCCATCACTATATTAGTTGATAAATACGCATGAAACCTCATTTGAAACTGAATCTAAACATCATCATCGTTATGGAACTCATGTACCATCACTTCCATTATTGCATTATCCTTCTTTTGTAACTCAATATAATTCTTTTGGGCCTCTTTAAACTGATATTAGATATATTATTTAGGAAACAATAGGGAAATATAAGATTCATCCCTTATTATTAATATTTACAAATCTATATTTTTAATATCGATGAAGATAGATAATTTCTAGATCCAAATCATGGATAGAGTAATTGGTTATTTTATGCTAACATAAACAGCTACCATGTTCGATTTTCTATGATTCTAATGAATAGAAAAATCATGGCCATTGAAAATCAAAAACCAACACCATTAATTCATGTTGAGTTTCTTTTGTGTGAATTTATTCTATACACTATTCTGATCATTATATATGTTACTCATCTAATCATACAGATAAATCCCCCAAATCATTATAATGAAGATCACATCATCAAACTGTAGATCATTTGTTGGGTATTTCTACTCATGAATCATAAATTTTTATGTGGCATAAGGTATCACATCAGAATCTGGAATGATAAAAACCCCAATGCATTTATTTTAAGAATCATAGTATATCACAAAAACATCTCCACTATTTGTTCATTCAGTTATGGTTATAGTTTTCATCCATTTATTTAGATCCTTAAAAAAAATTTCGCATTCTCTTTTCAATAAAAAAATACAACTTTTATTATTATCTTAATTAGTGAACTAAAGAGTAGTTAGAATGTTCATACAAGACATCAGTACTACCATCCAAATACCATATAAATAGGTATTTTATGATAATATAGGTTCTAGGAAATTCCACAATTACCGTTCATTTTTTAGGGTCCATAGATATTATTTAAACTATAATCACATGTCCCAATAATTTTATTTTATACATCCAATTGTCAAATTTTCGAAACATTGATAAAAAAGATCCTTCTAAAGTGTCACTAACAAAATCCTTGTATGATCATAATCTTGCACATTGCACATTGAGTTTACGACATTATATTTGATAGACAATAAAATTGTCATGGTTTTGTCGAGTGAATATATTCTTAAAATCTATGAATATTAAAGTGGAATTAGTATGTTTTAAGGGCATCACTAGATAATCAAAGTTCCCATACCTTTTATGGGATGAAACATTCTAAATATCATCAATTTTCATCATAATTTGATGATATCCAGAATGATGATCCACCATTGAGAATTCTTGTGCTTGTCATAGTTAGTCAAACTAGTTATCAATCCTTTAAATATGATACTTCTTCTTCTTGGTGAACTTATTATGCTATAGACACACATCCACATTAATCCATCATTATTCTAGAAATAGATAACTGGTGAACCCCATGGTTATAAGCTAGGGTGTTTGATCCCTTTTTTTAAATTCTATTCATTTTATTCCATAATTATTGAATATTGATTAAGGTTATCATGTAGGGTCATTTTGGGATATGAGTTGCTCTGGGTATGAGTTCTATTGAATGTGCTACCTCACGATCTTTGGTAAATCCATGTAACTCTTCTATAAATACACTGGGGTATTCCCTCAGAAGAATAATTGACTCCAGGTTGATACCATCCATTGACTCAACCAATTAAGGGAGGTATGATTCTTCCTAGTGAAACAAATACCACACCATTGAGGTATTTTTTCAAGGATATTCGTGATCTACATTTAGTTTTTACAGTAATATGGATAGTTCAAGTATAAAAATATATTTCCCTTTCCTAGTATCTGATTTGTGCTCTTTATAACGAGTTCCAATCCTTTCCCAACACTGAATTAAATTTGACTAAGAAAATATAACGAATTTGTGGGAATAATCCTAATTCATATTCCAACAGGAGAAGACTCCAACACTTGAGATGTAATAATTCAATAACTATTTATTCAAATGGTATATCTACTAAACTATAGAGATAAATTGATTCATTACTTATAGGGAACTTATACTATATAAAAGAATATGTAGAATGAGAATTTTAAAAGTATTTTTTCATTATTTAGTGAATATGGTATGTAACATGAATGACTATGTTTTCTTACACTTCATTATTAGTACATATTTAATAATCATTCAATTAATATTTTGTAATTGGTGGTTATTGACGATGATAACTCTCATGGATTCTAGTTTTAATGCATATATTTTCACTGTGAAATTTCTCCCTATAGATGAAGCATTGAACCATGTATGGTAGTCTCATATCATCCATCACATTGGATAAATTCATCTTAAATCACATTAATTCATGATCTTTATGGGATCCTCTCCCATTCTTGAATAATTTTATTATCCCATTGATACAATTTATATTGTTCTCTTTGACCACATTATTGAAATGTGAGTGGTTGAGCTTTCATCCCACCTTTTTCATTTTATCCTTCAACATGATACTCCAAAATTCATTTCATATCACCATGGTAATGGAAAAATTCCCCAAACTCCCTATATAATTTGATACCACAACAAAAAAATTCATCATAACTCCCATTGTCATGAATATCTAGAGGCCTTCAAAAGTTTGGTTTAAATCAATTATGAATATATATAAATATATTTTTCATTTTTCATAACAAATGGTGAGGGGTAACTTGGAAACCTTGTGATATTTTCTTCATATGTCCTGGTATATTCACATTTCTTTTTCTCTACCTCTACAAATTATTTATCCATCTAAGTATAAAGATATTTAGTGAAATAATTATTAAAAATATATTTTTAATGTCTTCCCCATCCATATCTTAAATTTTTCCATCAGCTTAGTTTTCTTAATAGATTACCACTATTGATATACCTATCCTTATAAATGATAATGGATAGAGCCATATTTTCCATATCATAATAGTGGATCACCTAAAATACAATCTATGTTTAGTGGAAAAAGTACTCCACAACAAGTGGATCAAAAGATTTTCTAGAATTTGGTGGTCATATATGTATAAAAGTCATAATGGAATTATTATCTATCTTAGGAGAAGGATGACATTATACATTATTCATGATATTGTTCACAGATAGAGATAATTGGGTATGAATCCCCATAAAATATTTAATTACACATCCCAAATCATTGGGGATGACATTCAGTCATTCACTGCATTGTTTCACACATCGGTTGTTTGGATGGTTTCTCCCAGTTCCCACCATTTTCTAAAATAGATAACGTTTGAAAATAACATAATTCAAAGATAAATGAGTAAATAACTTATTCCTTAATGAAATTTACTCTGAATTCATATCTTCGGGAATCCATAGGCATATAATTTTTCAAATACATAATATCATGGGTTCATAAATATACACTGTCTCATACTATGGGTTTTGAATAATGATCTATAAAATTAAATCTCAAATTAACTAGACCATGATATGATACCAAATAAAATGTACCTATTTTATTTTATGTCTTTTACACCATTTTAGAGGTAAGAAACATAAAAGTGTTACAAAACTAGTATAAATGGTTTAATGTTAATGGAAAATTAGTACTAAAAATCACATATTCAAAATAAAACATAAAAATTAAATTAATTCCTTATTCGGTATATTCTTAGTGGAACATGTGTTCTCCATTGTACAAGTATTCACGTGAGGATATACGTCAATGAATGGGGGAGATAAAATAATAGTAAGAGGACATATAAGAAAATAAATAAAAATAACATGGGTGACCATAATAAATATAATCATAACATAATAGATGGGTCATCACCATGATCATGAGTGGAATAATTTGATAAAGGTATATAATTTGGAAATACATAAAAATTAATCATTACATCTTAGTGGTCAACGACAACACATTGTTATGAACAAATCATTAATAATGTTCACACATAACATTTTTCCATAATCATAAAATCATTTTTGTGAAAAACATTTATTCATGTTAATGAATATTTCACAATATCTCATGAGATACATAACATTACGCAATGAATTAAAGTGATATATTATTACGGGATCGCCTGTCACATCCTAACATTTGCAGATTCTTACATGCCACGTATAATGTATATCAATAAAAGTCATAATATAAAGAATGTGGTGGAATCTGTACTGTTTTATAAATCCTACATTCATTAATAAACATTGGGTTTTACAAATTAGAAATTTAAAAACATATATCGTTTAAGAATCATCACACTTGACTAAAGAAAATACAATCTCAAGATGATTCAAGATGTGAATTGGAAAGAACTGTTATTTTGAGAAATGTTTATATAAATTCATATTGAAAACATTTATATCTAAGAATAAAAAATGGAATGAAATTGAAATTATAATTTAGGAATATCAAAATAATATCCATAATAAAATTTGGAATGAAATATGTGTATCCAAAAGAAAGGGAGTTGGGTTCAATAATCCCCTTACGTTATTGTCAAAATCCATTCTTCGAATTAATATTAAATATAATCAAATTAATTTAATTAATTACTAATTGAATAACTTCATATACATTTTTTATATTCATTATCACTTTAATATTTTCATTTATTTCCATTTTTGTTGGTTATCTAGATCAATTCTATCATTCTAGGAGCTTTTGTTTTCTTGGTTTTCATGATCAGTTCGCTTGTATTCAAGTTGAAATGTTCATGTAAAATGAGAAAAAAATTCTCAAATTAAAATTATGCGTTATTAGTTATATTAAATAAGTTTTATTGATATTATATATCATTTTTTATATGGTAATATGAAGATTCAAAAGATAAAATTTTAATGAAAATTATTTAATTTGTTTTGGTAGTTTTATGACCATCACAAACATATATAATTATATATAGTATGATTTTTATATATTTTCCTGGGAACATAATATAAATTTTAATATGTATTATAAAATATTATTTATCCATATTAATGGTTTTATGAGAATAATTAATCTATGGAATAGATGAAAATTCATTGTCCATGGTGGCTCTAAATTGACAAATCACAGACGATGGTTTCATTTTCAAAATAAAAGGATGAGGGAAGATATTTGATGATTGGTGATTAAAATAAGTCTACAAAATATCATAATATTAAATATTATAGAGTTATTATTCCTCTTATATAAGGGTATTTTAAATGAGAATAAGAAAAATAATAGAAAAATAATTATATATAACAAAAGAGGGTTATGCATCTTGATCTTTTCTTCCTTGATAACCTCTTTAGGAAAAATGGGTTTTTTTTCTTATCAATAAAAAGTATAATGGAAGTGAGTGAAGATTTTATAAAATTATTCATTATAATTTGGTCAATATTCAAGGTTATGAAGATGTAAGGAGAGAAAGTGGTTATGGGTTGTATTTATATGGGAGGGAAAGGATGTTTTATTATTATTATGTCCAGTATTTTTTTATTTTATCACATGTCTATCAATAGTGTTGAAACATATCACTATATATGTTAAATAATGGTGGATTTGCTTGTATTAAGGATTATGACAACCATAAATAATCCATTAATCAATAATTAATGTATTTTATCAATACTATAGATTATAATATTTCACTATTTACAAAAAAATGAACTATTTTAAAAAAATACCAAAATTTACCCCAGACCATTATTTAATGTGTATAATTAAAATATCTATTTCTTTTAATGAAATTAATTATCTAAATATGAGGAATTTTGAATTGTGAATACAATTATCCATTATTTTTAGAATACCAATTCTTTATTATAATCGTTTTTGACACATTCAATTATATTTATGATGTAATAAAATTATCTTTTTACTCATATGAAAAAAATATCAATTTAGAAATAAATTTTCTGAAATAAAATAATATTTTAATTAATTATCTTATGTATAAAATTTTAAATAAATATTTATTTATTACAAAAATACCAACACATAGTTTAAAATTTTTAAGAACTTTATTTACGGATTCCATGATATAATCATATCATATTATAAATGTAAATATACCTAAATTTTATTTATACTTTCATAGGTTCTATTATAATCATATTCTCCTGATTTAAATTATTAATGGTCATATTACTATTCCCATTGTCTAGTTACTATTCAATCGGTAAAGGATCATTAATTTGTAGAAATTCTTATTATTTAATTAATTTCCAATGAATGAATTTTTGGTCTCTAATTTTTTATCTTTAAAAATGAATTACTAAATGAAAAAAATAATATGGGGATGTTGTGTTCATAATTGGGAATGTTTCCCTTGAATTTAAATCATATTCAGTTACTATAATGTTTCAAAATTCTCATTACATTACTTATATTAACACTGTATTATTTTATTATAATAAATGTTGGGTAGGTTTGAGTAGGGCTTCCAATTTACATATTTATCTCTTCATGAAAAGATAATTTTGAAGACCAATATGACATATTATTACTATGTTAATTTTTTTTATTCAAATTCAACTTCTATCTCCATAATGTTAATTTCAAATTATATGAAAAATTTCAAAAATGGAATCACTGAAATATTATGAAAATGTTCTTTTTTTAAACCATTTAAAATCATAAAAATTAAAAAATATGAAACCATTGATTATAAATGGTTTAAAATATAATATTGTGTAAAATTATTAGAATTGGTTTTAGTTTATTAGTAATATTATAACTCTATGTGTAATAGTCACAAACATATTTTTTCGGATATGATGATAAAACCTTATATATTCAATTTATAGAATTGATTCTATTAAGTGTTTCCAAATAATTTCAAACACAATAATGGAACATAAAAAATGATATATTGAATCAAATAAATACCCTGAGACAACATTTATTTATTGAATTATTGATTCTGAAAAAATTCTTGAAAAAAAATATTCTTTATAATATCTTTTTCAAATATAATCAACATTTTCCAATATACCGAAGATTTCATAGAATCAATTGAATGTTAAAATTGAGAATAATAATAACATAATGGTGTGATTACATAATCGGGGTGAATGAGAATGATATTTTATAATAAATACCGATAAATACATAGATTATCTATCAAAGAGCATGATATAATGATTTACTATAGTAAAATATTCACATGGATAAAAAATATTTGACAATGTGATGTAAAAATCTAACAATCGAAGCATTTAGAACCCATATCATGAATAATGAATGAATGTTAATAACTCAAAGCACTATCTTCATAACACATTTTACACACATCATTTAAAATACATCATCCCAATTAAATCAATAATAGAAACCCACCGTTAACACCCATGTATGTTTTTTCAAAAAAAATTGAACATTACCCAATTCATTGGAGTGATATGTGAGAATAGTCATAAAAAATTCTATGTTCGAAATACCCAAAACTATCTAGGTGAACACTAAATATAAAGGAACATTGATCATAATCAATCATTTTTATGTTTCATTAAAAAAAAGGAGTATATATAAATTAAAAATGTAAACCATATTCCTAACCATATGAGATGAATATATATGTGGCCTAATAAAATAAATTAATATAATTTCTTATAACGGAACATTGATCGCAATCAATGCTAAAAATATAAAATATTGTAACATAAATCCATTTCTACTTCAGTATCTTTTCAATCGTAAGAACCATAAAAGAATAACTATATATGATACTTCAAATATCATGAACATAAAGTGATTCATGATATTACATGTAAATGGGGTAATATATACACCTCAAAAAAATTTATAGGGACCTAACATCAAAATATTTTATGACCCCTCCCCAAAAAGATAACATGTGATGGGATAGAGATAGTGACTTCCTGAGTCTTGACTCTAGTAGTCCCTATATTGGCAACTAGAAATGGGGGTATAGTAAACATGAATATGGGGGGGATTACCATATACGATGGAAATCAGTAATGAAGAGATAATAACAATATAACAACAAACACCTGATAAGATATATATATATATATATAATGAAAACACATTTTCATTCATTAACTGTCATAAAATAAAATACATCTGGATGGATAACTAAAAGTATGCAGAGATAAATATGGCAGCACCCAAGAATCTGAAAAATCTCCTACAAAAACTCAAGCTAGTAATAGAGTACCCAATATCTAAACAACTCAAACTAACATTGAAATACATAATATATTTGTGGGGTAAAGATAATATTATACTACGATGGATCCTCCCTAAATACTCTCATACCAATTAATATGAAAACATGATTATGAAAAGTGAACAACTCTAAAAATAAATCATCACTTGAACATGTATACAATGTTCTTGGTCTCATATTGGATAAATATAACCCTATATTGCATAAAAGATAGCATATAATATAATAATAGAACATCAAGGGTATGCTAATATTTCATCACCATTAGGTTTTCAGTCCACCCTAAAATTTCTCATCCAGATCATCTTTCTATATAAAAATTTCATCCTAAAACCCCAAGGAAATTCATCACAACAAGAACCACATGTATCATAAAACCCCAATATTTTATAAAATAAAAAAAAATAGAATCCAATTTGTTTCCAAAAGATAGAATATCCCATAACATGATTTTGATGTATTGAGTTTTAGACCTCAAGTGATTACATCCCATACACCGAGTCGGTAACTCAAGCCATCCCAACTTATATCTATCATACCTCTAATAATTATATTGATACTATATTTTGTAATAAATGTTTATGAAATCACTACAATACATCACAACCATATTGACACAAATATGGGAAAACGTACCACTAATGATTCTATCGAAAGTAATTAAAATGAGGAGAGAATAAAGTTAGAGGGGGTAGTCAGCCATCCATCACCCCATCAAGATGTTGGGGAGAACACCCTCCAAAATTCCAAAGGGATCCTGTTACCATAAGTGATGTGGGTGGGGAAGAATATGAAATCACAAAATATATATGAAATAATATATCTCACGACAACAATATAGGAACAACCATGTCATATACTCAACTATAACTAACATTTCTTAGACTCCAGGATTCCAGTAATAAGGCAATATATCCAAAAAGAAAAATAATGAGTATATTAATTATATTATTTATTTAAATCATATCATTTTGATTATTAATTTTTTATACACTAATTAACTAATAAAACTGTTCCACATTTCAGTAAATTGAATAAATCATCAGATTTAAGTCCATGACCTCTATGAATAACCCAAACAAAGTCCATGAGTTATCATTATGAACATCATTTATGAAATTACATTCCATCATCAACCACCCTCGGGGGTTGTGAAATATCCATTCATTATTAGCAGAATTGAATAAGAAATTTATTCTAGTAAAACCTTCATAATCTATAACAAAAATTAAACATGTAACTAGAATATTGAGCTACCTTAAGTGTTGGGAATCAAATTAATATAAACATGAAAATAGACCATCAATGTTTAAAAAGATTCAAGAAAGAAAAATATCACTCAGCCACTCATTAATGGGTAATCGGGTCCTTAACCAATTCTGTTACCTATGGTTCCATCCCCGACACCAACATTCATATACTGGCACACCAACTCAATATAAATTAGCATAATACACATAATATAGGACCCTCGAACCCATACCAGAAGATCTATCCTTGACACGGCCATGCAATACTCATCTCACATCTAGGCCTCCACACCCCTTACAACAAATCATCCCTCGAGTATCATCTATGACAGGGTCCTAACACAAGGCATATATGAAAATAATATCACAATTTTTAAGGATAAAATAATCCATAAATAGGGAAACGAGGACCTCAAATCAAATTATTCATCCTTTCATTCAAATTGGATACATTTGACCTATAAAAGATCTTTGTCACACAATAAGTACTTATTCCACATTAAAATTCATGATTCATTTCACAACAGCTTCCAGTAGTGGAAAACCTATGAAATCAAACTATGACATGAAATAAATTAAAAACCAACATCATAAAATTTAATTTGGCTCAAAAAACTATGGAAATTACTATTTCCAATTAACATGATTTTCAGTTATTAAAAATAATTATCATGTTATAGGTTCTATGACCAATTTGATTAAACATGCATACTTAAATATTTTTGTTTATCATAAACTTAATACCATAAGTATATTCATTAAAAATTCCACTTTATTCATCATAAATGTAATTATAAATATATTACATCATCACATTGTTTACTGATTCAACATTATAATCCAATCATAAAAAAACATTCGATCATAAAATGTCAAATATATCAGAATATCTAGTAATTCTTGAGGAAAACCGCTATCATGGAATAAATAAATAACATGGTATCACTAAAAAATTATTCTAACATGGTTAAATATTTATTAGTTTAAATAAATTTCCATCTAATGGTATAAACCATGATCAACTAAATATTTCACATAAATAAAATAGTTTCAACAAATATCTGACCTCAAAATCCATTAATATTCATCAAATAAGAACATACCACATTAAAAATCTATGATAACCATTCCCTCAATAACTGAATCCATCTATGGACACTGAAGCATGACTGGAGCATACAAAAAACCTATAAAAATAAACTAGTAGTTTCAAATTTTGTTATCCATAATAGGCTGAGAAGATAAATAATGAAACCATATGAAACTGGGTGAACCCATAAGAATGGAAAGACGAGTGTACCATGGATCACCACAGATCCCCAAAAATAAAATTTGTAAGACTAGGTATTTATTCTCATCATATGAATTTAAAAAATTACATGAAGCAAGATTCTATATTTTTGAAAAATAGAGAAACCATATGGTATGATAAATATGAGTTTTAGAAAATGCTTATCAAAACACCTCCTAGGAAGTTTTCATTTCATGGAAACTTTTTACACATTTTGTAAACCATTTACATTTCGTAAAAATTTATGGGGCCTAAAATATTAAAAACACATCAACATTTTAGTATGTCTCCCATAAATCATACATTTTTAGAACCATTCCTAAAAATCCATGAATTGAACATACATGTTATGTGGGAATAAAACATTATATATTCACACTTCTTCCAGCATTTAATAGAAAAAATAATTCATACCACATCCAAGACTATATGATCACCAAATTACTCAGAAAAAAATCATCATTCTACATAGATTTGAACACTTACATTAAATACAATTCAAAAAATTCACATCCTTGAGAATCAAATCCAAATCCATATAGTTAATGAAATGTTGTTGTCCAAATAGAGTCCTTGTCAGATGCTTCCCAAATACAGTACAATATAGGGATTCCAACCACCACAATCAAAGGAATAAAATTAAATTCCATGAATAAATAACTTCCATATCATAAAAAATCTTTCAAGATAGAAACCCAAACCAAAAAATGTATATAAATTAAACTCAACAAGAATAACACATCTCACAAAAAAGGGATAAATATTAAAAAAATATCTAGATTTAAAGAGAAGTGATAAAAAAAATTTCTCAGAGTACATAGTAGGCATAATTTAATCACATTCATAGGTACCCTCATCCATACCATTATGCCAGTATGATACATAATCCAAGGAAATAGAACAATAAAAAAAATACCTTCTATTTTTTATCATGGATCTCCTTTGGACACTCCTCTATGGACACATCATCGTGAACATTGATCTCTCCCCAACTAAGGGGACAATAGATGTAATGATGATATCAAACAAGCAATAAAATTTGAAAAACATAATGTACACAGATCATATGTGAGGTAAATTTGATTTTATATTATACAAATCCAAGAAAAACCAACACCTCAAGAGGTCCATAAAATGAACTATAATCCTTACTCCCATTAAATACCAATCACTTCCCATGAAGAGGAGTCACATTTAAGAAAAAGTGACCTCCAACACTGAAATCCAGAAGTATCATCCTATGAATAGAATATTATTTATGAAAATCATTTACAAATTTCACCCCCCTTGAATTTCTTAAATTATCTCTATCATATTCTTCAACCATTCTAACCCATGAATTTCTGCCTCTATGACACCTGTCTTGTACAATGGAGAATGGAATGTTTTATGTTAAATGCTTCATAAAATATTATCCCAATTATATAGTGTAAACTACTGTTTAAGAAACTCATAAAATGGAAGGTAATTGATAAAATACCATAGAATATCCATGATAGAATTGATAATCAATTCTTCAAGAGTCTGAATGGTATCTATTATGTTACTATCCTTCTATAGATGAAATCAGTGCATAGTAATAGTTGATAAAAAAAGAATTTTGGAGACCTCTTCACATCCTTGTGTTAATATGAGTATATAAATAAGAAATTATTCTCATAAGTACGTTTTATACTCACATCACCATTTTCAAATACATCCTAGAAAATCCCTCCACTAAGCATTACTCCTAGACAACTATAATTTGGGATTATTTTTTTATTTATTAATTATCCCACATAAATAATTGTATCCTACCATTCATTTAGGTAAATCTATTAAAAAGTATATTAGTATTTACTTATACTTACATTGGGAAACATCTAATAGAAGGATAAAACCACCAAGAACATAGGGTTTAAGAATCACCTTCTATCAGACCAAACAGTGATAAAAAAACTCATAAACTACACACATCAACCCAAGACATCATAAATGAACTTTCAAATACATTGAAAACATTCTTACATAGGTATGTAATTCCATGTGATAACTATGGAAATCACTTAGAACCATGTGATGAAATGCCTATGAAATGACAATCCTTTACAGAAATTTCACCTGGTGTTGTCCATCCTTAGCACCACCATAAGGGTCCTCACACAAAAAATTAGTCTCTCCGGATTTCCACCTCCGGATCCCCTAGTTGGACTCCTCCACCTACAAAACCAACGTCAAATTCACTCCCATATATAAAATATAAAACCTCTATCCATCCTCTCCTATATCAAGATGAATCACTGAGAGTTTCCCTATAACTTTCTCAGAATCCCCAGAGTCATGCCAAATCACTACATGACATCAAACATAGCACATCAGCTATAACATTTCTTATTTTAGGAATGTATGATATTTCAAATATGAAATCCTAAAATAAATTAATTCTTCAACATAAGTGAAATTCCATATCATGTTGGGATAATACATTCATCATGTATATATTGTTAGGACAAACCAAAAAATTCTCATGGACGGGGTAATGTCACCACAACATAAGAAAAAACAATAATTCTAAAAACTAATGATTAGGGATGGAATAGGTATGCTGATGTGGATGTAGTTATTTTGACCCATTATAAACAATTTACCTAGCAAGAAACATAACACATCACATTTCATGGCATGAATCTTCATAGATATCCTCAAACTAAACACCAGTATCTAAAAAAATGAATTAGAAATGTAACCAAATTCTGCTTCAGATACTCAATTTCTTCATGAAACTATTCAGTCCATAAGAAATCCGAATCCTAATAAGATATGGATTTAATAGGTGTAACAACTCAGCATTATTTAGATACAAACATCCTTCAATATCATGAATGACCCATGAAATTTCTCACCTCTTCCATTGTATTGGGGGCTTCCCAAGGCACATATTCTTCTATCATAGAAGAATCCAAAAATACTCACTATATTGAAAAAGCATTCCCGAATAAATTTATTTTATTATCCTATAACACACACATAAAATACATCCCAAATAACTTTTCATAATGAATAACTCTCCAAACTGCACATAGTTTCTCTACATGTTCCTCATTACATGTGAGGTATAAAAGGATTTTATAAATAAATACAACCATGAAAATTTGTTGAAACTCTATGAAAATAGTGTTCATTGACCCCATGAATACAGTTGGAGAGTTCATCACACCAATCGACATCACAAATGAGATCATAATGCCCATGAAAACAATGAAGTTAATCTTTCAGAACATTCTTATACTTATCTTGCATCTAATTATATCCATACCACAAATTGATCTTTTAGAACAAACATTGTCGATTAAGATGATTGAATAAAACATCAATCCACAAAATAGGATAGTTTATTTTCAATATCACTATGTTTAATAATTTATAATTTATAAAAATAAAAAAACATCCATTATCTATCTTCATGAAAAAAATGGGTCCACCCCAAAGGGAAACACTAAGATGAAAAATCCTAGCTGCAATATATCATTGGAATTTACTTACAACTCTGTCTCTTTAGAAGGTGTTTTCATATACTGAGACATCTATATAAGATACTCACATTCATTAATCAATTTTTATATTTATTGATGAATTATATTATTATTTAATTAATTTGATTCTTAAATTTATTATAAATAATTATACATGGTATGTTTTGTGCAGTTTCAGGTTATAGATTGAGTGTTTATCCATTAGTAGGTCTCATTAGAGAAATTAATAGGTGTATATTATAGGGTATAACAATTTAATTAATTTTCATTGAATTTGGCCTCTTCGGTATATATATGAATTTTGTTATTATTCTTTTTATCATTATGAAACTATTTATGGATTTTCAATTAATGATTTTAATAGTTATAATATCCCTGAATAAACTTGATGCCCATTGTATTAGTTATATGGAATTGTATCATCGTCATTTTCACCAGACATAATATTCTTTATGCTCATATTGTTGAATAAATTAATTTTTTTTTCAGTTATATATCATTCCATTTTCATTTCTCGTTATTCACACTTTATTTTATCTATTTCTCATAAATATTACTGGGAACTTGATCTCACACAGATTTTCATTCATTTCCTTATTATATTAATATGGTTCATTTGAATGAGTTCAATGATGTTTAGTTTTCTACTTTCGCCATGTTTTTATTCATTTTCTAAAATATTATATATGAAACATGTTTATATGTAGTTCTTCAAAACTACTAAATGAATCAATTCATGGTGATGTGATCCCTTCTATCATATTATAATGTATTAATGTATATTTAACAATTCAGATATTCCCAATTATATTTTTAGAAATTATTAGGGAATATTCTGAGAGTAGGTGTTGGGATGTCATGAAATTCCAAACCCTGGAGCTCCCAGAACGATTCACTGGAAAAATGTTTTTTAATAGAACACATGCACACCATTCCCAAAAAGTGGGATAACTTTTAAATAAGTTCCTTAAATAGAAATCAGTGGGAGCTATTGAGCTTAGAGCAGTGGCTTTACCATTGGTGTGACTTAACATTCATCAACACATGTATTCTATTGAAAAACCTCAAAAGGGGATAACCATAAATAAAATTATTAAATAAAATTATTTTATTTTTAAAATCCAAAAAACCAATCAATAGTAACTAGGATTCGAAATTTGAGGTCGATGTTGAGTTCGTAAGGGATGATTTCATTAGGTGAGGCCTAACTTCTGACAGCACATGCTAGCTATGAATGATCATTTTTGGATTTGAATGACAATGAAATATATAATAAAAAAATTATCTTACATTATGTGATAAAATACTGGAGGTTTTCCATTTTAATAATCCTTTTTAGAAATCCAGGGTTATCTGGACTTTCTCTTAGGTAAGGATACAAAGGCTCTCTTATAGGTTATAATAGATCAGAGTTCAGAACATTTATCAAGCATCAATGAATCAATGAACGATGATAATTCCACTTCTATATTCTTCAATGACATATCCATACCCCATGTATGGTGTTCGTTATTTTTCATTATTTCCCCGTTTTTTATTTTCAATAATGAACATAGACCAAACCAGAGACATATTGAACTACATCTCGATCATTCTTGAGGGATGAATATTTATGTAGGTGGAACATTAGGGATGATTTTGGTTTAGATATTTTTTCCATTTAATATCCTTTTATAAACTCTATCGTGAACAGATAAATCCTAATATAGACAAGAACAAGATCGATTCCTGGGTTTTTCTTTTGTGATTATATCTCTTCCCCAATTTTTATGTGTTCTTCATTCATTAAGATGTATGGGTAATAGATCATTGATATTTTTACCTATAGATAAATGATCCAAGACTACGGATTTGACACCATGGATGAGATAAATCAAAGGTTCGATGAAATTGACTAAGGAAATAGACTATTGCGGTGGTGGAGCGGTGATATAGGATGTGGTGAACAGGGGATGCACACACAATGGCCAGCCCACATGGAGCCTACAGGGATGAAAGATGAGATTAGGGGGCTGGGAGACAATGTCTTACGCATTTAATGAAGAAACCACATCGACTTGGATCACATTGCGGGGTCGCGCGCTAAAGGATCTGGCATGCATGTAGTGGGTCGGGTTGGATTGATCAGGACTCTTTAACCGGCCACCAAGCTAGGTCCAATGGTCTGGCAGACTTCAGCCCAGAGGTTCAGTAGGCCATGCCTAATAGGCCAATCCCTATGTTCCAATGGGTTGGCGCGGTCCAGTCTCAATGGTCTGGGCTGGGTCGGGTCACTGAGGTAGACTTAGTCGAGCCCGTACGGGACCCGGGTAAGAGTTTTTCACTAAAATGCCTGTAACATTCAAAGAGAAGGTATGATTGATGAGCCACATACGACATGAATACCCTTACGATGAGTCTCTCTTTTTTAAGTATCCATGGTGTGTTTTTATAATATACTACTATGGGTATATAGTTTCCCATGTTTCATTCCTAGATTGTTTTGTACGAAATTACGTCCACATCACTAGATAGTAGTCCCCTAAGAGGTAGTGTCCCAGATAGAGTTTTGGTGTCTATTTTTAGGATTGGAGAGATTATCTATAAACCCTGATAGTGTTTTTGAGAATTTACATGACCTTCAAGCACCTGGTGTTAGTCCTCCGTCCAGTGGTCATTATCGACAGGGTTGTCGATATTCTCTATGTAGGTTCCCCTACATTAGAAGCCATATCGGAAGGGATATTAGTATCCTCTAAGGAGGATCCTAGACATTTCAGGATAGTATAGATTGGGTTGTAGTTATTCATTAAGATGGTTCTCCTTTATGTATATCATGATCTTTGACATGTATGTTCAATTTGGGTAGGGACAAAATTAATGGGACCTCTATTTAAGAGTTCTTGATTACATAATGGCTCGATGAGTGAGTTCTCTTGGAATAAGTTCACCACGAGAAGAATATTGTGGAATATATTTTTTAGTGACATTCCTCTTTACTATATTGTAGGTAGCAGATGAGACCTTGAGTCTTCGAATCCTTTACTTGTATGCTGATATTTTCTTAGTGCATGTGTTACAAACTCATACCAGTGTATAACTTATTGTATCCTCTTAGTAATGTTTACTCTAATATATTTTACTATGAATATTGGGGTGTCCTAATGAGTATTTATTTACTCATCAATGCTTGGGATTTTCCCATATGTGGCGTGTCTTGTTAATACCATCGATGCTTTGATGATGTCCTATGGTGACATGGGCCACGTGCTTCTTCGAGAGAGACCAAATAGTTGAGCTCTGATCCTATGGCTTAAAATAGTTGTTTCTATTCCTACCATTTAGTTAGGTTTATCTATAGACTATGGTTTTGGACCTCTCTCTATAGTATCATTATTTTTTTGGTCTTATATTCTAGAAAAGTTGTACTTTTCTGCACTTTACATTCATTTTATACTCTTTTGGTGGGGATATAGTGGTATGCAAGCATTTTTTTTAATAATTGTTTTCACTTTTTAGTGTTTTGTGCATGGAGATGACTGCATGTGTAGAAGTACATAATAAAATGAATTCCATTTGTAGAATATTCCTACTCAGTTCTTCTCACACACCCATGGACTATTGGATGTGTTCTTGGGAAGTAACGACCTAGGCCCCATTGGTATGGGTATGAAAGAGGGGTATCAGAGGATTGTTGGTTCTAATACAGGACTAGGAGCCTGTGAAATTGGGTTGGGAAACAGTGTCAAGTGTTTTGAGATTGTATTTTGGGTGAGGGACTGTAGTGTATGTGCAACGGATGATGTATCCATACACCCTGACACTAGACATTTAATTTTCAACATGGTACATGAACTCATTATCTGTTGAGAAAAATAATGGTACATGCATCCTACATATATGTGTTGTTTTTTTCAGGTTCTTCTTGGGTCATATCACAAGGTATACTCTTCTAACAGTGATACATATTGTTTTCTTCAGGGTGTATTGACAATTCCATCCATTGTGGATTCCGTAGAAGAATCAGGGGTTTGACATGATGTATGATTTAGCCTCCCAGATGGTATCCACTAACAGAGCATTGAATCATTAAAAATTTTAGGAGGTGAAGATTTTTCATATTGATCACTTCGTAGACCCACCTATAGTGGATTAGGTGAATGCATCTTGTCAGAATAAATCAGGGATGTCTCCATTTCCACAGGATGATGATATGAAGGGTTAGTGAATCTATTATATGCTTCAAAGCAAGTGATCACCTAAGATGTGGGGTCAACATGACCTATAAATAGTAGGTGCATGTTGTAATTTGTGGAACATGATATTCCATCAGAACTTATAGGGGAATGTTAGTTCCCTGAGGGATATAACTTTATATGATTTTCATGGGAGGGGACATCTTATGTGACATTTTCCCACTATTCATGTTATATTTAGTGATGTGGATAATGAAATTCCATGGAAGAGGCAGCAGTAGGAGAAGATAGATCTATTTTTTATAAGATGCGGTAGACGAGCCGAGGAAGCAGTAAGGGGTGGCCAACATTTTAACATGTTACCAACCCCACCCCCTGGGGTCCATACCAGACTCATGGGGCTAGAGGATTAGGAAGGAGAAAATTGTAGTCTATAATGTCTTATGACCCTAGGACTCTAGGAGTTGTTCAATGTTTGATCTGTGTCTTTCTAATTTTTCTAAAGTATTGATAAATACATGTTCTAGTAATTTTCTTTCCTACCACATTTCATTTTGATACATAATGATTCTAGTTAATCCATTGACTTGAACCTAACATTCAATGAAACCTACTAGAGGAGTCTTGATAATCACACACTAGTGCAGAAAATGTGACGTGATTCTTAATGGTGAGATTTTCATTTGGGATCTCTTGGTAGTAGCATCATGGTCTTATGATGTCATTATCGGTATGGACTATTATCCATAGTTTATGCTAACATTGATTTTTTAGTTAAAGGGTGTAGTTCAAAATGGTAATGGAACTAGATTTCCCACTATAATAATAGGGTAAATCCTTGTATCTCAGGATAGACTCACGTATAGAACGGTCTATCCGATTTCTCTTTAGTTGGCTAAATCAACCCTTGCTGTAGTAGATTTTCCGAGCCTTCAGTTTATTGTAATGGTGGATGAGTACAAGTACGTATTTTTCAAAAAAATTCCATGAGTCCCTCCTCTCATAGAGTTAGAGTTCTTTATTTACTTACACCTAGGTATAATAATTATATCTATACTTGCATATAGGATGTCCTCTACACTGCATTTTGATTTGAAGGTAAACTGGTGGACTTTCATAGGAAAGGGTTTGTGAGACCTAGTGTATCACTATGGGCAGCCCCAGTTTTGTTTTCCAAGAATAAATATGGTGGATTGAGGTTATGTGTGGACTTTCAACACCAAAAATAGGTGACTGTGAAGGCTACGTATCAGTCATCAATGTTTGAAGACCTATTTGATCATGTGAAGGGAGTGTGGTGGTTCTTTCAGATATACCAAAATTTTATTATCACTTGTTTCATGTAAGGAATGAGGATGTACTTAATATATGCTTCATACATAGGTACAATCACTACGATCACTTGGTTATTATTTTTTGTATGAAAAAAAACATCAACAGTGTTCATGGGACTCATGAACACGATCTTATGGACATATATATATTAGTTCATAGTGGTCTTCATCAATGAAATACCTTTGTATTTGAATTATGAGGAGTATCATGAAATACACCTAAGTATTTTTTTAGGCACACTTCGTGAACACCATCCTTATGGGAAGCCCTCAAAGATTTAGTTCTGGATTCGGGAGGTCTATATTTTGCGACACTTCATTTCAGAGGCTGTAGTTTTTGTGGATCCAAAAAATTTTGAGTCAATGATTGCTCGAGAGAAACCCAAGAGTGTTTCTGATGTGTCATGTTTCTTATGTTTGGTTGGATACAATTAGAGGTTTCTACCCAACTTTTCTAGATTTGAATCACCCTTTATGGTCATGGAATCGAAGGGGAATCCTTTTGTAGGGATATAGAATCCCCATATGTGTTATCAAGTGATGAGATAAAGGTGATGACTAGAGTTACATAGGGACTATGACCTCAAGATACTATATACTCTTGGTAATGGGAATATATCGGAAAATTCTCTCAACAGGATATCCAAATGGAAGTTGTTGTGTAAGGTTTCAGACCAGTTGGCTACGTTGTAGATATCCTCGGTGGATGGAGATGGATAATCTTACCTCCAGTCAATGGTTGTCACCCTTCTACTCATATAGTGTGGAACAGAGCCAAAACTTAGGGATGAAAACTACGAGTCTCTAAATGCTTAAATTTCGACAAGGAATTCCCTTGATGGATATACACAAGATTAGGATCATGTGGTTCTTTTTGGAGTATGAACGATGATACCAATGGTGTAGAAAGAGGAGGTTTTGAATGAGTTCATGGATTCCCTTTAACGATACATCCAAGTGTCACAATGATGTACCCAGACCTCCAACACCATTTGGGTGGCCAAGGATGGAGAAGGAAGTTTCATAGTGTTTGTATCGATGCCTTACCTTCAAAAAATTAATTTCTTAACATCTAGTCCTAGTGGGTTTAATGCAACCCCTTGAGGTGCCATAGTTGAAAAGGGAATACATATCGATGGGATTCATGATGACATTACCACTTATGTCTAGGGGGCATGATACCATCTAGGTTGTCATTGAACAACTCACAAGGTCATCCCACTTCCTATGTATCCATGTGTATAGTTCAGTAGAAATCTTGGAACAACATTATGTGCAGGAGATGGTTTTTCACCTATGATTACCAGGGATGATTGTTTTAGATCATGATCCTTGATTTACATCGAGGCTATGTAAGGGATTGCATGAATCTTTTGGGACACTGTAAACCTTGATCATAGAATTTTACCCATAGGTGGATGGACTAACTGATTGGGCCATTCTATCTCAATAGAACATTCTTTGGGCTTTCATGTTATGTTTTTACTATAGTTGGTTGGATCACCTACCTATGTTGATGTTTACCTATAGCAACTACCCCTCGATCATTGGTATAGAACTATTTAAGTCTTGGTATGAGAAACCCTGTAGGTCACCACTTTGTTGGACTAACCTGAGAGAGTCAATACTCATGGGCATAAAGATGGTAAAGGATACTACTAAGAATGTGGAAATCATCCTAGGGTAGATTAAGACTGCACAATGATGACATAAGTAAAATGCTAGCATGAGATTGAGGCCCTTGGAGTTTGTGAATGGAGACCATGTGTTCTTTGGGGTCTCACATCAATGGGGATTTCATAGATATGTTTGGGGAAGAATGTTATCTATGAGATACATAGACCCATTTATGATTTTGAGTATAGTTCTAAAGGTGGCGTACCACCAATCTCTTCCCCCACTATTGGATTTGGGTAGTTGATGTCTACCATGAGTCATCGCTGAGGATATATGTGCCCGATACATCATCTGTAATTGACTAGGGAAAGAAAGACATCAAAGATAATATGAATAGGGATGAGTAACCATTGGAGACAAAGTATCTTTCATGGATAAGTGATTTCCATGGTTCGTATCTGGTGGAAACATGGGGATCTCCAAAAGTGAAAATGCAAGCGAGAGGCTCAGATTTCTGCTATATCCCCCATATTTTATTTGGTTGGCCTTGTTTTGGATTTTAATAACATGAATCCCTATGGTGGGTAAAATAAAATAGCTCAAATTGTTTAGAAACTATTTTTGGAAATTATTGCTGAAAATTCCGAGAGTAGTCGTTGAGACTGTGTGAGATTCCACTACATAGTGCACCCAAAATGATTTTCTATAAAATGTTATGTTTTTAATAGCACCCAAGCATAATATTCTTGAAAGAGTGGAATAACATCTAAATGGGTACCTAGATTAGAAATTTTCGGTCACAGTTGATCTTAGAGTAGTGGAATTACTTTAGGCACGACTTAACTTTAGTCAGCATGGGTCTTCTATAGAAAACACCAAAAAATGGAAAATTCATAAATAATATATTTAAAAACAATTTTTTTATTTTTAAAATCATAATAACTCATTAAACATAACTCGGATTGGAAATATGAGACCACTGTTGAGTTTTGAAGTGGTTTTTATTTGGAGAGGCTTAAACTTGGCTAGAACAGGCCATCTATGAATGATCTTTTTTGGACATGAAGTTCATAAAAAATACATAATAAAAATAATTTATCCATTATTAGGTAATGATATATCATAGATTTAAATTTATAATACTTTTTTTCAAAATACAGGTCTATCTCCATAACCCTAGTGTTTCCCTAAGGAATTGGGAGGGAGTACCTCTCACATGTTATGACGAATTGGACCTTGAAACTTGGATCAAGCATCGACAAATAATCTAGTGATGACAACATGACTTCTATCTTCTTAAAAACTAATACAAAACCTATATAGGTTTTTTTTTATTTGTGATTATTTCATCATTCATAATTTTCAATGGATAATGTGAACCGACCCATGAACAGGTTGATTTGTGGTTCGATCATTCTAGGGTGATCAGTAATTATTCTGGTTAAATATCAGGGATAATTTCTATTTAATGATTTTACTTGTTTCCTCTTCGTTATTAAAATATAACATGTTCATATGTAGGAAATCATGAGTAAGGTCAACATATATTCTTTGGGTGTTCCTTTTTGTTTATCTATGTTCTCCAATTTTTCAAGTGTTCTTCGATCATTGAGAAGTACGGATGAGGGGTCCTTGCACTATAGATATGTGCTGCAATGATATGAGACATGGGATTTGACATCATGGAGGTGTAACAACAATGGTGTGATGAAATTGACTGAAGCTATGGCCTATGGTGGAGCAAGGTGATGGTTGAAGCAGGGATCAGGGACGCAACCACTAGGGGCCATGTATGTGGTGGCCAGAATGTGTGGAGCTCGTTGTGATAGAAGTTGTGGGTAGGGGGATGAGATGTTCTCTCGTATGTGTTGAACATGGAATTTTTAATGACTGGGAGTACATAGTCAGACTACATGTTGAAGGATTGAATTTGCATGTAGTGGCCCGATGAGTTGGGAACAATGGTTAAAAGGTTCGTCCATTCATGCCCAAAAGGCTGGGCATAGTGTTCCCATGGGCTAGGATGGACTGGACCCAATGGTCTAGGTTGGAACAGCCTACTGGGTAAGCCAGACCAGGCCTAATGGGATCAGTCAGATTAGACCTAGTGGGTTGTGCCTAATGTGGCCGATCACCACTAGAGGCCACGTACCAGATAGAGTTGTGGTCTCCATCCTTGGTACCAGAGTGATCCTCTATCACCATAGATTATGTTTTGTGGTAATTTACATGACCTTAAAGCATATGGTTTTGGTCCTCCATTCTGTTGGCCATATTTTTAGGGTTTTTGGTATTCTCTATAATAGATCCCAATGTTAGGAGATGTATCAGTAGGGTTGTCGGTATTCTCAGAAGAGGATCCCATAACGTGTAGGCTAATTAGATTGGTTTATCAGTATTCTATGGGAAGGATACCCTCTCTGTTTATCATGATAATTCATCTATATGTTCAATTTGGTTAGGGACCAAATTATTAGGACCTATTTCTAGGATTCCTTAATGATATCGTGGATTGAGGTGTGATTTATCTCAGAACGATCGTGCCTCTAGAAGAATCTCATGAATGATATTTGGTATTGACTAACCTATTTAACGTGTAGATGGCAGTGAATGAGACCTTGACTCTTGGAAAAATTTACAAGTATACAAGGATGTTCTTAGTATATGTGTTATAGGCATATACATTTTTAGAGATGATAGTATCTTTTTAGTGATATTTCCTCTATGGTCTTTCACTTTTTATTTGGGGGTGTCCTATTGAGTACTGTTTTACTCACTCCTATATAATCTTTGACCACTTTTGTCGCTTCATATACAGAGCATCGATGCATTGATATAGTCTTATGTGGACAAGGGCCAAGTGGTGCTTAGAGAGTGACAGACCATGTAGGTGTCCTCCTACGACCTCAAAAACATGTTCATATACCAACCGTTCAGGTAGGGTTTTCTTCTATCAAGCTTTTGGTCTTTGTACTACAATTTCTTTCTATTTGGTGGGATGGAATTGTATCCCATGTGTACTTTACTACAAAATACATTCCTATCGTATTATGTTGGTTGAGGTAGAGTGTTATAAGTTCATTTGTTTAATAAGTATTTTTTTTTCTTTTTAGTATTTTGGGCATGGATATTTGTATCCCAGCTTCTAGCCTTTTGAAATAGGGCTTGGGGTAGTCTTGAAATAGGCCCCACATGGATGGATCATGATAGTAGGCACCAGATATGGGTTATCGATGTTTTGGATTCTACGTATCCTCTTCTTATACATGTGAAAATTTATTACAAATATTGATTGCAAAAGAGTAACATTTTTGACATATTATATTCTAAAATTAATATCATGTTAATTAAAAAAGAATTGAAATAAGAGGCCATATATTTGAGACAATGTTGGAAATGTAATAGAAAAACTCATCTATGAGTAAAATACGCAATCATTATAGATATTTTAAACACTTATACAAATTATTTAATACAGTTTTACCATTTTTACAAATATAGATGTGGAAAATAAATAAAAGTGTTATTATTCATAATGATGAATATAAAAGTGGAAATATTTATTAAATTTTAATCTCTTGATTCCAATATATATATATATATATATATATATTTCATTAAATATTTAGTAGAAGACTAAAAATTTAATTCAACCCTAATCTCGAAAAACACAGAAAAAAGTATTTTAACAGATTTTTTTCTTATGTATAACATTATTATCAACCAAAATCCAAAATAAATTTTTTTCCAAATCATATAAAATAGATTACTCATAATAAAAATGAACAAATTTTAATTTAATACATATTTTAACACCAAATTTAACTTTTTAAATTCATTACAGAAAAATATATTTATCAAAAATGAAATCATCATTTTTAACATTTCATCAAAAAAGATATACATTCATAAAATTATAAAAAACTTTAATATTAGATATTATTTACATGAAAATTCATAAAATTATGATAATATTTTAAATTAAAATTTATAAATCTAGATAAAATTATATATAATATCCAAACACCACTTGAAATAAAAATAACTATTGATAAAAAATCATTTGAGAAACAAATGTTGTCATAAAAAAAAAATTTGTGCTCATTGTCTATGAAATAATCTATAAAAATATATTACATATGAAATATATATTTGTATTTCATAATAAAGATATAAATATTCATACTCTATAATTCAATGTCAAGTGAAATTAAAAGAATAAATTTTTTCTAATATAATTCAATTCATTTAATGATTAGTGTTTGACCTCGTGAATGGTATAAAAATTATTATCATATTAAATAATTTATGATGGTGTCACATTATTCAAACCACCACTATATAAATTGATTTCTATTTAATAAATTTAACTCTATAATCTATTTTTTAATACATGAAATTTCATTTTTTGACACCAAAATTTATAGAGGGATAATAAAACATCCTTTGTAAAGGATAAGTATGAAAAGTAATGGTTACCTGAAATAACACATATTTCAGTTCCCATATAATGATAATAATATCAGAAACCTAAAATTTATAAATGGATCATAAAAATTTCATCCACGGATGAATTAATTATTATAGAGAAAAAGTTTATGAGAATTTAAATGAACACAATACATTAAATATTTAATGGTGATAATGTAATTGAGTCATCGGAAATTAATGTAAAAATATATTGGGTTTTAGAACATTTTTTTAATAAATTTTAGATGTTATCTTCCTATAATGGTAGAAAACACAAGAAAATACACACACTCCATATCATTCCTTTTCATAATATTAATATCATCCTTTCATTGTTATTTTATAAATGTTTAATTCATCTCTTAGTACAAGTAATAAAAATTCATGATGAACTTTTTATTCATAAAAAACCTAAAAAACATTTATCATATCAAAAGATCCATAGTTTAAATAAAATTTATTCTTTAATTATTTAATTATATAACAAAAAGAAAATTAATTTAACAAGATATAAAATATGTTTAAATAAGAAACATTAATATCTAAATCCTCATATTTATCCATAAAATTTCAACATAATCTATTACATAATTTGTTATTCACTATGCCTTTAATAAACATTGTCTTTAATTACATTGACCCTAGTAGCTCAAATCGAAAAGTTGTATTATTACATTGGAAGGAGATATACGTAATCACATCCCAAAAGACTAAAATGTTAAGTAGTCATAAAGACAAGATAAAAATAAGATTCCCATAATAATTTAAAATATAAAATAGATACCAGAAACTAATTAATTTAAACATAATGTTATTTACAATACCCATATTAATATCATTAGGAAATGAATAAATTTAAATTGTTGAGAATTGATTTTTATTAGGATTATATGTAATTTTCAAGGTAAATACATCACAAATAACATGTCATCAAAAAAATTAATCTAAAAAATGACAAATTATAAATTATATTAAAATTATGCATGAATTAAAAAACAATTTAAATTATTACATGGATATTAAATAATTATTTAGTAATTATGGAATAAATTATCCTAGATAACTAAAACTAATTATTGAGGCCTCATTACATGGATTACTAATCATATAGTGATGTTTTCTCACTCTAAGGTATTATATAAATGTGTATTCCATTAACTGAAAACCCAAACTCATTTTATCTGACGAGACCTACCATTTCATCAAGGAGATATAGTAGGACTATCCTATATCATACTAAGTCTAGTTAATTTATCATATGGAATGTGTGAGTAGTAATAAATGTAAAAATTTATTTTAATAAACAAGTATACAAAAACCTAATAATTTCCCTAATCAATATACATGGTCAAAAATCAACAATAGTAAAATAGATAATGAGATAAAAATAGCATATTCACATTAAAATTGATCTGAAAAAATGTATAAAAATATTTTGGATGGTATAATTAGATAAAATCATCAGAATAACATTAAATAAATTACATTTCATAAATGATAATAATTTTAGAATATTACTAGAAACATTCTTATCAAAAATACTATTTTCATGATAAAAATCACATTTACATATAAAAGAATTCTATAATATCAGGTGAAAATATTTATATGAATTTTTTTAGAATTATATAGGGATTTATTCAACAAAAATAGTTTTAATGAGGATGAAATGTTATATTTATGCCATGTATTTTAAAAAGTAAATCATTTTAGAGTATTTTCAAAATGAAACAAAGCACCCAATTCAAAAAATGATAGTACAAATGATATCAACCCATTATATAAAATATAAAACTTGGGTAATAATGAATTTAATAGAAATTTATATAATTTCTAATATATTATTCAATATATTTTATGAAAAAATGTATGTAGAAAAAGAAGGTTTTTCAACCGAAGAGATGAATAAATACTGATTTTTCGAAAAAAAATCACTATAATTTTAATTAAAAAAGTGTTTCTTTTAGATTAAATTTTTTTGATCATAATGATTATAATGATATATTTAATGTAAACTAGAAAATTTATATATTACAATGAAAAAATAGTTTTTATTAGAAATAATTTTTTAAAAAACTATAAGGTAGCTATGAAATTATTTAAAAGTCAAATAATGATTACTGTCAAAATTGATATTAATGAAATTTTAAAATAAATAATATATTTTAATTAGACGACAAGCTTAGAAAAATAGAAAACTAGGGGAAAATATATACGGAAAATGTTACAAATGTTTTCAATGACTCATTTATAGGTTTTTGGGTCTTTTATAGTAATTATATTTACCCTAAAACTGTAACATAAGGATATCATGATAAGAGTCAAACAAGATAAATAAGGATTAAAAATAATTATAATTAAAAAATTAATATGTCTATGATTTTCATTGACGAATTTATTTATACCCATAATCATCCTTCATTTGAAACATTATAATTTTGATCCATTTGGAATTTAAAATTAATTAATACTAATTTTATATTTTTAATGTTTCCAAATGGGCCCCTCACCTCAATTATAACAAGGAACCTACTCACTCATTTATTCACACCACATTGAGGATTTTAACTCATCCAAGCCCTACCCATTTCACCACCCAACATACTTTTAAATTTAATATATGTTTTGGACTCCCAAAAATACCAATCCGAGATAAATTAATAACATATCAATACAATGTCATAAGAAGAAGAGGTACTCATTTTTACTAACTCATCAATGTTAATTTATTCTTCTACATCCCCATTATTAGTTGTTTCCATTACAAAGTAATAAATATAGTATCATATACATATATATGTTATTATTATTATTGTAAGACAATATTCCACCTTTTATTAAACCTATAAAAATGAATTCACCATGTTTGTGTATCAATAGCCTACCATCTCCATGTCTTGGTGTAGTTTTTTTAATAACCACTTAATGTGGATGGGAATAATGATTGAAAAAATTTATATAAATTAAAAATATTACATGACCATTATTTTTCATAATTATCACACCATCCAATTACTAACCCTTTCACTATTAAGAGAATGATATACTCACTCATCCGTACGTACGACATATCGTCTCCATGATGTTATTAGACTCATTTTCCACATTAATCATTTAAGAATGATTATAAGAATGTATATAATGGCTAAATATAAAATCTATTAATACAATATTATTCATTATATAAAATAGTCATATCATATTCACAATAAACATGACTAACATGACCAAATCTCTATATGAAAGTGAAGCTTTTAACAACTGATACAAGGGTAATAATAGAATATTATTAGAAATATGATATAAGAAGATCATATATTATATCATAAATATTGATATGTCTATATAATAAATTTATAACAAATTTTAAAACATTACACAGGAGGATAAATCACATTCATTTAAATTAAAGTACGTGGTAAGGAGAAAATTTGACAATTGAATTATTATTCAGGAATCTTTATATATATGTTACTACTAGGGAAAATGTATCATCCATGTCCAAGATTCATCAAAATGATTTCCAAAATATTTATAGTATTATCTTAAATTTGTTTAAATTCTTTTTCCCAATTTTTCTTTTTTTATCAAATGTTGTGAATGGAATATTTTAGTTGTTTTCCAAACTATGTACTTTATGTATATTTAGAAAAAAATTCAAATGGAATGTTATTTATGATATATGGAATGTGATGAATTTTCCATCAATATGACACATTTTTTTCCTGATTAATAATTAAAAATTTTATAACATTCCTTTCAATTAAAACTGATTCTTTCAAAAAATCTGCCTTTTAAATACATTATTTCAACAGAAAGATATGGTTTTTGCTCAATAAATTTTCTAAAAAATTATTAGAGTATTTAAATATATTTAAAAATCCTTTGTTGTATCATATGATGAACTGTTTTTGATCTATAATGATACCATATACAATTTTTTATGGGATTTTGATATATATGACATTGGATATGACTATTTCGCACCATTTATAGTTTATGGCTAAAGTATTCACATTTTGATATTCTATTTTTTAAATTGGAATATTTATTTTGATTATGTTATTATATAAATAATGAAGTAAAAATAGTAAGTGTCGAGCATAGCCTATTTTATCCACGTGATGCATCGGTAGGTCTCATGAGACAAAATATTTTGGGTATTGGATGATGTATTACCCATTTATGTATGGTGTCTTAGATGAAGCCTTAACGATATGTTTATGATCAATTAAATTTTTCATTCACTCATTATGATATTAGTTATTGATATTTTATGTTTTTATTAAATTAGTATAATATATATGTGATTATTTATATAAAAATATATTATTTTTATTTATTCATGTTTTATTATTTTTATGATTAAGTTTAAATGTATTTTATTTTAGTTATAATGCTTACTTAAATGTTTGTCTTTATTTATTCATAATCGTTTCTATTGTATAATTTATCTTACTCAGCATCTATGATTATATCCTTCTTATAGATTATTTATTCTGATGATCCCATTATCTGTATTATGATTGTTATGGAGGGTTGAGCTTTTATATCTTCAATTTTATTGCATGGTTCATGTGTCTAATATAGCTTCCAAAAATACTAAACTAATTTTTCCTTTGGGATTAAAGTATTGTGTCAATGAAAATGCAATAAAGTGAGGCACAAACACTGGGTGACTTGGTTCAGGGTCTTTACAGTTGGTATAAGATAATTATTAGTAGAAACCTTGGAAACTTGATTAAGGAAACAATTATTATAGAATATTACCTTAAGATAGAATTTGAGGATAAGCATTGAAGAACATCATATAATTTTGGTACGGTATCGAATTTTTGGGCCATCCAAGAAATAAAAATATTTCTAGGAACTACAAGTTGAAATGGTACTAGAATAGATGTACATAGGGGTAACAACTTTAATAAGGTGCATTGGGCTAGACTCAACATAACCTTGTACACAAAATAGACCTTACCGCATGCTTGATTTGACATTCCTGAAGGATATGCTTAGGACAATTAACATTTTCTTAAAAATCCATTTTGTGTCATTTATAAATAAAAACTTTCCTAAATAAACAATTTTTATGATTATGAATTATTTTTGAATTAATATAAATGTAACTAGTATGAAATTATACTTTATGACACACAAAAAATTCAAATTTTTTCTATTTTTTAAATTTTTTGTAGGATGGAATGGAAACTTTATCAATAATCGTAATCAATATAGTGATATCCTTCATATAAAATATAATGATTTTTGAGTTGGAGCTACAATTGTTGTTGTGAAACTTATAACTATACCAGGAAAGCTGACACAATTTATGAACAAAACACTTATCTTTATAGAGCATCATGATCCACAAGGTGGAAGGAAAATTTCAGAAAACACAATAAGACAACAACCTCCAACATTAAATGGGAAAAAATACATTTATATCTGAATAATGGATAAGTTATTTAGAGAATATATTTCTAACTTTTTAAAGTAACAAAAGAGAGAATGATGGAATTATAACTTGTCAGATCTTGGTATGTGATGATTAATGATTGTCACTGATCAAAACATTAATGATGACAAATAAATATCATTCATATTATGGAATGATTTTAAGAAAAATTTCATTTAAAAATATTTTCTATATAAGTAGTGACATGATATGGAGATATAATTATTAGATTAGTAGAAATAGGGGGATGGTAATGTTGTTAAATATGAATTATACTTCCTAATGTTAGAATATAATTCAATGGATTTAAAATGAAATGAAATGTTTAGTAATTATTTATTCTATGATGGGTTAAAACCATTCTTCTAATGGGAACTAGTATTCCAAAAAATTTCATCATATGAATATATAATCTCATGTACTATTGAGAATGGGAAATAATTCTATAATTATTAAGAATGTAAGGGAATGATATATAATAGTATAGATACTAAACACTTTGGAAATTGAAATTATAAAAAGGGGATAAGGGATGAGTTGAATTTTAATAATTCAATAAATGTGGAAGGAATCATCATGGAACATCTGTATTGGGGACATGAGTTTACTAAAAATGTGGATAAATAGGCCACCATTTGCAGGACAATAATGTAAACAAAAAATATTACAATGTTAAATGATACACATTTAAAGAAGTGGGACATTATTAAAATTAATTCCCTATAAATCAATGTAACATGCCTCGAAAATGGATAAGGGAGAAAGTCCAATATTATGTGATCAAAATTATAGAGGTCAACGTTCTAATAATTTGGTGATATGTTCTTTAATCATCTCCTCCACTATAGAAAATTAATTATTTGATTTTGGATCCTAGAATTTTTTATATAATTCTAGTTTAAATTGAAAATTATACATTTCCATTTTAATTTAATAATTTAGTTTTCATTTAAAATTAATAAGGGATGTATGAGTAGAACTAATATATCTCAGGTAGTCCCTTTTATGAAATATACAAATTATTTTCTTGTAGACTTTTTCATCTTACATATGGTTGATGTTGATATAATACCCTGTATTGGATGGTTATCCAAATATTATGTGAAAATTTATTAAATAAGAATGAAATTATGCTATTTTTGGTTGAATAATGTTTGGTTAACATTAAAATAAAAACATAATCCTATAATTCATAAATATGTCCACCCTATGTAGCTCTACTAAATGAAATTCTTAGAGAGGAAGAGTCAAAAACATCTAGAGATATAGAGGGTAATATTAAAATTTACTATAAACTAATTTTGTTAGAATATAGTTATTTATAACATGAGGAATTACCTAGACACCCACATATGTGTGATGTTTAGTTTTCTATTGAATTAATCCCTGATGAAGCTACAATAATAATGTCTCCTTATATAATTTCCACTGTTGAATTTGTGTATTTGAATAAAAAATAATGTATTTGAGTAATAAGTGATTTATTCAACATACTAATTCAGCATGGGGATCCCCTACTAAATTCACTAAAACAAGATGGATCTATGTGGCTGGTCATTGATTACTGGGAAATAAATGATGTTATAATAAATAAAAAGTATCCTCTACCACACATTGATGACTGGTTCAGTCAACTTTACGTGGATAATATTTTTCAAAAATTTATATTCAATATATGTATCATCAATTGTGAGTAATGGAGGAATACATTCTTGAAGCATCTTTTTAGACAAGGAATGGAAGTTACGAGTTTACAGTCATTCAATTTTGATTGACTTATTTACCCTCAGTTTTTATGGACATAATGTTGAGTATTAAAGTAATATCTATATAATTTTTTTGTTTTATTCATTAATTATAGTATAGTGTATTATAAAATATTTTAGGATCATTATAATATAATTTTTATCACTCATATGACTCATGGAAGGGATGTTTTATATGTGAAATTTATTAATTGTGATTTATAGATTTTAGATATTAATTTTCTTGGTTATATTCTCTCTTAAGATAGAATATAAATTGATCATATAAAGATAATTGAAGTAAAAAATGTACAACACCAACATACATTACTGTGGTATATAGTTTCATTGGTTGGGTAGGATATTATCATCAATTCATTCCTAATTTTGATTGATTGGCTATCCCATTAACCAGGATTACACATAAATGGTTTATGTTATTTAGAAAAAGGGATGTGAAGAATTTTTTTATGATCTAAATTGAATATTATCTATTGATCTAGTTTTGACTCTACCATTTCAATGTGATGGGATTGTCATGTATAAGGATGCCTGGAAGAAGGGACTTAGTTGTGTACTAATAGAAAATGATAAAGGGATTGCATATAGATCATGCTAATTGAAGAACCACGAATAGAACAATCCAACCCATATTCTTGAGAAACATGTTGTAATATTATCAATGAAAATATTGAGACATTATCTCGATGGTGAATGATGTGAGATATAGACAAATCATATAAGTCTTAAATACATACTCAAATGGAGAGACCACAATATGAGGCAACGACAATGTCTCGAGCTACTCAAGGATTATAATATCTCAATACACTACAATATAGTGGAAGAAACTAAGATAGTATAATAATTTAGTAAGAAGGATCATAGATTTCTCACCTAAATGAGGATTGTTAAGGACCCTATGTTAATGGATATTGTAAATATATATATATATATGGGAATTTAAAAGTAATGATAGACTTCAATTATTTTTCAAATCACTGAAAAATCATATTTATTAAAGAATATAAAGAATTCTGAAACTAAGGATGAAAACAATGAAAAAAATAATAATTGTATGAATGAAATTTAGCAGACATTTTTTGAGAATGTAGAGTTTTTAAATTTGGAAACAGGCTATGTGTTACATTTATATTGGAGTAAAAAGTGTTTTTTATGATAGACAAAACATAGATTTAACTATACACCCTAGTAGATCATTGATGTATAAGTAATTGAGGGATAATTTTTGGTGCGATAACATGATGTAGGGAATTTATATTATGTGTACATGTGTTTGGCTTTTCAACAATTGAATATTGTGAGGTAGTATCCTAATGGAGTCATGTAACCTATTCCTAATACTATGTATAATGGGATGAAATTAGTATGTAATTTTTCACCAAAATCCCATGTACTCCATGGAGGATTTTTGTGGTATAAGTTATTGTTGATATCCATACCAAATCATCCCATTATCTTTCTATCACATAAGATTAAGATTAAAAATATCCCCAAAGACTCTATGTCTATGAATTTTTAAGACATTATGGTTTAGATCTATCAATTATAGCAAATCCAGATCCATTCTTTATATAAAATTTATGGAAGGGTATTTATAAGGCTATAATTACTAAGCTTAATTTGGGAACTACCTACCATCATCGAACTAATGGATATTATGAATTAATAATTCAAATAATGGAAAACATGTTGACATCGTGCTCACTCAATTTTCAAGGTATGTGGGATTAGTACCTCTCGTTGGTAGTTTTTTCCTACAATAATAGTTTTAATTTATATATTCTAATGGAAATGTATAAATAATTATATGGAAATATTTTTGGTACTCCAATGTTCTAGGATGATGTTGGTGAATGGAAGCATGTAGTTCACGTACTTTTTGATGGGATAACATTAATTTTAATGGATATTCAGGCCCATATTCAAGAAAATCAATGTTGGAAAAACTGTTATATAGATAATCAAATGAAATATTCATTAATCCATATGGGAGATCATGTTTTCTTAAAGGTATCAGCATGAAAATGTGTTATATGGTTTGGGAAGAAATGTAAACTATGCTCCAGGTACAATATATCGTTTGAAACTCATGAAAGGTCTGGATTTAATTCTTGACCTTTAGAAATAATGGAAAATCTCTCAATAGTACAAGATATATTTCATATATCTCTACTAACGATGTACATTCTTCCCCCAACCGTATGCCATATTCTGATAAAATATAGTTAGAACCTAACTGTTATAACTATGAAGAAAAAATATATATTTTTGATACATAATAAAAAGTGTTGAGGAATTGAACGATTTGAATAATAAAGTTACTCTTGTGAAATCACAAAATGGAAGAACCAATCAAGTTACCAGGGGATTATATGAAGCAGATCTACCTACATATTTTTTAGAAGGTGACAACCCTGATATTTAGAAAAAAATATTATATTGGTGGATAATGTATCCTCCCCAAGAATTTTCCATATCTTTCATTTAGAATAAATTAACTTTTTTATAGGTTAAAAATTCATAGAAGAATGCGTTCGAACAAAATACCATTTAGAATCATTTTATAAAGTAAATGAAACTATAAAAGATTTATAGATTATATATTATATTTATATATTATATCTTTAATAAATTATTTTTACATTAATCTAAATTATTAGATAAGAATAAGATAATAAAAAACCCAATATTACACACAAATACATATATTTTTTAAAATTATTAATTTTACTACTTTTTAATTAAGAACCTATTTAAATCCAATTTTTTAAACTATCATATATTATATTTTAGAAATAAAATTCTTTTTGAAAGAGTTATATAATGTTTACTTTTGTTGAATTTTTGGTACTTTGCTGATAAGATTCATATTTTGATGAATATTTATAAGATATTGCATTTTAATTTGAAAAAAAAATTTCTTCTAAATAATTTATAGTGTTAACTCAAAAATTTAATTAGTTTTATAGTATAATTATATTAATTTTACATAATTTAATACAATTTTTCTATTTGTAATCAATTTTACAATTAATATGGATATAATAACCGTACAGTATTATTAACATTATCACATTAGAAACATGTTTTCTCATTTTTTTCCATGGGATTAATTTTAAACTAACTAATACAGGTTCTATATATTGTATTATTAAATATCGATTCAATATTTTTAATCATTGGGTAAAAATTAAGTAAATAGGGATTTTATTTTAGGTAATATGGATAATTGTCGTAATATTTATCAAGGTTCATGTTAATTCCGTTAATTAATCGTTAAAATAATATTTAAAATGTTATAAAATTACTCTAGAAGTTTTCATAATTTTATTATATTGTTATTTTTCTTCCATAGTCATTAAGGGATATGTTATGAGACCTTTTATGGCCTTTTTTAAGATAAGATAACCTTATTAGTATTATATTTAAAATAATTTCAATTTTTCATACTTTTCTTAACAAGATAAATATTTCTAATGGGTATTTATTTATGAAATATGTTCCAATAGAAATATTTTATGAATTTTTTTATGTTTATATATAACATGGTAATTAATTTATAATCTTTAGGGATAAAATAATTAACTTATGTTGTGAGACAATGATTATTTGGTTACAGTTAAATTAATAGATGAATCTAATAAATGATATTAAATAGATGAAAATAAATTTAAATTAAATAATTAATTTCATCTAAATATATTATTAATTAATTTAACATATTATATATTATATAAAATATTTGGTTTGAAAATATCATGTTGGTATGATAATTTAAAATTTTAAAGTAATGAATATTTTCAAAATTTATAGTAATGATATTTTAAAATATATAATATTTTATTAAATGAAATAATAATATACAAAAATAACTTCAAAATTATAGGGATAAAGTTTAATATTTCAAAAATGACTCATTGATTAAACTTTTTTAATTTTATAGTAATTATATTAACCCACAAAAATTAACTTTTAAGATACGACTGTAAGAGTTAAAAGGGATAAATCAAAATGATATGATAAATAATTTATATTATCTTACATATATTTGGGTGAGTTAATTTTGACTCATCATAATCCTATATCAAAAATTACTCATTTTGGATCCCTTTTTAATAAAAAAATGTTTTATATTTATTTAATATTTTTAGTGTTTACAAAGGTTCTTATCAACTCAATTATAATGGGGATCCTCATCTCTCACATAATCACACCACCTTGAGCCTTATAACTCTCTAAATTCCAAAACATTTATCCTCCAAATATAATTATAAAAGATCTATATTTTCTATTCTCCCAAAATGACCAACCCTATATTCCTTAAAAATATGTCTAAATAAATTCCACAAAAGAATGTGTAATCATTTTTACTAACTCATCCAATTGCATTTCATCTTCTACTTACTCTTTATATATATTTTCAATTATAATGTAATAAATATGAAATCATATACATACAAATATTTTTTATGATTATTGTTTAACCATATTCCATGTTTTATAAATCATATAAAAATGAAATCATCATGTGTGTGTACGTAAAACTTATCATCTCCATATTGTGGTGTAATTTTTTTCACAAATTTATTTTTATGGGTATAATGATTCGAATAATAGATATAAATCATAAATATTACATACATTGATTTTATATAATTAAAATATAGTCTAATTCCATATCCTTTGTCCACTATGTTAGTGATATCATTTATCGTACATACATATGTCCAACCATCTCCACGATGTGATGAGATTCATCTTACTTGTTTAACCATTTATGATTATTTATAAAAATTTACCTTATATGTAAATATAATATATATTAGCATAATATAATTATGTATATGAAATATATATATCTATGTATATGAAACATGGCTTACACAAAAAAACATGGATTGGATAATGAGGCTATTAACACCAGAAACATAGGAAATAATGGAATTTTATTTACAAAATAATATAATTGGATAATCTATGATATCATAAATATGTTTATGGTTCTAGTATAAATTGATAAAAAAATTTGAAAACATAATAATTATTTTAAAATATCAATAAACTAAACTAATGTACAATGTAAGGGTAAAACTCACAATCTGATTATTAATTAGTGATATTTATATGTAAGTATCTACTTTAGAATATTTATCATTCCTATCCATGGTTCCTTAAAAAATCCAAATTATTGTTAATTTTATCTCACAAATGTTAAAAGTATGTTTATTCATGTACAAAATTTTATATAATGTTTTGAAAGGAATAAATTTTTATTTTCAAATGAAGAACTTTATGACTTTTAAAAAAACTGGGAGGAATTTTTTATTAAATTATATGACCTGAGTTTTTTTTAATCTATTTGTAAAACTGCGGTTTCATATTGCTTCCATTATAGTTTGATAGATTTTTTCCACTCATAAAGTTTTCTTTTAAAATTTTACGGCATTTTAAATGAATTATTTGAAAATCAAAAGTATTATTTATCTCAATAAATTTTTAATGAATCATTTGAGTATTTCCTTCTGTATCAACATACTTTATTAGATATCTTGATTGATTGAGGATGATATCTTATGATACCATCTACCTTATTTTATTTATGGTTTTCTGATCAGCTTTATTGTGGATATTCTATTTTCATACAAGTCATGGTTTATGGTTACGTTATTCACATTTCATATGATATTTTTCTAGAACAAATGTTTATGTTGTTTATGTTTCTATATGATGAATGAATTGACATAAATAAGTGATTGGTGGGGACTTTAATAACCCCTCAATACATAGATATGTCTCACGAGACAAACTAGTTTGGGTATTGGCTATTGTCTTACTTGTTTTTGTATAGTGTCTTGGTTGATGCCTTGTTGGTATGTGTATGATGTTTGACAGTATGCATTCCCTCATTGTGAGATTAGTTATTTTATATTATATGTGATACTTATATTAATATAATATGAATGTTATTATTCATATATAAAAATATGAAATTCATTTATTATTCCCTTATAATATTCAATATATTTATTAATGATATAGTTTGTTTAGTTATATACCTTTTTAAGGATTATGATTAGTTATTCATAATAGATTTTGTTTTACACTTACCCTTACTGATAATCTGATATGAACCATTTCTTATGTTTTTTTTCTTATTATTCCAATATGTGTATTATTATTCGTATGCCGGGTTCAGATATGAGAATATATAATGATCTTAATATATTCATGATATTTTATTTTATTATTTAATCTATAATGTATGTTTCATTTATTTAATATGGGTTCCAAAATTTCTAAACAAATTTATCCTCTAGTATTCGAGTCTTGAATAAATATCGAGGTAATAATGTGTGGAAGAGGATCCAGGTTACTGGGAATAGGGTTATTAAAACTAATACTATAATTTTCCATCAAAAATAGCTTGATAGAAATTAAATTTTAATATGAAACAGTCTCACAACCATAATCTGTTATAAATATAAAAAATCAACAAAATTATTTTACATTAAATATTTAAAATTTATTTTATTTTATTTTTATATTAATTGAATAAATATTATGTAGTTGTTGCGTAATTATATAAAGTAAATACATATTCACTAAAAATTAAAGATGAATTGTATTGGTTAAAAATTTAATATATCATTAGAATAAGTGATTTTAAATGATCTTATCCACTTATTATCCTCATTTGAAAATAATATATATATTAATCTCAAGAGTGTGGTGATTTTTATTTATTATGTTTTATAATATATTATAATTTTTATAATCACTTAATAATGCAACAAAGTGTATATATAGTTGAGAAATGCATGGACATGGTTAAAATCCAATCATCCAATAGAATAATTGAATCATTTTTTATAAATCTTAAAGGAATATTTAAATGATTTAACAATAATTCAATAATTTTCCCCTACCGAGGTGAAAAATGTTTTCAAATGTTACTAAGAATAAGGACAAATAATATGGATCTATTTACAAAATTTTAACAAAATAATTTCAATTATGGAATCCATTTTTCATGATTCCATTCAATTATGATGAATTATTTACTATCATTCTTAACATGTGAACCACGATGAAATGCTTTTTATAAATTCTTTCTATATTATATTATTATGTAATAATAAAATTAAATATAAAACTAAATAAAATAAACTTATTTTGACTATGAATATTAAAAATAAAATATTAATTCTTTTAAAAACATTTTAAAACAATGTGTAAATTGTATAATTATTTATACAAAAAAAATAGTTTTTAGTTAAAAAGTTAATATTTTTCACTATTTATCCAAAATTCAATCTACTCAGAAAATTAAAAAAATTTAAATGAAATATAATTTTGACAATGATGATTCCAAAAATTATTTTAATTCTGTAACTAATATTTCTAATATTGGTAGAAAATAATTTCAATTTCCATGCCAAAAATTAAATTACAATCAATGCTAAAGAAGATTGATTTTTGGAATCATAAATTGACTCCACTAAAAAGTGAGGTATTGTTTTATAAAAATTACTCAATATATCTATAATGAGTTAGAATATAATAAATATATTTAGACTTGTGGGTTCACATATTCATACACATTAATTCAATATATCTGTGACATTTAAAAAATAATATTTTTTAATATATTTATATTTATATAAATTTTATTGGTCCATGTTAAACAATATACAATGATTATTATTATTTTATATACTTATTATGGTGATATAATATTTTATATCGATTACTTATTTTTCATTAGGGTTCTCCATTATCTTACTATTATAATCAAATCATAGTACATTGACCCTTCACATGGGAGATTTATTTCACTTGTAACGAGATGGATTATCCCCAACATAAGAGTATCCTTGTTGTCTAATTGAAAAGTACCCATAAATTTACAAGTCACATCGATAGTTCATTATGGAACAAAATTAATAAACATTTCTTTCCATTCATAAATGATCATCTTGGAAGAAACTAAAATAATTAAATATTAGGATTCACTTGAACTCAATTAAAAAAATCCTACAATCCATTTGTGGTATGTGTGATGTCAGTTAGTATCCAAGGAATTGGTTACAACTCCTAAACCATGTAGGTTTAATTCTCCCTATAAATCATCAATATTTAACCTCGAAACACCTATAATTTAAAAATATAATAATTGACACACAGAGGTACACTGACCCATTTCGGATTCCATATATGAATTCATCTCTTCTCACATCTGCATCTGAGATACGAAGCACTTATATCAATATGCCCATCAACATAATATATATTTTCATCAGTGTCCATGAGAATAATTAATTACTAACAGTCTTGGAATACCTCTTTTAGTTTAATTTAACGATCATAAAACATCTTCTAATGTCCCCTCACCATTATAAATTCACCAATTTAAACAAACTCGTATGTAACTACAACATGAATTCTAACCCATAAATTATTACATGTTTAGTATTGATAACAGAACACATTATTCAACATTAAATGATTCACCTATGAAACAAAAAACGTTCATTCCAGTCCAACATGCTTCTTTATTTAACCTTACTATATGGTGCTAACTTCACTAAACTCACATAGTCTCAATAATCCTATTTATAATACATTACTATTTAATACTGAGATTAGTCACACACCACCAATCAAATTGTTTTTAGTTCAATAGCATATTAATCAAGCCACACTCTTACCAAACAATTTCCAACAAAATTGGAACTCTAGTCAATACCAATTGAATGATGTAGTTTGAACCGGCATTCTAGGAAACCACTATTCCTATTCTTGGTTACAAAATAGTTTTAGGGATTCAAAACCGAATATGTGTCATGATTATTAGAAATCATGGTTTTCAATCATCTTAGGGTACAATACCACATGAAAACCTTCCTCATGGCCTTCCGAATATTACTCATTTTCACATGTTATATTCTTCATTGATAATAACGACTAAGAAATTAACCACGACTATCCCTTAACATGAAATATATATTATTATCTTACAATCATGAATCATTAAAAACCAATAGATTATTTAACATGGTTTAATTTATATTTCTAGAAGGTAATAAAAAAACTCCATAATGTTTCATTGAATTTCAAATAACCCCAATGGATATCTAGATACCTATCTCCAAATATATCATGAAATAGTTATTCTTATAAGAAACACATATTCGCCAAAAATTAAACATTTAGTTATAAATTATTACATATTAATATATGTATTAATCCATATTAGATACACTTTGAATATTAACTAACTCGGCCCAACTAATGTTTAATCTAACAAGGTACATTACAAATAAAATTATTGATAGATAACATCCTATCATGTCATATGGAATCACTTATGAATAGAAGGATTACATATCCATCACCATTATAACTACCATAATCATTTTTCTTACCTTCATCACCCTTTTTCAAAACACTTTAGTCCTGAATGACTTAATATCATATGTTTATTTGGATATGTTTTCATCCTTTTATAATATCATAATGAAATAATATATTGAAACACCATATATGTGTTTGAAACTAAGGTTTTTGATTCATCAATATTCATCAAAGAAACATAATAGTAGTTTATATTTCATAAGAAACATATATAAAAAATATGAAGTATGTGGTGCCTCCTACCAATACTCCAAAGTGTGTAAATTATTTGAAATCATAAATATAATAATCCTTGTTCAAATTTTGAATTTAAAAAAATATGATCCTAAATGATTAAACCATTAAAATGATTCATAGGCATTGGTTACATTTATATCCTTAAAAACTATGTTCATGATACACAAGACAATGTTTCGTCACATTTTCTAACACATTCCTACATCAAATTTATACCAAATCCCCTAAACATGATAAAATAAAACCCTGATAAATTTTTTAAACATCCTAACCATAAGGAAAAATAATAATAAAGATTAATATATTACATTAGGGAGGAATCCTCAAACACCATGGCCTCAAACTCATATCGGTGTTCAAATGTTGAATAATGGTGAGATAATTCCCTAAAAAATTATGTAATAATAAATTAATAACAAAATATTTAAACAAAATGTGTTGATTATAATGATACAATAACATTCCAACTATAATTGATGAATGTTTTAACATTATTATTGAGAGTAATACCAGAATATGTGGACAATGATCATCCACAAGGAAGATCACATAAACAAATAAGAAATGGAAAATACAAGAGTCGCTTCCACCACCCCCAGATTCATCTCATATTTGTCTCTTAGCTCATAGAGAGCTATTAGACTACATGGTCAAACATGGACATCATCACAACTAATTACTCAATATGTGAAAGGCACTAAGGTACTATTTTTCAATGTTCACATAACTAGGGATTGAGTATAACTCATTATATAATATCCAATACAATCTAGTACCTAAATGGTAAATACAATTTACATGAATAAGAAAATATCAATTAAATGTAAACATTAAATACATAAAATGAAAAATAATAACATTTATATCCAACAGACAGGTAATAAATATACACATTAATTTGGAGTGATAATTAACTTACCAAACATCCATAAGTAGTAGTCATAACTCCTCCATCTCTATAATTAAATTATAATTGAAAGATATAAGAAGTTCTAATGAACTACCATAATAACAAATAAATTATATATGTAATCAAAAAGTAATTGAGTATCATATCTAAATTTAATTTCATATGGGAATGAATTACTCAACATCATTATGGAATTTAGATAACATATCATTATCATGGGATATGATGTATAGTTTTTGTTTCCTTACCCCATCTATTGGAATCTCATTATTGCCATATCAAATCATGGTCACTCCTCATTTATAGGATATCAATGAGATGCTAATCAAATTTCCATCAATATTGGGGCAATAAATCTAATGGAAATATTATGTAACAGATAGAATTATAGAGTAAAAATAATGATATAACATATGACATCATCACTAGTTATATTATATATAATTACACACATGTGATTATGATGTCCAACAATTTCTATAAGTTTATGCAAGAACACAAAAGGAATCTGTTTTCTTGTATACATTATATATATTTATATTTATATAAAAAGGTAAATAATATTTCAAGTAAATGTATAAAAAATATAAGAACAACATAGAACAAGATTAATTTGTATTAATTCCCCTAAGGAACCCTATGCAAGTGATCATCATCAAATATTTTCTCAAGGGTTATACATGCACACACATATTTAGTCAATACATCAAACAACTTCTCAAAATCTCCAAGACTCATTTCGAACAAACAAACAACTCATGGGGACATTATAATATATGTATCCAATTTTTTGTCGAGCCATAAATATTAGTGTTCAACATGAATCTAGTTCACAATATTTCATCATAGACATTTCCAGTTTGTCCAATTAAAATAGGCATGGATCCATAAATTAGTATTTTTCCTAATAATCATAAATTAATTATGTGTTTTTTAATCATAACATTTTATTAATTTTACAATTTTTCTCTAAAGTTAGGCATCCTTATATAATAATAAAATAAACCATACATAATTCTAAAGGAAAGAGTACACAAGACATAAAAATTAAAACCACCTGAACTCTAGTCCATCCAAATAAAAACTAGTTTTTTTTCATTTTTTCCCATGGCTATTCTGAATCCAATGACCTCCAGGCCGACCAATTCCATTATTCGAATTAAAATCAATTAATTATAATTATTTTTTATTATTTAATATATTTTATGTAATGTAAAATTAAATATACAATTTTATGTATTAATAATTACTTATCCTCCTTTATATAATGGTGACCAACAACCCATAAAATGTCAATCTCATAGATCTGAAATTATTCTAGGAAAAAATTGTATTATATTAAAACAAAAAATGGTCAATTAAACATAATTAAATTTTTTCCTCTCTATGGAATTTAACTTTTTCATATAAAAAAATAACAACAAGATTGGATTCCATTTGCTACCATAAAACTCATGATTCTATGATTGAAAAAATCTCTAAATTGTGATGAGCATCTGAACTATAGCTCATTGTTGTTGTATTGCAATGTTTTTAAAAAATATTAATCATAAATTTTTTTCCATAAATGGAGAATATTTTCTCAAATCAATGATTTATAAAATGTTTCCCAATAGACCAAATATATGTTTTGAAACTAAAATCTAGGATATTGCATGAAAATATGGGTTTTTATTGAATATTATATTTATGAACGTTCTTAACAATAAATAACTAAAATATATAATAAAGAATAAAATTCCAATTATACATATACATGTTAAATAAAATAAAAATACTTGAATTCTAGTCAAATATACAAGAGGTCATCTCGGTTAGTCAAAAATCATTGTTCAACTATCTATTATTTACTCGAATAGATATCTAATATAATATTTAAGAATAATAATTTATATCATTGTTTCCTCTTTGATAATAAACCTAAAATATTAAACAATTAATTATAGATATAGGCTTGATGTAGGGATATCATTAACACATTGAACCCACCAAAAATCTTGAAACAATTCCAGAATTAAGATTTTGATGTTATCCGAATTCATATCATGGAAAAAGAAAACCTATATTATTTACTCCTTACAAGGTAAAAAGAGGTTAATATAGGACAAGCCTAATTATGGGAGGTTTCCTCATCACATACCATAAATAAAATTAATCCACAAACCCAATTCTGATTGAACAGATCTTATAAGTAGTGTACTTTCTTAGTTAAAACATATAATATATATCATTTTTTTTATTTGGATTTAATTTGTGTTACATGAGAGGTGTTACATCCATAAAATCACAATTTTTTAATTAAATTATCATATATATGGTTTCGGTGAAAACTTTGGAAAACTATGATCTAACCTTAAGAGTCATTGTTCATATCATGGTCAAAAACATAGTTCCAATGAGAAATTTTCACCGAATTAAGCCATCATGTTTTGTACACTAGAGGGTATCAATAAGTTTTCATATGAGGACATGTGTTTTTTAAATTGGGTTCCATTATTGTGGTCTATCCTTATTCTACTATCCCATGGAAAATGTTTTCCTTGAGAAGATAACACATTTTATAATAATTTTTCTCAAACTATTTACTCCATAAAAGGAATATTATTTTATCCAATAATTACTGAATTATGCCAAACCTTATTCCAAACAACCCCATCTCAGAACAATAATGAAAAATTAGAAAAATGTATCCAGAAATTTCCTCATGTAATGAAGCATGTAATTACTATTTATACCACAACAACAACATTATCATCAAACATAAAATTAAAAACTCAAAACCAAATAATTTGGATATCATGAATGTTATATAAATCAGACTTCTTTGTCTTTCAAACATTAATGAACACCTATCATATATCATGTCCACCAACTATCAGACATTAATAATAATTATACCATCATCAGATAATACATTATACAAAATGGGAGAATTAAAATTGTAACAGAGCCTTAGATATAGTGGAGGATAAGGGATAATCGTCCATCCATTCGTTAATCAACAATTATTTTTGGGAAAACACACCCAAAAATCATGTGGGTGTCAATCCATATTTCTCAATTCATATATTGACCATATATATATAATAATAAAATATTAGGAGAGTATATATAAAAAAAATTCAAACTAAATGTTCAAATCAAATGACACTATGAAAAAAACCTCAACCCTACATGAGATAATGGTATATTTCACTAAATTATACCACCAATAAATAAAACATAGAACATAAATCTTCCTTAAATTACAATCAATTCTATGTTTTAATTCCAAATTAAATAAATTTACATATTTAACAACAAAAAACCCATGTTTTTTTATTATATTTGAATTACTATTTATGTAATAACTACTCACGTATTCACCTATTAATAAATTGATCTATTTATCATTGAATTATTCCAATATATAGTTCCATTTAAAAATACTAGAATAATTTTATATAATTTCAAGAACATTCTATATTACATTAAATATTTAAATTTCATACCGTAATTAAATTGTAACTATACCCACACCACACAAAACAACCAAAAAATCTCATTGACAACTATTTAATATCCCCTATAAAACAATCACGATAATACTTCCCCTAAATAATAATGTCTACTAAATAACTAGTATAACAAGACTATATATTATTTAGTTAAAAATTTATTGAAACCACTCCACTAACAATATTTTACAAAAAAACCAACACCATCAATTTCAGCAAAACCCTAGAAGAAGTATACAAGAACCACAATTTAAAAAAACATCAATCCATAAAAATTAATTTAATCCCAATATATAAAAATAAAATAAATATTAATCTATATAGATATATTTTATAATATTTCATCAATTCTCTTTCAATAATTTTTTAAGATATTATTTATTTAAAATTTTATCATATACATTAGTATTTTCATAACATCATTTTATAGATGTGTTCACCTAATCATTTTTTGTGATATAAAAATATAATCATAGATGAATTTATTATTAATAGAAATCTATGGTAACAATATTTTTAATGCAAATGTGAACTGACATAAAATAGTAAAGAAATATGTGATAAATCCAACCCCACATAAATTTAAATTTAATTTTCATTATTATCATGTAATTTTAATAAGTTATATAATTTCAATGGAAAGAAAAAAATCTAGTGAGGAATATAAGACACACACTACCTTGGTTGGATAAAAACACATAGTCATTTAAAAACTAAATTTTTTATTAAGTGAGATGTTCTATCCAATGAATCAAAAAGTCCCATAATAGTTTGAAATCATAAAATAATTTCAATAAATATTGGGAACATTCTTTTTCTGTTTTATGGTAGATGAGAAACATAAGAATCATATTTTAGAAAAATGTTAACATTTCTCAATATTTATACTATACTAGACAATATTATTGGATTATCAATGGATAATTTTTTTCCATAACCTAGGGAAAGAAAAACATAATAAAATAGTGACCATGAATTATCAGCAAGGTAAAATAACTCATCAATATAATATCAAGGGTCAAATCATATGTAAATGATATAACATGGAATGTGATGAAATTTAATGTTATAATGAAGATTTGAAATTACCAATACTAAAAATTCATTATATAAAGAGATCTATTCACCAATAAAAAAATATATTTATTTTGAAATATGTCTCGAATAATGAGACTATAACATGATTTATCCAGTATAATTATAGGAATAAGGGAAAGATATATATCAAGAACATTAGTGATATAAAACAATAATGATAACATAATCATTAGTATATGTATTTAATAACATTATGAAAAAATAGAATGTGTGCGCATAATAATGAGAATAAAAAATATCATTTCATCATGTTATTAATAAAAAATCAATTAATCCATTTATCAAAATATAAAATATCAATTTTTCTCATCTTTTTCTAATGAAATAAATATATTTTCCAATGAATTTTATAGAATTAAATAATACCATACTATATCAGGGATTTATATGTCCCATATCATCAAATTCATTTATTAGACCGAAATAATATTGGTGATTTATTTATCCCAAAATTAATATGTGTTTCATCACATCATAAAAATTAATAGTATTTTATCAGACCCAAATCATATCCCTTTTTCTATAAGAAAAACCATGATATTTATTTATTAGTCACATATTTTATCAGGTATTTATCATTCAACAACCATATCATAAAAAAATCCATATATATGTACTAAAATCACAATATAAGTCAAATATCAAAACTTAAATAAACCACGTATGACAAATGGTATCATATCATTTCTATATTTGATAAAAAATACTCAATAATTTAATTTTATAGGTGAGATGTTCCCATCTTGATAGCCACTAAACTAGTGTCCAAACTCATGTCCCCATATGAACATTGTTATACTTACCTATCTGTTGGAGGCTTCCTACTACTAGGGAGGATCTATTAGAACACATTTGGAGACTATAACATATTTTTTTTGAGTATTCCACATCATATAAAATATGAAATAATGGTAAAATAATTAATAATAAGGGAACATTCACTACAATCTTTTTCCAAAATTTGGGATAATCCCATACCCAGACATCAAATATAATATCTCATGTCATACAGTTGAAAGTGTAATGAAATCGAAAAAATAAATTCAAATCCAAGAATACAAAGAACAGGCCCAGACTCCATGTATGGAACCCTCACCAATGTATATCCCATTCCCCAAATCAATCCTCTTTTGTAGGGAATTTTCCCTTATCCTGACCAACAACCATGAAATCTGTTCATGTCCCCAAGGGCTGCCTGAGCCGGGTTTGAGTACAACTCTGTATGACACCATCAATGTTTTCTATAAAATTTCCATTCTAATATTATATTTCATATAGTTATATTATTAATGAAATTATAAAAATAATGAAATCATGGTTTATGTTGTTTACAAGATTTACTTTAGCTACTTTTATAATTTTTTCAATTGGTTTAGTCCTATAATTATTACACTACGGCCTACGACAGATGACAAACTATTCATATAGGGAAAAGAGATGTTCCATATATTACAGGGGGAAAATTCCACAATAATTATATAACACATACCTTGGAGCCTTATTCCATGTAATCCCGTCAAATGAAAAAATTAGAAGAAACATGCCTCAATATGACTCCAATATCCATGCAATATATGGTTGGGGTTTAAAAACCCACACCATCCCAAAAACTTGGTGTATAAAATGATTTCAATTACACAGAATAATCCAATCCCATATCACATTATTCTATAATAATTAAACATATGCCAAACATTAACCACATCCATTTAATCAAAATCATCATTTAGAATAGTAGTCCATTCAACACATAATCCATTATGATGTCTTAACCTTTTTCTTCATTCTTATTTAAATGTCTTAACCCAACTATCCCAGTTACAATTTACATTCTTTAGTCCATCAGCACCATTTCCCTTTTTCAAATAATAACTCCTTTAACCCACTGACATTTCACAGAATCCCACCTTGTTTCATGCTAACAACAATACACATTTACCATTAGTTTCCTCTCATAAAAAAATATAATATGTTGATATATTATTAATTTTATATTTTTCATAACATTTATATTATAAAAATAACATCTCAATTTTCATGTTAAAGAAGTTGCACTCCCCATTTTTGCCCACAAACGGGTCTAATAAAACTCAATATATCCCATGTAGATCACGAGTGGTTCAATTAATAAACATAAAAAATAATTAAAATATATATACCATATAAAAAGCTATAAATAATAATGACCTAAATTAACAACTACATATAGATAAATAAATCAACAAGACTGGGTGATATAAATCGTAGATCAGCTACCTCTATTCTGTAGAAAATCACCTACTCAATCATGGACTTTTATTTTGAAAAAAAACCATTTAAATCCTCAACCAAGGATCCATTGGGAAAATAAATATTTTTAGATTCATAGGAATAAGAAATATTAAAAATCCCATAATCCAAAAATGTGTAAAAAACGTGTTTTAGAATAACTAAGATATTTGATCTCCACACAACGGTGCACTAAACAACATAAAAATCAAGAATACAAACCCCTTGATAGTTTAAAAAGGTGTAGATCATAACTATTTGGTTTTTAGGATAAATTTGGAGGAATATAAGGTAAGTAACATAAATCACCATCATGAAATTGGTAAAACCCGGCATTTTTAATGGGGCACATAGTATGGCTATACAGTTGGCAAAACCATCAACCAACCATGTGGTACCAAGTTTCCAATAAGGAATAGCTAAAATGGTCTCCTAGGAATCAAAGATGGTTTAAAAACCCATTTGAAAAAGATGTGAGATGTATCTATCCAATACCTTATGTTTTGGCCTCCCTATTTTTGTTTTATCATAAATTATGAAACCCTTCTCTATGTAATTGTAGTTTACTCACACAATTTCTAATAACCATGCACTGAATGTGACACATGCATTTCATGGAATCTTTATCCCCTCAATCATTTCTCGAACCTCTATTTCACATCTGAATAATACTTACACAACCAATAAAAATTTCATTAACCAAAAAAATGTTCATAAACCAAAACATAGAAAAACAAAACTTAATAGATGTTTGTGATCTTAAAACATCCCCACCATATAATGACTCACCCTCGAGTGACACTCCCAAGAATTTATTAGAATCCAAATTTATGATATTGGCCCACTGGAATGTGTATTTGCTTCCTCTCACAAAACTCTTGATGAACATTTCCATTCTTAAATATCACTTGACTTGAAGTGACAGTCTTTCTCTAAAACAATTTCTCCCTAAAATCCAAAATATTAACCAATTGCTCCTAGAAGGACGTAGCAATCTCAAGCTCAAAACAATCAACATAGATCACATGATAAGGTACATGGTCCTACTAATGAATCTATGAAACATGATAAACATCATACATTCTACTAAAACAAAGTGTAGGAGACAATCAATACACCACTGGCCTGAGCCTCTCCACTATCTCTGTTGGCCTTACATACTTGGTTGCCAACATACCGAAATTATGAATCTGATGGTGACATAACCTTGTAGATAGTCAATAGAATGAATGATATCCCACCAGAAACTCAAGAAGGTAAAAATAATGATCTGTATACAATTTCATCATACTCGATGTTGTACCCATACTTATTCAAATCTATTGAACCTTCTTCAATAACCCCTAATGAGACTCGATCACAAAAACTATAATTATAAAACCTCCATCAAACATTATTTTGACCAATATTATATTATATATAGTCTCTTTATGACTATTATTATAGGATAATATAATAAGATCCATGTTTTTTCCATGATCCACCACATTCTAAGACAGATTCCCCTGAAATGTCCTCCAATAAAAAATTTGTATTTTTTTCAGTCCTTTTTTCAATAGATGGAAAAATGTAATAAAAAATTTTTGGGTACCAAGTTCCTTTTATAATCCCAAACAATATCATAATTTGAGAAACAGATCATGATATGAAACTATAGTTAACAGTACCACATGCAGTCGAACTATCTTTCAATCACAAAAATCACCCAACAGTCTGTGGTTAATTCATCTTAAATAAGTTTGAAATGTGATGAATGGATCATCCAATCCAAAACTACCCAAATTTTATCATTATTTCATGGTTTCCTCTGAATACCTTCCATAAAATCCTTGGTTATATCATCCCAATCCCATTCGGTAATAATAAATTACTATAAAAAACCTCCTATGAACTGAGGATCGACATTCATCTTCCCATTGTTGTGGCCTCACATCATAAAACCAAAAACTTGTTTCTTTACCAAGGTCCACCAATACAACGTATTAAGGCCATGATGTATTTTTCCCAAACTAGTATTCAATACCTACATCTAGTAATGGAAGTAACACATCAATTATTCCAGCATTAACATAGGAACAAAAACATGTCCACGAAAATTAATGATCTCATAATTATCAATATTACATTCAGAATTTGACTCTCTTCCATCAAGACTTTCCCTCAATGTAAAAAAACATTGTATTTTCATACTTCCTCTACATGAACTATCGTAGAACTGTGGAATCCACTACCTTGGATGAAGGAGTTATCTACCCTTGTCCATCCTGAATATATTAATAAATCATAGAAAAAATCCATCATCTTCCATTTCGAAATGGAATCATGAACCAATTGATTTAATGTATTCCAACTCTAGTCAACTAAACAATATTTCCATTTCATGGTGTGTATAGAAGATCAAAATTGAAGGAAATCATGAACATACCCCATCCTCATTACCAATTATTCAATTCGAGTAGAGTGAAGATTTACTTAAGGATTTTATGGTCAGTATACATAGAAAACATCACTCCCAAAATGATATTATTCTAAACACATCAAATAATAATCCACTACTAAAATCACCAGATCATGTAAATGGTAATTTCTATCATGAGGCCTAAACTATCGTTACCAATATACCACAACCTAATAATCCTCCATTAATAGTACCCTGATCCCAATAACGAATGCATTAGAAAACAAGGTATACATATTTACCGGCTGGGGTATGATCAAAATTGGTGAAGTTTTCAACCATTTTTTTTACACATTGAAGGATTTCTCACAATCCCAAGAACAGTCAAACTTTATTCCCATGTTAGTAAATCCTGGAATTCATGATGTCAAATGGGAAAATACATTGATGAATATTTATAAATTACCAGGTTAAACATGAAATATTCTGTCATTGAAATCATTTTTTGGTTATTCCAAATAAATGAATGATTTCACTTTCTCTAATTCCACTAAATAACCTTTCTTATACATAATTTGTCCCATGAAATATACTTAATCAATAAAGAAATGAAACATAGTTATATTGGCATAAAACTTATGCTATCTTAGTGTATTCTAAATTATGTCATTTTTTTGGATTTATTTTCAGGAATCCTTGAGTCTTGAAATACATAATTCTAAAAAATTAATACAAAATGATCTAGGTCTAGGTGAATGATTCAGTACATTAGGACCACCAATATTTGTGTAATGATTGTCGTCCTGAAAGTCATCAGAAAAAATTCATACAACCCATATATACTCCTTGAAAATGTTCATCATATATCATAATGTCTCACCCTTAACTGATGATATTATGACATTAACTCAATTCATGTAGAACATATGACCTCCTCTTAAATAGTCAAATATATCATCAATTTTAGGACGATGGTATTGATTTCTAACCAACATCCAATAATATACTATCAACTATAATTTCCAATCATATATCCATGTAAACGAAACTAGGGATGATCAGGGAGACTACTTAGATAAACAATCACATTATTTTCCAATTCCTCAAACTGTGTTTTATGTTCATGGTGTTCTACGTTCTCCATTCTATATGATGGGATAAAAATTGGTTCTTCTCCCAGATGTAACATTATTATGAACAAAGTAATTCTATATTTTTGTGGCCCCAATAATTCGTTAAAAAACACATCATATACCAATCCAAAATTGATTTATAAACAATTTTCAATTCTCCTCCATAATATTTGTTAAGATAATCCACTTGGGATATGACCTCGCACAAATGCTTACAAACAGGCCCAGCATATCCCACATTGATATCCCAATATCTACAGTGAACAAAAGAATTCCCCATGATGGATGTGAACATTAATCAATGGAATTATGATTCGATATGGTCCATCGAAAACACCATTCCATATATTCCCAATATCAATTCAAATATGAAATCATGAGAAAAAACACATCCCATATTAAATAGTTCCCACCAACTGGAAATGAAACCTCCTTGCATTTCCTGAAATTCTCTAATAGAACTCCTAACAACATATCAATTGACATATCCTCACAAATATGTTCAACTTCTAGAAACACCGCCACCCAAAAATGATACGACATTATAGAGTATGAGGAACCTAAATCAAATAGTGTATTAAAATTCAAAGAAGCTATATGAATTGTACATTGAAATATATATGGTTGGCCTCACCACCTCATTGTGCTAGCTGATATGCATGAATTTGACCATTCCCTCTCCACTAGGAACATGTTTTACTTTCTATTGAAACACTAATTATTGACAATGGTTTCATTTTCTGAGATAACCACATCCACTACTTGGAATCGTGTGGCCAATATAGATCCTAATTATTTCTTATTTTTGGGTAAACAACCCCCTCATAAACTCAATATTTATCTTGATCCTACACTATCATCCATCTATTGAGGGTTACAATAAATTCTCTATGCATGGACCATCCTTCCACCGTGATCATCTATCAACTAGTGGTCAAGGACATAGACCTCACTTGTTTCATGGCCATCCATAGTGCTAGAAGAAAACTCTATCACAATCATGATAGGTTGTCCCATTTATATAAAGTCCATTTCTACCACCTTCCAAAAAAACACTCTCAAGATGCTACTTCCTAATTTTCAAAAATCTAAACAATTGGTTCACCCTAATGGAACCTCATGTCCTCTAATAGAAGCCTTGGTAAATTTTTTTAAAAAATAAGGACATGATACACACCCTTAGAAACCCTTTTTAAAATAAATATATTCACATGGGACTTGATGTCATGTCTATTTCCTTCCTAGAAAAAATACTAGTAACTTCCTCATCCCATACCACTGTTTTAATAATATAAAAAAGTTATTAAAGTGGGTAGTATTATTCATAACTATCATAGTCCCTTGAGTCAAACTCATAAACTCTATAGTGTTATCATGTCCCATGGTCTACATATATAAATGTTGTTTAAATTATTCTTCAACATTTTACACAACATACCCTCCAACTACTCAATCTAAACCAGTGTATCCCACCAGTGATTCACTATTTCTTACAACTTGTATTCCACCCTTTTTGAATCCCTACATAGTAGGAGTATTTATATTATCTTCAATAGTCTAAAAGGAATCTATTAATAACTCTACACACTTACTTCCACCCACTCATGAAAACATCATAGGATGTGGAAACTAGAACACTCTAGACAAGTCAAACACTAGCATCACAGACAAAAAAGTCTCTCATTCACTTATCTACATGAAACGATAAATTATATCTCAGAAATACTTTTCACCTCTATTACATGAGACCAATGATGATTCCTTTTCTCCTACTAGTGGTGAATTCTCATTGACATACACTTGTATACTAACCAATACTCTTCATCATGGTGTAATTTAAGTAAAATTTCAAACACATGTATATAAACACATAACATAATTCATAAAAACATTTAGACAAACAATCCTCTATAATAGCCATAAAACCCCATTCCACATACACTATCCCCCCCAAATATTATAAAATCTCTAAAAGTACCCTCAATAATCCATACAACATGAAATGGTAATCCTGGAATAAAACAATGTACACAAACATATCCCTTTTTCCAATACACCCTTTTAACCATTCACATCCACAATATCAATATTTTTTATTTTGGAAAATTTTATTTTTATCAATTTATTTTCAACTTTTACCCACAAAATTTCAAACCCTTTTTTTCATTTCATGATTTTATATTCTATATCAATTCTTTTAAAATATTACTATTTATCTATTTTGATAGTATTTAGTAGAAATTTTTTATTTTAAATTTAATGGAGAAGTAAAATCATCCCCCTTCCAAAACATCATTACCATGTGTTAATACCACGATTCATGAAATATAAATCCCTAGGATTCTAAAATGATTCATGGATAAACAAAATCACACCATTTATGCTATGATAAAAATTTCATAAATAATGAACACAAAAAAAAAGTTAATCACCCCAGGTGAAATAACATTCCATAGTATCAAAACAATCATGAAGAACAGTCCCACCCAAGGAACATGTGTTTCCCCTCATACATAGGTCAGATACTCCCATTCAAGACATAATTTATAATACATGACATTGTTGAGTCAATAAGGTTTTCCTTATGACTTTTCCATTCCTTAATACATGGGGGAGATTGTTAAGTAAAAAAGGTTTCCTTATGAATTTACCATCCCTTCATGTTTTTAAAATCACAAACACCTTATCTTAAAGGAAATTTTATTTATCCTATGTTTTACTTCTATAAGGAATATTTCCCTTCCCCATGGAAAAATATCCTCATAATGTTTTTCATTGTTTATAATTTTTTGTACGTGTAAAATTTAGTTTCAAATCTAAAACCTCGAAATCATATAATAATTAGATTAAGAGAATTCTATTTTCTAACTCCTAATTTAGACTCCGAACTTTTCTAAGTTCTAAATCCAAGTTCTCTAAATTCAGACTCTAAACTTCTCTGAGTTTTGAATCTGAGTTCTCTAAATTCAGATTCCGAACTCTTCTGAGTTCTGAATACTAATTCTAATGAATTTAGACTCCAAACATTGTGAGTTATGACTCCGAAATATAATGAATTAAGACTCCAATCTCTTCTGAGTTATAACTCTGATTTCTAATGAATTTAGACTCCAAACTATCTGAGTTCTAACTCCAAATTCTAATGAATTCAGAATCCAAACCATGTGAGTTCTGACTCATAATTATAATGAATTTAGACACTGAACATTGTGAGTACTGACTACAAATTATAATGAATTCAGAATCTGATCTTCGTGAGTTCTGACTCCAAATTCTAATGAATTTAGACTCTGAACATTGTGATTTCTGACTTAAAATTCTCATGAAATCTGACTCCGAATTCTCATGAGCTCTGACTCGAAACCTTTTATGTTTAGGGCCCGAATTTTTATGAATCTAGATTCTAAATTAACTTGAAATTCAGACTCTGAAATTCTTTAGAGTTCAGGTTCTAAATTCCATATAAAACAGAATCTGAATATTTTGGTATTATATAATCCAAAATTATTTTTTGTTAGACTCCGAACTTTTATTTATATACCGTCTGAATATTTGATTTTAGTTTTGTAACCATATTTTTTCTTACACTTATTTTTGTAATAAAATGATGTCTTGTATTTAGTTACTTACTAACCATTATATGTGTGACACATGTACAGGTCCCTCTGAAATTCAAGGAAAAATATAACTGTTGGAGGAGGGAGCCGACCGTTGGTGTTGTGCCTATAAATATGAGTTCATTTGAAAGAGCTCAAGAATTGTTCTATGACTCTAGAGATTACAGGCTTTTAATGTTATTTTTAGAGAGAGACTCTCATTCTTAGAGCATACGGAATACCTTGGTCAAGATTTTCATTGTGCAACTCCGAATGTTGGTGATTACATTAGAGGGATTCCGAGGATAGTAAGATAGAGGTGCCTACTACCTTGAAGTTGAGGGCTTGCGAGGATAGCAAGACAATATCTGATCTTAATATTGAGGGCTTACCCTTGTGTGGGTAAGACATAATTTCATGAAAAGATAAATCAAGGGACCTTTATCCATGGATGTTGGATGCACTTCTCTTTGTGTTAAAATATTTACTACTTGTTACTTGTTTTGTTACAAGTTTTCCACTGAATTTTATTTGTTGAGTAAAGTATAACTATCTTATACTTCCTTATACTTTTACTCTGATTTAGTGAGATTCTATACTCATTATGGTAGAATATTTATAATTGTAAAATTTCTTTATGTTTCATTTTATGGAACCATATTTCCATAGTTGCTGTCTCAGAATCAATTTTCCATATTCAAGAAAGTTTCTAGAACTAGAGATTTTGTGAATTACCTTGTTTAACCTTGTCAAACATAATCAACTTTAATAGTTCCAAAGGGATTTTTTAAATAATACATTTCCCCCCCACCCCTTATATTTGAAGCATCATTATATACATTATTCGGTATCTATATTATTTTGATCCTACATTTGGTATTATAGACTATATAATACTCACATACCATCTCAAGAATTTGTATCAGAGGAGGTGATCGTGTATCATAAACCAATCTAACAATTGGATTTAGAATTTTGATTCAATATGAATTAATCTTACGATTATTTTTAGGAGAGAAATCATATAATTCTTTTTCGGAATCAGTTTTTTAGACTCATAATGTTTGGATTCATAATTTTCATAGAAACACCCTAATTTTATTTTCCTTGCTGAGGAATATTTTCCTTATTTAGAAAATTTTTCTATTAACACGGTTTTTTTAATGTTTTTTCTTTAAGATAAAAGGAATCAATTTTGGTTCCATAGATAATCTAAATCTGACAAGACCACCTATTTTTAGTGGAAATGATTACGAATACTGGAGAGATCGCATGAAGACATTCACTATCAATACTGAAGATGATAATTTTTTAATGCTTACTAGAGGATATAAAATCCTTGAGAAGGAAGTTAGTACCTTCACCAATAATGAAAAACATAAATATCCACTAAATTATAAGGTACGCAATACTTTGATTTGTTCTATGACTATAAATATATATATAAAAATTTCATCTTGTGAATCAGTAAACTGTAAATGGAAGAAACTTAAAGTCACTCACTTAGGAACATCCAATGTTATTGAAACTAGACGAGCCATGCTCAGAGCTGAATATCATGTTTTTTTATTTCCATATAGAGAAACCATATGTAAGGTGCAACAAAGATTCATGACTATTGTGAATAGTATAAAATCCATGTGTGAGAAAGGTTTTGATGATGAAGAGCTTGTTGATAAGATCATATACATCATGCTCAATGTGTGGGAATCCAAGAGGACTTCTATTGATGAGAATATAAAGGTTACCCGGATTTCTCTTGATGAATTCTTTGTAACTCTTCTTCAACATGAGACTAGAATGAAGAGTGATGTAGATAACATTAAGAAAAAGAATGGGAATGGTAGTGTTCCTTTGACTAAAACATCAAATCACATGAAAGACAAAACTCCTTAGAGTGTTACTAGATACAAATCTAAGAATATTTTTATTCAATCTGAATCGAGTGGAAGTGAATCTTCATAAAATGAGTTAGTAAATATTTCTTGAAGGATGAACAAGATTGTTCGATAGGAGAACATTCAATACAGATATAAAAAGAAAGAATGGAAAGATAAGAAAGTTTATGAAGTTCCATGTAATGAATGAAAGAGAGCTAGACATATATGGACTGATTGTCTTATGCTTAAAAGAAAATAAAGAAAGGAAAAGAATTCAGAGAGAAACATAAATATGCACTACAAAGCCGAAGCTAAGAAAGTCTTGAAAGAAAATGACATCTGGAGTGCCAGTGGTGGTGATTCTTCAGATAAATCATGAGATGATGAATCTTTTGGATAGAAGAATCTTATTCTAATAGCCAGACTACCTATTGGAAATCATTGTTTGATGGATAAGGTACACAATGTTGAATCAATGACCAATGTTTCTTTAAATTCAAGTTATAGTAATGATAAATATTATGAATCTTTAGATGAATAATATTCATCTAATGAGGATATTACTTTACCTACCAATGAAGAAGTTTCTAGGTTTTCTATGCTCCTTGAGATTGAGAATTCAAAACTCATGGAAATGATTGATAAGGAAAATTCTGAGAATACCATTCTTACAAAGAAAATATCAGATCTTTCTAAATATCTTGATAATAAAATTTTGATTTTTAAAGTATTTCAAAAAATAATGAAGAAGTAAATTCTGATAAGAATAAACATTCTAAAGTTAAAGAAAATGTAATTTCTAAGAAAAATGTTTTCGATCCTAAATGTAGTTTAAAATCAAATTTTTTATAAGACAATAACTTGGTTATCAAACTTAAATCCAAAATTATTTTCTTGACGAAGTGTTGGTCCAACATTACCATAGGTAAGGATAATTTTGATAAAATGTATTCTCAAATTCAACCTATAAGGAATAGTTCTGGTTTTGGTTATACTATTTCTAAAACGATTTTTAGTAACAATTATTTTGGTCCTCAATGTGCTCCATTCTACAGTAAGTGTCAGTGTGGTGGACACTGGGAAAAATTATTCCTTAACCAAAACACAATCTTTAGGATTTCATAAAGCCTATTTTTCTAAGAAAATGTTGGTACCTAAAATTTTTCTTTCTGAAATTTCCGGATCTAAGAATGTTTGGATTACAAAAATCTAACTGTTTTTTTTCATGAAAATAGAAATAATACCAACATCATTACATTGTACATGGATAGTGGATGTTCTCGGTATAGAACTAGTAACAAAAACTAATTTTAAATGATTTTCATGACGAAAGGATGAAAATTAACTTTCAAAGATAATGCTCAGGGAGAAAATTTTGGTATAGGAAACATCATTCTTCTTGGAAAAACATTGATTTCAAATGTTTTGTTTGTTAAGGGTCTTAAAAACAACCTCATTACCATAAGACAATAATGTGATTAAGGTTACCTTTTGAATTTTAATAATGAAAAGTTCTTAGTACAAAATTACAAGGAAGCGTTTATTTGTTCTTCCGATAGGCAAGAGAATGTATACACAGTAAACATATAAGTCCTTAGGAGTCAGGATCTACCTTGACTTAGTGCAATGAAAGATCATTATTTGTTGTGGCATAGAAGGTAAAGTCACTATAACCTTAAAAACCTTTGAAAACTTTCTAATAAAAGATTAGTTAAAAATCTACCGAAGCTTTGAATTGGTTCTTCAAAAGATTGTGATCCTTGTCAATATGGAAAGAATCATAAATCAAGTTTTAAATCAATTGTTGATGTCTCAACTACTGATGTGTTACAGTTGGTGCATTTGGATCTCTTTGGTCCAACACAAACTAGAAGCACTGGAGGTAAGTATTATGTATTTGTTTTAGTTGATGATTACACTAGATTTATGTGGGTCTATTTTCTAGAAAATAAGTCTAATGTTTTATCATATTTTTAAATTTATAGAGACAATGATAAAAATGATAAAAACCTTTCATTGAAAACTATTCATAGTGATCATGGTGGAGAATTTCACATTTCTGATTTTGAAATCTTTTTTAGAAGAAAAAGAATTACTCATAACCTACCAACACCTAGAACGCCTCAACAAAATGGTGTTGTTGAAAGAAGAAATAGAATTTTTCAAGACATAATGAGATCCATGTTGAGTATATATTCTATAGGAAAACATTTTTGGGCTGAAGCTGTAAGTACTTCTTGTATACTATAAATCATGTTTTTATTAGACATTTTCTTAATAAAACTCATTATGAGTAATGAAATGGTAGAAAACCAAGACTTTCTTACTTCATGGTTTTCAGTTTCAAAGTATTCATTATGAATACTAATGATAATCAACAAAAATTCTCTCCAAAATCTAAAGAAGGAATTTTCTTAGGCTACTCCACAACTTCTAAGGCTTATAGAGTTTTCAATAAAAAACACATACTGTTGAAGAGACAGTACATGTTAAATTTGTTGAAACTAATCCCTTCATTTTTAAACAAACCCCATCCTATATATTTGGATGTCTTTTCAAAAAACAGATTAGCAACCATTTTTACAAGATCTTTCTGATAAGTAAAATTCCCAACAAAATGTTTCTAAAGCATTTACCCTAGAATATTTCATACCCTATATTGATGAACATGTTTTACAAAACCCAAATCAGTTGTTTCTTAAGAATCATCCTAGTGATAGTATCAATGGTGATGTCAATCAACCCATAAGGACTAGAAGTTCCTTAAGAAATGAAGTAGAACATCTAGCATTCCTTTCTCAATTAGAACCAAATAACACTAATGAATCCTTTAGTGATTATGATTGGATAAAGGCTATGAAAGATGAAGAAAATGAATTCAAAAGGAATAAATTATGGACCTTGGTCGAATGACCTATAAAAACTTCTATAATTGGAGTAAAATGGGTTTTCAGACATAATTGTGATGAAAATGGAATCATAGTTAGAAATAAAGCAAGATTAGTTGATAAAGGATATAATCAACAAGAGGGGATAAACTATGAAGAAACATGTTCTCCAGAATCTATACTTGAATCTATTCGTATCCTACTTTCCTTTAAAACATTCTACAATTTCAAACTTTTTTAAATGGATGTGAAATGTGTTTTCCTTAACAGTTATCTTCAAGAAGAGGTTTTTGTTGATCAACATCCTCGTTTTGAAGATACAAAATATCCTGATCATGTTTTAGGCTTACTAATGTTTTTTATGGTCTTATGCAAGCCCCTCGAGCCTGGTATGATAGACTTACAAGATTTTTTCTTCAAAATAATTATGTTAAGGGAAATGCAGATCCAACCCTTTTTATAAATAAAGACATGAAAAATGTTTTGATTGTTCAAATTTATATTGATGAAGTTATATTTTGTTCAACTAAAAAATCATTAACTGATTCCTTTGCGGATCTGATGAAATATGAGTTTGAAATGAGTATGATGGGTGAGTTGACTTTTTTCCTTGGATTTCAAATTTCTCAAAAACTAGAAGGAATCTAAATATCTCAACATAAGTATATAAAATACCTTTTTAAAATGTGTGGATATTACAAAAAAAGAGTATAAGTACTGCAATCGTTTCCTCAAATACAGTTGATCTTGACGAAGCTAGGAAACAAGTAGATCAAACATCTTTTAGAGGTATGATGGGAAGCTTACATTACTTGAAAACTAGTCAGCCAGACATAATGTTTTCAGTATGATTTTTGAAATATATCAATCCATTCCTAAGGAATCTCATTTAAAGGTAGTGAAAATATTTTTTCAGTACTTAAAGGGAACCATGGATTTATGAATCTTCTATACTTCTGGTAATGATTTAGTTTTGAAATGTTTTTCAGATGCTAAATTTAGGGGATGTAGAATGGATAGAAAGAGTAGACCCGAAACATGTCATTTATTAAGAGTTTCTTTCAGTTCATGTTCATGCATGAAGAAACACTCCTTATCACTTTCCACTGTTGAAGTTGAATATATACAAGCTGGATGTTATTGTGATCATGTATTGTCCATGCAACACACATTCACCGACTACAGTATGAGTTATTCTAAAACACCGATTTTGTGTGTTAATACCAGTGTCATTTCCCTTAGTAAAAACTATGTATGTCACTCTTGTCAAAAACACATAGATACTAGGCATCACTTTCTTAGATATCACAAATAAAAAGGGGATACTATTCATCAATTTATCGGAACCCAATATCAACTTGCTGATATTTTCAAAAAATCTTTACCCTCTGATAGATTTGAATATACTAAATAGAAGTTAAGAATTATAACTATAAGGTAATTATCTTTATAAACTTTCATTTGAAATCAATATCTTTTCAATAATAAACTCTCTTTCATAGGTGTAGTACATTTTCTTATTACATAAAAGAAAATTTTCAGTTTTTTTTCTTCTTAATGAAGTTTTTTTTAATGAAGTTTTTTTCAAAATGATGTTTTTCATAATGATGTTTCTTTGTAATGAAGTTTTTCGTAATGAAGTTTTTTTTAATGATTTTTTTCAAATATTTCATACAGAAAATTTTCGTAGTTATTTTTTTCAATGTTTTCATTATGAAATTTTTGTAGTTAGTTTTTCAAATCGTCATAATGAAAAATTTTGTACTCAAAATTTTTGTAATGAATATCTTCGAACTTGAAATCTCGGTAATGAAGATTTGTGTACTCAATTTCTTTCCGTAATAGAGGTTTTTATTGTCGTTTTTTAATCTAAAGTTCTTCAAGAAAAATATTACCTTTTAAGAATAATCTTCCTATTAATAAGAATGGTATGACTCTTTCTTGAGTATTTGTAATAACCTTTTACTTGATGGTAGTTTATTTTGTTTATTTTAAAATTTCTCAGATTCTAGTTTTCTTAAATCCGATTGTTTTCCTTTAAAACCTCAAAAGATTGGATCCTAAGAAATTTTCGTTGAGTCTATCATTTCAACTCTCAGATTTAATCATAAGTTTTCTCAACCATTAGTTGTCTTTGGAAGATCAAATGTCGCATCAATGCCAATATACAGGACCCCCGAAGGGTGATCCCAAATAGGTTTTCAATCCTTTTCATGTCGAAGCTCTGCCTCCCTTTCAAAAGACCATTCTAAACCTCTGAAATATTTCTCAAATTCAAATGTCTGGTGAAATTCCTTCTCAAGAAATGTCAACAGTCAAGTCTATTTCCGAGGGGCATATTTACAGAGAAAGAATGGGGCATCCAAATTTCATTCCAAGTAAGATTCTATAATCTCAAAGAATATCAAACTCAATAGATGGGAACACATTTGAATTTCAAAGCCAGTAACACAAGACAAGGTGGATCCGGATATGTTTATCATGTTTTATGAGTCAACTAGTTTCTTTAAAGAAGAAGTTAGAGATATGTTTTAATTCAAAAGATATAGAAAGACCTATTCTCTATCATACACAAAGGCATCCAGTTTGGTTTTGAGTTCTATTTGATGAAGAGGATTAGTTTTTTCATAAGTTTTCATATGGACCAGGAAGTTTTGTTAAGGTGAAAGCTATGGAGTTTCTTGGACTTTCAGGTGTCAATACTCTCTAGATTGCTAATTTTTCAACAAATAATATGTTCCATGAATTGTGGTTTCAAGGGTTGTTCATTCCTAGAAAGGGTGATAAGGACACCTTGAAAAAGAGCGACATGTATATGCAAGATTTTCTGGTGAATCTGAGGAAGATCAACTTGATGAAGCATATCCTGATTAAGATAGAGAATATTAAGAATGAGAATTTGAAAGCTCATATTATAATATATTAAATTATTCCTTCCATGTTTATTGTTCGGTGTCTTGAGTCTTTCAAGATTCCTAGCAGTTCCATGTCGTGGAATTGAAAATTCATGTTGGTAAGCGATGATACATTGAAGAGAATGAATATCGGTTTCTATAAAGATTTCAGAGAATTTTATGACTTACCAGAAGAGGATGTAAAAGTCGTTCCGAAGAAGCAAGAGGTGGAAGAACCATCAAAAATGTTCGGAAAGATGATGAAGTTGATGGAAGTGGAATAAGAAGTGAAAAAACCTAAAGCTAAGGAAGTTCAATCCGCACCTCCAAAGCCCAAGAAGTAGAAATCCAACCCGGATGAGGATGTTTCAAAGTGGAGGGAAGAAAAAAAGAATCAAAAGTAAAGGGAGCACCAGTACGTCTTGGATTCTGCTAAGGCCAATGACTTGAAAGGGAAGACAGTAGAAGAGTTTTATAAGGAAGCCAAGTAAAAGAAGCAAAAGAAAAAGATTTTGTAAGCTGAGATTGTGCAATCCCTTCTGAGGGATACTGAAATAGAATCCAAGGATATTTCGGTACTACAATCTTTCATGGTAGGAGAATTACCTGAGACACCGGGGAAGAAATTTCTCACTCTGGAAAAAGTAAAAGAAAATGTCATTGTAGAAATGGAAGTTGTGGAAAATTTGAAAAATAATATAGCAGTAGTGACTCAGATGATCTTATAAATCAAATTGAAGATTACCATGAAAAGGAAACCCCATCTGTGAAATTTTTAATATGGACTTCTCAAGCTGGATCTCCAAGGCTTGTTACTCTTAGGATAGATGAAAAAGATAAAGATGAATTGAATAAGACCTCTAAGGAAGAAAGTTACAACCATTATTTCATTCATCTCGAGGATGATGTGGAAGGAGATGAGAAGGATAAAGTAGATGAAGATAAGGTTGTTCAGTTGTCTGATAGTGAACAAGAGTCTCCAGAAAAAGAAGTTGTTCTGATAAGTGATAAGGGTAATCAAGTGGTTGTTGATACATCCACTAAAGTGGTTATGATGAAGAGAGATATTGGTGGAACAACAAAGAGGATGCTTTTTGAGATAGAGAAATAATTCTCACAAGGAAAAGTCTCAGATTCAGAATCATCCTCACTTGGACATGATTTTGTTGTCAAGTCTTTGAATAAGTTGGTTGGAAGCATTTGGATCATTCCATGCATTGACTACAGATGACGGATGCTCCAACACAACATGAATCAAAAATTGGATTTAGTGTCCACAGTTATGGACAAGTGCGTCAAGCTAGAGGCTGACTTCAAATATTTCCTTATCAAATATGATGCCCACAAAATGTCCTGCAAGAAAATGGTTGGATTGTCAAAGAGACTAGTTGAGGATTTGATAGATATTGATGAGTTCAACATAAATTTAAGGAATCTTTTGACAATGAAGATAGTAAGATTAATGATCTCAAGACTAACTTGTAGGAAAAGCTAACCCTTGAACAGAATACTCGGATTCAAGATGTAAAAGATTTAAATGAGAAGTTGTATTCTGTTGCTCAATGTTTTAAAAATAAAGGGCTCTCGGGATCTAGATCGAAGAGAAGTTATTTATGAAATATGAGTTGCGAAAGGCTCAGGCAGAGGCTCTGATGGTTCAGGAAGAAAATATCAAATATTTTGAAAAGAAAGCAGAGGATCAGGGTCAGATCCTAAAGAAAGCAGAGGAAGATCAAAACGAACTCAAAAAGCTCAAAACCATTTTGAAAATTTTGATATCCAAGGAGAATGAAGTAAAATAGATCCAATCTGATATTTTGTTGTATTTTATTTCATGTGAAAATTCTTCCTATCCTAATGAAATTTTGGTTGTTCGTCTTTGTTTGTATGATTTTTACTAATATTTCATGTACTATAATTTATTTTCCATTCCCTCAAACTCTTTTTGAAAATCACAAAGGGGGGTAAAGGAAAAAAGAACACTATGAAAACAAGAAATATCCCTGTGTAAGGGGGAGATTATCTAAGGGGGAGTTTCCATTACAGAGATTTCCGTACTCAGGATAATTGAAAACCTCATTTTGAAATCATGAATACGATCATAGGAGTTCCAAATCCTAAGGGGGAGTTAGTCTTATTCATCATTTTTCATGTGTAAAGGGAGATAAGTTTTATTTTCTATGTCCTTTCATTCTTTTTTGTAAGGATGTTTGTGCTTTCCAAAAAGGGGGAGATTTTTTATTCAATAAGGTTTTCCTTAAGAATTTTTCATTCCTTCATACTTGGGGGATATTGTTATGTCAATAATGTTTCCTTATGACTTTACCATCCCTCATTTTTTGAAAATCAAAAACACCTTATCTAAAGGAAAATTTTATTTATCCTATGTTTTACTAATATAAGGAAAATTTTTCTTCCCCAAGAAAAAATAATATCATCATGTTTTTAATTTTATATTATTTTGTCTAAGTGTAAAATTCGGTTTCATATCTAAAACCTTAGAATCATGTAATACTTAGATTAAAAGAATTCTGTTTTCTGACTCGGAATTTAGACTCCAAACATTTCTATGTTCTGAATCCGAGTTCTTGGAATTCATACTGCAAACTTTTCTGAGTTCTGAATCCAAGTTCTCTGAATTCATAATCCGAACTCTTCTGAGTTCTGACTCTGAATTATAATGAGTTCAGACTCCGAACTTTGTGAGTTCTGACTCAAATTCTAATGAATTTAGACTCTTAACTATTCTGAGTTCTGAATCTGAATTCTAATGAATTCAGACTCTGGACATTGTGAGTTCTGACTCCGATTTCTAATGAATTCAGACTCCTATCTTATTCAGTTCTGACTCCGAATTCTAATAAATTTAGATCTGAAATTTGTGAGTTCTGACTCCAAATTCTCATGAACTCTAACTCCTAATTCTCATGAACTCTGACTTAGAACATTGTAAGTTGAGGTTCCAAATTCTCGTGAATCAAGGTTTTAAATTTCATTAAAATCCAGACCCCTGAATTCTATAGAGTTCAGCTTCTAAATTCATTAGAAAACAGAATCCTAATATTATTGTATTATGGATTCCAAATATATTTTTGGTTAGACTCCAAACTTTTATTTACTTTGATTAAGAATATTTTATTTTAGTTATGTAACCATATTTTTTCTTAATATTATTTTTGTTATATAATGATGTCGTGTATTCAGTTACTAACTAACCATTGTTTGAGTGACACGTGTATAGGTCCTTCCGATATTCAAGGAAAAATAAGATTTTTAGAGGAGGGAGCTAACTGTTGGTGTTGTGCCTATAAATAGGATCTCATTTGAAAGAGCTCAAGAACTATTCTATGACTCTAGAGATTACATGTTGTTAATGTGATTTCAAGAGTGGGATTATCAGGATTAGTGTGTACTGAACACCTTTTCCAAGATTTGTTTTCTGTGAATCTGAATGTTGCTGATTAAATTTGATGGCTTCCAGGGATATGAAGATAGAGGTTCCGACTACCTTAAAGTTGAGGGCTTCTTTGCTGAGGAGGACAGAGGTGCCAACTACCTTGATGTTGAGGGATTGTGGGGATAACAAGACAGACTCCAATATTCATATCGAGGGCTTACCCTGTAGTGGGTAAGACATACATTCATGAAAGTATAAATCAAGAGACCTTTATCCAAGGATGTTGGATACCCATATCTTTGGGATAAAATATTTACTACTTGTTAATTGTTTTGTTACAATTTTTCCACTACATTTTATTTTTTGAGAAAAGTATAACTATCTTATAATTCTTTATACTTGTACTCTGATTTACTGATATTCTATACGCTTTAAGGTAGAATATTTTTTTCTAAACATTCACTAAGTTTCATTTTCCAGAACCATCTTTCCCAAGTTTCAATCTCAGAATCACTTTTCTGGATTAAAGAAAGTTTCTAGAACTATAGATTTAGTGAATTACCTTGTTTAACCTTGTTAAACATTATCATCTTTTAAAATTCCAAAGGAATTTTTTAAAGAATACAATTCACCCACCCTCTTGTATTTTAAGCTTCATTAGATACTTTATTCTGTATCTATATTATTTCAATCTTACATTTGGTATTATAGAGTATATCATACCCACATACCATCTCAACAAAAATTACCTTGACTTTTGTATAACATTCTCAAATAGTAATACAAAGGAACAATTTCATTAATAACACTTTATAATGTGCCAATCCTTGGAGCCACTAAACTTGTTCCCTGATATGGGTCACCACAAGGTATCAGGTGAGCCTCCACATATGGAAGAGGTCACTGACTAGTGGCAAGGGTCTAATGGAATACATAGAGAGATTATACTCTCTTTATCATATAATTAAACAACTCTTAAAATACATAATGAATTAAATAATATGAAATAAAAAATGAACATGAATTACTATCTAATTCCAAAATGGGTACAAGCCCACAACAAAACATTAACTTTTCTATGTCATGTAATATAGTTCCATGCATTTGTAAATCCAAAAATAATGACAAACTAAAGAATCCAAAAAATTTGACCTGACTCCATGTTTAGATACCTCATCCATGCACATTCCATTACCTGAATCAACCTTCTAGAATATGGCATTTTTCTTATCCCAGTATGAAAACATGAAATCCTCTTGGGTCCCCAATGGATACTCAAGAAATGATTGAGTATAAATCAATAGGTCACCACCAATGTTGTCTAAAAAATATCCAGTCTAAATAGATATTAAATGCATTTAAATAATGAAAAATGTGATAAATAGAATATAAAAGGGTACTAGTAGTTGACATGATTTTCCATATCCATATTCGTTAATTGTTCTATGGATTAGATATGTCATCTATTACACATTATGTAATGTTGGTCAATAAAATATGCATAAAGAGACAATTAGGGTTCTATATTTCACTAGGGGAAACATTTCAGGACAATTATATAGCACTTACCTTGGAGATTATGTCCATGTAGTGTCATAAAATTAATATTTTATGGGAATAGTGCCTTTGTCTGAATATATATCCCATTAATTATAGGATTTTGGATTAGAGAATATATCCAACCAAACACCTAGTCATAAGCCTAAATTCAATACCCACAAACCACCATGTTATGGACACATTTTTAATTAACTGTTACAGAATTACAAAGCATAAACAGTAAAAAAAATTATACACTTACATCATTTATAATTTAAGTTCATTCAAAAAATTAGAAATTATCATTACATAATCATTTTATTCATTATTATTTACATGTATTAACCTATGTATCAAATTCACCATTTTCATGCCTCAGTTCATCAACATAAAAACACTATTTTAAACCATAAATCCTTTTAAACCATTACCATTATACAATGTTCATCATATTCCATGATATCATCTAGGTTCAATTACCATTTGATTCATTTCATATACCAAGACAATAAGTCATATTATTTATAATGGGATCTAGTTTATAAAAATTAAATTATTTACTAACCATTTCAATTTCTATGTTCATTAAGTGGAACACGCCATGTTTGGAACCAAAAAAAAAGTCTAGAAAATGTCAATGCATCCCATAGTCATCAAAAGGGGTTCCATTCATCAAAAAACTAACTAATTCATCATTTAAACTATGTAAAGGAAAAAATAAAACATAGTGGCATCAAGTCATAACCAAATACACATAATTAAATCAAAATGACTATGGGATATATCTTTTAGACCACCATAGATGAATCTGTAGAAAACCACATGATCAACCTTGTCATTTGATTCAGAAAAAACATCCTTTGATGGATAACTTATGATCCATTTGAAAAGTATTTCTTCCACGATTCATAAGGATAATAATAATTCCAAATGATATACTATAAAAAAATTATTATAGTGGCATGTTAGGCTCACTAGTAACTTTGATATAAGCCCAAAATTTCTCTAAATCACTTAGAAATAGTGGTTATCGACCATTGGAATGTCTAAAAGGGTTTGGATCATCCTTATTGTGGATTTAGTTTACATAGGAATTACATTTATAAGTAGAAAATATTTTAAAAATCCACATTTTACGGGACACATTGTTTGGTTAAACGTTGCACCACCCTCTGTGCAAGAGGGGGGCCAAGTCACATATCCTACTGGGAAGACTATATAGTTTGAAAATTTGTGAGTTGACCTTGTTGGATAGAACTATCAATGCCAGCATGGTTTACCCTATCAAATTATATAGTTCCATAAACATTTCACACAACCTCTATGCATGATCTATTAAGGATCGTGTTTATTACTAAATGTGTTCCAACCACGTAACATGCAATAGATGTCCTCTTTCTCTGCAATCTCACTCTACAAACCCTTAAAGCAGCCTATGATAATTGACACACCCGATAATCATTTCATTTAAAATTACATATATAAAACCAAACATAAATTAAAATGTACACAAAATGATTTCCATGATCTTACACATAGTAGTAAAAATACTATTCTTAAAAATATTATTTCATAAAAAAAAATTAGTGTGGATCATGACAGAAAAAAAAATCCCTATATAAAAGGACACAAGTGATAATGTGAAAAAGGATAGTGAGAATATAGACGGTATTTTTTAAAAATATTCATTGGATTAATAAAATAAGGCCTAATTTCATTGAAAAAATAAATTTTGAAAAACTAATGTGAAATCCTTTGAAAACTCATCACATTTGAATTTAATATTACATTATATAGCTTCCAAAATAATATAATGTTTTAAATAGTTATATATAAAACACCTATTATATATTTAAAAATAAAACTAACACTCAATAATATATCTCTTACAAGAATGAAATGCCATAAAATTTATACACCGATTGGATGATAAATCATTAAATTTTATATATATTGGAAAACATTTCAATTTATTTAAATCCCCTCATTTAATCCCCACATCATTAAAATTGGTTGTAAAATATTTTTTGTAATAGGAAATTCAATATATAAATGTGACCTGAGAGAAAACATCTCTTAGTTACAAAACTAGAATGTAAATCATTTTTTGATGAATTATAATGGATATACAGAATAAACATATTTAATGTTGATGACATTTTTCAGTAAAAAATTAAAGTAATTTTATATGAATGAAATATATCAAGAATATGTAAGTTATATAAGAACCTTGATTTCCATCAATTAGAAAGATGATATATATTATCAAAGATTAAATAGAAGAATTTATCAAATTAACAAGAATGATTATCATTGAATAATATGTTAGATAAAATAATGGGAATATAATTTAATTAAATTAATACATTCACTATTATTCATTAAATAATTGAAATTTAGAAAGGTGATAAATTTTATAAATATAGATACCATTAAAACAAATATAAAATATCACATAACAAAATATATTAAAATATTGTGCATAAAATATATATAATAAGTTCATTAAAGTCCATCATAACTCAGTGAATGAGATTTTGGTTTTTAAAAGAACTAATGGTAATGATATCATAATGTTGTGAGGGATACCATGAAAGAGAAATTAAATTATCACTAATGGAATAAAATTCCTTATAATTTATGAGTATATGGATATTAATAAACAATAAATGATAATTGATCATGGGGAATATTAATCATGCCACATATATTGTTAACTGTGATAAAACACCTAGATTTAATTAATTAATTCCATTATATCACTTGAATATATTGTAAATCAGAAATAAATATATAATTCTTGTATTTAATAACCTATTATATCTATAAATACATAAAACATTATTTATAATAATTGAATATATTTATTTGAGGTTTTATTATCTATTTTAAAATTTAAGAATGATTTGTCTTCAATCATTTCCCCTAGTTTCATAATAAGAGTGTTTTTATACATTCATCTCAAAACTTTCGTCATTAAAAAATCAATTATCTGACTATAGTATATATATTATATTGATATTTTATATAGTTATTTCAATACATTGGTGTCTAATATATATCTTGTTCAAAATTTCATCTATGTCATCTTATATTAGTCATTTTAGGGATCAATGCTTTCTTTAATAATATGTTAATTACATAATGTAACCACACAAAAAACTAACATAATCCTAAAATCAGTATTAACATTTAATAATGTTATATTATAACTTTATACTCTCATATATGATAGAGTATCACTACATTTTTTTGTAAATTGTTCTACTATATAGAATGTAACATCCCGACCCGAGTTCCACTCAATGTGCCTAGAGACGGTCGGTCACATAACCCCAGTTGTGCCTCCTCATCTTCCAGAGTATACTGACTAATAACAAGGGATTGGTAAGTCAGTAATTTGGAGATTATACCCTATTTTATCAAAGTATAACACCAGCATAAGTAATTATGAAACAGCGAAAGCCTATGAAAATCATAAATAGCACCAATGTCAAAAGAAAACCAAAACAAAATACAGTATTCAACTGAAAGGGAAAAAATTCAATTCCAATATAAGTGAAATTTTTTCATAAAAATGAAACTTAAAATAAAAATTTTAAATAATATAAAGAGTTTAAATAACCCCATATAGATCCCTCATCCATGTTCCATCACCAAGCATGATTTTAATCCAGGTCCCTTTCCCTTAACATGTCCTTCATCAATAATGTCTGTTTGGGTACTAATCTGGAAACCTGAGTAGTATGTGAGTACAACTCAGTTGGCCTCACCCAATGATGTCTAAAATAATATAGTCAAGATTTAGTGTATTCGGTTTTCTAAATAATAAAATACAATGCAGAAATAAACATTTATCACATTATCATTTTTTTCATTATTTTTTCATATTAACTCCAAAGCTCCCAGGGATACCCATACCTCTATACTAACATCATCTCATACTAGAGCCTCGGGTGTTACCTAGGTAATATCATTTCTTAATACCTACATTGACTCATGCTGGTGCTCAATGTATTGAAAGGTGAGATGATATTTCAGTTCCTAATTCAACTCAAACCAAAGTTATAAGTATTATCATGCGAGGACATAACTCAGAGTACCTTTATTACTATTTGTAATATTCACATTCAAATGTAAATGTATCCAATAAAAAAATGATATGTAATATATCCATGTTACCATTATTTCTTATCAATATAATTCCCTTGTTCTAATTATTTTACTCATATGTTCAATAAACATGTATCTCTTTATACTTGTCATTTTAATGAAAATGTTCCTATTTATTTAATCACAAGTACAATGCTCATGTTAACAGTAATACATTTAAATTGAATGACCATTTTCTTATTCCTTTACTCACTTAATTAATTCATATTTGATTATCCATATCAATCCCATTAATAATTCAAAAAAATTCAAAATACATCAATATTTGTGATAACTAGGCCCTGATGACACCACAACCACCCCGCCTTAACATGGTCGTCAGGTCCTAACCTAACAGGTACCACCAGTTGCCCCGAAGACACGTGGGGCCCACCCTAGGGCCCACCCACATGTCTGAACGGGTCATCTAACTAATGATAGTCCCCACAGGCCAACACATGTCCTTTCTAGTGTGTTTTGTCCTCACTCACACACACCCTAGGAAACATCCCAGAAGGTCACCCATCCGAATCACTACTGTAGGCCAAGCACGCTTAACTGTGGAGATCTAATCAGACAGTAATACATTTAAATTTAATGAACATTTTCTTATTCCATTACTCACTTAATTAATTCATATTTAATTATCCATATCAATCCAATTAATAATTCAAAAAATTTCAAAATACATCAATATCTGTGACAATCAGGCCCTGGTGACAGCACAACCACCCCGCCTTAACATGGCCATCGGGTCCTAGTCTAACAGGTACCACCAGTTTCCCCGCAAACATGTGGGGCCCACCCTAGGGCCCACCCACATGCCTGAATGGTTCATCTGACTAATGATAGTCCCCACAGGCCAACACATGTCCTTTCCAGTGTGTTTTGTCCTCACTCACACACACCCTAGGAAACATCCCAGAAGGTCACCCATCCTAATCACTACTCTAGACCAAGGACGCTTAACTGTGGAGATCTAATCAGACAGACTCCTGAAAAGGAAGGAGCATCTTGTTGACATGAGTCATATCATTTAGTCATTTAACCCTTTATCATTTGAAGATGTTACAATATACTTAATTAACTCCCAAATTAATAATGAATGCCATTACCACTAATTAATTCATCAATAAATTAATTTATATCATAGTTCATATCTCATAATTTTTTTCTAAACATAATTATCTCATTCTAAATATAAACTATCAATAATTATGCCCAAAATTAATTATCAAGATCATTTTATTAAGCCAAATAGTTAATTCAAAATTAATTATCATAATCTACCAAATTCAATATATCATGATTAATTTCCCAATTCCTTAATCCATCATTTAATTTGAAAATAATTAATCTATCAAATTGTCATCCTAAATAACAAAATTTAGGAATTAAATTACCAATGAATTATAGAAATTATATAATCATTCATACACACATATAATCTATGAGAATGGAAATTAGGACATAGACCGCGTACCTCAATTCGTTGATAAACATTCATTCAATGGAAATCCTAAAAATCTGAGTCGCACAACAATATAGATCTGAGTTATGGATCAAAATCTCTTAACCAAGATCATGCATATCACGATCTAATGAATTTATATCTAGATCCACAATATAAGATCAATATCTCACCATAAAGGTTTATATATAAATTAATATATGATAAATTCGACGAAAAGATCAAGAAAATAGAGAACAATGATCGGGATAAGCATCAGGTGAGATCTACTTACCAAGAGAAGAGCGAATCCTCGATTTGTGATTTTAATCGTGATGAATAAAGGTCAGATAGACTTGGAACCCCTCTAAAATATTTGGAACTACCCAAAAATGATGAGGTCTTAGCCAATGTCATAATTGGGTTGTTTTGGGGGTTTGAGGGTTTCAAATTAATTTTTTGGGAAATTAAAAACATTGAACCATGTGTACCTAAATTTCTAGGGTAACATGGTTACCTAGGTTTTCTCACAAGGTTTTTGAAACTGTGATTAATCCCCGGAAATCCCCTCTAAATGGGTCTTCATAGTTAGATGTGATGTGTGTATAGTTTACTATAACCATGCGGCAATCATGAAGATACCATTTTCTCTAAATTATCTTAAATTCCTCCCAAACACACCTCATGTAATAACTACAATCAAAGGTACTTAAAACAACCAAAAGTACATGATATCGTTCTTGAGATAACTCTAGAAATGGTCAGTATCTTACAATCACCCCACCTTATAATATCTCATCCTCAATATGTACTTCCATGTATTTATATGATTTTCTACAAAAAGATAGGGAAAATGATCCAACATTCCTTCTTACCTTTCCCAGGTTTCCTCTTGCACCCATTCATGCTCCCATAACACATGATCCTCTGGCACGGTCTTTCCTCGCAACACTTTCTAATTGCGCTCCTAAAAATGTAACAAATGCTCCTTGAAGGGTGCATCTATCTCATGGTTAACCTCATACACATCGATAACATGAAATGGTTTAGGGAGATACTGCTATAGTTGTGACACATAAAATACATATTTCAGGGCGCAAATGTTTTTTTGAAGAGCCAATCGGTATACCACCAACATGATTCTATCCACTACTTAAAATGGTCCCACAAACATGGGCTCCATCCTTCCCTACCTCTGTATCATGTGTGGACCTAATATAGGAAACACCAGAACAAAAACAGAATGACCATATATAAACTCTAGTGGTTGTATTCATGTATCATCTTACAGATTATGCCTACTATACAACATATCCATGCATTTTCGTATCAACTACACCTGTTGTGATGTCTACTGCACATGATTCAATCCCAAAAACACTAAATCACATAATTACAACAATATTATAGGTTATCTGGATATCCTATAATCCATTGCCTTCAGTTGTTCCATCTGTATTGTTTCCTGGAAACTATTTGTATAGGAGAAATCCACTATAGCCAGGTGCTTCAACAAAGAGCCATTGTAGTCATGCACACATAACCACAACATATACTCAAGCACATGTATAGTGTGTTATGAATTCCCATAGGCACATGGGTGGAAATACATAATCAATAAGTCATGTTTAACAATTTATTTCTAGAGGACCTTCTAAACTCATGATGTAAATCAGGAATCTTCATCTGTAAGAATAGTCTATGGAACCCTTTACAGATGATCCAAAACGACCCAAATATAATCATTCTTATTATGTGTCTTTGGAATACCTACCACAATGTGCGTTTCCACTTCATCCCACTTGTATTAGATAATACGCAACATATATAGTAAACCTCCAGTTTATTGATGCTATTCTTTTACATGTTGATAGGTAAATCATCATAAGATAAATCATACTATCTCTTTGTTTCATTCCCAAACTCCAAAACTATCACCATTGTTCATGGTAAATTTTGGTCACAACTGGACGCACCAACCAATTAGAGGCATGAAATTATCACATGATCTTCCCTCATATAATCATTTGTATAAAAACTACATTCCTCCCATAGATTATCTCATCCTCATCAATCAACTAGTTAGAGGGTCTCTCCCCACCTCAAAGTATTCCATCAAGGATATGAAATTCAGATACTGATATTATTTTACCCTGATCCATCTTAACAATGTTTACTCCACTACTACTAAAACCAAATTCATATCCTCTTGGCTATCTTGAACCACCACATGCATTTCAGCTAGCATACTCATTAACTTCCACTCTACACTTGACTCTTGAACCATCTGAGTATTATTTTTCCAAATTAAGGCACCAGCCACACGATTCCCTTTTCTGAGCATATTTTCTTGTTGATAATCAATGGACTCCATATACTCAACACAAATATACTGATGAAGATTCAAATATTTTTGTAAGAATATATAAATAAAGAACATATGATTTGTATAAACTATAAACTTTTCTCCCAAAAGGCTATGATTTCAACACTTAAGAGCATAAACCACTACTGCCAACTAGTGGTCTTGTATAGGGTGGTTCTATTCTTGAGGCCTCAACTCCAAAGACACATATGCCACAACTCAATCTCCTTGCACCCACAGAGCTATGAGTCCAATCCAAGATGTGTCAAAATAAAATATTATCTTCACCAAAATAAGGTAGGAATCAAAAAATTTCCACCATCAAAAGATTCTTCAACTTCTGAAAATCACTCTTGCGTGATTCTTTCAACATGAACATTATCCCCTTCTTTTTTAAGCCTAAAATCAGTGCTTCTAAAGTGGGGAAATCTTGGATAATTTTCTTGTATTATCAACCTTGTCCCAAAAGTTTTGTATATAAAAAAGTCTATTGTGTTGTTCCCAAGAAACCACTTCCTGAACCTTTTTAGGATCCAATACCACACTTTTCCCCAAGATGATGTGCCCAAATAATTGTACGTGATCAATCCAAAACTGACACATAGGTAGCTTTGCGTATAACTAATGATCTCGTAGTGTACTCAAGATGGTGTTAAGATGTTTCAGAATGATCATCATGAGTCATAGAGTACACCAAGATATCATAAATTTTATCTACCACAAACTGATATTGGTACGGGTAAAATGTCTTATTCATTAAATCAAAAAACACTATTGGAGAATTTTTAAACACAAAATTCATTACGAAAAACACATAAAGGTCATACATGATCTTAAAATAAGTCTTTGATATATCAAAAGTTTGTAATCTCAATTATTTATTCCCTGATCTAAAATTGATCTTTTAGAACAAAAAAAATACCCATTAACTAATCATGAAGTTCATTGATCTATGGAGCATGCTATCAGTTATTAATATTCACCTTATTACACATCTGGTAATTGAAACACCCACATAAACTCCTGTCATCTTTCTTTATTATCTAAATAGTTGATCCCCGACGAGACATACTTGGATGGATAAATCCATTATACTTTAACTCCTCCAACTATGTCTTGATCTCTTGAAGCTCATTCAGTTCCATTCTATATGGTGTAATAGATACTAGCTCAACTGCCAGCATGATTTCAATATTGAATTCAACATATCTCCTAGGAGTCAGCCATGGGATGTCTTTAGGAAAGATATCCTAAAATAGTTCTAATAATGGTGGGAGTAAATATTTCTTAACAACCCATTATCCAGTAATTGACTTGAAACATGGGTGGTGAGCTCTCCCAATTGATGAATAATTGACCCTTATTGGCCCACCATGATATCTCACTATCAACGGTGAATGTATGGGTCACCCTTTAGATATTTAAATATAAATCTCAAATAGAAATAGTCGATGATGAATTGGTATGTGACTAGCCATCCCATACCACTAATCAGTTTGAATCTTGAAATTTACAGGATATACATATCCCATAGAAAATGATACTCCCCGATCTCAAGAAAACATCCATTTCACCAAATAATGTCTCTAGATTGTACTCCCAACAGTGTATCTATTTTCATTTTCATGCTCAAAAACTCTTATGTTAAGATAAAATAGATAAAATTTTCCATATATATGATGGAATAATAGGAATTGGTATCAAATAAGGTGCTTCCTAATGTAATAGATACTAGAATAGTACCTCTCAATATCGATGGACCAACCTCGCTCTCCAAAGGTATAGGTTTCACCGCATGTAACAATCATTCCATTATTCCATGTGATATAGTATGAATCCCCTGAGCAGCACCACTCTTATAATAAGGGTGCTCATTCCCTATGGAGCCAATTCCACTACCTCCTCCACCTTAGTTAATAGTGCTCCAGCTGCCAGACTGATATGGTGTAGAAGATCCCCATCCCACACTCTTAATATTCTGAGCTAGTCCCTCAAAACTAGCATGTCTCTGCACCCTGTATAACTTTTGTAGGTGTCCCATATTTCCAAAATAATAAAAAAACTAGTGATCAGAAATGGTGTCAATGATATTTTCCCATCCTACCACACTGATGAAAGATCACCCGAGTATTTTAAAATCCAACCGACCCTCTAGTTTTTGAACTCTGCTTCGCACGACCCTTGTTAATATTGTCATAAAATAACATTCTTCTCTCAGAATTCAGTCCACTTGATCATCTAGTAAAAACATCATGTCCAATACTGGAATACTACTTCAGGTTCCCTTTATCTATGTGATCCTGATCCACAACTTTAGAAAACCTCTTTATTCAAAAATAGTTTACTTGCAACTTAATCTCACACTTAATTCCATCCAGAAAGTGTTTCGCCGTAGATACCACATATACTACTAATTCTAGGTAAAATAATTGCATATTAGTGTTGAATCTAGTGTCATCCATCCCAGACATGATACCATAGATCATATTCAAAAAAATTTGTGGCCTTCACTTTACTCAATATCTATGGATAGAAGTGATACAAGAACCTCTCCAGTTATTCAATCCAGAAAACACTATTAGTTTTACGATTTTTCAATTGAATGTCCCACTTGAGCTTCATTGATCCCCAGAGAATATAAGAATCCATCATGACACTCCTCTTAGCTAGAGTCTCTAAATGGTCATGTATTGTCTCAATGGATTCCACCACGAATTAAGATCCCTTGATCCATCCCTCTTTAGTAATATTTAGAGCATACTACCACTGAATCCCTATTTTTAACTCAAACATTCTTTCCACTACCCAACATGGGTCTATTTCAATGAATTGCATGAAATTAGAAAAATTCTCTTTGAAATTATCTTCTTCATATTCAGATGGAACTGTCAGTGACTCATGTTACATGACTAGAAGACCATTCATATTCTGGACCCTCATTCATCCCCTCAACAAGCATGAAGGAGGAATATTATATGCAGTGCCAACTACACATCTTAGGTCTAAAAACATAACCCTATGACATTTATGTAATATGAATAATCACAATAGGTCACACCTTGTCTTTTTCCCATTTCTCTCTACTCAGTCAAACCTAGGCATTATCACTACCCTTAACCATCTTACTCCCATGTTTTGGTAAACATGGGTCAATAACACTATGGTTATCATGATTTTCATTTAGAAAACCAATTATTAATATTTTTCTTCACTTTATGATAGTCTTTCTCAATTAATTTTACACACCATTTTTTCTTCATAATATCATAAAAAAGGGAAAGATGATCAAGTTCAACAACTTACCCATAATATGTTTTCCCATGGCTGCAAAAATAATGCATATCACAATAACCTTATGTTCCTAGAATGATGCATGAAGAGTCAAATATCATGAAATTTGGTGCCACTAATCAAAACTGAATGATTCTCATAACCAATAATAACATCACACCACTTGTGAACCACCCAAGGTGAAATAATATTTAACTTTAATAGAACATATAATTAAGAAAATTCCACCCTAAGTACTTAGATTTTACCTTATAAGTGGGTTTTCAACTCCCATACAATTTATCATTACCTATCCCTAAATATTATTATTCTCCTTTTTACCTATCCCAAAACAGTTGAAAAATGAATAAGAACTATAACTGGATCTATGATACCATTTTTAGCATCCCCACGTGGGTGACATACAAAAGTTCCCGAAGCTGTTAAGTCCCATGACCTATAGCACACCCACCGATTTTCCAGAGACTGCCCTATAGCAGTGAGTTTGTCATCAGACAGTCATGGGGAAATTATACCCTCTTTTATAAGAGTAAAAAACTAGAGGAAGTAATTAAGAAATAATATAAGAATATTTAGTAAATATACATTACCAATACCATAAGATAACCGAAATAAAAAATACAATATTTAATTGAACGGGGAAACATGTGATGCCAATATAAGTGTCAATGTGCCTAAAACACAACTAAAAATAAAGACACTAATGAATCCTTAGGAGGTCTCAAACACCATATAGTTCCCTTATCCATGATCCAAACCCAATAAAAATCATAATCCATGGAATATGCCCTTAACTTTTACTATAACAGTAAAGTCTATTCTGGTACCAATTAGGTAGCCCAAGTTGGGTGTCAATACAACTCTGAAGGCCACCACCAATGATGTCTAAATCAAATAGATTCAAAAGAAAGTTTGTGATGGATACAACAAAAATAATACAATTCATAAATAAATAGTTATCACATTATCATTTTTTTATTTACTCAGTAATATTAACTCTAGGGTTCCTAGGGATATACACTCCTCATTACTAGAATCATCTCATACCATATCCGGATGCATTCCCTATTTAATATCATATCATAATACCTGATTTGAATCATTCTAGATATAAAAGTATTTAATATTGGTATGAAATCTTAGTACCTAATTCAACTCATGTCAGAGTTAGAAGAGTTATCAAGTGAGGCCATATCTCAGAATACCTTAATATCTATTATTTAAATTCACTCATAAATACAAATGTTACCAATACAATATTTATAGGTATGTTGACCATGATACTATTATTACGTCTCAAAATAATGACTGTGTTCCCATTCTTATACTTATATGTATAACGAACATCATTCCATTTATAATCATCAATTTAATGGCCATGTTCCCATTCATTTACTCACAATTACAATGGCCATGTTACCATTAATACTTCTCAATTTAATGAACATTTTTCCATTCCTTTACTGAAATATTTAATTAATAATTAATTATCCACATCAATCCTATTACTAACTCAATTATATGATAAATACATCAATATCCTTAATTAACTCACCAATGAATTAAGTATGCTAATATCAAAATTTAATTCATCCATTAATTAATTAATATCATAATTCATATCTCAATATTAATTTTCCATAATTAATTATCCCATGGTATATATAAACTCTAAAAAATTAATCAAACAATTAATTATCAAGATCTTATCATCAAGGCACATAATTAATTCACAATAAATTATCGTAATCTATCTATTTAAAAAACTCTTAATTAATCCCCTAATAAATTACCTAGATCATTATCCCTAACTCTTATAATTAAATTCCACCAAATTAACTATGAAATACGTTATCCCCAAATTTTCCTAATTAATTCCACAATCAATCATTTAATTCAACAATGCTTCAATAGATCAATTGTTTAACCTAAATTACCCAATTTATGAATAAAAATGACACAAAATGATAGAAATTACAATAATTCATAGACACTTAATTTCCAAGACTATAGTAATTATTCTTTACACCTCCTATTATAAGATGTTGATGGACGTTCGTTCAATAGAAATCCCCAAAACTCGAGCAACATAACGATGTAGATCACATTTCTGGATCAAAATCCCTAAATCGTGATCAAGGATATCAAGATATAAACATTATAGATCTATATCAAAAATCAAGTATAAATATCTCACTAAAATGTTTTATATATAAATAAAAAGAGGATAAATTCCAACAAATGATCATGTAGATAAGGAAGAATGATCGGAATATGAATTGGGATAATAGCAACATACCAGGAGAAGAAGGAATATTTGATTCGGGCATTGAAAGTTTAAGGACATAGGTCATATGGCCTTGGAAACCCTCTGGTAATCTATAGAACTGCCAAAATATTGTTTATTCTCGAGCTAAGGCTAAAATGGTGGTGTTTTGGTAGTTCTAGGGATTTAAAAATTATATTCTGAGTCATTAAAAACTGTGTGCATAGTTTTCTGAAAAGGGGTACATGGTTAAGTTAACTGTGAGTCAACCATGTGGATATCACTATTCTGGGTCACAGAGTTACATATGTTTGGGCACATGGATTTTTAAACTAGGCACTAGTTATGTGGCTCCCCTCTGCATAGGTATCCATAGTTAGCTAGGCTACGTGCACAGTTTAATCATACACTAACTGTGCACAGTCCCTTTTTCCTCAATATTTTCATAAAACACCACCCATAATCACCCCAAAACATAACTCCAATCAAAGATAATTAAAAAAAGTACATGAAATCGTTCTTGAGATAACTCTATAAAAGATAATGATCATAAAACAAAAATATATATTTCACAATTCAAAGAGTTGTAATATTATTAAAAATGATTTGTTTAAAAAATTAATATGAAACAGGAATATTATATTATTTATATTTATTTATAGTTTTAATAAAGTTCTAATTGTGTTAGGAAAATGAATGAAAATCAATATAAAAAATGAAAAAATTTACTTCGGTGTGGCGATAGTCCTACTAGCACAGGATTATCATTTTTATTTAAAATAAAATAGTTATAATTGTAGTGGATTATAATTTTTTTCGAACATAATAATAATAAAATATATATCTAATTAATTCATCAACTCCATTTTTATATCCAAAAAATATATGTATTTTTAATGATATAATGTCATCAAATTGTAGAGTCTATTGTGAAAATAGACACATGATTAATGTTCATTTATTCTAGAGTTGATGTATAGGAATAAATAATTTTTTAATATTAATATAAAAACAAAACATTATAATAATTATATTTATTTCATTATATTTTTATTTTTATTTTATTTTTTTAATGGAATGATTATGAATAAAATATAAATGATTATGTAACAATCATTTTGGAAACATGAGAATTATTTGGAATGTATCCTTGGGGGAAGTGTCAAATAGAATTATTATATCATATTAGATATATATTGACATGATATTGATATAATAATGGCCAATATTATATAGTTTCCAGTTGAAATATGAACTGAGTGTTATGGAATTAATCTATAGAATTTTTCACCTTTTCTTAGTGAATATGTTGGAACTTGTGTGATCACTAAATATTATTTAGTAATGGAATAACTTCATTTATGAGTCAAAGGAACTACATATTGAAATATTAAATTGTGGCATTGGATAAGTTCTTTAAATCATCACCCTACCATTTAAACACATATTTTTGGTATTTCTCATGTGATTTACCATTATAATATTATATGTTATCATTTCTATTTTTATAGAGTCCCATATTTTTCATACGTCAATATTATATATTTTTTATTAATATTTATGTCATTAAAAAAAGGAACCCCTAATGACTGAAATATTTTATTGTTTTTTGAGACAAGTTACAAAATCTTCTTAATTATTATATAATACTGAAAATCTCCCAAAAAGATAACCTAACATTGTAATCCTCTAATAGTTAACCTATTAATGCCTTTTTCATGTCCTATAAAATTATCCATAATAAATAATGGGCTAAGATGACCAGTAAGGGAAAAAATATGATATATTAAGATATGATCATATTAAATTGTGAGATAGAAATAGGGGTTTGTAATCGTGAAAAAACATGTTATTTTAATTCCCAATCAACCATAGATCATAATTATGAGTCATGGAGGAAAATATTATACATTTTAAAAACACATCCCATAAGGGTAATAATTCACCATAAATTAATCATGAGCTAAAACATCTTATTTGAAATTTGTTTCACTGTGAAAAAAATTCATTTCATATGTAAACAATAAATAATAATACCATCAATATAGTGGGTTGGGACTCATCCCCTATTTACTATTGTGGATTAGGACACACCAATTTCCCAGAGTGTATTAGGACACACCTATTTCCTATTGTGGATTAGGACAAAGGTGTTTCCCATATTGGATCGAGTCCATCAACTTTTTTTATTTTTATCACGTGATATATGAGTCATTACTAAGTGAATCAGAGGGATATATAAGTCTCACACATCACCCAGAAAATCATACATATGTGGGAAACAAAATTCGTAATACATTTATCCTATAACAATATATAAAATGAAATGGGATTCAAAAACATATCAACATATCAAAAAGATTTAGAAAGGCTCAGGTTTCATAATCATTTAAGCACATCATTATTGTATGAACCAAGGAGAATGAAGTAGTTTTTATGGTTATTTTTTCCTGAAACAACCTATAAAATAGAAGCAAAACACATAAACAAAAATCTATAATGATCATTTTCCATTTAAAGAAGGAATAATAAATTGTATATATAGTTTTTATTATTATAAAACCATAATTTACATAATAGGGTGACATTATAGATGTATATTTTGTTCGAAAGATAAATATAATTTAAAATTTCTTTAGGAAGATAAATTTTAATTGAAAATTTATTTTTAAAACATAAAACAGTTTTGAAATAATTTCCTTTAAAAATATAAAAAAAACATATAACGTATGGACTAAATAAAATATTAAACATTTTTTGAGGAAAATTTTAGTTCTCCTATTAAATATAATTTATAAAAAAGTAATTTTATTGAAAATAATTTTAGTTGAATATAATCGTGAAAACATATAAAATAAGATTCAATGAATATAATTGTCATGATTGTGGGAAATTATTCTCATGACCCACCTGATAAAACAATGATTCATTTCACATTATTCATAAAAGAATAATTGTAATTATTAAGAAATTAAAATTATTGTCCTTTTAAAATAATCTAATAAAATTTAAAAATGGAGAAAATGTCTCGAGTACATATTTTTATAAATGTTAAAACATTTTTGAAACATTATTTTTGGAAACATTTTATTTGATGTAAATATGTTTTAAGACTTTGGTGATAAATAAATATACATATCCATACAAACCTTTTATAATTAATATTGTTTTCCAAATAGTGAAATTTTTTCTAAAACTTTTATTTATACTTAACAAACATAGGGTAACATATTTTATTAATTTATTAAGATATAGATCAGAATATTTTATCATGGGAAACATAATTATAATAATTCTTAACAAAATATGAGATTTTAACAAAAACTATTCCACAATTGTAATATCGAAACATAATCCCCATGAAGTATAATAATAAATAGAATCATAAATTATAATAAGGATAAATATTTTAAGGATATTACATTTCAAAGGGTTTATCTCAAAGATGAAAAACTAAGTCAAAATATTTTAACACTTAATTAATATTATGGATCTTAAACACGAATGTTTAATAACATAAAATGAAACATTAAAAATAAATAAAATAAATATATTAATGATATATCATTTTAGTGGGTTAGTATATACACCACAACAAATAAATGACATGTAAATTTGAATATGTCTCTTGGAAAAAAAAGAGGTACCAGAAATCCCTTATCATAAGTCCGACAACATTCAAACTTATTAAAAACTAAAATATAATAAATGTAATTTTATTATAAAAAAATATAGATCCATACTTATATATATCACACAATATTTTATTTACTTACGACCATTAATTACCAATTTATTAATATTTTTAAAAAATCCAGTTTTGGGTAATTACTAAATTGTTTTTTATATATATTTTAATTTTTTAGTTCCCTTATAATTACAATGATATAATAACAAATGAATTTTTATTTATTATATTAATGACATTAATATTACATATATATTAATTTAGATTATTCCTTAAAATTTAATGATAAAAATTGAAATTCATGTTTTATAGAGATGGTAGGTCATATGTACGCATCAACATTGCTTCTCCTTTATAATCTGATTGAAAAAATAAAAAATGAGTGATATATATTCAATAAAAATCCTTTTTTATAGATATCCTATATTATCATTCAAACCATCTTATTTACCTTTGTTATAATGTGTGGATGAATAACTTTACTTCATGAGGTAGTGGTCCGTTGTACACACGTGGGATGTTATCATATTCAAAAAATAAGTAGAGTACGATGGTATTTAGGATAAAATAATTCCAAAATTATAATAATTTCATAAATATCGTAATTAAATAATAAATCCATCCATATTTAAAGACATTATAGAGTGTAATAGGAAAATGATTAACATTAGTTTTCATGATTGTATTCTCTCGTACACATGAATGTTAATTTCATAACCAATTAGACAGAATTAGAGTTGGATTTATGAAATTAGGGTAAAAATATCCTAGTATATATATTATTATTAATTTATTTTATCATCATGTTATAATATGAATTTATGTATTTGTAGAGATAATTAAAACAAATATGATCATTGATGAATGTTACCACTTATTCAAATATCCTATAGAGGTTTACCCAGAAATACATCCTACATTAGATCACCTTCTACAAAAATAATATTTGAGGAGATGATGGAATATGATAAGTGATTTAGAATGATATTTTGAGAACTATATGGCTTTATAAGTGTGTTGATGGGATAGTTGGATGTTTCCTTTTATAAGTGTACGAAAGGAACCCACTTGGGAAATTCATGGAAATATCAGAAAAGAATCCAAAATGAAAACTTCATTCACATTATATAAAATTCTAAATGCTAAAATTTTACAAATATTGTCGAATAATATTCAAATATTTCAATAAAATAGGGTTTATACACATGTATGGTAATTTTTAGTAATTATATTTTTATTTTAACCACACATAAACCCATTTTTTGTTTGAACATGGTAATTAATTGTTTTACTTTATTTACTAATATTATCTGTATAAAATGAAAATAACATTAATAAATAAAATATATTATGATATATCTAGATATTTAATCCATTTTTCCTATTTTAGAGTAAAGAACTATAAAACATTGATGGAATATTTCCCCATATACAGGATAAGAAGACTTTGTTTCAAAGCGAAATTGTCAAACTATTTACACTACATTTTTATCTAATATTAGAATGTAATTTAGTAAAATTAAAAAAAAATTATTAAAAGTTATATAATTGAACAATATTTATATTGAAATTTTAATTATTATTTTACACATTACAAAATTAATTGTATATGATGTTTTTAATTTAAATAATTTCCACAATTCATAATGAATTAAAACTTTTTAGAAAACTATCAAAAATTATCCCAAAGATAATTGTTATTTTTTGATTTCAAAAATTATTTCAAATATCAAAATAATTTTGAAAAATAGGAAGACAATAATAATTTTATTATTTTTTAAGAAATTAAATTAAAAGAATAGTTTTTTAGTCAACACATTTTTGAAACATATCAAGACATTATTAAAAACACTGTTTTTTTATCAATATGATTCAGTTATATAAAACAATAATAAATAATATTTAAAATGATTTTATTTTTCATATTCCTTCAATTTAATGGATATTTATTAATGGACTTTTTTAAATAATACTTTTAATTTCTTTTCATCGTTCATTAATACATTGTTTTGTGGGTAACCCAAGATAAACATGGTATTATGTCTAACACGTGATAAAACTACTGTTACATGTAATAGAAGACAAAATCAGTAGTTCTTGTAATTCATATTATACTTGATGTTTTTAGTAATTAAAAATATAGAAAAAATTATCATTATTTGGAAAAACTATTTCACAAAATCAGGGGGTGTCACATTCATCACCCATCTAAATGAATTTTCCCTATAAATTAATGACATTGGTACCTTTGACTAAATATAATTATACATAATTACATCATGAGGTTGTAAATCATATTCTTAAATATATTGGTTTCAACACGAATCATTTACTATATGAGTAATATTGATTTATTTAAAATTATATATCCAATCCATAATCTATATAAAATTTTCAATATTGAAAATATCATGTTGTAGTGGTATGAACATGAATATAGTACAAGATATAGGTCAATTACGTCCATCCTTAGGAGAGAAAAATGGATCAAATCGTTAAACTGATTATGTATTGGTGGATGATCAAAATGATAAGATATTATCCCAATTAAATCATGTTTTTAATGGGCCCTCATATACCTAAGGCATTGATTTCACTAATTTTAACCAAAAAATAATTCAAAGAAAGTATATCTTTCTAACATCAACTTTTACATATTGTCTAAGATTATTTACATAACATTTCTCTTTGTATTGTATTGTCCATATAGGTTTTCAAATAGATCGAACCATCTCTTACATCCCATCAGCTTTCTTAGGACCCATTTTATATCATTTTAAAACATTATTCCAGAATATTGGTGGTCTAAAATTCATTACATAAAGTATTATTAAGAATCCATCATATCACATGATATAATTATATTGTTTAATAAAAATAAAAATGATGGTGGTTTTGTTCACAGATGAATTTTAAATCTATAAATCAAAATCATATAATATCTTATATATTTTGAGTTGTTCTCTCAAAATATCTATTTGACGGAGGATGATGCTTAGTTCTAAAACTCAACTATGTTTCATGATATTTCTAAATTATTTTCTATAAAATTAATGTTATCATTGAATCATGATCAGATATAATTTAATCTATCTTTATATGTTACCTTACCATATCCTTAATATATATTTTTCCAATATAATCAAGAGATATTAATACTTTTATAGTGATGAATTATGATATCATTGATAGTTGATATATTATCACCCAAAATTATTTCAACATCAATGAAATGAAAAAAACTATAGTATATTAGTACCTTTAATCATATGTCAACATAGTTTAATGTAATTACTCCACTAATTAATTTATCACTATATACAAAACCAAAAAATTCATTTCTATAAATATCTCATAAACTACACATAATCATGATAAACATCCACCACATAATACCTAAAAAGGGGTGTTAATGTCAATGAACATATGATCATAGTTAGACATATAAACCTATGTGGGTATCCATTACTCTTAAATAAAACTTACAAGGAGACATAAACACTTCTGAATGTTAATTAATTCCTTATTTATAATAAAATCTCTAATTTTATAAAAATATGTCTATTTTAATCATAGGTTCACCCCTATACTAATTGAATATGAAATGTGATTTCATTATTCTATAATCCATGTAAAAGGAGATAATTATAGGAATGTTCACTAAGGGAAGAGCAATACAATTTTACTAGGGATCATTCATACAAAATCAAATTTTAGTGTCCAAAGTATGGAGGGGTGTATAAGTGTTCTTTAATTAGAATGATTCACATTATACATTTTTTATAATAATTACATTTATCATTTTTAATCATCGAGTTTTATGGATTTTCAACCAAATTACAACTTGGATTTGGAAATTAAGTTGTATAATTCCCAAACTACTTTCACTTGATGTACTATAGTGTAAGTGGTTTATTATTCGAAATCATCTTCTCCTATATTTAATTAATTGGACCATTAATCACATTTTTAAATTTATATTCTTTATAATCCAAACTTCAACATTTATATATCCTCCATGTTCCATTCAATTAATTACCATAATGAGTCTTCCTACATTTATAGAAAACATACTTCTAGATTTTTTTTCTACCATGTGGATTTTGTTGTATTTAAAAATATCGATCATAAATTTCTTATAAAAACAATGGGAAATGTGGGAATACACAATTTCCATTTATACCTTCAGTGTATATTGAATGAATTACTAATAAAAACTAATGTCTCTAATGGATAACACCAATAAAAGACTTGGTTTTATAAAAAATAAGAATCGATCAATCTTACCATTACTATGGATTATAATACTGTCATCATAAATTTAATATCTTCAAATATTTTTCTATTATGATTAAATGGATTCATTGTCTATTATAATTGGATAAAATAACTACCCCGTAAAATTTGAATGAGGAATATTTGATAATTATTTATTAAAATATATGAACACAAACTTATTCTAAAATATGGAATCTAATTCATAATGTTTCTATTTATTATTTATGAGAGTCAACAATTAATCTGATTCATATGAAAAATGATTGATATCAGAAAGTAATTTTCAAGTTCCAAAGATAGGAGAACATAAAATACCATTTAATTCATAATAACCCAATTCATAAATAATAGTGGACTAGTCAAACCACATAAAAATTTGGATATTTATTCATAAAGTACAGAAAAATATTTGTTCACTACATTTCCCATTTAATATACCATGAAAATTTAAATTTCGATTATGTTTTAAGATTATAGAAACTTGAATTTTTATCCCAAATCAAAAACTGTTTTCTCTCAAAAAAGTGAAATCATTTAATTATCTTCCACAATCATATTTTTCATGGTTATTTTATATTTTCTTCATTGACTAAAACCAAAACTCCAATGTGATAATAACTAATTATTGTGGGGATAAACATAATCCTAAAAAACCACATATACGATTTTTAAAACATGAATCATTATTTCTAGTATATGAAACCCTGAGATTGATCTAGGACATTCATGGTAATAATATATTTAAATTATTCATGATGTTTCATAAATATTAAATAAATTTATAAATCATATACCCCGTTAGTGTAAAACCAGGTGTGTAGCAATGAAAATTTTTATGCCCTAGCTGACTTCGAAGTCTAACTTAGTGAATACTTATCAGTGTTGTTAACTATATGTACCATTGTTACAAATCCCCAACAACATGTGGTATACTGACAAGGACATAACTACAAGGAATCCACATTATATATCATTTATTAAATTCTAGAAAATTTTCCAAAAATTTTACTCTTCCATGTAATTTTAATTATATGTATCAATATCAAAATCCAAAGAAATATCCCATAAGTATATCACTACTGTTTTCTCATCATACATTCCAATAGTTAACAAAACCATTTCATTGATACGAACTATAGCACCCTAGGATTTCCATAAATAAATATTACAACATTTAGATGAATATTCAATACAAAAAAACATGAATAAGGACCAAACTAGTTTAGTGTATTAGATGATGAGGTACACAATAATCATAATTCATGGAAAATTGTCAACACTCCATAAAATATAATTCTTCCTTTTATGGTTCAAGGTATCTCAACCCAAAACATTCATCCTAACCTTGTGAATGAATGGTATAAAATGGTGGGAATTGATGCTCATCAAGGGTAAACATAAAAAATGTCAATTTGTATTTATATGAATTCTTACGATAATAATAAATGTATGTTTTAACAGATATGACCTATGAATTGAATACACAACTCTTCAAATTTCAATAAAAACGGTCATGTCATAAAACATCATCATTTCTAAAATCATGGTGTATAAGTGTGCTAAATCACCATAAATATGTAATGAACCATAATATCAAGTCAAAAATTTGTGGAAACATCATAAATATTGACAAATATTTGTTATTTAATGCTTAACTACCATGAACATCAATATGTTGAACCAATAATCATCACTTGTTTCCCATTTTGGATCATTACAAAGATTTCTTCTATAGTAAATCATGACACAAGTGTTTCCTATTATCGAATATCATACACATGTTTCCCATGTAAGATCATTCCCATAAATTTTTTTCCCATTTAAATTTCATGATATATTATTCTTAACTAAGTAAATTTGAGGGAGATCTATGATCCACCCAACAATTAATGAAAATAATACACATGTGTTCGAAAATAATAATTAAATTTTTTTCGTATCATAATACAAGAAATGAAAATAGATTCATAAATATTTCTTCATATCATAATCTATGGAAGAGGTACATCTCCCCTAATAATTTTATAAATTCATTATTTCATGTACTATAGAGAAAGAATAAGATTACATAATAATTTTATTAGGGTATTACCCCCATCAAAGTAACAGGTTTCATAATAATTATTCAAATTCTATACATACATAATTCATACAATTGATTATAATAATATCATTTGTTTATATCCCATGTATATCGTATGTTATATAAAAGGATATCATCAAAGTTTTATAATTATTTTCAATGATAAATTTCACCGAATGATTCATGGGGATGATAATTTTTTTTTATCAAAATCACTTTTAAAAAAAATATTTTGGAAATCCTTTTATTTTAAATTAGATTTTTAATCATAATAAATTAAACTTAGTATCACATAATACAATTCATTAGAAAAATATCCATTTTACTTTGAGATATTTTTTTAAAAAATAAAACATTTTAAAAATACATTACATTGAAACTAAAAATGAAATATAATATAGGATGATTCAAAAAATAATAATTCTAATCATGAAGGGAAACTTTTTTCAAGTCTTAAAAATTAAAAAATACACTTATTTCACATTCTCAAAAAATCATGAATTATTCAAAAAAAATATATGATTATTTCATTAAAAAAATATTGAAAAAAATAAAAACATCATTAAATTTTTTTAATATATATATATTATTTCAAAATAATAAATCATTTCTCAGGAAAAATTATATAAAAAATATTTTTTTGGATGAAAACCTTTTTTAGACCGAGATGATAAATAATGTCAAATTTCAAAAAAAAATGTTTCTTTTGTTATTTTTATAACCAATGTGTTTAAATATGGTATAATTTCTAAAAAATATAATGAATATCCATTAGGGTATAAAATTGATTATTTTATTTGGATATGGATAATAAAGAGTTTATCATTAGAAAAAAAATTAATAATTTCCATAAATTATGAGAATGTATACAAAAATCCTTACCAATTTTGTAAATTTGAATCATAATCAAGATTATGAAATATCATTAAATTAAACATAAAATATAAATATTATAATTTAATTTATAGTATTACATATATAATTTACAATATATACACCTCATAAAATAATATGGGTGAATAACATTACTATACGTCCCAAATATGGTAAATTTAGATAAAAACTCTCTTACACAATTTAGTAATATTTTATGTTGTATCCCCCAATACATTCTATAATAAAATGAAAATTTAAATATTACTAAAAAATAGAATCATGATATACCATTTCAAAAGGGAAGTACATACACCAAAAAAATTAAATGAGTGGTGAATTTTCATGTCTCCCTGAAATAAAAGAGTAAATAAATACTTTTCAATAAGTATCCATTCCCCCCATACAAATTCAATGATCATATGTAATTAATATATATTTTTTATAAATATATTACATAAAAATACATATATAAATCATAAGATTTTTTATTTACTTATGACCATTTATTACCCATTTATTAACAATTCCTTATTAAAATCACATTTCGGTTAATAACAGCTTTGAATTCATATTTGTTTGGATTTTTTTGTACCAATTAATTTTAACATGATTTAATAATATCCAAAATATTATAAATTAAATAAAAATAAAATTTTTCATTATATATATTTTGATTAATCTGTAAAATTTAATGATAGAAATAAAAATACATCATTCATGGAGATGGTTGGTCGTACGCATGCATTATCATTGGATTACTTTTACTGTTGGATTGGAATAAAAAAATTAATTTATATATTATAATTATGAAATAATTATTTATATATATATAATATTTTTTTCAAACTCATCCTTATTACCTTACATGTTAAGAGTGAACCAATCACATCACATCTTGAGGTACTAATATGTTCTGCACATGAGCGAGGATATCATATTACCACAAGATGGAGAGTATGATGGTATGTGTGGTATAATAATTCCATTAGTATAATAATATTAAAAATAAAATACTTATATAATAAATCAAGCATTATGTCCATCTTTGAGTGGTTGTAATGGATTCTTTAATGACATCAGTTTGTAATGCAGTAGTACACCATGCACATAAATGATGAATTTATTACCCATTTGTTGGATGTAGGGATGGTTATAGGTAATTAAATGAACATAACACAATATAATTACATGTATGATATTATTTATAATAAATAACCATAGTATAACACAAATTTATGGAGTTGGAGGAAGAAATAAAATAAAAAATTATTATTGATTAATTCCCTAACATCTTTGTGTATCCTCCTTGTGTTTTCACCAATTTTCTTCCTGTATTGTATTAATTTTTAAATTAATATTTCTAGGATGTATGTAGGATTTTTATGAAGTTATTTGGGTCATTATTTTACGAACTATGTTTCCTGAGTGGTGTGATGAACTAAATGGTGGAGGTGGTCATTTATATGTTGGGGAAAGGAACCCTCATAAAATCTACTAGGAAATTTCACAAAAAATGGACAATGATAATGTAATTTACATACCAAAAGTTTATTTAAAATTTTATTATAAATTTTGATTTATAATATATTTATATGGCTCGAAATATTCTTTATAATTTTTTTTTCATATATAACCATTATCCTTTTAGATGGGCCCTTAAATGGCCAATTTTGTAATTTATCTCTAGTAATTAATTTTTACTCTTTCAAAAAAAATTGATAAAAAAATTATGTAATCTATTTTAGAAAATAAAAAAATATTATGATTTAAAATAAATCATTAATGTATAATAGTATAGTTCATAGTAGGGGAAATTTTTTACATAAATGTAATCCAATCGACACGATGAGAAAGCTGGTTTTCAATGAAAAAATGTCCCAAAGTTTACAATGATTGTATTTCCAACTTTTATGTGAAAATGATTTAAATGAGATAAAGTGGGTTTATAGATAAGTAGTTAAACTAATGTTACATTAAAACAAATTTATTATATATTTTTACATTATAAATAAATTAAATGAAATGTTTTTAATTAAAAATCTAGATTTTTCAATATTCATTAAAAATATAATGTTCTTAGAAAATTATCAAAAAATAATTCTAGGAGAATTTTGATATTATTATTTTAGATATTTTTTTTATTTTATCCAATTAATTTTATTAGTTTTTAATAATTTATTTTTATTATTATTCACTAAATAATATATAATGACTAGTTTTTAAGAGAAATGTTTTTTAAAAACATCTAACGAAATAATTGAAAATTTAATTAATATTTTTTAATATGTTTTCATTAAATAATACCATTATATATAAAATTTAAATTTTATTTATTCCTTATAATTCTAAACTTTAATTTATATGTAATAACAATCATTTTTAAAAGAATTGATTATTTTTTGTGGATCTCAAAAACTCATTGTTGTGAGTATGGTAAGAAAAACACAGTGTTGTATGCCATGTAAAAAAAAGTGTGTTATCATTGACTCACTCAAAACATAGGGATGTATGTAATTCCATATTAACATGTTATTTCATGTAATGAAAAATATATAAAATAAGAAATTTATTTGAAAAAAAGCAACACAAAATCTCCTGGTGTTAGATTTTTTACCTTAGAAACTACTTTTTTCCAAATAATTTACAATAGTTGATAAAATTATAAAATAAATACTATTAAAAAATTTTGGAATGGTGGAATTAATTTCTAAATCTAATTCATCGTGTTTTATTTCTAAATATAATAAAATTATCTATTTTATTATAACACTATATATATGTAAAAAATATTTTATATAAAATGTTTGATTTTACAATAACTGATCTTAGTCATATTTATTAATAAATAACAATTTAATTAATAATAATATTTCTAAAAATTATTTTGAGCATTATATTAATATAAATTTATAAAATAGTTACAATAGGAAAAATATTAAGAAAAATATTATTCATAATTAACTGTTTTACCATTATCATGGTCATTGTTTTTAATATTTGAAAAAAGTCCATCATAGATAAAAATGTATATATTACATAATATGATAATGTTGAAATAAAATATAAAATAAATATTTATATAATTAAATTCTATATTTGATGGAAAATAATTTTAAATATAAGTAAATAAAAATTGATTTTATTGTAAACTATTCCATATGTTATCAATACAATGAAGACTAATAAAAAATTTATTCATTAAATGAATAATTTTACATGTCTTTGTATTTATATATAGAACCATTTATAAAATATTTATTTCATGGTTATATAATTATAATGTCGAATACCCAAGAGCCTTCATTTTCAGGTACACATATTATCCTAAACTATCATGAATTGTTCATTTTACATAGCCTTTTGTTATGGAATTATTAGATATATTTATTTTAGAAGTTTAAATTTAATAAAATAATATCCCATTTCAATTCATCATTTATGTTTTAGAAAATTATACATTTATAAGGTTTTTTGGAAAAATATTGGTTTTTCTAGAGAATTGTTGATTTCAGAAAATGAATGGTTTGTTTAACTTTCTCATTATATATTAAGGAACTTGATTTATTATATCCTTTTTAGCTATAGGATAATAATTTTTTGAATAATAATGTTCTTTTTAAAATAATATTTTTATTTTAAATAATTTTTCATTATTTTTAACACAAATTAATATGATAATATATTGAAAAATATACTTTCAACCTTTTCATTGAATAATTTTCAATAAAGGGAGATTATTTTTTTCCCTACATAATGGAATTATATAGATTATTTCTAGTGTAATAAACTATTTTTTTTATTAAAATTAGTATCTAATATAATATTATCTAAAATAAAACTTTAATTAAAAAATAAGTTACTTTTCTAAAAAACAGTTTTTCACATTAATGTCGGTTTAATTGAGAATATAATTATAACAAATTTATAAATTTTAAATGACGAAATTATTATCATATTTGAATTCTAATGTTTAAAATGATATTTGAGGATCAATATTAATCATTTTTATAATTTTTTTTTAATTTAGAAACAAATTACCATGGTAAATGTAAACAATGGTAAATAAAAAAATATTAATCAAAAACACTAAAAATATAAATTATTATAAATTATGATTGTATTGGTTTTATCCCCAATATAATTTTCCATGAAAAATTTGTATATTTGTTTAAATTAAAAAATGGATTTAATCTTAGAGCATAAAAAATTCATGGGTTATTTCACAACTACACAACCCTTAATTTAATATAGGGTAACACTATAAACACAACATGGTTTACATATATTCTGAATTATATCATCAAAAATTAAATTTTCAACACATACAATCTAATATCATGTTTTACATCTTCTCATAACAATTAGATTGAAAAAACTAATTATAACTATGGTGAATTCTATGCACAGTTAATGTCTCCAATATAAGTATTATCTAATACATATAATTTTTTAACATTTATATTTATTCACATGTAACATTTACAAATTAATATAATTAAATTGGTATCATATATATAAACTAATATTACTATGTTAACATTATCATTATTTTTTATTCATATACCAAAATCATGTTAGAAAAAAATCATTATATATGTGTTTTTTAGAGAACCCCCTATATGAAACTAGTTGTTTCATTTTCCAATGCAATATTACATGGATGGATATAACAAAGAAATTAAACGATTAAAATCATTTTATAAAAATATTAGGTATTTCAGTAATAATTTTTTGACCCGAATAAAGATATGATGAAAAAAAATCCTCATTAATTTTACCATTTAATATAATCTTATGAAAAAGATAACATTTTATTAAAAATATTTCATCTTTAAATATATATTAAATTTTCCAATAATTACTTCCGATAATGTTATATCATACTAATAATAATTTTTAATTATTATTATTCTTATTTTATAATGGTATTATACTATAACTTCCTCATAATCATTCACTTAACAAGGGTATGTTAATGATAGGGATATTTTAACAATCTACATGATAAATAATATGAATTTCTTTCATGAATTAATATATTACCATAATTAATTGTATAAATTATTATATATGTTTATATATTATTTTGTGATGATGGAGAAATTATGACAATTTGTTATTCATTAATTTAAATCACCTCTATCAATTGTCATGAATCACCATAACATGTTTGTTATCAATATTAATTTCAAGTATACAGAAAAAAATCCCATGAATGTAAATTAAAAAACTATATAAAAATAATAATCCATCCTAGAAATAACCATTAATGAAACTTTAATCCCATCGTTTTGGTAGAGAATGTATACATACACCTCTATTATGATACTAGTTAAAACAATCAAAAATATACACATGATACATGAAAAAAAATAATTATAATTTATATAGTGATTTATTGTATTTGAATGCTAAAAATTAAAATTGGTGAAAAAATGTTTTAAATAAAGTGATGAAGATATATATGATTTTTATATTTTAATTAAATGTTTGTTACTTTTCTGTTAGTATACATAATAATTCTTTTTAATGTCAAATACTTCTCTTTCAAACACGTTTGGTATAATACCCATAATTTTCATTTTGTAGTGTATATATTTTCACTTTGAGATTTTACATCAGGAAATACCTTTTTTCAAAACATTTAGAGATAAGTTATATTCCCTATCCATCACAGTATTTTGAATAATTTTCTACCATAGAAATATGTGTGTTTTTTCCACCCAAAATTTCTGATCATTGTAGATCATGCCATATTCATCACCAAATTATTTTTTGGTGGTTAATACATTTTCATGGAAGGAATTTATCATATTACTCATTAATTTTTATGTATTTATAATAATGTATATTTATTCACCCATTATGTTCATTTGATTAAATATTTATATAATCCATTAATAAAATAACACTTTTCCATGGTGGAAGAACAATTTAATGTTTTTAATTTATATGCGTGTGTAGTATCCACTAAAATACATCAATCTATGAATATAGGAATGTCATTTATGATGTTAAATATTTTCACTTAGGGGTAACCTAACTAAAAAGTTTAAGTTGAGAATTTCCACAATCATAACTATTTTCCAAAGTGTGTGGACTAATTATCACAAAACATATGAATCACTTCAAATGGATATGATTTTGAAAATTAAAATTCCCTTAATAAACGATGATGATGGATTTTATCTACCATTAAATTAGTCTCTGGCCAATTAAAATAATTAAACAAAACTAATACATCTTAAGGATATCCTAGCATAGTAAATGAACCATAACCTCTATATTTCAATGATAAAGGTAATATATTATAATTTTAGGATAAACCAAAACATCTATGATTATTGGAAGATATAATCCAAATAAAATACATTATTAAATTTAATGGGGATTTATTTTATTTTTATATTTTTAATCATACATATATACATTATTTGATAGAATAATATGCCATATTGGGAATTTTTTGAATAGACTTATTGTATAATATGGGAATGCATTGGACTAATTTGATTTAGGGTTGTGTAATATAAATATATATCCCATTGATGTGTCGACTCGTATAATGAAGAAAAAACTTGTTGGGGTTTAGTGTATACCATTTCCCATTATATAATAGTTTCTTGGAATAACGTATGTAAATTATTTTTTGATTAATATCATTAACAATTACATTAATTTGAGATCAATGATTATTTTTGTCCATAATTTTTTTGTGATTGATTTATAATTACATCAATTTTAGTCTATTTTGGGATTTTTTTTATCATTTAATAATGTCCAATTAGTTTTTCAATGAATATATTATAAAATATACCCCTATATTAAAGTCCATACATGGAATATATGTGCATTATTGTTTTCATCCATTATCTAGGAATACTATTTCATGTTGATGGTTATGTTTTGAGAATATAATTAATAGGTTAAAAATGTTCTCCCAATAAGTTCATTTTGTATCATATGTTTTTAAAAGAAATTTATTTATATATGTAGTCTCCAAAAACTACTTAATTGTTGGATCATTTAGAACTCATAAATTTTGTGCACATAGTGATATATAAATACTACATTTTAATATCTAAATTATGAGAAGTTATTGTTTGTATCTTATAAATTTTTGTAGGGTCCTTGGACATTATATGTAGAGGAACCTGGTGAAATTACCCAATTTAAATGAAAACCCGTCATGATTTCATGGGAATACTCTAGAAAATATAGAAGGAATTAAATTTCATACTTCAGTGTCACATGATAAATTTTTTATTCCATTTTAGAAATATGGTGACTATTGGGAGTAATTTGAATTGTATAAAAAAAATTATTTTAGGTAGGCATATTTCTGTCAAACAAGTTAATATAGATTTGTTTTTTTATAATCTGTTAATAAATAAATTAATGTATTTTACCTAGTATTTGAAAAATAATGTCTCTCTTTTTAATTGACATCTTTATCCAAAACATGGTGTAAGTATTTTGAATATCTCCATGTGACAACAACCTCAAATTTTTAGTGGAACACTAAATCATTCATATATTAAAAATGTATCAAGACCCTAGAAGTTAACACTCAGACATTGTGATGATGTTAAAATAAAAAAGATATCATATTGATATACCATCTAAAGGAATATGTAGACCAATAGTGATCTCTAATTAAAAACACAGTTGAGGTAAATGTAGAAATGTGAAATTAATTAGAAACATTTGTAAAGTTCATATATGAATAATACATCACTATCTAATGAGTATCATAATGTGGAATGTAGTTTCTACATCATAGAAAAATCGATGATAAAACATTGTTGAGTTTGAATCAACATTTATACATATGTATATAAATTATGTGGAATATTAATATATATAATGATTAGATAATTTTCATTTAATTTATGTGTTTTTATCATGCATTCAAATTGAGATGGTAACACAGTGTTTTTTGGATATGAATATATTGTGTCAAGAGCTATTGTGAAATAAATCTTATTATCCCTAATTTATGTATTCATTGGAAATAAATATAATAATAATTAATATGAAAATAATATAAATATAAATATGAAAAATTTAGAGAAATAGGCATGGGATTTTCCTCATGTGATCCCTGTGGGATTAAACACCCTATGTCATGAAGGAAGGGAACAATATTCTGTAACATGTGTTAAAAAAGTCTATCATGCTCTCTAAAGAAAGGTAAAGTCCAAATCAACTGATTTTCAACTAATTAATTATATAAATAAGTTAAATTATTATTAACAATGTAAAAACATCATGGGTGGTTATATTAATGAATGAAAAGTTAGAAATTCACAACCATTAGATTACCATAACTGAATTCAATGTTCTTATGGATGTATTGGTGGGTACCCTAATAATTGGATCTATAATATCCCTTTTTTTAATTTTATATCTTTTAAAAAATTTATATTTCCCTTTATTACCTAAAATATAATATATTCCTATTTATAGAATCATGGGAATGGTCAATTAAGATAAGGAATTAATGGCATGTTACGATAATTATGTATCCAGAAGTTTCAATTTTGGTTATTGGACATTCCTATTTTTCAACTTATTTAGGATGCCTATGATAAAAATGGATATAATATGAACAATTTATTTAAATTTAAGGAATACCATAATGTTTTATATCCATGATAAGGTGATTTCAATTTGTGAAGGGGGTGTGGAAAATCATGTTTTTAATGGGGATAATTTTTTTTATAAATTATCATTGGATCCTATCCTTGTATAAATCTATGTTGATATTTATGGAATAATAGGGCTCTGCCCTAACTTTTTGGTAATAACATATTCTTTAACTATTGTTTAAATGTATGTTCCCTAATGAAATAATTACTAATTAAAGGATAATATGTAAAAATAACCTTAAATTTTATCAAATAAAATTTTTGTATTCTACAAAATAGTTAAACATTTTGTGTGACAAATTATTTACACACCATACTCTTTCACTGTGGGGAGTACTTGGTTTATTTATTAAAAAGATGGATGTGTTTTTTGTGTATGTATCAATTATAGGTACGTCACTTATAGTATTTTATTGAATTAAAATACTTTACCGAAAATTTATTCAATATTTTTGAATTTTATGTAGATAAATACCTTTTAATTGTCACTGATTTATTGGGTTATCATCCTTTATGTGTGAAAATGGGTGATAAACTGAGTACTATATTTTAATCATATTATGTAAATTATGAGTTCAAATTAATCAATTTTGACTGCATAATGAACCTTTTGTATTTAAAGATCTGATAAATAGGTTACTTGTGTATTATATTGGTAAAATATTGATTTTAATCAAAGAAGATATCATGAAATGATTAAAGAGTAATGATGATTATGGTAGTAAACTATAACTCATTCTTGTACTATTACTTAAAAAAATATAATAAATATTATAAATGTGAATTTTTGTCAAATAATTTTCATTCCATGTTCCAATTTCTTCTAAGGATATAATATATACTAAAAAATTAATGTTAATGGTATCCAACGAACGAGATACACTAATGATTAAAAATATACATATATTGTTTTTAGGATGAATATGTTATTATCATGGGTCTATTCATGATTTCTCATGGATTGATAACCCATTAACTAAAATTACATAGAAATGTTTTTAATTCACATTATCAAGGGATGGTGGGTAGTGTTTTGATGTGATAATGAGTCTAATGTTTAATTTGATTTTATTATCTCAACTCTCTTATAAATAGGGATTTATATTTTTTTATGATGCAATAAATAAATAGAATGGTTTCATTCTATGTGTAATGGATTTTATTTAAATAAGAAAACTATACATGAAAAAATGATATAATCATGGAATACCCAACAACCATAATAGAAGAGTTATGATGTTGGAGATCAAAATCCAAACTTCAAAATAAAAGCATAAAAATCACCAAATGATGTAAGATGAGATCTGGATGTCAGTAGTATGATCTTACATGCTTTCCGAATTAGAAGTTCATGCCACGAACTCTAATCCATTGACAACAAAGATGCAGGCAACCCCAGGTTGAAAGTACGACTCTGCCTGAAACACTAAAAGAAGGAGAATTCCTTCCATTTTTAATCATGAAACATTCCGACTTTGGATAACACAACCACTCTTGTGACCCCCTGCGAAGGGCCTATTTTTATTTTTCCAATCACCACATGTTCTCATAGGGTCGCCCATTTACGTCTGTCTGAAGATCCTATGTGATCAAATGTATCATCAAAGAAGAAACTTATTGAATTTTAGTTGAAGAAATTCCCAAAAATGATCAAAAAACATGCCACTCCATTCAGGTCAACATCAAACAGAGATGAATAGAAATGAGAAAAGAAAATAGGTAAAGGCATAAGAAGAGAAGAATATATGTTTAATCCCAATATAAAAGATGAAACATGAGACAAGAGAAATTATCACCACAAGAGGTCCCTTCTCAGGAAAAAACCGAACAATGCATTCTTGAAGATACTCCTTGAAAACCAATGTAGAAATTAACAAATATTGGTAAACATGCCACTTTATTCCTGTGGAAGAAACTAAGAAATAAACCTATTCAAGGAAGCTTAAAGAATGAAACTAACCAAACAGTCCCCAAAGAGTTAATACAGAACTCAAAAATATAAAAATCCATACATAACTACATCAACCATAGATGAGGAGCAAACATAAGAATCAATAAAATGGAATTAATACACCAAAAATGAAATTTTAAAACCAAATTAATATTAAAAATAAGAGATAGCATACACATGACTACAAATGGGTTACTTAACCCAATCCATTTTAAGAAAAGGAATAAGATCGTCATGAACTTGATCATTCCAAGAAAAATAAACTCCATTGACACCATTATTTTAAAGACCATCAGCATCCAAATTGGGTTCCCTATAAATGTGAGTTATAATATGGTTCAAGGAATATAAAGTATCCAAACATTTAATGTAATGATCAGGTATCTTCAAAGACAAGTGAGAAAGGCCCATCCTTATGAAAGATATGACAACAGTAGAATCGCATCAATCCATAAATTATCCCATCCATGATTCAAAGATTGTTCCACCGCAATGATAATTCGAAGAATTATAGCCTCAAGTGAAGAGGAAAGCCCAAAAGAACCATGAAAACAACCAAGATCATCCCATTTATGATTTCTGAAAATTGAACCACAACCAGAGATCCTCAGATTACCTCTAGAAGCTCCATCGGTATTAACATTTAACCAAACAAAAAAAGGTTTCTTCCAAAAAACTTCAAATGTCTTATATGGATGCCTCATGTTTCCCTTGACACCTATCCAGTTCAGTATAGACAAATCATGAACATAAATGAAGCAAAAACTGCTTCCTCGGTATTTCTACATTACCCATAGTAGAATGAATAGCTGATAAAATCCAACTGACTGAGAAGTAAACGCGATCATGAATCACCTTATTCCGAGAAAACCAAATAAAATGAATAAGTTCAGTTGTACCAACCCTAAAAAGTACCAACAATTTTGGAGATAGAAAAGTTTAATGCCCTCCTCGGAGGAATTCTAGGATATTAGACACACCAGGCATAGGTATTTAAAAGATATCATAATAAACATTCTACATGGATCAGGGAGTAACACAAATAAGAAAAAAATTATCAATATCTTCCCTATGTTGATAAAATAACACATGAATAACAGACAGAAATACCACATTTTTTGAAGGAAACAATTAGTAAGAAGCCTCCCTTGAGCCTCTCTCTAGGAAAATGATTTCCAAGAAGGCCTAATAAAGTTTATATGAAGATCCCCCATCCACAAATAACCTATATTTCAAGATAAATATTGTTTATAAACTTTTTTAGAGTTCAGAAAGCCCTTGATTGCAGGTTCCCTTGACCAAAAATCCTCTCTATTAGAGAAGCAATAATAGTTGATAATATTAACAATATGATTTCGGGGACCCCCCATATTAGCAAGGTGATCATTAAACATGGAATCCAAATCAGGGTTGAAATCATCATTCATCAAGGCTTAAACAAGGGGACAGCTAGTCCAGTTGGTTTTCCAAATGGATAAGGATGAATTCTTTAAAACAAGCGATTTGGCATGAGAGTCAATAGAAGAAAAAATGGATTTAAATGTAGGCCAAATAGATGAATCAGGATGATTAAAAGCCCCATTCTTGGAACTATCCCTAAATTTATTTCGGAGAAATTCAAGAGACGCAGAATTACTATTGAAAATCCTCCATATGAATGATTCCTCTGAAGAATCATTAAACGTATCAATATATTTAATACCAAGACCCCGTAAATCATAGGGTTTACAACAATTATTCCAAGAGACCATGGCTAATTTCCACTCTAAAATATTACCACTCCAAATAAAATATTTATATAAACATTAATGCTCTTAATGACAGAGATTCGCCACTTATAGACCATGAAAGAATAAAAAACGTAGAACTAATCACAACCTTAACCAAATAAACATGACCCACAAGGGAGAGGGACATGCCCTTCAAAGTAGCAAGATGCCTTTTGATTTTACAAGAATAACAAAAAATTAACAAGCTTTAGGCCTCCCCCAAAACATAGGATCACCCGAATATTTAAAGGGATGAACTCATTCATGAATACCCAAATCCTTGATAATTCAAATCTTACTGGAAATATAAAAATTCTTACCAAAGTAAATAATAGAATTACTACAACTAATCTCTTACCAAGAGAATCTTTCAGAATGAAAAACTGCCCGCTTAATATTTTTAATATTTATCTTATCCCCTTTAGTGAATAGAATAATATCATCCGCATATCACAAGTGAGTGGGAGAAACAATTCCTCTACAAGCATGAATAGGATTGTGTTTCCCATTTCCAGCCATAATAGAAAGTAATATTCTAATATAATCATCTAAAATGGAAAAAATGATGGATGAGAGAGGTTCAACTTGTTTAACACCTCTAGAACAAAGAAAATAGCCCTCAAGGGATCCATTAACAATGTCCAAGATATGAGATGACTCAAAAATGATTTTAACTCAATTATAGAATACATCATCCAAACCAAAAAAATGAAGAACCTTATAAATAAAATTAAAATTGATGGTATCAAAATCATTGTCAACATCCAATTGGAAAGAAGTATTACAATATCTTGTAGATTTCTTAAGAAGTTTAACACATTCCAAGGTAGGAATGTGGAAATATTGAACAGACCGACCCTAAATAAATCCAAACTGATTAGGGAAAACAGTCTTACTAGAAATAGAGGATGACCTCATGGACATGATTTTGAAAATGATTTATAAAAATTGTATTGATCATGGAAACTTTACTGAATAAATGAATCTCTTTTTCATTCTCCATATTTGGAATGCGAGCAAGGAATTGAGCATTATGACCCTCAGTAAGGGAGAAATCTTTAAAAAATGATTATCCAACATAAAAACATAAACATAAATGAAATCCCAGTATGTTTGAACAAAAAAATTCCCCAATCCATCTTGACTAGGGGAGAAATCAGACATTAGACTGAAGGCCGCTTCATTGATTTCAATGTCCAAATGGATATATGTAAGGTTGGAATTATCCTCTTGATTGAAAATACTCAGATTAATACTCTCCACTCGATCATCAAGAGGGACATGACCATTGATGAGATCCATAAAATGAGTAACAACATGCTTAGGAAGATCTGTTCTGTTTTAAATTACATAATTATAGTTTCTAACCAAAGAAAGATGCCTCAATAATTTCTTAATTCTATTCAAGGAGTTGAAGAATTTAGAATTTATTTCACCAAATCTCAACCAATTAGCCTTAAAATTTTCTCTTTATAAAGAATATTTCAAATTCAATAAGTCATTAATCTTGGAAACAAGCTGAGTCTCACCCAAAACATCATTACTGATTCCATTTGAATAATTGTGCTCTTATATGTGTTTAAGAGATATCTCAATAAAAAAATTCAAAATCAATAGAACTAAAATAAAATTTACTCAGAAATTTAAAATCTCTTTTAAGGAGTTAAAGCTTGATGACACAAGAAAAATCATTATCCCTACCATTCCAAGACCTCGATATTTATTTTCCAATTGTTCTACACTAATGATGATTAACCCATGAATTATTTAATCTCAAACCAAAAGGAGGTTTGGGAGACACACTCACAAGGATGACCAAAATGGGATGATAATTAGAATTAATTCTAAAAATTGTCATACAATAAATAGATCCCCATAAATCAATACTATCATCATTGAAAAATCCTTATCTATTATTCTAATATCAAATCTATCCAAAACATTCTTTTACCAAATATAAATTTCCCCAAAAAGGGTAACATCAGTCAACCCATTAACATTAATGATCTATTTGAAATATCGTGAAGAAATGATGTTATTAATGGATCTAATCTTCCCATCAGAATTCAAGATGGTGTTAGAATCGCCAACATTAGACCAAAGACAAGAGATTGTAGAGTTGAGATATCTAATAGCCATATTTAAATTCCTATTGTTCTGATAAAAGTTATGGGAATAAATAAATGAGCAGAAATATAAGAGCCCTTGAAAATTAAAGGAGCAGGTGATATGCTGATCAATATCAGCAATAAAGAAATATTATATAATGAACAATATTCCAAGACCCATAATATTTTAACATTCAATTAACATATGTTAGATTCCACAAAATCAAATCCTAGATTTTCAAAAGTGGAAGTATTTGGGGAAAAATATCATTTAGGTTCCAACCAAAAAATGATAAAGAGGCTACAATTTTGAATGACGATCTTAAAGGACCTCACGGTATCATGATTATCCAGTCACTAGAAATTCCAGAATAGAAGATTCACTTATATCCAATGTAATTTTGGTTCCATTTCCATTTTAACACCAATAGTGAGAGTATCAACTGGGCCTCTAGATAAATCAAGAACACCCATATCCTATAATGTCACATAACCCGTAGATGAAATAAGAACCTCAGTTTCCTTAACCCATGTGGTAGTACCAACTTTTGAAAAAGGATCCCTAATCACCCCTTCTAGTGAATAAGAATATTCCTTGAGTGAAGTATGAACAATAATTTACACTCCCTTTATAACAAAATTTTCATTGGCAGAAGTAAGAGCCTCGATCAGGCTATCCAAAACCATACTATGATACATAGAAGACACTCCACCAACCTGAACTAGTGAAGTGACAGGTGCAATAGAGGACACAACAGAATCAATTAAGACCTAAGAAATTCCAGTAGTCTCGTTATCCTGTAAAGAGACCATAAGAGAAAAAATATTATCCTCTAAATCCTTCCCCAAAAAATAATCATCTATCTTATTTTCTGAAATAAAACAGGTTATAAATCTCAGAGGAGATGTTCTATTCCAAAATTTGATCCTCCATGCACATGTATCCACCATATTATTATATTAAAAAGGCGTGTGACAATAAAAACCATTTTTATACAACATAATTCATGATTTATTACATGAAGTTACACATAATATAATCCTATAAGATTTTAAGTATTATTATATTTTTTAAATTATGTATATAGAAATATATCATTAAACATTATCATGTTGAAATTTTTTATGAAGTCAAAAATATTCCCAGAAAATTAAATTATCCTCAAAATATTACATTAGACAACAAAGGGGTACACATAAGATAGGTGTGATCTGTAAATCTCAGTAAGATATTAATAAAATCAAATACTATAATAAATAACTAAATTGGGTTCAAGAGTAATATCATTCCTATAAAATAGAGGATAGAATTATAAATTATAACCTTTAATTGTAATGTAAAATTACAACATCAAGTCAGCATGGGAATGTACTAACAAAAAAAAACATGGAATCAAAAAAAAATTATTTCTATCATTCATGATATCAATATAGGGGGTTATAGAATAACATATCATGCACCGTATATGAAATCTCATGAGATGTAAATATTTCACAATATAGTGGAGGTATATATTAAATTTTGAATCATCCATCTAATTAATTTAAAATACATGTGTATGTGTTCTCTATATAATTTATGGAATAATAATGTGTTTAATGAAAATTGATCCAATGATTAGGGAGTGTGGGATTTATTCATGGAAATCATGAATAAATAAAATAAATGTGTAACTAGGTGTTCAAACTTGAGTGTTAATGGTGATTGGTATTCCAAAAGAAAATTTATTTTCATGAAAATTTCAATTTTCAATTTCAGAAGAATAACATGTGTACATAAATACTCATGGAATGGTTTAATGAGTGTAAAATAGGTCTCTCATCACATTAAAATCATATGGATAACAAGATGGAAATATAAAAATATATCCCATCATTATACATTTGAAATAAAAATTTATAATATGAATAAGTTCCTTGAATGTAGATGAGAATTAGAGGATCTATTACATTAATATGGTGGTTCTAAAATATTGGGATGAGCTTCTTAAGTTCATCGGAACACCTTAGGATGAAACTAGAGATGGATTATGAGAGTCTATTTTAATCATCAATGGGTTTTAATGGAATGGAATATCATTTTTTATAGTTATCCACATTTTCTATACATAGATATTTCATCATAAAAGAAATATATTTTTTACTTACCATAATGATTCAAGCTAGAATCATTTTGGCCTAGTTCTTTGGGATATAAGTATAAAAAAACTATTTTATAATTTTATTATCATCCCCAATTAATATCATCAAATTTAGATCCAATTTTATTAATATTATAAATAGTTCCCATCTTCATAATCTAGCTAATGGAATCATATTAATTTGTGATATTACATTCATTGTTTTGGAAAATAAGGTATATATCAAAATAACATGAGAATAAGGGTATGAGAATAAGAGAATAAAACATGAATGTGATAAACAATATAACATAGATCATAAACAGGACTAATGGAATTAATCTTGAATGTTAATAATACATGAATCATACTGTAATAAGATAACATGATCCATGTGAGAATAACATTATCTTAAGATATTGATTTTTTTCATAAACATGTGGATAGAGAATATTTTGTTATGGATACCCAAAATCACATTAGTAACATGTTTGTATCTGTCTAAGAACCATTTTTCCTAATTTATAATTACTATAATGTATCATCTACCGTATTTCGGTCTTTGTATAATCCCTCATATAATCTATTTTACATATAGGGAACCCCCTCATACTTTTTTTTCTCAGAAATCATTAATCATTTAAAAATGCATTAGTTGTATAAATAGGTACCACCCATCACATAATACATTCATTCCTATTTTGAAATATTATAAAACATTTATTATGTCATAAGCCATGATATAAAAATGGGTTTCATAAATATTTCATCATAAAATAAAATCATTGAATAAAATGGATTTTACAAATATTTTTTTCTTAATAATAAAAATAAACAATATGTTGAAATAATATGGTTGTTTATACTGAATTATATTAATTTTAAAATATTATAAATACTAGTATTTGTTTTAATTCATTAATATTAATAATATAATAAATCTTATTATCATTATTGATGAAAATATACCTTCCATTTCAAATTGTTTCAAAAAAATTTAAATATTTTACAAAAAATATGCAAAAAAATTGATATGAAAAATTAAAACATGTAATGAATGATTTATATAATTGAGTGGTATTTTTAGTGGAAAATTAAATTCTTGTAATTATTTTTAAACTAAATATTGATTTACTATTTTAAGTAAAAATTAAAAAGTTACTTGTTCAGAAAATGAAATGAATACTCAGTTAAAAGTATTTTTTAAAAAGCAATTTTTAGGTGAATATATGTTTAAATAAACATTGTATAATTTTAAGATAATAATTTAAAATTTATTTCTAAAATATACCCTTTTAGAAATAATATTTCATCTAATGATAGAAATAATGTCATTTTTTCTTAAATAAATTTATTCAATTTCATGTTTTCTTGAAGTGATAAGAATGAATTTGATAATTTTTTATATAAATTTCCATATTAGTATAATCTAAATGATATTGTTGATGGACATATCTTAATATATCATTTTAAAAGATATAATTATAGACAATATCATAAAAAATGTTATTGTAACATAAATTGTTACCACATTGGTTATTTATAATGAATAAGGCCAATGAAATAAAAAACATATACTAGATAAGTATATCACTAAAATTTTCATAATAATAATCATAAAAGACAATAATAGGAGGAATATACACCACTAAAAAAATTGTTGAATATGGAATGTGCCCCATGGAAATAAAAGTGATATGAAATATATTGCATTATGTCTCGACTCCATTTGTACACATTTAAACCTCACATATAATAAACACAAGTAATTATAAATAATAATTATAAAGTTATATATATATATAATGTATATGAGTTAAAGATGGCCTTATATTACAATTTTATTGACAATTCTTTTTTAAAATCATGTTTTGGGTATGAATAAAAAAATTTATGGTATTTTATTTAAAAATTTTAGTCCCTTTACTTTTATATTGGTTTAATACTCTATATAATTTTAACCCTGATATAAATAAAATAGAAAATCTCTATACATATACTTACAGTAACCAATTAAATTTATAGATATGAAACGAATTACACCACTCATTGATATGATTGGTCATATGTACTCATAAAGAATTTTTTTAATTTCTAGAATTGTAGACCAAAAGGATGTTGAATAACATATCATTTTTTCTACGTCATTACGATGTCATATATATCAAATATTTTAATGAGATTTACCATTATAATTTTCTATTTAATTAATATGTGAAAAATAAATAACATCACTTCACAGGGAGTGTCATGGCCCTGAATATAATCCAAGTAAATTAGATTCTTATTGAAATTTGATATTGTATACATTTCATAAAATAATTTATTGACCACAATAAACACATCCTAAATGATGAATGAATGAAATAATGGGTTTTTCATGAAATTAATCAAACTATTCCAATGGAATAGTAACATAACAATTGGTATTGTAACGTGAAAACTATTAATTGTACTCTTGATAATTAAATATTAACCACGCTTACGAAAATATAACAAATTTCATGTCTTATATACGTGAATTTATGAAATTTTTATGTCAGGGTATTAGGAAATTTTTTATTTAAAATTGATAAATTAATTATTGGTTTTTTTGTATGTAATAAATATTTATTTTCAATTTTATATTTATAAAAATGACTTAAAATAAATTTTATTTTCATGAAATAGATTCTTAAATTTTTTAATGATTATAATATAATTTTATGAGAACTTAATTAATTTTTTAAGTGTCAAAAAATCAGTTATAATATAAGAATTGGTATTTTTAATGTAAATGATGATTTTATTGAACATTAAAATTTTCATAATTTATAAAAATAGTTTAAAAAAGGGATTGTACATTTCAATTATAAATATCAAAGAACTATTAGGGTGAATTTTTGGGATTTTCCTAAATTAGTTAATTTTTTTGGGAATAGTTAAAAATAATAATTAACGGTATTTAGAAAATAAACAAATTATTGGGTCTTGGATATTGTATGGATGATGTAAAAAATAAAATCTAAAACATACATTCGTTATTTATTATATTTACTGATATGGTTTAATAATATTGATATCCATAAGCCAAAACAATAAAATAATAAATATTATAATTAAAAAACACCCCTATCCACATGTATAAATGCCACCCTCCCCACTTCTTATATCCAAACATCAAAGTCCTTTAATAATTTCCAAATTCCACCCAAACATCTTTCCATGATACTTCCCCACATCATGGTGCCTTTTGTATCATCAAAAGACCAACCCCATTATCCCTAAATCATTTATTAGGGAGATGATGTTCATGAGGTAAAATACTCTTTTGTTTTCTTTTAATTTATTTCCATTTTTTTATTTTCTCTTCTATCCTCACATAACATTATCCTAGTGGAATGATAACTATAGTTTCCTTTATGTACTGGGATGTTACTATGTTAATGTAACAATATATTATCAAACCTCTTCCATCTTCCTTCTATTTTAAGTATAAATAATTTTCCAGGATCTGCTGATCTATAACCATAATGGATGATGCATTTTCATTTTCCATTACCACCTTCGAGTATGGTCATGAAACCATTATAATGGACATATATAATTTTTTTATTCATGTTATAAATTATATTTTGAACTTTATAAACCATATAAAAATTATATTAAATAAAAATGTTATTGGTTCCAGAAGGTTATAAAAACCACAAGAATAAATTAATATATTTTCATTAACACATTATCTAATGAAGAATATATATATAAAATATAACCAAATGATATAAAAGGTCATTTAAATCATCTAAAATTTAATTAATAACATAAAATATAAATTATAGATATTTATTTTCATTTTACGTGATCTTCTATAGTTATATACAAGAGAGTCGATCATGAAATCCAAGAAAACAATTGGTCTCGGAACAATTAATATGAAATATATAACTCCCTTCAATGGAGATAAATGAACATAATGAAATTATGAAAAATTAAATACATGAATGATATGTTTATTATATAGTAATTAATGAAACTAATTCTATTATATAGGATTTTAAAGTGAAGAAATAATTCAAACAATAAGGTAAGGGGATTCTTGAACCCAACAAGCATTATTTTGGTTATACATAATTAATTACCTATTTTAGATTGTATATTAATTTAATATTACAAAAATATAATTTAATTATCCTTCCCATTTCTTTTATGGTATATGCATGTTTCCAATCATATTTTATAAAATTATTTTCCAAAATAAGTCATCTTTCCAATTCAGATCAGGATTTATTTTATGACTGTATCTTATTCACTCATCTGTGAAGATTCTTAAACCATATATGTTTTTCCCTTTCTCATTTTGGATCCCCATAATTTATTCATAAATTAATCATTTATAAAATGAAAATTATTCTTTTTTTTATTATTTATTTAATGTCTATGATTGAAATACATTCTATGTGGAATGCATGATTACATAAATATAATGATGTTCTGGCTATAAACTGAATAATATAGCTCTCTAATTCATTTTTTAATGTTTTTAATCTCATGAGAAATTGTTAAATATTCTTTGAAATGATGATATATTGGTTTAAAAAGATAATTTTATGATTATTCACATATTTTATCTGGGAAAATGATTCTTTCTTTATCTACAACTATGTTTGGTAGTTTACCACTATGTCATGATGTTTTACTATTATGAATTTCCTTATTGCACGACTTTATATATTTATTACCCTCATGATTAATATGATGAAACTCTGATAATTTTATGATGATTATGATTAATATCAGACATATTATATTGATTCATTTTTTTATTTATCATATAACTATTATTTTTGCTCACCATTTTCATTGATGTATATCTTCAGGTATTTACTTTCCCAAATGAGAACACAAGGTCCATATAGAATCTATAGATTAAGGAATAAAATTAATGTTTATGTTTTATTATAAATAAGTTATGTATAGTCCTAACATTCCCAAGACACTAAACATTTGATCATGTTTTTGTAATGATTTTATGTTGTTTACATCTAAAATGATATAATTATCATGTAAGAAAAGTAGGCACATTATAGTTAGTATTAGAGAATATTTTATTTAATAAGATAATAATATTTCAAGAATATTATTTGAAATCCTTTTTATGATACTAATTATTTTAATGCACCTATGATGATTTGATTTTGAAAAATGATAAAAATAAGTATAAAAAGATATGAATTTCGTGTTAATTGAATAAAGGAAAATAATTTTTACTCATTAATTGTTTAATTTTTTGGGTTCAAATGTTTTATATTTTTTAAAATGGAGGTAGAAATGAGATACCCGGTCAAGAACCCATGTCACGAACAACATAGTGAATGCCTGAATGCCATCTGCAATGCCTTGGGATGCGGATTTAAAATATCAGGGTGATACTTACTCCATAGTATGAAGTAATAATAAATAAATTAAATAAAATGGAATTTTTTTTATTCACATAAGAGGGACAAACTTATCTTAGAGTATTTTAAGTGATAAAGTCCACTGAAGAACTGTAGATCTTCTGATCCAGTTTCTTTTTGGAATAGTGGTTTAACTCAATATAGATGATATTTAATGTGATCTAAAGTTCTATTATATATTTGTGACTACATCCTTTTATCATTTTTATGGTAATGTTGATCAATGGGGTGATATGGTTAAGATCACCAAGAAAAAGGATGAAATTGAAGAGATAGATTTGGAAGACTTTAGGACAAAATTTCATAATACTTACTTCCCTATTACTCCTATGAAAAATATATATATATATATAAATAATGGAGATGAAAAAAAGTAATGTGAATCTATCATGTCTTGTGAAGAAGTTTTAAGAAGGTTTTCATGGTTTTCTTCAAGTTTTTTATCAAAAGTTATAGAAAAATAAAGATATTATTTGGTGTTTTAAAATCACCCCATCGGAAGTATATATCCATTAGAAACATTGCTTGTCATGAAGAATTTTTTAGATTTTATATCAAAGTGGAGATAGAGATTGTAGAATGGTCAGAAAGCTATGTTTATAAGAAATAAAAGATATATTTTCAATATGGATGATCAAAAAAAAGTTGGTATGAAACAGAAACAAATCACATGTAAGAAAAATGTGGGAAGAATCAATAATAATTTTTTAAAAGGAACATGGAAATGCATTATGTGGGGTATATGTCAAACAAGATTATGAATATTTGAAACATATAAAGAATCCACCTAATGTTATGGATGAAAGGATAGAACCACCCATGGTTTAAGGCTTAGGAATTATTTAGAAAAGTAATTGTGGAAGCCATTTCACTGTACATGAGCCACAACCTAGTTGGTGAGGACTCCTTAAGTGCATCCAGGTGACCTAGGATCAAATATATGTGGAGGATAATTTCATGGTACTATAGTAGTACTACAGAATTACTATAGCAGTAACTGTGTAGTACTGTAGAAGGTAATGTAGCGGGAACTGTAGTATGCATTTTTTTGGCACTGTAGAAGCTGAGAATATTCCCCCATTTGGGCCTTTGGGCAACATATTTAGTCCCCGAGCCCTTTAAGGCCTTCGGGCCACCCAGGCCTTCAGGTTAGTAAGTCCCTTGAGCCACCTCAAGGCCTTCAAGACACTTTAAGTACAGATACAAACTAGACATCCTATATGGAACCGACTTCAGAAAGAGGATGAGAAAGGAGTTTTAACCATAGAAGAAGCTAAAAAGTTAGCAATAATGAGAGGGAATGGTTCCTGACATCAGGACATGCCTGTTCATGCACGGGAATGCCTAAACGAACCGCCATGCAAAGGTGGGGAGCTGATTTCATGATGAAGATTCTAGGGAGGAGTAGTTCCAAGTAGTTCATCTGGGTTGAATTTAATTCTTGAAGCCAAAGGGAAATAAATTTCCCTAAGGCCAATGAGCCATGTAATACCTATGCTTATGGGCCTTGTAAGGGTTCCACCTCACCCCTTCAAAGGTGGATTATCAAAAATGACTAAAAAAATGAAGGCCTTTGGGCCATTATAGGAATCCATTTCACTAAACCACATCTCTTTGATGGAAATAATTTTGTAGAGAAACTACAAAAAAGGAGTAATGGGAAGTTTATGACACCACTTTTGTAGAAGTGAATTAGTAAAACCAAACCATACAATCTACACTACCAATTAACTCAAGATGTAAATATTATTATTAGATTCTAGTTCTACGAATTCCATTATATCATGCATGTTTTAAAAAAATATGGAATCCAATACATGATACCAGGATATAAATATATCTATAAAAATGCAAATTGGTTAAATAATTGCACCCTAAGTTCTGCACTATTATATATTTGGTGTATATGGAAAGTTTCTTCTAGTGAATATTGATATACATTCCATGGTGGATTTCCATGATATTTTTGGAATGGTTTGGATATTGTTATGTAGAAAACATATCAACTTTCAAAAAAGGGAATATATTTTCATATTATGATACATCCCATGACCATGTACATGTGAAATGAAGATCATGAATCTTTTATAAAAAATACATAAATGGTGTGGGTTTTTATGAATTGTCGAGAATAATAACTCACTAAAATGGTTGAGTAAATGGTTAGATTCTACATATAAGAAATTCCCATTATGAGGGAATGTAGTTATTTATTTCTCGAAGAGTTATCCATAAATCCCCCAAATCATGATGTAATGTTCTTAATATAACTCATACACAGATCCACTCATTTATTAAAATTCCCTTATAGGATGGCCCTAATAAAACAGGAATAATTAAATAAGAAACTGTAAGAGAATTATGGTAAATGGTTCATATTCTAGATTGGATCACCTTGGGGTCCACCAATTCCCATTTCATGAATAATTATATGTCAATGATACTATGTATCGATTATCTAGAACTAAAAAAGATCACTATAAATAACTACTATCCAATTCCAAGGATTTATGAATTGTTTGATAAACTATGAGGAGATCAACACCAGTTAAAGGATGATCTTCATTCGGGAAATCCTCAACTATAGGTGAAAATTGGGGGTATTCATAAGAGTGTTTCCTATAAAAGGTATGGGAACTATGATTTTCTATTGATTCCTTCTTACTTTCTAATTTTCCTCCTATCATTATGGATTAGATGAATAGAGTGTTTAGAAACTCATATGATTTTTTTGTATTTTTTATTAATGATATTTTAATCTAATCTAAGAGAAAGGAGAATCATTAAGAACATATATGGATTTTGTAGGAGAAATTATGGAGGGATATATTATATTCCATGTTCAAAATGTGTGAGTTTTGGATGAAACATGTCACATTGATATGATAGAAGATCACATATGAGGGAATTTTTTTCAACCCTCAAGAAACAAAGCCAATTCATAAATAGCCAGAACATCTATTTTTTTTAGAAATCCACAATTTTCAAGGATTTGTAGGTAACTAGAAATTTTTTCTAATAAATCTCTCACTATTTTCTAACATGAATAAAATTAAAAAAAGGATAATGATTGTCTTTATGGAAGAATGTGATGATGGATTCAAGGAGAAATAGAAGAGGCATATCACTTCGCCAGTAATACCATTACCAACTTGTGGAGATAGTTTTGTGATATAAACTAATTATTTTAAGAAATTCATGGGTTTTTACTCATAATGAATTATAATGTGATAGTATATGCCTCACAACTATTATATATGAGTAGAACTACCTTTGACATGATCTAGAGTAATTATCTATGATATTTTATATAAATATATGGCAGCATTATCACTATGGTGAGAATGGAAAAATATATTCTGATCAAAATATTCGGTAGTATAAGTTCACACATAAGTAACTCAGCATGAGTCAATGTATATGGTTATAGATAACCCAGGAATATTATTGTTTTATTGATTATTATCCAAGAAAAGGGGACAAGGTAGCGGATGCTATTATTAGAAAATAAACTACTACTCTATCTACGATGTGGGTTGAGAAAGACCTTATCTTCATGGATATGAAAAGGATGAATTTAAAAATTATAATGATTGGGAATGAATCCTACCATACCAAATTATTTCACAGCCATGTATCCAAGAGAACATCAAGGATGTGAAAAGGGATGATATATAGTTACAAAGGATGGTTAATGTCATTAAGTAAAGGAGTCCACAAGTGTTCCATATCGATGATGATAGTGTTATTCGGTTTGGAACGTGGATATTTGATTCTTCCCCATATGAGTTAAGTAAGGATAAATTGGATAATTCACATTTCTCATCCTTATCTATCCATACTGAAAATACCATGAAGTACAATAATCATTGAGAACAATTTTGGTGGGATAACATGAAGAAGGCTACTATAAAATATATAAAAGGTGTTGTGTATGTCAACATGTTAATCTACTATGACAGAAGACCAATTGGATGATGAAATAATTGCATATAACTACATGGAAATTAGATAATGTCACCATGGAATTCATAACTACTCTTGTAAAGACATATAATGAAAATAATTTGATATGCGTTTTGGTTGAATTAATCCCCAAGACTACCAACTTATTTTATATTTTGGATGATATATCACTTGAACAACTATACAATATATATGTGAATGAATTGGTGTGGCTATAAAGGGATCCACATTCGATCATCTCTATTCTTGATCACAGGTTTACATATAAATTCTATAGAAGCCTTCAACATTAATTCAGTACTACAATGAATTTCATGAAATCCTATCACCAGAAAACTAATGGATAAACTAAAAGAAATATCCAGATGGTCAAGGTCATGCTATGACCTTTTTAAGTGGATTTTAATGAATGATATGATCATTATCACTGATTGGTTGAGTCTTCAAACAAAAAATAGGTCCCACTCAAGTATTCAGATGTCTCTATATGATTCCCTTTTAGGAAAATGATGTTGAACTCCCACTTATTGGGATAAAGCTATCAAAAAAAAGCTATGTGGATTTTATCTTGTGCATGAGATGTCATAGATGGTTAATCCTATCTTGTAACACATAAAATAATCTCATAGTCATTAGATGGACTATATAGACTATCATCGAATAGACTTGGAGGTTTACATTAGAGATAAATTCATTAGTTTAATATCACTATGGAAAATATTCTTATGGTTTAAAATGAATGGTAAATTTAGCTAATGTAATATTATCTACTTTGGATACTAGATCACAAAGGAGATGTGGCCGATTAGAATATACTTCCACCATGTATGGATCATGTTCATGAAATGTAACATGTATCTCTCATGATGAATTACTTACCTGACCCCTATTATGTACTAAATATGGAAGCAGTAAAATATGAGGATTACCACTCACATAAGGAGAAGTTGGTAAAGATTATGGACAAAAGATACAAAGTCATATGACACAATTCTACTATCCTTTTAAAATTTTTGTTGAAGAATGATATTTATGAAGAAGTGACATCGTAACCAGAGGATGAAATGAAGAATAAATACCCTAAAATATTTATTTAAAAAGAAATTTTGAGGGAGAAATTTTAAAATAGGGGATGAATATAGAAACCCATAATTATAACAATTTATGTTATATTCTTATAATTATTTCATATATTATAAATTAGATAAAATAAAATATACAACACAATATAATCTTTATAATTCAATAATGAATTAAATAAAATATATTTCTAGAAATTAATCAACCTATATAAAAGTTATTTTTACTTTAGCATTTGAATTGTAATGTGACCATTAGGAATAGTAATCTAGTCAATGGAATAGACAGATCACCTATGAAATTATAAATAAAATTTATGAATCATAAAAGTGAAAATGTGATATATTTATATCATGGTATAATATAATAAATGTTTTAAAGAAGATAAAATAAGTGTTGTAATTTTTGTATGTAATAAATATTTATTTTTGTTTTAGTAATTATATTATGAATCTACAAGGATCACTAGACTCCTCTCTTATAAATACCACACCTCACCACCTATTCTACTCACACCTCTAATAGTATGATTAAAATCCAAATTCTACCGAATAATATTTTCAATTATACCCCCACATCCATGATACTTTGTTCACAAAAAAAATACAATACCCATTTTCTCAATTGATGTTGAAGAGGTAAAATCATCTTTATCCTTTTTTCAATTTCTTTTCAATTTCTTTTACCTTATTATTATATCTTAACCTAACATTATCCTAATATAATGAAATATATAGAATATTTTATATACTATAATTTAATTTGTTGACATAATAATCCATCATCAAATCTATTTCCTATTTATTGTACTCTAAAAATAAAAATATCATCTATGATTTGTCGATTTACCACCATCATGGATGATGCATTTTTATTTTCCATTAACGCCATCAGGGTTAGACATAAAAAAATTATTATTGTTAAATATTATTTTATTATACATATTATAATTTATCAAATGTTTTAGAACAATTATATTAACATTATATTAAATAAAATGATATACCATTGGGATTTTCATAAAAACCACCATAATAAAATAAATAATTTTCATTAAGGTTTTTTCTAATGAACCATCCTTATAAAATATAACCAAATTAAATATAACATCATTTAAAATTATATATTTTCATAAATTAAATATAATTTAAATTTTGTACAATTATTTCTATTTTATAAGAACTTCTATACTTGTATACAAAAGAACCGATCATGTAAAGCATAAAAACAAAAACTCCAAGAAAGATGAATTTGAACATTATAACACACCAAAATGGAAATATATGAAAATAATAAATTTATAATAAAAAATTTCAAGGATAATAGGTTATTTATTTAGTAATTAATGATTTTTTTATTATTATCCATGATATTAAAGTAAATTAATCATTGAGACAGTAAGCTAGTGGTATTCTTAAACATAACTCTGTTTCTTTGGGTTATATGTATTTCATGAAAAATTCAAATGTCGATATATTTAAATATTTTGAAATATAATTTCATTATACTCTCTTTCTATTTTATATGATATACATGTTTCCCTTATAAATTTATCAAATTATTGTCCAAAAAACCACTTCTTCTCAATTCATATCTTGAATCATCTTGAGATTGTATCTTCCTCACTCAATTGTGATGATTATTAAACCATAAATGTTTTTCTCTATCAAATTTTGGAGTCATAATGTTTACTAGTTAATATATGACATATGAAAGGAATATGATATATTTCCAAGGCTTATTTTATGTCTCTGGTTGATATATATTCTATGTGTCATGCATGATTATGAAAAGTTTATGATATGATAGGTGTACACATAATTATATAGCACTCAAATGTATTAGGTAATGTGATGACTCTCCTGATATAGTGTGTCATGTGAATAAAAATCATGCAATCATTCTGAAAATATATTATTTCATTATTAATTAGATATGTTATTTTTAATCATGATGTTATCTTTGTTCACAACATTGTATAGTAGTTGACCACTAAGACATGATGTTCCATTCCTTTATTTAATGCTTCCTCTTAAGATTAAGATGATGAAACTGTTATTAATTTATGTCTATAATTATTATAATCACCCATGTTATATTGATTCATGTGCTTATCTATCCTCATAATGGGATTTGAGATCACCACTAACATTCATGTATACCCATCTGTGATCACTTGTACAAAAGGAAATACATTGTTCACTAAGAATCTAGGGAATAATAATTTAAATTAATTTTTATGTTTTATTATGAATTAGTGAGGTATTGTCATAAATGTTCCAAGAAAAAAATCATTTTATCCTAGTTTAATAATTATTTTATGTTTCTTACCTCGAAAATGATTTAATAGTCAACTAAGATGTGTATGGTTTTTATAATTGGATAGTCCTTCGTACAAATGTGAGACATTATCGTATACCCATGTAATGGAAAGTAAGATGATATAGGTGATATTATAATGGTATAGTTATATTTATTTCATAAATATAATATACCTATGATAAATATAGTATGAGATTAACATGTGATATTCCATGATCTAAAATAAATAACATTACATTGATGAGGTGGAAGTCCTCCGTACATAAATTCAATTTTTCCCAAATGTAAGAAGAGGATGTATGTGTATATATATATATATAATTAAATTAAAATAACAAAATATAAATATATGGGAGATACTGAATTTTTTATATTAACATGTTTAATAAATATTGGAAGGAGTCAGAGGAACAAATAAAATGAAAAGGCACGATTAAGGTCCTTATCTTTTCATTAAAGAACACCTTTTGGTTTACACCTATAGTTGTATAAGGTAGTTTTCCTAAAAATAAATGTTCATCTTGGATGTGAATGTTAGGGAAAGTAATGAATATAGTAAGATATATTTTTAAAAATTGGTTGAATGTTCAAATAGCGTAGGAGAGTTGGTAAATGTTTATAAGTATGGGATATGATGCATTTGAGATTTATCAAAATAGAATATTATAAAAAGGTTTTGAAAATTCCCCAAGGTTCCCAAGTTTAACAATATAGAAAAATATATGATATACACATCATGTTTCCAAGGACAATATTATCATAAATATATATTTTTATCATATCAAAATTGATCGTAATTGTTGTTTTAAGGTCAAAATATTGTTTACTGATAATTTTATAATTCAAAAATTACTTTCTTATCATTTTAAAAAATGTGAGACATTGTAAATTATATTGCAAAAAATGGTTGTTTTAATTTTGTTTCATTCAATATTCACTAAAAAATAATATTTTCAAACAAATATCAAATGATCACTCTAGGATTATTATGTAATGTTTGTTCTTGAAATCATGTCAATTTTTTAAAATAAATTTTCATAAATTTTCACAAATTATTCTTTTCAGAAAACATTATAAAAATACCTTGTTGAAGAGAAATATTGTTGAATCATATAATGCTCTCACAAAAAATTATATAATTATTTTTCAATAAATTTTATTTTTATAATGTTGTAACACATAAAATTTAATTAAATACTATGTTATATCTTATAACTTTTGTGACATGTAACACACAATGGGGGTTAATGATATTTTTAATTATAAATAATTTCAATCCCTTTAATGAATTTCATTTCATGAAGCACTTTTTTATCTTATGTTAAATAAAACACTGGTATTATCTTTCATTATACACAACACTATATTTAGATTGCATTATACACAACATTGAGTATAAAAAAACCCAACATATTATTAAAATACAATTATTTATTTTTTCAATTATTTCATAGAAGTTAAATTAGAATGAATAAATGGAAGTTCGTTACGAAAAATATATAATTTAATTGCATGAATGTTTTATCTATGGATTATAAAAATGAATCATTTTTTGGGAAACTAAATTCCTTTTGAAACTAATATTTTTCAACAAGATGGTTAATTCTCTCATCTCCCACATAATTTAATATTAATTTTTACTAATTTATGAAACATTATGTCACAAAATAAACATAATTATAAAAATTGTGAATCCAAATTTATTTTATGTAAATATTTTGATATTTTCGGAAAATGATTCATTTTTTATGAATATTCATAATACTGAATTTTTATTAGGAGATTCCTTTTTTAAGTAATTTATAATAATAAATTATTTTTAAATTGGTTTTAATGTTAAATTATATTTATTATATATATATTAATCTTGTTTAGGTCATTGTAATCATGTTATTTTTGAGTTTTTATAAAAGTTGTAAACATTTGAAAATTTCCACTTCAAAAACATGAATTCTCATCAGGTTTATAGGTTTAATTTCTTATTAAATATTCTATTTATTTAAACTAAATATATAAAAATAGATTCTATATTTTGAAAAAATATATTTCATTTCGTCTTATAAGGATAACTTAATTTTTTTTCAAACTGAATAGTGAATAAATTATACAATAATTAACGGGGTTAAGGTAAGAAATGGATTTTGTGGGGGTTAAACTAAAAAGATAATTTATATAATGACCTATGAAATTTTATAAAAACTATTTTATAGTCATATTGTTACCATTAAATCATTAATTTTTAATATTTTTCCATTTTTCATTTTTTATAACAAATGAAAATTTATGTTTCACTCAATTCATTTCAAATATACCAAGTCTGTCTTCTCCCCACTAATAAACAGATACACCATATCATCCCATATTTACACCTTCTCACATTTTCCGTTCCACAAAACCATAAAAAAAATCCCTTAAAAACATCCCCCATAACATAAAATAGGTATTTTATTGTCTTTAAATACTACCTAGAGTGTTTTTAGTGAAAATATATTCAGGATATCTAAAGAGGAGGTAAGGTTCATTAAGAAGCAGTTTTATTTTATTTCCTTCTTCACCTCCTTCAGTATTTTTAAGACAATATGATATAATTTTCAATTTATCTTCTATTTATTAGTATGTTTTTATAATAATTTAATTATTTGAACTCATATACACTTAAATTAAATGGGTTATGGAATCAACATTAATTTGTGTGATGGACTACCACCTCAGAAACTAATGTCATTTTTTCTTCCATTTCCAAATTTCAAGGTATGGTATTATGACAGATCCACATAATATATATTATATTAATAAAGTATTTATACATTTAGAGTCAATATATCATATATATATTTTTATATTCCATTCCATATAATATAAGATAATGTCACTTGTGTGTACGGCGAACTACCACATGAGAAGAGATGTCATTCTGCTTTCACTAATTCTTTACATGGAATGTAATAACATTATTGAAAATTATTATATGTTATATAATTGAAAATAATATGATATTAATGAAATATTTATAAATATTTAATGCGAAGACATATTTTTTCCTTCATTACCACTTCACCCACAAAAATATAATAACATCATTCATGTTTTTGTGGAAAACCACCTTCACAATGTGATGTGACACTAATTTTATAACCACACTACATTTATGATACATCTAATAATATAAATGGTACATAAAATATTATTATAATTTTCTACAAATTTTATATTTCATTCATTCCTTGCATTAATATCATTGAATAATTGAAATCTTAATCATGCATATGTATAGCCTAATGTATCAATGATCAAATGGTACTTCAATTTAAGTAATCAAATATAATTATTATTTTATAAAAAATAATTAATAAATAAATATGATAATTATATTATTATTTTCATTCATGTTATGATGTAACTATATAATATGTGCAAGATTCATAGAAAACATGATGAATCACACATGGGAAACTAAGGATATTAACACCCAAAAAAAATAATATAATTAATGATTATTAATGAATGGTGATAAGATGTTATAAATTAAGTATATTGGTTAGTATAAATATTCATATGGTTCTTGTTTAATTTACAAAAATTTTAAAATCTATTATAAATATATTTAATGGTAGTTCAATCCAAAGGAAGTGGGAGGTAACGTATTTCTTAACTCAATTTATATTCATTGGTTAAAAATTATTCTTCATTGATTATGTAATTCTTAGATTATGTGTGTAATGAATTATTATTACAAGATGTTTTCATTATATTGGGTTATTTTTATTTAAATTTGGAAAACCTATTCTATTCATAGATTATTTCTCACATCATGTTTTTATCATTGTAATGGTTAACTTCACAATAACATTCTTATCGATAGTGGTTATTCATGAATTTTTGTTGAAGTAAATTACATGAAAATTGTAAAATAAATTATTTTAATATTAATATAATATGGTTATTTATAATATTTTAATTTAATAATACCATTTAACCTAATATTTATTTCAATTAATTGATAAAAATGGTATAATAATCCATATTTATTTCTCTCTTTTGTTAAAAATTTGTTTTCCTCTGAATCCAACTTTTATAAAATGTTTTTATACCTATTTTATCTTTAAAAATGACATGTTAAATGAATTTTACCCTTTTAGAACTTTTAAAAATGTTTTTAAAGTAATAATATATATTTTTCAAAACAATTCTTATTTATATTTTATTAGAAATGTAAAAAGAATATTCATGTCTCTTTCCAAACAAGGAATGTTTGAAAACTCATTATTGTTATCATTATATGTTATTTTTAAATTCCCAAAATTTATATAATTAACTTCAATTATTATTTCCATTTTATTGAAGATTCATTTTCAAGTTTATGATTTTATTTTTTATGAATTTTTATAATATATTTATAATAAAAAATAATTTCCAAAATAAAAAGTACATTTTCCATAATAATTCTTCCAAATATATTTTTATGGTATTTCCTTTCTTAAATAAAAATAATACATTATTCATAAACTATTATAATTATGCTGACACCATCATTATTCTACATATTGTTGGCTAATTATTAATTTGACCAAGGATTGAATTGAAATAAATTTACCTGATTCATTTTTTATAGTCATTAAAATCCCTTAGAAATGTTATCTTTCATAGGATCATGACACTCATATTTTCCATTAAATATCCAATTATACATCATTGATGTGATTATTTAATGAAATTTATCAAATATATATAGAAGTTTTTTTTCATTGAATTTTATCTGACTAAATTGTGAAATAGTGATAAATATATATTATTAGATTAATACATAAATTTGAGAATAAGGAATTTTATTTATGAATTAAATATTTTATTTCATATATGAGGAATTATTCAGACATGTAGTGATAGATGTAGAATCCTATTATATTACCCCTCGATTCATTGGTAGATCTGACTAGAATAATTAGTATGATAGAATTAAAGAGGTTTTTACCTATAGTTTTAGCTTTGTTGTAAATAATCATAATGATAGAGGTATCAAGTGTTTGATAAATGTTTTGAAATATTAAATAATTTATATCATTAAGAAGTTAAATTATTATTATTTATGATATTTTAACTATGATATTTTCTCTACATTCCTATAAATATTAATTTATTCATTAAATTTCACATTCTTTTATTAATTTTTTATTGGATATTGATTATTCCTTACACAATTGTTAAAATGGATGTTTTTATTAGTTATTTCCCTAAAAAAATTATTATGTTTAATGATTCATTATTGAATATTTTGTACATTACAATTACTAATCATTTTATCTGAGGCATTTTTTACCCTTTACCAGGAATTGATGTTCTGTACAACCAATGATATGTAATAATAAGATAGGAGAATTATGATATTAACAGAAAAAGTTGTAATTTTTAGATTCAAATGTAATATGGGAATCATGTATCTTTTTGTTATACAAAGATAAAAAACCATTCAGTCTATTGGGGTAGCATTCCGTGTATCTTATTCTAATTTATTAAGGAAGATACATTCTCCATCCTACTGGGGTTGGGGTCTCTATAGTTGGTATCATTGAATGTTTAGTAGAATAAGAGGAACTTGATTTAAGAAAAAAATTAGGAAATCTAAAAATATGATAGATGTTAAATTTATGTGACTAATAACATCATAATGTAATGGTATGATAGAATTTAATTGTTTTTTCTTGAAATACATCAATATCGAGATAATAATATTTTGCATTATTATGGACAAAATTTACCAAGGAGAAATAACACCAAAAAAGGAAGAATTGGGATTAATATGATCATCACAAAATGTATGAAAATGGTCTTTATTGTGCACCAGGATTGACACTCTAGGTGGATATTCTAATAATAATTAACTTTTTCATTATAAAATATTATGAAGGATAAAAATATAAAATTACCCAAAGAAACATTATTTATGATTATGCGATTATATATGCAACAATTTTTTTTATTTTTATCAGGTATTTAAAATGGATTAGTATAATAAATTATTTTTAATATTTTTATGGTTTACTATATTACATTCCATTGATTATAAATTTCCCCTAGTAATTAAAATGTGTATTGATTTATTTCAGATAATTCGATCATTAAGAATAATAGACTCTTTAATGGGCTTAATTCAATATGTATTAGGGAATAGTCTCATATAAATTATCATAATATGAGAATTTAGTATCATTTGATAAAAAATATGAGAATTAATTCTCTATGTATTAAGGATTTAGATGGAAGAAAAAGAATAAGAGTTCGTTCGAGAAAAATAAGGAGAATTAGAATAATAGAACTATGGATTTTACCACATTTAATCATTGTGGATAGAAACAGTCGAGTACTTGATTAGGAAGAATAGGTTATTACTATAATTGAGGAGAATATCATGACATTCTTGTGATGGAAGGTTATGAAAATTTTTAAAAATGTATAATGCTTCAAATTTATATATATGTGTGGTATGTAAATCAATGACTCAATCATAAAAGGATTATATGTTAAAAAAAGTTAATGGATCGTGTTCAATATTATTATATTACCAAAGATGATAGGGATGTCTGATGAGATGATAATTGGATTTAAGAATAAATTAATTTCACTATTTTATAAAATATGATTGTGTTATAAAAACTATGAATTATATAAGTATTATACTATAGTAATTTTTAATTTTTGGATTTGAATTCATGTGTGGAATAGTATTGATTCCCAAAAAAAGGATCTTGTGGAAAGTTTAAAATCACAAAAACAAAACACATGATTTAAGACACTAAATATGAGTATGATGTTTTGATAATGATGTTGGGATTACAAGATGACTAATATGGATCATCTACAACGGATAGCAATGACTACCATGGAATTGATTGGTGATTTTTTGAAAACAGAATTATATAATTGATGGAGGTTACAAAAAACAATAATTTATGGAATATATCTAATAATATAGGTTTTACATGAACAATAAAGAAGAATTCATCTTATTAATATAATTTTATGTTCATTAATGTTATTTTCATGTTTTATGAGAATACAAGATGAAGTAATTCACATGTTTGGATTGTGGCAATTAAGATATACTTCATACTATTTTTAGGATTAATGATATGGTCATTTTGGAAATTCAATGACCATGTTTCTATATTAATAGATATTAATATTTTTAAAGGGTCATAAGGATAACCTATTATATATATGTCTATGTTAAACGTCAGATGAGGTACTAGAGATTAATGTACTACATCACTATAATTAGATTTATGAATGTCAGATAACCTTTTCAAACCAAATTGGTTTTGGAAAAGATTCATTGATATAATAAGAGATTAGGCACACTTTTATGGATATTACTATATATAATATTTGACTTTTAGTGTTATATGAATAAAAAATTAATTTTGTGATATTTATTAAATGTAGTGAGGAATTTAAAATTGAATGAAGAAAACCCAAAATTAGAAATTGAATATATGAATTAATAACATATCAAGTAAGTATATTTAATAATATTCTTATACATTAAAATAAATACACAAAAATAAGAAGATGATATTTAACAAAACAATTCTTATTACATCAATAATCAATGAATTAAATGGTTCTTTAAATCCATGCAGATTTATGGTTTTGAGACACGAAATATTCAATTGGTCATTCACATGTTTGTGATAAATGGGCTCAACCACTCTCTATAATTAATCATTATTTTCATAAATTTACATTTTTTTTCTTTCCACATATATTCTCCCCTACAATGAAAACAATATATTTTTATTACAGATGACTTCCGTACATCATTTTCATTCTTATTTAGAAGAAATTTTATTAATTCAATTTACGATTTTGGTGTTCTTAAATGGTATTTCCACATATAAAAAAATGAATAACCAAAAGTATGTATAAGTTTTGAGGAGAATTTTTTATGTTGTAAAGAATGTGACACCCATAAATTTTAATATAATAACATTATATTTGATAGTTTATGCAACACACAAAACCAATCCTCAATAAAATGGAACGCCTAAATAATTTAATATATATTTTATTTTAAATAAATTCAATCTCATAAAAATATTTTATTACATGAAATAGTTTCTTATCATTTATTACATTCATTAGTGAGTTTATTTAGCATTACACAGAACACGGTTTATTGCGTGCATTACACATTACACTATGTTTAAATGAAATGACATAATGTTGAGTTATTATTACGAAATGTGATGGTTATCACTTTGATGTAAAATTATCTATCATGGATTGAAATAAATTATAGAAAATATATATTTTTTAGTCAAAAATTTCACATTTTTATTATAAAAATAATTATATCATAGAAATTTATATGATTTCATAAAACCAATATTTTTCTAAAATAAGATTATATTTCACTCTACGAATATAATTAAAAATTTATTTTTACCAATTTTATAAAATATATATGAAAAAAGTTCTTTAATAATCCTATAAATAATATCGTAGGGTGATTTGTTTTGATTTTTTGAAATGTTTTATTTTTTTATAGAGAAAAATTGAGGAATTTTAATTGAAAATGTAATTTCATTTAAATAAATTATATATTAAACATGTATTTTTAATTAGTTTTACAGTTAAAAAAGTTTAAAAATATATAAACTAATTGAAATTATTTTACTAGAATCATTTTCTTATTTATTTTTATATAAAAACATCACAACGTTTTTAATATTTTCTCTTTAAAAATCACTTTCTCATCATATATGTGATGGAATTTTTCAATTAAAACATTCCTCTTAAGTGATTAGAATGTTAAAAAAGAATTAAATATATGTAATATTTATAATTAATAATTTTTAATGAGATTAATTAATTTTTTTACCAAAAATAAAAATGACTGCAGTAAAAATTAATTACCATGGTTAAGGTAAAATTGGATTTACTAGGGGGTTAGTCAATAAGGATAACAAAAAATGTTTCTTGAAAACAGGTATAAAAATGATTTTATGAACATGTTTTATCCGTTAAAACAATAATGTCATATTAATATGCAATTTATACACTTTTCACATGTTAAATTGTGGTATCAATCAATTCTTTTCAAAAATACCATGTCTATCCTCTACCCTACATCTAAAATCCCACCATGTATACAATATCCTTACAAAAATACAACCCTTTTAGATTTTAATATCACTATGAAATTACTTCTAAACTAGCTTTCCCTCGTCCTATGATCCTTTTCTTCATTATCAAGACTATCTATGAAGTATTTGGTGAAATCCTAAAGAGGAAACCAGCAAAAGATGTAACTTTTTTCAATGAAAACATTTATTTTATTTCATTATACCCCTCATTAAATCCTTCTCAAACATTATGATATAATTCTTTAATTATAACTAATATACTATGATTTTTTTATAATAATTTAATGGTAAATAAATAACTCCACTAAATTAAAATGTGTTATTAAATCATCATCCATATGTACAACAGACTACCACCACACGAACTAATGTTTTTTTAATAATGTTACTTCCTTTTATATTTTCTATGATGATGAATATAATATATATATATTAAATATATAACATATTTAAACAAATTGAGTCATTATATAATATATATCATTTTTTTATTTCCATTCCATAGTGTATATGTTTACTTTGCATATTTATACAGGTGACTACCGCCTCATGAAGCGATGTGGTTCATCTTTCACTAACTCTTTACAAGGATTAAAATAATTGTAACATTAATTATTATATTTATTAAAAATTACATAAATATAATATTATTTAAATTTTTTCATTCCATATTGACTATATATATATATATTGTACATTTTCACTCACACAATGATGATAACAACGTTCATATATGTGTGGAGTACTGCATTCATGAAGTGACATGGCTCAATTGTCAAAACCACACAACATTGATGACATATATAATTATATAATATAGAATATATTATATTATGATCATTATGTAATTATATTATATTAAATACCTTATATCTATACTAATCACTAGAAAATGGAAAGGTTACTCATGGGTATGTATAACATGCCATCTGAATGATCATAACGTACTTCATTTTTCATAACAATATTTTGTAGTTCTTTTTAAAACTGAAATAGAGGCATAAAAAGATAATTATATCTAAATTATTAGTTTTTATATGATATAACTTTATATCATTTTCATGAACTATATTTTTCATGAAGAAACTTGCATTAGAATATTTGGAAATTGACAACATAAATAATGGAAATAGTTAATCATTATTAATGAATGGTTGATAATTGGATATAAAATACTAATATAAGATATTATAAATATTATTATTATCCAGATAAAATTATTAATTTTTATAAACCAATAAAATGGAGGTTCAATACATTTTAATCAAAAAGATGCACAAGGTAAGGGATTTAAGACCTCAATTCCTTTTTATTGGGTTCAACATGTACTTCATTGATTATATTATTCTAATATTAATTTTATAATGGATTCTAATGAACATGTTATATATTGAGACATTTTTTAATATTTATTGTTGAATAAAATAATGTATTCATAAATAAATTCTCACTTTATTTTATTGATCATTTTAAGGGTTTCTCATAATCTCATTCTAATTGAGATTATCTATTCTGAAATCTCATACGATGAAAATAATTTTATAATTTATGAAAAAAAAAATTATTCTCCTATTGGTATTTATTAAATTTAAATGTAATTTTACAATTCACACTATTTTTCAATTAAGTTAATTGGTATTTTTTAAAAAAATATAATATTATTTCTCTCATCAATTGAACATCTATTTTCTTATAAGACCATGATTCCTAAAAATTATATCATAATTGTTTTTCACCTTTTAAAAATGATATATTAACTAAATTCTTTCCACATTTAATCGTTATTTTCTTCAATTATATATTAGTTCTTTTTAATAAAAATACTATTTCTATTTTATAGATATATGAATGGAATCATCTTATCACATTCTCAAAAAAGGAACATCCCTAAATTTTTATTATGAAAATATAATTTATTTTCACATTGTATGTAATTTAAGGAATTACCCAACATCATAAATTTAATTTTAAAATATTATTTATAATCCTTAGGAAATTATTTAAAAGAAAATATTTTTAAAATCTCTTTTGAGAGAAAATGTTTTCCAAAATTTTTTTAGAAATAAAAAATAATATTTTCCTCAAGTATTTTTTAATGATATTTTTATGGTATTTTTATTTATAAATGATAAAGCCTTTTATTTTTTCTGTGATGTGGATATATAAATAATATTGTTATTCTTCCTTCATATGGTATAGGATTATTTTGGCGAGTTATAGTATTAAATTTCACTCCCTTGTTTCATTTTTTACACATTAACTTTAGCAAGTATTTTTAAATTTCTCTTGATCATTATCCACTTAATTTACCCAAAATGTCAACATTATTATTCATCAAAATATTTATTTATTTAAATATGCTACATTTATATATTGGTTTATTTACTTATAATTTCTCTTGATTAACTAGAGAAATGTTGATAAATCTGTATTCATTACTCAATACAGATATTCTAAGATAAAAAACTATTTTTATGAATAATATTGATTATTATGTTCTAGAACAATTCTATGTTTTAATTTTATATTCAAATATAAAATGGTAATCAGGTATATATCTACATTACCAATACTAATAAACTATTCAATCTTTTAGTATGTGTTTCCTTGTATCTTATTCAAATCATATAATGCTTACACTAGATCAGATCTATTTGGTTCTAGGTCCCTGTAAAAACCATATTACTTAGTTTTAAGTGTAATTATTCCTATTTTCACCTTCAGTTTTAACAGCTTGGTTATAATAATATTTTTTTGAATAATTATACTATTAGAATATTGAGTTTTGTTATAAATATGTTTTTTTTTCAACATGAGATATTGATGGCACTGAATATATATTACCAAAAATATTCAATTAAAATGAAAGGGGTAACATTATACCTCCCTAAAAAATATCTACCCAGAATTTTTTCAAACTAATATAAATAAATGAGGATAATTATTCCACATCATTTACTCATTTTTTCATTTACTATCATTGAATTTCTAGGTTTTTCAATAAACATTTATTAGTTTATCATTTCAGCTTTGTTGAAATTTTACTCAATGATCTATAATCTCTTATTGGTGTTCTTCATCGACAGAAGCTTTCACTTGTACTATGGCCTAAAATTTTACTACATTAGAATTTTTAGGTATATAGTTACTCTAGATATATATATAGAACACATTGTGAACATAATATTTGTTTGGGGAAATTGACAAGTGGTAAAAAATCTTCTTGACTCAATTAAGAATTTGAAAATTGAAAATATTCCGAGATCTCAATATTCAATTTATCCAAAATATCATTAGCTTATTCCAAAAAAAAATTCATCGAAACACCATTTCACCAAAATCATCCTCTATATAATTTCGATTATTGTTAAATTAATGTTTCTATTGACTAGATGTTTCCTCATGCTTTATTTGAATTGATTTAACTTTATATATCATTAACTCACCTAGATCCATCACCATTAGCTTTATCTATCCCACTTCATCCCATCATGTTTTAGTTATACACTTTATTATATATATTTATTTATTCAGAAACAACTTAATACATAGTTCAGTGCTACTGTTGGGAAAAAACTAAACTAGAGTAAGGTTTTTATTCTAGAAAACATTGAGTACAACAGAATAATATATAAACATATCATATAGGGTTTTAATTGTTCTATCAGAATCTCCATCATTCTATGGATAATAAATAGTGATGAAATATATATATATATATATATATATATAAATTTAGAGACTAATTATGACATATCTAGAGAACAAATGTGAAACTTAGATCTCTATAATATTCAATACAATGGGTAACTCTATGAAACCATGAAACTTATTTAATATATATTGTAAAAAAGACTATCCAGTGATAAATATTCTCTGATAGTTATATTTTGTTATTTATTTGATTGTAAATTTAATAAAACCATGACTTCATTGGTCTGTTTATATTTCTTGGGCATTATAACAAAAAATCAATGGTAATGTTTTCTCATTTAGATTCTAGTGTGGGTAATAGTTGTAACATACAATTATAAATATGTCCCTCATCCTTAAAAGTTTTAAATCCCCTTTATTGAGAAATAATATCTTGACTATCTATCATTATTAAATCTAAATAAAAACCCCCTTTCAAATATGTATAGGTAATTAAAATTCATAAATGGATGGAGAATAAAAAATGAAGAGCTTCACTCAACAGCTTCTTCTTCATATCTGGAATAGATGTCACACATAATTGGTTCTCAATCAATATCATTTCTTAAAAGTCATGGATATTCTCAAGGAAATTTCTAACCTTATTATGTAGCTCTAAATATTACATATATACATCTTTATTGTATTAATAGATTTATGGATGAACACTTATTTGAAATACATAATATTTCCCCTTCCTTCGTGATTTATAGATTCATCACTTGTAAATCTATAAATTCTAGATCATTTTTAATACTCATCATTGATATTCTAGAATGATCATTTTCACTCAAATGATTTTCAAACATCATCTCTTTCCCTATATGGGAATGTATTTATAAGTCATAATATATAATCAACTCTAACCATATTATCAAGATCATGTCCAACTATTTAAGTAAGAATATATATATTAAACTCATATGATTAGTATATATATAGCATATTTCCCCATAAAAATAATTCCTTAATATAATTACACAAAAATTACCATAGTAAATATAAGATCATTATTTTCGTTAATTTTTATCACAAACCATCCATTATCATTAATCATAAGAAATAATAATTTTATTATACACAAGAATACATTAAAACCATTTATTACACATCATTAATGATTAAAAATACATCTACACTATATGTTAATGATAGAAAAAGATCACTAAAAACATTTTGCTTAGTTCCTAAAAATTTTCAACACATTTAAATGTCCAAAGGAATCTGGATCCCATATAAAATAACATGATGTGTGTATTAGGAAATTGTGATACTTTTTTCCAAAACCATTAATAATATAACCCACAACTATAAAAACATTATATATCCATCACCATGTTTATTTTCAGATGAAATTCAATAGTATTCATTTTAATTGATCCACAGATATACCCTCTCCTGAGAATATAAGACCAAAAAATGAAAACTTATTTATCCAAAATTTAGACTTTGAAATGTTATTAAAGATTTTCATCTTCTATGAGGTATAATATACAATTATAAAGTTATATTCATGATCTTTCATCACTTTGAGTTGATAATAATAGAACATATAAAGAAAATAAAAAACTAATCAAGGTAGTATTTAATGACTCTATCAATTAAATCCATGAATATTTAAAATTAATTAGCTATTCAAAATGATTTTAAGTTATATTCATAATGTTCATATTTTATTTTCAATGTTATTTTGGGTATATGCCCCATAACATACTTCAACTGACTATATATATAATGAATTTCAATCTTTAAAATGTATTTATCTCTCCGTAGTTGATCAAAAATTACGTAAATAAGGGTTAGAGGATAATTATTCTCGATTTGGATCTTTGTTTAGTACTTTATAATCACTCCAGAATCTCATAGATCCATGTTTCATTTTAAAAAATTCTAAGGGTTTACCCCAATGTGACACTCATGGATGAATAATTACCTTATCATGATTCTCTATGAAATTTGTCTTCAATTGTTTCATATCAATATTTTCCATTCTATTCGGTGTCATTGATATATGGGCACCACCTAGTATGAGTTATACTGAAAACTCAACTTCAGGGTTTTATGGATGACATAGAATGCATTCCATACAAAAATTTAAATATTCCAAGCAAAATATACCTATTATAATATTTTAATTAATTAAAATTTCAAAAACATCAACTATAGAAGAATCATATACTTGAGATGTGATCTCCATAACAATAAGGGTTCTCACTACTTAAATAGAATCTAATGGTCAAGCCTCAGTTTCATTCCAAAATAAATTTCTTGGAATAAGTGGATTAATATATATATGCTAAAATATGATACATTAAAACCTGATCCTTCATATCACCACTCAAAAATCAATTTTATATCTTCAATAGTAAAACCAAAATGATAGACATTAACTTTAAGAGTATTTGATAAAAGTTGGAATTCATTCAACGGAAGTCTAAAAGAAGTGACATTACTTAAAATCAATGCAAATATTGTATTAAATCATGTCATTCATAATAATCATCAATTTAAAATCCACTATGATAGTTTATAAAGTGTTTTTCAATTTTTAAAATTAATCCCCTAGATTATCAAACAAGTTGTGCAGAAGGTTGTGTTTTTATGTAGCTAGTGATGATAATAGAAAATACAATTCTTAAATATTTAGAGTTATTACCAGTAGATAAGAAATAGTACATCCAAAATTACATTTCGTATCCTGATGAGGATGTGATTTTTAGGCAACCAATAAAATTATATTTTAACAAAATTATATGATATTTTCCAATGCATAGATTTACCCTTGTTGATCTCACAAGTGAATTATCATCCCTGAATCTAAAATATTAACAAAATGTTTATCTAATACTGAATATTGAAACCAATTTTTTTATTTCATTAAATTTAAATCTTAATGGTCATATATAAAACAAACAACAAAATAATCCAAAAAATAATTTTTTAGTTTTAGTTCTTATGGAATCATGGATACATCAACTGTTTGTTCATAAATGGCTATGTCATCTCCCACTATTTTCTTCATTACCAAACCCATTATTCGAAATATCATATATAATATTATTTTTATAACCTAGGGAAATGAAACAAAATAATGTGTGATCTCTGATGATTAGTATGCATAAAAATGTGTTGGGTCTAAGTCGATAGGAAGATGATTAGATACATAGTTTTAATCTGTAATAATCTTGTCTTATCTATTATTTCTAGGAAATAAAAATTAAGAGGAACCTAAACCACTTAGTAAATGTGGGTGATAATACTCATAATAATAATTTGTTCATCGAAAGTATCTTTTTTAATAATTTCTATCATATTCTGAAAAATTTCTCTAGAATAAATTGTTCATTGCACTCCCCTTAGGTCCATAATGAAAGATTCAATATAATGGGAAGTTGTTTCAGAGTGTTCATGAATTCTATAAAAAACATATGATGTTTAACTAAAATTTGAGTTCTCATAAATCATAGTTAATATGTAAAACATATGTTGTATTTTTATTAATAATATTGGGAGAACATGTGTTTCTAATCATATTGAGATTCGCATTGGAAATAAATATAATGCTAGAAAGGATGGGATATTTCAATACTTGTAAATAAAATTATGAATATTATATGACGCCCTTTATATTTTTCACAATCATATGAAATTCATGGATATAAAAAGGAGTTTGTGAAATATGTATGTCAAATATTTATAGCCCAAGTTCATCGATGTGAAGTCATCAGACACATATATTATCGATTATTTGGAAGATTTATTGGAACATGGGATGTTGAATATGTTATATTTAGTAATGATGAATAATCAACAAGATCAAATATTTTAATATAGAAGTTATTGGGGATCATATACCATAATTGATTGAATTTTTTTTAGCTGAAGAAAGTGATATAATTCCATCGAACGTGGTTTGACACCAATCATAAGAGGTATCCTGAAACTGATAAATAGATGATTTTATGGCTGCTAAAGGATATCTATGGAAGAATTGTTTTTTATTTGGGGATTTTTGGACCAATGAAAAATAAAATAAGTGGAGTTTTTTAAATAATGTGTTAAATAATTTTAGAGACCAATCAACAATTTATTCAACAATTTTCATCAAGATAAATTTATATTTGTTTTCTATTTGCATTAAATAAGAATAAACTATATTATTTTTTTCATATAAAGTTGATAAAGATAGAAATAAGTACTTATTATTATTTATTACATTGGTGAAGATTCCTGATATTAACTTTAGATTGTATAATCATAATATAGTTGACCCAAATTAATCATAGGAACATTGATTTCAATCATTTTGATGTTGGTTTACACCAATAACATCATCAGACATATAATTATCAGTTTTAAAAAAATAATAAATTGAATGTATTCTTAATTTAGTTATGAATATTTTTGCAGGGGGATCCTGAATTTTGAATTATATATAATATTTTTTCATAGAACTTTTAACCTAGAGATAAAGTGTTTTTGAGGAAGTGCTGACATATTTTTAGGATGATATTATGTTCATGTAAAAGAAAATCTAGTAGATATCTAATAAAGATGTAAAATTGTTTTCATGAAATGGTATAACTATTTTATTAATCATCATTTGGAAAAAGAATCAGAATGGGGAGATGTTTTCATTTAGTTTTGAGTATCTTAATGGAAAGACTTGTATATTTTTTATATTATTTTTCAATTGATGAAATACAACACAATGAAAAAATATTGTGATATTAATTATGTGGAAATTCAGAATGATATCATAATAGAATTGAATATGATGATGGGATTATAAAGGGAAATAATGTTTTAAATATATGAGAAGGTCAATGGAGAAATGAGAAGATTTGAGAAGTGAATAAGTCAATTATAAAGATTATATTTTTTCAATAATTTCATGATTTGGGAAACTTTATTAATTAGAATGATTTCCAAAAGCCTAACAAATCATATTTGGCCATCTGGAAAATAAATGGATGTACTTTTTACAATCCTGAAACATGTACTATTTAGAGGTGAAAATAGATGGGGGTGTTTAATGTTTATATGCATAAGAAGTTTCCATATTGATAATTCCTTAGGCAGTTTGTCAGATTGGAGAGGAAGAATAAAGAAGATCATATTGTGGTTTTAGGATCAGATTGAGCAATCCAACTAGGAATTTTGGACTAAGTCATAAACATTTTAGATTTTGTTTGGCTCTGTTCTAATAGAGATATATTATCAGACTAAGCAAGAATATTTGGTAGGTCAGTCTACCAAATCATATGAAATATAATTTTGAATTCCATAGAATTTCCTAAATTCTATTGGTTAAGATAGTGAAGATTGTTTTGAAGATCATTTTTGTGAATGAGAAAAGGCATCACTATAACTTATTGTGATGCAACTGGTGAATATTTCGTACCTTTATATATAAATATTATTACACGATTACGTGACCCTGGAATCACATGAATTGTTGTATTGAATATAGTGTTACAACCGTATAATCAAATATCTTATATATTGTACCCACCCAAATGATTTTTTCAAGTGAATTATGTGATTTTTTATTTATTTCAAAACCATACCATGAGCCTAGATACTAATTTTGAGTAGTGAACCTATAAATTATTTTTTTCCTATTGATATTTGATAGTTTCATTTTAAAAAATTTAACAATTAGTCAATAGGATGTGATAGTTTTTCTAGAAAAATAAACCATAAAATAAAAAGATATCACTAGCCCACTACTTCCTATCTCAGTATAACTTAGATCCTAGTTGGTAATTTACAATTTGTATTAGAGGGAAATTATTCTTTATTTTCTCTTTGTTGATGTTTTGAATGAGGTGTTTTTATGGAAAATCTTAATTTTTTGATCAGTAAAGGGATTCTGGTATTTATTGGTAAGAGAAATCATATCTAGATTGATAGAATTTTTCCTTATATTATGTATGTCATGTATGCTATTCATGATGCTTCATCATATGGATTTCCCCTACAGATTATAAGGTTAATCTAAATTTCTTGACAATAAAAATTAGGAGAATCATAGAATATCCATGAATTATTTACTCTTATAACTTCTTAATAGTTATTTATAATTTTAATAGTTGTTTCACCTAATTAAGATATCTGGGATAAGTTGAACTTTTTTTAATGAAATATAATATTGGAGAAGGTAAACTTAAAAATATTCACTTTTCTGTATGATGATCTCAATATGGTTGTTTATTAATCCTTTGGTGACTTCTTCACCATAGTGAATGACATTGTAAGCACTATTAGTTGTATTGGTTAGAAGTTTGAATACTATGCTACTATTGAAAATTACTTGAGAATTCATCCTGATAATTTTGATAATATTGATTCTTTGTTGGAATATATAGATTTGAAAAGAATATATCTGGATTATTTTTATAGAACAATCATTAAAAAATAAATTTGATGAAGGAATTTATTTAAGGTAAAAATAATAGTTCAATGAGAAATATATTTCAAAGATTCCCATAATTTAAATCTTAATAATCTTCTTGAGTAAGTATATTCAGGTGATTCTGATTTTGAATATGATATTTTTAATAATATTGAAGATTTTTTATCATTGTTTCCTAAAAATGTGAAGTGATATAAAGAAATTTATAAAGGTAGACTAATGCTAATATGATTTGAATGTGGAGTAACTAGGAACCTTGTGGATAATTTTCCACGGAGAAAGAAAGAAGAGGTTAATGATGGAGATGATACAAGGAAGAAAATATCTTGGATGAAATTGGTTGATAAGGATAATTATTTTTTATAGGGTAAGGAGAGAAAGTTATCAATATCAAAAAGAATAATTTTTATCTAATGATGTTGATGAAGAATATAGTTAATCTAAATTTAAAATTCAACTAAGATTACTAGATAGAATACATTCACTAAAACAGTTAACAATGATGATTTTGGAATGATTAGTTTAGAAGAAAAAGAAACTCAATTATAAATTTATCTGGAAGAATAATTGAAAGAATTTTTGACATTTATTGTAAGTATTTGGAATGAAATCCACAAATTTTGAAATGAATGTTCTTCAAAAAAATCAATAAATTCTTCTAATTATTAAACTCATGCTACTAAAATATATTAAAGGGTTCAAGAAATATATTGAGAAATAAAATAATAAGAATTAACATATTTAAATGAAGTTTATGGAACAAATAAGAATGGTTTTCACTTGTAAATGAAATTATTTACCTGAAGAGAAGGTTACAAGTTTCAATAATTCTATCATAGATGTTTTCAAAGACTCTATAATGGGTAAACCATATTGGGATCAAATATTGCCTTGAATGTTTGAGAATAAATTCAAAATTTGTTCTGAGAAGAAGAAATAGATGGATGTTATGTATGAGGGAAAAAACAATATTTTAGAGAATTAAATATTTTCTAAAAATTCCAAGTCTAAAATAATTTCCATTACATCTAGTTCTAATAAAGATGAAATTGAAATCAAGCAGAAAAAATATTTTACTTAATAATAGAAACGTTTGTGGTCAATAATGATATGATCATAAAGAAAAAATGGTCTCTATGACACAAGCTCAAAAATATGTAAATTATAAATGATTCACTTGATAATATTAATTTTTATAATAGTGATAGAATTTTGGTGTATTTGAACTTTTGAAAATTATATTTCTCTAAAATCAATAATATTACATATATTCCCTAAATTATAGGTGGAAATGTTTATTCGGGGACTCAATCCCCTCAAAATAAGAATAATGAGAATGATATTTTGAATAAATCTGATAACATTATTGTAAAAGGTGAAAATATGTTTCATTAATTGAAAAATATATGTGAAATATATGAATAATGTAGACGTCCTGAATATGTTTGTCTTGTTTTATTACTATCACACCAAAAGATTCTTAACAATTCCAAATATCCAGACGTGAAGAAAGAATAATAGAAAACATCTATTGTTGTATAAAATGATCACAATAATAAAAAAGGAGGATAACCAATGATCTTAGATATTGGTTGTTCTTACCAGATGTTAGGAGGCATAATAAATATTTTGAATGTGAAAGACATAAATGAAGAAATAGGCACATTTTGAAATGATATTTGCCTCAAAACCAAAGGTGTTAAATCAGTTATTATTGTGGAAGAAATGATGAAGTCCATGAAATATTTTTTTTGTTGGTGGATTTATAAAAAACATGATTAGTGATTAAAAACGTTGTAGTGAATGAATTTTTTTAGAAAATATTTATTTATTGAAAAGAGATGAATATCGAAAGATAGTTATAAGAGTATAACACTCTATGGAAAATTATTCTGAGATGGTGAAGTACAAGACTCTTGTTCTTTTAGAATGGTGGAATATAATCATCTTTAAACAAAATTGGGACACATGTGTTATAAAAACTTTAGTATGTTATCCATGATATTCATCTTCTATAATATTCATCACATTTCAAAAAGATAATACTGGTGTGGAACTATTTTCTAGAAAAGAAAAAGTAAAAACTCAATGAATAATAATTTATAAAATGATTAAAACTAACCATGGAATGTATTCATTCTTATATACAGGGTCCAATTAGAAAAGAATCAACACATAATGATATGTAATTCCTTAATTTTATTTATTAATTTAATTGCATTACTTGTGTTACGTATTTGAAACCAATGTCAAATGGTCTGATCATGTTTAAATTTTTTTGAAGGAAATCTAAAAAATGTGCCTATTTAGTAATGAAGTTGAGAATAGGAAATTTTTTTATATACCAGAATCATGAATTTGAATGTTATCTTAATATGTATGGAATTCATCCTAAGTTCTGAACACAATAAAATCCTCACCAAAATGGTTTTGTTGAAATAAATTATTGAAAAATAGTTGTAATGGGATGAACAGTGTTACTTGAACAAGTTATCTCCCATAACATTTGGATTCATTCCATGAGAAATTATGATTATATTTAAAACTAATATTTTTACAGGCCAAGATAAAATATGAAACCATATGACATTTTTTTATGAAAAAACTCCATTCTTGAAACACTTAAGGGTTTTTTGGAGTCCACTAATCATAAATAAGAATTTTGGAATCCTAGTAATATTTTTCCAAAGTGGAGAATAATGAATGTTTCATGGATTTGATTTGGAAAGAAGATTATTTAGATATTTCCAAAAAAATTAAAAATATTAGTTAACTTTATTGATATAAATGTTTTCAAAAATTATGAGAAAGATAAGCAGACTCATGTATATAAAGAAAATGAATTGAATAGAAAAAATATTATCGTTATTTCTGATAAGGATCCTGTAAATAGTAATCCTACTAAGGAAAAATATTGAGACTCATCTAATTCCTGTGATGAGGAATAATCTCAATAATCACATCTTAGGATTAGGTAGAAATTGGTTGATCAAAAAATTATTTCTGATCAACATAAAAAGGATAAAACAAGAATATCATTAAAAGATACTAAAAATACCTTTTTTTATTGGAAACATGAGTTAACAGATGTGAATGATGTTTTTTGAAATCCATAATGGTTTTAGGAAATGAATTAAGAGCTAGATCAGATAAAAAACAATGTTAGGTGGGAACTCATACCTAAACAAAATAAAAAATGTTTAACAGTACATAGTTGGTTTTTTTGACACCTGAACAAGGAAGATGGTGAAGTGATATGAAATAAACAATGATTAATGTATAGATGATACTCACAAATTGAATATAATTCTATTAATGATACTTTTTATTCGATGAAAATAGTAAAAATAGTTGAATAATTTGTTCTATGTTAATATAATGATGTTGCAATATATTATAGATGGATGTGAAATCAACATTTTATAATGGGGATCTTGTTGATTTTATATGTGTTGAGAAACCAGGTGTAATTTTTTTTCTATAATGATTAAATATATTATTTGAAGTTCAATAATTCATCGTATGGTCCAAAAAATCACTAAGGGAATATTATTCCAAATTAGATACCTATATAATAAAAATTAGTTGAATGAATGAAAGCTTTTATATTAATCTATAAATAAAATAAAGTTTGATGCTTTCCAACATAATAATTGTGTATCTTGATTACCTTATCGTTATTGGGATTGAAAGAGGAACTTGTGAAAATTTTTCTATAAATGAAACAGTAGTCTAGGATGACTATACTAGGAGAAATAAAATTAATTCTTGGGATAAAAATTTCACAGAAGAAGAAACACATATTTATTTTAGAAGATATGTATGCTAATGGGAATCTTAAGATGTTTCGAATGAGATATTTGAAACCAACTACCACAATGATTTCATTGGGAACCATATTGAAATAAAATGGAAAAATGAAAGGATGTTGACTGTAATGAGTTTCAAAATCTGTTTGGTTGTTTATTTTATTGTACTACCTAAAGACATGAATTTTTTTACGATGTTACATTATGTGGATTTTTTCATAGTTCTCCCAATGAATCACATATATTTTATGAAAAATTAATTTTCAAATATATAGAAGGCACAAAAAAATTGAAATCATTTATGATAGTCCATAAATTAGTTATTTTTTGGGTATTTAGATTCTTATTAGGAATGAAATTGTAAAGTCCCAAAAATATCATGGAAAATGTTTTCTTAAATACATGGAAATTTTACGAGTCCGTAGTTTTTGATGGCACCTAATCTCGAGGACCGGTGTGCCCAGAATCAATTTATGATGTTGTATTCTGGTACATTCAGTAAACGTACGAGCGGGATTTTATATCATTTGAACTGGTTCTTAGAATTGAAATCTGAGGAAACCGTTGAACTCGTTGTGCCGGTATTCTCTTAAGGAGACCTTTACCGCAGCTGCATTTTGTGGGGAATGGAAGTTATTTTTGGGGTTTATAAATAAGATTAAATAAATATATGTGTAGCATATTTTTATTTGATTGGTGGTTAAGACTACAAATTAGAGGATAGTGGTGGGGCACACCACACCCTAACCTCCCTTGGGGGGATGATTTTTTTTGGGGCCCACATGAACCCTTAATCTCCATTAACCCCCCTTTAAACCCCTTGAGCTCCCCATAAATGTGGGAAACTCTTGAACTTCCCCTTAATGGTGCCATCACACCTAAATGTTAATTAATGTTTCAATTAATTATCTTTTTGAAATCTTTTGAAATCTTTATGAAAGCATGAAAACAATAAAATAATAGAGTAGAAATTATTTTATTTTTGTTTGTTGATTCATTTTAGTGGAGCTTTGGAGAACTCTTGAGAGAGAACTCCATCCTCTAAATGAAGAATGCTCCTTCCACCGAAAATCGATGATGTCTTCATCCATCTTCAGTCGAGGAAAACAAGGGAAGCGAATCCCATGAGGAACGCCGACATCGTCTTTGACATTGTCAATTCAAATTCCCATCATCCAATGATGAGTACCTCTATTCCTCTTCCGACGTCGACGAAATGGCGCTGCCTTCTCGCAACTCCGTCAAAGGACACCGACAAGAAAGGTAGGGGTTTGTTATGTTTAAATTAAATCATCATGCATTGTCATTTATTATGGTTCGACGTTTAAAAATTTTTATCACCAAATGCGGAGGGCGCGGGCCGAACAAACACAGCTCGACATCCCTCTGTTGGATATTTTTTGTTTAACGTCGGAGGTGGAGCCGAAAGGGCGCGGTGTCGTCGCACTGCACCGGAGAAGAACTGTGGCCTAGGCGGGCCGTGGTAAAGGGGTCTGGTGTCGTCGCACCACACTGGAGAGGAATGGTGGCCGAGAGGGCCATGACGGATGATGATGTGTGATGCCGTCATGCCACGCTGTGGAGGTGAAGGCCACGGCCAGGTCGGGCTGCAGCGGTGGTGGTGCGGCGCCGTCGCGCCACACAGAGGTTAGGAGGACCGTGGCGCAGTCGCGCCCCGGTGGAGGAGCGGTGGCAGCCAGCTGGGCTGGCCGACATGGAGTTAGTCAAGTGGTACCACCCAGGTCCCGTGGCTCCTGAACCGGCCCAATGCGCTGGTTCTGTTCGACAAACCGGAGGTGGGGGCACCCACCACCCACGCGTGGCCGACCGGCCTGCCCTTCGGTCAGGCCATGCCTTCAGGTCGGGCCGCCCCTTTGGGCCGGGCCACTCCCTTGGTTCAGGCTACCCACTCGGTCTGGGCTGACCACTCAGGTCAGACTGCACCTGCAGACTGGGTCAGGCCAGGTCGGTCTGACTAGGTCGGACTACACCTGGACCCGCTTTGGCTATTTACACCATTTGGCCTATTTCATGGGCTACGGGGGTCCGATCGACGAACCGTCTATGTAGATTGAATTATTGGAGCAAGAGAATTCTTTTGGAAGATTCCACATGAGGTTCGGATGTAGTTGGGGTACGATTAAAATGGATTGATCCTAAAAACCAACCAGGCGCCTCGAACAGAAACACCAATAACTCACAGATCGGGCGTCTGATTGACGTGACGTATGTCACATTGGGTTCTTTATTATGAGATGGAACTTCAGGATATTGAAACTCAAGACTAAATGGATGTTGATGTATCAACACTTGGCTCGAGGAGAGGACCCTCCCAGAATCGAGCATGTTGTGTGTGGGAACCCTATGGCTTGTTGCGACTGAGATGACATGATCCTCCTTGGGTTCGACAGTGATGACATCTGTATCAGGATCCTCCGTGGGTTTGAAAATAGTGACTTATGTACCAGGATCCTCCATGGGTTCGAAAGTGATGACTTATGTACTAGGATCCTATGTGGGTTCAACAGCGCTGATATTGTTCCTAGATCCTACGTGGGTTTGATAATGAAGTTGATTCAAAGGCTACATCTAATCATCTCTACCCATCATCTTGTGTTTTCTACCTGTCTGAGTTGATTCTTGCCTTTCAATCATTGTCATCGAAGTGATTGACTTTACTTCCTTTGTGGATAGGGTTGTGCTTGGGCTCGAGTGTTGGAGTTGGACTGTGGCTGGTAACTTAGGTATATGTACAGGTATATACCTAAGTAGGGTTGGTTGATACTTCATGATTGTAAATTTCTTCTATGGTTTATCCTTAGTGGATTATGGGAGACCTTCGAGGGTCTTGGGATCCCTTACTGAGTATTTTTATACTCACCCCTTCATGGGCTTTGCCCGCACCTTGTTGTGTACTATGCAGACGACGGTCAGTAGTGATCGAGGCTAAGGGTGAAGGACGGGAGGCTGATCGGAGGTGTACTAGATGGGATATACCTAGGGGATGACCATTTTGAGTTTTTTACCTACCCTCCAGGTATGATTTCCCAGTGGATGATCCAAGAGATGTTTTCCCTTTTTTACTTATACTTGTACTTGTTGTTCATTTGGGTTTGTATTCTGGCCAACTTACTTTTAGCACACTTTTTTCTATATTATTACTTGTCACTCCCACTGCTTTTGTTCAGACTATGTGTGTTACAGGTTTGAAGGCAATTCCTTCCCTTTTTATCGGGTATTTTCCTTTGGTGCTAGTCGCTAGCCCCTGGCCTATGGAAGGTGGGATTGGGGTAGTCATGACAAGGGCCTGAGGATGGGTCGTGACAAATTAGTATCAGATGAGTCGGTTCTACAATAGAACATGGACACTGATTCTTTTAATGGCAATAGTGTTATGTGTTTTTGGTCTGGTTATAAGATTTGGTAAACTGGTGTATGTGTGCCGGCTGACGTATCCATACACTAGGACTCTAAATTCTGATCTCCGACTCAGTGCACAAAAATCCTAATTGCATGTGTGTTTTTATTGAAAAGTCTTATTTGTGATTACATTGTGTTAGCTCACCAGGTATATTATTTTGACTATGGTGAACCTAATTCTTTTCAGGATGGTCTCACGAAGGTAGGGAGCTAGGGTTCTGAGTTTTATATGAGATGGTAGCCCACCGAGCAACGATGCCTCGATGCAGGGCCATCTCACAGCAGAGGTACCAGCGGTACCACTACTCACTGGGCCACTAATACCACCACCTCGAGTAGCAGATATTTCACGCCATATGAGTGCGATTCATGAGTTCCAGCGCCAGTGGCCACCCAGGTTCTGGGGAGATACGGACCCACATGCAACTGAGGATTAGCTGGAGGCTGTCGTGAGTGTTTTCATATTGGTAGGGACACCAGTCGACCTCATGGTGATCCTTTTTGCGAGTCTCCTACATGTAGCAGTAGGAAGATGGTGGATCCTAATGCTCTAGGTTCATGACGAGGAATCATTAATCTGGGAAGAGTTTGAGATTCTCTTCCGGTCAGAGTTTGTTCCATCCACCCTTCATGTGGTGCAGATTTGAGAGTTACTTCATCTGCAGCTGGACAACATGTCAGTAACTGAATACTCAGTGAGGTTCACCAACCTCTCGTTCTACTCCACGGATATGGTGTGGGACCTATTCTTTAGGGTCCGGACCTTCATGCAGGGACTCATGCATGAGATCAAGGATTTGATGATCTCCCTCAACAACCCAACACAGGCAGGGGTGCTGGAGAGAGCCCTTCTTGTGGATAGTTTTCAAGCCGAGCAGTCACCATCAGCGAGACCCACCACAGGGCGACATGTAGTGGAGTCTTCTACAGCCAGTAGTAGAAATATGTCATAGCGGTCCAAACGGACCAGGCCATTAGGTGGGAGACCCCAGGATACTGGTTCGGTTGTACGGGACACATGAGATAGAGCCATCCATTCGAGGAGCAGACAGTGCTATGCATGCAGCGGGTAGGGTCACATGGATTATGACTTCCCGACCCACCATGCTGATGAGTAGCAGATAATAGAGGGACCTCCCAAGTAGATGTATTGGTTTGACCATGGTGGTCCGCCAGGAGTAGGCAGACATGGCGGGGGAGCTGGTCGAGCCGCAGTTGGTGGACGGCCTTTCGAGGCCCTACCATCACCACCACCAGGAGGTCCACCCCAACCACAGGGAGCTGGCGGACAGAGGAAGGCTCAGCTCTAGGACATTGAGTCCTACGACCAAGGTTCACTAGAGATGATTCAAGGAACAATCTTTGTCTACTACACCCTTGCTGCAGTATTTAAAGACATGGGTGCGAGTCATTCTTTCATTGTCGATGCCCTTGTTTGGAGCTCGGAGATTCTAATGGAGTCGTTTCCTCGACCTTTCCAACTAGAGACTCTTAAGGGAGTAGACACGATGATTACACACTAGTTCCAGCAGTGTGAGTTTACTCTAGGAGGCGAGATATTTGGCTGGGATCTCTTCGTAGCGGCATCGAGGCCTTACGACGTCATCTTGGGAATGGATTGTTTATCCACATTTCATGCACAGATTGACTATATTAGTCGAATAGTGTGGTGTGTCAGCGAGGATGGGATGATTTTTACCTTCACCAGAGATAAGGGAGCCTTAGAAGCATAGGATGGAGTTATCCGGAGGAGGGGGCAGTCGATCACACATCAGTTGGCTAGTCTCCTCCTCAGAGCAGTTGATGTGCGCAGTACAAGTTTTCTTGTTGTGGTGGATCAGTACGCGGATGTTTTCCCTGAAGATGTTCCAGGACTACCTCCTCATAGAGAGGTGGACTTTTACATTAAAATATACCTCGAGATGACACTGATATCTAATCCAGCATATTGGATGGCTCGTGCTGAGCTTTGTGATATGCGGGTACAACTGGAGGACTTGCAGGGGAAGAGATTTATCTGAACCAGTTTTTCACCTTGGTCATCCCATATATTGTTCGCCAAGAAGGCAGATGGGAGCTTGTGTCTGTGTGTTTTTTATCGGTGCCTGAACCAGGTGATCTTGAAGAAAAAGTACCCACTCCCGAGGATTGATGACCTCATTGATCATCTCAAGGGAGAATGATGGTTCTCGAAGATAGACCTTAGGGCAGGATATCACCAGCTTAGAGTAGGGGATGAGGATGTGCAAAATATGGATTTCAGGTGTCGGTATGGACACTACAAGTTCTTGGTTATGCCTTTCATCATAACCAACGATCCAGCAGTGTTCATGAGTCTCATGAATAGGACCTTTCAGCCTTATCTCGATCGCTTTTTCATAGTCTTCATCGACAACATACTGATCTACTCGACTACTAAGTAGGAGCATTCCTACCATTTTTAGGTAGTACTGGACACACTCTGAGAGAACCAACTTTATGGTAAGATCTATAAGTTCCAGTTTTGGATTCTAGAGGTTGTCTTTCTGATACATATCATATCAGAGGCTGTAGTTGTAGTGGATCCAGTAAAGATCGAGGCAGTGTTTGCTTGGTATCCACCCAAGAGTGTGATAGAGGTATAGAGTTTTATGGGACTTGCTTGGTACTATCAAAGATTTGTGTCAGACTTCATCAGAGTTGCATCGTCGCTTTCAGCATTGACGAAGAAGGGGCAACCCTTTGTGTGGTCCGAAAGATGCCATCAGAGCTTTCAGGAGCTGAGGGAGAGGTTGAATAGTGCGCCCAACTTGAGGCTACCAGAGGTAGGCATTGGGTACATAGATTATTGTGATGCATCATGGACCAGACTCAGGTGTGTCTAGATGCAGGTACGAGAAGTGATATTGTATTGTTCTTTGTAGTAGAAACAACACGAACAAAACTACGCTACCCATGACATGGAGTTAGCAGCAGTGGTCTTCTCCTTGAATATGTGGCGGCACTTTCTTATGGGAGAACTCTTTACAGTCTTCTCTGACCACCAGAGTATCAGGTATATCATCTCTTAGAATGACCTGAACCTAAGACAGCGACGATTACTCGAGTTCCTCCAAGACTATGACTTAGAGATATTCTATACTCTTATGAAGGGAAACGTTGTAGAAGATGCTTCAGTAGAAGATCAGGCATTTAGCTGCAAGGAGAGTCAATAGATCAGCTGGTCTCATTGCAAATATCCTTTGTGGATAGAGATGGAGCAGTCATTCCGCAGTCCCTCAGAGTCACTCCTCCACTTCTTTAGTGAGTTGGGGAGGCACAACGTGGGGATGTTGACTGTGAGACGTGACGTGCTCAAATATCCATATGGAAGGAACCTGATGGATTTTATGAAGGTAGGGAGAACGTCATTTATTTTAGAGGATGCACCATGGTATCAGTTGTACTTTGGGAGGAAGTGTTTCTGGAGTTCCACATATCTCCGTTAGTGGTATATCCCTGAGTGGTGAAGATGTATCAGTATATCCGACGACGGAACTGGTGGCCAAGTATAAAGAAAGAATTAGAAGAACTTGTCTCATGATGCCTCACATGTCAGCAAGTGAAGGCGGAGCACCAGGTTCTAGTAGGATTAGTTCAGCCCTTAGAGGGCCCTGAGTGGAAGTGGGATAGGATATCCATATATTTCGTGACGGGACTTCCATGAACATCTAGAGGACACGACTACATCTAGGTGATCGTAGACCGACTTACCAAGTCGTCCCACTTCTTACCGATCAGAGAGCAGGGTTCAGTAGAGATCATGTGATACCTCTACGTATGGGAGATCATACGGCTTCATGGTGTCCCATCGATGATTTTATCTGATCGAGATGCTTGTTTCACTTCCCGGCTAAGGAAGGGGTTGCAGGAGGCTTTTAAGACATAGCTTCGCTTGAGAACCGCCTTCCATCCTCAGAAATATGGTCAGACAAAGAGGACCATTCAGACCCTCGAGGACATGCTCCATGCATACGTCCTCGACTTTTGTCATTTCATGGACGATCACTTAACCTTGATAGAGTTTGCACATAACAATAGCTACAACTCCACCATCAGGATGGTACCTTAAGAGGCACTGTATGGATGACCTTGCAGATCGCCTCTATGCTGGACAGACCTAGGGGAGTCTGCAATTGTAAGACCAGAGATGGTGCAGGCTACAACATAGAAGGTGTCGATCATCCATGAGCGGGTGAAGATAGCACAAAGTAGACAGAAGTCCTATGCTGATAAGAGACGGAGACCACTAGAGTTCGAGGATGGCGACTAATTCTTTCTATGGTTCTCATATTGATGAGGTCTGTAGTGATTTGGACGAGGTGGCAAGTTATCTCTGTGATTCAGCGGTCCTTTCTAGGTCCTCAGCATGGTAGGAGAGGTTGATTACCGCTTGGTTGTTCCACCTCAGTTGCACCGGGTGCACAACATCTTCCACGTATCTCACCTGGGGAGATCAGTGCATGGCCCTTCTCACATCATCAACCATAGGGAGATGGACATCGATAATGGGGCGACATTCACAGAGGTTCCAATGAAGATTGAGGATTGACAGAAGAATGTCCTGCGTGGATGGTCTATTCCTCTTGTTCGCATTCGCTAGCAGCACAGGAACTTCCAAGAAAGCACATTGGAGTGGGAGGCTCAGATGCATACTTAGTACCATCATTTGTTTCCTTAGTGTGAGTTGTAGCTTATGGGGACGTAAATCCCTGAGGTGGGAATAATGTAAAGACCCGAAAATTCCATGGAATTTTTTTTAAATACATGGGAATTTTACGAGTCTGCAGTTTCTGACGACACCAGATTCCGAGGCCCGGTGTGCCCGGAATCAATTTTTGAATTTTTTTTCGGGTATGTTTAGTAAACATACGAGTGGGATTTTATATCTTTTAAACTGGTGCTCGGAATTGAAATCTGAGGATACCATTGAACTCACTACGCCAGTATTCTCTTAAAGAGACCTTTACCACAATTTCATTTTTTGGGGAATGGATGTTATTTTTTGGGGTTTCAAAATAAAATTAAATAAAAATATGTTTAGCATATTTTTATTTTATTGGTGGTTAAAACCACCAAGTGGAGGTTAGTGGTAGGGCCCACCACACCTTAACCTCCCTTGGGAGGATTCTTTTAACTGGGGCCCACCCAAACACTTAAACTCTACTAACCCCCCTTTAATCCACTTGTGCTCCCCATAAATGAGGGAAACTCTTGAACTTCCCTTTAATGGTTCCACCACTCATAAAAGTTAATTAATGCCTCAATTAATTATCTTTTTGAAAACTATAGAATTTTTTTTGAATGCATGGAAACAATAAAATTATAGAGTAGCTATTATTTTATTTTTGGTTGGTTATTATTTTTGGTGGAGCTTTGGAGAACTCTTCAGAGAGAACTCCATCCTCTCAATAAAGAACGTGAAGAAAGCTCCTTCCACTGAAAATCAGTGTCGTCTTCTTCCTTCTTCAACCGAGGCAAGGAAAGGGAGGCAACGCCCATGAGGAATTCTGACGTCATCTTTGAATTTGTCACATTTGAATGCCCATCATCCAAAGACGAGTACCTCTCTTAACCTTCTGACATTGAAATAACAACGCCGCCTTCCCGTGACTCCGTCAAATGACACCGGCAAGCAAAGTAGGGGTTTTTTTGATTAAATTACATCCTCATTCCTCATCATTTATTATGGTTTTACATTGACCCATTGTTATCACCTAATGTGGAGGGAGAGGGCCGAAAAAACACGGCTCGATGTCCCTCAGTTGGTTGTTGTTTGGTTGACGTCGGAGGTGGAGCCAGAAGGGCACAGTGCCTTCAACCGCGCCAGAGAAGAACCACGGCCATGAGTGCCATGGAAGACGAAAGAGGGATGGCGCCATCATGCCATGCCACACCGGAGCTACGAAACTGCGGCATGGGTGGGCTGTGGCAAAGGGGTTCGGTGTCGTCACCCTGCACCGGAGAGGAACCGCGGCCGGGAGGGCCACGACGGATAAAGAAACACGGCGCCATTGCGTCGCGCGGTGGATCCGAAGGTCGCGGCCCGGTCCGGCCGTGGCGGTGGTGGCATGGCATCGTCATGCTGCGATGGAGGAGTGGTGGCGGCCGGCCGGGCCGGTCGCTGTGGAGCCGGTCAAGTGGGACCACCCGGGTCCTACGGCTCCTGAACCGGCGCAATGATCCAGTTCCGTTCGACAAACCGGGGTGGCACACGCCACCCACTCGTTGCCGGCCGGGCCGCGCTGCGCCTTCATGCCAGGCCGGTCCCTTGGTTCGGGCCACCCACTGGGGATGGGCCGACCCCTCGGGTCAGGCCACACCTGCGGACCGTGTCAGACCCCAGTTCGGACCGAGTCGGGCCGGGTTAGTTCAACTATGTTGGACTGGACCTGAACCTGTGGTGGCCATTTACACCTTTTAGCATGTATCTTGGGCTACGGGTGTCTGATCGACGAACCGTCTATGTAAATGGAATACTTGGAGTGAGAGGATTATTTTGGCATACTCCAATTGAGGTTTGAATGCAGTTGGGGTATGGTTGGGTTGGTTTGAGCCTACCAACTAGGCCCCTGGAACAGAAACACCAATAACTCATAGACCGTGCGTTCGATTGACGCGTCGTCTGTCACATTGGGTTCCTTATGATGATATGGAACTTCGGGATACATCAACTCGAGACTAAGTGGTAGTTGATGTATCGACACTTCACTCGAGGATAGGACCCTCCCGGAATCGAGCATGCTCTGTGCGGGAACCCTATGGCTGGTTGCGACTGAGACGACAGGATCCTCCGTGGGATCGACAGCGATGACTTATGTACCAGGATCCTCCAAGGGTTCAACAATGGTGACTTATTTACTGGGATCCTCCATGGTTTCAATAGTGATGACTTCTCTGCCAGGATCCTACGTAGGTTCGACAGAGCTGATATTGTTCAAGGATCCTACGTGGGTTCGACAGAGGAGATGATTCAAAGGCTACATCAAATCATCTCTACCCCTCTTCTTGTGTTGTATAACTATTTTTTCTGAGTCTTGTCTTTCAATCCATATCATCGAGGTGATATACTTTACATCCTTTGTGGATTGGGTTGTGCTTGGGCTCGAGGGTTAGAGATGGACTGTGACTGGTAACTTAGGTATATGTATGGGGATATACCTAAGTAGGGTTGGTTGATACCTAGTGATTGTAACTTTCTTCTATGGCTTATCCTTAGTGGATTTTGGGAGACCTTCGGGGGTGTCAGGGTCCCCCACTGAGTATTTCTATACTCACCCCTGCACGGGTTTCACCTGCACCTTATTGTGTTCTATGCAAATGGCGGTCAGTAGTGATCATGGCTGAGGGTGACGGACGGGAGGCTACTCAGAGCTGGACTAGATGGGATGTACTTCAAGGATGAGTTGTTCGAGTTCTGTACCTACCCTTCAGGTAGGATTTCCCAGTGGACGATCTAGGATCTTTTTTCCCTTTTTACTTGTACTTGTACTTGTTTTTCATTTGGGTTTGTATTCTAGCCCTATTACTTTTAGCACACTTTTCTTTTCTATATTAGTACTTGTTTCTCCCACTACATTTGTTCAGACTGTGTGTGTTTTAGTTGTAAAGGCAATTCCTTTCCTTTTATCGGGGATTCTCCTTTGGTGCTAGTCACTAGCCCATGGACTATGGAAAGCGAGATTGGGGTAGTCACAGCACGAGCCCAAGGATGGGTCATGACAGAAATGATGAGGATAGACGATCCAAATATTGTTGAGTTTTTAGTCAAGAGGAATTATGTGCCACATGGAATAAAATTAAATAGATTCATTAAATATTGGCATGTTTGATACTATGTATGTGACTTCCACCCAGTATTTTACCAATGTTATGTCTATGAAGACCCATTTAGAACCCTTTCTTGTTGATGTAAAGTTACCATTTCGTTTGGGTTTTTATAATAAAAGTTCCATTATACTTAACATAAATATGCTAAAAAATTATCATTTAAAACATATTTATAAGAAATATCATTTCAAAAAAAATATGTGGAGAATAATGAATTGAATCTGGAATATGGTTCTACATCAATAAAAGTTGTTGAAATTTTCACAAAACCAATACCCTATGAATATTTTTAAAAACTAATGTTGAATATGGGATTACAACCAAATTCTCATAAATTATTATGTATGTGTAATATATCCTCTGTCCCACAATTCCTTTTATATTATTGTTAAGGGTTAATTTCATCATATATTATTCAATCGATATTTTATGAACATTTTAATGAAGCTTGAATTTGAGGGGGTGTTCTGTGAAAGGTGTGAATCTATATCATAAGTAAGAGAACAATTATAACTATTTGTGGTTTTTGTTGTTAGAAATATATGTTAACTGATATAGGAAGAATTAAAGAATGATGTGAAAGAAATATTATATGGTATTTGAAATTCTAAAAGGTTGAAGAAATTTTTTTTAAGTCACTACTTTTGGACACTATTTTTTTACTATAAATGATTATTATTTCCTAAAAAGAGTTAGCACATATAAGATTAAAATATTTTCATAAGTGATCCATTTCATGATATTACAATACTTAGTGATGTACTAAATATGTTTCATAAGAAAACAAAAAGTGACAGATTGTTGGGGTCATGTTGGTTTGAAGGTGAGAAATCTCAAAATCATAATCAGTTAAAAGATTGTTTATTAATTTGTTGTCAATGAAATATCAATGAAGAGGAAATTAGATGACTTTGTAAAATTTTTTGATCATATTAAATTTCATAATCATTTCATCGAATTCTAAATATTTAGGAAAGACCATTAGATTAGAACGAAGTGTTTTGTAAGAGTGGGTTCACCGGACTAAACATGGATGTAGAATGAAAATTTTTATCATAATGAGAGGTTTTTTTGGATTTTGAATGGATTTTATTAAAAAATTATGATTCCTAGGAAATATTAGAGTTATCATAAATTAATACTAATCAGAAAAACTTCTGATGAAATCCTTATAAATTAAAGTGGAAGAACATGTATTTCACAACATATTGATGTCCGGATTGGAATTAAATAATATACTAGAAATGATGGGAAGTTTCAATACATCTCACTACAAATCAGATGATTATATTCTGATACTAAGAATTTCTAAAATAATTTTCATTTCATGGTGATAAGAAAGAGTTTGTGAATGTATTAAGTCAATGTTTTCCAGTCTCAATTCATTGGATTTATGTAATGAGATGAAAATTTGTTTGTTGACAAGGAAGGTTGATCTAAACGTGAAAACAAGAAGATACTGATTTTTAGTAAAACCAATAAGTCACAGGGTGCAGATAACCGAATACACATATTGGTGTGGATCATAATCAGGAAAGGAAAGTGGTTTTTGAAACTGGAGTTGCTGATACTGATCCATCCGACAATATGTTCCACTAATCAATATAGGCATCCTGACACCGATCATTATATAAAATGAAGGATGATGAAGGAAAATGGAATTAACATTTTTTTATAGAAGATTCTTGGATTAATGAAAAATAAACCAAGTGTATTTTATTGAATCTTTTGAAGGAATAATTCCAGAGAGCATTCAACAATGTTATCAACCATTTTCTTCAAGTTGAATAGTCAGTTGTTTTTCATTTGTGTCAATTGAAAATTAAATATGTGATTTGATTTGATATAATGTTATTTACGATATAATAAATAACTCCTTTTATTATATAAAATAGTTCAAGAGTCATCATACTAAACATCGTACTCAAATTTATATTGTATAAGACACTGATTCATCAAAAAGATGACATACACTTATCCAACTAACGTAAATAGACACAAATAACATCATCATATAGTGAATCACCATTTTAAGGAAAATACCTAATAGAATAAATATTTAATATAGATATAATGTACTAGTAAATGAGATATTTATATTTTAAGAGTTTATAGAATTTATTTATCAATTAAGTTTAATGTTAGTTTTGAATCATTTCTGAGAATGTACAGACATATTTATAATTTTCCAATGTATCTATGGAAAAATATTGTTAACTGATTTGTAACATAGTATAACTTATTTTATATAATTAATAAATATTATAATGATCATTAGTTTTTATAGATCTTCATAATGTGATGTTTTCTTTTAGTTAGTTTCGAGATTAATAATTGGAAGACCTCTATTTTCATTTGGTTTTTCCAATTGGTGTACACCATCATTAGGAAAAATCTTCTAGCTTCATCATAATTGAGAAATCTGAATGGAAATCATAATAAAATTGATGATTGTGAAGAAGTTATTATGTGAATTAAATATTTTATGATTAAAGAATCTTTAAGTAGAAAGGAAAATATTTTGGATTTTTTAGGAATTCAATGATAAAGATGGTATTTTAGTAGAATTTGACGAGTTGAAATATTTAGTTAGATGTGAACGATTTTTATCATCCCTCAAAAACTATATTTTGGGAACCTATAAATAACAAGAAGAGTCTTGTACTTTCATGAATCACCTATATGTTTTTGGTAAAGAGATAAGGATGAGCACTGAATGTTTCTATAGATAAGGATTTTCCAAATCACTTGTTCCCAAGTAAACTTTCCTGAAAAAAGATGGAAAAGAAAGAAGATCATATTATAGTTTTTTAATGAGACTAATAAATTGTACTAGGATTTCCAAACATAATAAGAAACAACTCATATTTGATTAATTCGTATTCAGATAGAGTTATATTTTTGGACTGATCCTTAACATTGGGAATATCAGACCGGGAAATAAGGCTGAGTATCATTACAATGTCTATAGGAGTTCTAACCTGATGCTAGGTTAGAAAGTGAAGATTGTTTTTTGATTTTATTTTTAAATGATTACATGGTAGCATAGAAACGTGTTTTGAAGAAATTGTTGTACATTTCATTACTTGGTATGAAAATTGTAATAGATCATTATGTTATCCATGAATCAGCTATACAATTGTATGTAACGAAGTACTAAACAAGAGTAAGGGAATATCTAACTTGTCTTATCAACCCAAATTAATTTTTTTCTACTTGATTGTGTGGAGTTGGATTTTATCCAAACCACGCCATGGGTGTATCTACTCATATTGAGTAGTGACCCATGTAAATGTTTTTGTTTATATGGATGTGTGATTTCCATACATTTAGAAAGGTAATAACTGGTTAACTGGAGAATATGTTTTCTTCAAAATAAATCAAACATAAATGAAAATGATATCACTAATTCTCTCCCTCCCCTCTCAATGATAAATAGATCCTAGTTGTGGATTTATAATTGGATGATTTCCTCATAAAATGATAATAGGTTATGATACCATGAGAGACAATTTTCAAAACCATACCATACCTATCATAGATCATATACATGAGAAGTTTAATTATTCATAGTGGTTCTAAAAAATTAATAATAACTATGTAAATTATTAATATCCATGTGATAATAACATTTTCCCAGGCCATTAATTTTTTGAAACACATAATAATAAAAACTTATATGTCATGGAAACCCACCAATACATTAATAATAAGTTTGGATTTAGTTATCCGCATATTTACCTTCATAGATATTTGGTTAACCATCCTTGTACCCACTTTTATGATTGGGATAACCTCCCATTCACCCTATTTCAGACATAAAATAACCTCTCATGTACCCTTATTTGGGATTGTTATAACCTCTCATGTACCATTTGGGCTAATAAAATATTAATCAATAACCAATGCATTGAAGAAAGAAATTGGTTACATTTATTTTATTATCCATATATTCATGTTCTGCAATAAAATAAAATAATATTAATATAATAACTCTAGAATAAGAAATAGGTCTCATTAACATTTAATTATTACATAACCCCTAGGAAAATTATGGGTTTAATAAAATGGTTTTAATCATAATAATAATTATCAAAATCCATCCAAAAAAATAATATCTATAGTACTATTGGATCATATCACCATAAAAACATAACAAAGACTAATGGTTTTTATATTTATTATTATAAATTTTTTATAGAGTTAATTCAAGCATTCCCATTTGAAATAACATTTCAATTATTAAATCGCATTATTGAAATCTTAAAATTTACAAAATATTATGAGTTTTTATTACTCATAATCAAAAATTGATAACATTTAAATGATTATTTAAATAATTGGTTGTCTATTATGATGGAATATTATAATTATGATGAACATTTTTATATAATTATTCTGTTGTAATTTTTTATAAAAGGTCAAAAGAGCCTATTTTAGAAAATTGGAATCATGATTCAATTAAAATAATTCATTAAAAATTTCAATAATGTTTCAAAAAATCATGAATCAATTATTGGTTAATTTTAACACTATTAATTTAAACTTTTTTATAATACACATACATTGATAAAAATGTATTTTTAAAAAAGAGATGAATAATATAGTTTTTTCCTAAAACAATTCATTCATTTTTATAATTAAATAATCTGATTAAAATGGAAGGGAAACTTTTTTATATTGAATTAAAAATAGGATAATAAGATTAATTGGTTTATATATGTATATTTTTTTAATAATTTAATATAGGAAACATAATTATAAATAATACCAGGGAAAAATAAAATTATAAGCTAAAACCTTTCACAAATTGGTCATATTTTAATCACAATACCCAAAAAATATTTAATATTTGATGGATGTATAAATAAACATAATTTTTATAATAATCCTCATAGTATAAAATTATGTAAAGAATAAACACCACTCTAAAGAAAAACGTTTTCATTATGGAACGTGTCTGTTTCCGACGCTTTCACTGGGGCGCGCACATCCGTCCATCCGCGGAGGAGGACACGCTGCACTGTTTCCCCGCATTCCCGCTTTCCAAAGGCGGGTGGAATTCACTCCTTATTTAGGGACGTCTGCTCCTTGATCGAAACGGGATGATGGGATGTTGGTTCTTCCTTCTTCGGATTCCTCTTTAGAACTCATCACCTAGTCTGGGTCTCCCACATAGATTTAATACATTGTTCGTGAAACTCTTCCCAGTGCCATGTTTCCATGGACGTCGGTTAATTACATTGCTTCTGTCGGGACATTCCAAAGGGTCCGGTCAGGTCAGCCACCTACATTCGGGGGAGTAGTCACGTTGAGGCATCAGTAGCGTGTCTGGATACTGGGGCACCGGCATGTCTGTCTATTATCCCTGGTCATAGGGCTTCTCGATGGTGTGGAAGCCCGATGCATCCCACATCGAGTGCGGGGAATTATATTCCATAGACACATATCATAGGTTTTCCTGAGCATCCTGTGTTTCACACAGGGTATGTCGTGATTTTAACGTCTAGCGGAGATGGATCAGCCCGATCAGAGCATTAGCTAGAATAGATCGGATTGAGGGATTTCCCTTGAGGGGGGGGGGAGATAACGGGACTAGCCTATGGACGGTTGTGAAGTGGAAAGGACCGGTATGGTCTCACCGGGATATGACGGTCCGGGCGAGATTCAGGGTGGATGATGGATGGATGAAAGAAGTGGAGGGGGGAATGGAAAGGGACCATCGCAAGGGCGACGGTGAAGTTGGGCTTGATCCTTGAAGAGACCTCCTACGTATCCCCGTGGCAGGGAATCAAAGTCCACGTAGTTTGGGATGGTGCCGGTGAACCGGCATGAAGGTGGACCTTGGTCCGATGCGTCAGTGAACCGATGTGAAGGTGGACCTTGGTCCAAATGGTGTGGGGATTACACACTAGGCTGCTCGGGTGTGGATGAACCGACGTGAAGAAGGTCGGAGTGACCAACAGGTGGTGGGCTTGAACTCTGAGAGGCTTACTACGTACCATGCTGTGACATGGATCAAAGACCACATAGTTCATGTTGGACATCGGAAGGCCGAAGTGAATGAGGACCAGGAGGGTCCTAGTGGTGGTGGGCTTGGACCTCATGGAGGCTTCCTACGTACCATGACGTGACATGGATCAAAGACCACGTAGTTCAGAGGGGCTTCATCAGCGAACCGACGTAAAGGTGGACCATGGTCCGATGGGTGGTGGGATTGAACCTCTGGAAGGCTTCCTACGTACCATGCCTTGACATGGATCAAAGACCTCATAGTTCAAATGATGGAATTCATCAGCGAACAGACATGAAGGTGGACCTTGGTCCAATGGGTGATGGGCTTGAACCTCGGGGAGGCTTCCTGCGTACCATGCCTTGACATGGATCAAAGACCTTGTAGTTCAAAGGGATTCATCGGTGAACCGACGTGAAAGTAGACCCAGGGGTCCACTAGTGGTGGGATTGAACCTCGTGAAGGCTTCATAAGTACCACGCCTTGACATAGATCAAAGTCCTCGTAGTTCGGATTGGTCACACCGGCTTGCCGTCGGACTGGAATACAGTTTAACGTCATGCTAGACGAGAGTGAACCCTGACGTGAATAAATGATGGGCGGTGGGATTGAACCTCGTGGAGGCTTCCTACGTACCATGCCTTGACATGGATCAATGTCCCCGTAGTTCGGAGGGGCTTCGTCGGTGAACTGACATGAAGGTGAACCCGGGGGGTCCACTTGTGGTGGGTGTCAGTGAACCGACATGAAAAAGGGACCTTGGTCCGATGGGAGATGTGCTTGAACCTTAGGGAGGCTTCCTACGTACTGTTCCTTGACATGGATCAATGTCCTCGTAGTTCAGGTGGTCACAACGGCTTTCCATCGAATTGAAATACATTTTAACGTCATGTTGGATGCAAATGGAACTCGACGTGAATTAAATGACGGGTGGGCTTGAACCTCGTGGAGGCTTCCTACGTACCATGACTTGACATGGATCAATGACTTCGTAGTTCAAATGGGTGTGCAGCTTAAATTCATACGGGACAAGGTCATACAGTTTAACATCATGATGGACGAGGGCATGCAGTTTAACATCATGCTGGACGAGGTATTGTCATGGCCAATGCCAACTCTAATCCCACGTGAGTCGTGCTCGGTGTGAGAAACAAGAGATAGCAAGGACCTGACGATCACGCCGCGAAGGGTGCGTCCGTGAGAAGCGAAGAGGGGATTATGCGTTAGGCGGCCCATTAGTGTTGGGACTTACTCCAGGGTGGAGGCCCGAAGTGCGGGAAAGCGCAGCGAAGGAGGGATTTGGGACCAATGATGGGAGGTTCCTCATTCCCTATCATGCCCTCCACTGACCATGGTAGTGGGGAAGTACGGAGATGCAGGGGTGCTTCCATCCATTGGGGAAATAGGGTCGCCCTTCTCCTGGGAGCATACGCCGCTCCAATAAGGTGGATATCATTCCTTGTAGAGGGGTGATTCCACTCCCGTGGAGACGAGTGGTGTAAAAAATGTTCGAGCTGGAGGGGACCCTTTGTGCGAGGCACGAGGTCGGGACACAGTTTAACATCATGTGCTGAGGACGTGGTGCTTGGAAGTTTAACGTCCTGCAGCTCAGACGAGGTGGGTTCACTCCACCCCCATAGGACTTACATAACTAGTACCCTTTTCTCCTTGGGGGGGGGAGGTACCAGTAAGGCCGTGGTCAAGGGGGGTTGTGGAGCGAACCATCTAGGGGTCCATGTTAGTGTGGCTATGCGAAGAAGCAATAGCCGTTAGCGTGCCTATGAAAAGAAGCATTAGGCGAAGAAACGCTACAAGTAGTATTGTCTGTGGGCCTTTGAAATCACATCGTGCAAACCTGGAGGGTCGCAAGGGGAGGGGAATTTCCATGAAAAGGAATGTGATTCATGAAGCGGAGTGCCTTGGCCTTAGCATGGGGCATAGGTGTGAGTGGAGGGTGCTTCGCGAAGTAGAACAGTATTCGCGGAGCACTGCCTTGCGAAGAGGAGTTGCCTCGTCATGCAGGGTGCTGCGAAGCAGTGTGCTTCACGATGTGTAGCGATCCTGCCATAGCATAGGGATCACTAGTACAGGTTGGGTGTTTTACGAAGTATAAACGCTCTACAGCTGCCCGGGTTCCCTTGGGAATCACCCTCATTCGCGAATTCCCTTGAGCTTCGTGAAGGGAATCCCTCTCGGAAGAGGGGCTCAAAACGAGACAAAGCGAAGGCGTCACGCGAAGCAGAAGTACCTCGTGGAGCTCATGATTCCTGGCGGCAAAGAGTTCTTCGCAATTCGGAAGAGTAGAAGCCTAAAGGTCAGATTTTCTGTCCTTTGGGACTTAGGGGGAGCCTAGTATTTATAGGCAAGGGGTACCGCGAAGCAGAACACCCGCGCCGCCTCAGGTGCTTCGCGGCGCGCTTGCGAACGTCAAATTCGTTCGCGGAGAGGTACCGCCTCCGGAGCTCCGTGGAGGGATCGCGAACATCAAATTTGTTCACAGAGATGTACCGCCTCCTGTGCTTCACGACGGGCTCGCGAACGTCAAATTCGTTCACGGAGAGGTACCGCCTCCGGAGCTTTGCGGGACCACGATGCTCGGGTGCTTCTCGTCGTTGCTTCGCGACGCCGCGTGTGGGACATCTTTTTCGTCCCTTCCTTTCATGAAATATTTTGGTGCCAATAAATGCCCCCCATCATACTTGGAGCCGTGGAGGGTGAACGGTTGAAGTCTGAGGGAAAATCGCCAAAATATTCGGCAGTTCGCGATGCGACTTCGTGAAGGGGGGACTGCGGTGCTGACCGGGGCCACGGATCCGGAAGCGTCGTGATTCTTCGTGCGGGCGGGGCGCGCCGTGATGCTCTGGGGTCGCTGCCTATAAATAGGGGGTCGACCAATTTTGTCTTCACGTGATTTTTCGTGTCTTTTTGTGCTCTCGATTTCGTGAAGCTCCACGTACTCCGCGCCTTCTCTCCGCGAATCGAGCTTCGCGGCGAACCGCGGGTCTCCGACTCCGCGACCGCGCCAAGAGAACTTCTGCTTGCCGACCTAGGTCAGACTCTGAGGCATGATATCGTGATTGACCTTCATGAGCTGGCTTCGCAATCCAGCTTTGCGATTCATTCTGAAAAAATTATTTCCTGAGTGCCGGAACTGAAATGGCCCATCGAGAAGCTGTATTGGGGGGTGCTTGCAGATGCCGCCCGTCGGGATGAGATGGCCAACTGTCCAGGCCTTGGGGAGATGGTCTGATGCCACTTGGACCACTCTTCTTTGACAGATCTGCTATCGGAGGGTCAGAAGAATTATCCACAGTGTAAAAACATGCCATTGTACGACTTCGGGTTGAGGGATGACGTCTTCATCCCTGAGGCGAGTAGGGACGAACCAGCTTGCTGGTTCAAGAGCACACCATTCCAGCACCAGTGGTTCAGGGCCGCTGATGGTCATGCACGGGAGGACTTCACACCCATCACCGCTGACTGTCTCTACAACCACGTGAACAATATCGTCGGGAAGCCACTGCAACTGGAGGCATCCCCTCCTCTCTACTGTACCATGCTGAAGGAGGCCTTGCAGGATTCGAAGAAAGGGTGGTCTGATGAGTGGGACCTGCGCCAGGGCGGAAACTTCACTGATGACTGGGCCTAGGCCTACTAGGTAGGCACCTCATGCGAGGAGTTTGGGGCCGAGCTGAGGAGAGTGGGGTTATAAGAGGCGGAATGGGCCTCCCAATTCCACATTTACCAACTGAAACAACTGATGCCGAAATTACTGAGCAGATAGTCGTCTTGGACCAATACCTTTCACTTGCATCACGGGGAGGTGGGCATCAGCTTGTGGGATTTCCACCAGATTTCTGGGGTTCCGATCTTGGGGGCCATGTATGATGAGTTCCTCCCCGTCATGAGAGCGTGGGAGGATACAGAGAAAATTCCTCGACTAGTGTCAGTGTTGATGGAACTCGTCCCTGGAGAGGACAAGGAGGCGGTGAGGGATGTCCACTTTAAGAAGTGGTTCAAGTGCTTCCTGAATTTCCCAGAGAACCGAGAGTTCCCTCCGAGGCCTCGAACTTGTCTGAGGGAGGCCCAACATGGTAAGGAGCACTTGTATTGGCGGGTCTTAGAGGACAGCCAATGGAAGACTTGGTGTTTCAGGGTCAGCACTGAACAACAACCGATAGTCAGGATGGCGACGTTCTTCGCGGCTCTCATCTGCGGTTGGATTCTACCAGTGAGGGATACAAGCATGGGGGTGCGGCCCAACTCGTTTATTATGGCGTCCATGTTGAACATGGGGCAGCGGATCAATCTGGGGATTCCAATGCTCGCCAAACTTTATAGAATGTCGTGGCACATTAGCGAAGGCAAGAAGCCTCCAAGGATATGCGGGCCCTTCCACCTGCTGTATGGGTGGATTGCGGCGCACATCAGTGGGATATATGAGTATCCAAACCCTATTTCACCACCGGGATCAAACTTCTTCCCCTCCATCCTGAACGCAGTCGAGAGATTCAAGTTCAAACTAACCGTGCCGATGGTGCTGAATCAGGTGTGGAGGGCGGATGAGTTTAATTTCTACCCCTTCCCATTGCCGACGGGGATACTTACTGACGACGGGCGGGGAACGGAAGAGCACTGGTCTTACCTCCTGGCCTTTCAAGGTGGAGTTTTGGTGGCACGATCGGATCGTGAGATGCTCTGTGAACCGTACACCCCACATCGGTTTGCGAGGCAGTTCCGGTGCCTCCAGCGGCTGACCCCGCAGGTCTACTGGGATATGCCTCACGAGGAGCACACGTGTGTGATGAGGCAGATGTGGCTCATGTTCACACGGGAAGATGGGAAGATGCGAATTTCATTGCCTCCATCCACCGCTGCTTTCGGATTGGTGAGGGAGTATTCCATTAGTTTGGAAGCTGCTTACCCAGGGGAGATGCTGAAGCAGCCGACTATTCGGGTCAGTGACGGTGGGCCTCCTCTATCCCGAGGTCGGGGTCGGAGGGCAGCTAGGGCCTCTCGCGGTGGTGGGGATGCCATGTTAGTGAGACCTGGACCGGCCGAGGGTGTGGCAGCAGCGGCGGATCTAGTGATTCTGGAAGAGTAGGGCCATCCGGGGGGGCGGCCCTCGAGGGGATTTCGTAGGATATCCACTCAAGCTCCGGGGAAGCGTCTGCGTCATATCGACATGGCAGAGGATGTCGTCTTCCTGGAAGCCTGGAAAATTTGGGATTTCAAACGGCAATTACTCAGCCCACCGGAGATATGGGCGCACTTGAATCACCTCGGGATGGAGTTACCGGGAATATGCCCAGTCCGGGCTGGTTTCATGGCGTCTCCGGCGGAGGCAGAGAAATACTAGGACGAGCTGGAGGATTACGTTCACTCCAGTGGTGTCCCTCGCCCAATGACAGACCGGGTGAGGGTACTGTTGAATCGAACGGTACCCCCACAGTTGTCAGTCACCGATCTGATGGAGTGCTTCCCCCTACTGTAAGAGTCAGAGGACTCCTCTTTGGAGGACGATGCTGGAGGAGGGAGCCCATTGGAGGAGGGAGAGGTCGGAGATCAAGGGTCATATTCCGAGGATTTCGCAGAGGCTCTCGAGGTAGAAATCTGAGCTTCCTTCCTCATGTTCTGTTCTTGGGTCATTATGAACGTCTCACCGACGTTTGAGCCATGCAGGAGGAACTTGTTCGCAGGCCTCATTCTCACCCCTCGGCAGGTGATGATGTAGGACCTTCAGAACTCGCGCTTATGGATGCGTCTAGTTCCGCGTCTAGTGGGACCGGAGCACCATAGGTGGCTCCTCCAAAATCTCCAGACCTTCCAACAGTATACAGAGTGCCTCTCCTCAGGGTCCTGTCAGTATCATCTCAAGAACAGCACCGGGAGGTCGACCTCTGTAAGTTTCCTCTACCTGTTTCCTTGTTTTCATATGTAGACTATGTCAACTAATGTTTGTGTGTCTCTCTGTCCTATAGTTCTTCAACTGGAATGGGATGCTATGGCAAGGCTGGTTGGGATGTCTGGTGGAATCCATCCTTGGGTCATGCCGGTGATGGTGGCGATAGTCCCCCCATCTCCCAGAGCTGCAACACACATCATCACCGGAGGGACCACCAACAGGGTCGTGCCTGAGGTCATTGAGGTGGAATCCGATGAAGAGGATCGGTTGGCCGGTCCTACTCCTGTCGCGCCTGCTTTGGCACCAGATGTCGCGCTGGATTCAATGCCAGATGCAGATCCCGCCGAGGACTTCCTGCAGGCGTATCCTGCGTACGAGCCTGCCAATCGCACAGACTGGGACGAAAAGGCCTCCGACGAGGAAGACAGTAGCATAGTCTGCCGCCGGTCATTGAATCTAATCACGCGGTTCATCAAGGACACCCCCAAGCACTATGGATAGCTGAAATGGACAGACTCCGCTCTCAGTTGCGCGAACTATGCACTGGGGGGAGTGGATGCCCAACTTCCTCACGCGCTCATCCAAAATCTTATGGATGATAAGATCTGGGAGCATGATCGTGGGCTCAGCGTCCGCTGGCAGCGGAGGAAGTAGACAAACATCACGAAGCTCCGGGAGGCTGAAAGAGAGGTCCAACAGCTGTAGACCCGGGTGGATGAGCACTCAGCCTCTCTAAATCCGCAATCTGAGTTGATCTCTTGGTTGAAGGCCCAGCTGGTAGAGGCAGAGGAGTTTATGAGGCAGGCTTCGGAAAAGATGGATGCCATTCAGGCTGAGGTAGAGAGAGCCAGAGCCATGGATGACGAACTGCGCCCCGCCGCTACTGAGGAGGAGTGGGAGCTGAGTCAGCGGTAGCAAACCTTGGACGCCACAAGCCAACGGGTGACGGAGCTGCAACTCTCTTTTGATAGGGTCAACCCATCCCTGGGGGGAGTCGACCCCCGGGTATTGTAACAAACCAAAAACCTTTTATTGGTACTGTCATGCTTCAATTTCTTCTTTCTTTGTTTTGAATGTCATAGAGCGCATGATTTCCACTATTTGAATCTCCTTTTTTCATCCCTACAATATTTGCGGGATGTTCGGCGATAATTCCCCAAGCCGACGTTGGTCGACCCCGATGTGAGAAACATGAGATAGTTGACTTCTCGTCCCACCTAACATATGAGTGGAGACCATGCTCCAGGAATCCGGGATTTGGATTACCAGTCCAGATTTCTAAAAGATGGGAGTTCCCTGACCAGAGAAGGGAATTTTCAGAATAGCCAAATTATCATTTCTTCAGCGTGCCTTCATGCACGAACAGTGCAACACCAGGGACACTGGAATCAGTCCGAACAGACAGAAACAGGAAGCGTGAATTACAATGCCCAAGATTCAGAGCTCTGTGGGGATGGCATGACAATAAACGACAACCGTTAACCATGGTGTAGAAGTGGTATCCTTACAGCGTTTTCCTATAATGGGGAAAAATGAGGGTCAACTGTTGACCATGTTCGAAACACTGGACCATGTCACAAATGTTGTCGGCCAATCATTTGGGACATTGACCCTGGATAGTTGGCGGACCGTAGGTCAAACATCTATACTGTTAGGGGGTCCTTCCAAACATGACCAGTCTTCTGGAATGTTGGCCTAGGATAGTAGGTGAGCCGATGCGGCATGAGACCAGGCCGTTAGGGGGTCCCATCAGACATGAAAGGGGACGAGGTTCTGAATAAGGGGAATACAAAGCATGGAATATGGAGTGATGGTTTGTCCGAAAGGAATCCAACACTTAGGTAGTTACACCACCATGGTAGGAGTATTCCAGATGGTCATGTTGGCTTGGTCATGGATCCTTCCTTCTTTGGGACAGGGCCTCTCTAGAGAGGGGTCCGACTAGGGGGGCGGAAAGGGGAAGGATGGGATTAGTGATTTCTATGGGCTGGACCCTAGGAAAAATACCAGGTTGTCTCTATGTATCCCATGAGGGTGGGAATCAAGCCATACGTAGTTCTGGAAGAATAGTTTAACGTCATGTGGGATGATGAGAAGCCTGGCCGTGTTGGTACACTTCCCGCGAAAGCTACTAATCCCATGTGAGTCATGCTCGATGTGGGAAATAAGAAGTAGTGGTGGTACTATCCCGACACATAAAAGGGGTAGGTTAGGGAAAAGGGACTCTCAGTGAATACTGTCCCAATGACACTAACACAATCATGTATTGCCCCTATATGCGCATAAGGAAAGAGCCGAGTATGATGGAATTCCACTTGAACATGAGGAAGTGGAAATGTGTGAATCATGGCACTCAAGATTCAGATCACGATGATGGAAGTGTGACGATGGAGGATAACTTTTGACCATGGTGGAAACCCAGCATCCATATCTCATTATCTTAGAATGAGGACATAAAAATGAGGGTAGACCGTTGACCATGTTCGAAACATGGGACCATGTCAAAAATGTTGTAGAAGATCCGTAGGGACATTGGCCCAAAATGATTGGAGGTCCCTTAGGTCAAGCATTTATGGAGCGCCCTTAATCCTGGTATCCATGTGGTCTAAGTGTCCTTTTGGATGTGGAAGAGGATGAGGATCCAAATAGCGAGCTCACGAAGCTTGGTCATGGGATGAAGGGAATGTCCCCATGAAAATTTCATGCTTCGGGCTTTGTCAAAACACATCTGAGTACGACAATGAAAAGTATTAGATACAGAGAGGAAACATAATAGGAACATGGTGGAGTAACCCAAACACCTGGCGTGAATGGGAATAGGGGGTGTGTGTGGTGTGGTGAACAACCCAACGCGAATGAGGACACAATCCCATATCACACCGCACGACCTCCTTAAGAGAGTTTTTGGTCAAGGGACCGAAAGTGAAAGTTAGGTTGGGCCAACGAGAAAGAGACCGGGCGCTCCTACGTATCTCATGAGGATGAGAATCAAGCCATACGTAGTTCTGAAAGGTGCCTTTTAATGTCATGCGGGATAAGGAATAAAAGGGATAACTCTCAGAACGAGGTGCGCGTGGTGAAGCTATTGCAAACCCGGGGTGAATGAGGACATAATCCCGCACTACACAACGCAATCCCATAGTCGGGGTCCCGATGGCAGGACTAGAGAGGCGAATTAGATGAACTCAAGCTGGACCCAAAGACAAGAGGTCTGGGCATTCCTACGTATCCCATTAGGATGGGAATCAATATGAACGTAGTTCTAGATGGATCTTAGACCATAAATGGGTAAAGGGAGCAGGGGACACATGGCAACAAAACCCGACATTAATGAGGACCTAAGCCCTACTTACCATATGTTCTCTGGGGAAATGCTCGAGTCAAGGGACCGAACACAGAGGATAGGATGGGCCCGCGGGGAAGTGCCCGGGTGCTCCTACATATCTCATGAGGATGAGAATCAAGCCATACGTAGATCTGAAAGGTGACATGGTATGATACCAGTGCCCGGGGAAAAGGGGAGTGCGGGCATGGCCCTTGAACTAAAAGAAGCGGAATTTGATAAATCTTGTTTGTTCTTTAAGGTGATTGGTTTTTTTGTGAAGAGACAGGCCTAGAGTGGTAGGCTATGGTGGTGCCACAACAATCAAGCCATGGTAGGCATTGAAAAATGGCATGGCACGTGACCAATACCCAACGTGATGTCCTCTATAACGAGGTCATCACAATGCACTTCCATTTTTCATCGTGCGTCCAGGATGATAATGTCACAGTTTAAGGTTGTGTTATAGGACCAAGCGTGCATTTAATCGTCATGCAGCGGAGACGTAGAAGAGGCGATGCTAGGCTGGGAATGTGCACAGTGTTATAAAACACATTTGATGGAGACATGATCCCACATCACATTGTACGCCACTCGGAGAGGGAGACCTTAGGCTGAGGGGCCTATATAGAGGTAAGAGGTGAAACAGGGGGGAGAGACTAGCTCCCTAAATGGGCTGAACCCGAAGACAAGGTGTCCGGGTGGTCCTACGTGTCCCATGATGATGGGAATCAAGCTGAACGTAGTTCAAGATGGATCTTAGTTTATGTTCTTAGAGATCGGACCATGAATGGTAACAACTTCCCAAGTTAGCAAACACGTCAACCCGATCCCTAAGAACACGTGAGTTAAACACGGTGTGGGAAACAAGGGGGGGTATCCTTATTGCAATACTTGGGGTGCCCATTAAACGGGAGTCGGAAGAGAGCCCCGAAGGACACCTTTGACACGACTTGTTTCCCCAAGGTGCAGACGTGCATGGATGAAAAGTACCAAGAGGTACGAGACTCTACATGGACACGATGAAGTGATGAAGGGTGTGAATTGTGTACCCGACATTTTGGGATTAATGGGATGGCGTGGCGATAGAGGAAAACTGTTAACCATGGTGAAAATGCAGCGTCCATATCACATTAGCCTGAGGTGGGAACAACAAACGAGCATCAACCACTGACCATATTCGCAACGCGGGATTTTATCAATTTGTTGTCTGAAACCCTCAGGGCTGTTGGTCCGTAACGGTAGGAGAGCCCTTGGGCGTAGTATCCAGGACATTCTTGGGGGTCCCTCTAGGTGTGAAAGATGATGGAAGCCCTGTTCCAGGGATACACAAAGCCTAGAAAGCGGGTGCAGACATGTCCGAGTAAATCTTGGAATTCCAGGTAATAAACCAGAGTCCCCTTGGGCACATTGGGGAACCGCCAAAAAGGGGTCAACGAAACATCTCAGGAGGGATAGGTACATGGCGTGGTCATTACGAGACTGATGTGAATAAGGACATAATCCCACACCACACCATATAATCCTCTCATGGAGGAAGGGTAGACCAAGGGGCCAAGGTGGGACGAAGATTCCCAAGAGATGGGGCTGTACCTGAATCCTAGACATTCTGGTGGTCCTACGTATCCCATGAGGATGGGAATAAAGCCACACATAGTTCTCTAGATGTATTTTACCGTCATACAAGACGTGGAGGGGAGTAATATACCCCCAAACAAGGGTGGTGTACAGTACGGCGAATAAACTGACGTGAATGAAGAAATAATCTCACAACACACCATACACTCCTATAAGAGAGGACCTAGGCCGGGGCCCGAAAAGGCCAAGGGGCCTGATGGTTAGGCATTGGTCAGGAAGGCCTGACCTTCTTGCTGTTTAACGTCTTGCAGTGAGGACGAGGGTCGGGGACCCGAGGAGGCCAAGGGGCTTGAGGCTGAGCCTCATGGGGGAAGGAGTATGGCATGGTACATGATCCCAATGTGAATGAGGACATAGTCACACACCACACCTTACACCCCGGGTAAGAGGTTGGGTGGAGAGGCCCGAGAAGGACAAGGGGCCTAAGGTCAGGCATCAGTCAGGAAGGCCTGACTGGTTTGCAGTTTAATGTCTTACATGAGGACGGGGAAAGAGATAAATGTATCTAATCTGGGGGTGTATATGGAATGGCAAGTAACCTAACGTGAATGAGGACGTAATCCTACACCACGTCGTACATTCCTTATAAGGGAATCAGGGTAGTGGGCCCGACTTCTAACACCACCCAGAGGGAAGATTGTCACTTCGGGATGGGGTAGAACGAATCACTACACATGATGTTTGCAACATCTCAGGGTGGACCCGAAGATCCAGGACACTATTGACTATGTTCGAAACACAACGTTCCTATGGTGACCTGATATGGGAGTAACAAATGAGCATCGACCATTGACCAAATTCGCAAGGCGGGACTTGTATCGGCTTGTTGCTTGAAAACCCTCAGGGGCGTTGGCCGGTATCGGTAGAAGAGCCCTTGGACATAGTATCTAGGCCGTTCTTGTGGGTCCCTCCGGGTGTGAAAAAATGATGGAATCCCAGTCAAGGAGTGGGTGAAGAATAGCTTTTTCCTTCCACGAAAGAGGCAAACATCTCCAGGGGGGATGTGCAGCCAGGTTGAGGCTTGGTCGATATGAGTTGGGGCAAAAGTGTGCACCCTGCCATTTGTCTTGACCCGATGGGAAGATTTTGGCTTTTGGGCTGGGCCAACGGACGAAATTCCCAGGCGTTCTTACGTATCCCATTAGGATGGGAATCAAGCCATACGTAGTTCCCAAAGGCCATGCAGTTTAGCGTCGTGCGGTGAGGACGTGGGAGGATAGAAGAACGGGAGTGGGCACATGGTGCAACCCTTACAATCCTTGTATGAGCGGGGTTGTATGAGCGGGGCTAAGAAAGCCTACTCCTCGCTATACAAAGATCCTCCAAGGAAACTATTTCCAGGGGGGATAGTGGAAGAGAAAATATTTGGGTTGGGCTCAAGACGAGGAATCTGAGCATTCCTACGTATCCCATTAAGATGGGAATCAAGCCACACGTAGTTCTTGAGGCACGGTTTAGCATTGTTCTGGATGAGAAATGTGTCTCAACTGGTTATAGGTATGGTACGGTGGGTAACCCAACGTGGATGAGGATGTAATCCCACACCACATTGTACAATCCCATTACAGAGCCAGAGTCGACACAGGCGAAGGGGCCAGACGATGATCCTTGGTCAGGAAGGCCTGACTGGCTTGCAGTTTAACATCTCACAGTAAAGATGGGGGCCGGGGGCCCGAAGAGGCCAAGGGGCCTGAGGCTGAGCCTTGGTCAAGAAGGCCTGACTGTCTTGCAGTTTAACATCTTTCATTATGTACGAGAGTCAGCGACCAGAGGAGGCCAAGGGGCCTGAGGCTGAGCCTCGGTCCGAAAGGCCTGACCGGCTTGTAGTTTAACATCTTACAGTAAGGACGGGGGAGATCTTAGTTTAAGGTCATAGAGCTCGGACCATTTTGTAGTTTATCGTCTTGCAGGACAAAGATGCAGTTTAAGGTCGTGCGGGACCCTACAGTTTAAGGTCATGTTGGACCATAACGTGCAGTTTAAGGTCATGCAGGACCAGTTAGGATCAGGCAAATTACCGCTTGAGGAACCTGGAATTGGTGGGAGGATTTACGCGTTCACCATTCGTGGTCACCAAGGAGTATTCTCCATTGGGGTAAACCTTATGGATGATATAAGGCCCTTCCCATTTGGGCTCTAACTTGGGAGGTTTCCTGCCGGGGATCATTGGTGTTCGAAGGGCTAGTACTAGGTCGCCCTTCAAAAAAGAAAGGAGATGAACATTCTTGTTGAAGGCCCTCACTATCTTATCCTGATGCCTTTCCAGATTATGCAGGGCACGAATCCGGTTCTCATCCAGTGCTTTTAATTCAGTTAGACGGATTTCAGCTACCTCATCTGATGTCTGGTGATCATAGACTACAGTGTGTAACGATGGAAGCTAGATCTCGATGGGTAGGACGGCCTCAGATCCAAACACCAGGGAATATGGGGTCACCTGGGTAGAGTTGTGACAAGTCGTCTGATAAGCCCAGAGGGCGTTGGGGAGCTTGTCCGGCCAAATTTTCTTGTTCTAACCCACCCTCTTCTGCAGATTGTTAGAGAGGGTTTTGATGAACGCCTCGATCTGTCTGTTTTTCTGTTCGTGGTAGTGGGAGGTATGGTTCGAACAGATGTCGTAATTGGCGTACAATTTCTTCAGTTCAGCCGCTCAGAAGTTGATGCCATTATCGTTGGGGACGGCGTGAGGGACCCCAAACCGGTGGATAATATTAGAGCTCACAAAGTCGACGATGGAATTTTCCTTGACATCTCTGAGTGGAATGGTCTCTGCCCACTTGGAGATGAAATCTGTAGTAGTCAGGATGAACCTACACTGGCGGGCTGTTGCTGGTGGATATGGTCCCACTATATCAAGTCCCCATACCACAAATGGCCAAGATTACATGGTGGCGTGGAGGGGCTCTGGCATCCGATGCAGGAAGTTGGCGTGAACTTGGAACGTGTGGCATCTCATGGAACACCCAATACAGTCGTGGATCATAGAGGGCCAGAATTACCCCAACCTCCGGATTTAATGGGACAACTTCGGCCCAGCTTGATGGGCGCCACATGAACTGTTGTGATCCTATTGCATAACTTAAGGAATCTCTACTCCTCGAATGCAACGGAGGAGGACGCCATCGAAGCTCCACTTATAAAGGATCTGTTCAAGACTGGGGCCACTCTGGAGGGTAAATTGCAGCGCACGGTGTCGGATTCGCTCGCGCTCGGCCCGGTCGTCCGGGAGGCGACCATTTTGGAGATACTCGACAAAAGGTTCCCTCCAATCAGGAGTGGCTTCAACCACTGTGTCTGATGAACCCGGGACCCCTGACGTAGAGGGTCCGGTGGTGATATGACTTAACCACAGGCCATCATTGTCCTCTCGGGTGACGGGGACAATGACTCTCCAGTGTTCCACATGTATGATCAAATCATCTTGCTCGGGTTCTGCGAGCGACGCAGCTAAGCCAGCCAAGGTGTCTTCTTGACCGTTCTGCGACCGTGGGACATGGGTAATCTCTGGTCCAGAAGAGAACTGGGCCATTAGGTGGAGGTTATACTCCATCAATGGTACATGCTCCGTCTCTCTGATGACGTAGTCGCCATTAACCTGTTTTATTACCAGCTTGGAATATCCTTTCACATGTAGATGGGGCACATTGATCTCAAGGGCCAAGTCGAGGCCGGTGATGAGGGCCTGGTACTCTGCCTCATTATTCCTATAGCCTTCTGACAACAGGAACGAGTATGGAAGGATGGCTTGTGCCGGGGTAATGAAGACAATACCCAGGCCCACTCTATTGAGCTTAGGATCGTTGAGCCTCCTACCGGTGGGGATTCGGGAGGCACCGTCAAAATGCATTTGCCAACACGGGACAACATGATCAACTGAGAGGATTATATCATCAGGAAAATCTAGTTCTAGGGATTGATCCACAGAGGTTTGATGGGTAGCTAAAAAGTCTGCCAACGCCTGTCCCTTAACGTCCTTCTGAGGTAAGAACCTGATATCAAACTGCTGGAGAATCACCGCCCACCGTGCTAGTCGGCCAGTCAGCATGGGGCGTCTTAGGATGTACATTAGTGGGTCTACCTGGGAGACTAATTACACCTCATGGTGGTGCAGGTAATGTCGCATCTACTGTACAAAGAAGTTGAGCGCAAGGAATCTCTTTTCGATAGGGGAGTATCTGACCTCCATATCGAGAAGCATGCGGCTGAGATAGTAGAGAATGTTCTCGGTACCCTCGTTATTCTTCTGGGCGAGCAGTGCACCGAGGATCTTTTCTTGGTGGTCACGTAAAGGACCAGTATATTTCTGGAGATGGATGGCATCAAAACTAGAGGTTCGAGCAAATACTGCTTGATTTCCTCGAAGGCGGTCCGACACTCCTCGTCCCATTCATAGGCGGAACCCTTCTTCATGAGATGGGAAGAGGGCTTACACTTGCCGGTCAGAATCGGGATGAATCAGCGTATATTGGCTAAGTGGCCTTGGAGGCCTCGAAGTTCCTGAATGTTTCTCGGGGGAGGCATCTAGCTGATGGCCTTGATCTTCTCCGGGTCAATCTCAATGCCTCGGTATCTAACAACAAATCCCAGAAACATCCCAGAGGTGACCCTGAAGGCACACTTCAATGGGTTCATCTTCAGGTGACGGGAACAGAGGAAATCGAACACCTTCTCAAGGTCTTTGAGATGGTCCTGGCGCTGACGTTATTTGACCACTAGGTCATCTACGTAGCATTACACCAGCGTCCCGAGAATCGGCTTGAATATGCGGTGCATGGCCCTCTGATAAGTGGCACATGCATTTTTCAAGCCGAATGGCATAACCTGGTTGGAAAACGTTCCTTGGGGAGCCCTGAAGGCAGTGGACTCCTCGTCCTCGGGGGCCATCCGGATCTGGTTGTACCCAGAATACCCATCCCTGAAAGAGAGAGCTTGGAACCCGGTCGTGGCATTAATCAATAATTTCATCACCGGAAGTGGGAAGTCATCCATTGGGCAGTGGCGATTAAGGTCACGGAAGTCGATGCAAACTCTGATATGCCCATTCTTATTCAAGACTGGCACAATGTTGGCAAGCCACTTGGGGTACTGGACTTCCTTAACGAAGTTGGATTTGATAATCTTGTCAACTTTGGCCTCAACCATGGCACCATGAGAAGGGTGCATTTTCCTGGGAGGCTGCTTAAACCCACGATGGTTTTCCGGGAGGCCCAGACGGTGAACAGCTACATGGGGATCTAGTCCAGGCATCTCATTATAACTCCAGGAAAACACGTCACGGTGTTGTTTGAGGAATTCTACATACTACTGCCACCCCTCGGGGGACATGGCTGCACTAATCAATGTGGGTTTCGGATCTACCTCGCTACCAAGGTTCACCAGTACCAGTTCATCAACCGTGGTAGAGACGCCTTCCTCAAAGGCGGGGGGAGCATCCTCCAGGTCTTCCTCTCCACCCGTAGGGGTATTTCCCATGACGGGAGATACTTCTGGGATATCAAAGCCTGAGGGGAAGCTGGTGCCAGCTTGGGTAGCAGTGGTCATCATATTAGGAGACTCACTCACCATTGAGACCACAGCGATGAAGTCAGTCGTCCCTATCCCATCTGGACTTCGGCCTAAGGGGCACGTTTGATGATATCAAAGTAGTGGTGATGTGTCAGCCTGAGTCGTTTGATTCCAGCCCAGCAGAAGAGACACGTATGGTGTACCACAATTGTCATAATCTCGACATTCCTGTAACGTACAGGGGTAGGAGGTTCCAGGACCACCTGAGCCTGGTTGATGTAAGAGTACGAGGTGATTTTCTGTCGTCGCTTGGACACGGGAATATGACTTCCTTATGTACCTGAAACAACAAAACATTGCCCCGTGTCGGGGGTCGTGGCCTCCAATCGGTGGATCATGAGGATGTAGGCGTCATCAATGCTCGCCCAGGGATCACTTGTGATAGGGGCGGGTTCATCCTCACTTACAAGGATTTTCTTATCCTTACACTTGTAATAATCATCATCCAGATAGCAGGCCTCACAAGAGGCATTAGGAGACTCATCTCCTTGGAGAATGCCTACTCGACTATTGAGTGAGTATTAGAGGCACTGGTGATACGACGATGGGACCGCTGCATGCAGATGAAGCCATGACCTACCCATCAACGCGTTGTAGGCGGTGTCCTGCGAGACGACCATGAACTCGGTGCTGGCAATTAAGCCACCGAACTGAGTCTTCAGGCCGATCTTGCCGACTGCGGTTTGCTCGGTCCTATCGTACCCCTAGATTCTGAGGTCAGAGGGAGATAAATCATCTTCAGACAGACCCAGCTTTCGCAACGTCCGAGTCAGAATTAGGTTGATTCTGGAACCCGTGTCAACGAGGCAGCAGCGGACATTCACACCATTGAAGTGGCCAGTGATGTACAGCGGGCAAATATTCCCCTGTATAGGAGGGTCCTCATCTTCACCGGAGAAAGAGATAACCGCCTGACATTCGGCGTTTTCAATTGTCTCGACATGGAAGGCTTCTGCAGCTGCTACCTCCTTCTAAAACTGGAGGGGGCTCCTTAGGGCCTCAACAAGTGCCTCACGCATTTCAGATGACAGGAGAAAGGCATAAAGGATAGAATGACTTTCCAGAATGCCTGCCAGGTGCTTCAGGACATCATACTTTCATGCCAAATGCCAACCTCTGCCTACAAGAGGTCGTTTGGCAGTTGGAGGCACAGCGGGTCCTACCGGTTGAACCGGCGGTCGGCTAGTACTGGGTACATCCTACTGCCCACTAGTTGAAGCCTGGAGAGTAGTCACCGGACTAGGATCGGACAGCGGAGGCTAGCCTGTAGCCAGGCAAGAATGATTGTGATACGAACGAGGCAACTCTCCCTGATCCAGTAGCACAAACAGCGGTGGAGGTAGAGGTGAGGGTATTAGATGGGGTTGCGCGTGCTGAGCCTGCTGTCTGGTCTCAGTAGTGTGCACGACTTGGCTGAGAGTGCCCGCTGTCCTACCTCGACGACCGGCGTGGTTGCGGTTCTGCTGACGTTGACGTCAGCTAGAAATGATGGGGAGGTTCTCCTGGTGTTCCCCCTCGTCGGGAGTCATATAGGGCTTTACCAGCTCCACGGTGTTAACCGAAGCGTACCCATCGATGTCGATCAACGAGTCATCCACCACCGGGAAGATTCTGGGAGGAATCCCCATTTTAGGGGGAATAATGTCGCCAATAGTGTGGGATGACGACGGCACTAGCGGAGTGCGTTGCTTTTTCTTACGTCGTCGCTGCTTGCCTTTTTGGGAAGAGGTCGGCTATGAAGACGATGAAGAGGTACCAGCTACTTCTTCTGAAGGTTCTGGAAGCTTCAGGCGCGCCCAGGTGATACTTTGGGCGCGGACGATGGTTTTTCGAGCCATCTAGTCATCGTATTTCCGGGATCCGCGACTGGGAACCTACTGCCACTCGGCTTCGCTGTCACTACTGATATCTGACCCCGCAAAGACACCCGCCACTTGTGTTGGTGCCGGGCCCAACCTGACTATGTTGTGGTTGACCTGGTCTTGAATCCAATCTTTAAACACATATCATTTCTTGAGGGTGTTCCCTAGAATCCGATGATAAGGATAGTAGTTGGGATGATCAGTGAGATTTGCCTCTGCCGGCCTTCTACACTCGGGCAGGCACACTATCCCTTGCTCTAGAGCACTTCAGAAGTAGACAGGGACCTGATTTTTGTTGAACAAATAAGTCTGGTGCCTTCTTTCCGAATAAGGGGCCCTAGGGGCCTAGCCCTGACGAGGGGACGGAGGGGCCTTCTGAGGAGGCGGCTCCTGATTATCTCGCCTAGGTGGATCTGGCGCATTGCGCGGGGGAACCTATCGATTTTGAGGCGGTCGTTGCTGGGTAGTAGCATGTGCTTGAGGTGGAGGACCTCTGCGGGGTTGCGGGGATGGTGTCGCTGGCATTAATTCCAGCTACCTAGGGGCTTCTATTTGGGCCACCGTGGCGGGTTTGGCTCTGGCGGTCCTCCTGGCTAGGATTATAGGGGGCAACAAACGTGCCTGACTAGCCTGTTGCAGAGCCTCCTCAAGGCGCTGAGCCTTATCTGAGAAATCTCTGAACCCTCCAGGGTAGTTCTGGGTAATCAGGGAGGGTACCAGCTCCGTTTTGATGTTCCCCACACACATCGTTAGTAATTGCTCCTGATTCTGTGGCATATCAAGGTAATACGTAAGTCCCTTCCACCGGGCGATTAAATCTGCGACTCGCTCATCAAGCCTTTGCTTGAACTTGTAGAGGTCTGTAATGCTGGTCTTCCGCGTGGTGGAGCTGAACTGGTATAAGAACTGCCGGCGGAGATCCTCCCATCCGGTCACCGATCCGATATGGAGCTGGCTGTACCAGATGAATGCAGGACCTTCCAATGTTTGTACGAAACATCGGAGCATGGAGGCTTCTTGCTGGGCCGGGGTCCCCAGCATGGGGCCACACTTGGAAGAAAACTGAGCCAAATGTTGCAGTGGGTCCCCTATCCCATTGAAGGGTGATAAAGTGGGGTTCCCAAAACTCGGGGGTGCGGGCATATCATCCACCCACGCGGGATATGGCTTTCCATCCATTGGGACCGCCACCTTCCGTGTTTCCAACACTTGGAGACGGGCTCTGAGTGCCGATATAAGATCATTCGGGTTGGGGTCCCTGTCTTGACGGGGATCCCTAATCACAAGTGCATTTCCAGGTTCTTCAACACGGTAGATGTCTTCGGCAGCTCGTGGATTGACTGGCGGAACGACCTGTGGAGCGACTGGGGGAACCAGGATTGGATTCTTCATATTGCCCCGTCGTTCGGGGGTGTTTGGCGAGACGTATCACACCCTCTTGCCATAAGTTCTGGCTTCTTCCCTGTCTGAGGAAGTAGCATGATCAGGGTTCCCCGGAGGCATCTCACCGGGGGGAAATTTTTCCTGCCCCTACTGCCCCGGGCTAGGATTACCATAGTCGGGTTGCCGCTCTGCAGCGCGTTCAGCCAAGAGTTTGTCAACCAGCCTCTTCTGCTCAGCAAGCTACTGGTGTAATGTTTCCTTCTCGGGACCTTCGTCCATTTTCTGCACAGAGGTATATGGGTCAAATTTCATGACAGTTCCGACGTTCTCTTTACCCTTTCTTGTATTTCGATCGAGTACCAGCGACTCGGTGGGTACAAGGAGGCCTAGCATGTTTCTCTGCTGACGGGTAACCCTCCCTGATGGGTCCAGCAGTGGCGGTACACCCTGGGGGGTAATTCTCCATCTAGAAATTCAATCTCGTCTTCCTTGTCCACTACGTCAGCAATGTGCACCGCGACCCCTCTCGAGGTCATGTCCTCAATGTCGCATAACGAATCGGGCTGCCGTCGGATAGGGTCGAAGAGGAGAGCGGAATAGTTTCCCCAAAAATGGACTTGCACATGGGGGGTAGCTTCCCTGATGACTCTGCGGAGTACTTTTGAATCTCAGAGCACATTTCCATTGAAGGGCACTTTGACGGCCAGGTGACTCAGGGTGCTGGGCCACAAGGAGTGCGGCCAAATCAATCAGGCGGCATTGCTCGCCGATTTCTCCAAAGTGCTCTCGACTTCTGGGGTACACCACCCGCTCTTAACGAAGGCGGAAGTGTGTCACCCATAGGGTTCGACAAAAGAACCCCACTTCTTTAGGGGTAAGGGACTCTGGTGTGAAAAAGTTCAGCGCCGCCGTCGGCCAGAACTTCTCTAGGAAGTAATCCGCTGCGAGAATGCTCCAGAAGCTCCTGGGTTCGACCTCAGGGGCTGGCCCTATATTGCCCCACTCATCAACCGGGGGTGGCTGAGGGACCGGTAGCGGTACCGAGGCAGACCTCTGGGATAGTAAACTTGGCGGTGGAGAATACGGCGAACGATCTGACTGGCCTCCGAATTCTGGGCCATCCTCTGAAGAGTGAGGTGACCTGGCAATGATGTCACGATACGATGGGCTGATAGCCACATCTTCCGGCACAGGAGTCGCAGCTGCCGACAATAGGTCATGTCGTCGTTCTACCGTCGTTGGCCCCCCAAAATAGCTCTCTGTGATCTCTAGTAGAGGTAGAGGGCGCTTCTGGTGACAATGGAGGTGATTGCACGGTCGAGACCTGCGGAATTACCATAGTTTCTTCCTCCTAGATGTACCTGTGGTTGGAGATGGGAATCTGGTTGACCTCACATTCCAGGAAAATGAGGCTCACGCACCTGGTTCCTGCCCCAGTCCTTGATACGGAGGAGCGGGGAGAAGGTTCTATCGTTGAGTCGCATTCAGCTTCAGATTCCGAGAAACGAGCTAGTTTGATCTCCACCTGGTCCTTCCAAGGACTCTTCTTGTGGTGGTGATGACCCGCTCTCCTGCCCTGGGGTCGCTCTTCGGGACAAGGTTGATTCTCAACATGTAGTCTCGGGGCGGCGTTGGCACCGTGGCGGAGAGGGCCCCCGCTCGAGATAGCCGAGGTGCGAGGGGCACCAGGGCAAATGTCGAAGGGTACATTGGGAGGACCTCCATGGACAGCACCCATGTGGGTGGAGCCTCTGTTGGAATCAGCATGAGCATGGGGAGGACCTCCATGGTCGATGCGGGCGGAGCGATGATGACCTTCACTCCTCGAGTTGCTGGGGTGAGGAGGACCTTCACCCATTGTAGAGAAGATGTAGGGAGGGCCCCCACATTGGAGAAGGACCAGATGGACAATGCCTTCCGATCGGCGGTCGGGGTCAGGAGGATGGACTCCATACCCTGTATAGTGGGTGCGGGAATGGTTTTCGCGCCGAGTGTCACTACCGTGGGGTAGGTCTTCCTTCGGGATGGGGGTAGAATGAGGCATACCTCCACGATGAGCTTCGGATTGGGGAAGGCCCACACTCTATGGAGTAGTGGTACGGGGAGGGCCTCTGTACGGGGTGACATCCCCGCGGGTTAGTTCGCGACGATCACAACTCAGGCCTGCAACCCGGAGAGTCAAACCAGCCTGCCTGTGGGGTGGTTGGGGTCTCGATCCTGGTTGGGTGAAGGAGTGCCCCTGATTAGTGTATGCAGGGACTCCATGATGCACGTTGGCGGTGGATCGGGCCACTGTAGCTATTGACGTTGACGCATCTGGGCGAGCGTCCTTAGCCCGGGCCCGGAGCTGACGTCGGGTTAGACGAGCTGGCGCAGGTTGTGCAGAGGCATGGCCTGCCTGCTCTTCTAGCGGAGTCGGATGGCGGCGCTGACGTGGCTGTACGGAGCCCTTTCCTGGAACCCTTGGGTCGGGACCCTGAGCGGGCCGAGCCGGACGCCGCCTGCCTCAGCAGTGTAAGGCGAGGAGTCATCGAGTTGTTCCGGGGATAGGCTCCCAAAATGGTTGAACGTTGGGGTGGGGAGCAGGGGCTCCTGGCACGGCATGTTAGGGTGGCGTTGATGGTGGGGCCAGGATACCTCTAGGTCCAGGCGGGCCATATCCCGAGTTGGGATGACCCCTTCCTCCTCGTACCTGCGTACAAAGTTGTTGATCACCCTTCGCTGGATGATCTCTGATGGGGAGAGGGGACGTGGGCGCCCCGTATTCTGCGATGTAGAGACCATCATGGCGGTAGCAGAAACATGTAAGGTGGTTGTGCTGGTGTTTCCCCTACCCCTGTGTAGGCGAGCGGGCAGTGATCGTGTCTCTGTAACAGCAACCTGGTTCCTGGAGAAAGAAGGGATCAACTCATCAGCACTGCGAGGAAAAAGATTGACAACCAGTGCCCCAACGTCCTTCCATTCTCCACGTATGTAAGAAGTATCCACACCAACACGTTGCAGAATGGAGTGCCCCATGTTCTACTGCCTCGACTTCCGGTGAGTTTCACGACAGGCCCACTATTTTCTTGGCGGGACCAGGCGCCAGATATCTGGATCTGGTGACACGTCAATCTTTTGGTGTCTCAAATGCTACTAATCTCCTCATTTAAGGAGAATAATTTCATGTTGGATTCACCATTTATGTTTTTAACACTTCCGTTGGGGCGCGCGCATCCGTCCGTCCGCAGAGGAGGATGTGCTGCACGGTTGCCCCGCATTCCCGCTTTCCAAAGGCGGGCGGCATTCGCTCCTTATTCAGGTACGTCTGCTCCTTGATCGAAACAGGATGATGGGTTGTCGGTTCTTCCTTATGCATATTCCTCCTCAGAACTCGTCACCTAGTCCGGGTCTCCCTCAATGATTTAATACGTTGTTCGTGAAACTATTCCCAGTGCCATGTTTCCATGAACGCCGGTTAATTACACTGCTTATGTCGGGACATTCCAAAGGGTCCGGTCAGGGCAGCCACCTTCAGTTGGAGGAGTAGTCACGTTGATGCATCAGTAGCATGTCTGGATGTTGGTGCACTGGCATGTCTGCCTATTATCCCGAGTCATAGGGCTTCTCGAGGGCATGGAAGCCCGAGGCATCCCACATCGAGTGTGGGGAATTATATGCCATAGACACATATCTGAGGTTTTCCTCAGCTTCCTGTGTTTAACACAGGGTATGCCATGAGTTTAACGTCCAGCGGAGACAGATCAGCCCGATCAAAGCATTAGCTAGAATGGATCAGATTGAGGGATTTCCCTTGAGGGGGGGGGGGACGATACTAGGACCAGCCTATGGACGGCTGTGAAGAGGAGCGGACCGGCATGATCTCACTGGGATATGACGGTCCGGGTGAGAATTAGGGTGGATGATGGATGGATGAACGAATTGGAGGGGGGAATGGTAAGGAACCATCGCAAGGGTGACAATGAAGTTGGGCTTAAGCCTCGAAGAGACATCCTACGTATCCCCGTGGCAGGGAATCAAAGTCCACGTAGTTTGGGATGGTGCTGGTGAACCGACATGAAGGTGGACGTTGGTCCGATGCGTTAGTGAACCGATGAGAAGGTGGACCTTGGTACAAATGGTGTGTGGATTACACACTAGGCTGCCCGGGTGTGGATGAACCGATGTGAAGAAGGTCGGAGTAACCAACAGGTGGTGGGATTGAACCTCTGAGAGGATTCCTACGTACCATGCCAGGACATGGATCAAAGACCAAGTAGTTCAGGTTGTACATCGTAAGGATGGAATGAATGAGGCCGAGGAGGGTCCTAGTGGTGGTGGGCACAGACCTCGTGGAGGCTTCCTACGTACCGTGACGTGACATAGATCAAAGACCACGTAGTTCAGAGAGGCTTTTTCGGTGAACCGACGTGAAGGTGGACCTTGGTCCGATGGGTGGTGGGCTTGAACCTCTGGAAGGCTTCCTACGTACCATGCCTTGACATGGATCAAAGACCTCGTAGTTCAAATGATGGAATTCGTCAGTGAACCGACATGAAGGTGGACCTTGGTCTAATGGGTGATGGTTTGAACCTCGGGGAGGCTTCCTACATACCATGCCTTGACATGGATCAAAGACCTCGTAGTTCAAAGGGTGTCATCGGTGAACCGACGTGAAAGTAGACCCAGGGGTCCACTAGTGGTGGTCTTGAACCTCGTGAAGGCTTCCTACGTACCACGCCTTGACATAGATCTAAGTCCTCATAGTTCAGATTGGTCACAACGGCTTGCCGTCGGACTGGAATACAGTTTAACGTCATGCTGGACGAGAGTGAACCCTGACATGAATAAACGATGGGCGGAGGGCTTGAACCTCATGGAGGTTCCTACGTACAATTCCTTGACATGGATCAAAGTCCCCGTAGTTCGGAGGGGCTTCGTCGGCGAACCGAGGTGAAGGTGAACCCGGGGGTCCACTTGTGGTGGGTGTCAGCGAACAGAAATGAAAAAGGGACCTTGCTCCGATGGGAGATGGGCTTGAACCTCAGGGAGGCTTCCTACATACCGCGCCATGAAATGGATCAAAGTCCTCGTAGTTCGGGTGGTCACAACGACTTTCCATCGGACTGAAATATAGTTTAACGTCATGTTGAACGCAAATAGAACTCGACGTGAATTAGATAACGGGTGGGCTTGAACCTCGTGGAGGCTTCCTACGTACCATGTCTTGACATGGATCAAAGACCTTGTAGTTCAAATGGGTGGGCAGTTTAATGTCATACGGGACAAGGGAATACAGTTTGACGTCATGCTGGACGATGGAATGCAGTTTAATGTCATGCTAGACGAGGTATTGTCATGGCCAATGCCAACTCTAAGCCCACGTGAGTCATGCTCGATGTGAGAAACAAGAGATAGCAAGGACCTGACAATCACGCCGCGAAGGGTGAATTCGTGAGAAGTGAAGAGGGGCTTACACATTAGGCGGCCCATTAGAGCCGGGACTTACTCCAGGGTGGAGGCCCGAAGTGCGGCAAAGCATATCGAAGGAGGGATTTGGGACCAATGATGGGAGGTGCCACGTTCCCTATCACGCCCTCCACTGACCTTGGTGGTGGGGAAGTACGGAGATGCAGGGGTGTAGCCATCCTTTGGGGAACTAGGGTCGCCCTTCTCCTGAGAACATACGCTGCTCCAATAAGGAGGATAACATCCCTTAAAGAGGGGTGGTTCCACTCCCATGGAGACGAGTGGCGTAAAAAATGTTCGAGCTGGGGGGGACCCTTCGTGCAAGTCATGAGTTTGGGTCATAGTTTAACGTCATGTGTTGAGGACGTGATGCTTGGCAGTTTAACGTCCTGCAGCTCGGATGAGGTGGGTTCACTCCACACCCCTAGGACTTACATAACTGGTACCCTTTTTTCCTTGGGGGAGGGAAGGTACCAGTAAGGTCGTGGTCTGGGGGGGGGGGTTGTGGAGAGAACCATCGAGGGGTCCACGTTAGCGTGGCTATGCAAAGAAGTAATAGCCGTTAGCGTGCCTATGCGAAGAAGCATTAGGCAAAGCAATGCTACGAGTAGTATTGTCCGTGGGACTTTAAAATCACATCGTGCAAACCTGGAGGGTCGCACGGGGAGAGGAATTGCAAAGAAAAGGAGTGTTCTTCACGAAGCAGAGTGCCTTTTCCTTAGAATGGGGCATAGGTGTGAGTGGAGGGTGCTTCGCGATGTAGAACAGTATTCGCAGAGCACTGCCTCGCGAAGAGGAGGAGCCTCGCGAAGTAGGGTGCTGCGAAGCAGTGTGCTTCGCGATGTGTAGCGATCCTTCCTTAGCATAGGGATCACTAGTACAGGTTGGGTGTTTCGTGAAGCATAAATGCTCCGCGGCATCCCGGGATCCCTTGGGAATCCCCCTCCTTCACGAATTCCCTTGAGCTTCACGAAGGGCATCCCTCTCAGAAGAGGGGCTCAAAACGAGACAAAGCGAAGGCGTCACGCGAAGCAGAAGTACCTCACGGAGTTCATGATTGCCGGGGGCAAAGAGTGCTTCGCGATTCGGGAGAGGAGAAGCTGAAAGGTCAGATTGTCCATCCTTCGGGACTCAGGGAGAGGCCAGTATTTATAGGCAAGGGGCACCGCGAAGCAGAACTCCCGCGCCACATCAGGTGCTTCGTGGTGCGCTCGCGAACGTCAAATTCGTTCGCAGAGAGGTACCGCCTCCGGAGCTTCGCAGCGGGATCGCGAACGTCAAATTCATTCGCGGAGAGGTACCGCCTCCGGAGCTTCGCGGTGGGCTCACGAACGTCAAATTCGTTCGCGGAGAGGTACCGCCTCCGGAGCTTCGCGGAGGGCTCGCGAACATCAAATTCATTCGCAGAGATGTACCACCTCCGGAGCTTCGCGGGACCACGATCGTTGCTTTGCGACACCGTGTGCGAGACATCTTTTTTGTCCCTTCTTTTCGTGCAATATTTTGGCGCCAACAGTGTCCCAGATAAATAATTGAGAAACTAAAATCTCTTGCATTATGTCTCAACATCCTTTCTATAAGTTTGAACGTTTTTATAATAAATATATAATTGTATTATATTTATATTAATTATCCATTATTATATATATCATACCTTATATTAGTTTATTATAAAAATTCATTACCTATTTTCCATCAATTGATACTTAAAATCTTGTATCAGGAAATAACTACTTCATTTTTCTTGTATTTTTTCATTTTTTATTTTCAATATTTTAATATTGGTCACTTAAAAAACATAAAAAAAAATTAATAATTAAATAACTATCATTTAAATTAATTATAAACGTAATTTTATTAATAAAATATATTTATATAGAAAATGAATTACATTGTTTTTTGGAGATGGTATGGAATATGTACACGTGATTATTGTTTCGATATTATTAACATGTAAAATGAAAGGAAAATAAATAATATATCACCATTATTATGTAATTTTTGTTTAATTTATATCACATCTATTAATTACATTTATACATATTTCTTTCCATTTAAATAAAATGTTATAAAAAAATCACAACACTTCATAATGTGGTAGTCTATTATACCATGAAGAAAAAATAACATATTCCCAAAGAATGTAAAGTAAAAAAGTTATTATAGATATTATAAATGTAGATTTTTATTTTTAAAATTAATATAAGATAAATATTTCTAATAAATAATTACATCCAATCATGATAGATGGATATGGAAAATGAATTACGTCCATTCACAAGGCAGTAGTCTCTTGTACATACGACCAATAGTTTCATTTCCCACATGATGGAGAATGATATAGATGTACATCATACAATTATCATAATAGTATTTATGTATATATTAGATAATTATTTTATTATATAATAATGGTTGAAGTGGATTTATTGGAGTGACTGAAAAAAATCAGAACACATGGTTAAGGATTATACCTCATCATTATAGAGCATCAATAGGTTTACCCATAAATACTTTATAGTAAGGTTTACTAATCAAAACAAGTAATATTGTATTTTTTTATGGAATTATTTAATTTATTTTGATACATCTAAGAAAAACCAAAATTTTCATAATGTGTTAATATGAGTGGATATGGGGTTCCATTTTAATGGTGGTAGAGTAAAAACACTTTAAATATTTGAATAAAAAAATCATCTACCAATATTTTAGACATTCTTAATTATTAAAAAATATAACATTCTTGATCATAGGATAGATAAGGAAAATATATTTCATTCTAGAGTGATTTTTACATGTTTTTAGTAAATTTTACCCTTGTACATTTTTTTAACCACTTCAATCTTGGTTTAACTATAACGACTATTAAACCTGTAAAGGTGACGAAAATTATATTTTAAAATTAAACCTGCATAGTGATGAAAAAATGGTTTCTCAAAATGGACATTTTTATATAGATATAAAATTTCAATACCAAAATTCAACATGAATATGATTAATATATCATAAATTTGATTCATATAATAATAAATAAAATTGATGGTGCATTTATTAAATTTTTAAAAAATTAGATATTACGTTGTAAATGTTTTAAATGGAAATACATATTATCATAAAAACTCATTATTTTTCATTTTACATCAAAAAAATTATGATTTTCAGAAAATAAAATATATTAACCCCATTATAATAATGATTCTTTTATTTCAAAAATAAATTTCAATTTTTTAAAAAAATATTTCAAATGATTAAAAAATTAATTTTATTATTGGTTTACAAAAAGAAAAAAATAGTTTTTGAGAAAAAATATTATTGATAAGTATAATGGCATTATATAAAATTTAATATTTGTTTATTAATATTTATTATTCATATAAATCATTCAAAAATACTTTAATATATAGAGTTACTGCTATTTATATATCTATTTGTAATGGATATGTTATAATCATATTGTTTAAATAATAATATTAATTGTATATCATGGTTTTTTAAAACATGGTGATCTCCGAAATTGAATCTATCAAAAAGTTAAAACTATTTGAAAAATTATTTCCCAAAAGCATGGGTAGTAAAAGGTTTAGTGGGATTTTCTTGAAAAATATAGTGCAATTACTTATTAATTTTTAAACATCTATTTTTGACACTATATAATAAAATAATCAAAACTACAAACCTCTTCATGGGTTTACCCATGTTTTCTTCCAATGGAGAGTGGAACTCATTATTTTATAATTCTATGAACCGATCTAATTAAAAAAAAGTACAGGTAAAATAGAAGTGAGTTATGATCGTAATGAATTCATATTAAAACTATAAAAATATAATATATAGATATATATTGGGGTATTTATTAAGGGTTTATAAAACTAACCAAAAAAAATAAAAAAACATTTTTTTAAAGAGGAAGCATAATTATGGTTGGGGATACTCTTAAACATATTCATTACATCCATTTTGGGATCATATTATGTCATATTACATTCCATATTTAAATTTTTCCATAAAAATTTCCAAACTCATTAAATTAAGAAAAATTATCTATTTGTTAATTTCAATGTGATGATTCCCAAAACAATATTTGTTTATTAGAATAATTCTATTAATAATAAAATTTACATATATAAATTCAAAAATTTTATTCACTAAAAAAATATGTTTTTCACAAATATAATTGTTTCAAAACCTTATAAAATTTTCATTTCATTTCATATATATAAATTATCATATATATATATATATATTATAAAATAATTTTTATTTGTAAAATAACTATTATTTCCAAATGTCTTCAACTAATTACATTTTTTTCAATATTGGAACTATATATTTTAAAATACTTCAATATGTGTATCATAATATCAAAATATAATTTTTCTAAAAATCATTATATAATCATTGAGAAATTTAGAATAAATATATTAAAATAATATTTATTTTATTAATAAAAATATAAAAAATTAATTCTATTAGATTCTAGATATATAAAACCTTATTAAATAAGTTTATTCTCTTTGGGAATAGTGTGTAATGGTGGAACATTTTTGGGATGGTTTAGCAAATATGATTTTTCTATGGTGTTGATAATCATAAACATTTCTCTTAAATGGGATCGCTTGTGATTTTTTTGTTTAATATATTATTGGTATTGACCAATGGAAAATTTTATTATTCAATATCCATTGGATTGTTTAATAAATAGGATTCATATGGTACAATCATTCTATTATAGGCCATCTCTATATCCTTATTTGATAGTCTTACATTATCATAATCATTAATATACGCTAATCCTATATATCATCATACAAATACTATATTTTTAATGGTCTTAGTGGTTAATAATATTGTATATATTATATGATATAAATTCTAATTTTTAAAAAATAACCAATGTAATAATTTGTTTTATAAAATAATTTATTAATAATGTATTTATTCTTATGGAAATGGAATTTCATACATAAAAATTTGGTTCATTACATTATTAACTTATGAAATTCCACCATAAATTCTTTATTTCATAAAATAAAATATTTTGGGGTTCTTCTAATTCATTTTCACTTATAGTTCCCTAGTTTCATTATCAAACATGTTCTTTTAAACAACATTGTTACTAGGTGAGTTTTCTTATTTTTTACAGTGTTACCTCTATTGTATAATATGTATGATACCTACGTAGAACTCCTTGATATAATGATAAAAATATAAAATTTTAATTTATAGAGATTATAAAAAAATTGACACAATGTTTTACAACTGAAACATCAATCATCTTGAGGAAATATTAGATCACATCCGTGCTCAATGAGGATTTTGTTTATTATTTAATGGAATTAGGATTAAATCTCCATAGCTTCGGTTCAGATAAATATTTTTTATAAAGAAAATAATAATCTCAATCTATACACATGATTTCATATTAGACGTTATGTATTCAACATCACCCATAAAATTCTATAAGAAATAAGCCTATAGAAATAATCATTTAGAATCATTATTCATAACCTCGTGAAAAGGGAATATAAGAACAGTGAAATAAAAAATAAATTAAGGGTAAAAATAATATCCAATAGCTAAAATTCATTGTTAATGGGAAAATTAGAATATGTGTATAATGAAATTATCATAGTGAACGAAAATAACACAATGGAATTCAAACACATCAATACCTGGATCATCCTTCATGGACTAAAGAATTAATAAATGTAATAGTCATTAGAATCAATAATAACATTCCATGTGATTTTAATATTCGTAAAATGAATCTCTTAATCAGAAATGAAACATAACTAAATCATTTTGATGCATTAAAAACAATTTATATCAATATCACATATAGAGTAATGTTCATAGTTTTATATTGATTAACCCTCATTATTACACATTGATTAACCATCACAGTTAAAAGTCAAGTAGCTATCATAGTTATAATTCAAATAACAATAATGGAAATACCTATGATAACCATCACAATATATTTCCACAATCTCATAAGAGAAACATAGTTTATTTAAACTATCCCTATAACAAATTCATTCGTAAGCAATAATGGGATCCCCCAACCATGGTTTATAATGAAAAAAACCATCATTATAAAAAACAATAACATGAACAATAATAATAATAGGGTAAAAAACATTAATTTCATTATAAATCACATAATGATATCAATTATAATTATTGTTTACTTGATTGTCCCTTTGAAATGGAAATAGTCCATTTAAATATCATTTAATCAATCACAATACATATAAATAAATTATAATGATCCTATCAGTACTAAATATCACTAGTGGAATATAATTATCATCAATTTTTATTGACATTGATGAATGAAAATATAATTAAAATATCATTAATATTATTTTTCAAGAATATAAAATTTTTACTTTTCTAATCACTTAAAAAAATAACAAATTATAATGTATTGATAAAATTATTTTCTATGAAAATAAACATCAAAAAATATAAATGAATATTCAAATCAGATAATTTTTATTATTAAAGGAAAATGTTTTCATGTTTTATTCAATATGAAAAAATTATTTTTAAATAGTTTCTTAAAAAGTATAGAAAATTGAACCATATGGGTAATTTTTTAAAATTATCTTTCAATTCATTATAAAATAAGGTTTAAAATATTTGAAAATATCTTCAATAAATCATATATATTTAGAAAAGTATATTTTTCAAAACATTTTAAAAAAACTAGAAATGAAAATAAATTATTCTAGATCTAAAGGATGATACTGAATTTATATAACAAAAGAATTAATTTCTTTATATTTCGTTAAACAATATGGGAGTATGGGGAATTAAAAAAATTAAATTAATTCCAATATAGAGAAGAATAAAGGATATGGTTTTTAATAAAATAAGATCATATTAATTCCCATAAATGAATCTTGGAAATAAAAAATTATAAACTGAATGAGATAGTAACATAAATAATTCTCCAAATTAGTATCTTTTTAAACATATGTGGTTTGAAAAAATAATATCAAATAAAAAATTAAATTTTATGAAAATAAATATATTCATGATATTTCTTTTCAAATTAATAGTATATAAACCTCATAAAATATTATTTTTATATGTTATAAATGTATTTCCCAAATAATGATAATTTGAGATGAATTAATTATATAATTATCTTATCATTGAATTGAGTCATAATCAATGAATAGCTGATGTAGAAAAAAATGAAACAAAAAACAACTGGAAAAGTAGAATAAATTAATTTAGAGAAAAATTATAAAATATTCTTGGATTAACAATGAAAATAAATTTTGAAGCCCTATTTTTTCTTCTATGAATGGGAAATATTTCTATATGTATTTCAAAGCTAAGTGTTGAGATGGAGTGCACATTCAACCTCTAATGTGCCAAAAAAATATATTATAAAAATACTGAATATATTTCATATTATGCGTCGATAGTTACATATTTAAAACATGATAAATAATAAACATAATCATGTATCTGAAATACCTAACCACAGATGATTATGTACTGTGATGATTAACTTATAGACAAACTAAAATATGTATGTGTGGTGTATTCATGAATAAAAACTATTATTGGGTGAGTTTAGATAAAATAAATAATTACATTTATTATTTTGACTAAATTTACCAGATCCTTATTCCTATAAAATATATATTATTACAAATTCATTTTGTTTAGAAGCTTGTTCCTTGAAAATTTAATAGTGTTTTTCCTCTCATATGTTGTTTATATGATATATGATGTTGAAAAGACTGCTAATAAAATCAGATCGACACATGGTGAATACAAAGACTTATTCCAATTAGTGGAGAGTGTGTTCATTAGTGAAAAATAATCCAATATCCATATATAGATTTTAATTTATTTTCTACCACAATTCATTAATATTTTATCACGATAAATCACTTTCATTGATCTGCACGAATTATGGAAAATTTCATAATCCCACATTTTGAAATTAAGTTCCCTTTTAAATTTTTTTATCACCTTAGATCTCCAAATATAATTTTTTGAAAATGAAAATACGGAAAATTAATCATAATGATTTTTTTATTATTTTTTCTCACACATTTTTTCATTCATAGTTGAGCGACCTGTTGGGTTTCTATTAGGCATTTTTAGGTAGGATGTCGGCTGATCAGACCCTCAGAAACATGACAAACTTATATGTGATTGGTGGGTCTAAAATAAGGGAAGGATCCAATTGGATTTTGGGTGTAAGGAGATCATTTAGAAAATCATAATCCAAGTAAAAAAAAGATAAAATAACTGGATATGTGTGGGGTGTGCGGGATAGGTGTGAGTATAATCGAATCGCATCTTCTTGTGACTATTTGTCCAGAATCTCCATCCAGAGTATAGATGTAACACCCCGAGATTTTATGAAAAATATTCTTTTAATTTAATTACTGTCTTGTGTCGTATTCTACACCAACATTACCTTGCGCTATACGCAACATCGTATTAGCTTGCGGTATATGCAACACTATTCTTTGATCGTGTTACACACAATTTTGATAATAGTTATTCTACGCAACATTGAGTATATATATATATATATATATTCAATGTATAAATGAAATATGGTTGGATTCTGTTATAAAAAACAACGAAGGATTCTTTCACAACACGCAACCCTGACTTGGCTTGCATTACACGCAATCACGACCTTCCTCGATAGCGTGTGTTGTACGCAATACCGGGTTTTAATAAACAATGATATATTATTATAATATTTTCATGAACTAGCCGTTATGAGTAGTATTGACTAAATTTCTAATTTTATAACATTATTATTCATCTTACACATTTTCTATAACATGGTATAAAAACAAAATAATTTTTTCGGGTAAAATAAGTATTTTTCAAAAAATGCAGTTTTTCCGCCTTTTGATGGCGCACCCACATTAAATATAGTTTTTGAAATGTTTATATGTTCAATTTGACAAAATAAAATTCATCTTTTGAATCAGGATATAAAAATTTACATTAGATAAAATTTTGATATTTTTCCGATAACTTTCATATTTTAATGAATAGTAAAAACACGCTATATTTTAATTAAAAACAACTTTTTTCATCGTAATATCTTATGTGGTTAAATTATAATATTGAATGGTTTTAATGTATAAATAGAATATATTTTAACCATTTAATATAATTTATGTCATTAGCATTGATTTTACCTTGAATTCGTAGGTTAAATCAATTCAATCTTTTGCAATGTTTTAAAGAAAAACCTGTTTTCTTTCGAACATCGGGATTAATTTTAATTTAATTTCTGCATCTTTTGTGTATTGAATTTAGAAAAAATGGATTCCATATTTGGAATCAGTGGGTCCAAATTATGTTAATCAGCTACTTTTTATTTTTGGGCATTGTAAATAGTAACTTCGGTAAATTTTATTTACTATAGTTAAAGGTAAATCGGGTAATTAAGGGTAAATATAAGATTATAAAATTACCCTAACACTTGCAAAAATCATATTGGATGGCTAAAAGTAGACCCATATAACCTAAGGGTCGGATTAGATTCATTTTATGGACTTTGTTCTATGAAAATAATTTAATTTTTATTAAAACAAAAGAATGTGACAACATGTCACTTTCTTAAATATTATAAGTATAATAATTTTAATTTAGTGATACACTTCATGAAACTTAGAACATGAATAGTCTCCAGAAATATGATACAATTATCTACATCATAGGAATTTATTTATAATTTTTAGGGATTAAATAATTATCATTTATTATGACACAAAGATGATGCTGTAATTGTCTTATTAATGAAATATTGACATAATTGATGTCATAAATGCCCAAATAAATGTAATTTGAGACTTTTTATGAATTTCATTAATTTTATAGGTTAATATGACATGTTATTGTTGATATAAGTAAATTTTTTCGAACTTATCATTCTGTTATGAATTTCATAAAAATCATGTACCAAATAGTGTCAAAATTGACATAAATTAGTTTTTAAAACAAATATTATATTATTAATTGTTATTTAATTCCTAAAAATCTAAGTTTCGTCCAAATGACTTAGATAAGGATATATATATTAATAATAAACAACTTGGGGTTCGTTTGGCTTGTTATAGTATGTTTATTAACCATATAGTGTAAGAAAACAAAAAGACACAGTAAAAGTTAAATTATTTAACTTAGAGTTAAATCTAATTGATAAGTTTAAAATAATAACCTAAACTTGTATAAATTCTATTGGATGAAAGGTTTTCGACCCATCCCCACTTTAGCTTCGAAATAATACCCTTTGGAACAATTATAAACCGAATTTGACCATAATATAAAATAATAGTTTGAGATTTTCTTAAGGTGCCCCTCTCCTCCCTTATAAAAGGGCGCCTCCTCCCCCTCTTCCTCACACCACATTGAGCCTTAAAGCTCGGCCAACCCCTGCCAAAATCTCTTCTCCACTTCCCTAGTATCATCCTAGAGGTCCTGGTCTTCTTCAATGACTATCCTTAGTTCTTTAAGTGGAGGTTAAGAAAAGGCGCGTCAAAAAGAGGTAATATCCATTACCGATCATTTTCAATTTATTTCTTCTTCAACTTCTTCTTCTTTAGTTGTTTAATGATAAAGTTATAACATAAGTATTTATTATATACTGATATGTTATTATAAATATGAAACAACTCTAATTAACCTTCTATCCATCCTACAGAAAAAAGAAAATCACCGCGCGTCCGTACGTACGGAATACCGTCTCCACGCCGTGGTGTAATCTATTTTCCGCCACCACCTTAATTGGATGGGTATAATGGTGTAATGAGTAACTATATATGATTATTATAAAGTTATATTGATACTGAAATATTATACATAAAATTCAACAAAAGTTCACGATCATGAGAACGATATCATCACTCGTGCGTACGTACGGACTACCGTCTCCACGACGCGATGAGATTCATTCTCCACAATAACCATTCATTAATGATTATAAAGTATATATAATGAATAATAATTAAATATATGACATTTTAAATCTACTTTATTTATTTATATATATATATTTGTATGTCATCTACTTACTTCCATTCAAGACAATAAGGAAAGGAAAACAGTGTTCATGCGTACGTACGGACTACCGTCTCCATGAACGGTGTGTTTTATTTCATTTATCTATCTATTATATATATATATATACTGAATATATATGATATATAAATCTTGTTTTATATTCCAGAAGTAAGTAAATAATGATATAAGTAATAATAATGTCAAGAACAACAAGTCCAAACACCTATGAGAAATGAAACGATTTTACCCAAAACGCTTCTTTAACATTGAATTTACAAAAGAACGGGTAATATAAAGTCATAAGTGAACCATATATGATATCATAACAATTAATATGATTCTTTAATAAGTTAATGATATTATTTAAATCATTATACAGGTGGATAGGATACGTACAAAGCATATCGGACATAAGGTATGGGAAATATCACAATCTCATTTTTATCCTAGATTGTTTATACTTTGGTATTTACTGGGGTGTATTTTATCATCCACATCCATGTTTCCTCAATATGTAATATTATTTCCATCCAACTACAATTTTCTAAATCCAATTTTACCCTTAGGTGAGTTTTTAGTAAACGATATGAAAGGAATCTTTTGTCGTTTTTCATACGAGGTACTTTTTGACTTTTCCGACAAACGTACGAGAAGAATGTTTTCTTTTAACTTATACGACATGAATGGATTTTTAATACATTTTTTTAAAAGAATCTTCCCTTATATGTTTTCAAGTTTATTTTTAATCAACTTCTTTTAGTTATAATTTAATGACATGTTAAGAAATGAAAAGTGTTTATTTAAGTAGAAAGGTTATTTTCCTCAAGAATGGAGTTCAAGTGTTTTATCAAAATTATTTTCCATCTAAGATAATAAAGGGTTCTGTTTTTATCCCTATTATTACATTGATTTGATTATGTTGTGATGGAATTATTTTTATGAATTCATTTATCTTATATGAATTGTTTTATGATATCATGTTGTTTAAGAATCCCATTTTTATTACATGGGTTATGCAATGATGTATGATTTATGATTTTGTGGCACACATAAGAATGGTATCATTATGAGATGGGTGGGACCTATATCTCCCTCCAATGCATTGGGTATATATTTTATATCTCATGAGATAGACCTGGCTGGAATGGTAGGTTATACCAGTTCAGTGAAACAGGACTGAAACGAGGGTGACTCGGTTAAGAAATGGACTTTGTCCTCTAAGATAGTCGTGGAAATGAGTCTTGAATAATAAGATATGATTCTCTATGATTATGTGTGTATGCCACAAAGTTTCATGTTTTAAGTTATGATTATTGGGATTTCATTTCACTAATATGATTTATCCCATGTTATGAAATTATGCTCTCTTTTGCAGGTTATGATTTCCAAAATGTTATGTTCTTATGAATATGATGTGATTGATATTTCTTTTGTTTACCCTTAATGATCAATTGTGCTCACCCTTTTATGTTTTTTTCCCCAGGATATAAAGAAAGGTTTTAGGTAAAAGAAAGGAAGATCTTAATGTGAGATGTTGAAGATCTTTCACCATTATTAGAAGATTATATTTCGAGTTTCCAAAGACACTAAACTATTACGATCCTTCTGTGTGTGTTTTTGTTATGTACTAAGTATTCCGCAAAAGTAATGTAATGTCCATGTACGTCATGCTTCGGGTCTCTACAGTTGGTATCAGAGGAAAGGTTTAGTCAACCTTTGGAAACTAGGATGTGAGAACCTTAGTGAGATCCCGAGATATATTTCTAAGGTATGTCTAGGGATGTCCCTAAGGATAAGTATATGTATAGGATATGGTCCTAGAACTACTGTAACGATCTTATAATTTAACCTAAGATGTTAGATATTAAGGGTACTCCCCCTTTACTATGTTTTTTTCCCTAGCATTATTTTTTCCTATCACACTATTCTTTTTGGGTTTTAGACGATGGCTGGAACCCGAAGGAACCGTGTTGATCACTGTAATGGAAAATGGAATGATTGTCCTCCTGAACAAACAAGTGTTATCTGATATGGAGTGAAAAATCTTATTTCTATACTTACACAAGCTATGAATCATTCTGGACATCCAAATGAGCAGAGACGGGAACAATATTCTATTGAGTCCTTCATGAGGCAACGTCCACCTTCTTTTAGTGGGTCTTCTTATCCACTTGTTGCTGAACAATGGATCAGTACCACTGAAAAGATATTTTCAGTTCTTCAATGTTCTGAACATGATAAAGTCATCTTAGCAGTATATCGTTTGGAAGGTGAAGCTGATCAATGGCAGAATCTTATCAAGAATATGAGGCCAAGAGATGAAATTGAGTCCATGGAATGGGACGAGTTCAAGAACTTTTTTTTCAGTAAGTACTTCCCTCGTATTCTTCGAACAAAGATGGAAAAGGAGTTTCTTGAGTTGAAGAAGAAGGATGATGAATCTGTTGGTATATACGAAGCGAATTTTACAAGACTTGCAAGGTATGCATCTGGCATTATCATCCAACATGAAATTAAAGTTGATCGATTTTTCAGTGGCTTAAAACCAAGTCTTCGAAGGGCATTATCTATAAGAGACTTCGGTAGCTATGAAGAAATTGTGCGTTGTGCTATCAAGGTAGAAATGGAAGTTGGTGTTACTTATCCATCTCATAGTTTTGACAAGGAACGAAAGATGGAGTTCAAAGAGAAATCTCAGAATAATGGTGAAAAAAAGATGAATGTTTCCTTATGCTCAAAGTGTGGAAAGAGGCATGGTGGAGATTGTCTTAAATGGACAAGTAAATGTTTCAAATGTGGAAAGGAAGGTCATCGGGAATTTGAATGCCGCAATGATGGGAAGAAGATGTCTAATGATGTAAACAAAGGAGGGGATACACAGAATGAATCAAATACACTTCAATGCTTCAAGTGCAAGGAAATGGGGGATTATGCTAATAAATTCCCTAATCCAAGGGTTAGTGATGATCGACATGAGCAACCACATAAGGCAAAGGACAAAGGGAAGTCACATGCGATCACTATTCGCGATGTTGAATATGAAAACGATGTGGTGGAATGATTAAGTGTTTATGTAATGGGATTCAAAAATAATGTTGTATCATGGAGTATTGGAATATTTATGTATTGGTCTAATGTGGTATTCAAAGTGATTGAGATATTTTTGGAAATAAGATGATATGCGCATAATGAAGGGAAAATGAGAAAATGAAATGTTTAGCAGTATTCATGAGCTCATGATTGATATAAGGACTAAGTGATATCATGGTTTGAGTATACAAAATTTTGAGGATTTTGGAATGTGGAAAGTGTTAACTTTTAACTACATTCATGTTTTCACTATGGTTCAATGGGTATTTTTTTTCAAGAGAATACATGATCAAGGTAATCACATGATTAGAATGTGACCAACAATATATATATATGGGGGATAAATGATGGTATTCACATGCTTGGTTGATGAAATATCAGGTAATCGTTTTCTTTATACTATGATCTTGGACCGAAGTATTTTAGAGAAGCCTAAATATTGGAATGGATTATGTTGGACATATGCTAAGTATTGTTTAAGGATAGAACATTTTTAGATATTACTGATGTGCTTTTATAGTAATGTAGTTTTAGAAAAAGGAAAACATGCAGGACGGGAGACAGCCCATCGCGTCGGACAAGGCTGTGAAAATCGAACCCACAACCGAAGTGCGACTGGCCTTTATTTCCTACCAATGGCCTACAGGAAGTCCCTGTTTAGTAGAAACTAGTTTTATTATATTAAGAAGTCTGATATATGAAGTATAAGTCCATTTTAGGAACCATATATGATTAATCTCACTATAGATCGACATATGTATATAACTTTTGCTAACGTTTGGTTTGAGATAGATAGAATGACCCGTCATTCTATCACATGATCTGCTAACACTTCACGAATAAAAAATTCAACTTCATTTATTTAAGAGATGAAGTGGAAATTTTTCAAGGCACGAACAACAGTGAGATTGTACCAAAATAAAGTAAGTATTTATTGTAATTCCAATTCTTCAACTGTAGGGAAATGATCTTGAAAAACAAAAATGTTGTCCTAGTGCCCTTATATCCGATGAATCAGATGGTACCCTAGATCGTCACAAATTTATGGCTCTGTGATTGCTGGATTTTCCATAGCCATGTTCTCTACCACTCTTCATCAGAACATGATGGTCAGATTTCTCTTCCATATCCATATTTTCACCTATGTGGAAACCCAGTGATTAGTTTATTTGGGTAACCGTTACATTTCATACTTTTGTTTTTAAAGATTGGTTTTGGTATTCCTTTTTACGATGTGGGTTTCTATTAAAGAAACATTCGAATAGTAAACCATTTATAAATCCGACGAATTTCTAGGGCGAAATTCATTTTAAAGGGGGTAGAATGTAACACCCCGAGATTTTAGGAAAAATATTCTTTTAATTTCAGTAATGTCTTGTGTTTTATTCTACACCATGATTACCTTGCGCTATACGCAACACCATATTAGCTTGCAGTATACGCAACACTATTCTTGGATCGTGTTACACACAATTTTGATAATTGTTATTCTACGCAACATTGAGTATATATATATATATATTCAATGTATAAATGAAATATGGTTGGATTCTGTTATACGAAACAACAAAGGATTCTTTCACAACACGCAACCCTGACTTGGCTTTCATTACACGCAATCGTGGCCTTCCTCGATAGCATGTGTTGTACGCAATACCGGGTTTTAATAAACAACGATATATTATTATAATATTTTCATGAACTAGACGTTATGAATATCATTAACTAAATATTTAATTTTATAACATTATTATTCATCTTACACATTTTCTAGAACATGGTATAAGAACAAAATAATTTTTTCAGGTAAAATAAGTATTTTTCAAAAAATGCAGTTTTGTCGCCTTTTGATGGCGCACCCACTTTAAATCTATTTTTTGACATGTTTATATGTCCAATTTGACAAAATAAAATTCTTATTTTGAATCAGGATATAAAAATTTACATTAGATAATATTTTGATATTTTTCCGATAACTTTCCTATTTTAATGAATAGTAAAAACACACTATATTTTAATTAAAAACAACTTTTGTCATCATAATATCTTATGTGGTTAAATTATAATATTGAATTGTTTTAAAGTATAAATAGAATATATTTTTACCATTTAATATAATTTATGTCATTAGCATTGATTTTACCTTGAATTCGTAGGTTAAATCAATTCAATCTTTTGCAACGTTTTAAAGAAAAACCCGTTTTCTTTCGAACAACGGGATTAATTTTAATTTAATTTCTGCATATTTTGTGTATTGAATTTGGAAAAATGGAGTCCATATTTGGAATAAGTGGGTCCAAATTATGTTAATAAGCTACTTTTTATTTTTGGGCATTGTGAATAGTAACCATGGTAAATTTTATTTACTATAGTTAAAGGTAAATCGGGTAATTAAGGGTAAATATAAGATTATAAAATTACCATAACACTTGGAAAAATCCTATTGGATGGATAAACGTATACCCATATAACCTAAGGGTCGGATTAGATTCATTTTATGGACTTTTGTCCATGAAAATAATTTAATTTTTATTAAATCAAAAGAATGTGACAACATGTTACTTTCAAAAATCGTATTAGTACAATAATTTTAATTTAGTGATACACTTCGTGAAACTTAGAACATTAATATTCTACAGAACGATAATACAATTATCTACATCATATGAATTTATTTATAATTTTTAGGGATTAAATAATTATCATTTAGTATGACCAAATATGATGCAGTAATTGTCTTATTAATGAAATATTGACATAATTGATGTTATAAATGACCAAATAAATGTAATTTAAGACTTTTTATGACTTACATTAATTTTATTGGTTAATATGACATGTTATTGTTGATATAAGTAACTTGGTTAGTACTTATCATTCTTTTATAAATTTCATAAAAATCATGTACCAAATAGTGTCAAAATTGACATAACTTAGTTTTTAAAACAAATATTATATTATTAATTGTTATTTAATTCCTAAAAATCTAAGGTTCGGCCAAATGACTTATATTTGTATAGATATATTAATAATAAACAACTTGGGGTTCTTTTGGCTTGTTATAGTAAGTTTATTAACCATATAGTGTAAGAAAACAAAAAGACATGGTAAAAGTTAAATTATTTAACTTAGATTTAAATCTTATTGATAAGGTTTAAATAATAAACTAAACTTGTCTAAATCCTATTGGATGAGAGGATTTCGAACCATACCCACTTTATATTTGAAATAATACCCTTTGGAACCATTATAAACCGAATTTGACCTTAATATAAAATAATATTTTGAGCTTTTCCTAAGGTGCCCCTCTCCTCCCTTATAAAAGGGAACCTCCTCCCCCTCTTCCTCATACCACTTTGAGACTTCAAGCTCGGCCATCCCCTGAAAAAATATCCTCTCCACTTCCCTAGTATCATCCTAGAGGTCCTGGTCTTCTTCAAAGTCCATCCTTAGTTCTTTAAGTGGAGGTTAAGAAAAGGCGCGTCAAAAAGAGGTTATATCCATTACCGATCTTTTTCAATTTTTTTCTTCTTCAACTTCTTCTTATTTAGTTTTTTCATGATAAAGTAATAACATAAGTATTTCTTATATAATGATATGTTATTATAAATATGAAACAACTCTAATTAACCTTCTATCCATCCTACGGAAAAAAGAAAATCACCGCGCGTCCGTACGTACGGAATACCATCTCCACACCGTGGTGTAATCTATTTTCCGCCACCACCTTAATTGGATGGGTATAATGGTGTAATGAGTAACTATATATGATTATTAAAAATTGATATTGATACTGAAATATTATACATAAAATTCAACACAAGTTCACGATCATGAGAACGATATCATCGCTCGTGCGTACGTACGGACTACCGTCTCCACGACGCGATGAGATTCATTCTCCAAAATAACCATTCATGAATGATTATAAAGTATATATAATGAATAATAATGAAATATATGACATGTTAAATCTACTGGATTTATGTATATATATATATATGTATGTCATCTACTTACTTCCATTCAAGACAATAAGGAAAGGAAAACATCGTTCATGCGTACGTAAGGACTACCGTCTCCATGAACGGTGTGTTTCATTTCATTTATATATCTATTATATATATATATATATATACTGAATATATATGATATATAAATCATTTTTTATATTCTGTAAGTAATTAAATCATGATATAAGTAATAATAATGTCAATAACAACAAGTCCAAACACCTACGATAAATGAAACGATTTTACCCAAAACGCTTCTTTAACATGGAATTTACAAAAGACCGGGTAATATAAAGTCATAAGTGAACGATATATGATATAATAAAAATTAATATGATTCTGTAATAAGTTAATGACATTATTTAAATCATTATACAGGAGGATCGGTAACGTACAAATCATATCGGACATAAGGTAAGGGAAATATCACAATCTCATTTTTATCCGAGATTGTTTATACTTTGCTACTTACTGGGGTGTATTTTATCATCCACATCCATGTTTCATCAATATGTAATATTATTTCCATCCAAATACAATTTTCTAAATCCAATTTTACCCTTAGGTGAGTTTTTAATAAAAGATATGAAAGGAATCTTTTGTCGTTTTTCGTACGAGGTACTTTTTGACTTTTCCGACAAAAGTACGAGAAGAATGTTTTTTTTAACTTATATGACATGAATGAATTTTTAAAACATTATTTCAAAGAAGCTTACCTTATATGTTTTCAAGTTTATTTTTAATCAACTTCTTTTAGTTATAATTTTATGACATATTAAGAAATGAAAAGTGTTTTTTTAAGTAGAAAGGATATTTTCTTCAAGAATGGAGTTCAAGTGTTTTATCAAAATTATTTTCCATATAAGATAATAAAGGGTTCTGTTTTTATCCCTATTATTACATTGATTTGATTATGTTGTGATGGAATTATTTTTATGAATTCATTTATCTTATATGAATTGTTTTATCATGTCATGTTGTTTAAGAATCCCATTTTTATTACATGGGTTATGCAATGATGTATGATTTATGATTTTGTGGAAAACATAAGAATGGTATAATTATGAGATGGGTGGGACCTATATCTCCCTCCAATGGATTGGGTAAGGATTTTATATCTCATGAGATAGACATGTCTGGAATGGTAGGTTATACTGGTTTAGTGAAACAGGACTGAAACCAGGGTGACTCGGTTCAGAAATGGACTTTGTCCACTAAGATAGTCTTGGCAATGAGTCTTGACTAATACGATATGATTCTCTATGATTATGTGTGTATGCCACAATGTTTCATATTTTAAGTTACGATTATTGGTATTTCATTTCACTACTATGATTTATCTCATGTTATGAAATTATTCTCTATTTTGCAGGTTAAGATTTCCAAAATTTTATGTTCTTATGAATATGATGTGATTGATATTTCTTTTGTTTACCCTTAATGAGCATTTGAGCTCACCCTTTTATGTTTTCGTTTCCCCAGGATATAAAGAAAGGTTTTAGGTAAAAAAAAGGAAGTTCTTTATGGGAGATGTTGAAGATCTTTCACCGCGATTAGAAGATTATATTCCAAGTTTCCAAAGACACTAAACTATTACGATCCTTCTGTGTGTTTTTTTGTTATGTACTAAGTATTCCGCAAAATTAATGTAATGTCTATGTACGTCAACCTTCGGGTCTCTACAATAGATCCATGATTTTTGTAAGAAACAAGTCTATTTTTTGATTTTTCATTTTGGATATGGTATTTGATTAAAATCATGAATACATTCCATGTAGTCTAAAACCCACATATTTTGTAAGGACATGGTTGTGGGAGCCATGGATTCGTAGAATTATATGTATCACCTACCATGTAAGACCCCCACATTCCATGTTACCTTATGCTAGAAAACATACCATGTACTATGGGAGTATACATGCTTAACCATATCCAGACACATTCCATGTTCCAAATTACTTTGATAAGGGACATGTACAAGGATGTGGCAAGAGGATATGGGTAGGACCTCGGGTGGCTCAAAACATCCATGTAGATCATCTACACACCATGTATTGTTATAGGGTATGTGATTCATGTACCTATAGGGATAGGTATAGGTGATGGATTACAAAAAAATCCATGTGGGTCACATCCAATGTGTTGTACACATAGTTTCCTTTTTTATAATTGTCAACCACTCGTATCTCCTTCATTTGAACTCAAATTTTGGAATGAAACTTGTTTATCATGACTATTTTTTCAATGTAGAATAATATAGTGGCCTATTTTTTTGAATCTAATATATGAAGGAAGAAATTTTGTGGGTGACACTAGTTTAAGAGATGATAACCGAAAGTGGTCATTATGTGTGATCACTGGAGGCTTTGGAGTTCAACCCTCCTACTATGATGTGGAATGAGTCCTCTACCTATCTATATAATGGAACCCTATAGTAGGGATCATCAGGGGTCCTCTAAATGCTACTTCAAAGTAACCCTCTAATGGGGATAGCGAATGGGTACTCGTCCACTAGAGTGGAACCCTCTATCCATGATGGGGTTGGTTCCTCTACTGAATTCTAGAGTGGCACTGTATAGTTGGGTTGTATATGAGTCCTCTATTGATCTATTGAGTAAAACCATCCTGCAAGGATATGGAATGGGTCCTCAAAAACTATTTTGGAACACTTTACTCGGGATATTCATGTGTCATCTACTGACATCTAGAGTGGAACCCTACATCTATGATAAACATGGGCCCTTTATCGACCAATTGAGTATAACCATCCTACAAAGATAGGGAAAGGGTCTTTTACACTTAAAATCACACATTCCAGTTAGGATTTGGATGGGTCCTCTAGAGATATAATGAGGGGAATGATTATATTATACTATGGTAAGAGTCCACTATCTAGAGCTTGATTCCTCTCAACTATAAGGAATAGCCGGAGGTGACGCCTTACTAGGCTGTTTTATTTTTGGAATATGCATGATATGATGGACATCATTGATGGACTTATAGAATTGGTGGTGACTCTCTTCATGTGCTGGTATGTGATATCGATATCACTTTATCTCTCATTTGGGTTTCGTTAGTTTAAGAATATATACATATATATATATACACCGGTATACAATTTTTGGATTATTATTACTATCTTTTATAGGATTGAGTTGTATGTATATCTATTCTTATTATATCTCTTATATTTCCCCCTTTTTCATTCAGGGAATCCAACTGGGTATGTATATTTACACCATTATTTGGTATTTACATGAAAATTTCATGTCTTATGAAGACAATGTAAATGTCATTGGTGAATACATAAAATCTTACGGATATTATGGGCATTGAAACAAATAAGGTTTCTCAAAACTTTTATTTTTGGATCTTAGATATATCAATATTTTTATTAATTTTTAGTTTTTCATGTTGGTAGAGATTTTCAAGTTGGGCTTGAATTTTTAAACATCACTATTTAGTTTTTACTATTGTACCCTTGTACACCCTGCAGATTATTAGTAATTGGATTACATTATAGATATTAAATATTTATATTATTATTCCTATTCACTTATTTATTTTACTATTTTTTAAATGTTGGGGTCGAAGCCTCAATTTATTATTTAAAGCAAAGACCTCTTTAGACTGGGTAGAGGGTGACCCATTACATAGCCTGAAGGCCCAAGGCCAATTGGCCTGAATACAAGGCTTGAAAGCCAATTTTTTTTGGCCTAAAGGACCCCATAGTGAAAATTCGTGCTACAATACACGTGCTACTACAGTACCTGCTATAGTACGCCACTGCTTTAGTACCTGCTAAAATCCCTCCACCGCTATAGTGACACCACTGCTACAGTTCCACCACTGCTACAGTCCTAAACTAGTGCCTGGAAAATCGCCCATACCCGGATTTTGATCATGGGTCTTTTAGATTCCAAGCAGGAGCCTATACCACTAGGGTACATGCTCAATGGCACCTATTCACATCTTTATTTATGTAGTCAGGTGTGTGTAAGGTATATTGGGTAATGTAATCCCCATGTAAGACATTCCTTTTAGAACATGTCTCCATCCCCTAGCCTATAGTGGCATGTTTGGGGTAGTTTTCCCTGAAGCCTCATTCGGACGGGTCATTCAAGATATGTATCAAAGGTGGTTAGATCCTTGGGATTGTTTTTGGAGTAATCCCATTATGCATATTTTTTGGGATTTAGAGAAACTATGTAAATGTATTTCTAGTGAAACATTCAATCCAAGGAATCCAATGATAGTATGGAAGGCCTACATATCCATTTACATGGACATTGTCTTCTGAATTGTCAACTTGGTATACCAACACATTGGTTATAGGACTAAATTTTAAATGAATTTTAGATGAAAATATTTGACTATAATTATTTAGTAATCTCACAATTTATCATATATAATCTCATTGGATCATGGTACGTCTTGATTAAATTTTCAGGATGTCTCCACCAACAACAACCATCTAGATTAACCATACATGATCGTGAGTATGATCTAATGAGTGATGAGGAATCATTTTAGGTTACACCATATTAAAAACTTTATCCATGTGCATTGGTACAAGAAACCCCACCTGTTTAGTAGTATATCATAATAGATATGCAATTTTTGGATGAGCATATGCATAGCGCACTCTATAATTTCTAGTGTGGAAAACCGTTAAGGTTCCATGGAAAGCTAGATCCCCCAGAAGTGGAGTATTATATAGAGTTAGTAGCACATTATTTAATTTACATATGGACAACTATATATCAGGTGATTAAACTAGTATATATCCCTTTACATGGAGTAATAGGGCAGTGCTGGAGTCTCATTACCCATCTACATGATGAGTCGAGACTATCAAAGACCGATATCTAGCATTTGTTTTGTGTGAATTACTACCCCTTTGGTTTGAGCATGGATCAAATTCATGATCATATGAATATGAATATGATAGGAATGATAGTTTCTTAGTATTTTTTGGGTTCATGAACTATACGTGGTACTCCAATTAAATGATTCAGGATGGCTACTTTTGAGAAAAAAATGTTTAGAAAGGACCTATAAAATATAGTTGTGATAGTGTGGTACCTCTATACATTACCACCAATTGGAGGGTGGTATATCTAGTCTTGGAGATGTAAATATTCCTATTATATGTATACACAAAAAATAGAGTTGACACTATGCACTACAGATCTGATTAGTCTATAATTGCTAGCATATATAAGTCGACATGATCTCAGTATATGAGTTCATTCCTTCATCAGGCTCGAGAACATTTTCAGGGGAAGAAAATTGGGCCAGGGTTTCCCATAGAGGTTTGGTGCTATGATTGTGATGGAAAATGAAAAATAGAAAATTATTTCCTCACCATATGTGCTAATTATCGTATTAAGATAGCTGACTAACAACCACATTAGTGGAAAATCTATAATAGGGGATCACACGTGAGATGCTAAGGAAGCGCCAAGGGAGGTGAACCTAGTAAAGGAACATGTATATCATAAGTATGAGGAGATATATATGGTGCTTGATGTTATGGGATTATTCTAAAACCACCTCCATGTGTCATAGATTAATCATTGGGATATGGAGTTTGGGGTTGTGGACAACTGCAGCCAATGGAGGCTTACAACCAAGTAGCACATAAAATGATTAGATATAAAATATGTGTTTATTCTACACCTTCATCAGTATTATCTAACATAGGTTTGATTCATTCATTCAACTCTATACTCTTGGTTTGAGTTATGGGGATCCCAGTTTTGGATTTATCCCATCATCTTTTCCCTGAAGTTTATATTGGGAATGATTTATCTCTGTAATTTATTTTTCATCACAATGAGCTATCACTTAGTGGAGATAATTTCTTGTGATAATATTTTAGTCATAATTTAACCCTATATGGTCATATTGGGTATGAATTGGTTATCTATGGTTTGATCTTACGTTGAATATCACTAAATAGGAGTCATATTCCATTAAACTGATGGTACCTAATTATTCTTTATGGGTGACAGGGATATCATGGTGGGATGAGCGGATTTTTTGTGCATCAGGCTACAAAACATCACCCAATGGTTTTTTATTATAGTTCTTGGTATAGGATGTTATTCATAATTATGGATTCTTTTATTCATCGAAGACATTATGGATGTCTAACCTGAGTATGTTCGATGACTTCATTCATGGTGGGAGAAGGATATTTGTATCGACTAATATCCAAATTCTAGTATGATATCTTCTTCAAGATATAATGTTATACAAACTGATCTCCATAATATACTGTTATAGTTAGTGGTCCTTTTATAGAAGCGTTTTCATTGGAACAGTGTATCCTCCAAGGCATATCTGGTGTTTCTCTTAGAAATGTGTACAATATCAAGTGGTTATGTTAATATTATCATATCATGGGACAGTCAACAATAAAGAAAATGAAATTCTTGTTAAGGATTGATGGCCTATTTTAACAATTTCAAGGATTCATATGTTTCTCAATGATCGATATCAGGTTTGGCTAACACAAATTGAGGATTCATGTTGTATATAATCTAATGATGGAATTCTGATGTCACATTAGAAACTATGAGTTCTCATTTAATTACATTGGTGTTAAAAAATCCCCTTCTAGGTTTATGTATTTGATGCGCCCGATTTTCCAGCCATTCAAATACCATTTTGTGGTTTTCTTCAATAAAAACATACTCATATACACTATGTCAAAGGATGAGAATGTATATCATTTGAGGATATTCTTATATTTCCATTAGGGAAACAATATTTATGGTAATCTATGGATGTAAAAATTCTTGATTCACAATGATATAATATTAGGTAATGTCATTTAAAGGAACATATTCATCATATTCCTATAAAAGGTTATTATTGTTCTGGGTTTTGAGCTACCAAGAATCATGTCACATGTGTGGATTTTTTATTCCTCTGTGGGGCACTTCCATCTATTTGTGTAAGAATTCTACAGGATTGAACCCCATTTACCTCCCTAGTGATGAAATGGATTCCTTTAAAATAGTCTATGTTGTTCTAGATTACCTTCAAGGATTTGAGGTTGAGGATTGTAGGTGCTCTATTTTGAGACTACCAGAGGTGCCTATGAAGTATGTAGTTTCTTTTACTTCCTCGTGAGAAATTATAAGCTTCATGCTGATGCAAAGGTATAAAGTTATCACTTATTTTGTGGGAAATTTTAGAAAACATGAGCAGAACTATATGACTCATGAAATAGATATGGAATTAGTATTTTTCTCCTTATGTATGAGTCGGCACAATCTTCTGGGAGAGGACATTTTGGTTCACTCAAACCATCATATTATGATGTATGTCTCCACATAGATTGACATGTACATGAGACATTAACATGGGTAAGAGTTCGTGAATGACCATGACATTGAGATAGTCTATACCATAGGGAAGGTAAACGCAGTAAGATATTCATTTACTAGTAATTACTTTAATCTATTGGTGTAGGAGGCTTCTTTGAATTTGGATTCAATGTAACTAAACCTAGTGGAGTTTCATGGTTCATCTTTGGTTTAGGTGATGGTATTGAATCCTACACTTCATAATTATTTTAGAGATTCCTAGTTTTGATATATATACTATGAGGAAATATTTGTCCATAAATCCATATGAGATTCGCCAGATGGATTTATATAAGGATTGAATTAAATCATACTTTTCTAGGGATATACGGTTCTCCCAATCATGAATCGGGTGGAGGTGATTCAAAAGATCCACACATGTCCCCAGTTTTACATCTCAGTGTGGTAACGATGAACAATGATCTTTAGAGGTAGTTTTGGTGGGCCAGAATGATATACAATGTGGTTTAGTTCATTTCATGGTTCCTCAACTACAATTAAGTGATGGTCATGCACCTATTCCCTACAGTATTTTTTGCAACCTTTTGAGATCTTAAAGTGTATTTGGGATGGCATATCCATCGACATTGTGACAGGTCTTTCTTGGATAGTGAAGGGACATGAGTCTGTCTAGGTGATAGTTGACCGACTCAAAAAGTTAGCACATATCCTTTCTATCATTGATGAAGGTATGGTGGATTTTTTTTTGAAATATGTACATACATGAGATTTTTCCCCTTTATGGGTTTCCCCTGATAGTTGTCTTCGATCATCATGCATGGTTTATTTAACTATTATAAAAAGGATTGTCTGACTCATTGGAGACCCATATGAGGGGCAATAAAACATTTCAACCATTGATAGAAGGGATTAATTTGTGCATTATCATGAAATTGGTCGATATTTTGAGGGAATTCTTTCTATACTTTGGATGGAGTAAGGAGGATCACTTTCCCTTAGAATATATTGAGTACAGAAACAAATACCACTCTACTATCAGTATGGCCCCTCTGGAGGAACTGTACATGAGACCCTTTAGGTCACCCTTATTCTAAACATATATATGTTTAGAACCGAGTATAGAGACATTAAATTTTTTTACATGTTCTCTACATAATTATAAGATATACAACATAAAAGAGTTACAGTCTCGGACTCTATGATTTGTATCTTCAAAAAATTAGGACCGTAAACCACCTATGAAAAATAATTTACATTTTTCTGGAAATATGTATATTTATTCTTCTAAATATAATGTTTGTTTTTACATGTACTCACCTTATCATTTACATAAATGAAAATGTTTTCTCTAAAATCCATGTAAAAGGATGAATAATGAAATTAATTAATGAAACATCGGTGGTCATAGTCATCATAATCATAACATAAAAATAGAATCCTAATAATAATAATGAGAGTAATATTTAGATAATTTCATGGAATGTTTCAATGCATAAAAATGATACATCATGTCTTAGGGGTCAAATACAATACATATTTAGGAAAAAATGATAACATCATGTTCACACATAACATATGTGAATAAAAATAATATCATCATTATAATGAATATATATTACTTCATTTTACATAGAATAAACAATATCTCATAATATACACCATATTACCTAATGTATTAGAGAAATATATAATTTTTTCCCACCGGTTACATTATAACATTTATATAATTGTACATGAAATATAAAACATATAATGTTCATAGTTAAAAAATAACCCATTAAAAGTAATGGGTTTCATCATAATTTCATAATTCATTTATTCGTGAATATACTTTGGATTTGTCAAATGAAAAGTAAAAGAGAATATTTTTTGTTATAATCATCAATATTGAGTGAATGAGAATCATTAACAAGAGGATCCAATATGTGTTTTGGAATAAAGAGTTATTTTTGAATTTCATTATATTTTTCATAAAAAATATTAGGAACATGTATATCATTTAATATCAAAGTTAACCAAAATAATATTATGATTAAATAAAATTAAAGGAATATTAACACTAATATTTGGCATGAGGGATGTATAACCCAAAGAAAAAGAGGTGTGTTCCAAGATCCCCTTGAATTATATACAAAAGTGTTCATTACATAAAATTAATATCCAGGATAAAAAAATTAGAATAATTTATTATATAGTTTGGAAGATATTATACCTATATTATATTAATTATATTTATTTTAAGTTCATTTATGATAATTTTTATATGTTATAGAGATCAATTTTTTCTTTAGAGGAGTGTCGATTTTTATGGATTCAATTTCAGTTTTACTAGTGTATAATTTCGAACATTCTTTTGAAAAGGTAATGATTTAAGAAAAATGAAATTATATGTTAATAATAAAATTAACTATTCTTAAATTGACTCATTTATTATTATTTTTCTTCTATGTGTATGATTTATTTAAAAAAACCTAAATGATATTCGTGTCGTTTATGTTGTTAGTTTTCCCAACCATGATAACTAGTTTTGTTTTATTCAATAATATATCTATAAATTTGTTCCAAGGGACTAGAAATGATATAATATAAATATATTAATCTGGTTTTATCTTGATTATTGTTTTAGGAACAATAATTAATGTGGTAAAGCAAATCAAGTACACATCTTTCAAGAAAGTGGGTAATCTGCACATCACAAATGATGTATATATTTTTAGAATAAATTGAGAAGAATTAATATTATATGACTAATATTAAATTAAAAAATAAAATTATAGTATATATATTATAATATAGTATCTATTTATCTTTTTTTGGATGGTGTTGGGGAGGTTATAAGAAATGAAAAAAAAAATTAAAGGGAAGAATTGCGGATTTTACTTCTTTAATGTTTTCTCCACGAGGACCTTCTTAAGGTACATGGATTTGGTTTTTTTAAGACTAGAAGATCCTAGAGAGAGGGAAAATTCATGGTGGTGGTATTCGATATCATTTATATAATATTGATGTCTTAGATGGTGTGACAAGAAGAGGTGGTGAGGTGTTCAATTTATAGGTGAGGAGAAAGGTGTCTTTTTATTATGTTATTATTTTGTTTATTATTTTGGCTCACGAATAACAATTATATTGAATATTATAATTAAAAATAAGTACTAAATAAGAATAATTAGTTAAAATTGTTCTTATATTATCCATACAGCTTTCATGACTACAAAAATTAAGTATTTAGCTTATATAAAAAATTTATGTATTTCACAATTCCCCAAATATTTATCTATATTCGAAAATTAACATAAATTAACCCTATCAATTTAATGATATGTATATTTAAAAAATATTTTTAATGATATGAATTTAATTTACTATATATTAGAAATTTAAATTTTAATTAAAATAATCATTTATTAAAAAAAATAGATTTTAATATTATAATCAATTTTTTATACATTTAATAATTAATTATAGTATCATAAAACTAGATTATAATTATAAAACAACATAATATTAATTTATGAATCTATTTTATTAAAATAATATTTCATTTAAGTTATTTTATTAATTTTAATATTATAAAAAAAATATATATGATTTTAAAACATTGAAAAATATAATTTCTCACTCTTAAAAAATTTATTTACTAATACCATGAAATAAATATATAATATTTTCTTCTATAAGATACCTAATTTTATTTATACTTTTATAGTTTTTGTTACTATTCTAATATCTATATTATTATTCATAATGGTCGTATTACAATTCAACAAATCATGGTACTATTCAACTAGTATTAGTTTATTAATTTCAATAAATATCATATATTTTAATCTTCATTTATGAAAATAATGTTTTTATTGGGTTCTATATGTGATTAATTTTATTTATGACATAATTATACTCTGGAAAATTCCATTGATAAACGTTTGGGTCATTAAATTCTTCCTACTTTTAGAATTTTGTAATTGAAATTTTGATTTACATACTATGGTGAAAAAAGGTGAGGGTACTTCTCCTTCATAACTTCCTCTGGTTCCTGTGATGCCTCTTCAAACATTTGGATTCTCTATAGAACCTTTTCTAAGTTGGAGGTCATGGTGTATGAACCTTTTCTACATTGTCCAAAATCATTATCATCTACTTCTCATAATATAGATCATGTTAGAGATGTACCACATCTGATGTCATTACATGTGATGGATCTGGTATTTAAATATTGTAGAGGGATACGTAGATTACCTCGTGCAGTTGAGACATGGTTAGTGTATGTGAAAGATGATAATACGCTACTCTTATGTGGTCAAAGAAACTCAAAAGGGAAAATATACCTATGGTGAGGCATTAATTTCTTACCAAAATACCTATTCCACGAACTAGCCCAGGTCGAACCTGAACCGGTCACCCAAGTCTACCAGTGGAATTGATCGAGGGAAGTTCTCAAACTCCACAAGCTTTAAACTAGTGTCGAGCATAAAAAGTTAATCCTTGGAAACTATTTGTTCCATGAACAAAAGATAACCAATATAAATAAAGTTTTATGATAAGAAAATAAAATTAGTGGCAGAAATAAAATATACTGCACATACCTCCTTGTGACCATTCAGGTCACCACCTAATTTAGAACCAAGTCTGCTCCAACATAGAGCAGCTGAACTAGGAACTAAAACAAGAAACAAAAACTGGAAACATTTAAAATATAATAGTCATGAGCACCGAGATGGTAAATAGAGATTCCATGAATAAACCACTGATTCCAACAGTTATATTTTATGAATCCACCCATAAAGACAAGTTTGAAATACAAGTATGAAATTATGTTTTTCACATTTTAAAAATAAGTGGCAAGTTTTACCCCATTTAGTGTAAACACAATAGATGATACATTCCCAAAACCACTATTTATTTTATAAATAGAACCAAGACGGAAAGACCAAGTTTGTACTAAAACAAAATAGATAAACAGTGAAAACTGGGAATAAACTAACATCCATAGCTGAATGTAGACAAGAAATGTAAATAATTAAGTAACCATGGGTGATCCTAAACATCCCCAGAATAACCCTTGATGCGCTCAATTCAGAACCAACTGCCGGTGTATAGTGAGGCCCTATAGTCTATAACCAACTGATCACCCTTGTGGAAAACGAATTCAGTGACACTCCCCATCTGGCCTCTATACTTACTAGTGGGTACCAGCCCCTCAAATTGGGGATGGTAAAAAACCAATACTCAATCAAATAAAAGATTCCTAGGAACCACTGGTGGTTATAATAATCATACTATGTAGGTACGGGGCCCTTGCATGTGTGACTCACCTTACCATGTCATCATCGCCCTTGTCTACCCCAAACATAGACACTTCCAATGGGTTCACCCATAATGGGTAACCCTAGATAGGATCACCCCATATACTTATATAAACATTCATACTTGTCAAACATACATTGTGTCAACCAGGTTGTTACATAATTTAGTTATCAAAACTACTTTATTAAACATTTGGAGTTGTAAATTAGGCCTTTAGTTTTGAATTATCAAATGCCTTTATGAAAACATTGCACATGATCTTATAAACTAGATATGTACACCACTTTTGTACTTAAAAAGAAAAATGGTCATATACTCATGGATTTTTTTCAAACCAATTTAAAGAACCACATGAAGAGACCCACATCATTTGGAAAACAAGAACTGCTTATAAAACCAAGGATTCAAGAAAAATACCAACTTAAAGAGACATGTAAAATCATATCTACAAAAACACTATGTTCAATAAAACTAACCACCAGAATACAAACATGTTCCATAAAATTATTCTATAAGAAAAAACCACTAAATACATCCAACAATACATTTTTTTGTTAATTTTGTTTAGTTCCAAACATGTTAGCAAGGCATAAACATGTGCATAAATAGAAGACCATCCAGAAATCCTTTTTTAATAAACTCTTTCTACAGAAAAACACTACATTATGTAAACTATAATCATAATTGATGTGAAAGAATAATCTAAGATTTGATTAAATAAACACAAGAAGTAAATGGATTAATAATTGGAGAAATGTCATAGAAACACCTACACATGACCAATGAATTATTTTAATTCTATTTTTAACACAAATAACCATCATAAAATCACAAAAATAAATAAAATATCATGATTATAAAGGAGAGAATAACATTTGTAAATGAAATTTTAAAATCCAAGTGCATATGGAAAACTCCAAAGGATTGAAAGGACGGAAATGCCTACCTCAAGCAGACCAAGACAACATTTGGCATTCAGCACTTTATTACTCAAGAATTCATCCACTCATGTTCACATAGTTCCATATATATTAATGTATACCATTTACTCAATGCTTGTATTCCCCAGACTCTGAGGGAATACACAAATGGAGGGTATAAACACACACACACACAAACAGACACACACACACATATATATATACATACCTCTGTATATTCCCATGAGTATTCAAAGGAATTGGAATCACTATAAATAAAAATTGTGACCCTCAAACATCATATGAATATCAAATTACATGTGAAAAAAATCAAAAGAAGGTTTTAAGATCATACTTTAGATGAAGGTAGTGAACCGAATCAAACCAAAACTGCCTCTCCTTCAGCAGTGGTTGCTTGAACACACACCAACAAGTCTCGAGTGGCCCTTATCAGAACATAGAACCGTAGGAATCAATAGAAATCATGTTACCCCTTTGGATAGGGTTTCGGCTGAACGAGTATGGTTATAAGGGGACCTAAAATATGCCAAAGCAAGGAGATATGAGGAGAAAAGTTCCTTACCTTGGATATTCTAAGAGAATCCAACACATAGAGTGTGATTTAGAGGGGGGGGGGGTAGTGTCGCGCCTCAAAAGATAGAGGGAGTGGGCCACGTTGTGCTTTAGAGGGGGAATCCACCAGCTAGGGAGGGTGGTTGGAAAGGAGAGGGGGATGGAGTTAGCGATGGGAAACTATGAAGGGAGAATAGGAGGTGTAGTCTCGTTTAAGACGGAGAGAAATGGGGGTCTACCATGTGAGAGGGAGGGAGAAGGGGCTGCCATCACTGGAAGAGGGCAAGCCAGAAAGAAGGTATAGCCGCTGGAGGATGCTGGATAGGAGGAAATGTAGGGGGTCTGATATGAGGGGTGAGGTAGGACGGGAGTGTGGTGTGGGGGAAAAGGGATGACCAAGGTAAAAAACTGAATTAAAAACTTAAATAAAATAAGAACATAAATAAACAAAAACATAAATAATACCGATAATAATTTTAATAATAATAACATGACAATAATAATTAACCTAATAACAACAATACTAATAATAATAAATTATCATATTCATATTAATAATTATAATATTTTTAAAATTATAAATAATTATTTTATTAAAAATAGAAATAAAAAATTGTTGATCATCATAATAATAGTAGTAATAATAATAATATTAACATTTACCACATTTATAACAATATTAATAATCATATAATCAAAATAACAACATTAATAATATTATAATTATACATAATAATTTATTATTATTATTATTAGGTTATAAGCATTACCTAATTTTATATTATGTCACATTTTATCATCATTAAATTAATTAATTTAAAATTCCGTACAACTGCATAGTTCACTTGCACTAAGAAACATATCTTAGTGAACCACAGTCAAAACAAACCACCCGACACTACCCACTACCAGGTAAATCTACACACTCAATGCACAGTTTTATAAACTATATGCAAGTTGATCACCTTAACTCTGACCCACTTGGGCATCTACAGGCACCCTCAAAAAGGTGAAAAGGCTTCAGAAAATAAAAACTCAACCCGCCTTCTACTGGATCTCAAAATAACAAACAAAATAATTTAAAAAATAATTTAAAATAATTAACTAGTATATCCAATGTGTGACAATTCCCCCACCACAAAACATTCTTCCCCTAAAAATTCATTAAGCCAACAGTTGACAAAACTCGAGTACATGCCCATATAAAACTAAGAAAAACTGAAAAGCTTAGGGTGGCCATTTACAACACATGTCAGACCTGACCAATTCATGAAAAACCACTAACAAAGATGGAGGAGAGAAAATTAGACAGTTCTCCCATACACAAGAATTCATTAACCTCGAATCCTTGAAACATGAACACACCACATCTAGGGGCAACGCGGAGACTCACAATCCAAACTAAACCCACATTTTGAACTCTAATGGAACAACTTCACCACTAGTAATAAAAATATTGGTGCACACTGGCACAATGGGACACTGGTACGGAGGAATCCCTTACAAAACAAAAACACACTAAAGGAAAACCTACCTACAGGGACCCGAACTAAGTAAGGGACCTAAATTTTCATCCATTAATTTCATAAAAATAACCATCCCCCTAACAAACACAATTGAAACCCAACTCAAAACTAGAATGGGCCAATTGATTCATTAGACCAACACCCTACAATGAATCTGAATGCTTAGTGAACCATTATGAGAGAAGATAAGACCGCTTGGATTGTGGTGGAACGAGCTCTGCACACCACCACAACAAGGATGTTCTTACAACAGTGATGATAATAGAGAAAGGAAATTTTGTATATTTCCATCCCAAAGATGAAAAACTTATCCGGAGCATGGTTCCCCACACACTCAGCCACTCTTGATTGTGCGTGAGATTCACCCCTAGACCTGTGGTTGGGGCCCTGATATTTGAAGAATCTCCTACCTCAGAGTTAAGAATTTGTATCCTTCATTCCCTAACTCATTCCTCCTGAATGAGACTTATTTTACAACTCTCCTTGGTTTCCCCAGAAGTCACATTATAGAAATACATTGAAGGTATGAAATAAGGCGACTTAGAATACCTAAACCGGCCACACTAGTGGCATGCGATAGAACGGTCCAACAGATTGAGAGTCAGTACAGATGAAGATAGCATCATTGAGATAGGTTCCATCGGAATGAACACATTGCAATATGGGGAACCTTCACAAGATCTTACCCCCAAAAACTACACTCCGCACTCTAATGATGATGTGACATCCCACCTCTACTAGTCCAGAACTGACCCCTCAAATAACTCGGGGATGGTACGAACAATAACTACCCTGGGAGTTCCCATCAACTTGAAGACGCAATATCTTTCTGAACTATACAACTCTCTCTAATAGACATTGATTACCTCAATAAACAGGAAACACACAAAAGGAACTGGGAACTGGTCATAAATCATTAATAACTTTTGCAGATATTCTTGGTGGCATAATCATAACAATAAAAAAAATACTATTGAAACTAGAATCAAGATAATAATCAATCAATGAAACAACACAATACATAGGGAGTAGGACAAAAATAGAAACATATACAAACACAAGCAATAATCACCCGTCCAAAACCATTATTCTTTTAAAAATTTAAAACTCACCTATGGAACCATATGAACTTTCACATGTGAGTTCCTTTAATCTCACTCACATAATCTACAAACAAGTGCTCCCATGCACACTCTACACATACCCATTCACATGTAACCCTCCATAAAGAATGCTAAGGTTCAAACATCGATATTCCTTATAAAATACAAACACCTACCAAACCATCCAAATTAACAACTTCTCGTTTTAAAACCCCACTTCACCAATTTCAAAAAAACAATTAAAAAAACAATTTTACATTCCAAATCAATCTCTATATTAACGCACACTCACATCAACCACGATTAAAATGAAACACAACCAATAACAACCCATAAGAAATGAGGAACCAGTGAACATGCCTGGCCTATTGACAATGTGGGGAGACATGTCCCATGTAAGGCATAACACTAAGTGGACTTTGAGTCATGTACTTGGGTTTCACATGGGTGACCACCCCAAGTGAGGCTGCAATGTAAACTGATTCACCTATATTGCCATTACCCAATCCAAAATATCCCATGATAGAAGAGTCAAATCCTAGACTACCACTGGTGACTTGAGGATAAGTGCGAGAAAGAGTTTGTGACACTTTTCTCACACCTACCTACCAAGTCCAGGAAGCCCTAATATCATTCTAATAGACACCCAAAATATCAATGTCCTCATCTAATAACATTTTTTCACGGACCAACCATGTTCAACCCTGAACCAGTCACTCGAGCCGGCCCACAAAATGTCCTGAGGGGCATTCCTGATCCCCATGAGAGCGCAACTAGTGTCAGGAATCAAAATATAACCATTGGGAACTATTTGTCCCATGAGAAAAAAGATAACCTAAATAATTAAGGAATGAATATATGAAAATACAACCAGTGGCTGAATGGAAATAAACTATACATACCTCCCTGTGACTGTTCATGTCACCACCCAACTCAGAACCCAGTCAACTCTAAACATTGAGCAGATGAACCAGGAACCATAACACAAAACTCAACCTACAACTACAAATATATAATATGTGTGAGCACCGAGATGCTCAGCAGGGATGCCAAGATTAAACCACTAAATCCATCAATTCTTTTTTCCAAAGCAATCCCAAAACAAATGATTGAAATACAATTATGAAAGTAGTTTTTTGACATATTAAAATTAAGTAACATGTTTATTCCATTTAAATTAATCCCAACACATGTTACATTCCCAAAACCACTTTTCATTTTATAAACAGAACCAAGACGGAATGACCAAGGTTGTGCTAAAACAAAACAGATAAACAATGAATACTAGGAATAAACTAACAAGCATAACTAAATGTAGACAGGCAATGTAAATAATTATGTAACCACAGGTGATCCTGAACTTCCCTATAAGACCCATAGATGTACTAGATTTAGAACCACCATCCAGCGTCTGGTGAATCTCCATAATCTAAAACCAACTAATCACCCTCACAGCAAAAAAAAATCAGCAACACTCCCCATCTAGCCTCTATACAAACAAGTGGGTTCCTACCTGTCTAATTAGGGATTGAAATAAACTGTCACTTGATCAACTAAAATATGCACAAGAACCCATGGTGGTAATAATAATCATACTATGTAAGTAGGAGGCCCTCGCACGGGTGACTCACATTACCATAATGTCATCTCACTTGCCTACCCAAAACACAAACACTTCTTATGCGTTCACCCATAAAGGGTTACCCTAGATAAGTGAACCACATATACTTATATATATATGCGTACATTTCAATCATACAAAGTTCCAACTGGGCCAACACATCATTCAGTTACCAAAACAACTTTATTAAATATTTTAGTTTTAAATCGAGCCTTTAGTTTTACATAATCAAATGCTGTTATGAAAACATTGCATAATCTCTTCTAAAATAGCTCGAGTCACCACTTTTTTATTTAAAAATCCAAATGGGAATATACTCATGTATTTATTTTCAATCCAATTTAATGAAGAACACGAAGATACCCCCAAAATTTATAAAACAAGAACTACTTTTAAAACAAAGGATTCGAGAAAAATACTAATTCAAAGAGACACGCGAAATCATTTCTACAAAAACACTAAGTTATATAAAACTAACCAATGGAGGAAAAAAATCCAAAAATTGTTTCTACAAGGAAACACCACCCAATACATCAAATAATACCATTTGAAGATAAATACATTTAGTTCTAACCAAGATGGCAAGGCATAAACTTGTGCATAAATAGAGGAGCATCCAAAAATCCATTTTTAATCAAATATTTCAATAGGAAAAAACTACCATATGTTAACTATATACATAATAGAAGTACAAAACATAATTTAAGATTTCATTAAGAGAAAACAATCATTAAATTTATTATAATTCGCATCAAGGGAATGGAAACACCTACACATAACCAAGGAACCATTTCAAAGCTATTTTTAACACTTTTAACCAACATACAAAATACTGAAATGAATAAAAATCATTCTTATAAAGGTGTGAATAACATTTATAAATTAAATTAAATAATGAATATGCATATGGAAAACTCTAAAGGAGAGAAAGTATAGAAACGCCTGCCTCAAGTAGACCATGAAAACACATTTCATTCCGCACTTTCTAACTCAAGAAATCTTCCAATTGCGGACACATACTTCCTTATATATTTATGTATACCGTTTACCCAAAGCATGTTTCCCAGCTCGATGAGTAAATACAGAGATGGAGGGTATACACATCTTTATATATATATATATATACATACCTTTGTATATGACCATGAGTCTTCAAAAGAACTGGAATCACTACACATAAACCCCAGGACCCTCAAACATCATATGATTATCAAATTACATGTGTGAAAACCAAAAGACGATTTAAAATCATACATTGGATAATGAAAGCGAACCGAATCGAACCAAAATCACCTTGCCTTTGGAGGCGATTTCTATAACACAGACCAACGGGTCCCAAGTGGTGCTTTTCACATCATATAACCGTAAGAAACAAAAAAAATTTAGATACCCCTTTGACTAGGGTTTTGGCCGAATGAGTATGGTGTTAGGAGGACATACAATCGGCCTAAGAAAAGAGATATGAAGGGAAACTAACACTAACTCAGAAATTTTAAAGGAAGCTGACACATGGATAAACAGTCATAGGGGGGTCGTGTCGCTCCTCAAAGGAGAGGGGGAGGGGGTCGCATTGCACATCAAAGGGGGAAGCTTCCGGCTATGAAGGGTGTCCGTAGATGAGAGAGGGCCTGGTGTTAGTGATGGGAAACATTAGAGGAGAACTAGAGGTGTGTTCACATGCAAGATGTAGAGAACATGGGGGTCCTCCGTGTGTGAGGGAGTGAGCAGGGGCCACCATCATCAGAAGAAGGCATGACGGAAGGAAGGTATGGCTGCCAGAGGTCACTGGAGAGGAGGAAACACAGAGGGGGTACACACGATGTGAGGGATGAGAAAGGAGGGGAGTGTGGAATGAGTAAATAGGGAAGAACTAGATAAAAAACTAAAACAAATACACAAATAAAATAAAACCTTTCATAAAAAAGATAAATAATACTAATAATAATTATAATAATTACATGATAATAATAATTAACATAATAAAGATAATAATAATAACAACAATAACCATCATCATATTTATTGTAACGTCCCGAAATTTTGAATAAATCTTGTTTCCTAATTTTTTGTGTTATTTTATTTTTAATTTATACTCAACAAATTTTTTTTCATTTATAATTAAAATGATACTGTTGGGTTTTTGACTGTTATATGAACATTGGTCAATATGACTGCTGGAAACTAAACATTTTGATTATTGTCTCTAAATACAAGTAATCTTGGTTAATTAATATAGAAAGAAGATTCGATGGCCTCACCCATTAGTCTTGGACCGATCGAAGCCCATCTAACAGAACTTGGGAAGAAGGTAGCACCACTGGGCTTTGCTCTGAACCAAACCCAAGATGAACTTCATCGCATAAAGCTAGAACGGGATCTCCTTTGCGAGAAGTTCAAACTGATAGAAATTACTACTCGTGCGATGTTGGCCGAGCCTCCCTCAGATTCTCTCACCTTATCACACCTTACACTTAGGTCCTATTCTGGTGTGATAAGGGGATATGTAAGGAGACCATAACAACCTTGTGTAATCCTTTGTTTTAAATAAAAATTGGGATTTCTTCTTATGATGAAGTTTATGAATTTTCAAATGACCGGACAAAAATAGTATGCATATTTTTGATGAATTTTATAAAAAGTATATTTTAAAAATGTTTTTGTAAACCTTAAATAATTAAAAATGTGTAATGATTTGCAAAAAATGGTCTTCTACAATTATGTTCAATACGAAATTTAGAGTCTAATAAGATCAACTTAATTTTTGATGAATAGTAAATTATGAATAGTGATTTTATGATTAGGATTAGTAATGTGTCCAAATGGATTAGTAATCTCACTTAAAGAAAGTATTAATATAATCTAGGCACCTTGATTAAGTAATGTGATTCAATAAAATGGTTAAATAACAGTTTCATAAATCATTATTCAATTTTTAGTTTTTACGGGTGAATAGTGTTTTTTATTTAAAAATTTAATTAAAAATATTTAGATAATTATTTTTATAAAACAGATTTCATTTTTGAACTCAGAGCACCGATATTATGCTATGGTAAATTTTGGGGTTTTTTCTGAAAAAAATGAATTTTCGGTGAATAGTGTTTTTATTTAAAAATTAAATTAAAATTATTTAGAAAATTATTTTTATAAAATGGAGTTCATATTTGTAATCAGAGCGTTGATATTTGGTCAAGGTGAAATTTTGGGATTATTCTGAGAAAGTTGAATTTTCGATGAATAGTGAAAATACAGATTTTAAGTTACGGGTGTTTAATGACATCATTAAATGATGTATTAAGTTTGTAATCAATATGTTCGAATTATGAATAGTGAGATAAGGTATTAGGTGTCCCAAGTGGACAATACCATGGGCAAATACCATGGGCAAGCCCATGGTTTTGCCAAAACCACTAATGAGGTGTCCCTTTGCCATTAATGCCTTGTCCCCTCACTTTCCCTATAAATACCAAGCCATCCTCTCATCCATTCGACTCCCCACTCTCCCCCAACGAAGTTATGGTCTCATTACCTCCCAAGGAGTCCTCCCATGGTGCCCCCAAGCCCTCAAGGTCCCAACCTTTGAGTTTTAAGAGTTATGTTTTAAGGTAAGGGATCTGATCTCTCTCTTTCTTTTCAAGAAATCTCTTTTATGTAATTTCTTTTATGCTTCATGTTCTTATGTTGGAGTATGTTCTTTTATACTCCCCTTACTGCCCTATCTATGTTCATATAATGAGAGATCCCCTCTTACTCTCATTATTTCGATTTATGATGTTTTAAGTGGCGCCGTTAGGCTGCCGAAATTTTTGTAACGGATTCTTTCTCCCTTCTCATATTTCAAGATCTATTTTCATGTAAAGTATTTCAAGTTCCTTTTTGTTATGTTGGGGTGTGATCTCTATATTTATCATAATGATCTTTTATGATCATATGATGAGAGACCCCATTTGATCTCTTCAATTCAGTATTTTGATGTTTTCAGTGGCGCTGTTAGGCTGCCGAATTTTTAAGTGGTTCTTCACCCTTCTCTTTTCAAAGTTCTACTTTCATGTCAAGTCTTTCATGTTACTTTTAATTGTGTTGGGGAATTATCTCTATATCTATCATACTGAACTATTATGTTCACATGATCAGAGAACCTATTTGATCTTTTCAAATCATTTTTGTTGAAGTTTAAGTAACGCGGTTAGGCTGCTGAACTTTCATAAGAGAAATCTAATTTTTGTCTTCCTTCCATGTTTTTCATTTCAAATGGTATATCCTTGAAATTTCATTACCATGATCATTTATCCTTCTTATTCTGTCCATATACTGTTTTATGGGTCATTTATGAATGTTTTACCCATTTTCCCTCTCTTTTTAATGTCTTCTAAAACCTCGTAACATAGCCGTTATGCTGTAGAATTTCCGTCTCAAAATGTCTCTCTCTTTTTCTAAAGTTCTTTTATAGTATTAAGTGAATACTCAATGCTCTTTCTTCTAAAGGGGTATTCACATATATACCAAAATGTTCTATTTTAAATTCTGGTATTTACATACATGAGACCCACCTTCCTTTTCTATGGGTTTTAAAGTGACGTAAAGATCATGTCCTTAATGCAGTTTTTAAAACGTTATGATTATGAAATTAAACCCATTTATTTTATGATATATGGGTTATTTATGAAATGTTTGATGATTATATATGTGTCTCACATGATAATAAAGGCAAATTTAAGGGTGCGCCCTGATAGCGCTCCAATGCATTGGGTAATGATTTAACCACTAGAGATTACAATTTTAACGATGCCTTGGTGAATAACCTTGGTAATTTTTAACGACACCTTGGGGATGGACCTTGGTGAAACCAAACGATTGTCAATATTAAATGTTGCAGCCACATCTTCAAGTTAGGAAAAATGTTATTTTTATTATGAAATTCCACATGATTTCTTTCTCATGCCTTAAAGTTCTTTTCATGTCCTTATTGAAGTATCTCAAGTTCACATGTAAAATGTTCATCTTGTTTCCCTTACTGGGCCTTTTGCTCACCCTTTCTTTTGATGTATGTCCCCAGGTTATGAGATGCAGTAATGAACCTAGGATGAACATAAGGAGAATCCTTTCACGTGTTTAAGAAGAATGTTTTATGTTGTTTTCATGTATTATGTTCCTAGTTTCCAAGACACTAAACCTTAAAGATCCTCAGTTTTATGTAATGTAATGAAAGTTTGTGTGATAAAGAGGCGGGATGTTATAGTTTGTATCAAAGGATGGTTTAGTTATTTGTGGAAATTAGGATATGAAAAATCTAGGAATAACCCTATAGAAAAGTTTAAATATTGGAAATCTTCCTGGTATTTTGGTGAGTATTGAGTAAGGGGTTTCCAAGCAAATACATCCCTGTCTGGATACGAGCAGGTAGAGGTGGCTCTGGCACAGATATACATAGGGGTAAAACCTGAAAACACCGCTTTGAGCTAGACTCGAACGGGAACTGGTACATGACAACGGGCCTTGCTACACTATTGGTTACAACACTCCCGGGGGTTATGATTTGGTAAATTCATAAGGTTAGTATGAACCATTATTAAAGGAACAAGGATAAAACAAAATTAAGATTCACATAAGAATATATGATCATGGATAACCTAGATTGGAACCTAGGGGATCACAAGTTAGGATATACTTTTATTCTACATGTTTATACTTTTATGCTTAAAGTTTCCTTTTCATGATTATTAGCTAAGTAAATAAGACCCTAATTATAGTTTCTTTTCTTAGTTAATGGCGGGAAATGGAAGAACATGTCCCAAAAACCAATGTGATAGGAAATGCGACGATTGTCATATTAATATGACAGAGGTGATTAGGGGATTAAAAGATGATTATTATTTTGGAATATTTTCACTATTTTAGGGACCCTATATGATCGAGGTAAATAGATTACTACGGTATTTTCATTGAGGAGTAAGGTTGACTTATATTTTGAAGAATCGATGAATTTATGGTGGACTTATAGTAATTTAGGTTACTTATGGGAATGATTAACCTATCTTGGGTAAAATATGTTTAGTTTAGATAATTTTGTTATAAGATGTTAGGAGTGGTTGATGTTGTTTGGAGATGAACAATGATGTTTATTTTGGAAGACTATGTTATCAAATCCTTCTTGTATTTGGGTTTCAATCTTAGTTTGGTTTATTTTGAGGAATTTTAAGGATCGTTATTTATGGGATGGCCTATGATGAACTTTGGGTATCACCATGGAACATTGAAGATTTAAAATTAGTTTCCATTCCTATGGGATTCTTCCTTTTTGAAGAGTTGTTTAACCTTACCCTTTCTGTTTTTGGGATAATGTTTAAAGATATAAGAAATAGATAGTTAATATTTTGTGGATTATTTGATTATCTAGAAGATGATTCTTGTGTTTTGATGAGACCAAGTAGTTTTGAATGCTCATCGTTTGGAGAAAATATTAGTTTTGGTAGAAACTTATTAAAGGATGAAACTCTACATGATGGTAGGTATATTTTCTTATGTTTTTGTTCTATTTAGTAAATGAATTCCTCAAAATTATGAAAAGGAATGTAAAACAAAAATGTTGTTGGTTTACGTTTCCTACTAGGTAATCAAAGACCATTTACACACATCATAAGTTTGGGATTTTCTTATGGTTAACTTTCTCCTAATCATGTTCTCTGTCACTCTCCCTCAGAACCTGACCCTTTTTTTTCTCCTCCGTGTCCATGTTTTCCTACATGGAATCCTAGCGTGGGCTAACTCAGGTGACCTTCGTACTTCCCTTTCTTTATTTTAAAGTAATAGTTTTACTGACTCCTTTTCTGATTTGGGACTTTCAATGAAATTTCAAAACCCAATTTTAAAAATTGCGAGGACGCAATTTCTTAAGGGGGGAAGATTGTAACGACCCGAAATTTTGAATAAATCTTGTTTCCTAATTTTGTCTGTTATTTTATTTTTTATTTATACTCAAATTTTTTTTTTCATTTATAATTAAAATGAGACCATTGGGTTTTTGACTGTTATATGAACATTGGTCAATATGACCGCTGGAAACTAAACATTTTGATTATTGTCTCTAAATACAAGTAATCTTGGTTAATTAATATAGAAAGAAGATTCGATGGCCTCACCGAGTAGTCTTGGACCGATCGAAGCCCATCTAACAGAACTTGGGAAGGAGGTAGCACCACTGGGCTTTTCTCTGGACCAAACCCAAGATGAACTTCATCGCATAAAGCTAGAATGGGATCGCCTTCGCGAGAAGTTCAAACTGATAGAAATTACTACTCGTGCGATGTTGGCCGAGCCTCCCTCAGATTCGCTCACCTTAGCACACCTTACACATAGGTCATATGCTGGTGTGAAAGGGGATATGTAAGGAGACCATAACTGCCTTGTGTAATCGTTTGTTTTAAATAAAAATTAGGATTTCTTCTTATGATGATGTTTATGAATTTTCAAATGACCGGATAAAAATAGTATGCATATTTTTGATGAATTTTAGAAAAAGTATATTATAAAAATGTTTTTGTAAACCTTAAATAATTAAAAATTTGTAATGATTTGAAAAAAATGGTCTTCTACAATTATGTTCAATACGAAATTTAGAGTCTAATAAGATCAACTTAATTTTTGATGAATAGTAAGTTATGAATAGTGATTTTATGATTAGGATTAGTAATGTGTCCGAATGGATTAGTAATCTCACTTAGATAAAGTATTAATATAATCTAGGCACCTTGATTAAGTAATGTGATTCAATAAAATGGTTAAATAACGGTTTCAAAAATCATTATTCAAGTATTAGTTTTTTCGGGTGAATAGTGTTTTTTATTTAAAAATTTAATTAAAAATATTTAGATAATTATTTTTATAAAATGGATTTCATTTTTGAACTCAGAGCACCGATATTATGCTATGGTAAATTTTGGGGTTTTTTCTGAAAAAAATGAATTTTTGGTGAATAGTGTTTTTATTTAAAAATTAAATTAAAAATATTTAGAAATTTATTTTTATAAAATGGAGTTCATATTTGTAATCAGAGCGTTGATATTTGGTCAAGGTGAAATTTTGGGATTATTCTGAGAAAGTTGAATTTTCGATGAATAGTGAAAATACAGTTTTTAAGTTACGAGTGTTTAATGACATCATTAAATGATTTATTAAGTTTGTAATAAATATGTTCGAATTAAGAATAGTGAGATAAGGTAGGAGGTGTCCCAAGTGGCCAATACCATGGGCAAATACCATGGGCAACCCCATGGTTTTGCCAAAACCACTAATGAGGTGTCCCTTGGCCATTAATGCCTTGTCCCCTCACTTTTCCTATAAATACCAAGCCATCCTCTCATCCATTCGACTACCCACTCTCCCCCAACAAAGTTCTGGTCTCATTACCTCCAAAGGAGTCCTCCCATGGTGCCCCCAAGCCCTCAAGGTCCCAACCTTTGAGTTTTAAGAGTTATGTTTTAAGGTAAGGGATCTGATCTCTCTATTTCTTTTCAAGAAATCTCTTTTATGTAATTTCTTTAATGCTTCATGTTCTTATGTTGGAGGATGTTCTTTTATACTACTCTTACTGCCCTCTCTATGTTCATATAATGATATATCCCCTCTTACTCTCATTATTTCTATTTATGAAGTTTTAACTGGCGCCGTTAGGCTGCCGAAATTTTTGTAACGGATTCTTTCTCCCTTCTCATTTTTCAAGATCTATTTTCATGTAAAGTATTTCAAGTTCCTTTTTGTTATGTTGGGTTATGATCACTATATTTATCATACTGATCTTTTATGATCATATGATGAGAGACCCCATTTGATCTCTTCAATTCAGTATTTTGACATTTTATGTGGCGCCGTTAGGCTGTCGAATTTTTAAGTGGTTCTTCACCCTTCTCTTTTCAAAGTTCTACTTTCATGTCAAATCTTTCAAGTTACTTTTTAATAATGTTGGTCATTATCTCTATATCTATCATACTGAACTCTTATGTTTACATGATAAGATACCCTATTTGATCTTTTCAAATCATTTTTGTTGAAGTTTAAGTAATGCCGTTAGGCTGCCGAACTTTCATAAGAGAAATCTAATTTTTTTCTTCCTTCCATGTTTTTCATTTAAAATGGTATCTCCTTGAAATTTGATTACCATGATCATGTATCCTTCTTATTCTGTCCATATAATTCTTTATGGGTCATTTATGAATTTTTTACCCATTTTCCCTCTCTTTTTAATGTCTTCTAAAACCTCGTAACATAGCCGTTATGTTGCAGAATTTCCGTCTCAAAATGTCTCTCTCTTTTTCTAAAGTTCTTTTATAGTATTAAGTGAATACTCAAAGCTATTTCTTCTAAAGTGGTATTCACATATATACCAAAATGTTCTATTTTAAATTCTGTTATTTACATACATGAGACCCACCTTCCTTTTCTGTGGGTTTTAAAGTGACGTAAAGATCATGTCCTTAAAGCAGTTTTTAAAACGTTATGATTATGAAATGAAACCCATTTATTTTATGATATATGGGTTATTTATGAAATGTTTGATGATGATATACGTGGCTCACATGATAATAAAGGAAAATTTAAGGGTGCGCCTTGATTGCGCTCCAATGCATTGGGTAATGATGTAACCACTAGAGATTACAATTTTAACGATGCCTTGGTGAATAACCTTGGTAATTTTTAACGACACCTTGGGGATGGGCCTTGGTGAAACGAAACGATTTTCAATATTAAATGTTGCATCCACATCTTCAAGTTATGAAAAATGTTATTTTTATTATGAAATTCCTCATGATTTCTTTCTCATGCCTTAAAGTTCTTTTCATGTCCTTATTGAAGTATCTCAAGTTCACATGAAAAATGTTCATCTTGTTTCCCTTACTGGGCCTTTTGCTCACCCTTTCTTTTGATGTATGTCCCCAGGTTATGAGATGCAGTAATGAACCTAGGATGAACATAAGGAGAATCCTTTCAAGTGTTTAAGAAGAATGTTTTATGTTTTTTTCATGTATTATGTTCCTAGTTTCCAAGACACTAAACCTTAAAGATCCTCAGTTTTGTGTAATGTAATGAAAGTTTGTGTGATAAAGAGGCAGGATGTTATATTTATAATAATAATATTTATTATAATATCAATTATTATTTAAATAATAATAGTAATAAAAAAATCATTAATCATAATAATAAGAGTAGTTATAATAATAGTAATGACAACAATAATAATAATTACTATATTTAACATAATATTAATAATCATATAATCATAATAACATAATTAATAATATTATTATTCTCTATATGAAATTATTATTATTAGGTCTTAAAAATTACCACATTTTATATTATTTCACATTTTATCATCATTAAATTAATTTATTTAAAAGCTTCGACAGCCGCATAGTTAGCCAGTGGCCAAACACATGGCTTCGTTATCCACACTCAAAAATAACCCCATGATGTTGCCCACTACAAGGCTGTGCTACACACTCAATACACGGTCTTATAAATCATGTGCAAGTCCATCACCTTAACTCATACCCACTTGGGAATCCGCACGGGCACCACAAAAAGGTGAAAAGGCATGAAAAACTATAAGCTCAACCCGCCTGCTAATAAAACTCAAATTAACAAACAGAATAATTTAAAAAATATTTTAAAATAGTTAACCAGTAGGGTCGATGTATGACTACCTGAATCTTTTCCATGGTGACATTCATTGGAAAAGTTTGTCTATGACTTCAAACTCCAAATCACTTTGATTGATGTCTTATAATATATTATTCTATCTCAAATTAGTTGTAATTTGTCACTTGATGTCTTGAACCATCACAATTATCTATTGAACAATATAAGGGCAATATAGCATTTGTTGGTAAACTTCATCCCATCAAGTTAGGGTTCTAAATCACTTCCCATATAGAGCCTCATTTTCAGCCTTCTAAATACTAGAGTAGATTTTTTTATTATATTATGAACTCAACTAATGTGAGATTTTTATCCTAGTCTCATTTCAATCCATTTATTATCCTAATATCATGTTTTTAATACTACTAAATTTCTTTCAGACTATAAATATTTTGCGGGCGATAAGACAATCTAAAATTCAATTATGCACTCATACATTATTGAATAATTATTCAGAATATATAATTAAACTATGGAACATGTTCAAAGATGATCACAAGTGGGACCTCATGCAGGCTCACCACATACATCAAATATATCTTTCAAATTTTTTCAAGATACAAACATTCTTGTATAGTAATAATGACAGAAGAATTGGTGAGTTGATCCACCAAAACCCATATCACATTATTTTCAATGAATGTCTTTGTGAGACCAGTGATGAGGTCAACAGTGATATTATCTTATTTCAATATGGGTATAGTCAATGGTTTCATCATCTATTTGAACTTATATATTAAAATCTTAACTTGCTGACATACCAAACATCCTGGGATGTACTATGTAATCAACATATTCATGTGGTCCTAGATTAAGTATTATCAAATATCACAACACATTATAGAGCTTTCGGGAGGGGTATATAATGATGGCCTATATACATTATCCAATTCACCTTTCTTTATCTTAGGTGATGGATGTAAAAAAATCCAAGTTCCAAAGTAGCTTACACCTTCATCAATGATGTGGAACTCATGTAGCTTCCCTACTTTTTATTATTTCACATTGTCTTCAAGGTAAATATCATCCCTTTTTCCTCCATTATATTCTCTTATATATATGGTTGGTAGTGTGGGTATAGGTACATTGATGAGCCTCTTATTATGATCCTAGATTCTTCACTCCCATTCATACATAAAAAATATATTAAAATATTCAATGCTATCTTAATTATATGTCAAGAAAATCATGGTGAATTTCTCAAAAAACATCAGTAGAAACCTTTTAGTGCGAGAATTATATTGATTTTTTGACAATTTTACATTTCGTCCATTCCGTAACTAAATTTTCCATTGATGGTACCCGAGATAATCCCTCATTTTTTATCATGTTCCCCATGAGTGTTACCTGCTTCATCCAAAAGTCACACTTGTTAAAAATGGTGTAACATTTTCCCTTTCTTAATGTCTTTAGCACAATCCATAGATTTTTTTCATCTTCAACCTTACATTTCTATTATATGTGAATATACATGATGAATACTACAAAAAAATTCATAGTAGGCCCTAAAGTTTGTATTCATAAAATCCTGGAATATTAAAGGGGAATTGGTAAGTTTGAAAGGCCTTACTAAGAACTCCTACTACCCATAAAATATATGAAAAGTAGTCTTATAAATATATTTCTTCTTCTTAATTAGTATATTATATCCTTAAAAAGATAGACCATTGAGAAGTAATGATCTCTTTATTGTTGATCATATAGGTCATCAACCATGGGATATGATACATATAATTTATGGTGATTGTAGAGACCCAAAGATTGGTGTATATGAACATTACATTACATTTTCAGAATACTTAATACATAAAAAAACCAACACTCAAGGACTGTAATTGTTTAGTGTCTTTGGAAACTCAGAACACAATCTTCTAGTCATATTGAAAGATCTTCAACATCTCCCATTAAGATCTTCCCCTTTTGTTTTCTTACCTAAAACCTTTATTTATATGCTGGGGAAAAGAAAACATATAAATAGTGATATCAAATGCTCATTATGGGTAATCATGGATAAAATAAAACAAACCATATAAATTTGAACTTAAAAACATGGCAATAATTTTTAAACATCAAAATCTTGAGCTAAGACATAAATCATGGAAGTAGGTGAGGCATATATCATAAAGAAACATCAATAATGGTAAAATAGCATGAGAATAAAGCATGTAATTGTGGAAACCATTAAGCACATGATATTATTTCCATAGTATGCAAGGTATTGCTTCCAAGACCATCTTATAGGACAATGTCCCTTTATGAATTGAGTTCACGCCTCGTTCCAGTCATGTATCACTGAACCAGATTAACTTACCATTCCAACCATGTATATCTCATGGGATATAAATATTTAACCAATGCATTTGAGGTAGATATATGTCCCACCCATCTCATAATGAATTCATTCTTATGTGTTCCCCAACATAAACACAAATCATTTGTAATAATCCAACGAATAAAATGGGTTTCATAAACAGTATTCCATCATAACATAATCCATAAAAAACATATGGATATCATTTCATCATAAAAAAATTGAAACCATATAAATCATAGAGAAATTATATTTGAAAAAAACACATATGAAATAATTTCATCTTATATGGAAAATGGTTTTGATAAAACACTTGATATGAATTCTTGAGGAAAATGTCTTTTCTTCTTTAAAATCATTTTCTTCTTACAAAATTCCATGAAATTTTAAAAGAAAATGATTTTATTGAAAATATTCATGAAATATTGTAGATTAATATTCAGAAAAATAAGGAGTTATGAAACCATACAAATCCATTCATGTCGTATAAGTTAAAAAAACATTCTTCTCGTACTTTTTCCAGAAAAGTCAAAAAGTACCTCCTATGGTAAACAAAAGAATGATTCCTTACATACAATGTGGTAAAAGTTCAAAAAGGGTAAAAATGAATTTGAATATACATGGAATAATAATAAACATTTAATTAAAACATTTTTATAAAACGTGGACATGGATGATAAACATAACCATAGTAAATAGTTGCGAATAAAGAATCTCGAGTAAAAAATGAGATTGGAATAATTATCCCTTACCTTATGTCTAATAAGTTTCGTATGTATCTGATACTCCTCTATAATGATCTAAATAATGTCATTTAATTATTACAGAATCATATTTATTGTTATAATATCATATATAGTTCACTTATGACTTTATATTACCCATTCTTTTGTAAATTCAATGTTAAAACATCGTTTTGGGTAATATCATTTCATTTATCGTACGTGTTTCGATTTGTTGTTCAGGATATTTTTACTCATATACTGATTTACATAATTCCATAATGTAAAAAATCATTTATATATAATATATATTCATAATAATAATATATATTATAGATCGATAAATGGAATGAAATACACCGTTATTGGAGACGGTAGGTTGTACGTACGCAGGAACACTTGTTTCGTTTCCTTATTGAATTAAATGGAAGTAAGTAGATGGAATATTCATATATAAACATAAATACATTATATTAATTATTTCATATATTTCATTATTATTCATTATATATAATTTATAATCATTCTTGAATGGTTAACATGGAGAATGAATCTCTTTGTGTCGTGGAGATAGTAATCCGTACGTACGCACGAGTGGTGATATCGTTCCCATAATTATTGAATAGAATTGTAGTGGATGATATAATATCTCAGAATAAGTATGATGTTATAATAACCATATATATTTATTCTTTACACCATTATACCCATCCAAGTAAGGTGGTGGTGGAAAAACATATTACACCATGGCGTGGAGACGGTATTCCGTATGTACGCAGGCACAGTGATTTAGTTTTCCGTAGGATGGATAGAAGGTTAAATGAGGTTGTTTCATTTTTAAAATAACATATCAGTATATTGGTGAAACTTATGTTATTACTTTATAATGAACCACTAATGAAGAATATGTTGAAGAAGAAAGAAACTTGAAAGAATTGGTAGAAGAGATTACCTCCTCTTCAACACACCTCATTTAAGATTCATTTTAAGGCACTAGAGTTGGTCTATTGAAAAGAACAAAACCTCCAGAATGTTTCTAGGGAAGTGGAGAAGATAAATTGGTAGGGCTGGCTGATATTGAAGGATCAAAGTTGTGTAAATAAGAGAGGGAGGAGGTTCCCTTTTACAAGGGAGGAGAGGGGCACCTTTGGAAAGTGTGAAAATATTAATTTATTATAAACTTATCTTCGGTATAAAAAGGTCCAAATATCATTAAAGATGAATATAAGAAGAATCATGGTCGAAATAAAATAATCCAATAATAATTGGACATGTTTTGGATAATATTTTAATCATTATAATCTTATTTATTTAAATCATTTATTAATGAGGTAAATACTGCATCATTATTGTGTCATAAAAAAATTAATTTATTTGATTTATAAAAATTATAAGAAAATACCATAATGTAGGAAATATTTTTATCTTTCCAATGAATCTTTATAGTTGAAAATATAATTTATATTACTCCTTATAAAAATTAATTTCTGAAAGATTTTTGTTAATGTCAATTTCGTCTTTACATTAAATTAATTAATCCAAATTTTCATTATCACTACCAAGTGGCTCAATGGGGTCCCAAAATCGACCCATGGATGCCCATGGTCGGCCACTACTCATACAATAAGGTTAGGAAAAGTTTAATGGTAATCGTGAATTATTATAATATTCTTTTAACCTTGAGTTACCCTATTTACCTTTAACCGCCGTAAATAAAAGTAAAATGTTACTATTCACCAAAAATTATTTTCATCTTATTGTACCACATTTTACTTCTTGAGAGAAAACTTTTATGTCATATTTTTTAAATTCAATTCACATAAGTGGTAAAATTTCATTTAAATGGAAGAGTCAGTTTTTTTATCTACAACTAAGTGGTTCACTATTCATCAAAAATTGATGTTTTCCAAAAAAATACAAAAATTCAGCCCAAGCTATATTTGGTATTCTGAAATCAAAAATGATATATATTTTTCTAAATTCAAAACATAGAAGTGGCATTAATTGATTTTAAAATTAATTACCGTTATCATAACAAATAGCTTGTTTTTAAGAAACAATAACTATCAGAAGATCGACACTTGTTTATGTCAAATTTCAAAGTGAAATTAATTACAATGACCAACGTTGGATTAAATGGTAAAAATATATTATAATTACACTTTAAAATCAATTAAAAAGATTATCTAGCCATATAAATTATTGCGATGAAAAAAGATTTTTTTAATTAAAAGATAGCGTGTTTTTACTATTCATTAAATATGAAAGTTATCCGAATAATATTCAAATTTTATCCAAAGTAAATTTTTATATCCTGATTGCAAAGAAGAATTTTATTTTTTCAAATTTAACTTATAAAAATGTCAAATATAGATTTAAAGTGGGTGCTCCATTAAAAGGCGGCAAAACTGCATTTTATTAAAATATTTATTTTACCTAAAAAAATTATTTTGTTCTCATACCATGTTCAATAAAATGTGTAAGGTTAATTAAAATGTCATAAAAGTTAATATGTGGTTAATAATATTCATAACAGGTAGTCTATAATAATATTATAATAATATATCGGTGTTTAGTGAAACCTGGTATTGCATACTACACACGCTATCGAGGAAGGTCGCGATTGCGTGTAATGCAAGCCAAATCAGGGATGTGTATAGTGAAAGATTATTTTCTTTTTTTATAATAGAATCCAACCATATTTCATTTAATCATTGAATATATATATATATATACTCAATGTTTCATAGAATAACTTATATTAAACGAACTTGATATTTCGTGTAACACGAGCCAATAATAGTGTTGCGTATAGTACAAGGTAATATGATGTTGCATATAGTACAAGATAATCTTGGTGTAGCGTACAACACAAGATATGAATGAAATTAAAATGAATATATCTCATAAAATCTCAATGTGTTACATTCTACCCCCCTTAAAATGAATTTTTCCCTCAAAATTCAATGGGGTTATAAATGGTTTACAACTTGAAAGTTTCTTTCATAGAAACCCACATCATAAAAAGGAAAAAAACATAATTTTAAAAAAAGTGAAGTATGAAACATAACAATTGCCCAAATTCACTCATCACTTGGTTACCACATAGAAGAACATAGGTGAAAATATGGATATGGAAGAGAAATATTACTATAATGTTCTAATGGAGAGTGGTAGAGAAAATGGCTATGAAAAATCCAACAATCACAAAGCCATAAATTTGTGATGATCTAAGTCACCATATGATTCATCAGATATCAGAGCACAAGGACAACATTTTTGGTTTTTAATATCATTTCCCTAATGTTGAAAATTTTTAAATAGAAGAAATACTTACTTGATTTTGGTACAATCTCACTGTTGTTTGTTCCTTGAACAATTTCCACTTCATCTTTTAATGAAATGAAGTTGAATTTGTCTTCAGTGAAGTGTTATCAGATCATACGATAGAATGATAGGTCCTTCCATCGGTCTCAAACATAAGGTTAGAAAAAGTTATATACATAAGTCCATCTATGGTGAGATTAATCGTATATGGTTCCTAAAATGGACTTGTAATTCATCTATCATACCGCTTAATAAAATAATACTAGTTTCAACTAACTAGGGACTTCCTGTAGGCTAGTGGTAGGTGATAAAGGCCTATCGCACTTCGGTTTTGGGCTCAATTCCCGCAACCTTTTCCGACGCAACGGGTTGTCGCTCGTCCTGCATGTTGTCCCTTTTTTTAAAAGAACATTATTATAACATCCCATCACTAATATAAAAAATGTTCAATCATTAAACAATACTAACTTATAACCAACATAATCCATTCCAATATTTAGGCTTATCTAAAATACTTTTTTCCATGCTCATGGTATAAAGAAAAAAATTACTAGAAATTCCATCTAACGAGCATGTGAATACCAACATTTATCCCCCATATATCATACTATATATCTTGTTGGTCACATTCCAAACATGTGAATACCTTAATCATGTATTATCTTAAAAAAAATGAATACAGATTGAACCTTAGTGAAAACATGAATTCTGTTAAAAGTTAACTCTTTCCACATAAAAAAATCCCAAAAATTATATATACTCAAACAATGATATCACTTTGTCCTTATATGATTCATGAGCTCATTAATACTATCAAACATCTCATTATCTCCTTATCCATTCATTATTTACCTATCATCTACCTTCCAAAAATATTTGAATAACCTTTTAGGGTTACCGGTACCATTCAACATATACTTTCAAATACTTTAGGAAAAATAATAGTGTAACAATCCTTAGATGAGTCTTAATTCGATAGTACCATTACCTATACAACATAACTTTTGATAAACAAAATTCATTCCACTAACTTATTAAACCACTGACTAATCTTTATCATTTCATTAATCTCATATATCATTTTTTGTCTCTTCATCATCATCCACATAAATACTGCCCATATGACCATGCTGATTCACTTCATGAGATTCTCCCTTAGGGTATTGGTTTGCATAATGCCCGTACATTCCACATTTAAAACATTTAACCATTTTTGTTGTCTTAGCAATACCATTATCCTTGACCATGGTGTTAACTGAACATTTTACGTTACAATTACTGGATTTGTGTCCTTATTTTCCACACCCAAAGCATATTCCAGTTCCTTTCAGATATTCTCCTTGATGCCTCTTCCCACATGATTTAAATGATGGAAAATTAACTTTAATTCATCTATGATCATCAGGAAACTCCATATTTCTCTTATTAGCTGAGTCAGGAAGCGTACCAAAGTTTATATTATTGATCATATTATGAGATTGCAGATTAGGCATAATAACGATGTTTGGAAATCCAAATCCCATTTAATTTGGTTTCTCACGAAGAATATCATTCCATTGTCCATCATATTCTCCATGAGCATGAATCCTCATGTTTCCTTCTATTTCTTAAAACCCAAAAAGAATAGTGTTAGTGGTAAAAATCATAATCAAGGGGGAGTACCTTAAATATCTAACATCTTATGTTTAATTATAATATCATTACCATAATTATAGGACTATAACCTATATTTATACTTATCCTTATGGATATCCAAAGACATACCGTAGAAATATCTCTAGGATTCTCACTAAAGTTTTCGCATCCTAGTTTTCAAAGGTTAAATAAACCGTTCCTCTGATACCAAATATAGAGACCCAAAGCATGACGTACATGGACATTACCTTACATTTTCGAAATACTTAATACATAAGAAAAACCAACACTCAAGGACTGTAATAGTTTAGTGTCTTTGGAAACTCGGTACATAATCTTCTAATCAAGTTGAAAGATCTTCAACATCTCCCACTAAGATCTTCCCCTTTTGTTTTCTTACCTAAAACCTTTCTTTATATCATGGGTAAAAGAAAACATATAAAGGGTGAACTAAAATGCTCAGTAATGGTATGCATGGATAAAATAAAACAAACCATATACATTTGACCTTAAAAACATGACCATAATGTTTAAACATCAAAATCATGAGCAAAGACATAAATTATGGAATTATGTAAGGAATATATCATAAAAAACATCAATAATGATAAAATAGCATGGGAATAAAAGTTGTAATTGTGGAAACCATTAAGAACATGATATGATTTCCATAGTATCTAAGGCATTGCTGTCAAGACCATATTAGTGGACAAAGTCTCTTTCTGAATCGAGTTCACTCCTCATTCCAGTCCTGTATCACTAAACCTGATTAACTTACAATTCCAGCCGTTTCTATCTCATGAGATATAAATCTATACCCAATGCATTGGAAGGAGATATAGGTCCCAAAAATCTCATAATGAAGTCATTCTTACGTGTTCCACAACATAAACATAAATCATTTTTAATAACCCAAAGAATAAAATGGGTTTCATAAACATCATTCCATCATAACATAATCCATATAAAACAAATGGATATCATTTCATCATAAAAAAAAGTGAAACCATGTAAATAATAGAGACATTATACTTGAAACATACACATATTAAATAATTTCATCTTATATAGAAAATGGTTTTGATAAAACACTTGAAATGAATTCCTGAGGAAAATATCCTTTCTTCTTGAAAATCATTTTCTTTTCTGAAAATGCCAGGTAATTTTAAAAGAAAAGGATTTTGTTGAAAATATTCATGCAATCTTGTAGAGTAATATTCGTGAAAATAAGGTGTTATGAAACCGTAAATATCTGTTCATTCCGTATAAGTTTAAAAAAACATTCTTCTCATACATTTTTCGGAAAAGTCAAAAAGTACCTTATATGGTAAACACATAAAAGATTCCTTACATACCATGTAGTAAAAGTTAAAAAGGGTAAAAATGACTTTGAACATACATGGAATAATAGTAAACATATTATGAAAACATTTTTTGAAAACATGGACGTGGATGATAAACATAATCCTAGTAAATACTTACGAATAAACAATCTCAGATAAGAATGAGATTGGAAAAATTATCCCTTACCTTATGTCTGGTATGCTTCATATGTATCTGATCCTACTATATAATTATTTAAATAATGTCATTGAATTATTACAGAATCATATTCATTGTTATGATATCATATATTGTTCACTTATGACATTATATTACCCGTTCTTTTGTAAATTCAATGTTAAAACAGCGTCTTGGGTAAAATCGTTTCATTTATCATTCATGTTTCGATTTGTTGTTCTTGATATTATTACTCAAATACTGATTTACTTAATTCAATAATGTAAATAATAATTTATATATAATATATATTCAGTATAAAAATATATATTATAGAATGATAAATTGAATGAAATACACTATTTATGGAGACGGTAGACCGTACGTGCGCATGAAAGCTATTTTTGTTTCCTTATTGAATTGAATAGAAGTAAGAAGATGACATATATATATATATATACATAAATCCAATAGCTTAATTATGTCATATATTTCATTAATATTCATTATATATACTTTATAATCAATCTTGAATAGTTAACATGGAGAATGAATCTCATCGCGTCGTGGATACGGTTTTCCGTACGTATGCACGAACGATGATATCGTTTCCATAATTATTGAATAGAATTGTAGTGGATGGTATAATATCTCAGAATCAGTATGATGTTATAATAACCATATATAGTTATTATTTACACCATTATACCCATCCAAGAAAGGTGGTGGGGGAAAAACAGATTACACCACGACATGGAGACGGTATTCCGTACGTATGCATGCATGGTGATTTTGTTTTCCGTAGGATGGATAGAAGGTGAAATGGGGTTGTTTAATATTTATAATAACATACAATTATATTATTGATACTTATGTTATTACTTTATAATGAAACCACTAATTAAGAAGATGTTGAAGAAGAAAGAAACTTGAATGAATCGGTAGAAGAGATTACCTCTTTTTCGACACACCTCTTTTATGCTTCCTTATAATGCAGTAGAGATGGTCTTTTGAGAAAAATACCTCCAGAATGTTGATAGGGAAGTGGAGACGAGAACTGGGTAGGGTTTGGCCGATCTTGAAGGCTCAATTTTGTGTAAAGAGGAGAGGGAGGAGGTTCCCTTTTATAAGGGAGAAGAAGGGAACCTTTGGAAAGTGTGAAAATATTATTTTATTATAAACTTATTTTCAGTTTCAAAAAGTCCAAAAATCATTAATTATTAAGATAAGATGACTCATGGTCCAAATAAAATAATCCAATCATAATTGGACAAGTTTTGTATAATATTTTAATCATTATAATATTATTTATTTAAATTATTTAATAATGAGGTAAAAACTCAATCATTATTGTGTCATAAAAAATTTAATTTATTTGATGTCTAAAATTTATAAACAAATACCATCATGTAGGAAATATATTTAGATTTCCAATTAATATTTATAGTAGAAAATATAATTTATATAACTCCTTATAAAAATTAATTACTAAAAGATTTTTGTTAATTTCAATTTTGTCTTTTTATTAAATCAATTAATCCAAATTGTCATTATCCCTACCAAGTGTCTCAATGGGGTCCCAAAATCGACCCAAGGATGTCCATGGTCGGCCACTACTCATCCAATAAGGTTAGGACAAGTGTGAAGGTAATTTTGAATTATTATAATTTTCATTTAACATTGAATTACCCTATTTATCATTAACCGTGGTAAATAAATGTAAAAAAGATACTATTCACAAAAAAATTTTTTCATCTTATTGAACCATATTTTACTTCTTGATAACAACCAAGTATATCGGATTTTTGAAATTCAATTCACAGAAGTGGTAAATTTTCATTTAAATGAAAGAGTCAGTTTTTTAACTACCACTAAGTGGTTTCACTATTCATAAAAAAAAGTTTTTTTTTAGAAAAATACCAAAAATTCAGCCTAAGCTATATTTGATATTCCAAATTCAAAAATGATGTCTATTTTTTCAAATTCAAAACATAGAAGTGGCATTAATTAATTTTAAAATTAATTCCCATTATCAAAACAAATAGCATGTTTTTAAGAAACAATAACTTTCAATAGAACGACACATGTTTATGTCCAATTTCAAAGTGAAATTAAAACCAATGACCAACATTGGATTAAATGGTAAAAATATATTATAATCACACTTTAAAACCAATTTAAAATATAATCTAACCATATAAATTATTGCGATGAAAAATTTTGTTTTTAATTAAAATATAGCGTGTTTTTACTATTTATTAAAATATCAAAGTTATCAGAATAATATGAACATTTTATCCAAAGTAAATTTTTTTATCCTGATTCAAAAGAAGAATTTTATTTTGTCGAATTGTACTTATAAAAATGTCAAAAACTAGATTTAAAGTGGGCACGCCATCAAAAGGCAGCAAAACTGCATTTTTTAAAAAATACGTATTTTACTTGAAAATTTTATTTTTTTTCTCATACCATGTTCTATAAAATATGTAAAATGAATTATAATGTCATAAAATTTAATATGTAGTTAATAATATTCATAACGGATAGTCCATAATAATATTATCACAATATATCATTGTTTAGTGCAACCCATTATTGCGTACCACACACGCTATCGTGGAAGGTCGCGACTACGTGTAATGCAAGCCAAATCAGAGATGTGTGTACTAAAAGATTCCTTTGTTGTTTTTTATAATAGAATCCAACAATATTTAATTTATAAATTGAATATATATATATATATAAACTCAATGTTGCATAGAATAACTTCTATCAAACTAACTTGAAATTTTGTGTAACACGAGCCAAGAATAGTGTTGCGTATACTACGAGCTAATACGGTGTTACGTATAGTACAAGCTAATATTGGTGTAGCGTACAACACAAGATATGAATGAAATTAAAACAAATATATCTCATAAAATCTCGGGGTGTTACAGTGATCCTATTCTGCTCTTGGTAAACAATACACATCCTCATTGATCCATCATTTTACAATTTAAAGATCATAGGAACAATCCATGGTGATTCAACATGGTGTATCACACCATTATTCAAATTCTCATATATATTCTTCTTTAAAACCTCTAGTAAGATAGGTTCCTTCCTATTGAGAAATTTTTATATAGGAGTGTCTCTGGGTATAAATTCTATAGATATGTCAATCAAATGATTCGGGAGAAGTCAATGTAACACTTTATGAAATATTTTACTATATTCCATTTTGAGGTTTTATTCTTTACATTGAATCAAAAACCACATCATTGAGGGATTTTTCAATGGATACTATTGACGTCCCATTAATTTTTACAAAAGCATAAGATGGTTTTGAATATGAAAATATTTTTCCTTTTAGAGAAAATTGACATGTTCTTTATATAAAAACTACCAATCCATGTCCATAATAGAATATAATTTCACAAATGGAATTATTACAAGAATTATTGAATGAATCTTCCCACATACTATAACATTATAAGTGTCTAACACCTTGGTTTAAATTATTACAACACTATTTTTTTAGGACATGTATACATAATGGTACCAAAGAATCAATTAAATATTTCTATAAAACATTCACGATATAAAGGAATTCATAGAACCAGAATCAAATAAGACTTTTTCCATTCTTGAGTGAATAGTATGTGTACCTCGTACAACTTTGTTTTCATTCACAACTATAACATTAGGGATAGAAGAATAATTTACTTTATCATTTGGTTTTTTTCCTAGTGACACTAATTACCCCCAAGGAATCAAGGTTTTGTGCACTAGAGATCATAAAACCCTTTCTCCCAACAGGGGATGTATTGAACCACGTTGGGATCTCTCAATTTCTTTGTAACATTGACCATATTTTTCATGTCCCTTAATCATTAATGAACATGGTGTCCTTATCTCCCACACTTGGTTCATTTACCTATCCCATTTAGACAGTTCCCAAGATTATTTTAATCAAAATTTTGAAACATAGATGGAATTTATTTCATTTCACAATTTTAATTAGTTACTACAGCTTAAAACTCCATCATTGATTTATTATCTCCATAGTTGTGGGTCCATTCTCGGAACTCATCTTTAATTTTAGATATCATCTAACCACTTCTTCATAACTCATAAAATTTAGTATAGTAATATATTTTCAATGGTTTGGTATTAAACCACTATAGAATCTATATATTTTAAAACATTTTTAATAAAAAATGATGAGGTATATCATTAAATCCTTGGGAATTATTCTTCGTATTTTTTGACTAACTCAACCTCCTTTTTATTCATATATATATATATATATATATTATCCCTCTAATTTTTTATGAAGAGTTCAATGGAAATACCTATTAAGAAATATTTTCTTAATTTTTTCCCACAACATATCTTCTATTTCAGCCATCGGATTTGGGAACTTTTTCAATACTTAACATTGACCAAAATCTCAATCGAAATAATAAATGGATAAAGTAACCTTCTCCATCTCAGAATTAGGAATAATGGAAAAAATTTCTCCATTTAGTTAACCATATTTTTGGAATCACATAGATTGAAAGATCTACTGAATTTTGATGGTCGTTTACCCATAATCAATTTAATGGATAATATATTTTTATTTGGTGAAGGTGGAAATTCTACATGGTTCATCTTATTATTCATAGCTTGAGTTAAATGTGTAATAATTTCCATGAATTTTTTTGCACCTCCTCATAAGAAATTATGGATGTTGTTTGGGAAATCAGGGCATTATACATCACATGGGTTTTTTTCCTATTTTCTTATGGTTCATACCATTTTATAAAATAAAACGGTTTTGACAAAAACAAAGGTTATAAAATCCTAAATAAATAATTTTTTTGTGTAATTAACACTGAAGTCGTAAAAAATGGATCCCTATGTTTAGAATTTATATAAAATGAAACATCCTGAATTTATAAAAATGATTATTATTATCCTATGTGTTTTTAAATCCTAATAATCAAATTCAATTAACTATTCACCTATTCCATCTAGAGAAATCCTACTTTTTAACACTATTTTTACATAAATTTATAATAGACAACATTAAACTCTAACAATAATGGATTCGATGGATTTGTATCATGATCATATTCGGACTATACAACAATAATTAGTAATAAATCATAAAAAATTATTTAATATCTTCTTGATTATTATTCTAATGATTACATTCTATTTATTACATTTAGTAACCTATCAGTATAAATCACAGAAAGTGGTTGAGCTAAAATCCATCCAAGAAGAACAATTAGGACATTAATCAATAAAAAAGGGGTGATTACAATCATCATCTTTTTAAAATAAGCATATTAATGTCATCATAATTGTTATATAAACGATTTTATAATGTCAGGGAATGTGATGAAACATGAAAATGAAACACCATATCTTAGTGGTGAAATACAACACATAGTTGTGAGAAAAAATAACATCATTTTCATCCATAACATATGTCAAAAATCACAAAATAATCATAAAAAAATAAGTCACGCATCATGTTAATAAATAATAAATATTATATAATGATACCAATCAAATTTAAAAATTCATTAGGGGCCATTTAATTTCAAGCTCACTTATCATGTCATTACGTTTACCTAATCGTGTATTCCACATAGAACATATAATAATCATATTCAAAAAATAACATAGGGGAAAAAATTTGTTTCATAATAATTTTCCAAAAAATTATTTTATAAATAATATTTGGGGTTCTCAAATTAAAATGGAAAAACATAATTTCCATACGAATCATCAATATTCAGTGAAGAATTAATAATAATAAAGGGAGTCTAGATGTTCTTTAGAAAGAAGTTTCATTTTTAAAAATCATTTTATTTTTCATTAAACCAAGTTGTAAAAATATATATCAATTAAATGAAGAGGTAATAAAAATGGAATTATATATATAGAACATAAATATGATATTCGACATGAATTTTTTCATGAAAGTGGTCTTACCTAAAAAATGGAGTTTGGTTCGACGATACCCTTACCTTATGTTTTAATACATTATTCTCCTTCACTAAATGTCCTTGAAAATAAAATCAGATTGATTGTATACAAAATTAATAATATATTTTACATATAAAATATTTATTATAATTTAATATTTTAATTTATGACCATTTATAAGAGTAATTGAATTTATATTTGACATTCTAGGTGTGTTATTTTACATGGTTAAGAACGCTCTTTTAAAATTTTAAAAATTTTATAAAACTGAAATTATATGTTATTAATTAGTGTTGATAATATTATATTCTATCGTATATTATTTTCTCTTAGGAGAATTATTCTGTTGATAAAATAATAAGGATAAATATTTATTCTATTTTGGTGATTTTTCATACATCTTGATATAAATTTGTTTTATATAATAATATTTCTATAGATTAATACCAAATTATTAACTATATTATAACATATATATATATATATATATTATAGTTTAACCATAATAATTGTTTTATGACCATCCTTGATGGCGATAATGGAAAATGAATTATTTTCATCTATAGTTGTGGTGAATCAACTTGTCACATATGATATTTTGATTTTAAGAATATATAGAAAAGATATGATATTTGATGATGAATATTACATTAACATAATAAATTCCAGTATATATATGGAACTAGAGTTATCATTCCACTTTGGATAATAGAATGTGATTAGATGATAAGAAAATAATTGAAATTAAAAACATGTATTGATGTTTTTACCTCTTGAATGTTGTCTCACTGAGAACCTCCTAAGGGAACATGGATTTGGTCTTTTATTTAGAGAATAATCTTGTGGATGTGGGAAAGATTATTGGGGATGTAATTGGTTAGAATATATATAATATATATTGCTTAAAATGTGTGAGGATAAGAGGTGGATGGGTGGTATTTATTGGGGCGGAGAAGGGTGTTTTGTTAGTATTCTATTCATTTGATTGTTATTATGGATCATGAATATCAATAGTTTTGATTCAAATTACTAAATATAGTAACTGGTAATGAATATTGGAGATAATAGTTATTAAATAATATATACATCATTCCAAACTAACAAAATCTATTATCAACTTATTTTATAAAATTATATTTTTACTATTCATAAAAAACTCAACTATTTTTAAAAAATGTCAAAACTTCCCCCTAATAATTTTTGATGTGAAAATTTTTATAACAAACTGAATTCTATGCAAATAATTTTTTGAATATGAAAAATTTAATTTTAAAAAAAATTATCATATATTTTAAAAACCCATTTTTAATATTATAATAGATATATTGAAAATTATAAAAATTAATTAAAATAAAATTATCATTATCATTATCATTATAATAAAACATAATATTGACGTATGAATCTATATCAAGAAAATAAATGATCATTCAAATCATTATATTAATTTAAAATTGTAAAGAAACATTTGTGTTATACAAAAATACCAACACAAAATATATCATTTTTAGAATATTTATTTCATTATACCATGATATGAATACATCATATTTTCATCTACAATATACCAAAACATTATTTATAAATTCATGGGAGATGTTTCAATTCTAATGAAAATATTACTATGTTTAATGATCATATTACTATTCCAATGGTCATGTTTAAATTCCATTAGTATAGGTTCACTAATTTCTATAAATATCAATTATTGTATTCATCATATATGATAATTTTGGTTTTACTATGTTCTATATGTGATCTATGTGTCTTTTTATATAATTATAACAAGTAAAATTTCATTGATAAATATTTGAGTCGTCACATAACTTTTCGGTCTACAGCTGGTATTCGAGATTATGTTGATAGTCTAGGTCATCAATTAGTGGATGATGAAAGTAAATATTAGGTATAAATAACATGTAGATTGATTTAAAAGATCATTTAGATCAACAAGGGATACCTTGAATTCCTGATAGTCTCTCTATGATGAGGATTTCTGGGATTCCGCATATGAGGCAATGTATCCTCAAGATTCAACAGCCTTTTCGAGATCTTCTAGAGGGTTGGAATGCTTTTCATCTCCTTGACATAATCACACAATTAGAGGGGATTCATGCCATGTTTCACTTGTCAAATATAATGAGATATGTTCATGAACCCATGCACATTATTGACTGGAGGATTTGGACATTGAGGATGGATAAAAAATTATTTACCATTTAATGGAAATCAAGTACCAGCAAGAGGTTTCCCAGAATGGATGGACCATCGTGTTGGTCATTAGGTGGTGGTGAAACATGAACATTTTAGAGTGATCTTGTGATTGGGATAGACTAATGCTTACTTAGTATCCCTATATTTTTGTGTATTTTTTCTTTATAGGGGAGTAAATCATGAAGGATGGGATGATTTACAGACCCAATTTTTCACTAGTAACAAAATGATGTATTTATTTATATTTTTTTTAGAAATATGAGATGAGATAGGTGTTATATTTCGATGCCTCATCGGCATAAAATAAATTTTATAAAAATACTAAATGTGTTTTGTATTATATTGGTACTATTAATTAATGAAATATATTTAACATTTTAAAACAATGTAAGATAGGAAATTTCAGACAATGTTTGATTACGTAATGTTATTTTTACCCTTAGAATGAAAAAATAGGTTGTTTGGGGAATTTGAATAAAACAACCATTAGAATGAGAATTTAGTTATAATAAATAATTTACTTCATTTAATTTAATTTAATTTACCAAATCTAGATTCCTCTAAAATACACTTTATTCCATATTCAATAGAATTAATCGCTTTCTAGTGGGATAATTAAGAGAATTATTCCTCTCAATCATTGGAAAATTGACATTTGATGAAAATGAGACATTAGATCAATGAATAATGATTAGAAACTAATGAAATGAATTATTCCATTAGATAAGGATTGAATTATTCAACAATTAATGATCTAATATATATTTAGGACTCATAATTTGTTTTTGTGACCTCAGTTGATGAAATTGTTTAACATCATAAATCTTTTTCAGTGATTTGGACCTAATGTAGACAGTTTCATACACCAATGTACTGAAATTATGTGGATTTATAATTTTTTCTATCTTGGAATATCTAAATAGTATTCATTTTCCATTAAATTATTGAAAATTATTTCTAAAACTATTTTTCTCTCCCCGTCCCCAATTCTTTGCGCTCTCCACTTAGTGGCCTATAACGTATCATATAAAAATTTATTAGTGGGACCATGCATCATTGGTCCCCTTGATTCAATAATTATTAGTGTGATAGATATATATCAACCAATTAATAATGGATTATATTTTATTATTGGATTCATGTCATATTTTTCACGATTAAAATCAAAATTATCACATGATAAGAAATCAAATAACACATGAGGTGCATGAGATACATGTAGGAATAATAAGAGTTCAACATCTATCCACCATAGGGATTTATTTTCCATATGGAGTATATATACATAGTTCTTTGGAAGGAGATGTGTCCAGATATAATGTATGAATGACCATATTGGGATAATATATTTAGGATATAAAATTCTATGCAAAATGTGACCACACATCATGTACTCTAAATAACACACTATGGGTTGCTCCTTGGTTAAAATAGATAGGGTTTCATTGTATTATAATTGTAAAATAGTATATGGGACCCCATTATACCATGGTACCTTGTTCTATAAAACATGGAGTACACACCAGGAGTTCACGAGCATCGATACGGCTACGAAAACTTTTCATAAAATTGTATATGAACCTGGGAAAAGTACATGAACATAGATAGAGAGAATAGGATGGACCTCGAGTAGCTTAGACACATTGTTCAGACCCTCTACACAGAATTTATGGTAACATGGGTAGAAATTCATTTACCTCAATGGAATAATTTATGAGATAGTGTGGGACCACACGTTATGTGGGCCGCCTCCCATGTCATCTACCCCTAGATACTTTTTTTATTAAATAATAACCTATTCTATCTCCTTCACTTAGGAATATATTTAAGGACATTGATATCTTATAATGATTTTCCACAAAATATAAATAAATGGTGGCCTCATAAGAGATGTTTTAAATGATTTGAGAGGTTTCTTCGGTTATGGTTATTTAGATATGCTTGATGATGGAACTGATCAGTCAAGACCATCAGAGTCTTTTACAGTGCCACACTCATACTAGGATAGTCCATTTATACTATAGATACAGATAACCTAGAACCCTCTATGAGAGATGGGAAGAAAATCCTTATCTACACTTGAATCGGAACCATCTGTATTAGTAGGTCATGGGTCCTTAACTTACTATTAGAGTACAGAATCATGCTGAGCATGGAATGGGTCTGTTACCTGCTATTCGAGTGGAAATCTCTAATGTAGAACAATAATGGGTCTTTAACCACTAGTGTTCACCATTTATCAAGGATAGCCATGGTTCATATCCTGATTCCTATATTGGTACCCGATTTAAAGGATAATAATGTGTAATATATCATTCTATTGAGTTGAACCCTCCTATGGATACATTGCATGGATCAATGGCCATTAAAGTGTCACCCTCTAGATTGGATAGGAATGGTTATTTTACTAACTTCAAGAGTGGAACCATCGATTTGGGAAATGAATTAGTCCTCAATTGATCTATTGAATAGAACCCTCTTCCAAAGATAGGGAATGAGTCCTCAACCATCTATTGGAACCTTCCAACTGAGCTGGGGATGTTTTCTATAGCTATTGACTAAGTGGAACCCTAATATTTTACCAATTCAACGGTCTTTTATCTAGATATTATTTCCCCATAAATGTGTCTCATGTTGGATAGGTGTGGCATGACATGGATGTTTTCTTTTGGATGGAAATGTGAGATGCTAGGAATCATTGATGGACGTCCAGAATTAATGGGAACTATTTTTCTATGAAGGGATGAGATATTTATATCCCTTCATCTCTCATTTGGTTTTATATTATTTGAGAATATATATATATATATATCATTATTTTTTATGTTTTTGGATTCTTTTAACTATCTGGCTTTGGGTTTCACTGCTTTTCCATATATTCTTAATGTCTCTATTACTACTCTGCATTCATCTTTTGAGGAATACTACTTAGTACTTATAAACCAACACTTTCATGGGATTTTCTTCACATGTCATGTCTTAGGAAGATGAAAGATAGGTCTATGAAGACTATAGAAGACTATTGAGATACATGGTGACTTAGACTGTATATGGTGGTTTAGATCTTGGAGATAATGAGATAGGCTCTAATCACCCTTTCGGCATTCCAGTTTATTCAGGTTGGGAAATCATTTCATGTTAGGCATGTATTTTTTAATTTAATTTTTGTTTTTTAAACTTATACTATTATAGACACTATATTCTATGCATGCTATTTTTATTTTCCACATATTTATTTTTTTATTATAATTCATCATCCCTTATACATTTAGTTGCTTTGATGTGTAAATAAAAGTACATAATAAAATCCCTTGTAATATGGAGGTGGTATTTGGGTAGTTGAACCTCATGCCTTATTGGGTCAGTTTGTGACATTAATGATGACTTATAACACAATGAAGGAAAATTCAGTTAAAAATATTTTTTTCCACATTGTATGATTCAATTCCAATCCCCATATATGAATTAAATAATATTAATTTATAAAACTTCATGATATATGAATAATTCATTATAAAAATTCTAAGGGTGGTATTATATACATCATATAATGTAAATTATTTTCATTAGATTAATATAATATTCTATAATGGTAAATTATGATGAAATCCCTTACCTCAACTCCATAATATCATTGTATGTATATTAACTATTATATAATAAACACAAATAAATTTTTGGAGGTCATTGGAATGTTTACTATCTTAGCTGATCATCCTTAAAAAAATATATTTTCTTCCATATACTAACAAATTTACTACCAATGGTCAATGAATTCTACCTTACGTATTGTTAGGATGTATTGTTGCCAATTTTCTAAATAGCATCGGTATGATGACATTAAACAAAGGGATATTTGTTCCATTATCTCTAGAGTTATAATAATGATAAATTTATAAATTTTTTAAATAAATTATACTTTTAATTCCATCGATTATATATGGTTATGAAAAATAAATTACATTACAATAATTGGAAAAGTAGTCATTACATATACATGTGAAATGTTTCCATTTTTCATAGATCATTGTGGAAATAAGGTAACTAATATTTTATCATTAATGAATAAAAATTGTATCATAAATATCATACTATCTCTATATGTTTATATATGTTTCTATATATATATCATCCATGTGTTTTGTGGATAAAAAATTACATCACTTTGTGGATGTAGTAGTCAATATATATACATGAACGAGGTTATCACATATCACTGAATGAAAATATATGAAATTAAAAGATATTTTATCATTTATGAATAATAAATTCTTATTTAATGTCATATAATAGCAATTATTCCATCATTATAACCTATTGCGAGAGGTGATGATTGAAAAGGACTTACATGAATTTGTGATGTGGTTGTTTATCTTACAAAAAAATGTAAAATTATATTCCTATTTAAAAGAGGATGCAGATTTATATAATTTATTCCATTATCATAAGATCATCAATGTCTATGTAGTATACTTATGTTATTATAAATTCATAGTTAACTATTATTTTATGAAGGTAGAATAATAGATTAAATATAAACACTCAGTTTAGAAATATCCATCTTCTTTAGAAAACATGATTTTTCTAACACCATATGACCATAATTTTTGTAATTATTCCTTAACAAATACATTAAGAGACTATTAACCATTTTTTGAAGTGAAAAGGGTATATATTTTCCCATCAAAATTTCTATTTTATTACGATGTAAGGATAAGAATAGATTTCTGTTGATTAGAGTCAGGAGGGTCCCTCTTGAAATGTCTTAATTTTTAAATTAAGTATAAAATAATTATGATGTCCAAAATGATCAAAATTGAATCAATTTTGAAATCATATTAATATGAAAGAAAATAAAGTCATCCATTAAAAATTTTATATTTTTTCCCTCATTTTACCATTAACTATTTCTTTTAAACACTTTTAACCATTTTTATATTTATATTGAAAACAAGGTTTTTTACATTTTGTGTGTAATTATAGTTATAAGAAAAAGAAAACATACCCATTAACGGAATATTCCATTATATAATATTCAATACCTTAATCACTATGTGAAATATAATAAAATTAGGTTATTAAATAATGAAATTTTACTTATTATAAAATACTATTAGACTATTTTTTTTGAACAATTCATTACTTTATCATTAATCACATCCAGAAAAAAATTAAATTTTCAAAAAATTATATTGAATTACAAATCTAATATATAATTTTATAAAATTAATGTATCACAATAATTATCTTGAATAATATTTCATATAATACTATTAATATCATTTATTCTGTTTTTGGATTAATTAATTTATTACTCTATCATCATTGTATAAGAATTTACCATAATTATTTATTCAATAAATATTAATGAAAAATTATTATATTTTAAATAACTCTATTGGATTTCAAAATATTTTTTATATTTATCATCCCCTTCATTAAAAAATTAATTGTAATTTAAAATAATATTTTGTCACTTAATAGTTTATTATACATAAATTGTATATTTGTTCATATGTCTACCAAAATGGCAACACAAGGATATAAAAAATAATATTTTATGATTATGTATGATATGGACTCATCTTAAAAATTTAGGACATATTTAAGTATTATAAACTGATATATTAAAACTAGAAAACTATGATCGATATAGAAAGTGACATGAAACAGTAGGCTTAGATGAGAATATAAATCCTTAAAAATTTATTATTATTTTATTATAAAATAAAATAAATTTAATATATATGTTATGGAAAACACATCCATTATATTTTTATGTTTGATAGTGCATTAAATAGAGCACATCGAGTTTAAATGGAAAATGGCATATATAGCCATTATAACCTAGCTGTTAAATTGGAAGGTATAAAAAATGTTAAGTAATTTTTATTATATGTATATATATAACCATTTTTTATGTATTAAACAATATAAATTATGAAAAAATGTTTTTTCAATAATTAATTATTATTTTTAATTTAATTTTATTCTCCGAAAATATATTTTCCTCAAAAATGATGTTATTTTATTTTAAGGAACAAATTATTATAATTAAATTTTAGAAAATTTATAAAATAGTCATTTAAAACGTACAACATTTATTTAATAACAATATAAAAATTTATTTTCAGTCAACATTTTAGGACTTTTCAAATATATTGATTTTCATTGAATAGTGATATAAATACCATTTTTTAAAAATGTCAATACGTTTAGATTAAATAAATAATTTAAAAGTAAGATTATAATTTTAAAATAATTTCATGTAATATTATTATTCTTCATTTATATTCAATCCACATAACTTGATTTAAATTACCATTATATAGGATTTGAGTATAAATAGGTTTTTGGGTTTAAAAACATGTTTTTTCTGCCATTTTTTTCAATGTTCATAATGCTTCTCCATTTTAAATATCTAATATAATCACTATGGACAAAATATTCAAATTAAATTTATATATTATATAAATATTAATTTTAATTGATATTATTAAAATTATTTTATTATATATAGAGTTTATATGAATTCAAATTTTTCTAAAAAAACTATACATCTCAAAAACCATCTATTTCTTCAATTTTGTAGGTTTTTGAAAATTATTTTTATTCAATTTGAAGAAAATTTATTTCAATAAATAAAAATAATTTTGTAATTAATCATGGAATAATGATTGCATACTGAATTTTTTATAATTTTAGGAAATATTATTTATTTTGAATTTTAGAAAATACTAAATTTTAATTGAAAACTGTCATTTTTATTAATTATTTATTAATTAAAATTATAAATTAAATAATTTTAAATAAAAATATTGTTCAATTATATATCTATTAATACATTATAATTCGTTTAACTCAATTTCACATTGAAATTTCATATAAAACCTACTTTAATTGATGAATATTTTTTAATTGAAAACCAATGTTCTCATCAAGTCGAATGTTTGATTTTCAATTAAAATTTTCAACTTATGTGAATTGAATATATAAAAATGGAATAAATATTTGGAATGAAAATAACTTTTGTTATCTAATAAATAAAAATTTATTTATGACTAAAAATATTAATGAAAACATTAGAAATTAATTTCCCTGATTAATGTAATAATGGGACTACAATGGGTTTAAAAAGGTAACAATTAAAATTTCTTTTACATTGAATAAAAGAAATTTTCAGGAAATAAATAGACCCTTATTATATGTTTTTATAGAATGGTTCATTTTAAATATATTTTTAAAAGATAAATTCTGGGTGTAGTTCATTCTTTTCAACAATTATAAGTATTCATGTCAACTCAATTATAAATGACCACCACTATGCCGCATTATTGAGAAATTGAAAACACTTTTTCCCATAACATACATTCAAAAATCACTTCCAAACAGCCCAAATATCAATATATAATTTTTTTGATTAATTCTATAGGAGTAAGTCTTTTGGGGAAAACATTGTGAGGTTACCCAAAGAAAAAAAATATTTTCCCCAATATGTGTTTTTATTTTCATTATTCCTCTACATCCTGAAATTATTCATAAAAGTATATTAAATTAAATAATTATTATTTTTAATATACTAAAATATTATTTTTTAAAATTATAAAATATAAAACATACTCCTCTTATAACAAATTGGTTACAAATTCATCATTCTTGTATATAGTAAAGTCTAATCTAGCAAGATGATGTTATTCATTTTTAAAGAAAAATATGTCATGGTGGGTAAGATGATGGATCTAAATTATATATATATATATATAAATTTTTATTACATGTGGGAACATTATATCATATATACTTCATAATATTCATTCTTAAGGTGATACGAAAGGGTCGTTCGTGTGTACTGTGTACTACCACCTCTCTAAGGGATGTGTTTCGTTTTCAGTAATTATTTACAGGGAAGATTATATGGACACGGTTAACAAATATGTATGATATAAATTAAAAAATTATTTTAGGCATGAAATATTAATCATTATTAATATATTATCTATTAATTAATTTCATACCTTTTCACTCTCTAAATAATGATAATACAGTTCATGTACGTGAGGACTACAAAAGTCCCGAAGCATTGTGACTCTCATTTAATCACCATAAAACGTAGATATTATTTATACATATATATGGAGAAATAATTATTTATTTATGATATTATTATACATATTTAATTATAATATTTTTTATACCACTTGTCCATAATGATTGTTTTAAAATTGAAGTGTTGATCATTCATATGTACGGCATACCATCTCCAAGGTTGTAACACACATCATTTTTCAAAACCATATTTAATGATTGATCGTAAATATATATTATTTGTATAAAATTTTTAATTATGTAATTATTAATATTTTGTTCATTATGGAACCGTGATTAATGCATGGTGAAGGAAAATAACAGGTCCAAAAATAGATAAAAATAGAGCAAGTATTAACCTAAATGTGGTTTTTACAAGGAATTGTTAACAAGGATGTAATAATTGGTCAAAAGTTAAAAATTTATTTCTTAGTATATATAAATATTTTTCTATAGAGTATTTATAAAAAAATATGGTTTTTATAATTAGTTTAATTATATTTAAATATATTATTTTATTATTTATTTGGTATTGTGATAAAAAATACTTCAAAATTATTAAAAAATATTTCTATAAAATATCCCTTTTTAAGTATTTTGTAATGTTATGAAGCTATCATACTTAATTAGGTGTATATGAAGCCAATTTGAAATGTAATTTCATGAATTTATTTATTCACATTGTATTTTTTTCATTTAATGATTTTATTCCCTGACTATTACGATTTTAGGGATACTTATGTAGAAAAAGGTATGTTACAATGTCATTATTTTAGAAATGGTTTATAAATATGCTTCTAATGTTGAAATATTATCATCTATCTCTTAATTAACAACATGATTTTTATTTTCCATTATTATTCTTATTTATTGTAATATGGCCATTTTTCATTCCTTTAGACCTCAAAATAATTGAAAATATTATTTTTAAGAAAATTTAAATTCATTTATATCTTTTTCCAGGAATCAGTTTTAGTCCTAAACCATGATTTCTAAAAAAAATCCAAACAAAAAGTGTAACATTTTTCAAATGATTTTTTATTGTTTATTCATCTGATTATTTAATTTTTAAATTTATTTTTTATTGAAATATTTATATAATTTTCAAAAAAATCTCAATTTGGATTCTACATAAAATGTGAAAGTAATATTTGTCTAAACATGTACATAATTATTTGAATTTTATACAATTATGACCATTACTTTCTTTTGTAAACTCTATTATAATTTTTCATAGTTATTTTCAAGTAAAATGATATTTAAACAATTTTTCTATCTAAAAAAATATTTTTTTATTGAAATTATATTTTCCTCATTAAATGTTTTAAATTGTTTTTAAAGATCTATGTATATGATTATAAAACTTTTTTAATTAACTTATTTTAATAATATCATGTGATTTATTTGTTTAAAAAATAGATTTTAAGGATAATAGAGTAATTTCATTTTAATTTATTTAATGATCCATTAACAGTCTTTCCATTCACCAATAATAAATCTTTTTTTTATTATGCCTCATTGGAGATATTTTTAGTGATTTTATCCTAATTCTTCATCTTGATGGATTATAATTATATTAATATGGTTGTTATAGAACCCATTTCCATTCATTAGATTAAACATGTTTTGAATGAAGTTTTATAAAACATATTTATTTTACCATTGGATAATCTAGTTTTATGGAGATTTTCAGGGAACCAGTTTATTTTCCATAGTTTCATCATATTCTAAAAAGAATAAATGTTGTTTCATGAGATTTAAAAAAATTGATATCTCTATATACCCTTTTTCATAGTAATTTTATGTAATGCTGCCGCAAAGATAAGTATGGGTGGGACTGATATATTTTATATGATGTCTGATCGAAAATAGTATTTGGTGAGCCTAATATAGATAATAAGATGGGTGCACCAAAATAGCACTCCAAAACATTTGGTAATGATTATATTCACTAAATAATTATATTGAACGTCATAAATACGGTTATTCCATTTTCAAGGGCTATCAAAGGGTTTTATATGTGTTCTAGGAGGAAGACATTCAAAGATACCAACACAAATTATTTATTCTTTCAATGGGTTTATAATGTTTCATGTGATCAATATTCATATTCTATGGATCATGATTATTGATTATTATGGATATTTTCTTTTTTAAATTATTTTTCTTATTTCATTATATATCATTTCTATAATAATTGGTCTAATTTATTTTATGATTCATTCATTCACTATTATTATTCAATAAAACCCCTAAATTTATTTTATCCAGTTGGTGAGATTAGTTTGTTAATTCAAATGATCACCCGTACAATGAATTTTAGGTCACCCTTATTTTATTTAATTTCTATATAGTTCTCAATAATATATGGGAAATTAATAATTTTTTCAATTGTTACATATTGATTCTGATGTTATATTAACGTGAAATATGTAAATATAGGTTAATTTGGAGAAAAGATCATTTAACAAAATGTGTATTTTTTATGTAAGAGTTTTTACTATTTTTATAAAACTATAAATATAAAAGGCCCATTATAATATAATTGATCTCATATTTTTTTCTATATATTTTTTAGATGATGAAAATTGGGTCACCTCCATCATAATCAAATCCTGGATTATAAATTTTAGGGATTTGTAAATGAATCTCTAAGTAACAAATCTTGATTTTTTTATTTTTATCAATTGGAATTTTTAGATAATATATGAGATAAGGATCATATCATGTGAGTATATCTTAAACCAAATTCATACCATTATAGTGCTAATTGATTAAAAATAAATATATGTTCAAAATAATAGATTCCACTTTTAAGGTTTATGGTTAGAAGATCTTAAAGTGATTAATGGAAATTCATTATATATTTTATTCTGTTAAATTATTTGTTAATCATTGGGTTAACATGAAATATAAATTTAATTGTTTTAGAATAATATCGATTTTACTGGTATCATTTATGATTTATATGATCTTGGATATTGTGATAATTATTAGAACAAATGTATTATTCTATATTTATTCATAGGAATGAAAAGATATGTGGTTACTAAGTCATTACTTTCACATCAAAAAAATTAGGTCCATATTTTTGGGTTGAATTTTGAAATGTATGAGATATCATTTTCAGTTAAAATAGACTCTAATGTTGAGGATTTTTAGGAATTATTTAATTTGAACATTGGGTATAAATTTTTAATTTTGGAGATAAATTTATTGTTTAATTATATGATGTTTTACTCATATTTTCAATTATAATACATGTGATAACCATATTCCTTTTAGTTTATTTAAAATGAAAATATTAATATCCTAATATCCCCTTTATATTGATTTCATCCTCAAAAGTTGATTTTAGTTATTTATCCTTATTGAATTTATATTAAGAATTCAATATTTTGAGAAAAAGATGCTATTATGGTGGAAATTGAAAAATGTATAACATTATCGAAAAATTAAATATATTTACAAATGACATAAGTCTTTATAGATAATTAATTCCTAAACTATTGGGAATCGATGTAGATATAATGTTTTCTTATTACCATAAAAAATGATGATATTGATGACTACATTAAATCATTTTGGTTTCGGTTTTGTGGTCCTAAATTTTCTATTTTCATTAACTTTCATTTATCCAATGATATATATCACCATTTATCATTATGTGGACATTATTATTTTATACAATGTCTAAAACATCACTTCCCAACAATTTTCTACTATTTGGAAACCCAATATGTGTTATAGTAGATGACCTTCATACTAACCTTTCTCATTTATCAAATGGATGTTTTATTAACATTTTTTATAATGTGGTTTTATTAAACAAATAAATTTCAAATATACAAAATTTTAATACCGAGATAAAGTTTAAATCGATAGGATATTATTTATTAAGTTGGGGGTATATATTACCATGATATTTTAAAACAACATATTTTTCTGATATTATAGGAGACATGAGATAGAATATTATATCAGAAATTAATTCGCAAATACATTACAATATATTTACTTATTAATATATTTTATCTCTTCAATATATTTTAGTACACATAGCACCATGATTTTTATGTTCATCAATGTATTCAACACACAACAAAGAGAATAGACAACCCGCGATATATATAATCACTATCATTTAGATGTTAAATTAATGGTGATAAATATTAATAACTATTTTATGATATATGTATTGAATTAATTATATATTTAACACTAATTATAAATTATTGATAAATATTTAAGAAAAATCAATGAATTTTATGTAAAGAAATTTTTTCTTCAAAAACATATATTCTACAAAAATATATTTTTTTACTTCAGGAAAATAATCTAAAAAATTTAATAATTTTTAAATCAAAATATCACAATTTATTTTGGCAGTAATTTTGGGACCATTCTGAATATACTGATATCCAGTGAATAGTGAATAAAAAAATAATATTTTTGATAAAATTTCATTTTATTTTAGATAATTGAATAATTTTAATGGTAAATTATGTCATAAATATGATTTGAAGTAAAATAATTGTTTTTAATTATATATAACCCCCTTAATAATATTTGAATCATCATTTTTTCATATTTTAATATATGGTTTTTTAAAAAAGTGGTTTTCCCTATACTATTTCAAAGTGAAAAATGTTTTTATAGGTTAATTAAGTAAAAAAATACCTACTAAGAAAATTTATATATATAATTTATATATTATATAATAGTAAATTTTAATTTAGGTTCAAAAAATTATTCTTATTCAAGATAGTGAAAATATAAAATTAATATTTTTTTGAGAGAAATACACTTACTAATAACACAATATTTTATCTTGTTTACGAGTTTATTTATTTTTAATCTTTGACTCATTTAGAATATTTCTTGTAAAAATTAAGCATATATTTTTAAATATACATGTAAAAAATATATAAGGGTTATTTTTTTAATAATTTTAGAAAAGATTAATTTTTTTAATTCATACTGAAAAAATATATTATTTTTTTTGAAAAATAATATTTATTTTTAAATTAATTATATAAAAACAATAATTTTTAATTTTTTTTAAAATTAAATTACATAAATTATATATATAGTAATCCAATTGAAAAAATATTAATTATTTTTAAATTTAAATTAGAGATAAAATATTTTAAAATTCTTGAACATTTTCATTCCCAACCCCGTATTTCCCATCACATCCACAATTATAATTTTAAATAAAATATTTCCAATTTATTTAATTAAATACGAAATAATTTATTTCATATTTTTATCAATAATGATAATTTATATTCCCTAAAAATTCTAACTTATTTTTTTACTAAATTCCAAAGTATAAAAAATTACAATTAATTCCTTCAGTTAAAAAAATAGTGTTTTACATATGGGTTTAATAAAATTAATAAAGGTCAAGATATCAAGAAAAAATGCCAAAAATCAATTGGATTCCATTATTTAGACATTATACCATATAGGCTCGATATTCATCCATTATTGTATAGTTTTTACATTAAAATAACATTAGAAAAATTCTTTCTTTTCAACAATTACATGTGTGCCACTCACATCAGTTGTAAAATTCCACCCATCTCCTCCAATATTTACCCATTAAAAAACCATTCCACATCCAATAATAGTTCAAATTACCAACCCAAAACATCCTAGTATTCCAGAAAAGATATTTTTGGTAGATATCCAAACTAGAAATCCAATTTATTCAAACCAAAATATGTGACCTGAAAAAGAAATATCATTCATTAACGAGAATGTTTTATTTTATTTATTCATTTACCTCCTTACATTATTCAAAAAAATTGTAGATAATAACCAATTTATGTTACATATAAATAAATTTTACTATATTGATGTAATTAACTTAATCATTCATCTCATCCATTATATGGGTTAAAAATCCATTATTCCACTGTACGATAGACTAACATCTCATGAACCTATGTCATTTATTTTTACATTACCATATCTCACATTTAAGATTGATAATTATTATAATTTAAATAGATTTAAAAAATAATTATTCATATATAGTAATTATAAGATTTATACATTTTTAATTCTCATTCTATGGGGGATACAATAACATCATTCGTGTGTACGGTGTACCAACATCTCATTAAGAGATGTGATTTGTTCTCACTAAAGCATTACATGAAATACAATAAGGAAGTTGTTAAAAAACTTGGATGATATAAAATAAATAATTATGTAATTAATTACAAGTTTATTTTTTCTAAAATATATTGTATCAATTTATTTCATACCTTTTTACTCACTAAAACATAAAAATGTTGTTCATGAATGTGTGGACTACCACCTTAATGAAGATATTCGACTCCCTATTCATCACCACACCAAATAGATTTTATATATAAGTATATTTGAAGAAATAATTTGATATATATGTTATTATGAACATTTTTTATTATGTGACAGTACCTACCTCCTTTATAATTTCATCATTGATAAATGGAAATGTTTTTCATGAGTTTGTTTGGAATATAATATCAAGGCTCATAATATACTTAATTTATAAATGCCATATTTCATGATTGATGTTAAAATTATAATTTAGGTATAAATGTGATATTTTTTTATTATTATTATGTAGATTATGTAACAATGATCGACTTCATAGTATTAAATACAAATTTTCAAAATATATATGAATAAACAAATTAGTTATAAGCCCAAAAATTATATTAACAGGCAATAAGTAATAACATGAAAATAAATTTTCATAAGTAAATTATTTATGAAATGATATATATAAATATTTTTTCATATTATATATATAATAAACTTTTAATTATCATAAAAAAGAGTTCAATCATGTATAAAGGATGTTGATCCTTCAGGTAAGGGATTCCTCACCTCTCTTTTAATTCATGAAGACAAATGAAATTCACCAATTTTTTATTCTATGTGGTGTATATTTTTACCAATTTTCATCATATTTCATGAATCGAGTTCCTCTCGTTATACATAAACCTTTTTTTTGTTTTTCATTGTTTTGGATTATGATAAAATATATTTTTCAAATGTATTAATGGGTTTTTGTCTAAAAATGAATTATTTGAGACTTATGTCATTTTACGTACCTATCTTCTTCTATGGGGGGTACATATCGACCCATCAACCTGAAATATCATCAATTTTATGATTCTAATTATATATTAATTTGAATTTAATTTTAATCTTCCATGTTTCATTTGACTAACAAGTTACTGATGTTTAAAATGCATCTTGTTATAATTTCATCGTTTATCATGATTGGTTTTAAATGTGATTCCAGTATTGAAATCATGCGATATATCTCTCAATAATTCTCAATAATTATCTCATACTCGATATATTCATGATATTCAAACCAATTTTACCAATTTTTCACTATTTGTGTGTTAAATTAATTGATAAAATGATTTATAGGAAATCTGTCATTAATCATCTCTTAGGCCATGAATATTTTTTCATTAAAAACCATTTTATCTATAATTATTTCAAAAAAATATTTCTAACCATTATAAAATTATTTATTAAATACATTTCATACCCATGTTTTACTTCTTACAAAAGTTTTTCTATGGAAAAATTATTCCATTTTCCAAACAATTCCCATTTGAATTATATCTTAAATTTGAAATGAATTATTTTTTCATAATTTATAGAATGAAATAATTTTTTTATCATCACCATTATTTTATTTCCATCACTAATTATATGTTTTCATATTTAATTTAAAATAAAATTATTTTCTATATGTATTTTTCTATAATTTTTTTCATAATGTATATAAGACATTCATAAAAATATGTTTTTGAAATATTTTGAAAGCATACTATATATGTTTTCTAGGATATTTTAAATAAAAATAATTTTTTTAAAATATTAAATTTTTTGTTTTTAAAAAACAATATTTAAAAAATAAAAATATTACTTTACCCAATTTTGCTCAATATAATTTAATGTTATTTATATATATTAATGAAGACAATACTTTTTGTATCTTATGACCCAATAGAGATATTATATGTTGATTTAGTCTTAATTATTTAACTGTATAGATTATTATTATTTCAAATTTATTATTATGGAACCCATTTCCTTTCCACATTTAAATAATTTAATACATAGATTGTTGTGGAACCTGTATCATTTCATTGGGTAAATAATGATTCATGGTGTTTTTCATGGAACCCATTTCACTTCTCTATGTCAAAGATGTTATGAAAATAAAAAATATATTTTTAAAAGTTTTAAAAAAATATTAATGCTTTATAAACCTTATTATTGTAGTGGTTCACGGTCATTATATACTATGTGTTTTCCCAAATTTTCCCACGTAAACCTTATATAGCATGTACAATGAGAGTTCCTAGATTTTTCTAGGTGATCCTAATATAGAATATAATATATGTGTGCCTAGATAGTGACCGATTTCTTTGGGGAACAATTACGTTCAATAGATAATTATATTTTAAGTGTACCATATGGTTATTCAATTTGTGATTATAAGTCCACGACATTAAAACTTTGATAATCTTGATATGAGTCAACAATTTTACTTTAATTCACTTTGAGAATCTTTTTAGTTTTAGAGATTTAATGAATTAGTTCATAAGTCATACAAAAAAACTTCAATATTACAACTAGAAAATTATACTCACTACCCATCTATTTATACGACACAAAAATTTAAAAAAGAAAAATGGTTCACTTGATATTTAAACAACATGACTTTTAGTTGATCTCATCCTTTACTTTATTCTTCTTTCAGTCCTATTAGAATCATTTCAAAACATGAGATGTGCATAAAATTATCAATAAGGGATACATAAAGAAGAGAAAGTTTTAGTCTTACCAAAAAATGAAACCATGGATAATTTATCATAAATTAATATTTTTACCTTTATGTAGTAGTAAATAATTTCCACTAAATATAATCACATTTCTAACCCTTTTTCTAACCAAAATATTACCATAAACCCATAGAAATAAACATATAGCATATAAAGGTAATTTCATATTTAAATATTCTTAAATTGAGTAACAATGTGGTCCACTACCACACATATAACTAAATATAATTTCCATACAGCTGACATCCACATCTAGTGCATTAGATGTTATAATGGTAGCACCTAACATTGCTTTATCACGGAACCACTCATCTTTGGTTTCTCTTGTAACCACCCATCATTAGTTTATAACGTGACACCATTAAAATAAATAAGTTCCATTATATAATTATAAAATATAAGTTATTGTAATTATCAACATTTCCCTCATAATATTCCATTTTCAATCATAAGAAATCATTTCAATATATTGAAATTTTCAATACATGTTTAAGACCATTTTTAATACCAAAACCCCCAAAAATGTAACAAGGGGTTTATTTTCCTTCTAAAAATTATTAAATCTTATAGAGGAAGCCATGAAATAAATAAAGGATATAGTAGTGGAGATTACATGGTCTCCACATGCATTAAAAATGTTCATTTTTATTTCTTATTATATTACTTCATAGAAAAAGATTATCCCTTTGAATTAAAACTAAATTGTGTTTATTATATAGCATATAAAATAGGTTGGTTTATGTTATCAAAATATGACACAATGAAATGGGATTGAGATTAAGACCCTTACACATCAATCCAAAGATCCAAAAGTGATAATGTTTAAAAAAATATTTAAAAAAAATTAATATAAACTAATTAATGTTTTAATATTTCAAAATTTAATGTAGGTACACCACACATAAATAAGTAAGTGTTGATAATGAAATTTATCTCACAGATGTAAAATGTGTGATGAGAATCCTTACAAACATCGTATCATTAGATTAAGGATAACTTAATGACTTTAATATGTGTCAAAATTTTAAATACACCCAATAGAGGTGGATATTCAGGGTTAAATAATTATAGTACATTCACAAATATTGTTGAAAATAAACAGTGACATGGGTATTTAACATAATGAATGGAAATTGAGTTATGATTTCCCTTACCTTGAGTTTGACTTGTCTCATACGTTCATTATTTTCATAAATAATCAACATATGTTATTTTATACATTCCTGAGAAACGTTTTTCAAGGTAATTATTCCTTTAATATAACTTAAGACCTTTTTATAAATATTATATAATTATTTATGTTCATATTATAAGTTTGTTGTTATATGGTACATGAATCGAAAATGAAATTATTTTGATGTAATTTTTCCATATAGTTAAAATTCCATCATCACTTTAATATTATTCATTATTAAATATCATATATATATATATATACAGTATATATGTATTTATAATATCAAAAATATATGGAGATAACCGATGAAGTGCACCTTTTTGGGAGACCGTAGTTCATACTTATGCATGAATGCTACTTTCATTTATTTGTCATATTAAAATAATAATATTTAAATGAGATAAATATATATTAAAATACCGTTATATTTTTAATGTCATGTATATATCATAGGTTTAACAAAATAGTCCTTTATTTGTTCCATGTACAGTGGGAATGAGTCACATCGCTTGGAGGGGCGGAATTCAACACTTCCTCAAGTGATATTATCATATTTACACAAAATGGAAAGAATAAAGGTATGTTCTAAATGAAAATTACAAAATAATATAGACAATAGAAATATAATATATGTCATATGTAAAATATTTTCCATTATAATGGCCACCATGATGGGTGGTGGTATGGGAGAATTGAATAATCGTCATTTTGTGAGGTAGTAGTTTTCCGTACACAGAAACAGTATGTTTGTTTTCCATTAAATGGATGTGTGTATAAGTCTATATAAAAAAACATAGAACAAAAACATCGTAGTATGTTGAGGATAAATTTTTAGTATGTAATCATAAAATAAATTTTTTTAGGGTGTACATAATAGAAATTTAGATAAAAACCCTGAGAGAAGGGATTACTGATTAATCTGGTAAGTTCTTTTGGTATTAAAAAAATCATACTTAGGAAGCTTTCATTCCTAATTGAGGATTCTGGTTTGATGGTAGAGATTCTAGGAATATTTTTGAGATGGAATTATCTGATCGAACAGGTTCTTGAAGTGTGGGTATTAGAGAAGTTGTGGTACCTTTTATAGGAGAGGGAAGGAGCACCCTTGGAAACAATAAAATTATTAAATTAAAATAAATTAAATTTTTAATGAAAAAAGACTACAACTTGATATTTTTCGATGATAATATAATTATGTGTGTAAATCCTCTCATCAAATAATTTTTAATCATGTATTGATTTTATTTTAAACCTTATTATTTTGAATTACCCTTAATTAATTCTCTTATAATTTTAATAGTATAAATTGAAGTTTAATTATTAAGAGGCTATTAACATCACTTATATGAGGTCAATTTCAAATAATTTTAATGTTAGCAAAATTGTATACTTTAACGTAGAAGTTTTTTATTTTAAAATATTTTCAGTAATTTTAATTAATCGTATAAATTTCTATTTTTTAAATCATTAATTATGTCAATTTGTACACTATTAATTTTATTGAATTTAAATAAAATCTAAAAAGACATATAACTTTGAAAAAAATATAATAGTCTTTTAACATGTCAGATTAAATAATAAAAAAAATTTATAACATAAATTATGTCAAATAATTTTTTATTTATTACATATAATATCATTTCATTGATTCCTCCATTAATAAAGAAATCGCTGCATCATCATTCTATCATAATTAAATTTAATTATTTAATATCTAAAAATTATGAATAAAATATCATGAGGTATGGAATATTTTTAGATTTATAATGAATATTTACATTTGAAGAGATAACTTATATAAAAACATATTAAAATTGGTTTATTAAGAAGACTTATGTTTATAAAATATTTTCATCTACTTTAAATTAAAATATATAAGTGTCATAATCAAACTCAAGTGGACTCCAAAGGCCAAATTTTCATCCCAATGGTTTTATTGGTCGACCATATCTCATACAGTAGTATTAAGACATGTGTTAAGGTAGTTATTTATTATTATCAAATTATTTTTTCCCTTATTTACCTGATTTACACTTTAACCATGGTAAATAAAAATAATTACTAATGTTACTATTCATAATGTCCAAAAATAAAAGGTACCTATTGACATAACATGCAAAACATGATTTCAAATATGGAATCCATTTTTCCAATTTCAACCATAGATGTCTTAGTGATTAATTTAAAATTAATTCCCGAAGTCAAATTGGGGAAACAAGATTTTTTAAAGTAAAAACCATTAAAATATTTACATGTGTTTATATCAAATTTAAAAGTGAAATTGCTTCCAATGAAAAAAATGGATTAAATGATAAAAAATATAAATTTAATTTGAAACCAATTAAATGGAAAATAAAATTACATAATAAAATTAGATGAAAAGGCAGTATTGATTTTAAATAAATTATTTTTCACAATTCATTAAAATATGATATTTATCAAAAAATACCAATAATTCAAAAGAAAACTAAATATTAAAATCCCTCTTCTAAATAAGATATTTATTTTGTAGAATAAGACTTATAAGTTTCAAAACTAGATTTAAAATGGGTTCCCCATCAGAAGGTGGTAAAAATGCCTTTTTTGGAAAATACATCTTTAATGCATAAAATTGATTTTTTCCTATATCATGTTTAGAAAACATATTATTTGAATAAAAAATATTAAGATAAATTTATTATATATATATATATATTATTAATATAATCTATCAAGAGTTATTTTATTATTTTATGAACTCACTTATTTTCCTTAAATATATTTTCGGAAAACTATTTCTTCAAATTAAAAAGGTATCCATTTTCATTTATAAATAAATTTTCAAAAAATAATTAATTATATACATGTGTAAAAAATATTTTCATAAATCACCCCATATGTTTCATCCCAACCATTTTAACATATCAGTTATAACTATAACATATAAATAATAATATTTAGTTTTTTGTTTAAACCCGATGTGGCGTATCATGTATGATTTTGAAAAAGGTGTTTTTTTCTTAAAACATGGGATATTATATCCCCCCCCCTTAATAATTTTTCCCTTCAAATTTTAATTTGGTGTCCATAACTGGGGTGTGTCTTTTCAAAATTTCTTTATTGTAATCTCATGTCAAAAAAAGGGTTAATAAAACAACCACTTTAAAAGAATGAAGGAGTAGTACAAAGGTCACCCGAGATAACACATACTATGATTCCATGTAAGAAAAACATGTATATGGAAGAAAAATAAAGTGTCATGTTATGATAGAGAGTGATATAAAACATGATCAGGAGAAAGCTAACAATCAGAAAACCACAAATGTGGGATGGGTTAAACTATCATTGATTTCGTAGTATGAAAAGTAAACTATAAAAGTTTTTGTTTTAAGATCATTTTAATAAGGTTGAGAAAAATATTTTTTAGTTTGAATATAAACATAAGGAAACATACTTACTTTTCATGAAGAGTTTCATCTTTTAATAATTTCTAACAAAAACTCATCTTTTCTTCAAACGATGAGTATTCAAGACTACTTAGTCCCAACCGAAGAAGTAGAATAAACTTATACAGAATCAAATAATCCTCAAAATATTAACTATCTATTCATCCTATCTTGAAATTTTAACCATAACCAACATGTTTAGGAAAAAATTATATAATTTCACCGAAAGGAATAAACCATTGTAGGAAGAAAAGCTATTTTTAATCTACCAAATTCAATAGTAATATCCCATGTTCAAGAAAGACCATTTGAAAAATAATTTTTTATAAATTTCCTCAAAATAATCCAAAAAAAATTTGAAACCCAAAAATTATATATATTTTATAACATATAATTAAAAGATAAATTTTAACATTTAGATCCAAAGAAAAAGAAACACACTTAATGTTTATTACCAAAAAGTAATTAACAGAATCACATTTTCTTCAAGATAGGTTAATCATGTACATAAATAACCTAATTACCATATTTTCACAATTAAAATCATATATTATTCCAAAATATAATTCAACCATTACACTATTAAAATATCATAGAGTTTTATTTACCTTAATCATATAAAGGTCCCAAAACAGTGAACATCTTCTAAAATAACTTTTATCTTGTAATCCCTGATTCATTTTAAAATACTAAGGATAACCATTTGATAAAAAATATGTCTCTAAAATAAACTTATTCTTAATTGTTAAAATAATTTAAATAAAAATAATAATTCATACAAACAAGTGACTTTATATAAGCTAGTGGTGGGTGATAAATCCATACCCACATTGGTTGTGTGTTCAATTCTCGTTGCCTTGTCTAATGTGATTTTATCACACGGTCTATGTGTTGTCCTTTTTTAAAAAATATATAATTTTATAATATTTCAAATATATTATAAATATCTAAAAAATTACTATAACATGTTTTAACCTCAAATTTTATTTCAGACCCCACATTTTTTACCCCAAAACTATTAACCCACAATTTTTTGATAGGTGAATGTCCCAAAAATACTATTCATCACCTTAATATTTCAGCACATAAATCCTCAAACGGGGTTTATAAGACATTAAACTTATGATGAACATTAAAATTATAAACCCATGATGATATCCCTAAGTCATACGAAAATATCTTCATCTCAAAATTTGTCTAAACCATCCTTTGATACCAATTATAAAGATCTAGCTTTAAATGTTACAAAAACCTGACATGAGGAAACAATTTAAAATTAATTCACTTCTAGGATAATTTCAGGTATAGAAATACAGATAATTAGTTCATAACTCATACATAACAATTTAATTATTACTATTTGACACTTTAACTCACTACCCATTTTTCCATTCAATAAAAAAATTGAAAAAGAGACATGGTTTTTTAATGTATGAACATCATGACTTTTCCATCATACCATCCTTGAAATTATCCATCTTTACATGGTATGAAATGTATTTCAAAACATTGCATGAACAAAAAAATATATATAAGGGTTACATTAAGAAGAAAAACTATTTGTCTTTCCAAAACATGAAAACCATGAATACTTTATCATAATGTAATAATTTTCACCTTTATAAAGTAGTATGTACTCTTCATGAAATAAAAGATCACATTGTACCATTTATGTAACCAAAATATTACCAAAAACTCATAAAAATAAGCATATAACAAATAATGGTAAGTTGGAACAAAAACATACTTAAATGGAATAACCATAAAGTGGACTTCCACACATATCACAAAATAGAATAGCCATACGGTTGACTTCCATAACCAATTCATTGTAGGTTATAAGGTCACCAGCCATCCTTGGTTTATCACTGAAGTACCCATCTTTTATTTATCACATAACCACCCATAATTGGTTTATCACGTAACCATGAGTCAAATTTCCAAGTACAATTATATAATCATAAAATATAATCGATGGAATTTATCAACATTTCACTCATAAAATTTCATTTTCAATTATAAAAAAATCATTTCGAGATATTTGAACATTAAATCTATGTTCAAAACCATAGTTAATACCAAAACCCACAAAAATAATATAGTATTTCATTCCATTTAAAAAATTTATATTATAGAGGAATCCAAATATCAAATTACAGTTATCGCTACGAAGAAGAAATTGGAATCGAATTCAATTAAAATGTTCAATTTTTCATTTTGTAAAATTCATCGTAGAAAAAATATTCCATTTGAATATGAACCAAAGGGTTTTATTATACATTTTATAAAATAAGGTGGTGTATGTAATAAAAATATCCCTCAATGAAATGAGATTTATAAAAAGTCCCTTAACATGAATCTAAAGAACCGAAAGTAAAAATAATAAAATGAAACATCTACATAAAATGAATATGCATTAATTAAAATGACATTGGTATTTAACTCATTGTAGGTAAATTGAGTTAATATTCCCCTTACCTTGAGTTTGAATTGTCTAGTACATTCGTTAATTTATTCAAAAAAAATTAGTCAACTTAAAAAAAAAATTAGATTCCTTTTTCATTCTTATGATTCTTTTTCTGTCACTTATTTCATTGTTATAAATATTACATAATAATTTAAGTTCATGTCCTGTGTTTTGTTGATATTTGGTACTTGAGTCTAGAATGAATTTGTTTTTATGTAAATTTTCACTATGGTCAAAATTCAAAAATATATAAAATATTATTCAAGAATTAAATATCATATATTTTCAGTATATATGTATATATAATATCCATAATATTTGGATATAACAAATGAAATTAACCTTTCATAGATACGGTTGGTCGTACGTCTGCAATAACATTGCATTCAATATAAATATAAAAGATATCATATATAAAATATATTCCATTATAATTTCCACCAATAGAGGTGGTAAGGTTAAATTGAAGAAGAATTGTTTTGTGATGTTGTAGTTCACCGTACAAAAAAACAGTATTTTCATTACCCATTAATTGGAAGCATGTGTATGTGTAGATAAATAAATACCATAAAAAATCTTGTATTATTGGTTATATTTTTTAAATGTAATAATATAATAATATGATTTTAGGGAGTGTATAAGGGGAATGAAACTATAAATGATTAGAGACGGTGTTACATATTAATCAAGTAGCTTCAATTTGTTTAAACCAAATACATTCATTGGATGGCTTTCCTTACTAAGGGAGCCTTCTAAAATGTTTGGAGGGATTCAATGAAAATGTTTGGTCATGGATTCTCAAACCAAGGGGTTCTTCAAGTGTGAGTATTATAGAATAAAGCGTACCTTTTTTAAGAGATGGAAGGGGAACCCATAAAAACTCTTAAATTATTAAATTAATATAAATTAATTTTTCATTTTAAAATTGTCCAAATTGAGATATTTCAAAGCTAAGATGCGTATAAATATAAATACACTCATTGAATAATTTTTTAACATGTATTTCTTTTAATTTTAAACCTTGTATTTTTTGTTTACCCTTAATTATTATCTTTAAATTTTAATTGTTGTAATAACAATTTAATAATTAAGAAGCTATTAATTTCACTTATATGGTTTCAAATTCCCATAATTGGATAGTGAATAAAGTTTAACACATCAAAATAAAAAATTTGTTATTTTTGAACTAATTTTAGGTTTTTTAAATAATTTAATAAATTATTAATTTTATAAAACATCAATTAGGTCAATTTTTTTACTATTCATTTTATTGAATTTAACATAAATCGAAATGGAGATATAAATTCTAAAAGAATATCAAATTTATATATCACATCGTATTAACATTTTAAAATATTTGATAACAAAAGTTATGTCACATATTATTTATTTTAATATTTATAGTATAATTTATTTGATTCATTAATCAATAAATAAATCATTAAATCATTATTGTTTCATAAATAAATTTAATTTTTTAATGTCTAGAAATTATAAATAAAATTCCATTTTGTATTAAATACAATTATATTTCTAATTAATATTTATTTTAAAGAGATAACTTATATAAACTGATATTAAAATTCTCTTATTAGAATGAATTATGTTTATAACAAATTTTCCTTTACGTAAAATTAAAAGATATATGTGTCATCATCATACCAAAGTGGCTTCCAAATGACCAATTTGTATCCCAAGGGCTTTCATGGTCAGTCATATCTCATAAAATAAAATTAGGATACATTTTAAGGTAGTTTTATAATATATTAAAATTATTTTTACCCTTATTTACCATATTCACCCTTAGTTGTGGTAAATAAAAATAATTAGTAATGTGACTATTCATAAAGTTCAAAAATAAAAGGGACCTATTTAATAAAATTTGTATCCTATTTTTACAAACATGTAATCCATTTTCCCAATTCAAAACACATAATTTGTAGTAATTAATTTAAAATTAATTCATATGGTTAAAATGAGAAAACTGGGTTTTTTAAATGTGAACCCCATTAAAATATTGATAAGTGTTTATATCAAATTTCAAATTTAAAATTACTTCTAATGAAAAAAGTTGGATTAAATGATTAAATAAATTTAAATATACTTTAAAACCAAATAAAAATAAAATCTAACTACTTAAAAATTAAAAGAAATGTTAGTTTTAAATTAAAATCTAGTATTTTTCATTATTCATTAAAATAAAAATTTCATTAGAAAAATACAACAATTTTAAATAAAATATTAAATTTTTATGTCCCTATTACAAATGAGAAGTTAATTTTTTAAAAAATATTTTTTTAAGAGACTTATTTTGTGGTTAAAATTTATTTTTTTCATATATCTTGTCTAAAAAAACATTTACTATGAATTTTCAATAATATATTTAATATATTTCATATATATTTCATTAATTAAAACCATAAATTGTGATTTAATTATTTTATGAAATCACTTATATTAATTTAAATAGTTTTTCAAAAAAACATTTCCACTTAATTAAAAAGGGTTTTACATTGATTTCTAAATAATTATTCACAAAATAATTAATTATATAGATGGATAAAAAAATATTTGCATACATCAATTAATATTAATCATCCCTGATATTTTAGCATCACCGTTATAATGATAATATTTAAATAATAATATTTCTTTGTTCGTTAAAGCTCGATATGGTGTGTCATGTACGCTAATGAATGTAGTTTTTTTTCGTAAAAATCGGTCGGTTATAGTAAGGGTTCTATATGGGTTATTCTTAAATTCTAAAAATATTTTTTTCCAAGATACCAACAAATTTAATCTATTCATTCCACAGGTTTTTAATTATTTCTGTGATCAATATTGATACAAAATTTCTCATGAATATTGATTATTATGGCCCTTTAATTTATTAAATCCATTTTCCATGTTTCATGATTGATGATTCAGGTATTTATAGCAGTGAATTGTTTTTTGATCCTCTCATGCACTTCAATTTTGTCATTATGATCTCATTAACTTCTTATGATCATTAATTAAATCCATTTTTCAATGGTTATGTTTACCCTTATTGAGAATTTAAAAAAATAAACTATTGTTCCCTTATATCCATATTATTACAAAATGATGTGGAATTAATTTTGTCAGGATGTATTTATATGAAAATGATGATGAATTAATATTATATATGTAATGAATGTTTATATGGGATAAATTAACATTTTACGGACATTGGTATTTTTTATGAAATAGTTTGTCTTAATTCCATATTTATTTAAACTTAAAATGTTCTTGGAAATGTAAGTGATCCAATATTTTTTGATATTGTAGGTTTTAAATGGTGAAATTTAGTCAGAACTCTTAGTATCAAATATGGAAATATAAATTATATAATTTATCCAATGAATCTGGGAGTGTGGTATTTTGGTTGTTATATTTTGGGTCACATTATTATCTTATCATGTGACATTTTACATATAAAAACATTATTTACACTTTACCATGGTGAAAAAATACAATAGTTTTTACAGGTAATAAAAGGGACCTATTTACCAAATTAAGCCCCAGTTATTTCAAATATGTAATCATTTTATAAATTTTAAATGATATAATAAGAATAATAAATTTAAAAATTAAACATGAAAAATGGGATGGAAACCAAATTTTTAGTGAAATTTTTATTTGAACTATATAACGTTTTTATTATAAATTAATGTGTAATATTCATTTTTAAATAATAAATGAAAATTTTAAATTAAATTTATATAATTAAATATAAGAACAAATAAAAATAAAATTTTACATAGTCAATACTTTAAAGTAAATAAATATTTTAATAAAAACTAAAATGTTTATCTATTCACTATAAAATATCAGTGCATAAAAATAACAAAAATTTACCCAATAATAAATATAAACATGTCATTTGAAAAATAATATTTAGGTCAAAAAATAAATTTTCTAAAACTTCCAAAAATTAATTACAATTTTAAACCACTGTTTTGGTTCAGTCTCGAAATGCCAAACAGTTCTGTATCCGATGACACGTGGACCTGCTTTCCAAAGGTAGGTGTTCGCCGAGTGGTTTGACCAGCAACGCTTAAGAACTCACATTGGTCGGGAGGATGGGAAGTCAGGCTCATCGCACCCTTTTTGGGGGGAACTGTTACCTGTTCTGGGACTCTCTTATAGATTTAAGAAGTATTCATATGTTCGCGAATCTTTGGTTTATACCCAAGAATTGTATCCACAGATTACTCCTGGTTGGAAATGGTCAGCTGGACGCAAGGGTTTAGAATCATTTATGCCCGAGGTTTACCATCCCTCACTGGATTAATGGCCCCGAGGAGTCTGGACTCATTGAGGCGGCACTAGGAGTGGTGCGGTGAACCGATGTGAAGATAGTCGGATTGATCGATCATTGGGCGTGAACCTCAAGGAGGCTTCCTACAAACCCTGACTGGGAGACAGGGATCAAAGTCCATCTAGTTCGAATAGGAGTGTTGGAGAGCTGACGTGAATGTGGACCTGGGGGTCCGACGGTGATCAGGCTTGAACCTCAGAAAGGCTTCCTACGTACCATGCATTGAGATGGATCAATGTCCTCATAGTTCACAATGTATTGGGGTTTAAACTCGGACGAGGGCCATGGTGATGGATTGGGGATTACACTCTGAGGAGGCCCATGGAGATGGATTGGGGATTACACTTTGAGGAGGCCCGGGGCAATGGATTGGGGCTTACACTCTGAGGAGGCCCAAGGTGATGTATTGGGGCTTACACTCTGAGGAGGCCCAGGGCGATGGATTGGGTCTTACACTCTGAGGAGGCCCATGGTTTGGACTGAGGCTTACACTCTGTGGAGGCCCATAAGAGGATGTCATGGTCTATTCTTACTATAAGCCCACGTGAGTCATGCTCGGTGTGAGAAAAAAGAGTCCGTAGGGACCAGACGATCATGTCGTGAAAGGTGCGTCCGTGGGAAGTGGAGTGGGGCTTACGCATAGGGCGGCCCATAAGGTCGGGGCTTACTCTGAGATTGATGCCCATGGAGACAAAGCGCAGCGAGAGAGGGACTTGGCCCCAAAGAAGGACAGAGAAACACTCTTCCCCACTACACCCTTCCATGGGCATGGCTGTGGGGAAGTATGGAGGTTTATGGGGGCTTCCATCGGTTGGGTATCCCACCATGCCCCGGGGAGGGGAGAAGTGCCCTAGTCCAAACAAGTGGAAGGGTAAAAAAGGGGATTTTGGGCTTAGATTCTGCATTACCGTGGGAATGTGAACCCAGGAATGCTTCGGAAATCCACCCAAGGTTCAGATAAACCCTTCAACCCTACTTACCGCGGGTATGTGAACTTAAAACGACGTGATGATGCGCCTAAGTGTTACATCACACGGGTCCAGTGGCTCTGGTGGAGGCCACGACTCGGGGCTGGTGAATGGGCCAATGAGGGAGTTGTAGAGGATCAGGCCAGATTGGGAGGATTTTATCTGACTCGGGGAATGGGAAATCCAAAGGATTTGGTGGGAAACTTTGTAATATGAGGAGTGGCTCCCTTCACGTAGGGAGATTCTACGCGGCTGGAAAGGCCGTCCGCGAACCAAGGTGGTCCGCGGACTGATGGGCACCCCACGAACTAGGGTGGTTCGTGGCTTGGTGGGCATCCTGTGAACCAGGGTGGTTCTCGGATTCGGGTTCGGCCCGCGTACCGGGCTGGTATGCGGTGGGATCTATGCTAGCAGTGGAGGCCAAGGGAGACGTCGGTCGGTGGTTTGTCCGTCAGGGCTTCACCCGTGTAAAAGGGTGTTACACGGTGTGATGGATCGGAAAAAGGGCATAAACTCCCTAGTCCACGGGAAGTGCATCTGCGGCGGGGCCATGGTTCGCGGTTTTCTTTACATTGTTATTTTAAGTTTTAGGTTCAACAATTAATTATGTGTTCTGTGTTCCTTATTAATTCACTTCCAGGTTCATACCTATTGTGGTTCGTGAATTGGAACATCGCTATTTGTAAAATCCTAAACTCCTTCCTTTGAAATCCATCCACCTGAATCTGGTCGATATCTCTGAATTCTCCCTTGAAATCCCTTCCAAAACTCTCCCCGACTCTTCCCCCTCGATCGCCTTTTATATATTGTGGAAAGAGATTTATCTATGGTCATGCGACACCTTTTGTGGAGGCCCACGATCGGAGACCCAGTTCACGGATTACATGGTTAATCAGCGACTCATGGGTGCATTGAACGCACCTTCCCCCCATGAACCAAACCAACTGAGGGAGTTCTTTGTGGCCACGTAGGGTTCCGCCTCCATTCTGTGAACGACATCAGATGCGGTCTGGGCCGGTCGATGTGGTCCACGGTAAGGGGCGGTTTGTGATGGTGGACCAGCTTGGCACCCGTCCTGCCACACGCCTGCGGAGGATCTCCGCCTTCATTCCGCGAATGACACCGGTTCGCGGAGGGGGTTCTTCACGAAATTTTTTGCGTAGCATTTTCATGGGACCGGTCTGTAGACCAGTTTGGATTGGGACATCCATTGAGTTTTCTCTATACTCTACATACTTGCCTCAAATTCTTTGGGGGGAATTAGGTACAACCACCTTTGTGGATTTTTTTCAGGACCCTACAAATGCCCCCCATCAGAATGGGGTCCGATCGGAACGAAGAGGAGGCCATTCATATGCATTTTGGTCCTAAAATATGGATGGATTGCGGTAGAATAGTGTCCCCAGTAGGGGACCACACCTATAAATACGGGGGACCCTTCCTTTTTCTTTTACTGGATTCTTCACGAAACCAGTGACCTCTCACTTTTTTGTCTCCCCGTGTTCATTCCTTCGCGATACACCTCATCTACGAGCCAACTTCTATTTCTGCGAACCATTCCTCCTTTGCGGTCGCCTTCACCCACGGACCAACAACAATCTATGAACCAATACTTTTAGTTAATAAAAAAGTAAGTCACAACGAGATGTGGAGGAATTCTCTTCGCGGTTTTAATGGTCCGTAGACAAAAATCTCCCTGAACTCGAAAACTTCTTAAGTTTTCTGAATCTTAATTATTTAAATCTAGGATTATGATCCTATAGAGCAACTTGGTTCGTGATTTTATGGCCAAAGCTCTGTGGGCCAGGGTACCGCGGACTGCTTCCACGCAGGGTTGGTTCTTGGGATGCATTCATCGCGAACCACATTGTGAGGCATGCTCGGGGCCATTGCTTTGAATGCTCCTTGACAATATATTTGGTATTTTTTTCCAGATTTTATTATTCCAGACTAACCATTTTCTGATCTTCATAATGTAGGGAGAAAACATGGTTCCCCCTTTCTCTGCACCCAGGCCTGCTGCCGAGCCTCTCCCAATTGGTTTAGGGAGACTTCTTGCTATGATTCGTAGAGTAGAAAGCATCAAAGAGGACCGTAGTCGGTCCATCATTTCTGATGATGGTGTCTTGAAGGTCTTTCTCTTTCTTGAGCTCATGGGTTATCCACTATTCAATAGGATTCCTCTTATTGATTCGTTCTTCAGGATGACGTCCCTGTCCCCCCTCCTTTATCAGGTCTTCCATCTCCTTTCTTAGAAGTGTTACCAAAGTTCATTCAGGCGAACCTTGCCCCATTGGGGGAGATAACCTCTGATTCAGATCAGAAAGACAATTTCATTTTGAGAGGCTCTGTTTGGACCCAAAGCCATCAGTGCATTCAAAACATCTCTCCATGAGGTTTCTTCAAGAATTATCCCTCCATAATCAACCTTACACGGGTGGATACGGACGTGGGGTTGATTCCTAGGTGGTATTTTTAGTCTGGTGGGCTTTTCTCGAACGCCTGGGCCTGGGCCTTTTGGGTCCATCATCATTGCCGGGAATCTCTAGAGTCACTAGAAGCAATCGATTTGTACTATGCAGTATGGACCTCCCGGTTTTCTGTCTACCCACCATCTTTGATCCTTCCTGACCTGCTCAGTCGCTGGTGTTCAAGCACTAATACTTTCCACCTCGGCCATGGTGAAGTTGGCATTATCTTGTGGGACATCCACCAATTGGGATGGCTTCCGATCATCAGTGAGATTTATGATAAATTTCTACCACCTCCTGACGCATGGGACGACGTCGGACAAGTGCCATAGTTGGCGAGGGATCTACTGGTTATGGTGGAGCAATCACTGGGTCAGGCCTTGCGTGCTTGCTCACTTATTCCTTGTATCACCTGGATAGGGTTATTTCTAAACACCTCTAGTCATGTTTCGATGATCAAGAACCCCACGACTCATCCTTCTCAACAGTCACAAACCATCCCAGGTTCCTACTGGGTAGTTCTGGAGGCGGGTGAGTACCTTTCATAGGGTTATGAGGTGTGCCCCAGTGTGCCGCCTATGCTCCGGCTAGTAGGTCTATTTTCTATGTTTCTGAATGGGTGGTTATTCCCTTCTTGGGATATCATCCCAGGTGTCAGATCTTGCACCTTGATGATGGCAGTTGAGTTGGCAGAGGGTCTCCCAGTGAACTTTTTCGTGCCCACTTTGACGCGTGTTTGTGAACTACTGAGCCACATGCAGGAGGGTGGGTCATCCTATCTTCTGAGTGGGAAAATAAAATTCTTATACAGCTAGACAGCGAATTGTTATTGTTGTTATGAGTATTGTCATAACACAGTCATCTCGCTTCCTACCTTTTGGCCTACCCTGCTCGATATAGCTAGGGTTTGTCTGATGTTTCTCTATTCCGACGAAATCATTGATCCCCTGAGTGATTTCTCCCAGTTTGCTTCTACTCCCTTCCTTACCCCTTTCGGTGTAATGGTTGACAACCATAGGTGAAGCCTTGTGGAGTGTTCTTATGTGATTTCACTATGGGATGAGTTTCTCACTACGTGTATTGATGACGTTTCTCTGTGCGATTTGTATGCATCACATCGTTTTCCTGCCAGTTTGGGTGTATGCAACTCCAAGTTTCCCTTCCTCCTCCTCAGGCTCGATGACTACACCCAGCCACTCTCTATCAATGGTGGTTGATGCTGATGCGGTAGGGATCTGGTACAAGAATTCTCTTTCCTGGTATGGGAGCGGCTACCAACCTATCCTGGGAGTACGCAAGGATGTGGGTAAAACATTACCCTAATGGGATCCTGGGGAATATTTTCCAGAAGGTTCCCAAATCGAGAGTCACTACGACCGCGGTTCCTATCGCACCATCCTCATTGGATCTGAGGGAGGATCGAATGATGGCTCATCGGTCAAAGCGACTCAGGGGATTTTCCTCTCCCATCGACTCTATGGATGATGTTCATATGGACACAACCTTCCTGGATGTTGATGAGGATGACATTGTGGATTCGGGTCCTAGTGAGACAATTCATGAAGTTATGCCGGCTGATACCGGACTTAGAAACTTGATTCCAAAGCTCGAACTAGGGTCAGAAGCTTCAGGCCTTACATCCATAGAACCATTGTCTAGCGCGCATGTTTCTGCACTGGTCGTGATGTCAGACTTCGTTCTCATGCCATCTAGAGAGGATACCAAATATTGTCGTGTCATGGTGGACTACCGAGTAGTGCTTAGGTGGGAATGACCCCGGATTTGCGAGATTGTCCCCGAAACTCCTTTGGTTGAAATGGAAACTAAAACTGAAGCTCTTCGACAACTCTTCCTGGGTTTGGGGTCGGGTGGCTTTGATTATCGGCAGTTTCATTTTCCCTCTTTCCAGGTTTTCATTGCCTGTGGGGAAGATTTCACTGTTGAGATCAAGCTTACTCATGTCGCTGCCTCTCATTACGTGACCCAAGCCCTAGAGGGAGCCATGATAATGCTTCATCAGCTGATAGCACATGAGGTGAGCTCTCGAGATCAGGTGGTCATCCTATCTTTGGAGTTTTAAGAGTGTGAATAACGGGTAGCGATGCTGAGGGATCAATTATCAACTATGACTAGTCGCCTTGAAGCCACCAGGAAAGGGATCAACGATCTCCAAACAATAGTGTAGCATACTCGTTCGGTGGCCGAGGTTGAGGCCAGGGAGAAGGCCATGTTGGAGAAGTCTTGCAAAAACCTCCACCGCACAGTCTCTGATCGGGTGGAGAGGGCGATCGAGGCTCCTTTGTGACTGTCAAATCCATTCCTGTGCATTCCCCCCGTTTCTACATCTTTTTCCATTGTGAGGGAGAGGCCCTAGATTGCGGATGCCCTCCCTTTTGTCTGAAAGGAATGTAATCTATGTTAATCTTCATTTTCCATAAATTTTGAACAATTATTGCTTAAATAACAATTCTATGAATCATAATTGATCATAATTTAAGAAAGTGATAAAAGATGAAAACAGGCTCTGTCTTTATCCCGGACCATGGGATCCAACGAGCGTAGTTTGACTATTTCTAGGGTTTTCTATAAAAACCCCCCACAAACTTTTTGTCTTCTCTTTTAGTTCCATAATGTTTCCTGGGCCCATTTAGTGTGGGCCCAGTGAGTATGGCCCGACTTTTTCTTAGGTCTCCCTTTTCGAGTTTTAGGCCTAACAGGCTTTGTGCCTATTTTTGAGAGAGGTTTAATGTCCCACCATCATGAATATCATTATTGATGTTTTAGGTCAAACATATTTGACCATGTATCGTTGGGAGAGGCCCCCAATGAGGTTTGGTTGATTAAAAGATGTCCCAATGTCCTTCAGACACATGTTCATGGAGTGTGTTTAGATTTGAACGACATGCAGGGCATGTCTTAAGGCATGGGAGCCGTATCGACATGCAGAGGTGGGAAGAACATCGCCTAAGTAAATCATGCGTATGATAGATGGTCCAGGGGAAATCAATTTGCAGAGTCACTAAGGGCATGATATGCATAGTGGTAAAATGGTGTCCTTAAATCAATTACTCTCCATTTCTGATGGCCATAAAAGTTCATGAAATTACAGCTTATGGAAACCACCATGTGTGGGTTGGAGAATTATGAAAACCACTAGGGGTGGCTTGGAAAGGGTATGTGACATCTGAAAGGTTTTGAGAACATCATTATCAATAATGAGTGAGGAAGCAAGGTTCCTTCCATACACATTTATCTATCATAAATGACGTTTGGAGCTTGGAGTAGTTTAACGTCATGCGGCTGGGACATTATCTAGAATAAAATGGTTTCTCCTGGTCCTCAATAATCTCATCAGAGACATTCCACCATATTCAGGTAGGGTTGTGAAAGGGGATGGAAAACCATATCGTAGAGGGTTTTTGAATCCTGGGATGAACATAGGGGCTCGGGGGACATGAGGCGTATAGAGAGAAGAATTTCCTGAGGAAATCATGCCTTTGGTAGGCGGGTCAAGGGTAATCAATATGCAGAGCTGCTGAGGGAATGGCAAGCATAGTCATGCAAAGGTGTCCTTGGGTCAATGACAATTTTCTCCCGATTGTCGAGCAACTTCATGGAAGTTGAGATTTGTACCACCAGGGGTGGCTTATGAGAGTTAGGATTTTTTTGAGTACGAAGTATGGTTTATGAAGAGAGGGTGTCTGGATACAGGAGAACCGTCCAGGATAAATATCCTGAGAATGGGTGAAGTCATTCCTTCTCACGCTGGTGTGAGACGGTGGTTCGTGCAGGTCTGACCTATGCACTGAGGGATAGAGAAAAGCCTCTTTTCCTTACTGAACCCATGACGGGTTTGACCGTGCAGTTTAACGTCATGCGGTAAGGATGACTTCGGTGCAGTTTAACATCATGCGGTAATTATGAGGAGCGTTATTATATTATGTGTAGTTTAACATCATGCGGTAAGTATAGGGGGTATTTATAAAGGATGATGGGTAGTTTAACGTCATGCAGCGAGGACTGGGGGAATTTTTAAACCAGTGAAAATGCTTTGGGGTCAGAGGCATTTCCCTGGATTTTTAATGACCGGTATTTGCAGATTTATGACAAGTAGCCAAGATGATCTGTGCAGTTTAACGTCATGCGGTAAGTACATAGTTCCAAAGGCCGCTCTTCATTATAATGTAATTGGGCTTGAACATCTCGGCATGCCCAAGACGTGGAGAGGGGTTGATGGTGTAAATCATGGTTCCGAGGCTTCTTAGATTAGGAGAAATGATATGAGGGCTCTGAGGCCGGTAGCCGTATAGAGCTAGGAAGAGTGCCACCCAAGAAATCATTCCTTTGGTAGATAAGCTAGGGGCTATCAATATGCAGAGCCGCTAAGGGCATGGTATGCATAGTCATGAAAAGGTTTCCATGGGTCGATAACTTTCCAGTTCCGATGGCCATGAATGGTTCTGAGGATCCGTATTTTTCCGGGCCATGAAGTCTATTATTTGGTAAGAAAATGTCTGGACATGTGGGGAATACTCGAACCTGGTTGCTGTTAAATCTTAGAGAGATCCATGCGCTTATTTATTTTATGTGCGGGGGTGTACCTTTACCCCATGCAGTTTAACGTCGTGTGGTATAGACAATGTACTCATAGTTTAGCGGTCATAGAGCTTAGACCACTAGGTGACTATTACTGCAATAACTCGAAGGATAACTGAGTTAACATGCTCTGATATACTCTGGATAGGGTGGGGGATTAAGGTTGTAAAATGAAACTATGAGGTATCATGGATTAGGAGATGGGGTGTGGGGGATCTGAGGTCGGTAAGCATACAGAGCTAGAAAGCGTACCACCCACAGAAATACTGCCTTTGGTAGATGGGCCAGGGGCTATCAATATGCAAAGCCGCTGAGGGAATGGTATGCATAGTCATGAAAAGGTGTCCTCGGGTCAATAAATTTCAAATTTCGATGGCCATGAATGATTATGAAAATCCAAGATTTCTCACAGTACAGAGTTCAACATGTGGGGATAATGGTGTCTGAGAATACAAGAAACATCTTCACTACAATTTTCTGGTGAGTAAAAGTAGACTAGCCCTAGCTTGATGTTCGTAGATACAGGTTGTCATGTGAACCACGGGAGGATACATAGGCTAACAAGGTTGGGATACCCAGGCGACATTTGGATGTGAAAAGGGAACAAACTTGTAAACCACTGAGCAATAAATTTCTGGATTCGGAGGTATGGTATAGGGGCTCTGAGGCTTGTAAGCATAAGGAGCTAGGAAGAGTGCCTCATGTTGAAATATTTCCATTGGCAGATTGGCCAGAGGTTATCAATATGTAGAGCCACTGAGGGAAAGGTATGCATAGTCATGCAAAGGTGTCCATGGGTCGATGCCTTTCCACATCTGATGCCATGAATGGTTATAAAGATCCATAATTATCTGGGTCGTGGAGTCTGATGTATGGGGAGGATGCATCCAAATGTGCAAGGAGTATTTCTACATCGTTTCTCCATACATCTTAGGAGGTTCACGATGAAATCTGTGTAGTTTAACGTCATGCGGTGAGGACCCAGTTCGTGCAGTTTAACGTCATGCAGCGTGGTCGAAAAATACACCTCGTGCAGGTATGGTCCATATACGGGGGAAAGGGGAATTTTTAACTTTCATTATCAATGCAGTTTAACGTCGTGGGGTAAGGACGTAAAAATACACCCCGTGCAGGTCTAGTCCATACACAGGGTAAAGGGAGCATTTTTAAATCATATTATTTGTGAGGTTTAATGTTGTGCGGTGAGGACGAGGAATACACCCCGTGCAGCTCTGGTCCGTACATGGGGGGAAAAGGTCATTTTTTCATTATCCATGCTGTTTAATGTCATTTGGTAAGGATGCAAAAATACACCCCATGCAGGTTAGGTCCATACACAAGGGGGAAATGGCATTTTTTTTACTTTTATTCAGGTGTGGCTGGGCCAGGATGTGGAACCCTGGAATCGCTACGTATCCTGCGAGGGCAAGAATCAAGACACATGTAGTTCTCTGAAATAAGTACACCCTGTGCAGGTCTGGTCCATAAACGGGGGAAGGGGACATTGTTAACCTTTGTTTTATTTTATTTAGGAGTGGCTGGGCCAGGATAGGGGATCCCGGTGTTGGTACGTATCTTGTGAAGGCAGTAATCAAGTCGTGCGTAGTTCTCTGCTAAATACACCCCGTGCAGGTCTGGTCCGTTCACGGGGGAAGGGGGAATTTTTTTAACTCTTCTTTGAGGGGAGGCTAGGCAAGGATGAGGAACCGAGGTTTCGTTACATATCCTGTGAGGGAAGGAATCAATTCGTACGTAGTTCTTTGAAATCCGTGCAGTTTAACGTCATGCGGTAAGGACAAAAAATACACCCCATGCAGGTCTGGTCCATACACAGGGGGATGGAGCATTTTTATTTTTCCTCCATTTTTTATTTTAGGGGGTGTCTGGGCTAGGATTGGGGGTCCTAGTGTCTCTATGTATCCTGCGAAGGCAGAAATCAAGTCGTACGTAGTTCTCTGCTGAAACCCATGCATTTTAACATCGTTCGGTAAGGACGACTTCCGTGCAGTTTAACTTCATGCGGTAAGGACTTAATACTCATAGTTTAGGGTCATAGAGTTATGACCGTTGGGTTCTTGGCAGTTTGACATCATGTAGCTTAGACGATTCCCCATTTTTTTCTTATCCATGCAGTTTATCGTCGTGCAGTAAGGATGACGTCCGTGCAGTTTAACGTCATGCGGTAAGGACGTAGTATTTTTTGTTTTTATGCGAAATACTTCTTCAAGAATATCACATTTGTAAGAGTGGTGGGGAATTTCCCATCCATGGAGATCAGGGAATTTGCACTGTTGGATTAGACCTTATGTATATCATATGGTCCCTCCCATTTAGGATCCAGCTTTGGAGGTTTCCTCCCGGGTATCATTGGGGTTCGGAGGACCAACACCAATTCTCCTTCCATGAAAGACCGAAGACGGACCTTTTTATTGAAGGGTCATGCATTCCGGTTTTGGTATACTTCCAGATTGTGTAAAGTGTGTAGCCGCTTCGCATCTTACTATTCCAATTCACCTAGGCGCTTTTCTGATTTCTCATCGTCGGATAACTGATCACAAATGGAAACACGGAGGGAGGGTGATTGGAGCTCAGTGGGCAGGACTGCTTCTGTTCGGTATTATAATGAGTACAGGGTAGCCCGAGTAGTTGTGCAGATTGTTGTTTGATAAGCCCAAAATTTATGGAGGAGTTTGTCCGGCCATGACTTCTTCTCTTTGTCCACCATTTTCTGGATAATTTTGGACAGGGTCTTGTTAAAAGCCTCTATCTATCTGTTGGCCGCCAAATGGTAGTGGGATGATTGTTTAGCATTAATACAATATTCTTGTTATAGTTTCTCCAATTCAGCAGAGTAGAGGATGGTGTCGTTATCCGTCAGTATGGTATGAGGGACACCAAATCTGGTGATGATATTGGTTTTCACAAATCTAACAATATTTTTCACCCTGACATCCTTGAGGGGTACAGCTTCTGCCCATTTGGAAAAGAAGTTAGTTCCCGTGAGGATATACTTCAGTTGTTTGGTTGTGGCGGGGGGTTATAGTCCCACGACGTCCATTCCCCAGACGACAAATGGCCAGAAGTACTTGGCCTGATGAAGTAACTCTAGGGGTTGGTGTATGAAGTAGGCATGAATTTTGCATGAGTGGCATTTTGTGGTAAATTTCTCCCAATCTCGTGCCACGGTGGTCCAATAGTACCCAAGCCTTCGGACCTGATGGGAAATCTTGGATCCTGGATGATGTGCCCTATATACTATAGCATTCACTTCAGTCCTGATGGATGCGGTTTCCACTCCATCAATGAACCTGAGGAGGATTCTGTCAAGGCCTCGTTTGTAAAGGACCTCTTGCTGGCCCGTGTCGAAATATAGGAAAAATTTGATTTCCCTTCTCCATATTTTCTCTCGTTCAGTCCTGTCTGGTGGAAGTTCTCCCCTTTGAAGATAGTTTACAATTGGGGTCATCCAGCCAGTGGCAGGAGCATACGGCTCAGAGACAGGACTGACATCATTGATTTATTCTGTCTTAGTCTAGAAAAATGGAAAGACCATTTGACGGTGAGCGATACTGATGATTGTTTCATCTTGGACTTGGTCAGTTAGGGTTTTGGCTATGTTGGATAATGCATCGGCCTTGGCATTCTGAGATTGGGGAATATAGGTCAATGTCGGTTCTGTAGAGAATTCTGATATTAGATCTTGGACATGGTCAAACTGGGGAATCACCTCCTCCTTTTTGATACCATAGTCACTATCGACTTGCTTGATGACTAGTTTCGAGTGACCTTTGACCTTAAGGGGATGCACTTGTGCTTGGAGTGCGAGCTCCAGGCCTGCAATGAGGGCTTGATATTCCTCTTCATTATTCGTACAGCCTTCTGATAGGAGAAATGAATATGGAAATACTGCCCTTTCCAGGGACATGAGTATTATCCCTAGACCCACCTTGTTAAATTTTGGATCTTCTATCCTTTTCTGTGTTGGGCTTCAGGAGGCTCCTTCGAAGTGCATTTCCCATGTTGGGAGCTCCTCTTGAACCGCGAAGATGCCTTCATCGGGTAGCTCGATGTCCGGTATGGCGGTCCCTGTTGAAGGGTGCTCTGCCAAAAAATATTCTAATGCCTGGCCTTTTTTGGCCTTCTGAGGCACAAACCGGATGTCGAACTGCTGCAGGATAACCACCCATCAGGATAGGCGCCCTGTCAGCATCGGGCGGCTGAGGATGTACTTGAGCGAGTTATTACGCAAGACCAAATGGACATCATGATGGTTCAGATAATGTCGCAACTTTTGAATGGCGATGTCCAAGTCCAAACAACTCTTCTCTATGTTTGAGTATCGAGTCTCAGCATCGATCATGGTTCGGCTGAGGTAATAGAGACTGCTTTCACTACCAGCATCATTCTTTTGTGTGAAAAAGGCTCCCAATGACAGCTCTAGGGCCGTCACGTATAGAATGAGAGGTTTCCCTCCGACCGGGGACATGAGCACTGGTGGGATTAAGAGGTACCTCTATAGGCTATCAAACACCTCTTGGAAGTCATATGTCCATTGGTACGTGACTCCTTTCTTCATTAACCTAGTTAAGGGAAAACATTTTCCTGCCCGGTTGGCTATGAACCACCTGATATAGGCCAAGTGCCCTTGTAATTCTCTCAACTCAGTGAGGTTGTGGGGAGGTGGCAGGCTCAGAATATCCTTTGTCTTTTCAATATCGACTTTGATGCCACTATAGTGAACAAAAAACCCAAGGAATTTCCCTGAGGTAACCCTGAAGTCACACTTCAAGGGGCTCATCTTCAGACTATGTTGTCAAGGTTTGTTGAATACAGTCTCAAGATGTGACAGGTGTTCCGAGCGCTTCTTGGACCTAACCACCATGTCATCTGTGTAACATTTGACGAATCTCCCCAGCAATGGTTTAAAGATACGACGAATGGCGCGGTGCAATGTGGCTCCGGCGTTCTTGAGACAAAAGGGCATGACCCTGTAACAAAATACCCGTTGGGGGCCCTGGCAGCAGTGGATTCTTTATCTTCTCAGGCCATCATAATTTGATTATACCCATAATAGTCATCCATGAAGGATAGAGCCTCATACCCGGCCTTTGCATCGATTAATAACTCGGTGATCGGGGCCAGGAAATCATCATTCGGACAGTGCAGATTGAGATCTCTGAAGTCAATGAAGATGTGGATTTTCCCATTCGTTTTATTGATAGGGAAAATGTTGGCGAACAAGATAGGGTATTAGATCTCCTGAATGAAGCCTACTTTAATATTTTTATCGACTTCATCCTCTATTTTCACGGCATGCGAGGGGTGTCTCCTTCTGGCGGATTGTTTATAGCCCCGGTGGTCTTCCGGAAGACCTAAGTGGTTCGTTGCCACTCCGGTATTGAGTCCCAGCATTTCCGTGTAATTCCAGGCAAAGACATCCCAATGTTGCCTCAAGAAAGAGGTATATACCTCGTGTTCCTCGGGAGTCATGGCTGCAATAACAAGAGCGGGCCTTGTGTCTTCCTCGGTACCGAGGTTTATTTCCCTGAGCTCATCCACAGTGGTAGAGATACCTTCCTCAAATGTGTGAGGTGCATCCATGAGATCTTCCTCTTCTTCTTCTCCCAAATCCTCATCTTCTTGATCCAATGGGGGGAGAGATTCCATCCATGGATCTCGGGGGTTTGAGGGTGAGGCATCATGGGAATCCCCGCTCGAGTATTCGTCCCTAGATTGTGGGTTGGCGGATGATCCCGGATTGTCACGCTTGGCTGTTATGGCTAAATTCATGAAGACAGCTGAGTGTGTGTCCGAACATGAACCCCTACTCTCAAGATGGTTGATGAGCAGTACGTAGTCTCTTCCATGCTGTCTGAGGGGGTCTTCAGGAACCATTTCCAGACCATTTAGAGAGGGGATCTAGTCGATACCCCCAGTCAAAGGTTTCTTCCTCTTTTGCTCATAAAACTGGGGGTCAATGTAGTGTGACCCAGAGAGCACAAAAAGGGCCTTGTCAGCGTGCAATGTCCCACTTTTCTTACTGCCATAGTATTTAATACACTGGTTATAGGATGAAGTAACGGCCATATTCTTATGGAGCCACGACCTTCCCAGCAGAACATTGAATTCTGTGTTATGTCGAACCACCAGAAATTCCGAGTAGGCCACGAGGTCTCCAAAATGGGTATTTAGCTTACTTTTTCCCATCAGATTCTACTCGCTCTTGTCGTAACCTAGCAGAGTCGTGGTCGAGGGTATTAAATCACCCTCACAGTAGGCCAACTTATGGAGTGTCTATAGGGGAAGTAGGTTAACTCCAGAGCCATTTTCAATAAAGACTTGGCGGATCTCAACATCTTCTAGTGTTGCAGACACATATAGTGGTTTGATGTGTTCTTGCATGATGTCATCTTCATCTAGATCAGTGAAGGAAATCACTACATTGCATTCAACAGAGCCAGTCTCCATCCGGTATATCTCGGCGGTAGCTTCCTTGGCATGAAACTCCAAGGGGCTGAGCAAGGCTTCTATCAGTGCCTCCTTGAGGTCAGCTAACAAGACCATGGCATCTAGGATTAACAGTTGGGCTAGTACTGACACCAACTACTTAAGGATGCCATATTTTTGTTCCAGCGGCCGAAGCTTCTCCATTGGTGGGGAGCTTTGGTGGGTAGCTTGGGAGTGGGAATACCTGATGATGAGGGACTGGCTTCGGGGTCAGATGCGGATGATGTCCCCAGGTATTGGGGAATTGGCCTGGCCGATTTGATTTTACGCACTAGGTGGTTAGACCCTTATTCTTCCTTTGATGGGTACCGCAGAATGATGGGGGCAGAGTGGCTGCTTGTGGAGGGGAGGGATGTTCTTTCTCCTACTGAGTCTATTGAAGGTCTCTTCCATGGTTTCCTGTGATATTAATGGTTCCGGCTAAGTTCCAACTGTAGGGTTGGTTTTGGCCTCGACTGCACCTTCCTTGATATCCCCTACCTCTGTGATTCCTCATCTCGGCTCCTTGTATTGGGATCTCAGGTTCATAACCATACATTTGTCAAGGAATGATTCCATAAGATGGATGACGTCCATGGAACCAATTATTTTGTCTTCATCCCCTGACAGGTCACCCTGGTCAGTTGTCCCTAATGTTGTCGTTTAGTGGGTCGGTGCCCATGGCTCCAAATTCGAGGGAAAGAAATCTGACAGCATTGGGTTTACATTGGTCTCATCGCAAACTGCTCCTCTTGCGCTTCTCTCCTTCCTTTTTGATTATTTCTAGATGATCGGATCGTGGAGGGTTGTGAGGCTGATACTGTCGGTTGTGCAGCACCAGGGGCTATTGGTGGAAACATTGGCTGCTATAGTTGAGCTTGGAGTATGCCCTGGGCTCGATCGATAGTCTTCCGAGACATTCAGTTATCAGATTTCTGCCCCTTCTTGCTGGTGACTTCCTTCCACCCCTACCCTTCATCGGAGCTGGTGGTAGAAATATATGTCACATGTGATGGGGGCGGTCCCAGCTCGACTTTCCCAGAGTCTACCATCTATTGCAGGAGGTCTTTAAAGATAAATCATTCCTAAATATTGTGCCCCAACATTCGTTGGTAAGGACAGTAGTCTATCCATTCATCACGTCCAACTTCTTCGGGTTTTCTCGGCTCCGAGAGATGGAGCAAGTTGTAATTCATGGAAGTGATGAAGTAGCCACGGACATGGTCCTCTCGGAATGAGTATAATTTATGTCTTCATTCATCAAACTGGTTCTGCCTCACCCCTTTCGGATCATCCAGCCTAGGCGGAGGCATCCACTGATATACAGGGGGCCCTTGACGATTTGGTGGAGGCCTGATCGGTGGATCCGGCACAAGGGCTGGCTTGAGTGTGATAGAGGACACTTCAACTATGGATTCTCTCTTTGTAGGAGCCTACGAGGCTATTCGAGACTTCAAATTGGTCTGTTGTAGGGAGTCCTCGATTCTCTGGGCAATGGCTGAGAGATGGAGGATGCCAGTGGTTCACTCCACTGGTATTAATGGAGTTTGCAGCTCATCTCGAAGATCATCGTTGCATATGGAGAGCAGGTCATCTTGAGGCATTGGCCTATTTAGAGAGTAGGTCAGGCCTTTCCATCTAGCGATGAAATCTGAGACCCTCTTGTTCTCCCTCTACTTCCAGTTCCTGAGGTCGCTGACCATTGTTTTAGGCAGCGTTGAGTGAAATGGAACAGAAACTGCTACCGAAGGTCCCCCCATCTTTTTATTGATTGGGCCGGTAGGCTCATATACCAGATGAAGGTAGGTTCTTGCAAGGTCCATATGAAGCATCTGAGTTTCACTACTTCTTTTTGTTTCAGTGTTCCCATCATAGGGTCGCAATAAGATGCATAGTGCATCAATTGTTGTTATAGATCACTTGATCCATTGAAGATAGGGAATATAGGGCTCCCAAAATTGGTTGGAGGTGGTGTGTTTCTCACCCAATCCAGGTAAGGTTTCCACTCTGGCTATATCAGAGCGTGTCGACCTTCCATTTCTTCCAATCAAGCCGTTAGGGCCTCGATGGTATTGGTGAGACACTGGTTTACATCATGTTGGGCCTGGTCCTGGGTAGGTGTATCCCGAGGCATTGATTGAGGATTCAACTCTGTTGGCACCAGGGGTGAATGTTCCATTTGTGACACCTTCGGAGGGTTCATGCGTACTCGCTCTAGTTTCTTCTTGAGTGGAGGGAATTCTGGTATTCATCCGGATCCACATTTAGGTAGTTGGACGGGTCGGGCGCCTCATTGGGAAGGATCCCTGACCATGCTTCCTTTGCCGGGGAAAACCTTGGTATTTGAGGTGCACTTTCTTGGAGTGCATGATGTGGCTCCTCTTGGGATGTGCTTTCAATAAGAAGGTTCCTCTAGAGTTTCTCGGCGTTAATCCACCTCAATTCTTTCATTTCCTCTTCCTATCGAGCGAATCTCTCTTCGACCGTAAGTGGATCGTTTTTATAGAGAGAAGGAGGCGGGTTAAGGGTAACCTGTCACTTATTCTTATCCTTGTTGGAAGCTCGCAGGGTGAGGAGAGGAAGGTTAGCTGAAAGTGTGGCCATATTTAGAGCAGACCTCTGGTTCCAGGTGTACACTCTTGGTGGTTCATTGTGAGTCATAGCCTGACTAGAACCATCGTCTCCTGATCCATTGGGATTTTCATCATCTTCAGTGACACCTATGGGGTTAGCATTTATGGCATTGACAGATGCGTATCGCGGGGTGGAGAATATTTCATCCTCCAAATTGGAAGAGGTTCTCCCGATTCTTTTAATGGTCTTCCCTCTCCTATCCCGGGATTACTTTCGGGCTCCGTGACGAAGGGTGATGTGAAGAGTTCTTTGATGTGACCTTATGGTACACCTCCCTTTCGGAGGGGATGCTGATTCATATGATGAGATAGGGAAGAAACCTCCCCTTATGACTATCCTCCCAAAACAAGAGAATACTGATTCTTGTGGGGGAGGTTTTTGTTGTGGAGGTAGTAATTCCCCCAGCCCTGAGGACTGGGGTTCACTATGCTCCTTGGACATTGATTCTCTTCCCGTTTTTATTGGTCTTATGGGGGCATTTGTTGTTAAAAATTCCCCCATCCCTACTGGCTGGGGTTGACCCTGGATTGTGGTGGTGGCTGCTGATATCGCTACATGCCCAATCTTACATGCCCTCATTCAGGGGTGAACTAGGTTTGGTTCCATGTTCTTCTGTGAATCAATACCTTCTGGGGAGGTAGGGAATGACCGCTGTTTGGCGTCTCTTAGGCGAGAGGCATGTTGAATGCTTTCGGTGGACTGATTTAAAAGATATTGAATGGCTTTTTATTTTTGGGACTGACGCTTCTGGGACTTACTCAAGGCCTGACTCTTTCGGGTATGTTGCCTTTCGCGAACAGAGAGACCACTCGATTTATGTCTTGACATGATGACGTTTCAAGACACCATGTTAATTGGGTTCTTCTGGGCGGGGAGCAGAGTGAAAAACAGAGCTCCATGTTCTCCCCTTCCCCTGATATGGACTCCTGTTGGGGAATCACCGATGAGGCGACACAACTGGTGTAGCGCACAGAGGCAAGCTATCTCCATGTTTCCTTTACACCTCTCGGGTCGCTGTTGCCGTGCCGACGGAAGAGCTTCCAGGTTGATGTGACGCAGGAGTTCTCCTATTTTCTTGACATGGTCTACATACCCGTCATAGGACAGGAAGCTTGATTTTAGTCGATGGAGGGTTGTCCATATATTCTGGTGGATGCCGTGGATGCATTCTTCTGAAAACTCTCTGGTTATGCCGAACTGAGAGGTGGTTGTGGGCCAAAACATAACTGGTATATCATCCCTAGCCAGTCATTTCCTCAGGTGAAACATGTCGGCATACTCCTCTGCTAGTGATTCCTCTACCTTGTCAGCCCAACTGACATGCTCGCTGTTAGTGTGGTTGGAGGCAGTGGGACCGGTACGTATTGAAATATCATACAGGTGATTCCGGGGTGGTTCTAACGATGAACGTGGCCCCAAAATGTCTCTAGATTAAAGAAGGGTGTCGTTGGAGACTATCTGGGAATCTGACATGCTAGATCTCATCCTTCTGAGTTCCTCGACATACGATGTATTTTTTGTGCTTGATTCGGTAGAGGGCGGACCTTCCTTTCGATATGATATGTCATTGCGGGGAGGACCTTCGCAATGACTTCTGTAATGGAGAGGAATACCATTACTGCATGACGCCTCACTGCATAGAGGACATTTGCAGTGCACAACCTGGGGAGGACCTCCAAGGCCTGTCGCAGCAAGGGGAGGACCATCTAGCTACGTAGCGTTGTTACAGGGAGGTCCTTCGCAAAAACTAACATTGTGGTGAGGATGACCATCATGGTTTGACATTTGATGTGTATCCTAGGGAGGACCTTCAAGACACATTAAGACAAGGGGAGGACCTTATTTTTGATTGGGGCCACTGCGGGGAGGACCTTCTCAATGGCGGTCGTGGTGGTGAGGACTACCATCACAGCTGCTATAATGGCGAGTACTACCATTACAGCTACCGCAGGGCAAATTTCTGTTGCGTACACCCTGGGGAGGGCCTTCAGAATGTACCGTAATGAGGGGAGGTCCTCTTTGTTTCCTGATGTCTCTACGAGGAGGAACTCTATTATCAGGGTGGTGATGACTACCACCGTGATCTGATGCCCGGTTGTGCAGAGTGTTGTTGCAACGTAACCCCTGGGGAATACCTTCAGGGCATGCCACGACAAGTGGAGGACCTTCTTGTCATGATGATACATCACTACGGGGTGGTCCTCCACAGTTGTGACTATGATAGCAAGTACATCTATCATAATCTGTGGTCTCACTGCATGGAGAGTGGTTGTACCGTATACCCCGGGGAGGACCTTCAAGTTGGGTCACAGCAAGTGTAGGGCCTTCATGCTGCTCAATCATCTGGTCACATGGAGGGTTTCCATGACTCTCATCAAAAGAGGAGCTCTCGTGATCTATCATTATATTCCCATGGGGGAGGCCCCCACAGGTGCTCTGGGGAGGACCTCCAGAGCTGCTGGTAGAAACATTGCGGGGAGGAGAATCACAATTTCTACTGCCGCTCCCATAATATGGTAATGGGTGGGAAGGGTTAAGAGCCTTTTATATGTGCTTAGTGGCATCGAGAACCCCAAATTTCAGTAGAGCGGAGTCATGAACACGCTCTTTATTTTTCGGTTGCCTGTGGCGTGTTCAGGGTGCTTTCTTGTGGGTAGCGGGGACCATCAACTGTTTACAATGTCCTTCACCTTTGGGTCCCTGTATAATTGGGTCCAGTGATGCTACTGGGATACACTAATGAACATCTAGACTTTTAGCAGGGATATATGCCTTCTTCGGAGCATCCACTATGATGGACGGGTGTCTCCCAGTCGGAACGAGTGAAGATGCTCGATCCGGTTTTCGTTTCATCGTGGAATATAGCCGGCAACCCTCCTGGGCAGAAGTAGGGATACATATCTACTCCGAGGCGGCTATCTCATCTCTTAGATGAGTCACCTTAATTGGGGAGATGGGATCATGGGCCTGAGTCCTTGCTGTTGTCGCTGATGTAATTACACTCTGGAAAGTTTGCAAGATATGATCTGGGATTGATACCTGCTCCTCCATCATTTCCACGATATGCAGAGATACATCTTTGGCTAGAACGGAAATGAAGGCCCATTCCGGTATCAAAGTAGGAATATCATGCTCCAGTCCTTTGGTAGTCAGTGGGCTCTGAAAATTCTCCTGTTTTGAGGCAGGTGAACGAATCTTCCCCTAGGCTAGGATACGCCAATTTATCTCTCTGTTTGCTTCCACATAGGGATGGTGGACTTTACTTGCAACCGTAGGGAGCTGGCCCTCCATATGTTGGTTTCCCACTGTATCGATTTGATGGCCTTTATTGGCGGGGAGACGTGCTTGCCTATTAATTGGTGCTACATATGGATGGCCGGATTTGTTGATCGCCACCACATCGGGATGGTAGGCATCAAGAGAATCTGCTTGGAGCTGGTCCTGCAGGCGCTGGGTCACCACCACATCGGGTTGGTGGGCTTCATGACCCTGGGTAGGGAGAGGTGCGTGCTGGGTAGGTGACGTCTTGCATGAGCGACGAGCTTGATGGAGCACGGCGGGGATGTGTGCCTGCTTGTATGAGGCCGCCACATCTAGATGGTGGGCTTTGGAGGAGAGAATAGTTGTATGTGCCTCTTCGTGATGTGTCTCCGTGACTGGGCAGCGTATCTACTTCTCAGGGACATGTTTAATGACCGGTCCCCAGTTGTAATTTTTCCACCTTTGTCGGGCGGTCCGAGGGGCCGGAGCTCAGGGACCATGGGCCTAGATCCTCAGGGCTACATCCTCCTAAGAGTGAGGATGTTGAGTCGCGGCGTAACCGCGATGACATCTGCCGGTAGGGGCCATGGAGCAGAACCCCCATTCGGAGGGGATGAAGTCCTCAACATCGACCTCATCTGCCTCCCTAAGATAAGGGAGGTACGATTTATCCCATTTCGGGGATAGACTCCTAAAATGGTTGGAGACAACAACAGGGGATGTCTAGATCTGTCGTTGTGGCTGTTGCTGGGTAGGTGACCAGCGAGTTCTGGAGGATTATAGGGCATGCATGGCCACCTCCACCATCGGGAGAGTACCATTCATGTGGTACTCTCATATTAACGCATTTGAGACCCAGCGTTAAATATGCTGGGTAGGTGACAGGTTCTTTGTTGGTGAGGACGTCTGTTCATTACGTTGTTGGAAGCACACACTTGAGAGTTCCTTTGTGACACCATTGGATCGAAGGGAGTTCTGTGTGGTACCTATAAAATATTTTAACAAATACAAACAAAAAACACGTCAAAGAAGCATCTCATGATCCCATGCGTAATTAATGACCTTTCTTGGACCTTCTTGTGAGTATAAAGGGGGAACATGGTGGGATTATGTTAAATCTATCATTCTTGGTTAAAGATTCATGTCGGGTTCACCATTTTTGTTTCGGGTCGGTCTCGAAACGCCCAACAGTTCCGTATCCGATGACACGTGGACCTGCTTTCCAAAGGCAGGCATTCACCGGGTGGTTTGACCAGCGACGCTTAAGAACTCACATTGGTCGATAGGATGGGAAGTCGGGCTCATCACACCATTTTTTGGAGGGAATTATTGCCTATTCTGGGACTCGATTATATATTTAAGACTTCTTTATATGTTCGTGAATCTTTGGTTTATACCCAAGAATAGTATCCACTGATTACTCCTAGTTGGAAAGGATCAGCTGGACACAAGGGTTCAGAATCATTTATACCCGAGGTTTACCATCCCTCGATGGATTAATGACTTCGATGAGTCTGGACACATAGAGGAGGAACTAGGAGTGGTGCGGTGAACCGATGTGAAGATAGTCGAATCGACCGGTCGTTGGGATTGAACCTCAAGGTGGCTTCCTATATACCCTTCCAGGGAGACAGGGATCAAAGTCAACATAGTTAGAATTGGAGTGTGGGAGAGCCAACGTGGATGTGGACCTGGGGGTCCGACGGTGATCGGGCCTAAACCTCGGGGAGGCATCCTACGTACCATGCCTTTACATGGATCAAAGACCTCATAGTTCTCAATGGATTGGGGCTTACACTCTTAGGAGGCCCAGGGCTATTTATTGGGTCTTAAAATATAAGGAGGCCCATGGCGATGGATTAGGGCTTACACTCTGAGGAGGTCCAGAGCAATGGATTGGGGCTTACACTCGGAGGAGACCCAGGGCGATGGATTGGGGCATACACTCTGAGGAGGCCCAAGGCGATGGATTGGGGCTTACACTCTAAGGATTCCAATGGTGTGGATTGGGCCATACACTCTCAGGAGGCCCATAAGAGAATGTCATGATCTATGTTTACTCTAAGCCCACGTGAGTCATGCTCGGGGTGAGAAACAAGAGGTAGTAAGGACCAGATGATCACATCGCGAAAGGTGTGTCTGTGGGAAGTGGAGTGGGGCTTACGCAGAGGGTGGCCCATAAGGTCAGGGATTACACTAAGATGGATGCCCATGACGACAAAGCGCAGCGGGAGAGGGACTTGGCCCCAAAGAAGGAAGGAGCAACACCCTTCCCCACTAAACCCTTCATTGGGCATGGCTGTGGGGAAGAACGGAGGTGCATGGGGGATTCCTTTGGATGGGTATCCCGCCACGCCTCGGGGAGGGGAGATGTGCCCCCAATCCAAACAAGTTGAGGTGCAGAAAACGGGCTCCCGGGATCATATTCCGCATTACCGTGGGAATGTGAACCCAGGAATGCTTCTGGAATCCACCCAATGGTTGGAGAAACCCATTCACTCTTACTTACCGTGGGTATGTGAACTCAAAATGGCACGCTGATGCACCTAAAGGTTACATCACACAGGTCTGGTGGCTCCGGTGGAGGCCTCGGCTCGGGGTCGGTGAATATGCCAATGAGGGAGTTGCGGAGGATCATTCCAGATTGGGAGGATTTTCTCTGACTCGGAGAATGGGAACTCTGAAGGATTTTGAAGGCCATGTGGGTATATGAGGAGTGGCACCCTTTACGCAGGGAGGTGCTATGCGGCTGGAGAGGTCGTCCGCGGACTGATGGCCAACCTGCGAACCAGGGTGGTTCATGGCTTGGTGGGAATCCCCTGAACCGGGGTGGTTCACGGCTTCGGGTTTGGCCCGCGTACTAGGCTAGTACGCAGTGGGATCCATGCAAGTAGTGGCAGCCAAGGGTGATGTCAGTCGGGGGTTTTTCGGTCGGGGCTTCACCCGGGTTGGAGGGTGCTACGCGGTGCGACAGATCAGAAAAGGGGAATAAACTCTCTGGACCGCAGGAAATGCATCCGTGTTGGGGCCATGGTTGGCGGTTTTATTTTCTTTGTTATTTTAAGTTCGTGGTTCACCACTAATTATGCGTTTTTGGTTCCTTATTAATTCGCTTCCAAGTTCATAACTGTTCTGGTTCACGAACTGGAACTTCACTATTTGTGAAATCCTAAGCTCCTTTATTCAAAATCCTACCACCAGAATCTGGTCAATATCTATGAATTCTCCCTTGAAAACCCTTCAAAACTCTCCTCGGCTCTTCCCCCTCGATCTCCTTTTATAGAGTGGGGAAAGAGATGTTTCTATGGTCATGCAGCACCTTTTGCGGAGGCCCATGATCGGAGACCTGGTTCACGGATGACTTGGTTAATCGACGAATCACGGGTGCATTGAACACACCTTCCCCCCGTGAACCAAACCAACTCAGGGAGTGCTTCACGGCTGTGAAGGGTTCTGCCTCCATTCCGTGAATAACAGCAGATGCAGTTCGGGCCGATCGATGTGGTCCACGGTCGGGGGCGGTTCGTTATGCTAGAATGGCTTGGCACCTGTCCTGCCTCGCACCCACGAAGGATCTCCGCCATCATTCTGCGAATGACACTGGTCCGCGGAGGGGGTGCTTCGCGGAACCGTCCACATGTCGTTTTCATGATGCCGGTATGTGGACCGGTTCAGCATGGGACATCCTTTTAGTTTTATCCATACTCTCTATAATTTTCTCCATTTATTTCGGGGGAATTGGGTAGAACCTCCTTTGTGGATTTTCTTCAGGACCCTACAACCGCAAAATGAAAGAAATATCATTTTCTGTAAAATGTACTTGAGAAGAATAAAAACAAATAAACACGTATTTTATATTAATTAGATAACAAATTGGTATATATTTGAACAATTGTGTATATATATATGTCCAAAATCATTTAATTCAATTAATAAATAACAATTTAATAGATATGTTATAATTTTACTATTTAAAAATTATTTGTGGTTTGATTTTTCTATGTGTTGCATATTTTTGAAGCTATCAAAAAATCATCCATTTTAAAATAATGGGGTATTTAATTTTCCCTTATTCATTAATATTATCATTGAAATTTTCACTCATCCTCAGTAAATATGAGATTGAATTTTGAATTTTTTTTGAATCACACAATTTAAATTTGGTTAATAAAACATCAAATTGATAAGTTAGAAAGGGAAATATAAAGGTCATATGAAATAACCCAAATGTGGGGTTCTGAATAGGGGAACAATAGCAATATGTGAACATATAGTTATACAAGAGATAACTAATATCCATTTATTAGTAGAGAGTAATATATAACATAGTCTTAAAATTGTTTACCATTATAAAAATATAAATCAATGATCATTTAAGAGACTATTGATTTATTTCTAAAAAAGTAAATTGATAAATTTTTGGATCCTGAAAATTTTCCTAGATTTTTCAAATTCTTTTATAATGAATTCAACATATATAATGAAATATACCTACTTGATATGTTGAATTTAATACTTTAGTAAATTTCTAAAAGATCACACTTTTACCTTTAAACCATGAGTATTTTCGTTGAATTTTTCTTATGTCTAAAAAATAGCAGATCACATACATTTAAAAAAGATAATAATCCATTTACTTTTTCATTGGAAATCATAAAAAACAAAAACATGAAGCATAAGGTAATATAATTCCCAGAAATTAACTAACATTAATTTGATGAAATAATATATTAATCATAAAAATTTAATAATAATAACAAAATTCCAAATTAAATAAATCAATATATAGTTATCAATAATAATATTTTCAAAATTCCTCACAATAATAGAAAAAATATATGTTTTTTTGTAACATAATATTTAAATATAATTCAACAACTTATCTCTATATGAAATTAGTAAATTATAAAATCACACATCCAAATATATTATTCAATAATAATATAGTCTTATAAAATAGAGATGAAGCCACATTAAAATCATATATTAATAACAAATATAAATCATCAATTATTTCTTTAAATAATTATTCATATTTTACATGGGGGTTTTATATACCTTAACTAGATAAAAGTTTTCAAAAAAAATATCATTAAACAATATAAAATTTCATCATATAAAACATTAAAAGGGTTATATAGGATTTTGAATGTATGATTAACATCAAACATATAATCATTTAATGTTGTTCATAACACTAATAGTAACCTCGCCTTAAAACATCAAAATCTAAACTGCTATCTAAACCTTACTCTAATACCAACATTGATTGCCACATACCCACACTCCTGAATTTTGTTAAAATAATATAAAATTTTCATTCCCATTTTTAGTAGAGATAAATGTGACCCTATATTGGCCTTCAATAACTATCAACATCAAAATAAAATATTGGATATATTACATATTAATGGATAGATTAATGGTAGAGTCTTAGAGAAATAAGAAAATATTTTAACAATAGAAATTAATAAATAAATGAATCATTAAGTGAAAAAATCACACTATAACCATAATTTAATATTTCATATTTTTCGTCAATATATCCCATATAATTCTTAATATAAGAAAAATTTCATAAAAAATTTAAATTATTCTTCATGACATACGGAAATTGAAACAAATGATGTGTGTGATTAATTACTCATTAAGGGTAATAAAAAAATCACAATTCGGTTTCATCAGTGAAAGAATAATTAGAATAAGGGAATAAGGACATAATAATATTTCATGTGAATAACATAATGAAATTCATACACATAAATATGTTTATCATCAGTCATGGGATAAATCATTAAAAAGGGCATGAGTCATTTGAATCATTAATCATGATCCCTGTGATGTTAATGTATATCAAATGAATTGTAAAAACCTCATATCAGTTATAAAGAAATCATGTTGGTTTCGTGTAACATTTTCATACCACACATACATATATAGTATCTTTAATAGTTATATTTTGTGTAACACTCATCGGTACACATAGTATAATGATCACAATTACACATAGAAAAACTATCATAATTAAACCTAAAATGACCATTATTGTTATCCATATAACAATCGTTGAATTATATTCCCATAATCTATTAGGATTGTCCTAATAGGTCAATTTCATCCCATTATTCAATGCATTAGAGGGATATAATGGGATCCCAATTAAATTGTTTATAATGTAACCACCTATCATAATAATTTATTCTGAATAAGTATAATATAAATAAAGTACATTGAGCTTTCATTTCATAATAAAACCTTAAAAACATCCACTATTTCTATTATAACATGGATAACCAGTTGGAAAGTAACTTATTAAATAAAATTAAAACTATTATATTACATCATTAAAATGAATTAGGGTCATATGAATAAAAAATAAACCTAGTGGATCATATGTATCATTATTTGTCATTGATGTTGATGAATGGAAATTTCATTCAATGGTCATTGAAATCATCATTGAGAAAAAAAATGAAATTTAAAAATATCTTTTTGAAACACAAAAATTATTATATATTATAAATAACCATTTCATTAAAAATAACCATGAAATCCTATAAAGTTATATTCAAATAAAATAATGGATGTTGTAGTAGGAAAATATATTCATGTTGTAGATTTTTAAAAGATAAAATATTTTTAAACATTTTTAAAGAAGTGGATTCAAAAGTGACCCATTTTGGAAAAAATTAAATATAATTTTAATATAAACAAAAGGATCATATAAATTAACATTACAAATTAATATTTGTTTCTAAAAAATAGTTGTTGATATATTTATGGAAACATGCAAATGGATGAGAAATATTCTGGACATAAGGAATGATATAAGATCAATATCACTTACAATATGTTTTTTTGATGTTTCATTAATAATTAATATAGGAAATGGAATGTAGAAATTTATGAAATATTTAAAACTATTGGATAATAAATGTTATTTGGTTAATAAAAACTAGAGTTATCCAGGTACCCTGGTAACAAGACAACCGGTTTGACAGAAACATGGATTGAAGGGCATTCTCACTCATCATGGATTGGTGACTAGAACATTGAATATTATAAATTGAAAGTGGGAACAAACTTACCATAATTATTGTAGAATAAATATAAATAGTATGAATAAAAGATAAAATACAGAGTGATATGTTTACCGGAAGTAAAACAGGTATCAAAACCCCAAATAACTATAGAAAAGTACATAAAAATAGAGAAAATAGAACATGTCACAACGAACGCGTCTCAAAAATTACATACATTAACAGCTATGACACATCCAAATTTTTCCTTACCCAATCTAAAAATTGGGAAAATGTAATCTGCAAACACCTAGACCAATAGGTATGGTGTTACCTAAAACCCAAGTAGGGTCTAACCCATTATTCCATAATAATATTCCAAAAATTTATTAACAAATTAAGTGAATTTAATTTTAGATAGACATTATTTTTATTTCAAATACATATTTATACAAAACATTCTTTAAATTTCAAATGATACGAATACTTTTATACAGAGTATCCATTTTTCAATTAAAGTAATATTCTAAAAAATAGATTAATAAATAATTTTTTGTAAAACATTTTATATATATTAAAAAGTCATGTAAAATAATTTACAGAAATGGAATATATTCATTTCATGTATAGACAACTGAGAAACATGGTCATATGCCTAAAGGTACGATAGTTCCAGGCTGAGGGACTCCACACAATTATGATGACACGATAATATGTGTATACCCACATCCCTTTGGTACGACCATAGAAGAATTAATAAAAAACCTATCTAGGATGTGATGTGATGCATTTAAGGTTTAGAACATTGTAAATTGTTGACTGATGTCCTTTAACATACTAAGTACCTATGTTTTTAATGTACACTAGTAACAATTCTATGATGCTAAATTTACTTTAAGACTATCTAAAAAACCATTTATCCCATTATCAATTTCAAATATAAAATATATTCATTTAAAAATTGAAATATATTTTTAATAAAACTCATGAATTTTCTATGATAAAACCCCGATTATTTCTATCAAAACCATTTTAATATATATTTCAAAAAACAAATTTGAAATAAATTCAATTTTAATATCAAAAATCACTTTTACAATTTAAATTAATCAATTTAAATTTCAAATACTTTCCTCGAATTTCTCAAATATAAATTCAATAAATTAAATTCCACCAAATTCCATCAGTTTCACTATTACCCAATTACTCTCCAATTCAATGGAATTGAGATTTTTTTCGAACTTCTTGCTGAGATCCAATTTCAAAAACAAGTACCCTAATTTAATTGAATTTTATTTTTTATAAATTCAATTTCATATGAACAAAATGAAAAGAAAAATTAATTTAATGAAATTTATTCAAATTAAGTAATTTATGGTTAACTAAATTGGCCAATCAAAATTGAACCACCTACCTATGGATCTCTATATATCAATACTCCAAAACCTAACTAGGAATTACTAATGTACTATAATGAAAATAAATATCCAAGAATAAAACCTAGTTTTAATATTCAAAAAAGGTTATTTAACCATCCCAAAATACAACAATCCAAAAAAACATTACAGATGAGAAGAGAGAGAGAGCGGGAGAAAGAAAATATGATGTTGAATCCTATAGATATAAGATCGTACATCATTCTCCTAGAAAAGATTCACTTCTGGGGTGTTATCAAGGGAATATGAACTTCTATATAGATCCTCTAAGAATAATAAATTGATTTAGGGTCATACTATCCCATCAAGACCTAAAAGTGGGGTTTTGATAATTTTAATATTAAAAACCAGATTAAAATTCTCTTTTGCATGGTTAGCTAGAAAGATCCACACAGTTTGGAAAAACCATGTATCATTTCCTTTTATGCTTTATTTTTAGGTTCTTGGATAATACTAAGTGGGGGAAGGTTTTATAAACCATGCATGAACCATACAAAATCCCATTACCTTTGGTTTCTTGGCTTTCTCTAGAATGTCATAGGGATTGAAAAAACAGTTTCACAACTATGAACAACTATATAATTTCCAAAATATAAAAAAAAATTACCTAAAACAATCTCAAATGGAACCCAAAAAATGTATGATCAAAATATGGTTTAATAATACCTTTAAATAGTAATAGAATGGTACAATATCCCCACTATAGAAATTGTTTCTCCCCAAAAAACATACTCACACACCTCTATGCCAAAAATATAAAGCCAATGCTCTCTCAATAGTGACTCCCCCTCCCACATCTCATGAGAATCAAAACCATGATGAAATATCACATGAACAAAAGATATTGTCATCCCATAAAGTACCTTTAATTCTGAAACAACTATCCTAATTGTTCATTTAGTCATGGATAAATCATGATCAACATCAAGACCACTCTTCCTCAAAATATGTTATGGATCACATAGATACATTCATAAATTAGATACATGGAACATGTTTTAAATCAACCACAAAATTGAGGGAAGTTCTAATTGGTATGAAACATTCAACACCTTCTCAACAACCATAAGAGGTCCCATAAAATTAAGATAAAGTATCACATTCCTCCCAATCCATCGATTATCCATACAAGGACAAAACTTTATGAAAAAATGGTCACCAATTGAGAATTAAAATGGCTTTAAATGATGATTAGAATAAGACTTATGATGTCCCTATACCATCAACATATTCTGATGAATCTACTAAATCATTATTTCCATCTCTTGAACCAACCTTGGTCCAACCGAAGAACATTAACCAGTCACCGTCCAACACAAAAGATATCTGCATGTTCAACTATTAAATTCCAAAAAAGATTCCATTATGATCACTAAATAGTAAATATTATTATATCAAAACTCAACCTTCCCAAAATTGTCCTCTAGAGGCCCACCAAAATCGATTACACAAGCACAAAACTTGTCCTGTAGAATATGTTGGGTTTTTTCTATATATCCATATGACTGTGGATGGAATGTCATTCTCAAATGGACCTAAGATCCAAATTCCTCTTGATTGATTCTCTAAAAATGTGATGTGAAATAAGGATCTCTATCAAAAAATATAGCATATGTAATTTTCGAAATTGGAATAAATAATTAATATTGATATATCTTTGTAGATTATCATTAGTTTTATCAAGAATGGGAACAAAGTGAACCAAATTAGTCAGTCGATTGATCACAACTCATATCAAATTCATTATTCTCTGGGTATGTAGAAACCCAGACATAATGTCCATAGAAATCTCATACCATGTTCATGTTGTAAATGGGTGAGGATGGAGTATACCTGAATGTTTTAGGAGCACTAACTTGACCTTTTGGAAGGTATTACAACACGATAGAGACTTAGAGATTCCTCATATCATAATTGGAAACCAAAATCTACATCACATTCCATATAACTTCTTCATGGTTATTGGGTTTACTTCCCATTAGGTATTCGAAAAAACCCATCATATATTTCCATACAAATAATGGAACAACAAAAGTATTCAGATAGAAAAGAATTCTCTTAGTATAGAATGACTAGTCAGGCATGGTATTCCCTTCATTATGTCAGTTTCTAATGTTGTGGAACTCGTCATCAAGATACTAATCCTAAATAATCATTTCAACAAGAGTATGTGGTAACTAAAAATTGGACAAAAAAAACTCAGCCCCAAATTCTTAGACTCTGATATGAAACTATCCATGTAGATCCATCAAATTACATTATTCTGAATATTCTTTGACAACATGAGTACGATGTTTCATACTCATATAATCTATGATACCATTCCCTTCACCCATGGTATAGGATATATAAAATTAAAATGAATACATGTATTCCAACCAATTCATCTATCAGAGATTCAAATCTTTTTTAAAGAAGATATAACTCAATCACATTTGTATTAAAACATTGAAAACCATTATCTAATACCACCAATTCTTAAGTGCATGAATAGAAACTAATACTTTAGGGTCATGGGTATGATAATTCTTCTCATGTGGCCAATTCTAACACAAGATTTAATAAATGACATGATCACCATGTAGAAGAACATATCCCAACCCCTAACCTGAGGAATCCAATTTGACCAGATAGCCCTTCCAAGTCTATGGTAGAGTCAAAATAGATGTAGTATCCAAAATACATTTAATCTATAAAAATTATTTCTATGATTTATTATCCCAATCAAGGATTACTCCCTTTCAAGTCATATAAATCATTATAAATCTATCGCTTATATATTCTTAATGAACTTGAGATAATACCCTACTAGACCTAAGAAGTACGAAATCATGGAAACATTTAATGGTTTTTCCCATGTAATAATAGCTTTCACCTTCTAACACAAAATTTAAAAAGAAATTCACTTTTAAAATCTAGAAATCAAAAATTTAAATCTAATAATAATGTCAATGATTTCAGAAACAATTCCACAACAACTTTTAGATAATGCACATGATCCTCTATAGACATAGAATAAACTAAAATTCCATATTCCATGACTACTATAAAGGTATAAGGAAACACATCTAAAATACTATTTGTTAAATCCACAAAAACGGAAGAAGATTTTTTTATACTAAAGGGAATGACAAGGTACAAATAATGGTTTTAACTCATTAGAATGTGGTATTATGAATGTTTTTTTATTTATCCCCAACTGATGGTAAAACAATCGATAGTCAGTCTTCGAGAACCACTTCAACTATTTTAATTTATCAAGTGGATCATTATTCTATGGAAATGATTCTTATTCATTACCATGACTCTATAAATTTTTTATAATCAACCCATTGGAGGAGTAAACCAGTATCTTCCTTAGAAAATAGAACCAACACCGGCCAAGGTGACACACTCGTGTGTGTAAATACTATATCCATAAGATCATTCAATTGATTCTAATTCCAATTAATTCCAGAAAGTACCATGTGTTAAGAGATAATATAAACATGTTCGGTACTAGACACAGAATCGATAGAAAAGGAAACCTTTCGTACTGGTGGAAATCATTAAAATTCATAAGGAAACTCATCAGAAAACATGATAAAACTGGAGGGAGATCACTACTCAAATATTACTACTCCAAATAACAATAAAACACATATTTCACTTTCCATAACTCAATATAGTAAGGTTTGTATCTTCTCAATCTTGGGTACCATTATTCTTGAATGATGTGGAACTCACCATCTGGAATAGTAAAGGAGACTCATTGAAGATAACAATCTATCCAAGATTTATTGGAAATGAGCCAAACTATCATGAATATGATCAAGAATTTCTATATCGATAAATACAAAACTACAAGAAATATAAATATTTTACTTTGATAATAAATGATCAGAAATATCAAGACCCTTCTCTCTCTTCATACCTAGGGGAGTAGAAATAACCAATATATAAGATAAAATATTTGTAAAAAATTTAGAAAATTAACAATGCGAGTTGAAATTAATGAATGAGATGAACCATTATCAAATAGAGTAGTAAATAATGATAAAGCAATTGTAATTGTGCCTCTCAAAAATCTTGGACTAATACCTTCTTCTTCAGGAGACTCTTCCACTGCATGAAGAAGATTTGTTCTGGAATTCTAGGGTTGGAACAATATTACACTTGAAAAATATGATTTCCCCACAGCTTTATAATGATCTTATCATATCATTCCAATCTATATAGTGGAATAAAAATGGGATAACATCGGTAGGTGAACTGAGAGTTCACAGGAGACACATATCGAGGGTTCCATAGTGAAAATCCACTTATAATTCCCAAGCATTCCATAATGGTTTTAAGGAAAGGATCAATGTCAGGGACTGTGGTAGGTTTATAAAAACCATACTACCATGAATGAACATGATAATCATTATGATTATTTTTTTCATTAAAGGAACATGCACCACCACTCGATGATAAAAAACTCACGAAAACCTTATCTTTCTAGCCAAAACCATTTTTTCATCTAGTAATCTTTCTAAAAAGTAAAAAATAGGATGGAATCCTTATTAAGAAAACCGTAGAATTAATACCATATCATATTCCAAATATTAACCTTTGAGTCATCATCTTATCATTCTATACTATCTTAGTTTTGAATTGCATGAGCACATCAAAATGGTTTTTATGATGTTATTTTCTCGTCATCCGTCTTGAGATTGAAAAACATAGTGGCCTTGGAAAACAACATCGATTATGGATATAAATGGACAATGAAAATAAATTTGAATTTTTTACACTCTAATACCTAATGATTCATCATCATCACCATTTTGTCCCACCATCTCCTACTCATTCCTTCATGCATGGTGGTAGAAGAATCTACCTTGATTTCCTCTTATGTCTCCAAAAATTCAAAAACAAATGCTTAGTACTGCTGAACCATTCCTCCATATATTAGGGATCATTAGAGCCTTTGAATGTTTTAGGTTTATATAAAATTAACCATTGAAAATGATTTTGGATATCATCCCTTCAAGGTTAAAGGGCTAGAGCCTGAACTGAAGTTGTCTGTGGTTCATATCCCAGAGATTTGATAGCACAAATGATCACCCCAATTATATTCAGGTCCAAAATAGGAATTTATTGTAATGTCTCATCATAATATTCCCCATGTATCTGATTATCATGTCCTCTCAGAGGTATGAGTCTACAAAAAATCATTATACAATAAATAAGACATTAGAATAAAACTAAAATAAGGAAATGATGGAAATTAATCCCAATATATGTAGAAACAAGATTTTAATTTTAATATATCATAATAAAAACAAGGGAAAATACTATATTTATAGTATAGAATAATTTAAAAAACAACCACCAGTGAAATATGGTTTATTATAGTGAACATTGGTTAGAAACTCAATTAAAACTACCTCCTAAAGCACGATTAGGTTACTCAAATTTGTACTGACTTCATAAAAATAAAATCAACCTATATCTAAAAAAACTTTGACATCCACTAGCTCGGGTACACGGGTAACCCTATAACCATGCTGACACATACATTGACCAAATGTAATTATACATCATCACATGGTTGGTTACTAACACTTGGAATCATACAAAATGAATATAGTAACTAAATTCCCACAATGATTTATGAAGAAAGATAAACAAGACAGAATTCATTAAATAAATACTCCACTAAGAGAAGAGTACTAGAAGTAAAAAATATATAAACCAACTAATTTACCATATAATAGTACTAAAAAATTAGGAAAACATCCCATTTCCCAATGGGCGCACCTCATCATGTCCATAGATAAATAACAATAACTACCTCCAAGCCATGCTTTTCAGCTCCTCAAACATTGAAAGAGTTAATCTAAAAACACCCATAGGCACATGTAGGGTGTGATATAAAAGCCTAGTAGGGACTCAAAAAGTATTACCTAATAGGATTCCAACATTTAATTAAATTAATAAAGATATTTAAAATATAAATAAGTAGTTTTTTTATTTCAACAAGAATTTTAAACAAATCATGCATTGCATTTAAAATAATACAAAAACAAGTAAATAATATATTCACTTTTAAATTGATGGAATATATCTAAAAACAACATAATAATTTATTTAATATAAAACACTTTATATAAATTCAAAATTCATGTAAAACAGTTTATAATAATTCCATATATTAAAATCAAATAAAAACAAGCGATAAACATGGAATTATACTAAAGGTATGATAGTTAAATGAAATGAGACTCCACATACTAAAGGTGAGATAGAAATATGTGTTCAAACCCATCTCTTTGGTATAGTAAACGGTGAATTCATCACTATTCTATTAGATATTTGATATGGTACATTTATGTTTTAGATTGTTGTAAATCATGGAGTGTGATCTAATAACACATTAACTACCTAAGGATTCCATGTTCTATAAGGAATAATTTACCATAGAAAATTTAATTTATGTTTTCGTAAAATGCGATTCATCCCATTATCCATTTAAAAAATTAAAATTCTCTATTTAAAAAAAAAAATTAATAAAAAATTTATTTTCAATGATTAAACACCAAATTTTCTATCAAAACCAGTTTAATTCATTTTTCATAAATAAAAATTAGAAATCAATTCACAATACACTTTAACAATTTAAATTCAAAAAAAAATTCATAAAAAATTCATAATATAAATTTTTTTAAATTTCAATAGATTCCATTAAATTCAAAATTTCAAATCTAAGCAATTATACCCCAAATTCAATAGAATTTCAGGTTTCTTCCCATTTCACACAAAAATACAATTTCCAAAAAAAAAAATCCCAATTCCAAGGAATTTGGTTTCTAAAAATTTAATTTCATAAGAATAAAATTTCACAAATTCAATTTAAATAAATTTAATCAATTAAAACAATGTAGGTTTAATTAAATCATCCAATCAAAACTAAACCACCTATCTCACGATCTCTAGATCTCCAAACTCCAAGCCCTAATAAGGATTATCCAATGAAGAACGAAAACAATAAGGATCCAAGAATTAATCCTTGTTGTATGATAAAAAACAAAGTTTTTTAGATCTAAATACATCCTGATGATCCACAAAACCCTAGGGAGGAGAAGAGAGAGATAAAGAGACAGAGAGCATGATAAATAAAATGGTAAAATGAATTCTATAGGGATAACATCGATCATTTTTATCCCATCCTTGATTAGCTTATGGAGGGGTGTCACGGGTCTAAGAACCACTCTTGGGAGCCACTATGTACGATGAAATAAATTTTGGGTCATACCAGCCCTTCAAGATTCTAAAAGAAAGGTTTTAGGAATTTCAAAATTAAAATCCAGATTAAGGAATCTCATACACACGGTTATAGGGGATGATCTGGATAGTTTGGGAAAACCTTGAGCCCTAGTCATGCACCCATTATTTTCAAGTATATATGTACTAAATGGTGGGTTCACAGTTTTCAATCAATGTTCCCACCATGTAAAATCCCAATTCCTTAGGTTTCATGGATTATTATATCGAGGCACACATTGTTGGAAAATCATGCTCCAACCATGTAAAGACTAAAAAAATTCAATTCTTCCAATGGTTTCTCCTGAAACAACCCCAAAAGAAACTCAACCAAATAATTATCATAAGAGGGGTTTGGTAATACCAGAAAAACATTACTTGATTTCAAAAGAGAATATTATTTTCACAAAATTAATTATGAAAAAAATAGTCTATAATAGATATATACTATAACATAAATACATTTCCAATCTAGTAATGTTAAAATTATATGTACCATGATTGAATAATATTAAATATAAATTTAATTATAATTAAAATAATTTTTTTAGGATATAAATTATCAATGTAGGTGTATATACTTATTATAAAATAATATATTTGAATATATATAACATATTTCCCAATCAAATACATTTTACAAAAAAAATAACTTAAAAATATCATATCATTTAATTGTGTCATAAAAAATGAATGAATTTTTTTTAAAAAAATTTAATTCAAAAGATACCCTCATAAATAAATAATTTATTTATTTATATATCAATTTTTGAGTAACAATTTCATTACAATTCCATTGATGAAGAGTTTCAACCTGATAAATGGAAATTGAGTTAAGAATTATTTTATACTTAGGTAACATTAAAATTAAAACCTCCATGATGAAGTAATTCATATTAAAAAATAGAATGTGATGATGTGTTAATGATCAAGAAATAAAATTTCATATTGGGTATTATATTTACCATCTAATATAAATATGTTTCATAATAATAAAATATTCCTCTGTGATTGAAAATTGAGATGAAAACACATACCTCAAGTATAGACATCCAATGAAAGTAATTTAAATAATATTTAATAAATATATATAATTTTTTTTATTTCATAAATATATTTCATAGTATTAATATTGTATCCATTAAATATTTTTTAAATTTATTTTAATGACATATTCATTTTCATTGTTTGTTATGTTCATATTAGGTATTTTAATGATGTTCTGTTAAAAAATTTTAAAACATCTTCCTAATGTCGAAAATGGAAAAGGTTTCATTATTACATAATCTAAAAATAATAATAATGAAATAATTATCATTTTTATACTTTGGTTTTGTTCTCAGATAAATCCTTTAAATATGGTTTAAAATAAACTATGTTATAATCAGGGATACGGTAGTTCGAATGCATGCAAGAGTAACATTTCCATTTTAATGATCAATATGAAAGGATGCAATATTTACTTTTTTCTCCATATTGATACTTAAGTCATAAATATAATATTATTTATTTATATATACTAATTTATATCATACATGTTATTTGCTAATGAAAAATGAAACACATTGATTTGTAGCGATGGTACTGGACACATATGCACGAATGATGATATCAATTTTATATAATGGATTAGAATATAATTAAATGATATATTATCCTATCAGAATTTTAAATATGAAATTAATATCATATGTTAACATTATTCCCATCATTATAAAAATTCATTTAATTTGGTGATCGAAAATGAATTACATCAGTTCATTATGTGGTTGAACATCATACAGAGAAGCAGTCAATAACATTATCATTTCAAAGACGGTGTATTTTTTTAAAGGTTGGAGCCGAAGCCTCATTTATTATTAAATCAAAACAAAGACCTCTTTTAACTGGGTAGAGGGAGACCCCTTACATAGCCCGAAGGCCCGGTGGGCATTTATCCCATTACATGGCCCGTAGGCCCAAATTTTTGGCCCAAGGCGCATTCTGTGAAAAGTACTGATACAGTACTTACGCTGCTACAGTAACACATAGTACCCATTGCTGCTATAGTGCCCTGCCACCGCTATAGTGGCCTACCTCCACTATTGTTACCACCATTCCTACAGTGCCCAACACTGCTATAGTACTTCTAGAGCATTTGCGCCCCATGGGTTTTTGAACCCCCATTTTATAGTCATCTCAATGTTTGTAAAATATTTTCTTTATTGTACTGTCGTGGTTAAGGTGAATTTTATTTATGTGTAAAACTAACTAAAATTGAAATTTTCTATTAATAATGACAAATTCTCTTCAAAAATCATCATTTTTCTAACACCATATAGCCCCTGTGGTTTGTATTAAGATATAGATACAACCTCTTTGACATATATATTTAGATGTTAAAATGGATATTGTACTATAATGTCCATAAAATGGGTTTTTAATATTGAATTTTTTAAAATAACAAATTCTATTTTTTAAGATAAGTGAGGGGAACTACTAAATTTTCATAAAATATTAAATTATTATAAATTAGTTTTGTTGTACAAATGGATCTGAATTTTTTGATTATAATATAATATAATTTTGATTATTAATCCTCTAAATAAATTAAATTTTTACCTTTTTTCCAATTATTTAACCTTATAATTTATTTTACAACCTCATTTACCCTTTTCATAGTTAACACCAAAACAAGGTGTTTTAAAAGGTTGAGGGTCTTAATGTTTATTTGAAATGGATAGTTTGACCATAAATTGGACATGGATGAAATTATGAAACATCATATAATCCCTATGAACAATTTAATTTTTTAGGAAAGTTATGTCATTTATCAAAATATAATTCATTATAAAATATTATTAATATCAATATTTAAAAATAATAATAGTTTTGACGTTGATTATATCAATAAAAATATGTAATTAAATCAAAATATTTTAGTAAATCCATAAAAAATAATTTTATTCTAGAAAAATCATAGATATAAATACATAACTAATTTTTTTGCATTTAATACCTTTAATATAATTCGTTTGATTTTTCAATTTATTTAACTATTATTGCATCAATATTGTTTTATAATTTAAGGTAATTATTCAATGAAAAAAATAATAGATAACCATGATGAAGATAAAAAATATGTATTGCTCATTAATTCTTATAACTTATAATATCTTTTTTTTCCATACTAAAAATTCAATATTTATTAAAAGGAAGAGTGTGGCAATTTTAGGATTTCATACATATAATTTTATAAATTTAATAATAAAGACCCTAAATCTAATAAAATATAATATAAAAAATTGATATGAATGGATGATATCGACTTGTGTAATAAAATTATGACTTGTTTTTTAAACATTTTATAGTCCTTATCATATTTATTTTGACCCTTAATTACCTGAATAACCCTTTACCATAGTAAAAAATTACAATGGTCACTAAAAAAGATAACAAGGAAAGATTTAGAAAAAATATACCCCTATATACTAAATTTGGAGTGTTTTTTAATATTCGAATCACATTAGGTGAATGACTTAATTTCAAATTAAACTAAAGAAAGGAGATAAAAAAATTCTTCAAACAAATACAAATTTTGATTATATAATGTTTTAATACATAATTCATGTATAAAATTAATTGAATCCCCATAAATGGATTAATATAGAAAAAATGATCTAATGAGACTCCTAAAATAATCCAAAATAATATTTTAGTTTTTAAATATTTTTAATGCACATAATGATTTCAATTCAAATTAATATTTTTCAATATAGTATTAAAAAACAATTTTTTCAGAAAAATAAATTTATATATACCCAAATAAAATATTGATATTCCAGTTTGAAAAATGATATATAGTTTATAAAATAAAAATTTTAATATTTTAAAAAATTAATTTTTATTTTCCCTCACAGAAAACAATAAAATTATTTTTCATGAAAAATTGTGTTGGATGAATAAAATTACTCTACTAAAAACATATTGCCTCTTTCCTATGAAAAAATCAATAAAAGACTCTTAATTATTACCTTTATAAATATATTTATAAAATTATTTAGTCTAATTAATATTTTCTAATTTAGTTTTTAGTTTATATAAATATATATATAAATTATTTCATAAATTTATTATGCTTAGTGTTGTGTATTTTGTATGACACCGAACATTGTCACCATTTTTAATGTCATGGGATTTTATAAAAAAACACCCATTGATATTCCTAATATAAAATTTCATTCTCCAGGTGTAACTTATCTAGATTTAGTACATGTGAGGGGTTTGGTATATACATTCTAAATAGGTATACATAGAAAAAAAGATATAATTATGATGTTTGTTGTCTCTCCTAGTCGATTTTCAATAGATCTGATACGATCAAGGATCAAAATGGGAAACTTGTGTCTTGTCCTAATATTTATCTTCTTAATAACTCTCATTATATTATTCCATGGTCATATACAATGGAACACTTTTTCTATATCCTCAAACTATAGATCATGTCGATTACTTTCTTGAACATATTTGTATAGACTTTGTGTAAATTTTATATTTATTTATCATGTTTTAACATTATCTACCATCACATGGATAGTATTTGGTACCATAAGATTTTTCTCTCAAATATCATCCCATATTGTTTAATACTAACACTAAATACCATAAAAATAACTATAATTACATTTTAATTCATTAATGGAAAACGTTTCAACATGTGGAATCCACTAAAGGAATGTGTTTATCCCAAAATCAATGAAACCACAAATATTTATAGATAAAAATATCAATAAGATTTTGATTGGTTCTCTAAGACAGACTATCCATCTGAGGCTGATGATCAGTCATGAAACATAGTCCCACACCCAATTCTTTCAAAACACTTGTGAAGAAACATACATTATCCTTCGATATTGATCTGATATAATGGAGCATGGAACTCAATACAGATCTGATATAATGGAGCATGGAACTCCATACAGTCTTATAAAATCTCTAATTTTTTCATGGAGTGTTTTTAAGATAAAAATGACCCTTATTATCAATAAAATGCACTGAATTTATAATGTGATCGACTACCACCTAAATGGAATTATTAACTTTTGATTTCCTTGGGAATCATATGAATATATTAATGTTTTTTCCTCTTTTTATACTGATATTGGAAATTATTCAAATATAACCTTGTAATTATGTTAATCAATATTAAATTGTTATCATACCAAGAATAATGATACAAATTATACAATATCCCTCTCATTGTTATCCCTCTAGGTTCTTCACATATAAAATATATACATATTGTTTCTCCATTAATGAATTGAGAAATATGAGATATATACATAATGATTAAGTTACCTTATCAATTATGGTTTTTATGGCACACATAAATGGGATTCAAATGTTATTAATACATCATTAGTAAATTATAACCCTTGAATATTTGATACATTTTATATATATCCACATTAATCATTATCAGTATGATTTGATCCACTTATGAATTTATGGTTTTGTTGTTATTTGATAAAGGTATGATGATGTTAGTTTTACTATTACCTCTTTGATAATTTCAATTTCCATGAATATTGGATCCCTTTCCATTAAATTCAAGGAAAGGGTTGTGGGATATATTACTCTAATAGCATCTAAATTGTTTTTTTCATTTAGAGTAATGTAATTGATTTAGAAATCATAAAAAATGATCATCTATACCTAAATTTGTTGGAAATTTTTTATCTTATTTTGTTTGATCATAAAAATTATTATTTTATGATTCATATATATGTTAAACCAATAAACAAAGCAATAATTTCACCAATTCGTCAATTTTAATATCATTGTATCTAATTCATGAACATGAATTAGGTTGATTAAATCATGAACAATTAATTGGTGGGGGTAACGGGATACCAATATTTTATATTTCATTAGTTTAAGTCATAATACATTTTAGGATTCAAAATTTTAAAACAAAAACCTTCAAAACTTGTGGGTAATTTGATAGTAGGTGAAGTGAGTATCCCCTTCTATAAATCATTAAATCCTTCCTCCGATTAATTATTATATATAATCATAAATCAGTTACATGTTATCATGGTTATTGGGCTTTAAAATAATCATAGATTTGTAATGCATCGATGATAGTATTTGTACAATCCAATGACACTATTGATTTCTATCATAGATATTTCTCTATCCCATCCATCAATTGAACATTTTATCTTAATCCATAGATATCGATTTTATGGTGGTAAAATTATCTATAAATTTTAGTATCATCCATAAAAAACAGAAATTTATAATACATTGTAAAAAACATTTCTTCCCATTGGGTCATTATTACTACATTCATGTACACATAATGTCCCTCATTAATTTTCGAGTAGATAATAACATAATATATAATGTGTGATGAAATTTTTTTAAGTTAATCCCCACATTATCATTTCATTAAATCAATGATAATAGATATATAATTAGTGATTGTAAATGGAATCTCTCTGATGTTATATCTCACATTCATAGTATGATAATAATTCAGGGGGATATCATATTTCTCTACATTTAGGTGATGAAATCTCATCCAATAATCTTATATGGAGATATATTGGTTTCAATATAGATGATCAAACAAGTCATCAATCCATATTAGAATATATTTCCCTTTAATGAACATTTTAAAATAATGGTATTTAATGAAGGTTCTCATTTATACATCTAACTTCTGAAAAATTATCGGTGCACCCCATAATGAAGAACTTGGGACATTAAACCCATTACCAAAATTCTACTATAGTTTCCTCTTTAGATCTATACGTTCACTAGTATCCATTGAATGCGGAGTCATTTTAATCTTAAAATCAATGAGTATATGATTGAATGAGAACAAAACATCTCAACTAATTGGAACATAAGAAATATATTTTGGAAAACCCATCAAGAAATTACCATTCAATGGTAATTTCATAAAGGATGAACTCTTATTTTGTATCAATCAATTAATTTAGATATACATTTTTATATGGAAATAATATATCTTCATTAAATGATGATACCAAAGGAGATTCATCTTACTCATATCTCTTGTATATATTATCAGTTATATTTGAGATTCGAAGGGTAATTTACTTCTATAGAAAATTTATCTTTGTTGAGAAATAAATTCATCTAAAGGGTGTGTGATAAAACATTAAGGGAAATCTATCTTACAATATTATAAAGCGATAAAAAAATTTGTATGATTAAATTATTGAATAATCTCATATCTTACTTAATAACGTTGCTTCCAATAATTATGGTGTATTTTTAATGGATTTACTAAACACATGTGATATGAAAGAATTCATAGAACTATAAACAAATAGTGTATTTTATGATTATCAATGGATGATAATAAAAAATTTCACTAATTTTTTCAAGTTATAATAATTTATATAAGTAATAAAATACATAGGAATTAGTATTTATGATATTAAACACATATATTGGAAACTGTGACCATTAAATTTATAAATCCAAACTGATATATATTCCTCAGCCTAAAAAATATAGGTTCTGATATATGTTATCCATGTTCTACTTGTTATCAAAGTTACATATGGGTATTTTTTCCCATAATAATGGTTAATATGGAGTTCATGAATTTTGAAAATGAATATCCTTCTTCAGTTTCCAATTTGGTTACCAACAATAGACTGTTTTCATTCACCATGTGGTGATTGCTTTAATCATATTTCACCCTATTTGAGGTTATAACCCTTTGGTGAAACTGTGAGAGATCAATATCCATGTATAGTATCAAGATACTGATTAATTTACTAGGAATCCACATACACTATACATTACAAAAACATAGTGTTGTTTTAATATCTTTTTCTTATCCATAAGGATTTCACTACGGTTTTATAACCATTTTCCAAAAAAAGATTTCATCTGATACTAAAAATTACAACCCCCATTTAAATACTCCATAATTCTTAATTTATTACATAATAGAACACATAATAAAATCCAAAAATAGAATTAGTCTTATTTTCTTTTGGAAAATGGGTATGTGTAAAAATAACATGTAACATGGACACACCAATATTATTTAATAACATGATAAAATTTCCAAACAATTCCATTTATCCTACAAAATTGTGTGTGATTGCCTGCAGATATACAATGAAAGGTTGATAAATAAATCATATTAAGAAAAATATAAATGAAAATTACAAGGTAAATAAGTACATTTGAGTTGTGATTCAAATGAATGCAATATGATAGAAGTGATAATCAAAAACTCAGACATAAATGCATCGAATCAAAAAAATATATCAAGGTTATCCACATAGATAGAATAACATATTTTTTTTAATTTAACCTCCCATGAACAATAAATGAATTCTCATGAGATAAAAACAAAAACAAATGCATTTTAGGGATATATAATTTCAGTCCCACCATTACATTCATAACATGTATATCCATTAGTATGCTAATTTGATTATAAAACATAAGTATGTAATTCATAAATTTTAATCCCATTGTTAAATTGTGTGTGTTATATACTTGTAATTAACCATTAAATTATGTATATGATAATACAATTAAATAAATATTATTGGAAAAGTGGATAAGAATTTAATCTAAAAATTATTTGTAATTAAAATCAATGGATAATTTTGAAAACATAACAAGGGTATACAAGGGTTGATAGACGGGGTTTATGAGAATGAAACTGGTACCTTATCACATGTAAATCAAAATTAAAGTAATAGGGACATTTAAAACCATATTAAAAATAGAAAATTATAAATTAAAGTGCACGCTATAATAGTGGATCATGGATAAATATTACAATAGGATGATCATTTACCTTGAGGGAAAACTTCTAAATTCCTGGGAGGAGATTATTAAGAGATTAGAAACACATAAAAAGTTATTTAAATATTCATAGGGAGATTAAAAATATTATAAATTAGTTATGAATCAATATTGATGGATTATTATTGTTTTTATAGAAAGAGTGAGTAAAATTATTTATTAATATTAAAAATTATCTTTTGGATTCTATATAATAAAAAATCAAAACCAAAATCTATATACTGGTTTTTCCCATGGTATCTTCCCTTGATAAGAGTTTAAAAAATATATAAGGAAAAGAATAAACATCATTAAAATTATACACTTGGGGGGTGTGGATGTGATCCATGATCATAATTAATTAATTTTAAAACCCTAAAATATAATATAGTTTTTGGAGGATTAATTATAATTCTATTAAATTATAAAATTTACATCAATAACAAATTATTCTGGATGGGAAACATGGTTTTAGTTGTAGACACTCATTATATTGTTTATTAAATCCCATTTGTGATTTTAGGATCTCCTAATACATATCCTATATTTAAGATGAATTTAATTTTTACCGAATATTTCAACAATTTCTTGAAATTAATAAAAATCATTGGTAACTAATTTCAATTTTCTATTTTATAAAATTATTATGATTTTATACAAGAAATATTCCAAATATTAACATGTACACATTCAAATATATGATTTTCATTTATTGATACTACTAATTTTTAGAATGATAACAGTTTATGACCTATATAAAAATTACATTTTTATTCATAAAATTATATTATCATTTATAACTGGATAATTATTATTTATTAAGAATATTTTAATAGAATAAATTTTATTTAAAATTCCTTTTCTTCATCAAAAATAATGTATTGATTGAAACTATATATTTCAAAAATATATAATTTGTGGTTTTTTATATCGAATCATAATTTTTATCAAACTCATTTTTTATTCATTTACGAAGAAATAAAAAAAATTAATATAAAAAAATTTATTAAAAATAAAAACACAAAATTTCATAATTTTAGAGTATATATTAAAAAACCATTTTTTAAATTAGTTTATACACTATAAGAATGGTGTGAAATTGTGATACAATATATGAATGGTTTTAAACACCGGGTTTGGGTTATGATTTAAATATTCTTGAACTTATTTGGTAAATATTTCTTATCGTGATTTAATTATTGAATAATTTATTTCTCATAGTCAAAGGAAAATCCTCCTCTTTCTATCTCCATAAAAAACTCTTCTAAATGGGATTCATGGTGTATAATCCTAATGGTTGATGCCATCAGTACTTCACTCAATGTTAGTTGAAAATTATCATAACCCTTAATATATATTAATATTAATGGTAAATTTTCAATGGCTATATTTTCAATTGTTATAATGTATAGTAGTATATTAAATATAAAAGGAAAGAATTTATAATTATTTAAATTATCCCAATTTGTGCTTGTTTCTTCTATAACCCCATCACATAGTAAAGAGTTTATTCATTTAAAAAAATAATTAAATTTATAAAACATCATATTGTTCAAGGATAACATCCTTCAAGATTCCTACTATCTTTTACAATATATATATATATATATATATAATTGGGAATATGTTACCATATACATTGTCCCTTGATTCCCAAACGATTCAAGGATGAAAAATCAAGTAAGGGTCTTCATTTATCATCATATTAATGATAATCATCTCATAAATAAAAGTTACGATCTACACCTTGAGTTCCTTACCCATATATATAATAATGAAACTAAATGGATTTATATGGAAACAATTATTGGACTTAGTGTCCTCAGACTAAGTATTTGTGCCTTTAGTTCTTATATTTTTGAGGAATTTAATTTTAATAAAAACATATTATTATATAATTATCTCTACTTTTGATGACCCAACTATAAAAAAATTCTATAATATATTTCACATTGATAAAGACATACAAGTTCCCCACTATGATGAGATCCTTAATGTGCTATAATGATATTATTAAATAATGTTATATTGTTAGATAATGTACTATTATGGGTCAAAAATTAAAAAGAACTTCGAATGTGATTTCTTGAAGGAAGATGGGGCTTCTATTCATGAAGTTATAACTTGTTAATCTCGATGATAGTATATTGTGATAAAAACCCCACCAAAATGAATTACACTAGTTTCGGTATCGTCATATATTCTTATCTGTCAGCATGTTTATTTGTCCTTAGACATGTATATTATTATTAATTCATGTTACAACTCATGTACATAGAATTATTTGAAAAACCATGTTTACAATAGTTCATAGAGTAGTTTGTAAAGTTTGGTTTGTCAATAGTGAAATACCATTCTTGGATAAATCAAGGAAGGATGTTTCCAATCCCCATATTTTGAAGATTTTTTCTCATCTATTTGATTGGAATATAACAGTCCACTTAAATTATATAGTCTTAGTGAAACTATGTGTTTATTTTAGATGTTAAAATAATATTTAATCGAGCATATAGGTTGATGATACTGACATGCTTTCTTTTTAATAAAATATTATGAACACAGGATTATATAAAAATGTTGTTTTGTTTGTGGTTTTCATCATTGTAAAATTTTGGTCATTATCTTAGATATATAGACATATTTCTAAATAGTAATCTTGGACATGAGGAATGCCTGACTAATGCCAACGTTAATGAATCACTGAGGGTTACCCATTGTGTTTTACTGATTATATTAATTAAAATTTTCTTCTATTAGATGAAATAAAAAATATTATTCTCATGAAATTGATAAAATATTATTTGAGTATTATTTATCAAAATTAATTATTGTGGAATGAAAATTTTAAATTAAATATTTCTTCAAGTGTTCAATATATGTTATAGGAGTTCGAGTGGACCACGATAGTGTCCAATGAAAAATATTAATCAACTGGATGAATCAGAATTTTTTTTATTCAATATGGAATCTTCTGCATAATGAAAATAAAATTATTATTTTTATTATTAAGTGTCATTGGATTATAAAAGGATATAATTTTATTTAACGGATGACATGTAATTTAATCATTATATAATCCTAAATTGGAGCTCTATTTATAAAAGTATATGATTTTTATGGAAATAATATATATTTTCAAAAAAAATAAATTATAAATTAAAAAAATATATCTCAAAAAATCCTCTTGTACTCATAGTAATTAGAAACACAAGAGATAGTACATCAAGAATAAAGGATGACTGATTAACACCAAAACAATAGAAAATAAAATAATAATTCTAGAACCTAGAGAATGAATGGTGGTTTATGGTGATATATTGAGCTAATTTGGATCACCCTAGGGGATACTGTCTTTTTATCCTCCGTATGTGAAGTAGGAAATCTGAAATGGTCCTTTTTAAATGATCATAATCATTAATAATGAATGTTTGATTATAGAATGTACTAATTTCTTTCAAAATTAAATAAACTAATTAAAAATTTCAAATTAAACAACCATGATATTGATTTGATAATAGAAATATTAAAATTAATTATAATATAACCCTCATAAATGCAAACCACTGCTACACTAAAAACGATCATTTCATATCCATCTATTCACATATAAATTTATAATTATTTATTTGATTGTTTTTTATAGATTTTTTTTTTAATTTTTATTTAGTATTATTCATTCTTCAATATGATTCAAATTATCTTGTTATATACATATTTAACAATTTTATTTAGTGATTCCTTTTCCTAATGATCTAATATTATATGATTAACAAATAGATATTACATCGGGAATATCTAATTTATGAGGGAAATAATGGGTTTCATGACATGTACATAGACATACATGATGTGTGACATGGTAAGATACATATGTTCTGGCCACATGATGCACGACACGCCACATAGTTTGAACTTGTGGTGTATTCCACATGTTTACTAGATATCATTTCACTTTTTTTATTAAACTATTTGAATTAATGTACATATTTCATTATCTTCATGGGTTAGTGCTACAAATCCTCAAATCAGTGCCATAATTATACATGGCTAAACCATTTGAGACTGAAAACCTAGAGTCTTTATGATACATATGACATGTATAAAGTGTAAAAATTGTTATTTTCATCAATTTATACATCTGAGATACACATTTATTTGCCTATAAACATGAAATTATATATACACAATGTTTAGTTTGACTTCACTGGTAATGTTGTCCCTCACATGATAAAAATCCATGATTTCACTGCATTTCATGGGAATATATAATTCCATCCAAATCCAATTTTTTCCATTTCATTAAAATAAACATTTAAGTTTATGTGTGAGCCTTTATAAAATTCCTTGTTGGAACAATTCACTCTAAAAATAACACAAAACCTAAATCCATCATAGTGCATCAAAGAAAAATAGATTTGAAATTCAAAATCAACGTAATTGCTTTTCTACCACCAAAGAACAACTCATTTAGAATTGCTCCATGCCTCCTCAATTCTATAAACATGAAATTACTTACATTGAGAGTTATAAAAATGAAACATTGATTATGCCATCATCACTCCACTAACGACACCATCTCATCTCTTTCCTCAACATCACCATCCACCAGTACTCAATGTATTATAGTGTTCGTCATCGGGTGGAGATTCAAACAAATCAATCACCACCGATATCCATCAACATCACCAAGAACCAACACCGAAGAAAAATCTATAGGATGGGGAACTAAATAAAAATTGAACTACAAATCCTAAACAAGTTGAATAGAAAAACCTACACTGAACACACCTGATGACTCAAGGATGAAAACCAAACAATGGAATCCCTAAAAACTGATGTTAGGAGAAAACATTAGACACTTCATCATCATATAATATAAAACATCACCCTAACTAACATCATTATATTGACACAAGATTGAAAAACATATCTTATTCTCCAGAATTGAAGTATATTTATTACAACATATAAAAAACTATGACAGGACCGTATAGGTATAGTGTATTAAGAAACTGGGAAACATAAACAATTGGTTCATATAGCATCTACGTTGCCTACAGTTTATTTGATTATAACTAGACTCTTTTATTGAATATCATATTTAATAACATTATCCCGGACCTGGGGAAAAGAAACATTCAAAAGGGTGAGATCAAATTCTTAGTAAGGGTAAACAAAGGAAATGTCAATCATATCATATTCTTAAGTTTATAACCTTTGAAAATATTTTCTTGCATAAGAGATCATAATATCATTTCATGGGATAAATCATAGAACTGAAATTTAATCACAATAAACATAAAATAAGATATGAAACATTGTTTCATACACACATAATCATAGAAAATAATTTCATATTAGTCATAGATCAATTCCAAGTCCATCATAGCTGACAAATTCCATTACTGAACTGGGTTCACTCCTTATTCCAGTACTGTTTTAATGATTCAGATTGACTTTTCCTTCCAACCATGTCTATCTCATGAGATATAAATATTTACCCAATTAATTGGGAGGATATACTGGTCCCAACCATCTCATAACGAAACCATTATTATTTTCTCCACAAAATCATAAATCATACATCATATCATAACCCATGTAATAAAATGGGATTCTTAAACCTCATGCCATCATAAAATAATCAATATAAAATAAAAGGACTTCATAAAAATAATTTCATCATAAAATTATAAAATAAAAGTAATAATTGGGAAATAAACGTATCCCTATATAATCTTAGATTGTAAATAATTATTATAAAACATTTTAACTCAGTTCTTGAGGAAAATATCCTTTCTTCTTTGAAAATATTTTCTTTTCACAACATGTCATGAGATTTTAAAATATAATATGTTAATTGAAAATAAACATGAAAAATTGTAAATAATGCTTCATGGAAATAATTCTAAATTAAATCATAAAAATGTTTTCATGCCGTATATGTTTGAAAAACATTATTCTTGTACTTTGGCCGGAAAAGTCAAAAAATATCTCGTACTGAAAATGACAAAAGATTCCTTTTATATATTTTAATAAAAATTCCCCAATGGGTAAATTTGGATTTAAAAATTTTTATAAGGATAGAAATAATAGTACATATTTAGGAAACCTTGACGTGGATGATAAATATGGCTCAGTAAATACTAATGTATAAACAATCTCAGATAAAAATGAGATTGCGAGATTTTCCCATAACATAGGTATGATATGCTTTGTATGTATCCAAAACGCCTGTATAGTGATTTAAATAATTTCATTGAATTATTCTACAAACATAGTTTTTATTATGATATCATATATTGTCATTTTTTATCTATTCATTACTAACATTTCATTGTTACACGTTATTCAGTTGTTAACTTCTTTATATTCTTACGCATGTTTTGTCGAATAAATTTTTATTCCTCTTTTTAGGTTATAGTTATATAATTTCTAGAATTCTATTAGTATAATATATATAATATTTATTCATTAAATTCATTTATATAATCATTCTTCAATGAATATCATGTATAATGAATCACATCACATTGTGGAGACGGTAGGTCGTACGTACGCACATGCGATGATATCATTCCCATGATTGTGGAATTGTATTGAAGTGTATGGTGTATAATATTACATATTCAAAATAACTTTAAAATAATTATATATAGTTATTTCATCCATCATTATAACGATCCATGTATTTTGGTGATGAAAAACATATTACACCACAGCGTGGAAATGATAGGTCATACGTACGCACTCGTGGTGATTTCATTTTTCATAGGATGGATAGAAGTTGGCATATGGTTGTTTCATATTCATAATAAAATATCAGTATAAAATATATACTGATGTTCTTGCTTAATAATGAAATAATTAATATAGATGAAGTGTAATAAGAAAGAAGTTTGAATGAATCGGTAAAGAATATTACCTCTTCTTCAACGTGCATCTTATAAAACTCATCTTAGGGCACAAAATATTGTCTTCGAAGAAGATCAACACCATTAATATGTTTATATGGTTGTTGAGAAGGAATAAGTGTAGGGTTCGATAGAGTTTTAAATCTCAAAATAGAGTGAAGTGTTAGAGGAGGGGGTGCCCTTTTATAAGAGAGGAGAGGGGCAATTTTAGAAACCTCTAAATTATTACATTATAATAAAAGAAAACACCACCAAAAAATATCATAAATGATTCAAATAAAAATATGAGATGTGATAGGGTTGTAATATCCTCAACCAATTATGTTTTTACATGTTTTTTAAACCTTATCATTTTGATTTATTCTTATTTAATATATTTAATTTTATTTGTGGTAATAATATTCTAAATTTTAAATGGCTATGAATACATACATATGTGTAGTTAATTGAACATAATATGATACTGTATGACATTATATACCATATAATTTTCAATTTTTTATTTTTAAATATATTTGTGATTTTTAAACAAATTAATAATATCTAATTTTTATAAAATATCAATAGTGTCAATTTTGAAACTATTAATTTATTTTAATTTAAATCAAATTCAGACAGAATATATATTCAAAAAAAATATAAAAATAGATTCCTAACATGTCATATTCATCTATAAAATTAGTGGATCATATTAATGAGTATATATAATAGATATATTATTATATTTAAACCCACATATTTAATATTTATATTAATAAAATAACAACAAAAATATTTTTGTATAATTATTTAATATACTTGTTTGTTGCATAAAAATTAAAAATAAAATACTAGGATAAAGATAAATATGATATTTTTCATAATAATTCTTTTGCATGAAATTATATTCGAAAACAACCAACCTTTAGAATTTTATATTTATTAAATTATGAAGGTGACTACTTTGACATCATATAGAATAAAATAATATAAGTGTCATAATCACTTTTATTAGGCTTCAAATTGTCAACACATCGACTATTGGATGATTATGGTTTTGTTATACACGACCCATAAGTTTTTGTCAGGTTTTTGGGTCTTTTGATGGGTATTATTATTTTAATAATAACAATACAACTGATTTTTCACTAAATAAATAATCTCCGCATCATTAATGTGTAAGCTATTAATGTAATTATATATTTTTTTTAAAATTACAAATAAATTACCCTGACAATGAAAAACATTTTATATTTCAAATGAGTATTTATAATCGAATTTAAATTTTGTATAACCTTTTATTAATAATAATTTAATTATTTAAGTTTGGATGAGACTAATTTCACTTTCTTTTAAATAAAATAAATTAAATGTCTCAATCACATACAAGTGGTTTCTAATATATATCATTTCCACCCAAGTATATTTTAGGATGAAATATATTCATCCAATTATATTACAACAATTGTTAGAGTATTTTTATAATATTATTTTTACCCTTAATTACATGATTTACCTTTAACTATGGTAATTAAAATTTACTATATTTACTATTCATAATGCCCAAAAAATAAAAGAGGCATATTAACATAATATGGACCTACAGATTCCAAATATAGAATCTATTTTTCTAAATTCTAGACACAGAATTTTTGGTAATTAATTTAAAATTAATCATTTTGTTGGAAAAAAACGGGTTTTTGTTTAAAACATTACAAAAGATTTAAATGTTTTTACCAATGAATTCAGTGTAAATTAATGATAATGACATAAATTATATTAAATGAAAAAAATATATTCTATTTATAATTTAAACCCATTAAATATTATAATTTAACCATATAAATTATCTAGATGAAAAAATTTGTTTTTATGTAAAATTTAGCATGTTTTTACTATTCATCAAAATATTAAGGTTATTATAAAAATATCAGAAATTGAACCAAAGTAAATTTTTATATCCCACATCCAAAGAAACTGTTTCAATATTAATATTAAAATTATATATATTTTTAAATAATAAATTAAAAAGAGGTTTTCCATTAAAAGGAAGAAGAACATTCTTTTAATATCTATTTGATGAATATCAAAAATATCTTTTTAATAATATAACATACATATCTCATTAATTTCATTAAATGAAATAACTAATATGACATATAGTTGATTTATATTTATCATATATTTTTTGAAATGATAGTTATATTTATTTCCACTAACTAAATGGGTAGTTTATAAAAGTAATTTATATTTAGGGTATATCATTGTTTCTTTAAATTGACGATTGCATGCCAAAAAAGATACTAAAGAATTAAAATTATTAATATTTTTCATAAAACATACAGGTGTTACATTATATCCCCCTTAAACTGAATTTCACACTTGAAATTCTTTACTTGGAAATAAACAGCTGAGGATACCTCTCCCACATCATTTCCTCAAGTTCCCATGTTGCTTCATCTAATTGGTTTTTCCGCCATAAAACATTAACCAATTGAGTGGTCATGATTTGTAGAACTTCTTCAATAAAATCCATAATCTCTATTGGTTTTTCTTCATAAAAATGATCTTTCTCCAGTGGTACGACTTCTGAGCTTAGTACATGTGAAGGATCAGGAATGTGCTTTCTTAGGATGGATACATGGAACACATCATAAACTTGAGAGAGATTCGATTATAGTGAAAATTGGTATGATACCTTTCCAACATGATATGGAATTTCAAAAGGAGTAATATACTTAGGGCTCAGCTTTCATTTCTTTCCAAATATCATTACTCTCTTTCAGGGAGATATTCATAACAGCACCTTATATCCCACTTAAACCTCTAGGTCTTTTCATCTATTATCAGTATAACTATTTTGCCGACTCTGAGATGCTCTTATATGTTGTGGAAGAGATCAGAAATTTTAAGTCATTTAATTGACAATATCAGGTCCTCATATCTTTCTTTCCCCAACTTTATGCAATCAATTTGGAGTTCTTCACATCTTTCGATACATGGTTTCATAACGATCCATCTGAATACTGGAGTGAAAGCTATTGTTGTATGAAAATTACACCAATGGAAGGTGTTGATCCCAACAACTTTTTAAATCCAATGATAAAGCTCTCAACATGTTTTAGATTTTAAATTCTCCTCTCAGACTGACCGTATGTACGAGGATGATAAGAAGTACTAAAACTCAAATCTATATCTAGATCATGATGAATACTTCGCCAAAACTTCGAGCTAAACCCTGGATCCTAATATGATATAATGGAAAGTGGTACTCCACAAAATCTTACCACTTATTTTACATATATCCTGGAAAGCCGATCATAAGAGAAATCTTCTCTAATAGTAATGAAATGTGCTAAATTTGTAAGATGATCAATTATAACCCAGGTAACATTATTTCTTTTGGATGTTTTGGGAATATTAGTGACGAATTCCACAGTGATGTTTTCAAATTTCCATTCTCATATGGGTAATGGTGGTAACATCTCCTTAGACCTCTGTCATTCAGTCTTAACTTCCTGCCAATCCAAGCATCGAGAGACATATTCAGCGATATCTATTTTCATGCCATCCCACCAGAAGTACTCCTTCAGGTCCTTATACATCTTTATGCCTCCATGGTGAAAAGTGAATTAAGAATTATGAGCCTCATTCATTATTTACTTATTTAAATCTAGTATGGGAGAAATGAAAACCTGATTCCTAAACTTTATTATTTCATCACAATCAAGGTTGAATTTAGGAACCTTTCTCACCTTCTTTTGCAACACATTATCTTCCTTTTGTGCCTGTTTAATCTTCACATGTATAGATGTTTGAATATTCATTTGAGAAAGATAACATTTCTCCCCATCCATTATAATTTCTAGATCCATCCTTTGAAAATCCATTAATATTGGATCTTTCTTGATCTACATCACATATAATATGGCATGGTCATGTCAACTTAGTGTATCTTCCACCTTGTTTGCTTTCTCAGGGTGGTAAGGGATCGGGCAATCTTAATATTTAATCACCTCCAGCCATATTATTTGGCACATATTCAACTCATTTTCGGTGAAAATATATTTTACGATTTTTTTGATTAGTATAAATATCACACCTTTCACCATAAAGATAATGCCTCCATATTTTTAATGAAAATATTTCCATAGCTAACACGAAATCATGAGTTGGGTAATTTTTCTCATGGATTTTCAATTTTTGGGAGGCATAAGCAATCACCATATCATTTTTCATGAAAACACACCCAATACCCTTCATGGATGCATCACTATAGATCACAAACCTTTCTCTACTACAATGTAGCGTGAGCACGGGTGCACTAGCAACCTTATTTTTAACTATTTGAAATTTTATTTTCATTCCTCTATCCAAACGAACTTAACTCCTTTTTGAGTAAAATTGGTGAGTGGATTAGATAATTGTGAAACATCATTCACAAATCATCGATAACAACTTTCCAAACCAAGAAAACTTTGTATCTTAGTTACTGTTGTAGGACTCAACCATCTTTCAATAACCATTGCTTTTTATGGATCCACAGTTATCCCCTCTCTTGAGATTATGTGACCCAAAAATGAATCTTTTTGAAGCCAAAATTAAAACTTGGTAAATTTGGAATAAAACTTCTCCTTTCTCAAGGACATCACTGCAATTTATAATTGATATTCATAACCTTCCTTTATCTTTGTATAAATAAGAATATCATCTATAAAGTCAACCAGAAACTAATAACGATAGTCCCTAAAGACTCTATTCATTAGATCAATGAAGATAGCAGGGGAATTAGTAAGACCAAATGGAAATATTACAAATTCATAGTGTACATACCTTGTATGAAAAGTCATCTTTTGACACCTAATTGATGATACCGTGAATGAAGATCAATCTTGAAAAATTATTGAGCTCTGTGTAGTTGGTAAAATAATCCATCTATGAGTGGGAGAGGATATGTTTTCTTGATAGTGATCTTGTTACATTCTAGATAATCAATGCAGAGTCTCGTCGATCCATATTTCATCTTAAAAAACAGAACAAGTGCTCCCCCTGTTGATGCACTAGGGCGTATGAATCCCTTATCAAGATTCTCTTGGAGTTTCTTCTTCAATTCTTACAACTCAATTGGGGAAATTCTATAAGGTTTGTTTTAAATAGGAATAACACCTGGTATGAGTTCTATTGAAAACTCAAATTGATGATTTGCTAGGAGAACTGGAAATTCCTCTGGAAAGACGCCATCTAACTCTCGTAAAATGGGTGTATTCTTAATTGTGAGTTTCTCAAAAACCATTTGAGATAAATAACCTTCATTTATTTAAATCAAGACCCACAAGATGGATGAAATTTTCAATGGAAGGATAAATTCATCCTTTCATCGATAGATGATCATAGATTTATCTAGAATATGAAATGTGAATTTCCTTCTTTGAAAATTGATATGATCTCCATATACGGAAAGCCAATCCATGCCAATAATCTCATCAAATTTCACTATAAAAAGGATCACAAAATTCTCAAGGAGCACTTTCCCACAAACATCAATTGGAGAAGAATTATAAACACTTGATGTGACCATTTTTTCATTAGGTGTTGTCATGGATAAATCAATATATAATTGTTGAGGTAATATGGTGATACCCTATGAAAATTCTTCAGAAACAAAAAATTGGGTGGATCTGGAATAAAATAATAATTTTCTACTTTAGAGTGGATGGTAAGTGTATCGTTCACCACATCGTTGTCATACTACACGTCGTCTATAGAAATTTCATGTGACATTACTTTGTCTTTTTCCTTAAGAGTTTGTTGACGTCGATCATCATCAACAACCATTGGATTAAGGCATTGATTGACATAATGCCCCATTTCCATGCACGTGTAACATTGAAGTGTAGAAGGTTCATTTTGTGTAGCCTTATATTTTTCCATGTCATTAGAAATCTTTTTCCTATCACTTTGGCATTCAATTGACCAATGAATTTCTTTTCCACACTTAAAACATTTACTTGTCCCTTTAAGTTAATACCCTCCATGTTTCCTTCCACACATTGAGCATAAGGTAAAACTCATCATCCTTTCAGTGTGGTCTTTAGATTATCCATTGAATTCCATTTTCCTCTTCTTATCAAACCCATATGATTGATGGGTTACTCCAATGTCCATCTCAACCTTGGGATCACATAAAAAAATTTCCTCGGATCTATTGAAGTCTCTTATGGATAATTCCCTTCAGAGACTTGGTTTTAAGCCACTAAAGAATCGATCGGTCTTACTCATTGGTTTCATAATAATACTGAGAGCATACCTTGAAAGTCTTGTAAAATTTTCTTCATAGGTACCTATAGATTCCTCACCTTTGTATTTAGTTCAAGAAACTCCTTCTCCATCTTTTTTCAATGAATATGAGGTTTTTACTAATTGAAAAATTAGTTCATGAACTCATCCCATTCCATAGACTCAGTTTCATCTCATTTCCTCATATTCTCCATAAGATTACTCCATGGATTAGATTCACCTTCCAAAAGATATAATATTAAGATGCATTTATCATGTTCAGAATATTGTAGAGCTGAGAATATCTTTTCAGTAGTATTGATTTATTGTTCAGCAACTAATGGATCAGATGAACCGCTGAATAAAGGTGGACACTGCCTCATGAAGGATTCAATATAATCTTTCTCATTCATTTTCTCTTTTAGAAGTACTGCATGATTCATATCTTGAAAAAGTTGTGTGGGCATGGATATAATATTTTTTATTCCAACTCCCATAATGTTTTTTTTCTCAGGGGGATAATCATTACATTTCATATCACTTTCTGCATTAACACTATTCCTTTGGGTTCCAACCATTGCCTAAAACCAAGAATCATAGTGTGAAAAACACTAATCATAATAGGTACACCACATAATCAAGAATAAAATTTCACAATTTAGGTCTTATCATTTTGTTATTCATGGATATTTCTAAAACACTAGGATTGTGTCCTATGATTAGATATATCCTTAGGGTTCTAACTAAGGCGTTCATATCCTAGTTTCCAAAGGTTAACTATAAATTTCCGCTGATACCAAATATAATGACCCAATCATGAAATACATTGTTTATACTATAGAGTTGAAGTATATTTATTACAAAATATAACAAAACCTTGACAGTACCGTATAGGTATAGTGTCCTTAGAAACTGGGAAACATAAAAAACTAGTTTATAAAGCATATATGTTGTCTCCCATTTATTTGATAATAATAAGACTCATTTTGGGCATATCATATTTAATACCCTTATTCCTGAACTGGGGAATAGAAACATACAAAAGGGTGATCTCAAATTCTCAGTAAGGGTAAACAAAGTGAATTTCAATCGTATCATATTCTTAAGATCTTAATTTTTGAAAATATTATCCTGCGAAAGAGATCATAATATCATGTCATGGGATAAATCAAAGAACTGTAATGTGATCCCAATAAACATAAAATAAGACATAAAACTTTGTGTAATGCACACATAATCATATAAAATCATTTCATATTAGTCATGTCTCATTCCCAAGAACATCGTAGTGGACAAAGTCCATTTCTGAACTGAGTTAACTCCTCATTCTAGTCCGGTATTACTGAAGCAGATTAAATTGTCGTTCCATCCATCTCTATCTCATGAGATATATATCTTTACCAAATTCATTGGATATATATATATATGTCCCAACCATATAATAATGTAACTGTTCTTATGTGTTCCACAAAATCATAAATCATACATCATAGCATAACCCTCGTAATAAAATGGGCTTCTTAAACATCATGCAATCGTAACATATTCCATATAATATAAAAGGAATTTATAAAAAATAATATCATCATAAGATAATAAAATTAGATTAATAATAGGGATATAAACATAACCCTATATCATCTGAGATGAAAAATAATTTTGATAAAACACTTTAACATAGTTCTTGAGGAAAATATCCTTTCTTCTTCGAAAACATTTTCTTTTCCCAATATTTCATGAAATTTTAAAATAAAAGATGTTAATTGAAATTAAAATTGAAAAATGGTAAAGGATGTTACATGGAAATAATTATCTATGAAATCATAAGATTTTTTTCAAGCTTTATATGTTAAAAAATAGTTTTCTCGTACTTTGGCCAAAAAAAGTCATAAAGTATCTCATACTGAAAACGACAAAATATTCCATTCATATATTTTACTAAAAATTTACCTATGGGTAAAATTGAATTTAAAAAATTTTATAAGGATATAAATAATATTACATCTTTACGAAACAAGGATGTGGATGATAAATATTTCCTAGTAAATACTGAATTATAAACAATCTTATAAAAAAATGAGATTGTGAGATTTTCCCTTACCTTAGGTCTGATATGCTTTCTACATATATAAACCTCCTATATAATGATTTAAATAATGTCATTTAATTATTTCAGAATCATATTCATTGTTATGATATCATATATGGTCATATTATTATCTATTTATTACTAATATTTCATTGTTACTCATTTTTCAGGTGTTAACTACTTTATATTCTTATGCAAGATTTGTCAAATAAATTCGTATTCATATTTTTAGGTTATAGATATATGATTTAAATAATGGAATTATTATAATATATATCATATTTATTCTTTCAATTCATTTATATAATCATTCTTCAGTTAAGATCATGTAGAATGAATTGCATCACATAGTGGAGACGGTAGGTCATAAATACGCATGAGTGACGATATCATTAATATGATTGTGGAATTGAATTGAAGTGTATAGTGTATAATATTTGAGAATCAATATCACTTTAATATAATAATATATATTTATTTCTTCCATAATTATAACCATCCATGTATGTTTTTTATGTAAAACACATTACACCACGGCGAGGAGACGGTAGGTCGTACGTATGCATGCTTGGTGATTTTATTTTACATATGATGGATAAGAGATAGAATATGGTTTTTTTCATATTAATAATAACATATAATTATAAAATTGATACATTAGTTATTAATTAATAATGAAAAAACTCATATATATGATTAGAAGAAGAAATAAGTTTGATAGAATCAGTAAAGGATATTACATTTTCTTCGACATGCCGCTTCTAAACCTCCGCATAGGGAACTAAATATGGTCTATGAAGAAGAGCATGACATATAGTATGTCTCCAAGTATGTTGATAAGGTAAATGATTAGGGTTTGGCTGATTTTTAAAGGTGAAAATGGAGTAAAGGGGAGAGGGAGGAGGTTCCCTTTTTTAAGAGATGAGAGGGGCACTTTTAGAAACCTCAAAAATATTAATTTATAATAAAAGAAAACCCCACATAAAAACAACCAAAATGACTCAACATAGAATATGATATGATATATGGTTATAATCTACTAAACCATTATAATTTATACATTTTATTATTTTATTTTAAACCATATCATTTTGATTTATCCTTATTTATTCTATTTAATTTTATTTGTGGTAATAATATTCTAAATTTTAAATGGTTATAAATACTTACATATGCGGTGTGAATTTATTTAATTGGATACTTTAATACATTTTAGACCATATAATTTTTAGTTAGTAAATTTTAAATATTGTTTTTAAAACAAATTAATAAAAATTTATTTTTATAAAATATCAATAGTGTCAATTTTGACACAATTCGTTTATTTGAATTTATATAAAATCCACAGAGAATATATATTCAAACCAAAATAATTAATATATTAATAACAAGCCATATTCATCTATAAAATTCTTGGATAATATTAACAAATTCATATAATATTTAGTTTAATCTTTTTGAAACCATTTTTTAGATATTTCACTTAATAAAATAATTACTACAACATTTTTTTTCTTATTTAATATACTTATTTTTCACATAAAATTTCAAAATAAAATACTATGATGAACATAAATCTAATATATTAATTAAAAATACTTTCAGTCAAAATTATCTTCTAAAACACTAAACATTGAAAATGTTATATTTATTAAATTATGAAGGTGACAACTTTGACATCATTTAAAATAGTATAATATAAGTTTCCTAATCACTATTATAAGATGATAAATAGTCAACAAGTCGACCATTGGATTAGTATGTTATATATATACATGACCAATAGGTTTTTGTCATTTTTTGGATCTTTTGATGGGTATTATTATTTTAATAAAAACTATATTATTGATTTTTCCATAAATAAATAACTTTTGTATCATTAATGTATAAGATATTAAAGTAGTTATATATTCCTTAAAAAATAAAAAAAAATTCCATGATAAATAAAAACATTTTGGCCTTAAAATGAGTATTTATAATATAATTTATATTCTATATAACCTTATATTAAAAATATTTTAATTATTAATGTTTGAGTGAGACATATTTCACTTTCCTTTAAATAAAATAAATTAAATGTACCTATCTCATCCTAGTGGGTAAAAACTGATACAATTTCGACTGAAGTGCATTTAAGACTAAATATAATCATCCAATTATATTAATACAAGTGTTATGGTAATTTTAAAATATTATTTTTACCCTTAATTACATGATTTTCCTTTAAATGTGGCAAATAAAATTTACCGTAGTTACTATTCATAATGCCAAAAAATGCCTATTAACAGAATTTTGACCTAATAATTCTATATATGGAATCCATTTTTCCAAATTCATGACACAAAATTTGCAGTAATTAGTTTAAAATTAATAATGTTATCAAAAAATGGGTTTTTGTTTAAGAGATTGCAAAAGATTGTTATATTTTTACCTATGAATTTAATGTAAAATTAATGATAATGACATAAATTATTTTAAATGGTAAAAATATATTCTATTTATAATTTTAAACCATTCAATTTTATAATTCAAACATATAAATTATATCGGTGAAAATGTTTTTTTCAGTATAATTTATCGTATTTTTACTATTCATCAAAATATGAAAGTTATCAGAAAAATATCAGAATTTGAACCAAAGTAAATTTTTATATACCAATTCTAAAAAAAATTATATTGTCATGTTAAAAATATTAAGGGCTCTAAATATTAAATTCAAAAAAAACGTTTTTCCACTAAAAGGTGTAAAAACATTCTTTTAATATCTATTTGATGAATATCAAAAATATCTTTTTAATTATATAACAAACATATCTCATTAAATTCATTAACTCAAATATCTAATAGGACATATAATTGATTTAAGTTTATTGTATAATTTTTTTAAAGTTAGTTATATTTATTCCCGCTAACATAACAACTAGGTTGTAACAGTAATTTATATTAAGGGCATCTAACAGGTTGTTTAAACTCACGATTGCATGAAAAACTAGCTACTAAAGAACAAAAATTATTTAATTATTTCATAAAACTTATGGGATTTAAAATAATACACAACCAAAATCCACCACCATGATTGAAGGGCCACCATAATGGTGAGAAAAATAAAGGGATATAGAACCCAAAATTAGAAGAGAACCAATATGAAACACGACTGTCAAAACCAAGTGCTAGAGCCACATAGTAGTGATGCATCCTTGATGCCAAAGGCACCCACTAACAACATCTCAGAACCTCAAAAAACACATTAATGATAGAAAAATGGAATTTGGTAAACCGCTATGGGAAGCAAGAGAGATATAGGAATTCTATTCAAAGTAAAATCCACCAACCATCGATAGTAATGGATCCCAAACCACCAGGGCACCTTCTGATCAAACCAAACTGGAGTTCTATATCAAAGGATATACTGATATGTGAATTGTAGATACATTTAGGTTGCACAAATCAATATAAAATATTTGGGAGTCACAAAATAGCTATATATAGGATAGCTAAAAATGAGTAGACGATTACATTCCAAAAATCCAAATAAACCCAATGAAAAAAGAATAGAAAAAAAATCAACCAGTCGTGATGAAAAATGAAATTTTCATCATTAAGGAGAACTGGATATATGGAAATAGAGATACACTATATGTAGAGGTATATAACACATCGTATAGTCTACTAATTACTAAAAGAATATAATTACATTAAGTTGAAAAAATTCATCATTAAAACCTTGTTTCATAGATTGGTACTTTATGTGATTAACCATTTAATAAGTTTTTTAAATATTTTTATATACTAAATTATATTGTTGTAATAAAATTAGAATTGATGGATTCCTCATTTTATTTTTTATTAATTCCATATTATTTGTTTATCCCCATAAGGATTATTATGGTAATTTAGATGAAAGGTAATTAATTAATTATTTATTTATTCTAATCATGTTTATCAAAAAAATAATGAATGGATGAAGAAATTAATCTTATCCATTTACATTGTATATACATTCCATACATTACTGTTCATGATTAACACCAACGATTGTGTATGTTTATACAATGATTTAATTTAATTTGTTACATTGCTTTTGAATTATTTTTTTCTAAATTACAATTCACTAACAACAAGTCATCCATTCCCAGAATATTATGTAGGAAATGTGTGTCCACGGAAATTTTTGTAATCACATTTTATCCAATCTTTTGGTTCTCCTCACCTAAATGAGAGTTATAAGTTTTAGGAACTTATATTGTATCTTAAACCATGTGAAGATGGTTTGAGACATACTATAATTATGAAAACCCATTTAATACATATATGGATAGGTGGAGGTGAAAACTAATATTAAGACAAAAACCTGAGTTAATTCTTAAAGGTAAATGGTTAATTTAATATCAACTCATTAAATCTACCGCATGATATAGTACATTAATTGATCATTTCACTAATTAATTATTTATATCTATGTAATAATTTATTTTTTTGATTCAAGGATTAAATCATATATATAACTTAATAAATGTGTAAATGAAGAAATTAAATAAATGAATATTGTGTAAATATATTATCCCATAAGGTTAATTACTTATGTAAAATGTAATTAATATTACTAATTGATGTAAAAGATAAAACAATATAAAATTCATGTATACATGATTAAAATACCAAGACATAATATATTGTCATATTATGCCTTCCATTACATTATTAGGAATAAAAGTAAATAGATATGTTTTTTAAATTGACCACATCAAGAATATTACCATTCATAGGGTGTTCTCATGAGGCTTTGTGGTTGACTCCAAATAACCTCAATTTAAATTAATTTTAAAAAAAATTCAATTAAAATAAGTGGTCATCTGTTTAGAAAATACATGTCAGGATTTCGGGACAGGGGAATCGAGTCATTAGATCTTACAGTTTCAAACCTATAGATGGAATGACTACCTATCTAATTTGTTTTTTTTTTTGGTTTTTATGTCCATTTTTTTGATATTTAAAAATTTTATGGAGATCCATTTCAAAAAATGTTCATATAATCTAGAAATTTGGAGAATAATTTTGAAGAATATTAGAACATGGTAAAATAGTGGGGTAATTTTTAAATTAAATAAATTTAAGAATTCTCAGATTATTTGTACAAAATAATTATAATGACATTATTCAATTTTAATTATAGAATAAAATGGAACATTCGCCATCCAAATTGTCCCTATGATTATTATTGGTTATAGGAAACCTCCTAAAAGTATTTAACTTCCAAGATTAGTTTAGATGCCTTTAGGTTTGCAACACCAAGAATGGATATCTTTTATTCATGAATCCTCAATTTCTGATCTACATGCCAACGATTTTGGTGGTGAAGAGTTCCAAGTCTATGATAAACAATTGATCGATGGGGTTTACATTCAATGTTTTATATATAGATCTATTTTTCTGAAATCAATAAGTGTGATGAAAAAGGGATGCATATAGATTACTTGGGAACCTCTGTGGTCATTAATAAGAGAAATATAGATATGAAAAAATCTATATTTCCATGTAAATATATCCAATACTGAATATAGAGGGTTCTAGGGATGTGCCTCACATAGTTATGGTCATGGGATTAGCTGATCTCTTTGAGGTTATATGGATTAACCTCTAAAAAAAATAAGAATTGATTGCTTTCAATCATTAATCTATAACATATTCTCTTGAATTTTTATTGATATTAATTTGAACAACATTGATATGTTCCTGTTTTTTCTTCTCACTATCCTTATCTAAGTAGATTAGGATAAGAAGTGATAAATTCCATAAATCTTTATGGTGAACAAATAAAAATGTAATGTGAATATATTTTATTATCATTCTTTCCACACCATTTTATGAATAAGAAGATCATGGTGAATTCATGAAAAATGGATGTTGTATGTTTTCAAGGAGGAAAGAAGGTCCACTTCAATAAAAACTACACCAAGACAAAGATTTAAGGGAAATCTTCTCATGCAATAGTTATCATGTAAAATATACGTGATTCTATATATGTAGATTCAAAAAAACATATGAGGGGAGGTATATATATGAACATACAATAAAGATAAACTTATTATTGTAGCAATTGAGGATTACTACCTCATGTCACTGACCAAAATTATATTCGGTTTAATGGGTTTTTTTTTATTTATTTCAATTATTTAAAAATATTATTACTATAACTACAATTGATACTTGGGATTTTTCCATATTTATAAATTACTTTATCTTCTTTTATAATTTTAAATTTATTTATGGTATTGAACATTTAATAAATGATCTTTTTTTGGACAATATGAACCAAGTAACAAATATTGATAATGAAGTTACGACACTAGAGATATACCAATCCTATATTCAGTATGAAAATACTGGTCGTGAAAAATAAAATAACTTTAATAATTCACATCATGTTATATATATATATATATATATTTAATCAAAAACCTCTTACAGTTTCTCATACATGATTACAATGTAAATTGAACAACTCCTCAGTAAATTGGAAACATGAATCAAAGAAATAATATATTATTTAATTAGTTTATAATAATCTATATAGACCATTTCCTTATGATGTAAGGGGTTTGTACCCATAAATCATAACTTTTATAATTTATGTTAACAGATATTTATATGTCCAATTAATGATATATAAGTCAGATTCATTTGATAAATTCATTGAACACATCAGTGAAGTTGAGAATCAACATGATGAGATTATTATGAAACTCTTCTAATAATGTGGTGAAGAATATTTTAATCAAGACCTTTATTTTTTACATATGGATTTTTGGTATCCTATTTCAAATCACTCCTCCTTATAGACCTCATAGGAATATTATAATTGAACAGAGGGGACACTCATTATTAGAAATGGTGAGAACAATTTTGATTCATACTAGTATTCTAGTATCTAATTTTAGATTTTCATTATATATTATTTCATACATACTAAACAGGGTGCTAACTAAAGTGACAGAAAATATACCATACCAATTATCAAATGAGAAGAAACACATGTTATAATACATATATTTGTGTGGTTTCAAATAATTTTTCAAGGCCTCATTATGTAACAATATTCAACACTGAGTCACAATGTAAATATTTAAAGGATATACTGACAAAACAAAGGTATATATATTATATAGTCCTTCATAAAAAATTGTGCTCAACTAATTTCCATCATTTTTTTGAGGATATTGTCTCTAAAATTGATATTTGGTATGAGATAAAAAATTATAAATTCCATGATCAGGGAACTCAATATATGGAACTTGAAAAAAATTCTACTAATCTACATAGATGAAGAAGTCATTAATGAGACATATGTATAGCATAGTAGTACTAGATAGGTTATAGATATATAACAAGAAAATGGTAAGTTTTACGGAGGTTGTGAAGCTAAAAGAATACATGAATGTTGAAATAGATTCCATATTATGAATCTATGTCAGGGTTTTTGTAAATCCCCTAGTGGATATATAGATTATTTGCAGTAAATGGGTGTTCATGAAGAAACCTAACATGGATGGAAAATTTAGAACCTATATGCGATGAATGGTGGAATTTTTTTTAACAAAATTTGGGTATTAACTATGATGAAAATTTTTGACTATCTACAACGTGGGAATCCATAAAAATTATACATCGTATTACATATTACCATGGTTATGATATTTTGAAAATGGATATTAAAAAATAATTACTTAGTAAAAACCATTTGAAATATTTCTATATAATAAAACCATAAAGGGTTTTTGACTATAAATGATTAAAACATGAAATTAAAATAGAAAATATCCATTTATGGGTTAATAAAATAATCTAACTAATCGATAAAACAATTTGAACAATCTGTAATGGTATTTAATTTCATACAAAATGAGTTTTATCCCGGTTTATTTAGAAGGTTTAGTGGATGTGAAGTTATTTTCTTGTAATTATATGTTGATGAAATTTTACCCATTTTGAAACTAAATACCATTATTACAGTATATAAAGGTTTGGTTGAATAAATGCATCTTTATGAATTATTTAGGTAAGGAAGTAAATTAGATGAGTTTCGATAGATCATAGAGGTCACTCAAGCTATGTAAAATTATACATATAGAAAAGATAATGAATAGATTCTGTATGGAATAATTCATGACGGGATTTGTTACACCCTCTATTTTTTGGTATTCCTCTTCTTAACTAAATTTACTCTATGTTTTATCTTTCATTACACAAATCATTGAGCTTAAATAAACTCAAAAATGTTATTATTTTTGAATGACCATGTAAAACTACTTTTAAAAATATTGGGAATGAATATTATTAAACAAATTTTGAAATATATATCATTCCAAGTCATTTTAAATGTTTCTTTAAGGGTTTTTTTATAGTAAATTCATTTTATTAATCAAATATATTATTTCATAAAAAAATGTTGTCTTATTTCAATGATAAAATAAATATAATTAATAATTGGAACATTTAAAAAATTGTTTTATAAAATTAATTCCATTTTTTGATTCATCAAGTTAAAATTATTTTCAAATGAATTTTTAATATTTTTCAGATAATTTTAATTTTTTATTCAATATTATAAAATACATATTTTTATAAACATCACAATTCATTTATATATAATGTAATGTTTTGATTTTCAATTTAAATAAATGTAATTTATGTAATTTTAATTTATATATCAATTTATACAGTATTTATAATCTATTTTGGTGTAGGTACATATTTTTATTTAAAAAACATTTTCTCAAAAAACTATATTTCAATGCATTTTGAGAGTTTAATAATCAATTTAATATTTAAAATAATATGTTTTAAATTTTTAAAAATGGATTCCAAATTTTGATTCCAGAGCTACCATTTATGTTATAATTCCATTTTAATTTTTCTACAAAAAAAATTTACCGCGGAAATTTTTTTTAGCAGAGAATTTAAAAAATAATGTAACATGTTAATGCTAAAAGGTAAAATAATAAAATATCTAAATAGTAATAAACTAATGCAGAATTTTTTGTGTTTTTATAAACCTTATCCATTATTTTAAAAATTAATTTTTAACCAAAATAGTTTGATTTAATTCCACACAAATTGTTTTTCATTAAATATAAAATAATCATAATTTAATCCATTAAATCCACCTAATAGAAGCACAATCACCACCCCTCACCAATACTATTCTCAACAACATCCATGAATTTTTTTTAGATATCTAAAAAAAATCCTCCTAACTCTTCATTTGTTATAATGTTTCTCTTTCCCCACAAAAAACAATTTCAGGTTCTTTATGGGGTCTTTCGAAGAGGTGATATTCAAGTGGTAAATTTTTCTAAACAATCATAATTTATTATCTTTTTTATACTTTCTCTTATCTTAATTAATCCAAAAAATAATAATGTCCAATATCATGTATCTACAATAATGTAGTATTTTTTATGGAATATCTTTTATCCCACCTTTTTTCAATCCCATCATATTCACTGAAACAAATCCATTTTCTAAATAATTCTGGTCAACCGTCTCTATGGATAAGGATTTTTCATTTTCCATTAGTCCCTTCATAGATGGTCAAAAACTATTATTCTAATTAAATCTTATTTTAACAGGTTTATTATAACTGATTTCAATTTCTCCAACTAATATATAGTCCTAATATTAATTACAATTAAACCATTTCATGATGGATGGAAAAACCACTAAAATAATGTAAACATTTATCATTAATGTTTTTTTAGACGAATCGTACTCATACTATAAATAATAATGACTTATGGGACCATTTAAAATTATTTATGCGTATTAATACCTTTCAATTTCACTTATGTAGATCTTCCATTTTATAATAAAACTCATATTTATTTACTAATGAACTCGCCATAGAGTCATGAGATGAACACACCCAAAAGAAAGAAAATAATGAAATATTATTAATGAATTGGTTGAATGATTTTATAAAAATATCTTATATGTATTATAAATATGATAATTTTATATAATTATCTAATATCATTTTTAATCCTCTTCAATGTATATTATTATAGTCCATATTAAAGGAAAGTGTGATTTAAGGGCTTCTCATCTCACTTTTACTTATATAAGAAATATAACATATTCACAACTTATTTATTTTTTGTGAGGTATATAATGACATTTGATATATATCATATCATTAATATAATTATATTAATGGTATTTAATTTTTCATTTGATAGTTACTACTTTTATGGTGAATATGATTCTCTTCATTAAAATGTGGTAAGTAATTTCTTGACTTAATTTCTTTTCATTAGGTCAAACATCTACTTCATGGATTATTCACTCATAATATTATGGATCAGAATAATTTTTATTATCTTTTGTTTTATTTAAACTTATCATGTGTTTGTTTCCTTCGAATACAAACAATTGATTTATTAGATTAATTCTCACTTCAATGATATGATATTTATAAGGGACCTTATTTGGAAAATCATCTTTTACAAATTTCCTATAAAACACAATTTTCCATCAATATCCATGTTTTCTGAAATTGGATCCAATTTTTTTTATATTATCTTGTTATTTTATTAAAAAAATTTCTCAATTTTTAATTTTTATAAAATGGTTTTAAAGCATTCATTTATTGTTTTTCTAAATGATGTTCATTATCAGGTTTCAAAAATAAAATATAAGTAATGTTATTTAACTTATATGGAATGGGTGGAATTTTTTACAATCATTAATCTTTAATTATTTGAATCATCCAATATTGTATTATAAGTTTCTTTTCACTATTAATGTTTTCCCTTTTAACACTGATCTATTTAAAAAAATAAATATTTTCAAAATGGGTAATATATTTTCTGAAATAATTTTTTTCATATGATCTTCCAAAATATTTTTCAAAATATGATGAAATTATTTGATGATTCTAAAACTATATTGGTGATATGATTCAAGTATTTTATACCTATTATTTATCTTAATGGTTTTTTAAGATTATATTCTATTTAAGAATCCAATTTACTTTTCCATGAGTTATTATATGATGAAATGTTTACAAAACCATTTTTTCCAATGGTTAGAAAATGATTCAATACTTATGAAATCCATTTATTTTTAAGGATTTTTATATAATGAAGGATTTATCATCTTATTTGAATTGTCTTGACCTAGTTGCCACACATTAATTCCCTAGGTCAGTAGGTTATGTGACCTCAATCATGACTCTTCATACATTAGTGGATTCCGACTTGCAGTGAGGATTAATATCGATCATGGGGACATTATACCCCCTTTAAAAAAGTATCAAAAAAGTGGAAATAAATAATAAAAACCAATGATATAACCAACAATCAACAATGCCACAATCAAATAATGACCAAAATAAGTAATACAATATCCAAAACTATACAATAGATATGTCATTTCATTACATGCCAATTCTTAATGTGAAAAAACAAAAAAAAATGGAAACTCCAACGAGGGTCCTGAATCTATGTTTGATTCATCAATCTTATCTCTATCCTAACTTATCCAGCTAGAATATGGATTTTCCATTATCTCGGCCTGTAATAGTGACATATATTCAGGTTCTAATCTGGCATCCCAAGTAGGGTATGAGTATAACTCATTAGGCCCCCAAAATTGGTGTCTAAAAAGTATCTATTCAAAAGAGTTTAAGTAGTTGTGTAAATAATAAATAATGGAAATATATTAAAAAATATATTTTTCTCAACTTCTCTTTAACTAAAAACAGAATCCCCAGGTTCTCAAGGTCACATAAACTATCAATACATGCTTCATTCCCTTTTAGAGTCTGAACTATCCCCAATGGATATCATCTATGTAAATTCCACTATTACCATTATTCATCTCAATTCATATTTAAATTCCATTTTTACAATTCATCATCTTAATTCACAAATGAATTCCATTTTTTTATATCCATCATCTCAATTCACACATAAATTCCATTGTTACCATTCATCATCACAATTAACACATGAATTACATTGTTACAATTTACCACCTCAGTTCACACATGAATGACATTGGTACCATTCACCATCTGAATTCTCTTATTAATTCCATTATTACCATTTTTCATCTTAATTCACATATTAATTCAATTTTTACCACTCTTTGTATCAATTCAAATATATCACAAAATTAAAATATCACATATCTCACAATATCACACTATCACATATATCAGAAAAATTATATATATTTAATTCACTAATTAAATAATCTATTTCAATAATTTCATATTCATATCATTCCATTATTTAAATCAATAGTATATTAATCACATGAACTCCATTAGTTATTCAAACTATTAAATGATCACATCAAATCCATTAATAAATACAATAATTAATTAATGAATTAAATTTCATTAATTAATTCCTCAATTAATTAATAAAATAAATTCCATTAATTAATTCATAAAATAATTAATTACATCACTTCCATTAATCAATTCATCAGTTAACTAATCACATAAACTACAGTAATTAATTCAAAAATTAAATAATCAAATTCTATAACCCAATATACCCATAATTAATTAAATAATTAATAAGATTAATTTAATCAATTCAATATATGTATTCTCACAATCCCTCAATTAATTAGTATATAAAATTAACTAAATCATTTTATGAAACTAAATTTATAATATACAAATAGAAATTCTATAATTATAAATAAGAAGTTGAAATCAAGAGATTTAGATTTTAATTATCATCCACCTACATCAATTTTTTGTTGTTCAACGACCAATGGAAACTCCTAATTATTAATAGAAAAATAGATAAGAATTATAACTAGAATGGAAACCACAAATCAAATATAAAAAAACAAAAAAAATTACTAGATCTGTATCTAACTAGCCTAGATTTATAACCTAAAAAAATTGGATAACTTCTTTCTAAATGATGATAAAGATACAAGATAGAATAAGGATAACCCATAATATAATACCCTCTGATAGGGATAGGATCGATCTTTAATATTCATTTTGAATTGAGAATAACGGAGCTCTCGATCCTAATGAATTCATCTAGGAGCCAAAAAAATAGTTCATATTTGAATTTTTTGAGTTATGGTAAATTTTGGTGAGTTGAATGGGTTCTTTTAATTTTAAATACAATTTTTAGGATAATTTGAAAGCATCACTCGGTTTCTTGGGTAGGGGAACATGGTTTGATGAACCTCACTCCTTAACCATGCACCTATTAATAGGGGTGGTTCTATTAATAGGGAACACAATTTCACAAACCATGCTCCATCCATGTTGATCCCATCAATCTAGGTTCAAAATGTTTCAATAGATATGGCATACAGTTTGGGAAACATGTATGTTAATCATTTACTTTCTCTCTTCTTTCTAAAATTCACAATTTTCATTCAAACACACCCTAAGATACAACCCCAAAAAAATTAATCAATCAAGAAAACATGAGTATGTAAAAAAATACAATGTAATATTAAAAAAGTTTGGGATATTAAAATCTCTCCACCTTATAAAATATCATCTTCGAGCTGCACTCACAAGAATCTCTAAGATTCAGATCCAAATATATTTGGCCATGAAGCCATCCCATTCTTTTCTCTATACCAAATTTCTTCCTGAACAAACTCAGGCTGCGGAAATACATGTTATAAAGGAATGATCATTCCACAAAACATATTTCCATTATGAACTAACACATGTATTAGATGCTCTTCAAAGGATTCATCACCCTCAAGATCAACATTATCTACATTGATCACATGAGAGAGGTTAGGTTGATGTCGTCGAAGTTGTGACACATGAAAAATATCATGCATGGCAGTTTATCTATATGAAAGTTCCAATTAGTATTCCACCATGTTCACTCACTCCAAAACAAAAAATGGTCCAAAAAACCTTGGATAAAAACATTCTATATATATGTACCATGTAGTGAACTAATCAACGTGACACCCTAAGGAATGTACAATAACCCTCTATAAACACTATGTGTTGTCGACGTTTATTAGTATATGACTTATATCCACTCTGAGATGTATCCATATGTTTCTAAATTAGCATTACCTTCACTGATGTCCCCTACAAGAGACTTAGTTACAAAAAATTTGACTCACCTACCTCAATCTATCATAGAGATGATATAAGGGGCCTAATATAAAGATCTTCATATTTCACCATCTTTATAGATTCCTTATAACTACTCTTATTGGAATATTCCACAAGTTCCATGTGATTCTTCGAAGAACCATCAAAATATATAACACACACTCAAAAAAATATCATAAAGAACCTATATAGTATGCTTTAATATCCCACCTGTTATGAAGTATAAACCCACACTCAATAAAACATATTTACCGAGCACTTTTAAAAATCCCTACTTGAATCATGATCTAAACTGTGAGTCATGGACTAAAACAAAAGTCTTTGGAACCCCCTAGAGATGAAATATATATTGAACATATAACTATCCCAACATATCCACTCATAAAGACTCTTATATAGGAATTAAATATTCTACCTTTTTCAAGTGATCCACAATAACCCAAATAGAGACATTATTACAGGGAATCCTCAGGATACCGACCTAAAAATACGTGGAAATGTCATCAAAATTTCATTTTGGAATGGCCAATGGTTTTTGTAAACCTCTAGTTCAATGATTCCTAACCATCCCCTAATTATAGGTGTAGCATCATGTCACATACTTTTCCATCTATGATTTCATTCCTAGAAACCATAATTTTCCTGATATGTCAAGGTAGATTTTGATCACATCTGGATGCACCTCTAACATCAAGGTATGAAGATAACACATCAGATCCACCCACACAGTTGAAGTAAAAACCACCCATTTCTTGACATAGAATATTGTTTCCTCATCTATAATCTAATATAAATGTGTCTCCAAACCTTCATGTATTTCCCTAATGGAAATTTATTTTTGATCCACATACATTTTTTCACTGATCTAACTCAAAATTATAGTCTCCAACAAAACAAAAACAAGATTCATCATCTCCTAACTCTAATAAATCGTTGCATGCCACTCATCTAGACAATTCATCATCTTCCATTCAATAGTAGACTCTTGAACTACCTGATTCTGAGTATTCCATATTAATGCATTAGAAATACTATTCTACTTCTCGGGTGTATGTCCAAGAACAAATTATAATGACTTCATATATTGAACCCATATATGCTGTTATAGATTCAAATATCCGAACGAAAATATATTCATCAGTCTATTGATTTATGTATTCACATTAAAATTTCCTCCAAATAGATAATTTATCCAAAACAACAGACCATAAATAACTACTACTAACTCGGGTTCATCAATAGGGTTGTTCAGCTCATGTGGTCTCAACTTTTGAGGCCCACATACAACAACACGATATCTATTCATTGACACAGCTATTAGTCTTATCCACTAATTATCACAAAACAATATATAATCCTCCCCTAATTTGGTTAGGATCGTGACCGGTTTCGATGTCAATTGCTTCATCATCTCTTGGAAGGAATCCTTCCATGATTTTCAACCATTTAAACATTATCCCATTATTTTTCAATCCTCAATGTGGCTCCAACATATATAAAAACTCAAGGATGAACCTATGGTAATATCTAGATAACCCTAGAAACCTATGTATATCAAAAATGATCTTAGACTTCTCCCAATATACAACTATCAGCACATTATCTTGGTCTATTTACACACCTTCTTCTAAGATGGTGTGATCCAAGAAGTGTGCATGATCAAAAAAAACTAACACTTAGATAACATTACATATAACCAACCATCTATTAGAGTACTCAGGCACATTTCCTGATGTAGAGAACAATATTCATGACTCTCAGAGTACAACAAGATTTCATCCACCGACACTGCCTTAAGTATATTGAGGTATGGATGGAAGACTATGTTAATCATGGTCATAAACATTATAGCATCATTAATCAACCCAAAAAAATTAAAATGAACTCATAAAAGCTATACATACTTCTAAAATAATTAGTCGCTATAACAGAAGGTAAAACTCCCAACTAAGGATAGGCAAATATCATGTCAATATTTTATAATTTTCAATCTCCCCTCAACTGTTCAAATAGATAATTGATGTATGGAAGAGGATAGGGTTATTCAAATTCATATGGTTCAATATTCGATGATCAACACACAATTGTAGAGTCATGTCATCCTTCATTACAAAAAAAATAGATAACCCCAAGTTCCAATAATCAAATAGATAAACCCATTATCCATTAACTTTTCAAGCTATTTGTTGAGAACATTAATCTATTTCTGTCACGACCCGTCCCCCAAGGCCCATGCCGTGACTACCCCAAGCCCGCCTTCCATATGACAGGGGCTGGAGACTATCACCAAAGGCGTGATTCCATAAATTTAGGAAGGAATTGCCTTTATAACTATAAAAAACACAATAGAGTACAAGCTGGAAGCAAAACACTAAGTAAAACTATATACTAAAGTAGTGATGAAAAGTAAAAAGGGGACCGAAAATACAAGAACAACTATAAAGTACAAGGAAACTGAAAGTATAAGTACATGAAAAAGGGAAAACATCTCCCGGATAATCCACCAGGAAATAATACCTGAATGGTAGGTTTAGATAGCCTCCACAACACTCCATGTCTATCTGTCACCTTTATGTACCATCACACTTTGTCGTCCACCTCTGGGTACTATCCAGTCCTGGTACACTTAGCTTCGGTCAGCGCTGTCTGCCGTCTGAATCCAATACAACAAGGTGCGGGCATAGCCCATATAAGGGTGAGAATAATGATACTCCGTACGGACCCTGAGACCCTCAACGTCTCACAAATCCAACATGGATAAACCACAAAGTATGAAACGAACAGATAACCCTACTTAGGTATATGCCCATACATATACCTATGTTATTAAGTTATTCATCTCAATCATGAGGTAAACACAAAAGTTACTGACTGAGCTCAAACTTGGATTTTTTCTAGGGGAAGTATCAAGTATCATCCCTAGTCACACTGTCGAAACCACGTCTGCTGGAGAACTTCTCCTCTACCGAGTAAAGTGTGCATGTTGTGTCACCAAGGAATTCCCCATTAACCTTGGACTACTGAGGTACTCCTCCCGTAGAGTACCCTGGGTCTGCAACGTCACCATGGTGCTCCCCACCAGGGGTCTACTACATCACCAAGGTGATCCCCCTCATAGACTGTTGAGGTACTCCTCCTGTTGAGTATCGTGGGTCTACCGCGACACCAAGGTGCTCCCCACTATGAGTTGTTCGCGACCCCAAGGTGCCCCCCACTGGGCGAGTCAAATCACACTGAGTTGAATCGGTCAGTAGTCCTCGGGTCTCAGCCATCTACTAAGTCTCTGCACTATGCTCTCACATCTCAGAGAGGATCCCCTCCACAAGCTACAGGTCAATACTCCAACTATCACAAATTCCCACGTAGAAGTATATTAAAGGTCCACCACATCATAGAGTTATCAACGCAATAGACGGCGCATCAATCGGATGCCCGGTCTGTGAGTTATAAGCCTTTTAGTCCCTGGGGCCCGGTTGGATTCGTGCACGATCCAACCTGACCAGATCTCAACTTTACCCCAAACTCTAGTGGGGTATACTCAAAGGGACCACTGCGCTCGAAGAAAACCAGCACCACTGACAGTTCATCAAATGGTCATATGGTGCCAAAGATATGGCCAAAAGAAAGTAAAGGGGTGGTAGCGGGCCCGGGTCCAGTCCGACCTGATCGAACTGACCCGGCACGACTTAGCTTGGGCTGACCCAGTTCGGGTCAAACCATCCTAACCCGTTGGGTTCAGCCCTGCCTGTTGGGCCCAGTCCAGTAGGCCATGAGGGTCTGCAGAGGGCCACTAGGGCACGGAAGGTCGGCTCGGCAAGACGCGCATGGGTCGAGCCTTAGTGTCTTGGCCTGGATGGCCGAGACTGGTTCGGCCAGCACCGTGAGGGGAATGACTCGGGAAGCATGGGGCGCGCGGGGTGCGTGAGCCGACACGGTTTTTTCAGGAACACATGAGGTGTCCAGGCAGGCCAAAATGTGGTCGGGCCGAGCAGGGCGCGGCCAGGCTGGAAGGGGGTCGGTCATTGTGCAGCCAGGCTGGCAGGCTTCGGGCAGGGCGCGACTAGGCTGTTGGTAGATGGGTAGGAAAAAAGTTGGGTCGGTGGGCAGCCAGGTAGGGCACTAGGCGGGGGCTCGGCCTGGGCCGATTCGGATGGTGGCGGTGCGGGACACCGCGGGGCAGTGCGGATCACGAAGGCAGAAGGTAGTGTTTCCTTTGTCTTCGCCGCCTTCATCGCCTCGTTGCCCCATCGTCAGGCTAAAGATCATCATTAACAAGAATGACGGAGGGGCTGGGCCATGTTCGTTTGGCCCGCACCCTCCAATTTTAGGGTGGTACCATTTGGCTCATCAAGGTAGGAGAACGATGAACAACAACTCTCCCATCAAAGGAAACATATCATTGTTCTTCCTTTTGAAAGAAAAGATGAACACTGCAAAAAAAAAAGAAAACAACCCCTACCTTTGTTCGTTGTTCGTCGATAAAATTAAGGGAACAAGATGAAGGAGATTGTCGTTCGTCGCATCCACCACACACTATCAATCCCAAGACCATGTGTTTGTTCGTTGATGACGATGAGGAGGGAAGTTGGTCATCGAAGATGTCCCAAGACGGTTGCCTTCGAGGAAGAATTCGAAGACGCTCCTTGTCGGCATTCTTCATTGGAAGAACACATTATTCGTTGTTAGTGGGGAACTCTTTATCTCCCAAGCTCTCCTCTCTCTAATATTCCACCCCAAAATCCAAATAACAGATTATGTTTATCAATTCTTAATTTTTTGGCACAGAATTAAAAATGTAGGAATTAATTAACATGGCTCCCCTTAATTAATTCATATGGTTCGCACAAGGAATTAATGGGGAGGTGGAGGCACCATAAATGGTAGAGGAGGTCAAGAGGATCCCCCTAATTAATGTGGGGAGTTGAGAGATTTTCCTCTCCTCCCATTAATAGGGGTCGGGTGGTCCCCATCCCTATTATTCAAATTGGGAGGTTATGTTGCATCGGGTGGTCCCCACCACATTAACCCCACATGAGAGGTTGAGGAGTGGTGGTCCCTACCACCACAACCTTTCGTGGGAGGCAATGGCGTGGTTGTCCCCACTTCCAACCTTCACAAAGAGGTTATAGATATAATGGGACCCACCTCCAAACACCCACATTGAGGCTCAAATAATATTAAAGTGAATCAAACTTTATTTTATTATTTTCGATGAAAACCCAAAAAACTAACTTTTATTCTTGACCCACTTCCATCACAGTGAATGTATTCATAAGCGAATATTGGCACTACGAATTCAACTATGCCCTCGAATTTAATTTTCGAGCACTGGTCCAAAAGTTATAAAAACTCACTCATATGTTTACTGAACGTACCCGAACGATTCTTCAGAAATTGATTCCAGGCACACCGGGCCTCGGAATCATGCGCCATCAGTTTTTTTAAACTCGTAAAATTCCCATGTATTTAAAAAAAAGAAATTCCAAGAAAATTTTGTGTATTTACATTCTCCCCACCTCAGGGATTTACATCCCCATAAGGTATAACTTGAACTAAGAGAACAAGTGGGTGTACTGAGCATGCATCTGAGCCTCCCTCCCCCATGTTCTCTCCAGGAGGTTCACGTGCTACCAATAAATGCGCACCAGAGGTATCTACCGTCCACGTAAGTCCCACTCCTATTGAACCTAAATCTCCATTGGAACCTCCTTAAAAGTCACCCCATCTTCTGCGTCCAACTCTCTATGGTTGATGATATGGGAAGGGTCATGCATGTATCTCCTAAGTTATGATACGTGGAAGACATCGTGCACCTAGTGCAACTTAGGTAGAAAAGCCAGGCGGTAAGAAACCACGCCTACTCTTCTGAGGACCTGGAATTGTCCGTTGAATTTAGGAGATAACTTTCAGCCTCATCCAAATCATTGTAAACCTCATCAAGGTGAGACCCGTAGAAAGACATGGTCGCCATCCTCGAATTACAGAGGTCTTTATCTCCTGTCAGCATATGACTTGTGTCTACTCTATGTAGTCTTCATTCTCTCCTGGGTGATCTGCACCTTCTTCATGGTAGCCCGTTCCATCTCTGGTCCCACTAGTGTAGACTCCCCAGGGTCAGTCCAGCACAAAGAGTGATCTGCAAGGTCACCCGTATAATGCCTGAAAAGGTGTCATCCCTATGGTGGAGTGATAGTTTTTTTTGTATGCAAACTCCACCAAAGGAAATTTATCCTTCCATCTGTAACCAAATTTGAGGACAGAAGCACACAACATGTCCTCGAGGGTTTGAAAGGTCCGCTCAGTCTGGCCATCCGTCTGAGGTTGGAGGGCAGTGCTCAGACGAAGCTGTATCCCGAAAGCCTCCTACAACCCCTTACATAGCCGGGAAGTAAACTGTGTGTCACAATTGGAGAGAATAGATGAAGGTAATCCATGTATCTGCGCAATCTATTGCACGTAGAGGCATCCCAAGCTCTATAATGAACCCTTCTCTCTGATTAATAGGAAGTGGGCCGACTTGGTGATTCATTAAACAATCACCCAAATCGAGTCGTGACCCCTCAATGTACGTGGGAGTCCTATCACGATGTCCATGGATATCCCATCCCACTTCCACTCTAGGACCTCTAAAGGCTGAACCAAGACTGCTGGTACCTAGTTCCCAACCTTCACTTGCTGACAAGTGAGGCATTGAGAGGCAAACTCTACTATATCCTTCTTCATACCTGGACACCAGTGATTTCGTTGAAGGTCTGGGTACATATTCGCTAGTCCTGGATGGACCACTAGAGGGGATGTGTGGAACTCCATCAACACTTCCTCCTGAAGTGACACTAGTACCATACTACGTCCTCTAAAGAGGATGACATGCTCCCCACCATCAAAAAATCCATCAGGTGCATGCCTTGTGGATATATGAGCATGTCATGTCTCGTATTCAGTGTCCCCATGTTGTGCATCTGTGACTCGCTGAAGAAGTGGGGGAGTGACTGTAAGGGACTGATGGAAATCTGCTCCATCTCTATCCACAAAGGATATCTGTAAAGAGGAAAGCTTCTTCGTTACTTCGCCTAGTAGTTGTATACCAGATCTCCTACTGAGTGCCTCTTCTACAACGTTCCCCTTTCCAAGATTATAGACTATCTCGAAGTCATTGTTCTGGAAGAACTCAAGCCATCACCGCTATCTCAGGTTCAGGTCCTTCTAAGAGAAGATATACCAGAGACACTTCTGATCTGATTACATGGTAAAACGTTACCTATCAGATTGTGTCACCACATCTTCAAGGAGAAGACCACTGCTTCTAACTCCTGATCATGGGTAGCATAGTTCTTCTCGTATTGTCTCAACTTCCAAGATCCAAACGCGATCACTGATCGCTCCTTCATCAGGACACACCCAATTCTAGTCGCTGATGTGTCGAAGTATTCTATGTACCCTATGCCCTCCTCTGGAAGCCTCAAGATGGGGGCTCTAGTCAGACTTTGCCTCAGCTTCTAAAAGCTCTTCTGGAATCTCTCTGACCACACAATGGGTTTCCCCTTCTTCATCAAGTCTGATAGTGCTGCTGCAACTCTAGAGAAGTCTGGTACGAACCTTCGATAATATCCAGCCAAACCCAGGAATATTCATACCTCTATCACACATCTGGGTGGCTCCCAAGCATGTACCACCTCAATCTTTGCTATGTATACTGCAAATCCAGCCTCGAGATGACATTTCCTAGAAAGTAAACCTCTCAGATACAAAACTGGCACTTTGAGAGCTTACCATAAATTTGGTGCTCTTGGAGTGTGTCCAGTACTACCTAAAAATGATAGGCATGCTCCTCCTCAGTAGTCGAGTATATCAGAATGTATTATATGAAGACTACGACAAAGCGATTGAGGTAGGGCTAGAAAATCCTACTCATGAGTCCCATGAACACTGCTGGAGCATTGGTTACGCTGAAAGGCATAACCAAGAACTCGTAGTGGTCGTACCGACATCTGAAATCCATCTTTTTCACATCCTAGTCTTGAACTCTACTATTATGATAGCCAGATCTGAGGTCAATCTTCGAGAACCACTGTCATCCATTCAACTAATAAAATAAGTAGTCAATCATTGGGAGTGGGTAAATATTCTTTATGGTCACCAGGTTTAGGCAACGGTAGTCGACACAAATCCTCAAGCCCCCATCCGCGTTCTAGGAGAACAGAATCGGTGCTGCCTAGGTAGAGACACTGGTCCAGATGAATCCCTTCTCTTTCAAGTCTTCTATCTGTACCCATAGATCGCGAAGCTCTACAGGAGCCATCTGATACACTGGTGTAGATATCGTTGTCGTCTCGGTGTACATATCTATGTAGAAGTCCACCTCTGTATGAGGAGGTAGTCCTGGAAGATCGTCAGGGAAAACATATGTGTACTGGTCCACCACTATAGGATAGCTCAGACTCTCCACATCAATTGCTCTGAGGGTAAGGCAGGACAACTAACGAGTGATCGGTTGCACCCTCCTCCGATTATGTTCGTCTTGTGGTGCAAATTCTCCCGTCATGCCGGTGAAGGTTAACCTGGTCCCATCTGTGTGGACACACTGCACTTGGTGCCTAATACAGTTTATCTGAGCATGGACTAAGATTACAAGTCCATACCCAAGATGACATCGTAAGTCATCGACCCTGCTACTAGAATATTCCATCCAAATCTCTCGCCTCCTAGAGTAAACTCACACTACCTGAACCAGTACATAATCGTCGTGTCTGCTCCCGTATGAGTTTCTAGCTGTATGGATTGAGCCAACGGCTCTGACAGAATCTCTGAGCTCCGAACGAGGGTAGTGGAAATGATAGAGTGACTGGCACCTCTGTCTATAAGAACTGTAGCTAAGTTGGAGTAGACACAGACCATACCTCGAATCATCTTCAGAGCGCTATGATCAAAAGCCTCAGATCCCCAGATCTTAGCTCTCGCCTGTCCAGCTGCTTCCTATGGTCGGGGTGGACCTCCTAGTGGTGGTGGTGGTAACACTTTGAAACGTTTTCCACCTCATCCTGAACGGCCAGATCCTCTGCCACGTCCTCCTACTCCCTACGGACCGCCTCGATCAAATCATTGTCTCTTCATGGGTGGTCCTTCGACTATCTTATTATCATCCACATGGCAGGTTGGACAGTCACGAGCCATGTGACCCTGCCCGCCACATGTGAAACATTGCCTACTCCTACCATGTATTTCTCTACCCCGGGTGCCCCTCACAACTGTTCTTGAGTCATTCGGTCACCCACCCGTGGGTCTGGTCCTCTTGGACCTCTGCAACATCTCTCTACTGCCAATTGTAGGAGACTCTGCTTCATGTCAATTAGTGGTGGCTCTCACTACTAGAGTTTACTCAACAAGGAAACTCTCCACTAAGAGGGATCTATCCAACACCCTTGTCTATGTCAGTATACTAAAGGAGATCATCGAAGACCTGATCTCTCACCTGATCCCTTTCTCAAAGGTCTGGGCCTTGAAGAATGGGTGTCGTACCCTATATGTGGTGTAGCACGAGAGGTCGGTGTACCTCACCGAGTATTGTCCCACCGTCATGCTACCCTAATGCAGATGAATAATATCCTATATTAGCACTGCAGGTAGGGTGGTTGGGACAAGCTCTGCTCGAAACAGGCTTTCGAATTCTACCTAGAGTATTGTCACCTCGTCATGCACCTGGAGCATCAGGCCCCACCATATACATGCTTCTTCTTGTAGGATACTCGGTGAAAGGATCACTATAAGGTCAGCTGGTGTCCCTTCTAGTCTGAAGCCTCTCACCATAGCCTCCAGTCAATCCTCAACTGCCTGCGGGTCTGTCTCTCCCCTGAAACTGAGCGGACTCTAGTTCTAGAACTCGTTCAAGATGCTCAATTGTTGTTCATCGTCTACTACTTGGGATGGTGGCATCAGTGGCCCAATAAGAAGTGGTACCTCTTGTGCCTCCACTAGAAGAGGTCCCTGCACTGAGGCATCGTCACTCGGTGGGATATCAGCATGTACAACTCTCAGGGCTCTAACTAGTCATCTTCGGGGAGGCATCCAAAAAGAAATATATGTGACACGATCAATGATTATACCTGGTGAGATGACCTGATGGATATGAATTAAAGAAAACTTTTAAAAACACACATACAATCAGTGTTTTCTTGCACTGAGTTGTAAATCAGTAGTCAGGGTCATGGTGTGTGGATACGTCAGCTGCTGCACCAACACTGGACTCCCTGAAATGAAAACCACACTCAGTACACTTAAAACTATTACTTCACAGAAAAGATCAGATTCCTATGTTATATTGTAGAACAGACTCCTCTGATACAAATTTTTCATGACTCATCTCCCTAGGCCCGTGTCGTGACTACCCCAAGCCCGCCTTCCATAGGCCAGGGGCTGGCGAGTAGTACCAAATGCGTAATTCCCGAAATTTTAGAAGGCATTTCCTTTATAACCGTAAACACACACAACAGAGTACAAGCTGGAAGAAAAACACTAAGTAAAATTGTATACAAAAGGAGTGCTAAAAAGTAAAAAGGGGGCCAGAAATACAACCCCAACTGTAAAGTACAAAGAAACTAAAAGTAGAAGTACCGGAAAAAGATAAAACAGCTCCTAGATTTTTCACCTGGAAATCCTACATGAATGGTAGGTAGAGAAAGCCTCCACAGAACTCTATGTCCATCCATCTCCTCCGTTTACAGTCACACCGTGTGGTCCACCACTGAGTATTGTCCAGTCCTGGTACAGTCAGTCTTGGTTAGCGTTGTCCATCGTCTGCATCCAACACAACAAGGTGCGGGCATAGCTCATGCAGGGGTGAGTATAATGATACATTATAGGGACCCTGAGACCCTTAATGTCTCAAAAATACAACAAGGATAAACCACAAAGTATGAAATCCATAGCTGACTCTACTTAGGTATATGCCCATACATATACCTAAGTTATCAAGTAATCCATATCAATCATTAGGTAAACAAAAAAGTTACTAACTCAGCGCAAACCTGGATTTTATTCTAGGGTAGTATCGAGTAACATCCCTAGTCACACTATCGAAACCTCTGATGCTAGAGAACTCCTCCTCTATCGAGTACAGTGGGTATGCCGCATCACCAAGGCACTTCCCACTAACCTTGGACTGCTGAGGTACTCCTCTTGTAGAGTATTGTGGGTCTGCTGCATTATCAAGGCGCCCCCACCGCAGGTCTTCCATGTCACCAATGCGCTCCCCCTCATACCCTGCTGAGCTACTCCTCTTGTAGTGTACCATGGGACCGTCGCAACACCAAGGCACTCTCCATTGTGGGTCTACCTGGACACCACGGTGCTCCCCACTGGGCTAGTCTAATACCTCTATGTCAAATTGGTCGGCAGTCGTCAGGTCTCATCTAGCTTCTAGGTCACTGCACTATACTCGCTCATCTCTAGGAGGATCCATTCCATGGGCTATAGGTCGATACTCCAACTATCATGAAGTCCCAATAAGAAGTATCTCAAAAGTCCCTCACATCAATGGGGTCTCAATACAATTGACGGTGTGTCAATCGGACGCTCGGTCTATGAGTTATTAGCCTGTTAGTCACAAGGGCCCGGTTAGATTCGTGCACGATCCAACCTGACTCTATCTCAACATTACCCAGAACTCCATTGGGGTATACTCAAAGGGAATTTCGTGCTTGAAGAAAACTAGCATCGTTGATGGTTCATCAAATTGTCATCCGCTACCAAATATATGGACAAAAAAAAGTAAAGGGGTGGTAGTTGGCCTGGGTCTAGTTCGACTCAGTTGGACCGACCCAACCCAACTTAGTCTGGGCTGACCTAGTTCGGGTTGACTCATCCTGACCCATTGGGTTTATCCCTTCATGTTGGACCTAGCCTAGCAGGCCGCGAGGGGCTGCAGAGGGCCGCTAGGGCATAGAAGGCCGGCTCGGCTAGATGCGTGTGGGGCATGGCTCGGTGTCTCGGCCCAGATGGCCAAGGCTGGTTTGGCCAGTGCTGCGAGGTGTGTGGCTCAGGCAGCACGAGGAGGTGTAGGTAAGGCACGAACAGGCTGGCAGGTGGGCCGAGAGGTGTCCGGGGTGGGCGAGGCCAGGCCGGTAGGCTGTCCGGGCAGGCTGTCAGGCGGGCGGCTGGGCAGGGCGCCTGGTTAGCCAGAGGGCGGCTGGATAGGGCACGACCAGGCCAGCAGGCGGCTAGGAAGGGCACAAGGTGGGGGCTTGGCCGAGGCCGGTTTGGCCGGTGGTGGTGCGGGATGCCACGAGGTGGCACGGATCATGGAGTCCACGGGTAACGCGGCCTTTGTATTCACCACCTTATTCGCCTTGTTGCTTCGTCGCCATGTCGAAGATCATCATAAACAAGAACGACGGAGGGGTTGGGCCATGTCGGTTTGGCCCGCACCCTCCGCCATTAGGGTGGTAAAATTTCGCTCATCAAGGTAGGATAATGATGAACAATAACTCACCCATCAAAGAAACATATCCTCATTATTCATTTTGAATGAAAAGATGAACATGGCACAAAAAGAAAACAGCCCATACCTTTGTTCATTGTTTGTCGGTGAATTTGCAGGAAGAAGACGGAGGAGATCGTCGTTTGTCGTGTCCATTACAAACATTCAATATCAATATTCTGCGTCGGTTCGTTGAAGACTATGAGGAAGGAATTCAGTCATCGAAGACGTCCCACGTCGGTTTCCTCCATGGAAAAAAGTCGAAGACACTTTTTGTTGGCGTTCTTCATTGGAAGAATGTGTTCATCGTTCTTCATGGGGGAACTATTTTTCTCCCAAGCTCTCATCTCCCCAATATTCCACCCAAATGCTAAATAATAGATTATGTTTATCTATTCTTAATTTGATGGCACAAAATACAAAATGGAGGAATTAATTTACTTGGCTCCCCTTAATTAATTAATATGTTTGGAACACGGAATTAAAGGGGAGGTGGTGGCCCCATAAGTGGTAGAGAAGGTCAAGGGGCTCCCCCTTATTAATGAGGGGAGTTGAGATATTTTTCTCTCCTACCATTAATAGGGGTCAGGTGGTCCCCACCCCTTTTATTCAAATTGGGAGGTTATGTGGTCTCAGGTGGTCCCCACCACATTGACCCCACATGAGAGGTTGAGGCTTGGTGGTCCCCACCACCATAACATGTCATGGGAGGTTATAGCTTGGTGGTCCCGACTTCCAACCACCACAAGGAAATTATAGATCCAGTGGGACCCACCTCTAAACACCCACATAGCGGCACAAATAAAGATAAAGTGAAGGTCACTTTATTTTATTATTTTCCACGAAAACCCAAAAAACTAACTTTTATTCTTGACCCACTATCGTCGAAGTGAATGTGTTCTTAAATAAATACGGGCGCTATGAGTTCAACAGTTCCCTTAGATTTCATTTCTGGGCACCGATTCAAAAATTCAAAAAACCCACTCATATGTTTACTAAACGTACCTGAAAAAAACATCCGAAATTGATTCCGGGCACACCGGGCCTCACAATCACACTCCATCAGTTTTTGTGGACTCGTAAAATTCCCTTGTATTTATGAAAAAAAATTCCATGGAAATTATGGGAACTTACAATTTCTGTTCCATTCTATACGGTGGAAAAAAACCACCTCACCCTCTGTAGGGCCTCAATAGAAAATTCCAAATCTCTTTCAAAGGAAAGCCCTAAGAATCCTTTAAGAAACACATCCCTAATCATTTATACAATATATGGAAATACATATTTCTTTACTCCTCCTTCTTATTGAATTTGAATAGAAACATGGGTGGTGATCTTCCACAATTGCTCATGAATTGCCCCTACACATCTCTACTAGATATCCCACTCTCCTCCATGGATATATTTTGTCACCCACATGATATGTAAAAGTCACTCAATTCTGGTAAAAGTCAATGTGGTCTTTGTATTCTATTAAATTTTCCATAAAAATAATTAGATAAACACAACACATGTCAAGGATATCAATATCCCATAGAAAATGATACTACCTAACCTCAAGAGAGAACCCCTTGGTCAAACAGATTTCCCTTGATCCTACACCAAGAGGTGTATATATCAGCATCACCTCACTAATGAACTCCAAAGCCTATCTCAAACCATTTACATGTTGTGAATATATAAAATAATGAGAGGTAGTAATAAAAAAGTCAATAATTAATGTAAAAGCTATAAGAATAGTACCTCTCATTGTAAATGGCAAATCATTGCTACCATGTAGTTTATGATGATCTAAATGTAACTATTCTATCCCACTATACTATAAAAATGTTTGAGCTCCATGATCTTCACCCCATTTTTTTATATGATCTCTTCTGACCAAAAGTACCTCACCCACTTCCTCTACCACCATAGTCTGTAAAAATCCCGCTAACATATTGATATGGGGTAGAAGATCTATTTCCCTCACTCTGTTTCATTCAATATTCTATATCCCTACCTATCTATCATGGGTTCTTATATAAATTATATATATGTACATTCCTTCCACAATATCAGCACTTTACCGGAGGGTAAGGAAAATTCCTATGATAGTGCCTCGACCTACTCCACTAGTAAAAAAACAAAATAGGTAATATCCTGAGTAACTTGTCCTTATTTCTAGATATTGTTTCTACTATCCAACTAGAAAACACTCTCAAAGAGATGATTCATACTCTCAGTATATATACCTGATGATCATATAGTATCTATAATCATTCCTACATCGGTATCATCTTTAGGTTTCCGTCTGTTGTGATATCCTAATCCACCACCTCATAAAACGTATTTAACTGAAATATTTTAACATGGTAAATAATATCACATTTAATCCTATATTGTTAATTCCTTGTTCTAGTGTTCCCATCCCCCACTATTTTAGAAATACTGAAATACAAGTATCTAATGAAAACAACATAGTTCATCCAATACATACTCCCCTAATTCAACCACATAAACTCAGCTTATCTCTCCTTCCTCAAAGTATCTGGAAAAAAGTTCTCTATGAGATTATCCAAAAATTCCTTCTATTCTAACCCATGAACCTACTGTTTATGAGACCTTAACATCCCACTGTCACATCACTGATCCTCAAAAAAGGGTAAGAAACAAAAATAATTGTATTCTTGATAAGAGTCTTTGAATTTTTACAAATAGTCTAGATGGAATTCATAAATAACTCTATCACCTCAGGTCCACCATGACTAGTGATAGTCAGAGGGCGTTGCAACTGAAATTTACATGCCTGTTCATACATGTTTATAATATCCCTCCCTTCGCATCATTCACAAAATTTCACAAAGCGAGAAATGTTCTCTAAAAACTACTCTCTAACTTCCTCACTTGGAACTACTAGCGGAGCATATCAATCCATGTCCTCCTATAATTCTCTCAATAATTATTTTCATGGAGGAATATATATACAATATAAAACAAACATCTAAAGAAACATAACACACCATTAACACATTTATGTATTTTCAAATCCCAATAATTCAAATCCTTTCTTATCCCCAAACTGCGCCACACTGAAAAATGAGTCATTTTCACTACCCTTAACAATCCAACATCTTGGTCAGAGTTAACAATGGGTAACCATATTCTGAAATTCTAGTTTCTCAAAAACCACGCATTTATTCACATAATACAAAATTTTAAAAGTATTAATTTCTCATTTGGATCTGTTTTTGTATTTAATTTCTCAAGAAAGGAAAATCATTTCAAGTTTTAAAATTTACCCAAATACTATTTTTCCCATGAATTTCTATAATGATGTATATCTCAAAATAATCCTTTATGACAAGAATAATGCCTGAATATTCAAATCGCATTCCATTCTGTGACATGAGACAAATCTCAAAAAATCTTAGAATCAAAAAACAAATCACACTGAAATTGCATCCCTCATGATAAAAATATCATCAAATATTAAAGAAAACATTGATAAAATAAATCCCATCATGGGTAATTGGAGTTTACCATAGTACATGGGTTAGAAACTCCCATGAAAAATTTCATAACAATTGACTGATATATAGTATTAACCATTTTACCACTGCAAAATAATAATACAAAATAAGATAAAGTAGAAACCTCCAATGATACAAATTTGTAATGTCCCGACCTAGTTGCCACACATAGGCACTCTGAGAAAAATTTTTACATGACCTTAGGCATGCCTCCCCATATATTAGATGCTAACGTCTAGTAGAGATGGTCAATATTGATCATGGGGAGACTATATTCACTTTATCAAAGTATTAAAAAAAACAAAAAAATAATAATATCAATGATATAACAAATAAAAAACCAAAAAAGAATCACATGATGTCCAAAACATGAAATAACATATCCAAAACTAAACAAAATATGTTTCATTCATATACATGTAAAGTGGAAATATTAAAAAAACCAAAATAAATATAGGCATTGAAAGTTCCCTAATGAGTCCTAAATCCTAGTCAATATCCCTATTCCATGATCAATCCTAACTAATCCATCCAAAGTAGGGCATTTGACTTTAACCTATCCTATAACCATGATATCTATTCAAGGAACCATTGTGTGGATACTTGCTTAAGACATTTTAACATGGAACACATACATATGATTTTTTATTTGTGATAAGTGGTATCTAAATCTTTTTATAATTCATTGTGTAATGCTTCACATCTCAAGAGAAAAAATGGGAAACACAGTGATGGGATTACTCTATTAATGGAAGCATGTGAATCCTGATCCACCATGGATAAAATTTGTGTCACGATCCACCACGTTAATGGTCATGGTAGTTAACTTTGATATATAATATGATTTTATATATTTTATCGTGACACACTTTTATGACATGAGCATATGAATACCGATTTACTTGTGATAATTTATCACTCTTATGGTCCATGTTTTTTTGAAATTAATCTTTTTCCACATTTCATGTATATGATCTATTACATGTTGGGTATGAACATTGTATGTTTTTTTCATGATCACATAACCTTATTATTAAATTATTATTTCATTTTAATTTGGATTTATATCTTCAAATATTATCCTTATTTAGAATATTATGTCACCATTTATTATCTTTTCATCCCTAGGTGATGAATAATTGTTTTTTGTACATTATGCCTAAGAAGGGTTTTTAACGTGATGAATGTTTTGGAGATGATGTTTATTTTTAGGAAAAGTCTTTTAATGATTACATGTTTAAAAAAATACTAAAACCATAGGGTTATTTCCTGGTATATATGTTCTATGTATTCAATATTCATCTATTCATATGAAATATCAATGTATCAAAATTATTGGTCATAAAATTCAGTATATGAGTAAGGTTTTAGTTATCATATTGATGTTAGGATGAGAAAATAAAATGAAAGATCCCTAATGATTTGTTTTATTATAGGTTATAATCTTATAAATTTTATGATGGTCATGAATAATATACTATAAAACCTAAGGTGTCATATATTGAAATTTCACAAGAAACTACTCTAGAATATTTGTTTTCCAAGTATAATTATTATTTGGCACACTATGGTATTTGGGTTATAGACAATGGTTAGATCCAGAAGAATTTTTTTTAATGGTGAATGTGAAAGAAAATGGAATGATCTTCCATGTTATCATTCTAATGAAATGGAATTTTTAAGGTGAGACATTGTTATTGTGCCTAATTAGTAATCTCATAATATGATATATAATCTCAACATTGTTGAATTTCTTTCCCCATATAATATGGGAAAGATATATTTTCATATAATATAGTGTAGAAATATTGATAAAGTTTCCTCTTTTAAACCATATGCGATGATCAACTTCACATTGAAATTTTTTAGGAAAATTTAGCAATGGTTTGAACATTTTTACATAGAAAACATGAATTATCATCCCATTAATAGGATTGAATTTAAATTAACTTCTACCATTAATTTGATTAAAATTTTCTAAAATAAATTCAATATTCAGAATCATAAATAATATAATGTCTACTATAGTGAACTTATAATGTGATTTAAATTAATTTCATTGATCGGAAGAAATATTATCTAAACAATAGACTAACCCATAATTACAAGTGGAAAATGACATAGAAACATTTAAAAACCACTTTTATATTAATGTTATGATCATGTACTCTCTAAGATATACATTGGTCCATTATGTAATCCTTTTTTCTTAAGAAAACATTGGTTTAATACCCTTTTCAAAAATTTACAAGATTTTCAGTCCTCCACCAATATTAAAAGGCACTCCAGCCTCCCTTCATCACACCTCTCAAAACACATTGGATCAACCATGATCTACCTAAATAGATCTTAAACATCGGTCCCATAAACCATGAATCATCAAATTATTCTTAAATCCATCCATGGAAGCACTTTGGAAAAAAAGGAGTTACCTGGATAATATGTAACATCCTTCCTTAAGAACTTATGTTTTATTTCTTTCTCCACTCTTTCAATTATCCTAATTCAATGATTATATAAAAAACCAATATACCCAAAATAATAATACATTGTAATGTTATGGGTTTGACCTAAAATAACACAAAATTTTATCAAATGGGTAACTAACATGCCGTTTATGCGTACGGTGAACTACCAACACACAAAATGAAGTTATTCATTTTTATTTTACCACCTTTCATGGTTGTCAATTATGATGGAAACAATGCTTATATATGATATATATAATATTTATTTTTTCTTTTTATTTCGGAAAATATTTTATAACATATAACTTTGTGTACTAAATTTTTTTGGGATACAATTACATTGTTTCGGATGTTTCAATTAACGCCCAATCAAAATGATGTGATTCATTCTAACTGCACATGGAATACATTATGGATGGTTTTAATAATCATATATAATGTATATGAAATTTATATGATATAGGAATTATAATATACAAATACACATGAACACACACACAAACAAATATATATATATATATATATATAATTTAATTTTCAATGAGGAAACGAAAGTAGCACTCATGCGTAAATACAACCTACTATCTCCATGAACATTGAATTAAATTTTCAATCTACAAACATTATATATTATTATAAATACATATATATATATACTTAATATATATGATATATGATATATATATATTTTTACATTATATAAATGATAGATCCTTTGTTTAATTAATAAGAACAAAATGTAACAAGTCAGAACCAGCACAATATACTTGGAAATTAACTCCCAAATTAGTGAAAATAATGAAATATTGTTAACAAATATGTAATAAGATATTATAAAAATATTATACATGATATTATAAATAATAATTATTTATTTTATAAATAGTTATATGTTTAATACCTTTGTATAGTAAATTAAAATATGTTCACCCAAAAAAGAATCACATAGAAAGGGTTTTTCATCTCAATTAACATTCCACTAAGAATTATTTATTTTTATGCCTCAATTCACTTTTATGAGGTGTATATATTACAATTTTACTTGTTATATCATTAATATATTTATTCTCATGATATTATAAGTTTCATTTACTATTAATCCTTCATATGGATTATGATTCAAATGATTCAATGTTTTATGGGGCACTTTGGAATTTTTTTCCTCAAGATTGTTTTTAAAAATCTTCTAAAGGTAATTAATTCTATGAGTAAGACCATATTGTTGTGAAACTATTTTATTATATATGTTATAAGAAATTCCACTTTAACATGTAATATCATGATTCCTTCATTCATCCTACTATTTTGAGTTTACATTTTAATTATTTCTTCTAAATATATTTTACATAAAAGTTAACAAGTCAAAAAGAATTTAATAATCAAATTTAATAATAAAAATTATTATCATTTTGTTATAGTACATAAATCCTTTCATTAATATTATAATATATTATTTATAATCACTTTTTAATATCTAATGTTGTATTTCCACTTTATTATGTGCATTTACATTTAACACACATAATCTATTTGTTGATATATTTTCACATAAATTTTATGGTCTATTCAAGGGTTTACCATACAATAGCATTTTTTTGGGATCGTTTACACTTGAATTTATATCATAAGAACATATTTGATCATTTTATACTAAACCCTTTCATTATTCATGACCTTTCAAGTAATATTACAATTGTTGTACACATTAGTACTTAAAATTATTTATAAAATGTTTTCATGAAAATACGACGTCATTTCTCCCTTTAGTTAGTGAACCTATTTTATTATAAAATCATTTCATCCTAAAAAGTTTTTCAAAATTTTGTTTAACTGTTAAAAATTGTTTATTGAATAATTTTTTTCCCTTTTGGTCTTTTACAAAAAAATCAAAGGGGTCTTCTTATATATTTTTGAAAAATTCATTTTTATAACCATTTTACCATTAATAAGAAGTGTTATTTTTTATATATTTTGATATTTATAAACTTACTCAAATTAATTTCATTAATGTTTCTAATCAAATTTTAAATAGTTATTTTTGAAGAAATGTTTTTAAAAATTGATTTTCTTATAAAACAATTTTAAAAAAAATCAAAATACAAACAATATTTTTCAACAATAATTTTTTTAAAAGGTATTTTTATAGTATTCTGGTTGATTAATGATAATAACCCTTTATTTATTTTCCACATGGAATATGATTTATTAATACCATCATTATTCTACCTTTAGGTGGTTTATGATTTATTTATCGAATCATTGTTCTCAAATTCGCTGCATTTATTCCTTTCATAGTCCCCTTGAAATTTTTAATTTAATATATTGATTAGACATTAAATTTCCTATTTTTATAAATATCAATTATCATGGATATGAATATATTCTAAACTATATATCATTTTTACATACAATGTTCACATTGATAGTTATTTGATTATATTAGGAGATATGGACAAATAAATATTAATTATTCTATAAAGATATTTGATAAGGAATATTATTTATCAATTAAATCAATTTTTTGATATAATAAATTATTTTGAAAGGTAGTGACAGGTGGCCCCTATAAGTTATATTTCCCATTGACGCATCGTTGGGTTCTCATGGGAAAAATAAGTTATTCACATAAAATGGGTTTCTACATGTATTTTCAAACCATATTGTGATACGTATTGATGATATAAGTTCTCATATGCCTAAGACATGATGTCCAATAATTAATCAATCCCTTCCTTTTGATTTGGTTATTATTTATACATGATATATTTTTCAACATCTTTGTAGATGAATATAATACTTATTTCATTGATTAAATGGAATTTTATTTAGTTTATAAGCTTCCAATATTTATTTTATGATATTTATTTATTAACATAGAATGTGTTTCCATTTATTTTCCTTTCTATATTAATTAGGCACTTACTCCTCAATTTATTGATATCATGGCATTTGTTTTCTATGATTTACCTTTCTATTTTTTATTATCATTGATTCATTATTGATTCTGACGTACTTTACCATTACTAAGAAATTTAGATCATCCTTATTTTGTATCATTTCCCCAAAATTACATGATGTATAATAATAATAATGATATACGGTGATACTCTAAAATGATTAATGTTATTATACATGAAAAATAAAAATCTTATTTTTTAATTTGTGTATTCATTTGTAATACAATACTCGTGTATCTATCTGGTTTACCAATACGTCTAAATTATTATGTCATTCTTGATTTGATTCATTGTAATATTTCCAATGTAATGGTTGTAGACACCATCTCTGGGATTTCTAGGGTCAGGTCACTACAGTTTTTATCGATGGAAGTTTAATAGAAAACATGGAAAATATTTTTTGAAAACATATATTAGATAAAATAACCATAATATTTTCTTTTACGATAATTATATAATTACATCCTAGAATTTAGGTAATTTTGGTTTTATGATGTTTTCCAAGAAAAACATCCCAGTATAAATACTACATGTTTACATTGTTCTGGAACAAATGTAACTAGGGGAAATAACTCTAAAAAGGTAAGTTGATCCAGAATAGGTGTAACCTAGTACACAATAATAGTCCTTACTACAAACATGGTTTGACACTCTTATGGGGTATGCTTTGGATAATTCACTTTATCTATAAAAATAGTTATGATGGATTTTAATAGATGATGCCAATGAATGACCTATTTTAAAACTAAGGTGTCATGGATAGAAATTTAGTTTTCAGGATTTTGATGTGGTAAGAAATTATATAGTATTTCCTATATGATTTTTTATGCTAAAAATATGGTTTTGAATTTTTGAAAATATACTCATATATAATATAACCCCTAGGTAATGTAAGTAAATATGTGGAAATAATTTGGTAATGTGTTCAGGTGTTGGGGTTGTATAGAGGCCCCTAATTATAAGGTTATTTATTGATTAAATTTCAATCATGTCGATCATATATTAAAAATTTTATTAATATGCTTTTCAAAAATGAGAACATGTATTCGAGTTGAATCCTCATAAAATCCAGTAATGTCGTGGGACTTGAACCCATAACCAAAAGATGATAAGGGTTTCCCAACAACCATTGACCTACGCAATGTTCATGTTAAAATTTCAATGTTTTTAGTTAAACATTTTTAGGAATAAATATTAATTATTAACCAGTAGTGTTACATTTCAGGTTTAGAGACTAAGGTATTAACCATTTATTTATAGAATATTTTGAGAAAAATTAATATCATCGGCACAATTTTATTTTCCTTAAAATATGTTAGAATTTAATTTTAGTACTTCATTCATAATGAAAATAGTTTTTCTGTGTACATTTTGTGATGTAAAGGATGATTTAGTAATTGTTCAAATAAAAAACTTAATGATGAAGATTTTTTATGTAAATTTCCTTGTATTATTAGTTACTAAATGAATTTCTCAACACACGGAAAAGGATCTAGAAAATTTGTTTGAAATACCATAATATTTGTTGAAATTATGGTATTTTCAATAATTACATATATATGGACCAGAATCAACATTTTATTTATCATTAATTTTATTCATATTGATGAACATAATCACATATATAAATATTTAATCTTTTATTCTAAATAAGTACCTCTATGTGCCACTAATTTTATCCTATTTAGAGACCTAGTTATATGTTATTCCATGTCACCTTTACACTTCCCATTATCTCTTTTCTATATAATTTATTAAGAACCCTTTTCATAGTGTGTGATTTCAATCATATAAAATATCAAACATTAAATCACCAAGATTATGTTTAACATGTGAGGATGTAATTTAATTAAGGTGGGGGAGAATGTAAATCCATAAAAATATAATGTATGGATAATGTATTTGATAGCGTATATGACATGAAACACCAAGAAGATAAGAGAATAAAATATCTCTATAATTTTTAATATATTTACAATTTTAAATAAGTAATATATAAATTATTTATTACAATTTACATGACACTGAGTTTGCATATGTCGCATGCAACTATATTTTTGCTCAATGGTTGGAATTACATGCAAGACCAAGTTTTAATAAACAATAATATATTATTAGGAAAATATTATTTATTATAATAAATTGCAACATTGATTTTAAATTGATGGTTATGAATATTTTAGAATAACTTATGAAAATATAAGGTTTAATTAATTGGTTACCAATTAATTATAAATTAATAGAAAAATAAAATGAATATAAAGAAGATATTATAATAAAAGCTATTTTTTTCTCAAATAGTTATTTTTTCTTAAAATATTAAATTATTTTAAATTATTGAATTACATTAAAGAAATATATATTATGTACTCCACAAAATATTTTTTATATTCATCCAAAAGAATTATTAGGCATAGAATATGAACACAAAACATTTAACACACAAAACCGTATATTTTTAAAGACACTCTTACAAGCTTTTATTGGATAATGTATTTTAAATACAATTCCTAGAACTAATAAAAATTTTATATGTCATAAAAACATCAAATTTTTATTCATAAATTAAAATTATATTAGGGTGAATATTTTTTATTTTCCTGTGAAGAGTCACGTTTTAATGAATAGTAAAATAATGACTTTTTTCAAAACTGATTATTTTATCTTCATTATTTATAATGAAATATTATAATTTTAATTATTTTTAATTATTAATTAGATTAATTTTATACAATTAATATAATTTAGGTAATTAGAATCAATTTAAATTTGAAATTGAATATAGAAACTTAGTAAACATATGAAAATTATTACTTTAAACCCCTACATTGTCGTCTCGTCCATGTAATTACATTTAAATTAGTTTCTACCACTTCAATTATTATAATTTTAAAAAATAGATACCATACTTTGAATCATAATAATTTAAAATTTACAATAATTTGAACATATTATTTTACTTAAAAATATTAATAGAGGTCATTAAAATTTATTACAATGCTTAAGATAAAACTTATCTTAACAATGGATTAAACATTAAACTTAAGAGATAAAATGAATAAGAAACTTATAAAAAATAAATTTAAAGGGCATATTTATAACATATCATCCATTGAATCAAATTCAGTTCATTTTGGGATCCACATTTGTTTGAAAACGCTGCTAGACACCCCTTTACTGAACATTACAAGAGTGTCACTCCTCCGCTATAAAATGGAACTCAAGCCTCCCACTTCCTCAATCCTATCATAAATATATGGATTGAACATGATACCCAAAAAAAGTTTCACAAAATACCTCTCATTAACATATAATTATATTGTTGGTTATAAATCCAGCCACAAAATCCCTTTTGTTCAAACCAAAATGAGTTACCCAAATAAGAGGTGACATCCTTCCCTAAACTCTTTCATTTTAATTATTTTTTATGCTCATTCAATTATTCTAATTCCAAAATTAAATAAAAAACCATTGTATCTAGTATAATGATATGATTTATTGTTATGTTTTCTACCTACACTTACACACACTTTCTTTTCAGGGGTATCAAACATATCATTTATGTGTATGGTGAACTATCTCCTCATGAAACAAATTTGTTCATTTTTTCTTTACCTCATCTCATGGTTTGGTAATATGATGGAAATAATATTTATATATTATCTATGTAATATTTATAAATTATTTATAATTTTGTAATATTTGTATAACATATACCTTTATTCACTCTCATTTTTGGGAATATGATAACATTGTTTGTGGGAGTTTGTATTTGTAACCCAACATAGTATGTTCTACCATTCACATTATAAATGAAATTTATAAAGGATGGATTTAATAAAACAGTGTAAAATATATTTCATATATATGATACATGAATTACCATATACTCATACATATATATTTCATTTGATTTATCATTCTGGTAAAATATGACATGGAAATGGATATAGCATTCAAGAGTATATATGATATACTTTCTCCATGAATAGTGAATTTCATTTCCAATATCAAAAAATTATAAATTATTTTAAATACATATATATTGAATATATATGATATATATGTCATGGTTTACATTATAAAGGTGATGAGTCCATGATATTCTTAATAATAATAAAACATAACAACTCAAAACATACTTAAAGGACTTGGAAATTTACACAAAAAATAGTGAAAACAAAGAAATATTGTTATCAAATGGGCACTAATTTATTAAAAGAAGATATTATATGATATTTAAAATAGGATTATTATAATGGTATTAGGTAACGAACGTTTTAAAACTATTTAATATGATTTTAATCGATTTTCACCCAAAAAGGAAATGAATGGTAAGGGATTTCATCTCAATTTACATTATATTTAGATTTTTTTTATTATGAACCAATTCATTACTAAATTATGTATATATTTCCATTTTTAATGTTATATAATGAATCTCTATTTTTTATGATATAATATGATTCATTTAATTTTATTCGATCATGATTATTGTGATTAAAATGTTGCGAACAAGTATGGGACACTTTGGAATGTTTAATGATTATAATTCTCAAATGTTTTTTATGATCTTCCGAAAGAACTTCAATTATTTTAGTCATACCTTATTTTTGCTGTAACTAATGTTTATATATAGTTTATATACATCCACTTCAACTTTTAATAGTTTTATTAATTCATTCCTCATGTAATTTCAAGTTTCAATTTTATTTATTTACTTAAAGGGGGTTTTATTTAATAATTAATGAGTGGAAAAGAATTTCAAAACCCAATTTCCTTTCATCAGATAATATTAATTTCTTATTATCTTTCATTCTCATCTAATTTTAGGATCAAATTTTTTGTTTCCACTTAAATAAATGGATTTAAATTTGATACACATAATCTATTCATTGATTGATTCCTGTATAAATTTTATCTTTATTTTAAGGTTTTACTTCCTAATCTCATTTTTTCAGGATTTGATACACCTGAATTTCCATCAGAGGAAATTATTTTATCATTTTATAATAATTTATTTCATTATTAATTACATTTTCTTAAGTAATAGTTCAATTTTTCCATGCATTAGTACTTAATATGTTTTATAAAATGTTTTCAAGAAAACCCATCTTCACTTATCTCTTTAGTCGGAGCACATGGTATCTTCTAAAACCATGTTTTATAAAAGGTTTTAAAAAAATATTTATAACATTTAAAATTGATTGATTTTTTAATTTTTTATTATTTATTTATTTTTTGACTATATTCAATGTAATATTTTTGTCAATTTTCTAAAAATGAGTGTTTCTATCTTTTTTAACATGAGAAATGTAATTTTATTTTTACCACATATGGAATGTACAAATTAACCCATAGTCATTTTTTAAAATATTAAATGGTATGAATAAAAGAATATTTTTAATGAAAATTATTATAAATGTATTTTTAAAATGAAAGGGATCTTAAACATGTTTTTCCAAATAAAAAGGATTTTTTCACTAATAATTTTTTAGAAGATATCTTTTTAGTATTTATATTCAACAATGAAAAAAACCTTTATTTCTAATCCACTAAGGATATGTTATATTGACACCATTCCTATTCTATATCTATTTTGTTTATGATCTATTTGGCTAAGGATAGTATTCAAATTCACTTCCTTGATCTTTTTATTAGTCCCTTTGAAATATTTAATTTCACATAATCATTAAACATTGAATTTCTCATAATTTTCCACATCTTTTATTGGGGATCACTTTATCTCCTAAAATGTGTAACATTTTTATTTATGGAGGTTAATTTTATAATTATATGATTATATAGGGATATATTATTAAATAAAAATTATTTATTCCATATGAATATTTGATGAGTAATATTATTTATTAATTGAATTTATTATTTAATATAATGAATACTTAAACATGATTTGATGGGTGGGGCCTAGACATTATATAGAACCATGATTAATCAACAGGTTTTGAATAGAAAAATATATTTTCAACTTAAATATGTTTTTACGTTTCGTTTCAAATCATCTAGTTTAAGGTCTTGATGATATTGGTTTTCATGTCGTAGTTCATTCCATTAATTAATTATGGTTTTAAATAATTTTAATTTAATTATTATTTATCTATTAGATTTTTTGTCGATATATCTATGTATGGATTTTATTATTAGTTTATTGATTAAATTCCATGTGTTTCAATTTATAACCATTCCATATTAAATTTTCTTTATCTAGTTATTTGAATGGAATGTGTTTTCATTTGTTTACCTTCCCATATTTACTAACACTTCATTATCAGTTTGTTGATATTATGGCATATGTGTTTAGTTATTTATCTTTCCATTTGATAATTCTCATTGATTCATTATTTCTTCCATTATACATTACTATTACTGAGAATTTTATATCAACCTTATTTTCTTATATTTCCTCAAGAATCCATGAATCATATTAATAAATATATACAAGGATATGCTAGATAGATTAATCTTATTATCCAAGAAATAGAAAAAAATGTGATGTAATTAGTGTATTGATTTTTAATAAATGACCCTTGAATGTATTTATTTTACTAAGACTATTAAACACTTTGGTCCATCGAGATTTTATTTCTTATAATTATGTCTATTTAATGGTATTAGACACCATCTCTAACCATTCTTAGGTTGGGCCTCTACACTTTCATTGAGAAAATAAATATAATTAATTTATGAAATATTATATAATGTTTTTAATAAAATTAGAATAATTTCTAGAGTAACTATATCAAAATTATCTTATCATGTATTTTTTGAGAAAAAAATTAAATTTTTTATTTTATAGTGAATATTTAAAAAAAATACCAATTTTTATTAAATTGTCATCTTCTTTATATTTAAAAGTAATTTTTAGATTTTTAATTTTTCTCAAGGTAACTTATGTATTTTATTAGCTACATATTGCTTAATTTAGGTCATTTAATCAATATTTATATATTCTTTATTGTATAAGTACATTTTCTGTATTAAAGACACATATTTCAAAAAAATGATGTCTTTTGATAGATTAATTAAAAATTTAATTTTGAAACATTATATTTTTATTGATTTAAAATGGAATAAAATTTTGAATTACAATGGTTTAAATTATGATATATATTCATTAAAATATTTATTAATAAAAAGATACCACAAAGATAAAAATTACTCTTAAATAAGTAAAATAATGATGTTGGATAATGCTAAAAGGTAAATGTATAAAGAACTTAAAAACTGAAATATAAAAAGGGTGGTTGATTTGTTTATTGTCAACAACATCCATTTAAAATTTAGTTAACAAAAAAAAATATTTTTAATTAATTTCAATCAATTTATATTGGATTTAAAAAAATATATTAAATATTTAATCACATAAAGCCACATATCCTCAAGTATTAATACCCCCTTTACCACTTCCTTTATCCTAAAAACCATGTTGATTTTGAAATCCTTAAAAAATAATCTCATACTATCTCTCCCCTGGTAAAATCTTTTCTAGTCTCAACGAAAGCCCAATTATATATTCCATTAGGTGTCCTTTAAGGAAGATATAATCAATATGCTCATTCTCAAATTACCTATCTTAGTTTAATTTATTTTATTACACTTATCTTCACTCACTACAACGATTAAATAATATAAAGCCTAGTTTGATGAATATACAATAATGTTATTCATCAAATTTATTATCTTATATCCCCTAATTTTCTCATCTCCACTTATTCGATGAAATAAAACAATTGCCCAAATTATGGTGGTTAATAGTCTACAAGGATAATGATTTTTTGTTTCCAATTAATACCATAAAGGGTAGTCATAAAATTATTATTCTTGTTAAAAAATATTTTAACAGTTGTATAATAACCTATTTCATGTTCTTGAAATAATATATAGGCATTTTAAATAAAATTAACGTACATCATAATGGTTGGAAATAACCTCTAAAAATAAACATATTTCATTAATGTTTTATCAATTCACTCATCCTAAAACCATGAATAAAAATAATATTTGGGACTGATTAAATTTTTTAAGTATATCAATTCCATTTCTTTTGACTTTTGGAGTGATTTTTCTATTTTACATGAAAATACCATAATTTTGCAGAAACAAACCGACCACGAAACCAAGAAACAAACACACCCAATATAATGAAAACAATAAAATAAAATAAATGAATTGGTGGTAATATGTGATAAATGTACAATAAAATTTATTATAAATATTAAAATATTTTTTTAATGAATTAATTTAATTCAATTAACCATTATAAAATATTTAAATGTTCAAAAAATTAATGGGAAGAGTGAGGTAATGTTTCTACATCCCAAATTTACTTCTGTTTGATATATACCTTATTCACATTTTATTTATTTTATGTGGTTTATATACTTTTTTTGATTTTTCGTATCATGAATTTCATTATAATCATGATATTTAATTTTTAATTTTATGATTATTAATTTTTTGGTGTATACAATTCGACTAATTTTAATGTGGTATTGGATTTTTTGACTGAATTTTCATCAATAGGTTAATCTTTTATTTAATAGATTTGGACATGTTAAAATGATGTGTGTTAGATAATTTTATTATCTTATATTTTATTTACACTAGATTTAGTATTAATTTTATTTTAAAAATATAATTGATTTATTTTATTAATACTCACTTCAATAATAATATATTTATTACGAACCATTTTAAAAAAAATTATCCTCTTAAAATTTTAATTAAAACACTATTTTTCTTCTATGTCTATAATTTATAAAATTTCTTACAATATTTTTTAAAATTATATTATTTATTTTAAGTTCATTTTTACTCATTTTTTACTATTTTAAAAATGTCTTGGAACCATATTTTTTATTTTTTTCTAAAAAATGTTCTTTATGAATTTTTAAAAATATATATATAAAGAATGTTTTTTAACTTATATTTCAGGGAAATATTTTTAAAAAATCATGACCCATTAATGATATGAATAGTACTATACATTACTAGAAGTATATTTTTTATGAAAAATTATTCCTTCAAATTTGGAAAATTTATCATAAATTATTTTATAATCGAATAGTTGTTTCAATGAAAAACATTTAAATGTTATCCTTCAAAATATTTTTTCATCTATGATGAAATCATTTGATGTTAAATATACCAAACAGGGTAATAATTCAAGGATATGATCTTCATTCTTTATCTAGTGATTTTTTTACGGTAATAAGATATTTTTGAATTCTTTTGCTTTTTTGTGAATTATTCTAAGATAAAATGTTTTTTAAACCCAGTTATTTTCATTAGGTTATACAATGATTAAATGTTTTTAAACCCCTTTTATTTTCATAGTTTTTTATATAAAGAATGATTTATAATCTTGTAGAACATATAGGTATTGTTTTTATTATGTGATGGGTGGGACCTATATCAAACTCAATTTCATTTGTGTAATTATTTATATCTAGTGAAATAATAATGAAAAATAAGTTGATGGGCTTGATCCATTATGTGAAAATAGTGCATTCTTATCTACATTGAGAAAAAAGTGGGTCATGATGCACCATGTTTAGGGTCATGGCATTTAAACTAGATAAATTAAATTGAATTATTTTTTTATAATGGTTCCACACTTTTATAACATAATCTTATGAATCATGTTTTACAATTAATCACAATTATGGTCCATGTATTCTGAAATAATAATGTTTATTCAGTGAAACATTTTTATTATCTATGATAGGTTGAAATTAAACAGTTTAAATTATATACATGATTATATATAATATTTCGTATATTTTACGTACATATAATTATTGATTGGTATCTATTATGTTTATCATTACAGAGCATATAATCTCCCCCATTTCTCTATTTCCATACACAGGTGATGAATAATAGTTGTAAATAAAATATTTATAATAAGGTTGATAGATATGAAGAATTGTTTTCACGTGAAATATATTTTAATGAAATAGATATTTGTTTTTTCACGTTTCAAATGAAATTAAACCTATAAATTTTAGTATTATTTTGATATATTATTTAATGAATATATATATATATATGTAATATATTTTTTTGAAATTTATGGGTTGTTATATTTGGTATCTGATCAAGGACTAGTTAACCATGGGATGAAATAATGAGAAAACCGTAACTAATACCATTAAGGATAAGACTAATTATTGGTTATATTCATGTTAATTTAGTAACCATAAGGAATAAAATAAGATTAAACCAATGTTTTCATGTATTGAAATTTTATAAGAAATATCCATCTATTATGTGGTTTTCCACTATGATTTTTTTTTTCACAATCTACTTTTTAGGTTTTCGACAAATGCTTAACCCAAGAGTATTCAAGATTAATGGTGAAATTGATAAATAATGGATTAATCAAAAGTATGAGAAACCAAATGAAATAGTATTTTGATGGTGAAATGTTGTTATAATGCCTAATTATTACTATAATAATATGATCAATAATTATAGCATTGGTGAGTTTCATTACACTTGAAATAATAAAAAGATGTATTTTAATGATTACCATAGAGTAAAGAATGTATAATTTTTCTCATGTAATGTATGTGTAAATAAGCATAAAAGATAATTTATCAAAGAACTTTGGGATGATTTAAGTTTTTAAAAAAAGGAAATTAACAAAATTAACTATATAGTAAAATTAAATGGCTCAACTAACACAATGGACTAGAAAAATGTTATTAATTTTTAATCAGTGATAGTTAAATGATTTAAATTTGGAATGTAGGGGAACTAAGAAAATCAATACTATATGGGAAAATCTAGTTAATATAATAAATAAAGTTTGTATTTGTAATGGTTATATTACTGATGATGATGTGACAATGAATGGAATATGAGCTCTAGGATGTTGTAAAAAATAAAGAAAATAATAATGGTTAATAGATCAAAAAGTATATGGAAGGGTTTAGTGGTAACATAAAAAAATTCAATATTAAATTCATAGATGTACTTTTTTTGCATTATGGAATAATGAAACACAAAAGGACCAATCCACTAAATTATTTTCTCTGATATTTGCATGTATATGATGAGTGGTACTTTTATCCATGAAACATGTATGAGGTGTAAATGTGATACTTATGTAGAAAACATGGTTAAGGGAATGATAACACTTAATATTGTTATAATTTTAGAATAATAATGATATAATGAAATTTTTTATTGTCATGAATCAAATAGAATAGTGTTGATGACTTTGGAACTAACTAGAAATATAATGATTAAGTGTTTTTCTGAATTAGATTACAGAATTTTGGGATTAATGGTGTGAGAAGAAATATATTTTTTAAAATAATTCATGTGTTCACTATGGTTTTATAGTAATTAAGTTAATTACTATATTTTATGAAATTGCATTATAAGGATCTTCACATGTTTTATTAATTGAAATTATGATCTATAAGATATTTATTTTGGGATTAATGATAAGTTGAATATGAAAATTTAGTTACCTTGTTTCGAAGGATTTCGGTTTTATTCTTATGGAGGGTTACTAAGGGTAACAATCTTTTGAATTTTTTACATTGAACATTAGACAAGGTTTTAATTATTAATATATTACCTAACTATATTAAAAAAATTATATTAGATAGAATGTGATTACCATTTAGTTACGATGACAACAAGAGACATAAGAAATGACTTTTCATCCTATTATGGATCTTATGACACTATTTATCTAGACATTACCATTTCAAATTCATTTCATTAAGTAGTAGATGAATTAAAAAATCATTACGGAGAACAAAAGTGTGATATTTTACTATAGAAATGAAATAATGTTTTTGTATCTACTCAAAATATTTTGAAATAAAATGTAATCATATTATCATCATTTCTAATGATATCAATTATAACTTTTCAAATATATTTTGTCTATTTTTTTATTGACATTATCTTGACCATTGTCTATATAAAACACTATTAGTACTCGGGTATTAGTTTTCCCTTACAAATATATTATTTAATTTTCCAACAATGTATTCCTTATGTGGAAACCATTTATGTGTTACATATGGAAACCTTTATGTTTTCAAAATTTCATTCTTAAGGTATTTATTAAAAATTGTTTTTATGGTGTGGGTTTATATTAATGAATTATCAAATTTTTATAATTTAATAACAATATAAATAATTTATAGGGGTATTTCAGCTTATGGTTGGTAAAATGTAACACCATAATATTTTTTTAACTATTTTCCTCATTAAAAATTAATTTAATCTCTTTAATACTATAAATTTCATATAACACTAGGATTAGATGAATTCAAAATTATTATTATTTTAATACTACAATTCAAACCTAGTCGATAAATAGGATTGAATGAATAATATTAACCACATTTTGAAATTTATGATTTTCCAACTCAATGATAATATATTTATTTATTACGTTTGAAAATACACATAATTTTTAGTAAATTAATTTTATTCATAAAATATATTTATTCTAAAAAATGTGTTTTTAATAGTTTCTATAAGAAAATAAATTAAATTATTTTTTGAAACAATTATAATAATTATTTCATAAAATTATCATATTTTTATAATTCAAAATATCCATATTATATTTGGAATATTTTTTAAATAACTTCTAAAAAGATTATTTTTTCAATGAAAAAAATTAGATTTTTTTTTAAACTCTCATTTTCATTACATTTAAAATCCATGTTATGATAATAAATTAACCTCCAATTAAATTAAGTAAATTTTATCCTTATAAAATATAATTTATTATAGTTAATGTTTTTTATACCTTATTTTCATATGAGTACATTGTTCAGATAAAAAACAAAATTTTCAAAAAATTAATTTGACATTGTGTTTTGAAGGATTCATTTAAAATGTTATTTTTCAACTTTTTTGTTTTTAATTTCTAAAAAAGAATTCCATATTTTTATTCACGAGTTACTAGTTAGTTTTTATGTTCATTTAAATTTTTGGGATGAAAACAATTATCATGGTAAATGATGATTTACCGCATTATAAGTAAATTAATTTAGTGGGTTAGTGTTGAAAGATAAATATATAAAATAGCCAAAAACTAAAAAATTAAAAGGGTATTTGATGAATTGAAAGACCTTAACCAGTATCTACAACATTAATTTTCAATAAAAAACATTGTAATTTCCTCACAAATTTGGTTGAATTTAAATATAATGTTATCAATATTTAATAACTTAACATCACCACTCCCCAAGTATAAATTCCACCCGTCACCACCCCCTTTCTATTCAAAAGTGATGAATACAATAAACTCTCATAATAAACATACTATCCCCACACTTATGTTCCTTCTTCGTACATTAATTAACATTCTTGATACATCAAATCATAATAAACGCATTAAAATGTATATTCATTACTTTTATATTTCTAATGTAATGTCCAATATCCAAACATTTTAAAATCTCTTGTTCTTAGATAAACAAAACTATTGTCCAAATTATGAAGGTTAATAATATATGTCGATTATGGTTATTCATTTTCCATTACCCCATTCAAAGAAGGTTATAAAACTATTGTTATTGTTAAATATTATTATGATAGTTATATAATATCATATTTCATGTTTTGTAAATAATATATAGATATAATATTTAATAAAAAATAATTTTTATGATGGCTGGAGAAACATACAAATAAATTGGGCATTTATAATTATCATTTTATCCAATTAATAACCATAAAACAAGAAATAGAAATTATATATGGACTATTAAATATTATTAAAGTGTATTAATGAAGTTATATTTCACTTTTCTGGTAAATTTTACAATTCAAAATAAAATCATTGATTATACAAAAATGAACTGACCATAAAACCATGAATGAACTCTCCTAAAGTAATGAAAATAAGGAAATAATATTAACGAATATATGGTATGATTTCTAAAAAGTATCTTATATGGTATTATAAATTATATTATGGTTTTATAATGAATTATAAACATTTTTAAAACCATTATAATGGAGTTTAACATACCTGAAACTAAAGGGGGCATGATGTATGTGTTTCTCATCTCACTTTTACTTCTTTGGGTTATATTCATTATTAATCACTTATTTATTGTATTTGGTTTATATAATTTTATTTTATTTATCATATCATTAATACAACTATATTGATGGTATTAAATTTTACATTTTATAATTATTTCTTTAATGGAGAATATGATTTGACTGGTTAAAAGTAGATGGATTTCTTCACTTGATTTTCTATTATTAAGATAAACTTATCCCTACATGATTAATAAATGTTAATATTATGTTTTTTATATATTTTTATTTTATTATGTTGTATTTAAACCTTTTTTTTAATTTTTCATCTGATGAAAATTATCTATTCATTTGATTAATTCCGATTTCAATTATATGATATTTATAATTGACCTTCTTTAAGAAGGTATCATTTCTAAATCTTCCATAAAAAATACTTTTATTCAATTTATATATTTTCTATAGATGTTTCCAAAATTATTTTTCCTATTCTATTATAAATTTGTAAAGTCATTTTAACTTTTTTTGAATTTTTATAAAATATTTTGAATGGTTTCGTTTTTATCTAAATGATGTTCTTTGTGACTTCATTGAAAAAAAGGTATGAAGGAATGTTTTTTATAGATGATGTGGAATAAGATAATTTTTACAATATCATGAATAATTAATTAATTTAATATTCCAATATAATCATACAATATTATTTTCAAATAATATTTTATTACTTATAATTTAGTGGATTTAAAAAAAACATCTTGTGAAAGTTGTTTTATTCGTTATTTTTTTACATGTGATATTTCAAAAGAATTTTATATAAGGATTAAATACATTAATGTAACATAAACATTTATAGGGTTATGATTCAAGTATACCATCGCATTTTCTTATCATATTGGTTTATTTTTATAATTAAGTAATGTTAATGAACAAAATTACATTTCATTGAGTTATTCTATGATAAAATATTTTTTCAAGACATTTTCTTTTACATCGGTTATATATGATAAAATTTTTAATATACCCATTTCTCCTCATGGGTTGGGACGTAAAAATGATTTATGATCCAATGTCACACATGATTATGGTTTTTATTATATTATAGGGGGTATATCTCCATCTAGTGCATTTGGTAAATGTTTATATCTCATTATACTACAATTAGAAACTAGTCAATTGGCATGATCCCCAATGGGAAATAGGTGTCTCTTGATACACTATGAGAACAGTTGGTCATTGATCCACCATGTTGATAGTATGGGTTGTAAATTATTACATATAAAGTCGTTTTGTATATTTATAAAGTCACAATTAAGAGATGTATTAACTTTGTATAGAGCTTTTGTGATCCAAATGATCTCAACAAAATCTATGGTCATGGATTTTATAGAAGGGTTTGAGTAAATTTTTGTTTTAGAGGATGCTAAATAAGAATAATGGACAAGCATCTTTACTATGTATCTATATTTTTTACTATTTTTTAAAGATTCCTTCACAACCTATGGTGATGAAACTATAGTGGTAGCATTAGAAAAGGTTCCATGGTCACATTAGTGGATGATGTACATTGGAATCATCATCTCCTAAGGGACTTTTCTTGAAGAAGTGAGAGTTCAGTGAGAGTTCAGTGAGAGTATTTCTTGGGAAGATAACTTGGTGAAACCCTATACTATATCCTTCACTCAACAAAATTATGATTTTTATGAGAGGTCTAGAAGAATTAATGTAGTTTTATGTTTTGTAAAGTCCATGTGGGAGTTTTTTATTTTGTCTACAAGGAACAACAATTTTTAATTTTATTTCATGAATATTTGATTTATTGGATATTGATAAAAACTTCTTATTTGTGATTGTTCATTTTTTTCATGACAGTTGTGTAATAATGTCCTAAAGTATATATTTCATTGATATGGTCGTAGTAGTTTCCCTCAATAATGAAAACCTTGATGTGTTATGATAATGTTCTTGAATAATATTATGTTGTCAGATAACATACTATAGTGGGATAAATAGTTCATGGACTATAAGGTAAGAGAATTCATTACAAGATTATAATAAATCCAATTATTCTTTAACATAATAAAACCTAAGAAGGAATATTATGTGCCATAAAATTCCCATATTAATTTCACTGATTTTTGTGTTATTTGATATTCCGATATGCGATAATGTTCCAAGGTCGTAATTCATTTATATTAACATTAAATAATATTAAGATTCATATATATAGATTTATTTCATAAACCATGAAAATAAATGTTCATGGAGAAGTAGGGTATGTTGGGAACCTCATCAGGGACATGTAATTAATTGATAAATAAACAAATGGTTATTCTTATCCATATTTATGGAGGAAGATATCATGACCCTATGATTGGAATAGAATCGTCACTCTAAACTCCATGTCCATGGTATAATGACATGTTTATGTTAAATAGTTAAATAAATAATTATCAATAATATAGGTTGATGAAATTTATTTGTAACCTTATTGATGAGATATTTTGAAAATTAGATCATATAATATAGTGAATATTCATATAGGGTTGTCTTCCATATGAAATTTTACTCATTATTTTTGGTACTATGACCCATTTCTAAAATAATTATTTGTATTTAGGAAAGTCATTATAATACAAATGAGAAATATTAAAAGAAATTCACACACTATGTGTCAATGAGGATATTATGTAAATTCTATTTGAATATAATTAATTGTAAAAATATTTTCCCGCTTCATGTGGGTTAACCTTATTCTCTTTTCCTTGTTCAAAAATATTTATTTATGAATGAAATATTAAAATTAATATTTTTTCAAGATTTCATTAGGTGATAAATGAGTTAGAATATATAAGCAACATGTCAAATGAAAACTATAAATTTACAAGCTAGTAAGGTAAAATTTGTCATTTTTCAATTCGGTGAGTTTCAAAAAATATTAATATTATTAAAATTATTATTAGGTGGAATGGGGTTTATTAATTGTTATAATATTTTTTGATGTATAAAATTAAATTAAATAATTATTTTATCTTCAAACAGGTCTTTATATATAGATATTTATGTCTATTCTGTAGAGAATCGATTAATTTAATTGAAATAGGAAACTTTTCACATAATGAATTCTCCCTCAACTCCTCTATCTCTCACCCTTTATTGAATAAAAAACACAAGAGATAATCATTGAATATTGAAAGATAAATGACCAATAAAAAGAACTAATGAAAATAGATTCAATATGCGAGAACAAATAGATTGATGGATATAGAATGGACATAAAAGTAGCATGTGGGGATTACTACTAGAGAGATTTTATCTGTATGTTCGTCAAATTTCAATGTATGAAATCCAAAATAGACTTTTTTGGATGATAAAATATATCAATGATAGAATGTTCCTAAGATAAGGATTTTCTTCTTCTTACATTATCAAAATTAATTAATAATTTCATGTACAACATCCTCTATCATGTTTTTCAAAATTGAAATGTTAAATTAAATTTTAAAATATGAACCATCATAATATGATTTGGATGTTCCAAAAACCATAACCAGTATCAATTGTATCTGATCATTAACCACTTTTAATGTCAATATTATGGTACCTTCTTCAAAATTATTTCAACAGTGAGATACATTAAAGAGTTTTCAATCATATATACAATGATGGTTAGACCTAACAGATTATCCATACAATGGCAGACATGAAAATATCATATTATCTTAACATACCAAGTATATGGGATCAGTAATTAATTTGTTTTAATTTTAATATGATACTATAATTCATTCAAACATCATGATGAACCCATATAAAAATATATGGGAAAATATTTTACCCTCGTAACTATTTGGATAGAGAGGGATTCAATATTTGTTTTCTAGTAGCTTATGGAAAAGACAATTATTAATGTACAATATATTCAGGATCATATTAATATAGTCTAAAGTAGAAAAATAACATTTTTTATATTTTAAGAAATTCATTTTTATTATTTTTTGGGTAAAATAAAAATTATTATTTATTCATGTAAAAGAGTTTTGTGCTATTATAAAGTATGTACATTAATCCATATGCACATTAGAATTTTATAAAAACATTATTTAATTAGAGAAGCATCTTTTTGATTTACCATGTCACCAAAGCATTCTAATGTTCATGTTTCCTTCCATGTTTCATTACTAAGGAAGTACAAACCATATCCCATGCATGTTCCCACTATAGGGGGAATAAATATGGAGGATGAAAATTCATGTAAATAGTATATAATATTTATTCGTGATATCATAGAGAATGTAATGTTGAGTCAAAATAAATGTTTGTAAATAGTTCTATGGATATTTGAAAAAAAAGTCAAGGAAACATGGGATCCTGATTAATCTATGTAGAAGGTATAACAACATTTTTTCTATAATTAAAATATACACTAATTATTATAATTAATTTATTTAGTTGGTATGTGTATGTAATGCATATGACTGTTATAACCAAGTAATCACAATATCATGTATTAGCACCCAATATTCCATTTAAAGAGCATTTATTCATGGAATTATTTCAAATATAAATTTTAGTGTTAATTTTATGAAAATAACTTTATTTTTGAAATCATAATATCACTATTATCTTATTATTATAACTTATATTTATTTCATAGAATCATAATTTTATTTGAAAAATTATTTTTCCCTTAAAACATATAATTTTAATTACCATATCACAACATAAGATTAAAATATAACTTGAAGAAACTAATTATGTAATAAAATAATAATTTGAATCTTAAAAATATGAATTTTCAAATATTTATTGAATATATAAATCCTATGTAAAATATATTTAGAACTAGCTAAAATGGTACATTACTAAAAAAATAATTTTGATCTTTTCAATGAATCGATTAATTTACCAAGATATTTCAGTTTTTTATAACCTTAATATATTCATGTAAAGTTTTTGTTAACAAAAGTTTATCTTTATAATAATTATACATGGTAAATACATATTATATGTAAACTTAATGATTATAAACATTATTATTCTAAAAAAATACATGGTTAATTTTCATTATTTCAATTTAACGAGTTACCATTTCTTAAAATTTTCATTGATCAACATGACATGTTGTTATAAATCAAAAGTATCTATTTTTTTAATTGTAAATCCTAGATTTTACTATTTAAATTAATTATAAGGATATAAATTAAAAGGAAACCTAAATTTTATAAATAGTAAAATATAATGTAATAAAGCACATAAAACACTAAATTATATCTCAACAATTTATTGTTTGATGTGTTTTTTTATATGCAATCACTATCTGCTCAAATTTTTTCAACATTCATCAAATTGGATATTGAGTATATTTGTTTTATTTTTTAAAAGGATAGGATCACTCCCAAAATTAAACATTCATTGAGTTATAAAAGGGTATCACTATGAAATAATCAATGATTATCTTTTGTTCAAATTTTTGCATGAAACTCTTCTATTTGGGTAAAAATAGAATATAAAATTTTTGAATTATTATGGTCACCATAGGTTACTGTACGGTCTTCATTTCTGAGGATACATCCAAAGAATAATATTTTTCCATAATGTGTGTATTTTCAACTAGTTATCATTTATTTAAATTAATCATAAGTGAAATATATTTTTTCAACATTAATAATATGATATTAATATAATTAATCTATATTAATAATCTTATATTATTGGTATTAAAAGTAATTATTCATATACACCATCTATAGAGAAAAAGGAAATATTTATCTGTGTGTTATTTGAACTACCTCCTTCATGTTACAACATGGTTCGTTTTCCATCACCATTTTAGAAGGGTGGTTAAAAAAATAGTATTAAATTATATATATATATATATTGTAAATAAATTTGTGTTATGAAAAAATTGATATTCTATTAATGATATAATCCACAAGTAATTGTCGTTAATTTAATCATTAAATGTTAGATTGTTATGAGGATGACCTTTTATTCAAATAGTGTAATAAGTTCGTATCCAATACGATGTGATTTATCTATTCCCAATTCTAATATATCATTATAATAAACACTAAATATGATCATTATTATTCTTTTGTAATCATATTAAATCAAAACCCCCCCGTAATAATTCATTAAATCATGGTATGTTCATATTGGGGTCAGATTAACAACATATTTGAACAATACTATGAATTATAGCCATGGATGACTATGGTAACAGAGTCACCATATTAATATAATATATAATATTAAATAATTATAATTTTATTATAAAAACTATATATAAATATTTAATTTAATTTTTAAATAAATCACCCTTTCGTATTTTATAATCAATGAAACATTCATTGTGTCAATTTTATCATTATGTATAATTGTTGAAATTCATATGAATAAAAATTGAAGAAAAATAAATTATAATAAGTAACCCATAATAGTCTCTTTCATAAAATTTAAAAATTTACATTTTATTAGGAATCAATATAGACATAAATATTATGAAACTAGTACCAACAATTATAACTAGTAACACCATATTTTAATAAATATGAAGAATTCTTATAGGGAATGAATATTTATGAATATTGTAATTTATAATAGATATGATTAATCCAAATAATTAATATATATTTTTTATATGATACTAATATATGAGGATTATTTCAATTTAGGTATTTCTAGATAATAGGTAAGGGTTTTCAATAAAAAAAATTCCTCTATTCAAATTAAATTTATTATTATGATCCAATTTTTATTTAATTGGTGTATATACTAGATCTATGGAATGTTATGTCATCAAGTATATTTATTTCTTGAATTTAATAATAATTTATAATACCTATATTACTAAAGAGTTTAATTTAATATATATCTAATCTATATAATAGGTTTTTCTGACATAATTTTTCCAATATTTTGGAATAATGTTATATTCATCCCATGTAACTTTTCATCTAGTAAAAAAATTTCCAAAAATTAATTTTAACATATTAGTAGTCAAATTAATTGGAATTACTAGTATATATTTTTATCCTTATATAATACACTTTTTATTAAATAGTTAACAAATCCATTGTAAAACTAATTCCTTCCCTTTTCGAGAAACAATTTTAAGTTTTTGTAATTTAAATATGCGTGTAATTTCCTTGAATATACTTCCTTTTATGGATATTGGAATGTTGATGTGGTAGTTACATAAAACTTACTTGGTTTAGTCACATTGAAAATGGTTACATGAGAAATTAGTCTATATTTATATAGGTACATGTTATGTGGGACTTTGACTATGAACCTATAGAGACACTCTAGGGGGATATTAACTTGAATATTCAATTGTTTAATGAATGATTATAGTCAATTTTATAACAATTGGATTGGTATATGACCAATTAATACTATCAAACACAATATATATCTCACAATGATATCCCGACACAACGAAACTACCCTCACCCATATATTTAATGATATGGTTACTACTAATTACATTGAATAAACTACAAAAAATTTATGTTTATTAAGGGAAATTATAATATAAATATAATTTATTCTATTCAATGAGTATGTATTTAGTTTCTGTTTTTCCCATTATATGGTTTGTTATTTTTTATTCAGTAAAATGTTCCTTATGTAATGGTATGAATAGTCTTATTGACAATTAGGTATTGAATTGGATATTATAAAATGGAAGAGGGGCCCATAATTATAAATCTCTTTAATACATAAATATGTCTTCTGAGATTTAACATGATGGGTTTGAGTGTAGAATTCTTCCCACATAATGACTCATTGTTATCATAAAGAATTGATATTATGTTTTGATAATATAAATAAGACATTCTATCATTATTTAGTAAATTATTATTTTTATTCTCATTTTCATTTATCTTCATGGCTATAGAATTCAATTAGTTTCGATTGATTAAATTTTCATGTTGCTTCATTAATTAATACTATATCAATTATAACATGTATATGTTATGATGTCATCCATTGGGTTCTACTAATTAATGAGAACTAAATATCAACCATATTTTTTTCATGTCCTGAGGAAACAAAGTGTTTATTTTGGGTAATTATCATGAATATGATATAGGGATCATATTTTTCTCAAAATAACTTAATTTTTAATATTATGTATTGAAATAAAGTTTGTACATGTATCTATTAATTTATAACTAGTAAATTGTTAAATCCATCAGGAACACATGTACTATATAACAATAACGATATATAACTTATGGATCTAGGTCAATGGAGTCTGGGATATTACATAATTTCATATGAGATATTCTATTAAAAAAATATTATTTTGTTAGTATTCGGCTAAATATAAATAATTCTGGAAAAATATAATAACTGTCGTTAATAAATTCAAAAATGGAATTCAAAAATGATGTTAATTTTTTGTAAGATTTGTATTATAATATTTATGAATTAAATAATTAATTAAAAATAAATCATATATAATTAAAAATACTTTTTTTTTAAATTTTTCTTATAAAATGATATTTTTTATTATTCCTAATTTGAATAAATTTTTAATTTGATATAACAATTTTTTATATTTTTTTTTCATTTAAATGAAATTAATCAAATTAATCAAATATATAATGTATATTTTTTATTCAAAGTTTCATGTGAAGAATGATATCAATGATAGTATAAATTTAATTATTCTTAAATCTTGGGTTGTTACATTATACCCCATTAAATTAATTTCTTATTTATAATTTTCATTATTAATCACTAATAAATGTCATCGAGGGAGTTCATAATACATTTATGATATATGAAAAACATTAAATGTTATATCATCCATAATATCTTTGTGTATATATATATATAAACGTATTTTCATTGAAAAATATTAATCATTTATAAAATCATATACCCATGTTGGTATTTAATCTATCATATATTATCTATGAATTATATTTATCATTAAAATTAAACCCAAAAATATATATATACTTCTAAAAATTATTACTACCACTAACCATTAAATGGTACTATATAATAATTTATTAAATATAATAATAGGAAATATAAACTAGAATACAAAAAAAATTATTAACATCACAAAAAATATCATTATTTATTTATTTATCAAATATTTATAAAAACACTCTAACTCACATGTATAGAAATAAATCAAGACATCATTACCTCAAAATCATTAATATAATATACCTAAGTGTTATTTATCCCACAGTAACATGTTCTCCAATAATTATCCAAAAAAATATAGTATTTTTATGAAATATAATTTCGTGGTTATTCCTAGAAAAAAAATAATTTTATTTATAATACAGTAATGAAAAATTACTAAATAATAATACGTAAAAGTTTTCTATTTTCAAATTATCATTTTGAATATCCCGTAATATCATATATATTTATCTTTCACTACTAGAAAAATCTTTGAGTATCAATATTTGATTTCTAATAAGTTATCAACCTCACTTTATAAGGTAATACAAGGGAACAATCATTTTCAATCATAACATATATGTAAAAAAAATTAACAAACAAATATATATTATCCCTTATTTAATTATAACACATAGATGTTTGTAGATACATAAATATATTAGATTCATTTTCATTATCCTGTTTCATTTAAATAATGATGCCTAAAATATTTTTTCTATATCAATAGTTGGAATAACATATAGAAACTTCATTATGCCTTACACCATAACCCCTTAATTTTGAACATATAGTACATAATGTTCAACATATGACTCCAAATTATTTTCCATAGTTATATATTGAAATTTTGATATTATATTATCTAAAATAATTTTTATCAACATACTCAACCCATTCATAATTGTTCATTATAATGAATGTGAAAAACCCATATCATAAAAAAGGGGAGTGTCAAAACAAGTGTGCATGTAACACCACATGTTATAGGTAATAATCCCTTTATTTAGTTATTTTTGTTATATTATATTTTTGTGGTATGTTTTGCTATTTTTGGGGGATTTTTGAATTTTTTTGGGGTTTTGTGGAGGTGAAATGTTTGATAATGGTTACATGAATCCTTGAAAAAACATCCATGATACAATTAAATTGAAATAGTGTATTTGGGTAGGTGTATTCTTTGGCATAAATTTTTCCAAACAATGTGTAAATACTAGAGTAACCATGAAATTATATTCATATGGGAATTTCATAGAAGGTGCATGGTTTGTCTAACCATGAAAGACAACCATGTGAGGGGAGTTTAGTGGCAGTGTCTAGGCTACAACCAGTAAATAATTTTTTTATTTGGGTACCATTTCCATTCAACAAAAAAAAACTAAATCATTATTTTGGGTATTTCACTCATCTTACACTAATAATGCCAATTGTTTTACTAAATATGTCATAAATTAAAAACATATTCATACTAATGTTTTTTATATCATTCCTTTAGAAACAAGAAAGATAGGTATGAAAATATAAGTGTGTTGGAGGCCTAGATTCCTTATTGATTTCCATTTCATTATTTTCTCTATTGTTTTCTTTTTCTTATTTCTTCCTTTTAATTCATGAATATACTCAATTGGGGATATATTTGTGTTATTTAGTGACAATATGAATAATATATGTTTGTTTTGATGATAGTGGACAAGATCTATAAATAGTATTTAGTGTTTAATATAGGGTTTTTTTAGTTCGGTTTCATTCTTTAGTATCACTTGAATTTGAGAGATAGGTTCCTTTACTCTAAACTCCTATTGGTTATAAAATGATTCTTATTTTAAATTAATTTAATTTAATTGTTATAATTTTGTTATTATTGGGAGAAATTATTTTTTTGTGATGGTTTTTTGAAATTTTGTAATGGCATGGTTTTTTTTGAATTTTTTTTTGGATCATGAATAAAAAATATTCATTTTAAAATTTTGGTTTGGTTTTAAATTAAAGGAATAATATTTGGGGAATTTCTTTCAATAAAATAATTGTTTTCTGAAATAGCTCGGTATCAGTTTTTGGCATTTTTGAATTGTGTGAGTTTGTTACATTGACATGAACGTGATTAATGAAAATATACCATTGGGGTAAAATTATGTAACCCTATATAATGGTTTTATTAAATTGGGGGACATCAGTAACATTGTGGGAAATTGATAGATCAATGAGGGGCTACTCATGAGTGAATAAATTTCACCTATCCATGAATATGAGGCTATATGGAGATCATGAGATGTTTATTACTAAATGGATATTGATATAGGGTTTTAATATATGGTCTTATTTCATTACACGAAAAAAAATTCATCGAATATATTTTCCTTCAATTGAAACTGATATAATTTATTTTAAATGGGTTTTTTATAAATGTGCTAACTAGTTCTAACCTAGAGGCATTATTTAAGAAGTCATTATAAAATCTATCTATGTTTTATAATTAACCCCTTTGTGGTCACTTTTCTATAATATATAATGGTTATTAGAAACTTTAAAACACCATCTATGATACCAATCATTAGAAATAATGGTAACTATGCAAGGACATGATTAGGAACATGGTTTTGCGAAACTGCATGGCCACCCAGGAGAAAAAATCGAATGATGGTCAGAGATAAATATTTTTGTTGGTTAAAAAAAATTTCTAACCATAGGAGTCAACTATTATAGGGGGTTTTAGAGGACTTGTATATCGCATGGTTATTTTATTATCTTCTAGACCTTATATACTAATAAATTACACTGAAAAACTACATCCATGTATTTTGGACCTCACATAGTTCACACATATAATGATGTGTTTTATCCTAAACATACTATTACATGAAATCATATTAATCCCATGGATTTGTAGACCATTTCATTCAATTTAGGAGTTATATTTAGTTGAATTTAGGTTTTTTGGATGCCCATATTTATATTAATCGTTCCCATTCAAATTTGTTTTTTTAGTTTTGTTATTCTTCTCTCCATTGGATTCATCAATCAAATAATTTACGGTTGAAATCCGAATTTGTGATTATAATCCTGATGATATTTTTTTTATGATAGTTAAATAGATATAAGTATTTTATTCATAGTTTCATGTTGATTGTTTAGAGATTAGATAATTTCATCAGTTTTTTCCAAGATTGAGATGTAGGTGGCCTCACTCTCAAATCCTTTTTATCATAACATAAAGGATTATTTCATATTTAATGAATAACATGAATTTAATTCTAAAATTCACATGTTATTCATATATTAAACCCTATAAGGTGTCGAATTTTTGAAATTGGTAATTGGATTGATTGTGGAAAGTGTTTTAATTCACGGTTTTAAAATATTGATTTTAAAAATATAGTTTGGTTCTAAATTAATGAAAAATGTTTTTGGAATTTTTGGAAATAAAATTATTATTGAATTTAAAGTTCATGGAATTTGGTTTGGGAATATATGATGGGTGTGTGTTCATTTGGTTGATGTTGCACTAAATAAGGGGTAGGTACCATTGGGTATCGATGATGTAACCTTGTATAAGTGGTTTGTACTATTAGGGAACTTTAGATGTGGTTACCTTGTGGTGAAATTGTAGATTGATAATATAATGGTCATGAGTATGGAACTTTCACTTGGGATATAATGTGTTGTCATGTGCAGATCATGTGGTGGGTAAGGAAAAATGGTAATTGAGAAATTATTTTAATTGTTTTCTTGGTTACATTCCATGGAAATATATTTTGATTATAAATGTTATTGGAATTGTTATTAACAACATTATATTGTTTTAAACTATTTTTTTATAAATTTCAAAACATGTTCTATCATAGTGGTATGAGTTGGGAATTCATTAGAGAAATCCTAAAAATTATTATATTCAACATTTTCATAGTAGCATTGGTGAGTTTGAAGATATTATATATCAATAACCTAGTAAAGTAACTGTATCTCATTTCCTTAAATATATTGAAATATTCCATAGGTTGGGATTGAGGTGTTCGAGATTGGATCATGTTCAAAGTTTCTCATTTAATTAATTTGGTGTCTTTTATTTTTTTAATTTTTTTAATTTCATATGTGTACATTTATATTGTGGGTTCACATGGTTATAATTTGTATTTTATTATATTATACTCATTTACCATATAGTGGTTTTTTATATTTGGTTATCTTGGGCCTTTTGTTTTATTATGATAGGTAAATTTTTAACCCAATTGTTCATGTCGCCCTTTGAATTTATTTCTAGCCTCGGGTGTCATTGGAATGTCTCAAAAGGTATAGTTTGACTATATTCCTCTTACCAAGACACCAGGTAAGGGGTGTGATCTTATATTTCAGTTAGGCCAATTATTTATTAACACATTAGAATACCATAGTATACATAAAATAATACCATAGAATTTACCAATATTATTCAGTACTGTTATATTTTCATAATGAATCATAACTAAAATTTTCCACTAATATAACATAACACGTTTTTGAAACCAATAAATTAGGTCCAAACCAACACTCAATGTGTAGTGAAAAATTAATAATTTCACCAAACAACATTAATACCATGTGAGATTATCGAACCATAACATATTTAAATTTCACATTATAATCACATCATAAAATAATTGCACAAAACATTGAAAATTTTTATATTTAGTATATTTTGATTATAGTTAAATTGAAATAATTGTTTTTAAATCATGTGAATATTTCTCCACTATCGAACCTTATTATTATCCCTTTTGGATACTCATTGGTTACAATCAACATCATAAAATAATTAAATAAAATCATAAGAAATGATTATGCTACAGAACTAATTATGGGAAAATAACTCAAAAATATATAATCAATAAATATATCATGATAATAGGAGAAAAATTTCAAAACAGAAAATTTAATATTAAAATTTATATTTAAAAATTATATTTTAAAATAATATTTTACTGTAAATCCAAATACAGTTACCTATATAATAAAATGCGAAAACATATTCACACAAAAAATTTTGTTTAATTATTATATTGTAAACATGATTCATGGATCCTATTCATGTGTATATGATAATGAAACAGAGTAATAACTTTAAATATATCCTAATTATGAACTTTTAAAAAAATAAATTTTCAGTTTAAATTATAGAATTTTTTTCTAACAAAATTCTCATCCAAATAATTATCTAAAAAATAAAATTTTCTTGATTCATTTTGTTAATAAAACACTAAGGATTACATTGGTGAATAACAAAATTTCCATTCTAAAAATCCTTATCTTATGAGATATAAAAATAAACAAATCCATTAGTAGTCAATAATGGACCCAAGCCTTCTAATGAGTTTATAAAACTAAATCTGTCTCAGGAAATTATATATCCCACACTGTCTTACAGATTTATTTATCTAAAATTATATTTGTGTTCTTTCAAATCCAAATTGTATAAGGGTTTTAACATAAACAAACATTTTTATGTTTTTATCATACCTAAACCATCTTATTTATTTATTAGACACATAATTCTTAGAGAATTATATGTCCCAAATTCTATTTTCAATAAAATTCATACACATGTATCTTATATAAAAAACAAATCCAACATAATTGCATGAAAATTACATTAAAATAAAATGGTTTCCATATTATTTAAACATATTATTATTCAAATCACTTTTATAAAGGTAAATTGTTCATACCAAACATTAAATTACAAAAAAGTCATATTTTATAAGAAATTATAATCAGTGGTAAATAATAAATTACTACCTATGATATATGGAATATAGAAATTTATTAAAAAATAAAAAACTATACATTATTAGTTTATCATGGATGTAAATTATGACATAAGTTGCATAAAATAATATGATAGAGCTCTCAGATGCTGCCAAATTCTCTTTTTCTCGATGACCTTGGTCGAATGCTATTGGATTATGCTCCTCCCTCTTGATTGGGGGGGGGATTCTTGTGACTTTATTCGCATGGGAAGAGTATAATTTACACAGATATCAAATTCCTTATGCCCTTCCTGAGGATCCCTATTTTTTTTATGGTCCCATATCACTTCTGAGAGGCACCTCAACTTTCACTTCTTCCGGTGGAGCTCAACGATACCATAGATCATTGCAAGATCACCATGGTGGTCTGATTCCATCTCCAGCGGCCTTCAGTTGAAATGTTTTGTCACTTTGTATCTGAGTCTGGGGAGATAGAGGAGTGCGCATTCGTCGGTTTTCTTGACCAGACGAATCTCATGATCTAATTTGGATCAGAGGAGGACTTGATCATGGCCTGGTCCAAGGCCCCTCGAAGATGTAACATGTCATATTTTTACCTGTTTCTCTAGATATTTGATTTTCATATGCGACATGGCCCTTCGACGATTACAACCTCGGTAAGTTTTTCGATTCTTCCTATTTTGTTTCAAAATACTTATATCTTGTGTCCAATTGGAAAAATGTTCGAGAGGTATCTTTTCTCTGACCGGTGTACTGAGGATGTATTTGATCTTATTTTTCTGAGAATTTTCGTGGAATTTGATATTGCAAGGCCTCTAGTTCGTTGTTTTTGTATTGCGGATGACCAAGAGTTTTGTTGGAAACAGGAGGAAGTTTTTTATTCATGGGACCATTTTGGTGTGTCTTGCAGATGGTTTAGTCATATGGAATTGATTTGTCGTAGTGGGAGGGTGAGTGGAAGTGCACAAGTGGTGAAGATAGGATACAACATGGGGTGTGCTGCTTCTGGGCTAGATCAGGTCTTGAGAACAGGTCACACTGAATTAAGTTTGACAATGAGTAGGGGTGAGGTTGGTGTCAATACAGTCCTTGAGGAGTAGAACAGTTGTGTTGAGCGTGGATATACTATTGAGCTGGACATTCGTGTGGGAAAACCTCTAACTGGCTATGCATTGATGAAGGATCCAAGGAAATTTGTTCTAGTGTAGGGGTGATCCGGGGACCACTAAATGGTAGTGAAGTGGTGGAGGATCCAGTGGCAAGAGATCTAATCTAGGGGTGACTCGGGATAATGTTGATTTGGTTCCTGTATATTCTTCTGGTATGAATGAGATACTGGGAATTTGGGTGGGAGGCTCTTTAACTAGATGTATGGTGGTGGAGGAGCAATTGGCTTTAATCCTAATGTCGGGATTGAACTGAGATGATGCTGCATTAGTTCCTGTATGGAATTCTAGGATGAAGGAGATGTTGGTGTCCTCAAATCTGATAGTAAGGTAAATATTTGATAGATTTTAGAGTGATCTTGGGGTTGGGTAACATCACTCGTTGTAAGATAATGCAGGTTTGTGTCAATTAGGTCCATCTACAGAATAGGTTGGTTGCACGGATTGTAATGTTGGGGAAATGCACAATGTCATGACTAAAAACCAGTTCAAGAGACTGTAGGGAGAGGATGTACCCATTGAGGGTGAAAGATCATATTTGACTAAGGATATTCAGACTGTTTCTAGGAAATAAGAGGTTGTTGATGGTGCAATGGAGAGTTTGTTATGTGATGGTTATGGAGTTATGTCAAACTCTCACTATCTTTCTCCAATTGACTATAAAAGGAAATCTTAGATGATGGAAGGAGGGTTCATGGATGTTGTAGATGATGTTCTAGAGTAGAAGAATAATGGATGCAATGATTTTTTACCTATGAAGGTTACTGGAAAATGAGGATATTTTTCTGACAGTGATAAGGAAAATGTGGAGTTGTCCAACCCACTTTCACTGACTTTGTTTAGCGTGGAAGAAGAAAGGTGTCTTATGGTGATGGAGTTATGACTACTCCACTAAAGAGAAGACCCGGGAAAGACTACTCTCATCTTCTAATGCCAGTGGCCTCCAGGGATTCATATAAAATGGAAAGAGGGAAACCCCTGGTGTCTTTTGTGAAATGTTGTGCGGAGCAGACATCATTGGAGAAGCTAAAACTTAGAAGGAAGTATGCTAATATATTTAAGCAACATGAAACTTCTTCATAGTGGGTATAAACTACTATGGAGGAAGCTGCTTATTAGGGATATGGATAAGGGGATGATTATTATGACATGTAATTTTCTTCTATTGGATGGAACTTGTTTGATGTGGGCAAGTTGTTCGCTTACATCCTACTATTCTATTTACTATACATTTCCATTTGTTTAATAACTTGTCAAGGGTTTTCCCCTGAATGGGATTTCTAGGGTAAATTATGACATTATAGTTACATTAAACAATTATTCTTCAAAAAAATTAGTGAAAATGATGAAAAAAATTCTTTAAAATGATCGTTAAATAGAAAATCTATAAAAAAATCCTCACTAATATATATTGATAGAGAGAAATAACAATTAGAAAGCATACTTTTGAAACTAATCTTCAATGATGGTACCATTATAAGACAGCTATGTTTTAAAAATTGAACATGGAGTGGATGATAAAACATGTAATATTGAAAGGATTTGAAACCTTTTGAATATTTTCATAAACCAGTATTGAAGCCCAAAATTGTAAAAATAGGTAAACATTGTCCCTTTCAAAATTGTATGTGCAAAATATTGAACTACTCTAGTAAACTCATATTTCTTAAAGATGATAATTTAATATACTCATTGGAATAATGAACATGGAAAGGGAGGGGGACCAATCTTCAAAGGGGATGATATTTTTTCACAAACAATTTACACATTTATGATATTGTAATTCATAATGAAATAATAATTGAGTTATATACATAATACTGCTAAAATTGAAAATATAAAATATATTATAAAATATAAATATTTTTTCATTCTATGAATACCAATTCTAAAATATTACCTTTTTAACTCTATTAAATGAAATTTTATTTATAAAATAAGATTACCAAAAGCATAATTCCTGATGAAATATATATTCAGAAAGGCATTTATATGTTATAAATGTAAATATATAGAAAAAATAAAATATATATACTAAAAAACGATAAAGTATAATGTTCCCATCTTATATGAAATCAGTTCAATTAGATCTATCACAACATAATGAATGGGAATTGGGAATCCAAAAAACTATTATATTAATGATAACATTGGATTAAATGGGTTATAATTAAATAGAAAATAAAATATCTTGAAATTAAATATATTAATTTTTTATTTGTGAAATATGACATTTAATGAACCAGATAATAGAAATAATGGTGCATAATATTCCATATGTCTCCTGGAATTGAAAATGAGATAGAAAAACAAATACATTAATTGATTACTACCACTAAATAACAAAATTATTCTAAATTATAAAAATAAATATCATAATAACCTATTTTATAGAAATATTTATATATATTTATTTTTATTAAAATTATTTATAATTATTATATAAATTTATATTTGTTAATTATTACATATTTTGAATATTGATTTTTGGTTATCTTGATAGTTTTGATCTAGTTATGAATAGAAATGTTGTTCAATGTTTATCATTCATTGTTAACCATTCCAATATAATTTAGTGTAATTTAATGGATAAATTATTATTTTTGTAATTATCATACAAATTAAATTATAGTATTGGTGATGTTATGTGAAAATGGAATTGATGTGAGCTTATTTTAGTGATTCTTAGCATCGAAGATGACGTTTTAATAATTATTGATACAATTAATATAATATTTACAGAAGAAAAATCCAAAAAAATAATTTCTTATTAAAATATTATGTAGAAAATATTAATGTCCAAATAGTCCTTGATGGATGAATTTTATATAATTGTTCAGGTAAGTGGATTAACTGACACAAATATGATCATATCATAAATTTATGGGAGATTACAGATAAGAAATGTTTTATTTTTGAGAAATATCATTATTATAGAAACACATATATATTATTTTTATTTTCTATTATTTTTATTTTCTATTATTTTTATTTCTAATTTAATAGGTTTTTATGATGAATTAAATTCAAAACTAAAAAAATGTCACTTCATAGAGGAAATACTCCACACAATGCATGGATAAAATGTATATTTCTGAAACATAGATATAAAAAGTAGGTGGATAATAATTTTCTCTTATAATTAATTATTATATCATATATATAACATTTATTCAAAAAAATATTTGAATAACTATCTTTGTTAGTCAGTTGAAAACGTTGGAGTGCATTACTCTATGGAGGTAGTGGTTTTCAGAAACAGACTATCATTGTTCCTCTCTTAGTTGATGGAAAGAAATGAATAATGGGTATTCCATTAATAAAATAACACATATGTATAATAACAGTACTGATGAAATTATATTACAATGAATATTTTAGGTTCTCGATTGAAATAGTAATTAAATAACATATGTATTATATACTAAACATATTGGATCCACATTCCTTTCCATAAATGTCTCTTTTAAAAAATTAATAGGAAAAATAAAAGAAACAATACTAATATGTTCACGATATTTTATTACCCAGGAATAAAATATATTCAAAAAAAAAATCGGTGGCTTGAGGTTTTTGAAGTGTACCACTTTTATAAGTCATTAAAAGGGAACGATTATGAGTACTTACTAGTTAATAATAATTGTAATACCCATTAATAGGGTTTAATAATAAAAATGGACATAATTTATAATTTATAAAAACCCAAATACATTCATTTAAAATTGTTTTTTTAAAATTTTTGATGTTAATTTATTTTTAATTTTTTTAAAAAAATCATTCTTCTATTTAACTAGATAATTAGTTTTAACAAATAAATAATGGTTTTACTAAAAATATTAAATAATCACTATTACCAAATAAAGGCGTTTTAAGTATAAATTTGACATCTATTTAATAAAATTATATTTATAAATCATTTTTAATTCTAATTTATATTATATCATTTGAAATATATAATAAACACTTTTTAAAAAAATATTATTTTTAACATTAAGTATCCATAATATTAGTCAATATTTTTTTACAATGGAATGATTGATAATGACTATTATATATTTTTTAATATTATATTAATTTTCATTTTTCACAAGATAATAATTAAATAACATTAGTAAAACATAGCTTTTCAGATAATAAATGTACAATTATTATGGTCTTCAAAGTAAGTCCTAATAATGATTAAAAAAAGTAAATCTAATAATATTATCATTTTGATATAAAAAATGAATTCCATTTTAATTGAATTAGTATCTTCAAGACGTGAGAAATAATTTTTTATATATGATATTAAGAATTCATTTTAGAATAAAAAACTAATTTTCATTCCACTATGATACACATTAATTCAATGTACATTTTTTAAACAATTTATTACAATTTTAAAATTATATATTAATCTGAAATAGGATTTAAAAAATTATTTAAATCTTCAATTACTTTAAAATAATAAATGATATTGTATTAGAAATAATAGTTTTTTAACTATTCACCTATAAATCTTGTATTTAAAAAAAATAAATAATAAACCATATGATAGTTTTTATGTGGAAATAAAAAATAATGGTATGCATGAAAAATTTTAAATTCAATAAGTTAAAATTTAACACTTATATGATAATTAAATATAAAATATAATTTTAATTTATTCAAAATGACTTTTAAACACATTCACAATTAATAAACCTATATTGAATGAAAATTCAAATGATGACAATTTTTTATATACAAGTTGATTTAATTTTTTTCAAATGTGGTAAAATATTGATACATTTATTTGATAATTGTTTAATTTATTTTATAATAAATATGTGTCTTTTATAATAGAAAAAATAAAATAAGGTGGTGCCTTGGTAATATACCAAAGAACAAATTATTACATAATGAAAAGGGGGTTACATGAGTCTCCAAGATGAAATATTTTTACAATCCTTATCTTAAAGAGGATGTAAATAAACTGGAAGGTTATCCAGCCAGGTTAGGTCATGTGTGACTCCCTTATTGGAATGGTCATCTATAATAATGTTCACATCATAAAAGTTATGAGTGACAATGTTGTTGATCTCTAGAAGTGAAAGGGGGAGATTATCCAATAGGTTATAAGCGGCCAGAAAATATGCACCACACCATTCTAAATAGCCTGTAGAATAGAGGTTAAATCACTGCCAATCCAAATATTTTTCCAAAACCTATTGCTTTTAAAAGGAAACAGCCTGGATCACACTTATCCTATTAGCTTCCTGAGACGAGGTTATTCCGCAGTAGCTAAAGAATCATCTCAGACACTGGCCAAGGTGGTTTCTGAAAATATCACCACATCTAGAGGGTTCTAGATTGACATTAGAATCACAAAAAAACATTCAATATAATCAAACCTCGAAGAGGGTATTTCTATAACACATCAAAAGCATATCTAGTTTGACGATAGATTCTGTCAATCTGAATTCACCCAAGGATCCCAAAGTCTTTAACAGTGTTGTCACAATTATCCTTCTCAATTGAGGTAGATTCCAAAAGGAAAATGGGATTTAATATCTGACCTTCATTTATACCGGGTGAGAAATTATTATGAAGAATAGCATATCTATAATTCCAGATCACATGGAGAAGATCAGCAACAACTATTAATAAAAGATTCCTGATTTGCTGAGATGTTTCTATATCCACACAATGCTTCAGTTGAGATATGATTATATCAACAAGTAAAATTATTTAATCAAAAATATATAAAATAGAGTTACAAATTTCTTAACCCTCTGGAAATGATAAAAAGGATGGTTAGTAACTTCTCTATGTTTATTACAAAGATGACACTTAGATAAAAGTAGAATCCCAAATTATTAGTGAAAAATGTCCTTGGGGAATATGTTGTCAACAATATGCCAAAAAAGAGTAAGCATATAAGTCTTAATTAATGGCTTGTCTAAACATTTTAACCAAAAATTATATTTTCATAATTTATAAATTTGTGGTTGTAAAAAAAATTAGAGTCTAGGATGCCATTATGAGAAGGTTCCCAGAATAATAAATCATAAGAATTGGAATAGGGATAGTTGTCAATAACATGATTAATGTTATCAAGAAGACTGAATCTATGAGAATTTAAAACATCCCTGATAGTGTAGTTTGAGTTATCTAATAAATTATTGGGAACTAGTGTGGAGATTAAAAGAACTCAAGTCCAATTGTACAACCAAATGGTCATGGAAGAATAGGTATTAACCATCCATATAGAGTTAATCATGTTGTTGGTAAATTCATTCCTAATTGATTCAAAAATTAAAGAGCTAATATAATAAATATTTCATTTCATTAACTTGTTATTGAATGTTTTTTGATAAAAGAAATGGAATCAGAGTTATTATGAAGGAGGTTCTTAGTGAGTCTGGATTTTGAAGCATCATTAAATATTTTAAAGATTTTAATTCCAAGATTTCCCTTACCTAAAGGCTTGCAAAAAGTAGTCCAATGAATGTTCACAAGTTTCCTTCGAAGAGTTCTTCCAATCCAAACAATGTTTTTGATGTAAATATTTATTTTCTTAAGGATAATAGTAGGAAGTTTTTTAACCATAAACGAGTAGACCATTTTAGATACAATTGTATATTTAACTAGACGGAATCCTCTAGCCAAAAAAATGGATTTACCCTTCCAAGAGGACAGTTTATTGAGAATATAGTAAACAGTTTTAGTAAATTAATTAGATTTATGCTTTCACAAAAAAATGGGTACACTTAGATAAGTTAAAGGGAAGGATCCTTCATTGATACATAAATCCTTCATAATATTACCTTTTCTAATATAAGGAAAAAAATAAAGAAGAAAAATATTTTATCCAGCTAATGGTTTTCCTATCTATTTCTTAATAATGTGAGAGAACAGTTTTGAGACATTGAATATTACTTTTATATCCTTGTATGAAAATAATGATTTCATTAGCATATAAAATATGTCTATGAACATTTTAGTTCATAGAGACCAGAATAGTTTTATGCTTTTTCTAGTGGACAAGGTAAGTGACAAGTCTGCTAAAATAATCTTCCACAATAGAGAAAATAATGGCATAGATGGTTTCACCATGTATAACTCCCTTAGTTCATGTAATGTAAACCTTAAGGGAACCATTTATAATTATGGAGATTGTAGCTGATTTTAATAAAGAATTTATTCAACTCATAAAGTAATAGTTATAACCAAACCTCTGAAGTGACAAGAAAATAAAACTCCAATCAATGGTATCAAAGGATTTCCTTGTATCATGTTTAATAGAAATATTTGTTCCACTAGTGGATTTATTTAAATTGTTAGAGGAAAAACAAATGGAATCTTGTATTAACCTACCCTTGATAAAGCCAAATTGATTCAATCGGGTAATTTTATTACTTATAGTGGTAAGTCTATCAGAAATAATTTTAATGGAAATTTTGTAAAGAGTGTTAGTAAGAAAAATAAGTCTAAAGAGATAAATCTCAGAATAATTTTAAAATCTAGTAACTAATGAAATAAATTTTACATTCAACCCATGAGCAAGTACACCATTGGAAAAAAAATATTTTCTATATTTGAAAACATCAGTTTTCATAACCTCCTAGAAGTTTATATAGAAACCATTATTGAAACCATATGGGCTAGGAGAACTCTAATGATTAGGGCTAGAAATATTGTCTTTGATTTCATGATCAAGAGGGATTCTTAAAATATAATTGTTTTCTTCCACATTCACTATATATGAGATGATATGAGGAAGATGGTCTTTGTTAACGTCCAAGCCAATAAAAATATTTTCATAATAAGAGACAACATGATTATAAATTCCTTCCTCAATATCAATGAGGTTGTCCCCATATCTATAAAAAGTGAGAGGTTTAGAAATATTCTTAATTATATGATGAGTCTTGTATAACATATTGTTTCTATCACCATATGAGATCCTCTTGTTTTTCATGATTTTCATGTGCATGATTTCTTTAAGGATGATCAAAGCATTTTGGTTCATATAAGTGTTGATTTAATGTTAAGGATCTATAGTGAAATCTGATCTTGTAGTGGTTATTTGAAGTTGGATATGTTCATTCTCAGGAACTGAGAGGTTCATTATCAATTTTTTTAGATTTGGAACAACACGAACCTTTATGACACTACTTAAGATGTTTTAACATGATGATACAAGAATAATAATCATGGTAATGATTCATAGACCCCAAAAAAAATTGATCATCTTTGAACACTCATTTTCATAGGACCCATAATTATTAAATCTGAAAGGGAGAATGGGTTTCACTACTTTTATATAGAGACTAACAAGAATAGGATTATGATCATAGTTAAGATTAGTAAGGGTAATTATAAGGCCCCAGCCTTAAACCTTACTTAATCTTGAGTTATTACAAGATTACACATTGAGGATCTTTTCGGGTTTAGAGTTTTAGAGAATTAGATCATAAAACTTGAATTACATTCCACATATAAACAAAGTGGTTACATAAAGATAGTATTCTTCTTTCCCATCAATGGAAACATATTTAAAATAAAACATTGATTCTTTCTTGACACTTCCTTGACACTATCATCATATCATGTACCTTTCCCTTGACCTGTGAAAAACATTTCAAAAAAACTTGGGATGAGCATAAAAAGCTCAGTAAGGGATATAAAAATATGGAAAGGAAATATGGGTACATATATACATAATAATGAAATCATACTTTACCCATAAAACATAATCACTTTAAAATAACTCATCAAATTATGAATAAATCATAGAAATCATAAGACATAAAGGTAACGTGAGGCATTCATAACATTCTTACGTAGGGAGTAACCCTCTTGGTTACATTTGGAATACCCATCATAGTATATTCCCTGAATCTCTTCGGAGAAACCTTAATTTTTCACACCTTCGCGTTACCAAATGCATTGGAGAGCTATATCGGGCTCACCCACCCTTAGTTTATCATGGAACCACCCGTCTTCATAATAATGCCCAAGAACCTCAACACAATCGTATCACATAAAACATGCATAAAGGAAACATAACATTTCCACCTTTCAATCACAAGATATCAATACAAAATATATATATAAAAACATTATGAAAACCATTTTCAATACCAAAATAAAAGAAAAGTAAAACATGGTATTTATTTTTCTTTTAAAAAAAGGTATGACTTGTATAGGAAGCCTAAACTCAAATAATGGTCACGGCGGCGGAGAAGTCATTGTCGCCGCATACGTACGACAAAAACATTCTCTATTGTCATTTAGTAAACGCTTCGTATAAAAAATATTCCTTTTGAATAAACGTAAAATTCAAATGGGTTTATACACCGTATAAAAGAAGGTTGTGAATAAAACAAAATATGCCTCAATGAAAGGAGATTGAGACGAAGTCCCATACCTCGGGCCTAACTTGACTCAATCGTTATTTAATGTCCTGAATAATAAACTTGAGTTAATTTATACTTGCTTAAGAACCTTTTTCATGTTCATTATTCCTTTTCTATCACTTATTTCCATGTCATGAACACTATGTAATTATTTAAGTTAATAACGGTCGTTTTAACGATCATTGGTACTTGAGTCAAAAAAATAAACCCTTTATAATTACAAGTTGTTAATGTATCCATTATATCTAGAATTATAATCATGATGTATATATCATATATATCCAGTATATACATGCATTTATAATATTACAAAATCATTTAGAGGTATGAAATGAAATGCATCGTTCATGGAGACGGTAAGCCGTACGTACACATGAATGCTACTTTCATGTCTATTTCGTATTTTATAGAATTGAATCATAATGATATAAAGGTATATTATAATTACAGTATAATATCATATATAATATCATAGTTCCATCCTTTATACATCCCACATATGGTATTTAACAAATCAAATCACTTTGAGGGGGCGGTAGTCCGCACTTCCTTAAATGAAGATATCCCGTTTACCCATAATGGAAACTATAAAGGTATGCCCAAAATGAAAAATACAGAATCATAAGGAAAACATAAACATATTATATATCATATATAAATATAGTGACATCTTAATGGCCACCTTTGAAGGTGTTAAAATAATGTTGAACAATCATCGTTTCAGGAGGCATAAATTCATCATCCACAGAAACAGTATGCCCTTTAACCATTAGATGTAGGTGTGTGTAAGTGTAGCCTGAATCCATCTTATAACAACATCCTAGTATATTTATGATACTGGAGTTGTTACAAAAGAAATGAATAAAAAGAGTTTAGGGGGTTGGAGAAGCAAAATAAAACAAAAGGACTCAAGTGAAGACATTACCTTAAAATCGGGGAACTCCCCTTGGTTTGAGCTCAAAGGCTTCCATGAGAAGACTTCTGCCAAAAGTGAGGCTTCAAGGAGTATGAGAGGGATGTGGAGAGACAAAATGGGGAGGTTTTGGCCGAGCCAAAGGCTTTGGGAGTGTGGGTAAGGAGGTAGAGGTGGGGGCCTTTTATAAGAGGAGAGGAGGGGCACACTTGGAAGGTAAAGAAATGTTACTTTATTTGAAAATGATTTTCCGATTAAAAAGGTCCCAAATAGATATAATTAAAGGGTAAGGTGATAAGGGTTCGAAATCCAGACATCCAATAGGTTTTGGACATGTGTAGGTCATAGATATTACATTATCATTTCATTTTATTTAAATCCATTATTAATGAGGTAATCGCTGCTTCATCATAATGTCATAAATAATTTAATTTATATAAAGTCTCAAAATTATAAAACAAATTTAATGATGTAGGAAATTTTTTTAGCTTTCTAATGAATATTTATAGTCCAAAATATCATTTATGTAGACAAAATTAAAAATATTTTACTTAGGTGATACATTCTTTGTAACATTTAACATTTTTTAAAAATAAAAAGATAAAAAGTCACTTTCTCACAAAAGTGATTCCATGGGGCCCCCTCGTTTGGAACAAGGCATCCCATGGTCAGAAATGAGACAACCAGTATCCTAAGGACACATGTTGTGGTCTTTTTTTATTATTATGATATCATTTTATTATCCTTAACTACCCGATTACTCATTAATCAAGATAATTAAAGATAATTACCGTCATTACTATTCATAAAGTCCAAAAACAAAAGAGTCTTGATTACATAATTTGGACCTTCTGATACCAAATATGTAATCCATTTTACCAAATTGAAAACACAGAAATTGCAATAATTGGTTTAAAAATAATTCCCGTTGTCAAAACAAATTGCGGGTTTTTTTGAAACAATATCTATGAAAAGTTTGGCATTATTTTATGCCCAATTCCAAAGTGAAATTAATCATAATGACCACCATTGGATTAAATGGTAAAAATATATTCTAATTTAACTTTAAAACCAATTCAAAAGATAATCTAAACATATAAATAAAGTAGATTAAAAAGCAGTTTTGATGCAAAATGCAGTATTTTTCACTATTCATTAAAAAATGAACATTGTCAGAATAATACCAAAAATTCACACAAAGTAAATTTTTATGTACCAATTATAAAGAATAAGTTTATTTTGACAAAAATAGATTATAAAATTGTCAAAGATGGATTTAAAAATGGTTTTCCATCAAAAGGAAGTAAAACAATCTTTTAAAAAATATTATTGTATTCCATGCTTAAGATTAGATTTATTTTCATTTTAAGCCTCTAAAACACTATCTAATCATTAATAGACATAGATAAAAAATATCTATTATTAATTACTTACTTGGGATGTTACATCCTTCCCCCCTTTAGTAAATTGTATCCCCGCAATTTATTTACTTATCGAATAAATGGGGGTACTTATCCCTCATTGCATTTTCAGATTCCCATGTTGCCTCTTCCATAATGTGGTTTTTCCACAAAATATTTACCTGATTAATCACCTTATTTCGTAACACTTGCTCCCTGAGGTCAAGAATCTAGATCGGTTGTTCCTCATAAGATAGGTTCTCTTCCAGCTGAACTACCTCTAGACTCAAAACATGAGATGGATCTGGCATATACTTTCTCAGCATCGAAACATGAAAAACATTGTGTACCTGAGATAAAATCGGAGGTAAAGCCACCCGGTATGCAACTGATCCAACTCTCTCTAGAATTTCATATGGTCCAATGAACCTTGGACTCAGCTTTCCTTTCTTACCAAATCTCATCACACTTTTCCATGGTGAGACTTTGAGAAAAACAGGATCACCTACCTCAAAAGTTAGATCCTTCCTCCTGCTGTATGCATAACTCTTCTGCCTACTCTGAGATGTTCTCATGTGTTTCTGAATCAGCTGAACTTTTTTTGCCATCTCTTCTACCAATTCTGGTCCCATTAACTTCCTTTCACCCACATCATCCTAGAAAGCTGTAGTTTGACACCGCTTCCCATATAACACCTCAAATGGTTCCATCTGTAAACTGGAATGAAAACTGTTATTATATGAAAATTCAACCAAAGAAAGATGTTGGTCCCAACTTCCCTGATAATCCATTGAACAAGATTGTAGCATATATTCCAAGGTCTGAATTGTTCGTTCTGACTTCCCATCTGATTGAGGATGAAAAGCTGTACTAAAATTTAATTCAGTACCCAACGACTTCTGAAGGCCTTTTCAAAAGTTAGAAGTGAACCTGGGGTCACGATCATATACAATGGAGAGAGGAACTCCATGAAACCTGACTATCTCTTTAAGATACAAACATGAAAGTTGATCTAAGGAAAAAGTGTCTCATATAGCAAAGAAAAGGAGCAGATTTAGTCAAGCGATCAACAATAACCCAGATTACATTATTACATAGAGATGTGTTCGGTAATCCCACAACAAAGTCCATGGATATATTCTCCCATTTACACTCTGGCACTAGTAAAGGCTGAAGCATCCCTTTCGGTAACTGCCACTCTGCTTTAACTTTTTGACATGTCAAACACTTCACAGTAAAATCAGCAATATCTCTTTTCATTCCATCCCACCAGTAATACTCCCGCAGATCTCTGTACATCTTAGTAATGACAGGATGAACTGAAAATGGAGAACTATGAGCTTCACATAACAACTCTCTCTTCAACTATGAATCACAAGGCACACACAATCTCTTCCCAAATCTCAAAACGCAATCATTATCAATGTTGAATTCAGGAAACTTACCTTTCTGAACTAGCTCTACCTTTTTCTGTAACTCACTGTCTTGCTTCTGTGCTTGCTTGATTCTATCTGATAGAGATGATCTCACTGATACCTGAAACAAAACAGAAGAAAATCCTACACCAAAAACTTCTATGCAAAAGTTCATCAAATCCTTAACCAAAGGATCGCGTTCCAAATGCAACATTGCTAATGAAGTATTACTTTTTCGACTCAAAGCATCAGCCACTTTATTTGATTTTCCCGTATGGTAACGAATTGTACAATCATAATCCTTGATTAATTCCACCCATCTCCTCGGTCTCATGTTTAACTCTTTCTGAGTGAATATATACTTTAAACTTTTGTGATCAGTATATATTTCACACTTTACTCCATACAAATGATGCCTCAATATTTTTTAAGTGAAAACAATAGAAGCTAATTCCAAATCATGTGTAGGGTAATTTATCTCATGAGTTTTCAACTGTCGTGAAGCATAAGAAATTACATGATCATTCTGCATTAGGATGCAACCAAGTCCTTTCAATGAAGCATCACTATATATAACAAACTCACCATTCCTGGAAGGTAGTGCCAAAACTGGAGCATTCACCAATCTTCCTTTCAATTACTGAAAACAATCATCACATTATTTTGTCCAGATAAACTTAACACCCTTCCGAGTTAGGTTAGTCATTGGACTAGATAACCGTGAAAAATTTCCAACAAACCTTCGGTAATAGCCTGCCAAACCAAGGAAGCTACGAATCTCAGTTACATTTGTGGGTCTTGGCTAGACTTCCACAACTTTTGTTTTTGCAGGATCAACAGTTAACCCATCTTTAGAAACAATGTGACCAAGGAAAGAAATTTGTTTCAACCAAAACTCACACTTGCTGAATTTTCCATATAGTTTCTTTTCTCTTTAGGTTTTCAAGATAACCCTTAAATATCTTTCATGCTCCTCTTTACTTTTAGAAAACACCAAAATATCATAAATGAAAACCACCACAAACTTATCCATGAACTCATGGAAAATTCTATTCATTATGTCCATGAATACAGCAGGTGAATTGGTTAGCCTAAAAGGCATTACTAAAAATTCATAATGGCCATATCTTGTACAGAACGCGGTCTTTGGAACATCTGCTTCCTTTAACTTCACCTGATGGTACCCCGATCTCAAGTCAATCTTTGAAAAATACTGAGCGCCCTGGAGCTGATCAAACAAATCATCGATATGAGGCAAAGGATATTTGTTCTTAACAGTGATGTTATTCAAGGCTATATAATCAATGAAAAGTCTTATTGAATCATCTTTCTTTTTAACAAATAAAATACGAGCACCCCATGGTGATGTGCTAGGTCGAATGAAACCTTTCTCTAGTAAATCTTTCAATTGCTCCTTCAAGTCTAAAAGGTCAATTTGAGCCATTCAATAAGGGGTATTGAAATTGTCTTAGCATCAGGAACTAAGTCAACAGTAAACTCAACTTCCCAATCTGATATTATTCCAGAAAAATCATCAAGAAAAACATCAAGATACTCATTTACCACTGGCACATCATTAATCTGAACATTTCCTTTATTTTAAACGATGTGTTCAAGGTAACTTTCATTTCCATATTTTACAAGTTTCTTGGCCTCTTGATAAGTTATCAAGAGTAAGGGATCATTCTTCTACACAAACTAAAAGTCTTTTTGAAAAGAAACTTCTTTAGCTCTATAGTCAATCATAGCGAGGTAAATAGAGAGCCAATCCATACCCAGGATAACATCAAACTCTACTAGAGGTAGACCAATAAGGCTTGTAAGTAGGCTCATTCCATAGATAAGGATAGGAAGATTCTTATAAATTCTTTTTGCCTCAACATTTCCCCCAGGTGTTTTTACCAAAAGTTCAGGAGTCATTCTATGAGATGGTATTCCCATTTTACTAGAAGAGGATTTAGAGATGAAAGAATGTGTGGACCCCGAATAAAACAACACACTGGAATAATGTGAAAAAACAAAAAAAGTACCTGATACAACTTCATTTGATGGCCCGACATCTGCTGAAGTAGTTGCAAAGGATTTCACCACCCCTTTCTACTTGTAGTCTAACTGCTTCCCATCACTCAAGCTCTTTGTCGGACACTCGTTTGCATAGTGACCCATCTCATTGCACTTAAAACATTTCACTAACTGTAAATCAAATTTGGTCTTACCTTCACCTTGATCTTTTTCAGTTCAATCATGAGCCTTATGTCCCATCTTACCACATCGTTAGCACTTTACAGAATTCAGAAGACATTCCCCAGCATGCCTTTTGCCACATTTATCACAAAATGGAAACTTAGATTTCTTACTATCAAACTTTTTTGAAGAATTCTTCCCTTTCTCCTTCCACCTTGGTCTCTTCTTCTGCTGGTTGTTATAGAACACTTGATCATCGGCAAACTCCATTTCCACCTTCTTAGCACATCGAACAAGCTTTTCATAACTTTTAAACTCAAGAGAAGCTAATGCCCTTTGATATTTTGTCTTTAATCCTGAATAAAAATGATTGATTTTACTATCAAGTTCTTGGATAAAATTTGGAGCATACCTTGCCAATCGAGTGAACCTTTCTTCATAGGTAGCCACTGAGTCTTCCTCTTGCCTCAATTCCAAGAATTTCTTTTCCATCCTAAGTTGAACAGCCTTAGGAAAATACTTCTCAAGAAACATACCTTTGAATTCATCCCAGTCACGAGCATCAATCTCATCGGCGTCCCTGATATTTTTAACCATCGACCACCACTGATCTGCTTCACCCTCCAAATGGCAGATAACAAGACTAACCTTTTGATTTTCTGAACACCCCATGACATCAAAAATATTCTCCAGTGGTTTAATCCACCCTTAAGCTAGCACAAGGTCAGATGATCCTCTAAATGATGGGGCATGCTGCCTCATGAAATGTTCCACCACTGAAATGTTCCTCTGCGGTTGATCTGGTTGATCTCGTGCATGGATACCACCACCATTTATCGCTTGAGTCAACTACGCCATTACTGCAACAAACTGTTCAGTTCCAATTCCGACCATCTCAGGATGATGATTCGGAAGGTTAGTTCCTTCTGCATGCCTTCCTAGCACTGCTTCCCTATTTCCTCTGCGAAAAACCATTCTGAACAAACATGTCTTAGATGAAGCAACACGGTAATCTTAAAATACTATATCACTTCAATTTGACCATAAAAAATATTTTTGGATAATCATTTAATAGAATTCTAACTCCTAAAGTTATCTAAACCGACCTCTGATACCAACTATAAGGCCCCAGCCCTAAACCTTACTTAATCTTGAGTTATTACATGATTACACATTGAAGATCTTTTCGGGTTCAGAGTTTTAGAGAATTAGATCATAAAACTTGCATTAAATTCCACATATAAACAAAGTGGTTACATAAAGATAGTATTCTTCTTTCCCATCAATGGAAACATATTTAAAATAAAACATGGATTCTTTCTTGAAACTTCCTTGACACTATCATCATATCATGTACCTTTCCCTTGATCTGTGAAAAACATTTCAAAAAAACATGGGATGAGCATGAAAAGATCAGTAAGGGATATAAAAATATGGAAAGGAAACATGGGTACATATATACATAAGAATGAAATCATACTTTACCCATAAAACATAAGCACTTTAACATACCTCATCAAATCATGAATAAATCATAGAAATCATAAGACATAAAGGCAACTTGAGGCATTCATAACATTTTTACGTAGGGAGTAACCCTCTTGGTAACGTTTGGAATACCCATCACAGTATATTCCCTCAATCTCTTCGGAGAAACCTTAACGTTTCACTCCTTCGCGTTACCCAATCCATTGGAGAGCTATATCAGGCTCACCCACCCTTATTTTATCACAGAACCACCCGTCTTCATAATAATTCCCAAGAACCTCAACATAATCGTATCACATAAAACATGCATAAAGGAAACATAACATTTCTACCATTCAATAACAAGATATCAATACAACACATTGATATAAAAGCATTATGAAAACCAAATTCAATAACAAAGTAAAAGAAAAGTAAAACATGGTATTTATTTTTCATTTAAAAAACGTATGGCTTGTAGAGGAAGCTGAAACTCAAATAATGTTCACGGCGGCGGAGAAGTCGTTGTCGCCGCATACGTACGAAAAAACATTCTTTTTTGTCATTTAGTAAACGCTTCGTATATAAGTTATTCCTTTGGAATAAATGTAAAAGTCAAAGGGGTTTATACACTGTATAAAAGAAGGTTGTGTATAAAACAAAATATGCATCAATGAAAGGAGATTGAGATGAAGTCCCATACCTCGGGTCTGACTTGACTCGATCGTTATTTAATGTCCTGAATAATAAACTTGAGTTAATTTCTACTTGCTTAAGAACCTTTTTCAAGTTCATTATTCATTTTATATCACTTATTTCCATGTCATGAACACTATGTAATTATTTAAGTTAATAACTGTCGTTTTAACGATCATTGGTACTTGAGTCAAAAAATAAACCCTTTATAATTACAAGTTGTTCATGTATCCATTATATCCAGAATTATAATCATGAGGTATATATAATATATATCCAGTATATACATGCATTTATAATATTACATAATCATTTAGAGGTAAGAAATGAAATGCACCGTTCATAGAGACGGTACGCCGTACGTACGCATGAACACTACTTTCATTTCTATTTCGTATTTTATAGAATGGAATCATAATGATATAAAGGTATATTATAATTCCAGTATAATATCATATATAATATCATATTTCCATCCTTTATACGTCCCACATATGGTATTTAACGAATCAAATCACTTTGAGGGTGCGGTAGTCCGCACTTCCTTAAATGAAGATATCGTGTTTACCCATAATGGAAACCATAAAGGTATGACCAAAATGAAAAATACATAAGCTTAAGAAAAACATAAACATATCATATATCATATATAAATATAGTGACATCTTAATGGCCACCTATGAAGGTGTTGAAAGAATGTTGAACAATCATCATTTCGGGAGGCATAAATTCACCATCCACGGAAACAGTATGTCCTTTAACCATTAGATGTAGGTGTGTGTAATTGTAGCTCGAATACTTATTATATCAACATCCTAGTATATTGAAGATACTTTATTGTTTACAAAAGAAATGAATAAAAAGAGTTTAGGGGGTTGGAGAACCAAAATAAAACAAAAGGACTCAAGTGAAGACATTACCTTAAAATCGGGTAACTCCCTTTGGTTTGAGCTCAAAGGCTTCCTTGGTAAGACTTCTGCCCAAAGTGAGGCTTCAAGGAGTACGAGAGGGATGTGGAGAGACAAAATGGGCAGGGGTTGGCCGAGCCAAAGGCTTTGGGAGTGTGGGTAAGGAGGTAGAGGTGGGGGCCTTTTATAAGAGGAGAGGAGGGGCACTCTTGGAAAGTAAAGAAATGTTACTTTATTTAAAAAAGATTTTCGGATTCAAAAGGTCCCAAATTGATATAATTATAGGCTAAGGTAATCAGGGTTCGAAATAAACCCATAAAATAGGATTTTGACATGTTTAGGTCATATATTTTACATTATCATTTCATTTTATTTAAATCCTTTATTAATGAGGTAATCGCTGCATCATCATGATGTCATAAATAATTTAATTTATTTAAAGTCTAAAAATTATGAAAAAAATATAATGATGTAGGAAATAGTTTTAGCTTTCTAATTAATATTTATAGTCCAAAAGATCATTTATGTATACAAAATTAAAAATATTTTACTTAGGTGATACATTCTTTGTCACATTTAACATTCTTTAAAAATAAAAAGATAAAAAGTCACTTTCTCACAAAAGTGATTCCATGGGGCCCCCTAGTTTGGCACAAGGCATCTCATGGTCGTCCATTAGACAACCAGTAGCCTTAGGACACATGTTGTGGTCTTTTTGTATTATTATGATATCATTTTATTATCCTTAACTACCTGATTACTCATTAATCAAGATAATTAAAGATAATCACCGTCGTTACTATTCATAAAGTCCAAAAACAAAAGAGTCTTGATTAAATAATTTGGACCTTATGATTCCAAATATTTAATCCATTTTATCAAATTCCATACACAGAAATTGAAATAATTGATTTAAAAATAATTCCGTTGTCAAAACAAATAGTGGGTTTTTTTGAAACAATATCTATGGAAAGTTTGGCATTAGTTTATGCCCAATTCCAAAGTGAAATTTATCATAATGACCACCATTTTATTACATGGTAAAAATATATTCTAATTTAACTTTATAACCAATTAAAAAGATAATCTAATCATATAAATAAAGTAGATTAAAAAGCAGTTTGGATGTAAAATGCAGTATTTTTCACTATTCATTAAAAAAATGAACATTGTCAGAAAAATACCAAAAATTCACACAAAGTAAATTTTTATGAACCAATTATAAAGAATAAGTTTATTTATACAAACATAGCTTATAAAATTGTCAAAAGATATATTTAAAAATGGTTTTCCATCAAAAGGCAGTAAAACAATCTTTTAAAAAATATTAGTGTATTCCATGCTTAAGATTGGATTTATTTTCATTTTACGCCTCTAAAACACTATCTAATCATTGATATACATAGATAAAAATATCTATTATTCATTACTTACTTGGTATGTTATAGTAATGCTAGTGATGGGGTCCCATTTATCTAGAACAGACTCATTCATGAAAGATCTATCCAATTTTTTAGAAACTACCAAATTTTAGTACATTGTATACCAATTGAACTTGGCAAAATAACTGTTGATTTCAATAAGATTATTATCCTAAATAGATTATTTAAAATCTCTTGAGGAGATAGAAGTGTGATGCGTGCCAATTTTCATGATAAAGGTAAGAATAATATTTAAATCACTAATAACAAACATGGGATCATGAATGTTGCTAACTAAATAATGATATTCATGCCATATTGGTCTTCTATACTTTTATCTATTTTTATAATAAAAAAATGAAGAAAAAAAGAGCTAAAAACAAATATACAAGTCACAAGTAAACATCTACTCAGAAAGTTCCAAAACAAGCACATTTTTTTAGAGGAATGTAAAAAAATCCAGAGAGTTTCTACATAAATACCATCTTTTCAGGCACCTAAGAATTCTATCCATATAAGAAAAAGATAATATTGTTTATGAATTTTTTATGTTAGGTTCAAAAATTTCAAATATTTTAGGTTGATGTGTATTAAATAATATTTTAATGAAAATAAAATTGTTAGGGTTGGAAATACCCTGACAATTCCAAAAAAGTAAATTCATTGGAACCTGAATTTGAGGTTGGATACCCCCTTTTTTACATTAAAATTCCATGATCCTAGTGTATATTATAACGTTTTTATTGATTTAAAACATGGTTTCTTTCACTATTTACTCATAGAATAAATATAATATATGTTATAGGTGCCTGCATTAGCATCACCTTGAGTGGTTTCAAGTGTTTAGCTTTCAATGTTGTAACCATAGGGATAACATTTAAAGTGGTAGTGTGGTTTTCAAACTGAACATTTGAAAGGTTACTAGGATCTAAAGTAGAATAGTGGGGTTTGTGAATACTATCTTAGAGGACTATTCAAGTAAATATTTAGTAAAGATTGAAACAGTATATGTAGTAGTGTTCAAGGAAACCCTAAATTTGACATATCTTGTTGGATATCTTCTACGCTATCAAAATTTATGTCATTATTAGTGGGAATCACTTTAGTACTATTGTATTCAATAGCATCTGTGGAGGGATATGAAGATCCTTCTTTATCTTCATCCAACTCCATGTGGTTATACTCCCTTTGAAACTATATAACTTCAATTGTACCATTTCCACCTATTTGAACTGAGGAATTCATAGGATCCTTAAAGGTTTTGGGATTATCAGCCCACAATGTACCATTATGTGAGTTAGAATTAATCTCCAAGGATTTATTGGTCACGTTCACATTGTGTGATTTTTCAAGAACTATAAGTTCTGAATATAATTTCCACATTGCCTATAGGGGATCATAATATTATTTACAATTAACATGTTCCATTGCTTTTAGAGAAATATTTTTCCCATGTTTTTCTCCTATAGTATTTTCATCCATAACCATTGCTATAACATTCTTTAATTGGATTTTCTTAGTATGTACCATAGTAGATTCAATATCAATAATACCATGTTGTAGAGTTTCTTTAGAGGTGTCATTACGGGATTCCATTATTGTATGTTTAACACGGGACTGTTTGATAGCAACCCAGGCCAGATTTTCTATTCTTTTAAAAATCCTTATTCTATAGTTAAATTATCCTTTTCATAAACCAGTTCATCCTAAGTTTTACCAGAATTATCTTTTGATGGGATGAAAAAAATTTAATTCTTCACCAACATTTCATTTTTCTTCATAGTTGTTATGAATTTATCTATAACAATGGACATATCATTCATGTGTCTTCTAACTTATATCTATTTTATTGTATTAATATTGAGGAACTTTATTTTTCACCACCCTATAATTTAAAATGGAATTCCCAAGGATTTTATGTAGTTCACATAATGAGGTATTACATTCAAACTCAATCCTAACCTTTGTTTTGTAGTATTTTTCTTTTAAACTAATAATATTCAGGAGTTTTGAGTCCAAATTTACTTCCACCACAACTCTTAAATATAATCATATCCCTACATTTAGAGTGATTTGATCAATTGTAAGGGGAGTGCCTATGAAAGAGAATCTGTCATTCAATATCTTGGGGTTCCAGAAAATCTAATTGTGACTGTGAAATCTATCCCAGACCTAATCCATGGTGTTCTTATAAGTATGTCGATAAAAACCATAATCCCATTCCGAGATTCTATGAATACCAGCATTGACATGTATATTCCCTAAGTTACAAACATAATTTAATCCCCTTGAGATTTTAACAAAATGTGAAAGTAACCCTTGTCAATTGGAACAAGTTTTCAATCTGTAAATCTCCAACGGTGTGCAATTATAGGTTTAAGATCAGTGGAAAACTACTCTTTATATCCATTAATGTATGAAACGATACCCATAATCGAAAACATACACATTTTTCAAGGGTTTACTTTAATGATATATTTGGATTTATCACGATATTAGGGTTTTTTCATAAAATTAAAAAGATTTATTTTTTTCATTTTTATTTGAAGTTATGCAATATATGTAATTTATCTTCAATGAACTTATTGATCAATTATTTTTAATTAAGCTACATTGGAAGGTACAAAGAGAATACATATAAATTCAATGAAGTAGATATTTTAAATATTTAGGTAGAAGTATTTTCCCAAAAAAATTATTATATATTTGTGTGTATATATATATTTATTATCATTAAAAATATTAACACCAAACACATAAGTTCATGTTTTAATCCATGTGTTTCAAGGGGTCATGGTCATTTCAATGGAGATAATTTCGCACAATATGATTTTAGAAGCCTCATGTTCATATAGGTTTTTTTCAATTACTAATGATAAGGAAAAAATATCATATTTATGGATTATATGAGGTTTACATGTGAAGACCATTCCCCATTGTTACCCCTCATAGGAACGCATTGATATAATTTTTTATCTGAAAATCATTATACTAATATATGAAGGGTGGGAGTATAAGGATATGACCTAAAATAATCCATAAAAATAATTATCTAGAAAAAAGATTATTTTTCATATGTTTTTTAATATATTTTAGTTTTAAGGTTCTATTGAATTGGGTCATCACCCCTACATAAATGAATATTATTTTTTTAAGTTGATAATTTAACATGGTATTCATATTTTCCCATAACACAAAAATTTTATGGTATAATAAAATTTTATTTTCATGTAATATATTCAATATTTTAATCATAACATTCTCTTTGTCCATACTCATCCTTAAACCCCTATAAAAAATAGGTGAATATATGGGATGTTCTTAATATTCTAGGTAAGGAAAATTTAAAAATAGTGAATAAATCTCCTAAGACCATGATTACTCCTAAGAAAAAAATCCATTATCATGACATATAATGTTCTCAAAATATATATTTTTTAATATAATAAAGAAAATTATCTACATAAATCATTTCAAAAAAAAATTTCACCTGAAATTTTAATGGACAAGTAAAAATATCACAAGATTCATTGAAATCATGATAAATTCTTGAAAATTTATATATTTCACTGTTAATATGTAGAAAAATATTCTCTGTTAATATATTCTCAACGTATATCCTTGATAAATCATATTAATTATAAAAAACCAATGAAACTAAAGATAAATTTTATATTTAATTTACGTTTAACACACCACATGTTAATTTATTATCTTTAAAAATCAAAAAACTTTTGATGATATGTGATTCACACTACACCATGTTATGCATGGATTATACTCAATACCTTTTAATTAATATTGTACACACAACAACGTTTTATTTTGTGTAACATGCAACAAAAGGTTTTAAGAAAAAATTAGATATTATTAATTTAGTTATTTAAATGTGACTATTTTGACCTCACTGTTAAACGTAGTAATATGAATAGTTATAAATAAAATTTTCAAAAATAATTATAATGGTAATATATAAGAAAAAATATTTATTACCAAATATATAATATTTTTTAATGTCATTATATGTTTCAAAAATAATATTATCTTAAAAAATTATAATTTATGTATTTTTATGAAAAATGATAAATTTTTTTAAAACTATTACAAAAATATTTTAATCATATAAAATTAAAATTTTTAATTAAAAATGTAAAAATTATATTAATATGAATTTTTTGGTATTTTTATGAAAAGTTTTATTTTTGGATGAATAGGGAAAATTATAGTATTCTATTCGAAAAAATATTTCATTTTTTTATTTATAATGTTAAATTATATTGTAATTTAATTATGTTACAGTATTTTAACAATACAAATTTTGATACAATTTAGGTGATGGGAACTAATTTCTCATCGTAATTCGATATTAAAACATGGTAATATTTTGATCACTTTAACTTTAAAATACCAATTTCTCATTACATATATGGGAATCAGTTTAAAATAATTATTTCTACTTATTTCAATGGAATTTATAAAAATTTATTCCAAATTTTTAATTTTTATAATTTATAATTTCAAATAATTCCATTTTAAATTTTTATCAAAATGAATAATTAATATAGTAAAAATTAATTACCAAGGTAAAGGATGGAATGAGATTACTATGGGGTTAATCTAAAATAGGGAGGCTTAAAATAACCTATCAACATGTATAAGAACTATTATATTGACATATTATGACTAGTAAACCTCTATGGTATTACAATGGTCTTTATTGGACCCTAGTGACTTGTGTAAAACTAGGGAGTACTCAATTCAATTCAAAAATGCCAATTATGTCATCTCCCCATCTTGTAGATATCCACCCACTATCCTCCCTTAGACACACCATAACACATATTTTGGTTGCCCATTCCCATCCAAAATTACTTACCAAAATCCCTCTATTCATCTAATAATCCTTATATGGGTCTTAAATCCATCTTCGTAAGTATTTCAGTGTAAAACGTTTTAGGATACATGGAGAGGAGGTAAATTTCATCAATAATAAGTTTTTTTCTTCCTCAACACTATAAAATTAATTCTATATCAATATTTAAAAAAATTAACAATATCTAATTATTCTAAGATTTTTTATGTTAATTTAATTTCCTATAATCCTCTCAAATTCCATTAACTGTGTTATGAATAAATTGTTCATGCATACAGAGGAGTGCCACCTCACATACTAATGTCTTCTGATTTTCCTTTACCACCCCATGTATAGTCATATGGATGTATTAATTTTTTATATATCATATATAGATATATATTATTTTTATGATTTTACTGTTATTACATAATTATTATATCATACATAGAATCATTCTCTTAATGTTTTAGAATATGATGATGTCGTTCATGTGTGTGAAAGACCATTGTATCACAAACTAATATTGTTAATTTTTTTCATTACCACCTCTCACAGTTAGTCTTAATGATGTATTTGTATTTTAAAAATGATATGAATGAATTTTTTTTATTATTTTGCAATTATTATATTAGAGATACATTCTTATGTGAAATTTTATGGGAATATGGTAATGTTGTTCATGTGTTTGGAGAACTACCACCTAGTGAAGCGATGTGATTCGTTATCACATTACATATAAGGTATTAATTATGGGTTTAATAAACATATGTAATATATATGACATAAAAAATATTATTTAAATATAATATATCATTTCATTTAACGCAACATGAAAATTAAAAAATAGTGTTCATGCATACGTATGACCTGCAATCTCTATGAATAGTGTATTACATTTCTTATTAATAAATTTATGGATCAAGAAAACTAAATATTTATATAATATAAATTTTATCTATAAAAATTTTATCATTTTTTGTCATAGAACAATGATCGAAGTTATATCACCGAAAATATTCAAAATCAAAAATATATTTGTCAAAACGAAACTATTATTACCCAGAACATTACAGTAACATGAAATTATAAATAAATGGGTAATAAAACACAATAAAAATTCATATATGTTTTTATATATATTATTTTTATTCTATAATGGATTTATAATAAATTTATATTTATTATAAAGTATCTTTTAATGAGTATGATGAATGTTAATACATAAGAAAAGAGAATTGTGTGCCTCTTTTCCTTCTTTGATGTCTAAATTATGTTATCCTCTATATTACCTTACTAGTTTTTTTATATAACCCTTTCAATATAATATCTTTAATATATTTATAATAATTTTATTTTATGTTCCATTTTATGTGATTCATTCATGGGGTTTTTTATTCAAATTTACCAAAGTGGAAAAGATTTTATGTTACAGTCTCACCATTTATCGGGATTATCTTTGATTAAGTCTCCAATATTTAAATATAATGATCTAACTAAAAATAATTAACATTAATTTAATTATACTAAAGTATTCAAATATTTCATCAAACAATGGAGCCCTTTTCCACTCATTGGTACTTAATAATATTAAGAATATATTTTTAAGAAAATTTGTTTTTATTTCTCTCTTCAGAAATAAATATTTTCTATTACAAATATATATATTTTTAAAAAATTAAAAAAATTATTTATTTCAATCTTATTATTAAGAAAATAGTTTTTGACCATTTTTAATTTTTATATAAAAAATTGAACAAAATATTCTTTTAATGTTTTTAAAAAATCCCGTTTTTATTTTACAAAAATATTAAGGGAGCCTTTATTTTAACATATATGGAATAAAAATATTATTCCAAATCTTGATAAATTATTTATTTTAAGATTAAATATTATGCTTTCAATTTTATTTTTAAGGAAATTTTTTTTAAAATGTTTTTTATTTTGAATAAACAAATTATGGATTAATGGTTATGTTACTCAAGAAAGTTTTTCAATGATCATTCAAAATTACTTTCTATCTCTGATGACAATGGATGGTGTTACATTTTCCTAACATGGGATATGATTCCAAGATACACTTAATAGTATTTATATTAATGGTTTTTATTTGGATGGTATGATGTTTATAATACCCATTTCTATTCGATGAGTTATAAATGAGGAAATACAACTGAATCACACATCTTTTAATGGGTTATTTTATGATGAGACTATTATGAAACCAATATATTTTACACGGTTTACAATATAACAACTTGTGTATAGTACCCATTCTATTTCATTGATTTTAATTTGATGATTTTTTATGATTATTTGAAAACATAAATATGGTTTGCAATATTTTATGGTTGGTACATGAATCTCCCTCCATTGTATTGGGTAAATATGTATTTCCCCGGAGACAAGAATGTCTAAAAAGGTTAAACAACTCGGTTACGTATGATAGTGCTTGAATGGTGAGTGATCCTCATTCATGGAGATATGGCTAGAAAGGGGGGTTTACTTGGTTCAATAAAGGACTTTTTCAACTATAATGGTCTTAGAAGTGAGCATTGACTACAATAGAAGTTCTTTTTAATGATTTTTAATAAGTGAAAATTATACGTATAATTAAAATGTTATTCCCCCTGGGATTATGTTCCTTGAATACATTATGATTCATGTTTTATCAACTTTTAATCATTATGACATGATTTAGGATTACGATATTTGATATATAGTGTATGCTTATCAAATTTTATGCTCATGTTACAATACCCATGTCTTAATGTTATTCTTGTGTATCTCCCTTGATTATCCTTATTGAGAATATGAGCTCTCCCTTCATTCTGATTTCATTAGATAGTTTATTAAAATATATATTATTCATATATATTTATATAAATATTTATAGTTGTGAATATGTTAGTAAAATATGATGTATCTCATTTAAAAAACAATGTTTTTGTTTCCATGTCTCCAAAGGAACTAAAATATTTTGATCCTTATTAGTGGTTTTGTAATGTATTGAATATTTTTAAAATATTCTATAATACATTTTTATTTTAATATAAGGTTTCTGTAGTTGTTTTCAATGTATAGGTTTAGTTCAGAACTAGAAACTCAGATGAAAAAATCACAGTGATATCGTTATGTACATGTCTAAGGGTCTGTATAAGGATAAGTCAAACTATAAAAAAATATCTTGGAATTTTACTAATCCATAGATCACATGATTTCCATGAATTTTAATCCTTTACAATATTCTAATCTTATATATACATAACATATGTGCATAGTGGTAATATACAAGAAAACACCAAATTGATCTGGACTCAATTGGAAACTAGTGCACGACAATGGGCCTTTCTTCACACCTGATTTGAACTTCCATGGGGATAAGCATTATAAATTTAATAACTCTATTTGAACCAGTGTTAGGGATTAAAATAGACTATGATAGTAAATGAACTACGATAAAATTAATGATTTATGGATTAGAAAAATATTTCCAGGATTTAGACATCTTATAGGTGGATTTTATGATAATTTGGATCCCCGTTATGATTATTGTTTCTTACAATATGTTTTTTCATTTTAGTAAATTGAAGGATCCCAAAGAATCATTTTTAATATTAACTATAATATAAAATGAAATGGTATTCTTCCTTAGATTCCAAATTCTATGGGATATGAAATGGAAAACCTCATTTTTAATCCCACAAGACATTCTCAATCAATAAATCATATTGGCCCGCTAAAATAACTAAGGAGGGTATAACATACTATTCATTCCATCATGAGGAAATGACCACCATATTTTTCTAGGTAATTTGATCCATAGGTTACTAAACAAAATATTATTACGATTTAAATCATATCCACCACTAAAAATTGGTCAGAACATTAAAATTCATATTGGTTGTCCACTTTTATGAATGTGAACCACATGAACAGTGAAATATTATCAAAAATACAACACCACATGATAAAATTGAATCCATGGCTCGATATTGTTAGTAAATACAATTTCAATAAATTTTTTCTTTATATTATTCATATGAAGATAGAAATGGAGTTTCCTTAATTGATGAAAAATGATTATTAATTTGTTGGTTCCTATGATGAAATTTTTATAAGTCTTGCAATGAATGATTCTATTGTTATCATCCAACCATTATATAAAGTATATTGATTCTTATATTGAATAAAATGAATTATCTAAAGGAAATTATCCTCAAGACTCTTCAATAGATATGAAGATACTGTTTGAGTTTATATCAATTTTAAAATAGAGGTTAGAGTTATGTATTAATATGATGGTATTGAAAAGAAAAGTAAGTTGGGGTTAAAAGGAAAATATAAAAAACAAGGATAGAAGAAGATGGCATTTCCATTGTGATCATTTTGTGGGAAGTATCATGGAGGAAACTACTTTTGGGGGAATGTTCAATGTTTCATGTGTACAAAGAAAGGTCATATGGGAATTTATTGTTGATGTGATGTGAATAAGTTAGATAATTATATGAATATGGTGAAATCTAAAAAAAATGAACATGTTGTACATTAGTGATTAAGTGTAAGAATAATGGGAAATATTTTAACCAATTCCCAAACCCATTGATTAATGATGTTGATCAATATCAAAAACCAACTTATTTCAAGGGACAAGGTGAAATATCATGTGATCACTATCTCTGTTGTGGGGTAAGATAATGACATAGTGAAAGGTATACTTACCATCCACTCAATAGATTATAATATCTTATTTGACTCGGGATATACCCATTCATTCATATTTAAATAATTTTATTTGGGTATCATGATATGGACCTAATAATTATATAAGTAATTTGAAGTGATAACCCACAATGTTACGATGAGAACATCTCACGATTGTGATTCCTCCTCCGTCAACATTTGTGGGAATATAATTCCTAAAAATATTTTCATTCTTCCTCTGATAAAATTTGATGTCATTTTTATAATGGATTAATTTTCAAAATTTAAATTTCAAATCAATTATCATGATGGGATGTAATTTTTGATATATGAAAAAAAACTATGATCATACGTCAATGTGATAATAAGTATGAACTTTTGATGGAGTTTACATCCATTGTATGGTTATTAATTCCCATTTATAAGGGGTATGTATATCAAATGGTTGTGAATAAACACCAAATTGATGATGTTCTTATTTTTAATGAATTTTTTGATGTGTAAAAAACAATATTTTTCTACCACAAAACCTATAATGTAACATCTCAATAGATCTCATACCAGGTGCTACATCATTTTCATATACTCCATATAGAAAGCACCTACATTTGTTGTATGAATTACAGAATCAAATCTATGAACACCATAACAAGGGATTCATTTAGACAAGTGTTTCACATCATGATTAAATTCTTGTTTTTGTGACAAATTAATATGGATAAATGAGACTTTACATTGATTATCAAGTGATGAACAAGTTGAAAATTATGGAAATGGATCCTCCTCCCATATTAATGACTAGTTTGATCATGTGTGACGATTTCAATACATTTCCTTGATAGAACATCATTTTTTATATCATAAATTAAGTGTAAAGAAGGAGGATATACCCAATATTACATTCCTTACATGTTATGGACACTAGGTATATATAGTGAATCCATTCAGTCTTACTAATTACCCTTTTATCTTAATGAATTTAATGAATATAGTATTTAGATATTACATTGATCTGTTTTTTGTATCCTTTATAGATGATATTATTATCTATTTGGTGATAAATTAAGAGCAATAATATCAATTTAGTATTGTAATAATGACCCAATGAAATGAAAACTATATTAAAAAAATTTATACTGTGTATTTTGGATTAAAATGGATTCATTTTTTGGAAAAAATATCTCAAGATATGTTATATTTATAGACCCATCAAAGATGAAGGCTATTTAATGTATACTATATCAACCAAAATGACTAAGATTCATATTATTATTAGATTAACTAAATATTATCATTCATTTTTTGGATTATTTCTAATGACTATCTAATATTATGGCCATGTTAACTTAAAAGGACATGTGTTCCTCTAGATAGAAGAATGTATGAAAACATTTAAGGAACTAAATATAGTATTAGTAATCACACTTGAGATAATAATACCCTATAAGGAATAAGGTTTTTTAATCTATAATGATACAACTAATAAGAGATTGGGATATGTTTTTATGAAGAATTAATTGGATAAAAACTTTTCTTCACAACAATTTATAGTCCCTGAAAAAAATTACCTAACTCATGATTTGGAGATATCTTCAACAATTTTTTTATTAATGATATGGAGGAAACCTATTTATTGATAAAATTGTGATATATATACTGGTCATAATATTTTAATATATATATTCATAGATAATTACAATATGTACCAAAGAAATATGGTTTGATCTTATTAATGACAATGAAAACTTGATAAATTACCACCTAAGGAATCTGAACAACATGAATGATAATTTGAGCCAAATTATCATTATAAATTACCCATGTTGAGGATAAATATAGATCCTATAATTATATATTTTTAAAGGATGGATCTATAAAACCTAAATGAATGGGGGGTTATCTCTCTCTAATAAATTTTTATCCATCTATCCATGTAATGATAAAAATAGGCATAAAAGGAATATGTAGATCTACAAAAAATGTTACCAAATTTATTGAGATTAACCTGATCTTGTTGGAAATAAAATTATTAGGAATAGTGTATAAGTTCCAAACCTATAAAGGGTAATGAATAAGTAGTTAGAGGAAGATCGTAATTATTTATTCTTTTTCCATGTGGGAAGTATAGAAATGTATAGAAATATTAAATATTAATTCTAGTGGGATATCATAAAGACTGATATCATATATTTTGTTTCTCAATATGTGGAATGTAAAAAGTTTTACTTCAAAATAAAATATTATGAGGAGATATTTCTTCAATTACATATGCATGAATGGAAATGAGATAACACTACCATGTATTATATCATTGGATCTCCCAAATTATCTAAAGGTAATAACTAAATATGGATTGTGTTTTATCACCTTAATAATTGAGAACATGTTATAACAATTAGATAATAATTCTCCATGGTTCATATTCCTACAATATATATTAAAGGAGGCCATAATGTTGCATATTTTACTACATTCTATTGTATATAATTTGGATTCGAGGTTTACCTCAATGTTCTGGTGATGTATTCTATGATATCTTAATAAGAATTTTAGTTTCAGTGCTTTGTATCATTCTCATATAGATTTCAAGTCGGAATGATATATTAAAACCCAAGAGTAAATGTTGAGATATTGTCTTTCAGAATTCAATTGTCATTGGGGTGAACGCCTTACTTTAGTTTTGATTAATTACAATAATATATTTCACTAAAAAATTTAGATGTATCCCTATGAACAACTCTATGGTAAGAAATATCAAGACCCAATGTGCTAGAATGAATTTAGAGAAAAAATCTAATTGGACCTGAGATATCTAATAAAATAGAAGATAATGTTAATGAAAATTGTTGATATAACAAGGAATAAAAAATTCCAAAAAAATTGTTTTGTTTATAATTATCAATTTTATCAAGATATATTAGTTGATGATAAGTTTTTTCTAGGAATTTATTTATGGAAGAAGGCTATGATATTAAAGAAGAAGGGTAGACTATGTCGTGGGTATATATCTTCCTATGAAATTCTTATTAGTATGGTAACCTATCACTTAGTTCCTCAAAAAAAACTTATCTCATGTCTATTATGTGTTCCATGTATCACTATTGAGGATGTACGTACATGACCCTTCATGTATATTGAACTTAGAGGTCATACTTCTTGAGTATGTACTTTCTTATGAGGAAAACCGGTGGAGATTCTTGATAGTATAAATAATTTTCTATGAAACAACACCACTCACCTAATTAATTTTTTTTGAAAAAACTAGATGTTTCAGTAAGACACATGATAACTTTAGGATATTATGAAGAAGAAGTATCCACATTTTTTATCTGAATGAAAAAATATTACAGAGAAATTTTTATTATATTGATTCGAATGTAAACCCCAGATTTTTTATGAATTTTATTTTGCATTAGTTAAATTCCATTGATTAATTGTATTAAACACTAGACAAAGATAATAGTGTATTATATACAACACCAAGTTTATCATATGATACATGAATCCCTAATGATGATTTCATTAAAGGCAACACTGTTTTTAACATACCCAATATATATTATTAATTTAGATATTAAATGTGAATGTAACAATAGATCCATTAAAATTATATAAATTATAAGTAAAAAATAATTTTAAAAAATTATTATTTTTGTTTTCTATAAATAAAACATATTGATAATTAGGCACATAATTTTTGGTAATGTCTTTACATGTTTTAAAAATACTATTTTCTTAAAAAATATATTTTATGTATTTCAAAGAAAAAAGATAAATTTTATTTTTAAATATAATAGAAAATGATTTGGATAAAACTAAAATAATTTTTTAATCGATAATTTCAAATTATATTACGTTAAAATTTTGAAATTTTTCAAAATAGTTTCATGTTTTTAATAAATAGTAAAATGTTAAATATTAAATTAAAACTACATTTTATAAAAATTACTTTATAAAGTTAGGTTTTATTTTCTTAATTTAAATGTCAAATTAGTTTAATTATAATACAATTAATCCAATTTAAATCATTTTAATCAATATTATATTAAAATTTTTTCATCTGCCATTAATTAATTTTGATTATTTTATCTTTAAAACCCTACATTCTCATCACATCTGAGGGATTAATTTTAAAATAATTATTCCATATAACACAAATTAAATTTAAAAAAATACAATAAATATTATGTAATAATAATAATTTATTATTTCTAATATTTCCAAATTGACTTTTTTTAAAAATGACTAATTAATGAAATAAAAACTAAATATCATAGATAACAAAAAAAATTTGGTTTACCTGGGGTGAAAATAAACGATAATGGTAAAAAAACATAATTACCTTTATAAAAACATTTTAATTGACATAATTTTACCATTAAACCATTAACATTCTAAAATGGTTCTTTTTTGTCGCATTTAACATAATAATATCACGGGAGCACTCAATTTGTTTTAAAAATACCATGTGTGTCATCTACCCCAAATATAAATTTCTACCTCATCTCCACCCTTTTTAATGACATAAACCCAATTGTTTCATACACTACCTAAAAAATTAAATTTCCAATTTTATTCCTTAATCCTATAATACTTATTTTATATAAAAACCCGGCCACGGAAGGATTTTAGTGTAATCACAAGGAAGGTACTATAATAAGAGGTAGCCTTCGTCAACGAGCGTTTTTTGTTTTATTTCTTCATTCATCCTATAAAATATATTTCGTATCATTATTATATAAAAATCTCAGTATCATCTATATACTGAGATTTTTTCATGTTAATTGAATGACCTAAAACTATCTCCACTTCAATAAAATGGGTTACAAATCACCTTTTCTATTTACGATGGACTACTGCCCCGCAAACTAATTTCATTTATTTTTCCATTACCACCTATCAAGGATATACATAATGATGGATTTGGCTTTTTTATATGATATATGTGATATATATAATGTGATTGGTATTTTGTTTAATTTTAATATGACACATAATTTTTTGATTTACATTTTTTGGGAATTTTTTATTATCGTTCCTGTGTACGGAGGACTGCCACCTCGCAAAGTGGTGTTATTTTTTAAAATTAATCCCTATCACAGTTGGAATTGATGATGGATTTTTAGTTTATATATGATATTAATTACTATTATGATGTCATGGTGATTATGAAATTATTATATCACACATATTGTCTTTTTTTCCATTTTTTGGAAATATGATAACTCTATTTGTTTGTAAATATTTCTTTTTCCTCTTAAATGGATGTCACACATTCACTCTTAACATGGATGGTGTTAAAAAATTGGGAAATAGTATTCATGAAAATGTGTGGCATACTATATCCATTAATGATGTATTTCATTTCTTATAATTATATTTTTAGGATATAAATAAATAATATATATATATAATATTTGATAATAATATCATGGTTATTGTTTTGGTTATTTTTTAACCATTATAAATGTGTGATGACCCAATAAAATCAAAAATGAAAAACAAATAATTTTGTATCTATAACATGACATTAGGTTAGATTTATTAGTAAATGGGAAATAAAAATTCATAAGAAAATATTATCTATTAGGATATATATTTATGTCATTATATGACAGATTTAAATTAAATATATATTTATTATATAAGAGGATTCACTGAGTTTGACAGAATTCCAGAAAAAAGGTAATGTTTATTTTCTCAATTTTTCTTCTTCAAGGTGGAAATTTTGTTTTTCACCTAAATTAATTTACAATCTATACATACAAACCTATTGATTTGTAAAAGGATTAATTTATTAATCGTCATGATATTTTAATTTCCATTTTATTTTATTCATTCATCGGTCGTATGATTCATTGTTACTAAATAGGTAAATATTTTATATTATAATCTCATAATTTATTTGTATTGATTATGATTGATTCTCTAATATTTAAATCTCTTGATCTACCAATAAATAATTTTCATAATGATTTTTATACTGTATTTATCCATGATATAATGAAATAATCGTTCCATTTCTTTAATCTATGGTATATAAAATTATTAAGAAAAAGTATTTTATGAAAACCAATAATTATTTCTCTCTTTCATTGAAAATTTGAATTCATTCAAATTATTTTCTATAACATTATAATGGATTAATATTATATTACACTCATTATAATTTTAAAATAAAATTTTTCCCATATTTTAATTCTGAGTTTTTATTAATGGAATATTTTTATTATTTTCCCCAAATATGCATGTTTGTTATTTACTAAATGTGAAATGAAACTTATTTTTAACATGAATGGAATGAAACAAATGTCCAACATTGTGACCAAAAATTTCTTGGAAGACTAAATTAGAAGAGTTAATTTTTATTATCAATAAAATAAGTTTTTAAAATTATTTGTGATTCAAAAGGTAGTTTTAAAAGTGGAATGGATATCTTCCTCAAGAAATGTTTCAAATTATATTTTCAAATTATTTCCCATATAAAATGACATATATTGGTGTTAAATATCACTTACATAGGATATGATCTAATGATACCATTCATATTCATTCACTGAATTTTTTTTAATTTCATTAAATTTATGCAACCCTTTTCTTTTCCATGAGTAATACCATGAGAAAACTCTTATAAAACTTTATTCACTTCAGTTGTTATTCTATGATTAAATTATTATTAAACCTATGTATTTTACATGGGTTATGAAATGATGAAATTTTTATAATAACCATTTCTTTACATGGGTAATTATATGATTAATTTTAAGGATTTTTTGGTGCAGATAAATTTGGTTTTTATTATGTGATGCGTGGGGGATATATGTCACACCTTTAAAAAGGGTAGATAATTATATCCCATTATAGAGAGAGGAGTGGAAGGGGTAATGAACTCAATTCAGTAAGACATGACAATAATTGGAATTAAACCTTGTTTAGTACGAGAGGGCTAAAATATGTAATGAACTCGGTTTAGTTATAGACTATTCCCATAACGATGTTCTTGGTAGTGATCCTTCAAAAATATGGAAATAATTTTCTATTATTATTTGCATGCCCAAAATTCCAAGTATTATGAAAATTTTATTCCCCCGCACATAATGATTTTTTATTTCAATATGATTTATGATTTAGGAATTTCAAATCCTTAATCCATGATTTGTTAGTATAATCCTTGATATAAAGGTTATGATATCTAGATGTTATTCTCATATTATAATACTATAATGTTCATGTAATTCTTACATGTAACACTAATAAACTCTTACAAATTATCTGATGTAACCCGTTCTTATATTCCATTCCAATATTTATGAAGAAATTTATAATGTAAAATATGTACATGATAGTATATAGTTATGAATTATATAGTGGGAGATGATGGGGATCAATTATGGACCAGTGTTTATGCTTCGATATTTTCAAGGGGATTATACTATTTTGGTCATAAATATTGTGTTGGTATAATGTAATGAATATTAATAAAAAATGAGGTAATATCTATTGATGTTATGTAAGAGTATCTATAATGGGATATTATCATCAAATCACTTTACAAATGGAAAAATAACCTTAGAATTTCTAAAATCAAATTTGGAGATTAATATCTTCTTTTCATCAAACATTTAATGAATCAATTGGAGAGATATATTGTGTTCATCCATAATCATGATCTATATCAGGATCACCCATCATTATGAAATATATGGGGCTTACGAATCAACATAAAAATTCTTATGAACCATAACATAATCATATCACATGAAATATTTCATTTATATTATCATACATGACAAAATATCTTCTTTATATCCACAATAAAAACATTTTTATATAATTTAAAATCCATCCCATTTAAACACACTAAAAAATTTTCATATGAAATAATTTATATCTTTTTGACATAAATAATAATTAGAATTCTTTTAAAGAAATCTAGAAATAAATTTACTATTACAACGGTCTGGAAATACCTTGACCCTATATAAAATAAAATAGGAAATTTGTTTTTCTTTTCAGAGAATATGTTCTTAATAAATGGGGAAAAATATTCTTTTTGAATACCAATAAAAAAAAGTAAAAACGTGACATAAAATATATTTTATAATTCATTTATAGTAATATATATAAATAAATAATAAATTTATTTGAATATATAAATAGGATAAAACCTTATAAAAAATTAATCTTTAAAACATTTAAAAAAAAGTTTTTTAAGGTAATATGTCTATTACATCGAGTATAACATGCCATATACATTATTTATGTTCATAAATAATAAATATTTCATAATTGAAAATATTCCTCAAAAACATTTAGGGTTTATTATTATTTTTATCATGTTTTTACACAATTATTCAATCAATGATTTCCATATATTTTGTTTGAATATATTCATTGCATATATCCAAAATATCATCGGTAGGTTGACTATAGTCAATAATGATAATAATATATCATCTCAAGAAATAAACTAAGAAAATAATTATCATGTTTTCATGTTAATTATTCATTAAATCCAATTCTAAATTAGGGTTTTGAAATGGAATTATGTTAATATCATAGAGATGACATTTCATACATAACAATGAATGACATTTTCATTATTCAAAGAGTATAATGGAAAACAATTAATTATTATTTTATAATTATAAAATTTTTATTTTATAATAAAAATCATATTATTTATTCTTATACAAATATTTATGCTATCAATTTTATATAGTGATGAAAATAAATACATATTTTTTTATGGAGGTGGTAATCCATAAAACTAGTTTCTAAAAAATATACATCATCTTACTCTATGTTATTACCATCTAGAACACCTCATAGACATACAATACTTAGTATAATTATTTATAAATTGGGGAATGGGAATAAAAAAATGGTGAATTAGAAGCTCAGTAACGGTGAAAAGGGGATATATCAATACCACATTTAGGATAACATGACTATAATGATATAATAAAATGAGAATAAAATATTAATATTTTACCATTCATATCATATATCGTACTCTTTTTTCAGGGAATAAATATTGGTAGCTAATAAAACACTAATCATTAGAAAACCAACAAACAGGATCCATGAGGGAAAAATATTTGGATAATACAAATGTTTTGTCAGATTCACAATAATATAAAATCTTTTCCTCCATAGTGAATATTGATTTCCATGAATATCATATTGGAATGAGTTACCTCCCCAAATAATCTTTGTAATCATGGTTCAATACCATAACAATAATAGTGGAAAAAGTCCCTTACTAAATAAGGTTCACTCCCTATTCATTTCTTGTTCATCTCATTTGATATCATTAATTAACCAGTTAATTGGTTAAAGATATAAGTCCCACACTCTCATAATTAAAATCATACATATTTATTCAAAAATATCATAAAATATTGATCATGTAGGAATACTTGAATGAAATTGGGTTTGACATAAATTTAATCATAGAATAACTCTTATAAAATGAATTAGAAACATAATTTTTTCATAGAATAGCCCATGTAACATGAACATGTATTATAATAATTTTATCATAAACATTGTTAATATAGATAATGAATAATAGGTAATCCTTCGATCACTCCCCAATAAAGATAAATTGATATGAATATTTTTTTTCTTTTAGTGAATAAAAATAAAAGTAAAATATCATTGAAACATTCTTGACTAAAATAACTTCCCAATTTTCAAATCACTTATTAAAAATATTAACATTTAAAACATATTCTGGGAAACAGTTTCTCTTAAAATAATAGTAAATCCACAACCCCAATATCCATGACCTTTTTTAAATTTTAAAAAATTTACTATATAGAATAAATCTCATCCAAAGGACTAAATAGTTTTATAATCATGGTGAACAAGATAAATACTTGAATTTCACATTTATAATTTAAAACATAAAATAACACATAGTATTTTCTTCTATAAAATCATTATCTAAATTATTATTTTATTACTCATGAAAAAATGATGGTATCCTATAAAAATAAACAAAATAATAGAGTGAACTAAGACACTTTTTATGGGTATGCATACAACATAAGTTATACAAGGCATGAATAATATGATGGAAAGGGTATTATAATGAAATAAGCTTACATAAATAATCACATGACCTAAAATATATACAAGGATACAAAAACTATTAAATAATCATTTTAACATTAATAAATGTTTTCATAATGACAGATTTATTAATTATACCCTTCGAAAACATTATATAAATTCATTATATATAATTATATTAAATGTAATATTAAGGCCTCATGCCGAGACATGTTATATAATTACTTAGGGACTCATCCATAAACCCAAACTAGTTTTTTTAATTATACCTACAAATTAGTCAAGGTTTATTTTAAATATATGTCCCACCAATCACTTAATAAGTATAATTCATTCCTGAAATAATTATATTACACAACATAATCAACTACCTAAAAATTCATTAACTGCCCATATTAGAAAAAATAACTTATATAATACTGATGCTTTCCCTAGAAAAACTAATCATAATATATCCTTAAAAGTATAGTTCATGTAAATATAAGATAATTACCTCAATAAATCATAATATTCAATTATGTATATTTATATCATTAATAATACTTTTAAAAGATCATTGGAAATTTTATAAGGAAGACACCCATTTCATAATGAAATAACATAATTATGGACTTCACATATATGCAGGTAAATATTTTCATTGAAAAGTGACATATAATTTTTTAATCTAGGACTCAAATAAATGGTATTTATTATTCTGGGGAAATCCAATCGTGATTTATGAGTTAAAAACATAGATTTCACATTTTATAATTTTTTTAAATAATTAACTCATTTCGAAAATGAAAAGAAGGTTCCTTTTAATCTGTTTTTTAATAAAAAATTGGGTAAAAATTTTATTAATAAATAATTTGGTTATTTCTAAAAAAAATGAATATATTTTTTAAAAATATTTATATATATAAAACTATTCCCCCAATATTGACTAATATATTATAAAACATGAATAATGATGAGAATTTTTATTATAACCATTACTACATGGGTATCTATTGAGCCCAGTCATTCCATTTGTTTTCAATGACATGTCAATATGTGCTTAATAAGAGGATGGTTAAAGTAATGCTAATTTGAGTGTCCTCAATTTAGATTATTGATTCAACTAATATTATGTTCCAAAACATGTGTCAATGAATGATACTTTGTTACAACATTTTAATAAGGACTCACAATACATGATTTCATCTTGCATTTAGAAGATCAACCATTTGGTTTTTGTTTGGATGATGTGTTTTAAATGAGTGATATGATCTCATGATGAAGAGGGGTCCCAGAAAAGAATAGAATAATAATAAGGTAGATGGTTGAGAATAAATATGATTATAAGTCCAAGTGTTATGAATTTAATGTTGAAATTCCATTATATGTATACATCGGTTTTTCCAAATTATTTATATGGATTTATTTTAAAAAAATTGCATAGACATCCATTTAACTAGCCATCCCAGGGAAGTAGAATGCACAATAGGAGTCGGCAGTGGAGCTTGACCCAGCCAGCTAGCCAACCCAGACTGGATGAAGTCGTGCGTGCATGGGTCACACAAGTACACACCCACAGGGGAACATGGGAGACCAGAAGAGTTCCACCATGTGGGGATGCACGATGGTAGGGTGTATGTTGTGGGTGCAGTGCATGCCCGTAGGAGAACACTGGTATGGGTTCGTTCTAGAAAGCGAAGAAGACAATTTTATGCCATTGATATCACAACAAGTAATATATATAATTTGCATCTCACATCTCCATTTAAATAATATAGGTTTTTTTAAACACATATTAAATCACTACAATCCATCTGATCTTGTGTGAGATCTTATTTATATGTTGCATCTAGTATCCCATGATTCAGCCCAAGCTGTCCATCCATCCAACACCACATCTGTTCAAACCAAAAACATATGATGCTCCACAGCCATGTCGTCTTCAACCTTCGGATCACCTGAGGTTGTTGTACAACATATATGAAGCCAAACATATATTATAGTTATTTTGACCACCATTGATTCTCAAATTAAATGAATAATTGTTGTCTGGACAACACGAACCCTTTCATGCAATTGTATTTTCATGATTGTAGTAGAGCTTGAAGAACAAACATAGGATAAAGAAAACTAAGTGTTTTATGCCTTGTTATCCATTCTAACATCACAGATGATTTCATATTTTTTGAATAGTTATTTCATGCGATGTTTAATTCAATCACATTACATAAAAGGTCATGATTTTGTAAACTAAATATCTAATTATTGATGGGATATCTCTATCGGTGTTTGAATATTTCAGAACCGAAGATATCGGGCATTCAAGGATTTGAAATTTATGGAATATCCTATGGGATCTGAATATGGAGAAATGTGTTGATATACACCTATAAAAGGAGGAGTCCCTAAACCAAATATGGTGTTGAGATAATTGAGAATACTCATTTCCCCATTGAAATAGAGAACTATACATAGAGAGGATCTATGCAGCTTCTACTTGCATGAGTAATGAAGCCTTCCTCTCCATAATCCTATGAGAAAGAGAACGCCGCCGCAAATTCTCAACAAGTGATTCTCACTCATCTGTTGTCATACGATGATCTGTCTCATGAATCCTTACATGAATAGTGTGTTGCAACTTCCCTATTTGTGTGACACATGGAAAACCACAAAACCATCCAGGATCATGTTTTTTTAGATACCTCAAAACATAATAACAAACTCAATGGTAGATACTACGCATTCAGGTTTTTTTTCATGAAGAAAGAGGTTGAAACCATGACACAGAATACACTTACATTGTCTCTTGAGAAGAGGAACTCACATACGCCTTCTACTTGTTTGGGTTTGTGCACAAGAAATAAAAGGTCATTCACCTACATTGTCCTCCCTTTAATTTTGTATGAGGAAAATTATTACAAAAAGTTGTCAAATGAAAAACTAATAACTGGGTGTATTTGGGATGCATGAATAATAAATTAAAATATATGAATTTATTCATGTTTATGTAAAGAAGGAACAAGGTGGAAAAATTGAGAATATTCAATCATACAAATTCATTATCTGGAAGAATGTTTGTAAACCTCTTTTATGAGTTTCAGTGAGTCCAATAATTCAGTCATAATTAAGAATTATTAGCCTGAGAATTTGATGAACTAAGATGACTAATCATTACTTGTGATCAGAATCATTGTGAAAGACAAATTCAATCAAAGTTTGTTGAAGCTGCATGAACAAGTACTCAATAAAGTCAAATCCTACAAGCTCAGGGAGGAAAATTTTGGTTTCATCCTGTAGTGGATAAAAATATATAAAGAGAAAATATGAATTGGGGGGGTATAACCAGTTTTTGGATGATGAATAAGGTGAAGTGATTTTGGGGGGTTTAACGAACCTGTAATTGGGTGGTTTATCCCATTACTGTTTCTAATCATCTTTTGATAAATTGAAGAATCTTTTTTGGGGTTAATAACCAACACAGAAAAGAGTTGGGCTTTGTACCAATCATAGTAAATCGCTATATTCTCTTCTTTTTTTACATCATTTTAAGAGTTGATCAAGGCCTTAACTAGCCACAAAGGTTGAATTTAAAAAGGAGTAAGTTCATAAAAATAAAAAACTGAAAAGGGCATAATAGAATCACCACTCCCCTCTCAGTGATCTTTCACTATTATAGGAATTTAAATTATTTTCCCATCTAGGAACCTTTTTTATAGATCTAATACATTAAGAATAAAGATAATCTAAACTTTTTCAACAGTAGGAGTGTTCCTAAATTATATGTAAAGAATTATCACAGTTCGAATAATAGAATGTTTCCCTCTCTTCTATCTCTATTCCTGGAAGTTAGAGATGCTGCTACTTTTGGATTCGTTCTTATTGCTGATCAAACTATTATTATATTCAATGAGAAAATAAATATGGATGTCTATAGAAAATATAAAAATTCCATTTTCATGTTTCTTTTATAAAAAAGTGCACACAATGGATATGAGACTCAAAAATGCCAACGAAATTTGGGAAAATTTGGAAAGTAGCAATGATGGCATCATGAAACTCAAGGAAGACAAATTTCAACTCTAGAGGAGAAAATTGAAAGATATCAAGATCAGTGAAGTAGAAAACATATATGATTATTTTACTAGATTCAATGAGATTTCCCATAATATTCAGGGCTTTGGAGCAAAATTACATGATATAACTATTGTCAAAAAACTAATGAGAAATTTTCATGACATGTTTGATCCCAATGTATCAGCTTTGGAATATAGAGATGATCTTTCTCTAGATTAATTACATAACATTCTCAATGCATATGAAGTGTGAAAGAATCTATTTTTCAAGAACAATATCAATGATGAAATGGATTTTGATTCCATGAGTATAATCAAAATTTTTATATGATGAAGTTTTAGAATCAAGTGAATCTCATGATGTAGATAAATATGAAGAATACAATATAATTATTGCTCTTATATTGAATATATTCAGGAAATGAATGTATAAGGGTAAATTAAATACACCAACAAGATGATAATATTGCAATGACGTTGGAAAATTTTCTAAAAATTGTCATAAGAAAAGGTTTTTTCACCAGAGAACGTTATTAAAACTGCAATGTCATTGGATACATTTTATCCTGTGATGATAATTTTAATATTAGATTTTTCTGGTAGATTTAATTTTGATAGAGGGATTTTTTTGAGATCTTAATCAAAATGATTCATTGATTTAGATTAATTTAACAATTTAATAAATTTTTGGGTGAGTTCATTATTAGAGAGTTAATCCTGAAATATCTTTGAGATTTTCTTTATATTTCATTAAATTAACACCCACTTTACTAGATGATATTGATTTTAATTCCCAAGTGTTCTGACCTTAATCAAAGATATAACTTACTTAGGTTTCAAATATCAATTAAAACTGGTTTATGGTAGTGTATTTATGGATCCAATAATAAATGGAATCTACATGATAAACAAAACATATCACTAATCCATAACATTTTATGTTCCATATACAAAATGTTAACCTAATGAATAATCATCTAGTAAAATCTCCAAATCACTTAATGTAACAAAATAATGACTCACCCCAACAGTAGATTTACTCAGCCATTGATATGTTTACTAATATGGTAATATTTTTTAGGGTGATTAATTATAAATATAACTAAAAGAAAAGAATAAGAAAAGAGTTGGATGTTTAATATACACACACACGCAAATGGGGATGAGAATTAAAATCAGACTTTATATTGAAAGTGAAAAAAAATAAAGGGGTTTCAACTTGATTTAAAATATTTTCTGAAAATTATTATTTAAGAATAGAGGATGGATAATTAAAATAGAATATTATGAAGAAACATTAATTAAAAATAAAATGAAATTGAAAACAACTTACACAATTAAAAATGAAAACAAACGCAAAGGAACATGAAAATGAAAGTAAAGGAGAGGTATATCTTGTTAAAACAGGATCAAGGAAAGTCCTTACATTCCATTTTCAATGATGTAGTCATTAAAAACCTACTCCTTAATCCCTTAAATTCCATATCTTTGTAATGGAGAATAGGGTGATGTATTTATAGCCCCTTGAGGTCGACTGTATGCATTCCAAATATGCCCCTCCAATTACATCACCAATTTGATAAATTAGACAGATAAATATGTAGAAATATTTTTTTAAAATTTTTTGATGTTAATGTTTAATGTCAACTATCAAGATATGGTGGTATTTCGAGATATGGATCCAATGTTATGTCAATTTCAACAAAAAAATTTAAATTGTTCATTTATATCAATACTTTTACAATAGAAAAAATATGAATGAGTTTTTGAAAAATAATATTCCCTAAAATCCGAAAAAATTATTATAAAAATTTTGCCACCTAAATCTCCTCTTTCATGCTACAAAATCTCAACTCGATTGGATATCCAGATCTAGAGAAAAGACATGTTTTGTGTGCTGATTTCATTTCATGGAAAGAATGGTTGGATGGACTTCATATATTCTTTTGGGCCCCATTTTCTGGATTTGGGCCTTAAAATTTTTATCCAATATTAATGATATTGTCCTCATAATTTTATTATATATTAAATTATTTTTTACTTCTATATTTAACCTAGTAATTCAATCTTCATGGAAGATCCCTTTTATTCACAGATTCTTTAGGCCTTCTTGTGTGGTCCAAATGACCCTACAAATGGAATAATTGGACAATAATTCCTTATAAGGATATATTTAAAATTGATTAAGTAATCCTAAAAAATAATAACTAATTAATTTGGATAAGTAGGGTAATATGTATAACTAAAATACTAAACTGACTCAATTGGACTACTTCAAATAAAGCTCAAAAATTATATTTTGTATTGAATAATTAGTTTCTCACACAAATTTGTCACTTTTACATGAAATTTATAAAGGGAATATATAAAAATTTATGGATAAATGTATAAAATATAGTCCCCCACACATATCCTTGTGCATGTCCTTATGTGAAACAAATATAAAAACATAAAAAATTTATTCTCATTCACTAAAAATATTAAAAAAATTCCCATAATCATGTAAATTTTAGACAATTTAACTCATCCATATTGAACTCCACGACAAATTGTTATAGAAAAAATGCTCAAAAAAATTCAATTTTCATACTCAATTTAGGAATGGAAAATGTGGGGACTCAAAACATACTCCTCTCAAGATTATCAAAATTTATTTTTGTAGGTTCACTCATTCACCAACCAAAAGTAAAAATCTTAGAGTTTGAAAGATCTATCTACTTATATTCCCTATAAAAATGTACATTATAATCATGAGGTATTTTTAAGTGGTTTTCTATTATTAAGTGATGATAGAAATTTAATGTCCAAGAGAGATGATAAGAGGGTTAAAACAAAAAAATCGGTAAAACAATGAATTTTTTTTTTGAAATGAAACATGGCAGGAAATGCAAACACATATTTACAAGTTCAGGATTCTATTAAGAAAGAAACAACGGAGTAAGAAATTTTTAAGATGATGAGAAGATTAAATATTTAAAAAACACAAAACATCTCCCAATGACATAAGAATATATAATGCAGGTGTCCCTTTTTTCTTTTCATTTATTATTCTTCTCTTTTTTATGTTTTTTGAATGATGAACTTGAAACTAATATCACACTCATCTCCCAACACATGATTTATATTTTCATGAAACTAATTCAAATAGTTATAACAAGATCAAAGGTTTAAGAAGAGTGATTTTTGACCCACCCAAGAAACAACCAGTTCTTTGTTTTTATTTTTTTATTTTTTCCATTTATTTTTGAACAATTTTATATAAAATTTGAACAAGTTGTCCTAAATATATATACATTCTCAATCTCCCTGAATGAACACCCCCCCCCCCATACTAAAATGGATTCTTTCACTAAAGAATATGATAACACTCGGAAAATCAAGGAAATGGCATCCAAAATGAAATCCATGCCCCCCCAAAACACATAAAATTCAATAAATGATGCAGCATAAATCCATTTAGATGTTGGGTGGGACAAGGTATTGGGATTTTTATGTGGATATCAATGAAATGGTTTTCATATGCTTGGAGGGAATTTAAAAAGGCTGATTAATATAAGTTTAATGGGATATTATTTTTCTATTATGATTCTCATGTGGTTAAGAAAATACCTCTATCATATTCAAGTACACCAAAATAGGAAATTAAACTTTAAGGTCCACCAAATCAAGACTTACAATTGGCAGTGAAAAATACAAAAAATGAATAGATGTTCATATGTGACCTCAACATGGAAGCTAATGTTGTTCCTCATGGTTGGGGAATAATAATTTTACAAAAAACTTGTGCGTTCAAAATTTGTTATTTTTTACACATAATTCGTTATCCATATTCATGATGAAAATACAAAATTTTTGATCTGAAAACATTTCTTTTTGACTCCCCAAAAAAGTTTGAGAAAATTTAAAAGTGGATGGTGAGTAATTATGATTATTCTTTCATATTTTTTAGCCTTTTTATGTTTTCTTAGAAATACATGCCCTCATAATAGATTGAGATAGACAGAAGAGGAGATATATATATATATATGATGAGTTGAAGGGAAAGAGGTACCCACTGTTATGGATTTGGCAGGTCTCTATCTCTATCGAGTGGTGGATCAACTATAGAAGTATGAGATCAGACGAAAGTTGATGTGGTTCCTGGAATGTTTGTCCCCTCGTGGAGATTCTTTAGAAAATGGCCATTACCTAAAATATAAAAAAACATAAATCATTAATAATTTAATAGAAAAATAACAATAAACGAAAATTTCTTAAAAGTTAAAAATCCTGGGTTTTCTCCCAAGAAGCTTTGTATTTATTTTATCTACACATGGAAAGTTTTAGTGGACTTTGTGTGATGATGGACACAAAATTTTATATACTCTAGAGTTCTTCTATAATAACTTCTCCTTTGGGATTATAGATTGTTCATTGGTTAATATATCCCCTTCTTTGATGTTGTGATTTTAATTCAATGGGGGTGAAAGGAGAATGTGATTATCATACTATTGGTCTTCAACTTGATGAATAATTTTTTCCACAAAGTTCTGATTTTCTATGCTCAAAAATTCAAGAAGATGATTCAAATTTGATGGTTTATTTATTTATGGTTCATATAAAATGAAATAAAATTATGTGATCCCAATTATTTGTAACTCATTTATTTCATCACATACCAAAGTACAATAATGAGAATCAGTGGAGTCATATGACTGAATAAAATTTTAAATATCCTTTATATCAATGTTTCTTTCCAAATAATTGTCAATATCATCCTCACTAGTGGAACTTTATTAATTATGGAATGAATACCACAATAATAACTTCCATCGGGACAATATAAACATATTTTTTCAGGTTTCACCTATAATATAACTGAATTTTTAGAATCATGGAAAGGAAGTGATGAATTTTGGATAATATGATTTGAATAAAAAAAATTAACATGCTTGTTCATTTTTCTCATTATCATCCTACCTAGAGAAGTTGATATCAGAGGTGATATGGGATTCCAAATAATGTTCAAAACCATTTTTATTGATGGAGCTTACATTTTAAATATGAACATCAACTTCTTTATTTATGACTTAGTTAATTAAGATGAACTATTCATATACTCTTCTATCATTATGAAACAAATAACATGATGGATTGGGATTCAACACACTCTCAGATAGACTTCCAGAATCATGGATAATGAATAGAAACTGATTTTATGATGGGTATCACATGGATTGAAAAACATTTAACTTGACTACAAGGTAACAAAATTCTATGGAAAAGATTATAGCACACACATGAACTTTGGTTTTAGATATCATAAGTAAAGTACATCGTATAATCAGAGAATATTGGAGAGAAGTTGTCTCACCATCCTTGTCAAGGACATAGAAGTCAGATGGGAAGATAAGATCATTGACTTGAACAAATATATCCTCCACGATTCCCCTAGGATTAGAAGTGCATTTACTGGATATTTGGATAACAACACCCATCGGATGTAAGGAACCTAGACCATGGTATGAGAAGATGAATTTGGGAATGACATTGATTGAGGCTCTTAGTTATATGAGTGCATCATCTAAGTTTGAACCACCTAGCTGGCATGGAAACATAAAGGTCCCTAGATCTTTTCACTTTAAGGGAATTGATAGCCGGGTGGAATCATTTTTTAAGGTATTAAGTTTCCTCTTATTAGATCAAAATTCCTTTAGAACCAAGGCACATTTAGGGAATTGTTTCAAGGAATATTACAGGGGAATATTGACATAAACATTTCTAAACATGTCAAGCATTTTCAGATTGGTTTCAAAGGATTTCCATGGATTAGAAATAGATTAAGGAAAAGACATTAGGTTCCTTAGAGATATATAAGGATGTAAGGTAGTGGATTTTGGTTCCATTTCTGGTTTATTTTTATCTACATTTTCTGGGTCAACATTTATAGGGGGTTGGAGGATTCAAAATTATGAATAGAAATTTTCTTTCCTGATCTAAGTAGAATTGCAATTACTTTACCCTGGGGGTTGGGCAATAGCTGAGCTGGGAGTTGGGAAAAATTAGATGGTTGATGTTGGCCAAGGTGGTAAGAATGTATGAAGGTGGTAAGGTCTTCCACTACACATTCCCATGGTTTCTTGGATGAAGTGTCATGTCTCGCATTGGGATTACCTTGATTTTTGTTCATGGGAAAGTTCTTTTATTGGGATGGGAATTTAGAAAGGATGTTATGATAGTGTAATCCAGTATGAGATAGAGTATGATTGATCCATTGAGGTTGATAAACAGAAGGATAAGGTTCTTAGAAGTTACCATAACCATGAATATATTGTAATTGGTTGGGGTTATGAGGATGGAATTTAGGGGGATGAAAATGGGATTACTATACCTTAAGCCTTGGTTAAGGGTAGAAGAGAAGTGCTCAGTGTGGGGTTGGTTGATTTTTAATGAACTAACCTGATTATTGATGGTTGGTGTTCCTATGAATATATGGTGAATTGAGATACATTGGTATAGATTAATCATATGGTTCCTCTTGAGGTTGTATACATGTGTCAGTTTGATGAGCTGGTGAGATATAGATTCCACAATTCATGATAGGTTCAGGGAACATATATTGTGGAGAGGATGATGTTGGGGATTTGGAATCCACTACTAGTTGCCTCACAAGACCTGTATGTTTTATCATCCACTTGGTTACCTTTTTTGGATGTATATATTGATTCTCATGTATTTTTTTACTTGAGAAGGTTCTCAAGTATGTAATTGTTGCATGTTTGCAGACATATTTTTTATGAGATCTCGTCCAGCTGCTGGAGTATTTTCAATAAGAGCACTACCTCTTGCGACATCAATTTGTTTTCTCTAATTAACCAATAACACCTCATAGAAGTATTGAATCAATAGTTAGTCAGGGATTTTGTGGTGTGGGAAGGTTTTGATAAGCTTTTAGAACCTCTCCTTGTACTCATGGAGTGATTCATTTGCGAATAGAAAAATATCACTTATTTCTTTTGGATAGAAGTGTTATGAGAGGCATGAGAGAACTTTTCAAAAAAGGGATGTATTATGTCAATCCATGACTTTATTAAACTAGTAAGAAGCTTTTAGATCCATGGCTTGGCGGAGTCATATAGGTAGAAAGGGAATGCTCTAAGTTTGATTTTTTTCTTCAGATACCCCTTGAGTCTCCGTAGTAGATCACACCACTTTGAAAACTTTGAGTTATATATAAGGATCCTCATTAACAAGACCATGGAAATAAGGTAGAAGATGAATCACACAACATTTTAGTTTTAAATAAGATTTAATGTATGGATATTCAATTCCATGTTTTTGGTAATTCATATTAGGGGCAGTGAGTTATTTAATTGTTTTTTCCCTTGGATTTCCCTTTTCTAGTTCAATTGGTTCGACAATGACTAGATATTGAGTGATCTGATTATCTGTAATTTTCCTCGTAATTTTTCAAAGGTTTCTCTTAACTTATGGTTCAAATGGATCTGATGGATTTTTGGGGAGGATAAAGGGCATTCAAATAGATTTTGTAAGGCGGTAGAAGAATGGTTTTTCTTTGGGTTTTATTCATATTTTTTCAAAAAAAAATTTCTTTTTTTAAACCAAATAATAGAGACTACTTTTACCAGTATCCCAAGAAAAAGCTCCATTTAAAGTGTTTTATCTTGTAACCTATCTACCATTCATGTTTCCTATGATCTTCTAATGTTTATAGTAGAACTCGTGATAAATACTCGGCGATGATACTTTTTAATATTTGACTGTTTCTAGTTGATTGTATTTTGATTACGGGGGTTTTATTTCGAGATTATTTGTAATGAGTTATTGATTTATATTGATTTAATAATTTAATAATGATTGGGGTGAGTTCATAATTAGAGAGTTAAGATTTCAATATCCTTGATCTTTGCTTTATATTGCATTAAATTAACACCCACGTTATAAGATGACATTGATTAGAATTCCCAAGTGTTAAGGCCTTAATCCAAGCCATTACATAACTAGGGTTATAAAATCAATTAAAACATATTTATGGTAGTTTATTTTAGGTTCAAAAAATCCATTTAATCCATATTTAAAACAAAAAATATCATTAATCAATGATATTTTAAGTTCAACATACACAATGTTAACCTAAAGAATAATCATCAAGAAAAAGATCTCAATCACTTAATATCGGAAAATAATGACTCGCACAAATGGTAGATTTACTCATATATTAAGATGGTTTCTTATATAGTAATATGTTTTTATGGTGATTAATTTTATATAGAATTAAATGAATGGGATACTAGAACAGTTGTGTTTCAAACACACAAACACTCGAAGAGTGATGGAAATTAAAATAGGACTTTTGATTAACTGAGAAAGAAAAAAAGGAAGATGTTTTAACTTTATTTAATATATTTTAAGAGAATTCATATTTAAGAATAGATGTATAATGATTAAATGATATTATGATGAAAAAAATTCATTAAAATTAAACTAAATTTATGTCATCATATGCATTTACAAATAAAAAATGAAAAGGAACACAAAAATAAAAGTATAGGTGAGGTATATCTTGTTGAAAAAAAATCAATTATAGTCTTATCAGGACCTTTTTCATGGATCTAGTAATGCCAACCCTCCTATTTATGTGCTGAAATTCCAACTCCTTTCACGGAGAAGAGGGAGATGTATTTATAGCCCAAGGAGGTGGAATGTTTGCATTCCAAATCTGCCCCTCTAATAGCATCGCAAATTTGATAAATTAGAAACGGAAATAGGGTTAACTATTTTTCTCAGAAGTTTTTTACATTAATGTTGAAATTTTACACTTAAAATTTTGTGGCATTTGTACTTATGGATCCAAAGTAATGGTGATTTTAATAAAAGGTCTTAAAATGTCTATTTATATCCATACTTTTTCAATGGATAAAATGTAATGGGGTTTTTAATAGGAAGATGTAATCAAATACAAACACTTTCTTATACAATTACAGCCATATAAATCTCATCTTTCATGCTAAAAATATCAGCTTGAATGGATGATCAGATCAGGAGAAAAATAATGTATTTTGTGCAGATTTCATTTATCGAATAGAATGGAGGGCTAAACATCATAGAATCATTTGGGGCCTTTTAGTGGATTAGGGCCTTGAATGTTTTATCCAATATTAATGATATTTTCCTACGAAGTATTGTGAATAATAAATAATATTGGACTCTTGGATTGATCCCAGTAACTCATTCATCATGGCTAGTCCATTTTCTTCACAGATTTTGTGGGCCTTTATCCGTTGTCCATATGACACTTCAAATGGAAGAATTAAACAATGATTCATTCAAAGGATATGTTGAAAATTGAATAATGAATCATAAAAATTAATAACCATGCAATTTGGATAATAAGGGTGAGAGGTATAATTAAAATATTCAACTAACTCAATTGGACAACTTCAAATAATTCTCAAAAATTATATTTAGTATTAAACCATGATTATCCCGCACCAATTCTGCACTTCTACCTAAAATTTAATAAATTTATTATAAAAAAATTTTGTGAGAAAATTAATAAAATCAACTCCCCTGTAATTAGTCATGTGCATGTCCTCATAGGAAAAAAATATAAAAACATAAAAAAATTATTCTCATTCACCAACAAATATTAAATTTTTTTCCACAATCACAAAAGGTTTACAAATTTTCACTCACCCATATTGAACTCCACAAAAAATTGATACATAAAAAATATTCCAAAATAATCACTTTTTATTCTAAAAATTAGAAATGTAAAATTTGGGAACTTGAAACATACTCCTCTCACGATGATCAAAATTTATTTTTGGAGGTTTACCCATTCACCAACCAAAATTGAAAATATTAGAGTTTTAAAGAGCTCCCATATTCAATTCCCAATACTAAAGTGAAAAAGAATCAAGAAATATTTTGAATTTGTTTTTATGTGTCTATGGGATGATAGGAATTCATTGTCCAATAGAGATGAGAATAGGGATAAAATATCAGTATGGGTAAAATAATGATTTTTCTAATTAAACATGGATGGAAATGGAAACACATATTTACAAGGGCATGATTGTGTGGAGGAAGATACAAAAGAGTATTAAATTTTGAAGGGGATGAAAAGATAAAATATTTACAAAACACAAAACTTCTCCCAATGATATATTAATATATAATAAAAGTGTTATTTTTTTCTTTTCTGTTCTTCTTCTTATTTTTTGATTTCTTTCAAAATTTTATCTTGAAAAAAATCTGACACTAATATCCCAATCCACGATTGATCTTCTCATGAGAAATTTTTTTTATATTTGTAAAAATATCAAATGTTGTAGAAGAGTGATTTTTGACAAACCCAATAAATAACCCATTCTTTTTTAATTTTTTTAATTTTTTATGAATAATTTTGAATACAATTTGTACAAGATATCATATAAATATAAATATTATCAAAACTAACTGAATTACAACCCCCCCCCCAATAAAATGGATGATTTCCCTCAATCATATGATCAAATGCTGAAAATTAAGGAAAGGAAACCCAATATGAAATCCATGCCCCCCACACTTAAATTTCAATAAATTATCAAATATAAATACATATATATGTTGGGTGGGATAAGTTATTAGGATAGTAATGTGTATATCAAAGAAAATATTTTCATAGGATCCAAGGGGATTTCAAAAGGAGGATTAATGTAAGCTAAATGGGAGTATATTTAGATATTGTGATTCTCATGTGGTTCATAAAATGCCTCCAACAAATTCAAGAACACCAAAGAACTAAATTCTACATGAAGGTCCACAAACCCGAGACTCACAATCGAGAGTGAAAAACATGAAAAATATAAAGATGGTCATAGATGACCATGGAATGAAAGATAATATTTTTCCCTCATCATTGGGGAATAATAATATTCTAAATTTAAAAATATTCTTTCACAATTGGATGGTTTTGACACAAAATTTATTATCCATATTCATCATGATAAAAACATAAAGAATTAGATGAGAACATATATTTTTTGACTACCCAAAATTGTTAAAAACAATTTCAAAAGTGGATGGGGAGTAAGCATGACTCCTTTTCATATATTTTTAGTTTTGTTAGTTTTTTTAGAAATACAAACCAGCATAAAAATAGAGGGAGAGTGATAGGGTAAAAAGAGAGAGATATAGAGAGAGGGATAAAAATATCAGTTGAAGGGAAAGAGGTTCCCCCAGTTTTGTATTTGGTGGGCCTCAATCTCCATCAAGTTGTGGATCAACTATAGAAGTTGGGGATCCGATGGGAGTCTACGGGGTTCATGGGAAGTGTGACCACTTATGGAGATTTTTTATAAAATCACCATTACCTAAAATAGAAAAAAATAATTATTCATTTAATGAAACAAAATAACAAGAAATTAAAATTTCATAAATGTAAAAGAAAACTTGGTTTTCCACCCAAGAATAAAAAGATTTATTTTCCCTATATCTAGATAGTTTCATTGGACTATCCATAGTCTAATTGTGTCCATATTATTTTCTAAACATTAGAGTTATTCTAGAAAAGCTTCTCCTTTGGGTTTTCTGATTGTTCATTGGATAATTTATCCCCTTACATGGTGTTTTTCTTACAATTAAATGGGTTTGGAAGTAGAATTTGACTATCCTCCCTCTATTCTAAAACTTGAGGAATGATTTTTTCCAAAATGTTTTGTTTTTATAGGAACAGAAATGTATGAAGATGCTTACATTTTGATGGTGCATTTATGTAATGTTAAGATAACATGAAATAAAAGTATGAGATCTCAATTGTTTGTAACTCATTTATTTAATCACTTGTGTAAGTATAATAATAAGTATTAGTTGAGTCATAAGACAGAATAAATTTTTTAATATACCTTATATCAATTTTTTTCCCAAGAATGGTTAATATCAAACTCACAAGTGATCACTTTATTCATTAGGGAATGAATAAAACAAACATCACTTCTATCAGGACAATATTAACAAACTAGTTCAGGTTTCACCTCATATATAAAAGAATTTTCATAATCACGGATAAGAAATGATGAATATAGGAAAATATAATTTGAATCAAAAAATGAATATTCTTGTTAATTTTCCTCATTTTTATCCAACCTAGATCATTGGATATTTGAGGAGACATGGGATTACAAAAGAAACTATTCATGATCATTTAGATCGATGGAGTTTACATTTGAAATGTAAATATCAACCTCTCTATTTATTACTTGGTTAATGGGGATTCAATATTCATGTTCTCCTCTATCATTAGAAGATGAATAACCTAATGGATTGTGGTTCAACACACTATCATAGAGACTTTCAGAAGTATGGATAGAGAATAGAGATTGATTATTTGATGGGTATCGCATGGATTGAATAATATTGAACTTGACCTATTGGTCAACAAATTCAATGGATAAGATGCCAGAATGGACATCAATTTGGGTTTTAGATTCCATGAGTAAAGGTATTTCTATAATAAGATGATATTTTCAAGAAGTTATCTCACATTCTGTGTCAAAGACATAGATTTTTTCTAGGAATATAAGGTCATTGACTCGGACAAGGACATCCTTAATGATGGAGAATATGGATTTGGGAAAAACATTAAATGAGGTTCCTAGTTTAATAGTACATCATTTAAATGTGAAATTCTTATCTATTATGGAATTGTAAAGGACCTTATATCTTTTCACATTGTTGGGAATAGACTTTTTGGTGGAAACATTTTAGAAGGTCTTATGTTGCCTCTTATGGGTTCACAATTCCATAAGAAAAATGGCGTACATAGGGTTTTTTATGGAATCAAAGTGGGGAATATCGACTTTAACTATCTAAACAAGTAGAGTATTTCAGTATCAGGTTCAAAGTATTTCCTTGTCTTAGGAACACCTTGAGGAAAAAGAATCAGGTTCCTTGGAGGGATAGAAGTAAGTGAGGGAGTGTCTTCAGGTTCCTTTTTGGGTCGTTTTTTTTTCTTGGTAAATGTTTAAAGGGGTTGGAGGATTTAACATGGGGAATAGAAATTTTTTTTCTCAATATAAGTGCAATATGCACCTATATTACCCTTGGGGTCAGGAAATTGTTGAACTTGGAGTTGGGAAGAATTATATGTATGATACTGGATAAGGTGGGATGCAAGTTGACCCATTTGGGTTTTAATGTTTTTAAGGATTGAACGAGTGAAGGACTTAAAATATTCCACTAAGCATTCCAATGGTTTCTTATAAGAAGAGGCATGTCTTGCATTATGATTACCTTGATTTTGGTTCTTGGTAAAGTGATTGTATTGGGTTGGGAATTGAGAAGGATCATTAGGATAATGGATTCCAGGAGAAGCAAGAGTAGGATTGATCCATTAAGTTGGAGGGAAAAAAGTATAAGGTTGTTAGAATTTACCAAAACCTTGACCATATTGGAATTGGTATGGTTCTTTAGGAGGTAATTGATGGGGATGAGAAATGGGATTACCATACCTCAAGACTTGATTAAAGGTATTGGATAATAGCTTGGGGTGGGTTTGGATGAATTTTATAATCAACTGACAAGATTATTGAGGGTTGGTATTCCTCTAAAAAAATAATGGTTTAAGGCCCATTATTCTAGATGAATTAGATGGTTCCTTTTGAGGTTGTAGACATGTGTGAGGTGGATGAGCTGGAGAGATACGGATTACACAATTCATGATAGTTCTAGGGAACAGAGATTATAGAGAAGATGGGGTTGTTCCTTTGAAAGACATCTCCAGTTGTCTCACAAGACATTTTAGTTCACTCATCCACTCAGTCATCTTGTTTGGCTATATAGATTTATTATCTTAGACTTCATTTACTTCAGCATGTTCTTGAGTATGGAATTGATTTTGGTTTGTAGCCATATTATTTATGAGTTATCATGAATCTGTAGAAGTTTCATCTACAAGAGAACCGCCACTTGTGGCATCGATGATTGTTCTATCCATATATAACAACCCCTCAGAGAAGTATTGGATCAAGAGTTTGTTAGTGATTTGTTGGTGTGAGCAGGTTTCCACAAGTTTTTTGAACCTCTCTCAGTACTCAGGGAGTTATTAATTTGGGAATTGACAAATACAGCATATTTTCTTTTACATAGAAGTAGTATGAAAAGTTGTAACAAATTTTCATAAAAATATAATATTCTGTTCAATCCACGTGTTTAGAGAACCAGGAGGCAGGTATCAGAACATTGACCTGGTGGATTCATCGAGGGAGAAAGGGAATTATCTATGTATGATTTTTTCTTTAGAAACCCATTGAGGCTACATGGTCGAGCACACCACTTCGAACTCTTTGAGGTGATGGTGAGGATCCTCATTGGATATCACATGGAAATTAGGTAGAAGACTAATCAAACTCGAATTGAGTTAGAAATTAGACTCAATTTTTGGATATTCAATACCATGGGGTTGGTAATTCATTTCTTGGGATGAAAGTTATTTAAGGGTTTGTTAGCTAGGATTGTCCATTTCAAGTTCAATTGGATCGGCAATGACTAGTTCTTGAGTGATTTGATTATCTCTAATGCCCCTCCTAAGTTGAAGAGGATTTCAATCAATTTTAGGGTCGAACATATCTATTGGATTGTTTGGGTTGATATGGGTAATTCATAGAGATTTTGGAAGAATGAGGAACATGGGTTTTTCATTGTGTTTTTTTCATATATTTTTTTAATATTTTTTGTTCTTTTTTTACAAAATCCAAAAACTATCGACTAGTTTTACCACCATCCCTAAAAATGGAGACACCAGTCTGGAAGACTATCTCTAATTGACCATTTAAGGTTCAATTGATCTTCTAATGTGTATAGAAGCACTCTGTCTGAATCCTCAACGCTGATACTTTTTATTGTCAATTATTTTTAGTTGATTGTATTTTGATTGGGGGGTTTGTTTACTAAGATAAATTGAAACAAATGATTGACTTAAATTTATTCAGAAATTTAATAAAAATTGGTTTGAGTTTATCATTATATATTTAAGTTCAAGATATCATTGAGATTTGCTTTATATTTCATTGAATTAACACTAACTTTATTAGTTGACTTTGATTAGAATTTCTAGGTGTTGAGGCCTTAATCCGAGACTTAACTTATCTAGGGTTCTAATATTTATTAAAAAAAATTTATAGTAGTGTCTTTATGGTTTCAATAATCCATGGAACCCACATGTTAATCAAAACATATCATCAACACATGAAATTTTATGTCCAACATACACAATGTTAACCTACAGAATAATTATGGAGAAAATGATTGCAATCACTTAATATCCCCAAATAATGACTCATCCCAATGGTATATTTAATCATACATTAAGAGGTTTATTAATCTGGTAATATGTGTTTATAGTGATTATTTATAAATTCACTGAAAATAAAAGGATAAGAAAATAGTTGTGCGTTGAACACACACACACACACGAACGATGAAGAGAATTAAAATCGGATTTTAGATTGAATGAGAAAGAAAAATAAGGGATGGGGTTTCAACTTTATTTTAAATATTTTAAGATAATTAATATTTAAAAAGATACTATGGAAGATTAAAATAAAATATAATGACTAAACTTGTATTAAAACTAAACAAAATAGAAACCAACTTACGCAATTACAAATGAAAATAAACTCAAAGGAACCCAAAAATAAAATGGGAGGAGAGGTAATTATTTTTTAAACAAGATCATAGAAAGTCATCTCATTCCCTCTTTAAGTCTCTAGTCATTCCAATACACCTCATAAAGTGATGAAATTCTAACTCCTTTCATGGAGAATAGGGGGTGTATTTATAGCTCAAGAAGGTAGACTGTTGGCATTCCAAATTTTTCCCTCCAATTGCATCACAAATTTTATAAATTAGATAGAAAAATATGGAGAAATATTATTATTAAATTTTTTATAAATTAATGTTGAAATTATAATCTCAAAATTTGGATTAATTTTTTCTTATGGATCCAGAATTATGGTTATTTTAATAAACATTGTCAAACAGTCCATTTCTATCCATACTTTTTTGATGGCCGAAAAGTGAATGAGTTTTTGAATAGCAATATGACCTCAAATAAGTACAAACTATTTAGCAATGTCTTCCACCTAAATCTCCACTTTCAAACTGAAAAATCTCAGATCTAATTGATATCCAAATCATGTGAAAAATCATGTTTTGTGTGTTGATTTCATTTCCATGATAGAATAGTGTGATGGACTTAATTGAATCAATTGTCCCCTTCTTAGTGTATTTGGGACTTGAATGTTTTATCTGATATTAATGGTATTATCCCATGACTTTTAATAGAGAATCAACAATTTTGGATTTCTATATTGAGCCCATTAATGTGATCTTCATGGCTGGTCCATTTTTTTATAGATTATGTTGGCCTTATTATATGTTCCATATGAACCTTCAAATGGATGAATGGGAAAATGGTTCCTTATAAGGATATGTTTCCAATTGAATAAGGAACCCTACAAAATAAGAACCATAAAATTTGGATATAAAGTGTGAGATTCATAATTATAGTAGTAAACTAACTCAATTGGACTATTTCAAATTAAGCTCATAAATTATATTTAGTATTCAAACATGAGTATCTCACACCAATTATGCACTTTCATATAAAATTTACTAAAGAGGGTATACCGAAACATATTAATAAATGAATAAAAACAACTCCACCACACTTAGTCATTTTCATGTACTCATGTGAAACAAATATAAAAACATATCTAAATTATTCTCATTTTCCATAAAATATTAAAATTTTGTTTTCCACAATCAGGGAAGGTTTAGAACATTTCACTCATCAATATTGAACTCTGTAACAAATTATAACAGAAAACTGTTCAAAAAAATAAATTTTTTATGCTTAAATTTAGAAATGGAAAATTTGGGAACTCAAAATGTATGCCTCTAAAGATGATCAAAATTTATTTCTGGAGATTTTCTCATTCACCAACCAAAAGGGAATGTCTTAGATACTTAAAGATCTCTAAGATTCCATTCAAAATCTTAAGTTTCACAATAATGAAGAGGTATTTTGAAGGGGTTTCTCTATGTCTATAGAATTGTAGTAATTTAATGCCCAAGAGAGGGGAGAAGAGGGTTAAAATATCAGCATGGGAAAAACAATGAACAATTTTTCATGAAATAAAACACGGATGGAAATGGAAAAAAATATTTACAAGGTCATGATTGTGTGAAGAAAGACTCAAAAGATTGAGAAAAATTAAATGGATTGAGAAGATAAAATATTTACAAAACACAAGACTTCTCCTAATGACATAAGAACATATAATGAAATTGTTCATTTTTTTGTTTTCCTTTTTCCTTTTTTTTATTTTTTTTTAAAGTTAAACATGAAACAAATCACACCCTCATTTACCAACCCATAATTTGTATCCTCACAACACAAATTGTTATAGTTATAACAAGATCAATGGCTGAAGAAGAATTATTTTTGACTGGCCCAAAAAACAACTCATTCATTTATTTATTTATTTTTACGGTTTTTTTTATCGCTTTTCAATAAAATTTGTATAATATATCACAAACATAAATAAATTCCCAAAACTCACTGAATAAAAACCTGTCACCCCCAATAAAATAGTTTATTTCCATCAATCATATGATAACCTGCTAAAAATCATGGTAATAATGCCCAAAATGAAATCCATTCTGCCCACACATAAATTTCAATATATTGTGAAATATAAATCAATGTAGATGTTGGGAGGGACAAGGTATTGTGGTTGTAATGTGGCTATCACAAAAAAGGTTTTCCTAGGAACGAAGGGGTTTTCAAAAGTAATATTAATTTATGGTTAATGGGATGCTATTTGACTATTCAGGTTATCATGTGGTTCGAAAAATGCCTATATCATATTCCAGCACACCAAAGATGGAAATTCAACATGAATTTACAAAAACTCAAGACTCACTTTAGGTAGGTGAAAAAACACTAAATTAAAAGATGGACAAAGGTGGCCTTTGCATGAAATATAATGGTGTTCCTCAATGTCAAGGAATAATCATTTTACAAATATAAAACTATGCGTTCAAAAAAAAAATAGGTTCTGAAAAACAAAATCTTTATTGAAATTCATAATGAAAATAAAAACAATTATTTTCATACATGTATTTTTGACTCCCCAAAATGGTATGAAAAAATTTCAGAAGAAGATGGTGGGTAAGTATGAATATTTTATCATATTTGTTTAGTTTTTTTAGTTTTTTAACAAAGAAACATACACATAAATTGAGAGAGAGAAAGAAAATAGGATAAATATAGATATATAGGAGAGAAAAGAGGAGTTAAATGGAAATAGGTTCTCCCTATTTTGTATTTGGTGGGTCTCTATCTTCATCATGTGGTGGATCAACTATATAAGTTGGGGATCTGATGGAAGTTGATGTGGATCCCAAAATGTGTGTCCTCTCGTGTTGATTTTTTAGAAAACTACCATTACCTAAAAGAGATAAAAATCATTATTCATTTGACAAAAAAATATAAATAAATTAAAATTTCATAAAAGCCAAAAAACAAAGGTAGCCTCCCAACAAGTGATTGATTTATTTTTTTTATAGCTGGACAGTTCTAGTGGACTACCCATAATCCAATGGTGGAACATTATTTTCACAACTCGAGACTGATTCTAGAAAAACATGAAAATCCTCCCATTACTATTAAAATTTTTGAATGATGTTTTCCACAAAGTGTTGTTTTTCTATTCATGGAAGTTTCAGAAGATGCTTCAATTATATCATTTCATTTATTTAATATTCAGATAACATGAAATCATAATATGATATATCAATTGTTTCTAACAAATTTATTTAATAACTTACTGAAGCACAGTAATGAGGATCAGTGGATTCATAATAATGAATATATTTTTCAATATTCTTTATATCAATGTTATTTTCCAAATAATTGTCTATTTCAACCCCACTAGTGATCACTTTATTAATTAGGGAATTAATATCCCCAAAATCCCTCCATTAGGACAATAAAAACACATTGGTTTAGGGTTCACTTTACTTATAATAGAATTTTCAAAATCATGGATTGGAAATTCTGAATGTTGGATAATATGATTTGAATTAAAAAATAACCATTATTTTTCAACTTTATTATTATCATCCAACCTGGATCATTGGAGGTCAGAGGTGAGATGAGATTCAAAAGGTTGTTCAAGATCATATAGATGGATGGTGTTTACATTAGAAATGTCCACATCAACTTCTCTATTTTTGACTTGGTTAATAAGTATAAAATATTCATATACTCATCTATCATTGGAATAAGAATAACATGATAGATTGAGATTCAACACACTCTCATAGAATATATCAAAAGCATGGATAGAGAATATATATTGATTCTTTGATGGGTATCTCATTTTATGAAAAATATTGAACTTGACATGTTTCTCACTAAATTCTATGGAAAATATGCAAGCATAGACATAAATTTTGGTTTTAAATGTCATAATGAAATGTCATAATAGAATAAGAGTATATTGTTAAAAAGTTGTGTCACCTTCCATGTTAATAACATAGAAGTTGGGTGCGAAAATAAGATCATTGACTCAGACAAGGATATCCTCAATTATTCCCTCAGGACTAGAAGTGATTCAATTGGCTAACTGAATAACAAAACTCATTGGATGTAAGATACCTAGACCAAGGTTAATGAAGATGGATTTTGGAATCACATTAATTGAGGCACCTAGGTTTATGAGTGTATCATCAAAGTTTGAACTTTATATCTGGAATGGAACCATAAAGGTCCCTAGATCATTTCAATTTATGGGAATAGATAGTTGTGTGGAAAAATTTTTAAAGGTCCTTAGATTCCTCTTATGGGTGCACAATTCATTAAGAAATATATTATACATAGTAATTTTTTTATTGAATATAAAATGGGAAGGTTGATTCAAAATGCCTAAAAATATCTTGCATTTCACAATCGTGTTCAAAGTATTTATATGGATTATAAATAGCTTGAGGAAACATAATTGTGTTCTATAGAGGGATATAAGGATGTGAGGTAGTGGTTTCAGGTTTCTTTTTTGGTTTATTTTTATTTTAATTTTATAATTCTAGATTTATTAAGGGTTTGGAGTATTCAACATGAGGAATAGAAATTTTATTTCTCTGTCTAAGTGTAATTGCACTTACATTATCGTTGGGGTTGGGAAATAGTTGATTTGAGAGTTGAAAAATATTATATGGTTGATGCTGCTTAATGTAGGATGCAATTTGACCAATTTTTGTTTCAATGTAGATAAGGCCTAAACATGTGAAGGATAAAATATCTTCCACTGCACATTACCATGGGTTCTTGGAAGAAGAGGCTTGTCCTACATTGGGATTACAATGATTTTCATTCTTGGGAAAGTGCTTTTATTGGGTGGGAATTGAGAAGGCTCATCAGGATTGTGGATTCCAAGGGGCGAAGTATGAGGATTGATCTGTTGAGGTTTAGGAAAAAAAGTATAAAATTTTTGGAAGTTACCAACATATTAACCATATTGGATTTGGTTTGTTTTTTGAGTAGGTAATTTAGGGGGATGAGAAATCAGATTACCATACCGTAACCCTTGATTAATGGTAGAAGAGAAGGTTTTAGGATGGAGTTGGTTGATGTTTCAAATGAACTGACATGATTTTTGAGGATTGGTATTCCTCTGAATATATGTTGCATTGAGCTCCATTGGGTCAGATGAATCAGATGGTTCCTTTTGACATTGTAGACAAGTGTTAGTTGGATGAGTGGGTGAGATATATATTCAATAATTTTTTATATGTCTAGGGAACTAAGATTGTGGATAAGATGAGGTTGGGGCTTTGGAAACCACTTCAAGTTGTCTCACAAGACATATATGTTCTATCATCCACTCGGTCATCTTGTTTGGCTCTATAGATTCATTCTCTTGTATTAGATTGACTTGATCATGTTCTCGAGTATAAAAATGTAACATGTTTGCAGAGATATTACATATGAGATCTAATGTAGTTGCGGGAGTTTTTTCAGCTAGAGGACTACCACTTGGGGCATAAATGAGTGTTTTCTACATAGATAATAACCCCTCGTAGATGAATTTTATCAATAGTTGGTCAGATATTTTGTGGTTTGGGTAGGATTCCTTATGTTTTTTTACCTATCCCATCACTCATGGAGTGATTCTTTTTGGAATTGAATAATAACACTTATTTTCATTATGATAGAAGCGGTATGAGAAGCATGGAAAAGTTTTTATAAAAAGAAATGTTTCATGTAAATACATGAGTTTATAAAACCAATAGGAATGTAGTAGATCCATTACTTGAAATATTTAGCTAGGGAGAAAATGAATTCTCTATGTGTGATTTTTTCTTCAGAAACCCCTTGAGAATTCATGGCAGAGTTCACCACTTAGGACTCTTTAAGGTGAAGATGAGGATCCTCACTGGCCAGCCCAGGTAAATGAGGTAGAAGATTAATCAAACCCAATTTTAGTTAGAGATAATCCTCAATGTTTGGATATTCAATACCAAGGGGTTGTTAATTCATATCAGGGGCAGTGTGTTCTTTAAGGGTTCGTTCCCTAGGATGGGCCATTTACACTTTATTTTGTTTGACAATGACTGGATCATGAGTTATTTAATTATTTATAATGTTCCACCTATGTTAGTGATCACTTATATAGATTTTAGGGTCATATAAATCCTATTTATTTTTTGGGAGGCTACAGGGAATTCAGGGATATTTTAGAAAGAATAGGAGGACGAGTTTTTTTATTGTGTTTTTTGATCTTTTTTTTCAAAAAAAAACATTTCTCGTAAATTTTTTACAAAAAAAACTACCAACAAAAATAACCACCATACCTATCAATTGTGACACATGAATTTTTTAATATTGTCACCTATTGACCATTCCATGTTCTGGTGATTTTCTAATGTGTGTAGCAGCACTCGGGTCAAATCCTCAGCCATGATAATTTTTAAAAGTTGATTATTTTTAGTTGATTGTATTTTAATTAAGAGGGTTTGTTTGCAGAGCTTAATTGAAATGATTTTTTTATATTGGTTTAAAATTTTAATAAATATTAGGGTTAATTCTTCATTATAGAGTTAATATTGTGACCGCCTTGAGCATTGCTTTATATTTCATTAAATTAATACCACATTACAAGATGATGTTGATTGAAATTGTCATGTGTTAATGCCTATATCCAAGACTTAACATAAATATTATTATAATATTAATTAAAATTTTATGGTAGTGAATTTATGGTTCCAATAATCCATGGAATCCACATGTTAAACAAAAAATATCCTTAATCCATAACATTTTATGTTCAACATTCACAATGTTAACCTAAATAATAATTATAAAAAATGCTCTAAAACACTTAATATCCCCAAATAATGACTCACCCAAATTATAGATTTAATCAGCCATTATTAATTTTATTAATATTATAATATTTTATTGTGGTTATTAATTATAAATATAATGAAATGAATGGGATAAATAAGATTTTTTTCATCGCACACACACACACACACAAACAGTGATGAAAATTAAAATCGGACTTTAGATTGAAATTGAAAGAAACAAATGGAATGGAATTCTACATGATTTCAAATATATTATGAGAATTAATATTTAATAATATAGTATATATTATTAACAATATAATAAAATGAAGAAACTAACTTTAAAATTAAAACGAAATTGAAAACAACTTACACAATTACAAATGAAAACAAACATAGAGGAACAAAAAAATTAAAGTGGAGAAGATATATCTATTGTTGAAACAACATCAAGTAATGTACTCCAAGGACTTTTTAAAGACACCATTAATGTCAAACCTCATTCTTATGTGATGAAATTTCAACTCCTTGCAAGGAGAATAGGGAGATTTATTTATATCCCAGGGAGGTGGACTGTTTTCATTTAAAAGATACCCCTTCAATTGCATTGTAAATTTGATAAATTATACATATTAATATGGGGATATATTTACTTTCACCATGGTAGATATTAATTTTGAAATTTGACACTCAAAATTCGATAGAATTTGTACTTATAGATCCAAGTTTATGGCGATTATAATAAACTGTGTTAAATTGTCCATTTCAATCCATATTTTTGCAATGGCTGAAATGTGAATGAGTTTTATAATAGGAAGATGCCCTAAAATCCGAACACATTATTCTAAAATGTTCATCACATAAATATCCTCTTACTAATTACAAAATCACAACTCTAATGGATGTTTATATTAAGAGAAAATTCATGTATTTTGTGTAGATTTCATTTCACGAACAGAATGGTGGGCTTGACTTAATAGAGTTACTTGGACCCATTTTTATTGGATTTGGGCCTAGAATTTTTTTTCCAATATTAATGGTATGTTCCACAACTATTTTTGGATAATCAACGATTTTAGAATTTTGTATAGAGCCCAGTAATTCAATCTTCATGGCTGGTCTATTTTTATCACAGATTCTCTGGTCCTTCTTACGTGGTCCAGTTTACTCTTCAAATGGTAGAATTGGGCAATGATTCCTCCTAAGGATATATTTTGACTTTAATAATTAATCCTATAAAATAATAACCATGTAATTTGTATAATCATATTTAGAGGTAGAGTTAAAATTTTAAACTTACTCTGTCAGACTACTTCAAATAATGCTCAAAATTTATATTTAGGGTTAAAACGTGAGTATCTTACACCAATTATGATCTTTTACGAGAAATTTACTAAAGTAAGTATAGAAAAATGTATTGAATAGATAAATAAAATCAACTCCTCCACACTTAGTGTTGTGCATGTCCTCATTTTCAAAAAATATAAAAAAACAATATTTTTCTCATTTACCAAAAAAAATATTAAAAACAATTACCACAATCAAGGAAGGTTTATACCATTTCACACGTCCATATTGAATTCCACCACAAATTTTTATAGAAAAAATGATTAAAAACAATTGATTTTTCATGATCCAATTTAGAAATGGAAAATTTGGGCACTCCAAACTTACTAATCTCAGGATGATCAAAATTTATTTATGGAGGTTCACTCATTCACCAACCAAAAATGAAAATCTTAGTGATTGAAAGAGATCTCAGCTTTCATTCCCAATATGAAAGTGCACAAGATTCAAGAGGTATTATGAAGGAGTTTTGTGGCCATGTGAAGGTATGAAATTAATTTCCATAAGAGAACATAATAGGGTTAAAACATCATCTTGGATAAACATGTCAAGTATTTCAGGATCAGTTTCAAAGGATTTCCTTTTCTTAGAAATGATTGGATGAAATGGAATTGGGTTCCTTAGAGGGATATAAGGAGGCGAGGTAGTAGCATCAGGTTCCTTTTCTAGCTTCTTTTTATTTTCATTTTATTGGTTGAAATTTAATGGGGGTTGGAGGGTTGTACATGAATAACAACAATTTGATTTCCCAATCTAAGTGCAATTTCACTTACATTACCCTTGGGTTTGGGCAATGGTCGAGTTGGGAGTTGTGAAGAATTAAATGGTTTTTGATGGCTATGGTTGAATGAAAGTTGACCAATATGGGTTTAAAAGTTTTTATGGATTGAATGGGTGAATGAGGGAAGATATTCCACTACACTTTCCAATGGTTTCTTAGAAGAAGAGGCATATAACGCATTAGGATTTCCTTGATTTTAGTTCTTGTAAAAGTGCTTGTATTGGGTTTGTAATTGATAAGTCTTATTAAGAGTGTAGAATAAAGAATAAGAAAGATGAATATTGATCTTTTGGGGTTGAGTAATAAAAGGATAAGGTTGTTGGAAGTTACGAACACCATCCAAATATTGGAATTTGATTGATTTTGAGGATGGAATTGAGGGGGTCAGAAAAGGTAATTAACATACCTCAAACCTTGATTTACGGTAGAAGAGAAGGTCTCTGGGTGGGTTTTGTTGACTTTTCTAATGAACTGACCTGGTTTTTTAGGGTTAGTGTTCCTCAAAACATATGATTGAATGAGCTCCATTGGTCTAGATGAATCAGATTGTTCCCATTGATGTTGTAGACATGTGTTAGTTGGATGATCTAGTGATATACAGATTACACAATTCTTGACGGGTCCTAAGAAGATAGATCGTGGGGAAGATTAGGTTAGGTCTTCGAAACCACCTCAAGTTGTCTCAAAAGACCAGTAAGTTAGCTCTTACACTCAGTTAGCATGTTTGTATCTATATATTGATTCTATTAGATTTGATTGACTTGATCATGTTCTCAAGTATGGAATTGATACATTTTTTATCCATATTGTTTATAAGCTCTCATGCAGCTACATGAGTTTTTTCTATAGGAGAACTAGCACTAGCGTCATCAATGTGTTTTCTCTCTATAGCCAATAACCCCTCATAGAAGTATTGGATCAAGATTTGTTCAAGGATTTGGTGGTGTGGGCAGGATACCACAATCTTTTTGAACCTCTCTCAGTACTCATGGAGTGATTCATTTGGAAATTGATGTATACCACTTATTTTGTTTTCGAATAGAAGCGGTATGAGAAGCATGAATTAATTTTTCTAAAAATATATGTTTTATGTCAATACATGAGTTTATTGAATTAATGGGGAAGTAGTAGAGAAATGATTTGTAAGAGTCTTCTAGGGAGAAAGGGAATACTCTAAGTTTTATTTTTTTCCTTTAGAAACACCTTGAGGCTTCATGGTAGAGCTCACAAATTGGAACTCATTGAGGTGAAGATCAGGATCATTACCGTCTAGCCTATGGAAATGAGGTAGAGGATGAATCAAACACAATTTGAGTTTAAAATCAGCCACAATGTTTGGATATTAAGTAAAAAGGTTTTGGTAATTCATATATGGAGAATAGATTTCATTATGGGTTTGTTCCCTAGGATTGGCCATTTTTCAATTGGTTCGGCAATGATTGGATCTTGAGTGATTTGATTATCTCTAATATTCCTCTTATATTGGGGAAGAGTTCACTAAATTTTATGGTCAAACAGATCTAATGTATTTTTTAAGGTCTATGGGGCATTCAAATATATTTTTGAAGAAAGAGGAATATGGGTTTTTCTTTGTCTTTTTTATATTTTTTTTCATTTTTTTGTTCGTTTTTAAAAAAAAACTTACGAATACTGTTATCACCATCCCTAAACAATTCTCCATTTTAAGTGTGTCTTATTGTCACCTATCAACTTTTAAAGGTTCCAGTGATCTGGTAATGTGTATTGAAGTACTTGATTCAAATCATCCACGATGATACTTTTTAATAGTCAACTATTTTTAGTTGATTGTATTTTGATAAGGGGGTTTGATTTGAGAACTTAATTGAAATTATTGATTGATTTAGATTGATTTAGAAATTTAATAATGATTTAGGTGAGTTCAAAATTAGAGAGTTAATCTTGTAATATCCTTGATCATTCGATTATACTGCATTAAATTAACACCCACTTTAAAAGATGATGTTGACTGGAATTCTCAAGGGTTAAGTCCTTAATCCAAGCCTTAACATAACTAGGATTCCAGTATCAATTAAAAATTGTTTATGGTAGTTCATTTATGGTTCCAATAATCCATGGAATATACATTTTAAACAAAACATATCATTAATCCATGACATTTTATATTCAATGTACACTATGTTAAATTAAAGAATAATCATCAAGAAAAAACTCTCAATCACTTAATATCCCCAAATAATGACTCAACCCAATGGTTGATTTACTTAATTATTAAGTTGGTTATTGATCATGTTTTATTTATTTATTTATATGAATTATAAAATGAATGAAAATAATGGGATAATATATGATTTGTGTGTCGAACACGCACACACACACGGATAGTGATTAGAATTAAAAGAGGACATTAGATTGATTGAGAAAGAAAAAGAAGGGAAGAGGTTAAAAACTGATTTCAAATATTTTAAGATAATTAATATTTAATAACATATTATTTATTATTAAATAGAATATTATGAATAAAATATCATTAAAATTAAAATGAAATTTAAAACTACTTACACAATTAAAAATGAAAACAAACGTAAAGAAACATGAAAATAAAATTAGAGGATAGGTATCTCTTGTTGAAATGAGATCAAGGAAAGCCACCCCAGGTGATTTTCAAGGCTTTAGTCATTCCAAAACACCTCCTTTTGTTTAGAAATTTCAACTCCTCGCAAGGAGAAAATGGGGATGTATTTATAGCCTAAGGATGTGGGCTATTTCCATTCCAAATATGCCACTCCAATTTCAGCACCAATTTGATAAATTATATAGGTGAATATAGAGAAATTTTATTATCAATATTTTAGGATATTAATGTTGAAAGTATAATCTTAAAATTTAAAATAATTTTTACTTATGGGGCCAATGTTATGGAGAATATAATATACAATGTTAAACTGCCCATTTCTATCCATACTTTTTCGATGGAAAATATTTATATGCTTTTTTTAATATGAAGATTCCAAAAAATCCTGAAGACATTATTCTAAAAAGTCAGAGACCTGAATATTCTCTTTTACACTGGAAAATCATAGTTAAAATAGATGTCTACATTTGGAGAAAAAACATGTTTTGTGTTCAGATTTCAATTCTCAGATAGAATGGTGTACTGGACTTTATAGAATATTTTGGGGCCATTTTTAGTGTATTTGGTCCATGAAATTTTTTTATAATATTAATGGTATTGTCCCCAAAATATTGGTGGAGAATCAATGATTTTGGACTTTTAGATAGATCCTAGTAATTCAAACTTCATGGCTGGTCCATTTTCTTCATAGATTATGTGGGCTTCTTGTGTGGTCCATATGAACCTTCAAATGGATAAATTAGACAATGATTCCTTCTAAGGATATGTTCGAAATTAAATAAGAAATCCTAAAATAGAAGAACCGTGAAATGTTTATAAGTATGGGGAGGGTTATAATTAAAATATTAAAGTGACTCAATTGGAATAATTCAAATAATTCTAAAAAATTATATATAGTATTAAAAAAATGAGCATCTCGCACCTATTATGCACTTTTACATGAAATTTACTAAATGGAATATATAAAAGTTAATGAATAAATGAATAAATTCATAATTATTTAAAATTTATGAAATCAGAAGGAACAAACTAAAGGTAACTAAAAGAAAAAAGATGAAAAAATATCTTGAGGAAAATCTTCACCACAAATAAGAAGAACTATCAATAACAATGTCTAAATGACTTGAAGCACAGAATCCCTTGAAAAATATTAGAAAAGATTTCAACAAGGTTGTTGAGGTTAATTAAGAATCTCCACACACTGGTGAAATAATTAGTTCAAATAAGCTTTTCAATTCAACACTCATCAAATCTCAAGATACATCTAGTATTTCTAATAATACAAGTCCAAAAACAAATATGAGAAAAGTATAGAGAAAAAAGGCTAGTGATAAACATTATTTTAATTAAAGGGAAGATGTAAATTATCTAAGATTTTTCATTCACCTAGAACAAATACTAACTCATTCTCTAGAAATAAAATAACAACAATATTCCAGGTAAGGATTTTATTAGTGGGTAAGATCAAGGTTTAGGGGGTACTGCTGGTGTTGTGGAGTGTTTCTTAAAAAAGAATATTTGTGTTATTATAACATGTCCCAACAGAAATTCATTCTTGAACCAAGGGGGTAAATTAAAAAAATATAAGATCAATACAAAATAAGAAAGCAATATTAGAAAATTCAATTGATCTTCCATCTCAGAACAAATTTAACTACTTTGAGAAGTCTGTAGAAGATGTGATCAATAAGACCATAGTGCTGAAATTTTTATGTTTACTCTTCCTGAAATAACTCTCAAAGTCAAAAATGGAAAGGGATTTCATAAAACCAATGAAGAAAACTCTTGTTTTACTGAGGTTGCTTTGAAATCCTAGTGTAAAACCAAGTCATGGATTCTCAATAGTGGATTTTCATCACACATGACTAGTGATAAAAAAAATTAATCAACAGAAAAAATCATGAAGTAGGATCCATGATCATTATAAATAATTATTTTCTAAAAAATAAGGGAATTGGAAGGGCAATTATTGAAACTAAAAAACTGAATTCCAATTGTGTGTTATTTCTTAAAGTATTAAAGCACTATTTTCTTTGTGTGAGCCAATCAATGATGATGGAAAATAGATGTTGTTCAAAGAGGATTCATTTTTCACCATGTTCTTAAAGGGTAGAAGAATTATCTCCCAAGGAAAGAGGACCTCTAGAAATATATTTAAAATTGGTGATTCTATTAATTCATTTTATTTGAGTTCGAATAATGAAAACAACCTCTCACATAGAGGACAACCCAAGTTGGTCGAAGGAGTATTTGTAAAATCATAAAGTATGACATTGGGAGAGATCTTCCCAAATTGAAAAAAGAATAGGGTTAAATTTTTGAAACATGTTGGAAATGAAAATTAACCCAAATTTCTCACAAAAGACTGAATATTCTATCTACTAGTCCCCTTAAACTTATTCATACATAGAAAAGTGGGAAATGAGATAGAATTATACAAGATGTGATCTATATATCATAAAATTTATTGATTATTACACTCTAATAACTAATTTAATTTTTATCAAACACAAGTCCGAGGCAACCATAATGTTAAAAAAAAATTAGAAGGCATGTTGATAAGGAGATGGGTCTCTTTATCAAGAAAGTGAGATCAGATACTGGTAAAGATTATACTTGTGATTCTTTTAAAACCCGCCTTTTTAATCATGGAATCAAGAATCAATTATAAAACTTCGTATACTCCATAAAAAAATGGGGTAGCTGAAATAAATAATAGAACAATAGTTGAAATGAGAATAAGTATATTGGATGAACTCAACATCTCGATGTTTTGGTGGAGAGAAACTATTTGTACTACCAAACATATGTAGAACAGATGTCTTATGAGACCAGAAACACAAATGAAAACTTATGAAATTTGGTACAACATAAAACCAATTGTTAAATACTTCAAAAATTTATGAAGTCCCTACAATATAATGATTGCAAAAATTAATTTGAGAAAATTTGATGAAAAGGAAGAGGAAGGAATCTTTAGTGGATAACTACTTGATAGTAACGGCTACATATGTTGGAACAAAATAGTTAACAAGATTATTGATTGCAATGATGATAATGTTATTTAAAACAACATCAAATAAGATATTTATTATATGATGATCTAGAATATTTTGTAGAAAATTGAGTGATTATGGGATAAAATAATGAAAAATCTATAGATACAAGATGAAAAAAGTTGATATCAATTTTGACCATACTATTGATAATTAAGAATATGATGAAAAAAATGGTAATGAAAGAAAAAACTAATGAAACATGTTGATACAGAGAACAACTTTGGTAATCAACCATCTCTAGTGTAAAGAAGAATAAAATTGAGAATTTAAGATCAAACTGCACGAATTTCTCAAGTTTAACCTCAAACAGTGGAAGAAGTAATTGAGCCTGAGGAATGCATACAAGCTATGCATGAGGTGCTTGATCAAAGTTAAAATAATTCTACTTGGGATCTTTTATCAAGACCCAGGAATAAAAATTATATTGGCCCCAAGTGGTGTTTCATAAAGAATCTAAATGAGGAAGGGAAATATTTTGAAACAAAGACGAGGATTGTATGAAAAATATATTCACAAATGGAAGGAATCTAATTTGAATAAATATTTTCACCAGTACAAAGACTGGAAAACATTAGAATGTTCTTGGTAGTTACAGCACACAAGAATTATAAGGATAATAAAATTGATGTTAAATTATCATTTCTAAATATAGATCTTGAATAAGATTTATATATAAAATAACTAGATGTTTTGTTTCTAGACAAATATGTAATCATGGTATAAAGATTGATAAAATATTTTTATGGTTTAAAAAGAAACCCCAGAGCCTAGTACTCTAAATTAGATGTTTTTATATGGGATATAAATTTTTTCAAGGGTACAGTTGATAGTAACCTTTATGTCAGAGAAATGGCCATTAGTACTCTAATAATCATTTTATATGAGCATGATATCATCTTTCTGGGTGACAAAGAAGGTTTATGTTATGAATTTGCTGAGAAAATAATGAAAATATTTGAAAAGTTAATGATTGTTTGATGGAATATTTTCTGTCATTTCAGGTTGACCAATAACAAAATTCCATATTTCTATCATAGTAGTATAATGCAAGGGAATTGGTTAAAAATTTCAGAATGGAAAATGAAAAAGTTTTTTCAACACCCACATCATTAGGAACCAAATTATACAAGGATGAAAATGGAAACATTTTTGATCAAAAATATTTTAGAAGAATCATTGGAAGCCTACATTATAAAACAACATCAAGGCCATACATAAATTATGCAGTGAATCAATGTGCTAGATTTCAGAGTGATCCAAAAGAGTCTCACTTATTAGAATCTAAAAGAATTTCGAGATATGTGAATGGAACTCTGAACTATGGGCTTTTATAAAAACATTTTGCATGCATGAATTTTTTTGGGGTTTACAAATACTAAATGGGATGGTGATTTTACTGAAAGATATATACTTCCAATGGAACCTTTTTTTTTGGGGAACGATGTGCCAGTTTGTATAGAAATAATAAGAAATCATTAACTTTGAGCATAGATGAGGAAGAGTTGTGGAAGCTACACATGCGCGGACACATATTATTTATATGCAAGTGCATCTAGTAGATTTCAAAGTTGAAACTGAAAAACCAATAAATATTTTATGTGATAATTGAAGTGCCATTGAATTATCTAAAAATCTTATACAACATAAAATATTCATGAATATTTATATTAGATATCATTTTATCAAATAAAAGGTGGCTTGTGCAGATATCAAGCTAGAATACATTTCTACTAAAGATCAGGTTGCAAATATTTTCAACAAAGCATTGCCAGCAGAGATATTTGTTGAGATAAGGCTAAATATTAATGTCCATCCCTCTCCTATCATTGGAAAAACAATAAAAATTCCCTCCTTATTCCCTAAATCTATATACATACTTTTGTACTAATTTGGATGGAATTTTAGGAGATGAATTCATCCCTTGAGGGGGAGTATTCTTTGTTGATGTTTGTCCATGGTTATTATTATTTATTAAGGAATCTATTTATTTTCATACCCTTTGATATGAATTGATAATTTTTAAGAATTAATTCATATATATGTTTGTTTATTTACAATATTGAAAACCATGGACATATCTGTCTTGTTTTCTATACTGGGTTACCCCACATAGACACTGATATGATTAAAAAAAGGATCTTTTCTAAGTGAACCATGTGATATAATCCCTCTGTCTTAATTATACATGAAGATTTTCCTCAAAGGAATGAGATAATGATTTTGACAAGACCACACTTAGCCTTTGCATTTAATTTCTAATAAAGGGTAGAAAACATCATGGAATACATATTGACTCTATCAAATCTCGGTTAAGAGATATTGACAATAAAATAAAAAGGGGGACATTGTTGATCCCAATGATTACATTTTTTTTCAATGGCATGTCAATATGTTCTTAATTAGAGGAGGTTTGATGTAATGACACATGGAGTTTCCTCAATTTAGATGATTGATTCAACTGATCTTAAGTTCCAAGACATGTGTCAATGAATGGCACTTTTTTACAAAATTTGAATATGGATATTGAATACTTGATTCCATGATGAATTTGGACGATCCATCCACAGGTTTCTAATTGGATTAAGTCTTTAAAAAGAGTGATATTTTCTTTATTGATTAAGTGGTATGCGAAAAATAATAGAAGGTTGGTGGTTGAGAATTAAGATGATAAGAATACCAACTATCATGTCTTTCATGTTGAAATTATAGTATATGTATACTTTAGTTTTTCTAAAGTATTTATATATATTTAATTAAAAAATAATTAACATGGACATCCAACAAACCATCCAATTCCGGGAAGAAGCACACATCACAAGAGTGGGTGGCTCTACTTGACCCCTGCTAGCCAGTCATCATGGACTGGCCGAAGTTTTTTATGCATGTGGCGCACAAGAGCATGCCCAAAGAGGCAAATGAGAGAAGTAGTGGAGTGCCACTATTCAGGGCAGCATGACAGTAGGGAGCATGGAGTGGTTGTAGTGTGCAGTCGTAGGAGAACACCAGTACATGGAATCACCATGACAGGGGGAAGAGAATTCGGAGCCACCAATGTAATGTATTGTGATATAGAGGAGTTGCATCATGCATCTGTGTTTCGATGTGGGATGGTTTTTTTAAAACATGGTCATAATCATGGTCATCCATCTAATATTAAGTGACATTTTGACCACATGTCACATATTATGTTCCACGTTTCAATCAGAGCCACCCATCCATCCTACACAACAACTGTTTGAACCACAACCATCTAATGAATAGCTGCAACGTTTTCTTCAACAACCGGATAACCAGACATCGTTCTATGCTAAAGATGTAGCCGAACCTATGTGAAAATTATTCTGGACACCATTGATTCTCAAATTAAATGGATATCTATCATTTGTACAATAAAAACCCATTCATGCAATTGTATTTTCATGCATCAACTATAACTCAAAGAACGAACATAGGCCTAAGAAAATGATGTTCTCGAGGACTCCTCTATTTTCTGAACATCATAAACTATTCAAGATTCATTGAATGGAGATTGCATGTGATGTCTAAATTCATGCATGTGACTCATAATTTCATGCATTTGAAAAATAAATATCCCATTATTTGCAGGATATATCTATCCTCATTTGAATATTTTAGAACAGAATATACTGGGATTTAAAGGGTATTAACTTCATGGAATATCCTATAGAATTTTAATACGGATAAATGTGTTTCTATACACCTATAAAAAATGATTCCATCAACCGATTTTGGTGTTGATTAAATTAAAATCTCTAAATTCTATGATGAAACAGTGAATTGTTCCCAAAGAATATTTGTGTAACTTCTACTTTCATGTGGAAGGAAGTCCTCCTCTTGATTATCCTATACAAAGGAGAAGCCCCCCACTAACTCTCAACAAGTGCTCTACAATCATGAGTCATTATGTGAAGATTTGTTTCATGAATCCTTATGAGAATAATGAATTGCACCTTTCCTTTTTCTATGACACATCCATAACCATGAAACCATCTTGGTTCATTGGTTTTCTTGAGATACCTTAAAACAGTATAAGAAAGGACCCAACAGAAGAACCTATGCATTTGAGTTTTTGCGCATGAGGATGATGGTTTGAGAAACCATGAAACTGTGTATACATACACTATCTCTTGAGAATAATAACTCACATATGCCTTATACCCATTCGGGTTTGTGCACAAGAAACATTAGGTCATTCACCTACATGATCCTCCCTTGAACTGTGTATAAGGATCATTATTTCAACAAACGGTGTAAAAGGAAAAAATTAATAGTGTTTATATGGGTTACAAGAAACATAGACTAAAATATATGAATTTATACATGTCCACGTGATGATAGAAAAAGGTGGATAAATTAAGCAAATTCAATCTTACATATTCATTATCTTAGAGAAGGTGTGTGCACCACTTTCAAATGTTTTAGTGAGGCACGAACTTCAGTCAGAAGAAAGAATTATTAGCTTGAGAATTTGTTGAACTAAGAAAACTGATCACTACCTGTGATTAAAATCATTAAGCAAGACTAATAGATTCAATCAGAGTTTTTTGAAGCTTTTTGAACAAGTACAAAATCAAGCCAGATCCTATAAGCTCATGGATGAAGTTTGTCATATTATTTTGTATTGGATCCATCGATCTAGGGATAAAATTTAATGGTGGAGGTTATAACTAGTTTCTGGAAGAAGGATAAGGTGTAGTGAATTTGGGGGGTTTAACCAACTTGTAACTGGTGGGTTAACCAATTACTGTTTGTAATCATCTTCTGGTAAAGTGAATAGTATGTGTTAGGGAGAATAACCAACACGTCAAAGAGTGGGTCTTTGTAACGAGCCCTATAAATCCCTCTGTTTAGTGATTTTTTTAATAACATCATTTAGAGTATGTATCAAGGCCTTAACCAGCCACAAAGATTGAATTGTAAAAGGTGGAAATTCATAAAACTAAAAAACTAAAAAGGGGGTCACCAATTCTCTACTCCCCTCTCAGTAAACATGTGTTATTCTGGGTATTTCTGTAACTATTGAATTGTAAGCCAAAGGAATGAAATAAAATAAATTCAAACATTAAATTCCATGAAGATAAAGATATTCATGATATAATATATCACATGCGTAGTATATAATCACATGACATAAACTGGTGGTGAATATGGAATATGTATCATAGAAGTAAAAGTGAGTCTACAAACCCTTTCCCTATGTTTAATTTCATTGATATGTATCCAAAACTCATATAAGATAAATATAGTTTTATTATAAATATATTCTAGAACTATACTCATATATATTATAAAATATGTCATTTTATTATAAAATTTCATCATCCATTTAATAATAATTATTTATTAAAATAACGATTCTTTGTGAAAAAATATTAATTTTTCATTTCTGTTTTGATTTATTATTTTTTATAATTGTATAATGATCTCCATTATAAAAAAAATCAATATTGTTAATAATGATCATATATATTCAATATATATACAATTATGATCACCAGTAAACTTTATAGATATAAAAATGAATTACACTATTCATTTAGATGGTTGGTCATACATATACAAAATTGATGTTTTCATCATAACCATCCATATTACAATCCTTATAAGTGGAAATGAAACCAAATCAAATTGATTATTATAGGTGGTAGTCAAAATATATAAACAAGTGATGTTTTCACTTTTTTATGTATAGAATATAGCTTAAATGTGTAATATTTTTTTCTGGTAAAAATTTGGAATATTTCAATGATATATTCAAAGAAAGTGGCTAAAAAAATGCCAAATTCTAAGGATTGGTGAGTATGGTATTTAAAACATAAATATAATAAACATAATACTCACAAGAATGGATAAAATTATTGAAATAGTGGAATAACTCTTAAATGGCGCGTATTGGATGGGAAATTTGGGTCCACAATCGAGTCTATAATGTGGGTTATACCCTACAAGAGAAAAAAACGTGTAGAACATCAGGTGCATGGTAGAGAACCATCATGGGTGGAATATTAAATATATTAAATACATATCTTGTTTATTTTATAATGAAACACAAAAGTAAATTTGTTCATTTTCAATCATCGTTATAAGAAACTCTGAAGGTTACCTGCAACACCTTATGGGTTTGAGAGGAGATCCATTAGAGGAGAACTCATTGGTTATATAAATCACAGTGGATTAGATATCAGATCAACATAAAAAAATTATATATTCAAATATAATTCTAATATTCATTATTCACAGATGATTAATACACATTTAGGTGTAGGATTTTATTTATCTGTATTTATCCCTTTTTAGACAATCCTACAGCAAACCCAATCCAACTATTCTAATAGTTGGAATCACAGTTCCACGAATGATTTATTATTATTGTAATTACCTTGATAAATACATGGAATTTATATTCCATAGTTAATATACTTTTTTATCGCCCCTATGAAAAATAATTATCGACAAAAAAACATTGGCTTGGGTTCATTCCTTATGTTTTCATACCATGATTTTTAGAACCCATTCATCTTGCATTCATTACCAAAATTATTTTAGATCAACGTATTGAAAAATATATTTCAAAAGCTGATTGTAAAATTTATATTTGGAACACAATATAGTTATCATTTTTAATATATATAGATCAATGTCATGATTTTGATATATTGTGGGGATGGTGTTTCGAGACCATATTTTGAGATCCCTTGTTTGGGTTTGGTGATGTGCTAATGGTATGGTTAATTAGGGATAATTTCTAACTCGTTTTATGGTAGGAATCTAGAAAAAATGAGTAATGTGTGGAAAATCGATATCTTAGAACTATTGTGAGGATCATGGTAGATCTGAGGCCTATTGGGAAAACTGCATGATGAATTGGAATTTCAAAAAAAATATCTACTACACATCATCTTATTCATAGAACACATGCCTTGTATTCCACTTAGTGTAGAAACTAGGTTTTCCTTGATGAGAAAAAGATCACATTCCATTTGGTTATCCCACACCCTATGTTAACCTTAGCCAAAAAAAATCATCATGTACATAGAGTGCACACCTAGGAATCCATGTGGTGTTGCACACCATTTGTGGTAGGTCCCACACTATGTGACCTATAGAAGATGGCTCTGTGTGTATAGATAGTAATTTCCAAGGATCCCATGTGACTCCAAAAACCATGAATGGAAGAGAATTGTTTGTGTACCTCATAGTGTACATGGTCTAGTTAGGAAGGAATTTTAGTGTCTGAAAGGACATATAAAAGTTTGGTCATGTTATGGGGTTCACCGTGTATATTTTTTTCATTGTACAGGTCATGTGTGGGAATGAAACAGGTATTTACAATCATTTTGATACACACCATGTGCATATATTGGAAACAATTTTAAATCCTAGAAGGGTCAGTTGAGGAACTTTCCCTTCTCAGTTCATCTTTGGTAAGATCATTGTTAAGTTACATCTAGTTGTTTTATTGTGGACTCGTAATGGTTGATATTTTTCCTTTAGCCCATCCCTACAGGGGTACAATACTATTTTACACCTCAACATAAGTTTTTAATCCCCTTTATAGGTTCATAATTTGGTTCAATTTTTAGTAATTCTTGTTTTATTCATGGGGTGAGATCCTCTATTGTATCATCTTCCCTATGTGAGGTTTTGGAATCGATTTGACCAACATATAAAAGTATGTATCCCATAAATATTGGGATATTCATGATTGGGTTTCTAGAACCCCCAGGATTTTTGGCTATGATCCCCTACCTATCAATCTATATACTCTCTCGAATATCATTTACATTGTCCAAGAATGAATTGATGATAACAACTTCTTAGATGTGTGCTGCCAATGTTATCCAACATATGAGGTGAGTTATCCCTAATGAGTGTTACCATAAATCCTCTAGTAAAACCATAATATTTCTATTTGATAGTGATATTGATTATTCTAGTTTTCCATTTGATAATTACGATGAATAATCATTCTTAGCACGGATTTAGAGATGGTTATATCCTTTAAATTTTCATTTGGAATTCTTCTTCAACATATTTAGGTTTTTTATATTTAAATTATCTCATAATATGATGAAAATTCCATTGAGGTGGTGGAATTACTACACTCTTCATACTTATTTTTTATGATCTCAGGGTGCCTTATTGGGAATTTATATTTTCTCCCATATGGGGTATCTTATCAAACATGTAATGTCCTAAAAAGATGAAAGGGTGTTCAATGAGGTTCTTAGTGGACCAATAGAAGAATGATCTTAGTATGGGAAGACTATATGTGGTTTTTACAAGTATTCACACATTATTTTAGTACCCCCATTATAGTATGTTGGAATTAATTAATGTTTTGGTGGGATTTTATTTTTCCTTCATTATTTTCATTATTAATTATTGTACTCTGATTGTGTGTTTCTAGTTTTTTACATTAAATAGTATCAATTTTACTTTACATTATAAATTTTATATGATTAGAGCCATTTTAATTCCAACATATACCATAGGATAAGGCTTACCATGGGAGTTTTAACTCTACTTATAACTTATCTCTGGCCCAAATACTACATAATTTGGTCATGGAATAATCACACATATATTACCACAAGCTTGGTGATCTATAGTGCAATGGGTCATGACAGAGTGGTATCAGATAAGTCATCATAGTATTGGATTTGGAGACTCCATAACTATGATGTTTGGATTGGTATTTTTTTGGAAATAGTGTAAAAGTGATCATGTTTGGATCTTAGTCCATGGAATCTAATTTTGGTGTGATGGCTAATGTTTCCATTCAATAAAACTCTAACAAACTTCTTTTAAAATCAGTATATGTATAAATATGTAATATGTTAATTCATTGGTACTTTCATCATATCATAATATGTTTTGTGGCCCATTACATTCTTGACTAACATCCTTATATATTCTCTTTAATCAGGGTAAATCTAAATAATTTTTATAGACACCTTATCAACAAAATCCATCAAGGGTATTGAGAATATATAATGATGTCAACCAAATGAGATATGATGTAACAGTTCCAGAACAACTTTCTTAAGGTGTTTTCCTCGAGATGGAATAGGGTATTGCTATCACCTATTGAGTAGTACATGGAACAACCTATATTTCATTAGGTGGATTATCGTCCACATTTTGAGTAGTTGATGTCCCTAGTTTTATATGATGATAGTGATATCATATCTAGGGAATTATGAATTTTCATGTGATAGAGACCACCACGTATTTTAATGGTTTAGGTCAAGGTAGTGGACCATTCATCCATGTGTTTGTAGACCACATAAAGATTATATAGTTGTGGCCATAACTATTCTTCTTTATGGATTAGAGTTTGGTTCCTATAGATATATTATTTGACATAGTTTTATAGAGTATGCATCATTGTTTCTAGAGTTTCAGCTAATAATGTTCCATGATGAGGAAATACCTATCACATGCGATGGAGAATATACATGTTTGTTTGATAAGAATTATTCACTAAGATGGGACCCCTCTACATAGTGGTCTTGGTGGTGAGACATATCCAAGGAGGCACAGGGAATTTGTAGAGAAAAGTTTTAGTGATTTTTGACTTGACTTCAGTTGTGACTAGAAGAGGGAAACCTTTCCTACTAAGAAAAATTTTAATAAAAATATTTTACAATATATTGGAATGTTATTAAAATGCAACGTTGATAGTGTTGAGGTGTCGAGGATTAATCCATTTGACTTATATACTTTTGTTCAGTATGATGTGATATGGTTTTGAAGTTATCCCTAGTTATGTTGACCAAGAGGGAATGGGAAATGACAGCTCCATACAGTATGTGCTTATAGTTAAATGCATATTATGTGGTTTTATGTACTACATGTGTCTTATATAATCTTGTTTCATTTTTGTTACATGACCATAATATTCTTTTTCATGTGAATAGCCTTCATTCATGGGGTATTAAAACTAGTGGATCCTTTATAATATAAACTTATATTGAGAGTATCCCAAATAGAAGATGAGTGATCATAAATTTTGATCAATTATGTGACCTGAATCTACATGGAAAGAGTGGGGAGAGCTCATGTCAAATCATTTATTATTAATATAGAGACCAAAAAATGTTTTCCTCGTCATTGTCTACTGTATTATTATCCTTGATTAGTAGATTTTTCCCAATGACTATCCCACTAAGCCAAATTTAGTGGGATGTTGTTTTCCTCCATTAATTAGATAGAATCCCTAGATTTCATGGATGAGATCAGTTATATAAGGATACAATTTATTTCCTACTATTTAGTTTATGCCCCTTGGAAAAGAATATGTAATGATCTTCCAGTTCTCCACAATGTTTTCAGAGTATGTGTAGGACTTCTTTATTGATGTTCCACACAAACATCCACATAAAAATATTTCATTCTTCGTAGAATACCACTATGGATAGATGGATATTTTTTCTATCATATTAGAGGACATTGTAAAGGTGTGAGAGATATATCATGCATTTGGTGGATCTACAGAATCATGGGCATAGACCAAAAGTCTTTTCATTTAGATCATAATTTAATTTTATTGTGATAAAGATATGTAGTTGAGGTTTGGGGATAATTGATATGAGCTGAACCGGGTAACTATCATGGACAATTATCCTCCCCCAAGAAATGATGACTCGTTCATCCTGTGGCATGGGGAAAATTCATTCTCAATTATTGACCTCAATTTAGATTTTCATTCTCTCCGTAATTGATTGGAGTATATACAAATTGTGGATCTATAAATCCACTAATTTTATATTGAGTTTATGGGGATATATTTCAATATTTTGGATTCCCTAATACTATTTGTAGGACCCATGAATATGGTCCTTCTTCATGGATAAATTCACCAAAGGCTTTTCTGGTGAAAACCATGTGTACATATTGTCATTTAGGGAGAGAAAAATAGATTTTTTGTTGGTTACAATAATGCACTTGGAGTACCATTTTTATGGGGTTCTACCAATGTAACAATACTAGAATGAGGAGTTAAACATAATGTGAATTTTCTTTTTAGACTTGGGAGTTATGTTTTACCTATAATGGATGATGTAGTGTTTTCTTGGAAGCCACAGATTTTCATTTCTCTTGTATCTAATTCTCACATTTATTTTGTTCATCGACTATTGTTTATTGAGGTGAGATAGCAATTGAACTCTTGGAAAATGACCCTTGAGGACAAGGATAAAAGATCATATATATAATATATGGATATTATCCCATATATTTTATTTCATGTTAGGAGAGATCCACATAGACAATACAATTTTTAGAACAAACCTTCTTAGATATTCACTGATAATGATTTTGATAGATTTTAAGAATGTGAGGAGAGCACCATCGATTTTTTAGTGTGGTTTAGGTGTCAGGGGAAACTTCATGATGAGGTATTGATAGATATTCATACACCCATCATAGAATTACATACAAGTGTCTAAAAGATGTATGAAGACCATTAAATCCAATTATAGTTTCCAGTGATGAGGATATATATGGAGGAGTATACATATAGATGTCGTAATTTTCATAAACCGAAGGTTGAGAACATGGTTACTATGAATTTTAATCAACCCCTTGACGTGAAATCATGGAAGTGGGATGTTAAAAAATGTACTTTATGACATGGGTACCATATATTTCAATAGGACATGATTCTATCTAGGTGATTATATGACAAATCACCAAGACATCCCACTTCTTACTTATCTGAAAGAAGTGTTCAGTTGAGAGATTGGTATTATTATTCATGATTTTTTTAGTAAAGATACATGTAATTTACTCAATGGTAACTCTATAATGTGATTCATAGTTAACATCAAAATTAGGTAGAGTTCATAGGGGGCCTTGGGACTGAGTGGTACTTCAATTGAGTTTCTACACCAAGATGATGTCCAGGTAAAGGGAATTGATCAATCTCTAGTGAAACTATTTTGGGATTTCATGTTATACAAGTGATATATATAGTATGATCATCTTTGATCAACTTAGTTTTCATATCATAAGAGATATCAATAATCCATTGGTGTAGTACCATTTTATCCTTTTATGTTACACCCAATAGGTCAATATAACACTAATATGAGGTAGAATTAGACAATTTTTTTGAGCCTAGATTTGGTTCTAGTTATGGTTATCAAAGGGAGAAATTTATATAGAGGTGGATGAGGACTTACCAATAATTTCAGGAGTTATTAGTGTAATGATAATAATGATGAATTTGTTCATTGAGGGGATCATGTGTTCTGTTTATCTATCCTTATTAAGGATTGAGTGTATTTTCTTAGTAAAATTGAATATCTTATAAGATCATTGGAACTTATCAAATTTATTTTGGATTAGAATGGTTGTATACTATGGGACCAATTGAAATTAGTTAGATAAAATACATGGTTCTTTCCACATGTCACTACTGATTAGTCATGTGCATGATTCATTGAACATTGCCGACCAAGATGATATGGACATGGATTGTGGAGTTATCTATTCAATTATTTCTTACTTCTCAATAGTTTTTAGTACGATTTAGATATTTACCTTCTAGGAACATTGTTTACCACATCTACATGTTTGATGATAATAGGGATATCTCTAGGGAAGCACAATAGAGTAGAAACACCAAATGGGATCCTAGTTCCTTTTTATTTAGTTGGGATTTTTGATTTCAGGATCAAAAAATTTGGGGAGAATTTAACATCTCTATTTATACATATAAAACATTTTACTTCTTCAAGGAATTAATTTTAGTGATAGAAAATTAGATGGATTGAGGGTACTAGGCCTGATGATCCTTGATTTTATATTAGAAAAATTTTACATATATAAATATATCGTACACTTATTTTTTAAAAAATAGTGGAATAACTCCCAAATGGGTATGAGGATTGGAAATCTAAGACAATAATTTAGGAAAATATAAGGTTTTATAGTAGTTTTGTCATAAAAATGGATCATTTTGAGTTCATAGGATGAGAACTACCATGTGAAGAATAATTATTAAATAAAGTAAATAATTTATATGAATATTAATTAATAATATACCAAAATCCTCCAATATAGAATATACATTTTGAGAAAATACCATGGTTAGAATAAAACCTATGGGTATTTGGGAGGATATACATTTTAAGAGAACTCATGGATGAACAACATCTAATAGATTTGGTGATTCTAGTGCCAACAAAAAATGGGGATCTAGTCAATTACAATAGCTTAGAATCATTTGTCACCATGTATTATTATATCTTTTGGAAGTTAATTTTCATTGGTTGGATTAATCCCATTATTTATTACCATAAAACAACCATGGGACTCATGGAAGATTCAGTTCATCAAGTCCATAAACATTGTTAGTTTGTTCATTAACCCAAACATGATTAGAAATAACTCATAAAAGATATAACATCTTTTAAAATAAGCCTTCGGTGTATTAGAATGTCGAAAATTCAATTGATTACACACTAATATCAAGTCAATCACAGAGAAAAAAAATATCCTCTTAATTAGTCGAAAAATTCCTTGATATGAAGTATAGGATAATGGTAGTCCATAGTCATCCAGTTCAACATCTAGTAAACAACACGCAATCAAGAGGATCCATTACCCTTTGTAGAAAACAAGACTTGTGAGCACCATGAGGATGTACTCATATTGATAAACCCCTTACCCATCCACACTTATAGTTGAGTCTTGAAATTTTGAAGATTTTTTAGTGCCATTCTATATGGTGGAATAGAAACTAGATCAAACCCCTGACATGAGTTCAATTGTAAATTCCACCTCCCTCTCTGGTGGAATACCTGAGAAGTATTTAAGAAACAAATAATGAAACTAGTTCACTATAGGTGGAATTAAATACTTCTTTAAACCTTCATCATTTATAAATCAACTAGAAACTATGGGGGTGATCTCCCCCAATTGCAGATGAATTTCCATTCTCATCCTGCCTCGATATCCCACATTGTACGCTGAATATATTTTCACCCTTAGGAGAAGTAAACATCACACTAATGTGGTAATAATCTAGGTGTTATCTATATGATACTAACTAGACTATAACCATCATTAGTTAAAAGACTTTCATGTAATGGATGTAAGGATACAAACTGAAATGGTACTCCCCAACCTTAAGATAACTCCACTTACATAAAAATATGTATCATGAACACACACCCAAGGATGTATGTATTGTCATAACTCTACTCAAAAACTACACTACCATGATCAATCCTTTTACATGTTGTGAACATAAAAAACAATGTAAGGAACTAGTATTAAATAAGGTACTAGAAATAACTGAAGCTATAAGAATAGTACCTATAATTGTAAATGGTCCAACTTATCTATACACCATTGTTGAATAAACTACATGAAATTTTCCTACCCCTCATCCTTGTGATGCAGTTTGAGTACCCTAAGGTGCATCACTTTACTAATACTAACTCTCTTTCCTAAAATCTCCTCATTCACTTCCTTGATCTCCATGACTAGTATAGCTCTGAATTTCTGACTGATATGGGGTCGAATACACTCGTCCATTACTTAGGATATACCTAACTACAAAATCATTACCCATTAATCATGGATTATAATATAATCCTTATACATTTCTCATCCAGCTAAAATATTGTTACTCTAGTAGTGTACAGGGGCACCTTGTGTGAAAGTGACAAACCCAACTGCACATGTGACAGATAAATCAAACAATATCATGTGTAACATTTCCCTCTCCCTGGCCAGTATTCTTTCCACTTATCTGGTAAACATTCTCAGAATGATCCTCCCTTTTCATGGATATTTTACCTCCTTAATTCCTAGTAGAAATCACATGTCCTTCACCATAATCCTTCTTCAATATACCCTTATAAATGATAGAATGATTCACCACTTTTGATATTGTCTTTAGCTTGAAGATATTCAATTAGGAATTAATTTAATATTTAAACCCATCCTTAAATTTTTTTACCTCTATAGCTTCATATTATACTAAACCTACAGTAAATTACTACAAATCTATACAGCAGTCTTCATTCCCCCCAACAGATATACACCTCTGATTCAACCACATAAACACAGCTTCCATATCCTACCTAAGGGTCTCAAGGTAATATTCATCCAAAAATATCTCATAAATTTCCTTCCACTCCATATATTCCAAATGTCCATATCGAGTCTGCATGACCCACCAATGTTTTGCCTTACCACATAAAATTTAATTATCCATTTTAATCTCTCTTCAGAAAGGCTCTCCAAGTGGTCAAGTATAGTCTGGATAGACTCAATCCAGAATTCTGCTACAAAAGTTCCACCCTCTCAAGTAAATGTTAGAGGGTTCTTTAACTGAAACACACAATCTAGGTCAAATGTAATCTTCACAATACACTATTGAATTACTTCCATAAAATTCAGGAAGTGAAAAACTATCTCTAATAACTTCTCTCTGACGTCCTCACCAAGAAATATATGTGTTTATGTTCCACTATTGGTTGTTCATCTCCTTCCATAATCTCATATCAACCTCTCAACAAAAATAATCAAGGATGAATATATATAAAATAAAAAATTAACAAATTAGGACACATAAAAATTCGATAACCCATTTACATATGAATGATTCATAATAGTCCACAACAAGTTATTCCTCTATACCCTGCTATATGATCAAAATTTAGAATCTATCCCTTCCCTTAACAATACAACATCTAGGACATTGTGAACAAGGTGAAACTCATTATCATTATCTATTTCTAATTGGACATCCAAATTCATCAGCGTTTTTATCATTTTAAATCATTAAATTAATATTATAAAAAAATTTCATTTTATTTACACAAGCAAGGAATAACATTTTAATTTCAAAAACATAACCACAACCAATTAACTTATGTGTACCTAAAATTATGCATGAAAAAAAATAATCATGAATTCTTATAATGGTGTATGCATACTCAACTCTCATTCCATTTTGAGCCATGACTCAAACATTATAAAATCATTTAAGTTATAATCACATCACACAACAAGTGCATCACTCATGGTGAAATAGAATTTAACTATAAAAACACACTTCAATCACAACCATCCCACCCTAGGTACTTGAAATTTACCTCATTAGAGAGGTTAGATGCTCCCATTAATGAGCACTTAATCAAGGACCAATTCATCCTATTCTCTTATCTACCTTTCCCATATAGTAGGATAAAATAAATATAAAATAAAATTAGTTTGAAGCTACATTTTGATGTCCCAAACTAGGTTCCACACACTGATTCCCCAAATTAGTCATTCACCTAACCTCAGACGTGAAACAATGTACACCAGTGGATAGATACTAATAAAAAGGGTATAATATCAATCATGGGTAGTTAATAAACTATATATTAAATTATAACAATAGTGTAAATATATATTAATAACAAAATAATGTAACCAGTAAAAAACCAATATCACAAAAATCAAGAAAACAAGAAATACCATTCCCAGAAATATCAACAGACATTTCATGATAAATATGTGTCAATGTAAAATATAAAAAACCCAAAAATAAATACAGTGATAACTAAAACATGAATATCGTATCACATCAAGTTCTTTAAGCCATGGATTATCCATAATCAATCATCTAATATAGAAATAATTCCCTAATATTTACTTGAATACATGATCTCTATTTGGGTACCGATCAGGTAGCCCAAGTAGTGTGTGAGTACAAATAAATTTTCCACCACCAATCGAATCTAAAACAATATCCATTCAATAAAAATGTAATATGTTATATAAATACATTACATATTTTATTATTCTTTACTTAACCACATAACCCATGGGTTCCCATGGACATAGAAACCATCAATACCTAATTCGGCCCATGTTGGAGTCTTAAATATCCCCAAGGCATATCACATATCACAATACCATTGCTATCAATTAACATTTCATTGTAAATAATATTATGGAAAAGTTGAACCATATTCAAATGCAAATATTTTGGGTCTATAATGTCACATATAACACCCATTGGGTTTTTGAAGAATCATACATTGTCCCAAAAAAAATTTAAAAAATCACACAAGTGATATTTTGAAGCAGTTGTTTATGTCCCACACTCATTTATAAAACAATAACACAAGTGGACCTTGGAAGCATCATTATATGTCCCACACTAATTACTCAACTTATCAATATAGGATTTTGACGCAGTATTCCATGTCCCACACACATTTATCAATTTTATCTCTATTTGATTTTGGAGCAGCAATCCATGTCCCACACATGTTTATCAATAACTAATTATGGGTATTTAAAGAAGAATTCCATGTATCAAATATGTTTATCACTCAATCACACAAGTCTTACATATCACATAAAACAAGTTTTAATTAAATTAATAATTTTGAAAGCATTTCACATTATGGTACCATCACAAATTAACACATTAATTCACGATTCGGTACTTTAATCACATTAAATAACATGTTCAATACACCTTTAATCCATTTTGAAATATTTAATTAATATAATCCATTAACACATTAAGGTCATGTCAGCTATATCATAATCAATTTTTTAATTAATTCATATCTAATTGATTTCCCACTTTCACAATTCTAATTTAAAATAATTTTCACAATCACAAGATTCTATTAGTTAATTAACTAGTTAATTAATCAAATTTCACCAATTTAAACCCAATTCATTATTTCATGGAAATTAAATTGAATAAAATAAATCATAATTAAAATTTCAGTATCAAGGAAATTTAAAATTTCACAATCACATACATGTAATTAAATCAAGACTATGGTATTTTTAATTTATACCACCTACCTCATGATTGATGATGAATGTTCGCTAATGGAATTCCCTAATTGATAATGAATGTTCAAGAACATGACAATGAACAACATATATATTTGAAAACCAAATAAAAGATCAATCAAATATATATCCAATTAACCAAGATCTAGATCCATCACAAATAGTGTTAAATCCATTCAATGTAGGAGATAATGATACGATAGAGTGAGGAAACCAATCGGGGTGAGAATATCTTACTACGAGAGGTGTAGATCATTATTTTGGGCTTCCAATCAATAAGAACTAAAGTTAGAAGGCCTTGAAAGTCATTCAACAACCTATAAAAATGAGACAAAATGTTTAGTGTCAAATTTTTTCTACGTTCGGGGAAGTACATGTTGTTTGGTAATTTTGAAACCAATTTTTAGATTATTTGATCCATCACACATGGTTTCATAGAAAGGGGTGCATTATTTTACAAACCACACACCTAAAGCATGATACTCATCTAGTGGGAAAATGGTTGCATCTACAAGGGGGAAACATTTTACAAACCATGAACCAATTTTAAAATTCCTCTCTATATTGGGAAACATATTTTTATGAGGTGGGGTGCAAAATTTAGGAAAACAGTGAGACACATTTGAACTACTAAAAACATGCTAAAACATAAAAATATCACCCAAATTAACAGAAGATAAAAACAAAACATGATATATTCAAAAAAAGGAATAAGAGTACATGTTTTTAATCTATAGTCATCTCCAAAATAGGTGTGTATCTTCCATGGTAACTAGTTCTATATAGATATTATGAATATATTAATGAACATGTATTTAATCTATAATAGAATCTAGTTATATAAAACAATTCCCAGTAAAAGGGAGTGTTTCAGCTGACCTACCATCCCCTCGATAAATGTGTGTTCATACGCTCCACTAGGTCTGAAACCACAAATGGAAAATATCATTTTGAAATTAGGTCTATACTAAGTTATAGATGTGGGAACCTTTGGTAGTTTCTAAGAAATGATAATGTTGAATTGGAAAAAAATGATTATGCATCCATTCATGAACCCTGAAAATAAACACTCACAAAGGAATAAAAAATGGTATACCTAGTGTAACGGAATGTAAATAAAAAATAAAATAATAATTATGGGTGTCAAGAACCTTTGCTCATAAAATCGGGACACCACACATCTTTTAATAAAAACATTAATGGTGAATTGAATGGAAGCAGACCAATGATAAAAATGATTAGTTGATCATGAGTCCATAAATGTCATTTTATCTAGAATATAATAAATAAAATGTTATAAAAGATTTAAAATAAAAAAACCTAGCTTCCCATAAAATATTCTATTATCTCTATAAAAATTTTGTATGAGTAAAATTTAAAAACATGGAATAATAATGGAAAATTATGTTACTTGGGAATTTATGAATAAGCATTTATCATATCTGAAAAGATGAATTTGTAAGTGAACATGTTTCTTATTGACCACATGACTAGATAATTCTCTCCTGAACAAAAACATATCATGATGTCATATCTTCATCAAGTAATTGTTTTTGGAATATCAACAACATTTGTAACTCCTGATGTCGACGAACAACCTCACCTTCCCAACAATTTCATATTCTAGTGATAAACAAAATATTTATGTAATAACATCAATAAGGTACGATCCCAACCCTTGACGACAAACATATGTTTCTCTAGACATTGATGCAAGAATATCTTTCTCTTTTGAGGGGATCTTCCATTAAACTAGTTTCACTCATTTACATGGTGAATCACTTCAGAAGCTTATCATTGTACTGTAATAATAATAACCATTATTATATCAGGATATTGGATCAAGGGGTCAACTAGGGATCCATTCTGATTCATGGGAGATTGAGGATTGATTTTTTTAAATTCTATCTTTAGTGTACTCTTGTTAGGTCCCTCTATTCTCTTGTAGAGGGAACCACCTAACACATTTTAACCTTTCACACTCATGTATAAGTACCAAAGAAGTCACCTTGTGAAAAAAAAGATGTGGAAAATTAGTAGTGGGAACATATCCCAACTTCTAATGTTGAATCCCACTATTATATTTTAGTAATAGTAGATGGAGAGGCCCATTTCCTTACGAATTAATTAATTTTTGAACCTATATTTCAATAGAATAAATCGGTGAGGAATATATCCCCAACCCACTCAAGAAGGAAATTGGAATATTATAATAGAAAAAGGAGAAAATTGGTAGGATTATATCACTAACTCGATAGATGATATCCACTATTATATATTGATTATTGAAAATAAGAAGGCCTATATTCTTGAACATGATTTTCTATGGTGTCATCACATTATAATTGCTTCTGATGAACTATTACACCATTTTTCATTGATCTGGTATATATATTGGGACATTCACATATTCAAATCTGAAAATCTATATAATCGCACCACCATGATTAGTAGGAAACAAGTTACTAATCCGATGTAGGTGAAGATTCAGACTCTCGTCAAAGTAGATTATCGTTGTATTCCTTTAAAAGATGAGGTAAGAGACAACACTTCTTTCTCCATTACATTGGGGGCTCACCAAGTGATATTAAGACATTCCTCAGGTTATGAACATATTCATATCAAAACAATATTTGTGTATACTCCAAAGGCAGGTGACCGAGATCATATTCTAATTCAGACTAGGTCTAACCATATGAGAGAGGCACATGCCTCAGGACATGTGAAGATTCTGGTCAAAAAAGAGCAGCATCATAAGAAAAACGAAAATAAACATGCTCAAATACCAATTCTAATTGAGGATCACAAATTGATAGTTAGTAATATATTGGGAACAGATCATATTCTGATTAGTGAATCTACTTTCCATACTCTAGCAGCTCAAAGAATATAAGATAATTTCAATACTTAAACTAATTTATGAATTCACTATCACAATTTAGAGGGTATAATGGATGAATCATTTATAACATCTCCCATTTTTGATTTCCAGAATTATATTCAACTGTGGAATGAAAATTTTAATAATGAACATATCATTTCTTCAGTGAGGGTTGATGAGCATATTCTAGAAACCATCCACTTTTAGCTTCATATTCATACAGATAATATAGATGATCACCAGCATACTGTATAATTTTTTCATAACCATGATCATATCCCCACATCACCATAAGTATATAAAAATATTCAAACCGGCGCCATTGAACTTGTTCATATCCTTAAATAACCAAAAATGGTAAGTGGTCATATTCTAGCCATGAGGGAGAATGTGGCTCAAATAAATAGTCTAGAGGCTGATCAACTCATTTATTAAAAACTGAAGGGGTCTTGAAACTCTTAAACTTTTGAATATTTTGATCATTACCTTGATTTTTCTTTCTCATGGTATTGTGGAGGTAGATTATAGTGACTCTACTCTCAACTTCTTCTTTTGTTAACCTCCACATTGTGATATCTCCCATGAAGGAGGAAATACGCCCTTTAATAGACACCTTCATATATAGTGGATGAAAAATCCCAGAAACCATAATATATAGCAATTCATAAAACACTTTTTTTACCCATATATAGTCTAACAAGACCAACTTTATACACATCACCATTGTCATCAAGTGACCCAGATATAATTGGGGCCTCAAACAATTGAGGCCTTAAATATCATATAAGGACCTCTGAATTGAGTAGGGATACCCTTTACGTAATTATGAATGTAATCTATATAGGCTCAAAATTATGATCTTATGATGAAACAACTATAAGAAAATACATTTTTCATGTATGAAACTATGATACTACTGAACCTCGATGAAATTGTAGAATAACATAACAGAATATGGTGTTTTGGTTCATCCATGATATGTATACCCGATTACATATTCATTAATTCAATCATTTGGGTTCTAATTTATATTATCCACATTATAAATCTCTAAGTGGATTCTGATTCCCTAGTATTTTACCATCCCATAATTCCATATTATCATACTTTTTGGTCCTCAGAAAGGATAAGGTACAATAGTACTTGATTAGGTGTGTAATATTTTTAGTCCAATGCATATAAGCTTTTGAAATTACAACTTGATGTATCTTCCCCTAGTTAGAATATTACTCTATTACTCATGAGACTTGTAAACATGACGGTGGACATCAACACATTATGGTGTATTTGGTCATCCCATGTATGTCTATCCCATTCTATATATCACCAATAACATCGAGTGAGAAATAATTTTGACATTATAGTATCTCACATCTCAGAATCAAGATATTATACTTCATCACTTTTCCCATTATGGAAGTAATACATTAAACTAAATATCATTTTAGGTCATGAAATCATGATAACAGAATTCATATCATTTCTTGTTGTTCTAACTGGACTTTAAACTGTAGATCATTTCATGTCCATATGACATGATGTTAAAATGAATGGAATACATCTATACTGAATGAGATTAAATTCCATTAAATATGGTTGTACTTCATGACATTAAACAACACATAATATGTCCTTACCTCATGAAATTCAATAGTACAAAGAGTTATAACTCATAAATAGTATATTACAAGTACTAGATCATCCAACCTAGAAGACTCTGAACTACATAACTATGACTTTATATGTTTTCATGAAAATAAAACAAATAACTAAAACAAGAATAATTATATCAAGGTTAAAAACTATAAAATGGAACCATAGTAAAAAATCTGCATCACTTCTCATTATACATTCACTTTTTTATCAAGGAAATATTGAAATTTCATAAAAGTGATGAGTCACAAGACATGCCAATTTTAAAACCCATAAGTAGGAAGCCTGAGAAAAATCTTAGTCTAGGCCCACTAATTATTCCATAAATGAATCATAGGTATTATATAAAGAAATGTAAAATGAATAAAAAAATTATTGTGATTGTATCACCCCAAGCTTCCACGGTACGCTTCTCTTTGAATAATACAGTAGCGTCTGTTGTACGCAACTTTGAGTTCTAACACACTACAACTAATCAAACTAGCCGTTATGAATATAAATACCCACTTTTTGAAATTTAATAAATTTTCTATTTCAAAATGGACATCATTTTTTGGATTCAGAATATCAAAAATAGACTAAGGTGAATTTTTGGTATTTTTCTAAAAACTTTCAATTTTTGATGAATAGTGAAAACACTAAGTTATTAGTTAAACCCGACTTTTTATTTAAATAATTATTTATTTTATTAAAATTTATTTTAGGTTAAAATAGATACGTAATACCTATAAAATTTCAATGTAATTCATTGGACTCAGTTTATAATAATTTTAGACATATAAATATTTTATTGAACTTTTCACCGTCTTTTACCCATCTCCTAAGAGAATTTGAAAATTCACATAAAACATAATTTTACCACTTTTGTCAGTGGAATTTCAAAAATCTGAGAGACACGGTTAATATCAAGGAGTAAAATTTGGTTCAATTAGATAAAAATAATTTTTGGTGAATAGTAACTTTTTACTTTTATTTACCACGATTAAAAGTAAATAGGGTAATTAAGGGTAAAAATGATATTATTATTACCCTAAGACATGTCCTAATTCTATTGTGTAAGTATAATTCGAAAAAAATGACCTTAGGAATAAAATATGAACTTCTTTCATCCACTTGGATTAGATAAGAACATTTATTATTATTTAATTCAAATAAGAGTTAAAAGAGTTAAAATCAATGTTTAATAACTAAAACATTTTTAATATAGGGTGATACATAAGATAAATTCGATTATAAATATTAATTATAAATCTAAAAATCTTTCCTATATATTGGTATTTTATTTATAATTTTTAGACATTACATAATTTAATTAATTTATGACACAATGGTGATGTAGTAATTACCTAATTAATGAAATATTGAAATAATTGATATTATAAATATCCAAATAAATATAATTTGAGACTTTTTTTGAATTAAAATAATTTACTAGGTTAATATGACATATTATGATTGGTTTTATGAATTTTAATCGAAGTAATAATGCTGTTATGAATTTATCAAAAACAAAATACCCAATAGTGTCAAAATTGACATAAAAGAGTTTTTAAAAATATATTATATTATTAATTGATATTATATTCCTAAAAATATAATTATATGAAAAAGGAATTTTATAATGCTAGGTGTATCATTAATGGACCACTTGGGGGTCGCTTTGAAGTATATAGTAAGTTTATTAACTATATAATATTAAAATACAATGAGACATGGTAAATGTCAAACTATTTAACTAAGAGTTAAATCTAAAAGATAAAGTTAATATAGAGACCCAAACCTGTCTAAAATATATTGGTTGAGTTTTTTTTGACCCATTCCCACCATAGACTTTAAATAATCCAATTTGAGACATTAGTAAGTGAATATGAATTTATTATAAAATAATATTTTAAGTATTTTCGAATGAGCCCCTCCTCCCCCTTATTAAAGGAGACCACTTCTATCAAATATTCCATACCTTCAAAGCCTTTTGGTTCAGACAACCCCTGACCAAATATCCTCTCAACTTCCTTCACTTCAACCTATAGGCCTTTGTTTGTTCAGAAAGAAAACATAAGGATTCCTTTTGATCAAATCAAAAGGAAGAACCTGAAGAATAGGTAATGTTTTCACCACACTCTTTCAAGTTCCTTTCTTCTTCCACTTCTTCTTTCTTTGATATTTAAATTCTAAAATCGTAACTCCAGTAACTTCTATATACTATGATTTTATTATAAATATGGTACATCCATATTCAGTATTCTATCCATCCTTTGAATAACATGGCACCATATGTGCGTACGTAAGGCTTGGCGTCTCCACGTCGTGGTGTAATTGTTATTCAAAACATTATTATTTGGATGGGTATGATAATGATGTGTAATTGATTTAAATAATACATATAACATGATAATGATTCTGTATATATAATATTCCATACAATTATATATTATTTTAATATCAAAAAAATGATATTGTTGCCCGTGTGTACGTACGGACTACCGTCTCCACGAACACGATGAGATTTATTCTCCATCGTATCCTTTCAAGAATAATTTTCACTTGATGATTAAAAATAATGTTTAAAGACTTTATATCATTATGAATATTAATAAGACACATCCCATACATAAAAAATATGACTCACATAATAAAGAATGTAATGGAAAATGAATCTGTTAACAGCCGAAATGATGATAATACTAAGATATTATTAACAGAACAATGTTAAAAGATCATATATTATATCATATTAATGTATATGATTCTTGTATAATTTAATAAAAATTATTTCACCATTATACAGGAGGTTAACTAACCCTTAACCAAGTAAAAGTACAAGGTAAGGATTTATTTCACAATCTATTCATTATCAGAGGTTGTTTATATGAAATAATCTACTGGGATATCTTTATCATCCACATCCATGTTTCTTAAAAATGTATTTCAAATAATTCATAAAATTTTAAAAACTATGGGTTAAAGTAATTTATACCCTTTTATGACTTTTTATAAGATGTTTATAAAGTGATCTTTCTGTCATTTTCCAAACACGGTCCTTTTTAACCTCTTCGAAAAAAATTAAGATAAAAATGTCTTTTTTTAACTTATACTGTGGGTGTGGCTATTTGCCACCATTATAAAATCCTTGAAGACCTCCTTACAATCTAATAAGGATATTTTCAAAGTAAATGTTTTATTTTATAATTATGTGACTTTTAAATGATTTCAAAAAAAGAGATATTTCTCTCAAATAGTTTTCATTTCATCTATGTCAACATCCTTTGATGGATTTTAAGCTTATTTGAAGTTGATTTATTATGATACAAAACTTCCATATTGTATTGATTGTTTTGAGATATGTTTGACCGTGGATGTGTTATTTTTATAACATTCATGGTTTATGGAGAAATTATTGACATTTCTTATGCTAGTTTTAATACGATTGTTTGTGTTATATTTAAACCTGTTCATATGAGAAATGCATTGGACTTAATAAGTGATGGGTGGAGCCCACTATAGCTCCTCGATTCATCGGTAGGTCTCATCAGAAAAACTAGTGTCTTGCCACAAGGCCTTGACAAAATCTTATTTGTATTCTTAGCACAAGGCCTTGACTATGTGGTTATGATAGTCTGGAATTATGCATTCCATCATTATGAATGTGGTTATTGATATTACATGTGATTATTCGACTATTAGAATATCAATGTGAATAAGTAAATGGAATTATTCAATTTTATTTTTTCCATATTATTATGAACTTCATGTTTAAAAGGCTTTTGTTTTAGTCATACATTGCCTTAAATGTTTATGCTTATTTATGAAAGTTTCCACTGTATTGTTATCCTTATTGAGCATCTGATCTCACCCCTTTATATGTTTTATTTTTCCTAGGATGTGAAGAAATGTTTTATGACTGGCCTGTAGGGATAGTCTGAAAGGGATATGAGTGTGTAATATAGAGACTATGTTATTGTACTTTTTCAATTTATGATGTAATGTAACATTTATGAATGTATCTAAGGTTTCCAAGGCTACTAAACTAATCGTTCTTCCGAGACTTGATCTTTTGTGATCATGCCAATGTTATGTAATAATGCACTGACTCTGGGTATCTGGGGTCGGGGCGTTACAGTTGGTATCAAAGGGAGGTTTAGTACAAACCGTAGAATCTAGATTTAGATAAACTATGATTAGAGCACATAGCCCTAAGAAGGAATTTGAGGATTAGTATAGAATAACTTCCTATAATTTCTCTATTGTAGAGATTTTGTCAGTTTTTTGAGAAATACATCCCTGTCTGGATACGAGCAGGTAGAGGTGGCTCTGGCATAGATGTACCTAGGGGTAAAACCCGAAAACACCACTTTGAGGTAGACTCGAACGAGAACCGGTGCGCGACAATAGGCCTTGATGCACTCTTGGATACGACACTCCTGGGGATATGCTTACGATAATTCTCATTTTCTTTACAAATAATTATAAAGGGTTTATGAGTTTATACTTCCTCAAAGAAATATTTTTTATGATTATGGATTATATCCATAAACTGTTCAATTAATGTTATGTGCTCTACAAGTTTTTATTTATATATTGTGATTCATAAACTAATCTAGTGTATTCCATTTTTTAGAAATGGTGCCTAGTGGAAGAAATAGAAACCTTATCAATTCACGCACTCCATGTAGGGATTTCCATCCTGCTCAGGATAATTATAGTGGAGCTGGTGATGCAACTGGTGCTGATTAGCTAATCACCATATTGGGACAACTCACTCAGGTAATGAAAAATAACCTTACCCATTTGGGGCACCTAGATCCACAGTGTGGAGGATCAATGTTAGATCGCTTCATGAGGAAAAAAACACCAAACTTCAATGGGGGTAAAAGTCCACTAGTAGCTAAGCAATGGATAAATTCCCTAGAGAAAATATTTTAGGCTTTAGGAAGTAGTGAAATGGAAAATGTTGTCATGGCCGTTTATTGCCTCACGGGAGATGCTGATCAATGGTGGTCATTGATTCAAAATGCGAAGGAAGTTGATGAAGTATAAAATATGGAATGGATGGAGTTTAAAGATATTTTCTTAGAAAAATACTTTCCTCATGAACATCGAGTGGATATGGAAATACAATTTCTGAGTCTGAGGCAAAAGGAGGATGAGAATGTCGCAAAGTATGAAGCTAACATTACAAGGTTAGTGAGGCATACAGCTGATTATATACGAAATCCAAGTAGTAAGATTGATCATTTCTTGGATGGGTTAAAACCATTTCTCTGTCAAGCATCAGTCTCACAATCCTTCTCATCGTATGATGATATTGTCTCATGTTCTATCAAGACAGAAAAGGAATTCTCTAAGTCTTATGACTTTAAAGAAAAGAAATAGAAGAAGAGATCTACAGATCACTCTGGAAATAAAAATGAGGGGAAGAAGGGAAAATTTTAATATCCATCATGTAGTAAATGTGGGAAGAAACACCTCGGCACATGCTTGAAGAGAATGGGAGTCTATTACAAGTGTGGTGAAAAAGGCCACCAAGATAGTGATTGTAAGGGGAAGAAAGAAGCTACTGATGTTTAATGCTACAACTGAAGGGAGATATGAAATTATGAAAATGAATGTCCTAATCTTCAGGGGAACTTACCTCAAAAAAGGCCAAGAGATCAAGGCCTAGATTATGCTATCACTACTGCTGAGCTAGAAGCTCCGAAAGACATGGTGGCAGGTAATTTAATGGTTTCCTCAAGTTTAGAAAATGCTTTATTTGATTCTGGATCATTGCATTATTTCATATCTTCCCAATTTTCTAAGAAAATTAGATATTTCTAGTTTTATTTAACAACGGAGTTGACAAAGGAGGTATCATAACTACAAAGTTCTATGAATCAGTTCCTATTAGAGCATATAAATGTTCTTTATCTTCTGATCTCAAAGACATACCTATGATTGAGTATGATATAATCCTCGGTATGGATTGGATTTTGGACCATGATACCAAGATTTATTGTTAGAAGAAGTAGGTTATGATTTTAGATAATTATGATAAAGAACACCTTATCTTTAGAGAAGAATAATCACCACCTAATTCTTATCTAGATCCACCTCCAGTTGCTCAACTAAATTCAATTATTAGGGAGGAAGATAATGAAATGACTGTGGGTGTGGAACGGAATGTTCAAATAGAGGATATACCTATTGTGAAAAAATATGTAGATGTGTTTCTGGAAGACTTACCTGGACATCCTCCAAAACGAGAAATTGAGTTTTCCATTGATTTAATTCCTTGTTCAAGGACCATATAGAAGACCCCTTATAGAATGGCCATTGTGGAATTAGTGGAACTAAAAAACAACTAGAGAAATTGAGTAATAAAGGATTTATTCTCCCTAGTGTTTCCTTATGGGGATCCCCTGTCCTTTGAGTTAAGAAAAAAGGCGGATCTATGAGGTTATGTATTGACTACTGGGAAATCAATTCTATAACAATAAAGAAAAAGTATCCCCTACCTTGCATTAATGATTTATTTTACCAACTTCATGGAGTTAAATACTTTTCAAATACTGACCTTCGATCTGGATACCATCAATTGTGTGTGAAGAAGGAATAAATTCTGAAGACAGCATTTCGAATGACGTACGGGCATTACGAGTTTATAGTAATTTTTTTGGATTGACTAATACACCCTCTATCATCATGGATATAATGAAGAATGTTTTCAAAGAATATCTCGATGATTTTTTAATGGTATTTATTGATGATATCTTGGTATACTCCAAAAGCTACAATGATCGGGAAAATCACTTGCGTATTATCCTGAAGACTCTCAGAAGACATGAATTATATTGGAAGTTTAGCAAGTGTGAATTCTGGATTTAGGAGATTTCTTTTCTTGTACATATTGTCTCTAAGGATGGAATTTCTATTAATCCTTCAAAGACCAAGGCCGTCCAAGAATGTCTAGCACGGATGAGTATAATCGAGGTACGCAATTTTATTGGTTTAGCAGGTTATTATCATCATTTTGTCCAGAATCTTTCCCGATTGGCTAACCCATTAACGAAGATCACACGGAAAGGGGTTAAATTTTTTGGAAAAAATAGTGTGAATAATGTTTTGATTAACTGAAGATAATAATAGTCAATGCTCCTATATTGACTCTACCATCAGGGAATGATGGGTTTGTTATTTATAGTGATGCTTCAACGAAAGTACTTGGTTGTGTCCTTATGAAAAATTACAGGGTCATTGCCTATGCATCATGATAGCTAAAAATTTATGAGAAAATCTATCCTACTCATGATCTTGAGTTAGATGCTATAATATTTTCTTTGAAGATATGGAGACATTGTATCTATGGTGAAAAATGTGAGATATATACCGATCACAAGAGTTTGATGTATATTTTCTCATAGAAAGAACTCAACATGAGGAAAAGGAGGTGGCTTGAACTACTCAAGGATTATGATTTCACGATACACTACCACCCGGGGAAGATATATAAGGTGGAAGATGCTTTGAGTAGAAAGGATCATGGAGTTTTGAACCAAATGAGAGTTGAAAGGGATACTATTTTCATAGATCTAGTGAACATGGATATGGGAATTACCATGGAAGGTGAAACATCGATACTTCTTCAAATGGTTTCCAAACCATATTTACTAAAAATTATTAAGACTTCTTAGACCGATGATGAATAGTTTTAAAAGAATATTAATGATTTGAATGATGGGAGATTGAGTGACTTTGTGTATGAAGATGGAATTTTGAAATTTGGGAAGAGACTTTATTTTCCCGATATACCTGAACTGAAAAGGGAATTGTTAGATGATTCCCACAGCTCCAATTTCTCTATACACCCTAGGAGCACCAAAATGTATAGAGATTTGAAGGAAAATTTTTGGTCGGAAAACATGAAGAGGGGCATTGCTGATTTTGTGTCAAGATGTATGGTTTGTCAACAAGTAAAAGATGGAATACAGCATCCTGGAGGAGTCATGCATCCTCTTCCCATACCTGAGTGGAAATGGGATAATATCACGATGGACATTGTCATGGGACTACCAAAGACTCCTAGAAGGAAAGATGCATATGGGTCATTATTGATCGTCTTACCAAGTCAGCACATTTTCTTGCTATAAGAGAAGATATACCACTTGAACGTCTAGCAAGACTGTATATTAAGGAAGTTGTGAGGCTTCAGGGAGTACCCTATAGATTTTTTCTGATTGTGATCCCCGTTTTACATCAAGATTATAGAAAATTTTTCAGAAATATCTGGATACTAGAATTTGTTTGAGCACTGCCTACCACCCCCAAACTGATGGACAATCAGAACGAACAATTAAAACCTTAGAAAACATGTTGATATCTTTCCCACTTTACTTTCAGGGTATGTGGGATCAATATTTACCTCTGGTGGAATTTTCCTATAACAATAGCTTCCATTCAAGTATTCGTATTGCCCCATATGAAGTGTTATACAGAAAGAGATGTCACACACCAACATGTTGGGATGGCGTTGGTGAATGAAAACTCATAGGCCCAGAAGTGGTGGAGGAAACGGTTTAAAAGGTGAAGGTAGTCCAAAACCACATCAAAGTAGCTCAAAGTAGGAAGAAGAGCTATGTCGATAATCGAAAGAAGGATATGGAACTTAATCTAGGAGATCATGTTTTCATGAAGGTATCTCCAAGGAAGGGAGTTATAAGTTTCGATTAGAAAGGTAAATTAAGTCCAAGGTACGTTGGACCTTTTGAAATTCTAGAATGAATTGGGGCTGTAGCGTACAGTTAGGCAATGCCGCCAAATCTCTCCAATGTTCACGATGTGTTCCACATATCACTGTTGAGAAAATACATGTCTGACCCAACACATATACTCACCAATGAGGAAGTAGAACTGGAACCCGATCTATCATATTGTGAAGATCATGTCATGATTCTTGATACCAGATAACAAGTGTTGAGAAACCGGACGACTCGTTTGGTAAAAGTTATATGGAGAAACCATAAGATGTAAGAGGCAATGTGGGAACCCGAGGAACTTATGATGAAGAACCACCCGAGTTTTTTTATGTGGTAGTATTCTAGAAATTTCATGGGCGAAATTATTTGAAGGAGGGGAGAATGTAACACCCCAATCTTCCACGGTACGCTTTTCTTTGAATAATACAGTAGCATGTTTTGTACGCAACATCGAGTTCTAACACACCACAACCAATCAAACTAGCCTTTATGAATAGTAATACCCATTTTTTGAAATTTATTAAATTTTATCTTTCAAAATGGACTTCATTTTTGAATTCGGAATATCCAAATTATCCTAGGGTTAATTTTTGGTATTTTTCTGAAAACATTCAATTTTTGATGAATAGTGAAAAATACTGAGTTATGGGTTAAAACCGAATTTTTATTTAATTAATTATTTATTTTATTTAAATTTATTTTTGGTCAAAATAGATACTTAATACCTATATAAGTTCAACGTAATTCATTGGAGTCGGTTTATAATAATTTTATACATATAAAAATTTAATTGAACTTTTCATCGTCTTTTACCCATCTCCTATGTGAATTTGCAAATTCACATAAAAATAAATTTTACCACTTCTGTGAGTGGAATTTCGAAAATCATAGAGACATGGTTAATATCAAGGAGTAAAATTTTGTTCAGTAAAATAAGAATAATTTTTGGTGAATAATAACTTTTAATTTTATTTACCACAGTTAAAAGTAAATAGGGTAATTAATGGTAAAAATGATATTATTATTACCCTAAAACTTGCCCTAATTCTATTGGATAAGTATAATTAAACCAAAACTAACTTTAGGAATAAAATATGATCCTTTTTGGTCCACTTGGATCAGATTAGGACATTTATTATTATTTAATTCAAATAAGAGTTAAAAGAGTTAAAATCAAAGTTTAATAACAAAAACATTTTTAATATAAATCTATACATACGATAAATTGGATTATAATTATTCATTAAAAATATAAAAATATTTCCTACATAATGGTATTTTATTTATAATTTTTATTCATTAAATAATTTAATTTATTTATGACACAATGGTGATGCAGTAATTACCTAATTAATGAAATATTAAAATAATTGATATTAAAAATATATAAATAAATGTAATTTGAGACTTTTTATGAATTAAAATAACTTTATTGGTTAATATTATATATTATGATTGGTTATTTGAATTTTATTCGAATTAATAATGCTGTTATGAATTTATCAAAAACAAAATACCCAATAGTGTCAAAATTGACATAAAAGTGTTTTTAAAAAAATATTATATTATTAATTGATATTATATTCCTAAAAATCTACGGTTCAGCCCAAGGACTTATATAATGATAGTTGTATCATTAATGGATCACTTGGGGTCACTTGGAAGTATATAGTAAGTTTATTAACTATATAATATAAAAATACAAAGAGACATGGTAAATGACAAACTATTTAACTAGGAGTTAAATAAAAAAGATAAAATTAATATAGTGACCCAAAACTATATAAAATATATTGGTTGAGTGGTTTTAGACCCATCCCCACCTTAGACTTTAAATTATATAGTTTACAGCAATTAGAAACCGAATATGAATTTATTATAAAATAATACTTTATGTTTTTTCTAAAGAGCCCCTCCTCCCCCTTATAAAAGGACACCACTTATAACCAATTCATCATACCTTCAATGCCTTTTGGATCTACCAAAACCTGCCCAAATATACTCTCAACTTCCTTCACTTCAACCTAGAGGCCTTATTATTATCATAAAGACAACCTAAAGATCCCTTTTGATCAAATAAAAAAGAAGAACCCGAAGAAGAGGTAATGTTTTCACAACCCTCTTTCAAGTTCCTTTCTCCTTCTGCTTCTTCTTTCTTTGATATTTCAATTCTAAAATAATAACTCCAGTATATTCTATATATTGTGATGTTATTATTAATATTTTACAACCATATTCTGTATTCTATCCATCCTTTTAATAACATGTCACCATACGTGCGTACGTACGGCTTACCGTCTCCATGTCGTGGTGTAATTGTTATTCAAAACATTATTATTTGGATGGGTATAATAATGATGTTTTATTGATGTAAATAATAAATATAACATGATAATGATTCTTTTTATATTATATAACATCCAATTATATATTATTTTAATATCAAAATAATGATATTGTCGCTCGTGCGTACGTGCGGACTGCCGTCTCCACGAACGTGATGAGATTCATTCCCCATCGTATCCATTCAAGAATAATTTTCATTTGATGATTAAAAATAATGTTCAAAGACTTTATATAATTATGGATATGAATAAGATACATTATATACATAAAAAATATGACTCAAATAACAAATAATATAAAGGAAAACGAATCTGTTAACACCTGAAATGACAATAATACTAAGATATTATTACCAGAACAATGTTAAAAGATCATATATGATATCATATTAATGTATTCTTGTATAATTTTATAACAATTATTTCACCATTATACAGGAGGTTAACTTACCCTCAACCAAGGAAAAGTACAAGGTAAGGGTTTATTTCACAATCTCTTCATTATCGGAGGTTTTTTATACGTAATTATCTACTAGGATCTCTTTATCATCCACATACATGTTTCTTAAAAATGTATTTCAAATAATTATTACAAATTTAAAAACTATGTTTTAAAGTCATTTATACCCTTTTTATAATTTTTATAATATGTTTATAAAATAATCTTTTCTTCATTTTCCAAACAAGGTCCTTATTAACCTTTTCGACATAAATAAGGTAAGAATGTCTTTTTTTAACTTATACGGCGGGTGCGGATATTTTCCACCATTATAAAATATTCGAATCTTCCATTACAATCTTATAAGGATATTTTCAAATTAAATGTTTTATTTTATAATTATGTTACTTTTAAATGATTTCAAAAAAAGAGATATTTCTCTCAAATAGTTTTGATTTCATCTATGTCAACATCCTTTGATGGATTTTAAGATTATTTAAACTTGATTTATTATGATACAAAACTTACATATTCTATTGAAGGTTTTGTGATCTGTTTGATTGTGAATGTGTTATTTTTATACCATTCATGGTTTATGGAGAAAGTGTTTACATTTTTTATGACAGTTTTAATATGAATGTTTCTGTTATGTCTAATCATGTTCATATGAGGAATGCATTGAACTTAATAAGTGACGGGTGGAGCCCGCTATATCTCCTCGATGCATTGGTATGTCTCATGAGACAAACTAGTATCTTGGAACAAGGCCTTGACAAAATCTTATTTGTAGTCTTGGCACAAGGCCCTGACTATGTGGTTATGATAGTCTGGCATTATGCATTCCATCATTATGAAAGTGGTTATTGATATTGAATGTGATTATTCAACTAGTATAATATCCATGTGAATAAGTAAATAGAATTATTTCATTTTATTTTTTCCATATTAGGATGAAGTTCAACTTTAAAAGGCATTTGTTTTAGTTATACAGTGCCTTAAATTTTTATGATTATTTATGAAAGTTTCCGTTATATTTTTATCCTTACTGAGAATCTGAGCACACCCTATTCTATGTTTTTTTTCCAGGATGTGAAGAAATATTTTATGACAGAACTACAGGGATAGTCTGAAGGGTATATGAGTGTGGACTATGGAGACTATTTTATTGTTGGTTTCCACTTCATGATGTAATGTAACATTTATGAATTTATCTAGTGTTTCTAAGGCTACTAAACTAATCAGTCTTTCGAGACTTGATCTTTTTTTATCATGTCAATGTTATGTAATAATGCACCGACTCTGGGTAACTAGAGTCAGGGCGTTAGAGAAACTACTATTTTATCCTAGATGAAATCAATATAAGCACTCTCATTCCATTGACTTTGGAAAAAATTAGAACATTCCCCCTCCATGACATATATATTACTAAAATTATCCCTTAAAATTATGTGATATCAAGAAATCTAGAGCCATTATATCAATAATAAATATCTTCCTTGATGGAAATCACAATCAATTCTCATGAGAAATATTTTTTTATTTGAGAATAAAAAACTAGGATTTTGGGATTGCATTATATTATTCAAATTATGGGTATCATTAACAATCCAAGTGATATTAGATTAGTAAAATGTTACATACGTCATGAATGAATGAAATATATAAAATGATATTATTATTCAAGTATTTATTCATTTTAAAGGTGCTTAATAAGGAGGAATATCTACATAATAGTGTCTCTGCATGAATACACGAATAAAGAGAGATTCATGAAAATACAAGTCCATCAGAATATGATTTTGGAGGATTTATTATGATTTATTGATTAGCTCTTTAGGGAGGCAATGAATTGGTAAAATTAATTAATATATTTATTTTCCTTCTCCCTGATCTATTCCAATGACTCTTCCCTTGCAAAAATATCATTTATATACATCCCCAATAGGTCAATATATCTATGTTTCTTTGGTATTATTTCCTTCATTTTTTCTACAGAATGATTCAACTGAAAAGAGATAATTATGTATATTGTTTATCTTAGACTATAATAATATTATTTCAAGATTCACATCACTAACCATGTATTATTGAGTTGTATCCTCCATTGTTCAATGGTAATCCTCATTCAAGACCTTATCATGACATCATATTACCGAAGAATAAGTCTCTACAGCTGTTACCCTTAATTAAAGATTCCACTTTTTTACCTTATGAATATTTAATCGTTAACTATTACATGAAATTTAGTATAATAAAAACCCTCATATCAAATATTGGTTAATATTAACCTAATATAACCCAGTTAGTCCTTCAAATCATGCAAACATGGCTCCAAGATTATGATCCAAATATCTATCTACACATATCTTCACATTAGCTAATATATTTATTTAGAATTTTAACCTTGACACAATCCCATCGTACGAATAATAATTTATTCTATGACTAAGTCAATTAGTGAACTAATTGATCTCACAACCTTGGATGATGTTGATATGTAGCCAGCCGCAAAAATAGTTAACATGATTGAAGGAATTTTAGTGCAATATGGTACCATAATAACCTATATCTGGGTGAAGATGCTATAATAAGAGGGAAATATGTTGATCATTTTAAGGATAGGTATTATAATTCCATCAAATAATAAACAGATCTAATTGATTTTTGGAAAAAATCATTTCTTTGTTTAATCACAGGAATCAACTTCCAAAACATCATAATTAAGAGAAGAATAAACATCCTATTAAGATGAGAGTCATTATATATCAACTAGTGGTTTCACTATAATAAAACTCTTCTAACATACATTAAGGAATGAAAGATAAAATTAAATTTAGATATCATGACTCACTGTTAACCATGTCTTGAGTTTCTTATGAAGTGTTAACCTTCTTTGAAACATGAATCCTTCAATTCTAAATTTTTAATATGCTTGTTATAATTATCAATTTACTATAGATGTACTTTCTCCCAGGCTTGGTAAAATTGAATGAACTATATAAAAATTTTCACCATGCACCCGACCTAACTAAGTCTCCACTTTAAATTTATATACTTCCTAATGTATCGAGCCCAATAGTGTAGTTTTCACTAGAGAAATATAATGCTCACCTATATCCACACGAATAAATGTATCTTCTTATAGGAAGAACCTATTGGTACTTGTGAATTTTTTATTCACATTAATGGGTTATTGGAATGATAAAAATAGGGAAAGAGTATAGTTAGACACTTACTATTGAATTCTGGTTGAGATGGATTTTATAATTCAGAGTAATTAATTTTACCTCACCTCTCTATGGAAGTGTCCTTCAAATATATCAATAATTTAGGTATTAAAGGTAGATCTAATTTATGTGTATATCGTGACTCCCCAAGTATGATAACCATTGACCTCATCTGATCCTATTGACCTAAGGAGCCCAAATCATTAATAACAAAGTATATTCTCATGCTAGAACTAGTAGTCATACTCATTGGAAAAAATTCCATAGATGGTGGGAGTAGTCGATCATATATAGACTCCTTCTAATAAAATAGAAATGAAAAAAATATATCAATATGGTCACAAAGCACTGTAAAAATAAAAATATGATAGTAACACTAGTATTAACACTATCTCAATGATCCGAGGTCCATTTTCCTCCATGAAAACTATCAATGTTCCATGAACCACCATATATTACACTAAACGAAAATAAGTGGATCTGAACCATCAATATTTTGATAATTTTATTATTTTATCAAAGGAAGAAAACATGAACATAGAGCTTAACCATTGAATGTGACAAAATTGGGAGAATTCACAAGAGTAAATCCATTAAAATTTATCTGTTCCTTACACAATATTCCCCATAACTCTATGTCTATGTTTGGTTCCCTCCATGACATCCACCAATGAAATGAAGTGAGAAATAATAGTTCAATTGTGGCCTCAATGACACTCCCTACACTGAACACATATATTCAAGTTGAAAAATAACATGATAATGAAAATGATGGTAAATATTTAAATTCATTTTGATTCATTTCTAGGGTGTAACTTTTACCTTATATCAACTTTTTGTTGGGCCTCAGTTAGTTTCAAAAACTGTAAAATACTATATATCCTCATGTACTTATGTGTACAATTTCCCATTTTGATTATTACATATCAAAATTTCGACATAATATCATGATAAACTAGTCTCATCATGTCTTGAAGGTATGTATATCTGGACATGAGTCTCCTCACTAGTAAACAACAACCAGAACTAGTGAGCCACTATTTGATGATTTTATTGTTGACATTAAAGTGGGGAAGGATATTTTTTAGAATATATTAAAACTCATGGATAAACATACAATAATCATTCTATTGAAAAATAATTCTCTCATGAAAGTAGGTAGAAAGGATACACTCATGAATTAACATAAAAAATAATCGAGATTCTGAGCTGCCATAATATTGTCAACAATACTACCAGTGGGAATCATTGAATAGGTTTTGAAGGAGAAGAGGTCAGTGAAGGACCATCCATTCTCATATTTCCCATTCATTTAATGTGAGGATCTTGGAAATGATGATGAAATACTAAATACTTTTTTAAATTAACATAGGGGTTGTTCTAGATGAAAAAGTACATGTAACAATCCAAACAAACCAACATCAAACCCCATAGTAAATTAATGTCACTAGAAATTCTATTGTGTTATCTTACCCTATATGTTTTTTAATATATGTCATATTCTTTTTCCAAAATAGGTTCTAGAATAGGTACATGGAATTAAAATTAGAAAAATATGTGGTCAGTTCGATGTCATGAACAATCTCCCACAACTAGAAGGTATATAAAAAATCCTGAAATGTGGGACAATAGGAACCCAAATCACTATGGGTTTATTTTTTGAGATAGACTTATTCCCCTTTGGGTATGGGATATGAATGAATTTCCCGGATAAAATATCCCACCCACTGCATAAAAAAGATATCTTCCCTGTGAAGTGAAGCATTCTCAAAGGCATTTCATCTAACCATATCAACTCTATTGAAATTGTATTTGTATTATAATGTTATACCTAAATAGATTATGGAGGGAAACTCATCATTAATATGTCTTAATATTTTTGATCTATAAATCATATTGACTTCACAGAAACTAATTCAATCTCCTCTATGAATTTAGTGGAATTTATTTGTATCTAAACTCCATTGGCTGACCATGTCTACTATAAAGACCTTACTATAGTATGTGATGTTTTGGATGATCTATATGGATTCATACATCCCAATTATTTTCATATTTGTGGAACATTTCTAGATGATATACTACACCTAGAAGGCCCATCCACAATCCATTCCTAATCTCCATTACGATCAAATATCATTGTTAAGAAACCATATAAACAATATGTTTGTGTAACATTTATTCATTAATGATAAGTATATATTGACATTTGAATCAGGTTTACGATGATACATTCCATATTATATTAGTATAAATATCATTATATACCAATCTGGCCATTTTTCTATTACAATTAAATGTTTCATATGTGATATATTTTCCCTGAAGGTAGTCTGGGTATCTATAATCAAATAGGGGGTAAATTTTATCACTAAGTTTGAAGTAAATGAGAAAAATTATTAATAACAAACCTTTAATGAGTTAAATATTATGATAGAGGATTTTCCATATATTTTATCCCTATTAGGTCTATTAGGATTTCTATTAATGACTCAACAACGACACAACAACTAGAATACACACTTTCAATATTTTTATTCTGATGATCAACCGCTATTATGACCAATTCAATTAAAGAACTATGAGAAATAGAATACTTTTGTTTGAAAACAAGTATCACATGTCAGTTGAGTGGGGAACCCTAAAAGATGAGGTACATTTCTCATAAAACATCAACAAAATTTCATGATTCAATAATGGATTCACGATATCATAAAATGATATGTGTATTAAAAATCTCATTGCCCAAAATGTATCTCATGACTTCATGATCTATTTTAATACTTGTGATCATGTGGCCTTGAGATGGCCATTCTAACTGCATAATGTTCCTGTGATAACTCGAATGAGCTAGTAGATCATGCAAATATTTCAAGAAAGATATGTGGCCAAAATAAATTGTTATAGATCATTTAAATTACCTGTAATTGGTGGTTGATTTACTATAAAAAAAGTAATAATTAAAATCATTCATGATGTGAGAACTCATGAAATATTCTTTTGAAGTGGTGTTGTTATTGGTTAATTCATAGAGGTCTTGAAAAATTGTTCTTGTGGTGATGTCTTGTGGAGTTGTAATGTTATTGAAAAAATCATAGGATCTATATAGTTTGATGTAACAAGTGGAATTAGATTAAATATTTCTTCCCTATTTGTAGGATTATTTTGAAAATAACATAGGTCACAAAAAATATGATACTTCATCCAAGACAATGATCAAAAATCACAAGGACTTAGGAGGTAATTTAATCTCCTTATAATATATCCATTGTCCCTAAGAATCATGCTAATGATTTGGGGGAAATGATGATTTCCCCCAAATGACCATTGTAAATTCAAGAATTGAATAAATACATGAGGAATGAGTATTATTTTCTCAGAAAAAAAATTATTGAACATTATTAATACATGTATTTTATACCAATGAATCAAGAAAAGCAAGTAACATCAATAATGTAATGTGTTCACATTCGTCTTTGAAGTTCACGAGAATAGTTCATATACCATTCATGGAGTATAAAATAAAAAGTGTGTCCCATAAGAAAACACTGTTGTTCTTCCAATGGTTTTCAAAATATTTTTTTTATCATGGGGAGGCTTCATGGTGAGCCTCTCTGATCATGAGACATGTCTGGTGACAAACATGTGACCATCACTCGAAACCCATTTAAAAATAAATTTTAAAGGGGGATGGGGTGCTTATGATAGAATGTTATGTTCATTTAAATGTGATGTGATTAAGTGATTTGAAAGACCCCATATAACCCCATGAAGACTGGTCAAACGTGTCATGTGAGTTCATGTTGGCCTATCACTTAAATCATGTTAAGGTCCTCAGACACCTTCATTTGACCATATGATTCCACCTTTTCTCCATAAAATAGTATTTGTATTTTCATTGATAAATCTCATAAAATATAATGCTATATAGAATTTATAACCAAATAATTCAAAAATAATTATAGATACTTTATATGATAACACTTGAAATTCTTCACATGATAATGTACTCATCGTACGATGCCTAATTTAAAAATTCACAAATCATATATAAAGTAATAAAATGTTGAAAATGAGGATTCATCTCAAAAAGTTATTATAATGTTATTTTCATGTGAAGTGGTTATGTGCCTCATGTGATCTTCATTAATCATGTTAATAAGGTTTCAAAAATTCATCTTTATCTGGGATAGTCCCTTGAAAATCCTTTTTTATCCCACAAAGCCCCTAACAATCTATTTTATTATTAAAAAGGATGAAATAAAATTCTTCGATAACACAAAAATATTTTATAAAGAATCATGATCTCAATAGGTTTTTTCTAAATTTTAACTCAAGGGACAAATTCTATTATAAAAGTCAACATGATTCTATAAAATCCATTTGATAATCCACAATTCAAAAAATATAACTATGATGGAGGATTCTCATGGTCAGTCCTTATAATGAAATGTCGTGGATGACCTAATGTATGATCATGCAATGTACATGATGTGATACTCACACCACGAGCACCTTTTTATGTATTTAATATCTCTGACATGAAATGAATATTATAACCTTGGAAACAAGGGATACAAATTCCTCCCCATCAGAATAATAAAATACATGAGATGCATGGAATACCCATGTGGTAATATAAGATAGTACTTGTCAAAGAAGAAGTCCTCACCATCAAAAGGGACTTCTAGTTTTTTAAAAATTGGGGAATGGCCTTAGGGATCATCTATAATGAATTCTTTTTTTACATGACCACCATTTACATCACATGAAAGAATTTAGATGGACCATATAGATTATGTGAACAAGTTTTCACATATGAAATTGGTCAGACAAAATATAAACTACTTAATTCATGATGAACCTTGATGCACATATGAAATAAATACAAAATATGAATGACTATTATGAGAATATTGATATATTAATTTTCAAGAGAAGTCATCAGGTTCTCTTAATGACCAATCTGGATCATGTGATAGTCCTAGAACATGTCAACCAAGTCATGTAATGTCTTTTCAACATGAATCATTATTATTTTGTATTCCACAGGACATGTCGAAAAAATATAATCAATTCCTTTTAACATATCATCCAGTTCATTTGATTTCCTCTAAAAATTTCATCCAAGTCATGTGACATTCTTATGACATGTCATTCTCGCTCACATGACACACTTTGACATTACTGTAGTGATCAAGCAATCACTACTGGAAATCCGAGTTATAGCCACGAACCTATAGCCACGGTTTTATAGTTCCGTGGCCATAGCCTTTATATTTCCACGGTTAAATTTGATTTCCGTGGCTAAATTAGTTTCGTCGTTTTTTTCGATCTTTATCAGGGTCCTCCTCTTCCTCGCCCGATTCGCACACCGCGCAGCCCTCCTCCTCCCCCGAATGGCACACCGCGCAGCCCTCCTCCTCCACTGATTCCCACACCGCGCCGCCCTCCTCCCGATGACCTCTCCTCCTCCCTACAGCCCTTCTCTCCTTCCCTAATTTTCAGAACTATCACCGTGTATCCCTCCTCCCTGACGACGTCTCCTCCTCCCCACAACCCTCCTCATCCTCCCCCAGTTCGCAACCATATCACTGTGCATCCCTCCTCCCCGATGACTTATCCTCCTCCTGAAGATCTCCCCAATGATCTCACCATGCAGCCCTCTCTCACAGCGGTGCCCTCCTCCCTGACAAACTCTCCCACAGTGGCTCCCTCCTCCCCGACGAACTCTATCACATCAACACACCATGTACAAAAGGGATGTCACTTTTCATTTTTCCTTCATTGTTCTCTCATTATCGTTCAGCACCCTCTCCCCAAACTCGAATTTCATCAAGTATATTTATTTATTTTATTTAATACATGCACTGTGGATTGATTTTAATGAATTTATTCATCCATTTTTTATCTCAAACACTGTTATATGTGCATTCATTGATTATCTCATCAATCTTCATCAAATCAGTGTTGTACTCATTCTCAATATTATTTAATATATGATGTTGATTAAAATTGTGCTTGGTTTGATATTTACATTTCGTATTCTCAATTGAATGTTGATTCATTTTTCAATCCTAATCATTACATGATTGTTAGTCATTTAATCTCAGTATTTGTTTCTATGTAAAATATGCTTTCAATTTCTCACCAATTTGGGATCGATTACACCCTGACTAACTAAACATCTTTTGGTAGTGATCAAGATTAGGGGTTTTTGAATCTTGTTAATCATTAATTATAATGTTTATAATCATAAGTAATTGTAATTAGGTTAAATAAAAACTGTAAATTACATTGAATTAAGAAACCATGACCCTGTTATATTTAAAGGAATTTCCCTGACCTAATTGATGTATAATAGGATATTACCAGTAGACTATGAAACATTATACAGTACAATCCATGCTTAATGAATTTATTGTGTAGTTATCTCGAGAACACAAAATAACATCCTCATTGATAGATATAAATGTTTTTACCATGATAAACTAGTGACATCTTCTTTCTTTACAGCCTAAACCTTGAGAACATACTGATTTAGAATTAAGATCATCTTTTTTCATGACCCCAAAAATTGATCTCGATCACTTCCTTATCTCTGATCCTAAATCCAATTATCTTTGAGTCATTTTTCCCAAATAAAATCATCATGAGAGGACTCATTTCCCAAAGGGTTCTATAATTAGATCATGTCTTCTACCTCATACCCCCTATAGGATCGACCCCGCACTTTCAAAACAATATGCCATAATAGAAAATGTAGTTTTGGAAACAATAAATCTAATATGACCACAGCCTATATGAATTAAACTACGTGTGCAAGAACGTCATTTTGAAAACCATGTAATTCTTAATAAAAACACATCTTGTTTAGTTCTAGTAGTATCTAGTTCTAATTCACTTATGCTAAAATATCTCACATTAATGGTGAATATACTGACTGGTAAATTACTTTTTTCATAAAACCCTAATAAAATAGTAATTTATTTTTCAATGACTGATATTTGGATCATACCACGGGTTATCTATATAATGAATTTTACAAAAACATTATGAAATATTAAATTATTTAACTTCTAATATTGATTATTTTAAAAATAATGAAAACATGAATAAAATATGTGATTTGGGAAGGAACAAATAACTAATATTTGACAATTAATAATATAGAAAAAATTCGGTATAACAAACTAAATGTGCAATAATGAAATGAAGATAAAGGTTATTGGGTAATAATATAATCACTTGGTCATATAGGTGTGAGTCCAAACCCCATGCATAAGAGAATATCCTGTATTTATATTCAATTTTTTCTAAAACACATTCATCATTTTAATGTATGATTTAAATCAGAAGATATCCTACTATATAAGATTCTACCATTTTTAAGGCTTGGACATCTATTTTGTTATGAATACACTCTTTTAATTTTTTCTGGATTAGTGGATTAGTTTTTTAGTTTGTTTAAATATTATATACTAACTTAATAATAAATAATTTCCTAATTTTAGGGATAATGTATGTTGTGTAACGGGATAATTGGTGAGTTGGTATATAATAGCTTTAATGTTTGTCCACAAGGCTTTGAATTAGTAATTGGACCTACAAAAATGAGGGAAAAATTCCCAGAGTGTTTCTATATATATAATGATATTGTATGGATTTTATTCTTTTAAAAGGATTCTTTTGTGGTTTGAATCTAAAGCAAGTATATGTCATATTGTTTGTTATATCAAATATCATTGTAGATTTCATAATATAAAAGTATTAGTTGGTATTTGAAAACCTTTAGGCTATATCATATAAACATCCACAACTAAATTCCCAACATGTAAAGTTGTTTAGATATCTTTTCGATATATCTCATAATCAATGTGAGTATATGTGATATATATGAATATAAAATATCATCAAAATAGGTGAAATAGTTTTTGTATTGTCAATACAATTAATTATATTGTTACCTTTTACAATTAGGTTTTATTTATATTTAGAGAAACTACAATCTTTGTCAGTTCTCATTTAGAAATCCCAATTTCACTGAAATGTTATCACCCTTTCATGTTCATCTAATAAGTTCCAAAATTGGTTAATGTACAATGATCCTATTTTAAATTCCATATCTTTTTACCATTTCTTAGCATTCCATCCCGCAACAGCCCCCCTCCCACCTTCGAATCAGCCCGCACTATCCCCCCAGCACCTGAAACCAGCCCCCTTCCACCAGCATTCTAGCCCCCTTCCACCTGTATTCGAGCCCTCACCGAATTAGGTATATTAGGGGTCATCCAATCCTCTAATCATTACATATTGGCATTCATTTCTTTAAATATTATGAGAAAACATCCTCTCATGCCATCCACATCATCCTATTTGAAACTAAGTGGAAGATGCTACCCTACGGATGTCGCTGGACCAGGCCAACACGCTGCGGTCACGCCGCGGTCACGCCGCGGTCAAGCCGCAGTCACGTCGCGGTAATGATGTGATTTGGACCTGCTCCAGCCCCATCTAGCCCACACCATCCCCCTTCCACCTTCATTTCATCCCGCTTCCACTAGCATTCCAGCCTACAACAGCCCCCTGCAATCTTCAAATCAGCCGGCACCATCCGCTCAGCACCTGCAACCAGCCCCCTTCCACCATCATTCCAGCCCCCTTCCACCTGCATTCATGCCCTCACCGAATTAGGTATAACAGGGGTCATCCAATCCTTTAGTCATCACATATGATCATTCATTTCTTTAAATATTATGAGAAAACATCCTCTCATGCCATCCATATCATCCTATTTGAAACTAAGTGGAAGATGTTACCCTGCGGATGTCACTGGACCGGGCCAACACATTGCGGTCACTCTGCGGTCACGTCGTGGTCATGCCACGGTCATGCCGTGGTCACACTGTGGTCACGACACGGTCACGCCGTGGTCACACCGTGGTCGCGCCGTGGTCACACTGTGGTCACACCACGATGACGTCGCGGTCACGCCACGGTAATGCCTTGATTTGGCCCTACTCCAGCCATATTTAGCCCACACCATCCCCCTTCCACATTTATTTCAGCCCGCTTCCACCAGCAATCGAGCCCGCAACAGCCCCCCTGCCACCTTCGAATCAGCCTGCACCATCCCCCAGCACCTGCTTCCATCCCCCTTCCACCAGCATTCCAGCCCCCTTCCACCTGCATTCGATCCCTCACTGAATTAGTTATATCAGGGGTCATCCAATCCTCTAGTAATAACGGATTACCATTCATTTCTTTAAATATTCTGAGAAAACATCCTCTCATTCCATCCATATCATCCTATTTGAATCTTAGTGGAAGATTCTACCCTCCAGATGTCGTTGGACTAGGCCAGCATGCTGCGTTCATGCTGCGGTCACGCCGCGGTCACGCCGCAGTCACGTCGTGGTCACGCCGCGGTCACGCCTCAATCATGCCGTGGTAATGCCATGATTTGTCCCTGCTCCAGCCACATCCATCCCACACCATCCCCCTTCCACCTTCACTTCAGCCCACTGCCACCAGCATTCCAGCCCGCAACAGCCCCCCTTCCATCTTCAAATCAGCCCGCACCATCCCCCCAGCACCTGCAACCAGCCCCCTTTCACCAGCATTCTAGCCCCCTTCCACCTTCATTTGAGCCCTCCCCGAATTAGGTATATCAGGGGTCATCCAATCCTCTAGTCATCACAGATTAGCATTCATTTCTTTAAATATTCTGAGAAAACATCCTCTCATGCCATCCATATCATCCTATTTGAAACTAAGTGGAAGATGTTGCCCTGCAGATGTCGCTGGACCGGGCCAACACGCTGTGGTCACGCCACGGTCACGCCGTGGTCACGCCACAGTCATGTCGCGGTCACACTGCGGTCACGCTGTGGTCACGCCACGGTCATTCCGTGGTCACGCCGTAGTCACGCCGCTGTAATGCCTTGATTTGGCCCCGTTCCAGCCACATCCAGCCCACACCAGCCCCCTTCTACCTCTATTTCACCCCGCTGCCACCAGCATTCCAGCCCGCAATAGCCCCACGGCCACCTTCGAATCAGCCTGCACCATCCCCCCAGCACCCGCAACCATCCCCCTCTCAATAGCTATGGTAATTATTGGAGATGTTTGAAAAATAATAAAATCTTGATCTTGATCTTGGCCTACTGCATGGATAATGATTTTGGTTTACTGGATAAAAAAAGTCATTAGGTTGCTAAGAGGGGGATATCATGGTTTGGAAGGAAAACTGGGAGGCATAATATCTATACATTCCTAGATACCCAAACATAGACATTTTGTTTAAACGTTCATGTAAACACCCTAGTCTCATTAATACCATTCTCAATGATGCACAAAAGAACATGAATGCAAGCATACAATTGGAGTATACCCCTAATTGTTGAATATTCATATAAACTTATTAATAGATTTCTAATATGAATAGATTCTATGTTTACCTTAATAAAAAAAATTATTTGGATGTAATATGAATAGATTCCATACCTTAATCCACCATACCAATAAACTGATGATTGGGAGGACCGGTTATAGTGCAAGGAGATACCCACCAAACGTAACTTCCTTGTCTGGATAATCAGAAATAAGGTACTATTATTGGAAGCAAATTTGAAAAGGAAATGAATCCACCTAGCCTAATGTTTTTAATGCATCAAGAGTTCAAACATGGAGATGTACAGACACCTATTCTTAGAATATGGGTGGGCTTGGTTCAGCTAGGATCTTGTTGGACAGTGCCTTAGTATTCTGTTATAGAGAGGCTCCACCATGGACTTTATCGCCTCTTGGTTTTCGAGGGTGGAGTATAGGGGTATTGAAATGAAATATCATAGCATGAGTTTTAAAATTATGTGATAGGTTTTTTGGAATACCAATAATAAAAAATGGGAGGGATCCAATTGCTCCCTTTACAGTGTCCTCTCCTTTTACAGACTGTTTAACATAGGCATTGGGGTAATGGAATCGAATTCCAAAATTCTTGTGGACACTCTCATGTAAAAGTGTACATATCCTTGGTACCTTACTTATCTCATCAGGAAATCTAGTCTCGTCATTGATCATGGTATGAAGGTTATTCACACATGAAGGGAGGAAAATATGGAAGCAGACATATTGGATATCTAAGGAGACACCCGTGATTCACTTATACTTTATAATGGTATTGGTTCTTTGCCTAATGATTGTAACATTTTTGTCAAATGAGATACGCTAGCCCTTTATTATTTCTACCCCCCATGAGCACCTATCAGTTCTATTAGTGAAGTATGAATGAATTAAATATATCCAATTTACTTAAATAAAATAGGGAAGTTAATATACCATATTAAATAATTGTTGGCATGCAATATCAAACATGTCCTATGGGCTGGGGGGAAGTGCAGTGGGCAGTGGGGTGTGCAGTGGGCTAGTGGGGGGAAGTGCAGTGGGCTGGGGGGTGTGCAGTGGGCTGGGGGGGAAAGTGTAGTGGGCAGGAGGGAAGTGCAGGGGGCAGGGGGTGTGCTGGGAAGGGGGCAGGGGAAGGGGGTTGTTTTTTATGGAATTTGGGGACATATAGCCATGGTTTTATATGCCCTATTTTAGAGGAAAATATTGACGATTCTGGGCATGACCCATTAAAATGGCAGTTACATCCCCACGACACAAGCTACCAATCTATCTTCCTAGTTTTCCATCCCCATAGATTTCGTATATACCCTATTTTAGAGGCAGTGGGAAACATAGAGGAATTATTTGCCTATTGATGGGATCTGATGTTTCCTTGAAGAGAAAGAAATCATTTTGAATGGGTATTGAAAATTTTCCAGGCCTTAGATAATTTCTTACATGAAGCATCCTGATATTGTGTAAGATTACATGATGGACTTAAAAACACCTACATTTATAGTTTTAAATATATGAACTCCCTCACATAGCCAAGCTACATCACCACTCTTCGTCCACCACATCTCATTGTCAATATGTCTAACTCAAACTCACTTTAGGGGTTTCCATTAATCTCCCAATATTTTCAACAAATCATTTTGGGAAAACTCCACACATTTTGTCAAAATATAAAACACAACCCAAGGGGTGTCAAACTGCATCACTATCCCCTCATATCTTTCATGTTTCCCATCGATAGTGGCACAACCTACTCCATTATGGAATACTCAACAGATATAGAATAATATTACTCCAACGCTTTTGTTGTTTATGTATTGAATGAAATTGGATTTCATTTGAACAAAAATCCTTTATTAACGATCATGTTATTCATTATTGGGATTTATATATCAATATGAATATTCTTTGTTCATTTTTGATTATGGAGTTATGTATCATTTATCATGTACAGTTGACACATTGATCACATATATATAAGAAGTTGTTATATCACACTCTTTTTTCTATTATTTACTTACAGGTGGTTACTTATGGTGATGTTGATTCTACCAACCACCGTAGAAGGCAGTGAGTTCAACATCGGATTCAGGTAAGGATTATTCCATTTTTATTCTTTGGCTCAATTTTATTTTGGGTTTTTGTGATTTTTGGGTTCCCTATCTTTTTGCATGCTTTTTGGATCTTGTTAAGGATAGTGAAGTACCACATGACTGGGATAGCCTCTCAACCTGCGGGCATGAGTCCTTCTAAAAGTTCATCACATGGCTCGACTCCTTTGTTCAGTTTGGGCCATGTTAGGTTTGCAAGGTTATTTTTTATTGGGTTCATTTTTTTGGTTTATGTCAATTTTAACAGGTTCATTTTGTTCGATTTGGGGCTATTCGGTTCAATTAAATTAATTTTAGATCCAATGAGGTATGTTTCATTAGTTTCATTTTTTTCGTGCTCAATTATGCGTTATTGAAGTCAGTTTTGATTGGTTTCAGTTAGTTTGGTTAAATTATTTTTAGTTTGGTTCAACTTTATCTTTTTCAAAACCATTTGGTTTGGTTCCACTTTACTCAAATTGGCTTGATGATGTTTGATTTAGTTCTAGTCATATTAGTATGTTTTTTATTAGTGTAGTTAATTTGACTGGAATTTTTTGTATAATATAGTATATTATCATGTTTTTGGTTTTCGCAATTCAATTGCCCTGCCTCCTCCCACTCCCTTTGCTCCTAGACGGAAGATGATGCCCTACGGATGTCGCTGCACCGGGCCAACACATCATGGTCATGTCGCGGTCATGCCGCGGTCACGCCGCGGTCACGCCGCGGTCATGCCGTGGTCACGCCATGGTCACACCATGGTAATGTCGTGATTTGGGCCTGCTCCAGCCACATCCATCCCACACCACCCCCTTCCACCTTCATTTCAGCCAGCTTCCACCAACATTCCATCCCGCAACAGCCCCCCTTCCAGCTTCGAATCAACCCACACCATCCCCCCAGCACCTACAACCAGCCCCCTTCCACCAGCATTCCAGCCTCCTCCCTCTCCCTTCGCTCCTGGACGAAAGATTCTGCCCAGCAGATGTCGCTGGACAAGGCCAACACGTCGCGTTCATGCCGCGGTCACGCTGCGGTCACGCCGCGGTCACGTCGCGGTCACGCCGCGGTCACGCCGCGGTCACGTCGTGGTAATGTCCTGATTTGTCCCTACTCCAGCCACATCCAGTCCACACCATCCCCCTTCCACCTTCATTTCAGCCCGCTGCCACCAGCATTCCAGCCCACAACAGCCCCCCTGCCACCTTCAAATCAGCCCACACCATCCCCCCATCACCTGCAACCGGCTCTCTTCCACCAGCATTCGAGCCCTCACCGAATTAGTTATATCAGGGGTCATCCAATCCTCTAGACATCACATATTAGCATTCATTTCTTTAAATATTTTGAGAAAACATCCTCTCATGCCATCCATATCATCCTATTTGAAACTAAGTGGAAGATGTTGCCCTGCGGATGTCGTTGGACTGGGCCAACACGTTGCGGTCACGTCGCGGTCACGCCACGGTCACATCGCGGTCACGCCGCGATCACACCACGGTATTTGATGTTGTTCATTAGCTAATCAAATATAGAAATCTCATTGAGGAAGATCATGAAATCATCATATAATTTATCAAGATAAGAAGAATGACCTTGTGAATAGGGGGACTAGTTATTGAAGAGGCTCAACACTGGTGGTTATAACCATTCAAATGTTTTGGGTCTAACTAAAGGAGGAAAATGAGTTGAATCATTGGGGGTAGGGGGCAGGGGGAAGGGGTCAGGGGGCAAGGGGAAGGGGGCAGGGGGTAGGGGCAGGGGGCAAAATTTTAGTAAATTTTAGTAAATGATTCATTTGCCGAAATGCCCTTATAAACTGGCCCAGAGCCACCATCTCGAGGCCTGTTAGAAGGAGCGATGTCTTATGTAATATCCCTTAGTTCATCCAAAAATAAAGCATGTACACAAATTTTTATAGTCTTTATATGGAAGACACACTCAATAAATGTAAACATGAGGTAGCAGATAACTAGTTCTTACTTCCAACCAAGTGAAGGACAACTAAGTAGTAGTTGAATCATGTCCAGTCCATAAGCTGTTGAACAGTCCATAATGTACCCCTTGCTGCTATTTTTAAAATTAAAATATTTAAATAGTTGATAGCTCAAGACACAAATATCATTAATTTGTTGTCCAAGACTTCTCCAACCGGTGTCCAAATCAATTTTTTTTTTCAGAAAACTGGAGTCATTATTTAATAGATATTTCTTTTTCATGTGATGAATATTGAAATTGATGTTAATCCACACACCTTGGATATACTGATTTCTATTGCTTTATTGTTTCCACACTCAACAATCTCCACATCGATAGGAAATCATTGTTGTGCTTCTAAAGCCTCTTTCCAAGGGCCATTCTTCGGTAGAAAAATTTTATGTTTCAACAACACTATACCAAACTCCCATGTTTGCATAGCTATCACACTAACAAAATATCCACCAGTACAAATGAATTCCTTCAGAAAATATGGTTTAACTATTGGAATATGAGATTCCTGATCTAAATTAACTTTCTCCTTTCTATATTCTTCTCATCACAAATAAGAGGTATGCAGTTGATTTTCTTTTACACAGAGTAGAATGTGAGTTGGTCACCTATGTTCCCCACCTTCTCTACGCATCTCACATAACTTTTATCCTCACAACATTCGCAATGGGAGGATTTTAAACCCATTCTGGACAGGATTCTGGTTACTCCTCCTTAGAGCAACATTGAATGGTTAGCTCTATAATTTTTTGTATTTCCTCATTCTGAAACTATATCTCCTCTCAGCACTACCTCTCATCCATCTTTCCACAAAACATGCATAGCAGGTGGTACAAAGGCTCAATTCAACTGAAAACATTGGTTTGGAATTGTCTAGAATATTTTATTCTATATGTATCACATAATATTTGTTCGGTAATTCTTCAATTTCCTCATGCTCTTCACATGTCATCTGAACTAGATCATCCTCATCCTCTTTACATGTCGTCTGAACCAGATTAGCCTATTGGGATGGAAATTCAATGTATGATTTTGGCTGTTCTAGATGAAATTCCTTCCATAATCCCCTCATCTCATGTAGCACTCATTGGAGGAGGAGGATCGCATCCTCCCCAGTTGATGGTGCCTCCAGGTGACTCCGTACTCTAGTTCTCGCATAGAAAAATGTAGGTACAAGGAAGGGAGAATTTCTTGTACGGTATTCACCTTTTTTCAAGTTGCAATTGTATCACACATATCATATCCCTTTTGTGATCGTAACACTCAACCAAATGGCTCTCGGCGTTCAGTTATCTCTAGAATGTGTCCATTTATTTGGCATGTCCAACGAACATCCACCTTTCCAAACAGTTATACCTCCTTGAGTTCGCAATGGACAGATTCTCTTAATGAGGGCCCGAATGCTTGTGGCCCGTAATTGTAGCGGAGTTGACCGACCGACACCGACAGGCACTTTAGCGGTGCGGACTTCGTGGTCAACTTTATTGTTCTAGAATGCAATTCCTTAGACAGATGGGCTGATTTGATATCTTCTAATGTTAAATAGACTCAACCATACATCATGGTCGTAACAAGTGTTCTATATCTATTTTCAAGAGTGATTAATATGACCATTTCTGGATCCTCATCATCTACATAAACATTAATATTGTCTAAATAAAACTTGAATTTATTAACCTCATCTAAATGGTTTTTTATAGATGTACTAGGGGGTGTGCTGGGGCAGGGGGAGGGGTGTGCAGGTGGGGGTAGGTCGTAGGGAGAGGGGGCAGGGGGTGTGCAAGTGGGGGCAGGGGGGTGTGCTGGGGCAGGGGGAGGTGTGTGTGCAGGGGGGGGGGGTAGGTGGGGGGAAGGGGGAGGGGGTGTGCATGTGGGAGGGCAGGGGAGGGGCAGGGAGGTGTGCATGAGCAGGGGGTGGGGGTGCTGGGGCAGTCCTCCCAACAGCAAGCACGATTCACCGTGCTGGATTTTTTTTTTGCAGTGGAAATCCCTATATCCACGGTTCCAAACCATGGCTATAGGGCTTTAGCCACGGTGACCGTGGCTTTTACTGGAATCTATCGGGCTAACCCTATAGCCACGCCAATACCATCCACGGTTGATGAAACCGTGGCTATAACCTATAACCACGTTTTTGGGGCCTATAGCCACGGTTTAGAACCGTGGCTATAGACCAAATTTCTAGTAGTGGATAAACCTTTGGAATTTCAATCAAGTCATGAAATGTTTCCCCGATAATTAAATATACAAACAAACACCACCAAAATTAATGATTCAATCATATGAATAACACATAAAAGTGTCATCCTTATTATAAAAACAACAACAAAATTTCTACTAGTCGCACATGACATGACTGAAAGACACCCAAGAAAACAAAAAATTTACTATTAGATATATTTGAATATACCATGAAATGAATTATCAGTACTCTGATTCATATCCAAATAGGATAGATAGGGTGCCTTACTAAAGACCATAATCCTATGAGAATCCACCTTGATGTATTTCCATCCATGAATCCTAAACTATAACACATAGGACCCCAACTCTCATATGTTTTTATCTTTATTCCTTTTTAATTTATAGATTGAAAATTTTAATGAACAAGGATAACATTGATTTATATCCAAATGGGATGCATAAAACACAATCCTTAGTCACAAGGTCCAATTTGTATCCAAGTTAGTGTAATTGTATCCATTTCACACACCTGCCTCAAACAATCTAACCCATGGGTCCCAAACTATCCAGTGGGTTCATCATTGTTCATCATCCATCATTAGATTTATATGCTAAATTAACTATGATGAATATGATTCATATTATAAAAAGTATTCATATGAAACCTTTCTAATTCCTAATAATGATATTAAACATCTAATTGAGTTATATAAAGTGCATAAGTCCCAAATCCATATGAGATTATACCAATCGCTATTTATCTCTTTTTTCATTCACTAAACACAGCCCACATGGGATTAGTGAAATGTAATGATCATATAATTTTAATCATAAGAATTCCTTTTCGAAAGAAACCCTAATGTGAAATCCCCATTAACTTCCATGATATGACTTCCCCCATGTAAGGGAAACCATCATGGTGTAAGTCCTGAATAAACAACTAAAATACAATAACTCTAACTCTCATTATATACAGGATATGTTGGAGTCCATTCTAAAGATTAATCTCTTTACCTATTGGTAATGTTCCCACATATAATAATTGTCTACATCATACAAAAATAAAAAGATTAAATGAACTCTGTGGTTTTTTTATTCCTTTTATAAACAGTGTACATTGGATTCCATAGAAAGGTTCAATCCCATCCTTGAAATCTAAATTACCTCACTAGAAGAATGTATTATCAATATCTCATGGTACAAATTCATCAAAATATAAACAACTACAAGTTAATAATGATGTTAATATGATAATGATGCTCGTAAATATAACTATATTTTCATTAATAGAACCCCCTACAGATTGAATGATCCAGTACCCTATCCTTTTGTTTGGATAAAAGGTTTTATACCATGACTTGGAAGTTATTTTTGAACCTAACTAATATATAAAGTATAGTATTGTAATTAGACATAATTCCCCTCTAAAATGGTCTAATTTTCTTTGCCTCACCTCCTCTCGACCAATTTCAGTATTTAAGATTCATTGGTCTTGAATTCAAAAATTACCGCAAACCATTGGAAACATGGTTTGTACCTTGTTTTGGTTGTCGTATTTGTTGAAGAATCTATAAAATGAAAATGTTTAAATTAATATATATGATAGTTAAACAATAATTAAAAACCCAAAATAAACAGTTAAAAAGGAATAAAAATTGGAAAACCCTGTGTAAAGACATATAATAAAAGACTAACCGAATAATTATATGTTTTAGTCATCATATCTCCTAAACACGAGACACTGTGCATTTTACAAAGTTAAACGACGTAACTTTAATTAAATGTGGATAAATTATATTAACATAAAATATAAAAACTCTTATATATATCATACCATATATTATATACATATTGCCATTGTCATGGTTTTATTAATAATTAGTTATTAAAATCACTACTAGAAGTTCTAAATGATTAATTTTTTATATATGTTTTTCTTTGGTAGTTTTTTATTTATAAATTAGTCATTGATATATCATCTATAAATTTTAAAGATGATATCATTATAATTTATCCCTTTATTCACAAATTAAGTATTATCAGTAAATGTTATGTAAAAGAAAAAATTAATTACAATACTCATGGAGAAAATATGTCACACATACGCATAAAATCTGCATCCATTTTTTGCTGGAAGAAATAAAATAATGTTAAAAAAATATTATTTAATGAATCATTAATATATCATATGTTTAAAATTTATTAATCATATCCATATTTATTATCATCCATTTAATAGGGAATTGGGAATCAAGTCACATTGATTCATGGTGGTGGTAGACCACATTTAAGCAAAATAAATGTTTTAAATTATTGTATTATGTAAAATTTATAGAATATAATTATCCAATAATAGTTATAATATATATATATGTATGTATGTATTATATAAAATATATTATATTAGTATGGGTACAACACTTGATGAATATAAAATGAAAATTTCTTAAAGGACTCAGTATATAGGGCCAATAATTCTTTAGTAGACTTCCATTTGATATATTCTTAATGGTCTATGAGTAGGTCCTTTGGATTAACCATAACCTGAAGAACATTGATAATTATTTATATAAGAATAATGGCCATGTTTGTTTGGGATATATGGCTCATAGTGGTTAAAATAAGTGAAGGATTATGTTACCATTTATAATATAGGTGAGAGAAATTTTTATAAGTTCTTAAAAGATTTAATTTTAATAAATTGATTCTCTCTTTAATTACATAAAAATGGGCATGGATTCAATAATAGGGTAATATATGGTCGACATTAACATATTTTAACATTAACCATGGTATCATATTTCTCACACATAATAGTTTATAATTTTACATATAATCTGCATAATGGATTATAAATTTACTAGGTAGATAATTCATAACCACATATTATCCACCATATCCAATTAAATGATTTTAATAATTTTTAAATAATTTTTTAAAATATTATTTTGACAAATTATCATTAGTGTGAATTTTTACAATATTCATTTAATTTGGATTCAAATACATCAAGAAAAATATGGTTATTGAATATAACTAATTTAAAAACACTATTATTTCATAATCATCTAAAAATTCATTTTAACCCTATTAATATTTTTAATTATATCATTTCTAATATTTTTAAAATCATTTATTTCATTTATCTATTAATTTACCAAATATAGTGTTAGCATTTCAAAATAATTGAAGTTAATTATGTAATCACTAGAACATAGAAAAAAACTAAAACAATTATGAAAATTTCATTGTGAAAAAAATATTGATTTATCTTCACTCCTAACCTGATTTTTTTCCAAATCTAGTTTCATAATAGATATTTAAAACTACAGGAGAGATATTTTTTAATATTCATTAATTTAAATATTATATTTATAATTTTCATTTACATGATAAAAATAAAAAACCAATTTTGAGATCGATCTGATATGGTTCTAATAAAATTCTCCAAATAAAAATAATTTTGAAGAATTATGACATTTTTATTTTGTTTTGATATACTTTAATCTCATTTATTATATACTGAGGTGATCAATGTTTCCATGGTTAGTATTTTAAAATCATAAAAATAAAAGGTTCTAGTTTACTAAATATGGAACACAAGATTAAAAATATGGAATCAATTTTATCAAATTAAATATATATACATAGGTGAAATAATTAAAAATAATATCAAATATAAAAATGAAATTAGAAGTTTTTCTCAAAAACAAGACATTTTTTCTATAGAAATTTTCTATGAAATTTTTGATAATAAAATTCATTCTAGTAAATGTAAATGACTTTACAATAATATAACAAGGATTATTTAACTTAAAAATATTTAAAATAAAATGTAACATTGTTAACTATTGAAAAAATAATAATGCTTTCGATAAAAATACATATTTTCAATATATATTGGAAAATAAAAATTTCCCAAATAATATAAAAATATCACCCCAAGATAATGTTTATATTTAAATTTTAAAAATAATATTATTATTGTAAAAATTTATATAAGTTTCTAAAAATAATTAAAATATTTTCTCACAGAGAGTAATTTAATGTTTTTTAAAGAAGAAATATTTATAAAGCATAAAATATCATTACAGGAAATTTGGTATTAGTTTCATAAGATTTAATAATTAATTTTTATCAATTATCTAATTTATTTATGTTAAATTATTTTATTAATATTATTCATTCCCTCCAATTCAATGACTAGTTTATAAAGACCATATATAAATAATAATATTTTTTGGTTCATTTAAGATTAGTGTTGCTTATCACAAATGTAATTAAACCTATTTTTTATATTAAAATATCAAGGTATTATAATAACCATGGAAAGATATTTTTCAATAGTCAATTAATTTATATATCATTGTGGAATTAAATTTCTTTCATTCTGTGTATGTTAAAATAAATCATACCTTTTATAATTTTGTAAAAAAAATTAAAAAATTACCAAGTTCAGAAATTTAAAGGAAAATTTATTTTGAACCCTTTTTAAAAAATTATACATTTGTATAGGTAATGTTAAAATTAATAAGAAAATTTTAAAAACATTAATTTTTGTTTGAAATCATGTATATGGAAGAAAGAAATTGACTTGAGAGAGAAATAATTTCGATATTCTTTGAAATTTATTTTCCGTCTCTTAAGGACCCAAGATGAGTAAAAGGAAATAAAAAATTCATTTCCAATTATTAAACATAGAAAAATAATAAACCTAATATTGATGATATTTATATCATAACATTTCAACATTATAAAAGAATCAAAAATAATCATGATAGATAATGGGATTGTAACATAATACTTTTATCACATTGCTAACATATGAATCATAAGTTCAATGAAATAAAATGCATTAAATTTATATTTAAATCCCAGAAATATTTACAATAATCATAGTAAAATACCTTAATATAATTTATATAATCTAAAAAAATAAATGAGTGGTGTGTAAGGCATGTTTCCCAAAAAAATTATATGAGAGAAAAATCCCTTACGTTAGGTCTGACATCCCTTATATAAGTTGGAACCACGTGTATAATAACTATATATTTATTATAAATATATTTTAAAATAATTATCATACATATTATTCTATTTATGATTTACTAATAAACATTAATCACCTATTTGATAACACTTCTTTATTAACCTCACAGTTCTGGGTGATGTCTGCTTTGATTATCATGTATGTTATGTTTTATTTGTTTTTCTACATATATATTGATCATGGATACATTATTTATATAATGATAATAATTTTATATATATATGTATAACATTATTTATATACTAGTTTATATTCATTCAAAAATGATAGGGAAGAAAAATAAATGAAAGAGTTCATAGAGGCGGTAGGTCATACATGTACATAAATATTGTTTTCATTTTTTTGAAGAATTAAATAAAATAAATTTAAATAATAAATAAAAAATCCATAAGTATTATTGTATCATATGAATCATATATTATCATTATTACTATCCTTAATACCATCCAATAAAAATATAAATGGAAATTGAATCACATTGCTTCATAGAGGTGGGCGTCGAGACATTTACTTGATAGACGTTATTATTTTAAAACAATTTTTAATGTACGAGGGTAAAAAATATATAATAATTATAGAATTATTTTTAATTAATAATTAAAATATATAAAAATTAACCCCATTATAATATTAATTCATAAAACATGGTGATGTGAAATTAATTTTATTTCTACGTGGAGAGGGTAAGTCATAAGTAAGAATGAGTGATATTATCACATTCCATTTAATTGAAAGAGGGTAAATAAAATTTTTTTAACATTCATAATAATATTTAATTACATTTAGAATAATATATTTATTTATTTTTTAATAATATAAGATATTTAGACGAGGTAAAATAAAAACTAAAAATGTGATCTGTTAAGGGAATTCCCTCTTCTTTAAAATAAATCATTTTGGTGTTCTATTTTGACACTATAGGAGGTAATAGAGGAAAAATATAACAACTTGGATGTGGATAATGATTTAATAAGTGATCTTGGAATATTTTGGTGATGAAATAGGGTTCAATGTGATGTGATGTTGAGATTGGACATGTGGAATTTTATAATTGGTTGGAGTGGCATTGTTGGAATTTTTTGAAACATTTAAATATATAAATGGAAATCCCAAGAAAATGGTTCCATGATTACCATAAATCAGAATGAGATTAAATCTAAAAACAACTATTATCTCCCCTACTCTGTTTTGATATTTTTTTTATTTTTATGTACTTTAATACAATATTATTTTCAAAAAATATCTTTATTACCAATTTACACACAATTAATTAAATTTATCTTTAATAGAATAAGGAAAAAAATTAATTTGAATAATAATATTTTACATAACAATAATATATGATATTATTAAAAAAATCTTCTAACACATTAACTAATACAATTTATATTTATGTTAATATTTTTACAATCATTTTATATACAATGTTTTTAATTTTAAAAATACAAGGACAATGTTCTAAAAGAATTTACGGTAAGTGTTTCATCACAAAAATTTATAAATAAAATAACATAATGAAAATAATTCCAATACACTCATAATGAATATTTATATAAGTAAATAACTAGTCATTTTCCCTATTTTCACACCTAATTTATATTTAAAACTATGGGAGTGACATTTTAAAAATGTCTTTCATTTAAATATTAAATTGTTCAGTTTCAAGTGAAAGTTTCCATTAAACAAATAAATATATATAATAATGTGATATTTATGTCCTTATATTCACCAAATATTAATTAGAATTAATTATTATTTCTATATAATTTATTTATGACCAATATTGTCTAAATTTACTCTTTACTAATGTGATTTGTTTACCAAGAGTACACTTTATATTGACCAAAAATACAATGAAGATATTTTAAAATTTTTATAATCTTAATTCGAAACATAGTAACCATTATATAAAATTCAACACATAAATTTCACGAAAATTAATTTTTAAAAAAGCATGCTAAATTAAATGAAAATAAATTTTTAAAAAAATTCTTATCTAAACTTAAAACATTGTTTAATCATATCAAATGAATTTGAAACAGTTAAATTAATGTTTAAATATTTAATTAAATATATAATATATGATTTTCATTAAATTAATTTCAGAATATTGATTAATTTAATTTAGTGTGATAAAAATACATAGTGTGTATAAAAAATATTTTCTAGAAAAAATATTTATTTTTATTTCAAATGTATTTTTTATTTTATTTATAATTAAGGGAGACCAAAATAAATAAATTTTATATATAAAAAAATAAATATCTAATAATTTATTTGACCCTTTTTATTTATGTTAATTCAACATATCAGTTTCGACAATAATTTCATTATAAATCACTGTTCATTTAAATTTGAAGTTGCATGTATCAAAATCTATGAGAAAAAATAAATTTATATTAAAAATAACTTGTTATAAAATATATGGTTATTAAATTAAACCCCCTTTAAATTGAATTTAACTCTCATAATTTATCACTCTATTATAAATTAAATGGTATATATTTTTTCATTACATTATTTTGTAACATTGTGTCATCTTTTAATTTTGAGATTTTTCTAAAGAACTATCTCTAAGTGAGTAGTCTTATTCTATAGAAAATATTCTCAATAAACTATGATTCAATACTATTTTTAATAATAATAAATATTATTTTCAATTGGTACAACCTATTATTTTATTATATATGATAGATCAAGTATATACATCCTTAACTAAGATACATGTTATACATTAAAATCTTGGGAGAGGTTTGGTGGATTCCCCATGTGATAAGCTACCATCCATACACAATCAAAAATATTAAAGTGGAAAATATAATTTTGGCTACGATTTCCATTATTTAAGAATCTCATTAACATTTTCCATGGATAAATTCATAGAAAAAACATCTATGAAACATCAAATTCCATGTCACACTGATGATTATTATCCTAAGTTGTCTATTGACTATAAGATTTAATGATGTCTTATTGAATGTATCTAACAATATGTCACATTTCCTCATATTTCACATGTCCAAATAACATTATTTATACAATTGCATCACATTATGTCATAAAAATTAACTTATTTCCATAAAATACTTCATAAGGATTCATTCTAATTCTATTGTGAAAGATAACTTTGTTTGTAAACTCAAATATAAGTAGGTGTTAACCCCGACCACCTATTAAATAGATAGAAAAAGAACTATGTAAATACTCTATTATTTGAAATTTTCACATAGAATGAACTTATAAAATAATATGATAGGTTGAATTAAATCTCAACTCTTTATATATATCTTAATGAAGAAATCACTCGAATATCTAGGTAACCCTCAGATCCTGATCAGATAAAATATAATGTGGTATTCCATGAAACAATACTAGTTCCATAACTTATATCAATTCATATAGATATAGATATAAATATTCACTAATGGGAATGAATCTTGATGAATTCATGATGTGATTGAAAATAAACCTTATGTAATTTTTCCCATTTATTGTTTTGGGGAGTCCAAGGAAAAATTAATGGTTAATGTTTTTCTATTTCCATCATAGTATAGGAAATAGTTACAATATCACCATAAAATATTTTCCCTCCTTATATTTATGAAATAAAAAAACCATGATATATATACCTTGGAATATCACCCTTCATGTTTTTCCCCATAATTATTGTTTCATATATCAATAAATCTGGGTAATTTAAGGATTAAATGAGAATGATGAACCGTAAGCCTCATCCCTCGAATTTAGTATTGATGGAATGCATAAATGTTTCCTAACCCATATTATCCCATCATAATAAAGGGTTAATATGAGTAAAATTTCTCACATCATTTATAAATGCCACATATTCCTTCAGATCCTCCATATTCATTATTTTCAAAGATGGTTTGACACTCTTTTTAGAATGAAAAGATCGCTCCCATTTATTCAAGATTTCTTTATCCATCCTTTTAAACTATAGAAATATTTTATCATTTGTATTTATAATTATAGATATTTTATTATCATCCTTTCATCTCAAAACATCTTCCAACTTTTTCACTTTCTCAGGGTGGTAGTATACTGAGAATTTATAATCATTACTCATTTCCAACCATGTTCTCTACCTATATTTATCTCTTTCTATGTGAAAATATATTGTATGATTTTTTTTCAGTATATGTATCAAAATTTTATACATAAATATAACACAAACCTATATTTAATTAATTTATTATTAAATTTAAATTGAAACTATATTCTGGGAAAATATTATCTTGATCCTTTAATTTCCATAAAGAACTCGAAATAACCATATTGTTTTTCATGATAAAAGATACCAATTATCTTTTTAGATGAATCATTATAGATTAAAACCTATACTCACTATAATCTAATGTCTGAATAGGTGAAGAGAATAACCATTTATAAATTTTCTTAAAATTTTCATCATATTCATCAATAAAAAATAATATTTAACCCTTTTGATTTATCATGATGATTGGATTAGATTTTCGTAACTTACTATCCTCAATGTGATGATAAGATATAGAAAAACCTATAATGATATGGATCTCATTCATAGCTGTTATTCTTAGAAAATATTTGGTAACTTCAATATTTGAAGGATCAAATGTTATACTCTTACATGATATTATCTAACATATTAATGAATCGTTTTAAAGAAAAATTTTGACATTTGTTACATTTTTCATAAATCATATCTTTATTTGAGGCATTCAGATGAATTCTAACTTAATCTCAATTATCTTATTTTCAAATTTAATATATATTAATATCATCTATAAAGAAAAAAATATAACATATTAATCTCAAAGGATAATATTGACTAAATACTTTAATATAGAATGAGAATTACAAAAACAAATTCATAACAATAAATTCATAGTGTATAGAAATTGTATGGAAAATTTTCATGGTAATATATTTATTCTTTATAATTAATTGATGATATAAAAAACGAAGTTCAAATATATTAATGTATTAAACTCCAGTAATTTGATCAAACCATTCATCCATATATAGTGGATGATACTAGTTCTTTATAGTGATTTTTGTTACATTATTGATAATTAAAGAAAATTCATATTAAAATATTTTCATTATTATAAAAAATAAATAGTGGACCCCATAGTGATGTACATAGAAGAATAATTACATTTTCGGGATTCTCTTAGACTTTTTCTTCAGTTGCATAAACTCAATCAGGTCCATTATATATGGATCCTTTAAAGTATGTGTAGAACTGGGTATGATACATTTAGGTAAATAAATATCACGATTTGGTAGAATTAATCTAAATTATTCCATAAATACATCATCCAATACCCCCAAAATAGGCATATCTTCAATGTGGAGTGTCTACCCAACCATACGATATAAACACCACTTCTGAATGTAAATGAAGACCTATAACATCAATGAAATTTCTATTTCAAGATAATATATATCATAGCATTGATACATGATTATAGATAGATTTGAAACATTAAACATGAATTACCTTCCTCATAATTTGTTGAGGCGCATATGTAATGAAATCCAATCCATTCTTATGATAATATCAAAATCATTCAAATGGTGATCAACAAGATTTTAGGGAACCAAATCTACTAAAATAATATAATAACTCATTCAAATCTTATATAAGGTTTCCATAGGATTATGAAACATTAATAATATAATAACTCATTAAAAATAAATGTTTTTTGTAAACATTTGATCATTTCATAACCCATGTAAAAGGAAAGCACATCATAAATATTTAATCATTTCAACATATAATAACATGTGGATGTATAATATTCTTTTAACACTCCAAAATTTTATATTAATAACATTTTATCAGCCATTGTTTCTGAAATGAAAAAATTGTAGGTTCTGGGCGCAGCAGAAGCACGATAGTGGGAGTACCCAAAATTAATTTTAGCGTTAACAATGATCAATATGAGATCTGTCACGATAATAAAACTTCAGATATTTGGAATAGAACAAATAATTAAAAAGAAAAGGGGGAGTCCTAGAACCATATTGAGGATCATCATATGTTTGTTATAATTAATTTAATTAGTTGAAAAGAATTTCCTTGATGGAATTCTTTCTTCGTTGATGTCCCCAGTCACGATCTGATGTGATCTGTCATTGCATCAAAGAATCCAAGTGTAGTATTCCTCTAGCGGTGATCCACATGTTCTCAACAAATCTATAGACATTGCTGAAGGGATCTCGGGGTGCTAGCGTAGAAGAGCGTTCGCATGCGATGTCCACCATCGATCACCTTGATCCGGTGGAGGTGGATCTCTCTCACATTGCTTGAGAGCGTTCTTAGTGGAAATATAAGTGTCTCTTGGATTGAGAGATTTTCCAAAACCATTTTTCACACCATAAAGATGGCTAGGCTAATGATAAATATATAATTGGGATTTTTAATTGCATATAATAATAAAATGGTTTAATTACCCGAAAGAATTTATTTATTTGATTTAATTCCTAGTAATACCCCATGTCTAATAATAAAAGATGACTATTATTATTACTTGACATGCGCCCAGTGAATTACACCTAATATTATTTAATTAAATAAATAATATTATTTCACATAAATTCCTATAAAAACTACATGGTATGTATATATTAATATACACGGTGTGTACTTTTATTTTCCATTTTTCTTAATTTCCCCCACAACATTTATTATACATTGAATAATGACTATTTATTTCTAAAATAAATATCATTGCATTACTCGCTAATAAATATATTAGTTTTCCCACAATATATTCTCTCAAATAACTAGTGTCGAAATAAATGCGATCAGGCATCCCTGAATAATTATTAATCCACAGTTGGGAATAATATTTATTAAACTTGTTAAATTAATATTTAATTGAGTTACTTGGACACACTTAGTATGTGACCCTCCAAGCCTCTTCCTCAGTGGAATTAGGTGGAGCCCGCCTAAAGTCCTAGGTTAGCATCTAGCAACACGCTTAGGAACCCATAGAGAAATAAGATAATGCTGCAACGATGTGTCACCTCCTATGAATTCTTACCATGTAATGTAATCCCTTTGTCACGATATCTCGAATAAAGTGGGATTCATGCTAGTCCCATCAACCCATGTGCTCTATTATTCTTTCTTTTACTTTTTGGAATTGAACTTGCACATTCCTCACCGTGTCCATGGATTTATTTTGGCTATATCAATTCCATCAAAGGTCCTGAGATATGTAATTCTTTTATAGAATAAAATGTACAAATCCTTTCTTGCATTATCTATTAATGCAATATCACACGTGACACACCCAACGTATCCTACCTCACTGTGAACAGTGTGTCATCACAGTTTTCATCAATATATATAAGTGCACCAGTTTTAATACCCATTAATAATAATCATAAAATCTAAGGAACAATACACACGTCTGCAGATAAGAACATCCAATGACACTATGAAATGTGTATTTCCTACTAGCATGTCTCATTCTCATAATATCCTCCTGGAAATTACCAAGGGTGCACACCATGAGAAGGTTCATCATAGTTTTATGAGACCTCACCCCTAATGACCTGTATTATTTGTGTCCCCAAAATTACATCATCTGTCCATAGAACATATATTCAACAATAGTTTTATGGCACTTATGGGTTCTCATCATATAATGGATCCTCTATGACCCTTTAATGCAACAGCTATCCTTAGGAAATTATCACATGCACTGTCACACAAAAAAACAATCTCAATGTGATAAGATTTTATTAATAAAAAAAGTACAAAGTTGTTGGTTCTAGGCCACCAACTCTGATAGACTCTCACTTGTACTACATCCAACTACTAAAAACCATTAAACCGCTAGATCTCACATGATATTCATGCTTCTACTGATATAGTCCTTTAGTTATTGGGTCTTCCACATTCTATTCTGTGGACACTCTACTCACTGCAACTTTACCCCTTTGATAGAAATCCCTAAAGAGTTGATACTTTCGGATTATGTTCTTTGTCTGTTGAAGTGACCTTGGTTATTTTTCAAGATCCACAGCTGCAGTATTATCATAATATAGCATGATAGGATCTTTAATGCTAGGAACCACATAAAGGTCTTAGAAATAGGTAAGAATTCATAAGGATTCCGTGGATGCATTATAAGACGTTATATATTCAGACTCTACTGTATAATCGGTGACAACTGGATTCTTTGAACTCTTCCATCTCATAGATCCTCCATTGAGTCAGAAAACATATCTAGATTGTGACTTCAGATCATTCTGATCTATCTGAAAACCAGCATCAACATACACTCTGATGACAAGCTCTTTGTCTCCTCCACACACCAAGAACATATCCTTAGTTATTCTCAGATATACAAAGATAATATTAACAGCTGTCCAGTGTTGTTCTCCAAGATCTTCTTGATATCTTCCTACCATACTCAGTGCATAGGCAACATCATTCCTGGTACATAACATTCCATACATGATGGATCCTATTGCTGAAGCATATGGGATCATACTCATTATATGTTTCTATTGTTGCGTCTGAGGATAAATTTTCTTAGAAAGACGTAGGCTATGAGACACTGGAACCAATCCCATCTCGGATTGTTCCATACTAAATCCTTTTAGTATCTGGTCAATGTTTGTACCCTGACATAGTCCAAGTATCCTTTTGATCTATCACGAATGATCTTGATCCCTAGAATTTAGGTTGCTTCACCCATGTCCATCATGGAGAAACACTTGTTCAACTAGTCCTTAACTGATAGTAAGACTGGTACATCATTTCCAATAATAAATATGTCATCAACATATACTACTAGGATAATGACTGCATTCCCATTAAACCTATTATAAACACATGGCTCACATTCATTGTTAATGAAACAAAATTCTTTTATGGCTTCATCGAATCAAATGTTCCATGACCTGGATGCTTCCTTTGATCAAAAAATGGATTTCTCCAACTTGAAACCCCATTTGGCTTCACCTGGTGTCTAAAATCCTTTTGTTGTGTCATATAGACATCTTCATGAAGGTTCCCATTAATGAATGTTATTTTGACATCCATTTTCCAAATCTCATAGTCATGGTAAGTTGTTATGGCTAGTATGATTCATATGGATTTAAACATGGAAACTGGAGAGAAGGTTTCATCATAGTCAATTCCTTGATGCTATATAAATCCTTTATCCACTTGCCTTTCTTTATAGGTTCCAATTTTACCTTCTATGTTCAGTTTTCTCTTGAATACCCTTTTTCATCCAATAGGCTTTACATCAACTGCCACATCAACTAGAACCCATACTTGGTTTTGATACATGGAATCCATCTCAGAATACATATCATCTAGCCATCCTGTAGCCTATGAGCTCTCTACTACTTCCTTGTAGGTGAGAGGTTCATCATTTTACCACAATAATGATTCATCATCCTCGGTGACTGGGAAACCAAATCTCTCTGGTTCACTTACCTCTCTTGAGATCCTACACAGTACTTGTGTTTTTGGAACCTCTTCCATGTGGACTTGTGGAAATTGTTCCTGTACCAACTCATGTGTATCTTGATAATCAACTCCGTCAAAGTCAATCTTGTTCCCACTATCCTTTTTGAGAATGTTCTCCCTCTATAGAAAGGCGGATTGTCTAGTGACCATCACTTTCTTATCTGAAGGGTTATATAGGTAATATTCTTTTGTTTACTTTATATATCCTATAAAGATACATTTCATGCCTTGGGGTACTAGTTTGTTGCCTGATAAGGCCTTAAAAATTCCTCTCATCCCCATTCACGTGTGTGAGACAAAATGGGTTACTTTTCATTCCATAACTCGGAGGGAATTCCATTTGTCGCCTTAGTTGGTACATAGTTTAATGTGTATGTTGGTGTTTATAATGCATATCCCCAAAAGGATAATGGAAGATATGCATGACTCATCAACAATGTCACTGTGTCCAACAAGGTGTGGTTCCTCCTTTTATTAACACTATTCCACTGTGGTGTATAAAGAGCTGTGATCAGAGATAGAATCCCATATTCCTATAATAGATAGGTAAACTCTTGGTTCAGATATTCTTCACCTCGATCTGATCGAAGATTATTTATCTTTTTACCAAGTTGATTCAATACCTCGTTCTTGAATTACTAAAATTTCTATAAGGATTGTGACGTATACCTCATTAAGTAGACATATCCATATCTACTTAAATCATAAATAAAAGTAATGAAGTAAGAATATCCACCTCTATATTATACTATAAATGGTCCACAAACATCTGTGAGCACCAATCCAAGATTCTCTTTCGCCTGATCACCCTATCCACCGAAAGGCGGCTTGGTCATTTTCCCTTGTAAACAATCATGACAACTATCAAGTGGTTTTAGATAATTAGAGTCTAAATAGCTATCCTGGAAGAGTTTTTCAGGTGCTTCTTGTTTACATGACCGAGACAGTGATGCCAAAACTGGGTAATGTTTAATTCATGTGAGTTTTCTTTGTTATCGATTTCCAACACTTTGTTTTTATAATTTAATTCATAAAAAAAATTATTTAAATGCATCACACCATAACATATGTTGTTCTTATAAAAGAAGAAAACCTTATTTACAAAATTGAAAATAAATACATCCATATCCAAAAATGATACCGAAATTATGTTTTTGTTAACATGAGGAACATAATAACAGTTATGTGAAACCAAAATCACCCTAGTTGGCAATGAGAGGTGGTAATTTCAAATGGCTAATGCAGACAGCCTCACACCATTGGCAGCTCGAAGATCTAACTTTCCTCTGGAAATATTTCTAAATCTACATGGTTCATGCATTTGAATACAAATGTGAGCCCCATAGGTTGTATCTAAAACCCAATGTGTAGAAATGGAAATATTACACTCGATAAAAACACACCTTTAGCATCCCAATGCTTCTGGGTGTAGTTCCACTTCCAGTGGCCTTTCTTGCCACATGAGAAACATACCACCTCCCATTCCTTTCCCTACCTCTGGATCTTCCCCTTCATGGAGGGACGGTTCTAAGGGGATTCAGACGGTTTATAAGTCCTTAGCCCATTTTCATTATCCTTCTTTTTCTTATTCACCATAAGGACTCTGGGTTTTTCATGACCCATGTCCTTATCTATCCAGAGAATTAATGTTAGAAGTTCTGATATACACTTCTCATTGTTTCTCATGTCATAGTTGACAATAAAGCTAGAGAAGGTGTAGGGCAGTGATGATAGGATGAGAACTGTACACAACTCATCTGAGAACTTAATCCCTAAGATGTCTAGGCATTCAATGTATCCAATAAGCTTGACTACATGATTCCTAGATGGCACAGACTCTCCAATAATATTTGTAAACTAAGCGTTGGAGACCTCATATCTCTCATATCTCACCTTCTCTGGGTAGAGATCCTTAAGGTGAGACATCATACTATACATGTCCATGTTTTCATGTTTCTTCAGAAAATCATTAGAAATGGATGATAGCATGAAACATTGGACATCTGCGGTATCATCTATATTTTTTATATTGAGTGATATTTCCTCATCATTTTCCTCTTTCCTAGGAGCAACTGGAACATGATCTTCTAGCAGAAACAATTTCTTCTTGTGGTGAAGGATGACGCATAAACTCCCATGAAACTATTGGAAATTAGTGTCGGTGAGAAGTTTTTACTTCTCAAGTATGGTTCAAAATGATATGTTTAAATTCATTTTATTTTTATTTATACTAATTAAGATGAGAAAATGTTTAGTAATTTATTATGATAAAACTAAGAAAAATAAATAAATTAATACTTATTAGTCTCCCACTATTTTATAAAAATCCAATATCCCTCACTATGGACTTCAGAATATTCTATTTCTTGAATAATCTAGTGGAAAGGATCCATATTTCCCTTCTCATTACATCAACTAGGTTTGGTCAAGCAACTTCAAGGGTTTTTGGTAGGCTTTTGAAATGCTAACTCCATTAACTTGCAACTCCTTGATCCGTTGAGTGGACTCTGCAATCCTAAAATCCTTTTATTTTGGATTTCCTCTACCTTTGCATCTTTGTCACCCAAAGTCCTGTTGTGGCTGAAAAACCATCATACAAACCAAGTCTTGTCAACCCAAAACCTTGAATTATAATTCCATGATAATTTAAAACACCCCAACTAAGGTTATTCAAGAACTTTGAACTATGGTTCAATTCTAACTAAGATTATGGAATGTTATACCGACTTAATATTTCACTGAGGGATTTTATCCTTATATGTAAATTTCCATTTTATTATCTTTGATTACATGATCTTTAATATTAAGTGGGATATTCTTAAGTGATTAAGAATGTCTAGGATAATATTTTACACATTAGCTGGTCTTATTTTAGTTCCATCTTGCATTCTTGTTTAATTCATTAATTGTGGGATCGTGACAACACACCCACAATAAATAAACCAAGAAACTGACAGAAATAAAATAAATGGTATGATCATGAACCTATTCTATTGGTTAGTTTATCTAGCAATTGATAAACTAACCCAATACCTAGTGGATAAACACCTTGAACCACTGGAGTTTGGGTTTACAGCTTTCCACCTATCCAGATATGTATCTCCTTGGATTGGTTTCACCTTGGATCTTAACATGAGATTCCTCCACTATCTTGGGAGCTCCATCCATTACATATGCTTTTATCTCACACACAGGTGAGGGGTAAAATGGGGTTTTAAATAAAATAAACCTTGGTATTTGGGGCCTACATACTAATGAGGATATGGCTCGCTGGATAAAAAATTTAATTTAAATAAATAAATTAAAATAAGCCATTCAAATAAAAAGGTCTTGGTCTAGCTCATGATAATCCATGAATTCAACGATATTTACGCATAAATAAAACTATCATTTTATTATTTATTCGTTCTTGCTTAAGATAAATCATTATCAAATCAATTAATTATCTTTAATTAATCAATAACTTTATCCTAGACCATTTTTTGAAAATTCCTTGAGATTATCTTTCATCATAATTTTCAAAAAATAATTTATTTAAAATTATCTTTGTACGTAACTTGTACCTTGGAGGAAACCTGGTGAAATTATATTCATAACTACCCAATATGTATAAATGGACATTATACAAATTTTAAATTAAACACATATATATAAAACACTTATCACGTGTTGTGCCTCGGCTTTACACCTGCACTATGGTACATGTCTCAAGGGTTTTTATAATATAATAATAAATTTTAATAAATATATGTAATTTGGATGAGTACATGGCATGTAGTTCTGACTTCACGGTGTGTACTTTTGTTTACTATCTATCCAAAGTACACACCTGGGGACATGGCGTGTTGAGGTATTTAGGAAATTTTCAGAGTACACGGCATGTTCAAAGGGACACATGTCGTGTAGTTTCTGCATAACATGGTTTCTAGCTAGGCAAGCCATGTACAGGGTACATGGTCAAACCCTAACCCTAAGGGACTACACGAAGTGTTCCATGGGCCACATGGCATTTAATCTGAAATACGTGTACCACATGTTCCTGGTCAACACACAGAGTCTTAAAGACTTAGATAAGATCCATTTACACTGCCTAATTCGATGGACCAGCCCAATGCATTAAACCTAAAATACACGGTGTGTACTTCCAAATACATGTCGTTTATTCTAGTGTTGTAAGGATAGAAACATTTGGAACCTCCAGATGAGATCCTCTATTTCATTTTAATCAAAATTAAAGAAAAATTTGTTTCTATAAGTTGAACGAGAAACAAGAGTGGAGGAACATATCTCAAGATTTAGATTTAAAAAATGATTAAGTTGAATTGAAACAACTATATTACTAAATTCATAAATCCCCAATAAAAAACTAAATAATTATAATCAATGATATGACTCCCTACGATACCACTTGTAGGTTACTGGCACAACAGATGCGCGTTGGTGGGTGTAACCAACTTTAATTTTAGAGTTAACAATAATGAATCTAAGATCCGTCATGATAATAAAAAGTCGGATCTTCATAATATAACTAATAATGAAAAAATTGGGGAGTCCCGGAACCATATAAGGGATCATCATATGTTGGTTATAATTAATATACTTAATTTACAATAATTACGATGATGGAATTTTTTATTCGTTGATGTCTCCACTCACGATCTGATGTGATTCATCGTTGCATCGTGGAATCCAAGTGTAGGATTCCTCTAGTGGTGATCCACATGTGCTCCATGTATATCTGGACATCTCTAAAGGGATCTCTGGGTGCTAGTGCAGAAGAGCCTTCACTTGCAATGTCTGCCTTCGATCGCTTTGATTCGGTGGAAGTGGATCTCTCTCTCGTAGCATGAGAGCGTTCTTTGTGAAAAAATAATTATCTCTTGGGTAGAGATATTTTCCAAATCTGTTGTGCACACCCTCAAGATAGATAGGATAATGAGAAATATATAATTAAGATTTTTAATTACATAGAATAATAAAATGAATTAATTACCCGAAGGCATTTATTCGTTTCATTTAATTCTTAGTAATACCCTATGTCTAAAAATAACAGTTGACTATTATTTTTACTTGATATGTGCCCATCAAATTACAACTAATATTATTTAATTAAATAAATAATATTATTTCTCATAAACACCCAGAAAAACTACACGGCCTGTATATATTAATATACATGGAGTGTATATATTAATATACACGACGTGTGATTTTGTTTTCCATTTTTCTTAATTTCCTCTACCATATTTATTAGAACATGAATAATTACTATTTATTTCTCAAATAAATATCATTGAATTACTCAATAATAAATATATTATTTCGCCTATAATATATTCTCTTGAATAACTAGTCTCAAAATAAATGCGATCAGAAATCCTTGAATAATTATTAAACCACATTCAAGAATAATGTTTATTCAACATGTTAAATTAATATTTAACTAAGATACATGGAGACACTTAGTGTGTGACCCTCCAGGCCTCTTTCTCAGTGGCATTAGGCAGAGCCTGTCTAAATTCCAAGGTTAGCGTCTATCAGCACGCTAAGACACCCGTAGAAAAGGAAGATAATGTCATAATGATGTGTCACTTATTATGAATGTTTATCTTGTAATATAATCCATTTTTCACCATATCATGAATCAAGTGAGTTTCATGCTAGTGCCATCAATCCAGGTTCTCGATTATTCTTTATTTTAATTTCTGTTATTGAACTTTCCCATTCCTCAGCATGTCCATGGATTTATTTAGGTTGTATCAATTCCATCAAAGGGCCTGAGATATCTACTTCTATTTTGGAATATAAGGGAAAAATACGTTCTCACATTATCTATTAATGAAATATCACTAGTGACACACCCAGTGTATCCTACCTCACTGTGAATAGTGTTTCGTCACAGTTTTTTTCAATACATCTATGTATGTGAGTTGTAATACCCATTAATAATGATCATAATGTCTGAGGACCAATACACATGTCTACAAATAGGATCATCCAATGACACTATGGAATGTGTATTTCCTACTGGCGGGTCTCCTTCTCATAATATCTTCCTAAACATTGCCAAGGGAACACACCATGAGAAGGTGACTCAAAGTTTTATGATTCCTCACCCCTAATGAATTGTATTATTTGTGTCCCTCAAATAAAAGCATCCTGCTTAGAACATATATTCAAGAATTGTGTTACGGAACTTAAGGGTTATCATCATAGCAAGGATCCGCTAGGACCCTTTAATGCAATAGCTATCCTTTGGAAATTATCACATGCATTATCACGCTGAAGAAAAATCAAGATTTGATAATATTTTATTAATTAATAAAGTACAAAGTAGTTGGTTCTAGGCCACCAAATCCAACAACACTAACTTTAAACAACCCACAAAATATATTTTTAATATCTTCAATAACATGTGGAACACATATCCCCAGGTAGAAGTAATCAATAATGTATCATTCATAGTTATAAAAATAGTATTAATGAACAAAAATAAATAATTTTTAAAATTACTGTCATCTATTGATTAGAATTAATATAATATTCATTTATGTATGATCTTGACCTTTTATAAATGCACATCCTTATTTAAATTTTTTTAAACATCCATTTTTTTTCTAATGAGGTGGTTCTCAGGTGCATGAGGAACTTTAGGGGCTTATTAGGGGGTTTGGTACAGGAAAGAGGGGGAAGGAGGAAAAGCAGTGTGAAGGGCACAATTGGAGCATGGTTAGCATTAGCCTTACGTCTAACATAGGAAACTGTGCATCTTGGGGACCATTTCAAATAGAGTTAGGAACATGGTTACTACATGATTTTCCAAACCATGTGGGTGATTCTATGAAATAATGTTTCTTAGTCCCTCATGGATAGATGGATATGCATTTTTGGTGTATTTTTTGGATAACTGTGAAAATAAAATATGAGGCCCTTAATAGGATGAAAATTCATGATTTCCCTAGTTGGATATTAAGGGTTATAACACAGTTTTCTTCCATATTTGTCCTCTAACTATATAGTAGATGAACCAAACACTCTATGACATCCAATATATTATTCTCCTTTAATTATTATAAATTTTTTGTGTATTTCTATGTTAATTGAAGATCCAGCTGATTCTAATAGTCCTCTTTACAATTACTTCTCGATTAGGGTTTTAGACTCACTCCTCTTCTTCCAAAGCCCTAAAACCCACACATTTCTAGCCGATTATATTTTAGGACCTTAATGGGTGTTATATATCAAATAATGGGTGGATTTTAAGAAATATTTTATCAAAAAACACAAGGTTGGTGGTCTCAAATAGTTTTCACATTATCTTCATGTGTTATAGGTGAATGTTGTTTCCCTATTTTACTACCATGTTGTATTTCATTTTATGGGGGTAGGGAAAGTGATATAGACTTATATTGATGTGAGATACCATTTTTAGACCCCTTTGGGTCTGTTAGGGATTGAGACTAGACCTATGACCTCCCTTTGGGTACGTTGAACCCTTGTAAATAGTGAATTAATTGGGTAACATCTAAATAAATTAATTATTAGATAGATTGGGTATTAAAAGTGTAATCGGGTGTGTGGGGATGCTTAATGGGTTATTTAAAATTTTTATAAGTCGGATTTTTATATTTTCTTTTCAGTTTTTTAAGTGGATTAAATTATGTGTCTTGGGGATTTGACCTGAATATAATTTTTTTGGAAGAAAATGATGTTTGAAAGTGTGTAATGATTTAAAAGGAGGTGTTGAACTCAATGTGATTTTAAAAAGGGGTTTTCATATGAGAATAAAAGTGATTAATAATATGAAATTTTGGATTCCTTTTTCTGAAAATGGGTTAACAATAATTCAAATTTTGGAAATTTAAATGGTCTCTTTAGGTTATGTTTTAGTTTCCCAAGGAAAAGACTTGTGTTTTGAAAAGGGTGGATTCAAGATGATTTCAAATGAATATTTAAATGATTTTTATTACCTTAAGTTTTGTAAATTTATATTTTACCAATATTAATTTAAATGGTACATGTTCTAATTATATGTAATCAAGGAAAACATTTTTGGAAACTTAACATTATTAGGAAATGAGCTAAATGATTAATGTGCATAGTTGATATTATATCATAAGGGGTGTTTTTTATAATGGTATGGGTGATAATGGGTTATTCCTTATAAGAAATATATGCCTAATGAGTTATGTTTTTAAAGATAATAATGTTAATTATTATGGATTTTCTATAAATATGATAAAGGGTTAAGGAATGAAAAATTGGAAATGAGTTAAATAGGATATGCAATGTACTTCGTAAATGTTCTAATGGGTTAAGGATTGATATTAATTCATGCGTTAAATAATTTTAAGATGTGAATGTTATTTGTACTGATTTTTATATGGTTTGGATATGGTATATATGGAAAATGGATAAAGAATAATGTGCAAAGGGAATTTTTTTTTTGGGGTATTGGACTTGAAGATATATACTCATGGGTCCTATTAGATAGAGTCTCTAATCTCCAACCCATAATTCACAGGTTATGTAATGGTACCAAGTCTCTATGTTGCATACTGGGCCTAATACATACCCCATTATGCATATTAATTGACCTGATTAGTCCATTCTATAAAAAATGTAAATGAATAACCTATGGGATTGAAGAAGGATTTAATTTGAGAAAAACTAGTAAACCAGTGTCCCCAAGGTAAGTTGATAAATGGTTCTTATTGAATTCCCATTTGGATTTAAAATTTTATGTGACCCCTTATTCTATGTATAAGGCCCATGATTCATCCAAATCTAGTTAGTTGGTTGGTTTCCCCTAAAGTACATGATAACTTAAATGCTAAATTAGTCATTATTAATTTTGATTCCTAATTCCTTGGTAAAAGTTGCATAAATGAGTAATGGTTAAAATGTATAAGATTATCTTTTCCTTTGATTTTTATTTGTAACCCTATTTTTTATACATACACTATTATGCAAAATAGTTATTGTTTTAGAGATTGTTTGTTGTGGCTTACTATGTTGTACTCACACCCTTCTCAAGACACCATAGAACATTAGTATCAGAGTAGTTTCTAGTTGTTTTCTGAATCGTGTTCAGGATAGAGAATTGGTATTTAGGAGTGAATTAGATGATGAGTTGGATAATGTTATATCTAGACTATGTTGGGACTTCGTTTCAAGTTTTGGGGTCTTTTAGTGGTTTTGAATTTGGTTTATTATAGGATGACTTCCTAAAATATAGCGTATTCATATTGATTCTATGACATGTGCTATTTTGTTACATAATAGAATTTTATTTTTTTGTCCTTTTATTTGTTTCTTATTTTTACAATATTTTTTTATACCTTTTTTATTATGGAAAAGCTTTGGTAAGCGTGTATAGTCTACCTAGATTTTTCCTACATACCCATGTTACTAGTCGGTTTCCTTTGGGTTGTGGGGAGGCATTCCTGAGGTAATGTAATGACCAGACATGGGGCACCATATAGTGGAAACTAGGTTGGGGATGTCACAAAGTTGTATCATAGGGAATATTTTTTCTAACTATTTGGGTATGGTAGATAGTAGACCAGAATCATGGTTGTGCCTGGAAATGAGCATGTCGATGGGTTCATGCATCCCCACATATGAGGGAAAATCAAAGTCTACATTGATAGTAATTAATTTTTGGTTTGAGCTTTTTGGTTTATTATTTAATTTCACCTTGAGTGGAACACAATAATGTGATTTTATTGATTTATTAGGTTTATATATTGGGTTGATATTGAAAGAGAGTGTGCATGAGATAATGCAATATTTTGGGCACATAGTATTGGAATAAAATATGTATGTTTCATGTCATTTATAGTACATTAGGATTGATATTCTGGTAGTTTACCTTTCTTTTGGTAAAATTTTATATTTTTTGTTCCATTGAATTTTTTTATATATTTATTGTTTTGAAATGTGAATGAGAATAAATCTATGACTTCTGGAATGTGGGTTTAATAATAAGGCTTCAGAAGGTGTAAATCATTGGGATTTTGAAAATTGAATTTTTTTGAAATGTGAAATCATTGGTCTTAATTTGTAATGTTTAATTATTAAGGGATATGAAACAATATGGAATAGGTAGGGTTATTGGAAATGGGTATCCTTTTATTGTGATTGAAACCTATATATGGGCGGTTTCATTAGAGGGAGTACCCTCTTTGGAGACGTTAGTTTTGGGTCATGAGGATTTGTTGGGTTTCATTGTATGGTTAATGATATTTTATTTTTGTGCCCTATATATGGTTGTGACCATTTATAATTAGTTTCTATTAGGTGATGTGAAAGTAGTAACTCTTAAGGTTTGTAATCATGAATGTTTTTTTTTCAGACTCTAGGTTTTGTTTTTGGCTTATAGTGCTGACTTATGTGTGTGGGTATTCTTGGTGAGAAGAAAAGATTAAATGTCTTATATAGTGCACTAGATGTAGTATGATTTGTATTATGGGATGGATTGATGTTGTGAGTAGTGATTTTGTTTACTTTTGATGTGTATATATTAAAGAGAGATAGATCAAGTGACCTTTTCTTGATGTGACTATTTTTTAGGGAGTTGATACCATTTGATCTAAAATGATGAGTAAAGATATAGGTTGACTAGGTTGTTAGTTTTTGGTGGTGAATATTAAAAAAAGATATTTTGGACTTTGGAACTGACATTCATAGAGTGTTTCCTATAGCAACATTATCCTAGGGGATATGCAGTAAAGTTAAGGGATATGGAAATGTTACTTGAGTGCTAGTTATGGGTTTATATTTTTAGGAAATCAAGTCTTTTCTCAAGGATGGTAGCATAGTGTTGAAGGTTTCTTATGTTTTGAAGCATTATTGGTTTCTTAAAAGACCAAATTGATATACATTTAGTTTCATCTAGTTGTTAAAAGTGTATGTCTATGCCTTAGTTTTTTCTCATGAGTTATCAATGATATTTTTCAGGGTTTAATTGTCAGTTTTTTGAAGACCCCGGTTCATTAAGAGTCTAACCTTGTGGCCTTGTTGATGGATGATATAGTAACCTATGTTGAATTTGGGTGAATTTTACAAGAGTTACCAAAGAATTTAGGGGAACTTCTAGTATGGAAGTGGAACTGAGGGTAGTGGTGGCCATGTGATTTGGATTTTTCAAAGAATAGTTCATTAATTAAATGAGAATTTTGGGAGTGCCTCTTTTCCAATGATGAATAATTACTAGGAGCTATGTTTATATGAGTGAGTAGGTGTTGGGCTTAGCTCCAATGATGTAAAACATGTGTTCACTAGAGTGGGGCTCAATTTCTGCTCATAGAAATGTGTGTGACCATGAACTTCATAGGGAGGTCCAAATGTGGGATTGTTTTTTGAAATAGATAGTGCCTTTAGGATGGATAAACATATGTCCTTGGATAAATTCTTGTAATATTTAATTATGATCATTGTGTTATGCATGAGCTATTCCCCAGACAATTGGGATGTAGATAAGTATGTTGGTCAATGTGTTTCCTTGTAGATCAATTTTTTCATGTAGAAATGACTCAAGTGGGTAATTTAAATCATTATAATAGGAATATTTTTTCATGACCACTTGACAGTGGGTTGTGAATTGGTGGTGAATTGTTGGTGGAAATCTCATTCAAGTTGAGGTGTTTGAGTGTGGATGAAATTATGGGGGACAGGGAAGCCTGAGGGTTTCATTAGGTCAAGGTTCCCCCATGTGGGAGGGTAAAATTGATTTTTGATATTTTTTGATAGTGTTAATAGAAAACTTATCAGTTTAATTTTTTGATAATGATAATCATTTCCAATATATTACAATAATCCTAGGTGAAAATAGGAGGCTCTATAATTATTCTTAGTGTCTTGAATGTGTTTTAGTTCGATATGGGACACTATAAAGGATACACTCTTATAGAAAAGCAAGTGAAGTCATGGGGTGTTGATAAGACCATTAACCTCTTACAAGAGGGGTCCTCAGGATTGTTCAAATGTTGAAGAATACAATGTGTTTCATTATGATAAACTGAAATAAGTAGCATTTGATATTGGTTTTTTTATTTTGGGAAGATCTGGAACCCTTTTAAAAGTTTGAGGTTTGGATTGAGATCGAAGTGTGAGTCGAGGCGGTTGAAATTACTTGATGAATTTGGTGATAAAAATAATCCCAATGTGGGGATTAGTATGTAACATAGGGATGAATAGGGATGGTCATAGAGTGGATGTTGTGGAATTTGGATTCCATTGATAAATATCTAATAGAATGTTTTGATTCCATATTGAAGGAGAAGTAGGTGTCAGCTATATAGATAGATCAATCCCAGAAATGGCCTCGGATTTATGATGGTTTTAGAGTTTATCTAAGTGTTTTCCTCTGAGGAATATTAGGGAGTACTATAAATCCTTCCAATGGTTTGTCGGTAACAAATGCATTAACGGTGAAGTTTCACCGAAGGTCAGGGATAAACTCTGGTAAGTGCATACAGATGAAGTATGCATGCCTTATGTGAGAAGGTGTCACAACTAGGTATATGTGAGACATTCCAAAGTGGGGTTTTGGTGTCTATGTCATGATTCTGTTGGGATTTACTGACTTAGTTGGGTAAAAGGAAGCATATTTTTTTGGTTGTAAGAACCCATTAGTTAATGTTATGTTAATAACTATGATCGGATTATGATAATGGGATTTGAGAAAGAACGTAGTAGTCCGTCATTTAAATTTGGATGGTAGAAGTGTGACCAATCCAGTTAGTTTCCATGGAATGTCTAAATTCTAGAGTTAGACAGAGTTAACATGGATGTGTGGGAATGGTGAGTTGGGTAACACTTCAGGTAACATGTGCAAGGTTGAGTTGCAATTTAGTTTATTTATGTTTAATGATGAAAGTGTTATGTACTACAAAATAGTGGTGGGAAATGATTCATATGGTGGGGATCACGATAGAGATAAATTAGTTAGATTATGATATGACTGGTGTTTCGGGTTGTATGGACTCAGGTATGATCCATCTTGGTGTATCAGTTTGGTGTGGGTGTTAGAATAGTTTTTTTTAGTTGAGTACCTTGAGATGAATTTTAATCTTGGGTTGTGCCTTTCATATTTTTGGAAATAGAATGAGTCATTTGAGCCTCGAGTTGCGTACCATTGTAAAATGGGGACATGGTATAAATATATATGTTCCCACAAGTGATTCCAAAATTGATTCATCGTTTGAGCATTGAATAATAGGGTGAGATGACACCAAGAGATTTTGGTCCATTAATTGTGGAGATGATGAGACCAAGGTCATCTTATTAGCTCTCTATGGGTAATACAGTGCCCTGTTAGATTACTTATTTTTGGGTTTTATTGGTGTTAATCAGTCCATCCTCTATTTTTTATGTTGATAATGATAATTTTGATTTATTTTCATCCTTGAGGGGAGTCGGATCATAGTGGTGGAGTATGGAAGGGGATGTTTCATTAAGTTAAGAATGTTTTCTTGGTCTTTGGTTGGTGATGGTGTACCTGTTTCTAGGAGATAGTGTAGGAAGAAAAATATTTATAGGTGGGCCACATGGCCCGACCATTGGTCTTGGAGGCTCATTAACGTTTGGATGTAAGGTTCGAGGATGAACTATTATATTGTAGAGAGGTTGTTTGGATCTCATCATTTTGTAAATGTATATCCCTATTTCAATTTAAGCTAAACTTAATTTTACATGGCTAATAATGTGGTTATCAGGTGTCTGAAGAGTTTCAGGTGAGTCCTAGGGGGTTTGGGACATGAAATTAGGGGGAAAGATGAAAAACAGTTTGACGTGTGTTTTTGGCGCATGGTTAGTACAAGCTGTGTGCACGGTCAGAGAAACCATGTTTCTTGGGGACCCTTTGGGACAAAGGATAGAGCATGGTTACCACATATATTTTCAAATAGTTTGGGTACTTCTGAAAAATCATGTGGATTTACTGATTTTGGGCAGAGGTAGCCACACAATTGGCACACATTTTGGCTAACTTTACATCCAAACCATGTGGACCTTAAAATGTGTAAAATTCTAGTTTTCTAGTATCACTATTTAAGGATTATGACAAGATTTTCTCCCATATTCCTCCTCTAGAATCATATGGGACAAACTAAACCATTTAAGGGTTCTAATATATAATTATCCTTCTTTTATTATGAATTTATAGTGTGTTTTGGTGTAAATCAATGACCAAATGACTCTAACACTCTTCCTTAATCATCTTTTTGTTTTAGATCTCTTAAAATATATCTCGTTCTTCTGAATCCCTAAAACCATCAATTTTCCTAAACATTCTATGTTAGGGATTTAATAGGTGTCATATTTTGAATCAATGGTGGATGTAAATAAATCATTCATAAATGAAGAGGATTTAGGTTTTCTAAATGCTTTTTCATATATTATTCATGAGTTATATGTCTATGTAGTTTTTTTATTTCATTTCCATATTGAGTTTTGAAGTCTAGGGAGATGGAAATAGATTTGGGGATTGAATTTATGTGTTAAAACATTCATGGACACCATTGGGTCTATTCATTTTTTATATTGAACCTAGGACTGCCCTTTCGGTATGTTGAACCCTTTAAAATGGTGAATGAAATAGAGAGAATATAAATAAAATAATTATGATATTTATTGGGTTGTAAATGTGTAATTGAATGTGTGGGAATGGGTGATGGGTTAATTAAAATGGTTATAACTTTTCTTTTTTGATGTTATTAGGAAGTTTTGAGGTGGTTGTAATGGTGTGTTTTTAGGATTTGATCTGATTATAAATTTACCAGAAGAAACAGATGTTTGAAAGTGAGTAATTATTTGTAAGTATGTGTTGACCAAAAAGTTATTTTAAAAGGAGGTACTCAAAATAGATTTCTAATGGTGGTAGAAATCAGGGCATTGATCCATTTTTTTGGAAAATGGTTTATCGGTTCTTTGAATATTGAAAATTGAAATGTACGCTTTGGGGCATGTTTTATTTTTCACTGAGAAAGGTATATGTTTTGAAAACGGTGGCTTAAATATGATTTAAAATGTCTGTTTTAATGGTTTTTGTTACCATGAGTTGGTTTTAAAGGTTCATCAAGACTATAGTAATTGAAATATTATGTTCGTAATTTTAATGGAAACATATCAATTAAACAAATCCATTTTGATACTAAGGTGATATTGGTTGAATTTCCTTCATCACATGGCAGTTTGGATGAAATTATATAGTAGTATCAGGTACTATTAACATTGATTAAACTAAATTACCCTTTAATGGTATTATATATTTCACAACTATTACTATTGGTATTGAAAAAAAATAAAAGGTTTATCTCTACTAAATTATAAACTATCATTCCAAATAAAGAATTCACTTTGTCAAATTAAATATATATATATATATAAGTGGAATAAATTAATTGTTAAATAATATCACAAAATTTTATGATAACATCACTCTATAAAAAACATTTTATGAATTAATATTTGGCTAATATTATCCCATGATATAAAAATATTAAATTAATGTCAGAATATTTTATTTAATATATATAATAAATTAATTTAATTATTATTATTCACCATTTGTGATTGATTTATTTTATTAATATAACAATACATTATTGATATTGAAATAGGTTTTAAAAAAATATCATTAACATTCAAGGGATTTGTATTTTAATTTATTATTAATTGATACCAAAATAATTTATTTATTCATATATATCCAAACATTTTTTATAATTTAATATTTATTATTCATACAAATTTATCAAACTTCTCAGAGATATCTATAATTTATTCCTATTAATTGGTTTGACTGAAATTTCTGTTTGATATAACAGAATATATATAACAATGTAATTTTTTTTGAAAAAATATATTTTATAACCCCATAGGATGTTACACATGATTTATTGAGAGTATATGATAGTTTGTGCCCTTTTAAATGTAGGTTAGAGAGACACATGAAATTTTTAAAAAGATTATAATATAATAGTACTTTTCTAAAGAAAAATGGACCAAAATACAAAATTTAAATTGATGGGATTATTTAGATTATAAATGTGGAATTAAATGTAATTTATATAGGGTTTTGGGTCATTTTAATCTTTATAACTTTATTTTAAAACCCAACAAACTGGTTTTAACATTAACAGTGGTGAAATATTTTTTCTATTTTTAATATTAATTATGAAAAATTTAATATTTATTTATTTCATAATATTAATTATGATTATTCAAAATATAAAATCTATTATATAAAAAATATTAAATGGTGTTGTAAAATTAATTTAATATTAACCTCGTAAAATGTTATGGGAAAAAAAATTTCAAATAAAATTCTATTTTATAGTAAATATTTTTCTATATAAAAATACATTTTAAATTTATTGAGAATAAAATGACAGTATTATTAATAATATAATTGAACAAATATTGAAATGTATCCTACAAAATAAAATGGATATATGTAAATGATTGAAACAAAAAACATTTTTCATTAAAAATCAGGATTTTTCAAAAAAAATCAATCTTTTTAGAAAATTCCCAAAACATCATCCAAATATAATTGGAAATTTTTTATTTAAATGATAGAGAAAATTTATTTTAAAATTTTAAATAATTTTTATTCCATGATTTTTAAAAAAATATATAATGCAAGAAAACCAAATTTGGATACAAATAATGTTTTTACCCTTCTAACTGAAAAATTATATAAAAATATTATAATTAATATATCTCAATGAAATATAAATATGTATTATTATTTATAAATAAAAATTATTTATAGTAACATTTTTCAAATTTTTTAATATAGGATTATATTGAGGCTATAAAATGAACAATAGAGATTAATTACACAAATATTTTTTTGGAGCCTAGAAAAAATTACTAATAATATATATTTAATTTCAATAAAAAAATCATTGAAATCATGAAATTTACTATATAAAAATTTTCAAAAAATACCAAAATTAATAATATGAAAATGATTGAAATATTGATCAGGAGCTCCATTCGGTAGTGAGGTGTATCCTGGTTACTAACTCCATGATGTAGTAAGGTCTCGCCCAACCAATAATTCCATCATACAAATTTATAAAATGGTATATTTATATAAATTTGTCAATATACAAATATATTTAGTGGGATCATCCCTAGTAACTATTTTTAAATTAATGAAAAATCATATTAATTCTTATTTTAATAAATAGTGAATTTAACATTGTATATAAACCAGGTCATCTACCACCCAAAAACACAATGAGAAACTCACCATACTAATATAAAATCAATTAAGATAAGAATCGAATGATTATATATTAAAATGGAACCATGTATCAAAATTTCCACTAAAATTGAATCCCTCACACAAAAATGTCTTATATACTTATTCTTCTATCTGTTATGAAAAAGCATCTATCTAAATATACCCAAAAATATAAATTTATAATTTCATCATATCTTGAAGTATATACCCAAAAAACACACCTCATACCAAAAAATCATACCATATCATTGTGAAAATTTGTATCATAGTATTAAAATATATTCTCATCCATAGTGTACTCATATAAAAACAATATCCAAGCATACAATAACCTATATCAATTTTAGCACATATTACACTTTGCATATAGGGTGGCATAAGGTGAGTAGATAATCATCCATATCACCTCAATTATTGATATTGTGGAAAATACCAAGAACATAAGACCTCTTTTGGTCCCCATTAATTTTTTCTAAAATCAACGGTGGTATATATGAAAATAAAAAAATAAACTGAATATTGTAGACAAAACGATCCTAGAATAAGTGTAAATACTAATACCTTCTACTATAACTTCTATATCATAATTTCATATTGATAATGACTTTCACCTATAACCACAAAACAACTCATCCCAACCACCATCACACTATATCCAAACTATAACCACATGACATAACACCTTACAATTCAAAAATGTTACAAATTTATCAATCACCATTCACATTATAGTTACTAGGACATATTTAATTTCTATTGTAAAAGAAGGTTCCTTAAAACCAATATGATCAATATAATGAGACTACCATATTAGTTATATAGTATATTATTAATGATGTAATAATACTATAATAGTTTTTACTTTTCTATATCCACTACTTAATTTGTAATAGTAACATACTGACATTTAGTAAATATTTCATTTTAAATAAATGATTTTTGATATCTTAGGATACACACACCCCTGAGTCAAAATGGAATATAATATAGTATACCCTATTAATATTGAAGTTAAATTATATGGTATGAATATTAAAAATATTATGAATAATTTATGGTGTACAAATGTATAAAATAAATTCATTGACTATCAATCGATTAGAAATAAGAAAATGAAATTATTTTAAAGTAAAAGAAGTATTTTTATAAAATATGTTGTTATTATTATAAAAACAATGTATAATGATAATAATAAATTAAATAAAAAATATTTTTGAATTTTTTTTTAGAAATTACAATATTATATATATATAGTAAAATATTTTTACATCAATCTCTTTTTTAATATATTTTATATAAGAATAAATCCATATTTATTCTAAAAAATGTATTCTTCTAAATGTAGTTTAAATAAATTTTTACATACTTATTTTTAATAATTCTTTTGGACACTAAAATTTATTAAATTTGATAAAATATATTCAATATTTTTAATTATAATGTATATAGGGGATAATAAGTACCTTTTATATTTATGAATTATGAATATTAAATATGGTAAAATTTATCACCATAATAAAGGTTGTTAGGTTAATCTAGATTAAAACATATTTTCAGAGTCATGATTTTCAACAAAATTCATATTAATTAAAGTTAATTGGAAACAAATCATATTAGTGTCATAATTTAATTATTTAAGAGACATGTTTTCCTAAAAATAACCCTTATAAAATCTAAGTTAATGAATGTTAAAAATTGACACTCATATTTAAATTTATAATATGTGTTCACGTAGATAAAAAATAGATATGTGAATAATTATTAATATTAATTTTCTAAATAATTAAATGACATTAATTTTTTTAATTTACTTCTAATTTTTAGTTATTAAATAATTACCTTAAAATATTTCACATCCCAAATAAATTAATTATTCAATTAATAAAAAAATTATCGATGATAAAAATATATAATATAAAATAATTTGAGTAAATTATAGTGTATGAAGAATTTTGAAGATAAATATACCATTTTGAAAATGTGTGAAATGATTATATTTTAATTTCAATTTCTTCAATGGGAAATTAAATTCATATTAAATAAATTGTTAAAAAATTTAAATTAATGATCTTTTATAATAATTCTTATATTTTAAAATGATATACAATTTATTAAATTATTATCATCATAATTGTGATTGAAATATTTTTTAACACATCATATGGGTCCATTTATTATTCACTTTTCTATTTATGAAAACATTATTAACAAGTTATGATTAAAATTGTTTTTCCCTTGTTAAGGTATTTAACAATTAATAATAGGTATAATAAAATTAATATGGTCTAAAATTATACCAAAACCTATAAATATTTTATTTTATAATGTTATTATGAACTTATAAATGATTTCTTATCATTAATTTAAATTTGTAATGGTATTTCTGGAAAAAAATTATTATATTTTAATATTTTATGAAAAATATAATGAAATATCTCATTCCCTTATAAAAGGAAAACCATCATTCCCCTTTATTATAAATGATTGATCCATACTGTTTGAACTTACCATACCAAAATCCCATCTCAAAATTAATTTAATGATTATAAAGTTTTTTTCACTAATTGCTAACCCAAGTGTCATTATGTGGAGATATAGAGTAGTTCATTGAAGGAAAAGGAAATCACCATACCCAATAACTTTATTTTTACATCTACATTACCTCTATAAAGTCAATAGTGGATATCCTAAAATAAATAATAAAATGTACACATTAAACTGAAATTCTATTATGAATATATAATCTTCATTATCCACCATTTATCCCATAAAATGTGATATGAAACTACCTCATGTGTGTATATATGACATACTATCTCCACATACATATATAATTCATTTTACACCACCAAATATAATGGATTGTAAATATGATGGGATTAATTTTTAAATATGAGTATCATGAAATTATTATACCTATATAATTATAATATCAAAACTAACTTCTTTCCTTCCAATATGTGGGAAAACAATTATATCACCTCTACTTACATGTGGACTACCACTTACAACAAGCGATGTGTTTTTTTAGTTTACTTGTACATTGATTATAGTAAGGATACATTTGATTAATATTAAATATATATATATATATGATATAATAGAGATTTTTTAATGGTTAATTATTAATTACCATTATTTTTTCTATCTTTTTATATTTTAAAATAACACTCATTCGTATGTACGGCCAATCATCACTATGAATAGTGTACCTTGTTTTTATATCTCTAGACTTTTTTGACTAAAATTAATATTTATTTATATATATAATTAGTATATATGATATTTATATTATTAATAAAATTTTAGAGATTGTGGAACCATGTTAAATGTTGAAGGATTTGAACTACTAAACAAAAATACTAATGAAATCCAAATAGTAAACACGCAAAATGATGGGTTTTATATATAATATTTGAAAAATGGGTGTTTAAATGTTATAAATGAATCATATATGATATTATATGTATTTTAAAAAAACTTATATTGAATTTAAATAAATATAAAATTTATATATGGGAGGTAAGATTGTAACACCATGGGATTATAGAAGAAGAAAATTATGCTCAATTGTATAAGAGGCATGGAAGAATGAGCTTAGATAATAATTTAAATATCTTAGATGTTAAGATAAATTTTTTAAAATAAATTTAATCTATTATATAGCTTCTATTACATGCAACACATTGATTTTTATATTTGATAGTCTATTCATCACAAAAAAAATAATCTTAATAAACCCCCAATATGTATAACTGTTACAACCTAACAGATAACTTTTTAGAAATGAATAGTAATAACTACTATATATATATATATTAAAAACTAAATACAATTTATTAATAAATGTTTAGTGAATAATTAATCAATTTCTTGTAATAAAATTTTATTCTTCAGATCATTTCCATTTACAAAAATGATATTTTTGGTTCTCATTAAAAAAATATTATAAATAATTTTTGGAAAATTTAGAACATCAATTTAATATAATTATATTTTTTTAAAAACAAAATATAAAAATTTATTTTGGGTTATATTTTTGGGGAATTCAAAAAATATTTTTTCAAGAGAGATGTTAGTTTTCCCAGAAGATAAAATCTTCGTTATTAGTAGAAATTAAAAAGATAAAAATGAATGAAAATGAGATATTTACAAAGATCTCTCTGATCTAGGGGAATTTGATCACAAATAATATGATCTAATAATTAAATATAAAGTCCATTATCCCCATTATTTTCAATTCCAACCAGTAAAAAAAAATTCTCTATTGGTATGAGTGACCATATAATAAAAAGGTTGATGGAAATCCAAGAATTTGATCAACTGATTAGTAAGTTTCCATGAGAAATGACAAGAGCCTGATCTAATTTATATAATAAAAATGATATAGTTTTATTCCAGAAAAAATATTGTTTCATCCTCGATATTTGGTTTAAAATATCGCAATGATGATGCTGAGAATTTTCTCTTCAACTAAATAAACAACTCCACAATAACTATAAAATAAGTCGATGATAGCTCTATGATGATCCTAAAAATAACTCAATAACCTGATGAAATTGGATTACTTATTGACAATATATCAGTATTAATCTTGATCCATCAAATAATAAGAAACTTTTATGAGACTATAATCATTACGAATGGATGATAGATGTCACCCTAAATTCCTATCCTCTTGAGAATAGATAAATCATTAACTAAATTTTTAAAATAATTACATTGACGGGGATTAGAATCTATGAGAGAAACAAGAAGTTTGGACAGATTAGATTAAGGAATTAAGGTGACATAATCATGAATCAACATAATGAGATAATGAAAAATAATTCAAATAAACTCTACTACAACAGTATGAAAGAGATTAAAAATTTAAGGAGAGAGCGTGAGATCACCGTAGCCTTTGAGGATGTCCCAAATGTAATCAGTCTGAGGAAATTCAACATCAATGATGTCTAAAAAGGATTTCCACATTGGAGAAGTAGTGACACAACTTAAGAATAAATGATTAATTTATTCTCTCTATTGATTATCGAGAGCACATGAAGAATACAATGAGATGCCACATGTTTGAAAAAAATCATCAGTTCAAATTTTCTTACACGCCATCCTCAAAATAAAAATAGACCTGGAGGGTCTGATGAATCTCTTGGTCAATGTTACAAACCACTATTTTTCAAAATTATAGTTTATAGAGTGTTAATAAAATAACTAGAAATATATCACATCATTTGATGCAGGATCCCAGGCCAAGAAGTAACACAAATATGAGAAGGAGTAATTTGTGCACAATCACATTGATTTAATCTAGCAGATAATCCATGTTTTCAAGTTGATATTTACATTATATATCAATATCCAGATTTGATTCCACATTAATATGAGAATAAAATAATAGATAATTAGTCCCATTAACATTATATAATTTCTGATTTGTGTCTCTAGAGACCAACCATCTAGAATGAGAGTTAATTGAAGTGAAAATTAATTTGAAAGGAATCCTAGAAGAATATTTAAAATTAATATGATTAGTACTTTGTATATTATTCAAAAATATATCATGAAGAACTATTAAATACATTGAATTTCTATTAGTGATCCTTAATATAAAAATATCTTTCCATGATTCATTAATGTATTGCATATTATTCATTCCCAACCCACCTGTATCATAAGGCTTGCAACATATTCTCCATGAGTTAGTTTCTAACCTACTCTAAAATATATTGTCACTCTAAAAGTAGTTTTTAATTTAAATTTGGATATTATTTAAGAGTGTATAAGGCCATTTTTTAAAAATTAATGAGTATAAATTTTTTGAAATTTTGACATATTTCACCAGACAAATACAACCATCCATACAAAAATGTTTTCCCTTCCAGGGAAAAGTTGTCTTCTGATCTAACTAATTATTCAAAAAAATAACACCAAATTATTCTTATATAGAACATATTAAATCCATGATAGATAAAATTAAAAATATCCTCTCTAATTCCCAATTACCTAAAAGTGGCAATTTTTATGGATTTTGATATGTTGCATCCAATGTAGATATTTTTTTCCCCAAATAATTCCCTGACTGGATGCCTATTTATAATCCAGAAGAGACTTCATCAAGTTTCTGATAATTCTATTATATCCCTAAGTGAAGTTGAAGATGTATTTATTATATTTTAGATGGGTAGGAGTAGGAAATCATCTAATAACATATATAGATTTAATTTCCAATTTCTATCCATGATATAAAGTAGCTTGTTGAGATAATCCTCTAAAATAGAAAAAATAACTACATAAAGGGGAACACCTAGTTTCGAACCTCTAGTATATGTAAAGTATCCTTCATGGGATATATTAATATGAATATATATATTTCCATAACCTGATATGATTTTAAAGAAATTAATGAAAACTTCTTCAAAACCAAACATAGTAATAACAATTCAAATGAAGTTCAAAAATATCATATCAAACGCTTTTTTACATCATACTTAAGAGTAATATTTCCTACCCTAGTGGTTTTATATGAATTTTTACATGTTATTACATAGAGATAAATAATTTTTGAATGACCATTCACTTTATTAATCATTAATGATTTTCAAAAACAATCATGTCTGAGATAAAGGAAAATCTACTAATATAGATTTTGCTGATAACATTATAGGTGGTATTAACCACATTAACCATCCTAAATAGATGGATCTATATATAATTCTATACTTTTGGGATGAGATAAAGGAACTAATCATTTGAAACACAAGGAATGAGGCCACCATTGAATAAGTGAATATCAGGGCTACAAATTAATACATAAGTGACATCCCAATATGTTTTAAAGAAAATTTTCTTAAAACCATCTAGACTAGGAGAACTATCTGGTCCAAGACCAATGAAAGCCTCATTAATATCAATTTTTCAAATATTAAATGTAATTATATAATTTTTTTTATTTACAAGGCTCGCAATAATTCCATCCACTAGGTCATCGATGGTTGAGGATATATTAAAAAGATCATTGAATAATGTGGAAACATTCTCTAAAAAGGACTACATGTTATACATTCTCATATTATATTTTTCAAGTATATATTGGTATAAAAGAATTCCTAGATTTGTTATGGGAGTTGACCAATTTTTAGTCTATATCACCATACTTTAGCAATTTGTCTTTAAAGGCATCCATTCTGATAGAATCTTTAATGTTCATGAGTTTTTTAATATTTAAATATACATCATCTTCTTTTGAAACTCCATCAAAGAAATTATTATAGTTTTTTTTCTTATGAATATGATAAAGGGAGGCCTCAAGAGAGGATATGCCAGTATCAAGAGAGATAACACAATCCTTAATCTATTTTTTTATATTCTTATAAGTAGTATGAGTACACATTTAAAAGAATAATTTCTACAATCCATGGAGTTATAAACATCATGACCATGTTTCCCATATTCTAGATGAATAACACAAACATTGTTGAACCAAAATGGTAAGGTAATCTTGGAGTCTTCACTCACTAAATTAAACAAAATCATATAATGATGATAATTAATTTCTGATAAGGTTATATTGGAAATGGGGTCCAAAATATCTAGGATTAACTCATAAAATAATTATTTTCCAGATTACAAGACATAAAGTTATTGAGATTCCTTCAATAACATGTGTATTTGGAACCAAAAAAGTTTATAATAATTTGGATTTTATGATCAATGTTGGTTTTGAATTAACTAGAAGAGATTGAATTAGTCACAACTCCAATATTTTCATTTGGATTGAGGATGGAATTAAAATAACCAGGGATGATCCATTGACCATGGATAATAGGTTTGTGGTAACGAATATGCATCCAAAGACTATATTGATCCTGATACATGTTATGATAACAAATTACGGAACAAAATTATTGAGTTCCCAATTAATTAAAGGCATGAGTGACATATTTATCACAGGATGTTGCCATGGATGGATAAACCAAAGAGGAGAGTTCCAAAACCAAAATATTTTTTACCATTTTTAATAAATACTGGGTATCATGTAAAGGAAAACCCAAATTCTCTAAATAATAACAATTACAGGAAGAAGTCATTTTGGATTCATCCAATCTAGTAATGACAGGATTTTTTTGGAATAAATAGGCTAAGGGACCTATTAGTATTATTATTGTCCCACCTATCGTCATTTAAAGCAGTATCCATGGTTAGATCCCCATATTTGTTCTTTCCTACTTTCATATTATAAGACATAAGAGGGTTTACTACTTTCCTTTTATGAGATTAAGTTAATTGGAGGGGACTACTAATCTCAGTGACATAGATAAATCCATTTCAAGAACACACATTGAAATTATTTGGGTTGTCATTATGCTAGGGACAAGATAAATATTCCTATGCAGTTTGTTATAACCACAATATATAAGTATCATCAGCATCAGTTACACTATATTTTTGATAAAAATAATCATAATCGATATACATTTATTCCAGATAGCTTCATGTTCATGATGATCTGATGAAGGGGTATAATCTGCCCCCATATCAACAGAATGAACATTATCATCCCCGGTGGATTCTAAAGACACCTATTTTTACTGCACCATGACAACCAAGTTATTGATGTCCAAAGAATTTTTAAAAAATATAGTAGTATCAGTAATTTCATTCCTCTTAGAGAGAAACAAATCATATGTTTCCATTGAGATATTAGAAGATAGAACATGTTACACTATACATTCCAACCTTCCCTCAATAAAATATGCATATCCTTCCTTAGTCAATGAGCAAGGTAATGTTATAGATTTAACAAACTTTTCCACGCCCTCATCAATATCTACACAATATTTCTTCATATAACCCATAGGTAAATATGGGACTACATTATTAGAGGTTCCCGTTTCTTAATAAACACATTCTTATTTTTCAAGTTCCTACTAATCTCATTAGATTCCCATGTTTTAGGTTCATGATTCACCATGTTTTAAAGAATCCTGAAATTATCAATAGAATATCCCACCATATTAAAAACACTACAAAATAGAGTAAGAATTTCATATTAAATACTAAAATAATTCATATTATCATTAAAAATAATAATTCTTCTATATAGACACTTAACTTATAGATTAATATCAACAATTACTTGTGTAAATAATCCAAGATACCCATCTAGTATTTTAAAATAAAAATTAAAATGTTTTACTAAGGAGGAAATATCATTGAGTATTTTGGAGTGGCAATACACCCAATTTATTCCATGATGCCTGAACCATAATTTCACATTCGACTACTTCTGGTTGTAAGGAATAAAATTGACATCGAATTCAAATATTCATACAAACCCTTTCTCAAGATCCAGATTGTTGAGACACTGGGCTAAATTGAAATCATCCCTAGAATGAAAGATGATATGAAAAAACTACTCTTCCAAAAGGTATTATCCTACAAACACCATTTCCCTAGAAATGAGATATTTGATTCTTAATATCAATATAATACTAGGGAATATCTCCCTTCATATAAAAAACATAACCAAAAGTTGGAAACAAGATGATATTAATCCACTGCTAAAATGATTTTAGATCTTCCACAACTGAGTACCCATGATCATCTGGTCTAATAATGTTTAGGGATCTCAGCACATCGTATAAGGACTCGACCTAATTACATTAAATAATATTGAATTTATCTAAGAACTCACTTATTTATACATTGAGGATCTTTTCATGTTTATAGATTTAGATAGTTTAGGAAATATTAAATTCATAACATTCCACATTAATACATTGTGGATACCATAAAAAGGTATTCATTTCTTCCAAAATATAAAACTTTTTAAATTAAACATGATTTCATTGAAAATTCTTAAAAAATTAAACATGGATTCTTTATCTGTATTAAAAATACTTATAACCGATGAAAATAATTTTAAAAAATGTGGGATGATCAAAAAAACTCAATAAGGGATATAAAAATAAGGAAAGAACACAATAGTCCATGAATACTTGTAAGGTATGAAATCATTTTCAAAAGACATAATTGTCACCCATTTATATTTACATTGTGACACATGATATTTCCACAAGATCCCCAAAAAAATATGAACATAAATAGATTAATAAAGGAATCTTGGGGCATTACTTACATAATCTTGTAACCCTCTCGACTACCTTATAATTTGTAACCCTCACGAGTACCTTATAATTTGTTTAACCATCGCGGTTGCACATTAAGTAACCATATATCCAACCTCCAACTTACATGTACCCAATGCATTGGTGGGAGATATAGGTCCCAAACTATATCATAAAAATTACCAAGAAAAATAACAAAATCATAAATCATGAATAATTACATGAAAACATTTCTTTTGAATTTTGTAAAAATAGAATTTTAAAAGAGGTTTTTAAAAGGAAAGTCCCTTATAAATACCAAATAATTGAACTGAGAAATATTAGAGGGGATGAATTATTTATATAAACTATAAATAAAAATTATTAACCCTAATATAAAAAAAATTCATCACACAATCAACATTAATAGCACATAAATAATGATGAAAAAGGTAAACCCAAAGAATGGAAATTGGGTTACGAATTCCCTTACCTCGGGTTTGTCTTACATAAAATTTGATTTAATACTCTTGTATAATTGTTAAAATAGTGTTACTAATAACTAAAAGAGAAATAATAATGTTTATAATACCTTTTATGATCATTTAATTAAATAATTTATCCCTTTAATTGTTATTATTTTGTCCCTTCCATTATTTTGGGTGCGTTCTTTACATGATCTCCATGATCGGTTCATGATGGATATTATTTTCGATTGAAATTGAAACTCAAGAATTCGAATGGAGTGGTATTAAAATGTTCCTAGGTTAATAAATTATACCTTTTATTATTTTAAAATCTAATATGATGATGATTTATAAGTTAAAGCATTATTTATATTTGTTTAAGTCATTTTGGTGATTCTTCGATTGAAAAAAACTAATTTGTTTTATAAATTAATAAAATGTGTATAATATTATTTCAGAACATTATATAAGATATAATACATAAATTATAGTCTTATTAAACAATATTTTATTTTTTTATCATTCTTGAATGATGTAAAAGTAATTGAATTCACATCATCCACGATGTCGGTAAATCGAGACATCATGGATGATGTTTTGGTTTCTTGAATAAGTGGAAGAGAAGAAGGAATATATTGGTGATTCATCCATAAAAAAGATGAAATAAAAAAATATATAAGATAATAGATCATTAATTAATATTTTATATGGGTATTTTAGGAATTAAAAAGAAAATAAAATAATCTTGAAATTAAAAATGTTGAGAAATCTCATATGAAAATTTTGGCAGCCAAACGGCATAACTTAAAACTTCATAAAATAGTTTGATGAGAGAAAATGGGTATATCATAATTCTTACATAATATGTATAGTTAGGGGGATACGGAATGACATGTCCAAATATAATCCAATTTAAATTAAAATATACTAACATAAAAAAGAGTTCTTGAAAAGAGAGAGATTTTGAGATCAAAAATTCTACAGCATAACGGCTATGCGACATGGTTTTAGAAATCATTAAAACGATTGGGGAAAGGGGTCACCCACACATAAATGATTCATAATAAAATTATCGTGATAGAATAAAATGTAAATAATAATATGGTATGGAATCTTGAATGTTATACCATATAAAAGAGAACATGAATGGAAAAAGAAAGAATTTGAGAATTATCTTACCATGTAGAGTAACTCCTAAGACTTGACGGTGTGGGACTTGGCGAATTGATAAAATCATAGGTGGACTACAAGGGAGGTAAGAATACCAAAACATAATTCGGATTGAATTTATAATGAATGTAATGATGTAATGAATTTTAATTTATAGGAAAAATGAGGGAATATTTTATTACTTTCCAAGGGATAACTTATTAGAGGTATTTCCAAAATCGTGGGCTTTCACTTGGTATTTTCCCATTGTATTATCCACTTGGGATACCTCATATCTATTTTATAGTAAAAAATTCGACAAGAATTATTAAATCATTTTTACATCATCAATAATGTCAATAAGCACACTGAAACTCGGAACTGTAATTTTTTACTATTCACCAAAAATTCAACTGTTTCAGCAAAATCCCCAAAAATCACCCTAACAATTTTTAAATGTGTAGAATTCCAAAATTAAGTCTATTTTTTGAAAATAATTCTCTAAATATTATTAATTTAATTTTTAAATAAAATTATAATTTATTCAGAAAGAATAATTTTTGAATCTATAACTCATTTTTTAACACCTTGAAAAATTAATCAACATCTCATTATCTTATATCCTTTAGAAATAAAATAATAATAAAATTAACTATACATTATGGTTATATAACTATTCATATTACTATTATTAAGGGTATGTTACTATTCACTAAAAATCAAGTTGGTTTCATTAGACTCCAAATAACTTAATAATCAAATTTGTAGAGGACTGTTTTTCAAAATTAAAAACATAAAAGATGAAAAATTATGTTTAAAGGATAATTATAAATATTCTATTAAAATAATGTTTCATTCATTTCAAATTATTTTTTAAAAACCTTGGGGTGCTACATTATCCCCACCTTCTGTAAATTTCTTCCTCGCAACATTATTTACTCATTAAACAAGTGAGGGTAAATTTCCTTCATAGCATTTTCATATTCCCATGTTGCTTCTTCAACCGTGTGGTTTCTCCCCAAAACTTTTACATAGTGGATTACCTTATTCCACAATAAATGCTCCATTCATTCATGAATCTAAATTGGTTTCTCTTCATATGAAAGGTTCTCTTCTAGCTGAAATGCTTCTAGGATGAAAACATGAGATTAATATGGAACAAAATTTCTCAACATCGCAACAAAAAAACCATTATGTAACTACGATAAATTTGGAGACAAAGCTACCTAGTATGCAATTAGTCCAACATTCCCGACTGATGAACTACGGACTTAGATTTTATTTTCTTACCAAAATTCATCACGCATATCCAAGGTGATATTTTAAGGAAACCATGGTCACCTACATCAAAAGATAATTCATTACCTCTGTTATATGCATAACTTTTGTGCCTTCTCTGAGCTGTCCTCATTTGCTGTAGGATCATCTTCACTTTCTCAGCCACTTCCACTACTAATTCTGGTCCCATCAACATCTGTTCCCCAACATCATCCAAAAACAACGAGTTCGACACCACTCCCCAAAAAAATGCTTCAAAAGTGGCCATATCTATACTGGAATGAAAATTGTTATTCGAAAAAAAACTCAACTAAAGAATGATGTTGATCCCAACTTCCCTGGTAGTCCATTGAACAAGCTCTACGAATATCCTCCAAATTCTGAATCATTTGTTCTGACTACCCATCTGATTGTGGATGAAAAGTTGTAGTGGAATTTATTTCTATTCCCAATGTCTTTTGAAGTACCTTAAAAAAATTAGAAGTGAACATGTGATCCCGGTCAGATACAATGGAAAGAAGAACTCAATTTAAACAGACAATCTCCTTAAGGTACAGTCGATAAAGCTGATCTAACAACATTATGTCTCGAATAGAAAGAAAATTTGAAAATTTGGTTAATCGGTCAACAATAACCCAAATCGCATTGTTACCTTGAAAATTCTTGTGTAGTCCCACCACAAAGTCCTAGGATATATTCCACAATTTCCACTCTATCAATGGCAGTGGATGAAGTGTCTTTTTATGTAATGGCAGCTCTGCTTTAAAATTTTGTCATGCCAAACATTTCATGTTAAATTCTAAAATATCTATTATTATTCCATCCAACCAGTAATACTTCTGAAGGTATCTGTACTGCTTAGTACTTCTTGGATTAAATCAAAAAGTAAAACTATGAGATTCGCACAAAAAACTTCTTCAAATGGGAATCACAAGGCACACACAACCCTTTTTCAAATCATAAAACACAATCTTTATAAAGGATAAATTCTGAAAATATTCCCATTTTAACCAATTCTATTTTTTCCTATGGCTAACGGTCTTCTTTATGTGCGTTCTTAATTCTATTTAATAATGATGACTTCCATGAAACCTAAAACAAAACGTAGGTATTTTTTGGACCAAAAAAATCTATAAAAAAATTCATCAAATCATTAATTATTAGTTCATGTTCCAAACATAACACGGGTAATGATGCACGATGTTTTCAACTCAAGTCATCCATCGCATTTTTTTTATTTTCCCAAATGGTAATTGATCATGAAATCATAATCCTTTATCAATTCAAGCCATCTTCTCTACCTTGTGTTTAATTCGTTTCAAGTGAATATATATTTTATACTTTTATGGTAAATATATATTTGACATTTGGATCCATATAAATGCTGCCTACAAATTTTCAAAGAAAAAAACCACAACTTATAAATACATATCATGTGTGGGATAATTAAACTCATGATATTTTAGTTGTCTTGATGCATAAGAAATTACCTGATCATTCTGCATCAGAATACCATCAAGTCCCTTAAATGAAATATCATTGTAGATGACAAACTTTCCGTTTTAGGAAGACAAGGCCAAAACTGGAGCATTCACCAATCACTTCTTCAGTTTCTGAAAACAAACAGCACATTCATCTATCCAAATAAATTTAACCCATTTTTTCTTAACTTAGTAAGAACGCAAGATAACCATGATTTTTTTAACAAGCCGTCTATAATAACCTACTAATCCAATAAAACTACAAATCTTGGTAACATTTGTGGGTCTTTTTCATGCATCAACCACTTTTTTGGAATGATCAACTATTATTCCATACTTATTTACAATGTTCCCAAGAAAATAAATATGTTGCAACCAAAAATCACACTTGCTGAATATCCCATACAGTTTATTTTCCTTTAAGGATTACAAAATAGCCCTTATACATTTTCCATGTTCATATTTACTATTAAAAAATAACATAATGTCATCAATAAACACAACCTAAAATTTATCCAAGAATTAATGAAATATTCTATTCAAAAAATTCATGAATAAATTTGGTGAATTAGTTAAACCAAACAGCATAACAACAAATTCATAATGCCTATATCCAGAACAAAAATATGTTTTCAAGATGTCATCCTCCTTCACCTTTTGTTGATGGTATCCAGATCTCAAGTCAATATTGGAAAAGTACTGATCTCGCTAGAGATAATAAAAAAAATTCATCGATATGAGTCAAAGTATACTTGTTCTTAGTAGTGATTTTATTCAGGGCTCTATAATCAATGAAACGTCTCATGGTACCATCTATCATTTTAATGAAAAAAATAGGATTGCCCCATTCTGAAGTTCTAGGATGAATGAAGTGTTTATCAAGAAAATCCTATAACTAATTTTTCAATTCAATAAGTTCATTTTGATCTATTCTATATGGGGGTTTTGAAATTGTCATAGCATCAGGAAATAAGTTGATTGTGAATTCGACTTCCCAATCGGGTATGACACCAGGTAACTCATTCAAAAATATATCAAGGTATTCAATTACTACTGGAACATCAATAATCTAAAAAGTTCTTTTTTTCAATAATTCGAGTAAGATAACTTTTATTTCTCTCTTTCAATAGTTTCTCACCTTATTGATCTATTATCAATAGTATGGGTTTATTTTTTTACAAAAACAAAAAATATTTCTGAAAAAAACTTCTTTAGCTCTATAGTCAATCTTATCATGATAAAAAAAATCCAATCCATTCACAGAATGAAATAAAACAATACTAAGGTAAAAATAGGGTTTTTAGGTAAAGTCTTTCCTCATACCATAATAAATATATTCTTCTAATTTCCCTTACTTATAATATTCCCCCTTGTTTTTATAAATAATCATTGTTCTAATTTATTGAGGTGATATATCTAATATACTAGAAATTTCTTTAGAAATAAATGAATGTGTAGACCCTTTATCAAAGAAACATTTAGCAAAGTATGAGTAAAAAAACAAGGTACCTGACACAACATCATGGGATGGCCTAGAATCTACTAATGTAGTAGAAAAGGATCTCACAACGCCATTCTGTTTATATTCTAGATTCTTCACATCATTCATATCTCTCTTTGGGATGGCATTTGCATAATGACCAATATCACCAAATTTAAAACACTTAATAGTTTCCTTATCAGGATTAGTCTTATGATATTTTTCATTAAAATCTCAAGCCCTATGTCCAAACTTACCACATCGAAAACACTTCCCAGTTTTAGTAAGGCATTCCGTAGCGTGCTATTTCCCACACTATTCACCAACTGTAAATTGGAATTTCTTACCATCAGATTTATTTGGTTGATTCTTACCCATCACTTTCCATCTAGACCTATTAATATCCTTATTATCAAGGTGTTTGTGATCATAAAAATACTCCATCTCATTGAACAAGTTTCTCATATCTTTTTAATTCACAGGATGTTAACTCCCTTCTATACATTGGGTTCAATCCTAAATGAAAGTGGTTGATTTTTCTATCAAGATACAGAATAATATTTGGAGAATACCTTTCCTGTTAAGTAAAGTTCACTTCATACATGGATACTAAATCGTACTTATTTTTCTTTAATTAAAAGAATTTATTCTCTATCCTATGTCACACCACCTTATGAAAATATTTTTCCAGGAAAATACTTTTATATTAATCCTACTCTAAGGCATAAATATCCTCTCTATCCCTAATATTATTTACCATTGACCACCACTAATCATCTTCACCTTTATAACGATAAATGGAAAGACTTACCTTTTGATTTTCTAAACAACCCAATATATCAAATATATTTTTAACTGCCTTAATCCATCCTTCAATCACTACTGGGTCATAATATCCATTTAATGTAGAAGTGGTTTTCTCATAAAATGTTACACTTTTGGAATGTTCTGTTGTGGTACCTCAGGTTGTTTTCTTGCATAGATGACACCAAAATTTATTTCCTAAATCATCTAAGCCATTACTATCACAAACTTATCAATTCCAATCCCTACCATACTAGGCTATAGATTTAGAAGGATAATGTTCTTTATGTGCCTCTATTCTTCATATTCCTTGTTTCTTCTGTGAAATCCCCTTCCGAACAAACATATCTTAGTCGAAGAAAAATGGTAATCATTAACTTATATAACATTTCAAATAATTAATTGAGTAAAAAATAATTTATTATATTCTATTAACATTATCCATACCCCTAAATTTATCAAAACCCTCCTCTAATACAAACTAAAAGGACCCAGCCTTATTACATTACATAATCTAGAATTTAGTTAAGAACATTCTTCCATACACATTGAGTATATTTTCACGTTTATAGATTTATAAAATTTAGGAAATATCAAATTTATAACATTCCACATTAATATATAGTGGATACCATAAAAAGGTATTCATTTCTTCCAAAATATAAAACTTTTCAAACAAAACATGATTTTTTTGAAATTTCTTCAAAAATTTATCTTCGATTCCTTTTTTTTCTTAAAAATCCTTATAACCTATGAAAATAATTTAAAAACATGAGATAAGAAAAAAAACTCTTAGTAAGGGATATAAAAAGATGAAAATAACACGTAAGTCCATCAAGAATTTTATTTATCGAAATGATATATTATGTTTTAATTAATGTTATTATTCCATGGGGCATTAGTTTGAAAATTTTCCAAAGAGGAAAAGTCTTTATGTTACAATTACATCGTTTATCATGACTGTTTGTAAATATGTTTCCAATAATGAAATATTTTGATATATCTAATAATAATTATCATGATTTTTATTTATCTATGTTTATTCGGAATATTTCATATAATAGGTATGTGGTACTGATTATAATTTTGGAAATATATTTAATAAAACCCAAAATAATTTATCTCTTCAGTTTAGAATCTATTTTATATTAAAACAATGCTTTCTGAAATTATTTTCAAATTTTTTTTAATATTTTTTAAATGATTTTATAAACATATTTTTTACCAATGTTTTATTTTTTTAAAAATATTTTTAAATGAATCTTCATGTAATTTTTCAAAAAATTCGCATTTAGAATTTTCTGAAAATGTGAATTGAATCATTTCCTAATGCGTACAACATAAAAATAACTTCCCATGATCATGAACGTTATTTCCTATGAATATTAATTTTTTAATTCATTAAGCTAATTTTCAAAAAAAATTGGTTTTAAAATGTTTTTAAAATGAAAAGAATATATTCCTCAAATAATGTATTAATTTATCACTAAATATTGGATAATATGATTCCAAAGTTTTTTTTTAAGAAATGGTTTTCTGAAATATCTTTTGATTTCATATTTTTTAAAATTTATTTTTATGATAAAAAATTTATTTTCCCCAAAATATCATTATTGATATATTAACTATATTTTCATTCTTTAGTGAGAAACCCTTTATTGTTATTTATCTTCAAATGGGGATATTTTTTATTAATAACATCATCATTATTTCTCTATATGGATTACAATTATTTTAAATAGATTTTTAAGGAACTAGTTTCATTCCATAGTTTAATCATATTCCAATTATATTTTTATGGAACCCATTTTTCTATAATGATTTAATCATGGTTCAAATATATTCTCATAAATCACATTACATTTCTATCAGTTAATAAATTTATGAAAAGAATAAAGATTATTTTACGGGTTTTACAATTAAATTAGTAATATATTTACCATATTATTATTGTGGTTATTGGATATTATATATGATGGGTACACCCAGAATACATCAACTTAGAAAAATATATATTATATGATTGGTTTATCTAGATAGTTCTCCAATGCATTTGGTAATGATAATGTTATCCAGATAAATATATTGTAATTTGACTATATAGTCATACAATAAGAATAGTTATATAAGGGTTCATTAAGTGAACTATAAAGATAATATTCCATTATACCAAAATAGTTTCTTTATTTTTTTTCCATTAGTCTATAATGGTTAATTTGACCAATATTGATATCACATGACTCCTAATTATTGATTATTATGTCTATTTACTTTTTGAAATCCATTTTACATTTTACTAGGATTCAAGATTCAGGTTTTGATGGTTGTGAGTTCTATTCTAATTCTATCATGTAATATGATTATTTCTTCATATCCTTATGTGCTTATTTTTCTCAATGATGGTATTAAATTTTTGATGTTAATGTTTACCATTATTGAGAACTTGATCTAAAAATTAATTTATTTCTTCTTCCCCGGGTTATTATGAAATGATTATGAATGAAAAATTTCTAGAAGAGTTTCATATGGATAATTAAAATGGCATAATGTGAAATATGTCAATTTGTCTTTAGTGAAATAAATTATCACTTAATGGCATGGATATTGTTTACGTAATATTTTTTTCAAATTATTTAAAACTCTAAAATTAATAGTATACTAAAAAATTAATTGATCTATAAATTTTTCACATTTAATGTTTTGTATGGTAAAAATTGGGTCTCCTCCACTAGTATAAAAGCTTAAAATCTTATGTTTATGATTTTAGGACCGAATTTAAGAGTATGATTTCATTGTAATTTTATTTGGTTTGAGAGAAAATTTTTATATAATTTGGTTATTAGTATATTATATTATGTGGTTATCATAATTTATTATGGATACTATCAATTTTCTATAAGATTAAGGACTACTATAAGTTCAATGATTTAGACAACTATTTTTAGTTTTAAGGTGAAGAGATCTTAATGCGATTAATGAAACTTTAGGGGATGTTTTTGAAAGATCAAAATATAGTTTTAGATGCTCAATTACAAGAGGGGATGAATTTTAGGTTTAAAAACTTTTGTTTTTAACCTTAAGAACATTTATTTTTAACAAAGTTAATCAAAGTAAATTCACAAACCCTCTTTAGTTCATAACTAAGAAACAATCTTTATTAGGATCTAGAAATTTGGATCTGGAAAAGAAACTTAAGAAAATATTAATTAGGGAAATATTCTAGCATAAAGCATTTTGAATCTTATTTATCATAGTATACAAGTATAAGAAACTATAATAAAGTTATACTTTATTCCATCAAAAAATTAAAATGGAAATAAAAAAATGTAGCAATAACAAGTAAACAAGTATAAAGTATTTTAACCCAAAGATAATGGTATCAAAAAACCATGGATAAAGGTCCCTTGATTTATACATTCAAGAAAGTCTCTCTTACCCACACTAGTGTAAGATCTTGATAATAATATTAGAGTCTGTCTTTCTATCCCTACAAGCCCTAAAATGTTAATGTAGTTAGTAGATTTATCTTCCAATAAACATAAGTACTCAAAATTTAAGATAGTCAGCACCTCTGTCTCTCTATCCATAGAAGTCCTTGATTGATCAGCCAATCTGAATCTCACAAAGCAGGCTGAAAAAAGTGTTCATGGTATTCATATAAGTATAACATTATATCTCTCTACAAATCCCTTCACATCATTATAGAATGTAATATCTAGATGTTTCAATGTATCAATATATGTTTAACTCTTCAAATATATGACGTATTTATAGGAAAGTTTCAATGTTAATCTCCCTCCTACAATGGTCATATTTTTATTTAAATCTCAGAGGGACCAGTACAGGTGGCACTCAAAAGATGGTTAGCTTATCACAGATTTTATGTCATCATTTTGTAAGAAACATTAACATGTTTCGGAAACATTAATATGATTAATAAACAATTCTATATTTAAAAATCATTGCTTTGATGAAGAAACATTCCTATGTTTAAGAAAAATTTCTAGGTTTAATAATCTTTTTAATGTTTAAGAAACATTCCAATGTTTAAGAAACAGACGGGATATAATAAAATGGAATTAAACATTATCTAAATATGAAACTATAACATAAGAATTTTATCAGATTTTAAATATAATGAAAATCAGAGTCTAACAAAGTTATCAATCAGATTCTGATTTCTAAGGATATCAGATTTGGAGATCTAAGGATATCGGATTCCGATTTATAAGGAAATTGGATTCTGATTTATAAGTAAATTGGATTTTGATTTAAATTGAATTCTAATTTCTAATGAAATCGGATTAACAATTCTATAAAAATAGGATTCAAGATTCTAGGAAAATTAGATTCACAAGAAATATAAGGTTCTAAGTAAACTAAGGATCTTATTATATACTTAAGAAAAATATGGTTAGAATTAGTTTAAGAAAACATTATATATGGAATAAGAAAATATAGTTAAAGTTAAAAACATTCTTAGATAAAGAGAAGTTTCCTTAAGAAAAGGTTTCTTAGAGAAATGAAATTTTCATTAATCAAATGATTCTTAGAGAAAGGAAATTTTCATTAAGAAAACGTTTTTAGAGATAAGAAATCTTCCTTAATAAAATGTATCTTAAGGAAATGAAATTTTCCATATAAAAATGTGCTTGTCATTTATAAAACATAAGGCATAGAAAATAAATAAGAAAACCTTGTTGAATCAACAATCTCCCCCTTATGGAAATTACAAACAACCTTTCAGTAAATAATATTAATAAATGAATTCATAATAAATACTTATCTCCCATTATTTATGATTTATAATGAATTATATTAACTCTAACTTAGGTTATGTTCCCCTAAGGATCCTATTCTTGAATTATAAGGGTTTTACTTGAAATCACATTGAATTATATAAGATTTTATTATTTGAGTATAACTCCCCATACAAGAACATTTTTTTCATACATTATCATTCTTTATTGATCTCTTCTCCCCTTTTAGTAAATTTCTCCGCCTTTATAAAAATATTATTTTCTAATTCTCCCCCCCACTTGTTATTTTAAAAAAGGAATATAGGGATATATATATTTCACCTGTAATGGTTAGATATGATCCAATATACAACAATATGAAAGAAAACATTACAAACATTACTAATAGTTTTCAATAAAAATATGAATATAAAATCAATCAAATTTGTTCATCTTGGGAATCATATTATTTAGGGTATCCTTAATCTTCTTCAGCTCCTTATGGTCATCTTGAAATTTGGATCCTTATATAGATTCCGATATTATGAGGTTTTAAGGAAATTTTGGATTTAATAAAAGTGATTTTGATGAGGTTTTCCATAAATCAAGATAAAAATTCCAACAAGTAAAAAATAATGCAATTTTGAAGAGTTAATTGAGAAAAAATATGTTCTGTATTGCTCAATAAGAATTATAAATACTGATAAGGTTATTCCTGAAGAACATAGGTTCTGAAAAATATATATTTTATTAATGAAATAAAAAAAAATTATTCTTTCAAAAAAAATTTAGGGAAACAAAAAAAGTTATGTTCCTAAAAATTTTATTAAGTACAAAATATTCTTAGTTTCCAAAAAATTTATTATGCAAATGAAATTTTTTTGTTTCGAAAAAAAAATTTATTAAGGAAATAAAAAGTTTAGGTTTTAAAAAATTTATTAACAAATGAAATTTTTTAGGTCTTGGAAAAAATTATTAAGAAAAAAAATTAGGTTCCAAAAGTTTTGTTAAGGAAATAGAATTTTTTTGTTTCAAAAATTTTTGGAAAGAAATATATTTTTAGGATCTGAAAATTTTATTAAGGAAAGAATATACTTAGTTTCTAAAAAATTGAAAGGTAAATATATAACAATAAACATATATACTCCTCCTATGAAAAAGAGTATTTTAATACTAGGAGATAGGTTTCAAAAAAATGTTAATATGGATGATTACCTTATGGTTATCATTCTTATCTTTTGTTTAATGAATTAAAATCTATCAGAGGGTAAAGATTTTGTTAATGTTATATAAATTTTATATTGAGTTCCAATAAATTGAATAATTATATCTCCTCTATTTTTCTGAAAATAAAATAGTTAGACTTTTGGAATCCAAACTTTCTTGGATCTAGATTTGATAAAAAGTAAAATCTTAGGTATCCAAGTTTTCTTAGAAAAATAATATTTTTAAAAACATAAGGATTAGGTTTTATTTAAAGAAAAAAGTTTCTCCAAATGTCCACCTCATTGACAATTAGTGAAGAATGGAGCACTTTGAGTAACATAATAGTTATGACTAAAAATTGGTTTTGAGTGAGTATAACCAAATCAAGAACTATTTATGAGAGGAGAAAGTTATAAATATATTTTATCAAATTCTTTCCATCCTGAAGTAAAATTTGATAAAATTTTCTTTAAGGGATGTATTTCATATTTTAGTCTAATGGATAAACTCTTATCCTCAATGTCATTAGTCTTAGTCTTTGAGTTATCCTTTAAAAAAGTTTCTTAGAAATAAAATTTTCAAGATCCTTAGATAATTGATCTTTCATAGAATTAACTTCCTTAAGTTTTTTGGAAATATTTTTATAATAAAGTGTTTTTTGATCATGATCTTTAGAAAGATCTCATACATATTTTGTTAAAATAGAAATTCTAGAATTTTCTTTCTCTGAATTCTTTTTTATCTTACATTTTTCATTCTCAAGTATATTTGAAAATCTATAAACTTTTTCAAATGAAGGTAAAGTATTATCTTATGTTGAGGAAGATTCTTTATACGATGATTAATAATATTATTTATTATAAGCATTTTCCTTTAAATAAATATTGGTTAAATATTCAGCATTGTGTACCTTAGCCATAAGATAATGATTTTTAATAGGTAATATGGATATAAGACCAATATTCTTCTGACCAGAAGATTCATAATCTAAATATTCATCTACAGTGTCACAACCACTGTCATTCTAGGTTTCATTAGATTTCAAGACATTCTGTGTATAATATTTGTTGTACTTTTTTATGTTGCTTTAATAATGCTTATCCTTCCTGTATTTTCTCTTTAACATAAGAAAATATTGTCTGATAGGTCTAACCCTTTTTCATTCATAACAATTTACTTCATAATCGTTCTTTTCCTTTATGTATTTCTTCTTATATCTATAGTGAAAATATTTATTTTCCACAATCTTTTTCATCCTTCTAACAAGATTTGATAATTCATTTTCATATTGATCAATATATCTTTATTCAGATATTAAAGTATCTTTCTTAGCATTAGATCTAGTGACCCTTTTCAGAGTCTTGGATTTAGATGTAGTATTTAAAGAAACACTTCCATTACCGTTCTTCTTATTTTTAATGTATTTATCTCCCTTCATAATTGTTTCATGCTGAAGAAGAGTTCAAAATAACTCATCATGAGAAATATTAGATACTCCCATGTTATCATCAATATTTTTCCTTTTATATTCCAACTAATTGGGAATCATATCAACTATCTTGTCCATAATAACATCATCATGAAGTCCTTTATCTCCCATAGATTGAAGACTACTGACGATAGTCATAAATATTTGTTGCACTTTGAAAACAGGTTCTCCATAAGAAAATACAAATCCATGATATTCATCTCTTAATATATTTATTCTATTCTCTACTAGTTTTGATGTTACAAAGTGGCTAACTTCATGTTTCTTTCAAATTCTATTGGAATCTTCACAAAAAGATATTGGACCATAGATATTCCTGGTCATAGAACACAAAATATTATTGTGCGACTTATAATTTAGTTGATATTCTTGTTTTTCTTTATTTTTGAAGGTTCTCATTTCTTTTTCATGAATCTTATATTCACTAGTAATCACAAAAAAATTATCTACTCCAGTGTTAATAATGAAGGTCTTCATCCTATCTCTACAATAATCATAATCATTACCTTCTAAAATTGGTGGTCTATTAGGATTTATGTTTTATATAAATCCAACATTCATTCCTTCTATTCTATAAGAAAATAAAAAATATCTTTTCCACTAAAAGATTTATTAGAAAATGTTTATGATGTCTTAATAAAAACGTGGGCAAGTAAAGTTGAGAAAGGTTATTTGAGAAAGAAAATGATTAAGCCATAAAATTTAGAGCAAGAAAACTTATATGAAAGTATTAGTATTTTTGATACCTCCTCTGATACCAATTTTAGAAAATAAATATAGATATAGATACTCAATTACAAGAGGGGGTGAAATGTAAGATAAAAAACGTTTTATTGTAACCATTATAAAATCTTTGTTTAATAACATTAAACAAAGTAAATTCACAAAACCTCCTTAATTATTAACTAAGAAAAAATTGTTCCTTGGATCTAGATATATGGATCTGAAAACAATCTTAAAAAAGGTTTACTTAGGGAAATATTCTACCTTGAAGCATATACAATCTTATTTATTAGAGTATAAAAGTATATAAAAGTATAATAAAGTAATACTTTCTTTCATTAACTATATTGCAGCGGAAATAAAATCTTTTAACAATAATAAGTAAATAAGTAGAAAATATTTTAACCCAAAGGGAAGGGTATGAAAAAACATTGGATAACGGTACCTTGATTTATACTTTCAATAATGTCTATCTTACCCAAACCAGGTTAAGACATCAAAAAGAATATCATAATTTGTCTTGTTATCTCCACAAGTACACAAACATTAAGGTAGTCAACTCCTCTTTCTTCTAATCCATAGAAGTCCTTGAAATTTATGGTATATGGAACCTCTGTCTTCCTATCTCTGGAAATGATCGATTGATCGGTCAATTTGAATCGCACTAAGAAAGATAAAAAATTTGTTCATTGTAACACCCCACAATGATATAGGGTTAAATGACTAAATTATATGACTCATGTCAACAAGGTGCACCTTCCTTTTCGGGAACCCAGCTGATTAGAACTTCATAGTTAAGCATGCTTATCTTGGAGTAGTGATCAGTAAGGGTGACCTTATGGAAAGATACCTAGGGTGTGTGTGAGTGAGGACAAAGCCTACTAAAAAGGACATGTGTTGGCATGTGGGGACAATCATTAGTCAGATGACCCGTTCGGGCATGTGGGTGGGCCCTAGGGTGGGTCCCACATGTCTGTAGGGAAACTAGTGGTACCTAGCAGGCTATGACTCTATGGCCATGTTAAGTAGGGGTGGTTGTGCGGTCACCAAGGCTTAGTTGTTACAATTGGTATCAGAGATGGTACACAACCTTAAGTGGAGCGCACTACCTGGGTTGAGATGTAGGGCCCAAAACGGGGATGTTGTGCTCTAAATGGGGGTGATTGTAACACCCCAAAAATGAAAGAAGGTTAAATGACTAAATGATATGACTTATGTCCACAAGGTGGGTGGGCCCTAGGGTGGATCCCACGTGTCTGCGGGGCAACTAGTGGTACCTGGAAGGCCAGACCTGATGCCCATGTTAAGTCGGGGTGGTTGTGCTGTCACCAAGCCCCGGTTGTTACAATTGGTATCAGAGGTGGTACACAGCCTTAAGTGGAGCGCACTGCTTGGGTTGAGATGTAGGTCGCAGAACGGGGATGTTGTTCTCTAAAGGGGGGGTGATTGTAACACCTCCAAAATGATATAGGGTTAAATGAATAAATGATATGAATCATGTCAACAAGGTGCACCTTCCTTTTCGGGAGCCTCTTTATTAGAACTCCACAGTTAAGCATGCTTGGATTTGAGTAGTGATAAATATGTGTGACCTTTCTGGGATTATTCCCAAGGTGTGTGTGAGTGAGGAAAAATCCCAATGAAAAAGATATGTGTTGGTCTGTGGGGACAATCATTAGTCTGATGACCCATTCAGGAATTTGGGTGGGCCCTAGGGTGGGCCCCACGTGTCTGCGGGGCAACTGGTGGAAACTGACGGGTTAGGACCTAACGGTCATGTTATGGTGGGGTGGTTGTGCTATCACCACGGCCCAGTTGTTACAATTGGTATCAGAGGAGGTACCCAGCCTTAAGTGCTACGCACTACCTGGGTTGATATATAGGGCCCACAACAGGGACGTGTTACTTTAAAGAGGGTGATTGAAAAGGACATGTGTTGGCCTATGGGGACATTCATTAGTCAGATGACCCTTTCAGGCATGTGGGTGGGCCCTAGGGTGAGTCCCACGTGTCTGTGGGGCAACTGGTGGTACCTGGCGGGCCAGGACCCGATGGCCATGTTATGGCAGGGTGGATGTTCTGTCACCAAGGCCTGGTTGTTTCAATTGGTACTAGAGGTGGTACACAGCCTTAAGTGCAACGCACAACCTGGGTTAAGATGTAGGGCCCACAACGGGGACGTTGTGCTCAAAAGGGGGGGTGATTTTAACACCCCCAAAATGATAGAGGGTTAAATGAATATATTATATGACTAATATCAATAAGGACCACCTTACTTTTCAAGAGCCTCTCTGATTAGAACTCCACAGTTAAGTGTGCTTAGATTTGAGTAGCGATCAGGATATGTGACCTTCTAGGAAGATTCCCAATGTGTGTGTGAGTGACAACAAAGCCCACTAAAAGGACATGTGTTTTCCTTGTGGGGACACTCATTAGTCTAATGACCCATTCAGGCATGTGGGTGGGGCCTAGGGTGGGACCCACATGTCTACGAAGCAACTAGTGGTTCCTGGAGGGACAGGACCTAAGGGCCATGTTAATGCGGGGTGGTTGTGCTGTCACCAAGGCCCAGTTGTTACAATTGGTATCAGAGGAGGTACCCAGCCTTAAGTGCAGTGCACAGCCTGGGTTGAGATGTATGGCCCACAACGGGGATGTTGTGCTCTAATGGGGGGTAATTTAAACACCCCTAAAATGATAGAGGTTTAAATGACTAAATGATATGACCCATGTCAACAAGGTGCACCTTACTTTTAGGGAGCCTCCCTGATTAGAACTCCACAGTAAAGTGTGCTTGGATTTGAGTAGTGATTAGGATGTGGGACCTTCTAGGAAAATTCTCAGGGTGTGTGCGAGTGAGGACAAATCCCACTGAAAATGATATGTGTTGGCCTATAGGGATAGTCATTAATCTGATGATCTATTTATGCATGTGGGTGGGCCCTAGGGTGGGCCCCACATGATTGTGGGTAAACCAGTGGTACCTGGTAGGCAAGGACCTGACGACCATGTTAAGGCGGGGTGGTTGTGAAGTCACCAAGGCCCAGTTGTTACAATTGGTATTAGAGGAGGAACCCAGCCTTAAGTGCAGTGCACTGCCTAGGTTGAGATGTAGGGCCCATAACAGGGATGTTGTGCTCTAAAGGGGGGGTGATTGTAACACCCCCAAAATGATTGAGGTTTAAATTACTAAATGATATGACTCATGTCAACAAGGTGCACTTTCCATTATGGGAGCCTCCCTGATTAGAAATCCACAGTTATGCATGCTTGGATTCAAGTAGGGACCAGGATGTGTGACCTTCTAGGAATATTCCCATGGTGTGTGTGAGTGAGGACAAATACCAATAAAAAATACATGTGTTGTCCTGTGGGGACAGTCATTAGTCTGATGACATGTTCAGGCTTGTGAGTGGGACCTAGGGTGGGTCCCACGTGTCTGCGGGGCAACTGGTGGTACCTGGTGGGCCAGGACCTGACGGCCATGTTAAGGCCGGGTGGTTGTGCTGTCACCAATGCTCGGTTGTAACATTCACAACTTGAATAAGTTTTTCACAACATTCAGACAAGGCATAAGAGTGTCGCTATCTAAAACTCACTTCACAACATCACAAAATATAATCTCTAGATTTGTCAACATATCAGTATATGTTGAACTCTTCAAATAGCTGGGGTATTTATAGGTAAAGATCTAATGTTTGGATCCATCCTTCAACAGTATATTTTTTCTTAAATCTCATAGGGACTTGTATAGGTGGATCTGAAAAAATAGTTATCTTACAATAGATTGTACGAAATCATTTTCTGAGAAGCATTAACTTGTTTATGATACATTACTAAGATTAAGAAACTATTCAAATTTTAAGAAAAATTTCTAATTTTATGAAACATTTCTATGTTTAGGAAATATTTCAATGTTTAAGAAACATTTCTATATTTAAGAAAAAATTATAAGTTTAAGAAACATATGGGATTCGATAAAATTGAATTAAACATTATAGAAATATAAAACTATAACATAATAATTTAATTATATTATAAATATAAGGAAAATTGTATCAAAACAAAGTTATCAATAAGATTCTGATTTCTAAAGAAATAGGAATCAGATTTATGAGGAAATTGGATTCTGATTTCTAATGAAATCAGATTCACAGTTCTGACTAAATCATATTCATAATTCTAGAAAAATCAGATTCACACAATCTATAAGGTTCTGAGTTATGTAAGGATGTTATTTTATACTTAATAATAATATGGTTATAATTAGTTTAAGAAAACATTAGATAAGTAATATGAAACTGTAGGTAAATATAAAAACATTCTTACGGAGAGAAATGTTTCCTTAATAAAATTTTTCTTAGAGAAAGGAAATTCTCTTTAAGACAATATTTCTTAGAGAAAATAAATTTTTCATAAGAAAATATTTCTTATAGAAAGGAAATTTTACTTCAGAATTTTTTTTTTCGAGAATGTATATTTCCCATAAGAAACATTTTTCTAGAGAAAGAATATTTTCTTTATAAAGAGGTTTCTTAGAGAAAAAAATTTTCCTCAATAAAATGTGTTTGTGATTTCCAAAATATAAGGAATAGAAAAGCTATAAGGATGAAATATTTACTCAACAGTTTTATTATGTTTAATTTTATTTACATATTTTGTTTAATTTCCAACATGAATTTACATTTTTTGGATATAATATTTAAGGTATTGATATGATTTATTATTTATATGATCTTTGATGTTGAGGTGATTATGCGAACACGTGTTTTTTCCATATAGATAACAAATGGATTGAAATTTTACTTGGTTACTAATTGATTACTTTTACTTGAAAATGACATCTTCATATTTTTGTAAAGAAATTTGAAATGTATGAGATATCATTTTGGTTAAAAAACAATTTAACATTGATGTTTTTTAGAAATGATTTTTTAGCTCTTAGGGTATTACAATTTTATTTTGGATATTAATGTATTATTTCATCATAAGACAGTTTATCTAATTTGGGAATTATTTTAATAGGTTCATACCTTTTTTTAATTTATTAAGAATAGAGTAATATATTTTTATCCCCTATATGGTTATGTGGTCATTAAATGTTTATTTTAGTGCTTCGAAAATAAATAATTTTTATTAAATACTCATAATATACAGAAAATTATGACATACTGGTGAGAATTTACAAAAGGATAAAATTCTACTCATAATGATAGAAAATTTCTTTATATTATTAATGTGGAAGAAAATGTAATTCTAAAAATCATTCAAAATGATCTGAAAAAAGATTTGTTGTCCTATTTCCATAATTTATAATGATATCACTATAATTTTTTAAACCACTTTTTTATGGATTTCTAGTCCCCAAAATTAGATTTATCATTTAAATTTTTGCAATAAGTTACTTCTATCACTCTATCTAATTTTTTGGAAATCAAAATTTTCTACAATGTCTAAATCATCACTTCTGACCTATGTTATCCTATTTGGAAAACTAATATTTGTTATACCAAATCAACTTCATAATTCACATTGTCATTTATCAAAATTAATATTTAATAAATCTTTTTAGGATGTGGTTTTACTAAAAAATTATTTTCAAATATCCATCATTTGATTTATGAGATATTGTTCAAATTACAATGGAACTATTAATTAACAGTGGAAGGATGTTACACCATGATATTTTAAAAGAAGAAAAATATTTTTTAGAGTGAAAGTCATAAAAAATTGAGTTTAGAATAGAATTTAACTCCTGGATACAACATGATATATTAATTTTTAAATATATTTAACATCTTTGATAGCTTGTGGTATAAAAAATCTTGATATTTTAATGATCAATAGTGAATATAACACAGTACACAGAGCAAAAACACCACCTAATATATATAACATTTATGAAATAGATATTAAATTATAAGATATTAATATTATTAACTAATTTATTAATATGTATATATATATATCTACTATCCAACATAAATTAACAATAAATTTTTACAAAATAATAAATAATGTTTTATTAAATATAATTCTTTAAAAAAATGTATTATTCAAAAATTATTTTTATTATTTCAATTTAAAAATTTATTATATGTATTTTTTGAAAATTTAAAAAAATTATTCAATAAAATAAACTTCATTTTTTTAAATTATGATATAAAAATATATTTTCTGGGAATTTTTTTGATCATTCAGAAAATATCGATTTTAATTGAATTGTTTAGAAAATGAAATTTTTTGAAATGAAATTTCATTTCAATTTTTTTAGTAATATAAATGTAAAATTATGTTTTTAATTTGATTTATGGTAAAATATGTATACTATAGTTATATTTAACTGATTCATTTACATTTTAATCTTCATTATATAGTATTTTAGTACATGTTTGTTTTTGGTTTAAAAAAGTTGTTTTATTTCTAAAACTGTTTTAATGCGCATAATGTTTCTCCATTGAAATTATTTACAATAATATTTAATGGGGAATTTTTTAAATGAAATTTATATATTATATATCTTTCAATTTTAATTTATAATTAGATAATGATAATTATTATAAATTTAGTTAATATAAAATGATTTTGATATTGAAAAAAATACAATTTTTGAAATCCTTCATTATCTTTACATTTGTGAGTTTGGTTAAAAATTTCTATTTTTATAATTTTATACAATTTAATTCATAATTTAACTTCATTTTTCAATTGATCAATTCATAATTATAATGGGTTGAATTTTTTATAATTCTATGAAAAATAATAAATTTTTTATTACTAATGAGAAATAATTAATTTCAATTTAAAACTACCTTTTTGTTTAAACTATTTTTTATGAAAAATAATATTTTAAATTTTATTTTAAATTATAATTAGTTTTTATATAAATATATTAATCAAATTTAGTTCATTTTATTGATTTTTCATTTTGATATTTGTTATAAAAACACAATAAACATTTGAATATTTTGTCTTTTAAATCCCATGTCTGTGATATTAATTTTAAAATAAATTTCCCAATTTTTTCTACTGAATTTGAAAAAATGGATTATATATATAGAATAAGAATAATTTATTTTATTTAATAATTTCAATTTTATTTCAAAATGGATATTGAAAAAACAGTACAAAAAACTTACGATGGTTAGTGTGTAATTTAATTTACCAGGGGGTAATGCTATTAAGATAAGTATTAAAATGTCTTCAAAATTTATTAAAATATATTATATGGTATTATTTTGATAATATCCCTTATATGATCTCCAATTTTCCACTATTGGTTCCTTGTAAAATGAATAAAACATGGAATGAATTCTCTATTATATAAAATTAAATGTGTTCCACTCAACTCAATTATAAATGGGAACCCCCACTCTTCCCCAATTTAAACCATTAAAACCCTTTGTATCATCCATTAATAACCAAAATTAAATCACAAAACCCATCCTCTAATTATTTAAGGTTATTTTTGCACATAAATCCATTCTACAAAGGCTTTTGGTGCACACCCAATGAGGTTACCCAAATAAAAGAAAACATTCTTAAATAAGAATGTTTATTTTAGTTTTTCATCTCCACAATAATTTAATATTAAGAAATGATTACATAATAACCGCAATATATTTAACATACTATTATTTTATAATGTTAATTAAATTAACTAAGTTATATCCCTCTTCTATCAAATGGTTTATAAAATAATCATTCCTATATATGGTGGATTACCTACTCACGAACCACTGTTATTCATTTTTATATTACAACCTCTCATGGTGGGATATAATGATGGATATATTATTTATATATTTATAATTTGTGTATACATTTATCTTCATTATATCATATTTTTATGTTTAGTTTCCATTCTATAGGGGATGTGATAATGTTGATCATGTGTATAGTAGACTACCGCCTCACTAAGAGATGTGACTCATTTTCACTTACAATTTGCATAGAAGATAATAAGGTTTATGTTAAAAATATTTATGATGCACATTAAATAATTATTATATTCATTAAATATTTATCATTATTAAAATATAATACACCAATTTATTTCATACCTTTTCACTCACTGAATAACTATAAAATTCATTCGAGTTTGTATGGACTACCGCATTCCCGAAGGGATGTGAATCACTTTTCATCACCACATAAAATGGATAATAATTAAATGGATATTAAAATAAAAATAAATTATATATGATATTATTATCATTATGGAATGATATAATATTACTTACAACTTTTCCATAATGATCGTTGAAAAAATGAAATGTTTCTCACTTGTAGGTACAACCTACCGTCTCCATGATCTTAACATACATCCTTTATCAAAATCATATTTCATGATTGGCCTTAAAAGTATAATTGATTAATAAATATAATAATTATTCAAATATTATTATTCATTGGATGATCTAACCATGATTATTGTAAGAGGAATAAAAATAAAATGTTAAAATGTACAGGAAAAAACAAATCTCTTAATACTCAAAAGTTATTTTAATGAGGAATTGTTAATAAATGGTAATTAAATGTTCAAAATTAAAAAATATATGATAATATATAAAAATTTGTTTTGATAATGTATTTATTATAAAGATTTTTTTATTATATTGGAGGTTTGAATGTGTTTAAAGAAACTCGATACTTATGATAAAGGATTTATATCATCTCTTTTTATTATGGTAAAAATAAGATAATTAACAGCCCATTTCTTATTTAGGGCGATATACTAAACCTTTAACATGTTATACCATGAATCCCATTATTTTAATTATATTAAAAAAATTATTTTATTTTTTTAGGGATTATGATACAAATGATTGTTAAGGTAGCAAGGGATTTCGTCTCAAATTACCTTCTTTGAGACTTGTGTCATACTAGGCCCCTATATTATTATATGTGCTCTTTAAACTATCCCATTGAAATTTAATTTCATGAATTTATTTAATATCATGATATTATATTTTTTATTTTTTATTATTATTACATGTGGCTTATGATTTAATAGTTACCAAAGTGGAAACGTCGTTATGTTACAATCTCATTCTTGATCTGAATTTTATATGAATGTGCTTCTAATGATGAAATAATATGATCTATCTCTTAGTAATTATAATTACCATTTTTATACTCTTGGTATTCTGGATATTTTATATATTAGTTACATTTTTTCACTATTTCATAGAAAATAATAGTTAAATTTTTTTTAATTAAAAAGTTTGTCATTTCAAACATTGGTAGACAATCTATTTTGTTAAAAACAATATTTTTAAAAAAAGTTTTCATAATTGTTTCCACTATTTTTCAAAAGGTTTATTAAATTTTTTTCCCCATAATGTAATTTGAAAAAATTAAAGGAAAATTCATGTATTATTCTGAATAATTCATGTTTGGGTTTTAATGAAATCTTGAATGGAAAATTTATTTTAATTTTTATGAACTGAATATGATTTTTTACAATCCTGCTCATTATTGTATTTGAATCATCCATCCTAATTTTAATGTTTCTATTAAAAAAATTAAAATGGTTTCTATTTTAAATATTATTTTTCTTAATTTGAATTATATTTTACAAAAACATTATTTTAAATAATTTTCAAATATTCTATTATATATTCTAAATATTGTCTGAAAAGATAATTGTTTTTCAATATTTTGAGATATTTTCGTTTTTTTCATAGTTTTTTTCAAAATTAAAAGCCTTTTTTTTCATAAAAATGTATTTAATTATATGTTAATTGTATTTCTATTAAATAGTGTCAAAATAATTGTTATTACTCATGCTCCAATGTGGGTATTTTATATTGATACCATCCTAATTATCTATCAGGATAGATTATGTTTACATCAATGTGAAATTTATGTAACCCATTTCTTTTCCCTGGATTTACTCTGATTCAATATATTTTTATGGAATAAATTTTTTTTCAATTGTTTAGACATGTTTCAAATATATTTTCATGTAACGTATTTCTTTTCATGGGTTAGTCAAGTTATGGAAAAAAAATTATCATTATTTTATGAGATTTATGATAATGTGCAAGATCTAGGTACATTATTCATGTTGTGGTTCATATAAATTATATAAATTTGGTGTACCAATACCACACTAGGATATCATGATATATAATATATGATGTGTTCCCTAATTTAGTGTTGGGTGAATAAGATAATTCTTATATGATGGGTCCACCCAAATAGTGATCCAATTTATTTAAAAATGATTCTTTTCTCTAAATAACTATATTATAAGTTGACTATATGGCGATTCCATATATGAGGGACATTTATGGGTTCTTCATATGTCTATATGATAATTTTACATTATACAAAAACATTTCATGTATGCATTCCATGATTTTATAATGTTTCAATTAATCAATATTGATATTACAAATATCATGATTATTGATTATTATAACTTGTTCAATTATTCAATAAAATTTACATGTTTCATGATTAATGATTTTGGTATTTTGAGTATGATTTATTTAATTATTATCTCATGAAATTTTATTTTATTCATCATACCCTAATAATTATATTTTTTTATTGATGACATTTAATTTTTAATTCTTATGTTTAAACATACTGATCATTTTAGCTCACCCTTATTTACATCCCATTTCACTAGGTTATCAAGAAATGATGTTGAATGAATTATGTCTATAAGGGATTCATTTCAATGATTATAATAAAATAATTAGAAATATGGAATGATTGGTTAAGTGTGAAAATTCTATATTTAATGACTTGGGTATTTTAAATGTAATAATTTTTCGTATATATCATAAACTCAAAACCTAAGTAGTCCTTTAAAGTATAGGTGGACCAATATTTCCTTTTTGAATTGTACTTAATGGATGGTTTAAATGGTGTCACATCCATCGATACAAATCCATAAATTTAATTCTTATGATTTCCACACGTAATATAGGAGTTCATGCTCTACTTTATTACATAGATTTCATTTTAAGCAAGTGGAAGGTGAGTTAAGGTTTAATCATCACAATTTATCATCTTTGAGACAAAATTTTTTTTCATACATGTAAATTACTTAATGAGTTATTCATACGACACATTTTCAATTTATATCATTATTTTTTCAATGTTTATTCATTTTAGGCTATTCATTCATGGTTATTACAATTCCAATTCTATAAATCCAACTATGGTTTTATTATACAATAACATTGATTATTTGGATTGGTTATGATTAAGATTATGATAATCATTTCTCATTCTCTACATCTCAATAAATTAATGAACTTTTTTATCTTCTATTTATTACTATAAATTTCATTTTTTCATTTCATTTTCACCCCTTTATGTACTCAAGAGACCAAAAGAATTAGTTTTAAGAATTCCATCTTCATTTTCTACTTCGGTCAAAAATAAAAACACTTCATTGAAAAAGTTCTATAAAAATTAAGTCATTAATGTTTCAAATATTATAATATTATTGTTAAATGTAATTTTCATTCAGTATTGAATTTTAATGAAATATATTAAATAGTGATATTATTATTGTTTTTTTAATGAGTTTCTTTTTTAAATTTTACAAAAAAAGATAATGGAATATTTTCTCTTAACTTATATGTAATGAATGAAATTTGTGATTATTAGGGTTGTTCATTACTATTAAGAATCTTTTATAATATTATTATGGTTATTTAAAAGACAAAAAGTCATTATTTTTTGTGAAATATATAGTATTTGAATTTTAATATTTTGTTGTTGAAATGATATTTTCCTCAATTGTATTATATTATTATTTTAATTGTATTTCTATTTATCAATGAAAACAACACTAGATTTCACTTATAATTTATAAAGGATATTATATAATTATACTATTAATATTATTTATTGGTATGCTTTATGATTATAATGAAAATAGTTTTATGAAAACCATCCATTTCCATTGGTTATTATATATTGATTTTATGACATTATTATTGAATATTTTTTGTTTTCCATTGGTTATTCCATGATGAAATATTTATTAAATGGATTTAATTTTCAAGTTTTATGATATAATATATTATTTTTGTTCTTATTGAACACTTACATATTATTTCATTATCTGATGGGTGGGATTTAAATTAAATATCCCTCTAATATGTTGGGTAATGATTGATATATCATGTGAAAAACTTGAATAGTAAGGTAGTGAACCTAGTTCATTATGGTACATTGTCCACTATGATAGTAACGGATGTAAATCGTGATTAATATTAATTTTTGGGTTATGAACCAAATCAACTATGATATTCATTGAAACAATCTTTTTATAATTATGAATTTATTCACTATACATATGTGTATACCACAAGTATTTATCTTATGCCATGGTTATGTTCTCATTTATCATGATCTTTTGTTTTAATAATATTTTTATCTTATAAACTATATTTAATTATCCCCTGTTTTATGTTTATTATATTTGATTTGTTATTTATGATTTTGAAATGTTGTGATAATTTTCACATACCATTAGAATATTGTTATTCTCAAGTGAACAATGATATCTTTCATTTTACCCTTTTCGAGCATCTATTCTTACCCTTTCCTGCATTTCCTTTTAACATGTTATAAGGAATGGTACAATGTATTATATGAATATGATGTGTTATAATTAGGATTAATTAATTCGGAGATCATGTATTTAATTTAGGAATTAATTCTTTATATATTCATGTTTCTAAAAGAACTAGTCCTATTTGATTATGGTATTTATTATTATGTTATACCAAAAATATTGACATAAAAATGTAATATCTATATATGAAATGTATGGGTTTATATTATAATTTCCAATGAATATTTTTAACATAAAATGATTATAGGAGTTCCTAATGAATAACGATAAAAAATTTGATACTATGAATTTAATCTTAAATATATTTTTATATGGTCGTGATACATCATATGGACTGGACATAAATGATGTATGACTATCATGTGAAGAGGGCTCTTAACTATTGAGACTTATTCTTTTAGAGTTAAAAATTTGTTATCACGAGTATATTATATCATGAGTATTGACCTACCCATACAAATACCACATGTTTCAAGTGTCATTGGATGTTTCAATATCTGAATAAGTGTAATAGAATCATGAAATTATATTATTATTAGTCTACACTGTTTTAATTCATAAATTGATGCAATAGAAAAACATTTGTATTGATTCAATTGAATTTTTTTTTGAATTGGGTAAATAAATGGTGGTATGGCATTTATTGGATAAAAAATAAAGAATTTTTCCTTGCAATATAAAGAGATATTTCTAGACAGATGATAAAGATGGTAGTACCATTACTTTATCAATGGACATAGTAGATTAATTGAAGTATATATGATTAGTTAATTAATAATTTAAAAAGTAAAAATAATGAAACAAAGTGTACATCCTTCATTATGAGATATCATGGGACAAGGAGATTATTTTACGTAGTTTTTTTGTAGAACATCTTTTTGTTACTATAACTTTTCCATATCATATTATGGTCCTTTCTTTATTACTGGACTTCATTTTTTTATAATTAGTTTAATTTTATTAACATATATGGCCCTTGAGGGTCATAAACTATGTGTATTAAAAAGGATGTACTATTCTTGTGAATAGTATTTTATGACATGTTTAGACCCACCATTAGGGTCTAGGGTATGCTTTGGTTTATTAAAAAAACCTAAAAATAAATATATTCATTTTCATTAGAGTATATAATAATTGGATATGTATTTATTTATATACTATATTTGAAATTATTAAATTAAGTACATGAAAAATTATTACATAAATGGATATTATTTTTATATTTATAGTTTATTTAATATATTTGGAAATTATAATTCGAGTTAATAACTCTATATTACCAAAAAATATTTTTTTTATAATTTGTTGATAAAAATATAAATTCTATTTATAAATTTGTTTGTATTCAATAAAATGATGACTATGTATGATTTTGGGGTAATATATATCCAAAGTCTAGGGAGGAATTTTTGGGAATTTAGATCTATGTTATATAAGTGGGAGGAGTTTCACATTCTCATTTATATTTATCCCATTTATTTTAGGTTCCCTACCCTCTCTAATTCAACCTATATAGAGAATAACTAGACCTAAAAACAATCAATTTATTTTTATTGGATTAATGTATTGAGGAATCAGTGATTTATCAATACGTTGAAGGCTTCGTTGAATTATTATGGAAGATCTTAGATTGTGGAAAATGATATACCAACATAATTTTTAAGTATGTGTGGATAATATTCATGGATATTTATTTGGTTCCATTGAGTTATGTTCATCAGATCCAAATGGTTGTTGAAAACGTCTTCAATACAACAACTTTTTTTATTTAATTTTCTTTATTAAATAATTCATACAAGATCCCCAGTATCATTAAAAATATATATTTTATCTGAGGTGATGTATTTATGTTGATCTTGTAATAAATTGTTTTAAAACAATGTCCAATCTTCTTCTACTGCGAACCCTCATACCAATAATTTCATCCATTCCCTCATTTTTATCATACCGTTTCAATCAAACAAACACATTTTAGTCAATTAAAAAATTGTAAATTACCCTCCATTAATTAATTCCATCCCATTATTTTTCATTAAGACATTATATTCCAATATTTATTTTAATTTACATTATCCACATTATATATTTTAGGAAATTGGAACACACAATAACATAAATAATTCCCAAAAAAGAAAAAAAAATACAAACAACCAAGGAATCATCCTTTATCTGATCAAGATATCCACATGAAGTTTCCAATATTATCAAAATGTAATAATAAATTATATTTAATTCATTATTAACGATAATAATACAATATAATACTATAACAACATCACAAAATAAGAATTATAGATTCACAATAATCTAATCTTATAATATATTTAACATAATTATCAATATCAAATTTATTTGGAACCCTAATAATAATATATAAAAGAACATTAAATCAATATTATTCAAAATAAAAATATGAAAAATCATAAATAGAAATAGAAATTATATAAATCATGTTTTGTAATATCACCATAATTTTTAAAAGGTTTATTGATATCTATATATTCATTCATAGCATGAATTCATATTCTTATAGAATGAAATAAATATAATGGAAATTAAATAATAATATAGTAATTAAATTAGCTAATGATAAAATTCTCTACAATTATGGAAGATATAAAAACATTTATAAATATTTAATAATAGATGATAATAAAATGCCTCTAATCCAAATTATGTACTCTATTAAAAAAATTCATGAATATACATTATCAATATCTTGACAAAACATCTCCAAATCCAAACAACCTTTACTAAAAATATCCTCAAGGAGAAGTAGATCAAGATGCAAGAGACTGAAATTAGAATATAATTCATCATTAGAATCCAGAATATCAATACAATAAGGTACAACTTTATGATCTAGAAATACATAACCAAACAAAACCAATGAAAACTTGTAGAGTACCTACTATTTGAAAATATGTGGAATAACTTAATAAAATTTATATAGGAACTATAATTCATTATAAACTAACAGAAAGATAATATCACACTCTCATGGTAGTCATTATGATGTAATGAGGGATTAATTTAGTAATCATAAACTGATTTTACCAATTATAATGTGTAAGAAAATACCTCAAAATAATTATAACAAATGTTAACATTAACCCAAAGAGGGATTCCAAACTACAATTGAAAACGACCATGAAATAGTGTTGCGAACAAAATTCCACCACCTAAAACTAGATATACATCAAGTAAAAAAATACACAATATAAATGGAATATTTATCTAGAAAATAAGCAATTAAGCCATATATAAAAAGAGAATCAAAGAAACACAACCACTTAGGATCCATTAATATCACATCACCTCATTATGAATCTTTTGGACCAATTAATAATAGAGAAATCCATGATGAGAAATGTTCTATATTAAGACAAATCATAAAACAATATCAAAATCTATAGTATGAGCATAGCTTCAAATAGATATTTCAACACAAACTAAACTTTTTATCGTGATAATTAATATTATTATCTTATATTCAGACTCTAATTCCCAAAGACATATGTTAGTGGATAATAATATATCTATATTTCTAAATAAAATAGATATCAAATGATTCTAATCAAGGTGAATAAATATAGAATCCAGGATGAATGTGTGAAAACCACAATACCAAACATCCCCTGACATGAATCTAAAAAATGAATATCTTCATGTGAATAATTTAAACACACACAAAAATAATGATGTAAAAAAATTTATTTCTATTAGTATAAAAAAATTACCTTATAATCATAATATGGACTATTTATAATAGCTCAGAAAACTAATCACTCATATAAGACTTTCACTTTCAAATACATTCCTCAATTCATTATACCTCCACAAGACATAATGTAACACCCTTATATGTAAATATGTTGTTCTATTATAAATTATTAATTTTTAAATATATTTATTCATATGAAACCATAATAATTTTTTGAATGTTTCTATTGTAATATAGTATTTGAATAATTTTTTATAGATAAATATAACTGTGTTATAGAATAAAAGTATATATATATATATATAATAAGTAGTATAATTAATCCATAAAAATTTCACTATTTTACCTTGAAATATATGTGTAATTACTAGGGTCTTCCCTACAAAAATCCCACTCTATGCTTCAAAGTTTATGGCTTGAACAAAACTGATTATTTGACTATTGTAAATGAGTTTATATTATTTCTTGATATATACTAGATATACAAACACATGTCACTTTAACAAGTGAGTATCATAACATTATATCTTATGTGGTAGTCATGCCGGTTTTGAAATGAGAAATTATGATGATACAGACTCGTAATTAATAATATAATAAATTTCATAATATTTCTTATTTGTAGTCCTATATATTATTTATTTTATAAAAATATTAATTTTTATAAATTTTATTTTAATTAAGGAATGATTTTATATTTAATGTACTGATGGAATTAAATTTATGATAAATTTAATGTGAACATAATTATTAATGGATGAAAAATTATTTTGTTTAAAAATTAAATTTTTAATATATTATATATTTGTTTTATTTCAAATAAAAATTTAATAATTTAACAATTCGATTATGGGAAATAATTTTTTGAAAAAATACATTTCATGATTATATAACTATGAATATTAAATATTTTTATGAAAATTATTATTTTTATATAATTAGTGAAGAATAATATTTTTTAAACACTCACATATATTAAAATATTTTGTTATAGGAATTGAATCAAAATTATTAAATGATTTATGTCAGATAAAATTTAAATTTCAAAATGTTGAAAAAAAAATTCGAAATAATTTTTTCAATTTATAAAATCTATGTTTGATAATATTGATCCAATGTAATTTTTTATTTTATATAAATGATTTTTTAATCCCATATCATTAAATATGTATTGGAATGGTTGAATACTATTTTATGTTGATTTTTATGTAATCTATATATTAATTTTATAATTAAATTCCAACAAATGTTATGTGGATCAATAATATATATATATATAATTTTACTTTAAATTTATTTTTAATCTTCAAATGAATATTTCTAAAGAGTTTTTTTCTCCATCCTATATGTACTCATATTAATGGTCACTTTTACAACCTTCAGATATTAAATCATAAAAAATATATTTCATATATTGAATCAACATCATATAAAATGTCATATATGGAATGTGAAATTAATTACTCAGGGATAATAAATGTTCACACCTTGTTCACTACCATGTAATCCTTATTATATCACATAGTATTTTGAGTAAGCTTAAAGTTCCTTGATTTTATCATAGTGGGACTTAAACTCTTATGTTTTATTATGTCTCTGAATAAAACTACAAGTCCATGTGGTCATTTTGAATTAATATGACCAAACAATATTGGAAATATCATTTATTTCATTAATAACCCTCTTTCATTATCTACTCCACCGTATTTATCACACATATACCACAAATTTTCTTTTCTTATTAGGATTTTTCTGGTGTTTGGTATTTTGGATGAAGTTTAGGTTGATTTTTTAGTGAATGACTATGAGATTTGGAGGACTTCTGTGGTTCTTTTCCCTTTTGAATGTTTGTGTGCCTAGTTTGGAGGGAAACCATATAGATGGATAACTCGGATGGTGTTATTAGTTCATTTTATTCTTGCATAATTTTCATTTCAATGTGTGCTCATGGTTTGGGGAAAACCATGTGAGGATAAATGAGAAACATTGTGAAATGCCTAGTTTCCTTAGAACATTAATGTCTATGTTTTCCCCTCCCACTTTTTAACCCCTTTTAGGTTTATCCACCATCTTGGAAATTTCTGTCACATGAAGGGTATCCCAAACCACCTTCCCTTAGTTCCCCCTCCTCTATTAATTCTCACCCTTCCAATTTATATGGGTTATTCTTTTTTATGGGTTAATTTCTCCTCACTTCATTTCGCACCATTTGTGTCTCTTTTTTTATTATTTTCTTGGTTCTCTCTTGGCTGAACCCTAAAGGAAATTTTTGATGATTGTAATGTTATTTTTGGATCATAGGGTGTTATTATATGCTCTTTTGATTATATTTTCCCTCAATTTTATTGTTTTATATTTTTCAGATCATTTGTTTAGGTGTCTTCATCCATTTCAATTATTCAAAATTCCTTTGACGATTTTTTTTTCTTAAAATATTTTGAAATGTGGTATTCATTAATATGAGGTGTTAGAGTTATTTGGTTATCATTTTCATGATCATAATTTTATAAAAATGTGTCTTCAATGGGTTTTCATTATTTATACTAATATGTATACGTATAAAATATGTTTGATGATATTTCAATTTCCATTTTATAATATAATTTGGTGTTTTGGGTTTTTTACCTTGGTTTTTATTTTGTAATAAAGTTTTCTTTTTGAATTGAGACTTGTGTTTGGCTATAGTGATTATTTTTTATTTAATGCTCATGTGTGGTCCGTTGTGCTTTCCAGTAATGAAATTGGTGATTCGATGAATTGGTATTTTGGTATTATTATTTTTACTATTGTTTCACCATTGGATGTGGGAATGCCCATATGTAATGGGGTGTATATATGGATAAGAACTCATATGATAATGGTTCTACCCAAAATGATGTAAACTTTAATCCCAAGATTTCCAAAATAACATTCTCTCTTCTACTTTCTCCTCTCTCTCATCTTCTGAAAGGTTTTCCTCAAAAATGTATATGTATTACAAGTGATTTCAAAGGTGTTTCTTAAATTTAGGCATGTTTATCATCTTTTTTGTGTGGTTTAGTAACTAAATAAAATGAATGACTATTTGTTACCATGAGAGCATGTTTTCAATATTCACCTTGGTTGCAGAAATTATTTTAAAAATCATTTGTTTTATTAAATTATATGGCTCAGTTGGTACATTGTGATGTTTTTAAAGTGGCTTTAAAAATCATATGACATTTTGGCCTAGTTTGAACTTTTGGATTGTCGATGCGTGATTATAACAACAATTATAGTACCTCTAAAGATAGGGTTTACGAATAGAGGGTGTCGTAGTTTGGGAATGGAATCCAAAGTAGAATCTGATGGTTTTTTGGTTTATTACCTATCTGTGAGGAACTCCTCATTCTCCATATAATATTATTAAGTGATACTTATGTGTAATATAGATTTTTTTGTTATGGTTCCTTCCTAACACCAATTATACAGGTTTCAAAACTCTATATTGTTGAGAGGATGTGTAGGATATGCCATATGTGAGGCCGGATTACAGCTACAGGTTGCTTTCTGACTCTAGAGATGCACCATACACTAACATTTGAGTCTAATATAAGTACATACAGGGATTTATTCTAGGGATTTATTCTTTTTATCACTTTGGATATCTTCTCTACATATAATTTCTAGCTTTTCTATTTCATATATTTTCAACATAATACCTTTTTGTAATCTTGAATGGAAATTTTTTTGGGTTTTAGTTCAGTAAACTGTATTTTTTATTGGAAATCCATTTTAAAGAAGAAATTTGTCTACTTTGTTTCTAAGAGTTTTTTTCTAGAAATTTTGTATAGTTATTTAAAGATAAAAATATTTCTTTTTATTAGGTATATCAAAATAATGTTTATGTACTACTTTATGAAGGTATATTCATGGATTCTATTGGTATTACTTAATGAGTAGTTTATTCTCACGCCCTACTTATCCTGCTCAGCGTCTGTAGAATCAATTTGTTATGAAGGTCTAGGTTTTTGTTTCATTTTTTTGGTGGAGTGGGCTAGTTTTATGGTTGTTGGTGACCAAGATGTTACATGATGATATGGCCAGGTTCTGATTTGGTTTTATATATTTTTTAGTTTATTTTTCATTTATATGTTGTGGTATTTGGATCTTATTTATGTGTTGATTGATTTTTGGTTATTTTTGGATTTGTTGAAATCTATTTTCTGGTAATTTGATCTTAGATGATACTAGGATAAATCATTGACACCATGATATAATTTATTCCTAGTGTTGTTAACCAGCCTAAGAGGATTGGTAACACCATTCAGAAATTGTCTTAGGCTAGTTCGGTTGTCATGTTGTATGACATCCTGACCTGGTTTCTGAAAAAAATTTATTAGAGTAGCCCTTATTATTTGGGGTTTCATGTAGATTTAAATAAGACCATATTAACTCTACTAATATATACGGGAAGAGAATCAAAAACTCTTACTCATATTAGTCCTAAAATTACCATGTATAGTCTATTATTTGAGGCTTTTTGTTTTGGTTTTTGGGTTTGTGGTTTGGGGGTGATGATGAATGTGATTCGGTGTTGTATAATAGGCTTGCATGGAATAATGGCCCTTGTGGGGCCTGACTACCTGGTTCAGGATGCCTCAAGTGGTTTTTTATTTAATGGGTTTTGGTCTTCTAATCAATGTGAAGTAGTTGTTCTTGTTCACTAGTTACCCATCCTAAGATTTTTTATGTGATTTGTGATTTGTCTTTATTTTGGTTTATATAAATGTATTTGGAAATTGAAAATATTTTTGAGGAAAAGGCTTTTTAGATGGAAATATATTTTGTACATTTGTTTGTTTTAAAAAGGTAATTTTTTTTTGAGTTTTATTTGAATGTCTATCTGGAATATTGAAAAGTGGACTTGGAAGATATGGGTTATGAAATTTGAATGGAAATAGTGGTTTCAAATTATGAATTTGGTTTTTATTTATGATCAGATTATTAGATAGATTTCTTAAATTTTTCTTTTATTTTTTGTTTAGTTTTTTTTGTTTTTGATTTTAGCTTTATGTCATTATTTTATTTATAATATTCCAACCAGAAATTTATCTATTGTTTCCATCAGTTCTCTTCCAATTATTCACACCATCCATATGCAAAGTGTAGTGTAAGATTAGATTTTTTCAGGTTTTTTCATATACATTATGGTGATAGGATGTTTTATAGGTATTATAATGGTTGAGTATGTTGAATTTGTTTTCATTTTTTTGGGTTCTCCTGATGTCAAGAGAGTGCATACTTTTTGGGTTAGTTTGAGGGTCCAGTTTTAGATTAGTGGAAGGTGATTGTCCTATTAGAATTGTATGTTGGAAAGTCCTGGTATAATTTCGAGACCACTTTTATCCTATGGTACATAACTTAGTAGATATATGTGAGGAATTTGATATATCTCTCTGAGGTTCAGTAAGTTCATTAGACGATGAAGGCATATATTGATCACTTGAAGGAACCAGTTATATTTTCTCCTGAGATAGCATCAAGGGATAAGCTAAAATCTCATTTATTCATCCAGGTTCATTATCTAGATATCACAGTGTGATTTACATAATCTATTTAATTTCTATCATAGAAGTTATTGGATGTTTAATTTTTATTTTAGGTGGTTTCTGGAACGTTGTCCATGGATGTTGACAATCTAGTTTCTCGTGGAGCTCTTGAATATTCCCCATCTAGAGAGACGTTTGTGTCATATGAGGTTATTATTTGGGAGTCTAATTTTTTTGTTTTGGTCTCTCATTTGTTGGACTATTCATTTTTGTGCTTCCACTGTGGTCAAATATGGCATTTAAAATTGTCTTATCGAAATAAACCATATAATTTCAGTTGATGTTTAAATTTTTTCCCCTTAGAGAAGTTCTATAAGAAAATATTCTAGAAATATAATTCTTTATCAGAGGCTATAAGATCTTATATATGTTGAAACATTTGCTTCATGACATCAGGGTTCTAGACATAGTCCCTATAGTGTAGCATTTTCTGCGGTCAGGAATGGTTGGGTATAGAACTACTAACTAAGATTTTATTTCCGACATCCAAAAATATTCAGTTGAAGTCTCTCTATTATTGTGGGTTTAGTCTGTGTTTGGAGTTATATTGTTTATAAAATGGTTTTTGTTGGTTTCTTATGTTGGGGATATCCCTTTCCTTTTCTTTCTCCATGTTTCACTTCATTATTTTTTCGTTTCTTCTAGTCTGATGGGATGTTTTTAGAAGAAAGATTAACACTAAGGATCATGGTTTTTATTATCCTTTTTCTTTTTCAAACCTGAGTTTTGTTCTAAATTCAACTAGGTAAATTTCTACCGGGAAATTTTTTTTGGTGGGGATAATGGTCACACATTGACCATGATTTGTTTCTTATTGTTTGATATTTTGGGTAAGGATAGGGTTGATATTTTAATGTGTTTTTTTGAGTTATTTAGGTCTCGTGTTGTTTTGTTCATGTTCATTATTTGTGACCATGGTTTTGACGGAAATTGGGTGGATGGTTAAAAATGATAGTCTTTTCATTTCACTTTCTTCTTCTATAGTTTTATTTTCAAGGCCTATGCACGGTTTTGGGGAAAACGTGTAAATCCAAAGGATAAATCATGTGAAAGGATGGTTTTCTAGGCCATGGAACATAGTTTACTCATGGTTAATAGAAAAATGAAATTTTCATCTAAGGAGACCCTGTAATATGAATGATCCAAATAGCACAATTAGACGTTGATTTTCCAAACTGTTCATCCATCGTGTTTTAGTTTCTCTCTTCTCTAGTGGGGTGTACATGATTTTTTTCATGGTTTGAAAACCCACGTGGCCAAACTGTGCTAATTTCCCAGTTTTCATAAAATGTGAACAACCAAATTTGATACACCCTATTTTAAACCCATTTCAGGATTCTCATCCCAAATGTTCATTTTTTCTGCATTAAGGGGTTTACAAACCCCCTTCTCATGGTTTATCCTTCTCTCTTTATACTCTTATATCCCATCATGGTGTGTTCTTCATAGTTTTGGGTTAATTTATCCTCTATTATCTTATCCATCATATTTTTTCTTGGTTCTAATTAAGAGGAATCACACTTTTCCAAACCCTAAAGGAATAGTTTCATGTTTTTCCTATGTGTCGTTAAATTTTGAGTTTTTGGATTATCTCTTGGGCTCATTTATTCACTCTCCAGATGTTTTCTTACATTCACAAATTGTGGAGGTAGGTTTCTCCTTCTATTCGTGTTACTGAAAATTCATTTGATTCTTGATCATTCCTAAATTATATTAAAAGGTTATATTCTTTCTTGTAATGTGTAAGTGTAAAAAAAATTAGAATTTCCATTAATGTAATTTAATGAAAATGGGTCTCCAAAGGCTTTTCTTTTGTTATACTTGTATAAATATATATATTTAAATAAATTATTTAATGAAATGAAAATTGTTAATTTAAATTAAAATGGGGTAATTTGGGTTGTTTTTTACCATAATTATGTTTTGATAATAAGTTTCACCTTTTCAATTTATCCCTATATGTGGTTGTAATTATTCTTTTTGGTTTTTTTCTCATGTGTCTATCATTATTATTTTGAATTAATGCAAGTGGAAATTCATTGAGTTATTTTATGGGTATTTTTTTGGTTGAATATAGTTTCACAATTGGATGTAGGAATACACATATGTGGACAAGGTAAAAATATGTAAAGGTAAATGAATTATAATGGGTTTCCCCAATATGAAGTCTACTTTAAACCCTATGATTTCAAAACACCTTTCCATTTTCCATTTTTTCCACCATCCCATTATCTAAAACGTTTTCTTCAAAACTGCCTATAGAATCCAAATGACTTCAAATTTGTATCCTAAATGTAATCTCATTTTCCATATTTCGGGTATGGTTTGGTAACTATATAATAATGAAATCATGTTTGGTACCTATAGCGAATCAAGTATTCTTTTACCTTGGTTTTAGAAATGTTTATGGAAATGAGTTGGTTTTAGAAATTTTATAGCATTGATTATACTTTATGATATTTTGGAAGTGCTTCTAAAACTCATATGAAATTTCATACTTTTTGACTATTTTGGACGGTTCATTGTGTTATGGTAACCTTTATATTAGTCCCTCTGAGGATTGGGTCATTGGATAGGTGGTGTTAGAGTTTTCACTAGGAAAAAACAATTGAATATATGGGTATTTGGGTTATTCCAAACAAGTGAGAAAATAATAATTCTCAATGTAATAATATCATGGGATACATGGACATCATCTAGAGGGTATAGTGTTGATTTCTTGTGGACAATTATTAAATGGGTTGTTATTCCAAGATTTTTTGACAATCCATGTGGGATGTGTTATCGGTGAAGCTTTTTTAGAGCATCCGGGATTGTTTTTTTCAATGTGGATATAGTATATATTAGAAGGTGATTCCGACTTGGGTACATCCATGTAATTATTATAGATAAATTAAATAAATGACCATGATTACATAGTTATATTTTTTGTTTTTCTATGTTCCACTTTGGTTATTTTCTCTTTTAGTTTTTTATTTCTTGTTTTGTTTCTTATATTTTTAGTATAGCCCATTTTTATCATCTGGTATGGGTTTTACTTTCAATTTGGATTTTTAAATTGGTTATTCGATTAGAAAACCATTTTAAAGAGGAATATTGTGTGTGTTGTTTCTATTATTTTATTTATAAAATCTTTTTTTGGTTCCTTAAATATGAAAACCCAATATTTTTAATATATGTATTTCAAACTATATTTTTTGAATTCTTTTAAAAAATGAAATTCTTGGATTATGTGGTGCTTACCTACTTAGACGTTTATACTCACACCCTACTTATTATGATTATCATCGATAGAAATGAGCTATTTTGTAGGTCCAATTTTTTTGTTCTAGTTTTCAATAGGTTGGGCTGGTTTGATCGATTGTGGTGTCCAAGAGGACACATAGAGATCTAGTTGGGTTTTAGTTGGGTTTTAGTTGTGTTTTTTTATATTCAATTTCATTAAAATGTTGTGGTATTTTAATCATATTTATGTAATTATTTATGTGGATTTATTATTGATTGTGTTTCAGGATATGTTTTGGTTATTTGACCATATTTTTTATTTGGATAAATCATTCCTACCATGATATCTTTGATTCTCGACACTAGTCTACATCCCAGGAGGATTGGGAACACCTTTCAGGCCTTGTCTCAGTCTACGTTGGGTGTTGGGCTAGATGGAAGATTGGCATGGTTCCTGATAGAATTATATCCCCAGCTATCAGTGAAGACATGTGTGACCCATGAGGCTTACCCAGAATATATCATCTTTTTGGGATTAATAATTTTATCCTATATGTAACACATGATTAGAATTACCATATGATATTCCAAATAATATAAAAGTGAAAAAATAATTAAATCTATATGATATAAATAAAAATTAATCTAATAATACATATAAGTCAAATATAAAAATCATCATAACATATAACACCAAATGAAAAATCTATATAAATGGGTTATAATACATGCTTACTTTGTTTGAGGCCTCTGAGGAACTCACCTATAATTATGAATGATGTATACCGATTCATTTGTGAATGAATGGAAAAATAAAATAAGAACTTATACTAGGTCATATATAATCTATCATTTCGTAGTCTCAGTCACAAATTCTATATACAATATATTAGAATTATAAATGAAAAGTATAAATATAATGAAGAAAATGCATACACTTCCCCCACTAAACTAGTATCGCTCAATCCAAAACATGTTGTATAAAAATATTCCATTTAATATATTTTCACATAACCACGTATTTGAATTCCCTCAAATACAAATTTATATAACTACTTTATGAACATAATGACATAATATAACCACACACCACAAACAACATCAACAGATCACATATATACCACAAATCATGAATTCATTATTAGATAATTTCACATATATATCCTCATTGGGGTATAGTAAGTAATAATTATAGTAATCATTCTCATTTCATCATATTTTTATTGACAAAACCTTCAACCAATTTCATAAAACTAATAAATAATATGATTCCATGAATCTATTATATCCTAATCTCTTTCTAGGATAGATAGAAAGAGTGTAAGGGGGTGTGTATAGACTTATATATACCATTAATCCTCGATGTTCGGGAAAACACATAAATCCATCAACCTCATTTTGGAAATTCTAATGTTAACTTATTTAGATGGAAGTGTGTAAAGAATAACATTACACAAAATGAATATGGAAGGTCACACACAATAAGTATAAGCATTAATACTTTGAAAAAAATTATTACTTATATATTATTATCCCATATCAAAATAATCTTTGACATATAACTATAATATATAACAACCCTGCTATAACCTCTAAAAAAATTATATAGAGAATTTAAATAAAAAAATATTAATACATAACCATTATTCATTGATTAATTACCAACCACATCATATTCATTATAAAACCATTAATTCCACAAAAAATAATTTAATTAATCCAAAATTTTATTTAAATGGTTGGTAATTAGTCATTTTCCACCATGTTAATTACTTTATATGTAATAATTACACCCCATTAATTCATATCATAAAATCCAACTCCTGTGTTTTTTTTATTATTAAATCCATATTCCATATTTTAGGAAACTATATTTCATATCCCCATCGACTTCTCCAAATACAAAAACTATATAATAATAAAACCATCACATCCTCCTTTATCCCATCAAGCTAAACGCACATATCCACTACTATTACAACCAAACAATCCAAAACAAAAAAATCAATAAATACCAACAAATAACAAGGAAATAACATAATAACATTGAGTAATAATTATTAAATATTATAAAAATAAAACATTATCATTATCATTAATTTTATTTTCTATTTCAATATGCTTTTAACACAAACAAAAATTTTTATAACCTAAACATAATAAAATGATTCAACAAAAAAATAGTTATTAGAATAACATATAATATTTAAATTATACTAGATGATATCTGTAAGAACCCGTATCTTTTTCTCAGGTACGTTTTTCATTTCAGGTTGTTTTTTAGAAAAAGGGGAGTTTGTGGGAAATTTTAGGCATACACGCCGTGTTCCTGGTTGTCGTGGGTGACCATGTATTGTCCATGTAATGGTCATGTACTTGGACATGTGTGGTGACTTGGATACCACCTAAAGATGAGGACAGAAAAGTCAAGTACATGTTGTGTACTTTTAAAGAACATGTCATGTGCTTTATTTATTTCATTAAATGGACTAGAGTCATGTCTAATCGAAAAAACCATTTTTCTATTCATCGGTCTCATCCAGGAGCGGTCGTATGGCCCCAAGTCTTCACCGAGCCCCCAACTCACTGTCCGTTCTCCGAATAGATAGCTATCGATTGAGTTGGAATCACAATGGTGAGTTCTTCCATCCTCTTTAACTTCATCTCCTGATTTCTCCTCTCTCACAAGGTATCCATGGTTGAACATTTTAATCATTTTTGTAGATCTACATTGATCTTGGGAGATTCAAGAACTGAGGTTCGTGTATATTGATCTTCGGATGCCAAGGTAGGTGGTTTGTGCCTTTATATAGTTATTCTTTGAGTTATATGTGCAAAAGTGCCAAATACACTCATTCAGGGTATTTTCTGTCTATGGATTTCACCCTTTATTGTTCCTGCTATGCATTTTTTTATTGGATAAAGGTTAAATTTTTTAGAACAAGGTTATCTTTTTCATGATATGGATGTTTTTTCCATGTTTTCTTGTTATTGGACTTTTTTCCTAGCATTGCCTGTTAGGCTACTACTTTCTTTCAATGCCCAGTATTGTTAGGATGGAGTGATTATTATTTTAAATGGTATGATATGATGTAGTTTTTTAGCCAAGTGGTTCTTGAGGATTACTTTAGTTGATGATTATGCTTTGTGAATGATTGATTTCCATGGGGATGCGGGAACCTGGTGTAGTGATACCATAGGGGCCATTGACATTGAGGTCTTTCCCAGAGTGTCTATGATAATTATTACACTTCGAGACCATAGGGGGATTGAAGTTGAGTTCTCCCTCATAGATTCTTTGAACACATGAGTATAGGGGGAATTGACGGTGAGTGCTTTTTTAGAGAGTCTTTTTTATATCTTCTCTTGTATTGCAAAACAGAGGGGTTAGGCTATGATAACTACCTAGAGGGTTTCTTGTATTTGTATGTGGTTGAAAAAATACTTGAAAGTAAATGTTTGTAAATGAAACTGTAGGACTGTTTACTTTTGAGTACTTCCTTGTTTACTGCTTCTTTTTTTTATTGCCGGATATATATATTCACTGACTGTTAGGAACATATCTTTGGGTGGTTGCTTACAAGGATTAGTCTCCCACTCTGTTCGGGTCATGATTTTGGTCCCAAACAGATTATATTGTTGTAGGTATAGATAAGGGCAATCACCATTCCACTTCAAGTACTTGATTGTTGTGGAGCTAAAGAGCATGGGACTAAGATGAGTCTTGCGATGCTACTAGAGTTTATCTATTTTTTTTGTACTTTGGTTTCCTATTGTATTCTAGCATTGTGACTTGTTAGGATGCATTCCTAGACATATGTATCATGAATCATTATATATATGTGATCTCGTTGTTTGTTTCTTCAGTCTTTCGTTGTTTACTTATTACATGATTTACTCCTTCCGCTATTGTATATCTATTATTTCCACTACGTTACTCTTCCAATGAGGGAATATTTTCTCCACTATCACACCGAAGGCCCTCACTACTAGTTGGAAGCCTCTGGAATTTGGTGAAATGCTCTTGAGGCCATGTGACCAACTGGGTATGGGGCACCTCTGGGTGGATTCTGGACGGGGACGTTACAAAGTGGTATCAGAGGAGTTTATTTTATTCTTGATGTACTGTTTGGTGCTTCTATCCATGGATAGGATAAAAATAGGTACTTGGTAATAATGTATTCCCAAGAGTAGCTAACCCATGTACAAGGAAAATTCAATTTTCTTCGTTATTTCAATTTTTCTAGTTTTGCAAGTTTACAGTTGATTTGATTTCATCGTTGGGTGATTCCCATGTTTTGTGCTATTATCATTGATATTATTAAGGTTCTATTTCTGTTTCAACCTAATGAGATGAGGTTATTCCATATAATTCATCATATAGGCACTTGCTAGAGATGACATGTCATGCCTTTTTTCCATACTATTTAGGGTGCATTAAAAATTGAATGTTCATGTGATAGAAGTTGTGTTAGATATGAATGATATTTGGATAGATTCCTTGATAGAATACCTTCTATTTGATAAGGTATTGGATTTTGTAATGTTTTTTTTTGAATGGATGCCAAACTTTGGTTCTTGAGGTGTTATGGGCCCTAATGGATCAGAAATTGATGGATCATTTTGTTTTTATTCCTTGCATATGACATGTATAAGATGCCAAGCTATTATTAGTGGGGAGTATTGGCCCTCATGGATCGGAATTTGAAACTTTAATGGTTTTTCAGTGTTTCTCGGGGTTCCAGAGTAGTTTCTGAGGCTTACTATATGGAAAAACCCATAATACATAGCGTGTAATGATAAATACATGTCACGTGGCCTTATATTTGGGAAGGAATTGTTTTTCTTAAGTACACATCGTGTTCTATATGTACACACTATGTAGTCTCTAACTGTGTCACTAGCTATGTGGTTAGAGACACAGGGTTGAGATATCTTGGATGGACACGTCATGTACCGAATATACATGTCGTGTTGGGTAAACCATGTGTCCACCCATGTGACCAACGACACGGATGGATAAAACATTGGTTATACACATTGTGTCAATCTTGAACACGATGTGTAGAGTGAAACTTGAATCTGGCCGTGTAGTGAACAACACAGGTTGGTGAAATCCTTCTGGTACATGTTGTGCCTGTTATAAACACGCCGTGTAGAGTTAGCCGTGAAACCGGTCGTGTAACAAATAACACGGGTCAGTTATTTTCATCTAGTACACAATTTTTTCGGCACTAACAAGTAATATAGACTTGTTCTAGGAGAACCGTGTGGCTTAGACATATAGAAGAACTCGGTCAGAGGAAGAAGATTCAAGTACACATAGTGTGTTAGGAAAATGCGCCATATGTATGGGGTGTTACACATCTTGGGTTGACAAAAGTACACACCCATGTGAAGGCTTAAGGGAACACACTACTTAGTGGATATAAACACCATGTATCCATGTTTTGAATAACTTCAATGCTTCCTTTGTTCTATTACCTTCATACACATCCAATTTTCTGTCCCTGTTAATCTTGATCTAAGGTGTGCACTTAACCTTGAAGAGTCATGCCACTAAGACGTCCTCCAGTTGTCCGCCAGTTATAGAGGAGTGATAAGACAACAGACATGGTAGATCAGGGACCACTAGCAGATCCTACAGTCATGTTTGTCTTGACACCAGTTGTTATCCTAGATAAAGGTGTCGATGCATAGTTCTGAGAGGGATTTATGAGGATGATCCAGAACGTTCAAGGATCACTGCATCCTACCCCTTCTATGACATAGATTACTCAAGTTTTTCAACAGCATAATAATCCCACTTTCTTAGGGGATTGAGGACCACAGGTTACAGAGTCATGGTTAGAATCCATGATTATGATCTCCGAGCATCTGGAGATGCCTCTGGAGAAGAGGATCAATCTTACTACTTATATGCTTCAAGATTCCACCAATATATGGTAGGATGTGATCTCATATGCGGGATTCCAGTAGGTTATGGTGTGGAAAGATTTTTAGCATACCTTCTATGAATACTTCATCCTAGAGACATTGAAGATCAATCGAGCATGAGATTTCATGATTCTAGTGCAGGGTACTCTTTCTGTTATGGAGTATTCTTTTTTATTCACATATCTGCAGTGCTTTACACCCTTTCCAAGTGGTGATGAGTAATTCCTGGAAAAGAAGTTTGAAGATGGTCTTAGGCACAAAATCCAATATTATGTTAACTTCTTTTGGATGACTTCCATCAATTTTATAGTCAACCATGCACTGATAAAATAGCACAACTTGAGGGATTCTGGAGCTATGATCCAGGGCTATTCTGCATGCAGAGTTAGTGCTTCTCCAGCTGATAGTAGGAAGCACCACAGGGAGTCTACATGTAGAGATCTGAGTAGGCGGGATGCATCTCCAGGTGGTTTGCTACCAATATGTAAGTGTCAGTCATACAAGGTCACATTGCCCAAGAGACACTATGGAATTCCAATCATGTGGAAATATGGGTCATTTTCAGCACTTTTTTCATGGATTATCACCAGTAGCTAGGGAGTGGGGTTCTTCTATGACTCCTCGTTCTAAAGCAGCTCCACCAGTTTCTAACCAGTCTGAGAACTGGAATTATTTTTGGAATTAAGGCCAAGGTGTAGGTCGTGGTCGTGGTAGCCAGTTGTCAGGCTTTCAGTGACAATAGGGTGGATCAGATCATAGGGGTTAGGCAGCATCATAAGGCCGCAGTGCAGGTCAAACCTTTGTAGTGGATCAGACCCAGCATGATAAGGATTTTTAACCCTCTTTAGTTCAGGGAAGGATCCTAGTTTCCTCAGTTTTATCATCTCAACATTTCAATATAGGGGATTCCCATATATTTATATATATATTTGTTATGGAGAGCCTTGGGATCTGTATATTTTCTTCTACTGATTTCTTGATTTTAGACACTCCGTTAGGGACAAGAATAACTAGTGTACAAAAGTGCTAGGAGTTCCCTCTAGAGGTTGGTGGGTGTCACTTCTTTTGGGACCTCTATGTCCAAGAGATGATGGGTTATTATGTCATTCTCGAAATGGACTGGTTATTTCCCTTCCAGGTTGTTGTCGACTGCTATCATCATAGGGTGTGTTTTAGATCACCAGAGGGGAGATCATTTATTCATAAGGGTGAATGGGATGTTCAGGCGAGTAGAGTGGGACCTGAACATCATGGGTTGGGAAGAGTTATAGCTCAGATCGCTAGTCTATATCTGTATGACCATGGGACTTCACAGATTAACTTTCCTACAGCGGTGGATAATTTCCAAGACATCTTTTCATATGACTTTTCAGGTTTTCCTCCTGATAGAGAGGTGTACTTTTCTATTGAGCTCGTTCCAGGAGTGGAACCAGCTTCTATTATTTCTTATATTATGGCTACACCAGAGTTGAAGGATCTCAAGAAAAAGTTGGAGGATTTGCAGGAAAAGAGTTCCATCCGACCCAGTACTTCTTTTTGGGGTTTACCTGTCCTATTTGCGAAGAAGGAGGATGGTACCCTCATACTTTGTTTGGATTTTAAAAATTTGAACCAGTTAGTGGTCAAGAACTGATATCCGTTTCCGAGGATGGATGATCTCTTTTATTAGCTTCAATGATCCTGGGTGTTCTCGAATATTTACTTGAGATTTGGTTACCATCAGTTGCACGTTAGACCATCAGATGTACCTCTTACTACCTTTTGAAGTAGGTATGGTCTACATGAGTATGTGGTTATATTGTTCAGTCTCACGAACATGCCTGCAATTTTCATGGAACTGAAGAACCAAGTGCTCCATCCATACTTGGATTCTTTCGTGGTAGTCTTCATGGAAAATATCTGGGTGTACTCTCACACTCGACATGACCATTCCACACATATTGAGATCATTTTGAGTACATTTATAGAGCACCAGTTATATGCTAATCTCTCAAAATTCCACTTTTGGAGGAACCAAATTCACATCTTGGGTCATGTTATCTCAGACATAGGAGTATTGGTAGAACCAAAGAAAGTGATAGCAGTAGTTTCTTGGGAGAAACCAAATAATTTCTTTGAGTTATGGAGTTTTCCAGGGATTTCTGGTTACTAGAGGCATTTCAAACATGAATTTTTATGCTTAGCAGCACCACTCATGAGCCTGACAAAGAAGGTTGTAAATTACTTATGGTCATAGTCTTGCAAGTCATTCTTTCAGGGGCCAAAAGGGAGGTTGACTTTAGTAGTGATACTAGTTCTTACAGATCTAGGAAAGAGCTATAATGTATACTATGATGCATCTGGTATCGGGCAAGGATTAGTGCTTAAGCGGGGAGAAGGAGTTGTTACATATAAGTCTCGGTAGTTGAGGCCCCATGAGAGGAACTATCGGACACATGATCTCAAGCTGGCTATAGTTGTTCATGCATTACGTTGTTGGAGACATTATCTTTTGGGAGATCATTTTGTGGTTTTCACCGACCACAAGATTCTCAAGTATATCTTCACTTAATGTGATCATAATATGAGACAGCGAGGGTGGGTTGAGTACCTTCAGTCCTTTGACTTTGAGATTTTCTACAAACCAGGGAAAATAAACATAGTGGTTGATGTATTGAGTAGGAGGACTCAGATAAAAGAAGTTTAGGAGGGTAGAAGTGAGTGGATTTTTATGGCTCTATTCTCTGAGATTCATTTGGAGGTGCACGACAAACAAATGTAGACATTTCTTTCTTCTATGGATGTTACCTCTACTCTTCTTGATCGAGTGCGAATGAGGCAACTATCAGATACAGAAGAACTAGTCCTATGGGAGAGTGTGTCAGGAGAGGACCCTATTCCTTGATGGAAAGTAGACAAGGATGAGGTCTTGTGTTTTAATGGACGCATGTGGGTTCCAGCAGACATACGTGAGGAGCTGATGCGAGACTTTCATTCCAAGGTTTGCGTAGTTCATCCTAGTGTCACCAAGATGTATCGAGATCTAAACCATCAGTATTGTTGGCCAGGTTTGAAGGGATATGTTGTTGGTTTTGTCATGAGGTGTTCCACCTGTCAGCAGGTGAAGGAAGAGCATCAGTGACCAACATGACTTTTGAATCCATTACCCATTATCGAGTGGAACTTGAAGGATGTCATGATGGATTTCATGATAGATTTTCTGAGGTCTCCTTGAGGGAATGATGCAGTTTGGGTTTTCATTGAGAGACTCATGAAGGATTCTCACTTCATTCCAATCAATGAGACCTACAGTGTTGATGATCTAGGATAGTTGTACATTCGAGAGATAGTACATCTACATGGGGTTCCGCACTCTATTGTTTTAGACATGGACACACATTTTACTTCGTGGGTCTGGTTCGGACTTCTGAGGGCTTTGGGTACAGAGGTACTTCTGAGTACATCTTACCGTCCCTAGATAGATGGTTATTCCGAGCATACAATTTAGGTGCTTAAGGACATGCTTCGACTATGCATCCTGGATTTTGGAGGTTTTTGGGAGAAGCACTTACCTCTTGTGTAGTTTACGTACAAAAATATTTCTTAAGAAACTATTCAGATGGAACATTTTAAGGATTTATATGGTAAGTCATGCCGATTAACCTTATATTTTCTGGAGGCAGGAGAGCCAGCTATGTTGGGACCTCGTCTAGTCCAGGAGACCACGGAGAAAATATAGTTGATTAGAAATAGGATGGACACTGCATAGTTACAACAAAAGTATAATGTTGATCAACGGAGATGACCTCTGGAGTTCGAGGTCGGAGATCAGGTTTTTCTATGTGTCACACCAAGGTTGGGAAACAAAAGGATTATGAGGCAGGGTAAGTATTAACTGAGGTACATTGGATCTTTTGAGTTTTTGGAGAGAGTTAGTCTGGTTTCCTATCGGTTGCAGTTACCTCAGAGATACTAGGCTATGCATGATGTCTTCCACATTTCTCAGCTTTGAAGTTACTTCTCAGACGTGTCTCATGTTTTATAACCTGAGGAGGTTGAGTTAGAGGTTCACACATCCTTTGAGGAGCATCCTATCCAGATTCTTGATCGAAGTGCGAAGGTTCTATATGGCCGGTTAGTTCCTCTGGTACGTGTGCTATGACAGCACGGGTGAGTACAGGACAAGACTTAGGAGAGGGAGGCAGATGTATGATCACAGTGGACAATGATTTTCTAGATTTCTTCTTCTATGTAGCCTTTCTAGAGAAATTTTGGGATGAATTTCTTTAAGGGGTGAAGCTTATAAGAATCTAGATCTTCTTTTCATGTACGTTTTTCTTTTTAGGTTGTTTTTGAGAAAAATAAGAGTTTCTGGAAAATTCAGTGTGACGCCCCAGGTTTTATGAACTGGTTTAAGTAAGAAATGTTATGCCTTTAATGATGTCTCTTGTTTTATTTGTTTTGCTAATAAGGAATTATAAATAAAATAAAACATGGAGAATAAGGTAAACTGATATATATTAAAACATTACTTTACAACGAGACCCAACTAGTTGAAAATACCATGCACAAGACCTAACACAGCCACAGCAAGACTACTAATAACCACAACTCGAGCAATCGGATAATCCTCATCTTCAGATTCCATCGGTGTGAAAAGTATAACAGCCAAGGCCACGGCACACATGCGCAATGCCAATGGTATGATGATAGTCATCCTTCCTGGTTCAAGTGTTTTGTTCTTGAAAAATACCCCTGCTTTTATATTGGTCCTGTGAATATTGACCATTGGAAAATAGCCGTTGGATTTTCAAAATAACCTTTGGGTTCCCATTGATAAAGTTTATCTTTATTAAAACTTGTTTTTAACGCTCTTATAATTTTATAATAATATATCTAAAGTATTTTTCACAAAAAGAAACATAGTTTTAAAATTTAAATTGTGTTCTCGGGAATAAATCCTCTTGTTTTCAAAATTCCGATGGATACTTATATTGAAGAATATGTATTCTTTTTATAAAAGATATGTTTTGAGGGTATCAAAAATGATATCTTTTGAGATCTAAAAACATGAATATTTTAATTTACTTGTGGTATTTTAGAACTTCTTTAAAGATCCGAATAATTATAATGGTTTTGTATGAAAAGTATACTGCTTAGAAGATTTATATATAAATTGGTAAAGGGATTTAAATTTTAAAACTACTTTGTTTTTATAGTATGTTGACTCATTTTGTGCAAGTATTTATATTTTTAACTAATCATACTTAAACTTGTCATTTCAAAAGTCTAAATAATTTTTCTTTTTATAAATAAATTATGTTAATATGAAATATATTACATAAACTATTAAAAGGAATTTATATTTTAAATTAAAACTAAATGTCTTTATTGAATGAACCATCTTTTTATAAATATTTATACTACACTTCATTTTGAAAACAAGTATACTTATGCTGATTGTTTTATAAATTTAAAATAAGTTTTTAATAAAAAATTTAGGATGGGGCTCGGCCAAGCCGAGGGAATCCTATAAGGTACAAGCCCTCTAGGCCGAGACCAAGCCCCAACCACCCGAGGTGCCGAACTTTGGGGTCCCCCAAGCGCACAGTGGGTGTCCAACCGTGTCCCGAGCCGTGCATAGGTGCTCTAGGACACGCACAGGCCCGTGTGTAAGTCCGCGGCGTGCGCTGCGTAGGGTTGGGCCGAAGCCCGCATGGGGCACGGGTATAAGGCCCCGGTGTGTGTGTGTGTTTGTGTTTTGAACCGGAGGCGGCAGGCTTTGATTTATAAGTCGCACCTCAACCGCGCTGGGTTTTGATGTGGGACGCGCTCTGTGTAACTGCGACCGTCCGATCGACTCCCGTGTCGATCTCGACCGTCCGCCCCCTCTTAGCCGCTCGATCACCCCTCGTTTTACCGCGACCGACCGATCTCACTCGAGATCTAATCTAGACCATTGGTTTCTTTTAAACCGATCATTTTATTTTTCTTCCCGCGCCCTCTCCAGCTGTTCCATCTCCCCAAGATCTAATCCAGGCCATCCCTACCTCTTCTGTGTCGACCCCGTCATCTTCTTCCTCGAGTCGGCACCCGACTAGCAAGCCTGCAACCGAGGACGCCTCGGCCTCCCTCCCCTGCACTGCTCCTTTGAATAACGAACACTCCCTTCTAGGGATCTATTCCTTCGTCTTCCCACGTCGGTCTAGCCTCTTGGGTTGAGTCACCCCACGGTTTACTGAGGCCTTTTTAAACACCTTTGGTATCTCGAAACCGCGGCGACTTCTTCTTCTTCCCCCTTCATCTTCCGCGAACTTCCAGCAAGATAAGCGTGGTGCACCTAGTCTAAGCTCCTCCTCAAGATATGTAAGGGTCCTTTCATGCATGCTTTCTTTTGAAAACCTCTGTTTTATACACTCGGTATATATACAGCTTATTATATATACTTAATATAAAACCTTCGGTTTTGTATAGCCTTCATGGAGTTTGACCTTCATGTTTCCAGCGGGGTGTATATGTAAGGGTCCCTGCATGCTTGACTCCCTTTAAAGAAACATTCGGTATATACACAGTTTATATTTATATACATATACTTGATATATATATACCCCTCGGATGGTTCCTCCTTCAAGGAACCGGCCTTTATGTATACAGCAGGGTGCATGTGTAATCATAGTTCCTTGTTTTGTGTTCCTTTGGTGAAACCCATATCTTTTCTCTCGGTATATATATATTTAGTTTTTACATATGCATATTTGAATATAAACCCCTCGAGTGGTGATGTGTTCAAAAAGGATTACCTTTCCTAAAAGTTTAATGTAATGTTTACAAAATAATTATCTTACTTCGTTTTAAACCAATCCTTAAAAATATGTTTTGTATGTATATATATACGGGTTACCTATTTTATATATGTATATATATACGCATGGATGGTATATTCTTTTTTTGGATTGATCTATGATTGAGCATGGCATCTGGATGTTAATTTTGATCGTTTCTTTCGGTTATATTTCATAAAACCTTTATAGATATAAAAAATACAGTTGTCTATATGTATATGTGAATATTTATAACCAAAACTCTATCTATTTTTCGGATTTCGAAATGACCAAACATGTAATATTATGAACCATATGTTAATGAGGGTTGTTTGGAATTGTTTTACCATGAAGGGTGTAATTTGGGTTTGATTTAAGATGTATTAAGGGATTTAAGATTTGATGGATCATGATATCATGTTGTATTCATGTATTATCTTAAGGAATAATGAACATACCTTGTTGAATGTATTAATTAATCAAGTTATGGTTTAATTCATTTACAAGATCAAGGTCCTATTTATCACCGTAACTGATTTCAAGTGTTTTACTTGAGCATTCCTTTTTCCATGGATTTTATAATAGCAAAGATTCATCATTTAGTATATCATTATCTTATATGTTTTTTTGTGAAAATGATGTTTTACTGAGTTATTCATGCCTTTGATTAGTTACTGATACATTTTTTTTAAGATTAACCATCATATCTTATATTAGCACGATTTGTGGTGGTTCATTATTTATTGTTGTACATAATTCATGCTTATGACATATCACTAAATGAACTAAGAAATTGGATTACCCAAAGTGGTATGGGACACCTTGGGTAAAAATGAAAATGAATAAGATATTCAAGGTGGTATGGGACATCTTGAATATACATAACCATTTCAGTAAATCATGAATGATGTGGCTCACATGATGATAAAGACAAATTTAAGGGTGCTCCGTGATAGCGCTCCAATGCATTGGGTAAAGACTTAATCTCTAGAGATAAATTTTTAGACTAATACCCAGGTGAATAACCTTGGTATTTTTTAATGACACCTTGGGGATGGACCTTGGTGATATGTTCATGATTGTCTAAGTTAAATGTTGATGCCACATAATTCAAGTTATGTAACAATTTCTTTCCAAGATAAAGTTCTTACACGACTGATACCTTTAACGTTTTCATAAAGTTCTTATTTCCCTAGCTTAAAGCTTGAAGCATGACTAGTGTTATCACTTAATAGAATGGTAACTAGAATCTAAAAATTCAGTTGTTTCCTTGTACGTAACTCTGATTATGGATTAATTTAACTGTTTAAATTTATGTTTAAGTAAATCATATTTAGTACTTGTTCGTAATAACCATTATCACTCCCTCAAGAATTGACATAATTGTTTCATCTTCTTCTTGAAAACCTTGTTTGAGCATTTGTATGTTATGTGTTGTAATTTCCCTTTTATAAGTGTTCAATCTCTTTAAAAAGGAATGTCTTCAAATGTTACAATGTTTTAATTTCTTTTTTTAAAAAACCCCTTACTGAGTATTTTAATGCTCACCCCACGTTTTGATTTAAAATGTTCAGCTATCAGCTTTTGAAAGATGAATTGTTTCAGGAGTTTCCAGTTTTCCCAGAACCCGAACCGCACACGATCCTCTGTATGGGACATGATGTGTTGTTAAAAAAGTTTATTTTTTTTAAGATAACACATCATGTTCAGAAGGAACTGACTCCTGGGTTTCTGGGGTTGGGGTCTCTACATTTGGTATCAGAGGTTCGGTTTGGATAACTCTAGAAATCCAGAAACTAAAACAAAAATATATATATGTAAATGTATTTCAATTTTATTAAAAATTGGGTTTTCATAAATTTTAGATGGAAAACGAAGGCACAAACCTCTTATCTCTCCCCACATAGGCCCTAGAGACCATTGTGTCTTTAGCAAGCCGTGAGGACTTTCTAAACTATGCCCATATCTGCATGACATGCAAACACCTTTACGATGTATCCAATTCACCACGGGTGCTTCAGCTACACCAAGGGGTAGGAATAGATTACCACCTTATGATAATAACCTAGTTTACCTCCTATGTACGTCGAGGAAGGTACTACGAGGGAATTTTCCAGATTTTCACGACGGGTGAAAGCTTTGGCACTATGCTTGATAACCCTTTTCAAGAACCTGCTGCTGACGGAGACCTTCGAGCGGGCTACCTTTGTCAGATTATAAACTATGGATTCTGGGGTCAGTTTTTGGACTTCGGAAGGTTAGAAGACGAGCCACCCGATTGTCTTTCTGACAACAAGTGTATGAAGATGTCTCTCAACTTCATACCCCTCATGCTAGACTCATAAGACGTCATAGGTTCCCTCATGAGTTTTTCCTTGAATGCTCGGCCTGTGTTTGGTTCGAGGAGTTAGGGAGTTTGGGTTCTCTGTGCGGAGTTTGTTTAGTCAATGAGTAAGGTAAACTCAAGCACCAATAATAATAAACGCATGTTTATGGAAATGTTGTCTTTCCCCATCCTTGTGTTTACTTTATTTTTTTCCTCGAATAATTTTCAAGTGTTTGAACTCATGTCTTAAAACTTTCAGATGGAAGTACAAACCCACCTGTTATCTCTTCCCACTGAGATTTTGGAAATCATTACAATCAAAACGTGTGAGGATGAGTATGACCCCTTCGCATGTTTGCGGAGGATGGGCAAGCAGTGGTTTGAGGTAACAAACGGTCAGGATATTCTCCGCACCTGCCAGGGGAATGCCTCCATCTATTACTGCATTGGCTCTGCACAGCTAGCCAGACGTGAACGACGAGGATGTTACCACGAAGGGCTCTTTCTATGTTTTACCCTAGGCCGAAACTACACGGCCGGAGTGAAATTTCAGGAGGCTGCGTTAGAGGGAAATCTTTATGCAGCTTATATGCTCCAACTTCTTATCTTTATCCTGTTTGACCGTATCTATGGGTTTGATATCCTCGACCGAGACATAATTCGGCAAGTCCTTCGTACATTGGTCTGCAAAGACATTTCAGAACTTTGTACTGTTCGAGCTTCCCTCTGGAGGCCTGAAGGCTCGAAACATAAGCGCAACACCTCCTGTCTTAGGTGTATATGGATTAGGGATCTAGAAGAGGTGAGCTTTGCTACGGGGATCCCTATAAATGCACATGTTGACCCTATTCGTTGGTGGAGGGGGTAGGAACGTTGCTGAACCTCGTAGTGTTGTGAAATAAATTGCGAGGACGCAATTTTCTAAAGGGGGGGATAATGTGACGCTCCAGGTTTTATGAACTGGTTTAAGTAAGAAATGTTATGCCTTTAATGATGTCTCTTGTTTTACTTGTTTTTCTAATAAGGAATTATAAATAAAATAAAACATGGAGAATAAGGTAAACTGATATATATTAAAACATTACTTTACAACGAGACACAACTAGTTGAAAATACCATGCACAAGACCTAACACAGCCACAACAAGACTACTAAGAACCACAACTCGAGCAATCGGATAATCCTCATCTTCAGATTCCATCAGCGTGAAAAGTATAACAGCCAGGGCCACGACACACATGCTCAACGCCAATGGTATGACGAGAGTCATCCTTCCTGGTTCAAGTGTTTTGTTCTTGAAAAATACCCATGATTTTATATTGGTCCTATGAATATTGACTGTTGTAAAATAGCCGTTGGATTTTCAAAATAACCTTTGGGTTCCCATTGATAAAATTTATCTTTATTAAAAATTGTTTTTAATGCTCTTATAATTTTATAATAATATATCTAAAGTATGTTTCACAAAAAGAAACATAGTTTTCAAATTTAAAGAGTGTTCTCGGGAATAAATCCTCTTGTTTTCAAAAATCCGATGGATACTTATATTGAAGACTAGGTATTCTTTTTATAAAAGATATTTTTTGAGGGTATCAAAAATGATATCTTTTGAGCTCTAAAAACATGAATTTTTGAATTTACTTGTGGTCTTTTAGAACTTCTTTAAAGATCTGAATAATTATAATGGTTTTGTATGAAAAGTATACCGCTTAGAAGATTTATATATAAATTGGTAAAGGGATTTAAATTTTAAAACTACTTTGTTGTTATAGTATGTTGACTCATTTTCTGAAAGTATTTATATTTTGAACTAAGCATACTTAAACTTGTCATTTCAAAATTCTAAATAAATTTTCTTTTTATAAATAAATTATGTTAATATGAAATATATTACATAAACTAGTAAAAGGAATTTAGATTTTAAATTAAAACTAAATGTCTTTATTGAATGAACCCTCTTTTTATAAATATTTATACTACACATCATTTTGAAAACATGTATACTTATGCTGATTGTTTTATAAATTTAAAATATGTTTTTAATAAAAAATATTGGATGGGGCTCGGCCAAGCCGAGGGCATCCCATAAGGGACAAGCCCTCTAGGCCGAGACCAAGCCCCAAGGACCCGAGATGCCGACCTTCGGGGTCCCCCAAGCGCACAGTGGGTGTACAACCGTGTCCCGAGCCGTGCATAGGTGCTCTAGGACGTGCACAGGCCCGTGTGTAAGGCCATGGCGCGCACTGCGTAAGGTTGGGCCGAAGCCCGCATGGGGCAAGTGTATAAGGCCCCGGTGTGTGTGTGTTTGTGTTTTGAACCGGAGGCGGTAGGCTTTGATTTATAAGTCGTGCCTCAACCGCACTGTGTTTCGATGTGGGACGCGCTCCGTGTAACCGCGACCGTCCGATCGACTCCCGTGTCGATCTCGACCGTCCTCCCCCTCTTAGCCGCTCGATCACCCCGCGTTTCACCGCGACCGAACGATCTCACTCGAGATCTAATCTAGACCATTGGTTTCTTTTAAACCGATCATGTTATTTTTCTACCCGCGCCCTCTCCAGCTGTTCGATCTCCCCAAGATCTAATCTCGGTCCTCCCTTCCTCTTCCGCGTCGACCTCATCATCTTCTTCCTCGAGTAGGCACCCGACCAGTAGGCATGCAACCGAGGACGCCTCAGCCTCCCTCCCCCGCACTACTCCTTTGACTACCGAACACTCCCTTCTAGGGCTCTATTCCTTCGTCTTCCCACATCGGTCTAGCCTCTTGGGTTGAGTCACCCCACGGTTTACAGAGGCCTTTTTAAACACCTTTGGCATCTCGAAACTGCGGTGACTTCTTCTTCTTCCTCCTTCATCTTCCGCGAACTTCCAGCAAGATCAGCATGGTGAACCTGGTCCGAGCTTCTCCTCAAGATATGTAAGGGTCCTTTTATGCATGATTTCTTTTGAAAACCTCTGTTTTATACACTCGGTATATATACAGCTTATTATATATACCTAATATAAAACCTTCGGTTTTGTATAGCCTTCCAGGAGTTTGACCTTTATGTTTCCAGAGGGGTGTATATGTAAGGGTCCCTGCATGCTTGACTCCCTTTAAATAAACCTTCGGTATATACACAGTTTATTTTTATATACATATACTTGATATATATATACCCCTCGGATGGTGCCTCCTTCAAGGAACCGGCCTTCATGTATACAGCAGGGTGCATGGGTAAGCATGGTTCCTTGTTTTGTTGTTTCTTTGGAGAAACCCATATCTTTTCTCTCGGTATATATATATTTAGTTTTTACATATTCATATTTGAATATAAACCCCTCGGGTGGTGATGTGTTCAAAAAGGATTTCCTTTCCTAAACGTTTAGTGCAATGGTTACAAAATAATTATCTTACATCGTTTTAAACCAATCCTTAAAAATATGTTTTGTATGTATATATATACGGGTTACCTATTTTATATATGTATATATATATATTCATGGATGGTATATTCTTTTTTTGGATTGATCTATGATTGAGCATGGCATCTGGATGTTAAGTTTGATCATTTCTTTCGGTTATATTTCATAAAACCTTTATAGATATAAAAAATATGGTTTTCTATATGTATATACGAATATTTATAACCAAAACTCTATCTATTTTTTGGATTTCGAAATGACCCAGCATGTAATACTATTCACCATATGTTAATGAGGGTTGTTTGGAATTGTTTTACCATGAATGGTGTAATTTGGGTTTGATTTAAGATGTATTAAAGGATTTAAGATTTTATGGATCATGATATCATGTGGTATTCATGTATTATCTTAAGAAATAATGAACCTACCATGTTGAATGTATTAATTAATCAAGTTATGGTTTAATTCATTTACAAGATCAAGGTCCTATTTATCACTGTAACTGATTTCAAGTGTTTTACTTAAGCATTCATTTTTCCATGGATTTTATAATAGCAAAGATTCATCATTTAGTATATCATTATCTTATATGTTTTTTTTGTGAAAAGGGTGTTTTACTAAGTTATTCATGCCTTTGATTAGTTACTGATACATTTTTTTAATATTAACCATCATATCTTGTATTAGAACGATTTGTGGTGGTTCATTATTTATTGTTGTACATAATGCATGCTTATGACATATAACTAAATGAACTAAGAAATTGGATTGCCCAAAGTGGTATGGGACACCTTGGGTAAAAATGAATGTTAATAAGATATTCAAGGTGGTATGGGACATCTTGAATATACATAACCATTTCAGTAAATCATGAACGATGTGGCTCACATGATGATAAAGACAAATTTAAGGGTGTGCCCTGATAGAGCTCTAATGCATTGGGTAAAGACTTAATCTCTAGAGATGACTTTTTAGACTGATACCCTGGTGAATAACCTTGGTAATTTTTAATGACACCTTGGGGATGGACCTTGGCGATATGCTCATGATTGTCTAATTTAAATTTTTATGCCACATAATTCAAGTTATGTAACAAGTTCTTTCCAAGATAATGTTCTTACACGACTGATGCCTTTAAAGTTTTCATAAAGTTCTTATTTCCCTAGCTTAAAGCTTAAAGCATGACTAGTGTTATCACTTAATAGAATGGTAACCAGCATCTAAAAATTTAGTTGTTTCCTTGTGCGCAACTCTGATTATGTATTACTTTAACTATTTAAATTTAGGTTTAATTAAATCATATGTAGTACTTGTTCGTAATAACCATTATCACTCCCTCAAGAATTGACATAATTGTTTCATGTTCTTCTTGAAAACCTTGTTTGAGCATTTGTATGTTATGTGTTGTAATTTCCCTTTTATAAGTGTTCAATCTCTTTAAAAAGGAATGTTTTCAAATGTTACAGTGTTTTAATTTCTTTTTTTTAAAACCACTTACTGGTTATTTTAATTCTCACCCCACGTTTTGATTTAAAATTTTCAGGTATCAACTTTTGAAAGATGAATTGTTTCAGGAGTTGCCGGTTTTCCCAGAACCCGAACCGCACACGATCCTCTGTATGGTACATGATGTGTTGTTAACAAAGTGTATTTTATTTTAAGATAACACATCATGTTCAGAAGGCACCGACTCCTGGGTTTCCGGGGTTGGGGTCTCTACATTCAGAGTACACACCATGTACCTAGTTTCCGCAGGTGACCATGTACTAGTCATGTAATGGCTGAGTACATGGCCATGTGTGATGACCTGGAGACTACCTAAAGTAAAAGTTTGAAAAGGGAAGTACACATCATGTACTTTTAAGGAACATTCCATGTACTATTTTTCATTAAATAGACTAATGTCATGTCTAATCGACAGATCCCTTTCTCTATTCATTTGTCTTTTCCAGGAGTGACCGTACAATCGCAGATCTTTGACGATCCCCCAACTCACCATCCGTTATCTGAATAGATCGTTGTTGATTGTGTTGGAATCACCACGGTGAGTTCTTCAATCTTCTATAACTTCTACTCTTGATTTCTCTTCTCTCAGGATTTATCCTCAGTTTAACATTATAAACATTTTTGTAGATCTATGGTGATCTAGGGCGATTCAAATCATGAGATTCACGTATATCGATCTCACGATGTCGTGGTAAGTGGTTTGTGCCTTTCTATAGTTAGTATTTGAATTAAATGTGCAAAAGTTCCCAATACCCTCATTCTGGGTATTGTGTGTTTATGGTTTTAGACCATTGTTTTTTTACTATTCCTTGATTGATTGGATAATTTTTAATTGTTTGAGAATAGGGTTATCTTTGTCATGATATGGATGTTTTCCCATGTTTCCTTGTCATTGACCATTTGGTCTTCCATTGCCTATTATGTTGTAGCTTGCTTTCCTTGCCTAGTATTGTTATGATAGAGTGATTATTATTTGACATGCTATGATATGTTGTAGTTGTTTATCCAAGTAGTTCTTGAGGTTTAATTTGGTTGCTAATTATCATTTGTGCATGATTTCTTTACACGGGGATGCAGGAACCTGTTATAGTGAGACCATAGGGGAAATTGACGTTGAGGGATTTTCCACAATGTTTGTTATAATTATTATGCTATGAGACCCTATGGGGGATTGACATTGAGTGCTCCCTCAGAGTTCCAATAGTTACATTTGGAGGCCATAAGAGAAATTGACGTTTAGTACTTCCTTAGAGTGCCTATAGGTTAACGTTAAAAGACTATAGGGGGCATTTACAGTGAGTGCTTCCTTAGAGAGTCTTTGATCACACATGATTATAAAGGGAATTGATGGTGAGTTCTTCCTCAAAGAGTCTTTTTATATCTTCTCTTGTATTGGTAAACAAATGGGTTAGTATGTGAGAACTACCAGAAGGGTTGCATGTATTTGTTTTTGGTTGACTAAATAATTGAAAGTAAATGTTTGTAAATGAAACTGTATGACTATATATTTTTGAGTACTTCCTTACTTACTGCTTCTTTTTGCTTATTGTCTACTATATATATTCACTGACTATTAGGAAAAGATCTTTGGGTGGTTTCCTACTTTTATTAGTCTCGCACCCTATTTGGGTCATGATTTTGGGCCCAAACAGATTATATTGTCGCAGGTATAGATAATGGAAAGCACCCTTCCACATCAGGTACTTGATTGTTGTGGAGATGGAGAGCATAGGACCAAGTTGAGGCATGCGATGTTGCTGGAGTTTATCTGTTTTCATTTGTACATTTTTTTCCTATAGTATTCCAGAATTTTGACTTATTTGGCTACATTCAATGACATGTGTATCACGCATCATTATATATATGTGCTCTAGTTGTTTACTTCTTCAGTCTTCCGTTGTTTACTTATTGCATGATTTACTGCTTCTGCTAATGTATATCTATTATTTCCACTGCGTTACTCTGCCAATTAGGGAATAGTTTTCCCACTATCACTCCCAAGGCCCTTGCTGCTAGTCGGCAGCCTCTGGCATTTGGTGAAATGTGCTTGAGGTCATGTAACCAACCGGGTACGAGGCAGCTCTGGGAAGCTTCTGGACCAGGATGTTACAATATCAATATACCTTATAATTCATTTAATTTTGTATTGTTATTTCATTCATAATAAAAATATAAACTCTCTACCCAAAGAAACATGAATCTTGAAAATTTCACTGTAAATATAAATTATAATTTTTAAATCCTCTAAATTAATATAATAATAGTCAAATATAATTATATAAAAAATCATAAAAAATTATCAAATAATTACAAATCATATGGATCCTGTACATAATCTTGTAAAAATATTATCTCACTAACATCATTACAATGTATCACCAAATATAGATATACACTACTTACATAATCTATATATATTAGAAGATACATATGTATATGATAGAAAAGTTTATAGAGTAACACATTGAATAAAACAATTATTTCATGGTTAAGGATTGAGATCCCTCAATGGAAACAAAAAGAGTAATACATATGCATGATATAAAATATACGGATCAAGGAGGGATATAAAAAAGGAACTAAATTTTTATAGGAACTACAATTTATATTCAAAATTAAAATAATAATATCATTGTTTTTTGGGGTTCATCATTTTAAAATAGTGGCTTGATCAAGGAATAATTAAATTATATCACAATTTATTGAAGGTAAATTCCATTCAAAATACATTTAATCAAGGATGGTATCACACACTGAACAAAATTTTTATTTTATTATATTCATTTAATAATTTTGGTCATTTGAGTGATGTTAAACACGATTTCCTGGCTTGATTTTTTAGTTTTGTAGTTTCCATGTGTTTTTTTGAAATTTTCATGGTTTCAAGGTAAACCATGTGGAATTCTAATGCAGTTGGTGTCTTAAGTGGTATTTCTTCTTGCATGGCTAGCCTTGAACAATTTTCATATTGTTTGGGACAATCTGGGAGAGGCTAAAGTAAAACCATTTTTCTTAGGGATGGTGTTTTGATCTAGGTGCATTACCGACGCATTGTTAGGAGAAACCATATAGAAATATTTTAATAGCTTCTTATTTTTTCTTACAGAGTTGGGGAACATAGTTGGTTCATATTTTCTCAACCAATGGTAACAAATTGTGTGGTTTTCCTTCTCTTATTGGGTGAACACTATTGGAAAATCGTTTTTCAAACTATGTGCCCACACAGTATGAGCTTACCAAATCCTTAGAAAGTTAAGTTTTCAATTTTCCATATTCAGCCTAGGTTCACCGTATGGTCCTCTAAAATGTTTCTCATTAGACCTATGTTCATTTTTTATGCTTCCTCAAGTATCGAAGGTTATATCCTCTTGTAATTTTTGTTTATTTCCTCCTCCACTCTTCAACTTCTTCTAGTATCTTGGTTCTTATTGGGTTGTTTCCCTATTATCCAAAACCTACTATATGTTTAGGGTAATTTGATTTTATTTCTTTAATGTTTGGGTTTTCATATAAATATTGGGATTATTTCATCCTTCATCGAGGATTTTATTATGTTCACACATATTTAGGTAGGTGTTCCATCAATTTCATTTTTGAAGAAATTCATTTGTGGCTTGAGAGTTTCTAATTAATTTTAAATGTGTTATTCATGGTTGTGATGAGTTTATATGATTTTTTAGTGTTTTTACATGCGGTAAATTTGAGTAAAATGTGTTTTAAAGGGGTTTCTTTAGTTATTCAAATATTTCAATGGATGCATGATGTATGATAAAATTCCATTTGATTTTTAAAGTGGAAAATTGGGTTATTTGAATCTTATTATGATATAGTTTTACATTCGTAGTATGGTTTTCCTTGTGAAATTAATTTGGTGTCTGGTTTTGGGAGGATTTAAAGGGTCGGTTCTTATGTGTGGACTTTTGTGTCAGGTTGTGGAACACTTTTTGAATCTTAAAATGAATCTCTTGATAGTTTTTTATCCCATTATTTGTCATTATATGCAGGCATATACATGTTTGATGATGTGAACACATGGATATGAACATAAATTATGATGGAATGTTTAAAAAAATGTTAACCTTGATCCTCTAACTTCTAGAATAACTTTTCCCTTCCCATTCTTCACTTTTATATCCCATCTCCTTCTAAATGGCTCTTCTAAAACCCCTATATATTCTAAATAATTTCTTTGACTTCCAAAATATCTTATTTGTGGTTTCATAAGTTTCATTTCAAGTAATTACACTATTTTTCATATTTAATTTTTTTTTAAATTCAAATGACTTGAAAATCCTATTTGGAATTTTTCATGTATATGTGATGTTTAATCATGAATTTGATAATTTATTTGGGATTGGAATGGAAAAGTATCATTATTTCCTGATAATTCCTTAAAAAGGATATTTAAACTTAAGTGATGTGAAGTCCCATTTGATAGTTTTGTTTTGTATGTTGTGATATTGGAAGCTCTATGGTGGACCTTCCTAGGAGAGGTTCATCACGTAGGTGGTGTCAGTGCGTAGGCTAGGAAAGAACGGTGTAACTGTGTTTCAGTTGATCCATGAATGTGAAGACCCCCCCCCCCCATTCACCATGTATTATTATCATGGTATTACTAGGAATCATCCAGAGAGTCGGGTGAAAGTTTCTTATCAACCCCAATTATATGGGTTGATTCCACCTATATTAGTTGATTGTCCAAGTGGTAAATACTAATTGATTGGATAATTTAGATAGGATAATTGGTTAATGACTATGGAGGTGCACCATAGTCATAGAGGTGTGTCCAAACTGAGTAAATCCATGGATTTCATCTGGATTTGTTAATGGTAATGTCCCTGATTACAATCTATATATTTATATATGTTCTAGTATATTTAACGTGATTTACTATTATGTTTACCTTTAAATAATTGTTATATTTCAATTATTTTTAGTATTGATTTTTTATCACCTTAGTTGCTTTCAAAAAATATATTGGGTTTATTAACTAGTGTATTTTAAAAGAGGGTGTATTGTGTGTGTGATTTTAAAATGGGAATATTGTTTTTGGATATTTAAAATATAAAACCCTTTTTATATAACTTCAAAACAATATTTATATATTATTTTAAGAAATGAAATGTATGGACTCTATGATGATTACCTACTTAACTGTTTCTACTCACACCATACTTATGTCAATCAGTGTTGGTAGAACCAATCAATTTTTTAGGTTCATACTTCAGTTTCTAGATTTCCTCTAAAGTAGGCTTGTCATGATGGACGATGGTGACCAATAGGTCACATGGAGATTGTTACATTTTGTTTGGATTAGTTTTTTCTTCTAAATCTATTCTTTTTCATTTTTATCTGGATGAGTTATATTTTTTTATTTAGTTGTGATGATTTCTATTAAATATGTTGTTTTCTTTATTTTATCATGGTTTATATTAGGATAAATAATTCCCCATGTGATACAATTAATTCTTAGTGCTATTTTATAACCCATGAGGATCGGTAATGCCTCAAGGGACATGTCTCAGGTCGAGTTAGGTTTTTAGTTAGATAGAAGCCTGACCTAGTTAGTAAAAAAATTGTATTAAAACATGGCCTTTTTATTTGGGGTGTTAGGTATATCAGAGTTAGGGATGTTGGAACTTGAGATATAGATATTGGAATAGCTTTAAAAACTATTTATCATTTCAATCATTGAGTTTCTAGGTGTATTCTTTGTTTTTAGTGTTTTTTCAACTATTGGTTTGTGTAGTTATAGAATGACAATGGAAGTGAGTTGGTGTGCATAATTTATAGACATAGACTAGTGACCCATGTGTAACATTAGTTCATGGCCCAATGTGTTCCAAGTGGTAGGTTCATTCCTGGGGTATGTCCCACTAACCATGTTTTAGGGTTATGCATGGTCACTTATTCTCAATTCATGGAGTTTTGTGTGGTTGTGTTTTGGTGTGAGTTGTGATTTGGATTTTTTTTCATTATTGTATTTTGGAATAGAGAATGGTATTTTGAAATGGGATTTCAAATGTAAAATTATTTGAGATTTAGTTTTTATATAAAAAGTGCTATTTGGGATTAAAATGGGATTTAAAAGTGAGTTTCTTATATCATAAAGTGCACTTGAGGGCCGTGTGGTTCTTAATGTGAGATGGAAGTGGTTGTTTTTGAAAAATAAATGTAGGTTCATTTTTTGTGTTTGTTTTGTCAATTTTTGTTTTAGATTGGGGTTTTGGTTTATTTTTATTTATTTTTTTATTTTGATTTTTCATTTTTCATTTTTTTCTGTTCATTATATGGAACCTTGAAATGTCCCTAGGTTTCTAGAGAGTTTCATCCAGTTTTTGGATTTTTATAGACTCCTAGTTGTAAGGTGGAATATGATCATATAGGATATTGTCTATTTTTTGTGGTGATCAAGCTCTATTATAGGTAGTGGAATGGATTAATAAGTTTGAATATGTGCCCAGTTCTTTGGGAACTCCCAAAATTGTGAGAGTGTGAGCTGTTATTGGTTCATTTGGAGGTCCAATATGGGAGCAGTTGAAGGTGATCATACCAGATTCATTTCAGGTTGATATTTACTGGGATTTATTTAATACCACTTTTTTTGATGCATTATACATGAGTATATGAAGTTGAGGAATGTGGAAGAGCTCGTGAGTGTTCAATAAGGCCAGCAGACAGTGAAATCTTATATTGAGAATTTAATGAAACTATTTTCTTTATATTCAGAGATAACGTTGAAATATTAGATGAAAGACACTCTCGTCATATAATTTTTTTATCCAGAGATCAAAGAGTTATATTTTCCATTTGGGGATTTTTATTTTGTGAAGTCATCGGATAAGGAATTCATAGTGGAGTTTGTCCACAAATCACAGTCTTTGGGGGTTTTCAATACAGTATCTTATAGAACCTATGAAGGTTTTACATATGATGAGATGTGTATTCTAGATAAACCTATTCATGATAAGTCTCCATAATGAATTTCGTCTTCTTGCTTGTAAAATCAGTTTTCTATGTGATTTTATTGTGGTCGGTTTAGAAATTTTATGTTTTCTTTTTACAATCATCCAATGGATTGATGTTAAATTGGTTGTTTGTGTTATTTGGGTAAATTCTTCAAGAAGAGGAGTAATAGAAGGAAATCATGTTCTGAGGATGTGATCTCATGACTACGTGCTAGCATTGCATCAAACATCATGGCTCTAGTGATAATTCACATAGTGAATCTCTTCATGTTTTTAGGAATCCCTAGGTGTGTAGAGGACCATGGAATAGTTTTTTACCTGGTTTTAGAGTGGTATCCATTTCAATTTCACGAACGTAACTCTCTATTTTTTGAAGTATCCATTTATTAATAAATATATTAGTGGCCTTTCTTTTTCATTATAAGTTTATTTATTTATATGATAAATGTTGGGTGGTATTGTATTCTTTTTATTTCGGTAGTAATATTTGGGGATGTTAATTTTCATCTAATTGAATCCCCTTGTGTGGTTATCCCACTTTTTATATCTGTTTTGGTTTTTGATCAATTTTTCTTTAAAAATTATAACATCTTGTAGAATGGATTAATTTTTTTTATATGGTTCATGTTACTTTTTTTTAGCCTTGTGTGGAGTGTTTTGGTTTGGGTTGTGAGTTTAAGGTTTCAGGGGTTGTGATGTGTTTCTTGTGTGGAGAACTTTTTGGCTTTGACCATATTAGATTAAAACTTCTGTTGATGGTGTTAGTCAGGTTCTTTAAGTGGATAAAGCCCTCCTATCCACCTAATTATTTCTTTATGCTTCTCTTCTAGGTGTATGAGTGTGAATTTTGGAGTTAAAATATCACCCCATTTTTTGTTGTTTTATTTTTCTTCATTTAGTATTAAGATCTAGATTTTTCTCTTATTGAGTTGACGACTTTTAGGGGGAAGAATGTTTTTTAGTGTGGAAAATTGTCACACCTTGAAAATGGTTTTTATTTTATTTTATTCTTTTCTTATTATTGGATTATTCATTTTCGGTTCATGTTGAGTTCCTAGGTATAATTTTTTTGGAGATTCCATGTGGCTTTTTAGACTTTTCATGGTTTATGCAAATGGTTTGAGGGTAAATTGTGTGGCATGTTAAGGAAGTGTGTGATTTTAGTTTTTGGTATTATTTCATGGTTTCGTTGAATGGATTGAGCATTATTTATAAGAAACCATGAGAGGACAAGGAGAAACCATGCATCTAGGGGAGAGGTTTTGGTTCTATGTTCTTAAATTGTGCACGATTAAGATAAAGAATACAGAAATCATACAAGTGATTCTTCAATTTTTGACAAATTCATGGTTCATGGTTTACACATGGTTTCCCAAAATATGTGGAAAAACTATTTGGGATTCCTTATTCTCTAGTAGGGTGATCATAGTCGGTGAACATAGTGTAAAATTATATGGATAAACCACATGATCTACCCATTTCATTAGATATTTATGTTTCAAATTTTACACATCTTAAATTTTAACCCAAACTTGGGATTTCTCTTCCATTTTCAACCTTGGATCACCATGGGGGACTCCAAGAACATCCTATTTTTTACTCTATTCATTTTTTATTCATCAAAAAGGATCTAAGATGAGTTCCTATTGGAGTTTTGTTTGATATCTTACTTCAATAGTCTCCATATTCTAGTTTCATTATTCTTCATGGGTTAGTTCCCTCTTAGATGATCCATAGGATAAGGGTTGGTTATTGTGTGTTTTTTACTTTGATGATAGGGTGTATGGATCATTCATTGAGGTTAGTAATTCAATCCATTATGGGTTCATTGCATTCAATGAATTTTGAGGTAGTTGTTTCTATTGATTTCTTTTCTAATGCATACCATTTAATGATTGACAGTTTTTATTTAATTTTTCAATGTGTTATTTTTTCTTTGATGTATTCAAATAGTTTTTTTGGGTGATTCCATATTTTAAATTTAATGAAAATTAGTTTTCAAAGGGTTTCCAAAATTAAGCCAGTATGTATATGCATGAATGATATTTGATATAATGTCATTTGGTTTTTAAAGAGAAAATTGTGTTCTTTGAATCATGTTACAGCCTATTTGTTCATTATAAGTACGGTTTTCATGGTGAAATGAATTTAGTGTGTGTTTTTTAGTGGATTTCATGTTTCGGTGCTTATATCAGGACTCTTGTGTCATGTTTTAAAACTCATTGTGATTCTATAAATAAAAAATATGATATTTTTTTGTATTCAATGGATGTTCCATTCGATGTGTTAATAGAAAATTGTGCATGAAGTCCACACATGGATAGTAATACATATGATGATGGACTATTATAAAAATGGTTCCCTTGAACCTTGATTTTAAAAAGAACTTTTCCCTTCTCCTTCTCTTCTTTATCCCTTATCTTTCCAAATTTATCTTTAAAATCCCTATTAATTATAGTTAGATTATTTGAATTTGTAATGATATTAATTGTGGCTTCTTATGTGTGTATTCAAGGTACTTTCCCATTTGGAATCATTGAGTTTGGTTTTGATATTCAAATGACTTGAAAGGCATGTTTGGTATTTTTCACATATAATAGTGTTTCATCATGAACTCGAAAATGGATATGAGTGTGGAAAGGAAAATTAATAATAGTGTATTATAATTTTTTATAAATAATATTGATGATTATGTGATGTGAAGTCACAATTTGAACTTGTGTCTGGTTTTTTGTAAGATGGGCACCATTATACAGGACCCACCTAAGAGAGGGTCACCCCATAGGTGGTGTTAGTGTTTGGGATACTAATATATTATGTATGTGGGTTTTAGTTGATCCATGAATGTGAGGACCTCCCCATTCACCATTTACTAGTATCATGAAATTTATAGGTGTGATATATAGCATCAAGTGACAGTTTTGTATAAATGTCGATTATACGAGTTGATACCCCCTAGATTAGGTGAGGGGCTAGGTGGGATTTACAACTATATTTTATATTTTAGATTGGTCGATTGGTTATTAAGTATGGTGCTTCACCATTATCAAGAAGTTCAATCCAAAATGAGTACATACATGTATTTTTCTATATATATCTATGAAATTTCCATAATTTCAATCTATATGTTCATATTTCTTCTGGTAGATATTAGTACCTTTACTGCTGTATTTAACATTCAGTAATTCTTTTGTTAGATTTATTTTATTTATAGATTTTTTATCACTTAGACTGGTTTGATCTTTGTTATTGTGAATACAAAGTGTTTAATTGTAAAAATGTAACTATGTTTTAAAAGAGTAAGTGTTCTATAAGTAGTTTTAAAAAAGTAAAGATGTGTTGAATTCAGAAAATGATAAAACCTTTTTTTATCTATAATTTCAAACTATTGTTTATAGAATGATTCAAGAAATTAAATTTATGGAATCTTTTTCTATAACTAAAAAATCTATTTTTGCTCACACCCTTAGTATACCAATCTATGTCAGTCGACCCAAGCTGTTTTTTGGGTTCAGGATCTCGGTTCTAGTTTTCCTTTGGATAAGGTTGGCCATGAAAGAAGATGGTGACCATGATGTTGCATGGAGGTAATTTTATTCTGGTTTGGTATAGTTTTTTAGTTTTAGTTATTTTTTCAATTAGTTGTATCTAGATCAGTTATATATTTATAATTTTGTCCAGTTGTGATAGTATCTATTGCGTAATCTTTTGGTTTATTTAATCCTAGTTTATATTAGTCTAAATCATTCCCACAATGATACCATTGATGTCTGAAATTAATATCCTTCTTAGGAGGATCATAAATGATCCTTAGTCCTTGTCTTATACCGGTTTGGTTTTCAGTTCAGATGGTATCCATGCCTAGTTCATGACAGATAATCATGGTTAAGTTGGGAATGACATACTAGAACATGTGAGAACAAAAGAATCTAGGAGAGAATAGTTTTCATCCACCTCTATAATTAAAACTCTATAACTAAAATAAGTCTTCAATATTTTTTTTCCTAAGATAATTATTTATGAATAAATTAACACTAAAAATCTTGTAAAATTCCCTCGTGAAATATAAAATAACATTACTCAACAATATACAACTCCATAAATTAATGAACGAAACAAATATCTCTTGAATCACACTAAACATAAAAGGGAAAAAATATTTATTATACAAAAAAGAACATCATATATTAACTTTCCTTACCATAGTTGGACAAAAATGGCTGTGACAACCTAACTCTTCTATCCAATAAAATAATGACATAAACCTACCCATAATTATGTGTTCATATATTACAATAAAAATTCCAGTTAATACATTACCTTTAATACACTAATACCATATTCACACACTCACCATAATAAATAAAATAAATATATGAAACTAATAAATCTAGGAATCTACACAAAAAATATTGGATGTATTTGGATATTCATTTAGAAAATTTTAGTTTAGTTTAATTTTTTATCACTATTACATTGAAATTGATATATATTTTATTGTTTTCAGTTTTTCAATAATTGAATTTTGGTGTATATTGGTAAAATTAATTATTAATAATTTAAATGAATTATATTATTTTATATTTTTAAATTTATTCAAATTGGTATTAAAATTATAGGATGTTTTTTTAATTTTTTTATAAAAAGTATTTTTTGAGTTAATCACTCTCTAATGTATACTCATAGAACATCAATGTCATTCATCATTCATTGTTATGCTGGGGGAGGAGCTCCGAGATTGTGGATTTGTATTCCAATAACATTGTTATACAAGGGTATGATGTTTTAAGGAATCATGGATATGTTCTCTATAATCTATCATGTCAATGGTGTATATAAAATTCAATATAAAAAATGATATCAATACATGATATGTATATTCTTAAAACATCATGCTCTAATTTTTGACACATTATTTTGAAATATTCTATGACTATATATCATGTACTATATTTCATCAAATCATCCCTCAGTATTCTTCTAGAATATTAATATATTACTTTATTACAATCCACATAGATCATATAATAAAAGGAATCTATATAAAATTTACAACACATTTAAAAAATATAGGAGAACTAATGTTGGTGGTGGTCTAACATCATATCATAGTCATGTAATGAAATGTGGCCAACATTTAAGGTCTTAAAATTTTACCATTATAAAAAATATTATATTTTCAATCCATATTTTTATTTTTACTATTTTAAAAATTATCATTAATTGGAACCAAATTCTGTTTTAGATTCCATTATACTAATTATAATTATCTTATCATTCTCTTTTAACATGGGATTTATCCATATTTATACTACATCTTTTTCTTATAGATGAAACAACTACACCGAGGGAAATAACATTCTCTACGTTTTTATTTTTATCATACATTAATTAGATAGGATTATATATATCTTCCTTAATTCCAAAGAGAACTATTCCATTCAATTAACCCATATTATTAATTTTATAATTTTTTCTATGATTGTTAATAAAAAAAATTAAACCATTTGAACTAAATTTAAAAATATATAGTATCATACATCATTATTATGAAAAACATTGATTTTTTAAATGTAACATATTTTAATTTCATGTAATCATTCAAAATTCAATATTTTGTTTTGTAGGATTCATTTTTTTTAATTTTACTACATCTAAAATATCATTCTAATTTTATGAATTTAGTATTATTAAAATTTCAATAAGTGAAATCAAAATTAATATACTATTTTTTATGATCATTTATTTTAGTTTAATCTCTATTATTAAATAAATAAATTGGTTATATTAACTTATATATATCATTTCAAATTATAGCACAACAATAACACTTATTTTGAAATATTCAATGATATTTAATTTCTTTATATTTATAAAAAAATATTACTTTCATTTGAATCAAAACAATATTCCTCTAAAATTACTAATTTTTAATGTCTAAATGGGATAATAATTATGTAATAAAAAATAACCAACATTAAAAATTTGTTAATTTATTCAATGAATTCAAATCTCTCTCCATAAATAAAGTTTTTATATCCACTTAATAACAAATTTGTTTATTTGATGTGTTTATTTTTTTCTTTTTTTATAAAATGAAATAACATCAACTTCGATATTTTTTTCTATGTACATTTATTCTTTTATTTTAAAAACTTGTACACCAAATTAGTCATGTTTATTATTTATCTAATATTTTAACCCAAAACAATATTCCCAATTTTTCCCCATTATTACTTTACCCTAATTTTTATGACAAAATTCCAATATTAATGTAGAATCTTTTATTCATCTATATCTCTTGGATTTTTTATTTGTTATGGTTATTAATATTTTATTAATGATAATTTAAATATCACAAAAATGAAAACAATATGTATTTTTCAATTTATTATAACAAACAGGAAATATTTCCCCACAATTGATGGAAATGATTATGAATATTTCTTAAAAATTGAGTATATAATTTTATTATATTCATATTTTTTATTAAAATTGTTTCTATATTCCGTAAAGTGATTACATAAAATATTTTTCAACTTATTTTTGTATGGTTATTCTTTTTATTCACCTTCATGATGAGATTTTTATTCTATAAATTTACAGCCTCAAATTGACGAGGAAATTAAAATATCATCCAGCGATATGGGTTTTCCATTAATATTCTAAAATGCATTATAGATATTTAATGTAATAACACAATAAAAATTTTACATAAATAAATCATTTATGAAGATAAATCATAGAATATTATATTATTATATAATAAAAAACCACAAAATTATAATTATTAAATAAATATAATGATATATAAATTTTATAACATATTACCCACCTGTTTGTAGAAAAAAAATTATATAAAACATCCAATGTTCATATACATATCCATACAAAACATTTGACTTTTAATTGAAATTAATTTCTTAATGAAAATATAAAAAAATTTGGCATATAGAAATTTAGATAAGAATAATTAGGTTCTGATACATATTATTGGTTCCACAGTACATTAAATGACATAAAAGTGGGAATTGAAGGGATTTTAGTTTTAATTTATTCATATGCTCTACCATTAGATCAAATTCCTTGATTTATAAGTACATTGATATGATCATTTATTTAAAACATGAAAATTCCATGATAAATTAAGAAAAATAGTGAGCACAGGTACATTTATTTTTTTCATAGTGTACTCAAATAGTCATAATTAAAGGTCTATATAAACAAAAGAGAATTGGTATGTAAATATATACTAACCACACCAATAATAAATGGTTTATTCACGTGAAATTCATATAAAAATAACATGTTTTATAATGAATGTCATATTTTTCATTTCTCACCTATGGGAGACTTCCTCATCCTCTCTCTTGGTTCACTATATAGTGGAATGATTGTATTTAGTTCATAGCCTTGTATGTATCATCTAGATAAAAATTTACATAATGATTTATTCTCTGTTAAAACTAATGGTATATCACATCAATTATTTGTTGTTTTTTCTCTAGTATATTTGAAAATTATTATAACATTTCAAATAAATGATTAATTATTATTATTATCTAAAAACTAATGCTTCAATTTATTGGTTGACATGATTAACGCTTTAAATTGAATCAATATACTTATAAAATATTAACACATTAATTATATTCATTTTATAAAAAATTTAATATAATTTTTAATTATTAATATAATTAATATTTTTCTCCATAAATTAATTTATTCCTTTTTGGGATACTTTGATGAAAATCAGTTATATAGATTTCATTTTTAACAGATTTATCAATGATATATCCATGTAAATAAATGTTTTAGTTATACTTCCTTTAATATATATATATATATATATATATTTAAATATATTTAGGTTTTTCAAAAATATATTTAGTATTTCACATTTGAATATCACAAATGATATTGAAGAAAAACCTATAAAATACATCATGATTATTTGTTTTCATTTCATTAAAAAATATCACCACCAACGACCTCATGTATAGAAATTGATCAATATTTTTAAACTATTCAAAATAAAAAATAATATTTATTTTATTCTAATTTATTTTCTACATTTAAATCAAATAGAAAATTTAATAATAAAAATTTAATTTGATTATAAAGATATTATTATTATTAACTAATATAACTTCACACCACCTAATTTTAAATAAATGATCATTGAAAAAAAATATTTTCTTTCAATCATGCCTCCATATCTCATCTAAATTATCACCATGAATATCAATTATATAATCTAAAGATAAAGTAATACATTACTATATCATATATAGATACTTATACAACATTGTATAACGTACATAACCCTTCATATATGATATACAAACTTAAATTGAATATTCATCTACTTAGTCTATGTTTTTTTATAATTTAGACCCCTATATTCTACCTCAAATTATCCTTGAAAAAATCACATCAATCTTATATCATTGTTTGAGAAAAATATTTACTGATATATGTATAGTTGAACATCAATATATATCTTATATATAAATGAAAATTTCATACATCATATATTTACCAAAACTCTATTCATTAATTAAATTTTTATTTAATATGATTCACATAAGAAAGCTCTAATTTCATTAATGTTGAAATATTAGCTTCAAAAAATTATAAAATTTTAAATTTTCTAATTTTTACAATTTATAAAATTAGAAAACAAGATACATTATATATTCTAAATCTTCACATAGATGTGAATTTTCATCATACCTCTTGTGACATCACTTGTATATCTTTTGATAATGCTCATATATCCTTTTTATTCTATTGTTTTCCTACCCTAACTAATATTTTCTCTAAAAAAAATTTGTAATATTCAATGGATATTTAATATCACCAAAACAGTTCCATGAATTCAACAACTATCTTATTGGGCATCTATTTTATTTTTATATAGAAAATATTCCTCCCTGAAGGATATAATATTTTTAATACAATAAATTTCAGAGATATTAAAATTATAAATTACAAAAAATATATATCCCATGATTATTTTCATCCTATAAATTTTAAACTTTTTAGAAAACCCAAATTAAATTTGTAAATTAATCAGATAATAATTGTACACATGAAATATCTATTAATTTACAATGTAATTCTATCCAAAATTTAAAATATAATATATCATTTATATTTAATAAAAATTATTTAAAAATTAAAAATTAATCTAATATACAGCCTTTTGTTTCAGATTTTTGGGAAAAACATAACATATAACATTGGTACCAATCATCCATCCTTTAAAACTTCATCATTTGTTTAGGGATTAAGTAGTTCCATTGATTGGGGAAAGAAAAAATAAATTTTTACATTAAAAGAAATTACGAGAGAATGTGATTTCTATATGAAACTATTTTCTAGGTGATATACAAAATTATAAAATGACTCAGTTAATATATTCTAAGGGATCACATCCACAATGCCAAAAAAAATTCTAGTTTGTTAGTTAATCCTCCAATGGATTATTATAAAATTAATTATTTTATTGTGTATCCAAAATTATTGTTTTTCTTGTCTTAAATAAATAAATTTTATTCCTTAAAATTATAAAAATTTTATCAATATTAAATTTATATTGAGGTATATAAATTATTTTTATTACTTTTTCAAAATAAGATTATATGATTCTTATAAGGTTGCTAAATTTATCTTCCTTTAATGTACTATGATATATTATTTACTATATGATATTTTTAAATTTTTTATTAAATATACATAATATAATGATTTTAAATTATTTTGGTTTTTTGGTAATTTAAATTTAAATATTTTGTTACAAATAAAATAATAGATATACAATTTTAAATTCAATGATATATTAAATGAAATCACATAAAAAAAATATGTTTTTTATGATATTAAAAGATCAAATATTCAATTAAAAAGTATTTATTCCCCATTCCATCGAAATTCATTCAAAAATAATTTTTGTAATATCCTGAAGATATTTTTCAAAATAAATTCAGTATATTGAGAAATGGTTGGAAATTATATCATAAATTATTTATATTTCATTTTAATTTAATTTAAAATTGATCATTTTTAGAGATGATAGATATAATGTTTGATTACTAATAATTAGAAATTAATTGGAAATAAATATTCATGATTTTATTTAAATATATTTTAATTTTTATTCCAAAACTATGAAGATGTTAGAATGTAACCTGATATGAATTATATATAATTTTTTAGATTTATTAAAATGAACTTTTCAAGAAATTTAATTTAATGCCTCACAATTATTATTATACTTCAGTTTTATTTTTTAGATTTTCTATAAAAAAATTAACTTTTAATATTATAGAATTTATTTTATTCATGATTATATTTATAAATATTCTGATTGTATTAGAAGTTATATATATTGGAAGTAAGTAGTGGAAGATCCTACTAGGCCATGATCATATTAAACAGAATTTCATCACTAATTTTAATTTCTGGGTATATTCATCAAACATTTTCATTAATGATAATGTAAATATTATTCAGAATTCCCCTTTATTCTAGTAATTTTTATGAATGTTTTATCTAATTGGGTGGTTACATGCCTAGTTCTATGTTTTATGGTTTTATAAACATCAATGCTTACACTAGGATGTTATGGGATATTTAATGGACTTATTATATGTTTTCTATATTGATAAAAAATGAATATTTCATAGACGATTTTTAAATATTTTTGTAGGATCTATTTGTATTGTATAATCATGTGTTTTATAATATTATTAAATATATTGTATATCTTTTTTAAAAAATACATTTATTTAAAATTGTATTTAATATTTTTTATCGTTTTTAATTTAACTTTTTATTGTACAGTCTTGTGGGGATTGATACTATTTTGTTCAAAACAATAGTTCCATAAATAAATATTATAGTGGTTTCTTATATATTTTCAAAAAGAATAAAATTTTTCCATTGGTATTTTTATGTGTTTTATTTATTTTATAATATTATAAAATAAATGGCTGAATAAATTATATAAAATAATTTTTCTATCAATAAAACATTAAATCAAGTAAATTTTCATGAAATAACAATAAAAATACATAAATATATTATTTATTAATATATAAATTGTTTCATAAAAAATTATTTCTAAACCATTTAATTGTTTAAAAACCTATAATCCATATTTAAATCATCATTTTGTATATTTTTTTATATTTTTCAATGACATGGATTTCGAAAAATTCCATAATATCATAATTAAGATATACCGATATTATTTCTTGATATAAGAATATTATCAATAGAACCGATTGATATATGGTAAGGATTATGAATCTATTAACCTTTTAGCTTTCTAATGAATAATATAGAGTCTTTATATCAATAAGAAAAATATTATAATTCGTCTATAATGTATAACAACATTCATGTATGACCAATTATTAATCTATGTGGGTACGAATATAGTAATCCAAAATTCCAATGACATGTTTTTTTTGTAAAAATAAACATTAATCAAAATAAAAAATTAAAGTATATCACTAGTGTATAGTATATGATAATAGAATCCTATATTATAATTATTTTTAATAGTTCACTAAAATAAAATATAACTTTTATAATAAAATATATCACTAAAATTTTAAAATTAATTGATAATATTTATAATGTCCATGATACAAAATTAGTATAACATGATAACCCTCTAGAGATCCAAAAATGCTTCTTTGATTTTGTCTGAATTTCCCTTTTAGAACACTATTCCTCAATTTTTCTTTAGAGTTCCATAAAATGTGTGGGGTGAATCAATGTTTCTTATAAGAATATATTATATTTAAATTCCTTTTTAAAATATTTATCATCACAAATTATCGATAATATTTTAACATAATGTTACAAATTAATCAATCATATCTTAGAGTATTCATTAACATAGAGCTACACTTTAAAAAAATATCGAATCCTAAATCTTGATATTATTTTAGCATGGTAAGATTTTATGAATTTGGAATAATGAGAGGGAAGGAATAAAAAGTCACTGATTACAAATCAAATGTAGAACCCTCATATTGAGGTGCAGTATTCTGTTATGCATTTTCCATTATTTTTACAATGGTAGAGATAATTTACATTAAAATTTCTAATGGTTAATAAAAATTAAATTTTGAATATGGGAATATAAACTATTCATGTCTTGAATGGTTATTTCATGATCAGAATCATTACATAAAAGATTTATTGAATTATTATTAAAAAATTATGGGTTTCAAAAGTATAAAATTAAAAACATGTGATTAATTTATATTTTGAATTGGTATTTCTTGTTTTTGATAAAAGATTATGACAATTTTGGTGTATGTAACCTCCTATATAATCATTATGTGAAATTTAAATTCAGAACATGAATTAGTTCATGTACATCCTATGGTAATATATCCAATTCTAATAAATAAAAATGATGTTATCATTGAATTATTATTGACTTATAATGTTTTCATTGTCTATGTTTTGGTGAATTTGATTGATCGACATGGATTCCAATAATATTCAAGAATTCAATCATTTAAATAAATGGTTAGGACCTTTTTAGATAACTTGTAATTTGATATCCTATGTTATTATTAGATAAAAAATTCGTTCAATTTTTTAATTCTTGAATATATTAGGTTGAAGGAGTATTAATAAGAATTTTATTTATATATTGTGTGAATATATGGAAGAGTTTGGATTTGTGGAATCATCTTATATCATTCATTCCAAATGAACCAAATGTATGAGAATTATTTGTTATCTAATTGTTATAATAAATTATGGCTTGAGTTTTTCTAAATTTTTCTTATTGATTATTTGTAAATATATTGATAATTTCTCTCTTGAAAATACCTTATTACGATTTGGTTTGAGAAAATTTATTTTTGAGATATGAAAATAAGGTTTCAAAATTAATAATTTGCATGTATGTTATGTTTCTAGTTAATGTATTAATTGGAAAATAACAATAATTTTATTGTTCTGTGATCATAATATATGGGATGGATCATGGCCATATGTACCACAAAAAATTAATAGAAAACATGGGATGGAGAGTGGTCAGTTGTAACACTGTAAAATTGGTTCACCAATTTATTTTTTCATGAATCGGTGTCTCTCCACTTGATAGTATATGGTGGTCTAGGATATAAATTTATGTGTGTGTGAATGCGTTTCTTATTCCAATTATTATTAATGAAAAACCTAATTTTCATTACCATTTATTGACACCGAACTTATTTTAAAGCATTGTATAAATGTTTTGTCCACTCCCCATCTAAATAACATAAATTGAAAAAACATTTTCTTATCGTAGTTTCTTGTGTTAGGATGTATATTGGGATTAACTACTAATTAATAAATCTACCACTACTTGGGAACATTGGTAAATTTTCAAATGAAATTTATCAAATATAGGGAAGGGGAAATTTTATAACATAACTAACAGAGATCCAAAATGACATTGATTTTTTTTATTGGAGGTAGATTTGGGTAGTGTTCATGTATGGTTATGTATTGGTTCATCCATGGAGCTAAAGTCCTATTATTTTCAAAAAATAACATGTATTTCCTACTTTTTTATATATTTTACTATTATCTACTTTATTTATTTTTATTTCAATGAGTTTAAAGGTGTAACATCCTAACCAAAACCACCTGGTCCGAGATAGAAGGTCACATGACCTCCTTCATGCCTCCCTATATACAAGTGGTTTCCAACTATCAACGAAGGGACAAGACCATTAGTTGATAGACTATACCCTTAGTATCAATTCAAAGGATTAATAATCAAAAATTACAAATATAATAAATAATCATAGTAAAAATAAATAAATGTAAAGACAGTATAAATGAAAAGTATATTGAATAATCTCCCAAAAGTTCCAAGTCTTTTTATAGTAAATGAAATTGATAATGAAATAAATAATATTTTCATGTCTCGTTAGTGTCTATCCTATCCCACCACCAACTTAACACTCCTCATCTCCATAGTCACCACATGGACATTTTTTTCACCGGATACCTCATGAAATCTATAGGGGGAACAAAATGAATAAGTAGTGTGTGAGTACAAGACTTGGTAGGAAACCAACAGCGTTTACTTAACAAAGTGTGATTATTTATAATAGTGTACATCATAATAATGATAAATGTGTAAAAAGTAAAAACATACATACAAAAAATAGTGTGTTCATGCACTAACCAATCCACCACACCAACCATGCATACTTTCTTTGGATAATTTCTTTAAGGAAAATTTAGGAATCATAAAAAATGACTATCAATGAGGCTAATGTATCACTCTACTTAGCATCAAGTGATCTTGCAACTTAGAATATATTATGCATAAAGTAACTTATTTTCTCAAAACTATCTAAGAATTTCGTTTTACTTATAATTAGATATGCATCCATATCATACCCTTTATAATCCTCTGTGAATCAAGTTTCTCACAATAAATAAATGAGGTATTTTTATATCCCAACAATATTCATAGATACCACATCATTATCATCCCAAATAATGTGTACTACCCCCTTATGGTATGTCACAAGGTCCCACCTTCCCTGGGATCAAAGAAAAATACCAACAAAATCACATAAAACATGGTAGGATACACAAGAATACATATAACATCATAATAAGTAAAGTAGAACATATAATACATGTAATCATCATAAAACATCAATAAAAACATCAATAATACTCATGGAAATAGTAGTCATAATAGGTTCTTAGGAATACCCATATACACACCCTCATACGGTCATAATTTATCATGGTCACCAAATATGCCTACATCTAAATCAAATTAATTAAAAAAATTAAATATCTCATCTAGGTAATGAATTATTACCTCAAAAGTCTCTAATGTTAAAGGAAATGATAAAGCACCCTCATTGGTCCGCTAGTTAGAGTTGAAACCACAACAGTCAAGAAAACCTTTTCATGGCCCTATTATCTAAACATTGACACATGAAATCTTTGGGTTTTTCAATGTTTCCTTAAATAGAAAGATATTATTTTATTTGAAAAATAAATCAAATATCTCATCCGATGATATATCATATATCAAACAGGTAATTTTCAAATTATAATTTCATATGTCACATGTGTTGATATTTTATTTATCCTGGATATTTTTCAAATTATAATATAAAATATTATATTTTATGATATTTATGCTCACTATTATAATTTTTAAATTACCAAATAGAATATAACATGTGATGATATTTTATCTCTCCTAGATAATTTTAAAATTATCATTTAAAAAATTATATTGGACGATATTTTCACTCTCTTGGATATATTTAATTTATGATTTCAAATTTCACTTGTGATGATATTTTATATACCATATATAAGTTTATAATTATCATTTAAGGTTAACGTATGTGTTCATAATTATACTTGGTATTTCAATAAAATTATCATTTTAAAATTTATTATAATTAAATTTAACAATTTCACACAATTACATTGATAGTTTGTTGTAATTATTAATTGATAATTATTTATAATTATCTCTTGGTATTTATTAATAATAAATTATAAATATCCTTTTAAAATTTCACAAAAAAAAATATCATTTGGTAATTTCTCATATTTTCTTGTAATTGTCATTTTATAACTAATAACATTATATTTTCAAATTTTGAAGAAATTATGATTTGATAATTCCTCACATTTATCCTTCATAACATTCCATATATCTTTTTTATAGAAACATATAAATATCATACTAATATCGCACAAGTATATTTTTATATTTCTTAATTGATTATCATTTAAATTGTATTTTAAAAATATACATGAATTTTATTGATATTACATGTTTAATTTTAAAATCAACCTTTTTATTTTTTTAAATAATATAAGGAGTAAATAATTCTTATAAATAATTGAACAAAATTAGAATAAAATGAGATAGTTGATGTTCTACAATAAAAAATAATCACCCACACACCTAGTTCAAGAAAATAAAATCATCGGATGAAAAAGGAGGTTTTCTAATCGCATGTAATAAAGTTTCAAGGTTTAGTGAACTCATCCAGATCAAACCACTAGGAAAAAAATTTGGTTCATCCATTTCATAACCCCAAAACCATATACACTCTGATCACTTTTAAATAACTTAAATAATAGGCCCTTTAAATCTAATTTTTTAAAGCGTCATTTATTTCACCCATTTTAGTAATTTTTAAATCTAAATGGTCAAAAACAGTGAGAAATAATGGATATAGTTGGTGGTTTCATAAAAAATAGTGGTTCGTCATTAATATGTGGAAGATGAAGAGAGAAACTAGTTAAAAATTATATCATTAAATTTTATTTTTTACTATAAATGTAAAATAATATAAATTAATGAGAGACCTTATCAAATGAATAGAAAACATAAATGATATGCCCTAAATAAGGTAAAACCCATGTCTTATATGTGAAAATGGCCTCAAATTTATCATAAAACACACTACATGTGAAATATTAAATTATTTTAAAAAAATAATATAATAATAATATTAAATAACTTATATAATAATGATATCTGATCATATTTCTGATGTCGACAAATGTTATATCCCACATAGGGTAAACACCTTATGTCAAACATAAATGAGGTCTCATGTTTCTCATCTGATGCACTGTAGAAAATAAATTCAATTATATCTTGAAAAAAAAATAATTAAATAAAACATCCTCATGGAAGATATGTACCATACACTTTATTCTCACAAGTCATATACCTATCCTATTGTAAAATAAATGTCTCAGAACAAATGGTGGTCATAGATTTTTCATACGATGAAACATTTGGGAGATATTTCATTATATTTGATAAATCATGAAAACTTAATATAAGATATTTAATATTTTAATTCCACATTCACTAAGGATTTATGGGCCTCAGACTCTCGCACTAACATAATGACTAACTCTATAACTATTTCACATGTTATTCCAGAATTCTAACTGGGATTTTTCCTATATAAAATTCTATTAAAAAATTATTAGGTGAATTTTTTGATGTATTAAATATAAAAAAAATTATAAATTATTAACAAATAGGTGTTTTACTATCCTTAAAAATTCATTAAATTACAATTCTCATCATATATCAACTAATAATCCATGATAATTCTTTCCAGATGTCTTCTTTAAAAAAACATAGTACAGAGATATTGAACATCAAACTCACACTCCCACATCTCCTTCTAGTTCTTCCCATGCAACCTCAAAATCTGGAGTAGTGGTATTGTCTTTCCTTATAAAAAATTATTTCCTTGGTGTTTTATTTGCACCATATTCTCATCATTAAATGCATTGGTCTCTATACCAACATCCTCACAATCAAAAACATGTGTGGTTTCATATATGTACCTCCAAAGATATGACACAACGAACACATTGTGCATACCTAGATAATGAAAATGGATATCTAGATGATACACCACTACCCCTATCTACTCTATGAGGTCAAAGGCTCTATAAAAACATAGTTTTATCCTTCTCTACTTCCCCAGATGTCTGTTACCTAATTAAGGAGTCACCCTCAAGTAAACCGTATCTCCCACAGTGAACTCCAATTTCCTCCTCCTGTGGTTGGTATAAGATCTCGGTCTTCTCTGAGTAGTACCCATTATCTTCCCGTAAATTTCACACTCTTGGAGGTCTCTTGAACTATATTAGGGTGTATATGAACCCTATCATGTATATTTGATCATAAAATTCGCCCCTATAGACTAGAACACAATATATAAGAATATTAACCAGTATGATTATAGTTCTTTTGGATTAGAAATTAGTCTATGAATGGTATGTCGTGCACAATCTCCATATAGTCTATGCATATTTCTACAAGCCTTGGAGAAAGAATGATGTAAAATATGAAACTTTTTTCTGAAAAAAATTTCAAGAGAACTCCATATGAGAAAATTATATATCAGTCAAATATTTTTCCCAATTCCACCATTGATTGAGTCCCTCTATGTCACGACCCGTCCTCGGGGCCCGTGCCGTGACTACCCCAAGCCCGCCTTCCATAGGCCAGGGGCTGGCGACTAGCACCAAAGGCGTAAAATCCCGATAACTGGGAAGGCATTGCCTTTAAAAAAGAAAACAAGCACCACAGAGTACAAGCGGAAGTAAAAACACTAAGTACAAAAGAAGAGCTGAAAAGTAAAAAGGGGCCGGAAATACAAGCCCAACTGTAAAGTACAACTCGAAAGGGAAAACAGCGACTGAAAAGTAAATCTGCTACGCTGAGATGTCCTCTGGAAATCCCACCTGAAGGGTGGGTACAGATAGCTCCTCTGCTCCTCGGGTCCTGCCGTCTGCTCCGAGTATGTCCTGTCCAGTGGTCTGCCTCCGGGTACCGCCTCGTCGTGTAGCCCACCTCCAGGTACTGTCTAGTCCTCGAACATTCGGCTTCTGTCAGCACTGTCCGTCGTCTGCAACCAACACAACGAGGTGCGGGCATAGCCCGTGCAGGGGTGAGTATAACGATACTCAGTAGGGACCCCGAGACCCTCAAGGTCTCACTAAACCAACAAGGATAACCACAAAGAAGATCTCAACAGATAACTTCTACTTAGGTATATGCCCATACATATACCTAAGTTATCGAGTAACCCATCTCAATCATGAGGAACACAAGAATTGTGAATTCGACGGATAACCACTACCCGGGTATATGCCCATACATATACCAAAGTTAGCAAGTGACCCATCTCAGTCATGAAGTAAACACAAGGTCAAAAGTCTCAGCTCAAACCAGGATTTTCATTATCGAAACCGTAACTGCTGAAGAGCTCCGTCTCTAGAGTGTACAGTGGTCCTGTCACGACTCCGAGGCTGCCGCTCACTAACCTAGGACTGCTGAGGTACTCCTCCTGTCGAGTACTGCGGGTTTGCGGCCAACTACCGGGCGCTCCGTCCGCTGAGGGTCTGTCGCCAAATACCGGGCGCTACCCAGATAGCCTGCTGAGGTACTCCTCCTGTCGAGTACCGCGGGTCTGCTGCCATCTACCTGGCGCTCCGTCCGCCGTGGGTCTGCAGCCAAATACCGGCGCTCCGTCCACTGGGCTAGTCGACTCACTCCAAGTCGAGTCGGTCAAGCAGTCGTCAGGTCTCAGCCGGCTACACGGTCTCCGTACTCCGCACGCACGTCTCCACCGTCGCGGGTCTGTCGCTACAACCAAGCGCACACACTCCGTAGAGTATCGCGGGTCCGCCGCTACAACCAAGCGCTCAACCGCCAAGGGTCTGCTGCTGCATCCAAGCGCACCACCACTGTCAAGTACCACGGGTCCGCTCCACGAGCTACTGGTCGATACTCCAAGTATCACAAGGTTCCGCGAAGAAGTGTCTCAAAGAACCGTCTCGTCACAGGGGTCTCAACGCAACAGACGGCGCGTCGATCGGACGCCCGGTCTGTGAGTTATTAGCCTTTTCGTCCCAGGGGCCCGGTTGGTTTCGTGAGCGAAACCAATCCCGGCCGTATCTCAACTGTACCCCGAACTCCCATAGGGTATACTCAAAGGGACCGTTACTCAACGTAACCACCAACGCCGCTGACGGCTCGTCAAGCGGTCGTCCAGTCTGAAAGATATCAGCTTTCCCGTTCCAGGGGCCCGGTTGGATTTCGGGTACAATCCAACCCGGCCATACTCCGACTGTATCCAAAACTCGGGCGGAGTATGTCAAAAGTTCCGTCTCATCAAGAGGAAGTCAACGAAACAGACGGCGCGTCAATCGGACGCCCGGTCTGTGAGTTATTGGCATTTTCGTCTCCGGGGCCCGGTTGGTTTTTAAGGCAAAACCAACCCGACCGTACTCCACCTACGTCCAAACCTCGGGCGGAGTATGCCAAAAGATCCGTCTCACTATGAGGAACACTACGCGACTGACGGTACGTCAATCGGACGTCCGTAGCTCAAGATATGAGCGTTTCCGCTCCGAAGGCCCGGTTGGTTCCGTGAACGAACCAACCCGGCCGTACTCAAAGTAATCCGAAACCTTGAGTGAGATATACCGAAACGACCGTCTCGATCCAAGGATCGCGTTGCCGCAGACGGTTCGTCATTCGGAGGTCCGAGGCTCAAGTTATGAGCGAAAAACCGAATCTGGTCCGAAATGGGGGGGGTCCGGGTCCGGGCCGACCCGGCCCGACCCCCCCTGGGCGGCGCGGCGGCCGGCGGCGGCGGACGGCGGCGGCGCGCGGCGGCGGTGCGGCGGCCGGTGGCGGCGCGCGGCGGCGCACGGTGGCGGCGGCGGCGGGCCGCGTGGCGGCGGCGGCGGGCCGCCTGGCGGCGCACGCGGGGCTCAGCCCCGCGGCTTTTGCGCGCTGCGCGGCACAAAGGGGCACGGCCCCTTTGTTTTTAAAGAAGCCCCCCCCCACGTGGGGGGCCTGCTGGAGCGAACCGAGGGGGCAGCCGGCCCCCTCCTCTTTTAAAAAAAAAAGAACGCCCCCCCTCTTTAAGAGGGGGGTTTTGCCAGCCGGCCGGGGAATTAATTCCCCGGTTTAACGGCGTCCGGCCGGCCAGCCGGCCGGCCGGTTATCTCCAACGGGACCGGAATTTCCGGTCCCCTCTTCGGCTTCCGACGCCGGCGGCCCGGCCGCCGGTCTTCCCTTCCGCCGCGGCCCGGAACCGGCCGCGGTCTCCTCGTCCTGCCGCGGCCCGGAACCGGCCGCGGTCTTCTCGTTCCGCCGCGGCCCGGAACCGGCCGCGGCGTTCGTCATCCGGCGCGGTGCGTCGGCACCGCGCCCCTTCGCCGTGCTTCGATTCTTTTCAACGCGGCGCGACGGCGTCGCGTTCTTGAAGATTTTCCCCCGGCGTGGCGCGACGGCGCCACGTAAATTAATTGTACGATCATCCGCGTGGTGCGACGGCACCACGCTACTTGCTTCCACCCGCATGAATAAACATGAACATTGGAGGGGGGTTCGGCCGTGTTCGTGCGGTCCGGCCCCCCTCACGTTAAATTAATAACGCAACTTAAACAATCAAGCATCAAGTTAGACATGCGAGATCCACGTTCAAGGAAAAAGAATAAAGAAATAATGAACCAACAACCCCTACCTCGGGTTTAGGATTCAAGGTTCGGCTACGCTCCGCGGAAGACGGCGTCGCGGAGGTCGGGCGTCGCGGAAGCCGTTCGTCAAATCCGTTGACGAAGAGGCGCGTCCGAAGAAGCACGTCGTTGGCGAATCCTTGTACGCCGACGAAGGTTTTCCGAGGAAGGTGCGGTGTTCTCTCTCGTTGACACCGTAGACGAAGAAGAGAGGCGTCGTTCTTCGTCGGAGTTGAGCGTTCTTCGTTCTTCGTTCTTCGTCAGAGTTGAAGATGAAGAGAAATGCTCTCAAAAGCTCTCAAGGGAACAAACGATCAACCCAAAATAAAATAAGACTACATCTTATTTTATTCTCACTTGCCAACCTTTCAAAATTCAAAGTTGAATTCAATTCATTAATTAAGTCTAGAGTTGACAAAATTAAATGAAAAGATAAATTGGCAAGAGTTAAAGTAGGGGAGAGTTACATAATTAAGAGGGGGGTTTTGAGAGGTTAAGGAATTTGAAAAGAAAAAGGGGTTCGTGTGGGCCCCACCACACTTAATCCTCCCAAGGGAGGTTAAGTGGGTGTGGGTCCCACTTCTAACCTCCTTTGGGAGGTTTTAATAAGTTAAAATAAAATTTGTCTTACTCAATTTTATTTAACTTAACTGAAAAACCCCAAAACTAACTTTCAACTTGCAACAAACGCAACTCCCGAAAAGGTCTCTTTAAGCGAAAATCGGCGCTGCGAGTTCATCGGTGCCCTCGGATTTCAATTCCGAGCACCGGATCAAAAGTTAGGAATTCCCGCTCGTTCGTTCACTGAACGTACCCGAGCCAAACTTCGGAAATTAATTCCGGGCACTCCGGGCCTCGGAATCAGATGCCGTCTGAAACCGCGCTCTTGTACAATTCAAAAGAAAATTAAGAAAAAATTTCCCTTGAATTTTACGGGTCTTTACATTACTCCCACCTCAGGGCTTTACGTCCCCGTAAAGCTACATCAAAAACTAGGGAAACAAAAGAGAGTACTGAGCACGCATCTGAGCCTCCCGCTCCCATGTGCTCTCCTGGAGATTCTCGTGCCGCCATCTGTTGCGCACAAGAGGAATCGATCGCCTATGTAGGGCCCGCTCCTGGATGACATGTACCTCCTCTGACGTGGCCCGGACCATCTCTGGTCCCACAAGAGCTGCAAGATTTCTTCTTAGCCGAAAAGAGAAACCTGGTCTCATCCCCTGGATGAACCACATTCTTTGCCTAAAACAGTCAATCCTAACATGGATGATACTAATCCATACCAAGGATGACGTCGTAAGGCCTCGACGCTACTACTAAGAGATCCAACCGTTACTCTCGCCTCCAAGGGTTGAGTCACACTGTCAGCATCAGTGTGTAGTAACTGGTCTCCTCCAGTAGATGTCTCACAAGTGAGGGTCAAGTCAACAGTCAACTGGAACCTCTTAGTAACATCACAAAAGAGGACAGGAAAGAAAACATCACAAAGGTATGCGTCTTTTATTATTGCAGCTCATAATACAAGACGCTACACAAAAGCAACAAAGAACCGGAAGTACTAAGGACGTATCCACTAGTTCTGCTCCTGTCCATCGGCTCCCAGAGCTCCATGATCGAAGGCCTCGGCTGCCTGAAGCTGAGCTCTCCCCTGCGGTCGGGGTGGTCCTCCTGGTGGTGGTGGTGGAAGAGCCTCAAAGCGTCGCCCACCACCAGCTGCTCGTCCAGCTCCTCTGCCTCGTCCGCCTCCTCCCTGCGGACCGCCACGGTCGAACCTCTGCCTCTGCCTGGGAGGTTCTTCACTTAACTGCTGATCATCAGCATGGCGGGTCGGACAGTCACGAGCCATGTGACCAATCCCGCCACAGGAGTAACACTGCCCACTCTCGGCACGCCTGGCTCTGACTCCACCCCGGCTTCCCCGTACAACTGAGCCTGAGTCGTGCAGTCGGCCACCGGTAGGTCTGTTCTGCCTGGAACCCTGAGTCATCTGTCGGCTACCTGCTGCAGATGACTCTGCCACGTGTCGCCCTGCGGTGAGTTGCTGTGCTGGTGTAGACTCAGCAAGGAAACTCTCGATCAGAAGTGCCCGCTCCAGTACTCCTGTCTGAGTCGGTATGCTGAGGGAGATCAGCGATGCCCTGATCTCGTGTCTCAAACCCTGCTCGAAGGTCCGGGCCCTGAAGAATGGGTCCCGTACCATGTCGGTCGAGTAGCGCGAGAGATCGGTGAACCTCGCCGCGTACTGAGCGACCGTCATGCTGCCCTGCCGCAGCTGTAGAAGCTCCTGGATGCGCACCGCTCGGAGGGTGGCCGGGACGAACTCAGAGCGGAAGAGGCTCTCGAAGTCCGTCCAGAGAAGAGACGCCTCATCGTGCACCTGGAGCATCAGGCTCCACCATCGTCCTGCTGCTGCGTGTAGTAGGCTCGCAGCGAGGATCACCATGAGGTCTGCTGGTGTCCTCACTAGCCTAAACACTCGTACTACTGCCTCCAGCCAGTCCTCTGCTGCCTGGGGATCCGTCTCCCCGCGAAACCTGGGCGGTCGCTGGTGCTGAAACTCATGCAGTGCGCTGAGGCGACGTGCATCGTCAGCGGCTGCTGCTGGAAGCATCGGGGGCTCGGCGGGTAAAGCTACCGCCGGTGCCACTACTGAAAAAGGGCCCTGCACCGAAGCCTCGTCGCTCGGTGGGCTGTCGTCACGCTCGATTCTCGGAACCCTAGCTGGCTGCCGTCGTGGGGCCATCCTGAAAGAAACAACGTAACACGATCAAACGATTATACCTGGTGAGCTGACCTGGTTTGAGCTGTTTTAAGGGGAAAAACTTTTGAAAACACACACGCAATCAGTGTTTTCGTGCACAAAGTCGGAAATCAGTTGTCAGGGTCCTGGTGTATGGATACGTCGGCCGCCCGCACCAACACTGGACTCCCTGAACTGAAAACCACACTCGGTACTCTCAACACTATTGCTTCACAGAAAGAAACATCAGGGTTATAAGTTCTGCGGTAGAACCGAACTCCTCTGATACCAATTTGTCACGACCCGTCCTCGGGGCCCGTGCCGTGACTACCCCAAGCCCGCCTTCCATAGGCCAGGGGCTGGCGACTAGCACCAAAGGCGTAAAATCCCGATAACTGGGAAGGCATTGCCTTTAAAAAAGAAAACAAGCACCACAGAGTACAAGCGGAAGTAAAAACACTAAGTACAAAAGAAGAGCTGAAAAGTAAAAAGGGGCCGGAAATACAAGCCCAACTGTAAAGTACAACTCGAAAGGGAAAACAGCGACTGAAAAGTAAATCTGCTACGCTGAGATGTCCTCTGGAAATCCCACCTGAAGGGTGGGTACAGATAGCTCCTCTGCTCCTCGGGTCCTGCCGTCTGCTCCGAGTATGTCCTGTCCAGTGGTCTGCCTCCGGGTACCGCCTCGTCGTGTAGCCCACCTCCAGGTACTGTCTAGTCCTCGAACATTCGGCTTCTGTCAGCACTGTCCGTCGTCTGCAACCAACACAACGAGGTGCGGGCATAGCCCGTGCAGGGGTGAGTATAACGATACTCAGTAGGGACCCCGAGACCCTCAAGGTCTCACTAAACCAACAAGGATAACCACAAAGAAGATCTCAACAGATAACTTCTACTTAGGTATATGCCCATACATATACCTAAGTTATCGAGTAACCCATCTCAATCATGAGGAACACAAGAATTGTGAATTCGACGGATAACCACTACCCGGGTATATGCCCATACATATACCAAAGTTAGCAAGTGACCCATCTCAGTCATGAAGTAAACACAAGGTCAAAAGTCTCAGCTCAAACCAGGATTTTCATTATCGAAACCGTAACTGCTGAAGAGCTCCGTCTCTAGAGTGTACAGTGGTCCTGTCACGACTCCGAGGCTGCCGCTCACTAACCTAGGACGGCTGAGGTACTCCTCCTGTCGAGTACTGCGGGTTTGCGGCCAACTACCGGGCGCTCCGTCCGCTGAGGGTCTGTCGCCAAATACCGGGCGCTACCCAGATAGCCTGCTGAGGTACTCCTCCTGTCGAGTACCGCGGGTCTGCTGCCATCTACCTGGCGCTCCGTCCGCCGTGGGTCTGCAGCCAAATACCGGCGCTCCGTCCACTGGGCTAGTCGACTCACTCCAAGTCGAGTCGGTCAAGCAGTCGTCAGGTCTCAGCCGGCTACACGGTCTCCGTACTCCGCACGCACGTCTCCACCGTCGCGGGTCTGTCGCTACAACCAAGCGCACACACTCCGTAGAGTATCGCGGGTCCGCCGCTACAACCAAGCGCTCAACCGCCAAGGGTCTGCTGCTGCATCCAAGCGCACCACCACTGTCAAGTACCACGGGTCCGCTCCACGAGCTACTGGTCGATACTCCAAGTATCACAAGGTTCCGCGAAGAAGTGTCTCAAAGAACCGTCTCGTCACAGGGGTCTCAACGCAACAGACGGCGCGTCGATCGGACGCCCGGTCTGTGAGTTATTAGCCTTTTCGTCCCAGGGGCCCGGTTGGTTTCGTGAGCGAAACCAATCCCGGCCGTATCTCAACTGTACCCCGAACTCCCATAGGGTATACTCAAAGGGACCGTTACTCAACGTAACCACCAACGCCGCTGACGGCTCGTCAAGCGGTCGTCCAGTCTGAAAGATATCAGCTTTCCCGTTCCAGGGGCCCGGTTGGATTTCGGGTACAATCCAACCCGGCCATACTCCGACTGTATCCAAAACTCGGGCGGAGTATGTCAAAAGTTCCGTCTCATCAAGAGGAAGTCAACGAAACAGACGGCGCGTCAATCGGACGCCCGGTCTGTGAGTTATTGGCATTTTCGTCTCCGGGGCCCGGTTGGTTTTTAAGGCAAAACCAACCCGACCGTACTCCACCTACGTCCAAACCTCGGGCGGAGTATGCCAAAAGATCCGTCTCACTATGAGGAACACTACGCGACTGACGGTACGTCAATCGGACGTCCGTAGCTCAAGATATGAGCGTTTCCGCTCCGAAGGCCCGGTTGGTTCCGTGAACGAACCAACCCGGCCGTACTCAAAGTAATCCGAAACCTTGAGTGAGATATACCGAAACGACCGTCTCGATCCAAGGATCGCGTTGCCGCAGACGGTTCGTCATTCGGAGGTCCGAGGCTCAAGTTATGAGCGAAAAACCGAATCTGGTCCGAAATGGGGGGGGTCCGGGTCCGGGCCGACCCGGCCCGACCCCCCCTGGGCGGCGCGGCGGCCGGCGGCGGCGGACGGCGGCGGCGCGCGGCGGCGGTGCGGCGGCCGGTGGCGGCGCGCGGCGGCGCACGGTGGCGGCGGCGGCGGGCCGCGTGGCGGCGGCGGCGGGCCGCCTGGCGGCGCACGCGGGGCTCAGCCCCGCGGCTTTTGCGCGCTGCGCGGCACAAAGGGGCACGGCCCCTTTGTTTTTAAAGAAGCCCCCCCCACGTGGGGGGCCTGCTGGAGCGAACCGAGGGGGCAGCCGGCCCCCTCCTCTTTTAAAAAAAAAAGAACGCCCCCCCTCTTTAAGAGGGGGGTTTTGCCAGCCGGCCGGGGAATTAATTCCCCGGTTTAACGGCGTCCGGCCGGCCAGCCGGCCGGCCGGTTATCTCCAACGGGACCGGAATTTCCGGTCCCCTCTTCGGCTTCCGACGCCGGCGGCCCGGCCGCCGGTCTTCCCTTCCGCCGCGGCCCGGAACCGGCCGCGGTCTCCTCGTCCTGCCGCGGCCCGGAACCGGCCGCGGTCTTCTCGTTCCGCCGCGGCCCGGAACCGGCCGCGGCGTTCGTCATCCGGCGCGGTGCGTCGGCACCGCGCCCCTTCGCCGTGCTTCGATTCTTTTCAACGCGGCGCGACGGCGTCGCGTTCTTGAAGATTTTCCCCCGGCGTGGCGCGACGGCGCCACGTAAATTAATTGTACGATCATCCGCGTGGTGCGACGGCACCACGCTACTTGCTTCCACCCGCATGAATAAACATGAACATTGGAGGGGGGTTCGGCCGTGTTCGTGCGGTCCGGCCCCCCTCACGTTAAATTAATAACGCAACTTAAACAATCAAGCATCAAGTTAGACATGCGAGATCCACGTTCAAGGAAAAAGAATAAAGAAATAATGAACCAACAACCCCTACCTCGGGTTTAGGATTCAAGGTTCGGCTACGCTCCGCGGAAGACGGCGTCGCGGAGGTCGGGCGTCGCGGAAGCCGTTCGTCAAATCCGTTGACGAAGAGGCGCGTCCGAAGAAGCACGTCGTTGGCGAATCCTTGTACGCCGACGAAGGTTTTCCGAGGAAGGTGCGGTGTTCTCTCTCGTTGACACCGTAGACGAAGAAGAGAGGCGTCGTTCTTCGTCGGAGTTGAGCGTTCTTCGTTCTTCGTTCTTCGTCAGAGTTGAAGATGAAGAGAAATGCTCTCAAAAGCTCTCAAGGGAACAAACGATCAACCCAAAATAAAATAAGACTACATCTTATTTTATTCTCACTTGCCAACCTTTCAAAATTCAAAGTTGAATTCAATTCATTAATTAAGTCTAGAGTTGACAAAATTAAATGAAAAGATAAATTGGCAAGAGTTAAAGTAGGGGAGAGTTACATAATTAAGAGGGGGGTTTTGAGAGGTTAAGGAATTTGAAAAGAAAAAGGGGTTCGTGTGGGCCCCACCACACTTAATCCTCCCAAGGGAGGTTAAGTGGGTGTGGGTCCCACTTCTAACCTCCTTTGGGAGGTTTTAATAAGTTAAAATAAAATTTGTCTTACTCAATTTTATTTAACTTAACTGAAAAACCCCAAAACTAACTTTCAACTTGCAACAAACGCAACTCCCGAAAAGGTCTCTTTAAGCGAAAATCGGCGCTGCGAGTTCATCGGTGCCCTCGGATTTCAATTCCGAGCACCGGATCAAAAGTTAGGAATTCCCGCTCGTTCGTTCACTGAACGTACCCGAGCCAAACTTCGGAAATTAATTCCGGGCACTCCGGGCCTCGGAATCAGATGCCGTCTGAAACCGCGCTCTTGTACAATTCAAAAGAAAATTAAGAAAAAATTTCCCTTGAATTTTACGGGTCTTTACACTCTAATTGGTAATAAAGAAGCATACTAAGTAAATAGTTTGACAATCACACATATATTTCACGAATACTAGTTGTGCAAGGTATGCCCATAAAATATTTCATAGTGATGTCATACCTCATCAACATAGGTATAAGGAGAAGCTATAAAAACTCTTAAAAATGTTCATGCTTGGCCTTCACCATCTGAAAAATGAGGAAATTGGAGACCAATACCACAATGTCTCTCTTTAACTCAAACCACCATAATTATTGCCTAATTTCAAGATACATCGTCATCGCAATAGTGTGAAATAACCATCAAGATTTTTTGTAATCTCTTGTAATCTCTTCTCTGATATAAATATGGACTAACAGTCTTCCATGTACCAATATCACATCATCATATTCCATCAACCATAATAGCATTGGTTTATCATAAGCTGGTTTTTACCTCATTATAGAACACATTGAGTTTGAATTCAGTTTAGATATCACCTCTTCTACAACTAAATATGTGACTAATAAGGGAAAAAAAGTAATATAACCCTGGTCCTATAAAGAATCCATCATCCAATCATCCAATAAGATCATCAAGTTCCATTAATCCTATAAAAACCTCCCTCCACACCCCTTCTCAATATGTGTCATACGACTAAGAGAATCATCAATGACATTAACCTTCCCATGTGAATTCTCAATATCACAGATGATAATTTATAGATTCTCAACACATAATATCTTTCTTATTCTGAAGACCTTATGTGTGTGGATATAAGGAAAGCACTTGTGGTCAGTGTAAATAATAAATCTCCCACTGAAGAGATAGTGTCTCCAATATTTCAGATCATAGACGACTCATTACATCTCCAATTAATGTTTAAGGTAGATCATCTCATATATTCATAGATAAAGAGACCCATAGTCTACTACCTACCCTCTTTGCATCCATACCACTCCCATTCTGACACTTGATGCATCAAAGTACACTATATAACAAATTCAAGGCTCAAGGAGTGTTAGTACTGGAGTTATCATCAAACTTATCTTTAGCTCGATGTATAGCACTTCACACTATTATGAAAACATGAACTTCACACATTTCTCTATTAGCACTATCATGGGATATAATCATCAAGGTGGGTCCTAGATAAATCATCAGTAATATCATGTTGATCCAAGAAATATCATAATTTCAACCATGCTCATGGGATGTTTCCATTAAATTACTACCTCAACCTTCTCTAGGTCAACATATATAGCAGTCTTAGATACCACACATTGATAGTTTGGTGTAAATACAATTTTCACAAAGAATAGTCAAGATTATATCTTGGTTACTAGCATGTTTTACTTATTAATGAAAAATATATATGGATATCATCGATGACTTCTATGAAAAATGAGTCCAAGTATTAGTGGATGATATTGTACATAAGGGACCTTAAAACAGCCATTAATTTTTTTATCTCGAACGACATCACCAAGAAATAATATAGTAAATAAATATTCAAAATTTCCATCTTATAAATTCCCTCCTCTCTAAGTCTCAAATGGTGATTGCACGGTTGAAGATAAATCTTAGGGAACCATCGAGCTCTACATGGTTGATTAAGAAAATCATTTATTCTGGGAAAGGTACATTGATTCATCACTATCACCATGTTCATCTTTTAGTAATCAATGAATTGATTAAAAGTAACATTTTCCTTCTTAATGGAAAAAATTGTTGTACCTAGTAGTGGAGTAATAGGTCTGATAAGACCCTTATTCTCCAAGTCAACAAGTTGTACCATGATCTCATTATCTCAGTTAGAGCCATATGATATGGGGGTATCATAATGTATTTTTATCCTAGTATAGGACCTACCTGAAAGTTAACTCATTTATTAAAGCGATTCTTCTGAAGTAATATAGAAGTACATCCTGATAGAGATCCACAACTATAAGAAAAGATGCTGGGGATGCCATTGATCTTACGAAATTCACCAATCCTATTGTATGTGTGGTGATCTTCCAAAGCTGACTAAATTATTGTCCAACAATACCTATTCCGAGATCCCATCTTCTAATCATTGTTAAGTTCTGTCACTTTGGATTGGTAAAAGATACTCAACTATGATAGAAATCAATATGAACTGGAATTCTATCTTTCCAATTCATTCCAATAATCACATTGAATGTTTTTATATCATTAATCATTAATTCCCATATATAACTATAGTCGAAGAAAACTAGTGGATACTCTAGGAATTGGAGTATATGGTCCAATATTTTTCTCAATGGTTCATTATGGGAGACTGACTAAGATAATTAATAAACTAGTAAGTCATGAATAGAATCTACATATATGGATATATAATAAAGGGATGCATGAATATTGAATAAGGAATTATATAATGTAGTGGTGAACCATACTATACCTCAAATAGTGTACGGTCCATCTCCACCATCTGTTGGAGTCTGATCCAATGAAACTTTCCTTATCACCTTTTCTATATCCCTAAGGAGGATGATTGTCCTAATTCTTCTTATGAGAACCCAAATCACATACCAATGTCCAAAACCTACCAATTAGGAAACCCATCATCACTTTTTTAGAGAAAAAAATCCAAATATAACCATTCTATATGCATTCCATACATGACATATAAGTTCCCCTACAAAACCAACAATTATTTCTAGTATTTTAGTAGTTTAATCACTATGAACTCGTCCTAATGGGGATGATTAATATTCTCTCAATTACACTTGCATTTGGATGTGTTTATACACATATATAGTATTCTTCTTCTGACTACTAGAATAAACTCACATAATTGTGAGAGAAAACATAGTCACTAGCCCACCATGGACTTGAATTAAGCCTACTGCACTTCTCTATGAAATTCCTTTCTTAATGTTCAGGTCCATGAAAAATAGATGAGTACTTTTCCTCAGATCAAAGCCCCTAACCTAACATATGAGCTCTGATTGAAGCCCTTTCTCAACAACTTGATCTTTATGTGCCTAATTCGCAGTTAAAAAAAGATAAAAGTGAATAAAATCCATAAAAATAGTCATGGAACCATATCCTAATTTCATGACCACATTTTTCGAGTCCATCTTCATCATGTTTGGAAAATATGGCTTGAGAAACTAATCATTGATGGTCACATAAGTAACACACTATCATCTCCCAGAAAAATTAATTTCAGTCCACCATCTCATCATGGGTTCCTAGAAAATGAAATTCATAGGATCATGTTACCTTTCTCAAGATTATGAACTAGATCAAAGATTCTCTCAAAAAATTTCATCAAATCTACTAAATCATTTTATCCCCTAGTATCTTAGAATGAAGAAGGTTGTGAGAGATGTAAATTCCATGTATGATAAATCATGGTCCTCTATGTGTCTCTTCCTTGTACATGATAAATCTAAAATTGTCTCATGTCAATACGCTCTACATCATGAATTAGTTGTGTCAATATAAGAGCTTTCTAGGGTATGTCACCCTATACTATAGGCAGTGACACATGAGTATCTTTTGATGTCATAGTCGGTGATCCTATGAAAAATTAATGATTACTAATCTATAAACCAATAATTACATTGGGAACATAAAAAACCTAATCCATTCTGTGCTATTGCATATGGTTCTCTTAGGAGTGTACCCTTAATCCATGATATAAACCACCTACTGCAACCCCTAGTCTATATCTTTATACGTTACTCATAGTGAATATATATATACTCTAAAATAAGCATCATAATCCATTCAAAAAATTGCTTCGAATAATGATATTTCACACCATTATAAAACAATAACATATCACACAATTAGAAACTATACTGAATAGGTAACATAAATTGTGAAATTTAATTAATAAAGGACTATACATAACAATAATATATATATATATATATATGGAATTTAAAAGTACATATCATTTGATGATTCATGAACATGAACTAAATCTCATAAATCACATATAAAAATAATGTTCATCACCTCTGTTGAATTCAATAAATTTCAATATAAATAGTTATTTTCCAAACTATATAACATCTTTGGTGTATAATACATTGTTATGGACATGCACTATCATAGTTCTTCTACTAAATTCCCAATAATCATATATCATGTCCATTGTATCCCTTCCCTAGTAAAAAAGAAGATTAAATTAATGTTTCATGATTCTATAATACCATTTTTCGCATCCTATCCTTATCTATTCAGTTCAAGCCAAAAGATCGCATGACATCATCTACACATCCATATATGAAAGGGTTTATCAACTAGCAGTGAGTTTCTGAGTCTGTTAGTGGTGAAACTATACCCTCATTATAGTATCACATTATCAATAATCAATAATAAATAATATAATAACTAATACTATAAAATAGGTGAAATTTTAAAGACAATGGATAGAAAGTAAACAAAAAAACATCCAAAAGTGAAAATAATGTCCTACGAAAATAATTAATAAATGTAAAAATTTTGTACTAAAATTCCTAGTAGTGTTTGTCATTTCCCACTACCTTCTCCACACTCCTAACTCAATATTACCCCAAATGCACCTTGTATTTCACCTAATCCCTAATGAAATCTACGAGTTCACTATAATTCCAAATTAGAATGTGATTACAAGATACAGTAGGACACCACTAATGCATCCTTAACCTAGCATACTTATGTATCACAGTTTATTCTATAATGAAACTAAAATTCTAACAAGTAAAAACATAAAAAAACTATTGATTAATTATCTGAATAAGACAAAGTAAAACCCTGGCCATAATTGCTTAATCTCTATTCTAGAAAAAAAATATGTTAGAAGAACCTAATTATATGCATGAGGATAATGTGTCAAGTTTCTCGGTATCTTGTGATCATGAAAATGGGTATACACTAAGAATCAATTAATTCATGTTCTTGGAATTATCTATGTATCAAGTTCTACTTGGAATTAACTATGGATTAGGAAAATACCCATGTAATCCTCAAATAAACTAGTGCATTATTAGGAATACCCATAGAATCTATGTATCCCTACCCTATGAAAAGGTCCCTCTTCCTCATCATAAAAAATAATATATACTCCCCCTCTAGGGGATTAACATGTCACGATAGTCCACCTGCATTGAAATCCAAGAATAATTCCACAAAATCACACATAACATGGTTGTAAAACTGATCACATATCTCACATCATCAATAGTAAATCATCATATACAATATATGTGATCAAAATAGAACATGAATAATAAACAATGAAATTAATCATGAATATAGGCTTAATAAAAGTTTCTCATGGATTCACACATAATACCATAAGGGGTCATAACCTTTCATTGTTATAAAATATATCTACACATAAATAATATTATGGAAACATGTGTAACAAATCTTAAAAATGCAAGGATCTTCAAACCTCCAAATTCATCGACATAAATGGAAAGGATAAATCAATTTTTGTGGTTAGATAGTTGGTGTGTAATCCTCAAAATTAAATAATATCTTTTTGAGGCCTTACTATTATAAATGTTGGCATGGAATATATCATGGTTCATCAAGGGTTCCTATAATAAAAATCAAGTTATTTTATTTCAAAAATAAATACAATATCACCTGTGATGATGAATTCTTTATACCATGGATAATTTTTAAATAATAATTTAAAATAAAACATGTGATGATATTTTAACCCCTATGGATAATTTTTAAATTATCATCTAATATATTACAAATGATGATATTTTATCTCACATAGATAATTTACATATTATCTTTTAAAATATTTCATGTGATGAAATTTTATTCCTCCTAGATAATTATAAAATTATAATTCCAAATATTACATGTGATGATATTTTATCTATCCTGGATGATTTTCAAATTATCATTTAAAATATCAAATGAAATGATATTTTATATCTCCTATATGATTTTCAAAATATTATTTCAAGTTATTTATTTTATTTTTTTATTTAACCATCATAACTAGGTGAAATTATCATTTTATAATTCATAATAATTATCTTTACTAATTCCACACAATTACCATAATATTTCACTTTAATTGTCAATTAATAATTATTTATAATGATCCTTTCATATCACCTGAAAATTGTTTATAATTATAATATCGAAATTTCAAAAAAAAAATCATTTCATTATTTCTCATAAATTCATGTGATTATCGTTCTATAACTCTAACAATTATCTTCCAAAAATTTAAATATTTATTTTTTGTAATCCTTTATAATCATCCTTCATAAATTTATGAATATATTTTTTATTAAAACATGAAATTTTATAACAAATATCATCCAATTAGATTTTCATAATTCCTAACATATTATCCTTTATTTTTTTAAAATACCCTAGATAATGAAATTGACCATATCGACCAACAAAAAAAACACTTATTTGTTAGTCCATTTTATAAACCCTAAATAGTGTAGGTTTCAGTTAATTTTAAATCATTAAATTAATCAAATATTTCACACTAAAAATAATTATGGAGTTATTTATTTCACTATTTTAATATGTTTATAATTGTAAATGGTCAAAATTGGTGAGAAATCATGGTTTTAGGAAGGTGTTTTCATCAGTAATGGAGGTTTGACATTAATATGATGATGATTAATAGAAAAATAAGGTAAATAATTAAATTATTTAAATTAATTATTTAATAATCATATCCAATAACATAAATTAATATGAAATATATAAAAATACTCGATTCACATAACAGTTATGCCCCACCTCAGGTAAACCAAACATCATGAACCTAAGTGTGGTATCATATTCCTAATATGTATCACAGTTTGAGATATATCTAATAGTTTTAGAAAAAATAATATAATAAAAATATTAAATAACTTATCCTCACATGTGATCTAACCAAATTTCCAATGTGTAAACAAGTTATACTACCACTAGGGTAAACCAAGCATTTCAAACCTAATGTTTGTCTCAAATTTCTAATATGATGCACTATTTTAGTGATATCAAAATACTTTCCAAAAATAATAAAAATACTAATGAACTTATTATCAGATGAGATCTAAACAAGAATCTGATTCCCAAAAATTATATATCCAACCTTGGGTAAAAACCATGTCTGGTACCTAATAGTGGTCTCATATTTCTCATAAGATGCATTTTTTTGGGAGATAATCTTTTATTTTGTATAAACCACTCATGTGTAATGTAATAAAATTTATATTTTTGTTTCCCCAGTGTTTAGGATATATGGGCCTTATATTGTCACACTATCTCCATATGAAACTCCTAAAAAATCATAGAATCTTTGAAGATTCGAAGTATGAATTACCCTTACAATAATCCTTTACAAAAATTTAGTATTTTATTTTTATTGAGAAATTTTATTTTTAAATAGATAGATAGATATATATATATATATAATTTAGTAAGAAAGATGTATTTTCCACAAAATTTATTGATATTATACACATAGTATTACATTATGAAAAATGTGGTTAGATATATTTATTTTTTTTATCTTAAAAAATTGTATAGTTTTGTATTGAATGTAATCTCCCAACATTTTAATTTTATTATAGAATTCATCAATAGTATTTGGTGACATGGGGATGTAATGTATGTTTATTAGTGCCTCTGACTCCTTTCAAGATAATGTGTTTGGGAAAGGATGTTATAAATGGTGTTATTCATGTTTATTTCAATAGTTGGGATGGTGAAAAGGACATAGTATTTTCTGAACATCATATATATTGCACAAATATTCTTAAATAAACTTTTTATGCTGAAAATTATAATACCAAGCTGGTTTAGGTAGAAAATTCTTCTAAGAAACTTATTGTTAGGTTTCTGTATCATCATCATCAGTATATATTATGACTATATCATATCATGCATTACTATAGAGACAGTAGAGTAGGGAACCATTGTTCATCATTCATTTTATTATTATTGAAAGATGATTAAAAAATTTATGATGGATTAATATTAAAATGATATTTATAATAAATGATTATTATGGTGATTTATAATTTTATAATCAAATAGTTTATGATGAGAGACAAATAATTACTATTTTTGGTTGTTATAGTGAATAGAACTATATAGAAACTAATTAAATCAACAAAAAGAGGATAAATAAAATATGGATTCACCTACATCACATTTGATCTAATAACTTGAACAGAGAATTGTCAAATAGAGTCAAAAAATTCTAAAAGTAAATTTAAATTTTTATCCATAGAATGTGATCCATTCTATATAGTTTCATAAAAAAATTAATAAATATGTATTTGTTATTTAAAACATGAAAAATAATAACTTAGGACCAACATAATGAATATAATACTTGAATATCATGGTAAATTGGTAGATATAATGGGTTACATTGAAACTAGCATCTGGGGGGTTATTCATGCCAATGGTTGGATTTATATTCCTATGGGTAAAGCATCTAAGGCTATCTCTGGAAGTATATTGAGTATTTTTTTCAATTTAAAATTACACCCCACAAAATAAAGATAAAAATATACATATACATATTCTACATAATGTAAAAAATCAATCACTGATAGAGTATACAACTATGTTTATAAAAATAGTTTTTTTACCCTGGAATTTTCTGTTAGTGTTCCATCGAAGGTGGATATCATTGAGTTTGAATTTAATCCAAAGAAATTATTAATTATTTTTTTATACTCTATAAAAATTATATGGATATGGTTTAAAGGGAGAAAGTGGAAAAATTATATCTTTCCAAAAATCGTGTGTGATGGAGTAGTTTTTTTTACATGGTAGTACTTGAGAACTGTAATTATATAATAAAGAAAAATAAAGACATCTATTCTGATGTAAGTGGTTCTCATAATAATATAACTAATGAATCAGTTAATGTTACACCATGATCTTATATCAAACCTGATAGTTTACAATGTAATTTCATATGAATAGAAAGAAATAATGCACTATGCCACATGGAATTTCCACCAATATGAAAATAATGAACATAAAAATAATTATTATCACAATATTCTTAGATCATCAGGTGTAGCATGATAAAATAACCCTTAATCCTCATATGTTTTTATGGAATTATCTCATCAAAATATATACTTGTCTACAATTTTGGTAAACTAGGAAACATTATAGAACATTTTGGTGTCCCAGTCAACACTTTACAATTTAATGAAGACAAATATTATTCCTTATAATATTTGTATTTATGGATAAATTATTGTTTCCCATGTGAGAAACTTGGTCCCTCCATGGTGTGATCTATCAATCCTCTAAACTCTACTCTTATGAATGTCCTGAATGATACTAGTGAATTTTTTTATTTCATTTTTTCTTTTATAGTTAAACTATAAGGTATATTAGTTATAATTATGTCTTATCTCATTAGTATCAAGTAACACATTTTAAATTATGATTTTAGGGGTTTTTAATTCCAAGAATGTTAGATTACTTTTGATGAGGCATTGTTTGTTTGGGCGTCTATAGTCCTAGGGATAAGAATTTATATATAATATTTTTGATTGATTATTTGTTGGTATTTAAATTATATAATGACATAAATTCATGGAATTTGATGATAACATGAAATGATATATACCTTCATGTATTCAAGGGGATTAACATATAAATAAATAGTGGTGCCTTTTTTGATAATGGTTGGAAACGTATCTGGCTAGTAAGTTTGAATGACCATGGGTACTGTAGATAAAACATGAAATGGGAAACTTATTTCCATAGTTTATTGATGCAAGTAAGAATTTAAAAATTATATATTTCTTTTAAAACCAGATATATAGATCTAATTTTCAAATAATCTACTCTTGGGATCAATATATATTTTATAACTGGCTCACATAATTGATCTAGAAGTTAAATATCCTAAGATATTATGAAATCTCATAATTTAAATTAATTAAAATTCATTAATAGATTATTTTACATGTAACAAAAAATTTAACATTCATTACATGAAACACCAAATTTACCATTTGTTGCATGAAACATCATGTCTCTCTGAGGAAATGTGTTACACGCCTAGTCGGGTCTTATCAAAGAACAATATACTATTAATATTATTGTTATTGTTATAACCTAGCTTTTAGAATGGTAGGAATGGATAATAGTAACTCAGTTATTAAAATATGGTCATGATATTTTTCAATAATTAATCCCTTTATGACTAATTTAATAGAAACAATAATTAAAACCAGATGAATATAAAGAATCTGTTTTTAGAAAAATTACTATTATGTTCCCATAAAGGTCTTAAATATTAGTAAATTAAATTAATAAATATTAGTGAACAATCAAAATTAAATTCATATTTTATATATTTAATCAAATTTATTCAATTTTAAAAATAAGTTTTATAGTTATAAAATAAGAATAAATTCAATTTGAACCATAAAATAATGAATTTTTATAATATTTAGTTTTACTTATTTTTAGTGAAAGACATGTTTTAAAAATAATTTTTGAAACTTTTCTAAAATATATTAGAAAAAACATCTTTTTTAATGCATAATATAAAAATATACTTCTAGTGATGTATTGGTATTTTTTGAGAACATTCATATTCTGATGAATAGTGAATAATATTAAATTTATATTGAAGACTAAATTTTCATATAAATAATTTTTAATGATAAATTATATTTTAAATTGGTTTTAAACTTCAAATAGTTCAATTTTATCTTATATTAATCCAATTTATGTTATCAAATCCTATTTAAAATTGGAACCAGATTAAAGAATTGTTATTACATTATACTATGGTAAAAGTTTGCGTCTAGTTTTTAAAGATAGTGTGATATCTATTAATTTTGTGCTTTAGCACGTTGATCTTGATGGAAATTGATGAAGGATGAAATTTTAGAATTTATTGATAATTAATTACCTTAAGATTAATATTTCATGTTAATGAATCTCATTATTGTAGTAATTTTTTGATAATCAAATTGATGAATTAAGAAAGTTTAATTAAATAGGTTGCGGGACTTGAATCGTTTTTATTATTTTTTATAAAATTATTAAAGGAATGTTTAATTAATTGTTTGATTAATTTTTTATAGCTTGGGAATATTTTCTCTTTTGTTTACTATAGTTGGATCTTGAATAATGAATCAGTTACTTCAAGATAGAATAAACAACTGGTTGTGTGATAAAATATAATTCTTTTAAAGGTCCGAAGTTTCCTACTTTATTTTTAAGGCCAACTGCATTGTTTTTTGGAGCTGTGAGATCTTGTTTTGTGTGAAGTATGGATGCCTTGTTTTAGGGGCAAGAGCCTAACTGATATGTTTTTTTCTACTATTTTTGATGTGATGTGAGCCTAGGATGGTTAATCCTGGAGGGTTATTGTGGTATGTGTTGTGGGTAATCTCAATGTTTGTGGCATCATTTGACACCTAGAGTAGCGAGATGCATTGGTTTGTACATGTGGGTGTCAGGGAAGGAACCAGATATGATGGTATGGGTTGAAACCAGGCTTACCCACTGATATGAAAGTTAGATGCTTATTGAATCTGTTGTTTGTTTATCCACTTTACTTTCCCCACTTCTTGTGGTAGATTTCCTTACATACCTTCCTTCTAGAATTGGTGATGACTCATGTGGTATTCCATGTGATTTTTTTTATCTTCCATAGGATGGATGGGTATATGCTCCTACTATATATGGAAAATAATTGATGGGTAGTTCATCTACTCACCGTGTTGAGCCCCTAGTGTTTGTTAGCTTATGGTGTTTTCCTAGAATAACTAGAAGTGTAGAAATATTGAATTTTTTTAACATTTTTAATTAATGAATAAGTTTTTAACCCATGTGGTTAGATCTTGTTGGGATTTAATGTCAAGTTAATATTTCAATAAAGTTGTGGACTTGGTTTGGTTATGCCTAGGGGTAATGGATCTTGGTTATAATGTTAATGGAATGTACTGTGAAATTTATAATGGTTAATTAATGGTAAGATAATTAAGTAATGTAAAGTGAAAATAACAAAAATGGATAAGAAACTAAATTAACCTTACTAAATTTTCGTGCACTTATAAGATATCTATTCATAGTAGTGGCCATCGAGAGTCCGAGAGACAAAAGATGCAATTAAGTATAAGAATAGTTTTTTTTTCGTAGCGTGGTTGTGATATATATTATATCATTACTTTTTGTTTCTATACACTACTCCACCCTATCAGATAGAGAGATTGATATACTAGGGATTTTGAGCCCTGGGGTGTTTTTCTTGACATCCCAATGGGAGGATGGATGGATGACTACCCCACTTCTTATAGATCCTTACACGGTATATGGGATGTGATGGATTGAGGAATAATACCTAATGTTTGATACACATTATTCAGGTTTTGGTGGATCTTGGAATCTACTTTCTTAGTTTTCATTATTTGGGTGTAGTGGTGTATTGTACGATGTGCATGTTGTGGTTATTCGCCCATGAGTCTTCAGGATAGCCTTTTTGAAGGGAGATTCAATGGATTTGCGACATTGGGTAAAAGGGGAAAACTAGTGGGGAAGTGGTAGTGGGGTACACTTGAAATTCTTTATTATATTATATACTCTTGTATGTGATACTTTGTCAGAGTTTCCATGGTGTGGATAGGAACTTATTATACCTATTTAGGTGAAAAGTTAGTTTTCCCTTTTGTTCACTATGATTTAGAATGCTTTCTATAATTTTGTACAAGAGGATGAGGGGAGGATCCTATTGAGTATAATATTATTCTCACCCTACATTTATATAAACTGTTTTTTAGATCCGTTGATGTAGGTTTGAGATCATGCGGGTTACTACGAGCTTGCAGGTTTTCGAGGAGATTTTGGGGATATGCGGTCATTGTCATTTTACTTTAATTTAGTACTTTAATTTTTCCTTTTCAGTTACAGTAGTCTTTTCATGACGATCCATATGTGTATTTGAGTTTTCAGTTATATTTTAGTCTAAGAAGGAGTGGGTGGGTGTTTATATTATCTCTCTATTTCACATGTTTTCTCTTAGAGGTTAATGTATCCCATCTATGTGTTAACCATACCATTGGTTATAGTTTCCAACCTGGGGCCTACTAGAGGTGGGGCTCAAGGGTCACTATCTCTCTTCTCTAATTTCCATCCTATGAGGGGTATACTTTGAGGTGAGGTTTGTGACATACATTGTTTTTCTTTTCTTATCGTATTTAATGAAATAAATTAAATGAAATATATATATGTATATTTATTATCAGAAAAGTATAAATATAATTTCATATATTTCACAAAATATTATTAAACCCATCCTTAGTGCATTCCATGTAAATTATGAATGAATAACATCACTTTTAGGAGGATGTAGTCCATACGTCCAAAAACAATGTTATCATATTCTAAAAAAATGGAGAGAATAATGTAATGTGTTATATTAAAATTAAATAGGAATAAATAAATCATTAATATTATATTATAAACATTAATTATATCAATATTCTCAACATTAAGATTTGGTAATGGAATAAAAAATCACATCGGTTTCGGGGGTGGTATTCTTCCATACACACGAATGATGACTGGATATCCCATTTTATCAAATCTTGTATGTGTAGGAAATAAAAGAAAAATAAAAACATATCATTATATTTAGTATACTAAGGTTATTATATAAAAAAGGATCTAGAATAATTTAATTGGTGTAAAAATAAATAAAATACAAGTTTTGTTGAAAGATGTTACCTCTTATTTTGGTAACTCATTTTGGTTTGCACCATTGGGATTCCTTATTTATCTTTCAACCCAAATAAAGGAATATTTGATAGATTTAAGGAAATTTGGATCTTATATTTCAGGGTTTGGATGATAATAAGGTAATTAAATTTTAAATAAGTTAGGGGTGCGTGAGTTCTCATTTATAGTGGATAAGGAGTGGGATTCATGTAAAAAAGGTAAGCACTATTGAGAATACTCTCTTATATAATTTACAACTAACAATTTACCATTATCTATAAAAGGTATTATATGCTCTAAATATTTCTCACTAATTTCTTTTAGAATTTTTTTAGGTTGTTCACCCTCTTAAGTTATTTATTGGACACAATGTAAACTCGTTTTTACATTAATAACTATAAATAATTTTAATAAAATTCACCAAAAAATTATACAAAACTAAATTGAACATTCTAGAAATTATAAAATAATATTATTCCAAATATGGAATACATTTTTCAAAATTATAAATATATAACTGAAAAAATTTAATTTAAAATGAATCCTACAGACTGAATGTGACAACCAGTTTTTTATGTAAAAATGTTTAAATGTTTGAAATTTTTTTTTATCAAATTTAAATGTGAAATTTATTCCAATGACCTAAATTTTATTAAATTATGTATCATTTTTATAATTATAATTTAAAACTGAGTTAAAACATAATTTAACAATAAAAATAAATTATATTAAAAATAAATGTTCCATTAAAATTTAGTATTTTTCATTATTCATCCAAAAATGAAACACCTCATAAAAATACCAATAACTCACCATAATCTAATTTAAATGTTCCTCATTAAAAAATGTAATTTACGTTTTCATATAAAATTTATCAAAGTGTCAAAATTGTATTTGAAATAGGATATCTATTAGAATGTAGTAAAATAGCCTTTTATAAAAATATATATTTTTATACAAAAAATGGTTTTAATATTATAAATTTTCTAAAAAACACATAAAATGAATGCTAAATAGTTTAATGAATATAATATATCTAAATACCATTAAAAATGTATCAAAATTTGTTAAATTAATTTATTGGGTTATAGTGTGCTTAGTTTCATAAATATAATTTTTTAGCAAATGTTTACCTATATTTTAAAAAGGGGCTTACATACATTTATATACATGTAACCACAAATTATTTATTATTATATAAATTTATAATCCAAATTTTCATAATTTAATTAATATTTTTTATAATTTATATTCTTATAGGTATGTTATAACTATAATAATATTTAAATAATAATATTAATAGTACATTGTATTTGGGTAAAACTATGTCTTCAGTGTAACAAAAGCTATCAAAGGAACTCGTAATTTTTTGTAACACAAGTCATACATCATGTTCGGTGTAACAAAATATAATATTAGTGTTTCATATAGAGAAATATTGATATATCTTTTTTCTTAAAACAAAATCCAAATATAGTGATTTCATATAACAGAAGTTATATTATGTGTTGCATGAAATAGGAAATATCAAAAGTATAAAATTAATTCTAAAAAAAATATTTCCCAAAATCTAGAGGTGTTATATTTTACCCACCTTAAATTGAATTTCACCATAAAATTTCAACATTCTTATCAAAGAGTCAATACATGAATTTTACTTTCATAGAAATCCACATCATAGAAATGAATACTAAAATTTCCATCAGAAATCAATGTTTAGAATAGAATATTTACCCAATGTAACTCGTAAATATGGTTCCACATATGAAAACGTATGTGTCTAGTGAATAAAGGAAAATTCAAGGGAAATAAAAATATCATATTCTGATGGATAGTGATAGAGAACATTGAAAGAAGGGTGACAATGATCACAAATCCAAAACCTAATAAGGATTGAGAAATTTAATTAATATCACTAAAAATTATTGTAATGATACGTCATTTTATTTTAAGGCCCTTTCCCAAATGTTGATGAATTTTGAAAAGGAGATATACTTACATGAATTTTTCAAAATCCAACTCCTTGTTATTACTTGATCCATTTCCACTACATATCGTATTCCAAGAAATGAAGTTCAATTTTTAATTCCTAAAGAATTATAATATTTTGAGATAAATAAATATAATGGTAGGTCATTCCATATGTATTTGTCACAAAAAAATGGTTCGCATAAGTTATACAATATGAATATATCCTTGTATGAAGATATAATTAATTAACATAAGAAAACCACATTCAAATTTTAAAATAAACCATTTCAAAAATGGTTCACCTTATAACCGAGCAGAAATATAATTCATCCTTTATTCCTTATATATGATCTTATCATATATTAAAAAAATTAGTTGGAAACATTCATCCTTTCTTATAACAATAGAATATATAATGTTATTTTATTATTATATAATCTATATAGAGGGTTATAAACACATGAAACCTCCATAATGTGTGAAAAATAATAATTTCATAAGCCTTATTCATTCAAAATTATACATGAAATTACTTAAATAAGGATAGGAGTATAGTGAAACCTAATTATCATGATTCAATTCATCTATTTTGATTTATTAAGCCTCCCCTTTACCCTTTATCCTCATTGTATTTGTGGATCATCATCAATATTAGCAGTTGGATTGGGGATTTTTTTATAGTTCTAAAACTCCACTCACTTAAAACACTATAGTATAGGTGGTGCATTCATTGTCATTTTCTCTCCTCCGTTGCATTAACCATCATATTAATCATATTTGGAGATTCATTAAATTTTTTACCTACCTTTCAGTATTTAAAGAACTACTAAGTTTCTTTCAAGTAATTTCCTCAATGCTTCTTCCCACATTTTTATCACATAGATTCTTGGAATTTATTTCCAACATTTCATTTTTCATGCAACTCAATCATGCGTTTTATATCAAAACCAGAGGAATTGTTGGAATATCAAATTTCCAGTTCTACATTTAAGGTACATCAAACATATTATTCATAACTATATAAATCTATTATAGCCAAGGCCAATCAAAGTCTTCATTTTATGCCATCAAATAATCAATTGAATCTTCTTTCAGGGATGATGATAAAATGATAATGAAACGATTCAAGTCATATAATATTTTATTCATAGGTACTAATATATACATAATTCTTTTGATTTATCTCAATGAATTATTTTTCCATTTTTATCACAGAATATGTTGTAATTATATAATGAAAATAACACCTAAACACTTCACATTTCATAGATTAAATTGATTCTTCTTACCTCATGTTATTTATAAGATAATGTCCACAATCCACTCCACCTTCCAAACGATAAGAAGACATGATGACTTTTTAATTCTTCGATCACTGCATAATTGAAAATATCTATTTAGTGTTACTAATCCATTGTTCATATTGTAGTGGATCAGTGTAACCACAAAAATATAGTTATCATCGCCTCATAAAGGACATAAGAGAACATTTAAGGTTCATTTTATCTCATAGAAGATCATCATGATTCATGCCTTGATAAAGATGTTAGAGCATATTAATAAGACTACACATTCCAACTACCTTGTTATTTGGTTTCTTAGGAGGACAATAGTCACATTGTCAATTTCATTCATCACTAACATGAATACTTCTAGTTTCATCCATTTAAAAAAACTAGAAATCATATTTTGAGAAAGACTTATCATAGAGGAAAACAACATAATCCTAAAATTTACTTATATGACTTTCAACTCATTATACCTAATTATTTAATATATGACACCTTATGATCATCCTAGGTCATTCGATGTATCTATTTATATACATCCTTCATATTAGATTGTAAAGGGTTTTTGAATGGCTAAATAATATTTCCTAGGAGTGTAAAACTAGGTTTTCAGTAAGGCCCATTATCATGCAGCAATTCCCAATTCAGTTTTGATCAATACAGTGTTTCTAGGGGTTTTCCTATATTTACATTTATTCCATATACACATATAGTTATAGTATCTTGATATGGATTTACTTATTGAAAATTAATTTATTTATCCTTTACGAATCTGTAGGATATTTTCTTTTATACTAAATCATACTTAGAATTATCCTTTGAGGAATCGTTATACATAACCTTATAAATTTTGCATGGAATCTCACTAAACTTTTATCATCCTAGTTTCAAAATTTTGAATATACATTTCATTTAATACCAACTATAGTGACCTAAGACTAATATACATGGATATTACTATATTTTTGGTGAATATTTTGTACATTACAAAATTACATGCTTGTGTACCATAATAGTTTATTATATTTGGAAAATTGGAATCATAATAATCGGTCTTGGTGACCTATCTTAAATAAACCCTCCATATAAATTTCCCATTACTTATCCTATTAAAATCATTATTCATAACCTAGGTATAATACGCATAAGAAAGGGGTGACCGTAGATTCATAGAATGGGAAAAAAGGGAGATATGTAAGTATAACATGGGTATAGGGGTATTAGAATATAATAAAATAATTATAATATCAAACCCTTCATATAAACGATCATAATAAAGATTCTTGGAATAATAATTTGAGATTCATAAGATATGAATCATAAGGTAATAAATAGCATAAGACAAAAATTAATTTCAAAGGAGTAAGATATGGAATTTTTGGCATACTCATACTCATAACAAATCACTATCTATAAGTCAAGGATCATTACCAAAACATATTATTGAACTTCTTTTGGGCTACACGAACTGGTTGGGATATATCACCATCCTTAGTCATAATGATTTCTTTATATGGGATCAAATTAAACCTTATTCTCAAAGAGGATCAATTTTTTTATTGTCCCAATCATTATCATATAAGACATAAATCATTATCTAATAAGTTGGAGGTATATATAGGTGTCACCCATCATGTAATCTATAATAGGTTCACCTAGTGTTATCTAGACCATGCAATCATAAATGATGTAATGATACTACCCAAAACTATATGAGACACCACATCACATAAGCTGTAATGGGATTACCGAGTGTTATCTGGGCCACCCATCGTATAAGATATAATGGGCTTACTCATTACTATTTGGGACACCCTATCATATAATATCTAATTATCTTACCTGTTATTATATAGAACACCCTATCCTATAATCTATAATGGGATTAGAAATTGTGTCTAGGCCAGTAATCATATAATCTATAATAGGATCACCTGATACTATTTGGGCCTCCTCATTTTTTAAGTTATAATAGGATTTCCAGATTTTATGTAGGACACCCCAACATATAATCTATAATGGGATTACCCGGTGTTATCTCATACACCCCATTGTATAATAAATGTACATGAACTACAACATGAATATAATACAGAGATTACATATCATCATAAAAACTCATAAAAACTATTCATTCATGACATGATTTTCCAATAAAAATATATTGGTTTATTTTAAATATCATTGAGAAATTATTACCCTATGGAAATGAAATGGGATTCATAATAATATCATTGGTACATGATTGACCAATGGAAAAGAAATTAGTTCCAGAAAAATTGTTACAGAAAAATATAAACCATTTAGTGAAATAATATGAATGGTTTCTATAGATCAAATACCTATAAAATCATAATCTATATCAAAGGATATAATCTTATATGGAGAAGTATTTTGAACAATCATTGGATCAATTATTAATGAATAAAACATTTCTTTAAAATAATTAACTCACATACCATTTTCAAAACCCTTTTCTCTAAAAATCACATTAAAAATAGGTGAAGTATGATATATAAATTATATAAAACATTTCTTTATGAAAATATACTTTCCTCTTTGAAAACTTACTTTCAAATCATAAAACATTTTAAAAACATTTTTCATTGAAAATAACATTACAAACTCAAAAATAAATATTTGAAAAACATTTTAAACACATTATAAAAAATATCACATTTTTAAATATTTTTTATTAAAAATTATCTTAAAAGATCATTTAAAATAATTTTGAAGACATTTTTAGTAAATATTGTTTTTTAATAAATAATTTTCTAACTAAAGGGAGAAATAAAATCATATTTCCTTAAAAATACTTTCATAATTACCATAAGAACAAATGAGTGGATAAATAGTACCTCTAATTTAAGTCATCATGAATAAAAATAAGATAATAAAATTCCCAATATTTATTAAGAGATTGATCATAAAATTTAATGAATTTGAGTATAACTATTAAAAATCTCAATAAACTATGAGATTGTAAAAATAAACTGTTACAAATTTGGTAACATTAAATCATCATCGCTAGGAATTAATATCATTAAATTACTCTTAAAATATCATTAAAATAATGTTATTTAGTATATAAAATGTAAAAGTTTAGTATATACACTTCATAGAATAATATAGGTTCATAACATGGCTTGTGTGTCAAAGAATAAAATTGAGAAAAAAATACTTTACGGATTTGGTAACTTTTAACCATAATCCCCTTGAAAGAGAGATCATAAAATGGATATATAAATACCATAAACATAAGTATAGTAAATATATAACACATTCATGAGAATTATATGATCCAAAAATTATAAACAAGTTTTGAATTTATCATAAGTCTTGTATATGTAAAAGTAAGAATAGAAATTCCTTTATGACTTGAGTAACTTTTGAATTGTGAGATCCATTAAAAAATATAGTCAATTGAAACGTTAAATATCAATAATTAAATTATATTCATGGTATAACATGTCATGGGGATTTATATTCACCAAAAAATAAAAAAAAAATTGAATATATAATATATCTGAAAAAATTAAAAGTGAGAATGGAAACCTCTTACCTTAATTCTTGAGTTTAATCATACACATTCAAACCTACTATATAACAATTTTATGTTATGTTTTAAAATAAAAATAATCATATTATAATATATCATACCATATATTATTTTATTATGACTTAATATATCACATTTATTAATAATTTCATGTTAAAGTATTGTTTTGGGTAGTAACAACTTCGTTTTTTCGTATATATTTTGACCTGTTCTTTTTGGTAATTTTTATTTTATCATGATTAAATAATTTATATAATTAAAAAAATCATATAAATATAATTTATATTTATTATATAGGTCTTTATAATAATATATTTAATATATATAGGAGACATATCATTCATGGAGATGGTAAGTCAAACGTACGCATTAACATTATTTTTGTTTCTGTATTATGTTTATAGATAGAAAGTAAATGAGATATATGTATATATAAATATATTATAATTATAGTATAACTATTATGTCATATATAGAACATGTTTTTATTTTACCCATCCTTAATATTTTTCTTTGTAATGTGTGATGGAATCACATCGCATTGAGGAGGCGATAGTCCATGCATCCACAAACGATGTTTTTTTATTCTCACAAAATAGATATCATGAAGGTAAGTGTTATATGAAAATTAAAAAAGAATATATAAATAACAAATATCATATATATCATATAAAAATTTATATTCCATCTTTATTCATGACCTTTATTAGTGGTAATGTAAGAACTAATGACATCGGTTTGAGAGGCGGTAGTCCTCCATACACACAAACGATGATTGTGTATCTAATTTGATTGAAGTTTATATAAGTGTAGGTCAGAACTATAAAATAAATAAATAAATTATATTGAGTATAGTGAGTTTTTTTATATTCATGTAATAATAAGAATTTAAGGGGTGGAGAAGGAAATAAATCTAAACTGCTTGTAAAATGATCTTACATATTCTTTGGGTAACTCCATTTTAATTACACCAAAAGGATTATATAAAAGGGGGTATATGATTGAAATATTTCTATACAATGGATTTTGAAAATTCTTCTAGTTTATTTGGCCACCTAAGATAAGGTCTAACCACTATGTAAACATGTTTTTACCATAATTGATATAATTAATTTTAATTACATTTACAAATAATTTTAGTCAAAAAACTAATTTCACCTAATAATACATTATAAAATATTATTATTCCAAATATTGAATCCATTTTACCAAATTATAAACATATAAGCGGTATAAATTAATTTAAAATTTATCCCGCAGATGGGATGAGGCAATGGGTTGTTAAAGTAAAATTACTCAACATTTTAAATGATTTATATCTAATTTCAATGTGAAATTTATTCCAATGACCTAAAATATATTAATTTATGTATAATTGATCTTATTATAATTTAAAACCAAATCAAAACCAGATTTTACTCTAAAATTAAATTGAATGAAAATATAGTTTTTAATTAAATAATTTTTTACTATTTATCTAAAAGTGGAACCTCTTAGTAAAATAAATAAATATAACCCTAAGATAATTTTTTATTCATATATAAAAAAAGAATTTTATTTTTTCAATTAAAACTTATAAAATTTTAATAAATTAAATTTAAAATAGGAGTTCCATTAAAAGGTAGTAAAATTACCTTATAGAAAAATATATATCCTTATCTATAAAATTGGATTTATTATTAACTATTTTTTGGAAAACACTAAAGATGAATGATAAATATTTGAATTTATATATTATATATTTTTATATTTCAATAAAATAATTTATCAGAAGTAGTTTAATTAATTTAGTTACCTAACATGAGCTTTATTACATAAATATAGTTTTCCAGAAAAAGATATATTATATTTTCAAAGGATGCATATATTTGTTTCTAATCAATTAGTCACCATGTAATTATTCTTATATTCATGTTTAACCCATATTTTCTGAATTTAATTCATATTATTCATAACCACTATTTTAATAGTCGGGTGACACCTATAATAAAATTTTAACAACAATATTAATAGTACATTATTGTTTTGTAAATCTATGTCTTCCATGTAACCCATGCTATCAAAGGACCTAGGAATTTTGTGTAACACAATAGAGACAAAGTTTTTCATATACCATAATATAATGTACTTTTTTTGTGTATTTCAAGATTAACTATTTTTGCATGAAATGTAAAATAAGTTTAGTGCTTTCATATAACACAATCTATATTTAGTGTTTCATGAAATGAAAAATATCAAAATGATTCAAATAATTCCAAAAAATATTTCCAAATAGATTGGGGAATTACAATATAACATAAAATAAACTTATCAAATCCATTTAAAAATTAATCCTTTATTTTTTCCTAAAAACAGCCTCAGATTTAAATTCAATTTAAATAGGTTTTTTTCATCATTTCAATACTAATATAAAAATTAAACATTTAATTTTTTAAAATAATGGAATTTAAATAAATTAAAATATCATTTAAATAAATCATTTCTCTAATGTTTTTAATCATTGGTAAATGTATCATGGCACCACCTATATTAAAACCAAGATATCACAACATAGTACACCCACAAAGGGGCACACCAACAGTTTATGAAGGAAATAGATGTTATGAAAACCCCTATAAACATGATCTATCACAATGGATATTAGATACATCAATAAAATGATGATATTTCACTCCATATGTAATTATGAAAGATATATTATAATAAACCACATGATAGGAGATCTACTTACCCAAAAGTGATCAATCTTAATCATCAGAACATCGATTAACCAACAAAAGGGTTTCAAGGTGTCGAAATCACATCATGGAAGACTTCAAGGACCAAGGAATTATTTATGTGTTTAAATAATGGGTCTTATGGTTAAAATTTAGGGTTTCATGATATTAATAAAATTATCTGGAAAATTAATACCATTGTGCATGATTTTCATTGTAATGTTTCATGGCTGACATATTGTACAGACTAAATATACTCCCCAGATAGTAGGTGTATGATTTATCTTATGATAGAATAATTTTATTCAAATTATATACCATTTTTTAAAACCATTACCATTTTTCGTCTCATTTTTTAAAATGGTTGTCCACACAGTTTGGAAAAACTATGCATCCCCTTCTTCTCTCACACAATAGTATGTATGGTTCTTTAGGCCAAACCGCATAGTTTTCCATAATCATGCGGCAAACATTCATAACCCAAATGGATTACAAAATACTAAAAATTTCAACCAAAAACCCCCCACCAAATTACCCATATAAAAGGACATGAAAACCAGGGTAAAAATAGTTTTGTAAGAATTTAATGATATGTTATAACTGTATTTGGTATGATAATATAAAAATGTTCCTTGAAAAATGGGGAGGAATTTTAGGAATGTATTTGGGTAGAATGTGTCTAATTAAATTGATTTTTTAAGTATAAAGTAACAAGAATACAAAGATCCAATTTATATGTCAAGGGAGGGGAGTTCTTTAAATTTTATAAAATATTAAAATAATATGAATAAATATTGATCTCCAAATTCATCCAAATTGATAGTATTCAACGAAAAGAGTAGAATAAAACTAAATGTTATCATATAATTGAATTTACAATTATTTTGAATATATTTTTACACCAATATATCAGATATTATATGATTAAGTATTATACCTTTTGGGGTGTGTGCATTTTTAATTGACTAATGCAATTTGGACATAAATGTTAAATACACCATGGATAACTATTTGATAAATTGATTCAGATATTTTGGGTTCAAAATTTTTATACAATATTTTAATGAGATTTATGTCTATTTATTTATGGAATTATTTTGTTTAAACACTTGGAATTACATTTTAATTTTACTGATGAATATAATAATTTCTTATAGTAATTTTGTTTATTTTTTCCAAATTATCTTAACATGTAATAAGAATTATGATTTTGGATGATGTATATAGATATGGAAAATTTATTTTACCAATTAAGAGATGTATATGATCCTATGAAAGTTATTTCTCCACAAAATAATTAATATGACATAGTCATTACTAAGAGAAAAATATTTGACTGGGCGAGAATTAACAAAAGGATGGAATTATACATATCATTAAGAATATTTCCTTAGGTTATTATTATATATGATAAATTAATTATTCAACTCATGTTAATGGGTCTATTAATGATATCATGGTCTATTTAATTTTATTACTGATAAATCAATGGTCTTTTAACCCATTACAATTTTATGCTTTTAAGATGGCTAACTATCGCAAGAAACTATTCTCTATCAATCTATATTAATCCATGTGCATTAATTTTATATTCTAGGAATATCTTTCCACTTCCCACTAATGTTTTAATACATTTAAACCTTGTTATATCCTACTTTACATGACCTTTATACTTCCCTTTCTCCCTTTTACAATGAATGTTTTATTAACCCCTTTTATTATGTTATATTTCTATAAAAAGTTAAAAATTATACCCTTTTCTTAATAAATGAATGTTAAAAATTTATATATAATAATTTCTTTAATTATGGTATAATTTAATATCCAATTATTAAAAATTAATGACTATGTTCGGTAACATAAAAAAATATGCCATGTCAATCATAATCCGGATGAGAAATATTGTTATTTTTATATGAAAATTATCACTTAGCTGTTAAATTGAAATATATTGATAGGATTATATACCTTTAAATATATTTATATATATATATTATAATCAATGAAATCTCTTTATTAATAATTATGAAAGACACTTTCAATCAACAGTAATGTAATTTTATTCCTTAAATATATGTTTTCTTAAAAACTATTTTCATTTATTTTTTGAGGAAATAATATAATTAATTTATGAAACATTAATAAATTTTATATGGATAAAAATTATAATTTATCAAATCATCATATCAAAAATATCTAATGGAAATATTTTGAAATTATTTGAAAATATATTATTTATAGTGAATATTTTAAAATAATCATTTTAATTGAATAAAAAAAAATTTATTTAAAGTTTATAAAATAAATATGATATTTTAGTTTTGTTTTAAAGGTTAAATAGTGACTTTTTATTTTCAACAATCCAATTATGGTTTTCAAAATGAATCTTATAATTCAATTTATAAAAAAAATTAATTTTTAAATATAATTTTTCTTGAAAATTGTTTTTTATCACATTTTTTGGGTCGATTGTAAATTAAATTCTTTTAATTTTTTGTTTTTAACTATTAATAATGGATTAAATATTATGGATAAGGGGTTTAAAATTTTTAAAATAGGATAATTTTATTTTTTAATTATAAATAGTTATAATAATAATATTTTTACCACAGAAAAGGATAAATCATGCAATTAAGGATAAAATATTATATTATATGGCTATAAAATAACCATAACATTTTTTAAAGTTTATTATATTATCCTATTTTGTCCAAACTCATCCAAGGGTCTATTATATGGCCTTAAATTTCCATTTGTGTTATGTTATGACCTTTTAAATATATTATTTAATAAAATGTAAACAAAATTTATACTGTTGTTTTTAATTACGATAATATTTTTAACACTGGGATAAATAAATTATATGTGAAATAAAAATATTAATTTAAAATATAAATTTTTTATCTTCAATATGATATTTAATTTTTTAAATTTGAGGAAGAAATTATAACCTTAAATTATTACACAATAATGACTTGGTAATTTTTCAATAATTGAATAAATAAAATAAATAAAATTAAAAATATTAAATGGAATAATTAAGAATATAGAGGTTATAAACTAGGTTAATAAGTAACATAATTTTATTATTTAATAAGATAATTAACTAATATAATTATTTGGACTCATGGTAAAGGACATTCTTATAAAAATTTACATTTAACTTCTGTCAAAAAACACAGTTTTTATTCGATGTTAATATTTTTAAAATTGTTTTATGTATGTAGTTATATGGAAATTAATGAATTATAAAGGGACCTTTATGACTCTTATGATATGAACTGAATAATTTTTAAATGAAATCATTTGTTTTAATTTTTAACATTCTTTACAAAAAAATAGAATTTTCTATTTTAACATATAAAACGACAACATATTTTTATATTCTGGTAGCCATTATTAGATTTTTTTTCTTCATTTACATGATTTAATTTTTTCAAAAAAGAAATATGGTCTTTATTGTAATTTATTTTTGAAAAGGGGTATGAAATTAAAAAAAATACATATCTGTAAAAGGAACATTTTTATGAAGATTATTTTATCTATTTTTTTATGGATCATGAGAATTTATTAAAAGGATTACTGGTTTTGTTGAAAAATGAAGCTGAGTGATCCCATTACAGCTAAAAATAATTGGGTAAATGGATAGAGTTAACTGATTGTGTTTCACTAAATAAATTATTGGGATATTCTATAATGGTTATTCTGAGTATAACTGTGAATGATATTTTAATAATAACATCGATGGTTATTACATGCATATGCATGATAATAATTTCAACTAATATTTATGGTCAATCCATGAATATGAGCAAAGACTATTCTATAAATAATTGTATGATTACATTTATTCCCCATGTAACCTTCATGTTTTATCAATCCTTTCTATGGGGCTTCATATACATCATATGATTTCTTATTTTAAATTAATTATCTTATGTTTAAAATAATTTGAATGCTTATTTTTAAGGGTGAAAAGTATAACACTGTAAAAATTGTTATTATGAGTTATTAAATATTTAATAGAAACCACATTTATTTTATTTTTCCATTCATATTTCTTATTAATTTTTTTATAAAAATATTTTGTTAGTGGTGGTAATATATTGGGTAATAACATGATTATTTTGATCCCAGTGTGTATTTTGAAAAATCAAAAAAATTATCAATATTTATTAAATTACATGTTATAACATTCCTTTTTTAAATCCCATAAGGATATATTTGTGAACATAACACATTTTAAACAAATCATAGAGTTTATGGATGATTAAGTGAAAAAATGATGTCCGGTTGAATATCATGGATATGTTTAATGAAAATTAAACATGTTTCATGTTAAAAGATTCATATTAAGTGAAAAATGATACTAATTATAATTTCCCACATTATAAATTTAAATATGGTTTTTTCTGTAATTTTTATTACCTAAATATCTAAAAAATTGAAACTAAAATATCATTTGGATTTATATAAGTTAATTTTATTTTAAATTAAATATGATATGTAAATTTTTAGTATGTACCTTTATAGAATAAGGATTATGCAATTCATCTTTATGTTTAATTATATGATGTGTTATGTGGATGCATTATAATAAATAAAAATTATTATTTATTATCATTAATGTAAATATTAATTATTTTTAATAATTTTAGTTTTATTTTATTAGTAAATAATTTTCTCAATGATATGAAAGAATAATATATAAATTTTAGGAATTTTTTATCATTATACTACTAACTGTTAACAAATATATTTTGAAATTTTTTAATTTTTTAATGTTTTGTTGTTAATAATATGTTAAGTGTGCAGTTCACATGTGATTAACATTGAATTACATCAGTCTATGTGAGAATAGATTGTATCTAAAAAATCTCACATGTGAATGAAACCCATCCTCGACTCACTACTTAAGAATAATGTAATTGTTATATGAAATTTGTACAATAAACCTTTGGAAAAGTTTGCCACTGTTATATTAATTCTTACAAAGAATTATTTATTCATAATAATTTAGATAATCGGAGTTCTGGATAAGAAAAAATCATATACATCGTGTTATTATAAAATTAGCTACCAATAATACATATATGATTGTCTGGGGATATTTATACACTATGTGAGAACAAATAATCAACAATAAGGGTTTCAGAAGAATAAATCATCAACCATTAGCACTATAAAATAACAAAATTATAAGAATATTTATTTTTTTAATAATCTAATTGGATGTTCCCATTGTTCATCTCATTTTATATAATTAATCGATCATATATGAAACTCATATAGATATTGATTAAATATATTTATATAATGCCATCTAAAATAAATAATTTTAGAATACATCATTATTGATTGTAAAAGTATTAAAGTATGAAATTCAGGGTTCAAAATACCCTTCACCCATAAAAAATTAAGATAATAGATTATGGTGGAATTAAAAACATGATAAGAGTAATCAAGAATAATTAGATGTAGATAAATACGCTATCAAAAGAGACAAACAAAGAAAAATATCTATAATTGTGATTATTTATTATGATTTAAAACATCTCTAAGAAGGAAATATACGGCCATTTTTTATGTTCCCATTCTATTTAACATACCCATTCTACACATAGATGTTGTTTATGTGTAAATATTAGTATACTTTTACAGTTTTTATTTCTATATAATTTAATATTATAACTATTTATTATTAGAGTTCATAGTAAGTCCTCATGCTTCCTCTTTTATTAGGTTACTCTCTCTATTACGTTATATAACTCTTTGATATAGGGGTTTTAATAAATAGATTCAACCATTGGGGATTATATGATGTCTCCTTGTTCATAGTATTAATTTTCAAAGAATTTTATATTCAATTTTATAATATGTTGGTAACTCATGGATAAGAGGTTTGGGATCTTCATTTCAATTTCATATAGGCTCAAATTTATCCATTAATCAACAATAATTTATCCCAACATACTATGAATGAGGTTTTCTAAAAACTATTCATATAAAATATACAACATTTTATATGAATATTCATAAAATTTTATAAAATAAAATGCCCTAAAATCATTAATTTATATTTTCACTCAAGAATACATATATACTCCTCATATTTCATAAAATATCTTAAATATCTCCTACAATGTTCATATGACATAGTTTGCCTATAATTTATACCATACATGAACCCCCTCATTATTATATGTGGAATGGAATAATTATAATGTGATCTCAAATTATCTACATAAAAAACTTGGGAGAAAAAAATTCAATGATCATTTGTAAGAATAACATGAGAATAATGTTGTGTGAATATTTTCTTCAAATTAAAAAATAATACTCAGGAACTAATGGATCATAATCATGGATAATATGCTTGAATATCATAATACATTGACCATATAGGAATCAATTACCATGATCCATGAGACTATATGACAAGAATAATAACATGTAATATATATTATAGTACAATGTATGACATATTCAATATCATAGATATATTACTGCATAGTTACCCACCAAGACAATTATCTCATGTTCGTCTTTAGTTATCCACCAATAAAATTTCTACATGATTGGGATAACAACAAAATTAACCTCTTTTGGCATTTTTATAACCACATGTGTACCCTTTGTGATCAAAAAATATCAATTATAACATAATTTAATTGATTTCCTATAACATAACAACATGTAATATAATAACAATCCATTAATATATATGACATAATATCATGAAATGTGTAAAGGAAAACATGTATTATTAATATATCATAATCATAATAAAGCACATTAATAGAATAAATAATTATGGGATCATTAGACCATATCCTTAATGAATCCTATGTAACTTCAATGGATGTCGACACTGAGGAAAATATAATTATAAGTTCTATGGAAAATTTCGTGAGTGAAATAAAATTTTCATTTTTATATAATTTTTTTGTTATATAAAAAATTTAAAAGTATTAGAAATATAATTTATACAATAATATGGTTGGATTTATATAATATAATATTCAATTTTAGTGTAGTCTTGATGATGAGAAAATCTATTCCTGTGGAAAATTAGAAGACAATGATTTCATTATCACCATTGTTACAATATACATAGTTTGAACGAAAACACGAAGATTAGCATGAAACAATTTTATAGAAATTAAGTAAATTATAATATTAGGAATATTATATAATTTTAGAATATTTGAAACATTATTGAAAACATATTTATTAAAATAGGGAAATTGGAAAAACTAATTCCTCATTTAATAGAAAAACACCTTCAGTTTTCATTAAAAAACTTTATTTAAAATTTTTTGTACATAATGAGTGTGAAATGAAAGGAAATATTCTAATTTTATGGAATAACTAGACGATATGAAAATAAATTATTCTAATGAGATATAGATAATATAATTCATTTATCATAAATTTTATCATAAATAATCCTTGTTAAATAGTATGACTATTTAATCAAACCCATAGAAATTTCCAAACTTTTGAATCATAACCCCATTAAATAAATAATATAGGATAAATCTTTTAACATAATTAATATAAAAATATTAGTTATATAATATATTTAAATTTTGTTATATAGGAACCCTAAGGGAAATAATTCTTTATGTGTGATATGTCTCACATAAACTAAATTGAGATAAGAAACCCTTAACACAAGTCCTACATGGTTGATAAAAGATTTTAATCATTATTATAATAAATATAAATTAAATAATATATATATATATACTGGAATAATATTCACAACTATAATAAAATAAATTCTTTGTTATTATCATCTTATCACCCATACATAAATAATTTTTCAGTATTACCATCATTTAAGGTGTTGACTGAATTGTTTCTTATATTTGTTTAAGTTTTGATTGATGGTCCTCAAATATTGATTGTTGTTATAGATTATCTAGAATATTTTTCATGTCATTCATATAATAGTGTTAAAATATATATTCAATAATTATAATTCTCCAATAATTCATGTCATAAGATTTATAAAATAACTCATGTAGGTGGTAAGACAGACCTAAATAATAGATTTTTGTAAACAGAGAATCACGTAGACATGATAATATATATTAATAATATAAAATAAATATATGCTTGATTATTTAATAACTATAATATTTATTAAATATATATAAATATATAACCTTGTATATAATTTGGATGTTGAAATAAAAATATATCACTCATGTAGATGGTAGTTTTTAGGGACATGTTTATGAGAAATTAATATTCTAATAATAAAATAAAACATAAAAAATATAATTTTTTATAATTATAAAATATTAATTATATCATAAATATAATAATTATTTAGTAACTGATTCATTATAAATGTCTATAAGAGTTGGGCATGGAAAAATAAATCAAATCATTATGTGGAGGTTATTATCCACATGTTTTCAAATTTTATAAGTTAATTTAAAAAATTATACAAATGATGAGTAATTTAGTTTTTGCATAATCATTATAACATATAATTATATTATTGATATTTTTTAGTTAATTTATTCTGTCTAAAATTTTTTTATTAGGTATATGTAGAATTAATCATCCAAAATGTGGGGTAATATGATTACATATTCTTTTAGAGACCTCATTTGGCTTGCAATTGAAGCCTCAATAATATGATAAAAGGTTAAGAAATATTGATCAACAATTATGATATAGAATATATGAAAAAAAAATTGACATTATTTTTTAATATAAGGAGATCAATATTTGGGAATAATAGTCGAGAAGACATTTTCTTTTATTATTGAATGGATTAACATAAGGTAATTACATAAATGATTAAAATAATTTCATAAAATTTACAAATAAATGTGAAACAATGAAAAGTTAAAAGATTTAACATATTATTGGGTCCAAATCTCATCAAAAAATAATATTTACAACTGTTTATTTGTCATTTTCACCCTTATCTCTTAATATAACCCAAATAATTATCTAGTTTTAATAATAACCAATACATGAAAGTTTTACTATTGTAATTATTCATTTTAAAACAATGAATGATTTATTATTAATATAATTAGAAAACTAATTCCCAAAAAAGGATAAATTTAATCATATACATTTTCAATAAGTGTTATAAATTATTATTAATATTAGTCTTCAAAATGAAATGACTTTCTTATAAAAGTGAATTATAAGCATAAAATTGATCATATATGGATTAAATTCTTTTTATATAATGATATATGAATTTTAAAATAATTTATAGAATATTGAATCTATATATTTAATTATAATAATCATTTAATTGTGATTTTTTTAATTTATTATAGTAGACACACAATATGCACAATAAAATGGTTTTCTAAAAATAAATTTTTCCCATAAAATGAATTTTTCTTCATTCCTTACTATTAAATAAATAATGTATAAATGTATATTCAATAAAAAAAAATTCATGAAATTATATTTTTTTCATAATATTTATAATTATATAATTTTTTCAATAAAACCTAAAAAATATATATCATCAAAAAAAGGTATTTCTACTGATAAACGATGTTATTAAAAATTAAGGATTATTTCATAGGTATCAATCAATAAATATTAATTAATTAATTGAAAACTAAATTTATATATTAATTTGTACAATCATATTCATAACCACCAATACAATGGCTACTTTATAATGTAACTTTTATGTCATGGTTCATTTAGACTCTAGGGATCATGCAAAAAAAATATATCAAAAAAGTATTAATTTATTTCAGAGAATTACATATAAAATATAGTGGTAATGAATTTTACCCCCATTAAAATTAATTTAATCAATTAAATTCCATCACTTTGGTGAAATAAATGATTATATGTTAGATTGATCCTAGTCTCATAATCCCATATAGCATGATGTAATTTTTGATTCCTCTAATGATAATTATCCAAGTCAGTATACTTATTATATAGAACATAATATATATGATACATGATTTATAATGGCTTTATTCATATTAACAATCAATATATTGTGTTATAATCTCTATTCTTAGTACATTTGAATTATTACCTTTCCTTCTCCTCAAAATATATACATATAACTCATCATTAACTTAATAGTGGTTTGATATAAATTCAATGGGATAACCTACCATTACCACTTAATGAAGAATATCTAAGGGGATAATATTCATATGCCTAATATTTCTATTCATTATTAATCTCATAAAATTTCTCATGGGATTAGTTTTTAAGAATATCTAGTCACCAATATTGATTTATAGATCTCACATACCATTATCGACATAAATTTTATTTGGTTCCTAAGATACCTTGATGTGTTTCTAAATGGATATTACTTTCTGGAACATTTCTTAGGATAGCATAGGTAAAAATAAATTTCATTTTCAAACATCATTCATTCATGTGAAAATTATTCACTTATTTCAATATATGGCTACGTAAGGAAAAATTAGAATATAAAATTTATTGTTATTATTTTTAGATAATTCATCATAAGTAATATTTTCATCCAATCCGAAATTGAAATCAATAGAACATGATACCAACATTTCATATAGTGTTTAATTGGTTATTATAAACTAAGAATCTATTTGAGGACGATATGAAGTATTGAATCACAACTATATATCAATATCATGTTGAATACATCATCATAAATTCAATATATTTATTGGATCTTGATTAGATACCATAGAATGGGGTTAAATATATAACCTTATTACTTCTTCCATGTATATATAAGTATGAAAGTAGAGATATAAATATTTTAATATATAAATTATATTCATTTTTTCATATGTTAATCGACAAAAACAATAACATTATTATTTAGTTTTGGTGTTTTAGGGGTTCTTGTGATGGAATCCTTGGAAAGGATTTAAAGTTTTCAGTCTAGAATTAGTAATGTATATAGCAACCCAAACAAAATATGGTGATCACACTTAACTCGTTGGAATATAATACACTATGATACAAACATTGAAATATATCTTGTCACATTATCACTCCCCAAATTCTCCCTAAAGTCTTTAACAATAATCTTTAATCTAGGAAAAATAGATAGTGATGGTCTATTTTCTTTATCTAAAACCTATTTCTTTTATTCTAATATAATAGGGAAACATAAAATTATTCATAAATATATCATTCCATTGAAATCTATGATTACCTCGACAATAATTTTCACATTATTTTAGTTTCCTACTTCTTATTTTAGTGCCTCTTTAATAATCAAAATGATATATGGTTTAAAAACATTGATAAATATAATATTTCCCCCCATTCATCACCATTTCATGGTCCATCCTTTGATAATCAATAAATATTGGATCAAATGGGGTCCTTAAAAGAGAAAAGATAACATCATCCTTTTAAATAAAAACATAATCAACCTTTTCCTATTTCCCATGGTGGTAATGTATTAACCGGTCATAATCATTAGTCAACTCCATCCACTTTCTTTGGTACATATTGAACCTCTTATGGGTGAATATGTACATTAATATTTTATGATAAAAAAATATGCCCCATTTTTCTATTTCAAGATAATTCCTACACATAATTAACAACTAGCTCTATTTAATTGGTCAGATAATTATTCTCATTAATCTTAACATCTCATTACCTTCTTTCATGTATATCCTAAAACATGTTTTAATTAACATTTTGTTGTGGGTGTGTTTTAATACATTCAATAATGGAGGTATTTTTCAAGATAAAATTCCCTAATGTTTAGGGATGAAAGTTTTTATAAATTAATGGACTATTAGAATAAATGTTTCAATTTATTTAGTGAGTACACTATTAGGGGATTTGGAATATTTATGGGTGGTTATGTTGATGGGGAAAAGTTGTTAAATTAATTTGCCCTATAAATATTTTCATTAAAACAAATAAATTTCCGGGAACACAATTTATGAGAATGGATTACGATGAATAATTATTTACAATATAAAATATAAACTTTTTCCATAAATTCATCACTTAGTGTGTTTCCATACTGAGGTGATTCCTTTTTCATTGTATGTGAAACTGGATTAATTTCTACCAAAAAACCATGATTTATGATGGACAATCCTCGTGACCAGGGGTTTTATTTTTTATTCTACAATGAATTAATTTTTAATTCTTCATGTGTTCCTCCCTATAACTCTAGGATTCCTCTCAAGTGAAATGAGTAATTCTAACCCTCCTTAATGTCCCAGTTTTTTGTTTGATACTCAAAGAGTTTCCACTATTTGGTTTTATCCTTATATCCTCAAGATTTACTATACTGTGGTATAATATCTGGAATTCTAATTAAATTAGATTTTTATCTTTCTTATTTGTGATCTAAGATTTCCTTATTGACCTCTATCACTATAATTACTAATTAGCATTTTCCTGTTTTGGGTGATAATTTTAGATCATTTTAAAGGTATGTGGTACCATATTATATTTCAATACATTTGAATCCTTAAAATTAATGATTTGTTTAAATGAGTTCATAAATGATTTAAAAACAAGAAATTGATATTATTGATGGATGTTAATTAAAAATACTTAGTGACTGTGAAAACCCCAATTTTAATTAAATTGTATTTTTTGGCTATTTTAGATTAAGTGATGTATTTGTTTGGAAAATTATTTTAGAAACATTTTCTAAGTTGAATGATAATTTGAATATAAATGAATTGATGAATCATATGATTTGTTTATGAAAAATTATAAAATGAGGTTGAAAACATAAAGTGGGAAATTTATTTTGAAATGATTGATTTTTTCATGATTGATTTATTGATTTACTAAAGCACATGTGATCTTGGGTAGTTAAGGAGTAACTAGGACAATCTCCCAAGGATCTGGACCCATAACACTAGATTCATAATGATAAAACTAACATAAACATACCATTTTATTATTTTATATGATGACTTGTTGAGTCTTGAAAAACTAATACATGGTACATGTCTACACATTGACTCAGGATCACTGATTAAGTTGTAAGAAGATTATATTTCTAGAAAATATCATACTATAGGTATTATAACATGGTGTTATGATATGTTTTATTTGATGATTATATTACATTGATATATAGAAATTTTTTATTCATGTTGACTAATTTATATTAATGTTTTATATAAAATGTTCATTTAAACATTTTTTATACACCTGCAACTTTTTTATTAAGTAACTTTCTTTTTAAAAATCTATAAATTCCATGAAATGCCTTGTTTTATTAAAATTAAAATAATATACATTTTAATTGTTTATGAAATGATTATTTAATATGTTTTGAGACCTAAAAGGATTTATAGTTTACCCCCTACCATTTCCTTTGTGTGTTTTCGATTATCTTATTCTGGGTCCAACTAATTATAAAGTGCTATATGGAGGTTGTGAATGATCTTAAACATTGGGACACCAAGTGATAGAGGAGATGGGTGGAGATGTAATCCACCTATTTGAGGAGATTTCATATTTTTTCATTATTGACTATATGAATTTTGATGATTTACTATTTATATACCAAAAAACCATGAGATTTTTGAATTATTATTTTTTGAATTGATTAAATCTTTTTTATATTTTTTTCATTTCACACAACAATGAATATATCTTTTATTATACGGAAACATTGAGTGGGTCTTCCGCCACATGAAAAAACATACCAATATTTTTCTTCATAAAACACATATATTATATTTTATTACATTCAAAACTTTGTTTGGGTTATATTACACACAATACAGACTCCCTACGATAGCATGTGTTACACGTAAGGCCGATTTTTACTGAACAATAAGACACTAATAATATTATTGTAAAGAAACAAAATTTTATTAATGTTTTCAATAAAAATTAAATATTATATTTTCATTAAATACTTTTAGAACTCATATAATATATTTTATAGGTATAAGATAAGAATAAACCAAATTTTAAACATAAAAACTTATATTTTTATAAAATAAATTTTATCAAAATTTGATGGATGACCTATATAAAATATATATTTTGGAACTTTTTAAAATTTAAAATGACAAAACAATATTTAAATTTGAAATATAAATTTCAAATTTTGGTTTGGGTTATTTTTTGTTATTTTTCAGTGATGTTTTATTTTTTGATAAACAGTGAAAATATTGATTTTTTTTAAAACTACGTTTTCATCTTATTTTTTTAATTATGTTAAATTAAATTATTGATAGTTTTAATTATTAATTTGATAATTTTTACATATATTAATATAATTTAGTTCATTGAAATTAATTTTATTTTGATATTGGATATAAATACTTCGAAAACTTTTGAACCTTTTTACTTTTTAAACATGCATTGTTGTCCCATCTACGGGATTATTTTTAAATTAATTTTTACCACTTCTATTATTTTAATTTGTAAAAATGGGTTCCAAATTTTTAATCAGACTAATTTTTAATATATAAAATGATTAAATTATTTTTATCACATAAAATATCAGTGAATGTGATTAAAATTTATTACATCGATTAAGAAAAAATTAGCATAATGAATGACTAATACATAAAATTAAGATCCAAAAACCCTATAGACTTATCCAAAGGATATTTTGGTTCCATATTTATACTATATATTCCCTTTTATATTATTTTCAACTTTATTTTATCCAATTTTCATATAAAAAATGTGGGTGGAATTCCATTTTCAAAAAATTACAAGAATGCCACTCCTCCTCCACTTAAAAAAGGAACTCACATATCCTATTAATTCACACATCTTAATCCATTTAGATCAATATAAATCTTCTCAAATAATCCCCAATAATCAATCTAAATCTTCTCAAATAATCCCCGAATATATATAATTTTTTATGTATTTAATATTTTTTTATTTATTATATAAAACATACCTACATGCATTCCATTTTCTGTAAACATGATAACTTCAGTTCTACATGTGTGGACTACCGACTCCTCAAAGTGATGTGATTTGTTCTAAATTTACATGGAACATATTTATTATATAATTATTAAATGTAAATGATATATATGAAATAATAATTCTACATTAATGATAATATATATAAATATATATCATTTAATTTCATTCATTCAAGAAAATAGTTAAATGGTAACATCGTTCATGCATACGTACAACCGACTGTCTCCATGAATGGTGTATTCCATTACATATTTTATATTTTATAAAATATTTAAAATAAATTCATAATAAATATATATTATACTTATATAATGATTTAAATTATTTAAATAATTAACTCATGATATTGTAAGAATATCAAGAATAACAAGCCAAAACATATACGAAAAACAAAGAAGATATTTCCTGAAATGTAACATTAACATAGAGTTGTTAATAAATGAGTAATATAAAGTCATCAAAAATAATTTATGGTATTATATATAATAAAATAGTTATTTTTCATATATATATCGAAATAATATTTATTATATTATATTTTTAGTTTTCAAAAAATAAATCCAATACTTTGGGTAAGGATTTTTTAGTCTCACTTTTATTTTCATGATACACAAGCCATGTTCACCACCTCTTTATTATATGTGGTGTTTATAATACTCAGGGATGTAATATATAATTATTATAATTAAATTTTTGGTTATTAACATATCCATTTTATGATATTTATTTAATGGGGTTTATCTTTCAAAATTTACCAAATCGGTAATGTAATATTTTCTTAGTTTTCCTTCATTGAGACACAGGCCATGTTATGAATCTATATTCTTATATTAGTTGTATACACTTCCATTTTAAATTTTATCTCATTAATATTATTAATTAAATCATATTTCAAGCTAAATTTATTGTCATTTTAATGTATGGTTAGTATGATTCAAAGTTACCAAGTTGTAAGTTTTTATTTCAATAATCTCATCGTTTATCAGAATTTTTTATGATTATTCATTCATTGATTAAAAATTATGATACATATTTCAATAAAATTAATTAATTTTATTATCCTCTAGTTAGTCACTATATATTCAATTATTATATACATTTCATTCTCTTTTTTAGTGAAGAAAATTAAGAAAGTGATCAAATTTTATATCGCTCTTTAGTCAGAAATCTTAGTTCCTTCAAACCTATGTATTCAAAAAATGATTTTATAAATGTTCCAATATTATCCTATTATATTTAAAATAAAATTTTACCCATTTTTTACCTTTTAAACAAAATGGTTTTTAAAAATAAACATTTTTCTGTTTTTCGATCAACGTACTTTTATAAACTTTTTAAGGACAAAAGGAATGCTCAATCTGTATGGATTTATCTGCGATCTTGATCACCCTTCCATTGAAGCTTCTATTTTATTTTTAAAAGATTCCTTTTTAAGAAAAACTTCTCTCCTAATATTCTAATAATTCTTTTTTTTAATGTCATATTCAAACAAAAATGTTTTCAAAAAAAATTTCTGTTTTAAAATTATTTAAACTATATTCATCATTATTTTATAAATTTTAAAGGAAATGTGTTCTCAAAATGTTTCAAAGCATTATTTATGATTTTTCAAATAATATTGAATGAAAAATTATTTTAATAAATTTTCATGCATTATTTATATGTTTTTAATATTATTTGCAAATAAATTTTTAATATCCTATTAACATAATTATAGGTATGCCTTTAACCTTATCATGGTTTTACATTTATTTTACTGTGTAGGGTTGAGAATAAATTGGGAGGATAGCTATAATGGTGAAGTTAGATATTTTTTCAACTCACAAATTTAACCTATGTTTTTTGTTGGTTATAGAAGGTTTACACGCTATGTAAATAAGTTAAACAACTTGTAATGATTTCTGGAGGCAAATCATTAAAGGATCTATGTTGTGAAGGTTACACATCATGACTATCCTCTAAAAATTTTGAGTTATTTAATGAATGTATTTTATTTTAATGTGGGGTGTTTTTTATCATTTATGAAACATGACTATTTCGTGATATGAAAAGGTGTTACAAATCGTGTAACACCCCAAATCCAATTTTTTACAGGAAGTACAGATGAGATCTTTTTTATCATCTTTTCAAGTTTCATCTCCCTCAACCCCAATCCTTATCCAAGTGATCTTGAAGCTCTCCAACTCTTCCAGATCCATTCATTTGGCATTCAATCATTATTTAAATCGTGGTTTGATTCTCAGGTAATATTTATCCATCATTATTCATCATTATCTCTTTATACTCCTTTAGAATTTCAATAGATCATCTTGAATTTTATATGTCAATGCTACGTAATATTGGATCTAAATTATAGGTTGAGTTTCAAGGTCTTCTATATATTTATTATCGTCGACGGGTGTTGTTGAAGGTGTTATTTTTTTAGAAAAAGTTTTTTGATTCTATCTTATTTATCCAAATTGATTAACTTTGAAATTTCTTGATTTATTACAATTGTTGATTTAAATTTAATTTCTCAAAATTTATTTCAATTGATTTGATAAAATCTAATTCTAGTGAATTGAGATATTTTAAATGGTTTTGGCATAATATTTTGGAAACCTCCCAATTCCATTGAATTAGGGTGTGTTTATGGAAATTGGTTGGTTTAAATTTTTTAATATAAATTGGAATTTTGTTGAAAATTATTTCAATTAAATTGTAGAATTTAATTGTGGAAATAAATTCTGAAATTTATAGAATTGGTTTTGAATTGATTTTGAAATTTTGAAAATGGATTAAAAAGTTTTTGTAGAATCCTTGTGGTTTTATCTTGTTAAAGAGGCGTGTTTTTTTATTAAAAATCATTTTGTATTTAAATGGATAATTTTAATTGAAATGGTATAATTGTATTAATTTTATTTTAAGTATTATTAAATTTAATTTCCAATCATTGATTGTGTAAGTGAACATGCAAAACTTAGGTAGTTAGCGAGTCATTTAGACACACTCTAAACTATTAAAATGGTAAAAAAAGTCATTTGGTGGGTCACATCTTAGATGGGATGGTGAGGAGTCAACTTTGGATAGTGTCAGGGGGCATGTGTATACAGAAAATGCTGATATCAGTTAGAGTGTGAGGAGTCCTATAGCCAGAAATACTATCGTATCTATTTGGCAGATAACCATGTTGCTCACTTATTTTATATTTGAGATATAAACGTGTTTCACTGTTTTTTAACTAAATTACATGAATTATAAATTTACATAAAATATTTTATGTAAATATTGTATTTAAGAAATTTTTTTAAAAATATTCCATTATTTGAAAATCCTTTTTCTTAAAGTATTTTTCCATTATTTGAAGTGTATAGCATGTTCCATTTAAACATTATTTGAAATAATAAACACATTTCCCTTTATTACTGAAATCATTTCATTGCTTAATCTATTATATTAATCTGTTATGGAATCCTTAGTGAGACCCTACAGGTATTTTTAGATCACGCTCTACCTTTACCTTTGGGTGTTTGTAGATTATCTCATTCCCAGTTTGAACAAGGTGAAAGGATCTGTTGGAGGTGGATCCTGTTGTTGAACCTTGGACATAGTGATTTGTGCCCCTAGGGACTTGGGTTGTTTATTCCTATTTTGTAACATGGGTTTTAGTACATTGTGATTTTTTTATACCCCATTTTATTCTGGTACTTTACTACCAGTGGAGTTTCTTTTGTTATGCATACCAGATTTTATCTTTTTACTTCTAAACTGATTTCAGAAAAATGGTTCCCACTTTTAATTTTGTGATTCTATGTGTTATTTTCCACCCAGTGGGGATCGAGAATTCCCTTTAGGATATATTTGAGCTGGATCAGTTGCTGGGTTAACTGGTTACTTGGGATGGTTCGTGAAAAAATGGTATCAAAGGATGTTGTTAATATTTTTCCTTCAAGTCAATATAAAGTTGATTAATATTATCAATACTTGGGAGGTATTTTCAATTATGTTATTTACTATCTCCCATCTCAACGAACCTTATGTCACCGAGGTTTGTTAGGGTGGACATATTTTGTATTGATTCTAGTCATTTCCCAATTTTGATTTGGACGGTGTAAATTCCAAATGTTTTTGTTCCATCTATTTGGAATAATTTTCCTTGTTTCTCAATTTTAGTGTTATACTATTGCCTTATTTTTTGTATGTTGATGTTTTGTATCATCAAGCCACCCAGAAGACATACAAACTAGATCTAGTAGGAATTTTTTGTTGAACCGCATTGAGAGAAACCTCTAGTGGACCCAAATCAAGTTGAGGTGAATGTTCACATTTTCCAATATCTATAATAGGAAAAACCTCCAATTATTGTTCAATATCTAGTTATAGATTATAATTGGGATATTTTATTAAATCATTCTCAAGAGTTCCTTCACCAAAAAACACAAATTTTCAAAGGATCCACTGATTCCCAACATGTTGAAGAATGGTTAGGTAGGATATAATTTTTGTTTGTATTATTAGAGACACCGAATGAGATCAAGGTAAAGTGTGACACCTTTATAAAGGATGGACCGAGAAGGAGATGATGGGACATGATGGTGAAGACAATGAAACCTCAAGGCTTATCATGTAAATACTTCAAGGTTATTTTCACTGAGAAGATCTATCTAATATCAATGGTGTTATCTAAGGTTGTGGAGTTCTTCAAGATTGAGAATGCTGACAGAACCATGAATTGGTATTTAAATATCTTTATTGAGCTGGTGCATTTGGAACTTGAGATTTTATCTAATGAAAGGATGAAGGCTCAGTGGTTCAAGTTAGGACTTTGATCATATATTGTTTCTCATGTTTTCCTGTTAGAGCTTCCTAGATTTGCTGATGTGTTGGATAGGGAGATGATGGTTGAGATGGACCTGGATAGAACGTCTGGGTTATGAGGAGTTCCTTTTTCTCCTATTTTCATCATTAGTTCCATCAAAGGAAAATAGAAGTGTGATTATTCTCATGGAGGTTTTGATATAAGATTCATTCAATACCTTCTATAGAACTAGGAGAAAGACCATTGATTTAATATCAGTGTAGCAATCCAAGACATTCTAAGAGGGTTTTCACTGAGGAACCTAAGTACTATAGCTCTTGTGGACATTTAAGAAACTTATAAATATTATTCCAGAACTTATCTACTCCACATAATGATACATGATCATAAACTCATCCTAAAACTTTAGGGAAAATATATGTTTAATGTATAAAAAGGTTCTAGCCATAGGCATCAAGAAATAATCTACATCACACATTGGAAGAGTCTCCAAAAGAAGAAGACATGGTTCTAAAAACTGTGAGAGGTACCCTTACAATAGATTCATCTTTAGTGACTCCTCTATTTTATACCGATGCATCCCACTCATTCATTTAAACTCATATTTTAAGTCTACATAATCTTTTTATGGATATTTTATCTTGATCAACGGATATTAATACACCCCTTGGTATAAAGAGACAGTAGGGTATCTTTGGACCTTATTGTGTATTCTCTCTATCTGATGTCGAGCTAGTAGGGAGTTTTTGATTCCTCAACATGAAATCTCTTGATGTCATATTCAGGATGAATTTTATCATCAACAATAAAGATCGGATTTATTGTTATCTTTGGTGAGTCTTCCTTACAACACCTAGTGGTGTGTTTGTCCTCCTTCAAGTAGAATGAGACCCATGGTCAAGCAGAGCGGGACCGTCTTAGCCAATTTTGGGTAATTTAATATCAGTGTTTTCTTTTGTTCTATAGTGGTAGTCTTCAAGTGGTGATCTCACTCTAGTTTTCTTTGACTTCCCTGATGCGGTTCCTTCGGATTTCATAGGTTCTAGACTAGTTAGAGAGGTTTAATTTTAAATTGACTTGATGTTTGGAACTCAACCATTCTCAATTTACTATTATTGAATGGATGTAGCTGAAAATGAAGATCTGACTTTCCAATTTTATAATCCTCTTGAGAAAGGGTCAATAGGATCGACTATGTCACCCTAGGTGGCGCCAGTTCCCTTTGCTAAAAAAGTTTATGGTTCACTTTTCTTAGGTGTTGACTACCGAAAGATCAATCGAGTTACGGTAAAGAATAAGTATTCTTTTCCAAAAATTGATGATATGTTTGATCAATTAAATAGGGATAAGTTGTTTTAAAAGGTCAAACTTTGAAATGGTTACCATTAGTTAAGGAAAATGTAATTTGGTATTTATAAAGCCACTTTTAGGATAAGGTACGAACATTATGAGTACCTTGTTATGCCCTTTTGTCTAACAAATTCTCCTACCATTTTCATAGCTCTGAGTAAAATGATTTTCAATGAGTATATGAAGACCTTTGTGGTGGTTTTTATGCATGAAATCCTAATTTACTCTAAATCTGAGTAGGATAATGTGCATCATCTGAGAAAAGTTCAGAGTCTGCAGATAAATCAATGACTCTATGCCAAATTTTCAATGATTAATTTAAGGATTCAAAAAGTGAAATTCTTGGGACATGTGGTCTCTAAGATGAGTATATCTGTTGATATGGATGATGTAAATGATATTATTACTTGTGAGAAAGAACAAAATGTCTATGAGATTATAAGATTCTTGGGCTTAGTTGGATATTATCATCACTTTGTGAAGGAATATTCAAATTTGGATTCCATGATGACTTCTCTGACTTGGAAGGGGGGTGAAGTTTTCTTGGAATGATATATATAAAAGTTATTTTGTTGAGCTAAAACATCTTCTAAAAACTTTTTTGGTGATGAGTCTTTTAGAGGTCGGGCATATCTATTTGATCTTCTGTGATGCATCGGGTTCAGGCTTTGGTTGTGTTCTTAAATAGGTTGATCATGTTGTTGCTTATATATCTTGTCATCTTAGGCCACATGAGAATAATTATCCTACCCATGACCTTGAACTTGTATCTATGATGCACACGCTTAAGATTTGGAGGCATTACCATTATGGAGAAAGGTTTAATGTGTATTTAAACCACAAAATCATGAGGTATACCTTCGATAAAAAATATTTCAATATTTTCTATAGGTCTTGGGTGGAGTACCTTCAATATTTAAACGTTGGCATCGCCTACACTCTAGGGAAATGGAATGTAATTGAAAATAAATTTAAGAGGAAACTTCCAACCTTGGGAGTGAGAGAATATTCATAAGAGTGGAACTTGGTGGCACTTTTTCACAATTGAATATTGGAGTTCAGAAGCTAGGGGATAATGTTTCTTTATCCAACATTCAGTGTACATCCACTCCTCTATAGATTATTATTTAGGATAAATATCTTGATGATAAATTCTATAGAATTATAGACTCTCTTTATGGAAGGGAGATAGTTTACCAGTGGTCATCCTCCAAAGAGGGTGTTCTATGTTATCAGAATCACATTATTGGGTTTTTAGTCATGGGGAGTTTTGTGATTGGGGTGGTCATAATTCCTAGTGGGTTGTGCACCCAGGAATGACTAATATGTTCTATGACATGTTTTTATGGTTTTGGTGTCCAGGTATGAGACAGGGCATTGTAGATTTTTTTTCCCCTGTTATACATGCCAGTAGGTTAAGGATGGGCATCAGAAACATTTAGTTTTAGTTCATCCACATACAATCCCTACTTGGAAGTGGAATGAAATATTTATGGACTTTGGGATTGGGTTTACTCATACTAATATAAAGAATAATGAAATATGGGTTATGATAGATAGGTTATCTAAGTAAACTCACTTCATACCCATTCACAATATAACCAAAGTTGATGAGTCCAAAAATCTCTATGTGAAATAGATTGTCCATTTGTATGAAGTTCCATCTACTATAGTCTCAGATAGGGATCCTCAGTTCACTTATCACTTTTGGAGATTCCTTCAAGAATAACTAGGAACTTAGTTTAATTTGAGCACAACCTACCATATACAATCAGATGTCTAGATACAAATAGTTATACAAATTCTAGAGGATATGATCCTTGCATTTATTCTCAACTTTAGTGGGGCATGGGATTATCACTTGGGTCTGGTTGAGTATTCTTATAAAAATATCTACCATTCCATGATTATAATGGCTTGTTTTGAATCCTTTAATTTTCGTCCATGTAAATATATATTGTGTTGGTCATAGATTGGTAAAATTTTCTTGGTTGGAGAAAGTTTGGTTGAAGAGATGGTAGCTAAGATTTATTTATTCATCACAGAATATTGACATTATCGAGCTAATATAAGTCTTATCATGATCATTTCCATAGACTGTTGAAGTTATTAGTTGGAGACTAGGTTTTCTTGAAAGTTTCACCCTGGTTGGGTCATCGAAGGCTAGATAGGCAAGGGAAACTTGCTCCTCATTTTTTGGACCTTTAAATATTTTTGAATAGGTGGGGAAAGTGGTATACCATTTATCAAATCCACCACATTTGAAATAATTATGTAACATATTCCATGTATTGCAGATGATAAATTGTTTATATGATCCATATCGTGTTTTTTGCTGGAGTGACCTAGAGATTGAACCTGATTTATCATTGACTTAGTGGCAATTTAGGATTGTAGATTCTGAGACCAAGGTACTTCATGGGAGGATTATAACTATGGATATTGTGCTATCGAATCAGGGTTCTGATAATCATGATATATAAGAACATAAGAAACTATTGGTAGATCAGTGGCCTCATCAATTAGGAATGGAAGTTTCTTCATTGTATTTCTAGAGTTAGAATATTTTTATGGTGGGGAGGTTATAAGATCCCGTTATAGATATAACAATTACCTCTTTAACATTGTCATGGGATTTCCTTTTCTTTTAATAGTTAGGTTTGACAATGAATTGGGAGGATACCTATAATGGTGAATTCATATATTTGATGGACTCTCAAATTCAACTGGTATTTTCTATATCTTGTTGGGGTTACATTCCATGTAACTAGGTTACACGACCTGTAATTGCTTCTGGCAGTAAGTCATTAAAGGATTCAGGTTTTGAAGGTTATACATCATGAATACCATTTACTCATCGTGAGTTATTTAATGGATGGATTTAAATATAAAGTGGCATGTTTTTTAGGGGTTTTGAAACTTGAATATTTCATGACGTGAAAGTGTATTACACATCATGTAAATCCCCTAATGAGTTTTTTAAATAGGTAGCATTGTGAAGATCTCATTTCTCCTCAACATTAATTTCATCTCACTTGACCCAAATCATTTCCCATGAGATATTTAATTTCTCTAACCCTTTTGGATCCCTTTATTTGGAATTCGATCATCATTAGCCCTGCAGTGTGATTCCTAGGTAAGATTTCTCCCACGATCTTCATATTTCTCAATTTCTTCTCATTTGGTATTTAAATAGATCATCCTGAAGTTGATAGATCTATTCTTTTTAATGTTGGATATCGTTTCTAGGTTGTGTTTCAAGGTCTTCTTCACCTTCATTCTCATTGAAGGGTCATGTTTCCAGTGTTCTGTTTTAGGAAAAAGGAAGGGGATTCTATCACATTTAGACAAATTTATTAACTTTGAAATTGCTTGATTTATTTCAATTATTGATTAAAATTGAATTTATCAATCTTTTTTTTAATTGATTTGATAAAATCTAATTCCAATTAATTGGTATATTTGAAATGGTTTTGTCATAATAATTTGTAAAATTCCAAATTCTATTGAATTATGCTATGTTTATGGAAATTGGTTGATTTAAATTGTTTAATTTAAATAAGAATTTTATTAGAAACAATTTAAATTATGTTACTTAATTTAATTAGGGTAATGAATTTTGAAATTGATGGAATAGTTTTTGAATGGATTTCAAACCAGTGAAAATAGATTAAAATGTTTTGACAGAAACCTATTTTTTATCTTGTTAAAGAGGAATGTTTTTTATTAAAAACCATTTGAGTTTTAAATATAAAATTTTCATGGTAATAGAAGAGTGGGATTTATTTATATTTTAAAAATCCCTTAAATTAATTTGCTATCATCGATTGTATAAGATAACATGCAAGCCTTAGGTAGTTGGTGAGTTATTTGGACAGACTCTGTGCTATTACAACATTCTAAAACATATATGAAGCAGTTCACATCCCCGATGGGAGGGTGACGAGTTGACTTTGGACATTGTCAAGGGGTTGTTTGTATACACATATTGCAGATATCACTTAGAGAGTATGGAGTCTTATAGGTAGAAATATTATATTACCTATTTGGTAGATGAACATGTTTCTTTCTTGTTTTATATTTGAGATATAAAAGTATCCCAATTTTGTTTTAAATTAATTACATTCCTTAATAATTTTCCTAAATAATTTTATGTAACTATTTTATTTAAATGATTTTTTTACAAATAATCCACCACTTAAAAATCCTTTTCTTAAAATATTTTTCCTTCATTTGAATTGTATAGAATATTTTATTTAAATATTATTTGAAATTAAAAACCTATTTTTCTTTGAAATTGAAATCATTTCATTGGTTAATATACTATTGGTATCTATTATGGAATCCTTGGGAATACCCCACTGGGATTTTTAGTTCACACCCTACATTTACCTTTGGGAATTTGTATATTATCTCATTCTAGTTTAGACCAAGGGGAAATGATCTCTTAGAGGTAAGTCTCACTATTGAACCTTGGACAAGGTTATTTGTGCCATTAGGGACTTGGTTTTTTCCCCTATTTGGGTACTTGGGTTGTAGTACATTGGTCATGTTTATTCCTCATTGTATTAGGCTACTTTACTCCCAATGGAGTTTCCTTTTTTATTCATACTAAATAATCTCTTTTTACTTCCACAATGATTGTGGAAAAACCATTATCACATTAAATTGTATGATTCCAAGTGTTAGTCATTGTCCTATAGAAACTAGTAATTCCCTTTAGGCTATGTCATGTTCAGATCAGTTATTGGGTTACCAGGGTACCCAAGCGAGTTCAGGATAAATGGTTTGCAAAACATTTTCAAGAATTAATTATATTTTCACTAAATAGTGTCTTCAAACCATTTTTAAGCTTTCTTTATAAGTTTTTAATGTTATTTTAAAAGAATATGATTTTAAAACGTTTTCAAAATTACCTTATAATATTTTAAAGTTATATTATGTAAAATGACTTGAAAATATATTCAAGCTTTATTTATAAGTATTCAATGTGTTTTAAAATAATAATGTTTTTAAAAAAATCAAGTATTGTTTATATCTTTTTTGTGAAAAAATTATTTCTAGATTCATTTTAATGTTCTCATGTTTATTTTCAAATTAAATTTTTTTCAATAGGTTTTACATTTTAAAAATATTTTTTCAAATAAGAAAGGATATTTTCCTCATGAATGTTTTTTAAAATATATTTTAAAATAATTTTTTATATAATAAGATGTCAGTTTTTATTACTCATTCCTTTTCTAGTGTTATGATCCAATGGTTTCATTCATAATCAATGGTTAAATGGTTAATGTTTTATGGAATGATATTTTTGAAAATAATTACTCTTTCATGGGTCATATTTTAATGAAACTTGTTTCTCTTTAATGGGTTATATTTTAATGAAACTCATTTCACTTTCATTGGTTATATGTTTATGAAATCTGATTCTTTTCACATGTTATGATTTGATGAAATTATTATTAAAACTATATATTTTTCAATGTTTTTTATATGATTACATGATTATGATACCCATTTAACATTATGGGTTGTGATTTGATTGAATATGGTCTTTTGGAATATATATGAATAATTTTATTTTGAGATGATTGGGACCTATATCTCTTTCCAATGCATTGGTTACAGATTTATATCTGATGATATAGACAGGGATGGAACGGGGAGTGAAATCGGTTCAATAAAGTACTTTGTCCACTAAGATGGTCTTGGGAGTGAGCCTTGACTACTAAGATGGTCATATGAGTGAACCATGACAACCAAGATGGTATGGGGAGTGAACCTTTACTACTATGATTTCTTTGATAATGATTCCTTAAATACTATTGAAATAATTTTATATACTTATGTGTCTGATCCAATTCCATGCCTTATTACTATGTTATACTTCCATTTATTTTTATTTTTATTTTTGATTCCTTTGTGATTCATGTATTATGAAAATAAAATATTTATTCCATGTCTCATATGTCTGATATTTGATATAGAGGTTAGGATATTTCAATGTTATTCTCATGTTATTATACCCTTATGTTCATGTTATGTTTACATATTTTTTTATTTACCCTTACTGAGCATTAGATATTAGCCCTCCCGTATTTTTCCTTTTCATAGGTTGTGAGTAAATGTTTTTATTAGAACTAATAAATGGGTAGATATTTGAGGGAAACATTGAATACCTTTCATGTATTTATAATATTTTATTCCATGTTTTCCAAATACACTAAACTATTAGAGTCCTCATGAATTTTATATTGTAATGTACGTAATATTATTCTAAAATAATGTAATATCAATTTATGTAAATTTAGGGTCTCTATTGTTTGTATCAAAAGAAAAAAAATTGTCATCCTTTGGAAACAACGTTGATATTACTTTAGTGAGATCACTAGGGATATTTTAAAGGATATATCTATGGATGTCTCGAATGTAATGTCTAACAAATTGTTAAAGTAACGGAAAATTTCCTAAAATTTTGGTAGGATAGAGAAAGTAGTATCCTAGAAATAAATCTATGTATAGATACTAAAAGTAGACGTGGCTCTCACAAAGATTTACATAGGGGTAATAATCCTAAAAACATCATATTGAGCTCAAATCGATTAGGAACTGGTGTATGACAATATGTCTTGATTCACTCCTGGTTTGACACTACTGGGGGATATTCTTTGGGAAATCAAAAACTCGTTATAAACCATAATGAAAGATTTAAATAGATTATGACCATAAATAAACAATGATAAACCTATGGTGTCATATATAAATATAAAATTTTTTCTATTTAGATGTAAAATTTTTAATTTTTCATGATCATATAGTTTTCTTCTATGATAAGTGTTTCTCACCCCATTATTTCATGTTTTATACAATGTCCTCAACTTGATGAAAATGTGTTAACATTGAATTTTTAAGATGTGTAAATTATGGGAATGATGAAAATATATTTCCTAAGTAAAAATCCCATGAATAGAATCATGAAGTTCTATGAGTATTGGTTATACTATTGGTGATTAAGAGATAGAAAACAACATGTGAAAGGTATGTGATGTTCTTACATATATAATTACATTAAATGTAAGAAGATTGATTAGATGGGGGTTGACTAACCTTAATACATGATACATATATTGTATTCTTTCATTTTGGTATTAAGTGATAAGATGATAAAGCCTAAGTAATGGTTTGAGAATAAAGTTGGATGATTAATGTGTACATATATTTGAATTCAAGAATTATGATATGTGAATCATAAAGTATATGTTATCTATTAAGTTTTTTTAAAAAATGTTTTTAATTATATTGATTAAAATGAAAATATATTTAATGTATAGGTGATATTTTGATTAAGTGAACTTAACCTTTGATGTTTCCTTGAATTTGAGGAAATTGTTTTTAGTTTCGATAAAGAGATAATTGATATGGATAGAGTAAATTGGATAGTACTGATTATACTGAAATTGAAAATTTATTTTTTGGAAATATGGTCTATTTCATCATGCATAATGTTTAATGTTTTAAAGAATATATCTAGTAATCATTGGAATAATTATGCATGCATGTCATTTAAAATGATTGATGGTAATTCTTGTTATTACCATATTTAAAGAGAATATATGATGAGATTATTCACATGTTTGGAATGTGAAGACCATAGGATATTTTTATGATTTTATGGGAATCTATTTTAAGATGATTTTGTAACCTTATTTCTAAATTTTGGTATTTTTATCTTTCAGAAGTGATATACTGTCACCATTTATGGAAAGTTTATGTTAAACAATAGATAAAGATTGTGAGATTAAATAATTATCTCACTATATATGGATTTATGCATATTGGATAACCTATTCTAATCTCTTTATGTTTTTGGTTACTGAAGACAAATGGGATGACTTATCATGGATCACAAGAGCGGTTAGTGCACTATGAATGAAAAATTCACCTACTTTTTTTGTATAAGGAGGTGAAGTTTAAATTTTTCAAGACACTACCAAAGGGTTTGATTTTAATTATTAAAGGGATTGAAAACAATTAAATATAAAATCTCATGAAAATTCATCAAATTTTGGAAAAGTTTATTGAAATAAAAAAATTTCATATTAACATCATTTTTTATGATATCAATTGCCTATTTAATAACTCTTTGTTTTATGGTTTTGTGATTGTTAACATTCTCTAGACCACCCAATTTATTCTTATTAGTGATATTTATTAATCTCAATGATGATTTATAATTTTCTTCTATTTTCATGTTTTCACTATGCACCTATGTTCTACTATGTGGAAATATATTTATGTGTTACTTTGGGTAACCATTATGCATCCAACATTTCATTCTTAATGGTAGTTTTAGTATTTATTATTACAATGTGTGTCTCTATGAATGCAATATTTGAGTATTGATCATTTGATAAACTAGATGAATATCAAGGGAGAAATTCATTTTAAAGGGGTATAATTTGAAACCCTAATATTTTTTGAATTATATTTTTTAAATTAATTTAATATTTTTTATATTTTTCATTTAAAATAACACTGAATATATCTTTTTTATCTGAAATAACTATGTGTGGCTTGAATTATACACACCACTAAGTCAATATTCTGCTGTACAAAACACATATATTATCTTTTAGTATGTGCAATACTAGGTTTGTATTTTATTACACAACATACTAAGTCCCTTCAATAGTTTCTATGACATGAATTGTCGAGTTTTACCAAACTACAAGATATTATCAATATTATTATTTAAATATTATTATAGCTAACACCTAGATTTTGGAATATAATTAATCAACAATATTAACTAAGTTGTGAAAATATTATTTAGATATATATATATAATCCCAATGTTTATGAATAATTAGAAGTTTATGTAAGAACCATTTTAAAATAAAATAATTACTTTTCAATTAAAATGATTTTTCATTATACAATTACAATTTTATCTTAATAAATTAAACAAATAAAATATATTAAGGTTTTCATTCAAAATTATATATTATTTATTAAATAAATATTTTTGATACTCATCAAATGTATTTCATAGGCATTATATAACAACCAAAACCATTTAACACATAAAAACATATATTTTAATAAAATAAGTTTTACTACCTTTTGATGGATAACATATATTAAATCTAATGTTTGGAATTTTTATAAATGAAAAATTAAAAATTAAACTTAATTTTTTAAATAGAAATTTCAAAATTAGTTTAGGGTGAATTTTGGATATTTTTAAATAAAGTGACATTTTTTATGAATAGTAAAAAATACAGAATTTTGAATTAAAACATCATTTTCGTCTGATTTATTTATAAGGTTAAATTATATTTATTATTAGTTTTAAATATTAATTATAACAAACCAAACTTTTTTTAATGGAATTTATCCCATATTATACAAATTTCACATAGTATAAATCAGATAAAATAACTTTGAGACCAAAATAAAAAACTTTATAAATGAATAATTAATGAAATAAAAATTATTTTTAGAAGTTAATGAACCAATACTGATGAAATAATAACCTACCCATTGGAATAGTAAATATGACCCTTATAAATAGTAAACCAGAAAAATGAATATTAGACTCAACCATGAAATTATAAATGAAATGTTGGCATCTTATGACTAAAAATATGATATAATTATATCATAGTATATAAGTAAATATTTTAATAATTATTAATTAAGTTCTGGTATTTTTATAATTCATAAATATTTAATTAAAATTTTATGATTAATTTAATAATTTCAAAGAAATTTTATTTTCATAAAATTCATTCAAAATTTAAAATTTTGATGTCTTATGATTTTTAGATAATTTTATGAGACCTTAAGTAATTATTTAAAGTGTTACAAAATCAATTATAATTTAGAAATCTGTATTTTCCATGAAAATGATGATTTTAATTAAATATTAAATTAATAATATTTAGAAGATAATTTTCATAAAAATAAGTCCATTTTATAATTCTACACATCAAAAAATGGTTAGGGTGAATTTTGGGGATTTATCTGAAATGCTTTATTTTTTGTGAATTGTAAAATATGATAATTAATGATAAATGCTAAAAACCTAAATTTTTAACTCATTATTGATTCATAGATGATGTAAGAGACCATTGGATAAAACTAACCTATACTAATTACATTATTTAGTCACAATAATCCCCACTATTTCTTTTCTTGAGAGAAATAATGAACTAATGGTTGAAATAATAAGAAAACACCCCTCTCTTGTACTATAAATAACACCCCTTACACCCTTTTCTCCTCACACCTATCAAGCTTTAATACATTATTAAATTCTTCCCAACACTCTTAATTATCCCCTCTCCCACCTCCATGAGCTCTTGGTCTCATAAAAATACCAACCCTAGGTTCCTTGGGGAGGATCTCAAGAGGATATTTCAAGAGTTAAATCCTCTCTCTTTTCTTTTAATTTTCTTTCAATTTCAATATATTTTCTTATTTTCTCCTCACCTCCCAGGATCCAAATGGAATTATAATTGAATTACCATAAATATACTATGATAATATCATTTTAATATAAGATCCAACATTAAACACCTACTTCCATCTCTTTTATCTTAAAAATAAAATTGTCGCCTGTGATGTGTTAATTTACGGACATTCTGGGCAATGCACATTCATTTTCCCGAAACTCCTCCAATGATTTTAATAATAACATTAAATTCTTTAAAAAATATTTTAAAATGTATTTTTTTATAAATTTTTATGTTATTTAAATAACTTATACTCATAAAATAAAATGAAAAAACAAAATGGGATCGTTGGGTTTAAAAAAAACACCAAGATTAACATAAAATGATCATCATTAACTTTTATCTAATTAATCATCCTAATGGTATATAAAAATTCATTTTAAGAGACTTTATTATTTTGGAGTGTCATTAATAACTTATAATAACAATTTTTTATGTTAATACTCATTTTAAAGGAACTTTTATTCACGTATAAAAATGAACTTGTCATGAAAACTATGAAATCAAACACTCATGAATGACAAAATTAAAATATATAACTCAACCAAAGGACATTTAAAAGAACATAAAAAACCATAATTAATTATATTAATGTATAAAATGTTCTTTAATTTTTTATTAATTAATCTAATATTATTATACATGATATTAAATTGAAAAAAGTGTTCAGAAACATGGTAAAGGGAATTCTCAAACCCAACTCTCTTTATTTAGATTTTCATCTTTAACCCCATTTTCTATATTAATATTCCTTAAATATAATTTATTCATCATTATCTTACATTTTATGAGATATAAATTTTTTATACTTGATATTATGACAAACACAGTGTTTTCCAAAGGAACTCTTCTTTCAAAAAACACACTTCTCAAGATTGTTTCTTCTTCACACAAAGTTGATGATTCTTATATCAAGTATTTTATTCCAAATTTCATTTAGAAACAAAATTTTTGTGAATGTACTCTTTATGAAATGAAACTCATTACTTTCCATGGTTTATTTTATGTCCATGATTGATATATTTTATATGTGGAATGCATGATATTGTAAATGTTATGATGTGATGGGTGTGACCAGAATTTTATAGTGAAAAGTAAATGACAAGATGTGACAGGTGAAACAAGAATTATATAGAACTATAATTAATTATGTAATGTGATTTATCTCATGATTAATTTTAAATATTATTGAACATTATGCAATATTTGTTCATAACTATGTGTGGTAGTTTACCATTAAGACATGATGTTTCATTTTTATAAGTTGGCACATTCTAGAACTTTATCTAATTATTCCTATCATGATTATGATGTTGTGATTATGCTCACCCCTTTTCATATTGTTTCATGATATTAACAATACTCTTACTTAGATTTCTATCTCACCCTTTTATGATGTATATCCTCTCATGACTACATGTACTAAGGATAACATAAGGGACAATAAGATGCTTGAGAAAAAATAATTAAATAAATGTGTATGTTTTATGTTCTAAAATTTATGCATTGACTTATTTTTTCCAAGAAAATAAACCTTTAGATCCTCTGTGTGTAAGGTTTTTATGTTAAGATGATATAAGAGTAATGTATGAAAAATAAAGAACCTTATATTGGGTATTAGAGGATAGTTTAGTTGATTTTGGAATTAGGATTAGAGAACCATAGTGAAACCTGAAGTATGAGACTAAGTATATGTAAGTACAAAAGAATATTTTATAAACATAGGGATAAAATAAGATATCATATTAGAGTTAATTTTACAAATGGATAGGTTATTGATTACTAGTTGAATTATTTTTTGTTCTAACCTTTTCTATTTTAGTAAATGGTGGGAACCAAGATAAACCAGGCCAACAACCCATGTGAGGGATGATGCAATGATTTATATAATGACATCCTCAATGCTTTGTGATGTGGATTTCAAAATTTCATGGTGATACTTACATAGATATCTCATTTTATGAACAATAACCTGAATAATGTGAAATTCCCTCCTTCACCAAAGAGGGTGCAACCAACTATCGAGTGTTTTATATGGAAACTACCAAAAAAGTTTAGTGGATTGTATGATTTACTAGTTATGAAATAGTGGGTCAAATTTATAGAGAATATCTTTTCTGTGATTCACTATTCTAAGATGTAGAATGTGAATCTGGATGTTTTTTGTATAGATGGAGAGGCCGACCTATGGTCAGTGTTGTTTAAGAATGCAAGCTAAGGGGTGAAATTGAAGAGATGGATTAGGAAGACTTTAACATAATGTTTCTTAATATTTATTTTCCTAAAAATATTCATACTAATATGGAAAGATAATTCATAGACCTAAAGAAAAAGGAAGGTGAATCTCTCACAACTTATGAAGAAAATTTCACAAGGCTTTCAAGGTACTCTTCGGGGTTTATTATCAAAAATGATAGCTAAATTGATAGATTATTTAGTGGTTTAAAACCAAACCTTTGAGAATATCTAAGAATTATAGAATTTGGGAGTTATGAAGAATTTGTTCTATGTGCCCTCAAATTGGAGTTGGATTTTATAGAATGTTCCCATAATAATGGTGATAAGAAATGAAAGATGTAGTTTAATTTCGAAGGATCTAAGGAGAAATGTGGAAAGAAAACTCAACCACCCACATGTCAAAAATGTGGGAAGAAGCATCATGGTAACATCCTCAAAGGGATGGGGAAACTCTTAAAGTGTGGGATAGAAGGCCACAAATCTCATGAATGCTAAAAAGATATGAGGTTGTAGAACAATGTGATAGAGGAAAGGATAGCGCTGCCCATTGTTCAAGGATACAGTTCTAAGGGGCAAGGTCACTATGCAAGCCAGTGTATTAAACCTCAAGTCCTCGATGGTAATAATTATTAGTATCCACCAAATACAAATGATAAATACAAGGCTTATTCCATCACTACTACTGAAGTGGAGAAAGGAAATTAAGTCTTATAAGATACACTTCCTATTTAATCAAAAATGTAAGATTTTGTATTTTATTTTTCTTCAACTCATTCCTTTATATCTTTCATGTTCTCTAGAACAATTGAACCAAATCCCCGGAACCTTAAAGAATAAATATCTATAAACACACCAAGTGGTAAAATCATTGAAACCCAACTATTATACTCCTCTATTATTTCCTTATGTGGGAATATTCTTCCAGAAAATATTGTGATACTTCCCTTGGTGGAATTAAAATCTATACTTGGAATAGATTGCTTCTCATTATATAGAGAACACATAAACTATCAAGAAAAGGAAATACATTTTCATATTCCAAACCATACCATCCCCCTCTAAAATTCAAGGAAATCATTAATCTCTTTTGATAAATCCTTAAATGTTGTGGGTGTTTATTACCGATGAAGAACAATACCTTGCTAAAATGGTTGATTCAAAGGAAGGTATTAACCTAGGTGAAATGAACACTATTAAGGAACACGATAATGTTTTTCTTGAAGATTTACCGAGACTACTCTCAGATCATGAGGTAGAGTTCTGAATAGAACTCATACCTGAAGCTACTCATATCTCAAAGTGTCCCCATATGATGGCTCCTATAAAACTGGAGTATTTAAAGAAGATGATGCAAGAGCAGTTGGAAAATGGGTTCTTACACCCTAGTGTATCACCTTGGAGTGCGCTAGTTCTCTTTGTCAAGAAGAAGCATGGATCAATGTGGTTGTGTATCAATTATAAAAAAATCACCAAGATCACAATATGGAACAAGTGTAATCTTCCAAGGATGGATGATTTTTTTAATTAATTGAGAGAAGCTTGGTACTTGTCAAAGGTGGATCTTCATTCTGCATATCATCAGTTAAAGGGGAATAAAGAAGATATTTTAAAGAGTACCTTCCGTACAAGGTATGGGATATATGCTTTTCTAGTGATTCCCTTCATACTTATTAATACCCCTATGATCTTCATGAATTTGATGAATATAGTCATTATACATTGCCTCAAAGAAAATTTAGTAGTGTTTATTGATTACATTCTCATCTACTCTAAGAGAAATGAAAAACATGAAGAACATCTAAGGTTTGTGTTAGCGATATCGAGGATATAGAAGTTTTACACCAAGTTCAGAAGTGTCAATTTTGGATGCATCAATTCACATTATTGGGATATGGGATAACAACTGAGGGAATTTCTATAGACCCTTCAAAAACAAAGGTAATTGAGGAATGGTCCAAAACCTCTAGCTTGTACTATATGCAACACCCTGAGATTTTATGAGATATATTCTTTTTAATTTCTTTAATATCTTGTGTTGTATGCTACACAAAGATAATCTTGTATTATACGCAACATCGTATTAGCTCATAGTATACGCAACACTATTCTTGACTCGTGTTACACAAAATTTAAAGTTCGTTTGAAAGAAGTTATTCTACGCAAAATTGAGTATATATATATATATATTCAATGTATAAATGAAATATGGTTGTATTCTATTATAAAAAACAACAAAGGAATATTTCACTTCACGCAACCCTGATTTGGATTGCATTACACGCAATCGCGACCTTCCTCGATAGCGTGTGTAGTACGCAATACCGGGTTTCACTAAACAACGATATATTGTTATAATATTATTATGGACTAGCCGTTATGAATAGTATTAACTACATATTGAATTTTATGACATTATAATTCATCTTACAAATTTTATAGAACATGGTATGAGAACAAAATAAATTTTTCGGGCAAAATAAGTATTTTTCAAAAAATGCAGTTTTGCCGCCATTTGATGGCGCACCCACTTTAAATTTTTCGGGCAAAATAAGTATTTTCTAGTAATTGTTTTCTTTATAATATGATCTTGGACAGAATTATTTCAGATAAGACTAAAGATTGGAATGGATTATGTTGGACATAAGATAGTATTGTTTAAGGAAATAACGTTTTCGATATTATTGATGGGATGTTATAATAATGTAGTTTTAGAAAAAGGGAAAACATGCAGGATGAGTGACAGCCCATTGTGTCGGACAAGGTTGCGGAATCGAACCCAAAACAGAACTATGACAGACCTTTATCGCCTACCACTGGCCTACAAGAAGTCCCTAGTTAGTAGAAACTAGTTTTATTTTATTAAGCGATATGATAGATGAAGTATAAGTCTATTTTAGGAACCATATACGATTAATCGTACCATAGATGGACTTATATATATAACTTTTGCTAACATTATGTTTAAGACAGATGGAATGACCTATCATTCTATCACATGATCTGCTAACACTTCACGGAAGACAAATTCAACTTCATTTCTTTAAGAGATGAAGTGGAAATTGTTCAAGGCACAAACAACAGTGAGATTGTACCAAAATCAAATAAGTATTTCTTCTATTTCAAAATTTTCAACTTTAGGGAAATGATATTGAAAACCAAAAATGTTTTCCTAGTGCTCTGATATCTAATGAATCAGATGGTACCTTAGATCATCACAAATTTATGGCTTTGTGATTGTTGGATTTTTCATAGCCATGTTCTCTACCACTCTCCATCAGAACTTGATGGTTAGATTTCTCTTCCATATCCATATTTTCACCTATGTTCTCCTATGTGGAAACCTAGTGATGAGTTAATTTAGGTAACTATTATGTTTCATACTTCACTGTTTTTAAAATTATGTTTTAGTGTTCCTTTTTAAGATTAGGGTTTCTATGAAAGAAACCTTCAAGTATCAAACCATTTATAACCCTAATGAATTTCGATGGTGAAATTCATTTTAAGGGTGGTAGAATGTAACACCCTAAGATTTTATGAGATATATTCTTTTTAATTTCTTGCTTATATTTTTTTTATGCTAAATTAAGATTATATTGTTCTATACGCAACACCGTATTAGCTCGTAGTATATGCAACACTATTCTTGGCTCGTGTTACACAAAATTTCAAGTTCGTTTGATAGAAATTATTCTATGCAACATTGAGTATATATATATATATTCAATGTATAAATGAAATATGGTTGGATTGTATTATAAAAAACAACAAAGGAATCTTTCACTACACGCATCCCTAATTTGTCTTGCATTACACGCAATCACGACCTTCCTCGATAGCGTGTGTAGTACCCAATACCGGGTTTCACTAAACAACAATATATTGTTATAATATTATTATAGACTAGCCGTTATGAATACTATTAACTAAATATTTACTTTTATTACATTATAATTCATCTTACACATTTTATAGAACATGGTATTAGAATAAAATAAATTTTTTGGGTAAAATAAGAATTTTTCAAAAAATGCAGTTTTGCTGACTTTTGATGGTGCACCCACTTTAAATATAGTTTTTGAAGTGTTTATAATTTCAATTTGAAAAAATAAAATTCTTTTTTGGAATTAACATATAAAAATTTACTTTGTATAAATTTTTCATATTATTCTGATAACTTTCATATTTTAATGAATAGTAAAAACACGCTATATTTTAATTAAAAACAAATTTTTTCATTGCAATAATTTATATGGATAGATTATATTTTAAATTGGTTTTAAATTTTAATTAGAATATATTTTTACCATTTAATCCAATTTTGGTCATTGGAATTAATTTCACTTTGAAATTGGACATAAACAAGTGTCGATCTTTTGATAGTTATGGTTTCTTAAAAATATGCTATTTTTTGATAATAAGAATTAATTTTAAAATTAATTAATTTCACTTCTATGTTATAAATTTGGAGAAATATACATCATTTTTGAATTCCGAATATCAAATATATATTAGGCTGAATTTTTGGTATTTTTCTGAAAAACGTCAATTTTTGATGAATAGTGAAACCACTTAGTGGTAGTTAAAAAAACCTGACTCGTTCATTTAAATAAATTTTACCACTTCTATGAATTGAATTTCAAAAATATGATATACATGGTTTTTATCAAGAAGTAAAATGTGGTTCAATAAGATGAAAATAATTTTTAGTGAATAGTAACTTTTTACTTTTATTTACCGTAGTTAAAGGTAAATAGGTTAATTCAAGGTTAAAAGAATATTATAATAATTCAAAATTATCTTAACACTTGTCCTAACCATATTGGATGAGTAGTGTCCTACCATGGCCATCCTTGTGTCGATTTTTGGACCCCATTGATATAATGCCCCAGCCTTAAACCTTACTTAATCTTGAGTTATTACAAGATTACACATTGAGGATCTTTTCAGGTTTAGAGTTTTAGAGAATTAGAACATGAAACTTGCATTACATTCCACATTTAAACAAAGTGGTTACATAAAAGACAGTATTCATTCTTCCCATCAACGAAAACATATTAAAAATATAACACAGATTCTTTCTTGACACATCCTTGACATTATCATCACATCATGTACCTTTCCCTTGACCTGTGAAAAACATTTCAAAAACCTGGGATGAGCATAAAAAGCTCAGTAAGAGTTATAAAAATATGGAAAGGAAACATGAGTTCATATATACATTAGAATGAAATCACACTTTACCCGTAAAACATAGGCATATCAAATCATGAATAAATCATAGAAAACATAAGACATAAAGGTAACTTGAGGCATTCATAACATTCTTACGTAGGGAGTAACCCTCTTGGTTACGTTTGGAATACCCATCACAGTATATTCCCTAAATCTCTTCGGAGAAACCTTAATGATTCACTCCTTCGTGTTACCCAATGCATTGGAGAGCTATATCGGGTTCACCCGCCCTTAGTTTATCACGGAACCATCCGTTTTCATAACAATTCTCAAGAACCATAACATAAATGTATCACATAAAGCATGAATAAAGGAAACATTACATTTCCATATTTCAATCACAATGTAACATTTTAGTATATTGAAATAATGAATCCGTTCGAAAAGAAACCATTTCCAAAACCATTTAAAACATTTAATAAGGATATTTTTGAATCAAAGTGTCCCATACCACCTTGAAGATTTTAACATTTTAAACCATTAATATCCATATAAATAAATCCTTAAAACCATTTTGAAAACATGGATATTAATAAGAACAAATCATTAAAACATTTAAAGCGATATTTTGGTTAAAGGGTTTTTACCAAAATTAGAGACACTTGAATACAATAATTGAGGAATAACATTTAATCAGAACTTTATAATATCATGAGAATAAATGGATTCATGATATAATACTCCAAAGGACAGTATATACACCATATAAGAGTGAATTGGTGCATAACAACAATGAACCCTCAATAGAAATGTCAAATGTGATGAAATCCCTTATAAAGAAGGTATCCTTAAATTAAGGACAAATCAATCTAAAAAATATGTGTGAAAAATATAAATACACCCAATATAAGTGTATATTAAGTGTAAAACAATAAAAGGTCATTCACACATATTCAATGGATGACATATTCAATGACTACATGTTGAACCCAAAAAAATCGAAATTGGGTTAAAAAGTTCCCTTGACAGCCTAACTCATCACATCAAAAAGAGTTAATGAGAGATAAAAAGAGTATCTCATCACTTTGACATAAAATTTACATCAATAAGGATATATGAGAACATATCCCAACATAACAATATGTAAATTAAAAGACCCAACAAAAGAAGTCTTTTAAAAAAGAGGAGGGTGAATGGTTCCCTTACCGACTTGGGTATCTTTCAAAACATACACCCCATGAAAGAAGGACAATAGATAATTGATGTAAATACTCATAAATGAAATTATATTACACAAAGAGTAGAATAATTGGCAGTACATACACCACTCAATGGAATTTGTGGAAAATGTAGCATAAATCTCACGGGAATAAAAGTGAGATGAAAAATCCCTTACGAAAACTCGGCAGCCTAACGGCGCCACATAAAACTTCCGAATATGGATTGATGAGATCAAATAGGGTATCCCATCACATTACAATAAAATTTAAAGCAAGAGGAATATAAAAGAGCATCCCCCAACATTACAAAGAGGAGGTTAAAAGAAGTGACATAAAGGAGATTACTTAAAAAGAAAGAGAGAGGTTAGATCTCTTACGAAAGTTCGGCAGCCTAACGGCGCCACTCAAAACTTCCAAAATGGATTGATGAGAGAGAATAGGGTCTCTCATAACATGAACATAAAAATTAAAGTACTTGTAATATAAAAGATCATCCCAATAACAAGAAATATTAGCTTTAAAAGGAATGACATAAAAGTGTGTACTTAAAAAGAAAGAGAGGAGTATGATCCCTTACCTCAGGTCCGACTTGACTCGATCGTTCTTTAACGTCCTGAATAATAAACTTGAGTTAATTTATATTTTCTTAAGAACCTTTTTCAAGTTCATTATTCCTTTTATATCACTTATTTCCATGTTATAAACATTATGTAATCATTTAAGTTAATAATGTTTGTTTTGTCGATATTTGGTTCTTAAGTCGAAAGTGGACTTCTTACAATTACATGTTGTTCGTGTGGTCAAAGGTTCTTTATATCCAGAATTGCATTCCTGATTTGGATATCATATATATAATATATATACAGCATATAAATGTATTTATAATATTACATAATCATTTAGAGGTAAGAAATGAAATGCACCGTTCATGGAGACGGTAAGTCGTACGTACGCATGAACGCTACTTTCATTTCTTTGTTATATTAATGGAATTAAAACTAACTGAGAGGTATGTATATTTTAATTACAGAATTATATTCATCATTTATATGTATCATTCATCATATATATCCATTATATACATGTACTTATAATAGTACATTACATTTGGGGATAAGAAATGAAATGCACCGTCCATGGAGACGGTAAGCCGTACGTACGCATGAACGCTACTTTCATTTCTATATCATACTTTAATGGAAAGAAATAATAATGATGTAGAGGTATATAATAATTCCAGTATAACATCATATATAATAACATTAAATCCATCCTTTATACGTCCCACGTATGGCATTAACGAATCACATCACTTTGAGGGGGCGGTAGTCCGTACTTCCTAAAATAAAGATATCGCGTATACCCATAATGGAAGCCATAAAGGTAAGACACAAATGAAAAATACAGAAGCATAAGTAAAACATAAAAATATTATATATCATATATAAAAATAGTGACATCATAATGGCCACCTTTGAAGGTGTTAAATGAGTATTGAACAATCATCGTTTCGGGAGGCAGAATTTCGCCATCCACGGAAACCGTATGTTTTTTAACCATTTGATGTAGTTTTGTGAGAGTGTAGCTAGAATAAATATTATAACAACATCCTAGTATATTGAATATACTGGTTTTTTACAAAATAAGTAAATAAAAAGAGTTTAGGGGGTTGGAGAAGCAAAATAAAACAAATGAACATGAGAGAATGAATTACCTTTAAAAGTGTAACTCCTTTTGATTTGAGCCTAAAGGCTTCCTTTGAAAGGATTCTGCCCAACGGGAATCCTCTAGGATTAGGAGAGAGATGTGGAGAGAGTAAATGGGCAGGGTTTGGACGAGCCAAAGGCTTTATGAGTGTGGGAAAAGAGGTAGAGGTGGGGGCCTTTTATAAGAGAAGAGGAGGGGCACTTTTGGAAAGTAAGAAATATTACTTTATTTGAAAATGTGTTTCGGTTTTAAAAGGTCCCACATTGATATAATTCGTGGATAAGGTGATAAGGGTTCTAAATCCTCACATCCATTATGTTTTGGACATGTGTAGTTTATAGATTTTACATTATCTTTCCATTTTATTTAAATCGTTAAATAATGAGGTCATCGCCGCATCATCATGATGTCATAAATAATTTACTTTATTTAGTGTCTAAAAATTATAAAAAAAATACTATGATGTAGGAAATCCTTTTACCTTTCCAATGACTATTTATAATAAAAAATATGATCTTTATAACCCCATGTAAAAATTGTTTTCGTAAATCATATGATGTTTGTGTCATTTTTACTTTTACATTAAATAAAAAGTTATTTTTGTCATTTCCCAAACAAAGTAGCTCCATGGGGTCCTCAAGTTGACCCATGGCTTGTCTTGGTCGGCCATGACACAACCAATGAGGGTAGGACATGTTTCAAGCTTATCTTATTTTACTAAAGCATTATTTTTACCTTAAACTACACTAATTAACACTAATCGCGATTAAAAACTTAATAAGTTACTATTCACCAAAAAATTATTTTTATCCCATTGAACCACATTTTACTTCTTAATGACAACCATGTATGTCTGATTTTTGAAATTCAAAACACAAAGATGGCAAAATTTCATTTAAATGGAAAAATCAGTTTTTATAAGTACCACTTAGTGGTTTCACTATTCATCAAAAATTGAAGTTTTTCAGAAAAATCCCAAAAATTCACCATAAGCTATATTTGATATTCCGAATTAAAAAATGAAGTCTATTTTAAAAAATTCAAAACATATAAGTCAGATTAATTAATTTAATAATTAATTCCCGCTGTCAGAGCCAATAGCGTGTTTTTATGAAACAATAAGTATCAAAAGATTGACACTGGTTTAAGTCTCATTTCAAAGTGAAATTAATTCCAACGACCACTATTGGATTTAATGGTAAAAATATATTCTAATTTAACTTTAAAACCAATTCAAAAGATAATCTAATCATATAAATAAAATATATTAAAAAGAGGTTTTGAATTAAAATACAACATTTTACACTATTCATTAAAAAAATGAACTTTATCGGAAAGATACCAAAAATTTACACAAAGTAAATTTTGATGTACCGATTCTAAATAAGAGTTTTATTTGGTCCAAAATAATGTTTAAGAGTGAACAAAACTATATTTAATGATGGTTCAACATCAAAAGGTGATAAGTGAACCTTTAGTGAAAACTAGGGCATATGCGCCTAAAATTGAATTCTTTCCGTATTTTAAGCCTCTATCATTTATTGGATAAATGTAAAAACATTTAAAAACATATATAATCATATTTTAGTTATTTCTATCCATTCCCGCCATTACAACGGCTACATGTTAACTACCATTTAAAATAATATTATTTTATTATTAGAGTTCAACGTAAGATTCCCAAGAAACTCGTTGTTGCGTATTGGGTACGCCATCGAGCATAGCATCCCCTTTAAATTCATATCAATATTTTATTCACAAATATGGATAAATATGAAAATGTCATATTATTTATTTACCTGGGGTGTTACATCCTTCCCCCCTTTTGGGAATTGCGTCCTCGCAATTTTTAAAATTGAGCTTGGAAACATCCTTGAATGTCCCACATCGGAACAAGAGTCGGTAAAACAATCACTTTAAAATAAACAAATATAAGCACAGAGGTCACCCGAGTTAACCCATACTAGGATTCCATGTATGAAAATATGGACATGGAGGAAAAAATAAAGGGTCATGTTCTGATGGAGAGTGATAGAAAACATGTTTAGGAGAAAGTTAACCACGAGAAAATCACAAACTTGTGATGGGTTAAACGGTATTCGATTCCCCAGTAGGAAAAGTTAATAGACAACATTTTTGTTTTAAGATACTTTTTATTGGGTAATTTATTCATAAGGAAACATAATCACTTGTCATGTTGACTTTCAATTTTTATTTGATTCCTTACACAAACTCATATTTTTTCCAAAAGACGGGTATTTAGGTAGACTTGTTCGCATTAAGAGTACTATAATCAACTTCTAGAGAGTCACCTAATCCAAAAAAGAGAACTATATACATCCCATGTCTTTAGACATTAACCAAAACCAAAACCAAAAAGGTTAGTACAAGATCAGATAATCCAGAAGAGGATAACCCTTTATAAAAAGAAAATTTATTCTTAATCTCCAAAATTTGTCAAACAAAACCCAAAGTTCAACAAGGATCATCCGATAAACAATTTGTCCATAAAATTATTCAAAGTAAACCAATCTAAGATTGAAACCCAAATATTTGAAGGATTTATTCACATAGTCTTCCAAGTTAAATCCTAACATTTATCTCCAAACAACATCAGTTGCTCCTAAAGTCTCGTATTAAAAAGTAATTAACCTAATCACATATCCTCCATGATAGGTTAATCATTTTCATAAATAACCCAAAATAAACTTACTATTGATTGATAAAATCATATAACTTGAAAGAATTAGTCAAACTAACCATGGACTTCACGTAGTCCAGTGGTAGGCGATAAATATCAGTCGCACTTTGGTTGTGGGTTCGATTCCCGTAGCTTTGTCCGACGCGACGGGATGTCAGACGGTCTGTGTGTTGTACTTTTTCCAAAACTATACAATTCTTAAATCATTACCCAAAATGAGATAAAATCTTCAAAGATGATCATAACATATTTTAACCTCAAGTTTATCTCATGCCTTTCATTTTCCATCATAACATATAATAACCCATAATTACCTAAAAAGTAAGGATCATATAAACTCTAATGGTTACCTTTATAATTATTACCTGAACTTCCACATGGATTGGTCATCTCGTACATGACACATTAAAGATCATACCAAGGTTCAAGTGGTTGATCATGACTCCTTGATAGTTGGTTTAGAACAACCACGATTTTCCTCATTGAATCCCCCATTTTATCTAGTATCTTAATCATAGAACCACCACAGTTTCCTTCAAACCTGTTGTCTCTTTGGTGCCTGCTAGATCCATCCATTCACTTAAAACAGAAATGTCAGTGTGAGTATATCAACAAAACCATCATGTACTAATGAGTAAGGTAAACACTAAGATACACTTACTCATTTACTTTATCTAAAACTAGGACTCTTTCTGAAATCCTAACCATTATGGTAATGTCACTTATGCTTAAAGAATACCCTAACCTGTAAAGTTATCTAAACCGACCTTTGATACCAACTATAAGGCCCCAGCCTTAAACCTTACATAATCTTGAGTTATTACAAGATTACACATTGAGGATCTTTTCAGGTTTAGAGTTTTAGAGAATTAGAACATGAAACTTGCATTACATTCCACATTTAAACAAAGTGGTTACATAAAAGACAGTATTAATTCTTCCCATCAATGGAAACATATTTAAAATATAACACGGATTCTTTCTTGACACATCCTTGACACTTGCATCACATCATGTACATTTCCCTTGACCTGTGAAAAACATTTCAAAAACTTCGGATGAGCATAAAAAGCTCAGTAAGAGTTATAAAAATATGGAAAGGAAACATGAGTTCATATATACATTAGAATGAAATCACACTTTACACATAAAACATAGGCATATCAAAACATGAATAAATCATAGAAAACATAAGACATAAAGGTAACTTGAGGCATTCATAACATTCTTACATAGGGAGTAACCCTCTTGGTTACGTTTGGAATACCCATCACAGTATATTCCCTAAATCTCTTCGGAGAAACCTTAACATTTCACTCCTTCACATTACCCAATGCATTGGAGAGCTATATCGGGCTCACCCGCCCTTAGTTTATCATGGAACCACCCGTTTTCATAACAATGCACAAGAACCATAACATAAATGTATCACATAAAACATGCATAAAGGAAAAATAACATTTCCAGATTTCAATCACAATGTAACATTTTAGTATACAGAAATAATGAATCTGTTAAAGAAGAAACCATTTCCAAAACCATTTAAAACATTTAATAAGGAGATTTTTGAATCAAAGTGTCCCATACCACCTTGAAGCTTTTATCATTTTAAACCATTAATATCCATATAAATAAATCCTTAAAACCATTTTGAAAACACGGATATTAATAAGAACAAATCATTAAAACATTTAAAGCGATATTTTGGTTAAAGGGTTTTTACCAAAATTAGAGACACTTGAATACAATAATTGAGGAATAACCTTTAATAAGAACTTTATAATATCATGAGAATAAATTTATTCATGATATAATACTCTAAAGGACAGTACATACCCCATATAAGAGTGAATTGGTGCATAACAACAATGAACCCTCAATAGAAATGTCAAATGTGATGAAATCCCTTATAAAGAAGGTATCCTTAAATTAAGGACAAATCAATCTCAAAAATATGTGTGAAAAATATAAATACACCCAATATAAGTGGATATTAAGTGTAAAAAAATAAAAGTTCATTCACACATATTCAATGGATGACATATTCAATGACTACATGTAGAACCCAAAGAAATCGAAATTGGGTTAAAAAGTTCCCTTGACACCCTAACGACATCACATCAAAAAGAGTTGATGAGAGATAAAAAGAGTATCTCATCACTTGGACATAAAATTTACATCAATAAGGATATATCAGAACATATCCCAACATAACAATATGTAAATTAAAAGACCCAACAAAATAAATCTTTTAAAAAAGAGGAGGGTGAAAGGTTCCCTTACCGACTTGGGTATCTTTCAAAACATACTCCCCATGAATGAAGGACAATAGATCATTGATGTAAATACTCATAAATGAATGTATATTTCACAAAGAGTAGAATAATGGGCAGTACATACACCACTCAATGGAATTTGTGGTAAATGTAGCATAAATCTCACGGGAATAAAAGTGAGATGAAAAATCCCTTACGAAAACTCGGCAGCCTAACGGCGCCACATAAAACTTTCGAATATGGATTGATGAGATCAAATATGGTATCCCATCACATTACAATAAAATTTACAGCAATAGGAATATAAAATATCATCCCCCAACATTACAAAGAGTATCTTAAAAGAAGTGACATAAAGGAGAGTACTTAAAAAGAAAGAGAGAGGTTAGATCTCTTACGAATGTTCGGCAGCCTAACGGTGCCACTCAAAACTTCCAAAATGGATTGATGAGAGACAATAGGGTCTCTCATCACATGAACATAAAAATTACAGTAAGTGTAATATAAAAGATCATCCCAATAACAAGAAATATTAGCTTTAAAAGGAATGACATAAAAGTGTGTACTTAAAAAGAAAGAGAGGAGTAGGATCCCTTACCTCAGGTCCGACTTGACTCGATCGTTCTTTAACGTCCTGAATAATAAACTTGAGTTAATTTATATTTTCTTAATAACCTTTTTCAAGTTCATTATTCTATTTATATCACTTATTTCCATGTTATAAACATTATGTAATCATTTAAGTTAATAATGTTTGTTTTGTCGATATTTGGTTCTTAAGTCGAAAGTGGACTTCTTACAATTACATGTTGTTCGTGTGGTCAAAGGTTCTTTATATCCAGAATGAGATTACTGATTTGGATATCATATATATCATATATATCCAGAATATAAATGTATTTATAATATTACATAATCATTTATAGGTATGAAATGAAATGCACCGTTCATGGAGACGGGAAGCCGTACGTACGCATGAACGCTACTTTCATTTATTTGTCATATTAATGGAATTAAAACTAAATGAGAGGTATGTATATTTTAATTACAGAATTATATTCATCATTTAGATGTATCATTCATAATATATATCCATTATATACATGTACTTATAATATTACATTACATTTGGGGATAAGAAATGAAATGCACCGTTCATGGAGACGGTAAGCCGTACGTACGCATGAACGCTACTTTCATTTCTATCTCATACTTTAATCGAAAGAAATAATAATGATATAGAGGTATATAATAATTCCAGTATAACATCATATATAATAACATTAAATCCATCCTTTATACGTCCCATGTATGGCATTAACGAATCACATCACATTGAGGGGGCGGTAGTCCGCACTTCCTAAAATAAAGATATCGCGTATACCCATAATGGAAGCCATAAAGGTAAGACACAAATGAAAAATACAGAAGCATAAGTAAAACATAAAAATATTATATATCATATATAAAAATAGTGACATCATAATGGCCACCTTTGAAGGTGTTAAATGAGTATTGAACAATCATTGTTTCGGGAGGCATAATTTCGCCATCCACAGAAACCGTATGTTCTTTAACCATTTGATGTAGTTTTGTGAGCGTGTCGCTCGAATAAATCTTATAACAACATCCTATTATATTTAAGATACTGGTGTTGTTACAAAAGAAGTAAATAAAAAGAGTTTAGTGGGTTGGAGAAGCAAAATAAAACAAATGAACATGAGAGAATGAATTACCTTTAAAAGTGTAACTCCTTTTGATTTGAGCCTAATGGCTTCCTTTTAAAGGATTATGCCCAAAGGGAATCCTCTAGGATGAGGAGAGAGATGTGGAGAGAGTAAATGGGCAGGGTTTGGCCGAGCCAAAGGCTTGAGGAGTGTGGGAAAAGAGGTAGAGGTGGGGGCCTTTTATAAGAGGAGAGGAGGGGCACTTTTGGAAAGTAAGAAATATTACTTTATTTGAAAATGTGTTTCGTTTTTAAAAGGTCCCACATTGATATAATTCGTGGATAAGGTGATAAGGGTTCTAAATCCAACCATCCAATATGTTTTGGACATGTGTAGTTTATATATTTTACATTATATTTCCATTTTATTTAAATCGTTAAATAATGAGGTCATCGCCGCATCATCATGATGTCATAAATAATTTAATTTATTTAGTGTCTAAAAATTATTAAAAAAATACTATGATGTAGGAAATTTTTTTATCTTTCCAATGACTATTTATAATCAAAAATCTGATGCTTATAACCCCATATAAAAATTGTTTTCCTAAATCATATGTTGTTTGTGTCATTTTTACTTTTACATTAAATAAAAAGTTATTTATGTCATTTCCCAACCAAAGTAGCTCCATGGGGACCTCAAGTTGACCCATGGCTTGTCTTGGTTTCCCATGACACAACCAATTAGGGTAGGACATGTTTCAAGCTCATCTTATTTTATTAAATCATTATTTTTACCTTAAACTACACTAATTACCACTAATCGCGATTAAAAACTTAATAAGTTACTATTCACCAAAAAATTATTTTTATCCCATTGAACCACATTTTACTTATTAATGACAACCATGTATGTTGGATTTTTTAAATTCAAAACACAAAGATGTCAAAATTTCATTTAAACGGAAAAATCAGTTTTTATAAGTACCACTTAGTGGTTTCACTATTCATCAAAAATTGAAGTTTTTCAGAAAAATCCCAAAAATTTACCATAAGCTATATTTGATATTCCGAATTAAAAAATGAAGTCTATTTTACAAAATTCAAGACATATAATTCAGATTTATTAATTTAATAATTAATTCCCGCTGTCAGAGCAAATAGCGTGTTTTTATGAAACAATAAGTATCAAAAGATTGACACTGGTTTAAGTCTCATTTCAAAGTGAAATTAATTCCAACGACCACTATTGGATTTAATGGTAAAAATATATTCTAATTTCACTTTAAAAACAATTCAAAAGATAATCTAATCATATAAATAAATTAGATTAAAAAGAGGTTTTGAATTGAAATACAACATTTTACACTATTCATTAAAAAATGAACTTTATCGGAAAGATACCAAAAATTTACACAAAGTAAATTTTGATGTCCCTATTCTTAATAAGAGTTTTATTTGGTCCAAAAGAATGTTTAAGAGTGAACAAAACTATATTTAATGATGGTTCAACATCAAAAGGTGATAAGTGAACCTTTAGTGAAAACTAGGGCATATGCGCCTAAAATTGAATTCTTTATGTATTTTAAGCCTCTATCCTTTATTGGATAAATGTAAAAACATTTAAAAACATATATAATCATATTTTAGTTATTTTTATCCATTCCCGCCATTAAAACGGCTACATGTTAACTACCATTTAAAATAATATTAGTTTATTATTAGAGTGCAACGTAAGATTCCCAAGAAACTCGTTGTTGCGTATTGGGTACGCCATCGAGCATAGCATCCCCTTTAAAGTCATATCAATATTTTATTCACAAATATGTATAAATATGAAAATGTCATATTATTTATTTACCTGGGGTATTACAATTGATCCACTTGGTAGTGATAATGACAATTTGGATTAATTAATTTAATGTAAAGACAAAATTGACATTAACAAAAATATTTTAGTAATTAATTTTTATAAGGAGTTATATAAATTATACTTTATAATATAAATATTAATTGGAAATCTAAAAATATTTCTTACATGATAGTATTTTTTGTGATTTTTAGACATCAATAAAATTAAATTGTTTATGACACAATAATGATGCAGTATTTACATCATTAATAAATGATTAAAATAAATAAGATTATAATGATTAAAATATTATCCAAAACATGTCCAATTCTGATTGGATGATTTTATTTCAACCATTATTCATCTTATCTTCATCTCTAATTATTTTTTGTCCTTTTGAAACTGAAGATAAGTTTATAATAAAATAATATTTTCACGCTTTCCCAAGGTTCCCCTCTCCTCCCTTACAAAAGGGCACCTCCTCCCTCTTCTCTTTACACAACTTTGAGCCTTCAAGCTCGGCCAACCACTGCCCATTTCTCTTATCGACTTCCCTAGAAACATTTTGGAGGTTTTGGTCTTCTCAAAACACCAACTCTAGTGCCTTAAAAGGAATCTTAAAATATGTGTGTCGAAGAAGAGGTAATCTCTTCTACCGATTCTTTCAAATTTATTTCTTCTTCAACATCTTCTTATTTAGTGATCTCATTATAAAGTAATAAAATAAGTATCACTAATATACTTATATGTTATTATAAATATTAAACAATCTCATTTAACCTTCTATCCATCCTACGGAAAACGAAATCACCGCACGTGCGTACGTACGGAATACCGTCTCCATGTCGTGGTGTAATCTGTTTTTCCACCACCACCTTACTTGGATGGGTATAATGGTGTAAAGAATAACTATATATAGTTATTATAACATCATAATGATTCTGAGATATTATATCATCCACTACAATTCTATTCAATAATTATGGGAATGATATCATCGCTCGTACGTACGTACGGATTACCGTCTGCACGATACGATGAGATTCATTCTCCATGTTAACCATTCAAGAATGGTTATAAAGTATACATAATGAATAATAATGAAATATATGACAAAATTAAGCTACTGAATATATATATATATATATATATATATGTTTGTGTGTATATGTCATTTACTTACTTCCATTCAATTCAATAAGGAAATGAAAACATCGTTCAGGCGTACGTACGGCCTACCGTCTCCATGAATGGTGTATTTCATTCCATTTATCGATCTATAATATATATTTATATATTAAATATATATTATATATAAATGATGTTTTAAATTCTGGAATTAATTAAATTAGGATATGAGTAATAATATCGAGAACAACAATTATAAACACGTACGATAAATGAAATGATTTTACCCAAAATGTTGTTTTAACATGGAATTTACAAAAGAACGGGTAATATAAAATCATAAGTGAACCATATATGATATCATAACAATTAATATGATTCTGAATTAATTCAATGACATTATTTAAATCATTATACAGGAGTATCGGATACATACGAAGCATACCAGACATATGGTAAGGGATAATTATTCTAATCTCGTTCTTATCCAAGATTGTTTATTCGTAAGTATTTACTGGGGTTATGTTTATCATACATGTCCATGTTTTCTAAAAATGTTCTCATAAAATGTTTACTATTATTCCATGTATGTTCAAAGACATTTTTACCCTTTTTGGACTTTTACCACATGGTATGTAAGGAATCTTTCTTTTGTTTACCATACAAGGTACTTTTTGACTTTTTCGGCAAAAATACGAGAAGAATGTTTTTTTAACTTATACTTCATGAATGGATTTTTATGGTTTAATAATGCCTTATTTACATAAAGCTTCCTCTACATTATTTCATGATTATTTTCAACAAAATAGTTTTCTTTTAAAATTACATTGCATTTTGTGAAAGAAAATTATTTTAAAGAATAAAGGATATTTTCCTCAAGAATTCATTTCAAGTGTTTTATCAAAACCATAGTCCATCTAAGATGACATTATTTCATATGTGTATGTTTCAAGTATAATGTCTCTATGATTTAAATTGTTTCACTTTTCTTATGTTGAAATGATATCCATTTGTTTTATATGGATCATGTTATGATGGGATGATGTTTATGAAACCCATTTTATTCTTTGGGTTATGATGAATGATTTATGTTTATGTTGTGGCACAAGTAAGAATGATTTAATTATGAGATGGGTGGGACCTATATCTCCTTCAAATGCATTGGGTAAATATTTATATCTCATGAGATAGACATGGCTGGGATGATATGTTAATCTGGTTTAGTGATACAGGACTGGAATGAGGAGTGAACTCGATTCAGAAAGGGACTTTTTCCACTAAGATGGTCTTGGAAGCAATGCCTTGGATACTATGAAAATAATATCATGTGCTTAATGGTTTTCACAATTACATGTTTTATTCCAATGCTATTTTATCATGATTGATGTTTCTTTATGATATATTCCTTACGTACTTCCAAGATTTATGTCTATACTCATGATTTCGATGTTTAAAGATTATGGTCATGTTTTTAAGTTCAAATGTATATGGTTTGTTTTATTTTATCCATGATTACCCTTAATGAGAATTTTAGCTCACCCTTTATATGTTTTCTTTTCCCCATGATATAAAGAAATTTTTTAGGTAAGAAGACAAAAGGGCTATATCTTAATGGGATATGTTGAAGATCTTTCACCATGATTAGAAGATTGTATTTCGAGTTTCCAAGGACACTAAACTATTACAGTCCTTGAGTGTTGGTTTTTTTATGTATTAAGTATTCTGAAAATGTAATGTAACGTCCATGTACATCAAGCTTTGTCTCTACATTTGGTATCAGAGGAAAGGTTTAGTTAACCTTTGGAAACTAGGATGCGAAAACTTTAGTGAGATCCCTAGAGATATTTCTAAGGTATGTCTAGGGATGTCCCTAAGGTTAAGTATAAGTATAGGTTATAGTCCTAGAATTACGGTAAAGATATTATAATTAAACCTAAGATGTTAGATATTGAAGGTACTCCCCCTTGATTAGGATTTTTACCACTCACACTATTCTTTTTGGGTTTTAAGAAATGGAAAGAAACAAGAGGATTCATGTTAATGATAATATGATGGAAAATGGAATGATATTCTTCATGAGAAACCAAATAAAATGGGATTTGGATTTCCAAACATCGTTATTATGCCTAATCATAAATCTCATAATATGATCAATAATATCAACTTTGGTATGTTTCCTGACTCGTCTAATAAGAGAAAGATAGAGTTTCATGATGATCATAGAGGAAAGAAAGTTAATTTTCCCTCATGTAAATCATGTGGGAAGAAGAATCAAGGAAAATTTTTCAAAATAACTGGAAGATACTTTGGGTGTAGAAAAGAATGAGATAAAGCCAGTAATTGTAAAGGAAAAGGTTCAGTTAACACAATGGACAAGGATAATGGTATTGCTAAGACATCAACAATGGTTAAATTTTTTAAATGTGGAATGTATGGGCATTATGAAAACCGATGCCCTAAGGGAAAATCTCATGAAGAGAATCGGCATGGTTATATGGGTAGTATTTATATGGATGATGATGAATAGACTACAAATGATATATGATATTAAAGAAATGATGAAGCTCAGTCAGTGGTTTAAGAAGGTAGTTGAATGATTTATGTTTATCAAGAGTTATGTTGTATAGGTAATGGTATTATGGAATAAAGACACATTTGAGGATTGTTACACTACGGTTTTTCCTAAAGTATTTGAAAGTATATGTTGAATGGTACCGGTAACCATGAAAGGTTATTCAAATATTTTTGGAAGGTAGATGATATGTGAATAATTAAAAGATAAGGAGATATTGAGATGTTTGATAGTATTAATGAGCTCATGACTGATATAAGTACAAAGTGATATCATGGTTTGAGTATATAGAAATTTTGGGATTTTGGTATGTGGAAAGAGTTAACTTTTGACATAATTCATGTTTTCACTAAGCTTTAATTGGTATTCATTTTTTTAAAGATAATACATGATTGTGGTATTCACATATTTGGATTGTGACCAACAAGATATATCATATGATATATAGGGGATAAATGATGGTATTCACATTCTCGGTAGATGACATTTCTTGTAATTGTTTTCTTTATACTATGATCTTGGATAGAAGTATTTTAGATAAGCCTAAAGATTGGAATGGATTATGTTGGACATAAGTTAGTATTGTTTAAGGATAGAACATTTTCGTTATTATTGATGGGATGTCATAGTAATGTAGTTTTAGAAAAAGGGACAACCTGCAGGACGAGCGACATCACGTTGCGTTGGACAAGGTTGCGGGAATCAAACCCAAAACTGAAGTGTGATAGGCCTTTATCGCCTACCAATGGCCTACAGGAAGTACCTAGTTGGTAGAAACTAGTTTTAGTTTATTAAGCGGTATGATATATGAATTATAAGTCCATCTTAGGAACCATATACGATTAATCTCACCATAGATGGACTTATGTATATAACTTTTGCTAACATTATGTTTGAGACAGATGGAATGACTTATCATTCTATAGCATAATGTTCTAACACTTCACGGAATACAAATTCAACTTCATTTCTTTAAGAGATGAAGTGGAAATTGTTCAAGGCAGAAACAACAGTGAGATTGTACCAAAATCAAATAAGTATTTCTTCTATTTCAAAATTTTCCACTTTAGGGAAATGATATTGAAAACAAAAAATGTTGTCCTAGTGCTTTGATATCAGATGAATCATATGCTACCTTAGATCATCACAAATTTATGGCTTTATGATTGTTGGCTTTTTCATATCCATATTCTCTACCACTCTCCATCAGAACATGATGGTTAGATTTCTCTTCTATATCCATATTTTCACCTATGTTATCCTATGTGGAAACCCAGTGATGAGTTAATTTGGGTAACAGTTATGTTTCATACTTCACTTTTTTTAAAATTATGTATTAGTGTTCCTTTTTATGATGTGGGTTTCTATGAAATAAACTTTCAAGTAGTAAAAAATTTATAACCCCGACAAATTTCAAGGGAGAAATTCATTTTAAGGGGGGTAGAATGTAACGCCCTGAGATTTTATGAGATATATTCTTTTTAATTTCTTTCATATCTTGTGTTTCACATTACACCAAGATTATCTTGTACTATATGGAACACCGTATTAGCTCGTAGTATACGCAACACTATTCTTGGCTCGTGTTACACAAAATTTCAAGTTCGTTTGATAGAAGTTATTCTACGTAACATTGAGTATATATATATATATATATTAAATGTCTAAATAAAATATGGTTTGATTTTATAATAAATAAAAACCAAGGAATCTTTCACTACACGCATCCCTGATTTGGCTTGCATTACATGCAATCGCGGCCTTCCTCGATAGCGTGTGTAGTACGCAATACCGGGTTTCATTGAACAACGATATATTGTTATAATATTATTATGGACTATCCATTATGAATATTATTAACTACATATTTAATTTTATGACATTTTAATTTATCTTACACATTTTATAGAACATGGTATGAGAACAAAATAATTTTTTCGGGTAAAATAAGTATTTTTAAAAAAATGCAGTTTTGGCACCTTTTGATGGAGCACCCACTTTTAATATAGTTTTTGACATTTTTATAAGTTAAATTTGAAAAAATAAAATTCTTCTTTGGAATCAGGATATAAAAATTTACTTTGGATGAATTTTTCATATTATTCTGATAACTTTCATATTATAATGAATAGTAAAAACACGCTATATTTTAATTAAAAACAACTTTTTTCTTCGCAACAATTTATATGCTTAGATTATCATTTTAATTGGTTTTAAAGTGTAATTAGAATAACTTTTTACCATTTAATCTAATTTTTGTCATTGTAATTAATTTCACTTTGAAACTGAACATAAACAAGTGTCGATCTTTTGATAGTTATTGTTTCTTAAAAACATGTTATTTCTTTTGATAACAAGAATTAATTTTAAAATTAATTAATTTCACTTATATTTTTTTAATTTGAAAAAATAGACATCATTTTTGAATTTGGAATATCAAATATAGCTTAGGCTGAATTTTTGATATTTTTCTGAAAAAACATTAATTTTTGATGAATAGTGAAACCACTTAGAGGTAGTTAAAAAAACTGAATATTTTATTTAAATGAAATTTTACCACTTATGTGATTTGAATTTAAAAAATCCAACATACATGGTCGTTATTAAGAAGTAAAATGTGGTTCAATAAGAAGAAAATAATTTTTGGTGAATAATAACTTTTTACTTTTATTTACCATGGTTAAAGGTAAATAGGGTAATTCAAGGTTAAAAGAATATTATAATAATTCAAAATTACCTTAACACTTATCCTAACCTTATTGGATGAGAAGTGGACGACCATGGGCATCCTTGGGTCGATTTTTGGACCCCATTGAGCCACTTGGTAGTGATGATGACAATTTTGGATTAATTAATTTAATGTAAAGACAAAATTGACATTAAAAAATCTTTTAGTAATTAATTTTTATAAGGAGTTATATAAATTATATTTTCTAATATAAATATTCATTGGAAAGATAAAAATATTTCCTAATTGATGGTATTTTTTTATAATTTTTAGACATCAAATAAATTAAATTGTCTATGACACAATAAAGATGCAGTATTTACCTCATTAATAAATGATTTAAATAAATAAGATTATAATGATTAAAATATTATCCAAAACATTTTAAATTATGATTGGATGATTATATTTCTACCATGAGTCATCTTATATTAATATTTAATGATTTTTGGACCATTTCAAACCGAATATAAGTTTATAATAAAATAATATTTTCACACTTTCCAAAGGTGCCCCTCTCCTCCCTTATAAAAGGGCACCTCCTCCCTCTCCTCTTTAGAAAACATTGAGCCTTCAAGCTCGGACAAACCCTGACCATTTCTCTTCTCCACTTCCCTAGAACCATTCTGGATGTTTCTTTCTTCTCAAAAGACCAACTCTAGTGCCTTAAAAGGAAGCTTAAAAGAGGTGTGTCGAAGAAGAGGTAATCTCTTCTACCGATTCTTTCAAGTTTCTTTCTTCTTCAACTTATTATTATTTAGTGGTTTATTTATAAAGTAATAACATAAGTATAAAAAATATACTGATATGTTATTATAAATATGAAACATCCCCATTTCACCTTCTATCCATCCTATGGAAAATGAAATTACGGTGTGTGCGTACGTACGGAATACCGTCTCCACGCCGTGGTGTAATCTGTTTTTCCACCACCACCTTACTTGGATGGGTATAATGGTGTAAGGAATAACTATATATAGTTATTATAACATAATAATTATTCTGAGATATTATATCATCCACTAAAATTCAATTCAATAATTATTGGAACGATATCATCGCTCGTGCGTACGTACGGATTACCGTCTCCACGACGCGATGAGATCCATTCTCTATGTTAACCATTCAAGAATGATTATAAAGTATATATATTGAATAATAATGAAATATATTACATAATTAATCTACTGGATTTATGTGTATATATATATATTTCATCTACTTACTTCCATTCAATTCAATAAGGAAACGAAAACAGCGTTCATGCGTACGTACGACCTACCCTCTCCATGAACGGTGTATTTCATTCCATTTATCGATCTATAATATATATTTATATACTGAATATATATTATATATAAATGATGTTTTACATTATGGAATTAATTAAATCAGTATATGAGTAATAATATTAAGAACAACAAATTGAAACACGTACGATAAATGAAACGATTTTACCCAAAACACTGTTTTAACATGGAATTTACAAAAGAATGGGTAATATAAAGTCATAATTGAACCAAATATGATATCATAACAATGAATATGATTCTGTAATAATTCAATGACATTATTTAAATCATTATACAGGATGATTGGATACATACTAAGCATACCGGACATAAGGTAAGGGATAATTATTCCAATCTCATTCTTATCGGAGATTGTTTATTCGTAAGTATTTACTGGGGTTATGTTTATTATCCATGTCCATGTTTTCAAAAAAAATCATAAAATGTTTAATATTTTTCCATATCTGTTCAAAGTCATTTTTACCCTTTTTGGAATTTTTCTACATGGTATGAAAGGAATATTTCTTTTGTTTACCATATGAGGTACTTTTTGACTTTTCTGGAAAAAGTATGAGAAAAATGTTTTTTAACTTATACGGTATGAATGGATTTTTACGGTTTCATAACTCTTTATTTAGATAAAGCTTCCTATACATGATTTCATTATTATTTTCAACAAAATCCTTTTCTTTTAAAACTACATGGCATTTTGTTAAAGAAAATAATTTTGAAGAAGAATGGATATTTTCCTCAAGAATTCATTTCAAGTGTTTTATCAAAACCATTTTCTATCTAAGATGACATTATTTCATATGTGTATGTTTCATGTATAATGTCTCTATTATTTACATGGTTTCACTTTTCTTAGGATGAAATGATATCCATTTGTTTTATATAAATTATGTTAGGATGGGATGATGTTTATGAAACCCATTTTATTCTTTGGGTTATGATGAATGATTTATATTTATGTTGTGGCACAAGTAAGAATGATTTAATTATGAGATGGGTGGGACCTATATCTCCATCCAATTCATTGGGTAATGATTTATACCTCACGAGATAGACATGGATGGAATGGTAAGTTAATCCGGTTCAGTGATATAGGACTGGAACGAGGAGTGAACTCGATTCAGAAAGAGACTTTGTCCACTAAGATGGTCTTGGCAGCAATGCCTCAGCTACTATGGAAATCATATAATGTGCTTAATGGTTTCCACAATTACATGTTTTATTCCCATGCTATTTTATCACGATTTATGTTTCTTTATGATATATTCCTTACGTACTTCCAAGATTTATTCTTTTTCTCAAGATTTTGATTTTTAAACATTATGGTCATGTTTTTAAGATCAAATGTATATGGTTTGTTTTATTTTATTCATGCTTACCCTTACTGAGCATTTGAGCTCACCCTTTATATGTTTTCTTTTCCCCGGGATATAAAGAAAGGTTTTAGGTAAGAAAACAAAAGGGGAAGATCTTAATGGGAGATATTGAAGATCTTTCACCATGATTAGAAGATTATGTTCCCAGTTTCCAAAGACACTAAACTATTACAGTCCTTGAGTGTTGGTTTGTTTATGTATTAAGTATTCCGAAAATGTAATGTAATGTCCATGTACTTCAAGCTTTGGGTATCTACATCTACTCTCACCAAGTAATTCATACATAATATATTATATAATAAATAATATCAAGGGTACCCCACTACCACTTCCCCATTGGTTTTCCACTTTTCCCCAATGTCGTATGTCCTAAGCATCTATCTCCAAAAAGACTTCCTCGCAGACACCTGGGCGAAGCACCACAATATGCACCTCATTCAACAAAACCACCATGTCCACACACCAATGTTACTAGGTAGTTTCCGAGATCCATCACAGCTCGCATAACATGTATCATACGTCAGGTATTATACCTTAAGCCATTACATCACATACACCGAGTAAGGATCCTAAATCCATCACAGCCTATACATGTTAAACCTATAGTAGTCCATATAAAACTATATCCATAATATATGTGTGCGAATAACCACAAGACATTACATCCCTCTATGCACCTATATGGGGAAAACTAACCAATGTGCCTACCAACACAAGTAACTACCAAGATAAGATAGTGGGGGAAAATGGGGTAGTCAGCCATCCATCCTCCCATCAAAATGTTGCGGAAAACACCCCCCTAGGGTTCAGAATCCCTGGGGTGTCAGTTTCCCTTACTGATAGGGTTGATTAGCGTATAGAAACATAAAAATTATAGGATATACTATATTTCAAAACCATACTATGGGCGTAACCTAGTCTTAGACCCAACTACATCTAACATCTCTTAGACTCTAGGTTGCTACTTCTAATACTAGGTATCCTATAAGCACACAACAATTTAAAGATCTTTACTATATTACTTCAGTCCCTTTTTATCGGTTCCACTTTACATTAATTAATTCTTTAAACATTAATTAACCATGAACAATTTCACATTAAATTTCATTAGAATCACACCCAAGTCCATTGTTCCTTCAAAAATATCAACCTCATCCTTATGTTCCTGCAAAATCCAACCCCATGGGTTGAAATCATTTATTCAATTATTCATTACAGAATTACTTTCCCACATTCCCAGGAATTCTAGAAAAACATTATATGCTACTAAAAACAAGGTGGATCAACATGGTGAGTAGATGTACTACCCGTAGAGTCTTTTCCGCTTATATAAAGAGCATATACACATCCTCCCTTGAGAAGCTAAACACGGAAAGTACGTGCCATACCTCGCGTGTCTTCACCTCTTTCGAAAGAAGGGTAACTAAGACTAGCTGCCTTGAGCAGTGGGGAAAATTAAATCTGATAAACAACCAAAAATCAATATCAAACATCCAACAATCACATAGATTCCCATTACATCATCCTTGGTGTCCTCCCCGACACCCACATGCATAAACTGATGCATCTGGCCACTCTAGGCATCAATTGCTGCCACCACTAATAGACCTCCACATATCACCACATCCATCCAGGCTCACATCACAACACAAGAAGCAGTAAAACAAACATCTCAAAAATTAGGCTCTTGGACCTTTAACAAACAAGTGGGTATCTCAGAACCCTACAAGAAATTATCGAACAAATAATCCATTTTTAATTAACTGATTTATTATACGTAGGTTCCACCTTCAGTTAATCTAAATAGTAATCTATCATAAATAAATAAACGTGTTACTGCACCAATTTGATTAACATCATATTACAAAAAGAACCATATTTTTTTACATAGATTTTTATCTTTATCCAAACAATTATTAATTAATTCTATTTTACATTCTTTATCGATTTTCATTAAGAACTAATAGCTAAACAAAGAAAGCATAGATATCGCACTATCTAGAAAAACAAGAGGCAATCACATACGACAGATATCAATTTATTTATCTGATTCAAAATATTTATTATGTAAATTCCATTGACATCCAGTGGGATTAAACATGCTAACAATATAGTTGCACGTAAAATAAAAGAGAAGCAACAAATACCCCACCTCAAATAGTTCTTGACATTCTTTATCCACACAACGGGTCATGATCCTCCTCTCATGACAACTGCATCCACCCAAGGATGCCACGGTATGACCGCACCAACCAAAACCAAAGAAAACTCTATTATACGTATGGTGATTTCATGCTATAATATGGAAAGTATAAATAGGAGAAGATGAACCCCAAATGAACGATGATAGACATACCTTATATCGAAGATTGATCGATACTACTTGGTTGCTTCAAGACAGAACGGAACCAATCCGAGGAGGAAAGTTTGATTGAGAAAATCATATGGGAAGGATTGAAATGTTCTAGAATCTCATAATCGAGAACAAAGTGGAAGAACATGGGAGCAAGATATCCCTTCCCTTTAGATGATTTAACAGGGCGACGGTTTAAGATATGCAAAATTTCCTATTAAAAACGGATCGCATTAACCCATGCGGTTTGACCAAGTAAAAAATTCCTGATCCATAGGAATAATTAATTTAAGAGTTATGGCCATTGAATTAGTCTTAGAGTCCTTAAAATATGGCTTAAAATGTATTTTATGTCAAAGGAAACGTCAAAGGGGCGAAACTGTAGGAAGCTAGAAACACTGTTCACATACTCAAAATTTGGCAAAGGAAAAACAGTATTCATAAACCTCACTATTAGAACCTCACCGTTATGGAAACATTATTCATGAACTTAAAATTTGGCAATGGAAATATAGGTTGCTGATAGAGGTTACTGATAGAAGTTACCGATAGAGGTTACCGATAGAGGTTACCGATAGAGGTTACCGATAGAGGTTACCGATAGAGGTTACCGATAGAGGTTACCGATAGAGGTTACCGATAGAGGTTACCGATAGAGGTTACCGATAGAACTCACCATTATGTAAACACTGTAGACCTACCATTTTGGGAACACTATACACCTACCATTCTGGAAACACTGTACACCTACCATTAGAGGTTACCGATAGAGGTTATTGTCATAACTCACCGTTCTGGAAACATTGTACACCTACCGATATAACAATGTTCACTGAACCTCACTGATAGAACACTGTTTATTGAACCTCACCGATAGAACAATGTTCACTGAACCTCACTGATAGAACACTATTCACTAAACCTCACTGATAGAACGTTTTTCACTGAACCTCACCGATAAAACGTTGTTCACTGAACCTCACCGATAGAACACTATTCATTAAACCTCACCGATAGAACATTGTTCACTAAACCTCACCAATAGAATATTTTTTATGGAACTTCATCGATAGAACACTGTTCACTGAACCTCACCGATAGAACACTGTTCACTTAACCTCATGGATAGAACATTGTTCACTGAACCTCACTGATAGAACACTTTTCACTGAACCTCACCAATAGAACACTATTCACTGATGGAAATGTTCACAGAATTGGAAATTTGGAAAAGGAATGATAGGTTACCGATGATACTATTCACTGAAAGGGAAAAAATGTCAAAGTGTTGGGGATGAGTCACCTTGACCTCTCGAAACATCTCAAACACCATATTTTCAAAAAGGAATGGAACAGAGAGGTTCGGGCCATTAAATCATATACCTCTCAAAACATTCTCATCCTCGAGAATTCAAAACCCACCTAGATAAAAAGAAACGGGTTCTGAACAACCACCCATCGAGATACCTCTCAAAAGAGAACAAGCCATAAAAGTAACAAAAGAAAATTCATAATAAAAACATGAAAGGTCTACCCAAAAAGGGGACATCATTACATGAAAAAAGTTAAACATCAAACAACTCTGGGTACTAAGCATGTATCTATTACTCTTGTTCCTAGGTACTCTCCTCCATGCCATCATGTCGCCACAAGACATGAACCAAGGGGATATAACGCCCGCACAACACCTTCTCTTTGCGGTCTTGGATCTCCATAGGTCACTCCTAAATGGTCGCATCATCATCAACATCGATATCTCCCCAATTGATGATGTGAGAGTCATTACAAAGATAACGACGGAGCTGTGATACATGGAAAACATCATGTATCTGACTCATCTTCAGGGGAAGTGAAACTCGATACGCCACTGCTCTAACATGATCTAACACCTTGAAAGGCCCAAAAACCCGGGGAGAAAGCTTACTCCTACAACCAAACCATCACTGCCCAAGATGGGGAGTCACCTTCAGAAACACATGAACCCCAACATTAAACTCTAAGGGTCTCCTTCTTTGATGAACATATGATTTCAGACGATCTTGCACTGTCTTTGTCCTCCCATGAATCACCTGGACCATCTCTTTTGTATTTTGCACTAGTTCCGGTCTGAGAATTACTGACTCTCTTACCCCAATCCAACACAATGTAAAACAGCAAGGCCAGCCATACAAGGCTTCAAATGGTGCCATATCGATGGTGGAATGAAAACTATTATTGTATGATAAATCCACCAAGGGTAATTGTTTCATCCACAAAACCCCAAAATCAAGAACACAAGAGCGTAACATGTCTTCAAGAGTCTGAATGGTGCGCTCTGTCTGGTCATACGTTTGATGATGAAAAGCAGTGCTAAGGCATAGGTGAGAACCGAAGGCATGTTGGAGACCTCTCCACACCCTGGAGGTAAAATGAGGATCACAATCAGAAATGATTGTCCTTGGGACTCTATGAAGTCTCACCACCTCCCCTAGATACTGCCTCGACAAAACTTCCACTGAGCTCGACTCCTTGATCGCTATGAAGTAGGTCGATTTTGTTAAACGATCCACTACCACCCAAATAGCATCATTTCCTCCCGAGGATCAAGGAAAATCAGAAAAAAAGTCTATTGAGATGTCCTCCCACTTCGACTGGGGAATCTCTAATGACTATAGTAGACCACCATGGACCCTGTGTTCAGCCTTCACCTTCTGGCAGACAAAACATCGAGACACAAACTCTACAACCGCACGATTCAGCCCAAGCCACCAAAATTGAATCCTCAAGGCTCGGTACATCTTTTTCACACCGGGATGCACCGCTAAAGGAGAACTATGGAACTCTCTGAGAACCATCTAGCACATCGTTAAAGGAACAAAAAACCTTCCATGATACAACACTCGGTGTTGTTCATCCTCAGTCCAACTATCAAGGGCCTCACCACAAACAACTCGGCCTCTCCAGAACTCCACCTCTAGATCCCCCAACTGGGACTCTTCCACCTTTTGTATCAGGAATGACTATACCGTCATCTGAAAAAGACAAACTCTACCCCTAACATCTCCCATATCAAGATGTAATGCTGACAGTTCTTTCATTACTCCCAAGGAATCACCGGATTCACGCACAGCATTACTACGTGACTTTCGACTCAGCGCATTAGCTACAACATTCCCTTTTCCCGGTGTATAGGATATTTCAAAGTCATATTTCTATAATAACTCCATGCACTGACATTGTCATAAGTTGAAGCCACGCTGGGAGAAAACATACCTCAAACTCTTATGATGGGTTAAAACCACAAAGTGCTCACCAATGAGGTAATGTATCCACAAATTCAGAGAAAACACCACGGTAGCCAACTCAAGATCATGGTTGGCATAGTTACGTTCATGGGGATGCAACTTCTGAGACCCATAAGAAACAACTGACCTATGCTTCATGAAAACACAGCCTAACCCCAGACGTGAGGCATTACAGAAAACATCACACTAAACTCCCTCAGCTGGAAGACAAAGAACTGGATCACTTACTAACTTCTCTTTTAGATATTCAAAACCTGCCTGACACTGATCAATCCATATGAATGCCTGATTCTTTTTGGTAAAAGCTGTCAGAGGAGTCACAACCCGTGAGAAATTGGCTACTAATCTCCTTTAGTATCATGCGAGACCAAGGAAACTTTGCACCTATGACATTGTCTAGGGAGATTCCCAAGATACAACTGCTTCTATCTTCGATCGATCCACATTTACTCCCTATTGGGACACAACATGCCCCAATAAATGGAATTCTCGAGCCCAAAACTCACACTTCAACAACTTCTTAAACAGATAATGTTGACGAAGAACTCTCAAAATGGCGTGTATATGCTCTGCATGCTCCTCCTTAGATATGGAATACACAAGGATGTCGTCTATGAAAACTACCATGAACATTTCCAGGAACTCACGGAACACAACATTCATCAATCCCATGAATAGAGCTGGAGAATTTTTCCTGCAAAATGGAATTACAATGAACTCATAATTCCCATGATGACAACAGAAAGCAGTCTTCGGGATATCCTCATCCTTCACATGCATATGATGATATCCCGACCGCAATTCTATCTTTGAGAACCAACTTGAACCCTTTAGTTGATCAAATGAATCTTCAATCTGCAGAAGAGGATAGTGATTCTTTATTGTCACTTTGTTTAAGAGATGATAATCGACACAAAACCTCAAAATTCAGTCTACCTTCTTCACGAACAAAACTGTTGCACCCCAAGGCGACACACTTGGCCAAACAAAACCGATCTATAACAGACCATCAAGCTGTATACGTAGCTCTTGTAACTCAGAAGGGTCCATACTATATGGAGACATATAGATAGAAGATTCTCTTGTTGTAGCTTGATCCTAAACTCGATCTCTCATAGAGGGGTTAATGCTACAACCTCTTCTAAAAAGACATCAGGGTACTCTTCTATGACCCTAGGAAATGCCAACTGCTGAACCTCTGAAGAACTCAGCATAATCTCAGCCATCATGGATGATACGGATAGAACATGCTTATAACCCATCTGAGGATTTCGCTCACCAACAAACACCATTGGTTCTCCATCTGTACCAATGAAAATGACCTTCTTCCTGAATCAATCCACGATAGCCTACACCAAATACAGCCAATCCATGCCAAGGATGGCATCATATGGTAGTATTCGTAAACATAGGAAATCTCCCCAAGATCGGTGTTTCCCCAATACTAGCTCACAGTCTCTACATACTTCAAACAAGTCATCTCAACCTCCAACTAGCATAGTCAACGCAAAGAGAACTGGAAGCCTCTCCACCTCAAGTCTCAAAGCATGGACAAGGGTAGGTGATATAAAAGAGTGTGTCAATTCTGAATCAAACAAGGCATACACCAATGTAGAAAACAAAGGGTACCTCAAATAATGTCTCGCTCGCCTGGAGCTAGCAATGCTAGAGAATGAAGCTGACCGCGACCTCCTCCACAGCCTCTCTGACCCTGATGACGACCACCACTATGGTCGCACTCTACTCTATGAGGACGAGGAGCATCATGGGGATATCCTCTGCCTTCCCTATCTACACTATACTGATCTAAAGACGGTGCAACCTGCTACTACTACTGCCTCGGCTGGAACGGCCTCAATAGAGGAACCTGGAGCATAGCACCTGGGGCATGATGACTACTCTGAAAGGTCGGGCCCTCCTGCTACTGATTAGCACAACCACAATAATAACAATAAGTGCTAGATACCTTGGCATATGCCTAAGAGTTTCTGCCTCTAGAGAAATGAGATGTGAAGGGCTGGGACCTACCACTGGCTGAATGAAAACTCTTCTGCCCTGAAAACTGTTAACCCTGGACCACAACTCTTCTTCATGAGTAATCATGTTGATTCCCCTATCATGATGATATGATCCTAGACAAAGTCCTCTCGACAACCTCTTCCCTCTCCAGCACATCAAGATTTGTTTTCAGCATAAATGGGGTGACCTGGCACTGGATCTTTGGACATAAAGCCTCCTCGAAATGTCTCTCCCTGGCCTCCTCATCTAGAAAAAGGTCCAAATCATATCATAAAAGGTTCCTGAAACGGATTCCAAACTCTCGAACACTGGAGCTCCCTTTTCTAAGGGTAAGAATCTCCTGTCGACTAGATGCCTTCATGGTCGAAGAATGAAACTAGAATATAAACTTGTCTCAGAACTCCTCCCATCAGATCGCTGACTCCTCATGATCCCAAAGGAACAAGAACAACCACTACCTCACTACTCCACGCAGCATCGTCACAACCAAAAAAAACTCGTGCTCCTTTCAAGCATGGATTGAACTGAATCCGATCTCAACCTCCTCTAACCATTCTTCTGTGACTGCATCTGAAACGGAGCCCTCATACTTTTGTAGACTCTGGCGCTGAAACTCTCAGAGTGTCTTCTTCCAAGTTTCTTCGTCATCAACCTCTACACTATGGCGATCTGCTAGAATATCCTGCTGGACATTTTCTGTGCAAACCTGACAAGGACATTGACCTGGAGCCATACCTGTAAAATAAAAAACCATTAGAGTTCTTAAACCTGGAATATAGAAGACTCAACATTAATTAGTTAATTGTTTTCTTTCATTGATTTTAGGTTAACCTATCCCAAGGTCTACCCATTAAAACATAGGCACAAAGAAGAATGATGCATGATCCTTTCCTAGGTCTCTACCCTGCAACTAGTATCACCTTGTTTAGTAGCCACTGTAAACTTAATGGTCTATATATCAGATCATAAGGGGGGCCTAAACGCCTATGTCTCATTTGGTCTCCAATGTTTACCTCACTTGCTAAATATGAATGACACTGTTGACCTACAAACCAATGCAAACTCACCTGTTCCTAACTCCAAACTCCATCCTATCCCTCAACCAGACCTCTGATACCACTCTGTCACGACCCCCTCCCCACAAAGTGTACCCCTCCTGGGCCGGAAATGTGAGAAAGGATAAAATGACCCTTGATTCATACCTCCAGTAGGTCCTGGGTTGGAAACTAGAACCGAGGGTATAGTAAACACAAAAATGGGAGGTATTACCCTCTAAGAGAACACAAGCAGAAGAGAGAGATAAGATAGACACCAACTAAATCCAACTCAGAACTGAAATACAAAATAAAACCCAAGTGAACATATGCAATGTCATGAAAAAGTAATACAACTGGAAGGGAAAAACATCAATTACCCAATAGAAAGTAAAAACAACAGCAACCACAAGCTCGAACAGCTCCTGTAACCACAAGCTAGTAGTAACCAGCCTGATCTCTAACCTGCTCCAAGTGACCTAAAAATAGTTTTTATATATATAGGGTGACTATAACAGTATACTCAGTAGGATCCTCCCTGAATCCTCTCATGAAAAAGTAAAGAAATCATGTTAAAGCACATTGAACAACAAGTGAAACTAACTCGACACCTAAACAGGTAAACTAAGTTTCCAGCCTCACCATGGCTACTCTCACAAAGTAACGCATACAAGAATATATTATATAATAAATAATATCAAGGGTACCCCGCTACTACTTCCCCACTGGTTTATTGATTTTCCCCAATGTCATACGTCCTAAGCATCTCTCTACAAAAAGGCTTGCCCGTAGACACCTGGGTGAAGCACCAAAATATGCACCTCGTGTAACAAAACCACCATATGCATACACCAAAGTAACCAGGTAGTTTATGGGAGCCACTGCAGCTCTCATAACATGTATCATACGTTGGGTATTATACCTCAAGCCATTATAAGCCATACACTGAGTAAGGATCCTCAAGCCATCATATCCTATACACGTTAAACCTATAGTATTCCATAGAAAACTATATCCAGAATATATGTGTGTGAATAACCACAGTCCATTACAACTTTCTACACACATATATGCGGAAAACTAACCAATGGGCCTACCAGCACAAGTAACTACCAGGAGAAGAGAGCGAGGCCAAATGGGGTAGTCATTCATCCATCCACCCACTAGAATGTTGGGGAAAATACCACCCTAGGGCTCAGAATCTCTGAGGAGTCAGTTTCCCTTACTGATAGGGTGGAGTAGCATATAGAAACACAAAACATATAGGATATACTATGTATTACAACCACACTATGGTCATAACCTAGTCTTAGACCCAGCTGCGGCTAACATCTCTCAGACTCAGGGATTCTACTTCTAAGACTACATATCCTATAAGCATACAACCATTTAAGGAGCATTATTATATTACTTCATTCCCTTTTTATCAGTTACAGTTTACGTTAATTAATTTGTTAAACATTAATTAACCATGAATAATTCCTCATTAAATTTCATTAGAATCACACCCAAGTCCACTGATCCTTCAAATATTACAACCTCATCATTTTTTTCCAGCAAACTCCAACCCCATGGGTTAACACCATTTATTCAATTATTCATTATATAATTACTTTCCCACATTCCCAAGTATTCTAGAAAAACATTCTATGCTACTAAACACAAGGGGGATCAACACGGTGAGTAGATGTACTACCATTTGAGACTTTTACTCTTATAGAAAGAGCATAAACCCATCCTCCCTTGAGAATCTAAACACGGAAAGCACGTGGCATACCCCAAGTGTCTTCACCTCTTTTAGAAGAAGGGTAAGTAAAACTAACTGCCTTGAGTAGTGGGGAAAAGTAATTCAGATAAACAACCAAAAAGAAACAACAAGCATTCAACAATCACATCCATCCCATTCCATCATCCTATGTGTCCTCCCCGACACCCACATGCATAAACCAATGCATCTCTCCACTCTAGGCGTCAACTACTGCCACCACTGATAGGCCTCCACATATCACCACAGCCATCCAGGCTCACATCACAACACAAGAAGCAGTAAAACAAACATCTCAACAATTAGGCTCTTGGCCCTTTAACAAACAAGACGGTAGCTCAGAACCCTACAAGAAATTATCAAAAAAAATTATCCCTTTTGAATTAACTGATTTATTATACGTAGATTCCACCTTTGGAAAACCTAAACAGTAAGCTATCATAAATAAATAATCGTGCTTACTATACCAATTTTATTAACATCAAATTACAACAAGAATCAGATTCTTTTACATGCATCTTTATCTTTAACCAAACCAATATCAATTAATCCCAGTTTATGTTCTTTACCGATTTCCATCAAGAATGAACAGCTAAACAAAGAAAGCATAGATATCACACTATCTAGAAAAATAATAGGCAATCACATACAATATGTATCAATTTATTTATCCGGTTGAAAATATTTATTATGTCAATTCCATTGTCATCCAGTGGGATTAGACATGATAAAAATATAGTTGTATGTAAAATAAAAGTGAAGTAATGAATCCCATACCTCAAAGAGTTCTTGATGTTCTTTATCCACACAGTGGGTCACGATCCTCCTCTTGCAACAACTGCATCCACCCGAGGATTCCACGGTACAACCACACCAACCAAAACCCAAGAAAACTCTATTATAAGTATGGAGATTTTTTGTTATAATATGGAAATGATAAAAAAGAGAAGATGAACAACAAAAGAATGATGATAACACAACCTTATATTAAAGATTGATTGATACTTCTTGGTTGCTTCAAGATAGAGAGGAACCAATCTGAGGAGGAAAGTTTGATTGTGCAACTCTTATAGGAAGGATTGAAAGGTTCTAGCATCTCATAGTCGAGAAAAAAGAGGAAGAATAAAGGAGGAAGATATCCCATCCCTTTAGAAGATTTAACGGCGCGATGGTTTAAGATACGCATAATTTCCCATTAAAAACGGATCTCATTAACCCACGGGGTTTGACCAAGTAAAACATCCCGAGCCATAGGAATAATTAATTTAGGAGTTATACCCTTTGAATCAGTCTTAGAGTCCTTAAAATAAGTCTTTAAATGTATTTTACGTCAAAGGAGACGTCAAAGGGGTGAAACTCTAGGAAGCTGGAAACACTATTTACATACTCAGAATTTGGCAAAGGAAAACACTGTTCATAAACCTCACCGTTAGAACCTCACCATTCTGGAAACATTATTCATGAACTCAAAATTTGGAAATGGAAATATAGGTTACAGATAGAGGTTAATGATAGAGGTTACCGATAGAGGTTACCGATAGAGCTTACCGATAGAGCTTACCAATAGAGGTTACCGATAGAGGTTACCGATAGAGGTTACCGATAGAACTCACCATTCTGGAAACACTACAGACCTATCATTCTGGAAACATTGTACACCTATCATTCTGGAAACATTGTACACCTACCATTAGAGATTACCGATAGAGGTTACCATTAGACCTCACCATTCTGGAAACATTATACACCTACCGATAGAACATTGTTCACTAAACCTCACCGATAGAACACTGTTCACTGAACCACTCCGATTGAACACTATTCACTGAACCTCACCGATAGAACACTTTTCGCTGAACCTCACCGATAGAACACTGCTCACTAAACCTCACCAATAGAACACTATTCACTAAACATCACGGATAAAACACTGTTCACTGAACCTCACTGATAGAACACTGTTCACTGAACCTCACCGATAGAACACTGTTCACTGAATCTCAGTGATAGAACATTGTTCACTGAACCTCACTGATAGAATAGTGTTTACTGAACCTCATCGATAGAACACTATTCACTGAACCTCGCCTATAGAACACTATTCACTGAACCTCACCGATAAAACATTGTTCACTGATGGAACTGTTCACAGAATTGAAAATTAAGAAAAGGAAAGAGAGGTTACTGATGCTACTGTTTAGAAAAATGGAAAAATTAGAAAAGTGTTGGGGATGAGTCACCTTGACCTCCCAAAACACCTCAAACACCGTATTTTCACAAAGGAATGGACCAGAGAGGTCCGGGACATTACATATATGTAACAAAGATAGAACCTTTAGGTGGTTTACTAGTTATACCACCACCAATTGAGCAGCATCTATTACCAACACTACCATTTTAAGATGCATGCAGGATTACTGCATTCAAAGAGTTTTAAAAGTAGTGAACTCCCTATTTTTGGGGTGATCTAGATCCCCAAATGGTCAATGTTTGGCTAGAGGCATTAACCTATGTTTTCAGAATTGTGAGGAAACCTACCGGCTAGATGGTTTTCCCTTCCATGAGTCATCTGCAAGGATCTGTGGGGCGATGGTGGAGCTTGGTGACATAGTTTCATGATGATATAACTTCATCCTACACATAATTCAAACATCTCTTCAAAGAGAAGTTCTATATGTCCATGTTGTGATCAATACGCATACAGAAGATTCTGCATCTGTAGTATGGATTTATTACCATGTTGGAGTATTCAAAAATGTTTACAGATCTTTCACACTACTCCTTATACATGGTCTGAGACCAGTTCTTCAGGGCTTGGACCTTTAAGAAGGGATTACGCTGGGACATCAGGGTATCAATTTTATCCCTTAAAATTCCTACCTATGATAGGATACTTGAGTGAGACCATATAAAAGAGAGCTTTCTAGTAGAGTAGGCATTGATAGTGGGAGCTATCAGTGGGCATTGGGTAGTTGAGTCCTCGAAATTAGGAAGACTAAAGTAGTCACAAGGATCCAATTAGGTCAATCACCTCAGGGGATGATCCTAAGACTCTAGGTTAATGGTGAAAGGCTCGCATGGATGCTCGAGTCAGCTAAAGGATAGATAGTGTTACTCATGTGGTGGTCGGAGACATCTAGAAAGAGATTTCCCAACCCATCATATATCTAATTGAGATACAGTTGAGGAACACCCAAGGTAGAGATAGGGACAAGAGAAGGGTGTTTCGTAGGGTATTTGACATGGAATAGGGGGGGTATAAGGAAGAAGTATGTTGTCAGAGGTTCAACCTATTACCAATCCCACCACAAGGTGGTCCACCCAAGGCTCAAGAAGCTTGTGGGAGGGATGAGGCCAGCTGCGGGCAATGGTGGCTTATGACCTCAGAGATCCAGGGATTATATGAGGTATGATCTGTGTCTTTTCCACCTTAGTTGTAGTTTTTATAGACACATGTGTTAGTCATTACATTATTTCCACAAACTTTATTCAAGACTCAGAGATTCCAGTTGAACTTTTGAACCTTCCCTTATGCTTAGAGACTCTTAATGAGGGACACTCGATGATCACACATTTTTTATGATAGTGTGACTTAAATCTTGGAGGTGATTATTTCCATTTGGATATCCTAGTATTGGTTTATAAGCCTTACAATATCATTCTATGTATGTACTATTTATCCATATTTCATTCTTTAATTAACTATTTTAGGCCCAGAGTGTGTTGTGTCTATAGTGATAGAACCAGTTTATCCTTTATTAGTGAATAGGAAACTCAGATAGTGTAGGATGGACTCACAGATATGAGGGTTCAGTCAATTAGTCATCCATTTTCTAGCCTCACCCTTGGCATAGTGGATGATATGATTTATTAGTTTCCTATAGTGGTGGCGAAGTATGAGGATGACTTTCTTAATGATGTTCCAGGTTTCCCTCCCTATAAGGACATGGACTATTACATTGTTCTACACACCCATGATAGCTCTGATATCTATACCTACATATCATATATCTCTCATAGAGCTTTGTGAGTTGATGATATACATGGAGGACTTACAGAGTAAGGGCTTTGTTAAACCTAGTGTTTCACCCTAGGTAGCCCCAGATTTTTTTTCAAGAAGACAGATGGGATCTCGAGGTTATGTGTTGATTAACAATTCTCAATCCAGGTGACTGTGAAGAACAAATATACACTACCAAATATCAAATACCTCTTTAATCATTTTAAATGGGCGTGATGATTCTCAAAGTTCAACCTCAGATCAAGCTATCAACATTTGGGAATAAGGGATAAGGATATTCCGAAGATGGCCTTTAGATGTCATTATGGTCACTATGAGTAATTGGTGGTGTTATTTTCCATGATGAATTATACATTAGTGTACATGGTACTCGTGAACTGGATCTTTCATCCTTACTTAGACTGGTTTGTGGTGATCTTCATTGACGGCATCCCAGTGTATTTGGCATCCGAGCAGGAGCATACGAGACACTTCAGGATGGTCCTAAACATGATTTAAGATAAATAAATTTATAAGAAAACTTCAAAGTGTTATTTATTTATTCAAGAGGTCCATTTTCTAGGATAATTCATCTTAGAGGCTGGAGATTAAATGGATCCATTGAATTTTGATGCAATCCTTCTTTGGTATCCACACAAGATTGTAACTAAGGTGTGGATTTTCATTGGATTAGAAGAGTACTATCAGAGGTTTTTACTTGACTTATCAATATTTTTAGTACCCTTAACAACTTTGAAAATAAAGGGGAATCCTTTTACATGGATAGAAAAGTGTTAGTGGAGCTTTCAGGAGCTGAGGTGAAGGTTGACCAGCCCTTCCATCTTGAGGTTATTGTTGGAAGGTGACGAGTACGTGGTGATCTCTGAGGCACAAGGGGTTTGGGTTAGTGGTTTCTTAATGAAGGGGAAAGTAGTTATTGATTATGGTTTACTTCAGTTGACACCACATGAGCAGAATTACATGACCCATGATCTTGAGTTAATTGTGGTAGTCTTCTCTTTAAAGATATAGAGACACTACCTGATGGGTGGTCAGTTTATCATCTACCATGATCATAAGAGTCTTAGGTATATCTTCTCCCCAGAAGATATTAAAAAAATATAGAGGATATTTCTAGAGTTACTCTAGTACTTTGACTTTTATATTCTCTATAATCATGTGAAGGGGGATGTGGTAGAAGATACTCTTAGTAGGAGATCTAGTTCGCAACTACTGAATGAGGAATCAAAGTAGTTGGCCTCATTACAATTATCCTTTTTAGATGGAGATGGTGAAGCTTACCTACAGTCTATGGTCATCACCCATTCTCTCTTATTGTGATTCAAAGAGTAAAATATTGGGGATACTGACTATGGGACCATACATGCTCTAATTTCCATAGGGCATACTCTTAATGAATATTCGATAGGTGGGGTGCATGTAGTTATTTTTAGAGGATGTAAAACAGTACCAGTGGCATTGCAGGAGGACTTTATAAGGGGGTTTCATACATCCCCTTTGGCAGTACATCCAGGTATGTTGAATAAGTACCAGTACAACTAATGTCATTTTTAGTGGAAAGGGATGAAGAAAGGAGTTGTAGAGTTTTTCTCTCGATACCCTTATTATCAGTATTCGAAGGGTGAGCATAATGTTCCAACAGGTTACCTCAACCCCTTGAGGTGTTATAATGGAAGTGGGATGGGATATAGAAGGAATTCATGATGGGTTTACCATGTATGCCTAGGGGGAATGATTCCATCTAGGTTATTTTTTACCAACTCACCAATTCGGCCCACTTCCTAGATATTTGAGAGAAGATTTTAATATAGATCTTGGGACGCCTCTATGTGTATAAGATAGTTTTAATCCCTAGAGTTCCATCAGTGATGGTTTCATATAATGATTCTCTCTTTATATCAAAATTATGGAAGGGATTACTGGAAGAATTTCAGACCCAGTTAGGCATGAGCACAACATTTCATCCATAGACGAACGACCAGACAGAGCATACCATACAGGTTCTGGATGACGTGTTATGGGTGTACATGATAGAATTTGGCTTTAGTTGGAGGATCAACTACCACTGGTGGAGTTTTCATACAAAAAAATCTATCATTCCACAATTTTTATGGAACTCTTTGAGCCTTTGTATGGTTGATCCTGAAGGTCACTACTTTTCTAGACTGACCTAGAAGATTCAACACTTATGGGACCAGAGTTAGTCTGAGCTACTACAGAGAAGGTGCTGATAATCTTAGAGTGGATGAAGACTACATAGATCCATTATAAGTCTTATAATGATAGGCAACGGAGCCTTTGAAGTTTGAGGATGGAGACCATGTGTTCCTTAGGGTTTCATCTTGACAAGGATTATGGAGATTTGGCTGGGGCAGTAAGCTATCTTTGTGGTTAATCAGCCCTTTCTAGATACTATATAGAGTTAGAGTGGTGGCATAATGCTTTGATCTACAACAGTAGTTATATCAGGTACATGATGAATTCCACATGTCGCATCTAAGGAGGTACGTGCATAACCCATCACACGTCAATGACTGGGTAAAGAAGGACATCGAGGATGGAGCTAATTTTTCTGAGTACATAGTGGGTATCAAGGATCATTAGAAGATGATCCTTTTTGGACAGATGATTTCATTATTTCACCTTGAATGGTAGCATGGGTATCTCCAAAAGATCTCATGGGAGTAGGAGAATCAGATTCAAGATTAGTACCCTCATCTGTTTGAGTGAACCTCGTTTTGGATTTTGGGGGTGTAAAGCCCTAAGGTGGGGACAATTTAATATCATGGATTTTCTGTGTACTATTTTCTGATATTATATAGTATCATTTTGAGACCAGGTGATGAGAAGGTATGTGATTATGAGGTATTGTGTTCCCAAAATAAATTTTTGAAAAATATTAAACTTTTTAATAGAACATGGGTATAGTTTTTTTAAGTGTAATAACTCTTAAACGGTTTCCCAGATCAAAAATATGAGGGAATTTTTTAGTTTATAATGGCGTCCTTACCATCAGAGTGACTTAACTTTAGTCAGTGTGGTTTGTTTTTTAAAATGTTTTCATGGGATGTAAGGGGAATAAAATAATTTAATAAAAATTATTTCTTTATGTTGTGACTAAAAATATTTGAAAATATTTTTATAGACAATTTATAGGTTTTTTAGAATAACCCTAGAAACCTTGGAGAACCATTATAGAAAAAAATGAGGATTATCTCTCATGCGATCGTGATGGATCATGGATCAATGACCGAAGCACCTCAAATTCGAAGGACCATGCATGAGGCAATTATGCAGCAACCATTCTACATCAGTGATCAATCTGAATCAGGGTAGTCTTGTTATCTTGATTTTCATTCCCCATTCTTTAATTCCACATTGAACTTGGACCAATCAATGAATTGATTGATTTACGATTCAGTCGTATTTGAGCGATGGTTTTATTTGTAGGTTATTGGGTTATATTAAATCTATTTTTCTAACCCCATGTCCCTCATTATTAAACATTTTCCAAGAAATAATGGCCAACGTAGATAAACCTTGGCTTGTGTGCATTTCTCCCTCTGTTATTCACATTTTTCATTGTTGGAACCCCTCAGTTATTATATCAAGGTTTTCAGGTGGTTATGAGCATGATCGGACCCCTTGATTCAAGGAGAATTTATAACTAAGGAATGATCTGTATAGATCAGGACCCAAGGAGCTTGGATCAGTGGATGTTTTATTTTTAGGGATTGGAGGAGGTGTGGTGGTCCATAGAAGGGGACCCCATTATGGAACTGGTGACTACTAGTGGTGACGGAAGCACACGGCAGTAAATCCACGTGTGGTGGGCATGGCCAGTGGTAGCCTCAAGAGATGACGACAACAATGGGCATGTAGCAACAGCGGGACGTGGCAATGGCTGCGGAACACAATGATGGTCGTGGGCTGCAAGTGATGGATGCGGAGGCACCCACAAGGCCAACAAAGGTGGATGTGGTGACAATCCATGTGAGATGTGGTGGAAATGGTATGATTAGGTGAAGCGATTCAGGTAAGACAAAGTAGACCTGAGTTGGATCAAGGTCAGACCTAGGTCAAATCCAAGGCGGGTGGGGTGGGGAGAAGTCATGGTCAAACGTGGGCCCACAGAAACCCAATCTATCATGGGCTTAATAACCATGAAGGTCGACCATGGTGGTCGACTGTGACGGTTGAATATGGGTGTAGTGATAGTGTGGTTGATCTATGTTGTCAGTCGACTGACCGCGATAGTAAGCCCACTCAGGAGGCCTACAGGTGGTTTATCTCAAAAGATCATATATCCTAAATAGAGTGTCTAATCAACAAACTGTCTATGTCGTTGAGACCCTGACATTGAGAATGTATTTTTGGGGCAAGTGGTGAGTTTTTAATTTCAAATAGAATATGTTTAGATCATTCCTTTGTTCTTATCCATGATGGTTCAGTTCGATATTACATCCACATCACTAGACTGTAATTTCATCTAGAGGTGGAGTCTTAGATATAGTATGGTATCACTTAGTGAGACTGAAATGTGATCCTCTATCAACCCTAGTGGAGTTTGTGTAATTTTGTGACCTCCTTGAGAAGAGTGATGATTCTCCATCTAGTGGACCGCATCAGTAGGTTCCTTATAATCCGCCAGTTGGTTATAGGTATGACCTCTTATATAGTGGGTTGATCTATATTAAGTACATGGTATCCCCTAGTGAGTATAGTAACGATTCGTGGTATCTAGCATTCAATTCTTGGAGTGACCCCCTCTCTCTGTATCTTAGTCTTCATTGACCAATACATTCTCTTTGGGTAGATCCCAAATGATTTATACCTCTTTGTGAGTGTCTCTAATGATATCATGGCTCGAGGAGTGAGTTCTCCCATTAAAAATGTTCTTCTAGAAGAATATTGTGGTTGGTAGGTGGTTGTGACTTACCTATGGACTGTGTGTCTTGAATTGAGTATATCTAGATATTCTTTTTATGTTTCTATAGACATATACCTGTGTAGAACTAATTGTGCTTTCCTTTCTTCCATTGATTTGTGGTTTCATGTTTTCCTAATGAGTATTGTTATACATACCCCTACATAGGCTTTCCCTGAACGTGTCGTGCCTTGTACAAATGGTTGACCTTTTTATAGAGCCTTGGGTGGACCACGACAAGAGTATTCTTAGTGAGAAAGGATAGACCGGGGGGTGTTATTTTGAATTTCATATAATACTCCCAGTAACTTTTCTTTCAGGTTGGACTTGTGTTATAGACTCTTTCTAGTGGGCTTGTATTTGAACCAATTTACATTTTAGTACTTTTACTTTCATATTATCTTGTGTTATCTTAGTGGTATGAAATAATTGTCTACTTAGTTTTTATTTACATTTCATCATTTAATGGTATTGGAGATGTGTGTGTGTGTACAGGTACATAGAAAATTCTCCCCACATTAGTGATTTGTCTACTCAGTGATATTCACCATCCTCTAGCCTATTTAAGGTGGGAATAGAGAGTTGTGTCATGTGCCCCACTGGGATGGGTCATGACACATTCTTTCATGGGGTTTATGTTCCAAAAGATACCAAATCGGTAAATCAATATTGTCTCAATTTTCCTTCCTTGACACACATGTCATGTTATGCATCTATATTCTTCGAAGATATGTATACATTTCCCTTTGTAATGTTATCACATTAATATACTTTTTCTATGATATTTTATGCTTCATGTAATGTCATTTTCTAATATGGGGTATATGATTCAAAGTTTCCATATGTTTAGAGTTTATTTCAACAATATCGTCGTTTATCAAGATTATATAAGATTATGATTTCACTTATGAATCCATATGATCCATATATCAATAAATCTCATGAATTTTCTTATGCTCCTTTTATTCATGATATATTAAATATTATTTCAATTTTTAGACGTTTTTTATTTAAGTTAATTATGAAATTAATTCATCTTTATATCCCACATCGGTTAGAAATTTGCGTTCCTTTAAAACCAAGAATTTTAAAAATGTCTTAAAAAATGTTATACTATTATCCTATGATGATTAAAATCCTTTTTTATCCATGTTTTACCTTTTAAACAAATAGTGTTTTAAAAAATTAATCTACTTATAATTTTTTGATTGAGGCACCTATCTAAATATTTTACAGCTCAAAAGGAATGTTCGACATCCAAGGATTTATCCACCATCAGGATCGTCCTTCCTTTGAAGCATCCTTTGAATGTTTAAAATTTTTCTTATTAAGAACAATATTTTTCCATAATTTGCAAGAAATTCATTCATTTATGTTATTTTCAAAGATAAATATTTTGAAAAAAAAATTATGTTTAAAAAGTGTTTTAAATATTTTTAAGCTTCCTTTATAAATATTCAAAGAAAAAGGTTTTAATTTTTTCAGTCATTATTTATAATATTTCAAGGTGTTTTCAATGAAAATTTTTTTAAAAACATTTTAAAGGTTTTTTATGATATGATTACTAGTTTATGATACCCATTTTACTTTATGGGTTATGATATGGTTGTTTATGATATTTTGGAACACATATTAATGATTTAATTATTAGATGGGTCGGAATTATATATCCATCAAATGCATTAGGTAATGATTTATATCTCATGAGATAGACATGTCCATAATTGGGAGTTCACTCAGTTAAATAGTGGAAATTGTCCATTAATATAATCTTATAAGTAAACCTCGACTCCTAATATAGTCATGGGAGTGAACCATGACTACCAATATGGTTTTGTGACTGATCTCATACCACTAATGTGGTATTTGTAAGGATTTCTTGAATACTATGGAAATTATTTTATATGCTTATTTTTTACCAAAATTTAATGTCTTATTCCTATTCAATGCATTAAAGGATTATTCTTTTGATTCCATTATGATTCATGTCTTATAAACTACCAATATTTATTCCATGTATCATATGTCTCATCTTTGATATATAGGGTATGATCTTTCAATGGTATGTTCATGTAATCATACCCTTATATTAATGGAATGCTTACGTATTTCCTTTATTTACCATTACTGAGCATTTGAGCTCATTTGTTTCTTATTTTTCCTTTCCAAAGATTATGAATAAATGTTTTAATTTGGGGTACTAATGTGGAAGATATTTGTGGGAAACATTGAAGATCACTCACTGAGTTATGATATTTTGTTCCAAGTTTCCAAAGACATTAATCTATTATTTTCCTCAGGAATGTAATTTATAATGAGATAAATATTCATCTAAAATGATTTAATATCCATGTATGTAAATCTTTATACATTATGTCTACTTATTTATATGTTTGGTTCTATTAAATATTCTATAATGAGTGTTGAAAATACTAACACAGATATTTTCTATTTAGAAATAATTTGAATAAATAATTCCTTTATGATTATTGTATGATGTCAGGTGCCAGTCACCAGCCTATAAGTATGGGTAATGACTTTTGGTCTATGTTAGGTCTTAATCGGGTATCATCATACTAGGGTATCTTGGATGGTTCATGAAATATTGGTATCAGATCTTCTAGGTTTGGTTGTTCATCATTAAATGATTTTATTACAAAGTGGGGTTATCATTATAGTAATGAGGTAGGATTGATGGAATACTGGAGGTATTTCTAAGTGATTTATTGGCCATCTATCATCATAAATATCATTATGTCACAATTTTTTTACCAAAATGTTTCGTAAAGAATGATTTTTTTTATTTATATACTTTTCCTTTTATCAGATCTGAGTATATTGAAATTTTAATATTGAATTCTAATTGATGTAATTAGAATTCATGTATCTATTATTTGAGATGTTAATATATGTACCATTTATTATGATTTCACTATTTTTTATTGATATTGTGTTACATCATGCATATGTAGATAAATTTGAATAGGACACAAGTGGAAGTTATTAGTGAGAAACAACATAATATTACTCTTGTGAACCCAAATCTTATTGGGATATTATTTCATGCTATCCCGGTTATATTAAGGGTATATGGACCAATTTCCATTCAGGATCTACTAGTGGAACCAAGAATATTTTAATCAAGATATCATGTTATATAGATTCCATGTCATAAAACACCATAATTCAATGTCTATAATGATCCATAAGAGGTAGAGGAATGATGGAAAAATATTGATCTTTTTATTAAGTTCATGATAACTCTATAAGATATAATGGTTAAATTTTCTATATTTGATCTTGAGGTTCTGAGAAAGATATTTAATTATATGATTTTGATAGTTAATAAGCATAAAATGTTTCAATGGAAGGAAATTATATTTCTTTTCACAAAATAGTTCTATTTAGAGTAAATGGATTTGTAGATATCCATAGAGTTTTTCAACCTTCATCTTGGTGATAGGACAGTGATGTTATATGATAAATATTTTACCGATATTATTTAGTTTTATCCTAAGGTTATATAAAATGATAATATGTGGTCTAAATGACTTGATATGGTTCTCCAACATAATATTTGTTCATAGGTTCTATTTTTGAAACTCTGTTGTTATATTGAAGTGATAGACAAAGAATTGATGATTGAGTTTGAATTGTATGGTAAGTTCAGGTTAATGTCATTTCTATTTTCTCAAAGTGGTAGTTTTGTAAGTTCAATTAATGGATAGAGGGTGTGTTTTGATTTTGATGGGGGTTCTATGCATCAATTGTTATCCATACCTTCTTCGGGGACTAGTATAGACCCAATTATTTTAATTATGTATGGTATAGTTGGGAATTAAAAACATGTTTTTACTAAGGCATCGATGATCTCCAGTTCTTTTGGATGCACAATACATCCACATTATTTCTACCATATCATTGTTTTCATCATAGAGCCACGATCTCATCAGAACAAAAAATATTTGATGAGAAATAATAATATTCAATGTCTATGGAGTTAAAGACGTAGGCTATAACAATGAATATTCTTAATTAAGTGTAAGATTCACTTAAGGAATATGATTTAGGCCTACAAACTATGAGATTTTTTGTAAATATAGCTTCATATTTATTGATTTTTAATTGGAAACTTAGCCAAGTTACTCATTTATATCTACCAATGTTTTGAATTTTCTAAATTAACCTATGGATATTTTGTCTTTTGTCATGGATATTACAATTTAACTAATAACAACGATAGATAAGGGTCTTTGGTGTACTAAATTTATTTTCTCTATATCAGATTCTGAGGTTATATAAAATTATCTAGTTCTCAAATTGAAACCTCTTGACATCATTTTTGGGATGGATTTTCTGATTTTTGATGAGGTCTATATTGATAGTTATCTTTAATGGGTCTCTTTAATATTCCCAATGGGGTGTTCCTTGTCTTTCATGAATGATTATACCCGAGATCTAGTACTGCTGGTCCTATCATTAATGATTTGATCAGGGTAATATTGGTTTTTTTACATTCAATATGGAGAAAGAATCATTGGGTGATGATATCTCTATAGTTTCTATCAAGTTTCTTGTAACTTTCCTCATTATTTCTCTACCATGAAACTAATAAGAGAGGTGGAGTTTCCTATGGATTTATTTTCTATAACTCATATACTTTATATTCCTTTATTCACATTGAACTAGTGGAGTTTAAAGAGTCTAAGAATCATTTGGATGATTTTCTAGAGAATTGTTTCATATGATAGAATGTGTCACCTTGTGTTGCACATATTATCATTGAGATGTACTTTTATGGGATAAATCACCTATGTGTTAATTAATAGATAATTAATATATTAATGGTAAAGAATAAATATTCTTTACCACAGATTGATTACATGTTTGATCAGTTGAAAGGGGTAAAGAAGTTATGGTTGATTGATCTTTGATCTAGTAATTACTAGTTGAGAATAAAATTTTATGGAATTAAAAAAGTCTTCCTTCTAGGATAGGTATGATCAATATTGGTATCTTGTTTATAAGGCTCCAGCCTTAAACCTTACTTAATCATGAGTTATTACAAGATTACACATTGAGGATCTTTTCAGGTTTAGAGTTTTAGAGAATTAGATCATAAAACTTTCATTACATTCCACATTTAAACAAAGTGGTTACATAAAAGATAGTATTCATTTTTCCCATCAACAGAAACATATTTAAAATAAAACATGGATTCTTTATTGAAACATCCTTGACACTATCATCATATCATGTACCCTTCCCATGACCTGTGAAAAACATTTCAAAAACTTGGGATGAGCATAAAAAGCTCAGTAAGGGATACACAAAGAATGATAACTGTTAGTTTTTTAAAACAACAAGTAAACCATGTATACTTTATCAAAGTAATAATTTTCACCTTTTCGAAGTAGTAAAAACTCATCACTGAATAAAAGTTCACTACTTACCCATCTGTAACCAAAATATTACCATAAAACCCATATAAAGATCACATAACATATAAAGGTAACTTGGGACATAAACATACTTAAGTGTAATAACCATAAGGTCGACTTCCACACATATCACTTAATGGAATAGTCATTCGGCCAACTTCCATACATACTTAATGGAATATCCATACGGCCGACTTCTATACCCAATGCATTGGAGGTTATAACGTAACCACCCGTCCTGGTATTCACGGCACCACCCATCATATGGTTTATCACGTAACCACCCGTAAAATTTCCAAGTACCATTATAAAATTAGAACACATAAAACCAACATAAAGGAATGATAACATTTCCACATTTCAATCACAATATATCATATATTGACCTAATAGAATCCTTTATCAAAACCATTTTCCATACCAAAATACAAAAAACAGTATATGGTATTTATTTTATTTTAAAAACATTATGGCTTGTTGAGGAAGCCAAAGATCAAATAATACTCACGGCGGCAGAAAAGGTCGTTGTCACCGCGTACGTTAAAAGAAACATTCCTTTTTGTCGTTTAGTAAAACACTTCGCAGAAAAAGATTCCTTTTGTATAAAAGTAAAATTCAATGGGGTTTATACACCATATAAAAGAAAGTTGTTTATAAAACGAAATATGCCTCAATGAAAGGAGATTGAGACGAAGTCCCTTACAAAGACGGTATCCTTGGATTAAGGATAAATCAATTACATAATTATGTGTGAAAAACGAATACACCAAATATAAGTGGATATTAAGTGTAAAACAATCAGATTTTATTCACACATATTCATAAAATGACATATTCAACGAGTACAAGTTTATCCCAAAGAATCAAAATTGGGTTAAGAAGTTCCCTTACAAAAATTCGACAGCCTAACGGTGTCACTTCAAAATTCAGAAAATGAGTTGATGGTAGATAAAAAGGGTATCTCATCATTTGGACATAAAATTTACATCAATAAGTATATATAAGAACATGTCCCATCATAAGAAGATGTAATTTAAAAGACATAATAAAAGAAGTCTTTTTAAAAAAGAGGAGGGTGAAGGGTTCCCATACCGACTTGGGTAACTTTCGAAACGTACCCCCCATTGAAGAAGGGTCATACAATGAATATTTAAATACCCATAAATGAAATTATATTATACAAGGAGTATAATAATGGTAAGTACATACTCCACTCAAAGGAAATGGTGGCACATGTAGTATAAATGTCACGGGAATAAAAGTGAGATGAAAAATCCCTTACAAAAAACTCGGTAGCCTAACAGCGCCACTTAAAACTTCCAAAAATGGAATGATGATATCAAATAGGGTCTATAATAAAATTTATAGAAAGAGGAATATAAAATAACATCCCCCAACATAACAAATAGGATCTTAAAAGAAGTTACATAAAGGAGAGTACTTAAAAGGAAAGAGACAGGTTGGATCCCTTACGAAAATTCGGCAGCCTAACGGTGCCACTCAAAACTTCCAAAATGGATTGATGAAATAGAATAGGGTATCTCATCACATGAACATAAAAATTAAATTAAGATTAATATAAAAGAAAATCCCAATAACAAGAAAGATGAGCTTTAAAAGGAATGACATAAAAGAGTGTACTTAAAAAGAAAGAGAGGAGTAGGATCCCTTACCTCAAGACTGACTTGTCTTGTTCGTTTCTTTATATTCCTGAATAATAAACATTGATCAATTTATAATTTCCTAAATACCTCCTTTAAATATTATTATTCATTTAATATCACATATTATAATGTTATATTAATTTTTTAATAATATTAGTTCATATCCGACGTTTTTGCCGATGTTTGGTACATGAGTCAAAAATTAACTTGTTTGAAAAACGATTGCCCATGTAGTTATAAGTAAATAATTTCCAGAATAGTATTAATGATTAAAATATCATATATATCCAGTAAATATTAATTTTATACTATTCCATATCATTCGGAGATAAAAAATGAAAAGTACCGTTCATGGAGACGGTAGGTCGTACGTACGCATGAACGCTACTTTCATTTTTTTAGTCATATTAAAAGAATTAAAAATAAATGATATATATATATATATTTTTTAATTACAGTATAATATATATTTTATATAGGTCACATATTTTTATTAATTTCATTCTTTATACATTCCATGTATTGCATGTACGAGTCACATCACTGGATGGGGCGGTAGTCCGCACTTCCTAAAATGAAATTATCGTGTTTACCCACAATGGAAACCATAAAGGTACACCACAAAAGAAAAATACAGAAGCTTAAGTAAAACATAAACATATTATATATCATATATAAATATAGTGACATATTAATGTCCACCTTTTAAGGTGTTATATGAGTGTTGAACAATCATCGTTTCGTGAGGCAGAAATTCACCATCCACAGAAACAGTATGTTCTTTAACCATTTGATGTAGGTGTGTGTAAGTGTAGCTCGAATTATTCTTATAACAACATCCTAGTATATTTAAGATACTATATTTGTTACAAAATAAATTAATAAAAAGAGTTTAGGTGTTTGTAGAAGCAAAATAATACAAAAGGACTCAAGTGAAGACATTACCTTAAAATCGGGTAACTCCCTTTGGTTTGAGCTCAAAGGCTTACTTGGGAAGACTTCTGCCCAAATTGAGGCTTCTAAGAGTTATAGAGGGATTTGGAAAGGCAAAATGAGCAGGGTTTGTCTGATCCAAAGGCTTTGGAAGTACGTTTAAGGAGGTAGAGGTGGGGGACTTTTATAAGAGGAGAGGAGGGGCACTCTTGGAATGTAAAGAAATGTTAATTTATTTGAAAAAGAGTTTCGGACTTAAAAGGTCCCACATTGATATAATTTTAGGATAAGGTGGTAAGGGTTCTAAATATACCAATCAAATAGGTTTTTGACAAGTGTAGGTTTTAGTTTTTACATTATCCTTTCATTTTATTTAAATCGTTAAATAATGAGGTAATCGCTGCATCATCATGATGTCATAAATAATTTAATTTATATAATTTCTAAAAATTATAAAACAAATACTATGATTTATGAAATCCTTTTATCTTTACAATGACTATTTATAGTCAAAATTTTGACTTGTATAACCCCATTTAAAAAATTTATTAGTAAAACAACTCATGTTTGTGTCATTTTAATTTTAACATTAAATAAAAAGGTATTTATGTCATTTTCCAACCAAAGTGGCTCAATGGGGTCCCCAAGTTGATCCATGGATTTTATTGGTCGGCCATGACTCATACAATGAGTTTATGACATGTGTATAGGTCATTTAATATTATTAAAACATTATTTTTACCTTAAGCTACACTAATTACCTCTAATCGCGATTAAAAACTTAATAAGTTACTATTCACCAAAAAATTATTTTAATCCCATTGAACCACATTATACTTCTTAATTAAAACCATGTATGTCATATTTTTTTAAATTAAAAACACAAAGGTGGAAAAATTTCATTTAAATGGAAAATCAGTTTTTATAAGTACCACTTAGTGGTTTCACTATTCATCAAAAATTGAAGTTTTTCAGAAAATTACCAAAAATTCACCATAGGCTATATTTGATATTCCGAAATCAAAAATGATGTCTATTTTACAAAATTCAGAACATATAAGTTTTATTAATTAATTTAATAATTAATTCCCGCTATCAAAGCAAATAGCGTGTTTTTAAGAAACAATATCTATTAAAAGATTGACACTAGTTTAAGTCCAATTTCAAAGTGAAATTAATTCCAATAACCACCATTGGATTTAATGGTAAAAATATATTCTAATTTCACTTTAAAACCAACTTAAAAGATAATCTAATCATGTAAATAAATTAGATTAAAAAGAGTTTTTGAAATAAAATACAACATTTTTCACTATTCATTAAAAAATGTACTTTATCGGAAAAATACCAAAAATTTACACAAAGTAAATTTTGATGTCCCGATTCTAAAGAAGATTTTTATTTCTTCAAATATAACACATAAAATTGTCAAAAATTGTATTTAAAATATGTTCTCCATCAAAAGGTGATTAATCGACATTTTTAAAGAATATAAGAATGTTTACGCTTAAAATAGGATTCATTCGCATTTTTAATCCTCTAAAATTTATTGTAAAAAGTTAAAATATTTGACAAAAATATATAATCATTTTGTAGTTAGTTCTATTTATTCCCGCCATCACAACAGTTAGGCGTTAACTACCATTTAAAATAATATTATTTTATTATTAGAGTGCAACGTAAGATTCCCAAGAAACTCGTTGTTGCGTGTTGGGTAAGCCATCAAGCATAGCGTTCCCTTTAAATTAATATTAACATTTTATTCACCAATAGGGATAAATATAGAAATGTCATATTCTTTATTTACCTGGGGTGTTACATTGTTATTCAATTTGGTCAAAATAATTATGCTATATTTTTTACGAATTTTTTTAATATGATATTTCATGAGTATCATGACTCATTAATAGAGGTATTGGTGAAATAAATCTTAGTTATTCTCAGACCAATAAGATTCATGTGTGTCTCTTGAGTAGTTAAATAAAATATAAAATAATATACATTATGAAAAGATATATAAATGAAATTTCTATTTTTGGGATGTCAAGTTGTTAGTCTTTTTTGTCTTAGAACATGTTATTTTGGTTGATCTTTAAAGGACAAATATGTTATGGAATGGGAGAAACATCATAATTTTTTTGATATTCAATGATTCTAGGGAATATAAGGATATTATAGTATATCCATCAATTATTTCTCAAGTTTTGATTCTTTTATGACCACTATCACTCAGAATGGGGTGAGATTTTTTGGATGAGAAATGGTAGGGTTCTTTTTTATTGATTAGAAACATATTTTTACTTATTTTATAATGTTGACTCTTCAAGAGGATAAGAAGGGCCATGTGAACTTATGTAATACATTTTTTAGATCTGTTTTGTGATAAATTACAATTTGATCACATTTTAGACTATGGTTTTAGAAATATTAGACCGTATAATATGAATTATCTGACACAAGATTTCAGACCTATTGAAATTATGCATTCTATTAATATTTGGTTAAATTAACTTTTATTTTAATAGTTTACCATTCATTTTGAGCATAAAATCTTAAGTTGTATATTATCTCAAAATTATTTTTAACACTAATAGAGTAATTGGAAGTATTAATTACATTATTTTGATATTCACATTTCATACGGCCCTAGAAAAGGGAATGTCATTGATGATTCATAGAGAATGAAAATTCCAACCTAGACCATGAATGAGTTTCTAGAAGAGTGGAATATGATGAAACTATTTTCTCAGTTTAATTTGGGATCCTAGAAGAATGAGTCTGAGTTTGTTTTGTTCAGTGTGATTTTTACCACCTTCCTTCTTGAGATTGTTTTTCTATTCAAGACTATTGATGATAAAATACATGTAATTGCGGTCTCTTATTATAGTGGGGATACTATTAGTGTGTGTTAGTTTACTCTAGAAGGTATTCCTATTACAGAAAAAAAAAATTGTACCTTTTCCTATGATAAAGGTTTTTATGGGGGGATATTATTATACCTAGTGGGTGATTAACCCTGGAACCACGAATATGATCAATGATTTGTAGAAATGATCTATTATATGGTTATGAGATGATAAATTTCTGAATTTTTATCTCATTGGTATTCCAACCTAAATGAAACAGATAAACATCAGTGAACTTTTGTTTTTCATAATCCTCCTATAGTATAGACTTGAAAGTTCACCAATATTTATATGGACTTTCTAGTTTGGTAACCATGAACCCCTCGAGGGAAAAATGTGAAATGAATTTTTAACAATAGGCTAACCATATTGTCTATATTTTTAACCATTCAATATAAATTTAATTTTTTGGAATTGGGATATCTGTAAGTGCTAGATATTGTCAAATTTCATTGATTCCCATCTACAATAGTATTTGATAGGGACCCTCATTTCACTTTTCACATCTAGGGTGGTCTCCAAGAGGCAATGAGATCTAAGATATATTGGATAAAAAAAATTTAATCCATATAAATATGTCTAGATATAGTGAGAAATATGGATTCATGAAAACATAATATGTTCCTTCTTTATTGAAATTTTGATAGCTTAGGATTACCATTTGAGGATTCTTATGCTTTCCTATAACCATAGTTACTAGTCCACTATTATAATGGAACCATTCTTTCCCTATATGGTAAGTCTTGTAGATCTCCATTGTGTTTGTTATAGATTGGTGAATGTTCCATGGCATTATAATTTTTTTCCCCAGAGGCGAAGAAAATAACTTTTTTCATATATTAGATAATTATTATGGAATATATCTGGTATAAATTCTATACATATTTTTATCATGATCTGATGGATTTTTCTATTGGTGACCATGTGTTTTGAGGGCTTCACCTCTATTAGGTCACTATATCTAAATCTTATACCATGTATTCGGGTTTTTTTTATATTTTTGTGATAGTATGGATTTTTTTATAGCATTTATCCCTTCTAATATAAATTAATTTGATCGACAATATATTTCATGTATCAAAATATCAAATTCATATTTCTAACCCTTCTAAATTTATTATCTGGTAGGATGTTGATATCAAGCATTATTTATTCATGACTAAGGATCTAGTTTGGATTTTGGATTTTTATAAAATGGTTATTTGTGGGAATCTAATAACTTGTTTTTGAGATATGGAATTATGGTGCATATTTTCTTTTGACATGGTAGCATGAGGTACAAATGAGAGAGAAGTGGACCCATCTCTTTATTATAGAATCTCATTGATAATATTTACGGGGATATAATTTTTTTATGGTGGGGATATTTTAACTTCTCATTAAATTATTTAATTTACTTTTGAACTACTTTTATATTCCCTTTTTTAATTTGAGTTCATTTCAAGTCTTTCGAGTATGGATATATTTTTTAGGAAATTGGATTAATGTTAAAGGTGAAATGGATGATTTATGGGTGGTTCCAACACTAGAAACTCATTAAAAAAGTAATGTGAACTATAACTATTTGTATAATGATTTAAATTTCTCAATGGTTATAAACTATTGGAATGGATTATGGCTCATAACTATTTACTCCCTAAAAAATAACTTCTAATGTATACTGATAAATCACAATGTTTTTTAACTGAGGTGAACCCTTTTTCAATGTATGTGAAATATGATTGATTTTTAAAAGAAAACTAATGATTTAAAATGATAACGAGTCATGCCCAATGATTTTATTTTCATGGATATCATGATTTCATTAGTCATTTACCAAGAGCTCCTCCTAGGTACCCTAGTCTTACTCTCATGAATAATGGGTGATTCCAATCCTTCTGAACATCCCAGAATATAATTTGATCCTCAGTTAGTTATATCACTTTGGTTTTCTCCTTCTCATCAGTACCCTTATTTTATAGTTGTATAATATCCTGATTTATTACATAACCTAATTTTCATCACAAGTAATTGTGAATTAGGATTTTGGTTCTTGATTAGTGTTTCCCATTTTGAGTGTTGATTTGATCACTATTTAATGGTATGTGGTTTTATATGAATTATCCCTAGATTTTAACATATAATTTCCGGATTGATTTAAAATGAGTTTTGAATTATTTAAACACCAATAATTCAGATCATAGATGGATGATTTTGAAATAGTAATGATAATTGTGAAGGACCCCCAATTTTAGATTATTTAGAACCGTAGGTCGAACTTGAGAAATATATTATAGATGAATTTGGAAATTAATTTGTAGGTAAATTGATTAAATTTAATGATGATTCAAAATAGTATGGTTGGTGAAAAAAGTATTATTTGGATTTTAAAATGATAAAATCATTTTAAAAACTCAAATTGAGATATTTCATTTTAAATTTGTTTGAAATGATTGATTGGTTTATTTACTAAAGTACATGTGATACTACATAGTTAATGGATAACTAGAAAATCATGCTAGAATCGTACCCACTATAACTACATTGATTTTTACAGTACTGACACAAACATATTGTGACATGATTTTTTATAATGGGGTGTTCAGTCCAAATGACATGAGTCAATGGATATGTTAACACATTTAAATGATATCGCTAATTGAGTAGTTTTAGGAACCTATTTCAACAAACTAACTTACCATAGTTATTATTATATGGTTCGATGAAATGCTTGATTTTTTTATTACATGAAATTGATTTACAGTTTTTTTTAATTCATTATAACCATTTTGTATAAATGTATTATATAAATTTTTCATTCAATCTTATTTTGATATATTTTCGATCTAATGATTATATTAATACTATTTAGTTGAAAATATATAAATTACATTCCTACCTTATTTATTAAAATTGGAATCATATTTTGTTTAATTTTTATTGAATGATTCCAATCACTAGGTGGGCCCCTACTAGGTTGTATAACTTACACCCAACCATTTAATTTAGGTATTTGTATATTTTAATATTATGAGTACAATAAATAGGAATGTGTCAGTTTGATGTGGGAGCATTCTTGATCGTTGGTACCATGAGTGATGGAGGTGAATGGTAGAGATGTTATCAACCTGTTGAATCGGATTTTAGTGTTTATATATTTTATTATGAGTTTCATTTGATGATGTAGTATTTTGGTATTGTTTTACATGTTATGTTCTGGTACTATCTCCCTTTTGAGTGTTTATCATCCTTAATTTTGTCTGTTATCTTATACAATATTTTGGAAAATCATTCTCTCATGATTCTTGTATGATTCTTAATTCTAGTCTCCAACCCATGGGGATCAATAATACCATTCGGTCCATGCCAAGTATGGATTGGGTATCAAAATACTAATTTATCTATGATGGTTTTTGACATGAACCTTTAGTTTATTACATGAATATGTTTTCATTATATACTCTTAAACAATAATTCATCCCAAAGAAACTATATATGCATCATTATAGATCACAAACCCATTTTCACTAGAGGGTAGCATCAGTATATGTTCACTTTCCATCATCCTCATATGTTCCTTAATATAAAATTCACATTCATCATCACAAAGTAACATAAATACCATATCAACATGGTTAGTGTGTTAGGCTAGAATGATGAATTATTTATAAAAGGGTCAAAAATATAAATCCAATCCATGAAAAATATTAATCTCATATATTGTATTTGGTCTTGGATAGTGTTCTATTATATATGTCTTCCATGTAAAAAATGGAATACCCTCTCTTGACTCCATATCCTATGAATAATGTTTTATTTTATAATAATTCTTTGTTACTAAAAATTTAATACAGGCTCTCCTTCATCTTGGTCTTGAACACAATTCTAATGTGATCTTCCTGATATTCCATGCACTTGGAGTATATGGAATTATCATCAATAAATACTTTAATAAATTGGTTGATGTAGTATATAATGACTCTATGCATCATATCCATGATGATATATGGGGAATTTATTCTATGCAAATGAAATCACTATAAATCCATTGTATCCATATCTTCTATAAAAGGTAGATATATTTATATCTTATGTTATGACCCTCAATTTATAGTTTCTAGAATTATTTTTAATCTCTAAGAAGTATTTATATCATTGAATGTGATAAAAAAATATCAATATAGGGAAGAGTAAAATAATTATTAATATTAAAATTGTATTGATCTTGGTAATTAGTTCATATTTTAATTTCCCCATATTTTTCTAAGAAAATGATCTTGTGAACTAAATGGTGATGAACTTTTCCAAATGAATCTGATATCATGATAGTATATGAGATATTTTTTAATTCCTAAAACTAAATCAAGTATATTTAATATTTAGTAATAAAAATATTTGAATCACTATGAATGAGTTATATAGAAATCCAAAATTTCAAATTTAGGGTAAGAGTATGAGACTCTCAATGAAATGCCTCGGCATACTCCCAAATGATAGGAATATGTTAAAAATTGAGTCTCTACCAATCAATCTGAGATAAATACCCAATATCAATAGGAATTAATGAACATTAAATGGAATTAATTCACATTGGGTGGTAATTTTAATCCTCACAATGATAAAATATTATTGGTTCATATAGGAAATTAAATATAAATTCTCTTTCTTGGAAATTGATATGGGATTTATATGTTGAGGTAAAATCAGTACTGAAAATAAAATCTAATTTAACATGAGTATTAATAAAAATATTTCTTCAATGAAAATTCCTTCGAACATCAAATGGATAAAAATCCAACACATGATAAGTGATTATTGTAACAATAGAAGTTTTTACTGTAATTTAAACATATTATCATTGATTATGGGAATTAAAAATTTTGATACATTTAATGATATAAAGGAAGTCATATAACTAATTTATAATAACATATGATAGTATTTTAGCATATTTTCACCACCTCAATTTTATCATTAAATATTCATTCACTTATTAAAACCAAATAACATTGCATTAAAATAAACTATCAATAATATGAGTATGAAATTATGTGATTATTTAAACCATTAATATCATGTCATAAATTAGGAAACCTTCTTTCAAACCACGATTTTTTTAAATCTTACATCACTGTTGAATATAATATGTTTTCATATGCTCTATAATTTTGTTTACCATAATGATTTATAATGAATATTTGAATTAAATTATCCATATCTCCCATGAGTGTCTATCCAGGTGTGTTGTTTTAGGACCACTCATTATTCATTGATGGAAATTGAGTTAGTACATTGCGTGTCCCTTTCAGGGTTGTTATCCGGATTGCTAAATATTCTATAGGCCCTTAGAGAAGCTATTTTTATGATATGGATGAATTTTATAGAAAACCCATTAAATATCAACAAGATAAAAGAACAATGATATAATGGTTCAAAAAATATGGTTTTTATGGTTATCAGTAATGTTCTTCAATCCCAAGCACAAGAAACAATGATAACCTAATAAGATATAAATTAAGATGACCCAAACATTATATTCATATATATTACATAATTTGAGATTAATAGTCGATATATCTCCAAAAATAGACTCCCCATAACTAAAAAGGATTAATTTATTTTACGAAATCATGCGTTATTATTTTATTTTAGGAAATATCTTCAACATCACCCAAAAATTATTTATCATATAGATAACTTCTTAGCAATACCTGAAAGAAGTTTTTTGTTCAAAACATAATGAAATGAAACTTAAAAATGGTTGATCTCTCATACTCATTAAGGGTATAAATGGAATAAATAAATCAATGAATGTATTTATGAATTTCCTGAGCTAATGGGTACGAAAATATGATATTCAAATTTTAAAAATAATAACGAACAAATCATTGAAAATTATCAATGATTATGATTCTGGTTTTTCAAAAGACAAGAATCATATAATAATAAACAATCCTGAACTATGATATCATATCACAATAATAATAATAATTTACAAAATTAGAATAAAATTATGGGAATAATTATAATCAATTAATTTTTTGAATCCTATCTTCCAAGAAATTCACTACATGCTGAGCTTGAGTTAACAACTCATGTACATTCTCCAGGCTAGTAGGAACTACCCTTAAACCCTATTATAGTATTTTCATACATTCCAATTACAATTTGATTATGTAATAAATTAAAAATTACCAAATGTATTAATGGTATATAACTGACTAAAAAATGACACAATCAAATTTCATTCATATATATTCCTCAAGATCATAAAATCATATATCATTTTGTCATAGATCAACCTATAGATAGAAATAGAGATTATTCAATAACTTCTCCTCATAAATATATATGATCTTGATAGTAAATAATAAGTTTTTTAGTTTATCATATCTCATTTTGTTAATATCTAACATCAAATATTTTAATTATAGAGTAAATTACCTTCAAAAGAACACTGGAACATTTCTTGGTGAAAATACCCTTTTCATTTTGATATAACATAAATAAGGATTAAAAAATTATATAATATTATGTATAAAGTTTTTTTAAAATTTAAAACATTATCAAATAAAGGTATCATCATCACTAATATTATTAATGATATGATGAAAAGAAGTTATTGTGGTAAAAATTAAAAAAAGTTATTCTATTCACACCCAAGATAAAAATCCCCTTATTTGAAAAATAAAAAAGTGGTCCATTTAAAACAATTTAATAGAAAATAAAAAATAGGTAAAAATTAAATTAATCACTCATTTATTAATTTAAAATATTTCCTAAAAATATTTTAATTATAATATATACATGAATTAAATATATTTTTGAGTTAATAGAAAAATAAAGTCAGTATTATCTAAAAATATTCTTTCTGACATTTGAGATAATTAGGAGATGAAAATTAATTGAAAAAATGAAATTTCAATAAATAACATGATGATATGAATTTAATATATATTTATTAAATTCAATTCCTAAAATTCAATCGTCAAAAATTTTATCACTAAAATACTACTATAAACTTGATAATGTAACATAAAAACCATATAAATTTTGTTACGCTTGAATCAAAATCACCTTAAAATACATATCATAAAATAAATATTAAAATATTCATTATAAATATATTCATGATATATCATATAAAAATTGAATTATATAAACCACCTGAATAAAATAAGTGGTCAATATAGCATATTTCCCAAAAAAACATGAATGAGATGAGAACCCATAACATCGAGTTCGACATGATTCATAAGTTCCTTTAATATGATATTTAATAAAATTATATTTATTATAAATTTTTAAAGATATTATATTCCTACTTATAATACCATATATTGTTTATATTTAACATCTTATCACCCATTCATTAATAATCACCGATTATCCTCATCATTGCAGGTGTTAACTACTTTGTTTTTTTCATGTTTATGTTTAATGGTTATGGTCCATGAATCTTGATCATGTTTCCATCACATACATAATGATAATAATTTCATATATATAATTATACTTCATAATATAATGTGTATTTAAAATTATATAATTATCCATGTATTAAAATTTACAACAGCATTCATTTAGGTGTAAAACAGACATAAATAAGACCATTTATTTAAATGTTGGGGTTGAAGCCTCATTAATTATTTATAGAAAAGAAAAGAACTCTTTTGACCAGGTAGAGGGAGAACCATTACATAGCTTGAAGTCCCAGTGGGAATTTAGCCCATTACATGGCCCGTAGGCCCAAATATTTTGCCCAAGGCCCATTCTGTGAATAGTACTGCTACATTACTCTGCATACTATACTACTGCACAGTATCTGATGCTGCTACAGTACCCTACTACTGCTACAGTGACATGCTGCTGTTATAGTGCCCACCGATGCTACAGTGTCGCTACTACTACAGTACGTTACAGTTCTGCTACAGTACCCTGCGCCCAAAGGGTTTTGAACTCCTATTTTTCATGTAGGTTTATGGGGTTCTTACCACTAAGCCAAACCCCAACTACAAACATAAACAAGACCATGTTATAAAGACCGAGAGAGTAAAAACATGGTATTTTATAATCATAATACAAAAATTTTGTAAGGTTATTATGTTATGAATTAAAATATATATATATATATATAAATTCAATATATATAATTTTATTACAATCGTTAAAATTATCATATTGAAAATTAAATATATCACTTAGAAAAACAGTTTTACTTACATACTCATGAAAGATAAATAATTTTTCTAATGAGAAAAGGGAAAATAAAGTAGCTAATATTTTAACATTACATAAAAATTTAAATATCTAAAATTTCATGTATATATATATTCAATAAATCTATAACTATAACAATCCATGATTGGTAGTGATGGAAAATGAATCATATTGATATATAGATATTGTAGTTTGTACATATACAGATACAATACATTTATTTCCAGTTATATAAAATTAAAGTGTAAAATTTTTGTACCATAATCATAATGAAGTCTATGTTTATTTATGATACATGATTTATTAAATTATTATTTAATAAATATATTTAAATTATGATTAGAAATAAACATTGAATGAATTGGGTAAGATTATTATCTTTTCTTTGAGATTCTTCTATTATATTACACCATTAAAATTAATGTGAGGTTATTAGGGAAAAGAAAAATGTTCGAAAAATAAGTTTAATAAATTAGGATATTTTTTGGGTAGTTATTGACTAAGATATTATGATAAATATGTTCAAATAATGGTGGATAATAGGTTCCCTTTTATTAATGTGCAGCGGGATACACATGGAATTATATAAAATAAAAAAATAATATAATGTCATAATCTAATGAATGTTGGAATAAATGGCTAGTAAATCTATATTAATATAATATAATTTATAAATTTCAACAAAAAATTAGGTTTAGATATTTTATGTAGCATTTTCACCCCAAATCTTAGTTTAACCCCTTCTTTAACCCATTTGAACCCTAACTGTGAAAACAAATATTTTCTATATTTACTATTTTTTTATAAAAAAATGAAAATGTACTCATTAAAAATTTATTCTCTCCCATTTAATAGATGAAATAAATTATATAATAATAAATTTCTATATATATTGAAATTATATTCTAAATTTCTGAACAAAATTCAAATAAAACAATTTTTTGAACGATGCAATTTTTAAGTAGAAAATTAAATTTACATTCATTCCTTACCTTGTAAAAACATGAAGATGAATATTAAAATATATTAATAAATATATAAAGTTATTATTTCAGTATAAAATTTAAGAAATATTTTCTATTTGACTTATTATGATAAAATCTCATTGTAAACATAAAAGTAGTTATTTGAAAAAGTATGGTTGTTACCATAAAATGATTATACCATCATTTATAACCATTATATAACTAAGGTATGAATGAGTTTTTATAAATAAATAATACATTTGATAAATGTATATTTTTAATATTTATCACTATAATTTTGTATTAAAATTTAAAACATCTTGAAAAATACATTTCTGCGTAATCATGTATATTTTTATAATGAAATACTTATATTTAATTTAAATAACTAATTTTTTTTCCTTAGTAAGTGTATTTGAATAAATTAAATCATTATATATATATATATATTATTTTGGATTATCATAATCATATCTGATTTAATGAACCGATGTTCTTAAAATAAAATTTAATTTTCAAAGGAATAAATGTCTTATTATGTGATCAAGTTATCGAAAACATGTATAATACATTGGATATTTTAGACCATTAAAATTTATATCATATTGTATTAATAATAATATTATGAATAACAAATATTGATAATATATCATTTTTATAATGACCCTTATTATTGTTATATATTTAGGGTTATGTTAAAATCAAATTTTCATATATAGAAGAAGTGATGGCCTCAGAAATTAGGATCATTCCCTATGATTCCCATTTGTCAATTCATCAAAGGTAGATAGAATAACATTTATTTCACAATGATTAATTCCAATGTGATATCTAAAAATAGAAGCATGTGTGAATCTATTTATGGGTGAAGTTCATTCTTATTTAGATTATGAACAAAACTATGTTTTCTAAACAAACCTAAGAAATTTTCACCACCTCAAACCATTCTGAAAGAGAATTTACTAGTGTAAAAGGGCTTATATATCTTGATCTTAGTAATAAATATATATATATATATATATATATATTATTTTTAAAAATATAATGATTATAATTATATCTTTTTGTAAACACTTTATCAATGAATATATAACCAGCTCGATAAAAGTTTGATTTTAACATGAAGAAATAAAAACTTTATTTTTGGGATATATATATAGTTTCAAATGATTCACTATTTTAAAAAATAAAATAAATTTTTGATGAAATTATATTGAAATAAAAATTCTCAATTAACAATTATAAATTAAATATAAATGATAAAACACTTTTATGTTGTCTAATTAATTTTTTATATAATTCGTTATATTCGAAAAAACTACAATTTTTTTGAAAAAGGGGATTTTTATTTAATTAATAGAATTATCAAATTTAAAAAAATCTTATTGATATTATAAATAGGATTTTTTCCATTATATCAATCAAAAATAGTCAACTGCGAATTTCTTAGAATTTCCTAGTACGCCATTAGTTATGTTAAAAAAATATGTATAATACAAATATGCAATCTATATAATTACAGCATAATTGACTAAAAATCATGTAAAAAATTATATAAATAGAATCCATGATGAAATATATACATATACAATGTAATATAATATATTTTTTAATATTTTTTATTAATTCAATAAAATAGTAGAGTCCTCCAAAACCAATATTATAATTTATTGTTTTAAAATAAATTATTTCTAAACAAAACACACATCAACATAACAAAGGGTAATATTTTAAGTATTTTTTCCATATCCATAAAAATATTTGAATCCACTCTTATTTGGTATAATTCATTGGAAAATCCCTATGATTTTTTTTCTCTTATATATTCCAAAACCAAATTTTAGAGATTAATAAATATGTTCCCCATCTTTTTATATAAATGCACACACATACTCCAACTCTAATTCAATAAAAAACATGATGTTACACTAAATATCATCCTATAGATACTTCCCAAGGTTTTTTTAGTCTCTTAAGAAGATACTCCCATGCATTGAGAAGTTCCCACTCATTACAAAGTATCCTCTTCGCATCCATTTTATTTCAAGTACTCTCTTTATATTATGCCTTTTAACTCTCAATTGATCATCATGTAATGTGATCATACACATACCATTTTTTCATGCTATTCCCAAGTAACTATAAAGTAACTTTCATTATCATTAAACCATACTTTTATCATTAATTTTTTCCCGTTATAGTTTAGAAATTATCCTATGATATTTTCCATTCCCAACATTTGTCTAGTAAATATCCATTTTTATTTACACTAAAGGGTATTCAAATAGATTTATATATCCTTAATTGATTGGTTATTTCTATATATGTATCCCACACTACTTATAAATGGATTAACATTTTCGAAATTCATCCTTACATTGTATCATATATGTGGTACAAAAATACATGTAAATGATATGAATGTGATGGGTGGACCTAATATCATATAGTCCTAATATGAATTTGGTATTGCATTTAATCTCATGAGATACGATGTATGCTACCTGATAGGTTATCTTAAGTACAATATGTTGTTATTTCTTTATTATTAGCCTTGTCTTATGCTTATAATGTCATGTAATATGTTGTTTCAACTTTCCAAAGTTTCCAGGATGTTATCATCACATGTAATGATTAAATGTTCACCCTCACCTATTTTTGGTCAACTTGATATGCCTATTGAGTATCATGTATTACATTGATCATGTTACTCACTAGTTATTCCCTTATTTCTCTTTATATCTCATCCCTTTAATATGTACATATCCAGGTTATCTCAAAAAGTATTTGAAGGCCAATGGATTTTAATGGAATATAATGGAGTTTTAAATTATCTTTATTTCTTCACTATTTATTATTATTTTATTATGTATCTAATTTCACTAATATTATAGGAATATTAATCATAAATTATTTTAAAATTTATGCTTTTATATATTAAATTATGAATAAATTAGTATTAAGGATATAGGATTTTGTATTCAGTGTCATACAAATGTTTAACTATTTATGGTAATTGGGTTTTTAAATCCGTATATATATCCCTAGTAATATTTTTAAAGAAAGGAAAACATCCATAAATATTTGTAAATTATATATTAATTTTTTCTGATGAAAATAATACACATATGAATACAAAATTTTGATATATATCTTATATACTTGTACCTAGGGGTAATAACCCCAAAAATCATGCATTTAGTCTAACTACCAAATCTTGAGGTAAATGAAAATTACATTACTTTTTTGGAATACTTAATACATTATGCAGCTAGAATCCCAAATACCAAGTTAGTTTAGTGCTATTAAATACTTGCAACATATTTTTATATTTTGGTGAAAGATATTAAAAACCTCCTATAAAGATATTCCCCTTCAGTTTTCCTACCAAAAACATTTATTTACATCCATGGTAAAAGAAAACATTTGAAATGGTTGAGCTTAGATGATCAGTATGGGTAAACAAAGAAAATTTCAAACAGAACCTACACATAATAATGTAAAAACATAAACATACCATTGTGAAATTATACCACTTATAATATATATCATAATATTGATTCATGAAATAAATCATGGCAGTTCATAAGGTATAAATCATTAAGTAACATAAGGCAAGAGAAAATAGCACTGGAATAAAACATAGCATTGTGGAAAGCACATGAGCATAGAAAATCATTTCCATATTGTCAAAGGATAATTTCCAAGACCAACATATAGGAAAAAGTACTCTACTATTATGAGTACAATCTTCATTATATCCTTGTATTACTGAATTAGTTTTACTTATTGTTCAATCCTTGTATTACTAAATGGGGATCATTTCCCATTTCACCCATGTATTACTGAACCGAGATCATTTCTCATTCCAATTTTTTCTATCTTATGACATATACATTATTACCCAATGCATTGGAGGGAGATATAGGTCCCACCCATATCATAGTGAAATAATTATTACTTGTTCCAAAAAACATAAATCATTCATCATAGCATAACCCAGGGAATAAAATGGATTTCTTAAGCATCATTCCATCATAACGTAATCCATATAAAATATATGGATTTCATAAATTTCATTCCATAATAAACCATATGAATAATAGGGATATTATACTTTAAAGATATCCCAACTAAAAAGTGTCATCACAGATGGAAAATAATTTTAATAGAATATTTGAAATTAATTCTTCAGGAAAATATCCTTTCTTCTTCAAAAACATTTTCTTTTCTCAAAATGACAGGAAATTTTAAAAGAATGTAATTTATTCTAAAATAACTTTTAAATATTGTAAAGTAAGATTCTTAGAAATAATGTGTCATTAAAACAAAAAAATCCATTCATTCCATATATGTTAAAAGAAAACATTCTTCTACAATTATTTTCAGATAAGTAAAAAACTAATTCTTATCGAAAAAGAAAAAAGATTTTTTTCATACCATTTAGTAAGAACTCACCAATGGATAATATTGAATTTAAATAACCTTATAATAATATAAATTATATTTAAAATATACGTTTTATAAACAAGTAAATGGATTATAATTATACTTCATTAAATACATACATATAAAAAATATCAAATAATAATGAGATTGAAAAATTATCCCTCACCATAGGTCTGGTATCCTTTGTATGTATATGAACCTCTAATATAATGATTTAAATATTTTCATTGACTTTTTCCAGAGTAATATACATTTTTATGACATCTTATATGATCATTTTATCATCCATTTGTTAAAAACATTTCATTATCAATTGTTATTCGGGTATTAACTACTTCATTTTCTTATGCATGTTTTATTGAATATGTTCATGTTTCTCTTCTTAGGATAGAGTTATATAATTTCCAAAATGATATTAATATAATTTATATCAAATTTATTCATTATAAACATTTACATAATCATGATTTAATGATGATCATGGTGAATGAATCACATCGCATCGTGGACACGGTAGGTCATACGCACGCATGAGCGATTATATCATTCCTTTGATTGTGGGATGGAATGGTAGTGGAGATTATATATATTTTTTCAAATTCAAAATATTGTTATAATAATCATATGTAGTTATTATTTCATCATTATACCCATCCATGTAAGGTGGTGGAGAAAAACATATTACATTACGACGTGGAGATGATATACTATATTTACGCACACGTGGAGAATTAATATTTATATGATGAATATAAGGTGGAATATGGTTGTTTCATAATCTTGATAACATATAATAACATATTTTATACTGTATTTAATACTTTATAATTTATAGGACTCATTAAAAATAATTATAACAATATATAAGTTTGAATGAATCGGTGAAGGATATTTCCACTTCTTCGATGAGCTCCCTCTAGATCTCTTGTTAAAGTCACTATAGTTTGTCTTTTGAGAAGACCAAAACCTCTCGAATGTAAATAAGGAAGTTTATAAGGTAAATCATAAGTTTATGGTTGATATTAAAGGATAAATTTGTTGTGATGTTGTGAAAGAGGGTGTATCCTTGTATAATTGAGGTGAGGGATACATTTGGAATCTCCATAAATATTAATTAATAATAAAATAAAAACGCATCCAAAACCCTCCAAAATGTCATATGTTTTAATATTATTTGATATAAGGTTGTAATTGTTTCATAAAATAAATTTTAGACAATATTTTCTATCAATTTATACCTCATCAATTTAATAAACCCCAAGTTAATCTATTTTAATTTTAACTATGGTAATAAATATTTTAATATTAAAATGGTGAAATATTTATTTATTTTATGTCAATTAGACCATAAATGAATAATTTATAAAAAAATTCACCATATAATAATTATTTAAAAATTTTAAAAATGTTATATTATTTTTAAATAACATAATAATACATTATTTTGATAATCAATCAATAATGTCAATTTGACACTATTCAATTTATTAATTTTTAAAAGTATCAAGTTAAGATGTCATACTATAACCAAATAATTCATTATATCCAAAAGGGATCAAGGTAATCAATAAAAAAATTATATATTAATTATCCCAAATTAAATTTATTTTAATTTTTTAATAACATTAATTTGATATTTTCATTAATAAAATAATTACTACATCAGTTTTATGTAATTATTTAATATACTTATTTTTGGGGTAAAAATTAAAAATTCAATACAATAATAAATACAATTATTTTATATTTCATAATAATAATTATAGAAAAATATATCCATAGAAAATCCTAAATTAAAAATTTTTTATTTAATAAAATATGAATTTGACAACTTTAACATAAATTTGAATAAAATATATTTAGTGTCATAATTTTTTCTATATGGATCTAAGTAGTCTATTACTCTTCCCTTGGATGATTATGTTCTATTTATACTAAAAATATAAAATTTGTCAAATTTTTTGGACTTTTATTGGTTATTATCATTTTATAAAAATTATTTTATTGATTTTTCATCAATTAAACAATTTCTCCATCATCAATGTATAAGACTTTAAATTAGTAATTTATTTTATAAAAATAAAAAAATTACCATAATAAATAAAAACATTTTATATTTCAAATGATTATTTATATTATAATTTATATTTTAATTAACCCTAGTTTAAAATGATAAACTTATATAAATTTGAGTAAGGAATATTTAACTTTCCTTTAAAGAAAATATATTAAATTTCCTAATATCACCCAAGTGTCTTAAAAAGGATACCATTTCAAATAAACAATCGATTAGTTATAAAATAACCTATTCAATTTTATTATTATAAGTGGTAGGGTAATGTTTTAATACTATATTTACACTAAATTACCTAATTTACCTATTTATCGTATTAATAAAAATTATTGAAGTTAATATTCATAATGCCTAAAAATTAATGAAATATATTTACATTATTTGGACACACTTATTCAAATTATAGAATCCGTTTTTCAAAATTCTATATATATAAGTTTCATTAATTAATTAAGAATTATTCTCCTTGTCGAAATGAGAAAATATGTTTTAAAAGTTAAAACATTAGAAAAGAGTGAAATGATTTTATATCAGATTACAATTTCAAATTAATGACAATGACCTAAATTATATTAAATGGTTAAAATATAATCCATTTATACTTTAAAACCATTTAATTGATATAAATTACCTATATAAATTATTTTGATGAAAAAAGTGGGTTTCAATTAAAATTTAGTATATTTTTACTATTCAATAAAACTTGAAACTTATCAAAAAAATATAAAAAAGTCATCCAATGTAAATTTTTATATATTTATTCCAAAGAAGAATTTTTTTCAAATAAAATACAAGAATTTGTAAAAAAAACATGACTTAAAGTCTTTGTGTCATCAAAAGGTGGAAAAAATTCATTTTTTAAAATTACTTTTTTTATCTAAAAAAATTAATTTTTTCATATATCATGTTCAGAAATCATATAAGACAAATTTTAAATATTATATTGAATATATTAAATATATATTTCATTAATAAAATCCATCAATAGTAATTTTATTATTTTATAAATTTACTTATTTTCATTTAGGTAGTTTTTCATAATAACGTTAATATTATTCGTATAGTTCATTATACGAATAGTTTATAAGGTAACATAAAAAAAATTTAATTTTTCACTTAAACTGGGTCTTGCATTAAAATTAATTCCTTCAAAATAACTTGAAATTTTGTGTAACACAAGCTAGTCATAGTATTTCATATACCACATGCTATTTCGGTGTTGTGTGTAGTGCAAGCTTATCTTAAAATAGTTTACGACAAAAGAAATCAAAGAATATAAAAAAAATTAATAAAATAAAAAATATATCTAATAAAAATATCATCTTTTTACATTCGACCATGAATTAATCATCACCTGTTAATCGAAAAAAGTCCTTGTTTCATGCATCTTAGGATAGTCTTAGGGTACATTCTTTTGTAAATTATCAAAATACTTATGAATAATTATGATATGAACAAAAAATCAAATAAGATATATTGTTAGGAAAAATATCAAGGATAATATAGATTGAAACCTAGAAATACAAATGTTAAGGAATATATATCATTTAAAAATAATCCATTGAATGTTTATTGTTTACCTTTTATGTGATTAGTATTTTTTAATTCTATCATCCCTAATTTATCATTTATTTTTGTCATTTGATTTGAATAGGGGAAACCAAGTCAAAAACCACTGTGATTTCCATTGTAATGGATTCCCAAATGAGAAGCCCAACTTGATGGGAGTATAATTTGATAACACTATGAAAATTAATTATCAATTAAATTATGTCCAAAATAGAAACATGAATTATGGGGAACCCACACCCCCTTACGAAATAGCGTGTTAAAATTGAGAAATTTATGATATAAAGGCCTAAAATTTTCTATAGATATTATCACCCCTTAAAAATGGAATAGTATGTAATATATATTGAAATGATCTTATTTTACCTTAAATTACTTAGCTAATTTGAGTTTTTTCTTTTTGTTTAACATATAGAAGTAGAATATAATCTCTAAGAACCCAGATCTTCTTCTCATGTATATTTTCCTTTTTATGGTGCTTTTGAGAAAAAGAGGAATTTCTGGAAATTTCATAAGTACACGGTGTATACATTATGATTACACGTCATGTACTCAGTTACCGCGGGTAGCCATGTGTTAGTCGTGTAACTGTCGAGCACACGGTCGTGTGTGGTGACCTGGAGACCACCTAATATAGGGGCTGGTAAGGGAAAGTACATGTCGTGTACTTAAAAAGTACACACCATGTAGTTTCTTTTTTTAAAATAGAGCAGGGTCACATCTGACTGACAGACTGCCCTCTTTCTCGACCAATCTGATCCAAGAGAGACTATACGGCTGTGAAACTTCTATGATCCCATGATCGAGAATCTATCCTCTGATTCAACCACTGTCAATTTCGTTGTAATATCCCCGGTAAGCTATTCCCTATTCTAGATCTTTATTTCATGATTCCTCCTCTTTCTCAAGTTATCTCTGGTTGAACGTTTTATAATTTTTTGTAGATCTATGGTGTTCTTGGGTGATTAAAGGCTTGGGGTTCACTTATAGTGATACTATAACATCGAGGTAGGTGGTTTGTTCCTTTCCGTAGATTGTATTTGAATTTTTGGTGCAAAAGTGCCCAATATCCAAGAACGGGGTATTGTGTGTTCTTGGTTTTTTGCCCTGATTGTGACTGTTATGCCCAGTTTGATTGGATGGAGGTTATTTGTTGAGAATAGAGTCACCTTTGCTAAGCTACGGATGTTTTCCCATGTTTTCTTGTTTTCAATTTTTTGTGTAGTTTTCATGTCAGGTTGTTGTTTACTTTCCATGTCTAGTATTGTTCAGATGGAGTGATTGTTATCTAATATGCTATGATATGTTGTAGTTGTTTAGCTAAGTAGTTCATGATGTTACAGTGGTTGCTGATTATTGTTTGTGCATGATTGCTTTATACGAGGTTGTGAGAACCTGGTGTAGTGAGACCATAGGGGAAATTGACATTGAGGGCTTTCCTAGAGTGTCAGTTATAAATATCACATTGTGATACTATAGGGGCGATTGATATGGAGTGCTCTCTCATAGTGTTTATAGTTTCATTACAAATCCACTAGAGGAATTGACGTTGATTGCTTCCTTAGAGTTCTTGTAGGTTCTGTTAAAATACTATAATGGGAATTGATAGTGAGTGCTTCCTTAAATATTGTTTGATCATACATGGGTAGAGGGGGAATAGACGTTGAGGGATTCCTCATAGAGCCTTTACAAAAGCTGAACCATAGGGTTTAGACTATGTGTAATTCCTCGAGGGTTGCTTGTGTTTTTTAGGAAGGACCATAGGGGATAGGTTGTGAGTCCATCCCAGAGGGTTACCTATTGTGATTATCTTCTTACTTGATATGTGGTGTTTGAATGCTTTGAAACTATAAGAATGTTTACTATTGAGTACTTCATTGTTTACTACTTCTTTAACTTATTACCTGCCATATATATTCACTGACTGTTAGGAACAGATCTCTTGGTGGTTGCCTACTGGGATTTAGTCTCACACCCTGTTTGGGTCATGATTTTGGTCCCAAACATATTATATAGTTGTAGTTATAGATAAGGTAAAGCACCCTTCTACTTTAGGTACTTGACTGCTTTGGAGCTGGAGAGCATGGGACCAAGCTGAGGCTTGTGATGCTGAGGATTTGTTTACTATTTTATTTCGTACTTTGATTTAGTACTGTATTTCATCATTGTGACATGTTTGGATACTTTACTAGACATATGTATTATGTATCATTATATATGTGCTCAATCTACTTATTTCTTTTAGAATTCCATTGTTTACTGTTGTGTGCCATTATTACTACTTCCTCTATTGTTATTTGTTTCTCTTCTATTGTGTTACTCTTCCAATGAGGGCATAGATTCCAAACTATCACAACCAAGGCCCTCACTTCTAGTCAGCAGCCTCTAGGATTAGAGGAAATGCACTTGAGTCCATGTGACCAGCCGGGTATGGGGTTCCTCTAGGTGACTTCTGAAACTGGGACGTTACAAAGTGGTATCAAATGAATTCTTTTCTCTTGACTTACAATTTGGATCCAATAGATAGGGATAGGAAGGAATAGGTACTTGATAATAAGTTGTGCTCGGGAGTAGCTATCCCGTGTAGAGGTAAAATCCAATCTACCTCATTTATTGAAATTTTTCAAGTTTTTCAATTTTACAGTTGATTTAATTTTCACCGTTGGGTGACCCACATGTATTGTGTTGTTATAGTTGTTATTATTGAGGTTCTATTTCTGTTGCAACCAGATGAGATGAGGTTATTCCATCTCATTCATCATATAGGTACTTGCAAGGAATCACATGTCATGCATTCATGTCATGCCATTTAGGGTGCATTAGCGATTTCATGTTGTTGTGATAGGTGTTGTGCTTGATATGCATGTTGTTGTGATAGATTCCTTGATAAAAATACCTACTGTTTGGTAGGGTATTAATGTGTAAATAATTAGTTTGAATGGATGCCAATCTTTGGTTCTTAAGGTGTTATGGTCCCTCGTGGACTGGAATTTGGTGGATCATTGCACTGTTATCCTTGTTTATAACATGCATAAGATACCAAGCATTGATTTTTGTTGAGTATGGGCCCTCATAGATCATAATTTGGCACTTTAATGTTCGTTTTAGTGTTTCTATGGGCTTCAGAGTAGTTTCTAAGGCTTACTGTCGGGAAAAACCCAGAATACACACTGTGTAATGATGAATACACTCCATGTGTTCTTCTGTTCGGGAATAAAATTTATTTCTTAAGTACACGTTGTTTAATGTATGTACATGTCATGTATTCGCTAACTGTGACTCAGACGGTGTGGGTGGGGACATGGGGTTTGGAAACTTTGGTAGGACACGATGGGTACTGGATGTACACGATGTGTTGTAGAACCGTGTAACTGGATTTGTCATTAATAACACGGGTCGGTTGAGTCTTTTCTGATACACATTGTGTCTATCTGTTACAAGCCGTGTAGTGTGATCCGTGTATCCAGTCATGTCACTAACAAATGGTCTAGTGAAGTGCGTCCAGTACACGTCGTGTCTGGCACTAACCCGCCATGTAGTATTTTTATAGGAGAACCGTGTGGCCTAATCGTGTAAGGGAACTCGGGTAGGGAAAGAGTATTTAAGTACATGTCATGTGTAAGGTCAAAATGTCATGTATGGGGTGTTAAATAGCCAGTTTTGGGAAAAGTTCATGCCCATCAGAATGGATTAAAGGAACACATCGTGTAGACAAATATACACGTCGTGTATCCATATTTTGAAAAACATGAATGCTTTCTTTCTCCAATTCCCTCCTTACTCTTCTAGTTTTTTGTCATTTATAATCTTGATATAAGTTGTACACTTGACCTTGCTGAGTCATTCCACCAAGACATCCTCCAGTTGAAGGCCAGTTGCAAGGCGATGATCAGACACCAGACATGGCTGGTCAAGGACTACCAGAAGGTCCTCTAGTAGTTCTAGTCTTGGCACCAGCCTTCATTCTAGACACAAGTGCTAATGCACAGTTCCAATAGGGATTTATAAGTTTTATGTATACCTTCCAGGGAGAACCGCCTCCTGCCTTGTTAATGGAAGAATTGATGTGGGTATTTCAGTAGTAGTATTCTCCCACTTTCTCATGGGATAGAGGACCCAAGCTACAGAGTCATGGCTAGAATCTATGCTGATGATTTTCGAGCATCTGGAGACACCTCCGGAGAGGAGGGTCAAGCTCACTATGTATATTCTTCGGGATTCTTCCAGGAATAGGTGGTATGTGATCTCAAAGAAGGTACACCAACAGGATATTTCTTGGGATGAGTTTCAACATACCTTGTACAATTACATCTATCTAGATACTTTGAGGGCTGATTGAGCCCAAGAGATCATGAGTTTGGTGCAGGGTAATATTTCTGCTATATAATACTCTTATCGCTTCACCGAGCAAGTAGTGATTTACACCCTTTCTAGGGGGATATGGGTTGTTCCTGGAAAGAAATTTTTATAATGGTCTCAGATAGGACATTTGGGATCAGGTGAAAATCTCCATGTTGACTTTGATATCTTCTATAGTCAACCAGGAACTAATCATAGAGCATAACCTGAGGGATTCTGGAGCTATGATCTAGGGTGGTTCAACATCCAAAGCTAGTGCATCACTGGTTAATAGCAAGAAGCGCCATATGGAGACTAAAAATGAAGATCCGAGTAGGTGGGATGCACCTTCAGGAAGCCAGGTGGTATGATAACAGTGTGGGAAGGTCATGAATACAAGTCCACATTTCTCGAGAGACCCAATGGAGTTCCGATCATGTGGAAAGATGGGTCATATTTACCTCTTCTGTTAGATCTTCTCACCAGTAGCTGGTGACAGGGGTTCTTCTATGACTCCTCATTCAGAAGAAGCACCACCAGTTTCTCGACAGTCTGGGAACTAGAGTTCTTTTGGTCATTCAGGTTGAGGTAGAGTTCATGGTCATGGTATCCAGTCACCTAGATTTCAGCGAAAATAGGGTTGATCAGCTTAGAGTGGTCAGGCAGGGTCACAGGGCCACAGTGTAGGTCAGACTTTTACGGGGAAGCTGACCCAACAGGAGCAGGATCCCGGACCCTCTACAGTTTGATGTACGATTCTAGTTGCCTCAGTTTTAGCTTTTGATCTTTTTATTATAGGGGAATCCCATATCTTTATATCAATTTTTGTTTTGGATATCCTTGGGATCTGTGTCTTTTCTTATGTAAGTGTCTTGATGTTGGACACTCTATTTAAGATAAGAACAGCTATTGTACATCAGTGCAAGGAGTTCCCTCTTTAGGTTGGTGGGTGTCACTTTATTTTGGACCATTATGTCTTAGAGATGACGGGATATTACATCATTCTTGGAATAGAGTGGTTATTTCTCTTCCAGGTAGTTGTCGATTGCTATCGCTGTAGGGTGAGTTTCACATCACCAAAGGGTGGATCATTTCTTTATAAGGGAGAATGGGATGTCCTCACGAGCAGAGCAGGACCCGAGCATCATGGGATGGGAGGAGTTAGAGACCATATTTCTAGTATATACCTAGATGACTAGGGGACTTCACAGATGGAATTTCCCCCAGTTGTTGATCGTTTCAGAGAAATCTTCCCCGATGACTTTTCAGGTTCGCCTCTGAAGAGAGAGGTGGAATTTTCTATTGATCTTCTTCCGAGAAAGGCACTAGTGTCCATTCCTCCTTATTGGATGGCTACACCAGAGTTGCAGGAGCTCAAGAAGCAGTTGGAGAAGTTGTAGACCAAGGGTTTAATCTGACCCATTACTTCTCTTTGGGGTTCGCCTCTCCTGTTTGAGAAGAAGGCAGACGGTACTCTCCAACTTTGTGTGGATTATCAGAATCTGAACTAGTTGACGGTCAAGAACTAATATCCCTTTCCAAGTATTGATGATCTCTTTGATCATTTTCGAGGAACTCGGGTGTTCTTGAAGATTTACTTGAGGTCTGATTATCATCAGTGGTACATTATACCATCTTATATACCTCTAAAAAGCCTTTCGAAGTAGGTATGTTCTATACAAATATGTGGTTATGTCATTCGGTCTCATGAACGTGCCTGAAGACTTTATTGAACTGATGAACTAAGTGTTCCATCCAGACATGGATTATTTCGTGGTGGATTTTGTGGTCAATATCTTAGAGTACTCTCACACTTGACACGACCATGCTACCCATCTTGAGATCATTTTGAGTACACTAAGATAGCATTAGTTATATTCTAAGATCTCAAAATTCCACTTTTGGATGGACCAGATTCACTTCTTGGGTTACGTAATCTCAGAGACAGGAGTATCAGTAGACCTAGAGAAAGTGAGAGCAGTAGTTTCCTATGAGCAGTCGAACAACTTTTTTGAGGTACAGAGTTTTCTAGGGCTATATGGATACTATAGGCATTTCATACAAGACTTTTCACTCTTAACAGCACCATTTAAGGGCCTGAATAACAAGGGTGTGTAGTACTTGTGGACAGATTATTATGATTCGGCCTTTCAGGAGCTTAAAGGGAAGTTGACTTCCACCTTGATACTATTTTTTCCAAAGCTGACCAAGATCTATACTATTTACTATGATGCTTCAGGTATCTGGATTGGAGTTATGCTTATGAAGGAAGAAAAATTCATTGTGTGTGGGTCTCAGTAGTTGAGGCCACATGAGAGAACTTACCTGATTCACGATCTTGAGTTGGCTGTATTTGTTCATTCCTTATGCTATTGAAGAAATTATCTATTGAGAGAGCATTTTGGGGTTTTCACAGACCACAAAAGTCTCAAGTATATCTCCACTCACAATGACATGAATTTGAGACAGTGAAGGTGGGTTGAGTACCTTCAGTATTTTGACTTTGATCTTGCCTATATGCCTGGGAAAGGCAAGGTGGTGGCTGATGCACTGAGTAGGAGGACTCAGATTCAAGCAGTTTAAGAGGCTAGCAGTGAGTGGAAGATAATGGCTCTGTTCTCTGAGATGCATTTGGAGGTGCACGACAGGAAGGGGAAGATGTTTCTTTCTTAGGTAGTTGTTACCTCTACTCTTCTTGATCGAGTGCGAATGAGGAAACTATCAGATTCTGAAGCCTTGGTCCTACAAGAAAGTGTGTCAGGAGAGGACCCTATTTCTGGATGGACCATTGGCGAGGATGATATCTTGCATTTTCATGGGTGCATATGGGTGTCAGCAGACATATGCGAGGAGCGGATTCAAGACTTTCATTCCTCAGTTTGGGTAGTTCATCCTGGTGTCACCAAATGTATCGTGATCTACACTATCAGTATTGGTGGCCTGGTATGAAGAGAGATGTTGTTGGTTTCATCATGAGGTGTTCCACCTATCAGCAGGTAGAGGGAGAGCATCAGCGACCAATAGGACTGTTGCAGTAGTTACCCATTCCCAAGTGTAAATATAATGATGTCCTGATGGACTTTGGTATAAGTTTTCCAAGGTCGCCTCAAGGGAATGATGTCGTTTGGGTCATTATTGATAGACTCGCGAAGGTTTCTCACTTCTTTCTGATCAAGGATACTTTCAGTGTCGATGAGTAGGGACGGTTGTACATCCACGAGATAGTATGTCTAAATAGAGGTCCACACTCCATTGTGTTATATAGGGACACACATTTTACTTCATGGTGTGGATAGGGATTGTACAAGGCCTTGGGTACACAGGTACTTCTGAGTATAGCTTACCACCCCCAAACAGATGGCCAATATGAGCGTACAATTTAGGTGCTTGAAGACATGCTTCGTGCAAGAATCCTGGATTTTGAAGGTACTTGGGAGAAGAACATACCTCTTGTGGAGTTTTCCTACAATAATAGTTTTCATGAAACTATTCATATGGAACCTTATGAGGATTTATACATTAGGCCATGTTGATCACCCTTATGTTGGCTGGAGGTTGGAGAGGTAGCTATGCTGGGACATCGTCTTTTCTAGGTGACCACAGAGCAGATAGAGTTGATTCAGAAGAGGATGGATACTGCACAGTCTCTATAGAAGTCTTATGCTGATTAGCGGAGACGAACCATGGAGTTCGCGGTTGGGGATCTTGTTTTCCTACGTGTCACACTGAGGTTGGGCACAGGAGGATTTGGAGACAGGGTGAGCTTTAGCCGAGGTACATTGGGTCGTTTGTGGTTTTGGAGAGAGTTGATCTGGTTGACTATCGGTAGCAGTTACCTTAGAGGTATCGGGCTATGCATGATGTCTTCTATGTATCTTATCTCTGAAGCTACTTCCCAAACCTGTCTCATATTTTTCAACCCAAGGAGGTTGAGTTTGATGTGGACGCCTCATTCGAGGAGAATCATATCTAGATTGTTGATCGCAGTACGAAGGTTCTCTCTGGCCGTTTTGTTCCTCTCGTATGGGTACTATGGAAGCACGAACGAGTACAGGACGAGACTTGGGAGAGGGAAGCTGATGTACGATCATAGTGGATGGAGATTTTTTATGATTCTTCCTCTACGCCGCCTTGCTAGGGAAATTCGAGGATGAATTTCTTTAAGGGGGAAGTTTGTAAGAACCTGGATATTTTTCTTAGGTATGTTTTCCTTTTTCTTGTGTTTTTGAGAAAAAGAGGAATTTCTGGAAATTTCTTAAGTACACGCCATGTACTCGGTTACCATAGGTAGTCGTGTGTTGGTTGTGTAACTACCGAGCACATGACTGTGTGTGGTGACCTGGAGACCGCCTAATGTGGGGGCTGGTAAGGTCAAGTACACACTATGTACTTATAAAGTATACACCATGTACTTTCTTTCTTTTAAATAGACCAGGGTTGCATCTGATGGATAGAACACCCTCCTTCTCGACATATCTCATCCAGGAGAGACCGTACAACCACGGAACATCTCCGAGCCCTGGATCAATCATTCGTCCTCTGATTTGACTGCGGTCAATTGCGTTGGGATCACCTCAGTAAGATATTCCTTATTCTAAATCTTTGTTTTCTGATTCCTTTTCTTTCTCAAGTTATCTCTATTTGAATGTTTTAGACTTTTTTATAGATCTACAGTGTTCTTGGGTGATTCAAGTCTTGAGGTTCACTTATAACAATCCTACAACACTGAGGTAGGTGGTTTGTGTATTTTCGTAGATAGTCTTTGAATTTTTAGTGCAAAAGTGCCCAATACCCATGAATGGGATATTTCATGTTCTTGTTTTTTAGCCCTGATTGTGACTGTTGTTCCTAGTTTGATTGGATAGAGGTTAATTGTTTAGAATAGGGTTACATTTTCTAAGATAGGGATGTTTTCCCATGTTTTCTTGTTTTGACCGTTTGGTATAGTTTTCCTATTAGGCTGTTGTTTAATTTCCATGCCTAGTATTGTTAAGATGGAGTGATTATTATCTAACATGCTATGATATGTTGTAGTTTTTTATCCAAGTTGTTCTTGAGGTTTACTTTGGCTACTAATTATCATTTGTGTGTGATTTCTTTACACTGGGCTGTGGGAACCTAGTTTAGTAAGACTATAGGGGGAAATTGACGTTGATGGATTTCCCAAAGTGGCTGTTATAATTATCACGCTACGAGACCATAGGGGGGATTGACGTTGAGTGCTCCCTCAGAGTGATTATAGTTACGTTACGAGGCCACAAAAGGAATTGATGTTGAGTGCTTGCTCAGACTGCCTGTAGGTTCCGTTAAAAGACTATAGGGGGAATTGATGGTGAGTTCTTCCTTAGAGAGTCTTTGATCATACTTGGCTATAGGGGTAATAGACATTGAGTGATTCCTCAAAGATCCTTTAAAAAAGCTTAACCAGAGGGGTTAGACTGTGTGTACTTCCTAGAGGGTTGTTTGTGTTTGCTACGTACAACCTGAAGGGATAGGTTGTGAGTACATCCCAGAGGGTTACGAATTTATGATTATCTGCTTACTTGATATGTGGTGTTTGAATGCTTTGAAACTGTAGGAATGTTTACTGTTGAGCACTTCCTTGTTTACTTCTTATTTTTCTTATTACGTGCCATATATATTCAGTGACTATTAGGCATAGATCTCTTAGTGGTTTTCTACTAGTATTTAGTCTCACACCTTGTTTGGTTCATGGTTTTGGGCCCAAACAGATTATATTGTTTTAGGAATAGATAAGGGAAAGCACCCTTCTACTTCAGGTACTTTACTGCATTTGGATCTCGAGAGCATGGGACCAATATGAGGCTTGCAATGCTAAGGAATTGTTTACTATTTTATTTTTTTACTTTGGTTTATTACTTTATTTCATCATTGTGACATGTTTGGTTGCTTTCTAAGACATATATATCATGAATCATTATATATGTTCTCTATATGCTTATTACTTTCAGTCTTTTTTTGTTTACTATTGTATTCCATTATTACTACTTACCATATTGTTATTTGTTTCTCTCTTGTTGTGTTACTCTACCAATGAGGGAATAGTTTCCCCACTATCACAACCAAGGCCCTCGTTGCTAGCTGGCAGCCTCTAGCATTAGGGGAATGCGCTTGAGGCCATGTGACCAACTGGGTACGGGGTGCCTCTCGGCAGTTTCCAGAATCGGTACATTACATAATCAATATTCTATGCTCTTAAAAAAACAATGAGGTTAATATTGAAGAGATAGATTTAGAATGATAATGTAAAATGTTTTCTAATAATTATTTTCCATGCACTCTCTAATTTAAACTATAGAGGTTTTTAAATATCCTTATGAAAAAAGAAGGAATAATTGATAGTGATCTTTGAGGATAAATTCATAAGAAATGAATGATGCATCTTCTACATGGTCATCTACCCAAAAATTAATGTTTTCCTCCTCCTTTGTGGGATAAATATATTTCTATGGAATGATTTGGTGATTTGTGACATCGATTTCTATGATAAAATGTTTGGGTTTATCCTCAATTATAAAATATAGATCAGGGAATCATGCATGTATCATTTGTATAGAGATAGGTATTAGATAATTGAGTATAATTTTAGTGGACTAATAGATAAATCTCATTGGGTCCTAAATGTAGAACATCACAATAATCATAGTTTTGGGAAGAAGTATCATAGATATTTCCTAAAGGAGAAATGGAAATTATATAAGTGTGTAAAAAAAATGTAATATAACTAGAGAATGTCTATGGGAGAAACCCACCAGTTTGATAAAATAATTTATTACTCCATTAAAACCATAGAATGTAACCCAATGTTCCAAATACATGTAATTATTACAATATGTGTATAATCAAACTAGGATAATTATTTTCGATGATAATTGATTCCAAAAACATCAATGTCCTAGAGAAAGTGTAAGATTATTCTATAAAAACATATTTAGTGGATCCTAACTATAATGTAGTGATAAGAACACTAGTATTCATTGAATAATGGATAATGTACTATTTAATTTAGGTTTAACGGATTCTTACACATTTTTATAGTTTTATAGAACTATAAAATGGAACCTCAAAACATGGGATTCAAGATAAATATGAAAAAAAATGTTTGAAAAATCAATGAATCACAATTATATAACTCCTCCCATGTCCATATTTTTGTGAAAAAATTCCTAATGTACTTTAAGATACTCACTTCAATGGAAATCAATGAAATTATCGATAAATATTTGATTTTGTTAAGTAGAGTGTATATAAATTATTTACAAAATGAGCATACCATTGGTATCACAAATCATCATATAATATTATACAATAGAAAGAAGGTGGGTATATCTCTTTTGGTATCATTATATTATTCTTTGGTATTATTGTGTTATAAGAAATGTTTTTTAGGAAAAAATATTTAGTCTAAGGAAAATATAACCCATGATGAAAAGAAAATTGTATGGGAGTATGCTAATGTGTTTCTCAGTGAATTATCTAGTCTTCCTCAAAACTATGATGTTGTGTGATCAATTGAGAATATACCTAGATATTTTTTAATATTCATGACTCCAAATAGAATGGACATTTTTTATCTTGAAAAGATGAAGAAGAAACTATTGGCAAATCTTGATAAAGTGTTTATAAGCCCATGTTCTTCACCATTGGGGGGGGGGAACTGATCTTGTCCAAAAAGAAGAAGGATTTTTCAAATGAAGATCTATTTTGATTAACGTGATCTCCACATGCTAATGATAAATCTAAAGTATCAACTACTATAGATCTATTATTAGTTCAATGAGATTTTTTGATAACAATACTTATCTATGGTGGATATTAAGTATATTACAGGAACTAAATGCTCATAGTAATTCTATATCGAAACACTAATAATTTAGATGTCTTTATTGAACTAATGAATACAGTCTTCATGAATTACCTTTAAAACATTTTTATACTTATATATAGTGTTCATGAATACTCTAAAATCAATGAAAAACATGAGGTGTATTTGAACATTGTGCTAAACATCATGAAAATGGGAAGGTTTAATGTGTTGTACAGTGAATTAGGGTTTTGTATGGAGAAAGTAACCATCCTATTGAAAGTTAATTCAAAAAATAAGGTATAATTTTATCCATAAAAAATATATAAAATTAATTTTTAACCAAAAAAATATCATTGAGGTATATCTACAGACTCCCTGTATTTTATGGGTAATATTTTTGACAAGTGTAAATATTATTAGGATTATCAATACCACTCTCCAAGAAAACATGCAAGGGGATGAGGTTTGTTTTTTATGTTGAATTTTAGTAATCCATTAAAGGGGTAATAAAGATAAAAAAACCAGTAATATTTTTCTTAAATTAACAAAAAGTGTGGAAGAACAAGTTATCTACAACTATGTGCCTTCAAAATTTGTGGGTTGTGTACTCATGAATGATGAAAAAATGACAGAATTTTCCTCCCACTAAATAAATTTCAATTATTAAATCCACCCAACACATGATATATAATTAATTATAGTGATCCTAAAATTGAGGATTTCATGATATTATATCTATCTAGAAAAGAGTGAAATATATATAGATCCTCAATTCCTCAACTATATATGCATAGAAAATGAGCTCAATATGGACCCATAATCTTGGTCAGAGTTGATCAAGTATTATTATCATTCAATCAATTACCATCCTATGATGGAGAAAAATGTTTCATAGGCTCTCAGAAGAAAGTATCCAACAACCCTATGCATGATGAAGATTGAACATGTTCCAATATTCATAGACATGTAAAGGATAGATATTGAAATGATAAAATTAACTATACTCTCTATAAAAATTCTCATCATTCCAATCATAATATGAGTATGGAACCCAAAAGAAACGATGTTCAGGTATAGAAAAAAATGTAGCCTTGTTTCCAAATTTAAACTTTCCTAAATATTTTATAAGGTAAAAATCTCTAATATGTATGGTAATAAAACCAGAACGGGTGAGGGAAATTCTAGATGATATGCATAGAAAATAAATCTCTATTCATCCAGGAATAACTTAGATATATTGATATCAGATGAAAAAATTCTAGGAGTATAACATGAATATGTATATTGAATAATTTGTATCTTGATTCTTGGTATTCCAATAACTATTGAATGAATAATATAATTATAATGGTATAGTACAACTATTATCCATTCTATAATTAAAATGGGATAATATAACCATGTATTTTTTCATAGGACTCCCTAGTACATGTAAATAAAATAACACCATTTTGGTTGTATCTAATCAACATAAAAATTCAATGCATTTCAATATTATCAAGTAATATTTCAAACCTTACCTACACCCCATGATATACATAAGGGTATTATTTTGATATAATGTAGTGATACTACCACTAAATCTAATTAATATATAAAGTTTACCATTAGGTTGTGTAGAATACCTTAGAAATAAATGTATATAGAATTGATTTTTGGTACATTATATTACCCTGAGAAGTATTTTCATTATATAAGAACCATTAAAACTCTAGAGGATATGTTGAGATCAAGGTTAATGGACTTTCAGGGATATTGGGATCAACACCTTCCCCTGTTAGAGTTCTCATATAACATAATTTTTCAGTAAATGATTCAAACCGAAAATTATATGGCTCTATATGAAAAGTGGTTTTAGACTCGAAAATAAAGGGATAAAATTGATGAATGGATGATTATGGGCCTTGATATTATCTATTAAATGACATAATATTATCAAACTATTTATAGTAATATACAGTTTATAAAAGTTTTATAAAAAATATATTACAATTATCATCACTAAGGCCTAAATTTATGAAGTCAGTGAAAAGGTGTTCCATAAAATATATCCTTCAAAGAGTTTCATGGGGTTTATAAAGATGGGATATCTTTTTTGATGGTACATCATACCCATTTATATCCCTGAAGACATCATTGCTATAGCTTATTTTCATGAACTTCTTAAAATATCTCAATTAAATGATGTGTTCCATGTATCCTTCTTTAATATGTATATATTTGACACCTCGCATATAATAAATCCAATGGTTTTACCCTTGGATAAAAACAGGTCATACAAGGAATCCATAGTAAGAATCATTGATCATATATACAATGTTCTTTAATACAATACCACTCTCCTAGTCAAATTGCATAGAAGAACCAGATGTTTGCAAAAGCACCATTGGAACTAGAAGAGTATAAGAAATAGTTATGCCATCATATTAATTATTGTATGAATTGAAATTTCATCTGTAAAAAATTTTAACATGGGAAGATGTTAATGGAGATATATTTTAAAAATGAAATTTCCATTTAAATGATAAATGACTTAATATGTAATTAATTCATAGGAAAAACATACATGACATTGGAAATTTTGGGCAGTTATATGTTAAATCGTATAGAACATAAAACAATGTTAAAAAAAAAAATTTCTACAACATTTTCATTCTATAGTGACCATTATGATTGATATATCTAATGGGTTATGAAAAACTCCAATTGTCACTGATATAAGTAGTGATAAACTAGACCAGTATGATTTTACCCTATGAATACATTTTATTGGACACTCTAAGTGATATGGAATCACTAAAAATTTAACTTAACAATTCCTTGGATGAGATCAAACAAAATAAAAAAAACCAAAAAAATTTAATCCATATGTTTGATTATTATTGTGATCAGATTACATATCATATTCTCCCACTAGCCCCAAAAATGTGTCACCATCACACACCTTACCAAAAGGTAATACATTGGTTTTAAAAGAGTAAATGTTTGTAGAACATAGTAATAAAATTTTAAAAATTTATTTAATTATAAAATAATTATTATAATTTTGTCTTTTTATCACTAAATTATTAATGATTATATAATTTGTTTGATAAAAATAATATTTTGACATGAATAAATCAATATTTTATTTTTGGAGAATATATAGTTTCAAATTAGGAAATTGTTTGAGAAATTTAATGATTTTGAAAATAAAAATTATTTTAATAGATATTTTTTATTAAATACAATTTATAAAAATATAGTGTATAATAAAATTTAATGAAGTAAATTTTAATTATTAAAGATATCATAATGTGATTAATATTTTAAAAAATATTATCATTCTGAATGAAACCATATTTTTAATTAAATGTTAAAATTATAATATTTAGAAATTTGTTTTTATAAATTAAATATTATTTTTGAATGTAGAATGAAAATTTATCCAATGGTTAATTTTTCATAATTTTCATATAATGTCTAATTTTTTTGTAAAATAAAATATGGTAAAAACCTACAGTCTATATTATGATATCATTAGAGCACAAAAGTGATGTAATAAATTCTATAAAGGTAATCCATGGACAAATAAATAATTAAAATATAAAACAATGTGTTCTAGAAGTTAATTGTTTAATTTTGTTACAACTTAATTAATAATCTAAATAATATTATACATTTTTAATTTTTCAAAATAAATTCTTTATAATAATTTCTCACTTCCACATAACTATGTGTATTATATCAATGATTTCAGTTACTAACCTTATAAAATATTTAAAACCACTCCTCATTGGTAAAAACGACTAAAAACCCCATTGGAAAGTTTTTTTGGTTTGGATTATTTTATCATATAGACTATAACATATGTTTAGAAATTAATATTGAATCCCCCCTACTTTTATATATATACCCACACATACTTTATATCCCACTCAATAATAACCTAGTTATAATTATTTTACTCTCCCTCTTCCTACATAATGTGCTCCCAAGGTGTTCCCAAAAACCTAAGAATATCCTTCCAATATTTTAGAATCAAATTCTCAAGGAAATGGATCCACTTCCCTTCATTTTTGTTTATATATCTCTCTTTATACTAAGTCTATTGATTTCAAATTGTTCAGTATATGATTTATTTGTAAATATACCTGTTATTGTCCTTACGATTCCCATATTATGATATAATAAGATTCAATCTTCGTAAACCATACATTGAAACATTATATGAAAACATTATAAATCCAAAATTATATAGTTTTTTTTTTCATGAAAAACATTTTTATAGTTAATAATCATCCCAATTTACAAACAGGGGTAATTATTAGGAAAAATATCCTTAAATGATTAAGAATTTATATATATTTTTCCGTTACTATTTGATAATGGGATTAAAAGTGATGAGATGTGTCCTTATGTTTTATGATTAATGTTGACCACAAATTCATATACATGACATGAATTTTATTTGTTGACCAAGAATTATATTTCCCTCTCATAGATTCGTTAATAATTTTTTTCTCATGAGGCACCATGTATTGTGCATGGGATGGTATCCTAATAAATTATTTTGATGGTTTATCTATAGTTATCCTTGACATATGCTTATGACATTGTGTTTTATGTTTTTTACAGATTCCTATGATGCATTAATGTTATAATAATTTATTATGATTTGACATTCGAGTTAATGATTCAAACCCCTTTTATGTAAACTTGAAATATCTCTTGAATAATGTTTTGTACATTCAACGTATTTTACTAGATTATTATATTATAATGATTTAATGATAACCCCATTATTATATACATCACCAAGGTATCCCATGGAGTATTAGAGAACTAATTTATTTTAAGGTAATGTTGTAATATTTTTAAATAATTTCATTATAACCTGGTTTCATGTTATTATGTTATGTATCTAATTACCCAATTACTCAAGGACTCTCAATATTTTGAGATTTGATTTTCCAAGTCCTTATGTAATTAATTGTTAATTAATGTGTATTAGTGATATAGGTTTTCATAGTTAGTATAAAAGTAATGTATATTTATTTTTTTAAATTAGGATTATAAAACCTTACTAAAATATTTAAGAATATTACTAAACATTGGAAAAACTCACTAATTTGGTTATATGTAGTGTATGATGTTTCCATGAATCAAAATTCATCTATGGATACTAATAGTTGATATTTATATTTCACAATTTTACCTAGGGGTAATAACCCCAAAAAGGGTGTATTAGTCATTGAATAGATCATCCTCAGGTAAAAAATAAAAGGATCTTACTGCACACCTAGTTTTAAAAAAAGGTGGATATGATTTGGTAAATTCACAAGATCTATCTAAACTATTATGAAGGGAAAAAAATTCTAATAATATTACACAAAATGAAATATATCATAAATAACATATATTTAAACGATGAAATTAAAAGGATATAGAATATATGTTATTTTTTACTTTCCCCATCAATGATTATAGTTTTCATTTTATGTTATTAACTATTTTAAAATTATAATACATAAATTTTCATTTATTTTTCACACCATTTTAGAATAATAAAAACCCAGTCAATAAATAATGTAACTAACAATTTAACTAAGGACCAAATGAGACATTCGACCTGATGGGAGAAGGATTCAAGAACATCATGATTTTTTTTCAATTATCCAATTTTCAAAATGGAAACTATAATCAGGGAGGAAAACAAAACACCCTATGAAAGATAATTTTAAAATTGATACAGTTGTCTAAAAAGGGAGTCAAACATTTTATTATTATTATGGTCCCATAATCACAAAAATAAAGGTCACTCCATTGAAAATGTCAGCTCCATCATTTGATTATCTAAGAAAGAGAATGTCATATGGGTTGTTTATCATAATGGAATTTATGTTTATCAATATTTTATTTTGATAGAAAATATGAACCATGAGGAACATATTTAATATATGGAGTGGAAATAATACTTAAATATGTGTTTCAATAATTATAATTTAGACAGTATCTGACATAAATTAGACATGGATTTCCATAGCCTCATGAATAAGAATGATAAATCCAATAAGTAATTTGAGTTGAACATTAGAATACTTTCATGATACATATATGGCTTATCAATCTCCCAAATAACTGAGATTATCCACTACTTTTCTATGATAAAATGTAGTCTATCAAATTCTTTGGTGGTTTTAGACATTTAAATATATGAGGAAATTAATATTTCTTCTCACAAATCATAAATGATTATCAATGAATGTTATGGGTAGCATGGTTATATAGATATGAATAGGATAATAGATTTTAATTATGGTGGTTAAATGAATAAATATCATGGGGAAATAAATTCCAATATCCAAAATGTTAACAAATATGGTAAAAAGAATCATAGAAATTTATAATTGGAGTAATGGAAATTCCATTAGTGTGGATAGAAGGGAACCTTACTAGTGAATTTTTATGGGAGAAACCAACCAATATGGTGGTTTAAATAAATTCTCCAATAAATCCTATACATACTATCAAATGTTTCAACTTCATAGAACAATGAATTTATGAGAATAAATGCACTAAGACAAGTGTATTCTTTGATAACTCATGTTAACAACCTCTATGTCCTAGGGAAAATGGGATAGCCTATAAGATCAAAACTGGTGAGGTGGATTTTGAAAATGATGTAGTGATGGGTATGTTTTCATTCACTTAGAAATAGAGAATTTAATATATAGTTCATGTTCTATTCATTCATTCATATCATTAATGTTTAATAGAACTATTTAAACACCACCTCTACTCATGGAAGTGAATCTATCAGTGAAAGAAGAAAATGTGGTAATTCTCTCAAAATTTGTATATAACTTCTCCCCTAAAAATATTTCCATGAAGAAAATCTCTATGATCATTGTAATAATTCATTTGTAATAATTTTATAATATTATTTTTAAGTATTTTATTTCCATCTAAAGAGACAATATATATTTATGATAGTATAAAATCACCCTTTATATTACAAATTTCCCTCTTGTTCTATATAATATCATGGTGGATGATAAATATGTGTTTTTATTAACATTACATGAATGAATATTATTTCGTTATGAGAAATAATTTGTTTCTAAACTATTTGTGACTAAGGAAATGATCATCCTTGATGACATTCCCAATTTTAGGGAATATGTTGATGTGTTTCCAGAACAATTTGGGGTCTGTCTGTATGATATGAGATTGATTAGCATTAAATATTATACCTAGATAATTACTGATATCCAAGAATACATGTATAATAGTCAATGTTGAAAATTAATAGATAAATATGAAACTAAAAGTGTATGATGATAAAGGGTATATATTCCCAACTAGTTTAGAATGGGGTGTACTGGTCCTCTTCATCGAGATGATGGATGTGTTAATGTACCTTTGTATTGATTATCAAGAGATAAATAATATCTAAATTAACAATTTATCCTATACCATCGATTAATTATTGTTTAAATAATCTACATTGATCCCAATTATTATCTATGGTGGTTATATTGTTTTGATATTATCATGTAATGATGAAGAAAGATAATATCCTGATGGAAACATTTCATATAATGTATGGTAAAAATGAGCTCATAGTGATTCCATTTGGAATTAGTAGCACTCCATCTATATTTATAGTCTAAATTAATGTTTTAAATTGCCTTGTAAAATCTATGGTTTTCATTATATAAAATATTCTTAACTACTCAAAAATCATGGAGGAATTTGAGGATAATTTAAATGATGTATTGATTTCATTATAAATAGAAATTTTTCATGTGAAGTTGACTAAATGAGAGTTATAGATGTATCATATATCATTAATGATAAATGATTTAACTATTAAAGTTATATCTATGGATCCTTCAAAAATATAGGAAATTGAATGATGTACTAGGCCATCATTGGTGATAGATATTTTTTATTTCTTTCGAATAGTTGGGTACTATAATCTACCTTTTAGAAACTTCTTATGAATTTTAAGAACACTAACCAATGTAATTCGTAGGGGGTATTGAATTTATGGATTGATGAATGAATTGAATTAAATAAATATTTATATAATAGGATACACAATAAACATGTTCTTAAATTGCCGACATGTGGGGAATGATTTGTCATAAATATTTGTGTCCAAAAACCCATGGGTTCTATAATCATTCAAGATGATAAATAGATTTAAAATTTTCTATATAATTAAGTATACAATATAAGAACTACTTAATTAATTATCTATAATTGGATGAATTTATCTTCACATTAATTATTTTCAAACATTATATCAATGTGGAAATCTTTCACCTATATAAGGATCATAAAAGCCTCTATAATTTATTATTATAAAAGTAGATAAATATGTTTCAATGAAGGTGGATAGAGGTGAACCAGAATTATGATTATCCAATCCATTTCCATACTAGGAAGTTCAATAGTGTGGTAGATGGTTTTAGTATAAAGGATCCTATAAACCTATCCGTGATGTGGTTTCAAAGGGATCCAATATTTGTATACATGCAAAGGATAGACGTAACATCTCAGGTAATTATAGAATAAGACTTTTTCATATATATAAATATTATTGAATTATATATTAATTTTAATTTAAATGGGGTTTTATGTCTGATATTATACTCAACACGCAATAATGGGTTATTCTGAAATCCTATGTTGCACACAAGACTGTGTTATACCAAAAAATAATATATTACTAATATTATTATTTTAAATAGTTTTTATCACCTAGCTGTTATATTGGTGGGAATGAACGGGACTAACTATGTTATGTTTAAACATATTTATTTAATATTTTTACGATCTTATAATAAATTTTAGAGGCTTAAAATGAGAATAAATCTAATTTTAAGCATGATATACTATAATATTTTTAAGAGGTAGTTTACCACCTTTTGATTGGAAAATTATTTTTAAATAAAGTTTTTGTAAATTTTATATTTTATTTTTGTAAAATAAAACTTCTTTTTTAGAAGTATTATATTATAATTTACTTTGGTTGAATTTTTGGTATTTTTCTGATAAAATTAATATTTTAATGAATAGTGAAAAATACTACATTTTAATTCGAAGTTGTCTTTTCATCTAATTTATTAATATTGTTAGATTATATTTTTAATTCGTTTTAAATTATAATTTTATTATATTTTTACAATTTAATCTAATTTTGGTTGTTGGAAGTAATTTCACATTGAAATTAAATAAAAACTCGTGATGGTTTTTACTTATAAAAATATCATTTTCTTATTTTGACAACGAGGATTAATTTTTAATTAATTATTGAAAATTATGTGTTTATAATTTATAAAAATGGATTCTATATTTTTAATCATAAGGTTTAAATTATTTAAATATTCCCCTTTTATTTTTTGACATTGTGAATAGTAACTTTAGTAATAAATTTTATTAACAGATTTTGAGGTAAATCGGGTAATTAAAGGAGAAAATAAACATATAATAATGTAAAACTACCCTAAAAATTGTCCTCATTTAATTTTATGAGTGTATTCCTACCATCATAATTTTTGGGTCTATTTTAGGATCATTGGGATAAACTTTGATGACTTAAATGAATTTATAATATTATATTCATGAGCAGCCATTTTTGTTAAGCTTTTTCTTTTTAAAAGTAAATTATTTTAATATGGATCTATATAGGGGTATCTTTTTTATTATAAATATTCATTAGAGATAGTAAACTATTAACAAATCATGGTAAGTTATTTATAATTTTTACAAATTATATTATTTAATTTAATTTTGACACAAATATGATGTAGTGATTTCTTAATTAATAAAAAAAATTAAAAAATGATATTATAAATATTAAAATAAATATAATTTGACATAATTTATGCCATACACAAATTTTTTGGATATATTTTACATTTTTGTAATGATTTTTTGGAGTTTGTTCAAACTTATCTTGTTATTATGATATTTTTTTAAAGTCAACTAAGGAATAGTGTCGGAATTGACACTATTGGTATTTTAAAATATTAAATAATTTATTAAATATTAAAATTTCTAAAAACCTAAGATTCAAAAAAAATGATTAGGATAATTCCTAATATGTTATAAATTACACTTTATTTGGTCTTCTAACATGTTATGCTAAATACATTAAACCACAATGTGTAAAGAACATAATATCACAGTAAGATTAAAATGTGTAAAATAAGGGTTAAAATGATAAGGATTAAAAAATATCAAGAAACAAGTCTAATTTTATTTGGATGATATTTATTCGGCCCTAAATCATCTTATATTTGAAATAAATTATTTTAGGGTCATTTCTAATCGAAATTGAATTTATATTAATTTAATAATTTTGATAATTCCAAGGGTGCCCCTTCCCTCTCCTATAAAAAGGCACTCATTCCTCCCTATTAATCACACTTTCAAAACCATTTGTTTTGGCTTAGATCTACCCAAAACCCTTATTATAATATTTCCCTACATTATTTATGCTTTATATTAGGAATAACACCCTTTTAGTGGTTTTATGGTGCTAATAAGGGTGATTATATGTAAGAAAGGTATATAAAGATTGTACATAATGGTTCAAACTCACAATAAGGGACTTCATCTCAATATCCTTTCATTGAGGAATATTTTGATGTTATACACCATTTTCATTTTATATGGGGTATAATCGACCCATTTGACTTTAAATTTCACTAAACGGTTTCCAAAATGAATCTTTTTTTCGAAGCATTTTACTAAACGACAAAAGGAATGTTTTTTTAATGTATACGACAACAAGGAAATTTCAGATTACATGTCCACAATTTTAATTTTGATTATTCTATAAGATGTAATGCTTTTAAAAGAAAAATAAATACCATTTTCCAATTTCTTTTATTTTGTTATTGAAAATTGTTTTGAGAATGGATTGATTATATCAATATCTTGAAATGTTATCATGCAATTCCAATGTTGAAATGGTATTTTTCCTTTATACTTGTTTTATGTGTTATGATTATGTTATGGTTCTTGGGATTTTCTTGTGTAAATGGGTGGTTCTATGATAAACCGAGTGTGGTTAATCCCGTAATAGCTCTATGTTTTATTAGGTAATTATATAGAGTAAAATTATAAGGTTTCTTCTAATAGATTTATGTAATATACTATGATGGGTATTCCAAAAGTAACAATGAAGGTTACTCCCTATTTAGCTATTAAAGATAAAATATAAGTATGATATATATTCTACAAGTTAAATTTATGATTTATGATTTCTAGTAAGTTTCTCAAGAATCTTATTATTTCTCGATGTATGTTAAAGAATGTAGGTTTTACGGGTGAAAAGTATGATTTTGTGAAAAAAGAAATCATGAGTGTAAATATTCATGGACTAACAATTTAATTCCTTATTTATATACCTTAATGAGATTTCTATTCCTATCCCAAATTTTAAAAATCTTTTCCACAAGGTCTAAGGATGAGTAAGATAAAAAAATCAAGATTAATGTTATGATGATTTCTATCCAGAAAAGAAAAAAGAAATCATGTTTTAAAGAGTTTTATCGTGTGAAAAAATAGATATTAAGTACAAGTGTGTAATTATTAATATTTGAGTTTTAATGCAATAGTTATGACTAAATTCTATAAAACTATAAACCTAAATATTTCCCAATTGTGAATTCTTGACTTAACTAAAGATTACTTAATGTTTAAGGATGAGGCATTATAGTTGGTATCAAAGGTCGGTTTATAAAACTTCAGGGGTTGGGATAATGTTAATAGAAAATCTATAAATGATTTTTACATTATGGTAAAATTTAAATGATATATCATTTGAATATTTCCATGTTACTTCATCTAAGATATGTTTTTTTTAAATGGATTTCATCAGAAGAAATATGGAAGCTATAATGGGATGGAATCTAGAGTAAAACAACCTTCTAAATCAACAACCTGAGATGGTCATAATCAGAACTGAATAGTTTTTTGCAGTTATGGTGCATTTGAATCAGGCCATAAATGGGGGTAGTATCTATCCATGATATCACTTATATCAACCACATAGAAACATATCGGTAGTGGGCCATTTCATTAGCAAACATCCCCCATCATTAGGATGATCATCTGACCCCGTGCAAGCTTAAGGGTGGATTAAATCCCAAGAAGATATTTTGATGTCATGGTGTGTTCAAAAAATAAAAATGTTAGTCTATCTATTTACCATTTTAAATGTGAATTCGATCAGTGGTGGTTGATGGTTGATAATATGATGGATAGTTAGGAGATTGATGACCTTGAGTGAGATTAATTCAAAGATATGTTTCTTAAGAAATATATTACAAAAGCAGTTCGACTTAAGATGGAAAAAATATTTTAATTAAGGAAATATTAGAATTTAGTGGTTGTATATGAATTAAATTTCACTCTATTATCATGGTATGATCTAAATTTCATCTATGGTCTTGATAGTAAAATAAATCACTTTTTAATCGGGATTAAAGATATAGTATCAAATGGAGTTGACTTTTCATGAATTCAAAAGTTATTAAAATATTGTTAAATGTGTGTATAAGGTGGAAATGGGGTTTTTTTATGATCATGTGTTCTTTTAAAAACTATATAATAATAGATAATGGTGGAAATAAAAAGGGAATAATTCTTCAAAAAATTCTGATAAGAAGAAAATTAAATTTACAGTTTGTAAAAATTGTGGTAAAAACTCCTTGGGGAATGCCTTTTGAATTATGGTAAGTGATTCCAATGTGGAAAAATGGGACATAAGTCTCATTACTATAATGAAAAATATCAAGGTAGTGGTAAGATAAAATATGATTTAATTTCAGTAAAAAATAGATGTAACGACATGGGTAATTATGAAAACATGTTTCCGATGAAGAATTCGAATGATAGAAAGCTCCCAGATTATAAGAAGAAAGGTGTAGTTAAATCCTTCACAACTACTTCAATAGATATTGGTCCATCAAACTAAGTGGTATCAAGTACATTATTTGTTTATTCAGATTATTCTAATGTTTTTTTTATTCAGGGTCTACACTTTCATTCATTTCTGAGAAATTTTACGGGAAATTGAAAATTCCACCTCAAGAAATGAATCCATATCATGCATTAAAAAACATGGGGGAAATGTTGAGGAAAAATTACATGAATATTACTGTCCTTATCTGTGGAAATAATTTCCATCTAAACCTTGTTCTTTTTCCTCTAGTAGAGTTTGATGTTATTCGTGGTACAGATTAGATTTTTGTTTACTATGATAAGATTGATTATAGATCTAATGAGCATGGATTTTAGAAATACTTTCCGTTTATGTAAAATAATTAACCCAAATTATTGATAACATATCAAAAGGCTGAGAAACTATTAAAATATAGAAATAAATGTTACCTTTCACTTATTATTGAAAACAAAGTAACTGTTCATATTAATGATTTGCTAGTGGTAAATGAGTATCTTGATTTTTCTCCTAATTATTTTCCAAATATTATACATGATCTAGAAGTTTAATTTACTATTGACATAATTCATGATGCTAATCCAATTTCAAAACCCCCTTATCAAAAGGCTCAAATTGAACATTTAGAGTTGAAGAATAAATTACAGGAGTTATTAGATAAAAGTTATATTCAACCTAGTACATCACCATGGGGTGATCCTGTATTATTTTTTAAATAGAAAGATAGTTCAATGAGAATTTTCATTTATTATAAGGCCTTGAATAAAATCACTATTAAAAAAAGTATTCATTTCCTTATATCAATGATTTTTTTGATCAGATCCAGGGAGCACAATATTTTTCAAAGGTTGACTTGAGGTTGGGGTACTATTAATTGAAAGTGAAGGAATTATATATTCCAAATACTATGTTTCGTAATAGATATGGAAATAATGGATTTTTAGTTATTTCATTTGAATTAATTAATGCACCTAGTGTATTAATGGATCTTATGAATAGAATATTCCATGAGTTCTTAAGTAAGTTTGTCATTGTGATTACTAATGAATTTTCGGTATATTGTTAAATTAAAGAGGAAATGAAAGTCATCTAAGGGTTATTTTTCAAACATTAAAAAAATATGGGAAATTTAGTAAGAGTGAATTTTGGTTGAAACAAATTTCTTTTCTTTGTTACATTTTCATAAAGATGAAAAAATGTTGATCCTTTTAAAAAAAAGTTATTGAAGAATATCTAAGACCCTAAAATATAACAATGATTCATAGTTTTCTAGGTTTAGAAATCTATTTCCAATGGTCTGTTGAAAATTTTTCATTGTTATCTAGTCCCCTGACTAAGTTAACTTGAAAATGTGTTATGTTCATGTGAACAATATAATGTAACGATTGTTTTCAGGAATTGAAAAAAAGACTGGTGAATTCTCCAGTTCTAACCCTAACTTCCAGAAATATTGAATTTGTTATATATAGTGATTCTTATTTGAAATAACTTAGTTATGTATTAATGTATAATGATCATGTAATTTATTATAATACATGTCAATTGAAACCTCAAGAGTTAAATTACGCTACATAATATTTTTAATTAGTTACTGTTATTATTTTTTAAAAATTTAGAGGCATTATATGTATAGAGTAAACTGTGAAATATATATTGACCATAAAATTATGAAGTATATATTCACTCCCAAATAGTTGAACATGAGACAGATAATTTGGTTGCAGATAATCAAGGATTGAAACTTCACTATTAATTACCATCATGGAAAATAAAATAAGTTTTGTGATGATTTGAGTAGGAAAAGTAATGTTATATTAACCATGTTACATTTGGAACATGATCCTTTGGTTAATTATCTGATGACTTTAGATTCAAAGTTGTTGGTGCAGGAAATTACTCTATTTTATTTTATTTTTCAGTGAAATCATCTCTATCAGATAGAATTATGCAAGCACATAAGGAAGACAGTGAATTTGAAAAAAAAAGGTAGAATTGGTTCAAAAGAATAAGTTTCCTAGATTTAACTTTGATAAAGTTTTTTTTATATTTGGGAAGAGATTGTGTGTTTCTTATAATTCAAAGTTGAAGAAAGAGTTGTTTTTTGAAGCTCATAGTTCCCCATTTTGATCTCATCCTGGAATTTCTAAGATGTGAAGAGACCTTTTGGATAATTACTAGTGGGGTGGAGTGAAAAGAGATATTGCTGATTTTACTATGAAGTTTTTAACTTGTCAGTAAGTTAAAGTGGAGAAAAAGTTACCAAATGGTATGTTTTAGACTTTTCCAGTACCATAGTGGAGATGGAAAAATATATCGATGGATTTTGTATTGGTATTTCCAAATACTTCTCAAGGTAACAATGAAATTTGGATTATTATTGATCAATTGACAAAAAAATTTCATTTTCCTCCTATTTGAGATACATTATCTCTAGATCAACTTTCTCGATTGTATATTAGATAAATATTTAGGTTATATGGAGTTCCTCTCTCCATTGTATCTGATCATGATCTCAAGTTCACTTCTAAATTTTGGAAAGACCTTCAAAACTCATTGGGTACTAAAAAAATTAGTACAACTTTTCATCTACAATCAGATGGGTAGACGGAATGAATAATTCAATCCTTGTAAAATATTCTATGTGCTTGTTCAGTGGATTACTAGGGAACATGGGATCAAAATATTTCTTTTATTGATTTTTATTATAATAAAAAAAATTATATCATTATACATATGGAACCAGTTGAGTAATTATATGGAAATCAGTGTTAAACTCTTGCTTTTTTGAATGAAGTAGGTGAAAGGAAATTGATAGGACCATAACGGGTAGATGATTTGGTAGAAAAAGTTCAATTGATTTAGTAAAAATAAGAGGATAGATTAGAGAAGGTAGAGAATTTATTCATATAATTAGAGGAATAATCTTTCTTTTGAGGTATCTGATCACGTCTTTCCCAATGTTTCTCCATGGAAAAGTTTGATGTGTTTAGGAATGAAATGGAAGTTGAGTTCTTGGTTCATTAGAACCTATGAAATCCTGAAGAAATTTAGATCAATTTCCTACCATGTGGATTTAACTCCAAGTTTATCCTAGTTACACAATGTTTTTCATGTTTAAATGTTAAGATAGTATATTTTGGATCCATCTTATTTTTGAGTCCAGATGTAGTTCATTTGGAAGAGAATCTTCCTTATGAGGAATAGCCAGTCCAGATTCTTGACTGTAGAGAGCAAGTGTTGCAGAATCAGGTGATTCTTCAGGTTAATATTTTGTAGAAAAATCATATGGTTTAAGATTCTACATGGTAATATGAAAATTATATGAGGGATAAATACCCCCAATTATTTGATATGTAAATAAAATTTCAAAGAGGCAATTTCCAAATGGAGGGAGGATGTAACATCCCAGGTATTTACAGAATACGACTTTTTCATATATATTAATATTTTTAATTAGATAAAAATTTTACTTTAAAGGGCATATTATGTATTATAGTATAATCAACACACAACAATGGGTTTCTTTTAAATCTTATGTTGCACACAAGACTGACTTATACCAAAAAATAATATATTATTAATATTATTATATTAAATGGTAGTTGTCACCTAGTTCTTATATTGGAGGGAATGAATATAAATAACTATACTATGTTTACACATTTTTATTCAATATTTATACTTTCTTACAATAAATTTTATAGGCTTAAATGAGAATAAATCAAATTTTTAGCATAAATATACTAATATTTTTAAAAGGTAATTTTTCCACCATTTGATAGTAAACCCTTTTTAAATATATTTTTTGTAACTTTTATATGTTATTTTTGATAATAAAAACTTCTTATTTGGAATAGAGACATCAAAATTTACTTGAGATTAATTTTTGGTATTTTTTAGATAAAATTCATATTTTAATGAATTGTGAAAATACTGCATTTTAATTTAAAACTATATTTTCATCTAATTTATTTATATTGTTTTATTATATTCTTAATTGGGTTTAATGTATAATTTGATTAATTTTTTACCACTTAATAAAAAAAATTATTATAAGTAATTTCACGTTGAAATTAGATATAAACATGTGTCAATCTTTTGATGGTATTTGCTTTTAAAAAACATGTTTTCTAATTTTGACAATAGGGATTAATTTAAAATTAATTAATGAAAAATATATTTCATTAATTTGGAAAAATGGATTCAATACTTGGGATCATATGGTTCCAATTAGGTAAATATGGGACTTTTATTTTGGGACCTTATGAATAGTAACTTTTGGAATAAATTTTATTACCACAGTTAAAGGTAAATCATGTAATTAAAGGTAAAAATAATATTTTAATAACATAAAAATATCCTAACACCTGTCATAATTTAATTTTATAAGTGTATTCTAACCATTATAATCATTGGTTCTATTTTAGGACCACTTGGAGCCCCTTGGATGACTTTAATGCATTTATAATATTCTATTCAATAAATAGTTATTTTTTTACACTTTTGTTTTTAAAAAATTAAAGTATTTTAATATGGAGTTATATAGGGGATAAATTCAGTTATAGATATATATTATAAATCTAAAATTATTACCTACATTATGGTAATTTATTTATAATTTTTAGAAATTAAATACAAATATGACACAAATATGATGTAGTAATTTCTTAATTAATGACGGAATCAAATAAATGATATTATAAATATTAAAATAAACATTAATTGACATAATGTATTCCATAAAAAATTATTATTGATATATTTGACATGTCTGTGATGATTTAAAGGAGTTGTTTCGAATTTTCTTTCTTTTGTGATATTTTTAAAGTCAACTAATGAATTGAGTCATAATTGGCATTATTAGTTTTTTAAAATATAAAATAGTTTTTTAAATATTATAAAATTCCTAAAAATATAATATTTGTCCAAATTGTTAGGATAATCCCTAATATTTCATAAATAAAACTTTTTTTGCATCTTATGATAATTACATTATCCCAAAAATTTTAAATAACATGATATCACTGTAAGATTAAAAAGGGTAAAAAAGGGTTAAAACAAAAATATAAGGATTAAAAAATATTCAAAACATATATAATTTTAATTATATGATGGGTATTATAAGCAAAATCATATTATCATATAAATAATTTTTTTTTCCATTTTTAATCTAAAATGAATTTATATTAATTTAATACTATTAATAATTCCAAGGGTGACCCTCCCCTATCCTATAAAAAGGCACTCATTCCTCTCTATTAATCACATTTCCAAAACCTTTTGGTTTGGACTATCTCTTCCCAAATCCTTTACTATAATCCATCCCCATATTCTTGAGGCCCTATGTTAGGTATAACACCCTTCTAAGAGGTGTTAGGGTGTTAAGATATGTGATCATCTGAAGAAAATGATTATAAATATTATACGTGATGAGTCAGACTCACAATAAAGGACTTCCTCTCAATATACTTTCATTGAGGAATATTTTGATGTTATACACCACCTTATTTTTATACATTGTATAATCAACCCCATTTAATTTTGATTTCACTAAAAACATTTCCAAAGGAATATTTTTATAAAAATTATTTTACTAAATGATAAAAGGAATTTTTTTAATGTATACGGTGAAAAAACAATTTCTGCCATTATGACCGTTATTTGGTATTTGGATTTTTCTACAAGCCATAATTTTTTAGAAGAAATATAAATAAAATTTTTCCTTCTCAAGTATATTGGTATTGAAAATTGTGTTGAGAATGGATTTATAATTTCAATATCTTTAAATGATATATTGTTATTTCAATGTGGAAATGTTATTTTTCCTTTATTCTTGATTTATGTGTTATTATTTTGTAATGGTTATTGGGAATTTATTGGGTATATGGGTGGTTCCATGATAAAACATGGTTGGGTGATCCCCTGATAGCTATCCAATGAATTTGGTAATTAGACGGAGTTAAATGATATGGTTTCTCCTAATAGATTTTGGTAGTATACAATGATGGGCATTCCAAACATAACCATGAAGGTTACTACCTATATATCTGTGAAATCTACATTGTAAGTATGATATGGATTCCGCATGTCAACTTTATTATTTATTATTTCTAAGAAGTTTTTCAAGAATCTTATGATTTCATGAGGTATGTTAAAGAACTTATGTTTTATTATTGAGAAGTATGATTTCGTGAAAAAAATTCATGAGGTTAAATATTCATGGACTAATAATTTCATTTTTTATTAATATCCCTTACTGCACTTTTTTATCATCCTATGTTTTTGAAATGTTTTCCATAGTGTATAAGTATGATTAAGATAAAGTAGTAAGTCAAGATAAATTTTATAAATATTTCTATAAAGAAAAAAAGAAATCATTTTATAAAAATATTTTTCTTTTAAAAAATTGGATAGTGAATAATAGTGTTTACATTATAATATTTTAGTTTTTATGTAATATTTATTGTATAATTCTCTAAAACTTTAAAACTTATAAGATCCACAATGTTAACTATTTACTTAACTCAATATTTTGTAACGTTTAAGCCAGGGGCCTTATAATAGACATGGGAATAATAAAATTATCTACATCATTCTATTCTCAAAAAACATCTTAGTAATTCATTCATTAAAGGATCATTGAGTCCCAAAAAAATACTTGGATCTATAGAAAATTTATTGAATATTCTAGTATTCATCATTTCAAATGATAAAGTTATATGGTGTGGATCCCGAATCATTTTTCCATTATACTAGAACAGTATACAGAATTTATAAATTATTTTCATAGCCCATACTTCTCTATCAATCCCTAAATCACATGTATTTATAGAGATATGAAGAAAAATTTATTATGGGATAACATAAAGTGAGATGTCTCTTAATTTATAGTTTGATGATTGGTCTGGAAAAAGGTTAATAATGAATAATATAATAATAAGGTTGTGCTAAAACTTAATCTAATACCAGTATGGAAATGTGAAAAAAATATTTCTTATTAGGACTTTCTAGGAAATCAAATTAAAATATTTCCATCTCGGTGTCTGGGATTACATTACAATGTTAGATAATATCATTTATATCTTGGAATATTTATCTCTTGACCAACTCTCCATGATATACATAAGGGGTGGGTAAACTCTATGGACCACCACTATCCATTATTTATAATCCACATCATATGTTTACCACAAGGTGTTATTGAATACTTTAGAAAACATTTGATATGAAGACATCTTTTAGTTATATTTATAACCCTCATACTAATTTTCAGTCCAAGAGATCAATTAAAACTCTTGAATATATTTTTAGATAATGGTTAAATGATTTCAAATAATGTTTAGATCATCACATTCCCATAGTAGAGTCATGCAAAACAATACATTCCATTTTATAATTAAAATAGAAGATTGTGAGGATTATTATGGTAATTTGTGTCAGAATATAACAATATGTGATGAATTTGGTGAGGGGATGCTTATTAGACATGATCGTGTATAATAAATGACTAATAAGATTCAATTTATTCATTATCATCTGAATGTTCTTCAAATTAAATTAAAAATTATATTCCTATAATAATCTAAAAGACCAATAGTTTTAGGTCATAAATATGTTGTTCTATCATATATCACTATGGATGAATGTCTTGTGGCTTTTAAATAATGTAAATCTTGTTTTATGACACATTGACCCTTTTGAGATCATTAATCTCATTAGATTTGATGCTTATTGACTAGCACTTCCACCTACCTTTTCTCATTTACATGACGTTTTCCATAGATCCCTATATTAGAAGTAAATACCTGACACCTCAAATATACTTAATAAATAGGTGGAACTTTTGGATACCAATCCATCAAGTGAATAACAACCAGTGGTGATATTGGATCATAGAGAAAATGATCTATGAAACAAGGCTACTCACTTGATGAAATTGTTTTGTAGGAACCTAAAATTTGAGGAAGCAACATGGGAACTAATAGGAGGGGATGAAATAAAAGTACACAAATGAATTTTAGTAAGAAATGAATTGTCAATGATGAAAAATCTGAAGAGGGTAATAATATAGCAATATAAAGTTTAATGAAAGAAATTCTTTTTTTCAAATGAATAAATTTTTTATCATGCAATGATGTTATAAACTAAAATGTCATAACTATTTTATTATGGATTATTATTTCTAATGACCAAAATATTTATTTATGAAATTCCATTTTCTTGGGAAGAAATTATTTATTAAGTAATGATGTTTTATAAAATCCATCAACTACCTTTTCTTGTTGGGATAGTTATAAGTTAGGTTCTTTATAGTTAAATTGGTCATTAAAGGTCATAAAAATAGATAATATAAATATTTCAATGTGACCATTATGATTAGTATATATTAATATTTATAATAAAATACAATTGCAATGGAATGATGTAGCGTTGGCCTCAAACACTAGGATCAACCCTATGATTCCCATTTATCAAAATGTTCGAGTTAGGTGAAATCACTGGGATTTTCCTTTCACCATGATAAATTTGATATATAACAACTTAAAAATAATAAACAACATTTATATGGGAAGATAAATCATATAGAGATCATGAGCCAACCATTTTCAACGAATAACCTGAAAATGTGTCAGTATCGCACACCTTACCCATTGGGTGCACATTGGTGTAATAAGTGGTTATGTATTAATACCCTAATAATATGAATTTTAAAATTTTATTATTACAAAAATAATTAATATATTTAACATTTATTCAATATTTATTTATATATATATATATATAATAGTAAATAGTGAGTTTGATAAAAAAAATTGATATAAAGAAACTCAAGTTGTATTTTTGGTAAATATATAGTTTCAATTAGGAAAATATTTTCCTAATTTCAATTTTTTGGAAAAAAAATATTATTATTACAAATAAATATTTATATGTAAATGATAAAACAACATTATGAAGACTAAGCTTAATTTTATAATGATCAGAAACAAGTTAATATATAAAAAACATATATTTTTTAGTAAATAAGCATTATTATATAAAATTATAAATTCTCATTCAATGAAAAATATTTTGATAAAAAATATTATTCATGAAATCATTATTTGAAAATTATCAAATTTTTAATTTTTCACAATTTTTAGAGACAGTGGAATTTTTTATAAAAAATAAATATGGTTTAAAAATATTGTCTATTTTTTTACATTATAATGGAAAAAAGTGATATTAGAAATGAAAAAATTAATACCAGGAAAATCAAATATTAATCCTTTATAATAAAGTTTTTTAAAAAATTTTATTTCTAAAAATCCATAATGAATCCTCAAAAACCTATATTTTATTTTGTGGTTTTAAAATCAATTCATTACAATTATGACTAAATTCCACAAAAACAATTAAATTATTTTAATTAGTTCCATTATAATAATTATAAAATAATGAAAATAACTGAAATTTAGAAAAAAGGGGAAAGCATTTGTAATATTTACATTATGATTATTTTATCCAATATAGTACAAAACCTATGATGATAAATTAATAAGGAATTTACCCCTATTTTTTCTAACAATTAAAAATATTACCCCTACTTCTCTTCACTAAAAACACATTGATCATGGATTTAATCTCCCTTTAACACTATAAATTCCACCAATGTAGTTCTCGTGCTCTTAATAATCTCTTCCCAAGATTAAAAAAGATACAACTGAATGTTGGTGATCATATACTCTCCCTTTTTATTTCTTGTTCACACTTTTTGTTATTCATTTTGATATCTAATTTTTAATGTTGTATTGTAACAAAAAAATATTTTATTTATGACAATTTCTTATTGAAGTTAATTAGAGTTATAATATTCTATTATACACATAAAAAAAATGACAAAAAAAATATTTTATTAATAAACAATGATATATTAAAAAGAAACTAAAACAATTAAAATTCCAAACAATATAATGGGTCAAAAAAATATAAAATACAAAATACAAAATGGGAAAATATGGATCACTCGGATCTACTAGAATCATTACCCCACTACCAACACTGTAGAATGAAAAATAATATATTACTAAACCAATCAACATTATAAAAATGTAAATATATAACCTTGAGAGTAATTGATTATAATATTGAATAATGGAAATTATAAGTATATATTGGAGGTAATGTGATCATTGGAATAGTAATGTAATTATTGGAATAGTAACCAAACAGTTGGGAATAGTAACCTACCTTTTAGAATAGTAACCTGAAATATGAAATAGTAATTTTACCTAAAATCATAAATTGTGATATAAATTTTTTTATCATGATTAATTTAATTAAATATAAATATTTTAAATCAAAAAAATGCTTGATTAAGAAAATAAATGAAAATATAAGTTCATTTTTAATAAACTATATTTTAATTTCTTTCATAAAAATTAAAAAAATTATAATAAAAATTAAAATTACCAATTTGATAGAATTATTTTGATAAAATTAATATTATTTTTTAAATCAAAACATTGAAATTTTCCAAGGTCGATTTTATGATAATTTTTGAAGCACTTTATTCTTATCGTGAATGGAAAAATACGGTTTTTTAGATAATCGTTGTATATTAAATTATATATTTTATAATGTAATAATCACCTTATAATTTATAGAACATGGGTTTCAGATATGATATATTTAATTTCACAAATTATTAATTTAAATAAAATAATTATTAATTTCAAACCTAAAAATCATTTTCCAAAACCCAAAGTCAAAAGTTATTCCTTAAAATATCAATTTTTTCATTCCACTTTACTTTTTAATAAACTAAGGAATTATAATTATAAAGAGGTATAAATTCATAAAATCATTATATTATATTTATATTTTACTTATATTTTGAAAAATTCTATAATACATATTTTACAATTGATATATATTTTTTATTTAATATTTTATTTTAAAATTACTCATGACCTCAAGTATAAAAAACCTAACTCCCTCCCCTTGGAAAAAACACTCACCCCCCACTTTATAAAACCTAACCATTGAAAAAATAATTCGTCTAAATACATATATTACTCTTAGAGATGTACTAGATTAATCCAACTCCAACTATTGAATTATTTTTTCTCATAAGAGAAGTTACATCTAGGATTAAGTATGTTCCGATCAAATCATCACTTTTTATTAGTATTATTATTCTTCCTATATTTCAGTTTTCATCACCGTTTCAAAAACATTCATTAGAAATTAATTATTTAGTAATTTGACATTATATTATTGATGTAAACATATTTTAATTTTTATATTAATGACATATATAAATTTTAAACATACATTTCCTACTCTCTCAACAATGCCATGTCAATGGTATGTTAACCTCATATAGAGTCATCTATATGTTAGAACTATTAAAATCATTATGAATAGATATTATGAATTATATAAAACATAAAAAAATCAATTCTATGTATTATAATCTTCTTTAATTATTTATACTAATTTAGAAATTACATTTAATAAAATAGTAAAATCTAAGAAAAACATGAAATATTTAACTAAACCATGATATCAAATTGACTACCCAATATCCAAGAAAATTAAGAAATATAATAAAAAGACAATAATTGAAACATAGTTTTAAAATTATAATAATTCACTTATGGTTAAATTTTTAATTATTTTTATATTTATTATTCAGGACGCACAACAGTGTTGAAATAAAGAGGGAATTAAGTTAAGGGGATTCTAAAATCTTTTTCTTTTTTCTATTGGTTATCTATATTTCATGATATTTCCATTGCATGTATTCCATTAATATTAAATAAATATCATTTCATTGTTCATCCTCTTTATTTTCAGGGACATACAAGTCCCCTTTTGAATTTTTATATCAAAAATAATGATTTTCAAAAAATACTTTTCTTTTAAAAGAAATCATTAGCTCTTCATGTATTGTTTATTATCCAAATAAAAATAAACTTTTATTCCAAATTATTATCTCCCTTTTACATTTTAGAACCACATATATAATTCGTAACTTAATTATTTTTAAAATAATTAACAAACCAATTCCTTTCCATTGGATATTTCAATATAATGAAAATTATACATTCTATGTGAAAATCATTATTGTGTAAATATTATGTTGTGATGGGTGGGGCCAGAAAAATATATCCCTACAATGTACTGGGTAATGTTATTTATTTTATGGTATGATGTGTAATATGTGTAGAAATGATGTTAATTTTTTCCACAATTATGAGGTTAGGATTATGAACATATGTTATGTATGAATATGATCCGATATTTACTAACATTAATATATGGTATTTGACTATTATGACATAATGTTTCATTTTTATTCATTTCCAAATTCTATGTGTTTATCATGTGATTCCCTCATGATGTTGATAATGATCCTATTATTAGGATATGGTGGTGGTCATTACTTTCACCAGGGTAATATTTATTCATGTTCTTTATTCATCATCAAACTGGATTTTAGATAACCCCTTTCATTGATGTTTATCCACATGTGATTACATGCACTATGTATAATGAGAGATTTTAGAAGTATAATGAAGAATTATTTTAGTAATTGTTTTGGATTTATTATGTACAAGTTATGTATGAGGCTGATTTGGTGAAGACAATAACCCTTTTGATACAATATTTGTATCTTTATTATGTTTTTTATTATCTAAATGATGCAATATTCATGTAATAAAAAATTAGGGTTCCTATAGTTGGTATCTGTAATACCCTGACCCTAGGTACCCAGAGTCGGTGCATTATTACATAACATTGGCATGATCTCAAAGGATCAAGTCTCGAAAGAACAATTATTTTAGTAGTCTTGGAAACACTAGATATATTCATAAGTCTTACATTACATCATAAGGTAAAAAAAACTAAAACAACATCTTGTCTTCATATACCCTCATACTATCCTTGCAGGTCATTCATAAATTACTTCTTCACATCCTGGGAAATATAAAACACTAAAATGGGTGAGCTCAGATGCTCAGTAAGGATAACATTATAGCAGAAGATTTCATAGATAAGCATAAACACTTAAGGCAATTTATAACCAAAACAAAAGCCTTTTAAACTTGAAATTTAGCATAAAATGGAAAATATAAAATGAAATAATGCCATTTACTTACTCACATGGATATTATACTAGTCGAATTATCACATGCAATATCAATAACCACTTTCATAATGATGGAATGCATAATGCCAGACTATCATAACCACATAGCCAAGGCCTCGTGCCAAGACTACAAATAATATTTTGCCAAGGCCTTGTGAAAAGACACTAGTTTGTCTCATGAGACCTACCGATGCATCGAGGAGCCATAGCGGGCTCCACCCGTCACTTATTAAGTCCAATTCATTCCTCATATGAACAGGTTTAAACATAACATAAACATTCGTATTAAAACTAGCATATAAAATTTCAATACTTTAACCACAAACCATGAATGGTATAAAAATAGCACATCCACAGTCAAACATAACTCATTCGATACAATATGGAAGATTGTATTGTATCACATTAACCATAATCATGAATAATGAATGATGTTGACATAGATGAAAATAATCATCAAAACTATTTGAGAGAAATATCCCCTTTTTTCTTGAAATCATTTAAAAGTCACACTATTTGTCAAGAAGCCATTTAAAAATAGATTTTTGAATCAAAGTGTCCCATACCACTTTGAAACTTTTAAAAGGAATTTTGATTTAAAAACTTTAATGTCCATATAGATAAATCCTTAATCCATTTTTTAAAACATGGACATTAATAAGAAAGATTTAGAATGATAAATATTTAAAACATTTTAAAATGGTATCTTAGTTAGAGTTACTAACCAAAAGAGAGAAACTTGAATACAAATAATTGAGGTAATCAAACTTTTTAATATCATGAGAATAAAGGGATTCATGATATACTATGTCAAAGTACATTATATACACCATATAAAAGTGATTCGGTGTATAACAACAATGAAGTCTCAATGGAATGTAAATTGAGATGAATTCTCTTATAAAGACCATATCCTTAGGTTAAGGATAAATCAACGACATAATTATGTGTGAAAAATATAAATACACTCAATATTATTGGATATTCAGTGTAAATCAATCATAGGACATTCACACATATTCTTGTAAAAACAACACCAATAAATTGGATATTTAACTCAACAAATGGAGATTGAGTTAAAATTACTCTTATCAAGTTCAAATCGATGACTTGAGAATTTATCAATGGAGTGATTATGTATATAAAAAGTATATCCACAGAAATTGGAGTTGAAATTATGACATAATCAAATTAATAGTGATTCCACACATAATCTTGGAGTAAAATAATTAATGAAGTATGCGTAAATCTGAATGAGTGGAAATTGAAATTTCAAATTCCCTTATCGATTAGGTATCTTATGAAACATACACCCATGAAATAAGGATCATACAATGATGATTTAAATACAAATAAATTAAAGTATAATTCACAACGAATACAATTATGGGTAGTACACATACACCACATGTAATAAATAAGTGGTGAACAATGAAATTCTCACGAAATTAAGAGTGAGATAAGAAACCCCTTACTTTATATTTTTTCCTTGGTCGATGGTAGGTTAACCTACTGTATAATTGTTAAATAATTGTTATTTAATTATACAACAATCATTTACATTAATATGATATCATATATGATCTTTTAACATTGATTTGTTAATAATATCTTAGAATTATCGTCATTTCGGGTGTTAACGGGTTTATTTTACATTATATTCTTTGTTATGTGAGCCATAATTGTTATTAATGGGATGTATATTATTCATATACAGAATTATATCAAGTCCTTAAACATTATTTTTAATCATCAAATGAGAATTATACTTAAATGGATATGATGGAGAATGAATCTCATCGCATTCGTGGAGATGGTACTCTGTACGTACGCACGACTGACAATATCATTATTTTGATATTAAAATAATATATAATTGGATGGTATATCATATATAAAGAATCATTATCATGTTATATTTATTATTTTCATTAGTTAAAAATCATTATTATACCCACCCAAATAATAATATATTGAATAACAATTACACCACGACGTGGAGACGGTAAGCCGTACGTATGCACGTATGGTGACATGTTATTCAAAGGGTGGATAGAATACTGAATATGTTTGTACCATATTTATAATAACATCACAGTATATATAATATACTAGAGTTATTATTTTATAATGGTAATAACAAAGAAAGAATAAGTGGAAGAAGAAAGCAACTTGAAAAGGGGTGGTGAAAACATTACCTCTTCTTTGGGTTCTTCCTTTTGATTTGATCAAAAGGGCTCCTTAGGTTGGCTTTCTGATCAAACTAATGCCTCTAGGATGTATTTATGGAAGTTTAGAGAGTATTTTGGTAGGGTTTTCCGAACCAAAAGGATTTGAAGGTGTGAATAAATTAGAAGGAGGAGTGCCTTTTTATAAGAGGGGTGAGGGGCACCTTTGGAAAAGCTGAAAATATTAATTTATAATAAATTCATATTCAGTTTATAATGGCTCCAAAGTTTATTATTAAAGGTTTAAGGTGGGGATAGGTCTAAAACCATTCAACCAATAGAATTTAGACAGGTTTGGGTCATTATATTAACCTTATCTTTTAGTTTTAACTCTTAGTTAATTAGTTTGACATTTACCATGTCACTTTGTATTTTTATATTATATAGTTAATAAACATACTATATACATCCAAGAGACCCCCAAGTGGTCCATTAATGATACAAATATCATGATATAAGTCTCTTGGATGAACCTTAGATTTTTAGGAATTTAATATCAATTAATAATATAATATTTGTTTTAAAAACTCTTTTATGTCAATTTTGACACTATTCAATAGTTGATTTTTGTAAAACTCATAACAGAATTATTACTTCGAACAAAGTTAATTACATCATTACTAACATGTCATATTAACCTATAAAATTAGTTTAATTCATTAAAAGTCTCAAATTTTATTTATTTGGGTATTTATAATATCAATTATTTTAATTGTTTACTATTATGGTAATTACTACATCATCATTGTATCATAAATAAATTAAATTATTTAATTTCTAAGAATTATAAATAAAATACCATTATGTAGGAAATATATTTAGCTTTCTAATGAATATTTTTAGTCGAAAATCCAACATATATAACCCTTTGTAAAAAACTGATTTTCTAAAAGATATATGCTTGTGTCATTTTTGTATTCATTTTAACTTAATTAAAATAAAGTGTCCCTATCACTTACAAGTGGCTCCATGGGGTCCCAAAATCGACCCAAAGATGCCCATGGTCGGACATGTATCAACCAATAAGGTTATTACACGTTTTAGGGTAATTTTTTATTATTATAATATTATTTTTTAACCCTTATTTACCGGATTTACCTTTTAACCATAGTAAATAAAATATCTACCGAAGTAATTATTCAAAATGTCTAAAAATAAAAGTTACCTATTTACACAATTTGGAAATCCTGATTCCAAATATGGAATCCATTTTTCCAAATTCAATACACAAAAGTGGCAGAAATTAATTAAAAAATAATTCTCGTTGTTAAAACAAAAAGCGTGTTTTTAAGAGATAATAACTATCAAAAGATTGGCACTTGTTTATGTCTGGTTTAATTGTGAAATTTTGTCCAATGAAAAACATTGAATTAAATGGTAAAAATATATTCTAAAAATAATTTAAAACCAATCAAATTCATAATTTATCGATATTAATTATTTTTATTAAAAAAGTTGTTTTTAATTAAAATTTAGTAATTTTCACTATTCATCAAAATATGAAAGTTGTCTGAAATGTACCAAAATTTCACCCTGGGCTAATTTTGATATTCTTAATCCAAAAATGAAGTCCATTTTTAGAGATAGAATTTATAAAATTTCATAACTGCTAGATTGATTGGTTGTGGTGTGTTAGAATCTCGATGTTGCGTACAATGCACGCCATTGCATTATTCAAAGGGAAATGTACCATGGAAGCATGGGGTGTTACATTCTCTCCTCCTTCAATAAATTGCGTCCTCGCAATTTTTAAAATTGTGCTTGAGAATATAATGGAAATTCCAACATCAGAAAAAGAGTCAATAAAACTATCACTTTAAATGAAAGGAAGGGAGGTATAAAGGTAACCCAAGATAACCCATACTAGGAACCCAGGTAAGAAAACATGGATGTGGATGATAAACTAAATGTCATGTTCTGATAGAGAGGGATAGAAATCTTGATCAGGATAAAGTTAACAATAAGAAAAACACAAACTTGTGTTGGGACAAATGATCATTAGTCTCTTAGTAGGAAAAGTAAACGGACAACATTTTTTGTTTTAAGTTACATTACATAAGGATGAGGAATTCATTTATGATATTGACTAAGAATATAAGGATATATACTTAATTTTTAAGTAGAGTTTCATTATTTAATAAATTTCCCCCACTAACTCATTTTTTTTAACGATGAGTATTCAAAAATACTTGGTCACACTGGAAGAGCTAGAATAAACTTCTATAGAATCACAGGATCCATGCAGGATAAGCTATATATTTACATTGCCTTTAGAGATTAATAAAAACCAAAATGGTTAGTACAAGATCTAATTATCCCCCAAAAGGATATTCCTTGAGAGAAATAAACACTAATCTTAATTTCTGAAATTCAACCAATAATATCCCAAAGTTAAATAAATACCATTCAATAATCAATTGTCCATAAAATCCTTCAATATAATCCAAACTAATATTTAAACCCAAAACATAATAGAATTTGATTATGTAGTCTCCCATGTTAAATTGTATCTCCAAATGACATTAATTACTCTTAATGTCACTTACTTAAAAGTAATTAACCTAATCATTTCCATAAATAACCCAAATAAAAATAAATCCACAATAAAAACATAGAAAAAAAATCCACCATTACTCCTCAAATGAAATCCCATACTACTCTATTTTCCTTTGGCATATAGTGTTCTCAACAAAGCGAACAACTTCCAAAATAACATTTATCACTTAATCACCAAGTCATTTTCCTATACTAAGGGTATTCATTTGGTAAGACATAAGATCCCAAATCATATTATTATTGATCAATAAAATCGTTTAACTGAAAATAATAGTCACACTAACCAGGGACTTCACGTAGTCCAGTGGTAGGCGATAAATCCCAATCGTACTTTGGTTGTGGGTTCGATTCCCACAGCTTTGTCTGATTTGACGGGTTGTCACACGGTCTACGTGTTGTCCTTTTTCAAGAACTATATTTTATAACATTAACAAAATGAGATAAATTCCTCAAAATAACCATAACATAATTTAACCACAAATGTTATCTCATACCTTGCATTTCCATCCCAAATTATAATAATTTGTAATTGCCTCAAACCCAATGATCATATAAAACCAAATGGTTATTTATAACTATATCCACAAGAGAAAAGATAATTCTTCCATAAATATCATTCTCACATGGAAAACGTTAGGGTTACAAATACAAGAGAAAATTATTCCAAAGTAAACCCTTCAACAAGGATCACTAATAATTTTTAAACAATTATCCAACCATTTATTTCCACATAGCTTCTTCTCTGACAAAGAAAATATCCTATAGAATAGGAAATTCACTCGGGTAATGGCCAGGTCCCCTACATTTACGACAAATTATTGTAAATGGATTTTTGGGACCATTTTTATCTTCTTCCATAGTACTCTTCATTTTTCTTCGGCAATTCTTCACTTTATGTCCTTCCTTCCCGCATGTAAAGCATTTATTTGTCCCATTGAGACACTATCCTGGGTGTCTCCTTCCACATTTCCTTCATTATGGAAATTGAGGATTTCTTTCTCCATGGTCTCCACTACTGGAGCTCTTATCATTCATCACCTTTCTCTTCTTTGTTGAGTCCGGTAATTGGTTAATATATATATTGTTGATCATATTTTTGGAAAACTGATTTGGAATAAAGATGATATCTTTTAAGCCTATAAACATTCCATTTTGTTGCTCATTGCCACCACCGTTCCCACCTTGTACATCATTCTCAAAGTCATATGACTTCCTTGGAATCTAGCCATTGACTAAAACCAGAAAGCACTGTGTGAATAAAAGTAGTCATAAAATCATTTAGAGATTAACATGTCACCATATTCTCAATTTGAAACATCTTAGGATTAACCAAGGTCATTTACTCTCATCTTATATATATATTACTTCAAATTGGTTTGTAAAGAAAATGTAAATTATCCTAAGCATATCCCCCGGGAGTGTCATAACCAAGAGTGCAGCAAGACCCGTTGTCGTGCACCAGTTCCTGTTCGAGTCTAGCTCAAAGCGGTGTTTTCGGGTTTTACCCCTAGGTACATTTGTGCCAGAGCCGCCTCTACCTGCTCGTATCCAGATAGGGATGTATTTCTCAGAAAACTCACAAAATCTCTACAATACCAAAATTCTAGGAAGTTCTTCTATACTAATCCTCAAAGTTCATCTTAGGTCTACATGCTATAATCAGAGTTTATCTAGCTTCCAAGGTTTGTACTAAACTTCCTCTGATACCAACTGTAATGCCCCGACCCTAGGTACCCAGAGTCGGTGTATTATTACATAACATTGGCATGATCTTAATGGATCAAGTCTCGAAAGACTGATTAGTTTAGTAGTCTTGGAAACACTAGATATATTCATAAGTCTTACATTACATCATAAGGTAAAAAAAACTAAAAAAACATCTTGTCTTCATATCCCCTCATACTATCCTTGCAGGTCATTCATAAATTACTTCTTATCATCCTGGGAAAAATAAAACACTGAAAGGGGTGAGCTCAGATGCTCAGTAAGGATAAAATTATAGCAGAAGCTTTCATAGATAAGCATAAACACTTAAGGCAATTTATAACCAAAACAAAAGCCTTTTAAACTTGATCTTCAGCATAAAATGGAAAAGATAAAATGAAATAATGTCATTTACTTATTCACATGGATATTATACTACTCTAATGATCACATGCAATATCAATAACCACTTTCATAATGATAGAATTCATAATGTCAGACTATCATAACCACATAGCCAAGGCCTCGTGTCAAGACTACAAATAAGATTTTTCCAAGGCATTGTGCCAAGACACTAGTTTGTCTCATGAGACCTACCGATGCATCAAGGAGCTATAGCGGGCTCCACCCATCACTTATTAAGTCCAATGCATTCCTCATATGAACAGGTTTAAACATAACATAAACATTCGTATTAAAACTAGCATACGAAATGTCAATACTTTAACCACAAACCATGAATGGTATAAAAATATCACATCCACAGTCAAACATAACTCATTCGATACAACATGGAATATTTTATTGTATCACATTAACCTCAATCAAGAATAATGAAGGATGTTGACATATATGAAAATAATCATCAAAACTATTTTAGAGAAATATCCCCCTTTTTCTTGAAATCATTTAAAAGTAACACTATTTGTCAAGAAGCCATTTAAAAATATATTTTTTAATCAAAGTGTACCATACCACTTTGAAACTTTTAATATTAATTTTGATTTAAAAACTTTAATGTCCATATAGATAAATCCTTAAACCATTTTCTAAAACATGGACATTAATAAGAAAGATTTAGAATGATAAATCTTTAAAACATTTTAAAATGGTATCTTAGTTAGAGTTACTAACCAAAAGAGAGAAACTTGAATACAAATAATTAAGGTAATCAAACTTTGTAATATCATGCGAATAAAGGGATTCATGATATACTATGTCAAAGTACAATATATACACCATATAAAAGTGATTTGGTGTATAACAACAAAGAAGTCTCAATGGAATGTAAATTGAGATGAATTCTCTTATAAAGACCATATCCTTAGGTTAAGGATAAATCAACGACATAATTATGTGTGACAAATATAAATACACTCAATATGATTGGATATTCAGTGTAAATCAATCAGATGACATTCACACATATTCTTGTAAAAACAACACCAATGAATTGGATATTTAACTCAACAAATGGAGATTGAGTTAAAATTACTCTTATCAATTTCAAATCGATGACTTGAGAATTTATCAATGGAGTGATTATTTATATAAAAATTATATCCATAGAAAGGGGAGTGGAAATTATGACATAATCAAATGAATAGTGATTCCACACATAATCTTGGAGTAAAATAATCAATGAAGTATGCGTAAAGTCGAATGAGTGGAAATTGAAATTTCAAATTCCCTTATCGATTAGGTAACTTATGAAACATACACCCATGAAATAAGGATCATAAAATGATTATGTAAATACCCATAAATTAAATTATAATTCACAATGAATATAATTATGGGTAGTACACATAAACCACATGCAATAAATAAGTGGTGAACAATGGAATTCTCACGAAATTAAGAGTGAGATAAGAAACCCCTTACTTTGTAATTTTTCCTTGGTCGATGGTAGGTTAACCTCCTTTATAATGGTGAAATAATTTTTATTTAATTATACAAGAATCATTTACATTAATATGATATCATATATGATATTTTAACATTGATTTGTTAATAATATCTTAGAATTATCGTCATTTCAGGTGTTAACGGGTTTATTTTACTTTATATTCTTTGTTATGTGAGCCATATTTGTTATTAATGGGATGTATATTATTCATATCCAGAATGATATCAAGTCCTTAAACATTATTTTTAATCATAAAATGAGAATTATACTTGAATGGATATGATGGAGAATGAATCTCATCGCATTCGTGGAGATGGTACTCCGTACGTACGCACGAGCGAAAATATCATTATTTTGATATTAAAATAATATATAATTGGATTTTATATCATATATACAGAATCATTATCATGTTATATTTATTATTTTAATGAGTTAAACATCATTATTATACCCACCCAAATAATAATATATTGAATAACAATTACACCACGACGTGGAGACGGTAAGCCGTACGTACGCACGTATGGTGACATGTTATTCAAAGGGTGGATAGAATACTAAATATGTTTGTACCATATTTATAATAACATCACAGTATATATAATATACTGGAGTTATTATTTTAGAATGGTAATAACAAAGAAATAATAAGTGGAAGAAGAAAGCAACTTGAAAAGGGGTGGTGAAAACATTGCCTCTTCTTTGGGTTCTTCCTTTTTATTTGATCAAAAGGGCTCCATAGGTTGGCTTTCTGATAAAACTAAGGCATCTAGGTTGTAGTTAAAGAAGTTGAGAGAGTATTTGTGCAGGTTTTGGTTGAATCAAAAGGCTTTTAAGGTGTGAAGAAATGAGAATGAGGAGTGCCCTTTTATAAGAGGGTTGAGGGGCACCTTTGGAAAAGCTGAAAATATTAATTTATAATAAATTCATATTCTGTTTATAATGGCTCCAAAGTTGATTATTTAAAGGTTAAGGAGGAGATAGGTCGAAAAACATTCAACCAATATAATTTAGACAGGTTTGGTTCATTATATTAACCTTATCTTTTAGTTTTAACTCTTAGTTAATTAATTTGACATTTACCATGTCACTTTTTATGTTTATATTATATAGTTAATAAACGTACTATATACATCCAAGATACCCCCAAGTGGTCCATTAATTATACACCTATCATGATATAAGTCTCTTGTCTGAACCTTATATTTTTAGGAATTTAATATCAATTAATAATATAATATTTGTTTTAAAAACTCTTTTATGTCAATTTTGACCCTATTCAATAGTTGATTTTTTTAAAACTCATAAAAGAATTATTACTTCTAAAACAGTTAATTAAATCATTAATAACATGTCATATTAACCTAGAAAATTATTTTAATTCATTAAAAGTCTCAAATTATATTTATTTGGGTATTTATAATATCAATTATTTTAATTGTTTTCTATTATGGTAATTACTGTATTATCATTGTATCATAAATAAATTAAATTATTTAATGTATAAAAATTATAACTAAATTACCATTATGTATGAAATCTTTTTATCTTTCTAATGAATATTTTTAGTCGAAAATCCAACATATATAACCCTATTTAAAAATTGATTTTCTAAAAAATATATGCTTGTGTCATTTTTGTATTCATTTTAACTTAATTAAAATAAAGTGTCCCTATCACTTACAAGTGGCTCCATGGGTTCCAAAATCGATCCAAAGATGCCCATGGTCGGACATGTATCAACAAATAAGGTTAGGACACGTTTTAGGTAATTTTGTATTATTATAATATTATTTTTAACCCTTATTTACAGGATTTACCTGTTAACCATGGTAAATAAAATATTTACCGAAGTAATTATTCAAAATGTCTAAAAATAAAATTTACCTATTTACACAATTTGGAAATTTTGATTCCAAATATGGAATCCATTTTTCCAAATTCAATACATAGACGTGGCAGAAATTAATTTAAAATTAATTCTCGTTGTTAAAACAAAAAGCGTGTTTTTAAGAGATAATAACTATCAAAAGATTGGCACTTGTTTATATATTCTTTAATTGTGAAATTATGTCCAATGAAAAACATTAAATTAAATGGTAAAATTATATTCTAAATATACTTTAAAACCACTCAAATTCATAATTTATCAATATTAATTATTTCAATTAAAAAAGTTGTTTTTAATTAAAATTTAGTAATTTTCACTATTCATCAAAATATGAAAGTTATCCGAAATGTACCAAAATTTCAACCTAGGCTAATTTAGATATACCAAATACAAAAATGAAGTCCATTTTGAGAGATAGAATTTATAAAATTTCATAATGGCTATATTGAATGGTTGTGATGTGTTAGAATCTCAAAGTTGCGTACAATGCACGCCATTGCATTATTCAAAGGGAAACGTGTCGTGGAAGCTTGGGGTGTTACAGTATCAGGTCATGATTTAGTTAATTTGGGAATTATGATTATATAAAATTAGATAAAATGCTTCTTATTATCCTCATTATAAATAAATATCCAAGAATCATTGTTTTATAAGTCAGACAAATATAGATATCCAATAAGATAGGCCTTTAGAGTTAATTGTGCAAAATATTAAACTATTTATTCATACATTTTTTATTGGATATTTTTTCAAATATTTTATATTTTATAAAATTTTGGGAACCATTAGAAACTTGAAAAACACCTCATATGAGTGATAATGAAATTATTTCCCTATTAACATCCCCAATTCTAAAGGAGGTGCATATCAAAAATTCATGGAAATGATTATGTTGTTGTCTTAGGATATGAATAATAAAAAAACATTGTGGAATGTCCACCTTCACCTAATAATGGTTAAATATTTATTTATCATATTATACATAAATTACCACCAACATTTAGTGGATCTTCTGATACACTTTTTGTTGAATAGTGTGTTCACTTAATAGAGAAGATCTTTTATGTGATCCACAGTTATGAGAAGGATAATGTTGCTCTTGTTCTCTATATTTTAGATGGTAAAGCCAATATAGGGTTGTTTTTTATCAATAACACCTACCATAGTATGTAATTTAAGATATGTTGTGGGAAACATTAAAACATATTTCTTAAATTATATTTACCTCATAACCTTCAAATAATGTTGGAGATAACATTTAATGAGAACAATCAAAAGGATGGTGATTTTTTCATGGAAAATGATGAAATATTCACAAGTATTTCAATATACAGCTCAAGTGTTTTTCGAAAATTATAAAAAAAATAGATATATTCACTAGTGGTTTAATTACACACCATTAAAATTCTCTATCTATCCAAGATTTTAGTAGTTATGGAGAAGTGGTTTGATATACCCTCAATGTAGATATGGTATTTGTAGAATGGTCCAACGGTTATGGAAATAAGAAGATAAGAATATAGTTTCAATCTAGTGGGTGAAATTAAAAATAAGTAAATAGTATACAACTATTCAAATGTCAAAAATGTGGGAAGAAAAATCATGACAATTTACTCAAAGGGGTGAGGAAATGCTTGAAGTGTGGGAGATAATTCAACCACGCTCACGAATGTCGAAGAGACATGAAAAGGCCAACCATCATGTTGGATTAAAGAAATGAACATCCTGATGCACTATATATGGTTCAATGCTTAAACTATAGGTAGAAAAGATACTATACAAGATAGGTCATTAATCCATGGGTCCTTGAGGGTAATCAACGTGATGATCATCCACCAAAGATAACAACGAAATGGAAGGATTATATTATCACTACTATATAAGTGGATCACGAAAATGATGTCATACAAGGTAAAATTCATATTCACTCAATATTGGAAAAAGTATTATTTGATTCATGTTATACTCATTAATTTATATAATTCATGTTTCCTATAACTACTGAATCGAATCCACGATACTTTGAAGTAAAGACATCCATAAAAACACATAGTGGTGTGATCATTGAATCCCAAGTGTTGATCTACTATACTATTTGAATCAATGGAAAAATTATTCTGTAAAATCTCATAATCCTTCCCATGGTGGAATTTAACACTATATTAGGCATAGATTTGAACAATTTACTTAGAGTGTACATCAAATTTAAGGAAAAATAAATATATATTTTTATTCTGAACCATCACATGGTCTCATACAAATGAATGAAATTTCAGGTATCTCCTATGTAAAATACATAAATAGTGTGGGTGATGATACCCTAATAATAATCATAACATCCCCAAATGGATGAGGAAAATTATGGTATAAAACTGAAGGAAATTTTCAATTTTATAAAATACACTGATATATTTCATTAAGAGTTGACTATAAATCCCCTAGATAGTGAGGTAGATCTATCAATAGATCCCATAACTAAAGCCTCTTCAATCTAAAAACCCCTAACATGATAGCCCCAATCTAACTGTAAAGGTTTATGAAGAAAATGTAAGAGTATTTGGGAAAAGTCTTCAGACCCCCCCCCCCACCCAGTGCATAGCTCATGGTTTCACTAGTGCCCTTTGTAAATAAAAATGATGGTTAAATGTGGTTGTGTATCTATAACTAAAAATAAAAAAGATCACCAAAAATAATAGGTATCATCTTACAAGTATTGTTGACTTGTTCGATCAACTATGAGGAGCTAAGTATTGCTCAAAGGTGGATCTTAATTCAAGATATTAACAACTGAAGGTGAATAAGAAAGATATCTGAAAGACTTCCTTCCATGCAATTTATAAGAACTATGTATTCATATATATTCTATTCATACTTACTAATTCCCATATAATCATCACGTATTTGATTAAAAAAGTATTTATAGACTACCTAAACCAATTTTGGGTAGTTTTTATCAATAATATTTTCATTTACTTCATGAAAATAGAGGAACATAAAGAGAATATATGGATTGTGATAGTGACATTATGAATGGAGAAAATGAATTCTAATTTTAGAAATTCAAACATTTTAATGAAGCAAGTCAGATTCTAGGGGCACATGATCATAAGTGAGGGAATTTATATAGTCTCATCAAAGACAATGAAAATTTAAAAATGGATCAGACCCACTAGTGTCATGGAAATCCAAAGATTTCTTGGCATAGTTATATAATACCTACGTTTTCAGATAAATTTATCATGATTGTATATCCCAATAAAAAAGTTATAATAGAAAAAGTTTAAGTATTTGTGGATCTAATAATATGAGTAATTCTTTAACGACTGTATAAAAAGGCTAATCATTATGCCTATACTCACACTACCAATAAGTGGAGAAGTTATTGGGATATACAATGATGCATTATAAAGTATTGGGTTGTATACTCTTGTAGAATGATTATTTTATAACCTATTTCTTATGATAGTTAATGATTCTAGGTTTTAACTACCTAACACATGATCTAGAGTTAGTAGTTTTGATCATTTATCTAAATATTTGGTCGCACTACTTTTATGGTGAAATGTAAGATATTTATATTGATCACAAGATTTGAAAGTAGATATTGAAATATAAGGATCTTAACATGTGTCGATGAATATGGTTAGCGATTATAAATGACTATTATTTCTCAATTCACTACAACCTAAGAAATGATAATAAGGTATTTGATCCACATAGTATAAAATAATTGACTAATATATCCACGGTTTTGATTGATGAAGACCATATTTTCATGGATATGCAAATGATGAATCTAGAAACAACAACAGCATGGAATACATCCTACCTTATCAAAATTATTTCCCAACCATATATGCAATAAAAGAGGAAGGATGAACAATGGTATGATTTGGAACTACTAATGTAGTTGAAAGAAATGAAGAAAGGGAATATAAATGAAATACACATCATTGATGATTGTGTGATTTTTTTTGAATGTCTCTTTGTATAAGGACCCAGCCTTAAACATTTACATAACTTGAATTAAATGAATAGTTCACAATTAATATCTTTTCAAGTTTATATTTTTAGAGAATTAGTCCATAACTATTACATTACATTTCAAAAAATTACAAAGTAGACACTTCTACTCAATTTCCATTTTTTATAAAATAAAAAGTCTTAAAAAAAGAGTCATGTCTAGTTCCATGTTTTAAACAGCGTCATTTTTCCTTGATCCCATCCTTGACCCTATTCATCTTTAAGTCCTGTGAAAAACATTTCAAAAATTGGGATGAGCATAAAAACTCAATAAGGGTTATCAAATAAAGAAAGAAAACATTAGTCCATAAAAACATAATATTTTTAACATACCTCATGAAATCATAAGATTTATGAATAACACATAGAAAACATAAATCATAAAGGTAACTTGTGACATCCATAACATACATAGGTTATAGCTTTCACAACTACGTAGGGAGTTACATTTGTAATACCCATCATAGTATATTCCCTAAATCTCTTAGGAGAAACATTATCATTTACCTATGTCACATTACCCAATTAATTGGAGAGCTATCTCAGGCTCACCTGCCCTAGGTTTATCACGGAATCACCCATATACGTAAACAATGACCAAGAACCACAACATATTCATAACACCTAAAACAAACATAAAGAAAAGATAAAATTTCCACATTCCAATCACAATATATCTTTTAAATATATTGACATAAAAAATCCATTATCAAAACCATTTTCAATAACAAAATACATAAAAGAGTATATGGTATTTATTTTCCTTTTAAAAACATTACGGCTTGTTAAGGAAGCCAAAGATCAAATAATACTCACAGTAGAATAAAAGGTTGTTGTCACCACTTACGTTAAAAGAAACATTCTTTTTTGTATTTTAGTAAAATGCCTTGTAGAAAAAAGATTACCTTTGAATGAAATGAAAAGTCAAAGGTATACACTGTATAAAATAAAGTCGTGTATAAAACAAAATATTCCTCAATGAAAAAAGATTGAGACGAAGTCCCTTACCTCATGTCTCACTTGACCTGTTTGATCTATAATCTCGTGAATAATAAACTAAAGTTAATTTATACTTTATTAAAAACCATTTTCAGATTTATTATTCCTTTTATATCACTTATTTCCACTTTATAAACATTATATAATCATTTAAGTTAATAATGGTCATTTTGTCGATATTTGGTACTTGAGTCAAAAATGAACATCTCATAATTACAAGTTGTTCATGTGGTAAAAAGTAAATTATCTCTAGAATGATATTCATGATTTAGATATCATATATTTCATATATATATCTATTATATATATGTGTTTATAACAGTTCATAACATTTAGAGAAAAAAAATTGAAATGCACCATTCATGGAGACGGTAAGTTGTACGTACGCTTGAACGCTACTTTCATTTCTATTTCATATTTAATGGAATGAAAACATAATGATATATAGTTATATTATAATTCTAGTATAATATAATATATAATTTTATTAATTCCATCCTTTATATTTTTCACGTATGGTATGAACAAGTCATATCACTTTGAGGGGGTGGTAGTCTGCCTTTCCTCAAATGAAATTAACACGTTTACCCTTTATGGAAACCGTAACAGTATGATATAAATGAAAAATACAGAAGCATAGAGACATTATAAATATAATATATATCTCATATAAATACAGTTCCATCATAATTTCCACTATAATATGTGGTAGGAGAAGATTGTATAATCATCTTTTCGTGAGGCAGTAGTTCACCGTCCACAGAAACAGTATGTTCATTACCCATTAGATAGTGGTGTGTGTAAGTGTAGTTATAATCCTTATCATAAAAACAGCATAGTATATTGAGGATACTGTTTCTTTCATAAAATAAAGGAATTAAAAGAGGTTAGGGGTTAGAGAAGTAAAATAAAAGAAAACAACTTAAGATAAGACGTTTCATTTAAATCAGGTAACTCCCTTTGGTTTGAACCAAATGATTTCTTGAAGTGTCATATTCCTAAGGTAATGCTTCTAGGTGGAAGAGAGATATCTTTATAGCTTATTTGGGCAGAGTTTGGATGAGTCAATGGGCATGAGAGGTGTGAGTAATGGGTTAGAGGTGAGAGTTTTTTATAAGGGGGAGGGGCTCTTTAGGAAAACTTGAAAATATTATTTTATTATATAATTATTTTTTGTTTCTAAAGGTCCAAAACTTATTAAATTTGGAGATAATATAAATCTTGTTTGAAATAAAATCATATAATAAGAATTTTATAGGTTTTGAATATTGTTTTAATTTTTTTATAATCTAATTTCTTTAAATCATTCATTAATGAGGTAAACACTACGTCATTATTGTGTCTTAAATAATTCTATTTATCTGATGTATAAAAATTATAAACAAAATACCATGATATCAGAAATAATTTTATCTTTCAAATTAAAATTTATAGTTGGAGAGATAATTTATATAACCCCATGTAAAAATTTATTTACTAAAAGATATACGTTTAAGTAATTTTTGTCATTAATTTAAATTAATTAATATAAAGTATCATTATCAATATTAAGTAGCTCCCTAGGGTCCCAAAATCGACCCAAGGATGCCCAAGGTCGGACATGTATCGACCAATAGGAATAGAACACATGTTATGGTAATTTAATATTATTATATTAATATTTTTTACCCTTATTTACCAAATTTACCCTTTAATCATGGTAAATAAAATATTTAATGAAGTTAACATTCATAATGTCTAAAAATAAAAGTTACCTATTTTCCCAATTTGGACCTCCTAATTACAAATATGGAATCCATTTTTCCAATTTCATAACATAGAAGTAGTAGAAATTAATTTAAAATTAATTCTTGATGTCAAAACAAAAAGCGTGTTTTTAAGAAATAATAACTATCAAAAGATTGACACTTGTTTTTGTCCAATTTAAAAGTGAAATTACTTACAATGACCAAAATTGGATTAAATGTTAAAAATATAATCCAATTACACTTTAAAACCAATTAAAATAAAATCCTAACTGTATAAAAAAATTATATTAAAAGGTAGTTTTGAATTAAAATACAGTATTTTTCACTATTCATTAAAAAATGAACATTATAAGAAAAATAACAAAATTTCATCCAAAGTAAATTTTGATGTTTTTATTCTATAGAATAATATTATTTTGTCAAATATAACATATAAAAGTGACAAAAACTAGATTTAAAAATGGGTTTCCATCAAAAGGTCGTAAATCAACCCTTTAAATAATATTATAGTATTTATGCTTAAAATTGGATTCTTCCTTATTTTAAGTCGCTAAATTTTTTTGGATAAAAGTAAAAACATTTAAAAAACTTGTATAATAATATTTTAGTTAGTTCTATTCATTCCCTCTATTACAACATCTAGGCGTTAACTACCATTGAAAATAATATTATTATTATATTATTTTTCGGTATAACTTAACATTGGGTGTAACATACGATTTCAAAGAAACTCGTTGTTGCGTATCAGGTAGTCCATCGAACATAGCATCCCCTTTAAAGTAAAATTATTATTTAATTCATAAATATTATTAAATATGAAAATGACATAATTTTTATTTACCTAGGATGTTACATCCTTCTCCCCTTTTGGAAATTGCATCCTCGCAATTTTTATTCACTTATCAAATAAATGGGGGTATTTATCCCTCATAGAATTTTAATATTCCCACATTTCCTCTTCAACCATATGGTTTTTCCACAAAATCATTACCTGATGAATTACCTTATTCTGCAACCCTCTCTCTCTTCGATCAAGAATCTAGAAAGGTTGTTCCTCATAAGAGAGATTCTCTTCCAACTGAACTACCTCTGGGCTCAAAACATGAGATGGATATGGAATATATTTTCTCAACATTGAAACATGAAAAACATTGTGTACCCAGGATAAACTTGAAGGTAAATCCAATCTATATGTAGTTGATCCAACTTTCTCTAGGATTTTACAAGGTCCAATGAATATTGAACTCAACTTTCCCTTCTTACCAAAATGCATCAGACTTTTCCATAGATAAACTTTAAGAAAGACATGATCACCTACCTCAAAAGAAATATTCTTCCTCTGGTTATCCATATAACTTTTCTTCCCTCTCTGATCTATTCTCATGTTATTTTGAATCAACTGAACTTTTTCTGTCATCTCTTCTACCAATTCTGGTCTCATCAGTTTCCTTTCACCTACTTCATCCCAAAAAGATAGCATTTAACACGGCTTCCCATATAATGCCTCAAATGGATAAATCTATATACTGGAATGAAAAATGTTATTATAAGAAAACTCAACCAAAGAAATATGTCGGTCCCAACTTCCCTGGTAATCTAGTGAACAAGTATGTAAAATATCCTCCATGGTCTGAATTGTTCGTTCTAACTGCACATCTGATTGAGGATGAAAATTTGTACTAAATTTTAATTTAGTACCCAACAACATCTGAAGGCCTTTCCAAAAGGTAGATGTAAACATGGGATCATGATCAGATACAATGAAGAGGGGAACTCCATGCAACATGAATATCTCTTTGACATACAACTGATAAAGTTGATCTAGATACAAAGTATCTCGAATAGGAAGGAAATGAACAAATTTATTCAATCGATCAACATTAACCTAGATTTCATTATTACCACGAGATTTATTTGGTAATACCACAATGAAGTCTATGGATATATTTTCCCATTTCCACTCTGGAATTGGTAAAGGCTGAAGCATCCATTTTGATAACTTCTGCTCTGCTTTAACCTATTGACAAATCAAACAATTCACAGTAAATTCAGCATTATCTCTTTTCATTCCATCCCACCAGTAATACTTCTGAAGATCTATGTACATATTAGTACTCTCAAGATGAACTGAAAATGGAGAACTATCAGCTTCACATAATAACTCTTTCTTTAACTGTGAATCACAAGGAACACATAATATCTCCCAAACCTCAAAACATAGTCATTATCAATGTTAAAATCAGGCAACTTGCCCTTCTGAACCAACTATACCTTTTTCTATAACTCACTATCTTTCTTTTGTGCTTGCTTAATTCTGTCTGATAGAGATGATTTCACTGACACCTAAAACAAAACAGAGAAATTTCCTGTACTAACAACTTCTATGCCAATGTTCATCAAATTAACAACCAAAGGATCTTGTTCCAAACTTATTATGGTTGATGAAGCATTACTTTTTCAACTCAAAGCATTGACCACTTTATTTTCCTTTCCTAGATGATAATGGATCATGCAATCATATTTTTTTTTAATTATAAACATCTCCTTTGTCTCATGTTTAATTCCTTCTGAATGAATATATACTTAAAACTTTTGTGATCAGTATATATTTCACACTTTACTGCATAAAAATGATGCCTCCAAATTTTTACAGAAAAAACAATAGTAGTTAACTCCAAATAATGTGTAAGGAAATTTAACTCATGAGGTTTCAACTGACATGAAGCATAAGAAATTAACAGATAATTCTGTATTAGGACACAACTAAGTCCTTTAAATAAAGCATCACTATAGATAACAAAATCACCATTTCAAGAAGGTAGTGCTAAAACTAGAGCATTCACCAATATTCTTTTCAATTCCTAAAAACAATCATCACATTATTTTTTCCAAATGAACTTGAAACCTTTTCAATTAAACTTATTCATTGGACTAGATAACTGTAAAAATTGTCCCCAAACCTAGGGTAATAACTTGAAAAACCGAGAAAACTATGGATCTCGGTTATATTTGTGGCTCTATTCCATTCTTCAACAACTTTTGTTTTTTCAAGATCAATAGTTATGCCATTTTTGAAATAATGTGACCAAGGAATGAAATTTTTTGTAACCAAAACTCACACTTTCTGAATTTCCAAAATAGTTTATTTCCTTTTAGGGTTTGAAAGACAACCCTTAAATGACTTTCATGTTCCTCTTTACTTTTAAAATAAACCAAAATATCATCAATGAACCCAACCAAAAACTTACCCAATAATTTACAAAAAAAAATCTATTCATAAGATCCATGAATACAGTAGGTACATTGGTTAATCCAAAAGGAATAAGCAAAAATTCATAATGGCCATATATAGTCCTAAACGTAGTCTTCGGAATGTCTACTTCTTTTAATTTCAACTGATGATACCCCGACCTCAAATCAATCTTCTAAAAATACATATCTCCCTATAGATGATCAAACAAATCATCAATATGAGGAAAAGGATACTTGATTTTAACAGTGATTTTATTCAATGCTCTATAATCAATTAAAAGTATCATTGAATCATATTTCTTTTTAATAAACAAGACAATATCACCCCATGGTGATGTGCTTGGTCGAATGAAACCTTTATCTAATAACTCCTGAAATTTATTATTTAACTCTAAAAGTTCAATTTGAGCCATTCGATAAGGGGGTTTTGAAATTTTCTTTGCATCAGGATCTAATTGAACTTCCTAATTAGGTATTATACTAGGAAACTCATCTAGAAAAAAATCAAGATACTCATTAACCACTGGAACATCATTAATCTAAACAGTTCCTTTTTTTTAACAATATGTGTAAGGTAACATTCATTTTCATCTTTTATTAGTTTCTCAGCTTCCTGATATGTTATCAAAATTAAGGGTCCATTCTTACACACAAACTAAAAATATTTCTGAAAAGAAACCTCTTTAGCTCTACAAACAATCTTAGCATGATAAAAAGAAATCCAATCCATACCCAAAATAACATAAAACTCTACTAGAGGCAAAAAAAAATAAGGTTTACAGGTAAATTATTTCTTCATACAAGGACAGAAAGGTTCTTATAATTTATTTTAGTCTCAATATTTCCCCCAGTGTTTTTACTATTAGTTCAGGATTTATATCTTGACATGGAAATCCCAATTTACAAGAAAACTTCTCAGAAATGAATGAATGTGTAGACCCTGAATCATACCACACATTGGAATAATATGAACAAACAAATAGTGTACCTGATACTACTTCATTTGATGTCCCCACATCTGTTGAAGTAGTTGAAAAGGATTTCACCACCCATTTATGCTTGTAATCCAGTTTCTGTCTCTCATTTTAGTTCTTTGTTAGACACTCATTTTCATAATAACCCATTTCATTGCACTTCAAATATTTTACTGACTATAAATCAAATTTTATCTTACCATTAACCTTCTCTTTTTCAGTGCAACTATGAGCCTTATGTACCATTTTAACACATCAGTAGCACTTACCAGAATTCAATAGACATTCCAAAGCATTCTTTTTACCATAATTTTCACAAACTGTAAACTTAAGTTTCCTACAATCATAATTTTTTGAATATTTATTCCCTTTTGTATTCCCACTCGACCCCTTATTATGTTGTTTGTCAAAGAACACTTGGTCATCAGAAAAACTCCATTTCCACCTACTCCACACATCGAACAAGTTTTTTATAACTTTTGAACTAACGAGAAGATAAATCCCTTCAATACTTTGGCTTTAATCCTGAGTAAAAATGGTTGATTTTACTATCAATATCTCGTATGAAATTTAGAGCATACCTTTCTAGTCGAGTGAATTTTTCTTTATAAGTAGACAATGATTCATCCTCCTTCCTCAATTCCAGGAATTTTTTTCCCATCCTAAAATGAATCACCTTAGGAAAATATTTCTCAAGAAACATACCTTTGAATTAATCCCCATCAAGAGCATCAATCTCCTCACTATCCCTGATATTTTTCACCATTAACCACCACTGATTGGATTCACCTTCAAAATATTAAATAGAAAGACTAACCTTTTGATGTTCTAAACACCCCATGACATTAAAAATCTTCTCCAATGCTTTAGTCCACCCTTATGCTATAACAGGTTCAGAAGATCCTCTAAATGATGGGGGATGTTTCCTCATGAAATGATTCACTACTAACATATTCCTCTCTGATTGATCTCGATGATCTTGTGCATGGATACCACCACCATTTATATCCTAATTCAGCTATGCCATCACTACAAAAAATTGTTCAGTTCCAATTCTGACCATCTTAGGTTGCTTATTTGGAAGGTTATTTACCTCTGTATGTCTTCCCATCACAACTTTCCTATTTCCTCTATCGAAAAACATTATTAACATATATATATCTTAGTCGAAGAAACATGATAATCTGTAAATGCTATATCATTTAAATCTTACCATAAATTAATTTATGGACATTAATTTAACATTATTCTAACACTTAAAGTTGTCTAAACCGACCTTTGATACCAATTATAAAGACCCGGCCTTAAACATTTACATAATCTTTATTGAATGAATAATTCACATTAAGGATATTTTCAGGTTTAGATTTTTAAACAATTAGGCCATAACTATTACATTACATTTCAAAAAATTAAAAAGTAGACACTTCTACTTAGTTTCCATTTTTCCATAAAATAAAAACTTTTGAAAAAAAATAGTCTTGTCTAGTTCTATGTTTTAGACAACATGATTTTTCCTTGATCCCATCCATGACCTGATTCATCGTTGAGTCCTTTGAAAAACATGTCAAAACTTGTGATGAGCATAAAAATATTAGTAAGGGTTATAAAATAAATAAATAAAACATTAGTCCATCAAAAAATAATATTTTTAACATAACTCATGAAATCATAAGATTTTTGAATAACACATAGAAAACATAAATCATATAGGTAACTTGCGACATCCATAACATACTTATGTTGTATATTTCAGATCTATGTAAGGAGTTACATTTAGAATACCCATTGCAATATATTCCTTAAATCTCTTAGAAGAAACATTATAGTTTACCTCTATCATGTTACCCAATGTACTGGAGAGCTACCTCAGGCTCACCCGCCCTAGGTTTATCACGAAACCAACCGTATACATAAACAATTCCCAAGAACCATAACATATTGATAAGACCATAAAACAAACATAAAGTAAAGATAACATTTCCATTTTTCATTCACAATATATAATTTAAATATATTAAAAAAACAAATCCATTATAAAACCCATTTTCAATAACAAAATACATAAAAGAGTATATGGTATTCATTTTCCTTTTAAAAACATTATGGATTGTTAAGGAATCCAAAGATCAAATAATACTCACGGTGGCGGAAAAGGTCATTGTCACCGCTTATGTTAAAAAAAACATTATTTTTTGTCATTTAGTAAAACACCTCATAGAAAAATATTACCCTTGAATGAAATGAATATTCAAATGTGTTTATACACCATATAAAATAAAGTCGTGTATAAAAAAAATATGCTTCAATGAAAGAAGATTGAGACGAAGTCCCTTACCTCGTGTCCGACTTGACCTGTTAGTTCATTAATCTCTTGAATAATAAACTAAAGTTAATTTATACTTGCTTAAGAACATTTTTCAGGTTTATTATTACTTTTATATCACTTATTACCTCATTATAAACATTATATAATCATTTAATTTAATAATGGTCCTTTTGTTGACATTTGGTACTTGAGTCAAATATGAACTTCTTATAATTACAAGTTGTTCATGTGGTCAAAATTCCATTATATAGAGAATGATATTCATGATTTAGATATTAAATATTTCATATATATCAATTATATATATGTATTTATAATAATACATAACATTTGGAGATAAGAAATGAAATGCACCATTCATGGATAAAAAAATGGAGATGGTAAGTCATACGTACGCATGAATGCTACTTTAATTTCTATTTAATATTTAATGGAATGAAAACACAGTAATACATAGTTATATTATAATTCTAGTATAATATCGTATATAATTTCTGTAATTACATCATTTATATGTTCCACATATGGTATGAACTATGAGGGGGCGGTAGTCTGTAATTCCTCAAATGAAATTATCGCGTTTACTCATTATGGAAACCATAAAAGGATGATATAAATAAAACATTCATAATCATAGAGACAATATAAATGTAATATATATCACATATAAATATAGTTCCATCATAATGGTCACCATAAGAGGTGGTAGGAGAAGATTGAACAATCATCATTTCGTGAGGTAGTAGTTCGCCGTCTACAGAAACATTATGTTCTTTACCCATTAGATAGAGGTGTTTATAAGATTAGTTCAAATACTTCTCATAAAAACAAACTAGTATTTTTATGATATAGGTGTTGTTATAAAAGTAAGTAATAAAAAGAGTTTAGGGGGTTTTATAATAAAAATAAATTATAAGAACTTAAGAGAATATGTTACCTTTAAATCGGGTAACTCCCATTGGTATTAACCGAAATGATTTCTTAAAGTGTCTTCTGCCTATGTTAAGGATTATAAGTGGAAGAGAAGGATCTTGAGAGATTATTTGGGCAGAGGTTGGATGAGATAAGGGGCTTGAGATGTATGAGTAATGGGTTGAAGTTGAGGGCTTTTTTAACGGGGCTCTTTAGGAAAGCTTGAAAATATTATTTTATTATATAATGATTTCCTGTTTCTAAAGGTCCAAAACTTATTAAAGTCAAAGATAAAATGTATCTTATTATAAATAAAATCATCCAATAAAAATCGGATGGATTTTGGATATTGTTTTTATTTTTATATAATCTTATTTATTTAAATCATTCATTAATGAGGTAAACACTCCATCCTTATTGTGTCATAAATAATTTTATTTATTTGATTTCTAAAAATTATAAAAAAAATACCATGATGTAAAAAGTATTTTTATAGTTATAATTAATATTTATAGTTTAACAGATAATTTATATGACCCCGTGTAAAAATTGATTTACTAAATGATATATGTTTAAGTCATTTTTATCATTACTTTAAATTAGTTGATATAAAGTTTCATTATCATCCTTAAGTGGATCCATGGGGTCTCAAAATCAACCCAAGAATTCCCATTGTCATACATGTATTAAAAAATAAAAATACGACATGTGTTAGGGTAATTTGATATTATTATAATAATATTTGTTTACACTTATTTACCAGATTTACCCTTTAACCATGGTGAATAAAATATTTACTCAAGTAAATATTCATAATGGCAAAAAATAAAAGATACCTATTTACAAAATTTGTACCTTCTGGTTAAAAATATGGAATCCATCTTTATAAATTCAAAACACATAAGTGGCAGAAATTAATTTAAAATTAATTCTCGTTGTCAAAAAAAAGCGCGTTTTTAAGAAATAATAACTATCAAAAGATTGAAACTTGTTTTTGTCCAATTTCAAAGTGAAATTAATTCCAATGACCATAATTTGATTAAATGGTAAAAATAAAATCCAATTACACTTTAAAACCAACTAAATGAATATTATAACTATATAAATAAATTAGATTAAAAGGTAGTTTTGAATTAAAATATAGTATTTTTCACTGTTTATTAAATACTGAACATTATAAAACAAATACCAATATTTCATCCAAAGTAAATTTTTATGTTATTATTCTAAATAAGAATATAATTTTTTTAAATATAACATATAAAAGTGATAAAAACTATATTTAAAAATTGTTCTCCATCAAAAGGTGATAAATCGACCCTTTAAAGAATATTAGAGTATTTATGCTTAAAATTGGATTCTTTCTTATTTTAAACCTCTAAAATTTATTCAATAAATGTAAAAACAATTATAAAACATGTATAATAATATTTTATTTAGTTCTATTCATTCCTTACATTACAACATCTATGCGTTAACTACCATTTAAAATAATAATATTGTTATATTATTTTTTGGTATAACTTAACGTTGTGTGTAACGTAAGATTTCAAAGAAACACGGTATTGTGAATCAGGTACTCCATTGAACATGGAATCAAATTTAAAGTAAAATTAATATTTAATTAATAAATATTAAAAAATATGGAAATTTCATATTCTTTATTTACTTAGGATGTTACACTTTGTGGCCCTTCATCGCCTAATATAAAGGAGTTATTGGATATTTCACATAGCTATACTTTATCTATTCATATTTTATGTACCGATATAAATTGTGATATTTGAAAATTCATCTAGTGGGATAAAAAATAAAAAGGATATTACAAATTATATCTCGCTATGTTTGGATTTTTAGAAAGTGAAAGTGGAGAAACATAAGTCTGAATGAATGATGAAACAATTTCCTATAATGAAATGGAAATGGGAGAACATAACCACAGACTTTGACACATATCACCCGAAGACATATAAAGGAAATAATATGGAATTTTTTCTAGTGGATCAACTCACCAAGACTTCCCACATCATTTCTATTCAAGAATATTTCTCACTTGAACAACTTTCCATGGTATATGTGAAAGAAGCGGTGAGGATGTATGCAGTTCCACATTCAATTATCTGTAAACATGATCCAATGTTCAATTATAAATTATAGAGAAGTTTTCAACATGATTTGAGTATTAAATTTAATTTCATCATGGACTATCTCCCCTAAATATTTTGATAATTTGAAATTACAATTCATATTCATCTGAACATGCTAAGAGGATGGGAATTAGAATTTAATGGTAGATGGGATCAACATCACACATTATATGAGTAATCATGAAACAATATCTTCCACTTAGGTATTAAAATGGATTCATATGAATCTATTAATGGGATGAAATTTATAACTAAAACTTGTTGGAATGAATTTGGGGAACAAAAGAAACTTGGATCAGATCCTATTGGCCCTTTTGAGAGAATTGATCGTATATGATCAGTGTTCTATTAGCTTACACTTATTGAATGTATGGATCTTATACATGACGTGTTCCACATATCACTCCTAATAAAGTACATACCTTATCCCTAACATGTACTAAATCCAGAGTTGTTAAAATTATAGAATAACCTCTCTTAGGAAGAGAAACTGGTGAAGATCATTGGCCATAGATAAAAAGTTCTACGAAACAAAACAACTCACCTTATCAGATTGTTTACGAACCATAAAAATGAAGTATGGAAATGAAAACTAGAGAAAACAATGAAACTAAAGTACCCTCACCTATTCTCAATTGAGAAAAAGAGCTTAAAACTCAATGAATAAATTTATAAATGCGGGAGAATGTAATAATGTGGTGGTTATAAATTATATATTTCTCTTTAAATAAATTACTGTTAAAATTATACTAGTTTTCACATAAATAAGCCTATAAAAATTTATTTTATTGATAAATAATTATTCATTAATAATTAGTGAAACCAATTGAAATTCTAAACATTAAAATTGGAAAAAAAATATAAAATAGATATCCTAAAATTGAAAAATATAGATCACCCCAATCTACTAGAATCATCACCCCCATTTCAAATAGTATAGTTATAAAAAAAATATTAGTTAACAAATCGATATTAGAGTAAATGGAATATAAAACCTTCAGATAAATTGAGTTAAATAATGAATAATTTAAATTGTAAGTATTTATAAATGGTAATGTGACCATTGAAATGTTAACGTGAATGGTGCGATAGTTACCTTACATCGAGGATTGAGTATGTTTCGATCAACTCATATATTTTTCTTATTTTTCATTTTATTCTCATTCCTTTTTCACCACCCCTTTGAAAACCAAACCATAAAATTTTAATTAGTAATATTTTTAAAATTATATTATTGATGATAACCAACAATATTTATAATATTTATGATTTATATAAATTTTAAACATCCATTTCTTGATATCCCGAAAATGTCCTATCAAAGGTTAGTTAACCACCTATGAAGACATTTCCATGTCAACACAAATAAAAATCATCATGTATAGATATTAATAATTGTATATAATGTATAAAAATGTAATTATATATATTATAATACTCTTTAATTAATTCTAATGACATATAAATTTCATTTTTCAAAAAATTAAAATCGTGGAAAAATGATAAATTTTTAAGTAAAACAATATATCAAAATGACAAGACTGTAAATATAAAATTATGAAATATAATAAAAGGACTATAATTGATAAATAGTGGTAAAAATTAAAATAATTATATTATGGTAAAATCTTTTAAAAAATCCATGTTTATTATTGAGGAGGCACAAAAGGGAAGAAATAAATATTGAATTAAGTTAAGGGGGTTATGGAACACAATTCCTTTTCTTTAGGTTATCCATATTTCACGAAATATCCATTTCTTATATTCCTTTAATGTAACATAAATATCATTTAAATCTTCTAAAAATTTAATTTTCATGGATATAATTATTCCCACTATAATTTTTATTTCAAATATAATCTTTTTCTAAAAATAAATTTCCTTTAAAAAAATCTTAGACTCCCCATGTGTTATTTCTTATTAAAATAAAAATGATCAATTATTTCAAAGTATGATATTGAATATTTATTTGGGATCCCCAAAGTAAATTAATGAATATAGTCTTTATAAAATTCTAATGAAAACCATTCCTTTACAAGGGTTATTTTATGATTATGAATGTTAAATGTTCTATGTGGGATGCATGATTATAAAAATATTATGATGTGACTGGGGGATAAATTGAATATCCCTCCAATTCATTGGGTAATGTGATGTATCTCATCAGATAATGTGTAATATTATTGAACCGGATGGTATATTTTTTCACAATATTTATGTTTTTATTATGTACATATTACATACATAAACATCATTCTTGCATTCTTATCAAGTATGTGTGGTATTTTACCATTACGACATGATGTTTCATTTTTATACATTTCCATATTCCATTCCATTATCACATGTTTCCCCCATTATTTTTATGATGATAATATTCTTATGATATGATGATTATTATTATTCTCACCCATGTTACATTAATTCATGTCCTTTATTCATCTTCCTACAGGGATTTAAGATCACCCTTTCATTGATGTATATCCTCAATTGATTAAATGTGATAAGGGGAATGTGATATTTTAGAAGGATAAAGAAGATCTATTTAAATAAATGATTATGTTTTAATATATATACATGTTATGTATGAGCCTAATTTTCCACAGTCATTGAACCTTTTGATATATGTTTTTTATCTCTATTATGTTGTCTATCATTAAATTTATGTAGTAGTCGTGTAAGAAAATGTTGGGTCACTAAATTATTTTTGTCTTTAAACATCAATTTTACTATCATGATGACTCCCATGCAATGATATAACACCATTAAATATCATTCACCCCTTCTATCAACCTTATTATTAACCCATTATACTTAAAAAATTATCCTATAATTTTCCATACCAAACTTTTGTATTATTAATACTGAAAACAATTTACACTAAATGGTATTCACTATGGTGGTACTATCCTTCATTGATATAGTATCTTTATATATTTAAACAACACTCCTTAATCATGGATTTAAATTTCTTGAAATATATTCTTTTTTTATAATATGTGTGGCACAAAATTGAATCAACATAACATGACTATAATTGGTAGGATTATAATTATATAGACCTCAAATGCAATAGTTAATGTTTTCATCTATTGATATTCCATGCAATGTGAACCAGATGTTATCCGAAGAAAACTTTTCATGGTTTCTTTGAGGGTATACTTGAATTATGCTTATGATTTCATGTTTTAGTTATTTTATAAATGAACATGTTTCCTTGATATTATCATAGTATATCATGTTTTGATAATAATATTTATGATTCTCACTAATTTATTGTCACATTTATTTGACGAATTAAAGCCCATTTCTTGAGGTATGTGGTCGTTATTCTTCGTTCTTGATCGGTTGCTTATATCTTCTTAGATCTACTTCTCCTCTCCTCTTGGTTTCTTAGATCTATGCCAGTTATGGCTAGATATATGCGTTTGGATGCCAAATATGATGAGATTTGGTATTGGTTGTGTTAGTATAAGAGATCTAAGGAGGATTTTTGCAGAGTCGACCTAGGTTTCTTGAGCGTTCTTCGACCGTTGGGGTTTTCGTCAAAACCTTTGAGGTAGGTGGCTTCACTCTAGAATCCTCTTGTTAGAATTTATTGTCTTAGTTTCAAATTGGTTATTTTAATGGAATTGATTGTGAAAAGAATGGAATAGATCTTCTTTAGTGATGATTTGTGGTTTTGATAAAATTGTGAAATCTTGGTGAATTGTTGTGAAATGTGGTTTGGCTTCTTGAATTTAAAATATTAATTTTAAATTATAGAATTTCTGGAATTGTAAATGGTTTTATGAAAGATGGGATTTCAATAAAAAGGGTGTTTTATTGAAATGGTTTGGTATTGAAATGGATTTGATGAAATTGGTTTATTCTTTGGTTTTCAATAAAAGTATAGTTTTATTGAAATGGTTTTAATTGGTTGAACACACTTGGTTTTGATGGAAATGGTTTTCAATAAAAGGTGTTTTATTGAAAGGATGGTTTTTTCATGATTTATGGGAATATGTGGTGTGTGTTCATATTTCATGTATGGGGATTGGTTGAAATATGACCTTGTGATCGGTGCCAAATGTTTAATGGCACATGCTAACTATATGTATGAGGCTTGGACTAAATATGACCATGTGCTCGGTGCCAAATGTGTTATGGAACATGGGAAATAATTACCTTGTGACGACTTGGTAGATCGACGAGAAACCACTCATGAGTATGGAACTGTCATAATGTAGCATGCATCGTTGGTTGCATGGGTTGTGAAATGGTTGGGTATGCCAAAAAGGAATGTTTGAGACATGGTTCTTAATCTTGTTTGGTTATTTTTATGGAAAAATAACTTACTGGAAAATTGGTTTTAATTAATCTTGGAATTCCTTTGGTTATGAATGGTTTTGGAAACTTGTTTATATTTAGTTATAAACTGCTTTTGATAAAATGTTTTATATAAACTATTTTTATATAAATGTGGATAACTCTTCTATACTAGTGGTGTGAGTTGGGAAGTCATTGGGGAAAACCTACTGAGTTTTATACCCACCCCTGATTTGGCACGTTGGTGCTTTTGCAGATGCTATATTCTGAGACATATGTAAAGGTAAGGCATATTATTGTTAGTGGCTTGTGGTGATGTTTGGGAGATTTTGTGGAGCTTGGAGCTTGTGGATCATGAAGTTGTAGTGTATTTTGAGATTCTTGGTTTTTTCATTCAATGTGTACTTTGATTCTTATTTTGGTCTTCTGCTTTTGTGTAATATGATGTGGTTTGACAAAAATTAAGTTTGTTTAGTTTTATTTTATTTGTTCATGCATTATATAGTGAATGTTTGGGTATGGTTGGATAGTTTACTGGGTTATTTATTAAAGGGTAAATCTCCCCCCACTTGTATTTGAAACCCTTCAGCATTTATTTCTAGCCTTTGGCATCTTGGGGATGTCACTTAAGGCCTATTAATGAATCATTGATCTCTCAAGCCAATAGGAATTGGTGGGTTATTACAAATCGTATCAGCTTATTCGGTCCTTTCCTAACAAGTAGTTGTTAGTGTTTTTGGTCTTGGAGTTGAAATTCCTTCTTGTCTGTTCCTTGGGTTGAAATCTTAGAAAAGAGTAGGATTGTTAGAACTTGAAATGAATACTATAAAAGGACTTAGATAACCCCTTTATGTTGAACTTCAAGTTACCAGGGAGTTGGGAAAATAAGTGTTTGGAGACACTTCTAGAATTTTGAAATCTCATTGTCATGGGTTTAGCCAATGAGACAAGCATGACAAGCATTATAGAGGAATGACTTCCCACTAGGATTTCATATCTCATTGTGAGGAATGAGTAAGGATTTCGGGCAATGTGAGAATTTTTGAAAAATGAAAAAAATGTTTTCAAGTAAAAGATTTTGAAAATAGGGTATTTGGTGTATTTTGAAAATGGTCTGATTTTCAAAAGCATGTAGAATGTTTTCAAAAATGGTTGAACATGGGGAAAAAGGATGTTTTGGAAAAAATGTTGTGATAGATGATGTGATAAAATTTAAAATGCTAAGACATCAGTTGCTAGATAGTGAGACTGATGGAGTTTGTTGTCGGTTTAGATAATGGCACCTGGTAGGCGTCATCGGAACCAACCCGAAGAAGCTGCAAAGAATGTAGTTTCACCAGAACCATGTGTGAACCAAGATCTAGTTCAGATTATTTTCCAAGCTTTTCAAGCTATGGATATGGGTAACTGGAGGAATGAACCAAGTCATGTGGATCATACCATCCAGTTCATGAAGTAGAATCCACCAAACTTTCAGGGTGATGTTGAACCTGAAAAGGAGGAGGTGTGGCTAAGTAGGATAAGTCATATCTTCGATTTCATCGGCACACCTTCATATCTGAAATTAAATTTGGAGACGTATATTCTCAAGAATCTTGCACATCAGTGGTGGGATTTAGCGATGCATACTAAATTGGATGAAGGCCTTATATGGGAGTATTTTGAAGAATTGTTCAGCAAATAATTCTATCCTCACACATTCAAGATCTAGAAAACAACAGACTTCTTTAGCTTGAAGCAGGAGAGCCTCTCTTTCACATAGTATGTGGTTAAGTTCATGAACATAGTCCGTTTTCACCAAAGGTTACAGCAAGTGCGTCGTTGGAGGCACGTATCTTCGAATTAGGGCTAAGGAAAGAGATTCGATTGAAGACAGTGGTGATATGTATTATAGATTATACAGAGATGGTGAACAGAGTGATTGTTAATGAACGTGATATCTCAGGATCAATAGGAGGAGGAATGTTGATACCTACAGGAAATGGTAGGAACTCAACCTCTAGGAAGAAGAGGAAAAGGGACACCTATTTCCACAGTGCAAGTGGAAATTAGTATCAGACAGCGGGATCAGTGAACCTTACTCCATGAAACTAGAGCAAAGTAGGTTTCTTTCAGTGTGGTTTGACTGACCACATAAAGTGAGAGTGTACGGCACATCCTAGAGCATGTCATAATTTCAACAAGATGGGGCATCTACAGCACTATTGTAGGAATGCTATGAGGTCAGGTGCATGTGACACTTCTCAGCAGTCGCAAGAATCGTATGCTTTGACAGGATGAGGATAGCATAATCAGTATCATCAGCATAATAGAGCTAGCCATGGTGAATCTCAAAATACCATGACTTCTCAACCAGGGAAATCTCCGCACGCCAACAAGGAGAAAAGTGCAGCGATGAACCAATTTTATGGAGCTGAGCAGATGATTGTCGATGATTAGGATGGACTATCTACAGTGAGAGGTATGATTATTTTTAATTCTACCCTTGTGAAAGTGTTTTTTGATACCGTTGCATCACATTCCATCATTTCTTCTCATGTTTTTGACTTCCTATGTTTAAAACTGGAAATGATTCCGTTTGTTTTGAAACTGAAAACTCCCCTTGGTGAAAGAGAATGTCAAGACTTTGTGTGTAGATCATGTGCTATAACTGTTGATGGAGATGAGTTAAAATGGGACTTCTCGATGTTGGACATGGATGTCTATGATGTAATCCTGGGTATGGATTGGTTGACAATATTTAAGGCTCACATCAACTATTATATGAGAACATTTAGTTTCAAGACTAAGGACAGAATTAAGCATCTCTTCAAAGGAGAGAGGATGATAAAGAAAGGTCCAAAGAGCTTGTGGGCACTAATGGTGGGAACTATATCTTACCAATTGGCAGTGTTGACTTTGGCATCAATGGAAGATATTGAGGGAAATAGTTTTCCGGCTGTAGTGGATCAATTTCCAGAAGTTTTTCCCAAGAACTTCTCAGGGTTACCACCTTTAAGGGAAGTAGATTTTATGATTGATCTCCTTCCAGGGACCAGCCCTATTTCCCATCCATCTTATAGAACGGCACCAGCATAGTTATGGGAATTGAAATCGTAGATGGAGGAGCTAGAAAGCAAGGGTTTCAATCAGCCAAGTATGTCTCCTTGGGCAGCATCGATTTTGATCATGAAAAAGGCAGATGGAACTCTTTGGATATGTGTTGATTATCGTAAGCTTAACCAAGTTACGATAAAGAACAAATATCCACTTCTGTGCATTGATGACCTATTCGATCAATTAAGGGGAGCTCAATGGTTCTCCAAGATTGACTTGTGATCAGGATATCACCAATTGTGAGTCCGGAAGGAGGATATTCCAAAGACAGCTTTCAAAAGTAGATATGGAAACTACGAATATGTATTCATGCCTTTCAGACTAATGAATACACCAGCGGTCTTCATGGATTTGATGAATCTGATATTTCAATGATATCTGAATTATTTTGTTGTGGTGTTTTTCGACGATATTATGTTGTATTCAAGGACAATGGTTGATCATTATGTGCACCTGAAAAAAGTGTTACAAATCTTGACATATCATCGTTTGTATGCCAAATTATAAAAGTGTGATTTTTGGATACAAGAAGTACGTTTCCTTGGCCATGTAATTTCTAAGAAAGGCATTTCTGTTGATCCTGAAAAGATAGAATCCATTATCTATTGGAAACCACTGAAGAATGTGTTCGAGATACATAGTTTTCTTGGTCTAGATGGTTACTACCGACACTTTGTGCATGATTTCTCACGACTAGATTCACCAATGACAACTCTGACTAAGAAGAATGCTCTCTTCTAATGGATGGAATAATGTCACAAATACTTTGAGGAACTAAAATTTTAGCTTACATCGGCACCTATCTTGGTCTTTCCAGAATTAGGACAGAGGTATGTGGGGTATTGTGATGCTTCAGGATCAGGGTTGGGTTGTTTTCTCATGCAAAGAGATCATGTGGTTGCTTATGGTTCAAGGCAGTTGAGAGTGCATGAGAAAAATTACCCAACACATGATTTGGAGTTGGCTTAAATCATCCATGCTTTGAAAACATGGAGACATTATCTCTTTGGTGAGAAATTTACTATGTTTACAGATCACAAAATCTTGGAACACATTTTCTCACAGTGATATTTGAATCTCAGGAAAAGGATATGGATAGAGTATCTCCATATGTTTGACTTTGACTTGATGTACAAACACGAAAAAGGAAATTTAGTGGTGGATGCATTGAGTAGAAATTCATATGCTCAGTTGGCGAAAGAAGATTCAGACGAATGGCAGTTGATGTCGGTCTTAGCTGACATGCATGTGGAATGTGAATACCAAGGTAATGTTGCTATTTTCTATTCAACTACACGTGTTCCTGATTTAGTAAAGATGATCAAATAAGCGCAAACATCTGATGTAGAATGTCTGGTTGTAAGTTCAAAACTCAATGATGGGGAGATCATTGATGGTTGGAAACTTGATGGGGGTTTAGTTTTGTGTTTCAGCGATCGGATGGTTGTACCTATGGTTTTTCATGAACAACTCCTTCATGCTTACCACCATTCAACATGGGATGTACACTCATGTATACATAAGATGTATAAGGTGTTGAAGTCGTCGTTTTGGTGGAGCGGCATGAAAAGAAAGGTGGACGAGTTCGTCTCACAGTGCTTTACTTGTCAGCAGGTTAAAGTAGATCATCAGAGACCAGATGGTATTTTACAATCTTTACCTATCCTAGTGTGGAAATGGGATCAGATAGCAATGGATTTTTTTACAGGTCTTCCAAGAATGGTCCGGAAACATGATTCCATTTGGGTGAAAGTGGATCGTATAACCAAGTCGGGCCATTTCATCCCTATTCTTAAAACCCATACGGTGGAAGGTATTTCAAAAATCTATATCCTAGAAGTGGTAAAGAGGCATGGTGTACCAGTGTCTATAGTCTCAGATAGAGATCTGAGGTTCACATCTCATTTCTGGAAATCATTACCGCAAGCCCTTGGAACTTAGTTGACTATGAGCATGGTGTATCATCCTTAGATGGATGGGAAATCTGATCAAACGATACAAACTTTGGAAGATATGTTGTGGGATTGTGTAATGGATTTTGGTGGCTCATGGGAGGATCATATACCGTTAGTGGAGTTCTCATACAATAATAGCTATCAAGCCTCGATACACATGGCTTCGTTTGAAGCATTGCATGGGCATCCTTGTCGTTCTCCACTATGCTGGGTGGAAACTGGGGAAACTTCACTAGTTGGGCCAAGCCTTGTCTGAGAAACAATGGAGAAGATTTAGTTGATTATAAAGAGGATGGAGACGGCTTAGAGTCATCAGAAATCTTATGCAGATCACCGTCAAAGACCGTTGTCATTTGTTGTGGGTGATCATGTCTTCTTGAGGATCTCTCCAAGTCTTGGACATCGTCATTTCGGGAAGCGGGGAAAGATATCTTCTAGATACATTGGCCATTTTGAAATATTGGAATAGGTTGAAGAGGTGGCATATCGGTTTGCATTACCACCATGGTTTAGTTCAATGCATAATGTCTTCCATGTATCTCAGTTGAAAAAGTATCAGCCTGATCCTGACCATGTGATCAGATGGGATCACATTGACCAAGAGTCGAATGCTTCACTGATACATATCCTAGTACAGATTATGGATAGGAAATAGAAAGTATTTCGTGTAAAAATCATTGATCTAGTGCGGGTTTTATGGCAGCATGGTCAGATTCATGAAGAGAATTTGGAATGTGAAAAGGAAATGAAAGAGCAGTGGCAGGAACTCTTTCAGTTGGCTGAAGGTTTTCTACTTTCTGAGGACGGAAAGTCCAATGGTGGGGAGAATTTAGTACCCTGGGTTTCTTTTATGAAACCCTAAATTGATTATTTTTATGGTTTTAATGTTAAGGGTGTCGAATGGGAGAGTCGGTAGAACATGGAATGATGTTTTGAGACAAAGGGGAAGTCACACGAGAGACGCACGGTTTATCTAAACCGTGCAGCCAAACCCTGTGCAGTGGGTCTTGGAGGTAGTAGCTTTAGCACGGTTTGTCTAACTGGGCGGCCAAATCTTGTGAGAAGGGTGGTTGAGGCAGTAGCTAAAGCACGGTTAGCGCACGGTTTGTCAAACCGTGCGAACTAACTGTGCGGGCACTTAAATGAGATCCTTAAATTGTGGATCTCACACGTTTTTGACTCTAAATGCCTCATTTAAACTTTTAAGTAGCCCTAACTAGGTATTTTTGTTCTCCTAAGGTCAAGGAGGGTTCTCCCATCATTCGGGAGGCGATCCAAAGGCTTCTCTTGGCAAATCAAAGTTGGTTTCTTGAGGTATGTGGTCGTTCTTCTTCATTCTTGATCAGTTTCTTTGATCTACTTAGATCTAATTCTCCTATTCTCTTGGTCTCCTAGATCTACTCCCTTTATGGGTATATATAAGCATTTGGATTCCAAATATGATGTTATTTGGTCTTGTTTGTGTTATTAGAAGAGATCTATGGAGGTTTTTTGGAGAGTTGACCTGAGTTTCTTGATCATTCTTCGACAGTTGGGATTTTTGTCAAAAACTTTGAGGTAGGTGGCTTCACTCTCGACTCCTCTTGTTAGAATTGATTGGATTAGTTTCAAATTGGTTATTTGAATGTAATTTATTGTGAAAATCATGTTATAAATATTCTTTAGTGATGATTTATGGTTTTGATGAAATTGTGAAATCTTGGTGAATTGTTGTGCAAAGTGATTTGGCTTCTTGATTTTAAAATGTTGATTTTAAATTATATAATTGCTAGAATTGTAAATGGTTTCATGAAAGATGGGATTTTAATAAAAAGGGTGTTTTATTGAAATGGTTTGGTATTGAAATGGATTTGATAAAAAAAAATTATTCTTTGGTTTTCAATAAAAGTACAGTTTTATTGAAATGGTTTGAATTGGTTGAACACACATAGTTTTGATGGAAATGGTTTTCAATATAAGTTGTTTTATTGAACGTATGGTTTTGGAATGATTTATGGGAATATGTGGTGTGTGTTCATATTGCATTTACGGGGCTTGGTTGAAATAGGACCTTGTGCTCGGTGCCAAACGTTTAATGGCACATGGTAACTATATGTACGAGGCTTGGTTGAAATATGACCTTGTGCTCAGTTCCAAAGGTGTAATGGTACATGGGAAACAATTACCTTGTGATGACTTGGTAGATCGACGAGAAACCTCTCATGAGTATGGAAATGTCATAACGTAGCATGCATGGTTGGTTGCATGGGTTATGGAATGTTTGGGTATGCCAAAAAGGAATGTTTGAGAAATAGTTCTTAAGCTTGTTTGGTTATTTTTATGGAAAAATAACTTTCTTTAAAATTGGTTTTAATTACTCTTTGAATGCCTTTGGTTATGAATGGTTTTGAAAACTTTTTTATATTTAGTTATAAACTATTTCTAAGAAAATGTTTTATATAAACTTTTTTTATATAAATATGGCTAACTCTTCTATCCATGTGGTGTGAATATGGAAGTCATTAGGGAAAACCTACTAAGTTTTATACTCACCCCAGCTTTGTCACATTGGTGCTTTTACAGATGACGTATTCCAGGACACAGGTAAAGGTAAGGCATCTTATTTCTAGTGGCTTGTGGTGATTCTTGGGAGATGTTGTGGAGCTTGGAGCTTGTGGAGCATGGAGTTGTAGTGTCTATTGAGAGTCTTTGTTTTTTCATCCACTATGTACTTCGATGCTTAGTTTGGTCTTCCATTATTGTGTACTCTGATGTGGTTTGACATAAATTAAGTTTGTTTAATTGTCTTTCAGTTGTTCATGCATCATATAGTGAATGTTTGGGTATGGTTGCCTGGTTTACTGGGTTATTTCTTAAAGGTTAAATCATCTCCCACTTGTATTCAAAACCCTTCGGCATTTATTTCCAGCCTATGGAATCATGGGGATGTCGCTTAAGGCATATTAATGACTCATTGAGCTCTCAAGCCAATGGTAATTGGAGGGTCATTACAATAAACCTCCTTTACATCATTGTCTCATTTCCTTTACAAGATATTGGGATCCAAAAACACCATTTTTGAACTATATTTTCGACCTACCATCTTCTCTAAATTTCTTCCTCGTGAATTATTATCCTTTGCACAATCTTACCTCATGAAAATATTCTCCTTTGTATAATCCTCCCTCACAAACTACTTTCTACATACCCGAATTCTTCTAGTAGTGATGATCTTCTCTAATAAAAGTTTTTATCCTAATGATATGATTAGGTTACTATATGTAAAAAATAAAACCTAAAAAACCTAATAATCCAAAATACTGAAAACTTTGTTGTGGTATAACCTTGACCATGAACTTGCTATGTGGTTTTTGTAAAAAAATTAATCATTCATGAGTCCCCTAAATAACCTCCTTACTTCCACAAATGAAGATCTATTTTAAGAAGAATAAATCCACCACCTTCACTCCACTAATGAAAATACTCTTGAGAACTTATTTCTCTTTTCTTTTCCCATATAATCATTTACTATTAGCATATTTAAGATCCTTTTGTGGAGATCAAGATTCACAACCCCCTTCTGTAAAATTCCAACTACCATCATGGTTATACATATCTTATTTTTGGACTACATAGTGTAGTTTCACAACTATCCCGACTATGAACTCCATGCTTCATGGTCTAAAAACTATGTTCCGTGAACTTTTTTATGAAAACATTCCTTTTCCATAAAACAAACTCCCATTTTTGAAGCCCAAAAAATTGGAAATCACTATGAAACTGGTCCAGCTTAATAATTTTCTTTAGAAATACCAACCAAATTGAAATTTGGTCATCTGGATTTGTCAACAAACAAAATAACTACAAAAAAAATGAGATGACGCCTTAAGGGATTTTTTCCCAAAAATATCAACCTTTGTGTTTGTTGAAAACTCTTCATAATTTGATACATCATAAAATAATGTGAATTTCCATGGGGTTTATTTTGTATATTTATTCTTGGAATGTGTATAAAATAATTCCAAGTCTTGTCACTATCATGTATATCAGACAACAAATGATCTACTAGTATTCTATGACATTGATTGTATTTCCTTCATCATCCCATGATAGTTTCAAATTATGAGCCACCAGATCTATCATCTCATTGGAATTATCCATTCCAAATCTTCTCAAAACCTCATTGTCAAATTTATATTGAGAAATTAATTTTCATCGCATTTCCATGTGTCATCTATAAACCAATAAAAAACATGAGTTCACCAATCATTGACATTTAGAATTCACTTTTGATGAATTATATGAAATTTTGGCACTATGATTCTTATGATCCACTTAATATTATGACATCAATATACAATAGCACAATCATACTTTGATTTATTTCATTATTGACAAATATATTTTAATCAACTCCACCAAGTTGAAAATTGAGCTTTTTCAAAAATTGATCCACTCTTGAATACCATTCTCTTGGTGCTTCCACAGACCCACACAGTACCTTATTCAACAAAAAACATTATTCTCATCATATTTAATGATAAAACCATATGTATTTTCAGTATAATCTTCTTCTTCTAGAACCCCATTCAAAAAAGTTTCCTTGACCTCTATCTGGAAAACATTGAACCTTATTCTCCCTACTATATCCTAGAATAATCTGATTTTATCTGGCCTCAAAATATGTTAAAATGTTTTATCAAAATAAATACCCTCTATTAGGTATTTCCCATTGTATACTAATAATGCTTTGTTTTGAATCATTTTTTCATCAAAATTTATCTTTTTTTGAAAGTTCCATTTAGTCCAGATGACATTCCTATCTGTTGGCCACAAAATAATCTCCCATGTTCGATTATTCTCAATTTCTTAAGCTCTTCATTCCTAGCTGAAATCCAATTCTCATATCTATCTGATTCATCAAAATATTTTATTCTCTATTAGAGAAAGGAAGTATTCCATCTATAATGACTTTATTCCTCATGTTTGAACATGCATAGCCTGATCACCAATGATGTTTGTTCTATAAATTTCATATTGACTCTTTTTTTTTCAGGTAGATATAGATTTTACTTCCTCCTAGTCATTATCATTTTATTCTTCTGAATCATGATTTTCCACTTCAAGACCCTCAAATGTGCTTACATCATTATCAGTATCCCCTTAAAACAGATCATGAATTTGCTAAATATTATGTTCATTTTCAACTATAGTGACATTATTTATCTCAACTACCTTCCCAATACTCTAATTGGAACATTTTTATGATTTTATTTTTCCTAAATATTAAGGAAATTTTCCATCATCCCAATGTGATTCAAATTTCTTATGTTTATACTTATTGAGAATGAAACATTTACTTCCAATGATTCTAATTATTTCAATGTTGGATTCTTTACATACCACATTTCATACAGTGTATTTGTCCAAAAGACACAATAAAGCCCTGTTATAAATATTGATTTAGGTCAAGACTGCTTCCTTCAAAAATTTCCAGGGTATATACTTTTCCATAATAATTGCTATGGACATGTTTTTTATGATCTAATCTCTACTTTTAACCACTCCATTTTGTTGAGGAGTTATTATTGATGAAACTTGATTCTTTATCTCAAATTCCTCATGATAACCTTCGACCTGACTATTTTTGAATTACGTACCATTATCATTATGAATCTTAATAATATTTTGTCTATGCATCCTTTTAGATTCCCTCAGATACTATTTTCTACAAATAGACACATCATACTTGTTGGAAATGAAAAATACCCATTCCATCATACTGAAATAATCAATGAAATGAATTTACTACCTCTTCCCTTTAATGGATCTTGGTGTGAAAGGTCCACATATATCTTGACGCACTAATTCAGTCACTCTAGTTGAATTTTTATATTTTTCCTTGTACATATTTCTTATGATATTTTTTTGAGAAGATTCACACATTAGAGTATGATAACGTGATAGCTTAGGTAGATCTCAAGTTTCATGATATTTAACTAGATCAACTAGTGATGGTTGGAATAGATGGCCAAGACGTTTATTTCACAACATATTTTCTTTATCTCTGGATAAAAATTACATATGTTCTTATCCACTTACATGGTAGAGATTCTCCATTGTTCTTTTTCAATAAAGAAAAATTGCATCATATCATTCTATAAGGGTACACATATTCTTAGTAAAGAATATATAATTTCCTGAGACACATAGTTGACTAGAACTAAGAATATTTTGGCTAACACCTTCAAAAACCATAACATCATCTTTTCATATTTCTTTCCTCACAAATTTGGCTTTTATTGAGCCAATAATATTCAGGCCTTCATAATTTTAAAATTTGAAAACAAATTCCTTACCATGTTTTATTTATTTAACAATATTCTTTTTACTTTTTATATGGGATGTTCATCCACAATTATAGATCCATACCCTAGAATTATCTGATGCTTTAAGAGAAACCTCCTTAACCACTACCTGATCATTTTTTTTCTTCTTGATCCATGTTTTTGACTTCATACCTGATATGGATTTCCAGTAATGATATTCATAGGAGTATGATGGGAATTCTTCATCTTGAAATGATGCAAATATTTTTTAATTTTTAGATAATTTGGTGATACGTTGAACATATTATTATGACTATATTCAGTCTGTTTTGGCACATTTCTCTGCATTGTGGATGAGAAATATATTTCAATTTTATTGAACCTTCAACACCTAAAAGAGTGACCAACAGATGACGTCTTGGAATATTGATATATATATATATATATATATATATATTCATCTATTTTTCTTGTTCTATTTTCTACCTCTTGGGTATGGAACATAAATTTTTGAGTGTCTCATCCTTCCACAATAATAATATCTCATGTGTGGTTCATTCCTCTATGTCAAAACTACATTACTAGTTTTTTTCCTTGGGTTCAATTAATATTCTAGTTTTGAAATATAACTAAATAAATCTTTTATATCGAATCATGTTCTTATGGTCTAAAATCAACCTTTATTTCTTTTTTTTCCATCAGGCCCCACACAAGCCTTATCATTTGGATTTTACTATTGTTTTTGTTTTGTTGGATTCCTATGATCCACTTAAATCTATTATGTTACCGGAATTATTATATTTCCTAATGAACTAGTGATAATTAATAGCTTTTCATAATCGATAACACTTCAACATAGGCCGATGACTTCTTCTTCATGTTCTTCGATGCATTTTATTTGATCATTTCCAGCGTTAGTAAAACTATGAATTCTTATTTTCTATTAAATGATTTTGATCATGTACTCTACATACCTTTTTGAGATATCTTGCATTAAATACTTCATTTTTTCAATTTATTCATTCAGATCAGCCTTCTATTCTTACTGTTGTAACATAGAAATCTTGGAATTATGAACTACTTTTTTGGTATTATTCTTTTTTTCTATCCAAACATCTATCTCCTCAAGTATGGATTATAATTCATCCATGCATATCAAATCTTCCTTTGACTAATTCTTCATCATTTTAAATTTTTTCCATTTTTTTAGAGCTACAAAAAAATTCTATAATATCATTTCCTCCCTGATCTTTGTAGTTCTTCATATCTTCAACCTAAGATTCTTCTGAACTGTCATTTTTATGAGAATGAAGACTATTCTTTTTGAAAAAAAATTATTTTGAACTTTTTCATACCATACACATAGGATTAAGTCTTCTTCATGGTAATTTAAACTTCATCATCATCTTCTTGTTGAAACTTCTTAGGAAACCATGGTACAAGATATCCAACCATTCCACATAAAAATCATGAAAGTGGGAGTTTCCCTATGAAAATTATTTTTTTCTCTATATATTTGGGAAAATTAATAAAATCACATAATCTATCACTTCTTATCCATGCCCATCTTCAATAGTGAGATTCTTCTTATCCTAGAATTACACTTCTTTACGCATCCATTTTTTCACAGACACATTATAATCATTTATCATCTCTTATGAAAAAAGTGTTATGTTCAAACTATCTATTGTTATATCCTTTGGATCCTTACCTTACAAAAAAAAAATTATTATTAACAAATCAAGGTGGAATTCTTTATAAGATGATCTTGAAAATATTAAAATCTTTAATAATTTCTCTCAGACTACACATGTCTTCCACAACAACATTCAACCAGTAATAGAGTACATTAATTGGATCATTATGGTTTATTATGAGATCCTCATACTTGTTTAATAAAACATGTTGGTTTTCTTCTCTAAATTTTGAGCCACCCTCATAAATATTTTTTAAATATTTCTACATATCATATGATTAATTATATGACATCACATTTGTATAGACTGCATTAGATTGGGGAGGGATCACCTTAAATCATTGATTCCTTTAGCACCAACATCAAATTACCTTTTCTAATCTTTTGATAAAGCACTAATGTCGATAAATTCTTAAATTTCATTCATTTATACTATAAATATATCAATTCCAAAATATCAGAAATAGTTTTGCATCTGATTCTTTCATTATTGAAAAAATTTTACATCGGTGATCGGAATCCCTTTATGATTTAACACTTTGATTGAAATTCTAACACCCCAAAATATTAAAATAGTTTCATGTTAGAATAAATATTTTTCCCCTATCCTTATCTAGAAAACAATGTTATGTTTATGCTACACACCACACTGAGTTAGATTTCATTACTCGCAAGACTAGGTTTTACCACCTTTCAATGGTGCATCTATTTTAAAACTAAATTTTGGAAATTTTATAAATTTAAATTGTAAAAATAAACTTCTTTCTTAACTTGGAATGTAAAAATTATCTTATGGTGAATTTATGGGATATTTATGAGAAATTTTAATTCTAATGAATAGTGAAAAATACTTCATTTTAGTAAAAACACTCCCTTTTCCTTTAAATAATTATTAATGTGAAATTATATATTAATTATTTTTTAATGTAAAAAAAGATAAATAATTAATATATTAATCCAATTTAGGCCATTTTAATTATTTTTATATTGAAATTATATATAAAAAATTATTGAAATTTTCAACAATTCTACTTTAAAAACAGTTTTTCTAACCACCTATGCGGGATTAGAGTTAATCATAATTTTCCCACATCTACGATGTGAATTTTGAAAAATGGAAATGGTTGTAATAATTAAATTATTTTTAGTCTAATAAAATCAACTTAATTTTTTACCAAAATGATTAATGAAAGTGATTAAAATTAATTACGGTGATTTAGGTAAGATTAAGGGTAATAAGGGACTAAACCTTAATCTTAACAATCGGAATGACCTGTTCACTTGCCCAAAATCCATTGGATGAAAATAAATAGACCATATCCCAAATTAATTTTAATTTTATGGGTTATTTGGATATCATTTAAATGAAGTGTTGTATATAAAAGGTTAATTAATGGGAAAATGAAAAAAGGGAACTTTTCTTACCTTTATCATTTATAAATCATTGAGATATGTAAAAAACATCATATTTTAGGTTATACATATCTTATTTAATTATAAATGGTTTAATATTATCATAATAATTTATTAACAATTTTTAGATATGTTTTAGTTACCTAAAAAGCTTTAGAAACTCTAATGTGGTGATTATTTAGTTAATAATTAACTAAAATAAATGATATTATAAATATTGAAAGTGATATATATTTATTGAATTGTTTTCATTAATTATTATATTAGATGAATATATCATTTTAAATTGCTTCATAATTATTATATTTTAATTCCAATATTTTTTTATATTTTAAAATTAAAATTAAATAAATACTTTAAAAATTGACATTATTGTTATTTTATAATAAATTACCTTTTATTAAATGATTTAAAATTAATAAAAAACAATATTACACCAAGTGATTTTTAATTACTAATAAATATTAAATATATTATATTAATTAACCAATTAATATTTTATAATTAACATTTTGACCCATATATGGTACAAATGTTGTTAATATGGTCCAGGTTTAGGTAGTGTTTTAGTGTGTCACGTGCGCTTTTTTTAAAATTAATTTCCAATAAATATGGAATTTTTATTTAATAAAATATTTATCATATAAATACTTAAATGTCTCTATATTTTATAGTAAAACATATTTTATTTTATTCTTAATGGTTAAATTATATATGTTGGAAAACCAGGTACTTTAATAAAAACTAAAATGATAAAATTGGGGAATCTTAGATGTTAAGGAACCAAATTATTAAAATGCACATATTTCTTTGTCATGGAGGTTTTAATATAACATTACTCCCATTTAACCCATTATTGTTACATTTTTTAGTTACTTTAGGTAATTTATACCTCCCATTAATGAATACCTTTTGGTATTTACAAGAGTGCCACTCCTCCTCCACTATAAAAGGCCACCACTTCTCCTCATTCCTCACACCTCTAAAACCGCTTAATTTTGGTCAATTTCTACCCAAATTGCTTTGAAAAATCCATCACCTAGATATTTAAGACTCATTTTGGGTATAATACATCCAAGTAATCTCTTTGGTATAAATCAAAAGGAGTTACCCAATTTTAAGGTAATTTTTCCAATGATCTCTTTTCTTTCATTTGCTTCTTCGCTTCCTACACTCTTCTTATTCCATGATTACATAAAAAATAGTATCATAAATATAATATAATGTATTATGTTATTATTTCTACCTAAACATACAAACACCTCTATTTAATGGGAAACAAACATATTTTTTTGTGTGCAGTTAACTATTGCCTCATGAAACGATGATTGTTCGTTTTTCCTTTCTTACCTATCATGGTAGAAATTATAATTGGAATGAAATTTATATATGATATGTATGAAATTTATTATTTATTATTTAATAATTTTATAATAAATACACTCAATATTTCACATTTTATATTAATATAGTAACATCTTTTCAAGAAGTGTGGACTATCACCCCCCCCCTGAAGCGATGTGATTCATTCACGTTATACATGAAACATATTAAGGATGATTTTAATAAAAATATGTAACATATATAACATGTATATTATAATATAATTATAATATAGATATTTATTATTTATTTTTCATTCATTTAATATGACAAATGAATGAAAGTAGTGTTCATGCGTATGTATGGCCTATCATCTCCGTGAACGGTGCACTTCATTTCATATCTCCAAATATTATATACTATTCTAAATATGTATTTTATGAATATATAATATAATTATGTCATATTTTACATTATGGAGATTATGAAATCAATATCTAATAAATAGGAACAACAAGGAACAAGTCAAAACATTCTTGAAAAAACTAGGCAATTAACACCAGAAATAGTTAAAATAATGAAAGAGTCTTAACAAAAGTGTAATAATATATTATAAAAAGTTAATATATAATACTATAAACATGATTACAGTTCTGGTATAATTTATTATCACATTTTAAATCCCAATGCTTGAGGATAAATACCACCCAACAAAATAAGGTTAAGGTAAGGGATTCTTGTGTTTCTTTTCTTTCTGTGGGGCATACACCATATAAACCACTTACTTCTTTTGTGTAGTACTTCCCCTTATGATAAATTATATAATGAATTCTTTTTATTCATGTTATGATAAAATTTATTTTAGGTTAATTATTATTTAAATTTTTCTTATGGTATAGGACACTTTGGGATGTTTAAATATTATTTTCTTTAAAAATGTTCATAATAATTATCTTATAAATTTCAATTCCTTTTATGATTGTTAAGTTTCTCTTAGAAAAAATAATTTTATTGTAATAATTTTTCATTGTAAATTACCTTGAATATCTATATTATCACACAATGGATGTTATTATTGACTACATCGTATATCATTTTTCATAGGTTGTTCACATTGATAGTTATGTCATTAGTTGGGGAATTTTTGATAAATTTGTATCTTCTATTCCAAATGGATACATTTTGAGAAGGAAAATTTTTCATGAATATAATAAATGATTTGGAATAATACTAAATGGTTGAGTCCTGATTATAGATATCCTCTTAATGTATCGGTATTCCTATAAGACGAATCATTTGGCCAGATGAGTTGGGTTTTTACTCGATATGTTGTAAACCATCTTTTGAAAGTTCTTGATGGTAAAGGTACCATATACTTAAGAAACATAGAATCCAATAATTGTGAATTTACCACATTTATATTCATTTATTATTCATACATGATATTTTTTATTTACATTTCTATGCTTATATTTTATTCGCAGTTTATTGATTTAGACTGAATGAGTTTCAGTTTATTACCTTTATATATTGATTTTTCCTTATCCAGTTACCTAAATGGATTGTGTTATTAGTTATTTACCTTGAAATATTAATATAATCTTATTGGTTCATTATTGTGTCCGATTTTATTACACTTACTGATAATTTGATCTCACGGTTATTATATCTCTTTTCCCCAAGTTATGAAGTATAATTATTTTAATTAGCATTCATGGATGTAGTTTATTTAATATTATTATCACTATTGGAAAACTAACCTTTACCAACGGTTTGGAACCATTGGTATAAGCCTCCAAACCGTTGGTATAGCCTATACCAACGGTTTGGAGAACCGTAGCCAAGTAAGCCGTTGGGATAGGTCTATACCAATGGTTTTCCAAAAACCGTTGGTATAGACCTATACCATCGTTTTTGGAAACTGTTGGTATAGGTAATATGAAATCTATACCAACGGTAATGGAACCGTTGGTATATAAATTCCAAAAATAAAACATCCGCTGGGATTTGATCCCAGGACCCCTCGTTTATAATCGAACGACTTAACCACTAAGCTAACATCACTTTTGTAAACATAATTTCATAAATATATATATGTATTATCATAATTATTTATAATTTTGATTTATATAATGTTCTCGGTTAGTAGATCTGGAAAAAAATCAATGAACATATCCCAACGGTTGTCAAAACCGTTGGGATAGACCTATCCCAACGGTTCTGAAAACCGTTGGGATAGGTTCTGGGTGGTTGTATTTTTATTTGGGTGAATGCTGGATTTTTTTTCTCTTTTTCCCAACGGTTCACCAAAACCGTTGGGAAAGGGCCTAAAAACACACCCTTTTCCCAGCGGTTTTGGTGAAACTTTGGGAAAGGTCACTCTTTCCCAACGGTTCACCAAAACCATTGGGAAAGGGCCTCAAAAACACACCCTTTCCCAACGGTTTTGGTGAACCGTTGCAAAAGGTCACTCTTTCCCAACGGTTCACCAAAACCGTTGGGAAAGGGTGTGTTTTTAGGCCCTTTCCCAACGGTTTTGGTGAACCGTTGGGAAATGGTAGCTATACCAACGGTTTTTACAAACCGTTGGTATAGAAGTGTTGGGAAAGATCATGTTTCCAGTAGTGTATGTGTCATGTTTTTATTTTCTATTCAAAATATATTGTGTGTATAATTTATGTAATATATATTTACAAGACTGAAAAGCTGAATGGACCTTCGGGATTTGATTCCTTGTAATCATTCCAATGTAATAAAATAATTCACTTGCTCTAGGCTTTTGGGTTCAGGGCATTACAGTGTGTATCAAAGGAATTCTAGTAGTAAAATTAGAAACTAGATTTTGAAAAATTATATTAGGGATCATAACCCTAAGATTGAAGTTGATGATACGTATACAAAAACATGCTATAACTTTGTTAAGGTAGTGATTATGTGGGTCTTCCTAGAAATACATCCTTTTCTGGATACCACCAGTGGGCATAGTTCAAGAACAGACATACCTAGGGGTAATAGCTCTAACAAGGTGTCTTGGTATTATCTTGGGGTAACCTGGTACATTAAAAAAATCCTTAATGTGCACCTGGTTTTACAGTTCTATGGGATCAACTTAGGAAAGTTTACAATTTCTTCACTTACCATTATGAAGGACTTGAAAGTAATGATTTCCCCAAAGTAACCAATATTTACGATTTTAGGATTCACAATGCATAAATTTATGTTGTATGATATACCATAATTAGAATTATACAATATTTTATGATTTAATCTAGTATATAAAATTTTAAAAAAAGTCACCTAGTAGAGGGAATGAGAACTCCACCAATGCATGTGATACAAAGAGTAAGAAGGATCATATATTTGATGGTCTTAAGCCAAAATTTCGAAGGTATGTAGTGTCCCAACTATTATCATTGTATAAGGAAATAGTATCATGTAATAATGAGATAGGTAAATAATTATCAAAGTCCTATAGTTTTTTAGGGAAGCAAGAGAAGAAGAGGATGGAAGAGAAAAATATTGATAAATGGAAGAAGGGAAAGAAGGATTTTCCCACATGTAATAACTGCATAAAGAATCACCCTAGTAAATGGTTGAAGTGAATGGGAGTTTCCTACAAGTTTGAAAATAAATTACCCCATGATTTTGATGGTAAGGGTAAGAAAAGGGTTTTCATAGTATAATGCTTCAACTTCCAGGAGATGTGACATTATGAAAATCAATGTCTCAAGCATCAAAATAATAGATCCCAAATTATTCTATTGGATAATGACCAAGTCATTATATAACCCTAGATAAAGTAGAATGATTAATATTACTATTTAATAGAATATTTTATAAGTAATATACTAGTTATAAGAATTATTGAATATATTAAAATTGTACTCGAGTACTTTTTTATCATGGATTTGAGATCAAATGGTAAATGGATCCAAGAAAAGTTATTTAGTAGAAAGATAAAATTTTCAGAAAACACATGATTGAGGGAAATTAAAAGCTTAATAAGTTTTTGTTCTTGAGATAATTATGAGTAATTTATTGATTTGGATAGTTTTTTACTACCTTGGAACTGATTAATGAATTTTCTCTAAGTGGTCTATTCTATCATAGATGGAGTTTGCAATACTTTTTTATTTAAGGAATATATCCAATAACGTGTTTCTTACATAAGGAATAAAGAATAATTCATGTTTTCAATAAGTTTTTATGGTGAATATAGTTATTAACAAATTCTAAGAGGAGACATGGTGAAGTTATTCACATGTTTAGAATGTGAAAATTTAGATCTGATTCACATTGATTAAAGGTTATTGATAAGATCATTTTAGAAATTTAGTGACATTTTTTCTAATGTGTCGAATCGTTATCATTTTGAAAGGTTAACCATTTATGAAATAGATTATATTGAACTTTGGATCTGGTTTTATATATTGATATATTACATCACTATATGATGAATCTTTATCTTTGAGATGAATAATAAATTGTTCAAGAAATGACAAAAAGGATAAGGATGTGCTTATAAAAACGTACCAAGTATATTTATTTATTTTAATAGAGAGTGAAATAATTCCTCAACTCTGGGAAAAATGATCTGGAAACCAAAAAAAATTCATAGTAACTTAGTTTTTGTTGAATCAAATGGCCTTGTAGATACTTACAGATTTAGGGATTTTGATTATTAACTTTCTTCTAACCATGTTCTCTTACACTCTCCATCAGAACATGATAGTTAGATTTTTCCACTATATCCATCTTTCCATTTCCAACGTAAGTTCTCCTACTAGGGAACCTAGTTATGTGACCATTTTACTTTCCTTTTTATCTTATTAATAAAATGTGTTATTAACCCTATTCACGATATGGGTTTTTAAACAATCTTATTTTCAAATATCAATTCCTTGATTACTAAGATCAAGTTTAAATTGTGAGGAAAAAATTTAATTAAGGTGGGGAGAATGTAAAAACCTAATAAATTAAAATATTTTCATGATAGAATAAATATTATTTTTTCTCTCCTTATATTCAATACCATCTTATGTCTACGCTACACACCACACTGAGTTAGCTTGTTTTACATGCAAGACTGGGTTTTACCACCTTTTAATGGCGCACCTCTTATAAAACTAAATTTTATAAATTTTATAAATTTTAATTATAAAAAAAACTTCATTTTTTATTTCTGAATTTAAAAATTATCTTAGGGTTATTTTTTGGGTATTTTTTGAGATATCTTATTTTTCATGAATAGTGAAAAATACTGTTTTTTAGTAAAAACACTTCCTTTTCATTTAAATAATTATTAATGTTAAATTATATTTTAAAAGTTTTTTATAGTCAAAAAAGATAAATTATTCATTTATCATTCCAATTTAGGTCATTGGAATCGTTTTTACATTGAAATTAGATATAAAAACATATTCAACTTTTCAACATTTTGACTTTAAAAAATCATTTTCTTACCACGTGTGTGGGAATTGCGTTAATCTTAATTTTCACACATTTGTGATTTGAGTTTGGAAAAATGGACATACACAGTTTTAATGATTACAATACTTTTTTTCTAAAAGGATCATCTAAATTTTTTACAAAAAATATTAGTGAAGACGATTAAAATTAATTATCGTGATTTAGGTAAGATTAAGAAAAATAAGGGACTAATCCATAATATTAATGTCCAAAATAACCTGTAAAATTTTAAAAAATCAATTAGATTATAATAAATCTACCATACCCCCAAATTTTTTCTATTTTTATGGGTTATTGAGATATTATTAAATGGAAGTTCCCAAAATAAAATGATAAGTAAGGAAAAAGACAAAAAGGGAACTTTCCTTACCTTTAACATTTAAAAAACATTGAGATATTTAAAAGACATCATATATATATATATATATATCCTTTTGAAATATAAACGGGTTTCTATTAACATAATAATTTATCAATAATTTTTAAATATGGTTTAGATACCTGGAATACTTAAGAAACACAAATGTAGTGATTATTTAGGTAATAACTACAATAAATGATATTATAAATATTAAAAGTGAAGTAAATTTTTTAATTATTTACATTAATTATTTTACTAGATTAATATATCATGTTAAATAGCTATAAAATTAATATATTTGAATTCCAATATTGTTTTCATATTTTAAAATTAAAATTAAATAAATAATGTCAAAATTGACATTATTCTTATTTTACAATAAATGATATTTTATTAAATAATTTATATTTAATAAAAATCATATATTCTATGTAACGCCCCGACCCTAGTTACCCAGAGTCGGTGCATTATTACATAACATTGGCATGATCACACGAAAGATCAAATCTCGAAAGACTGATTGGTTTAGTAGCCTTGGAAACACTAGATATATTCATAAAGTTTTACATTACATCATAAAGTGAGAAACTACTACAACAACATAGTCTCCATATTCCACACTCATATCCCCACATAAAATCCCTGTAGGTCATTTATAACTTACTCCTTCACATCCTGGGAAAAATAAACATAGAAAAGGGGTGAGCTCAAATGCCCAGTAAGGATAACAATATAGAGGAACTTTCAAAAATAAGGATAAAAATTTAAGGCAATAAATTACTAAAACAAAATCCTTTTAAACTTGAACTTCAACATAGTATGGAAAAAGTAAAATGAAATAATTCCATTTACTTATTCACATGGATATTCTACTAATCGAATAATCACATGCAATATCAATAACCACTTTCATAATGATGGAATGCATAATGCCAGACTATCATAACCACATAGCCAAGGCCTCGTGCCAAGACTACAAATAATATTTTGCCAAGGCCTTGTGCTAAGACACTAGTTTGTCTCATGAGACCTACCGATGCATCGAGGAGCTATAGCGGGATCCACCCGTCACATATTAAGTCCAATGCATTCCCATATGAAAAGGTTTAAACATAACATAAACATTCGTATTAAAACTAGCATACGAAATGTCAATACATTCACCATAAACCATGAATGGTATAAAAATAGCACATCCACAGTCAAACAAATCACAAAACCTTCAATATAATATAGAAGTTTTTTATCATAATAAATCAACATTAAATAAGCGTAAAATCCATCAAAGGATGTTGACATAGATGAAATCAAAATTCTTTTTAAAGAAATATCCCTTTTTATTTTGAAATCATTTAAGATCCATATAAAATAAAACATTTTCTTTGCAAATATTTTTATAATCTTGTAAGGGAAGCTTTGAAGATTTTATAACTGCGGAAAATAGCCGCACCCGCCGTATAAGTTAAAAAAACATTCTTACCTTAATTCTTTCGAAAAGGTTAAAAAGGACCTTGTTTTGAAAACGACGGAAAGATTCCTTTATAAACCACTTATAAAAGTCAAAAATGGTATAAATGACTTTAACTCATATTCTAGTAAATAGAAAAAATGTTTTGAAATACATTTTTAAGAAACATGGATGTGGATGATAAAGAGATCCTAGAAGATTATTACATATAAACAACCTCGGATAATGAAGAGATTGCGAAATAACCCTTACCTTGTACTTTTCCTTGGTTGGGGTAGGTTAACCTCCTGTATAATGGTGAAATAATTGTTATTAAATTATACAAGAATCATATACATTAATATGATATCATATATTATCTTTTAATTTTGATTTGATAATAATATCTTAGTATTATCGTTGTTTCAGGTGTTAACTTACTTGTTTTCTTTTATATGTTTTGTTACGTAAGCCATGTTTGTAATGGATAGGTTGTATATTATTCATATCCAGAATTATATCATGTCCTTAAACAGAATTTTTAAATCATCAAATGATAATTATACTTGAATGGATACGATGGAGAATGAATCTTATCGCGTTCGTGGAGACAGTAGTCCGTACGTACGCACGAGCGACAATATCATTCTTTTGATATTAAAATAATATATAAATGGTTGTTATATCATATATACAGAATCATTAACATGTTATAATTATTATTTACATGATTTACATATCATTATTATACCCATCCAAATAATAATATATTGAATAACAATTACACCACGACGTGGAGATGGTAAGCCGTACGTACGCACGTATGGTGACATGTTATTCAAAGGGTGGATAGAATACTGAATATGGTTGTACCATATTTATAATAACATCACAGTATATATATTATACTGGATTTATTATTTTAGAATGGTAAAAACAACGGAAGAAGAAGTGGAATAAGAAAGGAACTTGGAAAAGGGTGGTGAAATCATTACCTCTTCTTCGGGTTCTTACATTTGATTTGATCAAAAGGGCTCCTTAGGATGGCTTTCTGATCAAAATAAGGCCACTAGGTTGTAGTGAGGGAAGTTGGTAGATTATTTGGGTAGAGTTTGGCCGAACCAAAAGGCTTTGAAGGTGTGAAGAAATGAGAAGGAGGAGCGCCCTTTTATAAGAGGGGTGAGGGGCACCTTTGGAAAAGCTAGAAATATTAGTTTATAATAAATTCATATTCGGTTTCTAATGGCTCCAAAGTTGATTATATAAAGGTTAAGGTGGGGATAGGTCAAAAACATCTCAACAAATATAATTTAGACAGTTTCGGGTACTTATATTAACCTTATCTTTAAGTATTAACTCTAAGTTAATTAGTTTCACTTTTACAATGTCTCTTTGTATTTTTATATAATATGGTTAATAAAATTACTATCTACATCCAAGAGATCACCAAGTGGTCCATTAATGATGAACGTATCATGATATAAGTCTATTGGCTGAACCTTATATTTTTAGGAATTTAATATCAATTAATAATATAATATTTGTTTTAAGAACTCTTTTATGTCAATTTTGACACTATTCAATAGTTGATTTTTGTGAAACTCATAACAGATTTATTACTTCGAACAAAGTCAATTAAATCAATTCTAATATATCATATTATCCTAGAAAATTATTTTAATTCATTAAAAGTTTCATATTATATTTATTTGGGTATTTATAATATCAATTATTTTAATTTTTCACTATTATTGTAATTACTTCATCATCATTGTTTCATAAATAAATTAAATTATTTAATGTCTAAAAATTATAAATAAAATATAATTATGTAGGAAATATTTTTATATTTATAATGAATATTTATAATCTAAATCCAACATATATAACCCTATGTAAAAATTGTTTTGCTAAAAGATATATGCTTGTGTCATTTTTGTATTCATTTTAACTTAATTAAAATAAAGTGTCCCTATCACCTACAAGTGGCACTATGGGGTCCCAAAATCGACCCAAAGATGCCTATGGTCGAACATGTATCACCCAATAAGGCTAGGACACGTTTTAGGGTAATTTAGTATTATTATAATATTATTTTTTAACCCTTATTTACCGGATTTACCCTTAACCATGGTAAATAAAATATTTACCGCAGTAATTATTCAAAATGTCTAAAAATAAAAGTTACCTATTTACAAAATTTGAACATTATGATTCCAAATATGGAATCCATTTTTCTAAATTCAAAACACAGAAGTGGCAGAAATTAATTTAAAATTAATTCCCGCTGTCAAAACAAAAAGCGTGTTTTTAAGAGATATTAACTATCAAAAGATTGACACTTGTTTATGTTCGGTTTAATTGTAAAATTATGTCCAATGAACAACATTATATTAAATGGTAAAAATATATTATAAATATACTTTAAAACCACTCAAATTCATAATTTATCACTATTAATTATTTTGATTAAAAAAGTTTTTTTTAATTAAAATTTAGTAATTTTCACTATTCATCAAAATATTAAAGTTATCCGAAAAGTACCAAAATTTCACCTTAGGATAAATTCGATATTCTGAATCCAAAAATGAAGTCCATTTTGAAATATAATATATATATAATTTAAAAAATTAGGTATTACTATTCATAACGGCTAGTTTGATTGGTTATGGTGTGTTAGAACTCGGTGTTGCGTACAACACACGCTATCACATTATTCAAAGAGAAGCGTACTGTAGAAGCTTGGGGTGTTACATTCTCCCCTCCTTCAAATAATTTCGTCCTCTAAATTTCTAGAATACTTATCAAATGAAAAGACTCGGGTGGTTCTTCATCGTAAGTTCCTTGGGTTCCCACATTGCATCTTCCATCTTATGGTTTCTCCACAAAACTTTTACCAGACGCGTCGTCCGGTTTCTCAGTACTTGTTCTCTTGTATCAAGAATCCTGACGGGATCTTCACAATCAGACAGATCGGATTCCAGTTCTAATTCCTCGTAAGTGAGTACATGCATTGGTTCAGGCATGTATTTCCTCAACAGAGATACGTGGAACACATCGTGAACTTTGGAGAGACTTGGAGGCATTGCCAATCGGTAAGCTACAGCCCCAATTTGTTCTAGAATTTCGAAGGGTCCGATGTACCTGGGAGTCAATTTACCTTTCTTACCAAAACGTATGACTCCCTTCCATGGAGATACCTTCAAGAAAACATGATCACCGACTTGAAATTCGAAATCCTTCCTTCGATTATCAGCATAGCTCTTCTGCCTACTTTGATCTGCTTTGATGTGATTTTGGATTACCTTCACCTTTTCCACCATTTCCTCCACCAGTTCTGGGCCTACAAGTTTTCTTTCACCAACGTCATCCCAACAGGTTGGTGTACGACATCTCTTTCCGTATAACGCTTCATATGGAGTCATCTGAATAGTCGAATGGAAGCTATTGTTATAGGAAAATTCTACCAGAGGTAAATATTTATCCCACATACCCTGAAAGTCAAGTGAGAAAGATCTCAACATGTCTTCTAAGGTTTGAATAGTCCGTTCTGATTGTCCGTCTGTCTGAGGATGGTAATTAGTGCTCAAATGAAGTTCAGTATCCAGGGATTTCTAAATACTTTTCCAGAATCTTGAAGTAAAACGGGGATCACGATCAGAAACAATCGATAGGGGTACTCCATGAAGTCTCACAACTTCATTAATATATAGTCTTGCTAGACGTTCCAGGGGTAGATCTTCTCTTATATCAAGAAAATGTGCTGACTTGGTAAGACGATCAACAATAACCCATATTGCATCGTTCCTTCTAGGAGTCTTTAGTATCCCCATGACAAAGTCCATCGTAATATTGTCCCATTTCCACTCCGGTATGGGAAGAGGTTGCATGACTCCTCCAGGCTGTTGCCTTCCATCTTTCACTTGTTGACAAACCATACATCTTGACACAAAATCATAAATCTCCCTCTTCATGTTGTCCCACCAAAAATGTTTCTTCAAATCTCTATACATTTTGGTGCTCCCAGGGTGTATAGAGAAATTGGAACTATGAGCATCATCCAGCAATTCCCTTTTTAGATCACGTATATCGGGAACACAAAGTCTCTTCCCAAATTTCAAAATTCCATCTTCATACACAAAGTCTCTCAATCTCCCATCATTCACAGATTTAATCTTCTTTTGAAATTCTTCATCGTCGGTCTGAGAACTCTTAATCCTTTCTAGTAAAGATGGTTTGGAAACCATTTGAAAAAGCATTGGTGTTTCACCTTCCCTGGTTATTCCCATGTCCATCTTCACTAGATCCGTGAAAATTAGATCCCTTTCAATTCTCATATTGTTCAAAACTCCAAGGTCTTTTCTGCTCAAAGCATCTGCTACCCTGTTTGCCTTCCCCGGGTGGTAGTGTATCATACAATCATAATCCTTGGGTAATTAAAGTCATCTCCTTTGCCTCATGTTAAGTTCTTTTTGTGAGAAAATATACTACAAACTCTTGTGATCAGTATAAATCTCACATTTTTCACCATAGAGGTAGTGCCTCCATATCTTCAAAGCAAAGATCACAGCTGCTAACTCGAGATCATGAGTAGGATAGTTTTGTTCATGAATTTTCAACTGTCGTGATGAATAGGCAATAACTCTATCATTATGCATAAGGACACAACCAAGTCCTTTCTTTGATGTATCACTATAAATAACGAACCCATCATTCCCCGATGGTAGAGTCAATATAGGAGCATTGACTAATCTTCTCTTCAGTTCTTCGAAACATTCTTCACACTCTTTTTTCCAAACAAATTTAACCCCTTTACGTGTGAGCTTCGTTAATGGGTTAGCCAATCGGGAAAAATTCTGTACGAAGCGTCAATAATAACCTGCCAAACCAATAAAACTGCATACCTCAGTTATACTCGTAGGTTCTGGCCATTCTTGGATTGCCTTGGTCTTAGAAGGATCAACAGAGATTCCATCTTTAGAGACAATATGGCCAAGAAAAGAAATCTCATGAAGCCAGAATTCACACTTGCTAAACTTTCCATATAATTCATGTCTTCTCAGAGTCTTCAGGATAATGCACAAGTGATTTTCATGATCTTCGTAGCTTTTGGAGTATACCAAGATATCATCAATAAATACCACCACAAATTCATCGAGATACTCCTTGAAAACTCTATTCATCAGATCCATGAATACAGAGGGTGCATTATTCAATCCAAACGGCATTACAGTAAACTCGTAATGCCCGTACCTGGTTCGAAATGTTGTCTTCGGAATGTCTTCCTTCTTCACACACAACTGATGGTATCCAGATCGAAGGTCAATATTTGAAAATTTTTGAGCTCCATGCAGTTGGTCAAATAAATCATCAATGCGAGGTAGGGGATACTTGTTCTTTATTGTTATAGCATTGATCTCCCTGTAGTCGATACATAACCTCATAGATCCGTCTTTCTTTTTAACAAAAAGAACAGGGGCTCCCCATGGAGAAACACTAGGGCAAATAAATCCCTTATTACTCAATTCCTCTAGTTGTTTCTTTAGTTCAACTAATTATACAGTGGCCATTCTATAAGGGGTCTTTGATATAGGCCTTGATCCAGGAATTGAATCAATGGAAAACTCAACTTCTCGTTCTGGAGGATGTCCAGGTAAATCTTCCGGAAATACATCTACAAATTCTTTCACAACAGGTACATCCTCTACTTTAACATTCGTTTCCTCACCCACAGTCATTTCATTCTCTTCCTCCCCAATAATTGAATTATGTTGAGCTACTGGGGGTGGATCTAAATAAGAATTAGGTGGTGACGATTCTTCTCTAAAGATAAGGTGTTCCTTATCATTATCATCAAGAATCATAACCTCTTTCTTCTTACAATAAATCTTCGCATCATAGTCTGAAAGCCAGTCCATAACGAGGATTATATCAAACTCAATCATAGGTATGACGATGAGATCAGAAGCTAAAGAACATTTATGTGATCTAATGGGGACCGATTCGCAAAACTTTGTTGCAATGATACTTCCCTTAGGAGTTTTAACTGACAACTCCCTTGTTAAATCAAATTGGAAATATCTAATTTTCTTAGCAAACTGAGAAGATATGAAACAATGTGATGATCCAGAATCAAATAATGCATTTGCTAAACTTGAGGAAACCATTAAATTACCTGCCACCACGTCTTTCGGAGCTTCAAACTCAGTAGTAGTGATAGCATAAGCTTGGCCTTGATCTCTTGGCCTTTTTTGAGGTAAGTTCTCATGACTCTTAGGACATTCATTTGCATAATTTTCCATCTCCCTGCAATTGTAGCACTGAACATTTGTAGCTTCCTTCTTCCCTTTGCAATCACGAGCTTGGTGGCCTTTTTCACCACATTTGTAACAAACGCCAATTCCTTTCAAGCAAGTACCAGGGTGTTTCTTCCCACATTTACCACAGGATGGATATTCAACCTTTCCTTTCTTCCCCTTATTTCCATTCCTAGATTGATCAGAAGGCCTCTTCTTCTCTTGCTTTGCTTTAAAGTCATAAGACTTAGAGAATTCCTTTTCGGTCTTGATAGCACATGAGACAATGTCTTCGTACGATGAAAAGGATTGTGAGACTAATTCTTGACGAAGAAATGGTTTTAACCCATCAAAGAAACGATCAATCTTACTTCTTGGGTTACGTATATAATCTCCAGTATACCTTGCTAACATTGTAAAGTTAGCCTCATACTTTGTGACATTCTCATCCTCCTTTTGTCTCAAACTCAGAAATTGCCTTTCCATATCTGTTCAATGGTCGTGAGGAAAGTATTTTTCTAATAACAGATCTTTGAACTACCTCCATTCCATATTTGATACTTTATCATCTTCCTTCATATTTTGAATCAATGACCACCATTGGTCATCATCTCCAGTGAGGCAGTAAACTGCCATGATAACTTTTTCCTTTTCACTACTCCCCAAAGCCTGAAATATTTTCTCTAGGGAAAATATTCATTGCTCAGCTACTAAGGGATTTGTACTCCCATTGAACGTTGGTGGTTTTTTCCTCATGAATCGATCTAGCATTGATCCTCCAGGCTGTGGATCAGGATTCTCCATACGAGTAAGGTTATTATTCATAACCTGAGTGAGTTGTCCCAGTATGGTGATTAGCTGATCGGCACCAGTTGCATCACCAGCTCCACTATAATTATCTTGAGCAGGAGGGAAATACCTACATGGTGTGCGTGCATTGATACGGTTTCCATTTATTCCACTAGGCGCCATTTCTAAACAATGGCATAAACTAGATCAGTTTATGAATCAAAATACATAATCCCATACTTATAAAACACTTAACATAAATTGAACTATTTATGGATATAATCCATAATCATAAAAATATTTTCGTTGAGGAATTATATACTCATAAACCCTTCATAATGATTTGTAAAGAAAATGAGAGTTATCCTAAGCATATCCCCCGGGAGTGTCGTAACCAAGAGTGCAGCAAGGCCCGTTGTCGTGCACCAGTTCCCGTTCGAGTCTAGCTCAAAGCGGTGTTTTCGGGTTTTACCCCTAGGTACATCTGTGCCAGAGCCGCCTCTACCTGCTCGTATCCAGACAGAGATGTATTGCTCAGAAAACTCACAAAATCTCTACAATACCAAAATTCTAGGAATTTATTCTATACTAATCCTCAAAGTTCATCTTAGGTCTACGTGCTCTAATCAGAGTTTATCTAAATCTAGCTTCCAAGGTTTTTACTAAACTTCCTCTGATACCAACTGTAACGCCCCGATTCTAGTTACCCAGAGTCAGTGCATTATTACATAACATTGGAATGATCACAAGAAAGATCAAATCTCGAAAGACCGATTGGTTTAGTAGCCTTGGAAACACTAGATATATTCATAAAGTTTTACATTACATCATAAAGTGAGAAACTACTACAACAACATAGTCTCCATATTCCACACTTATATCCCCACATAAAATCCCTGCAGGTCATTCATAACTTACTTCTTCACATCCTGGGAAAAATAAACATAGAAAAGGGGTGAGATCAAATTCCCAGTAAGGATAACAATATAGCGGAACTTTCAAAAATAAGCATAAACATTTAAGGCAATGCATTACTAAAACAAAAGCCTTTTAAACTTGAACTTCAACATAGTATGGAAAAAGTAAAATGAAATAATTCCATTTACTTATTCACATGGATATTCTACTAATCGAATAATCACATGCAATATCAATAACCACTTTCATAATGATGGAATGCATAATGCCAGACTATCATAACCACATAGCCAACGCCTCGTGCCAAGACTACAAATAAGATTTTTCCAAGGCCTTGTGCCAAGACACTAGTTTGTCTCATGAGACCTACCGATGCATCGAGGAGCTATAGCGGGCTTCACCCGTCACATATTAAGTCCAATGCATTCTCATATGAAAAGGTTTAAACATAACATAGACATTCGTATTAAAACTTGTAAAGACCCGTACAATTCAAGGGAAATTTTTTCTTAATTTTCTATGGAATTTTACAAGAGCGCGGTTTCTGACGGCACCTGATTCCGAGGTCCGGAGTGCCCGGAATTAATTTTCGAAGTTTGGCTCGGGTACGTTCAGTAAACGAACGAGCGAGATTTCCTAACTTTTGATCCGGTGCTCGGAATTGAAATCCGAGGACACCGATGAACTCGTAGCGCCAATATTCGCTTAAGGAGACCTTTCCCGAAGTTGCGTTTGCCTAGGAGGAGATGTTTAATTTTCTGGATGAAATGAAGAGTAAAATAAATTTGTTATACAATATTTATTTTATTTATCTTCTTAAGTGGTTATATCCTAAGTGTGGAAGTTGGGGTGGAATCACAAGTTCCTAACTAACCAAGTGAGGATTAAGGTGAGGTGGGTCTCACACGAGCCCCAACCCTTCACCTTCCCCTTAACACTCTTCTACCCCCTTAAACTCCCTTACACTTAATGTGCCAAAACCCCTCAAATTCCCTAACTCCCCTCTCTCCCTCTTAAAGGCTTGACAACATAACTTTTAATTAATTATACAACTCATGTATAATTAATAAGTGAGTTTAATTTTGAGTTTTTGAAATTCAAACTCTTGAATTCCAAAGGTTGGGTTGTGTTAATAAATTAAGTGTAAGCTTGATTTATTTTTGGGTTCGTTCCTTTGTTACTTGAGAGGATTGGGAGAATCGTTGAGAGACTTGAAGATCTTCTTCGTCTTCGACGAAGAACGTGAAGAACAGTTCTTCTCCGACAAAGAACATCGATTCCACGACCATCGAGACTCGGCGTCCCGGATTCTTCCGTCTTCATCTTCCTCCTCGACAAGGGAGAAGTCGCCGACCTTGGTAATCATCGCCAACGACAACGTACCTCTCTTCTTCGTCTTAAACGACAAGTGAAGAGACGTCGTTCCCTCCTCGGACGCACCCCGACGTCCACGGAATCTACGTCCGATGCCACGACGCCTTCCTCCGCGATAACCGACGTGTGACGTCAATTTTCATGGTAGGGGGTTTGTCCTTTTTAAATTACGTGTTTTCATTCCCTCGAACATGAAAGAATAATCTGTCTGGCATAGTTCCAATTTTTATTAAAAATTGTGAAACATTCATTGTTGTGTTTATACGATTGGCCAACTGTTATCGTTATAACGGGAGGAGACCGGACCGCACGAACACGGCCGATTCTCCTCCCCCTTCTATTCTTTCGTGTTAATTTAGCGGAGACAGCGCGGTGTCTTCGCAACCGCGCAGAAACAAAAGAATTAATGGCCGGAGCGAGCTGCGACGAAGAAACGCGGTGCCGACGCACCGCGTCGTTGTTTACGAAAGAGACCGCGGCCGGAGACGGGCCGCGGCGGAACAAGGAGGCGACCGGCGGCCAGCCGGGCCGCCGGCGCCGGAGATCATGAAGGGCCGCGGCGGAGCAGCCAGAAGGCGCCCGGCCGCGCCGGCCGCCGGTTTGGTTAGGAGGCGGGACCCGCGGGTCCCGCGTGAGGAGGAAACGGCCGACCTTAGGCCGGCCGAGATCCGAAAAAGGGGGGGGGGGGTTTACCCCCCCCCCCCCCCCCCCCCCCCCCCCGCGTGCGGCACATGCGCGGCCCCCTGGCCGCGCCGCCACCGGCCGGGCCGGGTCCAGCGGACCGGGTCGGTCGGACCCGGTTCGGGTCGGATCCGGGTCGGGTCGACCCGGTTCGGGTCAGACCAGGGGGGGTCGGGCCGGGTCGGCCCGGACCCGGACCCCCCGTTTTCGAGACGACTTCGGTCTTTTGGCCATAACTTGAGCCACGGACCTCCGATCGATGAACCGTCTGCGGCAACGCGATCCTTGGATCGAGACGGTCGTTTCGGTATACTATACTCAAGGCGCACCTTCTTTTTCGGGAGCCTACGTGGTTAAAACTCCGTAGTTAAGCGTGCTTGGCTTAGAGTAGTGATCAGGATGGGTGACCTCCTGGGAAGTTTCCCAGGGTGGGTGTGAGACGGAAAGGCTGATATCTTTCAGACTGGACGTCCGATTGATGAACCGTCAGCGGAGATGCGATCCTTGGATCGAGACGGTCGTTTCGGTTTATCGTACTCAAGGTTTCGGATTACTTTGAGTTCGCCCGGGTTGGTTCGTTCACGAAACCAACCGGGCCTTCGGAGCAGAAACGCTCATATCTTGAGCTACGGACGTCCGATCGACGTTCCGTCAGCTTTCTTGTGTTCCTCTTAGTGAGACGGATCTTTTGGCATACTCCGCCCGAGGTTTGGACGCTGTTGGAGTACGGTCGGGTTGGTTTTGCCTTAAAAACCAACCGGGCCCGGGGATGAAAATGCCAATAACTCTCAGACCGGGCGTCCGATCGACGCGCCGTCTGTTGCGTTGAGTTCCTGTTGAAGATACGGAACTTTTGGATACATCAACTCTGGACTTTGTGACAGTTGATGTATCAGCCTCTCGGCTCGTGGAGCGGACCCTCCGAACGAGCTTGCTGTGTGCGGGAACCCTAGTGCTGGCTGCGACTGTTACTGTGACTACTACTGCTACTACTGCTACTGTGACTGCGACGACGACAGTACAGAGATCCTGTGTGGATTCGACGACGATGACTACAGCACTCAGCGATCCTACGTGGATCAGTGCTACAGGTCATGTGTGGGCCCGATCCTGTGTGGATTCGACGACGATGACTTCAGCACTCAGCGATCCTACGTGGATCAGTGCTACAGGTCCTGTGTGGGCCCGATCCTGTGTGGGTCCGATCCTGTGTGGGTCTTTGCGCTCAGCGGTCCTGTGTGAACCAGCGCCTACAGGTCCTGTGTGGGCATGATCCTGTGTGGGTCTTTGCGGGGGTTAGTTACCTATCGATCCTTCGTGGGTCCGACGACTTAGATGGATCAGAGATCATCTTTATCGTCCTTGAAGAAGTATTCCTGTGTGAGCTGAATCCTGTTGCTTTCCTGTGTGGATTGTGTTGTGCAATCCTGTGTGGATTACGTTTTGCTTTCCTGTGTGGAATACGTATACTTTCCTGTGTGGACTGAGTTGTACTTGGGCTCGGAGGTTGGAGCGTATTTGAATTGGCGAATTAGGTATATGTATGGGCATATACCTAAGCAGTGTCGGTTGTTACTTCGTGATTGTACCTTCCTTTGTGGATTATCCTTTGTGGATTTTTGGAGACCTTCAGGGGTCTCGGGGTCCCTACTGAGTAGCTTATACTCACCCCTGCACGGGCTTTGCCCGCACTACGTTGTGTTGGTTGCAGACGACGGACAGCGTTGACCTTAGCTGAGGCTTGCAGAGCGGGACGGTACCCGGAGGTGGACCACTAGGCGGGACGTGCTCGGAGCGGACGGCGGGACCCGTGGAGCAGAGGAGCTATCTGTACCCACCCATCAGGTGGGATTTCCTGTGGACAGCTCAGTGTAGCGGCTTTTACCTTTCAGTTGCTGTTTTCCCTTTCGAGTTGTACTTTACTTTCAGTTTGGGTTTGTATACTGGCCCATTTACTTTTCTGCACTTTCAGTTGTACTCTGCTTTTTCTTAGTGTTTACTTTCCGCTTGCTTACTCTGTGGTGTTTGTTTACTTTACAAAGGCAATGCCTTCCCTTTTTACCGGGATTTACGCCTTGGTGCTAATCGCCAGCCCCTAGCCTATGGAAGGCGGGCTTGGGGTAGTCACGGCACGGACCCCGAGGGAGGGTCGTGACAAATTGGTATCAGAGGAGTTCGGTTCTACCGCGAACTCTGATCTTTTCTATGTGAAGCAATAATGTTTAGTGTATTGAGTGTTGTTATCAGTCCAGGGAGTCCAGTGTTGGTGCGGCGGCCGACGTATCCGTACACCAGGACCCTGACTTTTGATTTCCGACTTAATTCACAAAAACATTGATTGCGTGTGTGTTTCAATGTTTTCTTTGTGATTTCTTTGTGTCAGCTCACCAGGTATACTGTTTGACCGTGGCGCACCTGTTTCCTATTCAGTATGGCCCCACGACGGCAGCCAGCTAGGGTTCCGAGAGTCGAGTGTGACGACAGCACATCGAGCGACGAGGCTTCGGTGCAGGGCCCTTTGTCAGCAGTGGCACCGGCGGTAGCTCTTCCTGCCGAGCCACCGATACTTCCAGCGCCAGCCGTGGACGATGCACGTCGCCTCAGCGCACTGCATGAGTTTCAGCGCCAGCGACCGCCCAGGTTTCGCGGGGAGACAGATCCCCAGGCAGCAGAGGACTGGCTGGAGGCAGTGGTACGAGTGTTTAGGCTAGTGAGGACACCAGCAGACCTCATGGTGATCCTCGCTGCGAGCCTACTACACATAGCAGCTGGACGATGGTGGAGCTTGATGCTCCAGGTGCACGATAAGTCATCTCTACTATGGACGGACTTTGAGAGCCTCTTCCGCTCGGAGTTCGTCCCAGCCACCCTTCGTGCGGTGCGCATCCAGGAGCTTCTTCAGCTGCGGCAGGGCAGCATGACGGTCGCTCAGTACTCGGCGAGATTCACCGACCTTTCTCGGTACTCGACAGACATGGTACGGGACCCCTTTTTCCAGGCCCGGACCTTCGAGCAGGGATTGAGACACGAGATCAGGGCATCACTGATCTCCCTCAGCATCCCGACCCAGGCATGAGTGCTAGAGCGGGCCCTTCTGATCGAGAGCTTCCTTGCTGAGTCTACACCAGCACAGCGACCCACCGCAGGGCGGCACGTGGCAGAGTCATCTGCAGCAGGCAGTCGACGGATGACTCAGGGGTCCAGGCAGACCAGACCTTTAGGCAGACGACCTCAGGGAACTGGCTCAGCAGTGCAGGGCACACAGCGCGGAGCCAGTCTTTCAAGTGGAAGACAGTGCTACGCATGCGGCGGACAAGGCCACATGGCTCGTGACTGCCCGACCCGCCATGCAGAGGAGCAGCAGACGGTTGAGGAACCACCTAGGCAGAGGCAGAGGTTCGACCATGGCGGTCCGCAGGGAGGAGGCGGACGAGGCAGAGGAGCTGGCCGAGCAGCAGGTGGTGGGTGACGCTTTGAGGCTCTGCCACCACCACCACCAGGAGGTCCGCCACGACCACAGGGAGTAGGTGAACATGCGAGAGCTCAGCTTCAGGCAGCCGAGGCCTTCGATCATAGAGCTCTGGGAGCCGATGGACAGGAGCCGAACTAGTGGATACATCCTTTGTACTTCTGGTTCCTTGATGCTTTTTTTTTGTAGCGTCTTGTATTATGAGCTGCAATAATAAAAGACGCATACCTTTGTGATATTTTCGTTCCTGTCCTCTTTCTTGATGTTACTGATAGGTTCCAGTTTTGGCTGTTGACTTGACCCTCACTTGTGAGACATCTACTGGAGGAGACCCAGTTACCACACACTGATGCCGACAGTGTGACTCAACCCTTGGAGGCGAGAGTAATGGTTGAATCTCTTAGTAGTAGCGTTGAGGCCTTACGACGTCATCTTTGGTATGGATTAGTATCATCCATGTTAGGATTGACTGTTTTAGGCAAAGAATGTGGTTCATCCAGGGGATGAGACCAGATTTCTCTTATCGGCAAAGAAGAAATCTTGCAGCTCCTATGGGACCTAAGATGGTCTAGGTCATCCAGGGGCGGATGAGTACAGATCAGATCCGGCAGAAGTCTTATGCTAATAGGAAGCGGAGGCCACTGGAGTTCGAGGGTGGCGACCACGTCTTTTGCGGGTCTCACCTCGACGTGGTATTCGGAGATTTGGCCGAGGCGGCAAGTTATCTCCGCGCTTCATCGGACCCTTCCAGGTCCTCAGCAGGATTGGTGAGGTGGCTTATCGCCTGGCTCTACCACCTCAGTTGCACCGGGTGCACGATGTCTTCCACGTGTCTCAGCTGAGGAGATACGTGCACGACCCGACGCACATCATTGACCATGGGGAGCTTGACGTTGACGATGGGGCGACTTTTACGGAGGTCCCGGTGGAGATAGAGGATCGACAGGAGTGGGTCCTACGTGGGTGATCGATTCCTCTTGTGCGCATCAGATGGCAGCACGGGAACCTCCAGGAAAGCACATGGGAGTGGGAGGCTCAGATGCGTGCTCAGTACCCTCATTTGTTTCCCTAGTTTTGATGTATCTTTACGGGGACGTAAAGCCCAGAGGTGGGAGTAATGTAAAGACCCGTAAAATTCAAGGTAAATTTTTTCTTAATTTTCTTTGGAATTTTACAAGAGCGCTGTTTCTGACGGCACCTGATTCCAAGGTCCGGAGTGCCCGGAATTAATTTCCGAAGTTTGGCTCAGGTACGTTTAGTAAACGAACGAGCGGGATTTCCTAACTTTTGATCCGGTGCTCGGAATTGAAATCTGAGGACACCGATGAACTCGTAGCACCGATATTCGCTTAAGGAGACCTTTCTCGATGTTGCGTTTGCCTAGGAGGAGATGTTTAATTTTCTGGATGAAATGAAGAGTAAAATAAATTTGTTATACAATATTTATTTTATTTATCTTCTTAAGTGGTTATATCCTAAGTGTGGAAGTTGGGGTGGAATCACAAGTTCCTAACTAACCAAGTGAGGATTAAGGTGAGGTGGGGCCCACACGAGCCCCAACCCTTCACCTTCCCCTTAACTCTCTTCTACCCCCTTAAACTCCCTTGCACTTAATGTGCCAAAACCCCTCAAATTCCCTAACTCCCCTCTCTCCCTCTTAAAGGCTTGACAACATAACTTTTAATTAATTATACAACTCATGTATAATTAATAAGTGAGTTTAATTTTGAGTTTTTGAAATTCAAACTCTTGAATTCCAAAGGTTGGGTTGTGTTAATAAATTAAGTGTAAGCTTGATTTATTTTTGGGTTAGTTCCTTTGTTACTTGAGAGGATTGGGAGAATCGTTGAGAGACTTGAAGATCTTCTTCGTCTTCGACGAAGAACGTGAAGAACGGTTCTTCTCCGACAAAGAACATCGATTCCACGACCATCGAGACTCGGCGTCCCGGATTCTTCCGTCTTCATCTTCCTCCTCGACAAGGGAGAAGTCGCCGACCTTGGTAATCATCGCCAACGACAACGTACCTCTCTTCTTCGTCTTAAGCGACAAGTGAAGAGACGTCGTTCCCTCCTCGGACGCACCCCGACGTCCACGGAATCTACGTCCGACGCCGCGACGCCGTCCTCCGCGATAACCGACGTGTGACGTCAATTTTCAAGGTAGGGGGTTTGTCCTTTTTAAATTACGTGTTTTCATTCCCTCGAACATGAAAGAATAATCCGTCGGGCGTAGTTCCAATTTTTATTAAAAATTGTGAAACATTCATTGTTGTGTTTATACGATTGGCCAACTGTTATCGTTATAACGGGAGGAGACCGGACCGCACGAACACGGCCGATTCTCCTCCCCCTTCTATTCTTTCGTGTTAATTTAGCGGAGACAGCGCGGTGTCGTCGCAACCGCGCAGGAACAAAAGAATTAATGGCCGGAGCGAGCTGCGACGAAGAAACGCGGTGCCGACGCACCGCGTCGTTGTTTACGAAAGAGACCGCGGACGGAGACGGGCTGCGGCGGAACAAGGAGGCGACCGACGGCCAGCCGGGCCGCCCGGCGCCGGAGATCATGAAGGGCCGCGGCGGAGCAGCCAGAAGGCGGCCGGCCGCGCCGGCCGCCGGTTTGGTTAGGAGGCGGGACCCGCGGGTCCCGCGTGAGAAAGAAACGGCCGGCCTAAGGCCGGCCGAGATCCGAAAAAGGGGGGGGGGTTTCCCCCCCCCCCCCCCCCCCGCGTGCGGCACATGCGCGGCCCCCTGGCCGCGCCGCCGCACCGCCACCGGCCGGGCCGGGTCCAGCGGACCGGGTCGGTCCGACCCGGTTCGGGTCAGACCAGGGGGGGTCGGGCCGGGTCGGCCCGGACCCGGACCCCCCGTTTTCGAGACGACTTCGGTCTTTTGGCCATAACATGAGCCACGGACCTCCGATCGATGAACCGTCTGCGGCAACGCGATCCTTGGATCGAGACGGTCGTTTCGGTATACTATACTCAAGGCGCACCTTCTTTTTCGGGAGCCTACGTGGTTAAAACACCTTAGTTAAGCGTGCTTGGCTTAAAGTAGTGATCAGGATGGGTGACCTCCTGGGAAGTTTCCCAGGGTGGGTGTGAGACGGAAAGGCTGATATCTTTCAGACTGGACGTCCGATTGACGAACCGTCAGCGGCGATGCGATCCTTGGATCGAGACGGTCGTTTCGGTTTATCGCACCCAAGGTTTCGGATTACTTTGAGTTCGGCCGGGTTGGTTCGTTCACGAAACCTACCGGGCCTTCGGAGCGGAAACGCTCATATCTTGAGCTACGGACGTCCGATCGACGTGTCGTCAGCTTTGTTGTGTTCCTCTTAGTGAGACGGATCTTTTGGCATACTCCGTCCGAGGTTTGGACGCAGGTGGAGTACGGTCGGGTTGGTTTTGCCTTAAAAACCAACCAGGCCCCGGGGACGAAAATGCCAATAACTATCAGACCGGGCGTCCGATCGACGCGCCGTCTGTTGCGTTGAGTTCCTGTTGACGATACGGAACTTTTGGATACATCAACTCTGGACTTTGTGACAGTTGATGTATCAGCCTCTCGGCTCGTGGAGCGGACCCTCCGAACGAGCTTGCTGTGTGTGGGAACCCTAGTGCTGGCTGCGACTGTTATTGTGACTACTACTGCTACTACTGCTACTGTGACTGCGACGACGACAGTACAGAGATCCTGTGTGGATTCGACGACGACGACTACATCACTCAGCGATCCTACGTGGATCAGTGCTACAGGTCCTGTGTGGGCCCGATCCTGTGTGGATTCGACGACGATGACTTCAGCACTCAGCGATCCTACGTGGATCAGTGCTACAGGTCATGTGTGGGCCCGATCCTGTGTGGGTCCGATCCTGTGTGGGTCCTTGCGCTCAGCGGTCCTGTGTAAACCAGCGCCTACAGGTCCTGTGTGGGCCCGATCCTGTGTGGGTCTTTGCGGGGGTTAGTTACCTATCGATCCTTTGTGGGTCCGACGACTTAGATGGATCAGAGATCATCTTTATCGTCCTTGAAGAAGTATTCCTGTGTGAGCTGAATCCTGTTGCTTTCCTGTGTGGATTGTGTTGTGCAATCCTGTGTGGATTACGTTTTGCTTTCCTGTGTGGAATACGTATACTTTCCTGTGTGGACTGAGTTGTACTTGGGCTCGGAGGTTGGAGCGTATTTGAATTGGTGACTTAGGTATATGTATGGGCATATACCTAAGCAGTGTCGGATGTTACTTCGTGATTCTACCTTCCTTTGTGGTTTATCCTTTGTGGATTTTTGGAGACCTTCAGGGGTCTCGGGGTCCCTACTGAGTAGCTTATACTCACCCCTTCACGGGCTTTGCCCGCACTACGTTGTGTTGGTTGCAGACGACGGACAACGTTGACCTTAGCTGAGGCTTGCAGAGCGGGACGGTACCCGGAGGTGGACCACTAGGCGGTACGTGCTCGGAGCGGACGACGGGACCCGTGGAGCAGAGGAGCTATCTGTACCCACCCATCAGGTGGGATTTCCAGTGGACAGCTCAGTGTAGCGGCTTTTACCTTTCAGTTGTTGTTTTCCCTTTCGAGTTGTACTTTACTTTCAGTTTGGGTTTGTATACTGGCCCATTTACTTTTCTGCACTTTCAGTTTTACTCTGCTTTTGCTTAGTGTTTACTTTCCGCTTGCTTACTCTGTGGTGTTTGTTTACTTTACAAAGGCAATGCCTTCCCTTTTTACCGGGATTTACGCCTTGGTGCTAGTCGTCAGCCCCTGGCCTATGGAAGGCGGGCTTGGGGTAGTCATGGCACGGACCCCGAGGGCGGGTCGTGACAAAACTAGCATACGAAATGTCAATACTTTCACCATAAACCATGAATGGTATAAAAATCGCACATCCATAGTCAAAAAAATCACAAAACCTTCAATATAATATATAAGTTTTGTATCATAATAAATCAACTTTAAATAAGCGTAAAATCCATCAAAGGATGTTAACATAGATGAAATCAAAATTCTTTTTAAAAAAATATCTCTTTTTATTTTGAAATCATTTAAGATCCATATAAAATAAAACATTTTCTTTGAAAATATTCTTATAAGCTTGTAAGGGAAGCTTTGAAGATTTTATAACGGCGGAAAATAGCCGCACCCTCCGTATAAGTTAAAAAAACATTCTTACCTTAATTCTGTCGAAAAGGTTAAAAAGGACCTTGTTTTAAAAACGAAGGAAAGATTCCTTTATAAACCACTTATAAAAGTCAAAAAGGGTATAAATGAGTTTAAATCATATTCTAGTAAATAGTAAAAATGTTTTGAAATACATTTTTAAGAAACATGGATGTGGATGATAAAGAGAACCCAGTAGATTATTACGTATAAACCACCTCGGATAATGAAGAGATTGCGAAATAACCCTTACCATGTACTTTTCCTTGGTTGGGGTAGGTTAACCTCCTGTATAATGGTGAAATAATTGTTATAAAATTATACATGAATCATATATATTAATATGATATCATATATGATCTTTTAATATTGATTTGATAATAATATCTTAGTATTATCGTTGTTTCGGGTGTTAACTTACTTGTTTTCTTTTATATGTTTTGTTATTTAAGCCATGTTTGTAATGGATAGGTTGTATATTATTCATATCTATAATGATATCAAGTCCTTAAACATCATTTTTAAATAATAAAATGATAATTATACTTGAATGGATACGATGGAGAATGAATCTTATCGCGTTCGTGGAGACGGTAGTCCATACGTACGTACGAGCGACAATATCATTATTTTGATATTAAAATAATATATAAATGGTTGTTATATCATATATACATAATCATTAACATGTTATATTTATTATTTACATGAGTTACATATCATTATTATACCCATCCAAATAATAATATATTGAATAACAATTACACCACGACGTGGAGACGGTAAGCCGTACGTACGCACATATGGTGACATGTTATTCAAAGGGTGGATAGAATACTGAATATGGTTATCCCATATTTATAATAAAATCAAATTATATATATGATACTGGAGTTATTATTTTAGAATGGTAAAAACAACGGAAGAAGAAGTAGAAGAATAAAGGAACTTGGAAAAGGGTGGTGAAATCATTACCTCTTCTTCGGGTTCTTCCTTTTGATTTGATCAAAAGGGCTCCTTAGGTTGGCTTCTGATCAAACTAATGCCTCTAGGTTGTAGTGAGGGAAGTTGGGAGAGTATGTGTACAGAGTTTGGCCGAACCAAAAGGCTTTGAAGGTGTGAAGAAATGAGAAGGAGGAGTGCCCTTTCATAAGAGGGGTGAGGGGCACCTTTGGAAAAGCTAGAAATATTAGTTTATAATAAATTCATATTCGGTTTCTAATGGCTACAAAGTTTATTATTTGAATTTTAAGGTGGGGATAGGTCGAAAACAACTCAACAAATAGAATTTAGATAGGTTTGGGTACTTATATTAACCTTATCTTTAAGTATTAACTCTAAGTTAATTAGTTTCACTTTTACTATGTCTCTTTGTATTTTTATATAATATGGTTAATAAACATACTATATACATCCAAGCGACCCCCAAGTGATCCATTAATGATGAAAATATCATGATATAATTCTATTGGCCGAACGTTAGATTTTTAGGAATTTAATATCAATTAATAATAAAATATTTTTTTAAGAACTCTTTTTTGTCAATTTTGACACTATTCAATAGTTGATTTTTGTGAAACTCATAACAGATTTATTACTTCGAAAAAAGTAAATTAAATAAATAATAATATATCATATTATCCTAGAAAATTAGTGTAATTCATTAAAAGCTTCATATTATATTTATTTGGGTATTTATAATATCAATTATTTTAATTTTTCACTATTATAGTAATTACTTCATCATCATTGTGTCATAAATAAATTAAATTATTTAATGTCTAAAAATTATAAATAAAATATCATTATGTATTAAATCTTTTTATCTTTATAATTAATATTTATAATCTAAAATAAAACATATATAACCCTATGTAAAAATTGTTTTGCTAAAAGATATATGCTTGTGTCATTTTTGTATTCATTTTAACTTAATTAAAATAAAGTGTTCCTATCACCTACAAGTGGCACCATGGGGTCCCAAAATCGACCCAAAGATGCCTATGGTCGAACATGTATCAACCAATAAGTCTAGGACACGTTTTAGGGTAATTTAGTATTATTAAAATATTATTTTTTAACCCTTATTTACTGGATTTACCCTTAACCATGGTAAATAAAATATTTACCGCAGTAATTATTCAAAATGTCTAAAAATAAAAGTTACCTATTTACACAATTTGAACATTCTTATTCTAAATATGGAATCCATTTTTCTAAATTCAAAACACAGAAGTGGAAGAAATTAATTTAAAATTAATTCCCGCTGTCAAAACAAAAAGCGTGTTTTTAAGAGATATTAACTATCAAAAGATTTACACTTGTTTTTGTTCGGTTTAATTGTAAAATTATGTCCAATGACCAAAATTATATTAAATGCTAAAAATATATTCTAAATATACTTTAAAACCACTCAAATTAATAATTTATCACTATTAATTATTTTGATTAAAAAAGTTGTTTTTAATTAAAATTTAGTAATTTTCACTATTCATCAAAATATTAAAGTTATCCGAAAAGTACCAAAATTTCACCTTAGGATAAATTCGATATTCCAAATCCAAAAATGAAGTCCATTTTGAAATATAATATATATATAATTTCAAAAATTAGGTATTACTATTCATAACGGCTAGTTTGATTGGTTATGGTGTGTTAGAACTCGGTGTTGCGTACAACACACTCTATCACATTATTCAAAGAGAAGCGTACTGTAGAAGCTTGGGGTGTTACATTCTACCAAGTTAATTTTAAGTGTTAATAAATATTAAGTGTTTTCTATTAATTTACCAAATTACCTTTTATAATTAACATATTGACCCATATTTTGTTAAAACATTGTTAACAAAATCCGGGTTTAAGCGGTGTTTTAGAGCATCACATGCCCTTCTTTTAAAATTAATATCCAAAACACTTGTGATTTTTATTTTATAAATTTTATATCATATTAATAATTCATTGGATCTATATTTTCTAATAAATCTCAATTTATTTCAGTCTTAATGGTTAAATTGTACAGGTTAGAAAACTAGATTCTTTAATAAAATCCAAAATGATAAAATTAGGTAATCTTATAATTTAAGGATAAAAATTAATAAAATGAACATATTTTTGTGTATTATAGGTTTTAATAGACCATAATTCTCCTTTAATTAGTTATTAGACCATTTTGGAGGCACTATAGGTAAGGTAGACCTCCCATTATTGAATACCTATTTGTATTTACAAGAGTTTCACTCATCCACCACAATAAAAGGCCACCACTTCTCCCCATTCTTCAAACCTATCAAACCACATAATTTTGGACAATATCTACCTAAATATGTTCCCAAAAATCCTCCCATATACATATAAGCCTACTATTGGGCAGAAATCCTTTCAATGAATTCTTTTGGTATAAATCGAAAGGAGTAACCCGATTTTAAGGTAACATTTTCCAATACTCTATTTTATTTCATTTGTTTCAACACTCTCTATACTCTTATTATTCCATTAATACATAAAAACACCCATATCTTCAATATAATAAGATTTTGTGATGTTATTATTTATACGTACACTTACATAAACCTTTATCTATGTGTTAACAAATATATTGTTTATGTGTATAGAAAACTACTACCTCATGAAACAATGATTGTTCATTTTTTCTTTACCACCTCTAATGGTGGAAATTATGATAGATTCACTTTTTATATATGATATTTATGATATTTATTTTTTCTTTGTACTTCTATAATCCTTTACACATACATTTAATACTTTCCATTTTTCGTTAATACGATAACATCTTTTGAGGATGTATGCACTACTACCCCCTCGAATCGATGGGATTAATTCATGCTATAAATGGAACTAATTTAGGATGATTTTAATATACCTATGTAAAATATATAACATATATATGATACTATAATTATAATATACATGTGTTGTTGGAACCAAGATTGTTCTTTAGTAGAAATAGAGTATGGTTTGTGTATGTTGTCAATCCACATTGGGTTGATCAAGGGGTTTGCAAGTCATGTGATTTTACAGTACATGCCAAATCAAGTGTTTAAAGAGGTATAGCTTCCTAGAATTTTTCAAATTATTGGGCCTCAAAATCAGAATTTTAGTATTTTTTAAAAGAAAGGTTTTATGAAAAAGAGTCAACCAATCTTTGTTTGTAGACCATGAAGGACAGTTCATAGACCACATAGGAGGTACGGAGGTTGAAGAGGGAAAAAATAAAAGGCGGTATTTTTGTGTAGTGGCACTACATATACATGAAGGGAGTTATGCATATCTTGTATGAAAAATGATTCGTGGGATGAATATGGTTCTCTGGAAGGTTCTTAGTACACTGATGGAAAATGGTTTGTGGGATAGCTTCTCGTTTACAAAAATGAGGTGGAAAGGTTCATGGAAGATCTGGTTCATGGGATTGCTTATTGTTGGTGAAAATGAAATAGAGATCAGTTCGCAGAAGAATTCGTCCATCGTGAAGGAAGAGTGGTGGTAAACAGACCCCATAAGGAAAATGTTTGTGAGAGATTCATGATATGCGATAAAGGTTGTGTGGAATCAACGATTTGTTAAATCTTAGTTTAGTAGATTATACATATCATTTTCCTATATAAAGAGCACTAGTCCTTTCTATAGTGTGGATGTACTGAGATTAAAAATCTAAGAGTAATTTAGTGAACTCTAGAGTGGTTCACGAGAAGACAACCCCATAAAGGATAATTTATTTGAAAATCCTAAATGAATTTGGTAAAGTTCAGAACATTCCACCGAAGATGGTTTACATAAGACGGTTCATGGAAGAAGATTCACAGAAGGCGGTTTATAGAAGATAGTTTTTGAAATATGGTTCATGGAGGTAGAGTTAGTCCTCATAGAATAATTAGTATGTTTATGTGGTTTTCAAAGGTAGTATGTGGTCATGGTTTGCAGAGGTAGTCCTCAAAGGTTGTATGTGGATTAGTGCAGTTCACATAGGAATGGTTCGTGAAATAACAATGTATGGAAAACTGTATTATATCTAAATATAAAAACAGGACTTCAACGGATCATCTATATATAGTTTAGGATGCATGATTTTATGCCAACCCATTGAAACAACCTTAATGTCGATAAAATGAGTTCATATTATTCCTAAAATAGTGAGGAAGGGGAAGTCAATGGAAGTGATATAAGGTATGCAATGTGTTATCTCTAAAAACATGTAAAGGAAGTGTGTCTAGCATAGAGTGACTCTGATAAACTTTTTTAATCCAAAATAATTAAATATTAATGGAATTTGGAATGACCAAAAACTTATCGGCATATGATCCTTGGACTAGCCCTTAATGGTGAACCATGTAAAATTGTTATGTGGTCAATTTTCATGTGAATTTTAAAATTACTAAACATTACTAATAGAAATATTTAACAAGTTCCTACCAATGTAGAAACAATATCATTCACTTTAAAATAAAAAATTTACACCCTGAATCACCCCTCCCCTCTCAGGGTATTCTGGGGTCCTTAAAGTGGTATCAGAGTGTAAAGGTTGATGGTGATAAATCTTCCCTTCATTTCTACCATAGAGAATATAGTGAATGTTAAGGGAGTCCCCCTCATTATTCGAAGCAAATTTTAGATTTGGAATAACATGGTAAGATCTCATCTAATTTTTCTTGGAATGGAAGTCATGTTTTCCAATGCATATGGTATATAGGTCATTGATCCAAATAATATGTATATGACTAATACATATGAAAAAATTCTTAATGTAGATGTCAAAGCAAAAAATTCCCTCACTACATCTCTTTCTGATCAGATGTATCTAAAGGTGATGAGGTGTACATCAATAAGTTTTATATGGGAAAATTGGAGAATATTTATGAAGGTGAAAACAAAGTTAAGGATCCAAAAGTAAAAAAAAAATCACTATAGTTTTGATGATATGAATATGCACCCTGAAAAAAATGAAGATACCTTTTTTAATCAAATTACTAAATTTGTTAGAGAAATATGAGGACTTGGTTATGAAATCAAAGACATTAATATTTTAAATAAAATCCAGAGAATAATTCCACCCCTTTATAATGAAAAGGTGTTATTCCTTGAGGAAATTGATCTTTCTAAACTTTAACTGAATGATTTTATGACTAAACTAAAGACATATGAGATGAGAGTCAAAGTAAAAGATGAAATGACTCGAGTAAGCTAGAAAATGGCATTCAAATCCATGGAAAAAATGAAATTTTAGGAGATAGTATTGATGAAGATAATGAGGGAAAAAATCTTTCTCGTATTGATAAAAAATTCAAGAATGGAAAAGTTAAATTTGAATCCAAGTTACCCTTGGATTGTTTTCATTGTAGCAGAGTTGGGAACATTGCCTCTCGGTGCATAATAATGTTTGATGATGAAGAGACTGAAGCTGGAGACATGAAAAATCATTGGAAATGGTTTTCCAAAAAGGGAGACTTCAAGTCTGGAAAGAAATTATAGATAAAGAGTTTTTTCTATAAGGAATAAGATTATGATAGTGAATTCATTGAGGAATAAAAATTGGAATTTTAATATGGAACCCATGCTTTAATGATGGCTACCATTGAAAAGTCAAAAAATCATGAGATAAAGCTAGAGATAATTAGTTGACCACTGATGTTGATCTCAAGTTTCAACTTAAGGATGGTTTTGGTAAGCTTGAGAATAAATGCAAGAGATTTAAAAATTGGATAGAAATTGTGGAAGATTAATAAAAATATATTAATATACAGGAAGCTTAAATTGATTGACTTGAGGAAGTTGTAAAGTAATATTCAACAACTTTTGAATTCTTGGAAGATATAGTTCAACTAAATCTTGTAATTAAAGAATAGGAAAATCTCATTAATGAAATTAAATCTATACTAGAGGATAATTCCAAAAATATTGAGGGACTTGAAGAAGAAGTTGTTACTCAAAGGAGTAAAATTGAAATTGAATCAAGTCCAAAATAAAAAAAAGAATAAAATTCAGTTTTGGAAAATTCTGAAATGTTGGGCTACTATAGATAGTTAAGCGTGTTTCTGGTAGAGTTAAAAAGGTTCTAAAAGATCAAATAACCTCATGCATGGGAAACATATGAATTAGTTTTGATTCTAAAAAATCGAATACTTGAATTAAAATGGGATAAATAAAGGTAATCTTAAAGTTTTACATATCACAAAGACACCTGAAGTTCAAAAAAAAGATAGTATAAAATCACACTGAAAGAAGGAATGAAAACTATCCTTGAGTTTTCTGAGATGATATATAGTCAAACTATCCTTGTAAGAAATTTTACGTTAGGAGGAATATAAATTATAAAACATTTCCACTTATGAAATGTCAATTTTGTGGCTATTTAGGCCATACCATGCCAAAATGTTAAAGGTAAAGGATCTATTTGAATGGGAAAGAGATACAAATTCAAAAAATTATAATGAATTCATATCAAAATTCTTATATAAGAAACAATTTATATGGATATTGTTTTCATTTTTTTCTACTTTGGCTACAAAACTATTGATTACAGGAAGAGGAATGGTAGGGACAATTCAAATAGAACTCAAAGACAAGTCAATACTTGCCAACCAGAAGGTCTTGTTTTTACAAATAGGTTATCTCCTCTAGTAGAATAATTTTAGTATGATGAACCGATGCACATGGAAAATAGATTTGAAAATGCATATTTATTCTTCTCTCAAACTAATATTTCATGGAGGTAAAAGAATAAAATTAAAAAAAACCTTGTATAAGTAGCTCTTAAAGCTACCAATAATAGCAGCACTTGGATTATTGATAGTTAATTCTCATCCCATATGATGGGAAATGAAGAACTATTAAAAAATATCAAGAAAAATTTTGATTGAACGGTGAGATTAAATAATTATGGTGCTTTGAATATCAATGGGACTGGAAGTATTGAACTAGATAATAGCAAGATGAAGAAGACTGAAATTTTTTATGTGGATGGTTTGTGTCATAATCTTCTAAGTTTGAGTCAACTCTATGACTCAGGACTTATAGTGAAATTCAATCAACATGGGTGCACTATAAAAGGAAGAACATGGGATTATATCATGAAAGGTTTCATAATAAATGGAAACCAATATCAATTTGATTGTAAAGATAACATTTTCTACATGATTGTTGAATAAGAAAACAAATTGTGGCACTGAAGGTTGGGTCACATAAATCAACAAGACATGGAAAAGATATCTAAGATAAAGATAGTCATAGATATCCCCAATCTAAAGCATGAATGGGAAAAGACTTGTGATGATTGAATTAGAGGTAATTTGGTTTTCAATTCATATCATCCAAAGAAGAAAATGGTATCAAATATTATTTATCTCATTCATACAGACATATGTGGTCTGATAAATATTGTTGGAACTCATATAGAAAGGTATATCATCCTTTTCATTGAGGATTATTGTAGAATGGATTGTTTGGTGGTTATTTATAGGAAATGGTATGTTCTTGATTGCATGAAAACTTATCACCAAATTGATAAGAATGATATTAGATGGAAAATAAATGTTTTTTGGTCTAAAAATGGAGGGAAATGAAAATACATTGAGTTTGAAAATTACTTGGAGAAGCATGGAATATAACATGAGGTGGATTTTGTGAGAAACCCACAGCAAAATGGATTTATTTATCATAGGAATCAACAGGTGAAAAATATTTCTAGAACTATGTTGATTGATATTTGTATCCCTTCACATTATTTTAAAGTGGTTTTTTAAGCTGTGGTTGATATTCATAATTAAACAGGGATTTATATGGGTGAAAAAAAGACCCCATATGAGTTGTGGCGTGGTAGAAAACCTTTGAATTATTTTCATGTTTTTAGAAGTAAATGTTTTATCCAAAACAAAGAAGGAAATCACAAAATATATGGTGATGATGCGGATGGACGAATATTCCTCAGATATTAAATGAATATAAAAGCCTACAAATGCTTTAATAAACGTCTTGGAAAATTGTGGAAAGAAGTGATGTGAATATAATTGAAGATAGAACCACAAATTCAACAATGAATTCATATAATAATGTGATAAAGTATGAGGAATAATGTAGACATGTAACATAACCAAATACAGAAGAAGAGGAAGGAATGAAAAACAATCAGGAATCACATCATGATATTGAATCGGAAGAAGAATCGGAAGGGGAAATCATGGCTGAAGAAAATTCTCCTAACCCTAACAGGAGAAATCAAAGAGCATAAATTGATAAACGAAACATTATTAAGGATTGTACATCTCCCACATAGACAAGGATAATGAGTAATAATGTACAATCTGCATTCCTATTAGTTGTGGAACTTTCCTCATTTAAATATGCTACAAAGCATGAATCATGGTTTAAATGTATGAATGAATATTTGGATCATATTGAAAATAACCAAACATTGGATCTATTTAAGAGACCAAGAAACCAAAATTTGATTGGTATTAAGTGTATTTTTAAAAATAAATTTGACAACCAAGGAAATGTGATCAAAAATAAAGAACGGTTGGTGTGAAAAGGCTATTCATAGATTGATGGTGTTGATATTGAAGAAAAAAAATTATGGTATCTAGAATGGAGTCAATCAAACTTTTTCTTTCCATGGAAATTCAAAGAGTATAATATGTGTATCAAATTGATGTTAAGACATATTTCTTAAATGGTGTTTTTGAATAAGAAGTATATATTGAAAAACTAGTGGTATTTCATCTTGGTGATGATGAAATGAACGTTTTCATATTAAAGAAGGATCTATATGGTCTAAAACTAAAATAATAGGCATGGTACTCTTGAGTGGATTATTATCTAATGATGTTTGAATTTAAAAAAGGAGAATTGAATCACAATCTCTATGTAAATAATTCTTAGAAGGATCAGTTCATGGTTCTAGGGTACGTATATGATATTATATTTGGTGGAATCAGGTTGGGATAAGTGGATGAATTTTCCAATCACATGAAATCAAAATTTGAAATGTCTATGATTGGTGAACTCACATACTTATTGGGGATGAAAGTGATTCAAAGTAAAGATTATACTTTCATTTCTCAATAAAAGAATGAAAGACATTTTCTGAATAAATTTAATATGCATGAATCCAAACCAATGTTAACTCTAACTGTAGTTGGAACTAAACTTGGAAATAATGAGGATGAGACTTTTGTATATCTCACCATGTATAGGAGAATAATTAGAAGCCTACTATACTTAACTACAACACTTCCAGATATTGTCTTTGCAATATACTTAGTGGACCAATTTCAAAGAAATCCAAAGGAAGAACATATGGTAGTAGTTAAAAGAATCATGATGTACATTCAGGGTACTCACAAGTATAGATTATACATTGCTGGAGGAAGAGATAATGAACTATCCTCATTTTCTGATGATGATTGGGTGGGAGATGTGGTGGATAAAAATCTAAAAGTGGTGACAATTATTTGTTGGAAATAAATTTTTTGGTTGGTATAGTAAGAAACAAGAAATCACTTCTCATAGTACTTTTGAAGTTAAGCATTTATCTTCCAGAAAATATTGCACTCAACAACTTTGGATGAAGTAAAAAATGTCTGATATTGATGATAAGGAGAAATAGCCAATGATGATTCACTAAGATAACAAGAGTTCAATTGATCTTATGAAGAATATTATTCAGTATTCTCATATGAAACACAATGAAATTATATATCACTTCATCAAGGAAAAGGTGAAACAAGGCGTGATTAAAATGGTTTATGTTGGAACTGATGATCAAGTGGCTAACAAACTAACCAATCTAGTTTCATTACATGTGTTTGAGAAACATCAGTTGAACCTTGGTGTTCAACCACCTTCCATTGCCTGAGGAGGTTCTGGGTTCTCCCCTCTCCCCAGTTGTATTAACTATTTTAATCTATTTGTGAAAGTGATACAGGTTTATTGGGTGATACAATCAAGTGGGAGTGTGCTTTGAGATATACATGTCAAAATTTTATTCTTTGGGTTTCATTCCAATAGGGTAGAATATAGAAATTCAATTTTATGGTTCAAATGAGCTTCAAAATAGGTGGATGAAATATTAATTTTTTTCAGTGGTAGGATGAGGGAGAATAGAGGACTTAAAAAATGACACAATTGGGGAGAATGATGAGTTAAAATGTGGGGAAAGTTTGGATATAATGATAATGGAGAAAACAATTTAGCGTTTATTATCAAGATAACCCAATTCAAGCCTCCCCTCCTATCCTCTATACTGAAAATTGCTCAGGTATACTTAGAGAGTGGTCTAAGTTGTTCTTGTTTATTAGTTTTTGGTTAGTGATTCATTGGATTTATCTTTAGATTTCTAACCAACCCAAAGGTAGTTATTGTTGGAACCAAGGATGGTCATTGCTATAAATTGAGTATGGTTTGTATTTGTTGTAAATCTATATTGGTTTGATGTAGGGGTTTTCAAGAAAATTAGTTTTATAATATAGGAAAAAGTATGTATTTATGGTGGCACATTTTCCCAATGTTTTCTAAATCTTTAGGAATCAAAATCAGAATTTTATTATTTTGGAAAAGGAAGGTTTTATGAAAAGAATTATTCTAATATTGGTTTGCAGAAAATGAAGGGCAGTTCAAAGACCACATATGAGGTATATAGGTAGGCAAGGGACAAATGTAAAAGGTAGTATTTCTACGTAGTGGTGTTATGTGGTCATGAAAGGAAGTATGTGGATCATGAATGAAAAACAGTTCACTTGATTAATATGTTTTTTGGGATGTTTTGTAGTACGATGAATGAAAATAGTTCATGCGATGCCTTGTCGTTACAGAAAATGAGGTAGAAAGGTTCACAGAATAGCTGGTTTGTGAGATGGTATGTCATTGGTGAAAATGAAGTAGAGATCATTTCACAGAAGAATTTATCCACCGCGAAGGAAGAGTTGTGGTATGTGGACCACATAGTAAAAATGGTTTATGGGAGATTCACGGTATGCAGTAAAGGTGGTACGGTATCAAAGATTTGTTAAATCACAATTTAGCATATTATACAGATATATTTTCCTATATAAGGAGCATTAATCCCTTCATTATAGTGGCAGCATTGAGATTAAAAATCCGAGAGTAATTTGGAGAAGTCTAGAGTGGTTCCTAAGAATAAAACCCCACAAAGTATAATTTGATTAGAAAATCTTAAAAAAAATTGGTGAATTCAAAAACGATCTGCAGAAGACGGTTCATGGAATAAGGTCTGTGGAAGATGGTTTGTGGAAGACGGTTTATGGAAGATAGTTTACGGAGGAGGATTTAGTCTGCAAAGAAGAAGCAGTACACAAACATGGTTTGAGAAGGTAGTATGTGGACACGGTTTATAGAGGCAGTCTACATAGGTGGTATGCAGAGCAGTGTAGTTTGTGGAGAAATAGTTTATGAAATAACAGTTTTCAGAAAAGTGGATTATATCTATGGGTAAAAATAGGACTTCAAAATAGAATCTATCTATAGCTGAGGATGCATGATTTAATTACAACCAATTTAAGTGAACTTCAAGTCAATAAACTAAGTTCAGATTCTTCCCAATATAGTGATCAAGGGGGAGTAAACAAATGTGATCAAAGGGGTGCAATGTGCTATCCCAAAAACCTTGTGACGGAAGTGTGTCTGGAATAGAGTGATTGTGCTAATCTTTTGTAATCCAAAACTAGTGATGATTAGTGGAATTTGGTATGATCGAAAACCTATCGGCGTATTCTCCTTGTACTAGCCCTTAGTGGTGAACGAACTAAAATTGGTGTGTGGTCCTTCTGCGTGTGAATGTTTAAATTACTGGACATTACCAATAGATAGATTTAACAAGTTCCTACCAACATGGGAACAAGATATTTCACTTTAAAATAAAAATTTGACACCCTGATTCACCCCTCCCCTGTCACGGTGTTCCACGGTCCTTCATATGTATCATTTATTTTTCCTTCTTTTAATATGACAAAGAAATTAAAGTAATGATCATGCAAACATACGGCCTATTGTCTCCATGAATGTTTCACTTCATTTAATATCTTCATATATTATAGAATATTATAAATAAATATATACTAAATATATAATATAATTAAGTCATGGTTTAAGTTCTATATATGATGAAATCATGATCCATGAAATAGGAAATACACAAAACAAGTCAAAATATACATGAGAAAACTCGGAAATTAACACCTGGAATAGTTAAAATGATGAAAGTGTGTTAATAAAAGGGTAAACAAATATTATAAGAGGTAAATATATGATATTTTTAACAAGACTGTTTTTATGGTATAAGTTATTAATATATTTTAAACCACTATACAAGATAATAAATACCACAAAACAAAATAAAGGTGAAGTTAAGGTATTCTTATCTTACTTTTCTTTCCGTGAATCATATTCCATATGCACCACTTACTTATTTTGCATAGTAGTGACCCTTTGGACACATTATATCATGAATCCTTTTTCTTTATTGTATGAAAAAAATTCCGCCATGGGAATTATTATTTAAATTTTTCAAGTGGTAATGGACACTTTGGGATGTTTAAATATTTTTTTCTGAATTTTTTTTAATGATTGTCTTTGAAATCTCACATCCTTTTGTGATTGTTAACTTTCTATTGAAAAGAAATAAATTTATTATAATCATTTTTCATTGTAAATTACCTTGAATATCTATATTCTCACACAATGGATATTATTATTTCCTAAACCATATATCATTTCATAAATGACATTCACTTTGACATTTATTTTATTAACTAGGGAATTGTTAATAAATTTATATCTTCTATTCAATACAAATACATTTACATAAGTCACATTGTTCACGAATATGAAAAATAATTTGGACTAGTACATGAAAAGTGGGCCTCGATTATATATATCCCCTCAAAGCATCGCTAGTGTCATGAGGTGAATCATTTTTCCAAATCGAGAGGGTTTTTACACAATATGTTGTAAATCATCATGTGAAAGGTCTTAACAGTAAAGTTACCATTTACCTATGAAATATGGCTTCAAATAATTAATAATTAAACTCATTTGGATTCATTTATTATTCATCCATGATATTTTTCATCGACATATCTATAGATACATTTTATTCATAGTTTATTGATTTAGATGGCATGAGTTTTAGTTTCTTACCTTGCTATAATGATATTTCCTTATCTAGTTATTTGAATGGAATGTGTTATTAGTTATTTAACTTTCCATGTTTATTTATTCTTATGGGTTCATTATTGCTTCTGATTTAATTATACTTACTATTCATTTGACATCACACTTGTTATATTTCTTTTCCCCAAGTTATGAAGAATAAATATTTGAATAAGCGTTCCGGGATGTAGTTTATTTCATTTTATTATGTATCATGTTTTTATTTTCTATTCCCAATGTATTTTGGGTATGATGTATATAATATGTATTTCCAATACTGAAAAAATGAACAGTCATTTTGGATTTAATTCCTTTTAATCATGATAATGTAATAAATTAATGCACCGCCTCTCAGATTCTAGGGTAGGGGTGTTACAAAAACCTTTCATAGAGAAATACTGAAATTAGACCTTATATATAATACCAATTTTTATCCCAAATAGATTAAATACCCTGGAAGGGGGTGTAAATTAGGGTAAGAAAACTTAAAACAACTACCCCTTCATATCTTGTTTCCTCATAAAACAAAACACACTTCCCTCTCATTCCCGTAGAATTGTATAAACATAAATGAAATCATACATGAGACACAATAATTTTTACATGGTTCACCCACACTAGGATACATCCAAAGAGAATATAATGAAAATGTTCTGATGTAACAAATTTACTAAAGATCACTTCCAATTCAATGTTTAGGATAGATCACTTTTATGCCCAGGCTCACTGCCCCTATAATGTTTAGAGAAAACTCATTATCCCTCCTGATTTACAACCAATTAGAATTTGAATTCTCAATACTCTCTCAATTGATGTGATCTCACTGCTCCTCCAAAAGAATGTTTTTTTGTTCTAAATCACATCATAATTGTTTCACACATATATGAGTGCACCAAGAAGTATTTTTTCACCCATTTGATGAATTCCACTTTTCTATGCACTGTTAGTTTTCATAAATTTCTTTCCAAACCTATTTTAGTCCCTTTGAGAACTTCCATTCAACCTATATGAACTATATTTCATCCTCCATGAACTACCCTACATTGTGTGTTGTGAGTTCTTTATATAAAACCTTCCCTTCATGGACCACCTCTTCTTCATGGATGGATAATTCCATGAGAACTACTAGGGATTAATTGACTATCTTTTCTTTATAGTCCTTTTTACTTTAAGATAAACCGAGATCATCAACCCCCTTTCATGAACTTTCTTTATGCCCTACCTCTATCATGGAATTGCTTCTTCATGAAAATATTCGCCTTCGTAGAATCCTCCCTCATTAAATTCATCTAATTATAGGATTCATCTCTCATAAACTACTTCTGAAATACCCAACTCCTTCCAGTAGTGATGATATTCACTAATAAAATTCTCACTTATTAATGATGTGATTAGGGTCCTTTATATAGAAAAATAAACCACAAAACTTAATATTCACAAATTCCCAAAACTCTATTGTGTTATACCCTTCACTTTGAATTTTCTATGCAGTTATCATAGCATATATATTCATTTTTGGTACCCCTAAATCACCACCTTCCTTTCACAAATGATGATAACATTGTGTGGAATAAATCCACCACTCTCACCCCTAAAATAAGAAATCTCTCGCAAACTTATTTTTCAATATGGTTCATGTAGCATCCCTCATGGTTCACATAGTGAATAATCCTTTATGGAAGGCTATTTTCACTTCACTAATCTGAAAAAATTCAACTTTAGTTGTTGTTCTTCATACCTCCTTTGTTGTATGCATAGCTAAAATTGTGCTACTATCTGGTCCACAAACTCCATGCATTGTAGTTCATGAACTGTGGTCCACAATCTCATTTGTGGAAAACCATCATTTTCCATAAAAAACTTCCTACTTTGAGTCCCAAAAAATTTGAAAATACTAGGAAATTGTTCCACCTTCATAATTTCATATGGAAACACCAACCATAGTGAAACACTGCTATCTAGATTAGTCGGTAAACAAAATCACCCCAAAAATAGAAACATGACCCATTGAAGTTTTTTTTCAATAATCCCAATGGTATCTTGTGAAATTTTAGAAGAGTGGTGTAATTTTAAGAGCATGTTATAGAAATTTAAATAATGTTATTGTATCCTATTTTTAATTTTAATGTGTTATGTACATATTTTTTAATAGACAATAGGACTCATGTTCTTATGGGATCAAATTATGTCTGTATTTATGTAATTAATAATGAATTAATGTGTATTAATGATATGGGTAATTATAATTAGTATCAGAAGAAAGTATAGTTATTATTGAGATTTATAATTAGAAAACCATAGTTAAATCCTTCAGCAAAATACTAGACATACAAAAACATCTACATATTCAAGAAACGGTAATGGTAAGTTCATTAAATGATACCAAATCCACATATGGTTATTATAATTGGATATGGATCTTGTATAGTTCTACCTTAGATTAATAAAAAAGGGGCATGTTGGTCTTTGACTTGATCATTACTTGGTTCATGAAAAAAAATCCTTGTAACATGCCATGTTTGACACTCCAATGGGTTATAAGTTGGTAAATAAAATTATTTAATACATACCATTATGATAAAAAAAATTATCATATATATTTTTAATGTGAAATGTACCATGGATAAACTAGTTTGAAATAAAAAATCATTTTTTATAGAATATATGTCTTTTATTAGTTATCCCATGAATTTTTTTAGTTTCTATTTTATGGGTTTATTATTGATAAAAAATTATAATCCAAAAATTTCACATTATTATAGTTAATGGAATGTAATAGGATGAACTGATTCAACTACCAATGTAAGGGGAAATGTTTTGACTACCCAAATGTGATAACAAACCTGATATGTGATTTTTCTGGAACATCATTTTAATAAATTATATTTTATCTAATGATATTAATAGAAATATTAATTAGGGTGAACACTGAAAAAATGTATGAAATTTCATGTTTCATTTGATAGAATTATATGAAAAAGTACTCCATCATTTAGTGGGTCAACTAAATCATTAATCATGAAAATATATATCATCTTTATTAAGATGATATTCTCTAACATTCAATTAACTGAGAAAGGAAAGTTTGTGTTTTCTTTTATCATATGGAGGGAAATGAAAATAAATGGTTGATGTTGATCAAAAATATAAATCCCTGTGAGGAGATTGATTTTATTTAGTGGAAATAATTCTAGGAAATGTTTTTTGATAAATAATATTCTCACACACTTTGACTTAAAATGGAAATGGAATTTCATGGACTCCTGAAAATAATGATATATACATATTTTCATACAAGGAAACAATCTGAGGAATTTCAAGATACATATTTATAAGTGACATTAAAACATAATTTCATGCTAACTACTACATTATTAGGATAAATCAGATTCAATAAAAGATTTGGATACTCGAGTAATGATATATTCAAGGAAATTTTTTCCTTTACCTCAATTTTGAAATATAGATCAATGAGTAATAAGGGTAAAAGGGTATGGAGATAGTAATAGTATAGTTCATTTTTATTTGGGTGGTGATATAGATAATTATCACTATAAAAATAAATCACAATATAACTTCCCGAATTTTTATAACATTAACTTTTATTACAAAATAAAAAACTAAGGATCTTTAAGGTTTAGTGTCTTAGAAACTAGGAAGTTATTACATGAGGAAAAAAACATTCTTCTTAAACACTTGAGAGACTTCTTCATTTTTTCATCCTAAGTTAATTATGGAATCTCATAACCTAGGAGAATACATCAAAGGAAAGGGTGAGCAAAAGGCCCAGTAAGGGAAATAAGGGAAACATTTTACATGAGAACTTGAGATACATCAATAAATTCATGAAAATAACTTTAAGGCATGACAATGAAATCATGAGGCATATCATAATAAAAATAACATATTTCATAACTTAAATATGTGTCTACAACATTTAAAAAATAAAATCATTTTCGTTTTACCAAGGTCCATCTCTAAGGTGTCAAAAAAAATTACCAAGGTTATTCACCAAGGTATCAGTCTAAATGGTCATCTCTAGAGATTAAGTCTTTACCCAATGCATTGGAGCGCTATCAAGGCACACCCTTAAATTTTACATTATTATCATGTGATCCACATATATCATCATCAATCATTTCATAAAAAACCTATATAGCTTAAAATAAATGGGTTTCATTTCATAATCATAACGTTTTAAAAACTGCTTTAAAGACATGATCTTTATGTCACTTTAAACCCACAGAAAGGGAAAGCTGATCTCATGTATGTAAATCCCAGAATTTAAAATAGAAAATTTTGGTATATATGTGAATACCCATTTATAATAAAGATCTTTGAGTATTCACTTAATGAAATAAATGAATTTGAGAATAAGAGAGAGACATTTTGAGATGAAAATTCTGCAGCATAACGGCTATGTTACGAGGTTTTAGAAAACATTGAAAAGAGAGGGGACATGGGTCACCCACTCATAAATGATCCATAAAAAAAGTAGGGTGACAGAATATAAAAGATTTAAGAACATGTTATTGAAATTTAAAAGATATACCATATGAAATTAAGAACATGAAAGGAATACAAAAATAATATTTCTCTTATGAAAATTTGGCAGCCTAACGGCGTCACTTAAACTTCAAAAAAATGAATTGATGAGATCAAATAGGGTCTCTAATCATATGAACATAAAAGATAAGTATGATAGATATAGAGATCATACCCCAAAATAATAAAAAGTAACTTGAAATACTTGACATGAAAGTAGAACTTTGGAAAATGAGAAAGGTGAATGAATCCCTTAAAAATTCGGCAGCCTAACGGCGCCACTTAAACTTCAACAAAAATGAATTGACGAGATAAAATAGGGTCTCTCATCATATAAAAATAAAATATCATAATGATAGATATAGATATCATACTCCAACATAATAAAAATGAACTTTAAAGACTTGACATGAAAGTAGAACTTTGAAAAATGAAAAAAAAGTGAAAGAATCCCTTAAAAATTTGGCAGCCTAACGGCGCCACTTAAACTTCAACAAAAATGAATTGACGATATCAAATAGGGTCTCTCATTATATGAATATAAAAGATCAAAATGATAGATATAGATATAATACCCCAACATAATAAAAAGGAACTTGAAATACTTGACATGAAAATAGATCTTGAAAACGAGAAGGGTGAAAGAATCCCTTAAAAATTCGGCAGCCTAATGGCACCACTTTAATATTCTTAAAATGAAATGGTGAGAGCAATAGGGGTTATCTCATCATATGAACATGAAAAGGGTAGTAAGATGAACATAAAACAACATCCTTCAACATAAGATCATAGATCATAAAAGAAATGACATAAAAGAGATTACTTGAAAAGAAAGAGAGAGGTCAGATCCCTTACCTTAAAATGTAACTCTTAAAACTCAAAGGTTGGGACCTTGAGAACTTGGGGGCACCTTGGGAGGACTCCTTGAGAGGTAATGAGACCATATCTTCATTGGGGGAGATTTGGGAGTCTAATGTATGAGAGGAGTTCTTGGTATTTATAGGGAAAGTGAGGGGACAAGGCATTAATTGCCAAGGGACACCTCATTGGTGGTTTTGGCAAAACCTTAGGCTGGCCCATGGTATTTTCCCATGGTATTGGCCACATGGGTCCCCCCATAAAATAACTCATCACCTTTGGTCGGACAACCCATAAAATATCTCATGGCATCATCATGACACAGTTATGATGTCATTAAACATACTGAAACCCTAAAACTGTATTTTCACTATTCATCGGAAATTCAACTTTCTCAGAAAAATCCCAAAATTTCACCTTAACCAAATATCGATGCTCTGATTTCAAAAATGAAATCCATTTTATATAAATAATTTTCTAAAGATTTTTAATTTAATTTTTAAATAAATACACTATTCACTGAAAATTCATTTTTCTCAGAAAAAATCCTCAAAAATTACCTTAACATAATATCGATGCTCTGAGTTCAAAAATGAAATCCATTTTATAAAAATAATTTTCTAAATATTTTTAATTTAATTTTTAATTAAAAAAACACTATTCACCTGAAAAAACTAATACTTGGTTAATAATTAATGAAATAGTTATTTACCTATTTTATTGAATCACATTACTTAATCAAGGTGCCTAGATTATATTAATAATTTGTTTAAGTGATATTACTAATCCATTTTATCACATTACTAATCCTAATCAAAAAATCGCTATTCATAAATTAATATTCATCAATAATTAAGTTGATCTTATTAGACTCTAAATTTCATACTGAACATAATTGTAGAAGACCATTTTTTTGAAAATCAGTACACATTTTTAATTATTTAAGGTTTTCGTAAACATTTTTTAAAATATCCTTTCTCTAAAATTCACCAAAAAATATGCATACTATATTTATCCAGACATTTGAAAATTCATAAACTTCATCATAAGAAGAAATAAAAAAATTTATTTAAAACAAAAGATTACACAAGGCAGTTACGGTCTCCTTACACAACCCCTTATCACACCAGCATAGGACCTAAGTGTAAGGTGTTCTAAGGTGAGGGAATCTGAGGGAGGCTTGGACAACATCGCACGAGTAGTAATTTCTATCAGTTTGAACTTCTCGCAAAGGCAATTCCGTTCTAGCTTCACACGATGAAGTTCGGCTTGGGTTTGGTCCAAAGAAAATCCCAGTGGTTCTACCTCCTTCCCAAGTTCTGTTATATGGGCTTCGATCGGTCCAAGACTACTGGGTGAGGCCATCGAATCTTCTTTCTATATTAATTAACCAAGATCACTTGTATTTAGAGACAATAACTGAAATGTTTAGTTTCTAGCGGTCATATTGACCAGTTGTCAATAACAGTAAAAACCCAACGGTCGCATTTTAATTATACTCATGTTATCAAATGAAATAGTTTTGTTGAGTATGAAAAATAAAATAACACAAAAAATTAGGAAACAATATTTATTCAAAATTTCAGGTCATTACAATCTTCCCACCTTAAGAAATTGCTTCCTCGCAATTTTTTTAAAATTGGGTTTTGAAATTTCATTGAAAGTCCCACATCGGAAAAAGAGTTAGTAACACTATTACTTTAAAATAAAGAAAAGGAAGTACAAAGGCCACCTGAGTTAACACATACTAGGATTCCATGTAGGAAAACATGGATATGGAAGAAAAAACAAAGGATTAAATTCTGAGGGAGAGTGATAGAAAACATGATTAGGAGAAAGTTAACCACGAGAAAATCACAAACTTATGATGTGTGTAAACGGTCATTGATTACCTAGTAGGAAACGTAAACCAACAACATTTTTGTTTTACGTTCCTTTTCATAATTTTGAGGAATTCATTTACTATATAGAACAAAAACATAAGGAAATATACATACTTCAAGTAGAGTTTCATCCTTTAAGAAGTTTCTACCAAAACTTATCTTTTCTCCAAACGATGAGCATTCAAAAACACTTGGTATCATCAAAACACAAGAATCATCTTCTAGAGAATCACATAATCCACCAAAGATTAACTATCTATTTCTTCTATCTTTAAACATTATCCCAAAAATAGAAAGGGTAAGATAAAACAACTCTTCAAAAAGAAAGAATCCCATAGGAAGGGAAACTACTTTTAAATCTTCAAAGTTCTATGGTACTACCCAAAGTTCATCATAGACCATTCCATAAATAATTGTCCTTAGAATTCCTAAAAATAAACCAAACTAAGATTGAAACCCAAATACAAGAAGGATTTTACAACATAGTCTTCCAAAATAAACGTCATCGTTCTTCTCTGAACAACATCAACCACTCCTAACATCTTATAACAAAAGTAGCTAACCTAAACATATTTTACCCAAGATAGGATAATCATTTCCATAAGTAACCTATATTAATATAAGTCCACATTAAATTCATCGATTCTTCAAAATATAAGTCATCCTTTACTCCTCAAATAAAATACGATAGTAATCTGTTTACCTCGATCATATAGGGTCCCCAAAATAGTGAACATCTTCCAAAATAATAATAATCTTTTAATCCTCTAATCATCTCTGTCATATTAATACGGAAATCGTCACATTTCCTATCACATTGGTTATTGGGATATGTTCTTCCATTTCCCGCCATTACCTAAGAAAAGAATGTACAATTAGGGGCTTAAATAATTAGCCAATAATCATGAAAAAGAACTTAAATCATAGAAGGATAACTTGTAGAAGAAAGTATACCCTAACTTGTGATTCCCTAGGTTCCAAACTAGGTTATCCATGATCATATATTCTTATGTGAATCTTTATTTTATTTTATCATTGTTCCTTTAATAATGGTTCATACTAAGCTTATTAATTTACCAAAGCATATCCACCGGGAGTGTCGTAACCAAAAGTGCAGCAAGGCCCGTAGTCATGTACGAGTTCCCATTCTAGTCTAGCTCAAAGTGGTGTTTTCGGGTTTTACCCCAATGTACATCTGTGCTAGAGCCACCTCTACCTGCTCGTATCCAGACAGGGATGTATTTGTTTGGAAACCCCTTACTCAATACTCACCAAAATAGCAGGAAGATTTCCTATATTTAAAATTTTATATAGGGTTCTTCCTAGAGTTTTCATATCCTGATTTCCACAAATAACTAAACCATCCTTTTATACCAACTATAACATCCCGCCTTTTTATAACATTAACTTTTATTAAAAAATACAAAACTCAGGATATTTAAGGTTTAGTGTCTTGGAAACCAGGAACTTATTACATGAGGAAAAAAACATTCTTATTAAACACTTGAAAGGATTCTTCATTTGTTCATCCTAAGTTCATTACGACATCTCATAACTTAGGAGCATACATCAAAGGAAAGGGTGAGGAAAAGGCCCAATAAGGGAAACAAGGGAAACATTTTACATGAGAACTTGAGATACATCAATAAAGTCATGAAAAGAACTTTAAGGCATGAGAATGAAATCATGAGGCATATCATAATAAAAATAACGTATTTCATAAATTGAAGATGTGGCTACAACATTTAAAAAATATAATCATTTCCATTTCACCAAGTTCCATCCCCAAGGTGTTAATAAAAATTACCAAGGTTATTCATCAAGGTATCAGTCTAAATGGTCATCTCTAGAGATTAAGTCTTTACCCAATGCATTGGAGCGCTATCAAGGAGAACCCTTATATTTGACTTTATTATCATGTGATACACATATATCATCATCAATAATTTCATAAACAACCCATATAGATTAAAATAAATGTGTTTCATTTCATAATCATAACATTTTAAAAACTGCTTTAAAGACATGATCTTTATGTCACTTTAAACCCACGGAAAGGGAAAGCGGGTCTCATGTATGTAATATGAGAATTTAAAATAGAACATTTTGGTATATATGTGAATACCCATTTAGAATAAATAGTTTTGAGTATTCACTAAATAAAATAAATTAATTTGATAATAAGAGAGAGACATTTTGAGGTGAAAATTCAGCAGCATAACGGCTATGTTACGAGTTTTTAGAAAACTTTGAAAAGAGAGGGGACATGGGTCACCCACTCATAAATGATCCATAAAAAAGTAGGGGGATAGAATATAAAGGATTTAAGAACATGGTATTGAAATTTGATAGATATACCATATGAAATTAAGAACATGAAAGGAAGACAAAAATAAGATTTCTCTTATGAAAATTCGGCAGCATAACAGCGTCACTTAAACTTCAGCAAAAATGAATTGATGAGATCAAATAGGGTCTCTCATCATATGAACATATAATATCAGTATGATAGATATAGAGATCATACCCCAACATAATAAAAAGGAACTTGAAAAGCTTGACATGAAAGTAGAACTTCAAAAAATGAGAAAGGTGAAAGAATCCCTTAAAAATTCGGCAGCCTAATGGTGCAACTTAAACTTCAACAAAAATGAATTGACGAGATCAAATAGGGTCTCTAATAATATGAACATAAAATATCAGCATTATAGATATAGATATCATACTCCAACATAATAAAAAAGTAACTTGAAAGACTTGACATGAAAGTAGAACTTTGAAAAATGAAAAAAAGTGAAAAAATCCCTTAAAAATTCAGCAGTTTAACGGCGCCACTTAAAATTCAAAAAAAATTAATTGACGAGATAAAATAGGGTCTCTCATCATATGAGCATTAAATATCAGCATGATAGATATAGAGATAATACCCCAACATAATAAAAAGGAACTTGAAAGACTTGACATGAAAATAGATCTTGAAAACGAGAAGGGTGAAAGAATCACTAAAAAATTTGGCAGCCTAACGACGGCACTTTAACATTCTTAAAATGAAATGATGAGAGAAAGAGGGGGTCTATCATAATATGAACATGAAAAGGGAAGTAGGATGAAAGTAAAATAACATCCTTCAACATAAGATCATATATCATAAAAGAAATGACATAAAAGAGATTACTTGAAAAGAAAGAGAGAGGTGAGATCCCTTACCTTAAAACGTAACTCTTAAAACTCAAAGGTTGGGACCTTGAGGGATTGGGGGCACCTTGGGATGACTCTTTGGGAGGTAATGAGACCAGATCTTCGTTTGGGGAGAGTTGGGAGTCGAATGGATGAGAGTATGGCTTGGTATTTATAGGTAAAGTGAGGGGACAAGGCATTAATTGCCAAGGGACACCTCATTGGTGGTTTTGGAAAAACCATGGGCTTGCCCATGGTATTTGCCCATGGTATTGGCCACATGGGTCCCCCCATACAATAATTCATCACCTTTGGTCTTCCAACTATTAAAATATCTCATGGAATCATCATGACATAGTTATGATGTCATTAAACATACCGAAACCCTAAAACTGTATTTTCACTATTCATCGAAAATTCAACTTTCTCAAAAAAATCCCAAAATTTCACCTTAACCAAATATCAATGCTCTGATTTCAAAAATGAACTCCATTTTATAAAAAAAATTTCTAAATATTTTTAATTTAATTTTTAAATAAATACACTATTCATTGAGAATTCATTTTTCTCAGAAAAAATCCCCAAAAATTACCTTACCATAATATTGATTCTCTGAGTTCAAAAATGAAATCCATTTTATAAAAATAGTTCTCTAAATATTTTTAATTTCATTTTAATTAAAAAAACACTATTCACCCAAAAAAACTAATACCTGACTAATAATTAATGAAACAGTTATTTACCTATTTTATTGAATCACATTACTTAATCAAGGTGCCTAGATTATATTAATAATTTCTATAAGTGATATTACTAATCCATTTGGTCACATTACTAATCCAAAGCATAAAATCACTATTCATAAATTACTATTCATCAAAAATTAAGTTGATCTTATTAGACTCTAAATTTAGTACTAAACATAATTGTAGAAGACCATTTTTTAAAAGTCATTACACATTTTTAATTATTTAAGGTTTATATAAAAGAATTTTAAAATATCCTTTCTCTAAAATTCACCAAAAAATATGCATACTATATTTATCTGGACATTTAAAAATTCATAAACTTCATCATAAGAAGAAATAAAAATTTTTATTTAAAATAAAGGATTACACAATGCAGTTACGGTCTCCTTACATATCCCCTTATCACACCAGCATAGAACCTAAGTGTAAGTCGTGCTAAGGTGAGAGAATCTGAGGGAGGCTTAGCCAACATTGCACGAGTAGTAATTTCTATTAGTTTGAACTTCTTGCGAAGGCAATTCCATTCTAGCTTCACACGATGAAGTTCGGCTTGGGTTTGGTCCAGAGAAAGGCCCAGTGGTGCTACCTCCTTCCCAAGTTCTGTTAGATGGGCTTCGATCAGTCCAAGACTACAGGTTGAGGCCATCAAATCTTCTTTCAATATTAATTAACCAAGATCACTTGTATTTAGAGACAATAACCGAAACATTTATTTTCCAGCAGTCACATTGACTAGTGGTCATATAACAGTCAAAACCCAATGGTCGCATTTTAATTATACTCATGTTATCAAATGAAATAGTTTTTTTGAGTATGAAAAATAAAATAACACAAAAAATTAGGAAACAAGATTTATTCAAAATTTCGGGTCGTTACAACAAAAATATTCCAATCTATCGGGAATTGAACTGCATAATACCATAAGAGTACCATCTCCATGACGTTAAACATTGTATTTTTCCTTTTTCACAACTTCAAAGTTTTTAAAATTTTGGGATATAGAATCCCAAAATTTTAATAAAGGTGAAAAGGAAATGATTTTGGTTTAATAAGTAAGGGAACCTAGAAAACACATTATAATATGAGAAACTCCCCAATGTTATAGAAGAAAAATATTTTGCAACCATCCATTAGCCTAATGTCTAATGTTTCAACTATAAGGAATTAGTACAAAATGTTAATCAATAAACTAACCTAAGGGTTGTTGATGACAATAAATTCCAATAACTTACAAGGAATTAGATAAAGGGTTAGATTATTCCATCATAAATAATATGGTAAATCCAAATTAATTTTTGATTATTGGTATTCTGGTTATTCTTTCATGAATTGTGAATGTACAATTTGATTTAGGATCTATGAATTCAATTGATTAAAGAAATTATAATAGAATAATTAAAAAATAACATCTGAACATTGAATTATGATTATCAGTGAAGTCGAAAAATGGGTCAATTATGTCATCCCACTAATATAAATCATCCCTAGGATAAAATTACTAGAAAACCATGCATTACTAACTTTAGTGAAATTCGATGCAATTCTGGGTATGGATTGGATTTTATTATATAGAGAAAACATAAATTACTGAGAAAAATATATCTCCCTCTATATTGTGAATCTTCGAATGATTCAATACAACAGAAAGTAGGAGGATGAACCTACTTTGGTGTCATCATCTCAATCATGTATATTATTTCTTTATAAGTAAGGATATCATTCTAAAATTATTGATAATATGGAAAAGATCATACTTGATGCCATGCTAATTTCAAGGGATTATGTTGATGATTTACCTACAGAATTTCCTTTTCTTTCTCCAAGCTATGAGGTTTAATTATTAATTAATCATATAGACTATACTATTCTAATATACAAGAATCTATATAGAATAGACACTATTTATCATGATGAGTTAAAGGATAAAATATAAAGAATATAGATAAATGGTTTATATTCCTATGTGTTTCATAATATAGTGCACCACTCCTCTTCATCAAGAAAAATACATGGGTCATTTCACCTATGTATTGATTATGATGAGTTCAACAAGGTCAAAATAAGGAATATGAATCCTCTTCCATGGAATGAGGCCTTTTTTTCTAAAATATCTAGAGAAAAATATTTCTCTAAGGTGGATATTTAGTTGGGATAATATCAGTTAAGGGTGATTGTAAAGACCCAAAGTTTCATTAATGGAAAATCCCTCTTGATCCAGTTAAATTTCTCTTTATAAAAAATGTTTTTATAAGATTTCAACTTCTTTGGTTTTATGATAAGAGTTGTCACAGTTACTTTTATAGCCGTTGAACAGTGATCACATGATTAGTATAAATATAAGGCTTTAACGAACCCAATTTTACTCAGACAAAGGAAGCGATGGCCTCATCCAGTAGAACTGCCTCATACGAATCCCATTTGTCAGAGCTTGGAAAATAGGTGGCATCCTTGGGCTTCGCCCTTGACCAATCCCAAGCTGAGCTTAACCATGTCAATCTCTAACGGGACCATCTACGGGAAAAGTGGAAGTTGATAGAGATTACTACTCGAGCGATGTTATCCGAGCCACCCCAAGAGTCTGTCACCATCGGTCACCTTACCCTTAGGTCTTATACGGTTGTTTTAAGGGGTTATGTAACAAACAAGTAGTACTATGTTCATGTACATTGTTTTTTTTGTATATAATAATGAATATAATTTCTAGTCATTTTTTGATACATTGTAAATAGTTTTTAAAGTACAAATGGTGTTTTTAGTTATTATTTAATTAAGAAAACTATTTTATTAAATTAAGGGATTTTTAAATTAAATAATATTTTAATAATATAATAATATTATTATTAAATTAATTTTTATTAAATATAAATGATCTTATAATTTTATGAATGCAATTAAATTTTTTATTAAGGTTTGAAATCCATTTCTTTCAAAACCCGTAAATTTTCGATAAATGTTGGTTTTTATTTTAAAAGTGAAAATTCACATTTTTATAAAATTATTTAGATAAAATAAATGTTATTTTTGGAATCAGGATGTCGAAATTATCCAACGGTGAATTTTTCATAATTTTCTGAGACAGTCAAATATTTGGGTAAAAATTAAATATCTTTTAAATATATAATGTGTTTTATGACATCATAATGACCCAATGGTGATGTAATAAAGTACCATAATCCTTAATTTAGGCCAATATATGTTTTATAATTAAAATAATGAGGTTTTGGGTTTGTTTGAGTTACTTTTAAAAGCATTAATGAACCCCTCAAGACATATTCAACACTTTGCCTTTTTAAATTAATTTTCATGGGAGTGTGACTCACCTCCACATAAGCAACCCTAATATTTTAATAAGTTCGGACTTGGGCCTTATAAAATATTTTTTTCCTCTTTCCTTTTCCATAAACCATGGGCAAAAACCATGGGATGGTTTGTGGTTTGGATTAGTTTAATATAAGGGTTCCCAAACCTAAATAATAAAGAATTCTCTCACCTTTCCTATATAAACCCATCCATGCTCCCACTTCCTCCTCACTAAAATCCTTTGGAGTTCGTCCAACCTCTTCCATACTCTCTCTAGAATCCTCCCAAGGTTCCCCAAGCTCCCAAGAATCCTCTCTCAAGCCTCTCTCTAGCTTTTGGAAGCACACTTCCAAGTAAGGGTTTTTTTTTCTTCCTTTCTCATTTTTGTCAATTTTCTTTAAGTTGCATTGCCCTTTTAATTTCAATTATGAATGTTGGGGTGGGGTTTATCACCTCCCCCATACTTCCCTCTTATTGTTTTAATGATGTTATACCCCTTTCTCTCTCATTAAATGCCTCCCATGTACACCCGTTACTATGCCGAAATTCCGAAATGAACTTCTCTCTCTTATTTTACATTCAAGCAATACTTTTGTATCATGAATCTAAATTCCTTTTCAATTGTTGGTACATGTATCTATATGACCTACTTACTTTCCATTACATGTAAATATTAAGAGGAACCCCTTTATCTCTCATCAACCATTTTTTATGAATTCTTATGTCACGCTGTTACACTGCTGAAATCGCACCGATTTTCTAAGCCAGTGTCATTGTGTAGTGAATACCATGCCCATTTCTCCATCAAGGGTATTCACCTTTATGCACATTTACTTATTGATTGTAAAGATTCATTTATGAATTCCATATTCCTTTATCGTGGAATAAATGATTATGTTTTATGAATCCATGTTTTATGATCCATGTGGCACACTTATGCATGAAATGAAATGTTTAAAAAGGGTGCGCCCTTATAGCGCTCCAATGCATTGGCTAAAGTATAGTATCATGATACGTCAAGTGCAATGAGTGTTGACTCATGCTAATTCAAGTGCAATGAGGGTTTACTCGTTCTTCATGTGCAATGAGGGTTTACTCATGCTCCATGTGCAATGAGTCTTGGCTCATGCTAATTCAATGTTAAGTGGTGTTGCCACATTTCCATGTTATAATTATCATGCTTTATCAGGCCTTTATGTTCATGTTAATTTTATGATCTATTGATATTCCTATTGTCTAACATGTATTGTACTCCTCATGTTATTCCATGTGTACTCCCTTACTGGGCTTTATAGCTCACCCTTTTCTTATGCATGTCCTCAGGTTACCCCATGCAATGCTAAGTACGAGGGAATGTAGTGGTCATGTAAAGGAAGTTTTCAATAAAGATGTTGTATTTCATGTTTTAAGTTTTTATGTAATGATCCTAAGCCCCAAAGACACTAAACCTCTTGATCTTCTTTGTTGTATCAAGTGAAGCTTTATGTAATAAATCATGTTTAAGTTGTAATGAAAAGCAGGGTTGTCATAGTTTGTATCAGAGGATAGGTTTAGTTATTTTTGGGATTAGGAAACCCTAGTAAAGCCTTAGATACAAGACTATGTATAATAAAAAATCCATGAGTTTTGCTAAGTGCTGAGTAAGTGGTTTATCAAAAAAATACATCCCTGTCTGGATACGAGCAGGTAGAGGCGGCTCTGGCACAGATGTATCCTAGGGGTAAAACCCAAAAACACCGCTTTGAGCTAGACTCAAATGGGAACTGGTGCATGAAAACGGGCCTTGCTGCACTCTTAGTTACGACACTCCCGGGGGATATGTTTTGATAAATTCACAATCTTTGTATGAACCCTTATTAAGGGAAAAATGCCCCTAAGAATATATGTTAGAAAGTATATCATGAAAAGCCTAGATTGAAGCCTATAGACTCATGAGTTAAGGAAATAAAAGTTTATTTTTGAGTCATCAACTTTTGTCTTTGGATTACCCTTTATGTGTTACCCCTAACTTTCCTTTTATTCCAGCCAATGGCCGGTAATAGGAGGACTCGGGCTAACAACTGTTATGAAGATCAGTGTGATGACTGTACTAATGAGATGCCCAATCCAATGGGAGTGGGAATCACGAACATTGTCATGATTCTCTCACAGCTCACTCAAGTTTTGAATAGAAACACAGGTCAAGAGGAATGTCCAAACCCCCTTAAGAAGGAACAAGTCGCTATCGATATCTTCATGAGGCAAAGGCCTCCTACTTTTAGTGGATCATCTGATCCCACGATCTCTGAAAAATGGATCAACTCCATTGAAAAGATCTTCTCCATCCTTCAATGTTATGAACAAGAGAAGGTTCTCCTGGCTGCTTATCGTATAGAGGGTGAAGCTGATCAATGGTGGACGTTGATCAAAAATACGAAGCCTGAGGAGGAGATCGAGGCTTTGGAATGGAAGGAATTCTGGAAGATGTTTATCGATAAATATTTTCCTCGTACCCTTAAACTTAAGATGGAAAGGGACTTCCTTTCCCTCAAGAAAAAAATATGAGGAATCTATTGGAGCGTACGAGGAAAACTTCACAAGGCTTGCACGATATGCTTCCGGCTTTGTCGTTACCCCCGAATGCAAGGTTGACCACTTCTTTGGTGGGCTGAAGCCTAGCTTGCGGAAAGCATTAGCGATCCGTGACTTCGACAGCTATGAGGAAATTGTCCGATGTGCCCTCAAGGTTGAAATGGATATCGGGGAATCACAGGGGTATCATGGGGACAAGAAGCATTAGGTGGACTTCAATGTTGGTGGGCCGATGGATAAATCCAACAGTGATAAGAAGTTCCATCACTCCACTTGCCAAAAGTGTGGGAAGAAGCACCCTGGAAATTGCCTTAAGGGGACAAGAAAATGCTTCAGGTTTGAAAGAGAAGGGCACCTAGCTATTAACTGTCGGCAAGAAGGACCCACGGCTGCGATAGAGGAGAGGAACGCTCCGTTCAAACCTCAACGCGTTGTTCAATGCTATAAATGCAAATAACCGGGTCATTTTGCAAATCAGTGCCCTAATCCAAGGGTTATCGGAGGCAACCAACAACCTCCAAGATAGCAAGGAATAGCTTTTGCTATCACTTCTGCCGAAGTGAACCCCGACAACGAAGTGGTGACAGGTACACTAGTTATTCATTCAAGAATAGCGAACCTACTTTTTGATTCAGGTTCTACGCATTCTTTTATATCTCAAAAGTTCAGTAGAACAATCCCAGTACCACCACAAATCATGGAAGTAAAGATGTCGGTGAGTATGGAAAATGGGGCAATCATTGCATCCCATGAATATAAGTCCTACCCTGTTATAATATGTGGATTGAATTTCCTGGCGAACCTCATCATACTCCCTCTAGTGGAATTTGATGCAATTCCTGGCATGGATTGGCTTTCCTTATATAGAGCCAACATAAATTGTCGGGAGAGGGAAATCACACTTCATATGAAGAATCGACCCCCGATTCTTTACAAGTGTCAGGAGGAAGATGAATATCCTTTAGCTTTATCATCTCAAGCATGGATATTACTGCCCTATGAGCACGCGTATCTGGCTCAGATGATTGAGTCCAAGGAAGAAACCATCTTTGAAGAAATGCCTATTGTGAGGGAATTCGCGGAAGTGTTTCCCAAGGAGCTGGTTGGTCTTCCTCCTAGAAGAGATGTTGAGTTCTCAATTGAACTTATACCTGGGGTGTTACCAATATCCAAGACTCCATATAGAATGGCTGTTGTTGAGCTTGAAGATCTGAAGAAACAACTACAGGAGAATCTGGATAATGGGTTTATATGCCCAAGTGCTTCACCATGGGGTGCACCAGTCCTCTTCGTCAAGAAGAAGGATGGGTCAATGCGGATTTGCATCGATTATCGTGAACTTAACAAAATCAAGATAAAGAACAAGTATCCTCTCCCAAGAATCGATTACTTATTTGATCAGCTGCGTGGAGCACAATACTTCTCCAAGGTGGATTTGCGGTTGTGATATTATCAAGTAAGGGTGAAGAAGGAAGATGTCCCCAAGACTGCTTTTCATACAAGGTACGGGCACTATGAATCCATAGTAATGCCTTTCAGACTCACCATTGCTCCAGAAATATTCATGGACTTGATGAATAGATTTTTTAGAGATTACCTTGACAAATTTGTGGTAGTATTTATAGATGATGTTCTAATATACTCCAAAACCAAGGAGGATCATGAGGATCATTTAAGAACTGTACTAGAGACTTTGCACAAGGAGAAGCTCTATGAAAAGTACAGCAAGTGTGAGTTCTCGTTGAAGGAGGTCTCATTCTATGGCCATATCATCACAAGCAATGGGATATCTATGGATCCCTCCAAAATAGATGCAATTGAGGGATGGTCGAGGCCAACATCGGTAACCGATATCCGTAGCTTCTTGGGGTTAGCTGGATATTATCGATGATTTGTGAGGAATTTCTCATGATTTTCCAACCCTCTTACCAAGCTAACTCGAAAGGGAGTAAAGTTTTCTTGGAGTGATGAATGTGAAGAAAGCTTCAAGGAGTTGAAAAGGAGGCTTATAACTGCACTCGTGCTCACTTTACCCACAAGTGGGGAGCTTTTTGTGGTATTCAGTGATGCTTCGAAGAAGGGCTTAGGATGTGTGCTGATGCAGAATGATAAAGTGATATCCTATGCCTCAAGGCAATTGAAAATCCATGAGTGAAACTATCCAACGCATGATCTAGAGTTGGTAGCTGTGATCTTTGCCTTGAAAATCTGGCGGCATTATCTCTATGGAGAGAAATGTCAGATATATACTGACCACAAGAGTCTTAAATATATATTCACACAGAAAGATCTTAATATGCGCCAGAGAAGATGGATAGAGATCATCAAGGATTATGACTGTTCAATACATTACCACCCTGGGAAAGCGAACAAGGTGGCAGATTCCCTAAGTAGAAAGGATACAGCGATTCTATTAATGATGAGAATTGAGAAGGATCCAATCTTCTTAGACTTGATGAAGATGGACGTGGGAATCATAAAGAAGGGAACATCGTCAATCCTTTCACAAATGATTGCTCAACCATCTATTTTGGAAAGGTTAAAGGATGCTCAAAAGGATGATGTGGGAATTCAAGGAAAAGTGGAAGCTATCAAAACGGGAAAATCCTCAGAGTTTAATGTTAATGAGAAAGGAATTGTGTGGTTTAGGAAAAGACTATGTGTTCCATCAAGTCCGGAGCTGAAGAAGGAACTTTTGGATGATGCACATAGTTCAAATTTCTCTATTCACCAAGGGAGCACAATGATGTGTCGAGATCTCCAAGAAATCTTTTCGTGGGATAAAATGAAGAAGGATATCGCCGAATATACATCAATGTGCCTGGTGTGTCAGAAAGTGAAGGCATAGAGGCAGAAGTCTAAGGGGATGATGCAACCATTTCCCATACCAGAATGGAAATGGGAAAACATCACCATGGACTTTGTCACCAGACTTCCAAGGACATCCAAAGGCAACAATGCAATCTGGGTTGTTGTGGATCGTCTTACAAATACTGCACACTTCATTGCGATTCGGGAGGATTTCTCTTTGGATCAACTGGCATGGATATATATCAGGGAAGTGGTAAGGTTTCATTGAGTACCACTATCTATTGTTTCCGACCGAGATCCAAGATTCACCTCTAAGTTTTGGAAGAGTCTTCAACATGCTCTGAATACTGAACTGAACGTTAGTACGGCCTATCATCCTCAAACTGATGGCCAATCAAAGAGGACTATCCAAACACTTGAGGATATGTTGAGAATGTGCTCAATAGACTTTAAAGGAGGATGGGATCAACATCTTCATCTGGTTGAGTTCTCTTATAATAATAGCTTCTACTCGAGCATCCAAATGGCACCATATGAAGCCCTTTATGGGAAAAGGTACAAAACACCGGCATGTTGGGGTGAGGTCGGTGAACGTAAGCTGCTTGGACCATAAATGGTCGAAGAAATGGTAGAGAAGGTGAAAACCATTCAGAAGTATATCAAGGCAGCCTAGAGTCGACATAAGAGTTATGCAGATAATCGTCGATGAGACCTTGAGTTTAAAGTTGGAGTCATGGTGTTTTTACGCATATCTCCGTGGAAGAAGGTCATGAGGTTTGGAAAGAAAGGGAAGTTAAGTCCAAGGTACATCGTCCCCTTCGAGATTCTTGATCATGTTGGGGTTGTAGCCTATCGACTAGAACTTCCACCTACTATGGCCAATGTGCATGATGTCTTTCATGTATCCCTCTTAAGGAAGTACAAACCGGACCCTTCACATGTACTCTCTTCCAAGGTGGTACAATTGGAAGATGATCTTTCTTATGAGGAGAAACCAGTGAAGATCTTACATCCTAGAGAAAAAGTTCTATGAAATAAGACAATGCCCCTCGTCAAGGTGTTGTGGAGAAACCACAAGTTTGAAGAAGCAACTTGGGAATCGGAGGATATGATGAAGTTGAGTTACCCACATCTATTTTAGTGTGGGAAAAGGAAAATTTCGAGGGCGAAATTTCTTAAGGGGGGAATATTGTAACGACACAAAGTTTCATTAATGGAAAATCCCTCTTGATCCAGTTAAATGTCTCTTTATAAAAAATATTTTTATAAGATTTCAACTTCTTTGGTTTTATGATAAGAGTTGTGACCATTACTTTTATAGTCGTTGAGCAGTGATCACATGATTAGTATAAATATAAGGCTTTAACGAACCCAATTTTACTCAGACAAAGGAAGCGATGGCCTCATCCAGTAGAATTTCCTCATACAAAGCCCATTTTTTCGGAGCTCGGAAAAGAGGTGGCATCCTTGGGCTTCTCCCTTGACCAAGCCCAAGCTGAGCTTCACCATGTCAAGCTTGAACAGGACTGTCTACGGGAAAAGTGGAAGTTGATAAAGATTACCACTTGAGCGATGTTATCCTAGCCACCCCAAGAGTCTGTCACCATCGCTCACCTTACCCTTAGGTCTTATGCGGTTGTTTTAAGGGGTTATGTAACAAACAAGTAGTACTATGTTCATGTACATTATTTTTTTTGTATATAATAATGAATATAATTTCTAGTCATTTTTGATACATTGTAAATAGTTTTTAAAGTACAAATGGTGTTTTTAGTTATTATTTAATTAAGAAATCTATTTTATTAAATTAAGGGATTTTTGAATTAAATAATATTTTAATAATTTAATATTATTATTATTAAATTAATTTTTATTAAATATAAATGAACTTATAATTTTATGAATACAATTAAATTTTTTATTAAGGTTTGAAAGCCATTTATGTCTAAACCCGTGAATTTTCGATAAATGTCGGTTTTTATTTTAAAACTGAAAATTCACAATTTTAGAAAATTATTTAGATAAAATAAATTTTATTTTTGGAATCAGGACGTCGAAATTATCCAACGGTGAATTTTTCATAATTTTCTGAGACAGTCAAAATTTTGGGTAAAAATTAAATACCTTTTAAATATATAATGTGTTTTATGACATCATAATGACCCAATGGTGATGTAATAAAGTACCATAATCCTTAATTTCGGCCAATATAGGTTTTATCATTAAAATAATGAGGTTTTGGGTTTTTTTTACTTACTTTTCAAAGCATTAATGAACCCCTCAAGACATATTCAACACTTTGCCTTTTTAAATTAATTTCCATGGGAGTGTGACTCACCTCCACATAAGCAACACTAATATTTTAATAAGTTCGGACATGGGCCTTATGAAATATTTTTTTTCCTCTTTCATTTTCTATAAACCATGGCAAAAACCAGGGGATGGTTTGTGGTTTGGATTAGTTTAATATAAGGGTTCCCAAACCTAAATAATAAATAATTCTCTCACCTTTCCTATATAAACCCACCCAAGCTCCCACTTCCACCTCACTAAAATCCTTTTGAGTTCGTCCAAAATCTGCCCTACTCTCTCTAGAATCCTCCCAAGGTGCCCCAATCTCCCATGAAGCCTCTCTCAAGCCTCTCTCTAGCCTTTGGAAGCACACTTCCAAGTAAGGGTTTTTTTCTTCCTTTCTCATTTTTGTCAATTTTCTTTAAGTTATATTGCCCTTTTAATTTCAATTATGAATGTTGGGGTATGGTTTCTCACCTCCCCCATACTTACATATTATTGTTTGAATGATGGTATACCCCTTTCTCTCTCATTAAATGCCTCCCATGTACACCTGTTACTATGCCGAAATTCCGAAAGGAACTTCTCTCTCTTCTTTTACATTCAAGAAATACTTTTGTATCATGAATCTAAATTCCGTTTAAATTGTTGGGACATGTATCTATATGACCTCCTTACTGTCCATTACATGTAAATATGATGAGGAACCCCTTTCTCTCTCATCAACCATTTTTTATGAATTCTTATGTCACGCTGTTACGCTGCCGAAATCGCACCGATTTTCTAAGCCAATGTCATTGTGTAGTGAATACCATGCCCATTTCTCCATCAAGGGTATTCACCTTTATGCACATTTAATTATTGATTGTAAAGATTAATGTATTAATTCCACATTCCTTTATCATGTAATAAATTATTATGTTTTATGAATCCATGTTTTATGATCCATGTGGCACAGTTATGCATGAAATGAAATGTTTAACAAGGGTGCGCCCTTATAGCGCTCCAATGCATTGGGTAAAGTATAGTATCATGATATGTCATGTACAATGAGTGTTGACTCATGATAATTCAAGTGCAACGAGGGTTTACTCGTGCTTCATGTTCAATGAGGGTTTACTCATGCTCCATGTTCAATGAGCCTTGGCTCATGCTAATTCAATGTTAAGTGTTGTTGCCACATTTCCATGTTATGATTATCATGCTTTATCATGCCTTTATGTTCATGTTTCTTTTATTCTCTATTGATATGCCTATTGTCTAACATGTATTGTACTCCTCATGTTATTCCATGTGTACTCCCTTACTGGGCTTTATAGCTAACCCTTTTCTTATGCATGTCCTCAGGTTATCCCATGCAATGCTAAGTACGAGGGAATGTAGTGGTCATGTAAAGGAAGTTTTCAATAAAGATGTTGTATTTCATGTTTTAAGTTTTTATGTAATGATCCTAAGCCCCAAAGACACTAAACCTCTCGATCTTCTTTGTTGTATCAAGTGAAGATTTATTTAATAAATCATGTTTAAGTTGTAGTAAAAATTAGGGTTTTCATAGTGATGAAGGATGATATCCCAAAGACTACATTTCATACATGAAATGGTCATTATGAGTTAATAGAGATGTAATTTGGAATCACTAATTCCCTGTATATCTAAATTTAAATAATTAATTGATTCATGATGGATTAAATTAATAAAATTAGTATTTATAGATGATAGTCTTATCTACTCTAAATTAATGGGGGAACATTATGAGAATTTGAAAAGTGTACTAAATACCTGGAAAAGGTAAAAGTTGTTTGATAAGTAGAGAAAATTATATTTTTGGATGAAGAAAATTATATTCATGAAAAATGTCATCATCGGCAAAGAGATATGTATGGATACTTAAAAAGTATAAGAAATTTAAGGTTAGACCAGACTAATATCTATGAAAGGGAAATATTGATTCCTTGGATTAGCTAGGTTTTATAATTGATTTAAAATAAAAATCTCAAGATTTGTATGACCACTAAATACTCTATTGTGGAAGGGATTGAAGTTTGAATAGGATAATGAATTGGGGAAATCATTAAAGAGGTATATAAGAATAAAATCACTACACCTATGCTAACATTAACTATAGTGGGTAATGATTGAGTATCTAATTTTCTTTAACAAAAAAAGGATTGGGTTGTGTACTCATAAAATATAAAAATGTGATGTCTAATTTTTCCTGCCAATTTTATATCCTGGTGATGAACTGTCAAATACAAGATATGGAAGTGGTTACAGTGACCTTAACATTAATTATTTTGTGAAATTATTTATTTGGTTAATACTATCATATATATTTATTAATAATAATATTATCAATTATATAAAGACAAAATAGGAGATCATTATTAACAAACAAAGGTAGTTATAGATAATCAAGAATTAATATTAATCAATCAATTACCATTATCAGAAGGTGAAAATTTAGAATATAATCTGAGTAGATAGGATCTTGTATCATTATCCATGTTATCTATTCAAATGGATCCAATCTTTATAGACATTAAAATTGTTGAAATGAGAATATTAAAAAGATATTCACCATTTTTCAAAAAACATTTCAACCATCATTTCCTAAGATGATCAAGGAGGCCCAAAAAGAAGACAAATAAATAAAAAAAATTAATGACTATTTCATAGTTCAACTATTCTATATGTAGATATACACGGTTTCGAACCTTGATATGTGTCCCATACAAAAAATATTAATGTTGAATTTCAGGATTACCCACATATCTCACACTTCTCTATTCATCCCCACAGCACTATGATGTATAGATATATGAAGAAATATATATATATATATATATATATATGAATGAAATTAATAGGGATATTGTGGAATTTTACATCCTAATGATTTTAATTCCATTAAGTTGAGAATGAAACAACAGATTTTAAGGGTATGATGTGACTATTTCCAATACTATAATTGAAAAATGAAAACATAACCATGTATTTCATCATAGGAATAAACATTACAACTAATGGTAATAAAACCATATGGGTTGTAGTCAATATATTCACAAAGATAGCATATTTAATTTCTATCATCAAATATTTCACTCATAACAAACTCACCCTGATATAGATAAGGGATGTTTTATGACATCATAGATTTCCACTCAACATTGTACCCTATTTAGATCAACGGTTTAATGAGATATTTTGGAGAATACATCAATGAGAATTGAATATATTAATGATTTTTAGTACTACATATCACCCCCATATGGACCGTCATTCTGAGATAACCAATAAAACAATATAGGATATGATGATATATTTTTTAATGTAACTCTAAGGATGTTGAGATTAGAACCATCACTTATTTGAGTTATCTTACAAAAACAGTTTCCATTTTATCATTCCAATGAAACCAGGTAAGGATTTGTATGAGAAGAGGTGCCATACTTTTAAATATAGGGATGAAGATAGAGAGAGGATGTAGATTTAACCTAATATTGTCTAAGAAATGATAAATAATGTTCAATCCATTCAACATCATACTAAATATAAAATATCGATAAGAAATATAGGTATACAAAAACCAACATGACATAGATTCTAAGGTCAAAGATTAATTTTTCATTCCTATATCACTATAGAATAATTTCATGATTTTTAGAAAGAAATAAAAGATTATTTCTAGATTTATCAGTCCTTATGAGATCCTTAATATCATCAAAGTCAATAATTATCAAATAGAACATACACCTAACATATATAAAGTACATGATGTGTTTCATGTATCCATCATAAAGATATATATATCAGACCCTGCATATGTACTCAATACAGAGGTGGTACCCTTGGAAAATGATATTTTATATAAGGAATAACCAGTGAAGATATTAGACTAAAGATAAAAATTTCGGTAAAACATGAAAACTCTTTTGGTCGAAGTGATGTGTTGGAACCGAGAATTTTAGGAATCAAATTTGGAACCAGAAGAGGTAATGAAATAGAGTTACCATAATATATTTTAGTGTACGCAATGAAATTTTATGATAAAAATTTATGAAAGGGGAATTAATTTACTGAACTGATGTTATGTAAATTGAATTCACCTTTTAAATGAATAAGTGTTTTATTATGTAATGATGTTATACAAAACACGTGAACTACTTTAATTTAAAATGTAATATCACATCATATTTAAATTATTGTTATGCATCATAATAATTGATGATATAGTCATTGTATAATAAAAATTATGATTTGTATATATTTTAGGATATGTTACAATCGAATTAATGTACATAGAAGATTATTTGTTAAAAAAAAGTAAGACCATGCTTTATAAGGCCCATTTATTAGAGCTTCTATTTGAGATAGTATAAGTGGGATCTTCCCATTTGAAATAAAAATTTTTGATCCAACAAATCATATATGTAATAAACCATTTTTCATAGATGTTCAAGCTTATTGAGATGAAGACCAAAACCATATTGATCAAACCACCCCAATAAAGTTTCACCATCAAATAATGTACCTATAAGATGTATGCTAGAGTAATAAGGTTTTATATATATATACCCTAGTAATAAATTTTTTTATATTTTCATATTAATAAAATAATTATTATATTTATCCCTTCTTCATTATTACTCCATATATTCATACGATCGAATAATGGTTTTGATAAAAATTTTGAAACAAATAAACCCAAATTATATTTTTGGAGAAAGAATATTTTCGTTTTGGAAAATCTTTTGAAAAAATCTTGGATTTTTGAAATAAATGGAGTTTATATAATATTATTATTATATATTAAAATTTTAAATATAAATGAAAAATTATTGAATTAATTCCAACATGAATTTTTTAACTGTTATAAATGCATTCATATAATAAAATTGATTTTTTTAGTAAATAAGTAAGTTTAAATAAAAGTAAAAATTATAAAATTTATAATGAAATTTTTATAAAATAAATATTAGCCTTCAAATAAACATTTTAAAATTATCCAATAGTGGTTTATTCATATTATTATGAGGTAATCAAATTTTTGGGTGAAAAGTAATTATGATATAAATATACACACTATATTATGAACACATAATAGACCAAAAGTGATATGATAAATTCCATTATAGAAATTATTTTCAATATATATATATTTTTCTTTAAAATATTTTGTTTTTAAGATATTTGAATAATTTAATAAACCCCTAATGAATCCTATAAAACCTATATTATATTTAGTGGTATTATTTCATTTTATTGTAAATGTGTCTCACTTCCACATTTCCAAGGAAATTATTTTAATGATATATGTTCATAACCTCATAAAATATTGAATACCACTCCACTTTAGAAGATTAAATGGGGGAAACCATTTGATTTTTTTGGTTTTTATTATATTATCATATAGGAAACAAAACCAATGTTTAGAAGTTAATAAATAATTTCGAAAATATTTTACATAAATACACACACATCCTCTCACTTATCAACACTAAAAAATCATATATATATATATATATATATATATATATTATTTCCACAAACTATCCCATTATAATTCATTACCAAGGTGTTCCCAAACTCTTTATAATATCCTTACAATCTTTTAGTGGTTCCCTCACATGGAAATGGAACCTCTACTCTTTATTTTTAATTAAAGTAATCTATTTTTATTAATCATTTTGGTTTCTAATTGTTCATTTTTTATGTGTTTTATAGATCTCTTTTATTATCCCTATGATTCACATGAAATTTTGTAATTTATTTCACTCAAACTATCCTCCTCCATGAACCATTATATATAATCGTTATGCTACTAAAATTATCCTCTTCTATTCATTACAAAAAAATTATTTTAAATACCCAACCCGATTTCCGCTCAATGTTAATCAAATATTTTTTAAAAATAATACATTGATTAGAAAAATCCATGTATGTAATGTAAATTACTTAATCATTCTATTAAAATAGATTAAACATATTATTATGTTATATTATCTATATGGAACACAAATGAATATATATGATATGATTGTGATAGGTTGGCCTAAAATTATATAAACCTCGAATTCGTAGGGAAATGTTTACCTCTTATGATTCAAAGTATGTTACTTGATAGATTATCCTATGAAAACTATTTCATGATTTCTTGGTAGTTATACTTGACTTGTGATTATGATTTCAAGTTTTATATTTTTGATATATTCTTATGTTTCTTTGATGTTATCATCTTATATGATGATTATAAGATCATGTTTATGATATTAAATGATTTTATGTCATCATTATAATCCTCTTAGATAACATGTTTTACTTTCATCTTGTAAATCCTGGATTATTCCATTACTGGGATTTATATCTAATACCATTTTTAAATATGTCTCCGCATTATGTCATGTAGTTCTAGAAGAGTGATAGAATTTTAAGAGCATGTTATAGAGTTTATATACCTAATTTTAAAAATAAATAAGTCATAATTATCATATACAATTGCATTGTTTTAGTATTTATGTAATAAATTAGGAATTATATTGTATTAATGAAAAGTATTGTCATATTATATGGTATATCATATCTGGTTTAAAAGACCATTATGAATTATAACCACTAAAAATATATAAATTGTATTGTTAACATTATGATTACTATATATTTTTTGTTATGATAAAATCCAATTTACATATATGGATTAATTTATGACCTCAACTAATATGATTATATCATAAGAATACCCTTTATCAATGATTTTAATGAAGATAAAATCACAATTATTTTCCCTTGACCATGCTCCAAATGATATCTAATAGCTAAAACATGAAAGAAAACGTTTTTGGGATGTGTTCAGACTTATCATGATTACAACCCATACCATGTTCATTGAACCACCACATAAATGTGTCACTATTGCACACCTTACGCTTATAGCATTCATGAGTTAAAAAGGGGTTATGTATCGACACCCTAGTAATAAAAAATGGAATATTTTGTTTTAATAAACTCTTTATTATAATTATAAATACTTATCCATAATTTATCCATTATTGTATAATTTTTTTATTACAATGAGATTTTGACATGAATGAATCAAAATTTTATTATTAGAAAATATATATTTTCAAATAAAACTCTATTTTGAAAAATTCGTATATATTTCATATAAATGATATTTTAATAAAATATTAAAATTAGATAATAATTATTTAAACATAAATGAACAAATAATTCAATGAGGATAAATATAATTTTAATAAGGGTCAGAGAGTGGTTAATAACATAAAAAGAAGTATTATTCAGTAAAAAATTATTTTTATATAAATGTTTAATGTATCATAATAGGAAAATTATTTTGATAAAATAAATTTTATTTTTGAAATCAACATGTTCAAATTATCAAATAGTGAATTTTTCATATTTATCTAAGACATATTAATTTTTAAGTAAAAATTAAATATGGTATGTATTATGGCTTCATAATGGTCCAAAAGTGATGTAAAATTTTCTATAAAGTCATTATAATTGAAATATATATTTCCTCATTAATGTAATGATTTTTTTAAGTTATATTACTAATTTTATAAAACATTAAGGAATCCTCAAAATCGAATATCATATCTTATAGTTTTAAAATCATTTTATTCTAATAATGAATCACTTCCATATTGCCAAGGGTATTATTTTAATGGGACAGGGTGATTTATATATAAAATATTTAATACTAGTACTCTTTGGAAGAAATGGGGGTCAAAACTATGGGAATGGTTGTTGTTTTCATTACTTCTTATAATGAGTCCAAAATATTTGTTTACATATTAACATATATTCCCCTCATATTTTCCCCTAAATATCAATCCACCCTCCCAAATCCACTTTACCAAAATCCCATTGAGAATAAGTTTAATATCTATATTCATCTATGAAGAACTCACAATTTTTTCCCATGCTCTTTAATATATCCCCCATGAGTTTATAATCACCCATTCATGGAAAGGGATCATATCCTCTTCCATTTAATTTAAAGTATACTATCTATACTAATACTTTCGATTACTAATTAATAATCTATTAATGTATTTTTAAATATCCTTTTTAGTTTCATAATGATTACCAAGTAATTAGAGAACCCATTTCAATATCATTAAACACCCCATTAATTATTTATGTGAACTTGTTTTGACGCTGAAATTATCCTATGATTTTTTCCATTCCAAAATTTATTTATTTCAAATATCCTTTCCATTCTTCTCTACTGGGTATTCACCCAGATTTACCTAACATTAATTGGTTTTGTAATCCAATGAATAAAAACCAAATTCTATAATTTTGGGATTAAATTTCATGAATTTAATCCTCATATTGTATGATATATGATGTAAAAATGTATGTACAATATATGAATATGATAGGTGGGCCCAGAATTATATAGTCCTTTAATGCATTGGGTAATGTTTTTTATCTCATAGATTCCATGTATGGTGCAAGATAGATTAACTTAAGAACACATTGTTATAATGTATTGTTGGTTATATTATACTAATACTTAAGATTTCATGATTTATATTTTTTCAACATTTCATCGTTTCCTTGATGTTATAATCAGATATCAGGATTTGATGTCATTTTTTATGATTCTCACACCTTTTTCATATTGTTAAACCTCATGGAAAACATGTATTATATTCATCATGTTTCCATTTGATTCTCCTCTAACTTGGCTTTATAGAACACCAAGTTCTTATGTATGACTTAGGTTGTCGTGACCCCCTCCCCACAATGTGTACCCCTCCTGGCCCAGTAGTGGGAGAAGAGAAATAGTGACCACCAATTCCCACCTCCAATAGGCCTCGGGTTGGCAACTTGCACCGAGGGTATAATAAACACATAGATGGGATTCATTTCACTCTAAGAGAAAACATGAGTAAGAGAGAGATAGGATACAAACCAAAAAACTCCTTCTCATACTACAATATAAAATAAATCCATGTACATATATGAAATTTTATGCAAGGACTACTACAACTGAAAGGGAAATGTCTTGCAAGGACTACTACAACTGAAATCCTGATAAAGCATAGTGAATAATAATTCAAACTAACTCATCACCTAAATAGGTATATTATGTTCCCAGCCTCACCATGGCTACTCTCACCAAGTATCTTATAAAAGAGTATATAATATAATAAAGAATATCAAGGGTACCCCTCTATCACTTCCCCACTGGTTTTCTGCTTTTCCCCAATGTCAAATGTCCTAATCATCACTCTCCAAAAAGGATATCCCGAAGACACCTAGGTGTATCACCACAATATGAACCTCATACAACTCACCACCACAACCACACAACCAAAAGTAACTAGATAGTTCTCAGGATCCACCACATCCTGCATAATATGTATCAAATTTCAGGTATTATACCTCAATCCACTACATCCCATACAATGTGTAAGGATCCTCAATCCATCACAAACAACACACATTATACTTATAGTAGCACATAGGAATTGTTACATCAAGTTATACAGAATATATACAAGAGGGGGTGAATTGTGTCTATCAAAAGTTTTTCAATAAATCTTGATGATAATCAACTCTGTCCTTTTATCTTTATCAGATTGTTTATGCATTGGAAATAAATAGATATCATGACGCGAATATTTCTTGTGGTTTAGGGCAGAAAGATCCCCTAGTGAAATCCACCAATGCTCTTCTCTGTGAGATTGGTGATTTTCACTAGTCGGTCCTATTTTCACAAGACCATCCACAACTGAGTTCAGGCATTTGATACCATTACAATTTTACAGATAAAACAAAGCCTTCTGGTTCTAAACACAGAACCAATCAAACAACTTAGTATGATAATTCGGTACTCAAAATAAAATCATATTGTTTTGATAAATAATTTCTGATTGATCTTCACAGTTGTAGCAGTACGCAACAAACAGTAAATAGATCGTCATCTTCAGAAAGGATGTTCATCAGGTAAGAGAAGTTCTGAATTACTCAGGTTGCAATTTAGCATGATATATATTCAGCAATAAATCAGCAGTATATTCATGATAGATATTTTATGTAGAACAAGTATATCTTTAACATTTAGCTTTCTGATATAAAATAGAATTTGATCGTTCTTTATAACAGCAGATCTCTAAAAAATATTTTTAAAGAATCAGTGTATCTCTGTTTTTCTTTGAAATTTGAATATCTTCATATTTTAATCTTATAATAGTCATGATTTTAAGAGATATATTATCACATATGTATTGAAAAAATTCAGATACTCAGTAGTTATATAATAAAGATGATCGCCTTATTCATAAATTTTGATCCACAAAATTCGTTTAATAAATCGCGATATTCAAATGTTTGAATAATAGAGTATTCATAACTTCCATTAATAATCAGCATGAAATACTCCTATTAAATCGATCTTTTGAATCACATAAAAATGGCTTTAAATTGTTCAATGATGTTCTTTAAAATTGGTCTTTGACTATGGCTTGAAATCAGCCTGATAATCCACAAAATACCATTGCATGATAAAGTCAAAACATCAAATCTCTGATGCCTAAAGAAGTCAAACGTAGGGTTCTATTTATAATTAATCCAAATATAAAATGTAAGGTTGATCACAAATTTAAGGTTGATGATCCATACTTTTATCATTGACTTTCAAACATATGATATATGATCCAAACTTTTGTCATCGACTTTCAAACGTATGATATATAATCCATACTTTTATCTTCTTTAAAACGTAAGAAACGTGATCTATACTTTTGACAAAACATAAGGTTCATTAAAAAACTAGGGTTGATGATCCTTACTTTTATGAAGCAAATGTAAGGTTTTATACTTACGTAGGGTTCTTAACCCATACTTTTCTCCTATAAAAAAGGAAAGGTTCCTTCCAAACGTAAGGTTATTTAACCATGCATTTTTGTCAAATTAAGGTTGATTAACCATACTTTTCTGAACTCCTATAAAATAAACATAGGATATGATTGTTACACTACACTCCCCAATGTATGGTATGAATAGTGTTTCCAGAACACGCTGAATAGATCTCTGAACACTTTGACAAATATTTCACACGAATCACATGCTTTAATATTATTCCAAAATTGGGAATATAAAGAATATTAATATAATAAAATATACTCAAAGTAAAATCATTAGAAAAAAATAAGGGTATTTGTGAGCATCAAAATAATCATAAAAATATAGAGTATTATTAAAACAATACATGCTCAACAATCTCCCCCTTTTTGATGGTCACAAAAATCTATAGCATTATGTATTTTATAATTTTTCAAGGATAAAAATAGTATTTAATTTTTAATTTCAAATACCTCTTTAAAAATATACAATACTATTTTATCAAAATTTCTCCTCAAAGGATCTTTATTTAAAAAAATATCCCCTAGAAGTCTATTTAAAAACAAAGTAAAATGTTGTATTTATCCAAATTTCTCCCAATTTTTGTGATGTCAAAAAGAATGATAGAATAAGGAATATAACACGTGTAATGTAGTACTAAGCTTGTAAGCAGATGTTATGATAAACTATTTATAAATAAAGGAATCAGTATTTTTTTAGGAAATCTAACATAGACATAAACAATGTAAAAACCCATAAAATTTGATAAATATGAAATTTTATTGATAAAACAATATGTAAGTATATTAATGAACAGGAATCAAGGTTTTTGGGATAAAGGTTTGAAAATGGGTATATTAACGATTTTCAATAACATCATTCAATTATGCCAATTGTAACCTTAATACCTTTATAACACCATCTCCTAGTTGAATTATCAGATCTCTTATTTCTTAAGTTAAATATATATCTTTAATGAGGTTCACTCTGAAAAGAACATGCAATATTTATTTCCCCTCCATAAACTAATTGATCTTCTCAGTGAATCTGATCAATAATTCTCTAATACCCAGTTCATTTGAGGTAAGTTGATCAAAAAGATGTTTTTGATTGTCCAGCAGAATAGACAAAGGAGTGTTATCACACTGTAAATCCTACAACTCATCATTCATGTTGCTCATTACAGTTTTAATGGATTGGAATATTTTGATCAAATTAGATGAAATACCTGATGTACTTGCTTGACTTCCTGTGATAGTTGCAAACTGTTGCTCTATAAAACTTTTTAGTTCTTTAGAATATGATTTCAATACAACTTCATATTTTAATTTTTCAACTTCTGCTATCAATTAATTCTTAAAAATATCTACTTATTTATTTAAAATAGACCTATCTTTTAGAGGTTGAAATCTCAGTTTCCCTTTCTCTAATTCTCTTCTTAAAGCAGCATTCTCTTCTTGAGATCTGTTAAATTTTCTGACAATCTCATCCACACGATTGGACATAGAATCATAGGGCCCATATGCTTGATTATCAACATGATCTACCAAGACCAGTGGTAAATATTGAGCATCTGATTTATCTTCTTCATCCCGTACCACTGGTTTCTCAACTGATTTTTCTCCTAAAATCTCAACTGAGAATGATTCATTTATAACTTTTGTACGAATCTCAAAGATATTTTCTTGAATAGGTTGTTCTTCATTATCAACTTCTAAAGGTAGGAACTCATCCTGAGCAATTTCTTCTCAAATTTATTCTTGAAGCTTACTTTGTTACACTGATTCTATCTGAGCATTTTCAATTTGTACAGAGTCAATCATGCCCATATATTGATCTATAATTTCCATTTCTTGAGAGTTTTTAATTTGAGGTACCTCCTTAGTTCTTGTGTCTACCTTAGCCTGGGGAAAAACTTTAACTGCTTCTAGAGAAGTAGCTTCCTCTTGTCTCTCTTCTTGAATAGTTTCTCCCACAAATATATAACTTAAAATATCTCTTGTTTCAAGAATTGTCTCTAGAGTAGGTTCCTAACCAACTGTTCTTTTCCTTGAACTATGAAGTCCTCCATGACTTTCTTAATCAGCGGGTTCATCTTCTATTTAAAATATGATTCTTCTTGTTGTCTTTAAAACTTCCCCCATTTTGGATCCATCCATACTATATTTAGATATTACACTTTGATCCCCATGAGCAGACACCTAATCGTCTTCAGCTCCAATAGGAATTATTTTTCCTTTTACATTTCTCTAGAAAAATTTGAGCTTTCTTAAAGTTACAACATTTAACACATTACTATGGTGACATCTGATTCTCGCATTAATCAGTCTCACCATATCTTTTTGAAACAAAAGCTTTGAAACCAACCTTCTATAAGGATAAAAACTCATATGAGCCTCAGGTTGACAACAGTAACTCAAATATTTAATCAGGTATCTTGGAAAATGCAGTTTTATTTAACTTAAAAAAATAAACATAATATATGTATCAGGAAAAATAATATTATCCATCTCATACATACTTGGGGGTATTCCGGTTTGAATGAATTTAATCAGAATCTTCTAATTTGGTACTAAATATTTTACTAATATTTTCCTTATGTTAGTAGAAAAAAACAGAAAAGACATGATATCCCCAGATTTATGATTGTTATCCTCGATTGACTTTAGATCAAAATGAAAAACTCCCTCGTGATGGCAGTTTAAGATCCTTGCAATTTCAATTGAAAATATCGATAACTCCATGTCTTCGATCTTCGTAACAATTGATTATTCTATATCTCCCAAACTAAATTGAATCATTTTAAAGAAACTTCTCAACTCAACTTCATACATAAATTTAGTGTATTCCTCACTGAATTTCATTTCAATACCTTGAAAGGATAATTCTTTCTTTAATATCATTTTCATCTGATACAACCATTCTAGATCAATGACTTTTCCCTGAAAGATTTTTCATCCAGTTGAATGCTGAGGCTTCAGATCACTTGGTTCCCCTTCTTTGATTCTCTTTGTTTTTTCATTTTTATCTAAAAGCTCTAAAGGTTGGAGGTTCTAGGGTTTCAAAGGTGTGATAAAAGGAAGACGAAATAGGTGAAGTGTTTCGGTATTTCAAAAGTTTTTGAGAAAATGAGAAGGTATTGGAATTCGAAATGGGATCTAACAGAGCCTTGATTCCCATGTCATTACGTATATAATAATCATTATAGAATTTAAAATAAATTAAACCATATGTGGTGTATTTAAAATTTATTACAGAATAAAAATAAAAGTGTAACTTATTTGAGAGATAAGTAACTAAATTATTTTAAATAGTGAAAATTTAAAATAATATAATCAAATAACATTAATATTAAAATTAAATAAATTTATTCAAAAATAAATAAAATTATAATTAAAAATAAATTTTATTTAAAATTAAATAAACCTAAATCCCCCTTAATAAAATAAATACTTGCAGTAGGAAGTGGTTTAGTAAAAATATCAGCTAATTAAAATTTTGTACTAATAAATTCTAAAAATATATCCTTTTTAAGAACATGATATCTTAGAAAATGATGTCTAATATCAATATGCTTAGTTTTAGAATTACTTATATAATTTTTTTGAAATATTTATAGCACTATTATTAACACATAAAATACGTATATTATTAGAATTTAGTCTAAAATCCATAAGTTTTTTTCATCCACAAAACTTGTGCATAACAACTGCCTATAGATACATACTCTGCCTCAGCTGTTGACAAAGGAACTGAGTGATTTTTATTACTAGACCATGACACTGAAGATTTTCCTAAAAAGTGACAGGTTCCTATGGTGATTTTTCTATCTAATCTATAACTTCCAAAATAAGTATCCGAATATGAAATTAAATTAAAATCAGAAGTTTTTAGATAAAGAAGATATTGAAAATAGTTCCTTTTAAATATCTAAAAAAAATTGACAGCTGTAAGATGCTATTATTTAGGATTTTATTGAAATATTGAAAAAAATCATACTGAGTACATAATATCTAGCCTGTTAGTAGTGAGATATAATAAACTACCAATCATACATCTATATAACTTGTTGTCTACTGATTTTCAAGTTTCATCCAAATCTTGTTTTATATTAGTACACATAGGAGTTTCATATGTCTTTCTATTTTCAAGTCCAAATTTCTTTAGTAAATTAGTAATGTATTTACTTTTATTCAAAACATTTCCAAAATCTTTTTGATAGATTTTAAGTCCTAGAAAGATATTTATTTCTCCCATCATACTCATTTCAAATAATTTTTGCATTAATTTTGAAAACTCGTGAAGAAAAAATTTATTTATTGATCCAAAATTTACATCATCATCATAAATTTGAAATAATAATATATTATAATTTATTGTTTTCTTAAAAAGTGTTGGATATTCCATAACAATAATAAAATCAATTTTCAAAATAAAAAACCTAATATTTCATATCAATCTCTAGATGATTTTTTAAGGCCCTAAAGAGCTTTAGTAAGTTTAAAAACAAAATCTGGTTTTTGTGAATTTTCAAAACTATGAGGTTGCTCTACATATAATTCTTTCATTAAATAACCATTTAAAAAGGATGTATTAACATCCATATGAAATAGTTTAAAATTAATATGAGATGCATAGGCTAAAAGGATCCTAATGGGTTCTAATATAGCTACAGGGGAAAAGGTATCATCATAATCTTTACCTTCTTTCTGATTATATCATTTATCTACTAGTCTTGCTTTATTTCTAGTTATGATCCCTTGATCATCTTGTTTATTTCTAAAAACTCATTTAGTTCCAATAACAGGATATTTCTTTGGTCTTTCAAATAATTTACAAACTTAATTTCCTTTTAATTGTTTTAGTTCTTCTTGCATTGCTATCATCCAACTTTCATCAACTAAGGATTCAATTATTGACTTAGGTTTTAATTGCAATAGAAAGGCAGAAAATGCAACTAGATTTCCTATATTTCTTCTATTTTTTATGCATCTGTCTAGGTCTCCTATAAAATTTTCTAAAGGGTGATTCTTTAGGGTTCCATATTGTCTAGGTAAAACACTATTAGGTTCATTAGTTACATGTTCTTCTAAACTGGACTGAATTTTGTTTATATCATTTTCAAAATCAACTTTTAGGTTTTCAAGTCTCATGTTATCATTAGTGTCAAATTAATAAATTTGATCTTTTCTTTTTTCAAAAGGGTCAGATTCATCAAATTTTACATGAACTGATTCTTCAGCAATCCTTGAATTTTTATTAAAAACTCTATAATCTTGGAGGTAGAAGAATATCCAAAGAAAATGTCTTCATCAAATTTTGGATCAAACTTACCAAGATTGTCCTTGGTGTTCAAAATATAAACCTTGCGTCCAAAAACTTTAAAGTATTTTACATTAGGTTTTATGTTATTCCAATGTCATATGGTGCCTTTTTGAAAATTGGTCCGATTAAAACATTTTTCATTATATATCAGGTTGTCTTTACAGCTTCTTCCTAGAAATAGGTAGGCAGACTATTTTCATTTAGTATAGTCTTAGCCATTTTCTGAATAGTTCTGTTTCCTATTTCAAAAATTCCATTATGTTGAAGTGTTCTTGGTGCAGAAAATTTGAGTTTAATACCTAGATTTGAGAAAATGGAATTGAATTCCTAATTCTCAAATTCTCCATCATGATCACTTCTTAATGAAATTATTTTAAAATATTTTTTCATTTTGAACAGCTTTGAAAAAACATTCAAATATAGTAAAAGATTTATTTTTATATTTTAGAAAATATATCGAAGTAAATATAGAATAGTCATCAACTAAAACATATACATATAATTTCCCAGCCAAACTTGCTACTCTTGAAGGTCCAAACATATCCATATGGATAAGTTATAAGGTTTTACATTTAGAAATTTTGTTAATTGATTTGAAGGATGATTTGTGTTTCTTGCCAATTTGACATGCATCACAAAATCTTTCACTATCAAATTTAATACTAGTAAAATCAGAAATTAATTGTTTCTTAGAAAACATATATAAAGCATAAATATTGTAATTTCCAAGTCCCCTATTCCAAATTCAGGATTCATTTATTTTATAATTTAAAAAAATTACTTTTTTTACACAAGGAATTTAAGTCCAAGGTATGAACATTGTTAGTTCTGGGTGCTCTAAATTTAAGCAGTTTGTCTTTAAAAACAGAACAGCAGTTGTCAGAAAAATCAACATAATAACCATTATCACAAAGTTAATAAATACTTATTAGGTTATGTTTCAATCCTTGTACATAAAGTACTTTATTGATTGATATAGCTTATTGATCTCCAAAAGTTCTAATACCAATGATTTTTCCTTTGTCATTTTCACCAAAGGTAACTAAACCACCATCCTTTTAAGTTAAGGTTTTATAGTTCAATGAGTTTCCACACATATGTTTGGAGTATCCACCGTCCATTACCATATTTCTTTTCTTATTCTGTGACTTGCATCCTGCAAAGATATTTAAACAATGGTTTGTTTTGGTACCCATATTCTCTTGGGTCCAACAGTGTTAGCTGACAGTGATCTGGGAATCCAGATTTTCATTGTTTTTTCTATAATCATTTGATTCAAATAAACTATTTGAAATAAAGTTATTTTTAATTCCACTAATTTGGATATTTATTAAATAATTTTTTTAGTCATATGACATTTTGTTCTACAGTAGTTAAAAATTATACCTTTTGTATTTGGAACAAAATATTTTTTGTATAGTTTAGGTTTCTCAACTTTACTCCTTATTCCACTACATTCTTTATTAATCACATTCTTAAAAAGAATTTAATTTAAACTATTTTCTCCTTTTGTAAAAAAGAGAGATAAACTTTTGTAGGTTTCTACTTCATCTTTTAGTTTTTTTATCTTAGTTTCATGATCTGCACTGTTTGTGTTAGGTGAGTCATATTTCTCAATTAACTCTTAATGTTGTTGTAGAAAAGTGTCTCTTTCTCCTAAAACTGCATTGTGAATATTTTTTAATGATTTATAGTTTTTTAATAATGAATCATATCTTTATTTTAGCATGTTGTAGTAGGTTGAATGTTTTTCATTTGAATAGGTAGGGTCCGAATCAGAATTGGATGAGTAATAAGATTGTACCTCATTATCTTCAGCCATGAAACACATATTTGTTTTTAGATTTGATTCTTTTTTTTCTAAATCAGAATTTGATGAACTCTCAGATTATTCATAAAAACTCCATGTATCTTTCATTTCTCTTTTATATTTCTTCTCATAATTAGTATTTTTGAAAAAAGAAACTTTTTATTTCCTCTTTTTAGCAGAGGAAAGTCAGGTCATATGTGACCCATTTTCTTACATTCATAGCATCTAACTTCTTTTCGATCTTTCTCATCTTTATCGAAGTATTTTTTTCAATAATTTCTTCTTCTGATAAAATTTTATGAATTTTCTGGCCATATGTGTCAGTTCCATATCTGAATTAGATGAGTCAGTACTTTCTTCCTTTTTGATCTCTTGTTTCATCTTTCTGCTCTTCTTATGAGATATAACTTTCAAATCAGTATTTTCCCTTTTTATTAAGGCTTTATGCTCATTAGATTCATCTTTCATCTCAGATTCATATGCCATAAGGGTTCCAATCAATTATCTCATAGTTATATTTTTAACAGGTGATTATTACCTAATTGATGCTGATATCCCATTCCATTGGGTTGGTAGTACTCTCAGTACTTTAAATTCTTGGTCTACTTGGGTGATAGGATCTCGCAAGGCAGTAATTTTTTTGACTATATTTGTAAGCCTTCCATTCATATGAGTTATGTTTTCACCATCAATCATTATAAATGTATCAAATTTTAGGTTTGTTGTAGCATACTTCATTTGACTGACATTGTCAGTTCCTTCATAAGAAACTACAATTGTCTACCACATCTCATAAGCAGTCAGTCATTGAGATACTCGATTAAATTCATCTGGTCCTAGACTAAAGATGATAGCATTCATATCTTTCGAATTTATTCCATACTATTCTTCAGTAACTACACTCCATGTTTCAGGTTTCTTAAGAATTTTATAAAGAGTAAGAATTTTTTTGTAAACTTTATATATAAGATTATTCAAATAGATGATCATCCTTGATTTCCAATATCCATAGTTTTCACCATTGAAGTACAGAGCTCAAATCAATGACATTCCCTCTCATGTTTCATCCATTGAGATATTTGTATAATCTTTTACATTCAACTTTCTATAGCTTTAACAAAAGACCCACCTCTAATACCAATTTTTGGATTGTGTTATATTTAATACACACAATAGGGGGTGAATTGTTTCTATCAAAATTTCATTGAGAAATATTGATGATAATAAACTCTGCCCTTTTATCTTTATCAGATTGTTTATACAGTGAAAATAAATAGATATCAAAATGAAAATATTTATAGAGGTTTGGGGAACAAAAATCCCCTAGTCCACTCCACCAACTCTCTTCTCCACGAGCTTGGTGATTTTCACTAGTCGGTCCTCTTTTCACAAGACCATCCACAACTGAGTGTAGGCAGTTGATACCTTTACAATTTTAAGGCTAAAATAAATCCTTCTAGTTCTAAACATAGAACCAATAAAACAACTTAGTATGAGAAGCAGGCACTCAAAATAAAAGAGTTTTGTTTTAATAAATACTTTTTGATTGACCTTCACAGTTGCAGTAGTATGAAATTGAAAGTAAATAGATCTTCATCTTCAGAAAGGATGTTCTCTAGGTAAGAGTAGTTCTGAATCAATCTAGTTGCAATTTATCTTGAAATATATTCAGAAAAAAATCAGTTGTAGATTCATGATAGATCTTTAATGTAGAACAAATAAATCTTTAACATTTCTCTTTCTGATATAAAAAATAATCGGATCATTCTTTGTATTAGTAGATCTATAAAATATATTTTTAAAAAATCAGTGTATATCTATTTTTCTTTGAAACTTGAATATCTCCATATTTGAATCTTGTAATCATCATGATTTCAAGGGATATCTTGTCACATATGTATTTCATAAATTCAGATACTCAATAGATATATAATAAAGATGAGTGCCTTATTCATAAATTTAGATCCACAAAATTCATCTAACAGATTGTGATATTCAAATGTTTGAATAAAAAAAGTAGTCGTAACTTCCCTTAATAATCGGCACGAAATATTCCTATTAAATTGATCCTTTTAATCACATAAAATCATCATTAAATCGATCGAATATGTGGTTTAAAATCAGGATTTAAATCTAGGTTGAAATCAGCCTGATAATCAGGAAAAGAACGTTGAACGAGGCTCAGAATCACCAAGGTGTCAGTCTCCCTAACTGATAGGATGGGGTAGTGCATAGAAACACAAAATTACATGATATAATATAGCTCATGACCACACTATGGAAATAACATAGTCTTAGACTCAACTTCGTGTAACGTATCTCAGACTCCCAGCTTCCACTAGTAAGACTAGATATCCTATAAGCACACAACCATTTAAAGAGCTATATTAAGTTACATTATCCCTTTTCATCAATTCCACTTTACATTAATTAATTCTTTAAACATTAATTAACCATTAACATTTAATTATCTTTATAACTAAGATCTATTCCCTCAAAGCATAACCAAACTGATTCCATGACTACTCAATGTTATAACCTTATAATTTCATCCTAGCAAGCTCCAAGGCCATGGTTTAACATCATTTATTCAATAATATATTAACAAAATTATCACTTTTACATAATTATAGGTATTCTAATAAAACATTCTAAGTTACCAAACATAAGGGAATCAACACGGTGAGTAGATGGACTACCCATCCAGTGTTTCCGCCTATAGTAGGAGTGCAGGCCCATCCATATTTGAGAAGCTAAACACAAAAAGTATATATAATACCATGTGCGTCTTTTCCTCTTTTGGAAGTAGGGTAAGCAATACCATATGCCTAAAAATGGGGAGATTAAAGCAGATAAACAAACATCAGATTCAAAAAAAACCACTTTCATATTAATGGGTAAGCCCAACTTCATCCTGTTCCATCATTCCTGGTTTCCTCCCTAACACCCATATGCATAAACTGATGCATCTCTCCACTCTAGGAATCAACTTCTTCCACCACCACCACTGGTCCTCCCTTCCCCCAAATACCACCACAACCTTCCAGTATTAGAAATCCCAAGATCATACTACAACACAAGTAGTAGAAAACAATCAATGAAACCTGGCTATTATCCCCAAAACAATGCATTCATACTTCACACACAACGATCTCTCATGGATCCAAGCATAAGGCACTTGGCCATTACAAGAAAGCAGGTAACTCATACCCAACGATGCATTATATTTATCACACAACTGGTTCATTATTCCATCTTGAATTAAATGATTCATTATCAAAGATTCCAACTATAGAAACCTAAAAAACTATCTATCCCAAGCTATCACAAATTAATTAAACAATTAATTTTGATATGAATTTAATCAACAAGCATCAACATGCTTCATGTTTATCAATCAATTAAATTAATCATTCTTACTACATCAATTTTATTATCATTAAATTACAACAATAACAATAACTGGATTCATTAAAATGCCTCTTTAAACTCTAACCTGATTAATTTAAAATTAAACCCAGGTTTACATTCTTTACATATTTCCATCAAGAACGACATTCTAAACAATAACATCATATAAATAACACTATCTAGAAAATAAAAAGGCAATAACCTCTCTATGCAATTCATACCAATTCTTTAATCCGATTCAAATATTTATTATGTCAATTCCATTGTGATCTAGTGGGATAAAACATGATAGTTCTAAAAATTCATGTAAAAAGAATAGAGGATCCATCAATCCCCTACCTCACAAGGTTTCCAACATTATGTTCATGATAATGGGCTAACACAACATATCATGATCACCTCTACCACAATGGTTGTATCCACCTGAGGATGTCGTGGCACAACCTCATTTGCCGACACCCAAAAAAAGTCCATTAGAAACATAGATACCACATGCCATCACATTGAAAGGATAATTTGGAGGAAACATATTGAGGAACCCAGAAAAACGTAGTTAGAACATACCTTATATTGAAGATGGATCGGCACTTCCTTGTTGCACCAAAATAGGGGGTGCACAAACAGTAGGTAAAACTCCAAGGGGAAAATGATCAAATGATAGGACAATGACACAATTCCTCAAGAAAAAATGTTCAGGATGCCTCAAACCAAGAGAAAGGAGAAGGAAGAACAAGGTATAATGGAATCTCAGCACTTTTAAAAATGTAAATGGAACAACATTTTAGATACAGTTTAGATTTCCCATTAAAGGAATATCTGGTCAAGACTAGACATTTTGACTGAGTAAAGGCACATGGACAATTAGGAAAATTAATATAGGAGTTATGGGATTTGAATCATCCTTAAATCCCTTAAAAAAGGCTTTGAATTCATTTTACATCAAAGATAATGTCAAAGGGGTGAAACTGTAGGATACTAGAAACATTGTTCACCGACCGATCTGGAAACAATGTACACCTACCGATAAATGACCTACGGATAGATGACCTACCATCCTGGAAGAACTATTCAATCTGTCAAAATATGACCTGTAAATAGATGACCTACCATCCTAGAAACACAGTTCAACCTACTAATAGATGATCAACTAATATATAACCAACTGATATATGACCTACCAATAGATTACCAACTGTCCTAGAAACATTGTTCACAGAACTGAAAATTTGGAAAAGTGTTAACAATAAATTACCTTGACCTTCCAGAACACCTCAAATGCTAGATTTTTATAAAGTAATAAATAATAAAGGTTTGGAAAATTACATCAGATACCTCTCAAAATATTATCTTACTTGAGAATCCAAAACCAACCTAGAGAGGAAATTGAAAAGGGGTTATCAGAACATCCACCCTGTGAGATACCTCTCAAGGCTCTTTCCACCATAGGATCTCAACCTCTTCATAAAAGGGACAATGTGAAACCATACAACAACCACTATAAACTCATAGACCCTATCCTAGGGCAGATACCTCTCAAAATAGAGAAATCCACAACAAGAAACAAGAGAAACCCATCTCATAAATAAGAAAGGTCTACAACCACAAAATGAACATCATTACAATAAGAGAGCTAAACATCAAATAGATCAGGGTACTGAGTGTGTATCTATGACTCACATTCCCAGATACTCTCCTTCATACCACTTTTCCATCATAATCCATGAACCAATGAGATATAATATTGTCACAACACCTTCTTCTTGAAGTCTTATATCTCTACAGGCTGCTCCTCAAATTTCTTTAATAAAAATAATAATGATAATGATAATTATAATAATAATTCCTTAATTACAATATCAATAATAAAAATAATAATAATATAAAGCCTTATTAATAATAACACTAATAATAATAATGATAATCATATCGATAAAAATATAAATAATAATAATACACATTTTTTCAATAATATTAATTAAAATTATTAACCACGAAAATTTTAAATAACGCAATAAATTAAAAAAATTCTTCATTTTGATTTTTTGAAGATAGGCAAACTATGTCGTTGCATGGGCGAAGCCACAAAGGTTTTCCAAAACGTGATCCTCCTAAGCACTCAGTGACTTCAACTCAAAAACGTGCATTTTTTTTACAAAACTCAAAAATCTTATTCGGGATTCAACCCGAACCTCGACAAAAAAATTTAAAGCCAAATAAAATAATAAAATAAAAATAATAGATAGGTCGGGGTGTGATAAATCTCCCCACTATAATGCTTTTTCCCTAAAAAATCCACAACAAGATATATACCCAAAGATGATACTCCTTAAGTGTCACTCACCCCCCAAAAGTTTATGCACCTCAAGTTGATCGATCCAAACGAACATCGAACTCCCATGACATCCAACTTATTCTAAAAACATGAACACTTTAAACACCACCAAAATAAAACCCAAAATGAAACTCTGATACTGACACAGGGAGGCCTAAACAGACTCCCCACTATAGGAATCAAGCCAACTGAATTCAACGAGACCCATGATAGGTCTCCCCACCATAAGGACTGACAAGATTAACTGAACTTGAAAGCTTCCCCATATAGACTAGAAACCCTACCACAAGGGTAGGGGAGGGAAGGTTACAACCAATAGAGCATCAAAACTACCATTACTGCTACCTCAATGATGTCATTCCCTCAGAAGAACACAATCCATGCCACACTAAATACCGATATTAAACCAAGTCCCTTCTTCAATGTTGGGGTTCTCCTGACTACGCGCTATCTTCACTCTGGGGCCTATGGATGGACCACCAATGATTGAAACATCTCCTTCCTCGCATTCAAGAAACAAAATTTTCCAAACAGAACACATGAACCATAATTTCACTAAATATGCTTCCAATAAAATAGAGGTTTCAAAGAGGTTTTTCAAAACCGTTCTCACAACTGAAGGAAGTGAAACACCACAAAATGCTACAAGAGATGACCACTACATCCAAGAAACAATACAAAGAGAAAACCCCAAAATTATCCCCAAACATTGTCCTACTCTTACTGATGGGCTGAGGTGACCTTCAATGAGATAGGTCTGGCTTTAGCGCACTTCTTGGAAGAACCTTGAAAGAATCTATGAATGTGACCCAGGCACCCACAGATGTGGTAGGGTCTTGGACCATTTGGGCACCTCGACCTCTTGTTCCCCGTCTTACCACACTGGTGATAGATCAAGGAATTGCATTGTGAGGAACATGACTAAAGGACTGAAGGCCTATTGATTCATCTACCAGTTCCACCAGCATCAGGACACTTCCCATTCTTCTTATCACTATCTTATGCACTGCTTCCCAAGGCCAGGGGAGGATTCTCTACCTCAATTCCTCCTGTTAACTTAACTCCAGTGAGGAAATATTGTCTCACCACGTCAGGGAAGGTGATTATGTTGAACTCTTCCACCTTCGACTATAGCTCAGGATGTAATCCAAGCTCAAAATGTCGAGCTTTCATGGAATCATTTCTAACATACCCTGGTTCATATAAAGCTAAGTCTAGAAATGAAAAAAGAATTCCAACAATGATCTAAAACCTTGATGAAGACCACACAACTCTATCCTTTTCCTCAGCTTTATCACCCTAGAGAAGTATTATTAGATGAATGATGACTTAAAGAAATCCCAAGTGAGATCTTCTTGAGGATTTATTTGAGACACAGACTTCCACCACTTTTTGGTTAGACCTTCAAGAATAAAGGTATCCCACTTCACCTTTAATGACTCAGGTGGAGCGAGAGAATATAAGTTCCTATCAATCTTCCACAGCCACTCCTCCGCCTCAAGAGGATCTTCTTTCCCATAAAATATGTGAGGATTAAACTTCTAAAACTCAAGGACAAAGTCCATGGGCTGATCAACTAGAGGATTTTCTAAGGATGAACCACCAGAAGCTGCACCTTGGGCATCCATTGAACCTTCGTGTGGGAGAACACTAAGAAAAAATAAAATAGGGAGGGAGATCAAAACATGGTCATTTCCATTTCAAATTCAACTTTTCACAATTTCTAAAATAAAACTTTACAAATAGGGTTTTTAATTAAAGAAGACCCAAACAATTCACTAGGGGAAACTAGTGTTGATGGGTGACTCAGACATATGGTTGGCGGTCATACGCCAATCATGCCACCATCATGGAGAGTATTCTAGGTAAATGTACCTGGCTCTACATAGCTTTCCAGACCAAGCGAGCTCACAGAGGACACTTTTCCGGCTCCCATTTAATTTCACAATACCAAATAAACCATAATAATCAAGGAAATCAACAAACCCGAACATCCCATGGAAACCCGAGGTTCAGAAGGAGCAAGGTTTTATGATGTCCTTATCATCTGTATGCCTTGAGTCCCGAAAATTATACTCCTACCATGAAAACCCCAAATAAAAAACAAGGTCTTCTCAAGAGCCGACCTGCTCTGATATCATTTTTTCATGAAACAACTAGGGTCAATCATGAACCGATCACCCAATCTAATTAGTGGAAAGGCCCAAGAGGTGTTCCCGATCCTCCCAGGTGGGCGACAAGTTCCAGGGCATCAGTAGAGGGAAAATGGTAATGATTTTGCCCAGTGAAAATAAATTAAGCAATGGAAAAAGTAGAATAATTCAAAGTGATTAAATGACATGGTAAAGAAAGAACAACCAACAACAACACACTAACCTAACCACGACCAAAAACTCCTTGCGACCCCGAGAGTCGCTCACCAATCCACAACCAACTCTCACCCACGGAGAGCAAGCACGAGTTGAACCTATAATAGAAACTAAAAACAGGAAAACACTATAGGCATGAGTATTAAAACTTGGTAGGTGTTCACAATAAACTATCCCCAAAGCACTACATTTAAATAATGAATTTACTAATTCTAGGTTTCAACTAAATTATATAAAATATGGGTTTTCACACACACACTTTCATTTCTAAAACAAGTAACATACCATTTCCCTTTTTAATTTAAAAATATGTTTAATGTTTGAAGGAAATAGGTGCATTAAATTTTAAAACTTTTTTTTTGCGAACAATTTAGAAATCTAAATTTTAGTTGTTAGTTAAGAGAAAAACCACACACAACACACAGCACAGAATAAGGGAAATGGGAAAGCATCAAAGGCGGACCAAAAACCGAACTAGGCCTCTCAATCGTCCTCTACATACAAATAAACACTAAATAAAACATGGTTCGAACCTAGGAGATCATGAACAATCCATAACATACTATACATGTGACTCATCCTGAAGGAATGCCTACTCTCGATGACATCATAACGCCCTAGAGCCCAATCGTCACCCTACCTGGCCTGATCGAGGGGCCCAAAACCATAGAAATAATAAAAAAACACCTCTCAGCTATGGGCCACAAGTCAGTTCATAATCTAAACTAGTGCAGCAATCGTTCTCAGAAGATTCGCTTAATATGCCAGGTTCTCATGTCAACACATGTTATAAAAAGGGGTGAGTCAACAATGTCAAATAAGAAAAAAAAATCAATGTACAAACATCGTGCACAACAACCCACAAAATCTACATGCACAATATGGTCATCCCCGAGTCACTCCAAAGAGGGTTTTCAAAATAATTTATTTCATTAAAGTGCCAAACGGGCCTTAACCAACCAATCGACACCAACCTATTTCCAAAAATCCATTTTAGAAATCCAAACACATTTTCAACACAATCCTCTCTTTAAAAGAAACAAAATTTACTTATAAAGTCCAACCAGGCATTTTATCAACACCAATTATGCACATTTAATAGAAAACACTTTTAGGTAATTTAAAATAATAGAAAATGATTATACTTCACAATGAATGTTTATTCTAAAACAAATTATTTAATTTTATTTATCATTAATATAAAATTAATGAAATAAACAAATTAATAAATTCTAAATATAAAGTAAAGTGCATTGGGGACCAACCTTGACTTGCATCTCTACTACGATAGCGTGACACACCTCGTACTTGTGCACAAGTGCACGCAACCTGCAGACCACAGTATCGTGGACTTTCTCTACAAACACGCTGCAACAGTCACAAAAATAACTAAAAACATAGAAACACTAACTTAACATAATCCAAGCGAACAAAAGAACAAAACTCACATAAACCCCAGTATAGGAGAAATGGCATGAGTGAAGGAGATAGGGGTCAGCGCAGGGATGCGCTCGATCAATAGGATCGGATGATAGATAAAATGATAGGCGAAGATTCTAGTGAAGAGTGTGTCAGGATTATGAGGACGCGTGATGACCGGAAGGGAGGTATTTTGGCCAGAAACGTGTACGTTGTACCAACAAGAGTTGCCTGGATAGCAGGCGATGAGTCAGAAGGTGCGTGAATAGAGGGTGAACGGCCGAAGGGCACTGGAGGGAGGACGCACAGCGACTGGAGTTGCGCCAAATTGTTGAAGTATACTGGCATGGAGGTGTGTGGCCAGAAAGATATCTGGAGGGTGCACGGCAGCCGGAAGGAGGTCTGGTGAGAGGCACGCATGACTGAGACCGTTGGATGGTGCCGGCGGGAGGAGCCCGTAGCCGGCGCAGTGAAGGGGGACGTTTCTGGGGTGCGGCTCCATTGCTGGTCGGCCAGAGTAGGGAAGGGGGAATAGTGTCGGGGTGTTGTTCCACTTTTGGCCAGATAGGAGATGGCCGCGAGCTGGCTGAAGACTCACCGGTAGAGGAGGTTTGGCCAAGGGTAGGGCATCGGGTGGAGGTTCGGCGCACCAAGGAAGGGCAACGGCTGGACAGCAGGTGCCAGCTATATGTTGGTCAGAATCCATAGGGCACAGGGCAGTCGGTCAATGTGCGACTGGTGGGAGGCGGAGCTGGAGGGTGTTGAGGTTTTGGTCAGGGCAGTAAAGAAGGGGCTGGACATGGGGCGACCCGTGGAGTAGGGAGTTGGTGCGGTGATCACCAGTAGGAGGTGGGTTCTATCTGGGCGGTGCAGGCAGAGCAGGGCAAGAGGTCCGGGAGGTCGGTTGGGGAGTGCAGGCAGAGTAAGGCATGAGGGTTGGGTGACCGGTGGGAAGTAAGAAGGGGTCGGCGTTATGTGGCCGAAGTAGGAGGCGGCTGCTGGGCGCTGCAATAAGAGGGGAAGGTTATAGTTGCAGGGCTGCCTGAGGGAGACGGCTGGAGGCGCGACTGGTAGCCTGAGGGTACAGAGTGGTAGGCATGTGACTGGAGGCATCCGGAGGTTTAGGATGAGTCTAGTCACATGGTGTGCTGCAACAAGGGAGAATGAGGGGGGTTGTCGCGATGGGGAGAGGAGAAAGGGGAAACACCTGCATGGAAAAAAGAAAAATAAAATAAAAAGAAGAAGTAGAATAAAAATTAAATCAAAATAATAATATTATTATTATTAATACTAATAATAATAAAAATAATAATAATAACTTTATTAAAAACATAATAATGATAAAACAATTCTTTTACTAATAAAATTTCTTTAATAAAAATAATAATGATAATAATAATAATAATAATAATTCCTTCATTATAATATTAATAATAAAAATAATAAAAATAATAAATCCTTATTAATAATAACACTAATAAGAATAATAATAATCATATCGATAAAAATATAAATAATAAAAATACTCATTGTGTTTCAATAATATTAATTAAAATTATTAACCACAAAAATTTTAAATAATGCAATAAATTAAAAAATTTATTCATTTGAATTTCCCAAATATATGTGGACTATGTTGTTGCATGGGAGAAGTCATGTGGGGTTTCCAAAACGTGCTCCGCCTGGGCACTCAGTGACATCAACTCAAAAACGCGGGTTTTTTTTGACAAAACTAAAAAATCTTGTTCGGTATTCAACCAGAACCTCAACAAAAAAAATTAAAACCAAATAATATAAAAATAATATATAGGTCAGGGTGTGAAAAAAAAAATGCACAGTCATATCTACACAGGTATACGCCCATAAATAATCCAATAACATCTAGATATACTCATAACTATCCACAAATAAATAGTGGATAAGTTGCACCCAATCATCAGCCACAGTAATCCGCTCGAGGCATGCTCATTCTGGGAGAACTCACTATTTGATCCTTGATGTCATTGGGGAATCTTACAAGAGGTCCTTCAAATTTGGGTCCCATCCAAATAAAAAATGTTGAACAAAGATTATGATATACAGATAGAGAATTCTCCTTAGAGAATACCACAAACCAATCTGTATTAATTCTCAATGTAGGGGATTCTTCTCAGTGAATACCATGAACCCTACTGATGCGGATCATAACGTAGGGTATTCTCCTCATACAATACGGTGAAGCCAATCGATATGACTAACTGGATAAAGGATTAAATACCTACACTCAGTGGTCACATAAATAACTAAGAAACTCCATCGGAGGTGATAGAGTATCACTCCAGACCCAAGGAGGATGCCACAACTCTATACATGACTCTATCCTCTCGAGGGGACTGTTAACCAGTGATGTAGATGCAATGTCGTACCGAACCCTTGAGGGAAGAAACAAGGGGAAGATTCACACCTAAAATGGTCCTCACTAGAAACTAACAAATCCATCTCAAAAGAACCACCTCGTCGTGAGGGTCCCAACACTGCAAGTGTCTTGTCAAACAAACTTATGGTTTGAATGTTATGGGTATTTTAGTAAAAAGAGGTCGGTTGGGTCTGGGTCTGGTCTGACTCACATGTCGGGCCTGACTCGACCCACTAGGTCGACCTAGCCTGCTGGGCCCGGCCTACTGGCTTTAGCCCGACCAACTCAAGAGGACCGGTTCGTCTACCCAGGATACGGTGGGCGCCACATCCCGGCCTGGTCAATGCAGTCGAACCACCTTTCATGCAGCTGGTTTGTATGACCAGATTACACTCGCGGATCTTCTATGGGTCCTCCATCCAACACAGTTTGGGGAGCCACATTCCGCCACCACTACGGCCTCCTACCGCATCTTGTCTCCACGACCCGTAGCTGATGCTGTCGTAGGCTCTCGTCACTAGTTGTAGAGTCATCGGTCTACTCCACCTCCACTCGTAGACCCCTATCAAAGGTTTTCCCACTACCACGGTCCCATTGGACCGCGGCTCACCACCACCACTGGCCACCATACCGGTGGTCGTCTTCCTGGCACGGCCGCGCAACCAGGCTGATGTCGCCTCTACTATCATCCGCCCCTCCAGAAGTCTCCTCTCGTTGTGCTCCACTTGGAATGGTCGGAGCTTCCTCACACTATCATCATCTCGGATCCCACTCCGGTTCATTGCTCCCAATGAAGAATAAGGAGAACAAAAGTATGGGAAAAGTAAAACACAAAAACACCCAAAATGGATGGATCTGGACCCTTTTCATGTCATCCTCAATCCATTAATGTTATAATTTAAGAATGGTGGGTAAAAAACATCAACTCATAGCATGGATAATTCCCAAAACAAACCCCACAAAAGAACACCCATCCTGCAAGAACGATCGACCCGCATATATACCTATTTGTGGGTTGATCCACATTTTTCATTTGAAAGAAATAATGAGAAGAAAAACACACCTAAAATAAACCCCCTAACTAGAAAGAGGATCAGTCATAGGAGGTAATATTTCGTTGATGTTGATCCATCCAGGAACATCCTTGATCTGTCATTCATCAATGCTTGATCTGAGCTCCGATCTCCAAATTTTCATCACTTGTAAGATATCTCTCTTCTTTTTCCACAGAGAATCTTCAGGGATCTAAGTAAAATTCTCCATTGTTATGAATTATAATGTTGATCCATGCCTCTGATTAATGGAGAAACATGTTAACACATTTAAACATTTTAAATGTGTTTCATCATTGCCACGACGCTACATTGCAATGTTTCCATGATGCTGAATTATAGCATCGCTGAGTTGTTATATCGCATGCTACTGAGCTGCTATGTAACATTGAAGAAATTAAAAAAATAACTTTTTAATTATATTGTATTTGTTTCTCTTAAAACATCTATAATATAACTTTTTCAGCCGACTCGCGTTGGTCAATGTTAGGCCCCACCGAAGGTAAACTTGCTATTATGATCTCAACGCTGCCCTCAGATTTCTGATCTAAGATCCCATTTTTTAGTTACTAAAACCGCACACATGCACAGTTTTTAATAAACATAAAAATAGTTTGAACATTTATTCTTGGGACCTTGGGTCTTGGAATCACTTACTATCTCAATTCCTAGTCTCGAAATAATACCATATAATTTACATGGAAAATCTGGGACATTAAATTCTACCCACCTTAGGGATTTATATATCAACTCTATCCTTTTACATATAACATTACATGATTTTATGCATAATTAAACATCAAATTACATGCTAGGGATCGTGAATTCTAGTGTCTTTGATGACTAGATACATAAATCCTAAAACATGGGACAAAAAACACTTCTTTATTTAATATCCATAAATAGTTTCTAACTTCCTTTGAGCACTTACATCTGCATAGGGTACCCTAAGGATCACATGAACAAAGGTACGAGCTAAAATCCCAGTAAAGGAAAAACATAGTAATAAAACATTTACACATGGGTTATAAGGCATGGCATAAAGAAAAATAAAAGGCATCAAACACATGGAATCATAACACATAAACATGGGATCATATAAACATAAATTTATAATAATGTGGAAGAAACATAAAACATGATTTTATCATGAATCAAGGAAAGCCACCAGGACTATTTCACATAGTAGCACAATCCAAGGCTAGCCGCCAAGACCATCGCACATGGTAGCACAAGCCAAGGATAACCGCCAAGACCATCGCACATAACATATCATGAGACTCAACTATACCTAATGAATTGGAATTCTATCTAGGAACACCCATCTTAACTTTTCGTGAATGTTTATTCTATATAAAGAATCATACATGATCAATCTTACACAAACATAATGGTTACCCATGGAAAGAAATGGGTACCACAATCATGTCATAAAGCATAACAAATGGGCATATCATAAAAGTTCCTATTAAAGAAAGGAACTAAAATATACATGGATATTCATATGGGAAAATAGGAATGTATCATGTAAATTTATGTCAAGTATAAGTGACAACATGTAAGAAAAGTATTTAAGAAATTTTAGCATTAAAACAGTTTTGTGCGCTTTTAAGGAAAATACCATAGAGACTTTAAAATAAAAAAGGGAAAATACTTTATATAAAACCATAATATAACCAATAATGTTTTCATTATAGAAATACTTATTTTATAAAGACAATTGTGGATTAAAACTGAAGATAGAGTGCACTTTAAATCGGGTAAGAATTTGGGAAGTTGCCCCAAAACAGGTTTGTTTATCGCGAAGTATTGAGGAGGGAATAACTTAAAAACATGTATATACCTAAATGAGAATGATGAAAGGTTCTTGATAAATTAATTTGGTATATGTAAATAGAATTCAGAAGATTGAAATAAAAATATAAGATAACTTCATTTTGGTAAAAGAAAGATAAGGCAACCCGAAGGAACAAAGGAGGTTTGGGTGGAATCCCTTACGGATTATCGACATGGTATTGGGTGTACTTATAAGAGCTTAATGAGAGATAAAGTGGTTTACTATAATCAATAAATAATGAGAGAAGTATGGGGTAGGTGTAAAATCATACCCCATAATTTGGTATTACACATAAAATGGCATAACATAGAGGATCATTCTTGAATAAAAGTTAAATAAAGAGGATCCCTTACAAGTTTGATGGTGTTATCCACTTTATATTAATTACCTGAATAATAAAATTAGGTTCATTAATAATTAAATAACCTCTTTTATATGTAAATTATTTATTATACTTTTTTTTAGTTAATTCATAATATTTTTTATTGGTTATGAGGTTCAATTTCATTGTTCGGGTCCGTTTGTTTCCTTGGTTTTAATGATCGGTTCACTTATATTCATGTTCGTACACATATGTATGATGAGGGTGGTTTTCCAGAATTGAAGTTATATAAAATTATTTAACATATATAATATTACATGGTTTTAAAGTTCATTTGGTTATTTTGAGTGAAGTTTAATCATTATATAAAACATTAATGATAAGCGCTTGGATTAATTTGGTGATTTTGATCACAATTAACTTGTTTTGTATTATTATTTTACACCATGTGTAAAAAATGATTCCAGAAAAAAACATAACATAAAATAAATATGTAATATCCTAGTTCAACCATAAAAATGGTTTTATGACCAAATTGAATATGGTAATGAAAATTGAAAACCCGTCCTCCTTGAATGTGATAAATCAACACATCTCGAATGATGTTTTCATTTATAGTATAAAAGGTGGGGGAAGGAGATATTATGATAAACTATACCATTAGAATAATATAATTTCATTACATTTATGTTACTGGAGTTATAATACCATTTTTTTGAATGGGGTTAAGGAAAGAAAAAAAGAAAAGAAAAGAACTTGAAGGAAAATAAAAGAATCAGAAAGAGGAATTTACCTCCTGAGTTTATCTCTTTTAGAGCCACTTAAGGGAAGAGGATTTGGTATTTTGAGGATAAAAAGGTATTATGTACGTGGATTAGGATATTGGGGGTGATTTTGGAATAATTTAAGGAAGTAAAAAGTCTTGAGAGTAGTGAAGAAAAGAGGGGAGTGTGGGTGGTGTTTATAGTTGAGGGGAGGAGAGTTTTCTTAATATTTTAATCATTAGTTTATTATTTTTCGATAATACAAGCAATATTAATGATTCTTGTGACCAAAAACAGTAATATATGCATGTTATTTATAACCAAATTTCATTTATATCATCCATGACTGAAGCATGATGCAGAAATTCAAGTTTTAGCATATAATGTGAACTATCGTATTTTACTATTCATTAAAAATTCAAGTATTTTAGAAAAATCCAAAAAATTCAGCCTAACCATTTTTTGAATTTTATAATCCAAAAATAAACTCCATTTTTTAAAAATAATTTCCTAAATATAATTAATTTAATTTTTAATTAAAATTATAATTTACTTGAAAAATACATATTTTAAAACTATAACTGATTTTATAATTCTTTCAAAAATTACATAAGGTCTTATAAAATTATCTGAAAACCAGAAGACATAAAATTGTTAATTTGTGAACACATTTTAGTAAAATATATTTTCTTTTAAATTAATTAATTAATTGTAATTAATTATTTATGACATACAGAAATATCAATACTTTTACTATGGTTATATTATCACTTATAAGGTGCCTAAATTTTATTTATACATTCATGGGTGAAGATACTATTCTTTTGGATGATTTACTATTCATAAGGGTCATATTACTATTCATAAGGGTAGGTTTCTATTCACCAAAAAATTAAGTCCTTCTTATCAGACTCCAAACATCTTACTGATCACAACTGTGTATGTCAAATTTTTAAAATTCAATGCACATAGGTGACAATATTATGTTTAAAGGTCACATAGTAATTAGTAGTTCATTCTATTGTGAATTCATGTGATTATATGACATAATTATAAGAATGGTATTTCCATTGATAAAACATTTGGTCGTTACATTGTTCCCCCCATATGAAATTTTACCCTCAAAATTTCTTTTTACATTCTAAGCCATAAACAAGTGTGGGTACTTTTCCTTCATTGCATCCTCTAGTTCCCATGTTGCCTCTTCGTACTTATGGTTTCACTACAGTAATTTGACCAGGTGAGTAGTCTTGTTATGTAGAACTTTATCTCTATGATCCAAGATCTTCACTGGCTTCTCCTCGTAAGAAAGATCATCCTCCAACTGTATCACCTCTGAAGAGAGTACATGTGAAGGATCTGGTATGTACTTTCTTAAGAGGGATACATGGAAGACAGTGTGTACTTTGGACATGGTACGTGTAAGTTTTAGTCGATAGGCCGCAACTATAACATGATCAATGATCTCAAAGGGGATGATGTATCTGGGACTTAGATTTCATTTCTTCCTAAACCTCATGACCTTCTTCCATGGTGATATGCGTACAAATACCATGTATCCAACTTTGAACTCAAGTTCTCATCAATGATTGTCTGCAAAACTCTTCTATCAACTTTGGGAAGCCTTGATGTGCTGCTAAATGGTTTTCACCTTCTCCACCATTTCTTTGACCATTTCAGGTCCTATTATATTATGCTCACCAACTTCATCCCAACACACCGGTGTTTTGCACGTTTTCCCATAAAGGAATTCTTATGGTTCCATTTAGATGCTCGAGTGGAAACTATTATTGTAGTTGAATTTAACCAGTGTAAGATGTTGGTCCCATTCTCCTTTGAAGTCTATAGAACATTCTCTCAACTTATCTTCCAGTTTTTGAATAGTTCACTCAGATTGGCCATCAGATTGAGGATGATAGGTCATACTGAAGTTCATTTCAGTGCTTATAGCATTTTAGAGACTTTTCCATAACTTCGAGTTGAATCTCAAATCTCCATTAGATACAATAAATAGTGGTACTCCATGTAGCCTTACCAATTATTTGATATATATCCATGAAATTTTATCCAATGAGAATTCCTCTTGAATTTTGATAAATTGAGATGTCTTTGTAAGATGATCCACAATGACCCATATAGAATTGCTTCCTCTGGATGTCCTTGGAAGTACAGTGAAAAATTCCATGGTGATGTAATACCACTTCCATGTTGGTATGGGTAGTGGTTTCATCATCCCCTTATACTTCTGTCTTTCAGTCTTCACTTCATGACATAGCAGGCACTTTAATGTATACTCAAAAATATCCTTCTTCATATTGTCCTGCCAAAAGTTCTCTCGAAGATCTCGATACATATTTGTGCTCCCTGGGTGAATATAGAAGGTTGATCTATGTGTTTCATTCAAAAGCTCCATCTTTATCTTGAGATCAGATGGTATACATAATCATGTCCCAAATCTTACAACTCCTTCCTCATCAATCATGAACTCATTGTATTTACCATTTTTAATGGCTTCCACACTTTTCTGAATTTCCACGTCTTTTATTTGATCATCCTTTATTTTCCCCATGAGGGATGTTTGAACAATAATTTGAGAAAGTATTGATGTTGTTCCTCCCTTAATGATTCTCATGTTCATCCTATGCAAATCTAAGAAGATTGGATCCTTTTGAATTCCAATTATTGATAAAGATATGGGATCCTTTCTACATAGAGCATCCTCCACCTTGTTCTCCTTATCAGGATGGTAGTGGATTGAGCAATCATAGTCCTTGATGAGTTCTATCCATCTTTTTTGGTTCATATTGAGCTCTTTTTGTGAAAATACAAATTTTAAACTCTTATGAATAGTATATATCTCACACTTCTCCTCATAGAGATAATGCCGCCATGTTTTTAATGCAAAGATCACAGCCGCCAACTCTAGATTATGCATAGGATAGTTTTGCTCATGAATTTTTAAATTTTCTAAGTTGTAGGCTATTACTTTATCTTTTTGCATCAAAACATATCCTAAGCCCTTCTTTAAGGCATCACTATACACAACAAAGAGTTCTCTACTTGTTGAGAGTGTGAGTATTGGCGTAGTGATTAGCCTATTTTTCAACTTCTTAAAACTGTCTTCACATTCCTAAGTCTAGAAAAACTTTACTCCCTTCTACGTTAGTTTGGTCATCATGTTTGAAAATCATGAAATGTTCTTCATGAATTGTTGATAACACCCAACTAGACCCAGAAATCTATGGATCTCCGTTACAGATGTTGGTCTAGGATACTCTTCAATTTCCTTTGTCTTAGAAGAGTCCACATATATCCCTTTGCAGGTGATAACGTGCCCCAAAAATGATACTTCATCCATCCAGAACTCACATTTACTATACTTTTCATACAGATTCTCCCTTTTCAAAGTCTTTAACATAGTATTCAAATGCTCTTAATGTTCCTCCTTTCTCTTGGAGTATATTAGAATATCATTGATAAATACTACCAAAAATTATTCAAGGTAATCTCTAAATAATCTATTCCTTAAATCCATGAAAATTTCTAGAGGATTAATGAGTTTGAAGGGAATCACTATGAACTCATAGTGTCCATACCTCATTCTAGAGGTAGTCTTGGGAATATATTCCTTCCTCACCTTTAATCGGTGATATCCCAACCAAAGTTCCACCTTAGAGAAATAGCTAGCCCCACAAAGTTGATCAAACAAGTCATCTATCTGTGGTAGGGGATACTTGTTCTTTATCATGATTTTATTGAGCTCATGATAATCAATGCAGAGACGCATTGAACCATCCATCTTCTTGATGAAAAGGATTGGCACACCCCATGGTGAAGCAATTGGGTGTATAAAACCCTTCACCAGATTCTCTTGTAATGGCTTCTTCAGCTCTTCCAAATCTACAGTGGTCATTCTATATGGTTTATTTGATATAGGTAGAGATCCAGAAATAAGTTCAATTGAGAACTCAAACTCTCAATCAGGATGAAGACTAGAAAACTCTTCAGGGAATACATCAGTGTAATCCCTCATGATGGGCATGTCTTTAAGCATGATTATCTTCTTTTTCTCAATAATTTTATCTATAAATTCTTACTCATAAGGAATTAATATCCAAACATTAGACAATGATTCTAAAGGATATTTGTCTTCCACCTTACACTTGAAAATAATTATAGGATGCTTCAGGATATGAAGAGTGATCTCCCTTTCCCAAAAGTTGATGTTGGATTTGTATAATGATATTCAATCCATGACCAAGATAGCGCTGAACTCCACTAAAGAAAGTATGAACATATTTTTTGGGTGGTTCATTACACAAATTTTAACTAGGGAGGAGTTATAAACCATGGATGCAATAATTTCCCCATTAGTAGTTCTCACAGATAACTTTTCCTCTAAATTTTGAGGTGGTGTTTGAATAGTTCTACTAAACTTGCAAGATATGAAATATTATATAGAACCAGAATCAAATAGTATATTAAATATTCTTGAATGAATAACTATCATACCTTTCACCACATCATTTTTTGTCTCTACCTCATTAGTGGTGATAGAATACACCCTTTCTTGTTTCCTTAGAGTTTGTTATTGATTTCCTATAATAACCCTTAGCTTGAGGAAATTGTTCACATAATTCCCATATTCCTTACAGTTGTAAAACTTCACTACAAGATGAGTTTTGATCTAAACCTTCCGTTATTCATCCAAATTAGTAGGATTATTCATATCCCATTGGTATTTTTTATCCATATGTACCAACTTTCTAAATTTGAAGAAATTCTTGGTTCCCATTAGATAGTTCCCAGGATGATTCTTCCCACAATTTTTACACATGGGATGACCGGGATTCTTTCCATCACGGAATTTATTTATAGGACCACCCGCATTAGATTCCATTTTTTTCTTCTTATCATCGGGCCCATGATACCACTAAGAGTCTCTGATACCCATTTCAACCTTGAGGGCACAACGGACAATATCCTCATATCTTTCAAAGTCTCTAATCGCTAATGCTTTTCATAGAATCAACTTCAATTTTCTAAATAAGCGATCTACCTTGATTTTGGTGTTCATGACAAAGCCATAGGTGTACCTTGAAAATCTTGTAAAGTTTGATTCATATGACCCGATTGAATAATCTTCCTTATTCTTGATTCTGAGGAACTCTCTTTCCATTTTAAGATAGTGGTTTCAAGGAAAATATTTATTAAAAAACATTCTCTTGAATTCCACCCAATCCATGGAATCAATTTCCCCTTGGGGATTCATATTCTTGATCAATGTCCACCACTAATCAACTTTCCCATCAAAATGATAGACCTCCAGTATGACTTTTTCTTCTTCTAAGCACTGGAGGACAGATAATATCTTTTAAATGGATTTAATCCATTGTTCCGCAATGAGGGGATCAGAAGATCCACTAAACATGGGAGGCATTTTCTGTATAAATGATTCGATGATAACTCATTATTTCCTTGGAGGAGGAGGGTGTTCCACATGATTCAAGTTATTATTCATAACTTGATCCAGATAAACAAGTATTTTCATGATGTTTTGAGCACATGTTCCCATCATATCGGGAATATTATTAGGGTGGTCTTCACATTACCTATCACATTGATTGTTAGCATGTGTTATTTTATTTACCACCATTAACTAAGAAAAATAACGTACAATTAGATGTATTTAATACTTATTTATTGTGAATAAAATGTAAATTTTGAACATAAAAGGATAAACTCGTAAAGGAGAAGTATATCATAATTTGTGATTCCCTAGGTTCCAATCTAGGTTATCCTTGATCTATTTATTAACATATATTCTTATGGAATTTATTTTATTCCCTTAATAATGGTGTGTAGTAGTCTCATGAATTTACCAAATCATATCCCTTGGGAGTGTCAAACTAAGAGTGCAGCAAGGCCAATTTTCATGCACCAGTTTCCGTTTGAATCTAGCTCAAAGCGATGTTTTCGGGTTTTACGCCTAGATACATCTGTGACAGAGCCACCTCAACCTATTTGTATCCAGATAGGGAGGTATTTTCTTGATAAACTACTTACTCTATAGTTACCAAAATTTAAGGGTGCTTTATTATAATTAGTCTCATCCATAAGGTTATTAATAAAGTGATCTTCCCCTAATCTCTAAAAATAACTAGACCATCCTATAATAATAACTATAGAAACCATATCCTTTTACACATAACATTACATGATTTTAAGCATAATTAAACTTTAGAGTACAAGCCAAGGATCATGAATTCTAGTGTCTTTGAAGACTAGGTACATAAATCTTAAAATATGGGATAAAAACACTTCTTTATTTAATCATAATAAAGATATCCTAACTTACTTTGATCCCTTACATCTAAATAGGGTACCCTAGGGATCACATGAACAAAGGGATGATCTAAAATCTCATTAAGGTAAAAAAACATAAAAATAAAACTTTAACAATGAGTTAGAAGGCATGGAATAAATAAAAATAAAAGCCATTGAACACATGGAATCATAACACATAAACATGGGATCATATAAAAATTAATTCACAGTAATGTGGAAGCAACATAAAACATGACTCTAGCATGAGTTAATCCAAACCTGCAAGACCGTTTCACATGGTAGCACAAGCCTAGTCAAACCGCCAAGACCATCGCACATGGTATAACAAGCCAAGGAAAACTGCCAAGACCGTAGCACATAATGTCTCGTGAGACTCAACTTTACCCAATGCATTGGAGCTCTATATGGGATAACCCATATAAAATTTTCATGAATATTTTTTCCACATAAATAATCATACATAATCAATCTTACATAAACATAAGGGTTACCCATGTAAAGAATTGCGTACCACAATCATGTCATAAAGCATAACAAATGGGTGTATCATACAATTGTCCATGAAAGAAATGAACTAAAATATACATGTAAAACCATAAGTTAAAATAGGAATGTATCATGGTAATTTATTTCAAGTAGAATTGAAAACATGTAATAAAAGTATTCAAGAAATTTTAGCATTAAAATATTTTTGTGTGGTTTTAAGGAAAATACCATAAAGCCTTTAAAATAGAAAAGGGATAAATAATTTATATAAAACCAGAAATGAACTAAGAATGTTTTAATAATAAAAATACTTATTTAATAAAGACAATAGTGTCTTAAAAAAGAAGATAGAGTGCACTTTAAATTGGGTAAGAATTCAGGAAGTTCCCTCAAAATAGGTTTGCTTATCAGGAAGTATTGATGAGGGAATCACTTAAAAACATATATATCCCCAAATGAGAATAGTGAAAGGGTATTGATAAATGAATTTTTGTACATTTAAAAATAATTTATAATATTCACATAAAAAGATAATATAACTTCATTTTGGTAAAAGAAATATAAGGCAGCCTGAAGGAAAAAAGGAGGTTTGGGGGGAATCCCTTACAGATTATCAGCATGGTATCGGGTGTACTTTAAGATATTAATGAGAGATAAATGGGTTTAATATCACTTATAAATCATGAGGTAAGTATGGGGGAGGTTTTAAATCATACTCCATAATTAGGTATTACACATAAAAGGGTATAACATAGAGTATATTCTTGAATAAAAGTGAAATAGAGAGGATCCCTTACCTTAAGTTCAATGGTGTTTTCCACTTGATATTAGTGACATGAATAATTAAATTGGGTTAATTAATAATTAAATAAACTCTTTTACATTTAAATTATTTATTATAAAATTTTTTAGTTCATTCATAACATTTTTGATTGGTTATGAGGTTCAATTTTATTGTTTGAGTCTATTTGTTTCCTTGGTTTTAATGATCGGTTCACTTATATTCATGTTCAGACACACATGTATGATGAGATTGGTTGCTCTGAATTGAAGTTATACGAAATTATTGAACATATAGAATATTAAATAGTTGTAAAATTCGTTTGGTTATTTGGTCTCAAGTTGAATCATTATATAAAACATTAATGATAAACGCTTGGATTAATTTGGAGATTTTCCTCACAATTAACTTGTTTTGTATTATTATTTTACATAATGTGTGAAAAAGGGTTATATAACAACACATAGAATAAAATAAATATTTAATATTATATTTAAACCATAAAAATGGTTTAATGACTAGAATTGAATATGGTAATACAAATTGAAAACCTGACATCCTTGAATGTGATAAATCAACGCATCTTAGATGGTGTTTTCATTTATAGTATAAAAGGAGGGAGAAGGAGAGATTATGATAAACTATACCTTTATAATAATATCATTCCATTGAATTTATGTTGATGTATTTATCATACCATTTGGTTTAAGGTATGTGAGGAAATAAAAAAAGAAAAGAAAAGAACTTGAAAGAAAATAAAAGAATCGGAAAGAGGAATTTACCTCTTGAGTTTATCTCCTTTGAGAGCCTCTTAAGGGAAGAGGATTTGGTATTTTGAGAAGACCAAGGGAAGTTGGACATGGGGGAGGATCCTGGGGGTTATTTGGCCAGAATTTAATGAAGGCTCAAGGATTGAGAGGAGTGAAGAGAATGGGTGAGTGTGGGTGGTTTTTATAGTGGAGGGGAGGAGAGTTTTCTTAATATTCTAATCATTAGTTTATTATTTTCCATAAGAAAATAAATAGTAAATATTCTTATGACCAAAATAGTAATATGTGCATGTGAGTTTTAACTAAATTCCATTTAAATCATCCATAACTCAGGCATGATGCAGAAATTCAGGTTTTAGCATATATTGTGAATTATCGTATTTTACTATTCATCAAAAATTCAAGAATTTTAGAGAAATCCAAAAAATTCACCCTAACCATTTATTGAGATGTAGAATCAAAAAATTAACTCCATTTTTCAAAAATAATTTTCTAAATATATCTAATTTAATTTTTAATTAAAATCATAATTTACATGAAAAATGCAGATTTTAAAACTATAACTGATTTTATAATTCTTTCAAAAATTACAGAAGGTCTTATAAAATTATCTTAAAACAAAAAGATATAAAATTGTTAATTTATTATATCCTTTTAGTAAAATATATTTTATTTGAATCTAATTAATTAAGTGTAATTAATTATTAACGATTTACAAAAATACCAATACTTTTATTATGGTCATATTATCACTGATAAGATGCCTAAATTTTATTTATACATTCATGGGTGAGGATAATATTATTTTGGACAGTTTACAATTCATAAGGGTATTATTACTATTCATAAGGGTAGTTTAATATTCACCAAAAAATTAATTCCTCCTTATCAGACTCTAAACATCTTACTGATCGTAATCGTGTATGTCAAATTTTTGAAATTCAAAATACAGAGGTGACAATATTTTGTTTAAAGGTCACATAGTACTTAGTAGTTCATTTTGTTGTGATTTCATGTGATTATATTTCATAATTATAAGAATGTAATTTCCATTGATAAAATATTGGGTCGTTACACTTTACATCCCTGAAATCCAAAACAATGGCTAAATAAAAAAATGGGGATACTGAGCAAAAATCTGAGCCTCTCAATCCCACGTGCTCTCTTGGAGATTCTCGTGCTTCCACTGAAAGTGCTCTAGGGGAATTTATCACTCATGGAGGGTCCTCTCCTATCGATCTTCAATATTCACTGGGAACTCTACAAAAATTTTCCCCGTCGTCAACATCCAGCTCGCCCCATTCAATGACGTGTGATGTGTTGTGTATGTATCTCCTTAGTTGGTATACATGAAAATTTTCATGCACCCTATCTAACTACGGAGGTAGATCCAAGAGTTATGTCACCTCGTCCACTATATGTAGTATCAGAAAATTTTCGATGAACCTCAGAGGTAACTTATCACCCCAACCAAATCTCTGTATCCCACATCGAGACAAGACCTAAAGAAACACATGGTCTCCATCCTCTAACTCCAAGGGTCTCTATCGCTAATTAGTGTAGGACTTTTTATAGATCTGTGTATTCTTCATCCACTCTTGAATAAGCTACACCTTCTCTGTAGTAGCATACACCAACTTTGGACCCATGAGTTCTGAATCTCTGGCGTCAGTCCAGCAAAGGTGTTACCTTCAGGGTCTCCCATATAAGGCCTCGAATGGTGCCATATCGATGGTGGAGTGGTAGATATTTTTTTTACAAAAACTCCACCATGGGTAGGTGATCCTCTCAATTGTGCCCAAAATCAAGGATGAAATTACATAGTATGTCCTCTAGGACCTGAATGGTTTACTCTGTCTGGTCGTCTGTCTATGGGTGGAAAGTTGTACTCATGTGTAGCAAAGTCCCAAACACCTCCTACAATCCCTTATATAATCAAGAAGTAAAGCATGCATCCTGATCTGAGACTATCATATATGGAACTCCATGGAGTCAAATTATCTCTTGTATGTAGAGGCATCCAAATCTCTCTACTAAACTATGTTCCTGAGTCACTAAAAAGTGGGACGACATGGTGAGTCAGTCAATGATCACCCAGATGGTATCATGCCCCTTGTATGTATGTGGTAAACCCATTACTAAGCTCATCTATATTTCATCCCACTTATACTCTGGAACCTCAAGTGGTTGAGTCCAACCCACTAGAATTTAGTGCTCGATCTTCACTTGCTAACAATTGAGGCATATAGAGACAAAATATTCCACTTCATTCTTCATCCTTGGCCACTAAAACGAACATCATAGGTCCTAGTACATCTTTTCCACACAAGGATGTACCGCCAAAGGGGGTGTATGGAACTCCCTCAACACCTCCTCCTATAACACCATTGGTACAACTATGTGTCCTATGAAAAGGATGATGTGGTCCCCACTTTTTAAATATCCATCAGGGGCATGCCCTATGTACATCTAAGCACGTGTAGTCTCATAGTTGTTATCTCTGAGCTATGCCTCCCGGAATCTCTATAAGAGTGGAGGGGTAACTACCATCGACTAAAGATAATATAGTCCATCTCCATCAACTAAGGATATATGAAGCGATGTCAACTACTCTGAGGCCTCGTTTATTATTTGTGAGCTTTATTTCTGGATGAGAGAAATTTTCCACCATGTTCCCCTTCCTAGAAGTATAGAAAATCTCGAAGTCAAAGTCATTGAGGAACTCTATCCAATGCCACTATCTCAAGTTCTTATCCTTCTGAGAGAATATATACTTGATAATTTTGTGGTCTGAGTAGATGATAAATCTCTCACCCATAAGGTAGTATCACCACATCTTCAGTGTGAAGACTAACACCACCTAATCCAGTTTGTAGTTTGCATATTTCTGCTCATGTGGTCTCAATTGCTATGAACAGTAAGCAATCATCGCTTGCCCCTGCATAAGGACACAACTGAGCCCTGGCCCTAATGTTTCACAGAACACCATGTACTAGACACCCTAATCTAGAAATCTCATGATGGGAGTGCTCATCAAACTCTACCTCATCTGCTGAAAGATCTCCTAGAACTTCTTCGTCCACATGAAAGATTTCCCCTTTCATGTTAGGGTTTTCATGGATGTTTCTACTCTAGAAAAGTAGGGAATTAACCTCCTATAGTACCCATCCAACCCAATGAAACTCCACATCTTGGTAATGCTCTTGGGTGGCTCCCAAGAAACCACTGACTCTATATTCACATGATCTACTACAACTGCAGCCTTTGATATGATGTGTCCTAGAAAGTGGACCTCTTGTATCTATAACTAACACTTCTAGAGATTTCTGTAGATCTGATGCTCTTGGAGTAAATCCCGGACTATCCTCAAGTGTATCACGTGCTCCTACTCAGACGCCAAGTAAACTAGGATGTCATCAATAAATACCACTACAAACTGGTATTGGTAAGGATGTAAGATCCTGTTCATGAGTCCTATGAACACGGTTGGGAAGTTTTTCATGCTAAATGGAATCACTAAGTACTCATAGTAGCTGTAGATACATCTAAAACTCGTCTTTGGAATGTCCTAATCTGACACCTGATGTTGGTGATAAACTGATCTGAGTTATATCCTCAAGAACCATCTCATTCCCTTCATCTAATTGAAGATGTTGTCAGTCCTCAATAGTGGATACTTATCCTTCACGGTTACCTGATTCACGTGCCAGAAGTCTACACACAACCACAATATCCCATATAAATTCTTGGAAAACAATACTGGGGATGCCTAGGGTGAAAATCTAGGTCTCACAAAGACCTTCCTCTATAAGTCTTCCAGTTATACCCTCAACTCATAAATCTCTATATGATCCATCCAATATATAGGTGTGGATATCAGTGACTTCTTGGGGTAAAAATAAATTCATAAGTCAACCTCCCAGTGAGGAGGTAATCCTGTAATTTCCTCAGGGAAGACGTACTCATACTCATCCACCACTATAGGAAACTATAGACTCCTCTCATCCACCACACTAAGGGTGAGGCTAGCCAACTAGTGAGTGATCAGCAACACCCTACTCTGAGAAAGTCCATCCTACGCTGCATGCATTTCATTTTTTCCTTAAAGTAAAACTTGGTTATATCTCTTCATACACACCACACTCTACACTTAAAATAGTCAATCTGAGATTGAACTGTGGATAACCAGTTCATACCCAAAATGAAATTTTAAGGCCTCGATGCCAAAACTAGGATATCCCATCCGAATATTTCTCCCCCAAGAGTAATCTCACACTTTTAGAACCAATGTTTGATTGTCAAATTCCCTCCCATATGAGTCTATAAACATAAGGATCAAGCTAACAGATCCACCAGAATCTTCAAGATCTGGACAAGGTTTGTAGCAAAGAATGATTGATTGGTACCTGTGTCTATAAGAACCATAGATAGGGTGGAAAATACACAGATCGTACCTATAATCATCTCTGGAGCACTGGGGTCATAATCCTCCATCTCCTAGAGCTGGTCCAACCCTTATCCACTAGCACTTGAAGCCTGTGGTGGACCACCAGAGGGTGTTGGTGGTAGTACCTCGAACCTTCTCCCACCACCTAATTCTATACCTACTCCCCTTCCATGCACTACACCCTACATACCACCCTGCTAGAATCTCTACCTCTACCACATCGGTCCCTTGATCGTCCGCTAATCGTCTATACAACGTTTCGGGTAATCACAAGCTATGTGTCCCCAACCGAAGTACGTGAAACACATTTTATCCTTTAGTTATCATGCTCTTCCCTACGAGCCTTGAATCATTGATCACATATCCTAGGGATGTATCCTAAAAGACTTGGACCACATGGGCCCCTTATTTTATTGTCAACTACCCACCGCCAAAGACATAGTTACCTGGTGCCTGTAGGTAGCTCCAACTGCTGGTGTCTACTCTTCCATAAATCTCTCCATGAGTAGATCTCACTCTATTACCCCTTTTTGAGTAGGGATGTTGAGAGATACCATGGATGCCCTGATCTATCGATGTAGTCTCTTCTCAAAAGTCTGAGACCTGAAGAATGGGTCCCACACTATATCTGTGGAGTATCGAGAAAGCTCGATAAACCTTGTTGAGTATACTCCTACTATCGGGTTGCACTGTTGCAGATGCAGGAGCTCCTATATGAGTAATGAGCGTAAATTCATAGGAAAGAACTCCTCCCTAAAGAGGTTCTCAAATTCAAACCAAGAGAGATTAATTTTGTCATGTATATGTATCGTTAAGATCCACCATTACCCCGTTGTGCCCTGAAGAAGACTCGTGACTCAGACTGTTGTCTGATTTACAGGTTTCCTCACAAGGTGGAAGACATGTGTAACTACCTCCAGCCAATACTCAACTATGTATGGGTCCATATCACCACTAAACCTAGGAGGTCACTGCCTCTAGTTTTCATGCAACGCACTCAACCTGCGTTCATCCTCTACCGGTAGCGCTAAAAAGAACTACTTCTTGACAGGTGGAACTACAATAGGAAAACCACCTAGAGGTTCCATGTCTGGCATAGGCCCTTGTACTAACGTCTCATCGCTAGTTGAATCATCCTCATGATCACACATCAGAATCCTAGTTGGCTATTTATGTGGAGGCATCATGAAACAGATCAAGATGAACCACGGTCAATAGAGTATATCTGGAGAGCTGTATCAAGAAGGACATAGAAAACACAACCCATTCCTATATGATACATGTTCCATTAATTTCCCTACAAATAGTATTTTTCATCTACCGAGTCAGAAAGTAGGTGTCCAGAGTCCTGGTGTATGGATACGTCGGTCGCTCCACCAACACTGGGTTCCCTATCCTAAACAACAAACTCAAAACACTTAACATTATTACCTGAAACCAATCTCAAAGACTCCCAGTCCTAATATGGAACTAAAACCCACCTTTGATACCACTCATTCATGACCCATCCCAATGGGGCATGTGTCGTGACTACCCCAATCCTGCCTCTAATGGGCCAGGGTCTGATGACTAGTGCCGAGTAGGCATATTTCACATATGGGAGGAATTTTCCTAAGTACATGTATGCACGCACACATCTCCAATACCACAAAGCTAAAAAGAGAAAACACCGACCACCATGCATGCATCCACTAATAATCAACCACATCGTGCAATAATAAAGTACAGTACAGTAAGGTAAATTGGATCAGAATACAAGCCCAACAAAATAAATACAACTGTAAAGTCTGACCTACAAATAGGGGTACTAAAGCTTCTATAGAAAGCTTCGGGAAACAAATCATCCCATCTGATCTCATAAGGCACCATATGGTCCTGGTCCTGGTCCTACTCCGCCTAGGACTCCATAGAAGCGTCAATTATCTACACAAGACGTGACACGTGTGGGAAAATCCCATTCAAGGGTGAGTAAAACAATACTCAGTAGGACACCACAAAACTATAAAGGAAAACCCACAAAAGAATGCATAGTCAGCTCTACACAGCTATACACCCATACATATACCAAGAACATCCAGATATAATCATAACTGGCCATAAAAAAATTGTATAATTAACATCCAATCATCATCCATAGAAATACGCTCGAGGCATGCTCGTCCGGGGAGAACTCACTCCTCAATCCCTGATATGATCGGGGACTCTTACAAGAGGTCCTGATAATTTGGGTCCTGCCCAAAGAGAAAAATGATGTTCAAAGATTATAATATACAGATAGAGGATTATCCTTAGAGAATACCACAAACTGAATCTGTATTAACCCACAATGTAGGGGGTTATTCTCGGAGAATACCACAAACCCTGCTGATGCGGCTAGTGATGTATGGGATTCTCCATAGAGAATACTGTGACCCCAATCGATATTTACCACTAGATGGAGGATTAATTCCCTATGCTCGTACATCACATAAAAACCAAAGAAACTTAATCAGGGGTGATATAGTATCACTTCAGTCCTAATAAGGATTCCATAACTCTAAACGAGACTCTATCCTCTCAGGGGGATTGTTACCCAGTGATGTGGACACAATGTCGTACTGAACCCTTGAGGGAAGAACTAAGTGGAATCCTCACACCTACTCTAGTCCTCACTAAAAACTCTCAAATCAATATCAAAAGACCCTCCTCACCAATCAGGCCCCAATTCCACAAGAGGCTCATCAAATGAACTTATAGTTTGAAAGTTATGGGTAATTTAGTAAAAAAGGGATTGGTTGGGTCTGAGTTTGGTCAGACCTGATCAGACCATCCCAGATCGTTGGCCTGACCCAATCCACCGAATCTGACCTGACCAACTAGGTCAACCTAGACGGTTTGTCCCAACCTTCTTGAGTGGGTTGTTTTGTTTGCCCGGGATACAGCCAGACCATGTTTCACGTGGCCAGACCGCGTGACCAACTCTCACCTGCAGGTCCTTCATCCAACGTGGCTCAGGGATCCATCTCCCTCCACCATTACAGCCTCTTCACACGGATTGTCACCAATTCCCATGGGCTCTCGCCACCAACCATCGAGTCTGAGATATCCTCTACCTTCACCTACATCCCCCTGCTGCGGGTTGTCCCACCGCCACCACCAGCCACTATGCTAGTGATCGTCTGCTTAGCCCAGCCACACCGTTGGGCCAATTTCACCTTTGCTACCAGCCACTCCACAGGTATCCTTCTCTCGATGTGCTCTACATGTAATGGACGAAGTGGCTTCACACCGTCATCATCCCAGATACCGCTCTGGATTTTTGCATCCAATGAAGAATGAGGAGAATGATAGTAGATGAAAATGAGAAGTACAAGAACACCCAAAGTGGATGGATTTGGTCCTTGTTCATGTCGGCCTCAATCAATCTGCATTAGAATTTAGTAATTATGGGTAAAAAAAATCAACTCTTAGCATGGATAATCCCCACATCAAACCTAGCAACAAAACACCCAAAACCAAGAACAATCGACCTACAAATCAAACTATTCGTGGGTTGATCTGCATTCATTGTTTGAAAGAAAGAAAGCGAACAAAAACACACAGAAAATAAACCCCATACCTGGAAAGAGGATAAGGGGGAATTCTTCATTGATATAGATCCATATATGAATGTCCTTGATCTGTCATTCATCAGTGCTTCATCCGAGCTCCGATCTTCAAATCATTGTCACCAGCAAGAGATATTCCTTCTCTTTCCTCAGGGAAACTTCAGGGCTCTAGGGAAAATTATCCAGTGTTATGAATTCTAATACTAGTCCCTACCTCTGATTAATAAAGGAAATGCGTTAATATGTTTTAGATTTTTTTATGTGTTTCAGTGTTTCCATGATGCTACATTGTAGCGTCACTGCATCACCACATCGCATGCTTTTGATCCACTGTGTAACATTGAAGAAACAAAATAAAATAACTTTTTAAGTATATTTTATTTTTTCTGTTAAAACATCCATAAATAAAATTTTGCACATGACCTGTTCCATCCAATTTTAGGCCCTGCTAAAGGTAAAATCACTTTTCTAAGCTCAATGGTGCCCTCGTATTTTTGATATTGGCACCAGTTTAGAAGTTACTAAAACTTCACACATGCAATATTTTTAATAAACATACAAATAATTATAACATTTATTTCAAGCACCTCGGGCCATGATATCGCGTGATTTCTCAGTTCCTGGTCTCGAAATAATCCCATATAATTTACATGGAAAATCCAAGACATTACAATTGATATAGATATTACCAATATAGTAAATAATTTATGTTACAATCTTATTTTTTATCAATATTATTTATAAATAAGTTTTGGATAGGGAAATTTTATAGCATATCTCTCAATAATCCCATGAATTTTATTATCCTCTTATTAATTATATATATTACATTTTTTTCATAAAAGTTCACTTTTTTTATGAAATCATTATAATAATTAATATTTTTAAGAAAATATTACTTTATTTGTATCTTAATTTGAAATTCCTTTTTTTCCATATTCATTTTCTATTTAAAATTGTTCAAATAATATTATATTATTATACTCTAAATTTTAATATTAATGTTTACTCATGTTTTAAATTTCAAAAAATGTTGTAATGAAATATTATTTTCTTTTTGAAATTATGAAATTTTGAATTATAAGAAAAAAATTGAAAGGATTCTTTTTATTAATATACCAGGAATAAACATTATTTCTTAGCATCAAGAATGCTCAATGCTTTGAGTATTACATTGGAATAATTATAGGGTTATATTAAAAGAAAATGTAATCTATTTTGTTAGGAATATTTATATTATAATTAAATGATCTCAAAATTAAAATTTTATTTTCCTTATGAAATAATTCATGTGTTCTTTCAAATGAATCATTATCTAAGATAAAATCATTTGATTCTACTTGTCCTCTATATGGGTTATGATCAATTAATACCATCTATATTATTTATTTAAATGGTTTATGGTTATGATATGTTTATGAAACCAATATGATTTTTATAGGTTCTTATATATATTGATTGATGTATGATAATGTTGCATACATATGAATGAATTATAATTATGTGGTGGGTGTGCCCAGAACTATATATTCCCTTAATACATTGGATAATTATGGATAAATCATGAGATAAATATTTTATATGTGAAAATAATTCCTTGTTCACAATTTTATGTGAATAAATGGTTTTAATTTCCATAATATTATGGTTGGACCACATTTTTTTTATAAGATGATGCATGGACATAGTTTCATGTTTATAAGAGGTTATGATTTCATACCTATAACGTAGTGACTGGATATTTTCTAGTTACACATGTTCACAATGTAATAATATTATATTTTTTCCACATTCATGTAACTATGTTATTCTCTCATGGGTCATGAATTTTTTTTGATGATTCAACAATATTATGAATATTTTTATTATTAGGATAAATATTTATGACCTAAATCACTTTTTTAATCTATTACATATTGGGTATGTATATAGTAATTTATGGTCATGATATCATACATTTATTCTTATCTTATTCTCATTTATGTTAATTAATTAATATTTCCCATGATAATCCTTATTGAGAATTTGTGATTACCCTTCCTTATGTTTTTCCTTTTCCAAGTTATAAGGAAAGGATTTGACTATGGTATACTTGAGAAGCATTCAATGTGAGAAAAATTGATTATAATTCATGAAATAATAGGATTATGTATCTAATATCTAAAGATGTTATTCATTTAGTGTTTTGGAATGTATATAAATGATATGTATTAAATATTAATTTAAAATAATGTAATATTTATGTATTTGTACCTTTATTTTTCTATAGTTTGTATCAAATAAGGGTGTAGTCAATCATTGAATATTATGATTGTAGTTTTTTTTGTGAAATTTTTAGCAATAAGTATAGCTATAGGAGATCATTCTATGATTTTGTTAAGGAATAGATTATGTGTTTTACCTAGAAATAAATCTATATCTAGATATTACAAGGGGATTTGGTTTTGGTAAAAATTGATATATAGTTAATAAAACCAAAAATAGTTGGTCGACTATGTATTGACAATCATTTTTTTCCATAGATGGAGTTACATTACCAAAAATCTGTTTTGACACTCATGTGTGGTATGCTTATGTTATCTCATGTTTTCTATAAGAATCATTATGAATTATTTGAATAGATGATAACCAAGGATGGTCTAGGTTAAACCTATGATGTCATATATTGAAGATAATGTGTCTTTATTTAGACATCCTATGAATAAATTTTCAAGACTATATGAATTCTCATAGTGAGTGTTGTTTATCACACTACACCTTTTGGTTTTATTCAATGGTTTGAACCCATTGGAATCATGTGAACAGTGAATGTGATGGCTAATGGAAATACCATCCTCATTAGAATGTAAATGGGATTGTAGATGGAATGAAATATTTGTTTACTATGGACACTCAGATATCTCATGATATGAGTGGTATATGGATCATGTCGAATTTTGGAATGAACCATGGAAAGAGTGATATTCCCTTGATTAGTTTATGAGAAAAAACATCCCAACATATATGGGTATTCTACTCATCTAGATTCTAAGAAATAGATAAATGTGATGAAACAAATATTTTCAACTATCCAATGATTGGGTTGTGCAAATTTTTTCCTAGTAATTTATAATTTGAAAAGTATATCAAAAATATGGTTGAATCATATCATGGAATGGGTATATTCAAAAAGGATATTTTTAGGTAAGTACTTCCCTATAATTCTATTTTAATATTGGAGAATTAATTCCTTAAGCTTAAGCCTGAGGATAATGAATCCACTAGTACCTTTAAGGAAAATATTACAATATATTTGAGGTGTGATTTTGGATTAATCATTATCTCTAAAGGAAAAAATGATAAATTATTTATTTCTTTGAATCCAATTCATTGAATGGAATTGTCTATAAGGGACTTTTTTGTTATAGTGAATTTTTTTTATTTTCACTTAATGTAGAAATATAAGATGAAAACTCTCATGGATCTTTTGATAAGAAAAGGATGATGGATTTACATGGAAGCTCATATGGTATATCACATAGAGAGAATAAATAGTTTCAACCTACTAATTTCCAAAAATATTTTAAGGAGAAATCATGAAAATTTTAACTCGAATAAGAAGATGTTTCATATGTGGTATACCTTTCCAATAGGAAAGATAATGTAAAAGTTATATTAAGATGATATTCAATGAAATTAAGGGGGATAGAGGTCAGCATATCACACCACAAACACATCTATTCTATACATGAATGGAGTTTTAAATTTTTCTCAAATCAATGAACTGATATAAGGGTTGATGAAAAAAATAAACCACAATAACCTTAGAAGTAAAAGGAAAAAAGGAAAGATCATCATTGTTAGTGAAACCTTATCATGCACTACATAGATAGTTAATACATGTATATGATTTTATGAGTAATCCCTGTGAAAATATTATCCTTTATTGAAATTTGATTTTATTATGAGAATTGATTATAACTCTTTATAAATATTCTACAATAATTTATTGAATAAGATAGCAAAATCTAAACCATGTATTTGGAGAAAAAAATCTATGATCATAATAAATAATTAATAAAAAAATAAACAAGTAAAATTTTACAGATTACAGGACCATAGTCACATAGAAAAACATATAAAATAAAAATGAAGGTCTTCAGAAGCCATTATACCAAGAATTGGATTTAAATAAATACATATTTCATCCTCACATGAAAATTTTCATTTCATTTATAGAAAATGAGTTATGAGTCTACTCCTAAGTAGTCCAAAAAGCTAAAGTCAATATTAAAATAAAATGAAACATAAAAATTCATACACAATGCAACATTCAATCAGCACCTTGAGACAAATATTATACTACCCATCCATAAGTGAAACCAACAAATAAACCAAAATCAGACAACTTTTTGCCAAAAAAATAAGGGATTAATTATGAAATCCTAGAAAAATATAATATTATAAAAAATAATCAAAATACTATAAAAAATAATAAATCCTATAAAATTAAAGGTTATTCTACATCAACAACATCTCTAATGAATAAAGGATTCTTCTAAATATACTTGAAACCATCATGAAATAGATCTTAATTATAAACAGGAAAAAAATTTGAAGTAAAGACCCATAAATTCACCATGACTTCAAGTAAAAACCTCATTCAAGGGGGATATCATATGCTACCTGTATTCATCATTAAATTATGAACATAAAAATTCCCATCCAAAAATTTAAAAAAAACATGTAGACAACCTGTTATGTCCAAAATCTGTATAGAATCTAAAAATCTTAACATCTCATTGAAGAGATGAATTTATTATACAATATAATGCGAAACATATATTCATAAAATAGACGTCAACATTGAAATTTCAAGAAATCTTAGTTAAATAAAGGAATTAAAAATACCATGTAAGGGAGTAAAAATCATTATATTAATTAGATTCAAATTTTATATTAATTTAGGACACCATATGATTACATTATTGAATATATGTATGAAATATGAATAATTCATATTCATAATTTTTATAATAGGTGGTCTCTTTTTCATCAAACCATTGAACGAAGACTTCATAGATATCAACCAATAGCATAAAAAACACTTCGTTTTCTATAACAAATCCTCCTTAAATAAAATTTCAAACCAACTTGATCCAAAATAAGAGGATCTTTTGACTATTGTATTTTAAAAATTTTAGTAATCATAATGTGGGATAGATTTCATATATTGTAATGAGTAATAAGCTCTGAAATCTGTTTTTTTATTCTTACCCTTGGTTAAACTTGAGGGATAATATCTCTCCTCCTTCTCATTGTAATCAAACAGTTTCTCTTTATCATAATCATCAACACTTCCATCAGGTTCATCAATGTTTTCTAATTGGGTATCATGTTTTTTTGTCATCAACAATATTGTATTCTACAGCATTATAATGTTATTCTAGTTGATCCTTTAGTGAATCTCCCTCACCCAGTGTGGGAGTGACATTTTTATCATACACAATTGGAGTTCTTGGATTTCAATGTCTAGAAGCAAGGGCTATAAGGTTTTATTTCTCATGTTAAAAATTGAATTCTAGGTAAATTTTCAGATATAGATGCAAATAATTAGAGGGTCCAACATTATATCTCTCATCAATCAATTATCATCAAAATCTATTTTTTTACATATTTATCATCATTTTCATGAATTTAAATTACTATATTTCATTGAATCTAAATAAAATCTCTATAATTAGCTTCCTCATGGCCCCAAATATGACATAAAGAACACATACATGATCTATTAATTCAACACATTTCAAAATAATTCCCATAAAATTTATATAAATCACCAAAATAAGTAATTTTATCATACTCCATATTTAAATTAATTTAGTCATCAACAATAGATAAAAAATGATTAACTAGGGTTGATGATAAATAAAATTAAACTAAAATGTGAGCATTGTTTAAAAATTTAGAATTACCAGTATCCCTATCCATTCTTATTGGTTTCCCAATGATTGATGAAATATCTCTAAGAAATATAGGATCCTATTAAAACTAACTAAATAAAAAAAATATTAAACCATTCTTGAGAAATTAGTTACACATATCAAAGTGGTTAAAGTATTTTTCCTATTCTTGAATGAGAATATTACCTAGTTTCAAATCATTCTAAAATTTGGGTTTCAATAATTTCTTAAAAATGGAGGATTGTTAATTCTAACTGTTTATGGAATGGATGTATTTGAACATTGGTTGTTATTTTTGATATTTAATAGATTATTGTATTATAATTATCAATATTTGATAACTTATGATAAAAAAATGTGTTTTGTATAATATTTTTTAAGAGAATGAATGAAATTTGATTCTCTTATAGTTTTAATGATCTAATAATTGTTTAATTTAGTGCTTTAGGCATCAAAAATTCATTATGAAGATTAATTTCATGGATTAAGAGAGGAATTGGAAAATTATTTAAACACAACCAAATGATTATTTTTTGTTTTTTAAATTGGATGATATATATTAAGTTTATTTTACCATGTTATCTATCATGATTGTAAATGAATCCAAAAAACATTATTAAAATTATCTTTGAATAAAAATTATATAGATTTAACTTCATTTATTATAAATATATATTCTTTTCACCATAAAATTTTTTGGATTTTGTGGTTCTTATATTTCTCATTACTGTAACATCCTTCCCATACTCATTGGCTTGATTCTAGGAAGAATTTATACTTGGCCTTAAGGGACATCCCCAAGATGCCAAAGGCTAGAAATAAATGCCAAGTTCTTTAATACAATTGGGGGATGATTTTCCCTTTAAAATTAAAACAATTAAAAATAAACATACCATTAACAAAACCACTATATTATTCATGATAACAATGTAAGAAAACTCAACCTAATACCAATCATATCAAAGCCAAACTATAATAGGGTTCCACAGTGGAATAAAAAACCAACAAAACTTAAAGACTCCAAACATAACTCCATGCTACAACTCCAACTCTATGCTCAAGTATCACAAAGTACTGCTAAATAAGTGTAGTGATTCACCTTTACTTACATATTGATATAGGACAACTAAAAAATCACCAATGTTCCAAAGTAGTGAGTGAGTAATGAAAATCAATAGGTTTTCCCAAAATGAATTCCCTACTCACTCCACTAGGATAAAACATGTTAGCACATTTATATTAAACAATATATATCAAACAATTGAAAAAACTTTATATCATAATTTAAAAAATATACCATACCCAAACTGTTTTTCCATACGAAGGCCCGTTTTCATTGAAATAAAATGACCATAATTTAACCATTCCACATTTCTTTTTGGAATACCTATTACATGATTCATAGACACACCCACACATGAATGTTGCACTGATAGTTCCATAATCATTATTAGTTTTCCATCTATCCACTTTGTCATCACTATGTGTCTAATTTCCTTTTGTGCTAATGACACCTTTCCTTTATCTAAGGCCATGTCCCATTGTACCCCAATGGTACACACCCCTTATTTAGGATCACATCAAAAGAATGTACTCACATAATCCATGTATGTCAAAACCATTTCAATTCAACCATTTCAATCCATTTCAATAAAATAGTTCCCTTATTGAAAAAATTTCAATCAATTCATTTACCAAAAATCCAAAAAAAAACAATATTTTAAAATCAACAATATTAAATCAAGAAAACAAAGCACTTTCAACAACCAATTTTACAATTTTACACTTTAATAAGACATCATAAAACAGGGTTTTTTCATGATTTTCACAATAATTTCACAATAAAATTCCAGAAATTTACCAAATTTGAAACTAATCCTTCAATTTCTAAGAAAATGAGACGATATTGAAGCCACCTACCATAGGAATTATGGTGAAGATGAATAACAGCACCAATTCTTCAATAAAACTGAGTTGAATATCCAAAAAAACCACCTTATATATCATTAACTAACATTAATACATCCATATATCATCATTATTAGAATTAAATATCGTATATATAACACCTAAAGATTAAATCTAGGATTGTAAGAGATATAAGGAAGGTAGATCTAAAAAAACAACCAAAACAAAGACTTACTAATGGAATCGGGCTTCAACACACTATGAATTACCTTTTTATTACTTTTGGTTTTATAGGGGGACTCCACAGCCTTTAGGATGAATAAAAATAGAACTAATGTTGAGATGGAGGAAAAAAGTGGTGCTTATAGGTAAATTTGAGTGATATCCAATTTTTTAGGAACTCACTTTTAAACCGTGCATGGTTAATCACACTATAATGCCCCAACCCCAGTTACCTAGAGTTAGTGCATTATTACTTAACATTGAAATTATATAAGGAATCATGTACCTAAAGACTGATCAGTTTAGTACCCTTGGAAACAAGATACATACATAAGTTTAACATTGCAACTTGAGAAAAAATACAAAACTAATTTATTCCATTAGAAACATCAAAGACTCCTAGATTATTCATGCAAGTCACTCATAACTAACTTCTTCATATCCTGGAAAAATTAAACATAATAAAGGGGTGAGCTCAAGCACTCAGTAAGTGTAAGAAGTACAGTGGAAGATAACATAAAAATTAGGCATGTTGAATAATTGAAAATACATAACTTTAGAAATAATAAACATGAACTCTTTATAGATGGAATATGAGATGAGTAAATAATTCCATAATAAAAAATATTCATGGGTATTATACTAGTCGAATAACCACATGAACCATCATTATTATTTTCATAATGAGGGAATTTATAATGTCAGACTTTCTAAAACATCTTGTCAAGGCCTCAGCCAAGACGTCTAAAAATGATTTAGGCCTCGGCAAAAACCATATATAAAATTCTGAAAGTCCTCAGACAATTCCATGTATAATTGTCTCATGAGACCTACTGATACACCGAGGAGCTATAGTGGGCTCCACCTGTCAAATACTAAGTCCAATGCATTCCTCATATGAAAAGATTGAAATATAACATAAACATTTGTATTAAAACTAGCATACGAAATGTCAATACATTAACCACAAACCATAAATGGTATAAAAATAACACATCCATAGTAGAACATATCACAAAACCTTAAATACAATATGGAATATTTGTATCATAATGAATCAACTTCAAAACAAGTGTAAATTTTATCAAAGGATGTTGACATGTATGAAATCAAAACTTTTTGAGAGAAATATCTCTTTCTATTTTGAAATCATTTAAGAGTCACATAATTATAAAAGAAAAAATTTATTTTAAAAATATTCTAATAATATTTTAAGTTAAGATTATACAATGTTATAATGGCAGAAAATATCCACACCTGCTGTATAAGATAAAAAACATTCTTACCTTAATTTTGTCAAAAAGTTTATAAAGTACCTTGTTTGGAAAACAACAGAATGATTACTTTAAAAACATATAAGGTCAAATAAGGGTATAAATTACTTTAACCCATAGTCTAGTCAATAGTAAAAATGTTTTGAAATACATTTTTAAGAAAACACGGATCTGGATGATAAAGAGGTCCTATTAGATACTTACGTAAAAACAACCTCGGATAATAAAGAGATTGTGAAATTAACTCTTACCTTGTACTTTTACTTAGTAAATGGTATTTTAATATCCTGTATAATAGTTAAAAAATTGTAATTAAATTATACAATAATCATATACATAAATATGATATCATATATGATCTTATAATATTGCTTTGTTAATAATATTTTAGTAGTATCATCGTTTTGGGTGTTAACTGATTCATTTTCCTTTATATGATTTGTTAAGTAAGTCATGTTTGTAATGGATAGGACATATTTTATTCATATAAAGAATTATATTATGTTCATAAACATTATTTTTAATCATAAAATGAAAATTATTCTTGAATGATTACGATGGGGAATGAATCTCATCGCGTTCGTGGAGACTGTAATCCGTACGTACGCACGAGCGACAATATCATTATATTGATGGTAAAATCGTATGTAATTGGATGTTATATCATATATAAAGAATAATTAACATTTTATATTCATTATTTACATCAGTTATACTCATTATTATACCCATCCAAATAATGAAGTGTTTGAATAACAAACTACACCATGACATGGAGACGGTAAGCCGTACGTACGCACATATGGTGACTTTGTCATTCATATGATGGATAGAATAATGAATATGGTTGTACTATTTTTATAATAACATCACAGTATATATAATATTTTGGAGATATTATTTTAGAATGGAAACAACAAAGAAATAGGAAGTGTAAGAAGAAAAGAACCTGAATGAGGTGATGAAATATTTACCTCTTCTTCGGGTTCTTCCTTTTGATTTGATCAAAATGACTCCTTAGGATGGCTTTCTGACCACATTAAGGCCTCTAGGATGAAGGGAGAAAAGTTGGGAGGATATTTTGTAAGGTTTTTTCGGATCCAAATGGATTTGGAGGTGTGAAATTAAGAGAAGGGGAAGTACCCTTTTGTAAGAGAGGTGAGGGTCACTTTAGGAAAAACTTGAAATATTACTTTATAATAAAATCATTTTCGGTTTATAATGGCTCTAAAATGATTTATTTCTAGGATGAGGTGGTTATGGGTAGAAAAAATCTCAATTAATAGGTTTTAGACGGGTTTAGGTCACAATATTAACCTTATCTTTTAGATTTAACTCTTAGTTAAATAGTTTGATATTTACCATGTCTCTTTGTATTTTCATATTATATGGTTAATAAACTTACTATAACAAGCCAAGAGAACCCCATGTGGTTCATTATTAATATATATAACTTTATCTAAGTTTTTTTTCCAAACCTTAGATTTTTAGGAATATTATATCAATTAATAATATATTTTTTTTTTTAAAAAACTCCATTATGTCAATTTTTATACTATTTAGTATTTGATTGTTTTGAAATCCATAAAAACTTTATCACTTCGAATAAAATTTATTTAATCAAGTATAACATGTCATATTAACCTATAAAATTAGTGAAATTTATCAGAAGTCTCAATTTACATTTATTTGGATATTTATAATATCATTTATTTTAATATTTCATTATTAATATAATTACTACATCATCATTGTGTCATAAATAAATATAATTATTTTATGTCTAAAAATTATAAATAAAATATCATTATGTAGGAAATATTTTAATATTTCTAATGAATATTTATAGTTGAATTTATATTTTGTGTAACCCTATATTAAAAAACTTTTAGTTATTAAACTTTGAATTTAACTCTTTTAACTCTTCTTTGAATATAATAATTATAAATGTCCTAATCTAATCCAAGTGGACCAAAAGGATCATATTTTATTCCTAAGGTTTTTTTTGGTCAAATTAAAATTATCCAATAGAATTAGGACATGTGTTAGGGTAATTATTATATCATTTTTACCCTTAATTACCCAATTTACTTTTAACCGTGGTAAATAAAAGTCAAAAGATACTATTCACCAAAAAGTATTTTCATCTTATGGAACCAAATTTTACTTTCAGATTTCAAACGTGTCTCTCATATTTTTGAAATTAAACTCACAGAAGCGGTAAAATTAATTTTTATGCAAATTTGTAAATGCTCCTAGAAGGTGGATAAAAAACGGTAAAAAATTCAATAAAATTTTATATATCTAAACTTATTATAAAATGACTCCAATGAATTACATTGAACATATATAGGTATTATGTACCTATTTTGACCTAAAATAAATTTAAATAATATAACTAATTATTTAAATAAAAATTCAGTTTTAAACAATAACGCAATGTGTTTCACTATTCATCAAAAATTGAAAGTTTTCAGAAAAATACCAAAAGTTCACCCTAAGATAATTTTGATATTCCGAATTCAAAAATGAAGTACATTTTGAAAAATAATATTTATAAAAAATCAAAAATTGGTTATTACTATTCATAACGACTAGTTTGATTGGTCGTGGTGTGTTAAAACTCCAAGTTGCTTACAATGTAAGCTAATGCATTATTCGAAGGGAATCATACAATGGAAGCTTGGGGTGTTACACGCACGGTTAGGAAAAACATGTTCTAACCATGCTCCAGCCCTTACCTCATAGTGAACCTCACATGGTTATCCCACATGGTTATATAAACCACACGCCAACCAGGCAGAGGCCCTCTATACCACTTCACATAGTTACTCCTAGGTGGACACATAGTTTGGAAAAATTGTGCACCGTCCCAAAATCACCTATCTCTCTATTCACAACTTCTTATATAATTTTAAAGGTTTCCATGAACCATTCTCAAACCATTAACCTTTATAAAATACCCATAAAATTTTCAAAAGTCCTTCCAAATCTCTCAAACTTCCCCCAAAAACATCACATACTTAAAATAAATAAAGAAATGGTTACTTACTTGAAATAGTGGGGTGCTACATTCTCCCCACTATTGGCCTTTCCATCCTCAAAAAGTAGGAAACAATCATTACCCTAAAATAGTTTTATCCATTTATCGATCATTTCCTTCTTATGTTCCCAAGTTTCTTTCTAAATCTGACCATTTTTTCACAAAACCAGCACTAAAATGATGCCTTTCTCATGCAAGACATTCTCCTACCTACCCAAAATCTGCACTAACACATTCCCCAACAAAGAATACATCTCTAGGTTAATGTGATCCAATTGAATCACATGGCCATGATCAGGTTGAGGGTTTTTCAACTAAGATACATGAAAGACATTATACATTTCAATAAACCATGGGGGAAAAGACAACCTATATTCTAACTCACTAACCCATTAAAGTATCTTAAAAGGTTATATGTATCAAGTAGATAACTTTCCTTACTTTATAAAACAATTATTCCCAGACCTTTGATAGATTCTGAAGAACACCTGATCACTCACCTTGAATGACAATGGACATTGATTATGATCCACATATGATATATGAAGACTTCAAGATATCTCCATCCATTTCATGATTAGATGAATCTTCTATGTTGTCTCTTGGACAAGGCTTGGTCCTACCAGTGAAGTCTCTCCTATTTCTACCAATTAAAGTGGATAATGATAAGGACACTCGTACAATACTTCAAAAGGATCCATGTGTATCAAGGACTGATAACTTTTTTTATATGAGAACTCCACTAATGGTATGTTCTCTTCCCATGAGCCACCAAAATCCATTATAGAAGCTTGCAGCATGTCTTCCAATGTTTATATCATCCTTTAAAATTGTCCATCCATCTGAGGTTGATATTCCATACACATATTCCATTTTTTTTCCCAAGGTATTTATATAATTATTTCCAGAAATGAGACATAAACCTCATATATTTATCTAACACTATCAAAACTATTACGCCATTCCTCTTTACCACTTCTCATATATAGATTTTAGTCATGTACTCCACCATATGAGATTCATGAATAGAAATGAAATGGGAAGACTTTTGAGTTAATCCACTATCACCCAAATTGTGTCATGTTTATAAACCATTCTTGGGAGGCCCATCACAAAATCTATGGCAATCTGCTCTCATATATAAACAGGAATCGGTAAAGACTGAAACATACATGTTGGATACTGATTATCTTACTTAACCGGCATATAAGTTAAGCATATTAAAAAAACATAGCTACCTTTCCTTTATTAGATACCCACAAAAGATTTTCTTTCAACGTCTCATACATCTTCTGTATTCTTGGATGAACATCCCATTATGAATTGTAGTAAGCATGAAGAAGTTGTTCTTGAAAATCCATAGGTACAATAATATGATTTTAAAACTGAAAAACTGAACTCTCATCCAACCTTTATCCCTCAATGTTCTTCCCATAATTGAGTTTTGAACTCATAGAAACACCTTCTAAATCAGATGTATGTTCTTTTTCAACTATCTCAACAAAATAAGGAACCAATGATAGTGGAAGGAAAAGTTTTGAAGTTCCTTGGTATCCACAATCCAAGTTCATGTCAATTATCACTGACATCAACTATGACTGGTCTGAGGCCTCTTTTTTCATCTGATCATATGAATTTCTACATAATGTATCTGCCACCGAATTTCCCTTACCCGATGTATACAGAAATTAAAATTAAAAAATATTTAGATACTTCACCCATCATCATTTTATTATATTCAATTTACTTTATGAGAAAATATTTTTTAGGATCTTATGATCTGTAAACACTATAAATTTCTTAACAAAGAGGTAATGACACCATGAATTCAATGCTTGGACTACATCAGATAACTCCAAATCATTTTTTGGATAGATCTTCTCATCAAAACATAAATGTAGTGATACATAATAAAATATGTGATCTACCTACATGAGAAAACATCCCAACCCTGATGTCAAAGAATCAAAATACAAAACATACCCTTGTCCTGATTCTGGAATGATCAATATTGGTTTTGATTTAAGGAAAACCTTTAGCTATTAAAAAGACTTATGAAATTAATTATTATGTTGGAATTGGACATTCTTCATTGTCATAACTATTATAGGTGAATCTAGTCATGAAAATTTACAAAAAAAAATCATTGGTAATAACCAGCTAAACCAAGGAAACTTCATATCTTGGATACATTCTTTATAGATTTCTAATAGATAAAAACCTCTATCTTTTCTGTATCAACATAAACACCTCTTCCATATGATACATGGTCATGAAAACATACCTATTTTTTCTAAAACTCACACTTTGATAAATTGGGATACATACGATGATCTTTCAAAATTCCCAATACTATCGCCAAGTGTTTCTCATGCGTAGACCTTTTCCTTGAATACATCAATATGTTATCCACAAACACCACCATAAGATAATCAAGATATATCTAAAATATATGATTAAATAATTCAATAAATACTATTGTTTTATTCATAAGAAAAAAAGGCATAACCACATACTCATAATGTCCATATCTACTTTAGAAAGATTACTTTGGAATATCATCCATCTAAACGTACAATTGGTGACATCCAGAGCACAATTCAATCTTAGAGAACCACTGATATCTACTCAATTGATTGAATAGATGATCAAGGCACGGAATTGTATGCATGTTCTTTATCGTAACATGGTTTATCTTATGATAATACACACACAACTAAAGTGTTCCATCCACCTTTTAAAAAAATATTGATTTTTCCCATAGATATGTGCTGGGACAAATGAACCATTCTCTTTACATATCTTCCGATAAAACTTTTAGTTCCCTTAATTTTGTTTGTTCCATCCAATAAGATGAAAGGGAAATAGGAATAGTACCTAGAAGTATATAAACCATAATCTACACATCCATTATAAGTGAAACCATGATAAATATTCAGGAAAAAATCTTGAAACTAATCAAAAAAACACTGGAAAAATTTTATTCTTGATCTCTTCCATTGATTACAAATTCAATGCTACCAAATTGTATGATATAATTATCACTTATAGTCTCAACAAGCCTATTTATCCTGCATTTTCATTCTTGTATCATCTAAATAGATGCTTTATTCCATCATCAATCATAAAACTATCATTTCATGTATAACAATTGTTGTGAGCCTTGAACATTGTCAATAAATCCATACCCTAGATTATTTCATAGACATCAATCATAATCATAGATAAATCCCATATCATTGAAGTTCTCTCAATAGTTATAGAACATGATCTAAACATAATTTCTTGACAATCTCTTTTACCAAGTGGAGTTTGAAGTTCAAAAATATAAGGAATCGTCACAACATTTAAACTGATAATATCAACAACATAAGAAGAAATAAATGAATGGGATGCACCAATATCAAACAAAGATTGCATGAGGGTATAATTAAAAATAATCATACCTCACCCCATCGATGGTTCAAATTGATCATAAATAATAACATGCTTATCTCTATATAACTTCTTACTCACTGCACTTTGTTCTTTATTTTCCCATTGATATTTCCCTTGTTTGGGAGTCATGGTATTCCTGAAATCACTATGGTTTTCTCAATTATACTAATGAGAAATATTTTGTTTCCCTTATCCCATCAAAGAATATGATGTCTCCAGCACATGATATAAATATCAAACACCCGACCTCAGATTACTAAAACAATATCACTAAATATTCCCCCATATAATTTTAATTGTGGAATGATCTAGGTTTTATCGTACACTCTCGCTTCATGTGGTCAAATGAACCACATTTGAAATATCCATCTTTACCCTTGGGTATTGGAGGGAGATTAAAAAATATAACTATTTTATTCTAAATCAACTTTGTACCTTGAAAATAGTTGTCCCTCCTCTGATTGTTCCCAACATTATAGTTCCCACCATTTCTCATAGGTATCTACATGCTCCCTCAATCTGTATCTCATGAGAAGTATCTTTCTGCCACCTTCACTCTATTGACCATATTTTTATAATCTGTTATACAAATCATGAAAATATTTTATCGAATTTTATGTGTCAACCCCGATTCAAAAATGCATTCCTTCAATGATTCACTTCCAGCGACATTGGTATAAATGCGGACTAAATTGGTGAATTTAGCCACATAGTATAATAATGAGATTATCTCATTATTTAAGCTGTAAAGTTAGTCATTATTCAAATATTTAACCTATGAGGATACAACTGTTTAGTGAAAAATTCTTAAAAATCATCACATGAAAGGCATTGGTCTAATTTAGCCTGAACTGCTAAATCCCACCATTGGCATGCAAAATCCTCTAGTATATACTTCTCTAACCTGATTTTCAGCTCTGCTAGTGTTCCAAGGAAATCCAATATTTGATTCACCCTATTCATCCACACTTCTTCCTTCTCTGGTTCCTAATCACCCAAAAATATGGGTGGATTCGGCTTCTATAAATGGATGGAATGATCCACTTTCCTTAGATTATCCCTTATGTTCCCTCTATCTATAACATGAAATTTTTGTATTATACTCTGAACTAGCTATTGGTTCACCTATGGCACTGGTGAAACCAAATTCTCAGTAGCCTCTTCTAGTTGGTTTCTTCTATACCTACTAGATTCCATTTTCTATAAATACAACAAACTCCATAAGTCTCACTCTCTGTCAACTGAAGGCTTAACAATATCAAATTTTACCACATCATAACTATCATAATAGTATTTTCCAAAATTCAAAATTTTCTATGTTTAACCATTTTTGAAAATTCCATCATGATTTTGAAAATCATCCAATTTTCAAAATACCACAACCATTCATTTTTTAAATTCTAACATTTGAAAATAATTCCAAAACTTTTCAAAAAAATAGTTTTTCACAAAATCATAAATCATTACTCAAAATGAAATATGCATTCCTAGTGGAAATTCATTTATATAATTCATTTCATACTCTTCTCATTTTCTAAAACCATGAAAATGAGATTACAACTCCTATAAGTGTCTTAAAAACACCTATGTACCCAAATACCTAGTAATGTGAAGTTCAACATAAAAAAGGTTATCTATATATTTTTATGTTCTACATTTTAAGTCTAAACAATCCTACCTCTTTCTATGATCCCAACCCAAGAACCAATCAATAATGTTTTTCAACTCTAACACTGACAAAAACTATGACCATGGATCAAACAAATTGATACCATTTTTAATTCAAGAACCAAACAAGATGATACCACATGTAACATACTTCCCCTATTAATTGGCTTGAGTTGTGTTGGAATTATTGATTTTCCTTAAGAGACATCCCCAAGGTGAAAAAAGGCTGGAAACAAATGCCAAGAGCTTCAATATAATTAGGGTATGATTTTCCCTTTTAAATTAAAACAACAACAACCAAAAAAACCATAACCAATACCACTATATTATGCATGATAACAATGTAAGAAAACTCAAAGTAATACCATTAATATCAAAACCAAACTACAATAGAGTACCATAGTGGAAGAAAAACCAGAAAACCTAAAACAATCCAAACCTAACTCCAAGCTCTAATCCAACTTCATGATCAAGTATTATTAAGTACCACTAAAGAAGTGAAATTAATTACCTTTATCTATTTCTTAATAAATGAAATTTGTAAAATAACCAATTTTCCAAAGCAGTGGGTGAGTAATTTTAACATCCCGACCCAACGCACCACTAAAACGGTGGTCGAACCAATAGGGCACATAGCCTTAGTCATGCTTCACCATACACTAGAGACTACTGACTAGCAGTGAGGGTATGAAGAGGTGATAGCAAGGAGACTATACCCTCATGTTAGAGTATCACAACAGTTTATCATAGTATAAAAATAGACAATAGTGGAAGTAGTAATACAATTAAAGATATACAGCAGTACAAGAATAATATATACTGAAAATAATAGATAGAAAATTTAAATTTATAAAAATAAATGTATGTTCAAGTGATTCTACATAATCTAAAACAAAATACATATAGTAGGCATTGATACAATGTGTTACAAGGAAATGAAAAGACTTTAATCCCCATAGATGATCTCCGTGAGCATCCTAAGCTCTAGCTCAGTCTTATGCTCCTAACTCCAAGGTACTAGAAAGAAGCACAAGAAACCAACCTAGGTCCTACAAATAAAAAAGTCTAATTGGGTACCCCAGTGTAATTGAATCACAAGAAGGGTTTGACATATAAATCTTAGTAGGCCAGCACCCATGGTGTCTATCCCAATCTAGAAAATTCAATATAAATTAAATAGTGTGCAGGTATATATATGAAATAAATATAATAGAATAAATAACAACCACCCATCCAATTTTTTAAGGGACACCTAGAGGATATACCTACTTTGGCACCCTGCCATGTATCTATGTCTATGGGTAGATCCTCCTACATCAGGATGGATCACCCAAGTCAGTGGAAGATTCTTATGTTGAGGATGAATCACTCATAATATACCATAAACACACGACCTCTACTCTCAGGATAACTATAATCTATCCCTCAGGAATAACTATAATATCAACCTCAAGCATCTTATAACTGTGCATCTATCCCTTAGGCATCCTACATAACCATATACTTTTACCACATGCATTTAGTAATAGTGCGTCTAACCCTCAGTCAGTATGAAAATATGCACCAAGCCCTCTGGCATTGTGTGACTATGTATCTAGCCCTCAGGAATCTGTTATAATCATATAAATTTACCTTAGGCATTTAGTACCTATGAAACTATCCCTCATATGGTACGAAAACATGCATCAAGCCCTCAAGTGTCACATTAAACATGAGTCATATCTAGAAAAACATTACATGCTAAACAATATCAACCCTCAAGTATCAATCACATTGATATAACATAATATCAAAAGCTAATGAAAAAATATTAATTATGGTATCAAAAATACCATATTTATCAATATATGAAAAAATGGTCAATTTAAAAAAATTTACCATCTATTAACTAGTTCATTTCATTAATCTAGGTTCCTAATTATCATAATAATTATATCAAACCTGTTTAAATAAATCTGTTGACCCTATAGTAATTAATATTAATTAAGAAGTTTGAAAAGGGTTATTATGACATAATAAATTACAAAATTTATTAATATTCCATTTTAAAAGTATAATCCAACAATCAAAAAATTTATCCAATTTTTTATAGGGCTCTAAAGTCAAATAGACTAAGTCTTACTAATTTTCAAGGCTCGCACACCTATCGGTTGGCTGCAGGTATCAGTCTCTTTGCCTATGGACCGAAAGGAATCCAAGGGATGGTTTGAAATGAAAAATAAAATTTAATAGGTATTATTCGATTTATTTGGTCGTGCGTTGCATGCCAATGTGATCAAATATATTTCATATACATTAAATAATTAGATCAAACAAAAAGGATTTTGTTTAGACCAACCACATCAATCCCATTTAAATTAATTCATTTAAACATAACAAAAGGCATGGTTTAACCATCCTACATATATTTCAACCTTTTAAACCATTAAGTTCTCATAATAAGTGCTTATTAACTTAACCAAAGGCGTGGTCGTTCCACCCTATTCAGTTTCATTTCAAACTAATTATTTAATTCGTGCCATTTAAACTAATCGAGCATGAAAAATCAATTCACATTATTCAAATGGGGAAAATACTAAAATTCCACATAAAAGAAATAATAATAATGAAGATGTAAAAATCACACCATAATTGAGCATGATATATACAATTATCACTACACTTTAGTTTGAAGACAGCGAACCTCTGATGGAGGGGTTTTATTATAAAACCATGACTTTATTTACCAAAAAAATCATTTATCTTATTTAATAATTTATTTCAATTCACCAAAGGAAATCATTTTATAGAAACCACCATACATAGAAAATCATTAATTAAAAGTGTGAAATGTGTGAAATTAATTAATTAATGAATTATAAAATTTAAAAGGGAAAGGATGGAGATCATACCTCAAAGAGGACCCAAGACAAACACTTCATCTCTTGATAATTTCTAACTAGAAGATGTTGTTACCCCCTTTGATCATATGCACATTCGCCTATATATAATGACACATATCCCTTATGCACATATTTTCATGGACCATGAATACTTTCAAGGGGATCCTTAAATATATGATTATATGAATACACCCGTCTCCACTTACCTACGTAAGAATTGTTCATATATATACATAGGCACACCTAGCCTCGTACATATATATTCACTTTGATGGGTGGATATACACATAACAGGGGAACCTACATATATATACATACCTACCTATGCATATGTATGCGAGTATCTTTAGAATCCAGTGACTCTAAAACACATGGTAGGGTCCAACGCACTAAAAAATAATTACTAGGAACCTTAAAACAATTAAAGACCCTAAATTATAAGGTGTGAACCTAAGCATCAGGAAGAGAACCTTGCCTCGAATGGAGGCAATTAACTAAATCGACCCAAACCACTTCGCCTTCAATGGTGGTTTTCAGAATACACATGAACATGACCCGAGAGGCCATTCACATTCCCTATCATAGGAAGAAACACCAAAAAAGAAACAGATTATCCCAAACCTTAGGTTTTACCATACCTCACTGGTTGACAAGAAGACGAAAATCATCCAAAAAAAGGGAATGGAGGGGTGGAGAAGGACTTACCATGACGATTTGAAGAGAAATCCAAAAGAAACTGCTTGAATCTGTGAAATAAGAGGGAGTCATGGAGAGGGGGAGGTCGAACGCTGCAGGGGTCGGCCAGGGGGGTGTCGCACCTAAGGGGATCATCTTGGAGGGGGATCATGTGAGCAGTAATGGGAAAACCCTTTGTGGATTCTAAAAAAATAACTTATAATAATAATAATCATCATAATAATAATAATATTATTATTATTATTATTAAATAATTTGTTTTATTTTTATTTTTATTTTTATTTTTATTTAATTGATTTCTTTAGAGAAATAATATCGCACAGTTTGCTTCAGAGGCCTGTATGGTTTTAGAAAAACCATACACCTCAGTCAGTGCACCCAAACCATTTAGTTGTTGGGCTAGACACTTCAGAAACTCATCACATCACCTGAGAAACTTCTCAGACCTTCACCCAAGTCCAAAAACATTACCTAGGAATGTTTTGACTCTATAAATTGTGTTCTGAATCCCAATTTTAAAAACTACCCATCTAGTTATTACAAAAATTAAAATTCCTTCTGAATTTTTGTTAGGTTCAAAATATGGTATGTTACAACCTTCCCAACTTACAACTTATCATCCTCAAGAATCCTTAAAGAACAACAAAAACATCACCCATCCTATAGGGGGTCATGAAGTCCCAATAAAATGGTCACGTTGTGTTTCCTAATACCCAATGCACCTTTTCATCAATTCTTAAACACATGACACCTAAGTTTTAAAATCCTAAGGAAATGATCATTTTCCAACCGAAACACCAAGACGACACTTACCTGATCCCATTTAGCTATAGACATGAGCACGTCGGTATCCTATTAAACATTTGGCCAAATTTACTTCCCACCATAGGTTTTAACATTAGAAATCGGCAAAATTTCAAGACACAGAACCTTCCACCATCATAATTTCTTACAAGACATGCCCTTAAGTGTTATAGAAACGCTTATTGTGTTATTTTCAAAATGGTTAAAATGGTAAATTAGTCATCAGTCTTAAATCCCAATTCAAGCCATATTTTCATGAAAATACCTAGATGACACAAACCACACTCATCTCACCTGATGATGTGCTAGAAATAGTCCTTCACTGACTTTTCCATTGAAAAAGAGAGACAACTAGTTGAACCACTCCAGCTGACCATTCAAGAATATGGTCAGCTTAGACGACCAACATTTTACAAACTGAACTATGATGCCCTCTTCCAAGGTACTTTGTATTTACAACAAACATTCTCACCAAAGTACATACCTAAATTTCAATGTCATTCCATGATTTAAGTATCACTAAGCCTGAAAAAAAGTCTGAGATAACCTTGAAATTAAATGAACTAGAGCCTTATAAACTAATGGAGGTAGTCCACACCATATATTCATGAGTGGGACACTTCTACAAGGTCAGAATGTCTACATTATATCACTGATTAAGGATAGAGTAGAATCCTCCTGGCGGTTGATTCAAACAAAAGAATTGACAGTGTCCGAGAGTCCGTCCAAGTTGTTCCTACATGGGAACCCAAGTTTCACTCTGGACTAACCAAGCCTCAATAAGAACCATTCTTCAGCGTGAAACACTAAGGAAACCATCCAAACAACCCCAATAGATTTTAAAGCATTAGTGAGATGTAAGACCGATGCTCTCTTAGTGCATCAAGGACAAAGTCAAGATTGGGTACATGCTCATCACTTAAATAATAATACACTAAGAGGATTAGAAGTATACCAAGAAGACTAGTCGAACCACTACTGGTCGAATTCCCTTACAAGAATCTCGGCTTCACCTATAGACATACCACCATCAATCGACCACCATACCTTTAACACCCGAGACATTTCCATGATCATTCTATATTAACCATCAAATTCCACCCATGACCAAAAAAATTTCACAAGGGTTTCATAGAGAGCCAACCTCATCGACGTCATTCTTCTAAGCAAGTACTAACATTTAAAAGACTCAAGAGAATTCAAACAACCCTTATCTTTTTCCAATGGTCCTCCTAAGTTATATCCCTTCTACATGGAAGGACATATTTACCAAAACTTTCATGGAATTCCTCTGAGCCACAATCAAAACATTAAAGTATTAGACAAGGAAACCAAAACTAAACTGATCGGCATGTCAAAACACCTGAGTTTCGAGATAGTTATCCTGATCATTGAGACGAACCTGATTTCTTTACGCCCAGATCACTATACCTTAGAGATGAACTAAGACCATACCCAACAATGAAAGGCTCAACAAGCCTACCAAACTCAACTTGTTTGTTACATCATTAAGAACTCGACGACTATCACATATATCAATGCATACTACCCCAAGATTTCACAAGAAAACGACACATCCTGAATACCATCCATAGGTTGTTCGCCCTATGGATTCAAGAATTAAATGGTCCGTATAAGAGATTAAACTCAGAGTCTTATTGTCCCATATGACCATTAACATAGATGATGACATACCAATTCATCCATCATTGAGGAAGAAAGTTTCAATAGACCAACAAAGCATCCGACCATGCCTGAGGCATGTCTAACCAGTTGAAAATTAGCATTACTTGATCCTCACACCCATAGAAAAAGTAAAGGATTCCATGACCACCCATCTGAACAAGGGTTTAATTGAAAATTGAAAGTCCCAAAAGGAACAATGGAACCATAATGACACCAATCATTAGAAAACACATGGAAATGGTAAGGAATTTATGTTCTAAGGGTGATACCTACCATGTGATATCCCCTTATAAGATCATAAGCATCAACTCTACAACCAGGTCACAAAAAAAGAAAGTCACTGGGCTCAAGATCCTATCATCTAATCCATTTCTAAAAATAAATATGGCCTACAAAAAAATCTCATGTTTCAATTCCAAGGAAACTCAAAAGGAAAATATCAAGCTACCCTTTCACAATGGTTTTAATAAAGGACACCACCTAGGGTTCCATTTTAAGGCCATTAAATTTACTCACATTTAATCATTAAATGGTTAAAATATTTAGAATAAAATAATAGGAACAGCAGCCAAGTCTCATAATACATCCTTTTTAATCATTTTACATTAATTGATATCCCTTTATATATTAGAAAATTTATCAATATAAATTCCTTTTAACAGATAAGGTGACCAATGAGGGTCCCATTAAGCCAACCTGGGTTCTTTAAAAATAAACCCAATAACAGTTGATTAATTATTAAAAGTATAAACACCCATTAAGGGTTATCTCACAAGATACATGCCTCAACAAAACTAATTGGGTCCTGTTGTGTATTTTAGAAAAGGGAACAAAATAATTTAGACCTATGTTAAAAAAATTCATTTAAAACCGTCTTAAAATATATGATGGTTAGATAAATAAAGGCTCAATTACATGATTCTGCATTTCTTAATTCATAAAGCCTCCATACACTTCAGGTATTGAAATTTTTTTCCAATTAATTAAATCCAATCCACTTTAAAATTTTATCTTTAGCATCCTTTTAAATTTTAACAACACCCTTTAACCATTTATATTTATCAAACAAAACTAGCATGTCATCTAGAAATAAACACTAAGGAGCATTCTATGAAATAGAAGCATGGAATATAAACAATGAAGCATGGAAAAATAGCTAAAATTAAACCTTAAAGCATGTTATCTATACACTCATCCTAAAGAAATGAAAATCCTGGAATAGCACTCAATATGCATATTCAAATCAGCAGGAAAACTAAAATGGAACTACATGGCATGTTTTATGCATGACATTTTAATTCTTATGTGCCTGTTATGATACATGCTATGCTTCGTACTTTCCATACCAGGACAAGGGTAAAAACACCATAAATTCCATAAATAATAAGAAATTAAAAGTACACCAATCACTTGAGGTGAAATCAATTCCAACTTAATAATAAACAGCATGAAAAACAATCCCATCCCTGGCCACTTGGTCATTTCCCCATATGTGGGGTGATGAGTCCCAAGCATGACTATTTAACAAGTGTCGATGAATTACTAGTCTCATATATACCAACCCAAAATAGTAAGAAAAAAGTAAAACTAACCTCCCTTTGATACCACCTTGTAACGTCCTGACATGACCCACCACTAAAATGGTGGTTGGACCGGTGAGTCACATGGCCTTAGGCATGCCTCCCGTACACCAGATGCTTCTGACTAGTAGCGATGGACTAAAGAAGTTATATAGGGAAGTCTATACCCTCATTTTATAGTAGCATAATGGTTTATCATATTTTAAAAAAAGAAAATAGCAGAAGTAGTAATTCAATAAAAGATAGATATAAATGGAAGAATAATATATACTGAAAATAACAGATGGCCAATGCCAATTTAAAACAATGCATAAAGGTTAAAGTGATGATACATATTCTAAAACAAAATACATATAGCAGGAAGTGATAAAATGAGTTACAAGGAAAGGATAAGACTCTAATCCTCATGGGTGATCTTCATGAGAATCCCGACCTCCAACACGGTCCTGTGCTCCTAACTCGAAGGTACCTGCAAATAGCGTAATCAGGTAACACAATAAACCAACCTAGGTCCTGTGGATAAGAGCGTTTACTCAGAGACCTCTGTGAAATGGCGGTCCAAGAAGGTTTGAGATATAAATCTTAGTAGGAAGACACCCATGGTGTTAAGATCAATCCTAACTATACAATAAAAATTAGATGGTGTGCAGGTTTAGATATGAAATAAAAAAAATTAATAAATAAACAACCACATGTACAGGTTCCTAAGGGACACATGGTGGCTATACCTACTTTGGAACCCTATCAGGTATCTATGTTTGTGGTTATATCATCCTGCATCTGGATGGATCACCCATGTCGGTGGAATACTCTCATACCGAGGATGGATCACTTTGAATATACCATAAACATATGTCATATGCCATCATGATAAACATAATATCTCCCTCATATAGAACTAGAATCTCACTCGTAGGCATCACATGAATTTGCATCTAACCCTCCAGTATCTGACATAGTCATGTACTTTTCCATCAGGCATTTAATACCAGTGTGTCTAGCTCTCGGGTAGTATGAAAACATACACCAATCCCTCATACATCGTGTGACTATGCATATATTCCTTAGTCTTCTGAAATAATCATATAATTTTCCTTTATACATTTAGTACCAGTGCGCCTAGACCTCAGACGGTATGAAAACATGCACTAAGCCCTCAAGCATCCTATTAAACATGAGTCATATCCAAACAAACTCATCTTGCCAAACAGTATCAACCCTCAGGTATCAATCACATAAATATCAAATAATCTCAAAATCTAAGCAATAAAAATCTCAATTTTAGTATTAAACATACCAAATTTATCATCATAAGATACAACGGTCCATTTATAAATAATTACCATGTTCCAACTAGTTCAATTAAATAATCAAGGTTCCTAATTATCATCATAATTATATCAATCATGTTTAAACAAATCCATCAACCTTGTAGTCATTAATAATAATTAAACACTTTGTCTAATGTGATTATACCATAAGAAATCACAAAATTTATTATTATGAAACTTCAAAATTATAATCCATCAATCAAACAATTTATCCAATTTATTATAGGGATTTAATATCAAATAGACAATGTCTTAATAATTTCCAAGATAGTCACATTGATCGGTTGGTTGTAGGTCTCAGTCTCCTTGAATATGAAACCAAAGTAATCCAAGGGATAGATTTAAATGAACAATTATAATGTAATAGGTAATATTTGATTTATTTGGTCACATGTGGTGTGATAGTGTGATCAAATATATTGAATATACTTTAAATAATTAGACCATGCAAAAGGGATTTGGTTTAGACCACCCACATCAATACCATTTAAATTAATTAATTTAAACATAACAAAAGACATATTTTAACCATTCTAAATATATGTAAACATTTTCAACCATTATGTTCTCATAAGCATTGCTTATTAAATAAACTAGAGGGGTTATCATGTCGCCCTATTCAGTTCCATTTAGAACTAAGCATTTAATTCATTCTATTTAAACTAATCAGGCATGAAAAATCAATTCACATTATTCAAAGGTGTAAAATACTAACTTTCCACATAAAAGTCACTGACAATAAGGAATATGGAAAATTCTAACCATAAATAAGAATGATATAAATAAGTATCACTACATTTTAGCTGGAAGATAGTGCACCTCTGATGGAGGGGTTTTATTATAAAACCATGACTTTGTTTATCAAACAAATCATTTATCTTATTTAAGAATTAATTCCATTTCACCATAGGAAAGAATTGTATAAAAACCACTATACAAATAAAATCTTTAATTAAAAGTGAAATGTGAATGAAATTAATTAATTAATGCATTCTAAAAGTTAAAATGGAAAGGAAAGGGATCTTACCTCAAAGAGGAACCAAGTCGAACACTTTGGATCTTGATTCTTTCTAACTATAATATGATGTCACTCCCTTCGAGCATATGCACTTTCACCCATATATAAGAACACCTAGCCCCTATACTCATATTCTCATAGCCCATGAATACATGCAAGGGGGTACTTGTATATACACTTATACGAATACACCCATATTAACTAACCTACGTTTTCATTTTGAATATATATGCATAGGAACACCTATCCCCATACATATATATTCACCGTCATGGGTGAATGTGCACATAATAGGGGAACCTGCATATATATACATACCTACCTGTGCATATGTAGGAAAAGCTGCCTTAGACTCCGGCAACTCTAAACCATGAGGTGGGGTCCAATACACTAAAAAATAATTACTATGAGCCTTAAAACAATTAAATAAACTAAATTAGAATATGTGAACCCAAGTCGTGGGAAGAGAACCTCATCTTGAATGGAAACATCAAACCAAATCGACCCAAACTACTTCACCGTCAATAGAGGTTGTCGAAATACAAATGAAAATGACCTGAGAGGCCATTCGCACGCCCCATTGAAGGATGAAACACAAAAAGAACAAGATTAGTTAAAACCCTAGGTTTGTCCAAACCTCACTAGGCAAGGAGGAGACCAAAATCAGACAAATTAAAGGAAGAGAGGGGTGGATAAGGACTTATAATGATAATTCAAAGAGAAATCCAAAAGAAACCAGTTGAATCGGAGAGGTAAAAGGGAGTTATGGAGAGGGGGAGATTGTGAGCTGGAGGGGTCGAACAGGGGGGTACGTTGCACCTAAGGGGGTCAGCCAAGAGGGGGATTGTGTGTGCAGTAAGGGGAAACCCCCTTTGTAGATTCTAAAAAAACTATAATAATAATAATCATCATATCATTATTATTATTATTAAATAATTTATTTTATTTTAATTTTAATTTTAATTTAATTTATTTAATTTATTTATTTAGAGAAAACCTACTGCACTGTTTACTATAGAGGTATACATGGTTTCAGAAAAATGTTTTTCCTTGGTTAGTGCACCCAAACCATTTAGTTTTCGGTACCAGCACTTTCGAAACTCACCACAGCACTGAGGAAACTTCTCAGACCTTCACCCAAGTCCAAAAACATTACCTAAGAGTGTTCTAACTCTATGAATTGTGTTTTGAGTCCCGTTTTTAAAAATGGCCCATCCAGTAATTACAAAAAATCAAATTCCTTCTAAATTTTCATCTGTTTCAAAACATGGGATGTTACTTTAATGAAACTCAATGGGTTTTTTCAAAATTAATTTCATACTCATGCCACTAGTATATAACAAGTTAGCACATTTATATAAAATAATTTAATTCAAATAATTGAAAATAGTTTATATAAGAATATAAAACAATTACCATACCAAAATAGTTTTCCCAAAACCAAGGATCTTTTTTAGGAAATAAAATGACTATACTTTTACGATTTCACATTCCTTTTGGAATACCCATTCCATGATTCACACACACACACACATGCATTATTCACTGACAGTTTCATAATCTTACCTATATACTAAATCTTCACTATTTGGATAATCCCCATGTGTCCCAATGACACCCTCCCCTTATCCAAGGTCGTGTCCCTTTGTACCCAAATAGTACACTCCCCTTATTTAGGGTCACGTAAAAATCATGAACTAACACAACCTATTTTTAGAAAAACCATTTCAAATCAACCATTTCAATCCATTTTAAGAAAATCATTCCATTATTGAAGAAATTTCAATCAATTTATTTAACACAAATACAAAAAAACCATATTTTAAAATCAATATTTCAAAATAAATAAAATAAAACACTTTGCACAACCAATTCCACAATATCACAATTTCACAAACCATCATGAAAGAGGGGTTCAACCATTATTTTCACAAAAATTTCACAATAAAATTCAATAAATTTAACCAATTTGAACCTAAGACTTCAATTTCCAAGAATAAGAGTTGATAGTGAACCCAACTAACTCAATAATTATGGTGAAAACAAAGAACAATGCTAATTCTTAAATAAAATCAGCTTGAATATCTAAAAACCCACCTTAAATATCTTTACCTAACATCAACACAGCCATATATCATCCTGATTGGTATCAAACTTCATGTATCTATCATTAATGGACTAGATCTAGGATTACAAGAGAGTGATATAGAGAAAAGGAAAGTATATCTAAGAAAAACTACCAAAAACGAAGACTTATTAGAGAATTGGGCTTCAATGCACCATGAATTTCCTTATGATTGCTTCTATATTGAAGGGCAGAGACTCTATATACTTTGTGATGAATAAAAAAAAATAGTGTCAAAATGGGTGAAAAATAAGAGGCTTAGAGGTAAATCCAAGTGAGATCCATTTTTTAGGATCTCACTTTTAAAACATGCATGGTTAGTCAAATTGTGTATTAACTTTGTATCAACCTCAACCTCAAGGAGAACCTTACATTTTTGTATCACATGGTTAGAAAAACCATCAACCAACTATATAAAATATCTATGTCCCAGTCCACATGTTTACTCATAGGTGTCCATATAGTTTGGACAAATAATGCACCTAACCGTGAACTTTCCCAAAATCCCATGTCTCTCTGTGCATAGTTTCTTGTAAGAGTTGCACACTTTCCACTAACTGTGCTCAAATTGTGCACCTTTAGAAAGGCAATATAAAAATTTCAAAATTTCTCCAAACTCTCCCAAATAATACTCAAACACATTATATACTTAAAATAAATAAACAAATGGTTACTTTCATGAAATTGGTGGTGATAAAATTACCATGTTTTGTATCACTCTCTATTAGTCATTTCATGCTAGTTTTCTCTTCTATGACTACATTTTAAATTCAAAAAAATTCATATCTAGTAACCTGATTATTTATTATTTCTAGTAACCATTACATTTACCATAACCCATTTTCAAAGGATATTTTATTATCCCTCTTAATAATATCAGTTTCAATAATGGAATTTTCAAACATTAAACCCTTGATGAGAAAGAATAAATTTTGAGCATGAAATATATTATTTGGGGGTGGGGGATAATGTAAAACCCCAAAAATTCAGAAAATAATATATTAAGACTGATATACTTATTAACATACAACAATGTTCATTAAGTGAATTAAGTTATTTTATAAAAATGTTGTCATTAAAATATGACCTACACGTAGAATTAGAGTGTATGAATATAAGAAAATTCATTATAAAATATCTAAATGGAATTCAAAATAAATATAAATTTATTGATAAATTTTTAATATATGAGCCCCCAATTTTTAGTGAAGTCATTTTATACTTGAAAAATGTGTTTTCTTTAACAATGATTTTTATTTTATTTTGTGCATGGAAATTATAATAATCATATTCCAAATTTATAAATTATGTTTCAAAAAATGAATTGAATTTTTTGAATTATCATGTCAACATTACCTAAGAGAGAAATATTGATAATTTTCGCAACATATTTATTTTTCTATGAATAGTGATAAATATTAATTTTTGATTGAAAATTATCTTTTAGTTTAATGAATTTGAAAAAAATGTATATTTTTTTAAAAAAAGTAACATTACATAATTTTTATTATTATTAATCTAATTAAGGTTTTTGGAATTAATTTTATGTCGGAATTTTCTAACAAAACATTTTATGCTTCAGTAAACATTTTTCAGGGAAAATAATTTTCTCTAGGTTTTCCAGATTTAATTTAAAAATAATATTTTTAATTAAAAGTTTAATATTTGGTAAATATGGCCATTTTATTTTTTTCACTATGAATAGTAAACCTTGTAAATATTTTTCACCTCAGTAAAGGTAAAACTAGTAAAATTAGATCAACTCAAGGCATGAGGCTTTAAAAATTTTATAAAAAATGAATCTATTATATTTGATAAGATTAGATTAGAAATTTACATCCCTTTGATTATTACATGACAACATTGTTCCATATTTCTTTTATTATAAAATTTATATTATTTTAATAAAATAATAAATACAATTTGTTACTCTCTTAATTTTAATATCTCTATAATTTTCACATATGTATAATAAGAGGATATGTTGAGTTATAAATATTTATATCATATATGGATAAATTTTTTATCATGAAAATTTAATTTTAAATTGTATTCCTTTAATAATTTCTTTAACTATGTATTCTAAGATGAAACGTTATTTATTAAATGAATTTAAAAACAAAATAAATGATTTTGAAAATAATAAAAGTGACTTAATTTTGAATAATTATTTTATTCTAAAAATATTTTAGATAAATATAACATAATTACTGATGTTTAAATGGTTTATATTATAAATACTTGTATTTAATGTTGTTTTAATATTTAAATAATAGGAATATTTTATACAATTACATTAATATTAATTTATTTCACATATATTTTATAAAATTATATAAAAAATATATCATTCTAGAATATGAAATCTAGGGTGAGAATTTTTTGAAATTTTAATCCCATGGCCATTTATGATACACTTTTCAAACTATAATTGATATTATAAACCTTTAATATTGAAAAATTCATTAACATAGTTATTCTTAAATTTGGTTAACATATGGGTTAAATAAATTAGTAAGGTTTAAAATGATATCTAAACTTCTCCAAATTTTTCTCGAAGGTTATATTGAAACCAGATATTCCATATATTCCAATCTATGTTTTTTTGGAATTATAATTCATGATTTAGAAAAATATTATGTTATTATATTTCATGTATTTACAAAAATTACATTTATGGTATTTATAACACAAAAAGTTTAATAACTGATATAAATTATAATAAAATCTAATTTTTGAAAAATATAATGGTATATGGTTGAAAATATAAGAAATAGTATATTATCATTCCCATTTACATTTATTTTATCATTCATTACCCTTAAATAGAAGAAAACAATGTTTTTTTTGGTAATTCTTGTGATTATTAACAGGGGTTGAAGATGAAAAATAGTGGACAAAAAATAACATAAAAATGACTAAATTTTATTGGATGAGTGGATTTAGTGTTATATTCATACTAACTTAAAAATAATTCAATTTAGGGTGAATATATTATAATAATTATTTTTTATTATTTTAATAAACTATGTATTTTTCAAACTTCCCATTCCCTTAATTATTGAAGGGATCCTCTTCTCCTCCCTTATAATTTTCTAGAATTATATATCATACAATCCCAACCATAATACATCACTATATTCACTTACCATATAAAATATATTATGATCTTTCTAAAATACCACCCCTATCAGGATTATGGTGTAAGAGAAAATAGTATTCTCAATGAAGTGCTATAACTCTTTACTGATCATTTTCAATTTTATTACATATATGTGTGTTCAAAAATGATAATATTTCTTATGTGAATGTGTGAACTACCACCTCTATGAATCGATGCAATTATTTTCTTATTTTATCCACATATAAAAGGTAATAAGTATTGATTAAGTGAATATATAATATATTTATGATATAATACTTATTCTTTAATGGTGAATTTTATTTACCATTCATTCATTACATCCATCATAATGTGAAAAAATCGATCATGCATATGTCTAGCTTACCATATTCATGAATGTTGTAATTCATTCTTATATATATCATTAATAGATTAAATTAAATATATATCTATAGTAAATAAAAATAATATTTAAATAATTATTAATGTTTTGAAGATTATGGAAAAATGATCAATTAACATGGATCGGAACTACTGATGAAAATTATCATGAATAAAGATATAGTTTACACCCTAAAATAATGATCTTAACAAGATATTATTAATAAATGGATGGTGGAATTAAATATGTGGATAATATATGGAATTATAAGTATTTATATGTTTATATTATAGATTTACTATCAATTTATCATTATTATACAAGGATATGGGGTGTATTCAAATAATGTCAAACTTGATTTAAGGATTTCTCATCTAAATTTTATTTCTTTGGGACTTATGTTATTTTAATCACATGTTTCATTACTATAGTGTATATAATAGCAATTAATTTAATTTATAATGGGTTCATTAAAATTATTTGGATTTAATCATGAAAATATTTTTATATCATTCATGAGGTTTTGAAGAGGATATTATAAAAGCAGTTAGTAATTTACATCAGAATCTCATTATTTATCGAGATTGTTTATGATCATGTTTCCAATGATGAAATTTTATAAACTATATATCAATAATAAAATTAATTTTATTTATATATCATTAATTATATATATTACATGTTTGCCTTTCATTATACTATATTTATTTTTTCAAGCAAATGAAAGATTATTAGTAAGAAAATATGACTTTATTTATATATTTGGTCAAAAATCATTTTTCATCCATGATTAAGTATTCATTAAAAAAATTTCAAGAATTTTTTAATATTCTCCTATGTAATTTTAAATTAATTTTTAATATTTTTTATATTTTATAAAAAATGTTCAAATGGAATATTCTTGCCATTTCAGAATGTTTTAATTTTTATATTTTACCATGAATGCTAATGGAATATTATGTCAAATGTACCCTATATGAAATTTATTTCATGAATTCGTTACTACTCATTTAATTGAATCATAGATTATAATTTTTGAATGTTCATTTCAATGAAAATTTTTCCTATAATATTTTTGAGTTTTTTAGATTTATATGATGTGTTTTGATTGTGAAATTGGTATTTTCCTCAATAAATATTCCTTGTAATATATTAAATGAATTTTTATAATATTTGACTTCCTTTTATGTTACTTATGCATCATTAAGAATATAATCAATTGATACCATCCTTTTTCTTTATTAGAATGGTATATTATTATGATATTTTTTTGGAAACCATTTACTTTAAATTTTTTTTTATATATAAAGAATGATTATGATCTTGTTTCAAACATATGAATGGATTTTGATTAAATAAAAGGTGGCCCCAGAATTATATTTTCCTAAAATTCATTAGATAATGATGACTAACTAATAATTAAATGTGTTATTCGTGAACATTATTTCATTTTTTAGTATTATTCATGGAAAAGGTCTTCATGTCTATAATATTATGAGTAGACCTAGTATTCATGTCCATTATATTATGCATTGACCATGTTTAATTTTAAAAGGTTAATGTGATGGCTTAATTTATTTTCCTCAACTTATTCATTAAACCTCTTTCTATTTAGACATATTCAGAATTATATATGTTTATATATGTGCCTCATTCATGTAATTATGTGATGCTCTCATTTATCATGACTGGTTATTAATTATTCCACACTTCTATGAATATTTTTAATTATTACATTATGTTTTATTTCATGACATATGTTTATGATCTATAACTCATTGGGAATGATAATAATAATTTTTTATCTTTATCTCGTACCCTTTCATTTTTCATAATCTTATGTATTATTATTGATTTATTTTTCCTCTTTTTACCCTTAATGAGTATCTAATCTTTCCCATTATTATTTTTTCATTCACTAGGTTAGGAAGAATTGTTTTTTATATGGTTTACCAAATAATCATTATATATGGGAAACATTGAGATCATATAGTAAAAAAGAGTATTATGTATCTAGTCACCAAAGTGAATTAATGTTTATGGTTTTTGATTGGATCATAATGTTATGTATTAAATATTATTCCAAATATTGTAATATTTATGTATGTAAATAATTTGTCTCTATAATATAATTTCTTGTTAATAATTAGTTTGGGTTTTTTCATAATTATATAAAACATCTATAAAAGGAAAAAATAAATCAATCCTTCAAAAAGGTTTGTAAAGAGAAAATTATTCACCATAAAACGTCATTTATGAGTATCCAACTAGGATTGTAGTTATAAATAATTTTCTTAAATGAGGTGATGATCGAGAGGACCCCTAACTATACCTTTTCAAGTTCACTGCCCATTTTCTTTATTTTTCCCTGATCCCACAAAAAAATATAGTTTCTAGATATGGATTTCATTTCTAGAAAAAATTTATAGTCAATTATTTACCATAATTAAAGGATATCATCCTATACATAGACTCATATATAGGGATTCCAAATATTTTTTCTAACAATATTTCTCAAAAACAACTTCCCTAATATTCAAAAATTACTTATCATGTCTCTAGTACTATATTTAGTGGCATTAGATAAACATAAATTAGATTACATCATTTACAGGAATCAAACTATAACATAAATAAATAATAATATTATAATATCTGAGAGGTTCAGTTTATTTATAGAATATCTATATGATAATAATATTTTATGAAACATGATATTATATATCCTTGAAGGCACAAAACCAGAAAATATTATAAACATATCATTTTTCTGACTCACCCTCAAAACCATGGTAATGTTTTTATAAGAAAATGGATATATCGAATTCTCGTTAAGGGATAAATAAACATTCCATCAAGGATGTTTTCATAATAATGAGATTAAAACATGAGAGTAATTGATATAATAGAAAATATTATGGATAATTATAATTCATAAGTTAGGTTCATTGTAAATTTCATATGAAATTTATTCCACAAATCATAAATATGGGATTATAATAGTTAAAACATATATTAGGATCATTTTACAGAAACCATCAGTCATGAAATCATATGACCATAATGATTAACTTCATTTGACTATGGAACACAATTTATCATATGGAAACATTACATTCATGAGACACTCCATCTATTGCAATATATACATTAAACTAATATATAAATGTTAATACCTATATTATATGATATAAACTCAAAACCAATTCATTGGATAATAATACATGATCCATATGTCATTCATTCCTATTATTGGGTTACATGTTTAACCCATTCACCATTTACATCACAAATAACCCATGGGAAAAATGAGTTTAATAAAACATACCAATTGAAATAAATCTCTATTAATAAATAACCATTTGATATAAAATGGGATTCATACAACATTCAAATATTATAAAATACATCAAGAGTAAAATCATTTCATACCAAAAAAATTATCACAAAAATTTATCACACAATAAAATATAAAATTTATTTTAGACATTAAGCATAACTTCCTTAGATATAGATAATTTTTATGCTATATAGAAAATCAGAACTAAATCATGAAAAGGGATTTCTTGAATACATTGTGTTTTAATATATGTGCATGCCATAGTTATATGACACTTTTCAAAAATTATAGTTAGTTATTATAAATAAGTTGGAAATAATAAATTTCATTAAAAATGGATTTTGTTGGAAAAAAATCTCTCAAGGAAACATTGTAGTACTTTTGGGTTTGTTGTGTTTGTTGAAAAATCAGGGTTTCATGGTTAATTGTCATGTTCCAAAGATATTTTCAACAATCCATGTGGAAAAGGAACCATGATAGAGGAATAGAATATCTGGAGGTAGTACAAAAGAACAGATACAAGGTGGCATCATTTTCCAGTGTTTGCCAAATTTTTGGGGTCCAAAATTTGGAGTTTGGTGAGTATTTTAAAAAGTGGATATTCTTGAAGATCTCATCAAAATATGTAAAAGGCATGAGTTTTGAAAATATAGGCTTCATGAAGTGGATTTTGCAGACACTGGAATAATGTTTATGGTGAGCTATGCGATTATGACGAGCTTCGCAAACAGCAGAGGTGAAGAGCATTGTGGAGAAGCTTTGCGGTGGCGGTGCAAAAAAATTGATGTAATTCTCTGCGATTACTATGAGCCCTGCAATCTAAAAATTGTCTTGGTGCTTTGCGATATATAGATAATTTCAGCATAAATTTCAAATCTTTGCTATTTGAGATGACGTGGTGATGACTTTTCACGGAACGTTCTCAAGTTGGTGGAATCGCCTATAAATAGGCCTCGACCCCCTCAAGAGAAATAGAGAGAAAAAACAAAAAAAAATCTCTTAAATTGAGAAGGAGATTCGTGGAGTAGGAAGCTTCAAGAAAGAAAAAGGAATTCACAGAGGTAGTTGAGCTCTGCGAAAGGAAGGCATGTTGTGAAGGCCAGTTTGGCTTTGCGGAGGACGTGTGCTTCACAAAGGCTTGTTTAGATTTGTGAAATTGTAAAGACCAGTGTAGCTTTGTGAAGTAGTGTGTTCTGCAATCTAGATAGCTCTGTGATCTAGTGATCTTTTTGAACCTATGAGCTCTATGAACATATGAGCTTCGCAAAGAGGTTAGAGAAATGCAAAGGCTTGTTTCAGCTTTTCAAAAGTGGGAGCTTCACAAAGGTAGTATGCTTTGCGAAAGAGTTTAAAAAGGGATTGCCTAGTGTTTAAAGGAAAAGTTTTATTAATCAATGGATGAAATTTGGACTTCAACGGAGCATATACATACAGTGAAGGATGAACTCATTAGAGATAATGAAAGGACCTGCAAGTATTTAAACTGTGAGTGAATCCTTTCCAGATCATTGAGAAAAGGAAGAGGAAGAAGGCGATCCTTTCTATTGGTAGTGATACATAGAGAGAGAAATAAAGAGTAACCCTTGGGAAAGTAGTGTATGACCCTAAACTTTGTGAAGGCAGTGAGTCTGGTCATATAAGTGATCTAGCCCAAACATTGTAAATTAGTAGTGAGATTTAGTGGATTTAGTACATCGGAACATCATCATTGTATACTCCTTAGACATAGCCCAGTGATGGTGAACCAAGTAAAAATATTTGTGTCTACCTAATTTCATTCCTGCATCACATTCAAAGCATCATCATTAGATAAATAAGGGAATAATAAGATTAGTTTCAACACATAAGTGAGAACAAAGTGACCCTTATAATAAAGAGGTTGAGATCTAGTGGGGTAGGATGAATAAGTTGGAAAAGAATATCCATAGCCAGATTCACCCCCCCCCCTCTTTGGGTATCTAGGCCCATTTCTGACCTAACAGATTTTGATAAAAAGTTTTATTTCTCTATAAATAAGTGAGAGAGAAAAATTCAAAAAAATCATGGAAGAAAAAGGTGTATTATGAAATTGTGTATCTTGGAGAGAGGATTCTGAGTTACAATGTCCCATACAATTAACCTTTTTTATATAATTTTACTAACTTATGGTATCATAAATATAATCATATTAATATTTTATTTCATAACCTTATTCATATATATTTATAATTATTCTATTCTATAATAACAATTATCTTCGTGTATTATGTTTTTTTTGTATTCTCTTTTGATCATCGGGTGTTATTAATCATTTCATTCTTGAAATAGTAACATAAAAGATTTATGATTACCCTTTTTCAAAATTTAATCATTTAAAACTCATTAAATTTTATATAATGTATATTTTATAATTAATTTTAATGTTTTAATAGTAACACATGTGTGTTTTAGTTAGGTTTTGTGAACTAGAATATAGTGACCGTCTAGTTTCCGGGAATTCACTAATAATGGAACATTATCATATATTGATCATTAACTTTTGAGATATCCATAAAAAAATATATTCATGAAATATATAACTAATATATCTAATATATAGCCATAAAATGTAAACAAGAAAATCCATGAATGTGGTAGTAAAAAAACAAAATGCATCATTCCCTAGAGGCGGTATCCCCACATACAAATGGATGATTTTCATATTTAAAATTGAGTAATAAGTATATAATATTAGTTATAATTTTAGGAAAATAAATATGATATATATATGTGAAATATTTATCCATTTCATCTATCATACAAGATAGATTTAGCAGTGAAGTATATCGAAACACGTTTCTTCAAAAGAAGAATGTACCCTCTTGTTAACATAATTAATGTCTTTATTCCATAAAAAAGGAAAGGTGGATAATGAATGTAACATAATTATAATAACATACCAGTATAGTAATTATTCAATTTATATCATTTTATGACTTTTCACTTTAATTTTTGGAAGAATAATTTCACATAATGAAATAGAACTCAGAACATAGCAGTTAAAAATACATACCTCACATCTTGGGTAATATCCTTTGAAAAGAGGGTTAATGCTTATTATAATTGTCTTCTTAAATGAATTTATGATGGAATAGGTGGATATGAATGTAGAGGATAGTATTAGGTATTGTTTGGGCCAAAATAGTTGGGTTGTGTTGGGAGGATATGTGAGGACATGAGTTCCCCCATTTTAAAAGTATAAGGGTATAAATTTTTATAAAAACTCAAAGCATTTTAATAATGGGATGTTATTCAAAAGGAATGTAACCCCATAATTCTGAAACAATGGTGATTGGAATGGGTGAGATTGATCAATGCCTTAACCACAGCTTTCCAAAAAAACATCTTTATCAGGTTTATAACCATTCCCTCTTGGTAAAACCTTTTTATCCCTTTTTCTTTTTACCAAGGAATCTATCTTTTAGAAACTTAATTTATTTATTATGAGTTAAAATATAACAATACATATTAAATAATTTTTTCTTAATAATTCCAAATTCAAAATAAATTTTATTATATTGTTTTTATAATAGTGGTAGAAATCAATGATAAAATAATAAATGTATAATGAATCAATAATATTTTTTTAAAACCTATAAATGTATTTCTAAAACCTAAAAGATGAAGCATAAATTAAAAAACATTAATTTAAAATTTAAAATTAAAATATTAAAAACATATTTTTTTAGAAAATGGTTTCATGAATTTTAAATATATACATATGTGCTAATAATGCCATAATATTTTTTATTCCTAAAATGGTAACATTCAGCATTTAGATAAAAATAAATCATATTATAAAAATTATTAAATTAATTTTAAGATAGTATATTAATGATAAGTAATAAAATGAATATAATTTTTTGAAATTGACATTATAAATTTTATAAAATCAACATTAGTGTAATACCATAAAATATTTTCAAGAATTTTATTTTATTGGAAATTCATTTTTGGAGTATTAACTATTCTTCTAAAAAAATTTCTGATCATAAATATTTCAAAGATGAAAAATATAAATTTTATAATGTAAATTAAATAATAGAAAATATTTTATTAGCTTCTTAGATGAATTTTTCAAAATTGTATTCAAAGAGACCACTATTTCATTAGTCATTTGTAACTTTTTTGTAACCACATATTCAACAGCTAAAATACATTGGTCAATATCTCTTTTTAAAAAATGCTTTGTGTTTAATTAGGTTTTCATGTTCAATGTGAATATATCTATTGAAAAAAATAAATTTTTAAGGAGGAATATATACCTAGATTCTTAATTTATTACAATATATATATATATATATATCTTTACTAAGGCCTTTCTCACTTGATATCCATTGAATCTCAACAGATTAATTGTATTCTAGACCTATCACATATAAAACAAATTATGAGTCACTGATAGAACCAGATCTATCATATGTGGTGGAAAAATTATGATTCTTGACTATGAGGAAAATTTTCAAAAAATTTGAAAGCCTAACAAGTGAATATATGATGAAGAAACCTGAAATTTGAGGAAGTAACATGGGACCCTAATGATGAAATATAGTTTAAGTACATGTAATTATACAATAAGAGATCAATTGAAATTTTAAGGGGAATATAATATACATGAAATTCTAGTTTTAAATAAATAAATTATTTATCATTATATGATGATATAATAAAATTTAAAATTAAAAAACATTCTATTAATAATATAAATAATATTGGTGGATGAAAAATATAAATAATGAAATTATAATAAAAAAACTCTACAACATCATATTTTATAATGGAAATATTTACTATAATAATTATAGTACAAAAGTATAATTATACATTCCATGAAAAGATGCACTATTATAAAACTATAATCATGAATGAGAAGTTATATTTTAGGTAATTAATTTAATGAAACTCATTATATGACTGATGAGAAATATTTTCATTAATAAATATAACCATTGGTAATATATTTGTTATATTGTTACCATTATAGTTTCTGTATATTATAATTGTAATGGAATTAGTTAATAGTTAAAAAAACAAAGGCTATGAATCATAGGAATATGTTGTATAAAAAATGTTAACTAAATATTGGAATGTGGTTGAAATAAAGGGATTCATTTAGGCTATGATCTTGCAAAACAATAATAATAATTTTGGTACAAACAATATCATCCATATGATAATTTAAAGAGTGTATGAGCCACAATGATATCAATGTTTCCAAAACACCATAAGATAGATTTACTATTACATATCATGTCATCAAATATTTTATTAGTATAATTATTGTTTATGTATATAATAATATTTGAGGTATTTATATATAAATTTTATTTATAATAAAATATACTTTTTCCATGTGAAATATTATTCCTTTAACATATCAAATTTAAATACAATATTGAATTTACTTAACTATAGAATAAAATTATTGAAATATACATAATACATAAAATCAAAATGTTAAGATTAGGTAGTTCCTATAATTTTCCCCACTATAAACCCTCATAAACTCACATTAATGATGAGTGTTACCCCTAAATCCTACTTCGACTTGTTCATTAGTTTATTACCATAATGAATGTAATAAAAAAATATTTATGAAGATTTACCCTCACAAATCCATAAAATAATAGAAAAAATACCAATAAACTACATAATATTTAAATAAATAATATTTTGAAATGTGTAACCATTATAAAAACATATTATAACAGTGACACCTCAAATGATAAACAATTCTGCATCATCAGTTAAAAATATTCAGATGTGTAACAAAATACATATTATAAATCCAAATGAATACATATAGAATATAGAGGGCCATACATATATTACAGTGTTCCAATGATAAATGTTTTTTGATTTATTTAATGAATCTCATATCAACAAATAATTGTGATTTTTTTGATCAATTTCAAACTAAGGATGAAAGATCATTCCCAATACAACGTGAGGCCCATAAGTACCCATAATAGTGGAGGCATCCATTATTTTTTCTAAAATCCTATTGATCTATATTTTCACCTAAAATAACCATGAAAATTTTTATTATATCCACTATAGTTATACACATCATCATGATTACTTATATCTCAAGAATAACCCATAATTAATTGCATATTATTCTTCATAATGAAAGATAATGTTTTCTATATTACATTATTGTAGTCACATCTACATAAATGGATATATAAAATTTATTCTATATCTATTTTAAAAACTTTGTTAAGGAACGTTGATGATCTCCAAAAAAATTTATTTGATCAAAAAAACACTTAAAATTAGAGTACCTACTATTGTTTCTTTTAAATAATAATTCCATAAAACTAATCCATTTGGTAAAATTACTCTTTCATTTTATTATCATGAATTGAATACTAGGATCATCATGGATGAATTATCCCATATAGATTCTTAATAATTTTTAACTCCATTGTGATATCATTATCAAGAATAAAATAATCGTGATGAAAAATATATACATGAAATTCAAACATACCATTTTAGAAAGAAGATTTTATATCCTTTTGGTAAATTTTATTCCTTATATGACATGTATCTATGAAGTAAATTACGATAGACTATAGAAATTATGATGATTAAAATTTATGTTAAATTTCAACACCCTCAAATTGATTATATCTCATAAGAATAATTCTTTCCATGTATCATGCGACATCGACTTTATCATATAATTGTTTTTTTAATACTATCTTATTTCCAACAACATTAATTTTATATGGTCTCGTAAAAAATGTCCCACATGTCATAATTTTATATTAATTCTATCTCCTCATTAATAGAACCAATACACTCTTCGTATATGACATATTTAGCCACTATATGTGGTCTAATTAATTATTTTAGTGATGTTTAGTAATCACATCTCTTCAATATTCTAGTTTGTGTAGGTTCCCTCTTAATTATATGATATTTAAAAGTAATACAAGATTCATCAACCATTGTAACGTTTATTTTAAATATCATTATCATCTCCTAGAAACTAATATAATATGATTCACATTCATTAGGATATTGGTGATTTACAAGCAGTTGAGTTCTTTACTTCTCTAATACTTGCACACTGGCATCATAAGAAAACTAAAAATCATTTAATTCTTAGAAAAATTAATTATGTGTATTATTAATTATTTTAGTAACATAATAGTCATATAATAAAAATAAATATTTTATTTTATAATTATAATACTTTTCTATTTCATACATACCCATGAATGATACCCTACACATCCTTATAAAAAATTCATATATTTGAGAATTTATTTTTAATGATAATAGGGAACTAAAGAATATATAGTATCTCAGATTTATAATCTTATTGTTACACATTATAGATGTGTTAATATATAATTTTGGAATTATATATTTCCATCTCTAAATGTTCTCTCCATTTTATAGAACTTCTAGTCATAACATTGACCTCTCTAGCTCAAATAGAATTATTCATACTATATCCATAACAATTTTATTCATTCATTTCATTATCACATTATAAATAATATTCTAGTGAGTATTATATTGGTTCATTATTCCATGAATATAAATATATTATTTAAAATCACATATAATTATTACCTTTACATTATTAGTCCCTAAATTATTAATCTAAATGTCGAGTTCTCTTTCAACCACACTTATAAAGAGTTTTAAAATATCCAAGGATTGTGAATTGTATTTCACAAAAATAAAGTAATAATTATTTTATTCACATAAATTTTTTGTATTTAAATATAATTCACCTATATTAAACTTGTGTATTAGGTTTTCACATAGATCTGAGTGAATTTACTGGTGTGGTTTAGTTGATATTATTTGAAGACAATTATACATTCCTTGGACTACCTTCCTCTTATGATAGGGTATAAAAATTATATCTCTCTATGTATATATAATAAAAAATTTACATCTAAAAGATACTTTTACATTGAATTATTTCTATATTATTTTTTTAGATGAAACTATATTCAATTTCATATATTAGTTTCTCATTTTTATTGAGATAACATGAATTACTAGGGACCAAAAACTAAAATAAATTACCACTACTCCATTCAATATTTGATATGATTTTCCAATATTTATTTCTAAAAATACATAAAATTTATTTCTTATAAATCACTTCATCTAATTAATCATAGAGTTGACTCACACATATAAAATAACTCTTGATTTCATTAATTAATAATACATCAAGTGAATGCAACATGTGTGGATCAAACTAAACTAAGTTAATTCCTTTAATAACTAATAATCGTTAATTTACAAAAATAAAGGATTACCATATAAAAACCACTGTATTTATAATAATTTCCTATAATAAACCAATTTCAACTATCAGTGTCTTGTTTTCCTCACTGGATTTGAGTAAAACATAAATATTGTGATAATTTTCCACATTGGATTTCTATAGAGTTATATTTACCATGAACATATATTTAAATAAAACTATAATCATAATAATAGACACTTATATTTAGTTAAAATTATTTTTAAATATTTATATATAGTTTATTCCCATAAAAAAATCGATAAATACTAGATTAATTATTCCCTTGTCATTCTTTTGTGGCACATTTTTTTTACCTACTCTTAAATTGTCTCCCCAAAAAACTATAATTATATAATTTGATGAAATTGAATTATATTAAATTAAATCATATGATTTATACCCATATAAAACACAACATGATCAGTAGATTAATAAATTGAAATTTCTATAATTCAACATTGTATAATACTAAAAATATTCTTATTTTAATAGTGAAACTCCAACATCCTATTGAATATAATTTGAGGTTATTTAAATTTCCAATATTACTTTATCCATATTTGATAAAGATAAAATATTCCTAAAATATTTTTCAACCCAATTTATCCAATATTATCTCTTTGAACTAGCCTTATCAGCTGAAATTTACATTCCATTATCATTTAAGACTTGTATAGATTTTAACAAATATAAAATACAACCATACATAGTATATTGTGATGGCTCTGCCATAAATTGAATTAAATTATAGATTTCATCCATTAATATAAATGTAGTTTGTATAGTATGAAGAAACCATTATTTTGATATATTAATAACTATTTCTAAGATAAAAACCATCTTTACCCCTTCTATGATAATTCATTCTAGGTCAACCATCGTTACATTGAAAATTTTGATGACCCCATTATTATTATTATTTTAATTATGATTATCATCCCAAAAATTATTCACCATGTTAACTTCCATCATATGAGTATTAAAATCCATTGTACGTTTAGTGTTTTAATTAATACGCACCTAATGTACACTTCTCATCATATGACCCAAAAAAGGATCCTCTCTATCATATTCATCACTACATTAGTTTTCATCTATCTTTTTACATGTTCCATGAAATTTTAACATTATCTAGAATAATTAATTTTGATTCACTTCATGATGATGATCTGTTTTCTTTCACTTTACTAAACATACATATTTTCTTCCTTCTCTATAATCTACATCTGATTCCATTTGACCTATGGTACTTTATGTATGATTTACCATGAGATATTTTCTAATGATTCTCTTTATCATCATCTTTATCATAAACCACATGATTTTTTAATTATGGTTATTTAGCTATAATAATTCCATCGCAACTATACTGAATGTATTTAGGTGAGAGTCCATCATTTTACTTTTTACCCCTCTTTTATCATTTTTATAGATAAAATCAATAACCTTTTTGATATTCTCATCACTAATATTATATTCATAATAATAACTTGAATATCCATCAAAAAATTCTCTATTAATCATATTATTCATTAAATTAAATTAAATTAACATTTTAACCTTCATCATAAAAATGTGATCATTTTCCCATATCATAATTAAGATGAGTGTTGTGTACCTCATATAGATATTGATATTCTCTATCTTAAATAGCTTAATTATTTTGATCATTTTATTTATGAATGTTTCTCATTAATTTGTTACCTATATAGTATTCTATTTGACTCCATGTCCTATATTGTTAAATAGTATTTCATATAACCTTGGAAAATAGACAACAATGTTATTATATTCATCCATCCTGGTATATTAAAATTTATCCCTCAAAACCTATATTTTTCTTACATGATCTTGATATTTACCCCATACATATTCCTATTTTTGTCCCAAATTTAATTGGTAGTTTTTTTCCCATAAATTTTTTTAATAATTATATTCCAAGGATGATATTATATCATTTCTATCCATATCTTTTAAAATTAATTTATATCTTTATTAAATTTAATCAAATATTCCCTTGGAATGGGATTATAACCCATAATAATTTCTTCAATAAACTCTAGTAATTATGATATAAAATTGAATAAATTTAGTTATTCTATACATAATTGATTTTATAATAAAAAATATAACACATGTACTATTTAGAAAACATAAATTATACATGAATCACTTTTTGAATAGTTGGATCATAGGGGATCGTGGTTTGTTATGATACCACATGTAAATAGTTTATCAATTTACATACCACTATGAGGGAAGATAATCGGTGATATAGGTTTATAAAAATTAATTCTTATTAATTAAATCCAGGTTGATAGTAATATTGTGATCATCTCTCTTGAAACTCATAAAAAAATCATATATTAGGATATAAAATAAAACAAAACACATATAATATTTTCATATGGTATATCATCAGTGTAAGGGACAACTCATTTCCTATCCAATCTCTTTTTGACCCATATATTTTTTATAAATATATGTTTTTAGTTATAACCAATGAAGTGGAAGTTTAATATATGTTTTGATAAGGTGTCATCTACTTCATGGTATATTAAGCTATCATCAACATCCTATAAATGATACATTGTTATTTATACTACAACTAATAATACATAAAAAATTCTCTTACACTATTTTGTTGAATCGAATCATTGAATCATCATTGGATGCTTTTGAATTCAATAATATATCTTTTTAATAAAATTCATAACCATAGAAAATGTTTTGATAAAAGTAAAAATATACTTGGAATCATATCATAGTTATTCAAGATGATATCATCTTGAATAAGATCATGAATTTATGAAAATGTATACTTTATTCTCCAAATAATGTTCTTAAAAAAATTACAATATTATAAAATTTCCATTAACTCAATAAAATTCAAAGAGATAATGAATATCGTATTCATTGTATCTTCTCCCTTACCAAAATACATGTTCTCATCAGTACCACAGTGTATTAGTCTCTTATTATAATTATCAAAAACTTTTTCTCTAATGAATAATTATTCTATAATGTATATGGAAAATCCATTGATTTTTAGTCATAACAAATCCCTATGATTTTGTTTAAAAATAATATTATTTTTAAACATTCATATTTTAAAGAGGATAATGAATATGAATTATACAATGAATTTCATCCTATATTTTCCTCATAAAATAACCATTTATATATCATATGATATTTTAAAAATCTTAAACTCAGTCACATATTTAGAATAATCTAGCGATATATTTGAATTTAAATCACAACAAAGTATTGACTATATTATATCCCCATACATTTATTATATTAATTATGAATAACTATGATTTTTTTGTGTTCTTTGAAATATTTTAATTTCTCTAAGTATATGAAACATTATGAGTTATATATAAATTTTATAGAGATATAGTATCACTCATACACGGTCTCAGGGATTACACATACACAGAATTCACTAGTAAAAAATAACACATATATTAGTCCATAAATTGTTCATATAAAGCCTTAAATGAATCATACAAAATATAGAAAATCTCATATATAGTGAAATAATAGTAATATATATATTCATAAAGAATCATATTTATTATTTTTAATACACTTATACACCCCTAATTTTTCACATTTTAAAAAATACTCATAAAGAATAATATAGAGAAAAGAAATGATGATTACTCGGAGTCCTAGATGAATTATACCTAAAGTATAAGAAATATAGACCTTTTTGATATAAAAAATGAAATTCATGAAATTATCATAATAAACATCATTTAATTGAATGAAATCACAAAAAAAATCTAAAAAAACATCTTCAAAAATAATCTGAAGCTACAAAAAACATGGTAAAAACAATAAAGAGTTAATCATCAGTTCAATGGTAACATAAAAAATAAATATTTTCCCATACATATTAATATTCCATTATAGTATTCAGTTTATTAAAATATATAGTATAAATATTTATATTTTATTTCTACGATGAAATTTAAACAGTAAATAAAACATGAATATTTAGAAATATATATTGCAATTTTGATGAAAGGTGTATCTCTTAGGACTAATTATTATATTTTAATTCATTAACACATTCCTCATCAAAAAATGACAACCCTATTCCATATTCATGATCATTTACTACTAAATGTAGTTTATGTAAATTAAAATTCCAATCAAAACCCTCTACATATAACAACACATCCAACTAATTCATAGGAATATAATGGAATAATCCTCAATTTGATAGATATTATCACTTTCCTCTTTAAGATGTAAACACATCCATTCATCACCCAAAAAACCAAGCTATAATGTAGACTATAATGAATGAATTATTGAAACAAAGATGATATTTAGTTAAAAAATAGATTATCATGGATTATGGGATTACGACAACAACCATCAATCTCATCACTCATTGAATCCTCAATATAAAAATTTGATTTTGAATTATTTAAAGAAGGACTATAGAAACACCCATCTCTAGATGTGAATGTATCATGTAATATCTTCATGATGGTAGTGTATGAAATAAAAAAATTAATAAAAGAATATATGGTGACAAACAAGAATAATTATTACTGAAATATACTATAAAATATATGAAATTTATATACAAAATCCTATACTATGTCACGCACTGTTCGAAAATACAATAATCAAAATCCATGCAAATGAAATGTAAAATATATATATAATACTTTTTTGAAAATATTACATAAACCTATGTGTTTTTTTTATTTTCTCTTCCATTAACACTACCGCATGTACTTGAAAGAAATAAAAATTTGTCTAGGTATTAATACAATGTATCATCCTTGATTTCATGGAGAAGAATTCCACCAAAATAAATATGTCTCTTTGTTTACATAGTGGATCCCATTTAGAGAAAAATTGTACAAATTTAGATGTTTTTTTATCAATATAAAATTAAATGAAGGATCAAATATTTCACTTGATCGAACATTTTCATTAAGTTAATAGTGGGTGTAGATGGAGCATGAGAGTTGGTCGAGTTCTTGTGTATGGAGTTGCACCACTTTTGTAACCTATGTATTGTGTGTCTTTAGATGTGAGGTTCTTTTTTAGAACATATTTAACTATTAATTTTATATTTTTCAATTATTTTGGTAATTATGTTGTATTTAGTTTGTTTCATATAGAATCTTTTTATTACCATGACTGATTTATTTATGAGTTTTATTTTGTTTGTAAAGGTAAATCATTCCTTACATTTTTATATATCCCGTCACTTTGATTTGCATCTTTTTTATCATGTGGATTTAATTTAAAGACAGTAGTATATACTCCCTACCCAAGACAATGGTTCCCATTTAGTATTTTAAAATTTGTAAAAAAATAATAATCCGTCAGTATAGATAGTAGACATAGAGTTGGAATGTGTTAAAAAATCTATGTACACCCTATAAAGGCCTGGGTAACTTAATTATTTTCATTTTCATGTTAATAGGGTGGTTTATGTATAAATTTAATTCATGGAAAACATAGAGGATTGTTTCTAACCCATAATTATTGGTTTATCCATTGAGCTCCTAATACCATTATTTTTTAGTAGCCTTCCCACTAGGACTGCAAATCGATATTTTATTTGACGATTTTTGGAATTATACTAAGATTATTTTTTATTTACAATTTTTAATTACCTAATAAATCAATTATTATTTATTTGAGGTGTATATTTAAATTTTATTATCAATTTATAGCGATGTAACTAGTCATAAGGTGTTGAAATACGCAAGAAAATGAAACTTTGAATATGGTCCAATCTGGTCAATATGTTAATTAGTATATTTTTCAATAAAATTATACATATATTCTAGGATTTTAATATATGTAATTGAACTAAATAAAAACTCCCCATTAATAGATAATTCAAATTTATAAGGAATAAGTCATTCATTTTTAAGGGATTTAGGACCATAATAATTAGATACATGGTTTGGTCAAATGAAGAAGATGTTCAACTTCTTTAGAACCGCAATATTAATAAGGTAAATTTATAAATTATGGGGGATATTACATGATAGTTTTTTATATTTTTATTTTAATATTAACATGACTAATCCCTTATATGTTAGGAATTCATGAAATATATTATTAAAAAAATTACCCACATGTCATCAAAGTAACTATAATAACATATTTATTTAGTATAAATGAGGAAAATATTTTAGTGCTGGAATATACTACCAAAATTATGAATATAATTCATTTTTTTCTAGATGTGGATATAAGAGAGTAAATGAAGGCACAAATATTTGAGTCTGAACTATGGCCATAAATTTTCATAATGATAGAAGTATTTTCTATTGATGGTTATAAATAAATGTTCAGTAGAGTGATTTTTGAGAAAAATAATATCCATTTAAATCATAAATGAAGAAACATATTTTTATATATTGGTATTCATTGGAAATATAATTATAGAGTCAAGTGGAAATTGGATACCAAATCCATGGATATAAATATACTAGAGACTCATTATATGATATCATTTTTTATTCTTTATGATATAGTAGAAATCTAGGATGCTTTCAATATAGTACACTGGAAAAAATTAGAAGAAATATTATGAAACCATCTTAGGATTATCATAGATGTTGTTAAGTATTCATATCTGATTTATAATTCCTTAGAGTTAGCTAGTAGGAATGTATCCAATAAATATTAGCTATAATGACCTAGGCTTAACATACCTGGATATTACATCATTATAGATGAATATCTAGCACATTACAAAAATACATACCCGAGGACCATAATAGTTTAGTGTCATTGGAAACTTGGGAACATAATATTCTAACATGGTGATGGATATTCAATATCTCCCATAATGATATTCCCTTTTAGTACTCAAACTTAAAACCATTATTCATAACCTATGGAAATTAAACATAAGAAATGGGTGAGATTAGATGCTCAGTAAGGGTAACCAAGGGAGATATGTAAACATAAAATGAGAATAATGGTATGAGAACATGATAATGATGTTATAAGATAATACCCTGGATAAAAATATCATATTATTAAGACATGGAATAAAGATTGGAAGTTCATAAGACATGAATCATAAGATATTAAAGAATATGAACCATGTGATCATATCAGAGGCATAAGATATAGAATTTTTGGAAGACACATAAACATGTAATATCATTAAATATATATCAAGGAGCATTTCCAAAACCTAATATAGAACTTCATGGGGACTACATATCCTGGGTGTGACGCACCATTATCCCCAATCATAGTCCTTTATATGTAAGGGGTTGGGTTTCCCCATTTTCTTATAGTAGATCTGGTTTCCCCATATTACCATAATGGATTAGGTTTTCCCATATCTTCATAGTATACTGGGTTTCGCAATCCTCCCATAGTGGATTGGATTTCTGCATCATCCATAGTGGACCGGGTTTCTCTATATTCCCATAGTGTATCAGGTTTCCTCATCTTCCATATCTATCAGGCCCGTCGACTTGATTCCCATCATTATCTCATGAGATATAAATATTTACCCAATGAAATAGAGGGATATATATGTCCCATCCATCTCATAATTAAATCATACATACATGTTCCAAAAAATTATAAATATCATATCATAACCCATGAAATAAAATGGGTTTCATAAACATGTAATCATATCTAAACTTGTGGAAAAATAAATGTTTCATAATCATTTCATCAAAGTAAAACCTATAAAATGAAGTGGGTTTAATAAGAAGATGACCCATGAAAGAGAATGGAGTTTCAAAAACATCATTACATCAAAAAATAAAACCATTAATGAGAAAGTATGAATGGTATTTTTGGATCATATCACTAGAAAAGAAAAACTATAACAAAGTATGTCATGTTAGATAGAGAAAAATTTTGAATGAACACATGAAACATTTATTAAGGAAAATATCTTTTCTTTGAAAATTCCTTTTATAAAACCATTTCAAAATAATTTTATTATTAATAATTATTTAAAATTTCATTTAAAACATTTCACGAGGAAAATCTATTTTCCTCAATATAATCAATTTTTAAATCATAAATCATTTTGGAAACATTTTTTATTTAAAATATATTTAAAACCCTATATATGATTCTTTAAAATATTTTGAAAACCTTTTTCATTGAAAAATCATAAATAAAGCTTAAAACACTTTTAAAACTATTTATATAAAATGTATTTGAAAAAATATAAATAAATATTTAAATCATTGAAATTATTTTCTTTGAAAATAACCTTTTGAAAATATATAAAGAAATATTTGAAAATCATTTAAAACATTTTTCAAACATAAAACCTTTTTGAAAACCTTTTTCTTTAAAAATAACTTTAAAATCGACCAATTTCTAAAATATTAGAAAAAAAAATATTTAAAAATAACCTTGTTAACATAGAAACTAAGCATCAAGGAAATGGTGGTCATGACAGTGAGTAAGTCTGTACATGCAGAACATTCCTTTTACACCTTAAAAGTTTAAAAAAGTGTCTTCATTGGAAAATAAAAATAATATTCCTTTTAAAAACATTTTTTAAAATGGAAAATCATGGGTAATAATTTTCTTTAAATATAATAGGATAATATAAAAACATTTTTGAAAACATTTTTAGAAAATATGGTTTTGAAAGAACATGGATTTCCAACCGAAAGGAGAAATAAAGTCAGATATTCATGAAAACATTTTTCTTAATTATCATAAGTACTGAAGAATTGAAAATGGTAATAATACATGATGATGTCATGGATAAATAGATTAGAAAATAATTCATGAGTTTCTTTATAGATGGATCATAATATTTCATCAATTAATGAATAATCATAAATAATCACAGTCAATGGTGAGATGGTAGCAATAAACTATTACCACTTTGGTAACAATGAATCATAATACCATGAAAGAATAAAATTAAATAAAGATTAAAATATAATTAAAATAATTAGATTAATTATATAAATTTAAATTTTAAGTATATACATCCTATGGAAAAATATAAGAGCATAACATGGAATTATCTCAAAGAAGGAATAGTGAGACAAAATTATTTTACCGATCTGGTAATAGTTGAACCATAAAGCCCATGAAAGAAAGATCATAAAAATGATATTTAAATAACCATAAATTTAAATATTTTAATTTTATAATACATTCATGATAATTATATATACCACACAAAAGAAATGAGTGGTGAATAAGGTATAAGTATCACAAAAATAAAAGTGAGATGAGAAAACCCTTACTACTTGAGTAACTTTAGAATCAAGATCCCCATGAAATAATAAAATCAAGTAAATAATTTAATATCATTATAAAATTAAAATTAATGATATAAAATTTCATATAAAAGTATATATACCACACAAAATAATATAGTGGTGAATATGGCATGCATCTCATAGATATAAAAAGTGAGATGATATTCCCTTACCTTAAGTCTTGACTTCCTTCGTATACATTCAAAACTATTGTATAATAAATATATGTTTATTATAAATATAAAAAAACATATTATTATATATCATACCATATTTTTTTATGAATTTATATTTCCAGTATATTAAAAACTCTATGTTAATGTTACGTTTCGGGTAATATCTGTTTTGTTCTTCATATATGTTTTGGCTTGTTATTCTTGATCCACGTTATTAGATCATGATTAAATTATTAAAATAATGTAAATAATGATATAAATATCATATACATTCAGTATATATGTATTTATAAAAATCAATAAAATATATAAATATGAAATAGAATACACTGTTCATGGAGACGGTAGGTCGTACGTACGCATGAATGTTGTTTCCGTTTTATTGTTGTATTGTAAAAAAGAATGTAAATGACATATATGTATATATATATAATATAATTAAATTATTATTATTGTTTCATATATATCATATAATTTCACTAAAATAATTTTTAATACATTTAATGTAGAGTGTGAATGAATCATTTCGCTTTGAGGAGGCGGTAGTCCAAACCTCCACAAACGAAGTTATCATATTTACACAAAATGGAAAGAATAAAGGTATGAGTTTATATAATAATTAAAGAAGAATAGATAAATCATACATATAATATATATCATATAAAAACAATTTTTCATTATAATTACCAACCATGAGAGGTGGTAAAGTAAAAACGAACAACATCATTTTGTGAGGCGGTAGTTCCTCATACACACAAGCGATATGTTTATTACCCATTAAATGGAAGTGTGTCTATGTTTTGGTATTACCATTAGAATAAAAAAAATATAATTATATTTTTGATTTTGATGGTATTATATAGTCATGGAATAATAATATTTTTGGGGTGGAGAATGAAAATAAAACAAAAGATCTTGAGGGAGGATGTTACCTCTTCTTTAGGTAACTCCTTTTTGATTGGCCAAAGAGATCCCTTGGATGAATTTATACCAAATTGTAGGATTATATTTTTATGGTAAGGGTTTTGGGAGGATATTTAGGTGTGGTTTTTCTAAGAAAAAAGGTCATGAGAGGTGTAAAGAGAGAGGGTGCAGAGGAGACCTTTTATAAGTGGAGAAAAGGACAAAATGGGTATTCTTGAACAGGTTTGAATGCTCCCTATGTTTTACCTATAACCCAAGGGTTAAAATGGGTCCTTATGAATCCTTATAGGTGTAATGGTATAACTAAGGATATAAATATTTTTTATACATTTGCAGAGACATTTTTACACCCTATTTTCTATGTTTAGTCATTAATTAATCTATTTTTTACCTTAATTGCTATAATTAATTTTCATCAATTTAACTAATATTTTTGGTAAAAAAATATGTTGAACTTATTATAAATTATAAATTATGTTTATTCCAAATATAGAATCTATTTTTTCAAATTCTAACCACATAAGTGGGAGAAATTAATTTAAATTTAGTCCCACAGATGGGATGACAAAGCAGGTTTTAAAAGTAAAAATAGTCAAAAGATTGTTTTGTTTTTATATCCAATTTCAAAGTTAAATTGATTTCAATGACCTAAATTGGATTGAATGATGTATATTTGATATAATTTAACTTTTAAATGGATAAAAAAAATTTATCCTTATAAATAAATTAGATAAAAAAGGATTTTCAGTTATAATTCAGTATTATTAACTATTCATCAAAAAAATGAAACTTCATAGAAAAATATCAAAAATTTACCCAAATATAATTTTTATGTTCCAATTTCAAAAATGAAAATTTTTGTGAAATAAAAATTATAAAAGTGTCAAAAATAAAATTAAAAATGGGTTCTCCGTTATCAAGTGGTAAAATTACCTTTAAGAGAGATACATATTTTTATTCCTAAAATCAGATATATTCCTTTCTTATAGCTATAAAATATATTGTATGAGTATAAAAATATTTATTGAATATATAATATAATAATTTTATTGAAAAAATTAATCAAAAGTTTTTTTTAATTTATTGATATAAATTTGTGATTGTAAATAGAAAAATAGTTTTATTAGAAAAGAAATTTGTTCATTATCAAATATTTCTTACTTTCATATCTGAATAATTGAAAACCAAAGGATTTATTTGATATAATTATGTAGATCATGTTTTAAAAATTTAGTAAATATTATTTTCAACTTCTATTCCAACAGCTTGATGGTAACTAAAATAATATTTTAATAATATTATTAGTAATATATTGTGGATCGGTAAAACTCATAATATATATTTCAAAAAATGAAAAATATTCAAGGTTGCATGAAATGAAAAATATTAAAAATATTACATTAATTCCATAATATATATTTCAAAAAATATAAGGGTGTTATATTCTAACCCCTATAAAATTATTTTTTTCCTTCAAAATTCATTTGGGTTAATAAAAGATTAATACTTGAAATTTCTTTTCATTTAAACCCACTTCATAAAAATGAATACAAAAAATTCCTTTGAAAAGGAAAAGTTGGAACTATAACAGATACCCAAAGTAAATAATACGTAAGAGAACATAGTTGGAAATTGAAAACACGGAAATGGAACAAAAATATAACTATTCAATTCTGATGGAGAGTAATAGAGAACATGGTTAGGATAAAGTTAATAATAACATAGCCATAACCCAAAGAAGCTTAAAAAAGGTCATCGATGTCATCCAAAATGATAATAAATTGACAATATTTTATTTCAAGGCCTTTTTTACTAAATTTGAAGAATTTTCATGAAAAGATATACTTATATGATTTCAAGATGACATTTCCATTTGTTGTGCCTTGATAAACGTCCACTTCATCTCTTATTATAAGAAATGAAGGTGAATTTTCCATTCATGAAGTATTAACATATCACATGATCTAAAAATAGAATGATAGGTCATTCCATATAAATTTATCACAAAAAAATGTTTATCACAAGTTATCAGATATTCATTAATATTTATATGGTGAAATAATAATTTAATATCTAAAAAACATCTGATTTTTAACAAAAAATATTTCATAAATGGTTAACCTTATAACCTTTCTAAAATATGGAAGTCTATAACTTTATAAACAAGGTAAAAAAAATCTCAAAAACAGATTAGCATTGATCCCCCTAATATCATAAAGTTCCTTTTTTCATATACCAAACATGTGAATACCTCATCGTATATTTTCATGAAACATGGTGATAATCTGAATTATCATAGATCCTTTTGGAAAACATGAATTATTTATTATTCCAAAGAATACTGCATATATTCATTAGATCCAAGAAGTTTTAAACTTCATCCATGATGAAATAGACCACTTTTTCAACAAATCAACAGTTAGGTCCAGGGTAATCAATACTTTATAATTTATTTTATCCATATCAATCGTCCCTTTATCCAAGTTGATCGCAATTTTATCAACATCAGGGACACATTAAGGTCTACCTTCCCTTAATAAAAATATCACCTTTCCATTAAATCCCTTTTCTAGTTTATCAACACTATTAAATATATCCCTTTTAATATTTACTAAAAAAATTATACTAAATATACTTATATATTTCATGATTCATATAACATAATATTTGAATTTCAAAATGTAAATACATATTTCATATAACTGTATTATCAAACCATTACTCAGGCTTTATCATCTTATTCCTTAATACCCATTTTCTAGAATGTGAAATAGGAATCATGCCTTAAGGTTCCTCGACCTCACTCTAGTCATGATTCATATATTTAATGTAAAAAAATATAGTTAGAACATATCATTCATCCACATGTCATTCACGGTCTCTTTATCTTCAATATTATAACCAATACTTGTACCACCTTCCTGATATTATTCATGATACTTCCAATTGGAAAATTGATTTGTATAATGCTCATACATTCCACATATGAAACATTCATTATTAACCCAGTTCCTTCTATTTTATTCTATTGAATAAAACAAAAAATCATAGGGTGAGAAATAGTTATCATACCAGAAAACCACATAATCATGAAAAATTCACTTATAAGATGTCAATATCATGGATCTTACTTCTTTAATATATGACACCTTAGGTGCATCCTATGTTATTCATAGTCATATTTTACTTAAATCATTCTTGATGGTTTATAACGTGTTTGTGAATTTCCAAAGAATATCCCATCAGGAGTGTCAAACAAGGTGTGCAGCAAGTCTCATTTTCATGTACTAGGTTATGCTCGAGTCAGACCCTATAAACCTTTTTAGAGTTGTTACCCCCAGGTACATTTGTAATAAATCCACATACACTTGTAGTATCCAGATAGGGATGTAATGATATGAAACTAATCACTCAATCCTTTTCTAATATTTTAGGACATTTTCCTAAACATTAACTCATCATTAGACTCATCCTTAAAGACATCCCTAGACATGTTCATAGAAATATCCATAGGGATCTCAATAAAGTTTTCTCATCCTAGTTTCTAAAGGTTGACTAAAAATTTCCTTCGATAGCAATAACAGTGACCCATGTATAACATACAAGGATATAACATCATTTTAGACGAATATTCAACACATTACAAAAATACATGCACGATGACCGTAATAGTTTATTGTCCTTGGAAACTTGGAAACATAATCTTCTAACATGATGAAAGATTTTAAACATCTCCCATAAAGATCTTCCCCTTTAGTACTCCTATATAAAAACATTTCTTCATAACCTGTAGAAATGAAGCATAAGAAAGGGGTGAACTCAGATACTCAGTAAGGATAAACAAGGGAGATATGTAAGCATAATATGAGCATAAGGGTATGATAACATGATCTAAATGTTATAAGAACATACCTTGAATAAAAAGATCATAATCATAAGACATGGAATAAAGATTAGCAGTTCATAAGACATTAATCATATGATAATCAAGAACATGAATCATATGAGCATATCAAAGACATGAGACATATAATTTGTGGATGACACACAAACATGTAACATCGTTCCATATAAGTCAAGGCACATTGCAAAAACTTAATAGGGCACTTCATGAGAACTACAACTACTGGGTGGGACACACCACTATCCCCAATCACATTCATTTCCTTGTAAGGGATCGGGTTCCCTCATCTTCCCATAGTGAATCGGGTTTCCCTATCTTCTCATAGAGGATCGGGTTTTCTCATCATCTATAGTGGATAGGGTTTCCCCTTGTTCCCATGGTGGATCGGGTTTCCCCATCTTCCATAGTGGATCAAGCTCGTCGACCTGACTCCCATCATTATCTAATGAGATATAAATATATACCCAATTCATTAGAGAGAGATATAGGTCTCACTTGTTGTGACTCTTGTTTTATGAATTTTTTCACATCATTTTTGTTATTTTTAATGAATATTTAATGATAAAACATGTATTTGTTTGGATAATCTGAATATAATGATTTAACTGTTGTTAGTTTTTTAATTGATGATTATTGTGTAAAATCATTTAAATTGATGTGAAAATAATCATTGTTTCAAAATATTGAATTTAAGTTTCACAATCCGGTCTATTATGATTATTTGGTTTAATTTTTTCATTTGTTTGTTATTTTTTTAATTGAATTTTTTATTGTTTTGCTTTTTATTCAAATTTATCTTTTTAATGTTTATCATTTTAAAAATTATTTTTACTTATTTAATTGCTGTGTTAATTTGTTTTTGTTTGTGTTTTTTTCTCTAAAAGTATCATCAGTGTAAAAGAACTTATTTTAGATTTCTTTACCTTTTATCAGACACCACATGGAGTAAGATAATTTAAACTCATTGTTCGTAAAGGAATTGATATTTTATCACCACAAAGTAAGATATTTACACTTTGGGTGTGAGTTAATTTGGGACTACATATGATAATCTACACCATATAATACTCATCAGATGAAGACGATTTCAATTCATTAATATATGTTGAAACTCGATTTCTGAGTGTGTTTTCATCTGAGCTAGGTCAGATCTATGGCACAAACTATCAACTGAGGATGGATATGCTCGATGTGTTGATTCGTTAAAGAAGGAAATGCTTAGATTCTCTTGGATGAAGATGGGCGATCATGATTGCGGATGAAGGAGAAATTTCCATATATAACGAAAATTTAAAAACAATTTCTAAAAATAGGTAGATTGGGAAACTTATTCCCAATATACTGTTAAATTTGGTGTGATGCGGGTAGAAAGGTGATTGTTGGTTGAAACAACACTCATCTTAAAAACATTATTATAGAGGCGTTATCTTAGAGAGCGCCTTCTTCAAAACCTTTGTGAAGAAGGTGTTGTCCTTGAAATCGCATTCATCACAATTTTTCTAAAGAAAGCGCTTTCCATCATAATTTTTCTGAAGAAGACTCTCTCTCAGACTGCGCCTTCCCTCTTTTTTAAAAAAATGATTTTAATTTTAATTTTGTGTTCTATGTTTTGTTTATATATCTATATACAATAATATTATTATTATTAAACATAAAAAATATAAAAATAAAAATATTATTATTAAATATAAAAAATATATTTTATTAAAATAATTAATATTTTCTTTTTATAGTCGAATAAATTACAATCATGTTATTAATATTATTATTATAAATATGTTCATATTTTTATTTTGACTAAATGATTATTTATAATTAGTAACATTATTAATTATATTATTATTTAGTATTATTCAATTTATAAATAATTAGATTATATATAATATTTAAAATAATTACTTATTAATTTGTTTATTATTAAAATATTAATTATATTATTATTATGATTATTATAAATGATTAATAATTGTATTATAAATTGTTAATAATAACATTATTATTAATAATTATATTTCATATATTACAAATTTAATTAATATTTATTTTAAATTATATTATTTACTAATTTAATAGTTACATTTAGAATTATATTATTTACATCATTATTCATAATCATTGTTGTAATTATTGTAAATGTTTTAAAATATTATTGTTATTTATTAAAAATGTAATTCAAAATATTTAACAATAATAACAAAATTAATATTTGTTATTTATTATTTTTTTGATGTTCATTTTATTTTCAATTCATTATTATTTTTACAATCAATATTTTAAATTGCATTTAGATTTTATTTGTACTATATTTTATGCGCATAATTTTTTTGAAGGGTAAGTGTTATTTTTTAAAATCAATAAAAAAATTTAATGTAAAATATTTTTGGTTTGTTATATTTGTTAAATTATTTTTATTTTCAAATATTTTTTATATGTTTAATCCATGTTTTAAGATTTATTTAAATTGTACTTATAGTTTATATTTTATAGGCTTCCAAAGCCAACTGCATAGTTTATATTTAATGGTGTGTTCCTCTGTTTATTGAATTTCTTCCTCCTCCGCCTTGCGTTCTTCGTGGGGAAATGAACAACATATCGTTGCGCACCCATTTTGTGATGCAATGATCCCAAATTATAGATCTAGCATCGTGACGACCTAATGGAGGTGCGACAATGATGGAGGCAGATGAATCGACATGGTTCGAGAGAAATCTACCTCCGAGCGTTCTTCAGGCTGGTGGATCGAGACTTGTTTTCAAGGCAGATCGGAGGTCTGAAACAATCATTAAATCGAAATAAATATATGCACATATTTATTATTTAATAAAAATAACAACAAATATAATTAATATATTATGTTTATGAAGTCATTGTAATTAATCTATTACTTAATAATAATAATATTTAATAATAATACTATTATTTACATGATCATCATTATTAGTGATAGTACTATTAGTCGTAATTATAATAAATAGAACATAATTTACATTAAACAAAATATTATTATTTAATAATTATTATTATTAATTAATAACAATAATAATGATATTATTATTATTATTATTTACTAAAATAATAATAAAATAATTAATATTGATTAGAATGTTAATTATTAAAATTTTTTAATATCAAATTAAATATATTATGAATTACATTATTTATATTTCCTAATATGAATTATTAATAATTATAATTTTATTATTAATTACATTATCCATCAAATTATTTGAAAATAATTAGATACAGTTTAATTGTTTAGTTTATATATATTTATGTATATATATATATACAAAAAATTTTAAAAATAAAACAAAGAAGACGTCTACTAATTTAGCGCCTTCTTAAAAATTTTATCAAAGAAGACGCCTACTGATTTGGTATATATTTAATACTACTCATTTAGTGCCTTCTTAAAATACTCAATATTTTATTAAATAAACAAAAAATATTTTCTTTCTATTTAATAATAATAATAATTTAATTTTATTATTAAAATTATTTTATTTAATTAGAAAAATATTTAATAATATTATATACATCATTGTTATTATTTTTATTATTATTAATAGTTGTAAATATAATAAAAAAAATAATTTACATGACATAAAAAAAATTTCATATTAATAATTCATACAAATTATTTTAATATATAAAAATTATAACAAAACAAAACAAAACAATAAATAAAAAATAATTTTAAAAAAGTTACAAGGGAATGAGCTGTTTTGAACACCACCTTTCTAAGAAGTGATAATCTGAAGACGCTTTGCGAGCCAATAGTATCACTCTCGGGTGCGTCGGTATTTATATACAATTATAATATATTTAGTAATATTTATTGCAATATATTACATTTATTATTTATTATAATTATATTTAATTATACATATTTATTTATTTTAAATAAACATTCTTATAATATATATTGAATAAATATAATTTTATTACTCGTACACATGGGGGGTTTTTAATTTTATTGCCTATATTATTTTTATTATAAGCGGGAGCCCTAAACGTACCTAAACGTAATTTGAACTTTCCATTTTTTCCACGCAGCTGTGCTAGTCAGTCCACCCGTGCGAACATGTTTAACTGATCGACACTTGTTTTCACATGCTGATAATGATTGACATGATGCAACTGACTGAAATTTGGGGTATCCCGATCCAAAATTGTTTAATTTTTTAAAACACAAACTCATTTATTTTATCATATTAATATTGTTTTAAAAACACATGATTAATAAATTACTAGTATCTAATTTATTTAATCTGATTTGGGTTTTGGGATACCCTAATAGAACTACTCGTTTATTAATCGGGTTTTTAACTCACTACTATAACCATACTTAATCTGGTCAAGTAGTGTCGGGTACCGATTAATGGGTACCCATTATCATCCCCATTTTAGCTAGATACAAAATTAGATTTAAAAAATTAAATTTAGAAACATCCAATAAATGACATTTAATAGAAAAATGTGTATGCGTTTATTACTGAAATCGTATATGTATATCTATTTACATTTATTTAATTATATATATAAGCCAACAAAAATAGAGGGACTGCCCAGGGCATTTGTATTATATAAAATAATTTAACCATATTGTTTGCGGTTTATTTATCAGTTTTTTTTTAAATTAAAATATAAACTATAATGTCTGTATGTTATTAACCATTATGTCAAAACTATTAAACCATGCTTTAAATTACGTTCTTTTTATAAACTAAATCGTGCATTTTGTTTATTCCATTATATATGCTTTCGTCATACCTGCATTGTGCTACATTTTGGTTTTGTGCTTTGTTTGGGCTTCTATCCGAGCCAATCTTCCAGGCCTTGGTTGATGTCATGCATTGCTTCTACTTTTTTTAACCTGATTCTGTGCCTTGCTGTTCACTACCACAAAATTCAGGAAAGGAATGCGCCAGATTTTATAAGCGCGAAGCATAAAGCGCCAATAAAAGGAAGTCGTTATCAGCACTAGCTAAAAACACTGATAGAACTACCATTTATCTGCGCTAAAAAAAACACTGATAACGGTGTACCCTTTATCAGCATTTTTTTAGCGCTGATAAAGGGTAGATTTATCGACCCTATTTTTAGCACTGATAAAAGTTTTTAATAAAAAACATTATTAATTTATATAAAATTATTATATTTATATTAAAAAATAATATTTATTTGTATACATTAAATAAAAAACGAATGTTTATAACTAATATATATTTTTTAATAATTCAAATATATATATATATATATATTTTCATTAAATAATAAATATATTAATATATTAATATATTTATAAGTATATATAAATAATTTTTAAATATGTATATTTATATTTATAAATATAAATAAATATATGTTTTCAATGAATATGGTCTATTGATACGTGAATATAATTGACATTCACATGTTATGTATTCATCACGAATATTCATCTATACATTACACCATTATTACTATTTATGTTGTCCATATATATGATGACCTGTTTATGATCTATACTTTACTCAGTGTATATGATTCATTCATGTTTTCATGAAACTATTATGTTCTCATAAATATTTAAAATCACGATAAATGTATTTAAATAATAAATATATTTATCCCATTTATAATTATAAATATATATTTATATATAAAAACTTTTTAAAATATATTTATATTTATATAATTATATATAACTATATATAACTATATATATTTAAATAATTAAAAAATTAAAATATTTTTTAATGATAAAAATATTTATTATATTTATAAATATATATAAATACCTTTTAAATATATTTATTTATAATTATATATATATATATTTAAATACATACGTCTTTAATGAATATATATATTTATATATATATTCATTAAATACATATATTTATTGTTATTTTTTTAAATGATAAATATATTTATTATATTTATAATCATATATAAACACTTTTTATAAAATTACAATAAATACATTTATTATAATTTTATAAATATATATATATTTATATATTAATATATACATACATATACATATATACATATAAATATATTTATAATTATATACAAATATTTATAAATATATTTATTTATAATTATAATTGTAAATAAATAAATATATATATATTTAATTAATTAAAAAATTATAATAAATTTATTTATAATAATTATAATTTTATAAATATATACAATTATAGAAATATATTTATAAATATATACAAATATTTATACATATATACAAATATTTAAATTTATAACTATAAATAATATATATATATATATGTAAATAATTATAAAATTATAATAAATATATTTATTACATTTATAATTATAATTATAAATAAATATATATTTTAATTATAATCATAAATACAAATAAATTTATATATAAATTTAAATACATATGAAATTAAAATAAATATATTAATTATATATATATATATTTAAATACTTATGAAATAAAAATAAAAATATTAATTAAATATATTTTTTTATAATTTCATAATTATTTAAATAAATATATATATTTATTTTAATTTCATAAGTATTTATATATATATATATATATATATATTTATGACTATTTATAATTAATATATTTATTTTAATTTCATAAGTATTTAAATATATATATATATATAAATTTATTTATATTTATGACTATAATTAAAATATATATGTAATAGATATATATTAATAATAAATATATATTTATTTCATAAGTATTTCCTAATTATTTAAATAAATATATATTTATATTTAAATAATTATAAAATTAAAATACATATATTAATAAAATAAATATATATAATTAAATAAATATATTTATAAATATATACAAATATTTATAAATAAATACAAATATGTATAATTAGAATTCAAAATAATACATATATATTTAAATAATTATTAAATTATAATAAATATATTAATTATATATTTTTATAAAATTTTAAATGTAATAAATATATTTGTTATAATTTTATAATTATTGAATATATATATATATATATTATATTTATGATTATAACTATAAATAAATATATATCTATTATAACTATAAATAAATATATATAAATTTATAGTTATTAAATAATTATAAAATTATAATATTTATATACAAATATTTACAATTATAATTATAAATAAATATATATTTATTATATATTTAAATATAAATAAATAAAATAAAATATATATTTATTAGTAGTTATTATTATAAATAAATAAATAAATAAATAATTATTTACTATAGATTTATTTTATAAATATATATATAAATATAAATAATTTATTATCATTATTGTTTTATCAGCGCTACATGTTTTATCAGCGCTTTCTATTTTAGCGCTGATAAAACATACCTTTATTAGTACTTTTTAGCTAGCACGGATAAAAGGTTTACCCACTTTTATAAATAAACCCCAACAGTCTCCTCATTCTCTTGCACGCCTTAAGCTATCCCGGAAGCCAAACCCTACCGCCTCCTCCTCTTCCACCGCCGAAAACTCCTCCTCCTCCTCCACCGTCGCGAAGCCCTCCTCCGCCGTGAACATCACCTCTGTTCCTATCTGCTGCGATCCCACCTCCTCCACGTACTCACCCGAATGACCCGAAGACCTTCATTTTTATTGATTTATGATAACCCATCTTTCGAGGGACGATGGGGAACCCTTACAAGGCCCGTAGGCTTAGTGATTACATGAACCATAGGCTTAAGAGACATTACATGACCCGAAGGTCTTAGGGAATTCAACTAGACTATAACTACAAGGAACTGTCCCTCCCCAACATCTGCATTGTGATGGTAGCTCTCCTCCCCCATGTACTTTGCTGCCAAAACCCACCTCTGATGCGAAACCCTTCTCCTCTGCGAACCCACCTCCACTGCGAGCCCATCTCCTCAGGTGCTACCACAACGAGTCTTTTAATTCTCCTGATATCAATGCTTCCAGATCCATGTTAACAGTATTTTTATTTGTTATTTAGAAATTATTATTCATTTTTTGGATGTTACCTTTATGGTTTGGTTATTTTGAGATGTGATGTATTGTGAATATTTGATGCGATACTGTGATTGTTCTTGTCTTATCACGTGTCTATTGAAGGTGAAATCATTCTCATGTTTCTTTGTATGATACCTTAGTGTCTGTCTCCAACCCATGATGATCAGGAGAATGCTTCAAGCCTTTTAGTTTCTCTATTTGAGTTACATTTATGGGTTGACCCTGGTTGATCTATTTGTGAGATAAACATACCCAACCCTATGATGTTAATAAATTGTAAATATATTTTTTGACCATTCAAGTAATATTTTCTTAATGAAATAATGGTGCGTTTCAATCATGCTAACAAGGAGGATTATCTTTACTAATTCCCAAGGGGATAGAAATTGAAAACGAATGATAATAGTTCATGTAATTCCATTATAGGGGTTTCTAATCTAGGAATTTTTCAAGGGTAAAGGGTAGTTTTAGGGGAATTAAATACATACGAATAAAATTTATTATGGAAGATAAAATAAAAGCATAAAAATCTCATATCTCAATGAATTGGATAGTACTACATGGGATGAATTTTAGTCAAACATTAATGGATTCCTCTACCAACCTATTGTGATGTATTGCATAAGTACTAGGAGAGGTCGGTGATCACATAGTCTCAGACCATTAAGGATGAGGCTCGTACTGCCTTTTAGGGGATCCAACCACTCCCTACTCACCTATGGTCATGTATAATTTGATTAAAAGTAGGAGGTAAATGTAGGTTTTAGGTGCAGCGGAAGCGCGTGGATGGGTGTTCCCAACTTTAATTTTACCATTAACAACGATCAATCCAAGATCCATCATGATGATAACACACTGGATCTTCATAATAGAATGAAGAACAAAAAGGAAAGAGGGAAGTCCGAGAACCATAGAGAGAATCATCATATGTTTGTTATAATTAATTTAATTAAAAGACAAGAATTACTTTGATGAAATTATCTCTCTGTTGATGTTTCCGACCACGATCCAATGTGATCCATCAGTGCATCATAGAATCCTTGTGTATGCTTACTCTAGCGGTGATCCACATTTTCTCCACGTATCTATGGACGTCATCGAAGGGATCTCCTGGTGCTAGCACGAAAGATCCTTCGGTTGTGATGTCCGCCTTCAATCGCTTTGAGAGCTGCTTCCAAAGTGATCTCCTTGATCTGGTGGAGGAGGATCTCTCTAATAACTTGAGAGAATTCTTGGAGGAAATGAATCATCTCTTAGCTTGAGAGCTTTTTCCAGATCTGTTGTGCATAACCACAAATAATGGATAACTTTAATGAGAATAATGTAATTGAGATTTATATTACTTAGAATAATAAAATTAATTAATTACCCAATGACATTTTTTCATTTTATTTAATTCATAGTAAGACCCCATGTCTAATAATAACATTTGACTATTATTATCACTTGACATGCGCCCACCGAATTATACCCATTATTATTTAATTAAATAAATAATATTATTTATCACAAATCCCCAGAAAAACTACACGACGTGTATATATTAATATACACGACATGTACTTTTTTTTCCATTTTCTTTATTTCCTCCACCACATTTATTATACCTTTAATACTGACTATTTATTTCTTAAATAAATATATTATTTCTCCCACAATATATTCTCTCGAATAACTAGTGTTGAAATAAATGCGATCATGCATCCAGGAATAATTATTAAACCATAACCGGGAATAATATTTATTCAACTTATTAAATGAATATTTAACTAAGATACTAGGAAACACTTAGTGTGTGACCCTCTAGGACTCTTTCTCATTGGCATTAGGTAGAGTCTATCTAAAGTCCAAGGTTAGAATCTAGCAACAGGCCAAGACACCCATAGAGAAAAAGTTAATGCTGCAATGACGTGTCACCTCCTACGAATGCATACTGTGTAATGTAATCCCTTTGTCTCGATATTTCGAATCAAGCGGGTTTCATGCTAGAGCCATCAACCCATGTGCTCAATTATTCTTTCTTTGACTTCTCAAAATTGAACTTGCAAATTCCTCACCATGGCCATGGATTTATTTATACTATATCAATTCCATCAAAGGGATTGAGATATCAACTTCCATTATGGAACAGAATGGACAAATCCTTTCTCGAATTATCTATTAATGCAGTATTACTCATGACACACCCAACATATCCTACCTCGCTATGAACAGTGTGTTGTCACATTTTATATCAATACATCTTTGTACATGAGTTGTAATACCCATTATTAATAATCTTAAAGTCTAAGGACCAATACACACCTCCGCAGATAGGAACATCCAATGACACTATGAAATGTGGATTTCCTACTGGCAAGTCTTGTTCTCATAATATCCTCCTGGATATTACCAAGGGCGCACACCATGAGAAGGTGCCTCCAATTTTTATGATTCCTCACCCCTAATGTCCTGTATTATTTGTGTCCCTCAAATAATATCATCCATACATAGAACATATATTCAAGAATAGTGTTATGACACTTCCAGGTTCTCATCATAGCAGAGATCCGCTATGACCCTTTAGTGAAACAACTATCCTTAGGACATTATCACATGAATAGTCACACAAAAGAATAATCAATACGTGATAAGGTATTTATTAATATTAAAATCCACGAATACATGTTTATCATAAAGTACAAAGTACTTGGTTATAGGCCACCAACTCCAATAGACTCCCACTTAGACTAGAACCAAATTATAACAAACTTTAACCCTCTAGCTCTGACATGATATTCATGCTTTCGCTAAGATATGCCTTTAGTCATGGGGTCCTCCATATTCTCTTCTTTTGACACTCTGATCACTGAAACTTCACCCCTTTTATATAAATCCCTCAAGAGGTGATACTTATAGAGAATGTGCATTTTCTGTTGATGTGACCTTGGTTCTTTTGCAAGAACCACTACTATAGTATTATCACAATACAATGTGATAGGATATTTACTTCTAGGCACCACATCAAGATCCTGAAAAAAGTTTCAAATCTAGATTGCTTCTTTGGCTAAATTAGAAGCTTCTATATAGTCGAAATCTACTGTAGAATCAACAACAATTGGCTTCTTTGAACTCTTACAGCTCACATCTCATCTATTGAGACAAAAAACATATCCAGATTGTGAATTTATATCATTCTGATTCGTCTAAAAACCAGCATCAACATACCCTCTGATGACAAGTTCCTCGTCTCCTCCATACACCAGGAACATATCCTTAGTTCTTCTCAGATACTTAATGATAGTCTTAACAGTAATCCAATGTTGTTCTCCTGTATCTTCTTGATATCTTTCTATCATTCTCAGTGAATAGGAAACATCAAGCCAGATACATAGCATGGAATACATGATGGATCCTATAGCCGAAGCATATGGGATTTTACTCATCACATCTTTCTCCTGTTATGACTGAGGACACATTATCTTAAAAAGATGTAGGCCATGTGACACTGGAACCAATACCCTCTTATATTGTTCCATACTATCTCTTTAGTATCTGGTCAATGTATATACCCTAAATTAGTCCATTAAGCCTCTTGGATATATCACAAATTATCTTGATCCCTAGAATGTAGGCTGCTTCACCTAAGTCCTTCATGGAGAAACACTTGTTCAACTAGTCCTTAACTGACTGTAAGAATGGTATATCATTTCCAATAAGTAATATGTCATCAACATATACTACTAGGATAATGACCACATTCCCATTAAACATCTTATAAACACATGGATCACATTCATTCTTAATGAAACCGAATTTCTTTATGGCTTCATCAAATAGAATGTTCCCTGACCTTGATGCTTTATTTAATCCATAAATGGTTTTTTTGCAACTTGCAAACCCGTTTGGATTTACCTGGTGTCACAAACCCATCTGATTGTGTCATATAGACATCTTCCTGAAGGTTCCCGTTAAGGAATGATGTTTTGAAATCCATTTTCCAAATCTCATATTCATTGTACGATCCTATAGAAAGTATGATTCTTATGGATTTAAACATGGAAATTGGCGATAAGGTTTCATCATAGTCAATTCCTCAACGCTTTCTGAATCCTTTAGCCACTAGCCTTACTTTATAGGTGCTAACTTGACCTTCCATGTCCAGATTTCTCTTGAATACCCATTTGCATCCAAAAGGATTTCAATCAACTCGCTCATCGGCCAGAACCTAGAATTGGTTCAGATACATGGAATTCATATCAGAATTCATAGCTTCTAGTCATCTTGTAGCTTCTGAGCTCTCTACTTCTTCCTTGTAGTAGAGAGGTTCATCATTGTCCAATAATAATGATTCACCATCCTCAGTGACTAGAAAACCAAATCTCTATGGTTCCCTTACCTCTCTTGAGATCCTATGCAATACTTGTGTTTCTGAAACCTCTTCCATGCAGACTTGTGGAACTTTTTCATGCACCAAATCATGTTTATCTTGAGCATAAACATCATTGAAGTCAATCTCGATCCCACTATATTTTTTGAAGATGTGCTCTCTCTCAAGAAATATGGCTTGTCTAGTAACAATCACTTTCTTGTCTGAAGGGTTATATAGGAAATATCATTTCATTTCCCTGGGATATACTATAAAGATACACCTCATGATCTGTGGTGCTAGTTTTTTTCCTGATAAGGCCTTAAGAAACGCCTCGAATCCCCATACAAGTATATGAGAAAAAATGGGTTTCTTTCCATTCCACAACTCAAAGGGAATTACATTTTCTTCCTTAGTTGGTATTTGGTTTAATGTGTATGCTACAGTTTGTAATGCATATCTTCAAAAGGATAATGTAAGATTTGTATGACTCATCATAGACCTCACCATGTCCAAAAAGGTTTAGTTATTCCTTTAACTAACACCATTTCACTATGGTGTATAAGGAGGAGTGAGTTGAGAAATAATCCTAGACTCTCGTAAAAGTTCGATGAACTCTTGGTTCATACATTCTCCACCTCAATCCAATTGAAGCTTCTTTATCTTTTTACCAAGATGATTCTATACTTCATTCTTGAATTCCTTTAATTTCTCTAAAGAATCTGACTTATACCTCATTAAGTAGATAGATCCATATCTACTCAAATCATCAGTAAAATTAATGAAGTAAAAATATCCACCTCTAGCTTCTACTGGAAATAGTCCACACACATCTGTGTGTGCCAATCGTAGAAGATCTGTATCTCTTTCACCATATCCACTAAAAGGTGGCTTGGTCATTTTCCCTTATAAATAAGCATGACATCAATCAAGTGGTTTTAGCTCAGTAGAGTCTAAATAACCATCTTGACAGAACTTTTTCAAGAACTTCTCATTCACTTGATTGATATGGTGATGCCAAAACTGGGTGTTGTACGAGTCATGTGAGTTTTTTTGTTATTGATTTCCAATATTTGTTTTTTTTAATTTAATACATACAAACTGTTATTTAAATATGCTATACCATAACATACATTGTTCTTATAAAAGAAAGAACCCTTATTTCCAAACTTGAAAATAAATCCATCCACATCCAAACATGATACAAAAATTATTTTTTTGGTAACAATAGGTATATAATAACAGTTATGTAAAACCGAAATCATCCCAGTTGGAAATGAGAGATGGTAATCACCAATGGCCAATGCTGCCAGCCTCATTCCATTGTAAACTCGAAGATCCACATCTCCTATGGAAATCATTATAAATCTACTTGGTTCCTACATTTGAATATAGATGTGATCTCCATAAGCTGTATCTACTACACACTGTGTAGAAATAGAAAGATTACACTCGATAATGAATGGACCTTTAGAATCCCCATGCTTCTGGATGCAGTTCCTCTTCCAGTGGCCTGGCTTCCCATATGCAAAAAATACCTCCTCCTGCTCCTTTCTCTAGCTCTATATCTTCCCCTTCTTAGAGGGACAATGATTGGGGGCTTTAGACTATTTATAAACCCTTTGACCCTTTGCCTTGTACTTCCTCTTCTTATTCACCATAAGGTCTATGGGTTTTTCATGACCCATGTACTTATCTACCTAGAAAATCAAGTTCATAAGTTCTGATAAACTCTTCTCATTATTTCTCAAGTTGTAGTTGACAATAAAGATAGAGAAGGTTTTGGGTAGTGATAATAGGATGAGATCTGTATGAAAATACTCCCTGAACATAATCCCTAAGATGTCCAGGCATTCAATGTAGCCAATAAGCTTGACTACATGAGGCCCAGCTGGCGAAGAATCTCCAAGCTTAGTCATGAATAAAGCATTAGAGATCTCATATCTCTCCTGTCTCGCCTTCTATTGATAACGATCCTTAAGTCGAGACATCATGCTCTAAGCATCCATGTTTTGATATTAATTTAAGAGCTCATTAGACATGGTTGATAACATGAAACATTGGACATATGTGGAATCATCCAAATGTTTCATATAGAGATATATTTCTTCATCATTGGCCTCTTTTCTAGGCGCAACTGGAATAGGCTCTTCCAATACATACAATTTCCTCTTGTGGCGAAGGATGATACGTAAACGCCTATAACACTCCTAGAAATTAGTGATGGTGAGAAGGTTTTCCTTCTCTATTATGGTTCAAAATGATATGTTTGATGTCATTTTTATTTCCATTTCTAAAAATTAAGATGAGAAAATATTTAGTACTTTATCATGATAAAACGGAGACAAATAAATAAATTAATACTTATTAGTCTCCCACTATTTTATCAAAATCCAATATCCCTCATCATTGAATTTGGATTATTCTGTTGCCTGGATATTCTAGTGGAAAGGATCTATATTTCCCTTCGCATTAACCCAACTAGGGTTGGTCAAGAAACTTGAAAGGTTTTAGGTAGGCATTCCAAATTCCAACTGGATTAACTTGCATTAACTTGCATCTCCTAGATCCGCTGAGTGGACTCCCCAATCCAGAAATCCTTTTATTTTGGACTTCCTCAACCTTTACCTCTGGGTCACATGAAGTCCTGCTATGGTAGTTAACCCTTGATGCGAACAAATTCATGTCAACCCAAAACCTCGAATTACAATTCCACGATAATTGAAAGCACCCCAACTAGGGTTGGTCAAGCACTTTGAACTATGGTTCAATTCTAACCATGATTATGGAAGGATATACCGACTTAATATTTACTTGAGGGGTTTTATCCTTATACGTAAATTTCTATTTTATTATCTTTATTACATTCTTATTAATATTAATTAGAATATACTTAAGTGATTAACCATGTCTAAGATAATATTTACACATAATCTAGTCTTATTTTAGTTCCATCTTGCATGCTTGTTTAGTTCATTAATTGTGTGATTGTGACAATACACACATAATAAATAAACCATGAAACTAACAGGTGAGGTGTAAAACTGGGTTTTGTAGAAAAGAATCCTTGGGAACATAGACACTACATATTAATGAGGAGAAGGCTTGCAAGCCAATAATTTTAATTTAAATAAATAAATTAAAAGAAACCATCCCCATACAAAAGGTCATGGTCTAGATCATGATCATCCATACATGAAATTATATTTACGCATAAATAAAATTAGCATTCAATTATTTAATCATTCTTGTTTAAGATAAATCAAGCTCGAATCAATTAATTATTATCTTTAATTAATCAATCATTTTGTCTTAAGCCCTTTTATGAATTTTCTTGAGATTCTCATCCATCATAATTTTAAACAAATAAATTCATTTAAAATTATCTTTGTACGTAACTTGTACCTTGGAGTAAATCTAGTGACTTTCTATTCATAACTATCCAATGATTATAAATGAACATTACGCAGAGGTTAAATTAAACACATATGTATAAAACACCTATCACGTTTTATGCCCCGGCTTTACGCCCGCACCATGGTACACATATCAAGGGTTTGTATAATATAATAATAATTTTTAATAAATCTGTGTAATTTGGATGAGTACACGATATGTAGTTCCTACTACATAGTGCGTAATATCATTCACCATCCATACAAAGTACATGCTCAGGGATACGTTGTGTAGATGTCATTTTAAAATCTTTGGAATACACGGTGTGTCTAGTGGGCCACATGCTATGTAGTATCCACGTTACACGATCTCTGTAATGACCCAAACTTACCTTAATGGAAATCCCTATTGATCTAATTAAATGTATCTTTATGTAAAATGTTTATATAAAATGTCAACTTATTTGGTTTTATGTTTTTTGATTTTAAAATACTGTTAATAATTGTAACCATTGCTAATATATCTGTTGAACAGTGATCACATGATTAGTATAAATATCGGGTTTTAACAAATCCAATTTACATAGAAAAAGGAAGTGATGGCCACATCCAGTAGACGTGCCCCAGATGAATACCATTTGTCAGAGCTCGGAAAGGAAGTTGTGTATTTGTTCTTTGCTCCAGACCAATCCCAAGATGAGCTTGAATGTGTTAAGCTCAAGCGGGGTCACCTATGAGAGAAGTGGAAGTTGATAGAGATTACCACCCGAGCAATGTTATCCGAGCCACCCCAAGAGTCTGTCACTATCGCACACCTTACTCTTCAGTCTTATCCGGGTGTTATAAGAGGTTATGTAACAAGACCTTAGCACTATGTTTATGTACATTATTTTTGTATATAATAATGAATATACTTTCATTTTATTATTATTACCTTGTAAATAGTTTTTAAAGCATAAATAGTATTTTTAGTTAATGTTCAACTAAGAAATATATTTTGATGAATTAATGTATTTTTGAATTAAATAATATTTTAATAAAATATTATTAATATTATTAAATTAATTTTTATTAAATATAAATCATCGTATAATTTTATGAATGCAATTTTAATTTTTATTAAGGTTTGAAAGTCATTTTTATCAAAACCCATGAATTTTAGATAAATATCAGTTTTTATTTTAAAAGTGAAAATTAACCTATTTAGAAAATTATTTAGATAAAATTAATATTATTTCTGGAATCAGGACTTTGAAATTATCCAACGATGAATTTTTCATAATTTTCTGAGACAGTCAAATTTTTGGGTAAAAATTAAATACCGTTTAAATATATAATGTGTTTTATGACATCATAATGACCCAATAGTAATGTAATAAAATAATATAAAAATTATTTTCAGAAAATATATGTTTTTCCATTAAAATAATGTGATTTTGGGTTTTTATGATTTATTTTAAAAAGCTTTAGTGGACCCTTCAAGACTTATTAAACATTTTGTCTTTTTAAATCGCTTTCCTTGAGAGTGTAACTCACCACCACATAATCAACCCTATTATTTTAAGAAGTTAGACCATTGACCATATAAAATATTTTTTCCACTACCCTTTGGCAAAAACCATGGGAAAAAACAATGGGCTAGATTGTGGTATTGATTAGTTTAATGTGAGGTGTCCCAAACCTAAATAATAAAGAATTCCCTCTCCATTCCTATATAAACCCAACAAATATCCCACTTCCTCCTCAATCAAAGCCTTTGATGTTCATAAAAACTCTTCCCTCCTCCTTCTATAATCCTCCCAAGGTTCCCCAATCTCCCAAGAAGCCTCTCCCAAGCCTCTCTCAATCCTTTGGAAGCACACTTCCAAGTAAGGGTTTTTCTTCATTTCTCATTATTTTCCAATATTCTTTAAGTTGTTATGCCCTTTTAATTTCAATTATAAATGTTGGGGTATGGTTTCACACCTCCAAATACTTCCCTATTTATTTTTGAATTATGGGATACCTCTTTATCTCTCATTAAATGCATCCCATGTACACCCGCTACTATGCTGAAATTCCGAAAGGAATTTCTCTCTCCTCATTTACATTCAAGCAATTATTTTGTATCATGAATATAAATTCCATTACATTTGTTGGTACATGTATCTATATGACCCCCTTACTTTCCATGTCATGTAAATATGATTACACACCCCTTTCTCTCTCATCAACCATTTTTATGAGTTCTTATGTCAAGCCGTTATGCTGCCGAAATTGCACCGCATTTTTCCAAGCCAAAGTCATTGTGTAGTGAATACGATGCCCATTTCTCTATCAAGGGTATTAACCTTTATGCACATTTACTTATTGTTTAAAGAGTTTAAATTATGTATTACACATTCTTTTATCATGTAATAAATGATTATGTTGAATGATTCAATGTTTTACGATTCATATGGCACACTTATGCATGAAGTGAAATGTTTAAGAAGGGTGCGCCCTGATAGCGCTCCAATGTATTGGGTAAAGTATAGTATCATGAAACGTCATGTGCAATGGGTGTTTACTCATGCTAATTCAATTGCAACAAGATTCTATGATGGGTTCCGATCACCAGTGATGCTAATGAAGATGATGGGATTTGCGTATCAGGGTTGTGAATCAGGGAGCATGGATCGAGGTGAATTTGAAATTTGAATATAAATTTTGATGTTCTGGGTTTCTTTCGAAGCCTGTATCCTGTTTATGTTAGTATTGGATATTTTGTTTTCAGTATTGTGAGGTTCCCACTCACCCATAAAGTGTTTTATTCATAAAATTTAAAAAAAAGATTTGGAAAGTGCAACGAGGGTTTACTCATGCTTCATGTGCAATGAGGGTTTACTCATGATCCATGTACAATGAGCCTTGGCACATGCTAATTCCATGTTAAGTGTTGTTTCCACATTTCCATGTTATGATTATCATGATTTATCATGCCTTTATGTTTATTCTTCTCTTGTGCTCTATTGATATGCATATTGTCTAAAATGTATTGTATTCCTCATATTATTCCATGATTATTCCCTTACTGTGCTTTATCGCTCACCCTTTTCTTATGAATGTACTCAGGTTATCTCATGCAATGCAAAGTAAGAGGGAATTTAGTAGTAATGTAAAATATGTTTTCAATAAAGATGTTGTATTTCATGTTTTAAGTTGTTATGTAATGATCCTAATCCCCAAAGACACTAGACCTCTCGATCTTCTATGTTGTATCAAGTGAAGTTTATGTAATAAATTATGTTTAATTGTGTAATAAAAATTAGAGTTGTCATAGTTGGTATCAGATGATAGCTTTAGTTATTTTTGTGATTAGGATTAGAAAACCCTAGTGAAGACTTAGTTTCACGACCCCCTCCCCACAAAGTGTACCCCTCCTGGGATGACAATGTGAGAAGGGAGATAATGACCCCCAAGACCTACCTCCAGTAGGCCTCGGGTTGGTGACTAGCACCGGGGGTATAGTAACACACAAATGAGAGGCATTACCCTCTAAGAGAACACATGCGGAAGAGATAGATAAGATAGACACAAATCAACTCCAACACAGAACTGGAAATATAAAAGAAACCCAAGTGCACAAATGGAATGTCATGAAAAAGTACTACTACTGAAAGGGGAAAAACTGCAAGTACCCAAAAGAAAGTAAAAATAGCAGCAACCACAACCTCGAACAGCTCCTGCAACCCCAAGCTCGTAGAAACCATCTTGGTCTCCAACCTGCTCCAAGTGACCTGAAAAACAGTTTATATATACATAGGGTGAGTACAACAGTATACTCAGTAGGATCCTCCCCGAAGCCTCTCGTGAAAAAGTAAAGAAAGCATGCTAAAACCCAGTGAACAACAAGTGAAACCAACTCATCACCTAAATAGGTATACTAAGTTCCCAACCTCACCATGCCTACTATCACCAAGTAACGCATACAAGAATATAGAATATAGTAAAAAATATCAAGGGTACCCCACTACTACTTCCCCACTGGTTTTCCGCTTTTCCCCAACGTCATACGTCCTGTGCATCTCTCTCCAAAGGCTTTCCCACAGACACCTGGGCTAAGCTCCAAAACTACACCACATGCACCACAAAGGCTTTCCCGTAGACACCTGGGCGAAGCACCACACCATCCTCATAACCAAAAGTAACCAGGTAGTTTCCAGGAGCCACCACAACTCACATAACATATATCATACGTCAGGTATTATACCTCAAGCCATTATAGCCTATACACTGAGTAAGGATCCTCAAGCCATCACAACCTATACACGTTACACCTATAGTAGTCCATAGGATAATATATCCATAATATATGTGCATGAATAACCACAATCCATTACAGCCCTCTACACACATATATGGGGAAAACTAACCGCTGTTCCTAATGGCATGAGTATCTACCAAGAGAAGAGAGCGGGGCCAAAGGGGGTAGTCATCCATTCTTCCTCCCACCAGAATGTTGGGGAAAACACCCCCCATGGCTCAGAATCCCTGGGGTGTCAGTTTCCCTTACTGACAGGGTGGAGTAGCGAATAGAAACACAAAAAGTACAGAATATACTATATCTCACAACCACACTATGGGAATAACCTAGTCTTAGACCAACTGCAGCTAACGTCTCTCAGACTCCGGGATGCTACTTGTAAGACTAGGTATCCTATAAGCACACAACCATTTAGAGAACTTTAATAGATTACCTCATTCCCTTTTTATCGAATCTGTTGTATGTTAATTAATTATTTAAACATTAGTTAACCATGAACAATTCCACATTAAACCTCATTAGTATCAAACCCAAAATCCACTGTCCCTTTAAAAATTACAACCTTCTCATTATGTTCCAGTGAACTCCAACCCCATGGGTTAACACCATTTATTCAAACATTCATTACAGAATTACTTTCCCATATTCCCAGGCATTCTAGAAAAGTATTCTATGCTACTAAACACAAGGGGGATAAAAACGATGGGTAGATTCACTACCCTTCGAGTCTTTTCCAACTATAGAAAGAGCGTAGACCTATCCTCCCTTGAGAGGCTAAACATGGAAATCACGTGTCATACCCCGCGCGTCTTCACCTCTTTTGGAAGAAGGGTAAGCAAGAACAGCTGCCTTGAGCAGTGGGGAAAAGTAAAGCAGATAATCAACCAAATAAACAGTAAACAAACACATCAATCCCATTCCATCATCCCTGGTGTACTCCCTGATACCCACATGCATAAAACGATGCATCTCGCCACTCTAGGCGGCATCCGCTGCCACAACCAAAAGGCCTTTATGCCCCCACATATCACAACAGCCATCCAAGATCACATCACAAAACAAGCATCAGGATGGAAAACATTACATCAATTGGGCTCTTGTCCCTTTAACAAAACAAAAGAGTAACTTAGAACCCTTCCAGGAATTATCAAACAAACAACTCTTTATTCCATCTTGAATTAACAGATTCATAAATTGTTGGTTCCAACATCGGGAAACCCAATCGGTAAGCTATCACAAATGATTAAACATGATTACTATGCCAATTTGATCAACATAAAGTTAAAACATGAACCAGATTCGTTTCACGCCTCTTTATCTTTATCCAACAATTATCAATTAATTCCGATTTACGTTCTTTACAGATTTCCATCATGAACGAACAACTAAATAAGAAAGCATAGATATCACATTATCTAGAAAAACATGAGACAATAATATACGGTCGATAAAAGTTTCATTTATCCAGTTCAAATATTCATTAGGACAATTCCATTTTCATCCAATGGGATTAAACATGATAATAATACAGTTGCACGTAAAATAAATAGAAGCAATGAATCCCCTACCTCAAGGTTTTTGACCAAAACCCCAACAACGAAGAATGCACAAGAAAGCCGGGTTGATTCTCCAAAAACCCGCCTTAGATCTCTCCTCCTAGAAAGATCAAGACCAAAACTCAACATATTTGGAATCCACACACTTAGATCTACCCATAACGGGTGTAGATCTAAGAAATTGAGAGAAGAGGAAAAGTAGATCTATGTAGATATTAGAAACCAAACCAAAACAATCACATACCTCAAGAAACCAGATTTCATTCGCCAAGAGAAGCCTTCATATCGCCTCCAAAACGCTTGGGAGAGGTTATCCTACCTTAAAGGAAGGGTAATACCGAGTTACGGACACTTAAGAGCTTAAACGAACCATTTAGAGGCAAAACAAGTTAGATACAAAATTTTATGATCTAAGATTAAGTGCCCGCACGGTTAGTCCGCATGGTTTAACAAACCGTGTGCTAACCGTGCGTTAGATTCTGCCTCGTCAAACACTCCTCGTACGGTTAGGCCACATGGTTATACAAACTGTGCGCTAACCATGCGTTAGCCAATGCCTCCAAGACCAGCCTTGCACGGTTTTGCCACACAGTTTAGGCAAATCGTGCGCTAACTGTGTGAAAGATATTTCCCTTTAATCTTCCTTAAAAGTCAACCCAAACACACCCCAAGTCACCTTGACCTTCCAGAACACCTCTAACACACATTTTCACAAAGTAATGGATTGGAGAGGTCTGGGTCATTACATCAGATACCTCTCAAAACATTCTCGTCCTCGAGAATCCAAAACCCACCTAAAGATAAAACGAAACAGGGTCTGAACAACCACCCGTCGAGATAACTCGCAAAAGAGAGCAAGACACAAAATCAAAAAATGGATCCATCTCATAAAAATGAAAGTTTCATAACCACAAAAATTACATCAATTCCTGGAAAGAGTTAAACAATAAACAACTCTAGGTACTGATCACGCATCTGTGACTCACATTCCCAAGTAATCTTCTCCAAGCCACCGTGTCGCCACAATACATGAACTAAAGGGATAGAATGCCCACGCAACACCTTCTACTTGTGGTCTTGGATCTCCATAGGTCACTCCTCAAAGGTTGCATCATCATCAACATCGATCTCTCCCCAATCGATGATGTGAGAGTCATCATGAAGATAACGATGGAGCTATAATACATGGAAAACATCATGTATCCGAATCTTCTGAGGGGAAGTGCTACTCAATACACCATAACTCCAACATGAGCTAACACCTAGAAAGGACCGAAAAACCGGGGAGAAAACTTTCTCCCATGGCCAAACCATCGCTGCCCATGATGGGGAGTCACCTTTAGAAACACATGATCCCCAACATTAAACTCTAAGGGTCTCCTTATTTGATTGGCATATGATTTCTGATGATCTTGCGCTTTCTTTATCCTCTCACGAATCACCTGAACCATCTATTTTGTATTCTGCACTAGTTCCGGTCCGAGAATTGCAGACTCTCCGACCCCAGTCCAACACAACGGAGAACGGAATGGTCGACCATACAAGGCTTCAAATGGATCCATACCGATGGTGGAGTTAAAACTATTATTGTATGTGAACTACAATAAGGGTAAGTGCCTCATCCACGAACCTCCAAAATCAAGAACACAAGAGTGCAACATGTCTTCAAGAGTCTGGATGGTTCGCTCTGTCTGACCATCCATTTGAGGATGAAAAGCAGTGCTAAGGCATAGTTGAGAACTGAAAGCATGCTAGAGACCTCTCCAGACCCTGGAGGTAAAATGAGGATCTTGATCAGAAATGATCATCCTAGGGACTATAGGAAGTCTCACCACCTCCTCTAGATAATGCCTCTACAAAACGTCCACTGAACTTGACTCCTTGATTGCTATAAAGTGGGATGATTTTGTTAAACGATCCACTAACACCCAAATAGCATCATGTCCTCCTGGATCTCGAGGTAAACCAGTAACAAAGTCCATTGAGATATCCTCCCACTTCCACTGAGGAATCTCTAAAGGCTGGAGGAGACCTCCTGGAACATGGTGTTCGACCTTCACCTTCTGGCAGACTAAACATCGAGACACAAACTCCGCAACCGCACGCTTTAGCCCAGGCCACCAAAACTAACTCCCCAAGGATAGGTACATCTTTGTCATGCCAGGATGTACTGCTAAGGGAGAGCTATAGAACTCTCTAAGAACCATCTCGTGCATCACCAAGGGAACAAAAATCCTTCCATGATACAACACTCGGTGTTTTTCATCTTCAGTCCAACCATCAGGGGCCTCACCACAAACAACTCGGTCTCTACAGACCTCCACCTACAGATTCCCCAACTGGGACTCTTCCACATTATGCAACAAGGATTACTGTACTGTCATCTGAAAAAGACATTCACTACCCCCAACTTCTCCCATAACAAGATGTAATACTGATAGTCTTCCATTACTCTCCATGAATCAATGGATTCAAACACAGCATCACTACGTGACTTTCGGATCAGCACATCAGCTACCACATTCCCCTTTCTAGGTGAATACAATATTTCGAAGTCATATTCCTACAAGAAATACATACACCTACGCTATCGTAAGTTCATGTAACGCTGGGAGAAAACAAACCTCAAACTCTTATGATCGGTGAAGACCACAAAGTGTTCACCAATGAGGTAATGTCTCCACAACTTTAGAGAAAACACCACGTCTGCCAACTCAAGATCATGGGTGGCATAGATGAATTCATGGGGACGTAACTACCGATACCCATAAGAAACAACTGATCTCTATTGCATTAGAACACAACCTAACCCCATATGCGAAGTATCAAAGAAAACATCAAACTAGACTCCCTCAGCTGGAAGACAACAGACTGGAGAACTTACTAACTTCTCCTTTAGATACTCGAAAGCTTATTGACACTGATCAGTCCATATGAATGCTTGATCCTTCCTAGTCAAAGCTGTCAGAGGAGTCACAACTTGGGAGAAATTGGCTACGAACCTCCTGTAGTAGCATGTGAGACCAAAGAAACTTCACACCTTTGAAACTGTCTTGGGGGCTGCCCAAGACACAACTGCTTCTATCTTCGATGGATCCACAACTACTCTCTATTGGGACACAACATGCCCCAAGAAACGGACTTCTTGAGCCCAAAAATCACACTTAGACAACTTCATGAACATCTGATGTCAACGAAGAACTCCCAAGACGGCTCACAGATGCTCTGCATGCTCCTATTCAGATGTGGAGTACACAAGGATTTCGTCGATGAAAACTACCACGAACATCTCCAGGAACTCACGGAAGACAACATTCATCAAACCCATGAATACAACTGAAGCATTTGTCATTCCAAATGGCATTACAACGAACTCATAATGCCCATGACGAAAACAGAAAACAATCTTCAGAATATCCTCATCCTTCACATGCATCTGATGATATCCTGACCGCAAGTCGATCTTTGAGAACCAACTTGTACCCTTCATTAGATCGAATAAGTCATCAATTCACATAATAGGATAGTGATTCTTTATTGTCACTTTGTTTAAGCGATGATAATCGACACACAACCACAAAATGCTGTCAGAATTCTTCACGAACAAAACTGGTGCACCCCACGGTGATACACTTGGCCAAACAAAACCACACTTTAACAGACCATCAAGCTATATACGTATTTATTGTAACTCAGAAGGGGCCATCATATATGGAGACATAGAGATAGGAGGATCTCCTGGATGTAGCTCGATCCCAAACTCGATCTCTCATCGATGGGGTAGTACTACAACCTCTTCTGGAAAGACATCAGGGTACTCCTCTACGACTCTAGGAAAATCCAATTGATGAACCTTTGAAGAACTCAGCATCATCTCATCCATCACGAACGATAAGGATGGAACGCGCCTATGACCCATTCGAGGACCTCGCTCACCAACAAACACCACTTGTTCTCCATCCGCACCAAAGAAAATGACCTTCTTCCTGAAGCAATCCATGATAGCCTGCACCAAATACAACCAATCCATGCTGAGGATGACATCATATAGTTGTATTCGTAAACATAGGAAATCTCCCCAAGAGCGGTGTTACCCAAACACCAGCTCACAGTCTCTACATATTTCAAAAAAGTCAGATCGACCTATAACTGGCGTAGTCAATGCCAAGGGAACTGGAATCCTTTATACCTCAAGTCCCAAAGCATGGAAAAGGGTAGGTGATATGAAGGAGTGTGTCGCTCCTGAATCAAACAAGGCATACACCAAGGTAAAAAACAAGCAAAGGGTACCTCGAATGAAATCTGGATCGCCTGGATCTAGAAACTCTAGAGCATGAAGCTGACCATGACCTCCTCCACGACCTCTATGACCCTGATGAAGACCACCACCATGGCCATGCTCTACTCTCTAAGGATGGGGAGCATTATGGGGTTGTCCCCTACCTGCCCCATCTACCCTATTTTAATCTAAAGCTGGTGCAACTAGCTGTTGATGCCTCAGCGGGAACTACCTCAACAGAGGAACCTGGAGCATAACACCTGGTGCACGATGACCGCTCTGAAAGGTCAGGCACTCCCGCTGCTGATGGTCACGACCACCACAAGAAAAACAAGAACCTGATCCCTTGGAATAGTTCTGAGGGTTGCTTACTCTAGAGAAATGAGATGTGAAGGGCTGGTACCTACCCCCTACTAAATGGAAACTCTTCTGCCCTAAAAACCGGGAACCCCAGACCACAACCTTTCTTTGTGAGGGATCATGACGATCCCCCTATCGTGATGATTCTGTCTTGGCCAAAGTCCTCTCGACAACCTTTACCCTCACTAGCACCTCAAGATATGTCTTCAGCATAAATGGGGTGACCTGGTGCTGGATCTCTAGATACAAAGCCTCCTAGAAATGTCTCTCCCTGGCCTCCTCATCTGGTAATAGGTCCGAAGCATATCGTAAAAGGTTCCTAAAATGGATTCCAAACTCTCAAACATTAGATCTCCCCTATCGAATGGTAAGAAGCTCCTGGTGACTGGATGCCTTCACAGTCGAGGAAAGAAACTCAACTCTAAACTTGTCTCGGAACTCCTCCCATGAGATCGTTTACTCCTCACAATCCCCAAGGAACAAGAACCACCATTGCCTCGCTGCTCCATGCAGTATCATCACAGCTAAGGACACCCAGTGCTCATTCCTAGCATAGATTGAACTAAAGCCTATCTCAACCTATTTTAACTAGTCTTCCGTGACTGCATCTGAAATGGATCCCTCATACTTATGCATAATCTAGCGCTAAAACTCTCAATGTTTCTTCCTCCAAGTGTCATCGTCGTCAACCTCTACCATGCGGTGATCTGCTGGAACAACCTGCTGGATATTTTCTATGAAAACTTAACGGGGATGTTGACCTGGAGCCATACCTATAAAATTACAAACAATTAGAGATCCTAAACCTGGAATATGGAAGACTCAACATTAATTAATTAATTGTTTTCTTTTATTGATTTTAGGTTATCCAATCCTGAGGTCTACTCATTCAAACACATGCACATAGAAGAATGATGCATGATCCTTTCCTAGGTCTCTACACTGCAACCAGTATTACCTTGTTTAGTAGCCATTGTAAACTTAAAGGTCCGTACATCAGATCATAGGGGGCCCTAAATGCCTATGTCTCAGCCGGTCTCCAGTTTTTACCTTACTTTATAAACATGAATGACACCATTTCCCTACCAATCCATGTAACCTCACCTGTGACTTACTCCAAACTCCATCCTATCTCTCAACCAGAGCCTTTGATACCACTCTATCACGACCCCCTCCCCACAAAGTGTACCCCTCCTAGGTCGGCAATGTGATAAGGGAGATAATGACCCCCAAGTCCCACCTCCAGTAGGCCCTGGGTTGGCGACTAGCACCGGGGGTATAGTAACACACAAATGGAAGGCATTACCCTCTAAGAGAACACATGAAGAAGACAGAGATAATATAGACACTAATCAACTCCAACTCAGAAACCATGAACATTTAAATATTGTTTAAATAGTTTCATGTATGTATTCTACATTTGTTTATCGTGGAATAAATGATTATGTTGAATGATTCAATGTTTTATGATCCATGTGGCACACTTATGCATTAAGTGAAATGTTTAAGAAGGGTGCGCCCTGATAGCGCTCCAATGCATTGGGTAAAGTATAGTATCATGATACATCATGTGAAATGGGTGTTTACTCATTCTAATTCAAGTGCAATGAGGGTTTACTCATGCTTTATGTGCAAAGATGGTTTACTCATGCTCTATGTGTAATGAGCCTTAGCTCATGCTAATTCCATGTTAAGTGTTGTTGCCACATTTCCATGTTATGATTATTATGATTTATCAAGCCTTTATGTTTATGCTTCTCTTATGATCTATTGATATGCCTATTTTCTAACATGTATTGTATTCCTCATGTTATTCTATTATTATTCCCTTACTGGGCTTTATATCTCACCCTTTTCTTATGCATATCCTCAAGTTATTCCATGCAATGCTAATTATGAGGGAATGTAGTGGTCATGTAAAGAAAGTTTTCAATAAAGATGTTGAATTTCATGTTTTAAGGTGTTATGTAATGATCCTAATCCCCAAATATACTATAACTCTCTATATTTTATGTTGTATCAAGTGAAGTTTATGTCATAAATTATATTTAATTGTGAAATAAAAAGTAGGGCTATCATAGTCTTCAATTGGGAAAACTGTGTATGGGGTACACGATGCAACCCTAACCCAAAGGGACCACACACTGTGTCCAGTGGGCCACACGATGTGTAATTTGGAAATTGTGTGCCACCTATTCCTGGTGAACACACGGAGTCATAAAGACTCAGATAAACTCCAACCCATGGCTTGGTTTGTCAGATTAGTCCCAATGCTTCGAACCTTGACTACATGACGTGTAATTATGAATACATGTCGTGTGTTCTGGTGCTGTATAGACAGACACCTTTGGCACCTCCAGATGAGATCCTATATTTTTATTTTAATCAAAATTAAAAGAGAGGATCATTTTTGTAAGATGAACGAGAAATGAAAGATGAGGAATAGATCTTGAGATTAAAATTTACAGAACAATTAACTTGAATTGAAACCACTAAATTATTAAATGCATAAATCATCAATGAAAAAATTAAATAATTTTAATCAATGATATGATCCCTTTGATACCACTTGTATGTTCTGAGTATAGTAGAAGCACGCAGATGGGTGTACCCAACTTTAATTTTACCGTTAATAGTGATCAATCTGAGATACATCATGATGATAAAATGCTAGATATTCAGAATAGAATGAATAAAAAAAAGGAAAGAGGGAAGTCCTAAAACTAAAAAGAGGATCATCATATGTTGGTTATAATTAATTTAATTAAAAGAAAATAATTACCTTGATGGAATTCTCTTTCCATTGATGTTTTCATTCACGATCCAAAGTGATCTGTCATTGCGTCATAGAAGTCAAGTGTAGGATTCCTCTAGAGGTGATCCACACATGATCCACATATCTCGGAACATCTTCAAATGGAACTTCGGGTGCTAGTGTGGAAGAGTCTTTTCTTGTGAGGTCTGCCTTCGATCGCCTTGAGAGCCGCTTCCAAAGTGCTCTTCTTGATCCGGTGGAGGAGGATCTCTCTCTTAACTTGAGAGTGTTCTTGGAGGAAAGGAATTATCTTTTTTCTTGAGAGATTTATACAAATCCATTGTGCGCAGCCACAAAGAATCGATATCTCTAATGAGAATAATGTAATTGGGATTTATATTACTTAGAATAATAAAATTAATTAATTACCCATAGGCATTTATTCATTTCATTTAATTCTTAGTAAGACCCCATGTCTAATAATAACATTTGATTATTATTATCACTTGACATGCACCCAACGAATTACACCTATTAAAATTTAATTAAATAAATAATATTATTTCTCACGAATCTCTAAAAAAACTACATGGAGTGTATATATTAATATATATGGCATGTACTTTTTTTTCCATTTTTTATTTCCTCCACCCCATTTATTAAACCTTGAATAATTACTATTTATTTTTTAAATAAATATCACTACATTACTCACTAATAAATATATTATTTCTCCCACAATATATTCTCTCAGATAACTAGTATCAAAATAAATGAGATCAGGCATCCTTGAATAATTATTAAACCACAATCAGGAATAATCTTTATTCAACTTGTTAAATGAATATTTAACTAAGATACTTGGACACACATAGTGTGTGATCCTCTAGGACTCTTTCTTAGTGGCATTAGGAAGAGCCTGACTAAAGTACAAGGTTAGTGTCTAAAAACATTCCAATGCATCCATAAAGAAAGAAGTTAATGCTGCAATGACGTTTCACCTCTTATGAACGCTTACCATTTAATGTAATCCCTTTGTCTCAGTATCTCGAATCAAGCAGGTTGCATGCTAGTTCCATCAACCCATGTACTCAATTATTATTTCTTTTACTTCCTGAAATTGAACTCACACATTCCTAACCATGGACATGGATTTATTTAGGCAATATAAATTTCATAAAAGGGTCTAAGTTATAAAATTTCGTTATGGAATAGAAGGGAAAATCCTTTCTCGCATTATCTATTAATGCAGTATTACTCGTGATGCACCCAATATATCCTACCTCGCTGCAAACAATGTTTCATCACAGTTTTTGTCAATATATATAAGTGCATGAGTTGTAATACCCATTAATAATAATCTTAAAGTCTAATGACCAATACACACATCTGTAGGTAGTAACATCCAATGACACTATGAAATGTGGATTTCCTACTGGCAGGTATTGTTCTCATAATATCCTCTTGGATATTACCAAGGGCACACACTATGAAAAGGAGCCTAAATGTTTTATGACTCATCACCACTAATGTCATGTATTGTTTGTGTCCCTCAAATAACATCATTCGTCCATAGGACATATATTTAAGAATAGTGTTATGGAACTTCCAAGTTCTTATCATAGCAGGGATCCGCTATGACCCTTTAGGGAAACAACTATCCATAAGAAATTATCACATGAATTTTCACTAAGAATAACAATCAATATGTGATAAGTTATTTATTAATATTCAAATCCATGAATACAAGTTTATAATAATGTACAAATTAGTTGGTTCTAGGCCTCCAACTCCAACAATAAATACAATAGGGAGATAAAAATTTCACTTATATAAAAAATGGATGCATAGAATGTCTCACAACTATTTAAAAGTTTTAACTTCATTAATTCCCACTCAATATAGACACAAAAATGGAAAGGGAAGGTTCTAGTGATATTTAAGCTGTGAGTCTAGTTTGTGACTACAATTTAAACCCCCCATGTAGTGATGTATCTACAATATTAATTGTTTTCATCGATGGGTGGAATTATATTTTTCTAGGTTGATGATTATTTCTATATTGTAGAGTTGGATATGAAAACTAGTTATACAGGACCAATATTTATGTAGCTGAGTTGAATCATAGCCCATTTTTCTAGAGTGACTTTGGATGATAAAGAGAAACATAAATCAATATGTAATACTATAATTGACAAGTTACTAGATGTATTTACCAATGATTTCTCTAGGTTACCACCCATGGGATAGGTTGAGTTTATGATTGTGTTTTTACCAGGTGTGGAGAATATATATATTCCACCATATAAGATGGATCCTGTAGATATATTAGAGAAGAAGGCTCAATCAAACAACTTCGAGGTGTAGGGGTTCATATGAATGATTATATCCCCTTGGGCTGCCTTTTTTTTTCATAAAAATTAAAATGGATCATTGAGAATATGTGTAGAATATTAGATGTTATGCTGAGATATATAAATGAACTTATATCCCCTTATACGTATTGATGGACTATTTGATCAACTTAGAGGTGAAAAAGTGTTCTCTAAGATTGATTTGATATCAAATTATGATCAGTTTATGGTGAGTTATTTTGATATACCACATACTATATTTAGGAGTACATATGTATTGTATGGGTATCTAGTGATTTCATTTAGTTTGAAAAAGACAATGGTAGTATTCATGGATTAGATGAATTGGTTCTTCAATCCTTATTTAGATAATTTTGTATCCATATTTTTGAATCATATCATCATGTATTCCTAGTTGAGGGAGGAACATGATCGATATCTGGAGATCATTTTGAGAAAACATAGGGAGCATAAACTATATTCCATGATCTCAAAGTGTGTGTTTTGTATTGATAATGTACACTTAATGGGGAAAATGATATTATTGGATAGCTTATTTTTAGAACTTGAGAAGTTTGATGTTATATTTTATTTACAGAGGCCAAATAATGTTTTTCAGGTCCAAATCTTTTTGGGAATTTCCTATTATTACCAGAGGTTCAACCAAGCTTCTTCCTAATTGGAAGCGATAAGAATGACTTAACCAAGAATGTGGTATAGTTCATTTTCTTAGATTTTCAAAAGATATCCTTATAATATATTAATGTGAGATTGATGAAAACACCAATCTTAACCATAAATAAGTTGGGTAATGAGTATAAATTATATTATGATGTATCAGGAGTTAGGATTTGAAAAATTCCAGTCCATGATGGTCAGGTGGTTGCTTATGGGTCCATAAAGTTAAGGAAACATAATAGAAACTTCCCAAATCCTTTATTAGATTTGTAAATAGCGGTTATTTCCATGATGTGTTATTGGTATTATCTTTAGGGTGAGATATTTTTGGAATACACTTAAAAAGTGTTTGAAATATATTTAATCACAAAGCAAAATGAACCATTGATAGCAGAGAAGTTTTGAGTACCTATAGTACTTTAACTTTGACCTAATGTATACCCTCAAGAAGCATATTTTTTTTCTAATGTACCATATTGGAAGGATCAATCTTAGATAGTAAATGATTCAAGCATCAAGTGGAAGATGTATTCCCACTTTGAATAGATGTGACTTTACATTCAAAAGTATCATGGCCAAGTGACACTTATGTATTTATCTATCACTTATTCAATCCTTAGTAGTATTATGGGAGAAAACTATAGGATTCATACTATTTATTCATGAGAGGCATGATAAACCTTGTATAGATTTATTTTTTAAAAAATTTTGGTTATTTTTTATTCATGTATCCTTTATAAAGTGCCTCTATTGGGATTTATGTCTTTATAAAAATACCTAAGTGTCACTTTTAAAATGATTCAAGTGTTTTGAGATGTTTCTTAAAAAATTGTATGTGTTAAACATACCCTTTTTTGATTTTAAATAGCTTTAAAATGATTTAAACACTTTGCTTGGAATTAGGATTCATTCCAAGTGTTTGTCAACTCACCTAACTGGATTTTATAAAGGGATGTGAATGTTTCAAAAGTGTATGTAATGCTGATTAGATTTTAATAAGGGGTGTGTGAAGTTTCTAATGGAAATTTGTAAAATATAGAGGGTTTTCACTCATTTTAAATGATTAATATTGTTGGTTCTTGAAGTTTCCTTAAATGATTTAAAAGAAGGAATTGGGGTTTTTTGAAAGAGTGTTTGGAACTGATTGGTTTATTTTAAAAAGGGTGTGTTATTTTAAATAGAAATTTTTGTAAATGGTTGTTTTTAATGGTATTTAAAATGTGATTTTATAAATAGTTTTCAAAGGACACCTGAAATGTAGTTTTCCATAATATTTTAAGTTTAGATTTTTATAGAATTAGGAAAACCATTACATTATATAGGGAAGACAAGTAGATCGATAATAAAACCATGTCAAGGGTAACTGTATTTCAATAATTTGAAGGATTAGATTTCAATTAGATTTTCTCTCCTGATATAAAGAATATAATAATTCAGATGGTTTTTAGTTTGGTTTCCATTGAAGGTTTATTTTAAGAACAAATGGATGTCATGATTATATTCCTTCAGGGAGATTTAGAGGAATATATATACATAAATCAATATGAAGGTTTCATGTTAAATGGAATAGAAGGTTTTTTTCCAGTCTCAAATGGAATTTTTTTGGGATTATATAGGCACCAAGATAGTGTTACTGAAATTTCAATGTTTTAATGGTAGAATTAATGTTTATGCAGTGTAATGTGGATCCAAAATGAAGGACCTTGGTCTTAGAAGGTGGATATTGGGGATAAATATCGAAGGATACTTAAAGTATATAACTTTTTTTTAGACTTGGTTAATTTTAATATCAACATTTTTTTTGTTTATTTTATTAAATATTAATATTACCAAATCAAATATGATGGATATGAATAAATAATGGATGGATACCAATCGTTTTAAAAAAGAGTATGAAGATGGAGTGAAATATTTCATCAAATTTGCAAAAGATCATGCATATGACCCATATCAAATCATTTTTCTTTGTTTACACTATTGTTATTCAAGAAAAATTATTCTAGAGGAGTTGGAAGAACACTCGATCTATCATGAAATAGATTAAAGTTATAAATATTTGAATAAATATGGGGAAAGAATAAATATAGCTACTGGTTGGGATAAAACTATGTTTTATGGATCATCTAATATGATTACAAGTGTGGAAAATAAAGAATATTGTATCAAAGATTTTATTACATATGTAAATTATGGTGAAAATTATATTGAGTAAATAATAAGGATAGTTGAAGATGAACTTCGTGATTACCCAAAATTGTTTGAGAAGTTAAAGAGTTGTACTAAGACACCATTATATGATGGTTGCACTAAATATACAACATTTTCATCCATATTGAAGCTATATAATATAAATGTAGGAAACAGATGGAGTGATGCTAGTTTTATGGAACTACTTTATCTCTTCAATGACATGATCCCAGAAGATAATGAGCTTCTAAGCCAAATATAGTGAATCCTTTTGGTTTTCAAATCAGCAGTCACAGAACATGTTCAGTTATGTTGGTAAATTATAACTTGACACTGTGGTTATGTATGAAATGAAAAAACATGATATTTATGATTATATTAGGACCAAAATAATGGGGTAATTATATTGATGTTTATTTGGCTCCATTGAATGAAAATTTTAAATTATTGTGGGATTTAGGTGTTACATTGTATGATGCTTACAAAAATGAAGATTTCAAATTGAGAACCATGTTGCATGGAATGATAAATGAATTTTTTTCGTATGAAAATTTATTAGGTTATAGAATTAAAGGAAATAAATGGTTTCCCATCCATGAATAAGGTATGCAGTAAATTAGGTTGAAAAATTCATTAATAATTGTGTTTCTAGGACATCACAGTTTTCTACCCCGATGACATAAGTACTGATCTTGGATGATATCTGATAGAAATAATATTTTTATTATTTTTTACATGTGTTTAAATGATCTAACCTCTGAAAATAATAAATTTGAGTTGATTTGTATCATTTTAGTTTTTTTGGTGAATTATGGGCTTAATTGTGAAAATTGGTTAATTTTAAAAAATTGATAGTTTTCTAGAGCTTCTATTTTTCAGGCATAAAGGTTACAATTTTGATCCAAATTGAGTGATTATTTTTTAGGCTTTCATTACTCATGGGATTCAAATTTTTCTTTTTGACCTAGACCCAATTCTAATTACACTGGACCAAAGAAATATACGAAGTGAAGAAATTTTGCTGGCTGATAGAATGGACCCTACCTTAGTAATGAAATCATATCTCAGACTATATATTTTCAAATTAAGTGATTCTAGATGGAATAGAAATATGAATCATCTATGCATGATCAAATTAAATTTCATGAAGAAATTTGGTCATTAAAGTATCAATTTCATGCACCAAATTAGAGGTAGTTTAGAAGTCTCCTCATTAAAAAAAGTCTTCATCAGTAATCCTGAGATAACATTTTGCAGTCTTGTCCAAATATGCTGAGATTTTGTGAATCCATGAGAAAGAGATAGGGGAGAAATTTTATGAAGAATCCTACCTAATATTTGAATATTTATGATGCGAAATTGACTCAAAAATTCTAAGAAGTGAATTCGGAAGGAAACTTTTTCACTCCTCAACCCTATATATATGAGCGTTTCTCTTCCATTAAAGGTTTTTGAAGAAGGTGAAAGAGGGGATGTGAGGGAGGATTGGATTCTTTAATTGCTCTGTGTTTTTTTTTCTTAGTTCCTTTATGCCCCCTTCTTCCCCTTTCAACTATCTTGCTCTTCACATGGAGGGGTAAAGCCTTTGAGTGATTGGGGAAGGGGAGTTTCACTTTTGTAATGTAGGAGTCTTGAAATTTAATGTAAAACTCTCTTTTTCTATTGAATTATTTCTATTTATAGTGGTTACCAATTCTCTTAATGAGATTATGTTTTGGGTTTTGGTGTATTTATTATTTATAGCTTTGGTTTAATAACTTTTAACTCTCTCTGCCTATTGCAATTTGTCTCGATTGAGAATATTGTATTAGGTGGTGAGTGTCTAGTGATCATTGGCACATGTATGGAACTAGTTAATCATTTTTATATTTCTATGAATAAAAAATTCCTAATCGTGACTTGCATCAGTTGTTTGGAATTTTTTTATGAATTTCCATGAATATAAGAGTGGGTTCCATTTCCATTTTCAACCAAGGGTGATTGATAAATAAATTGAAGAGTCTTTAATTTATAATTAAATAGTAAGAGAGGGTGAATGATTTTTATGATGATGATGAAATTTAAAAAGGTGATCCCACCCTAACCCTATCACTCTCTTTAACCACTCGTGTTCAAACTTTATTTTCAATTTCTTGCTTTCTTTTTAAACTAAAACAATTTAAAAAACATCCTATTCTTATTTCTCAAATTTAGTTGACAAAAATAATTATTGATGACTCCTCTCCAGAGAAATACTAGGTTAAAAAATATACTACATTTTAACATAGGATTTTTTTCACACCCCACGACAGGCACATGTCAACATCATTCTATGGAAGTTTAGAAGAACGTACAACACCATATCCATTAATAGGCGATCAACTATTTTAGAAAGTAAAATATGTGAAAACTACTTTTGGTAAACCATTTTCAAAGAACCATACAAAAATTGGTTGGAAAAAGTGATCAGTTTTTTTGAACTACCATACTGGAATTTTCTATACATCAGACATTTTCTTGATGTTATGCATGTTGAAAAAAATGTATGTGATAGTGTCATAGAAACGTTTTTAAATGAACCTAAAAAAACAAAGGATAGAATTAAGGCTAGGATGGACATGGTTTACATGGGAATATGAGAAGAGTTGGCGCTAGTGAAGGGTAAAAAATGAACTTTTCTTCATCCAACTGCTTATACTCTTTTCAGACAGGAGATATATCAGTTTTGAAACTTCTTTAATGATTAAATGTTCTAGAGGGGTATTCATTTAATATCAAGAACATCATGTCAATGATCAATATAAAGTTAAAGGGTCTGAAATAATATAACTACCTGTTTTGATGAAAGATATAAGGCCTATAGCTTTACGTTGCATTTTCCAAAGAATTCCCATTATACATTAACCAATATCTGTTTCTTCTTCAAATCTATATGCAACAAAGTTATATACCCAAAGAAATTATTGATTATGGAAAGAGAAATTTCTATCATATTATGTGAATTGGAAATGTTCTTCCCACCAAAATTATTTGATATGATGGTTCATTTGATGATTCACTTGGTGAGAGAGATTCGACTATATGGTCATGTACACTATAGATAGATGTACCCCATTGAACTGTATATGAAGATTTTGAAAGGGTATGTTAGAAATTGATGTCGAAAAGAGGGTTGTATTGCAGAGCGATATATTATTGATGAATCCATTTAATTTTGTACCAAATACCTGTCTAGTATGGAATGCATTGGTCTACTGAAATCTCATCACACTGGGTGGTTTCTGGGTGAAGGAATTTCTAGAAGAGATATTGTCACAATCAATATTATTGACTGGAAGTAGGACCACCTTTATGTTTTGTATAAAAATTTGGAGGTTTACACATATTTTGAAACAAAAAAAATAAATTATTAGGCATTTGAATCTATAAATGGATTAAAGATGAATATCAAATACACATAATCAATAGCTTATAGGATAGTTTCAGCACCATATTTTAAAGGATTCATATGAAAATACAGATTCAATTTCAGAGGGTCTTTAATGGATAGCCATAGGAATAAGTGTGTATGTATTATCATACAATGGTTATGTAATTAATTGTTATATGTTATATTAAACTGAGCATGATGAAGATAGTACCATGAAAAATAGTGGAGTTACACTTGTGGATGAAGCGATGCATGTTTCTGGTACTAAGGATAGAAATCCAATTTACATGAATATGTCATACTCTGGCATCATAAAAAAATATTATAGTTGGATTATAAAATATTCCAAGTGTCGATATTCAATGAAAGTGGGTTCATAATAGAATTGATGTTAAAATAGATGAATTGGGATTTGTGGAAGTTGATTTCAGTAAGGAAGGGTATAAATAAAAACCATTTATAATGACATCATAGGCGGTAAAAGTATTTTATGTTTCAGATCCCACAAATTTAAAGTGGTCAATTATTCTATTATCAACCAAAACAACTGAAGGGTCATGATAAAAATTCAACTAAGGATGGCCCTTTTATTGGGACATCACAATCATTTCACAGTGGTCCCAATGTCTATAAAATTTTGTTTTTCATAGGATACCACAATGAAGGGATTTGGATAGTTGATAGATGGGTCAAATCCCTTCAGCCTTTAAAAAAGAAAAAGAGGTTTCAATAACCAGGTTACATTTTTTATAATATACATCTTGTTAACATATGTTATTAGCCACTTGTTGCTGCATTTATGTACTCTAAATTAAATGTTAAACCAATTATATAGATAATAAATTCTACACATTATGGTGCTCCTAACCCCGAGGAACAATAAGTATCTCAACCTATTGATGTTCGCACTGTAGAGGAACAACCTTTCTATATGTGATGGTGCTCCCATTCCTATGGAACAATAGGTTTCTCAACCTACTATTACTCCCAGTGCAGAGGTACAATGACCATCTGCACATGTCGATGCTACCACTCCAGAGGAACATATTGACTATGTTGATTTTAGGGAAATGGTAGGTGAAAAAGGACCAGTGATGTAGAAAAAGCAGGAGTATTGTAGTTTGATGGTGTTATCAAAAATCATTAAGGTAAAAGTAAAAGGCATCAAATTCAAGGTCGGATGGAATGCATAAGGCCAGCATGTTAACCCCAATAAGGTCATGTTCAACATTTATATTGGAATCATCACTCAATAACATGTGTAAATTGATGTAGATTCATGGAAACATGTTGTTCCTGAGCTTAATTCCCTAATGTGGGAAGAGATTAAGTTAACATTATGATATAATTTATTTATTTTACTAAGAAATAAAATAAAAAAACATATAATCACTCTTCATCATCCATTACAAAGTGCATTTATAGTTGATTACTCCCACTATAAAAATGTATTAATAATTTGTGGAAGGATTCATAGAGTATTTCTCACAATCCTATCAATAAATAATGTTAAAGATACTGAAGGAAAAATAAAATCGCACCCACCACTTATCTATGCACACTTGATGACCTAAGAAGCACGAGATGCGTTTAATAGCTATCAGGCAGATGTGTATTTTTAGGTTCATTGTGGCTAGTAATATGTTGTTTTATGATACATATATTCATAAATTTTATTGGATTCTTTTATTTATGTAACATAAAATGTGTTCTAGAAATAAGGAACGAGCAGAAAAACCAGCGTACCCCCACCGTAAAGTATGGATGGGGAATGATTCACTTGAAAAAAATTGGTATGTATTTCAAATCTACCATAATACTTTTATCTGACATGAAACAACACCATAATTATGTTCCTTTATTTATATGAAGATTGAAGACTCCAATTCCAAAGACACTTCCATCCCACGCCATGGGCTATGGAAGGAGGCACATGTAAATAAAGATGGGATGCTAATAGATGAAAACAAAAAAAAGTGTGGGAAACATGTGTAAGCACTACATAATAATTTTTTTTTCTTTAAATCACTATTATATAACAATGATAATTTATTTTTATATATTTTCTATACCACATAGTCATAGGAATTAGAAACACTTATACCATATGAACACATACTGTTGGTGGCCATGAAGCAGCTAGAACAATATGGTTGCGTCAGAGGTGCAGGTTTTGGGGTGACATCCCAAAAATATTTTGAGAAAAAAAAAGAGGATCAAAGTGAATTAATAAAAAAGATGAGAGAAATAATATCTACCCTTGAAGAATAATTCCAATGGAAAAGATAAATAATGATAACTTTAATATGGGAGGAAAATAGAATAATAAACTTAAGAACAACCACTGCATGGAGACCCTACCCACCCCCACCAGCTATGAGGCTAGCCATTCCCATAAAATAGACATCTTAGCTGAGGTAATCAATGTTCTAATAAGAGTTTTTGTGAAATGTGAATCATATAGACATTGATACCTTTCCTGTACTGATATTCTACAAGGTGATAATGACTGTGATTTATATCTAGAAACACTCACCCATCACCTTGTAGAGAGGGCTACAATGTTCAATATCCAAAATGACATGCTACATAGCAGAACACTTACAAATGGTCATGTATGAGTGTCGATCAACGTATCCCATAATATGAGAATAGAGCAACCTATTCCAATTCATGTGGAAGATATTCATACCGTCGAAAAAGATTTTAGAACATTCATCATATGGCCATCACATCTTGTAAAAAAACATATCGACAAGGAGGTATTCATTTCCAATTTAATTTTCAAGATGAACCTTTAACAATTAATGAAAAATAGTCTGAACCGATAAATGATATTATAGATAGACAAAGAGAAGGGGATGAAATGAAAAAACCCCTCAAAACCATCAAAAGTATCGACCAATTGATCTAAAAGATAAACCAAAAGCATCATTACCCTATCGGTTCTATATCTACATTTACTCTCATTGAAGTATCATGTGGATACAAAGTAAAAAAATGGTCATAATCACATAGTTGATTTTGAATAAAATATGTACGGAGAGAAATATCAAGACTTCATTGGTGTTGAGAGTGTAAGTGAAATACTCTACTATGATTGGATAGGTGACTCAATTGTAAATGTATACATGAGGTATGTTTTCATGATTTGATTTTCCAATATACTATGTTAATTATGACTAAATACATTTCATATTTTTGGTAGCTATATATATGAAAAAAATTGAAGGGATTTTCCCATGATTTTTTTGACTCTTTAGTCTTCACATAACATCCATAGAACAAACTAAAATAAATACCAATAAAAAGGATGAAATAGTGGTGGGTCTGATCAAATCATTTGAAATAAAAAGTTCAAATGATAGACTCTATTTAATACCAATGATTTAGGGGTATAACTCTAAAATTTAATCATATAAAATATATTTTCATTTCATTTATTACTTGTTCCTTTTTTTGTTTTTAGGCAGCATTAGAAGCTCATTTTGATAAATTTGGATACTCCAAAGATTTATTTCCTGGATTCAATGCATAGATATCCATAAAACCATCCACACATGATAGAGTTTTTCAATTTTCAATACAATAAATATAATGTTTTAGAACTAAAAATTAAGTTATATAATTATATTATCTTTTAATGAGGATTCTATTATGATAGGGCAGTACATAGATATCATGAAAAACAATGAATGAGGCTAGGGGATAAGCATGAGTACCAAGACAAGTACTACGTCTGGACAAGTATTAGGCTATATATAATAATATTTCACTATCCAAACACATATAAAAAGAAATTACTTATTCTCCTCAATGTTTATGTAATGTTCGAAACAAACTAATGAAAAATATTTCGGTTATTATGTTTGTAAATTTATGATAGAGATCATATTCCATGAAAAAACTAACATCCCTGAAGAGGCATTTTCAAAGATAATTACTATTTCATTAAAAATATTTATCAATACTTTGTGTATTTATATTTTTCCAGTACTACTATGATTTCTAAAAAGACTCATATTCACAAGACTATATAGATGTGCTTAGAAATGAATGGGCAGCATACCTAATGGAAGAATACACACAAATAGCATGAAGATGTAACTTCCATAGAAGTAGTGGATAATTTTATATTTATGTTTAATTTACTTATTTTTAGTATTAATCACATAAGAATTGTTTTCATATATAGGTATATTCCTTTGTTCATTAGAGGTGGTTTGTTCAAAACTGATCATGCTCATGAGAGATTGGACTTCGAGTCTATAACTTATAATTCAACGAGAAGGTAATGTTTTTTTAATATGCTATGTTTTTCCTCATAATATTATATTTTCTCTACTACATTAACATAATATAAAATAAATGTTTGACTACTCATACAAACAATGTCTTCCACATACTTATTCTCCCACAAAAACTTGTCACCCCTGCATTGTCGACATTTATCAATTTCTTTCAAAGGAAGTGAAGAGAACATAAAGGAAAGTGATAAATGTTGAAAATTCAGTGTTTCAATTTCAAAAAAGGCAACAAATGGAATGTAAGGAAATGCACAATGTGGCCAGTATGACTCAAAGTGCGTCTTTTATATAATTAATTATTTTTTTCATCATTTTATCTACTATTTTTATGTTAATTTCCTTATCATTTTTATTAAATAATTATTTAGTTTTTTATGCTCATGTTATCCTTACATGATCATTGATATCTACCTTGTTTACACTTATTAAGAATCTATGACCACCCTTTATTATGGTTCATATCCTTATGTTATTAAGAATGGTTTTATAAATGGTATATCTAAGAAGGTTTCTAGTAAAGATTAACTTAATGAGAGACTCTTATGAACTAGTTCTTTATGTTTCCATGTTTCCAAAAATACTAGACCTAAACTACTATAACATAGATCATTATGTTATGAAAGGAATATTAATCTACTAAGATGTGATATCTATGTATGAAATTTCTGGGTCAATATAGTTTGTATCAGAGAAACTGACCTACTTAAAAGTGATCAAAAAGTATAAGTGACCGGTATCACTAAAAGTGTCTTTGTTTATTTAAAATTTACATTAATTTTTGTAAAAAGAGAAAGTGACATAATTAAAACTATGAAAATTAATTCATATTATTTTGATACTTTAGGAAAATGATCCATAAGTCATTTTTGATTTTTAGCAATCAACCACACCTCAATCCGATGCAAGGTTTTGCTGGTATGACTTTAACTGTGTATTTTTTTATATTAAATTGTCATTAAATTCAGAAAAGAGAACAAGTGACAAACTGGAAACTAAGAAAACACCTTCATATTGTTTTAATACTTTAGGAAAATGATAAATGGGTCATTTTTGATGTGTATGAATCAACCACACTTAAATCCAACTCATGGTGTGATCGGTATGACTAAAAGTGTTTGTTATCAGTTTAAAATTGACATTTTAGTTCAAAACGTGTCACTCACTGAAAACCAAGAAAAAAAATCTAATTATATTTATAATTTATTACAGAAATTCATAAGTCATTTGTGACATGTATGATGTAGTCTCACATCAAACCAACATACGATGCGATAGGTATGACTCAAAATTCATGTTTTCAATTTGAAATGACAATTTAGTAAAAAAAAGAAACTTCCATACTGAAAACCAAGAAAACACATTCATATTGTTTTCATAATTTAATGAAACAATCTATAAGTCATTTTTAATGTATATTAATAAACTGTACCACAATATGGTGCAAAGTTTGGTCAGTATAACTCAAAGTGTCTATCTTTATTTAAAATTGACATTAATTTAATTAAAAACAACAAGTAAGATACTAAAAACCAAGAAAACGCATTAATATTGTTTTTATATTTTAGGAAAATGATCCACGAGTCATTTTTGACATGTAAGATTCAAACATACCTCAATAAGATGCACGATGTGGCTGATATGACTCCAAGTGTGCCTTTTTATTTAAAATTGACATTAATTTAAGTAAAAAGAACAAGTGACATACCAAAAACTGAGAAGACACATTCAAATTATTTATAAATTTTAGGAAAATGACAAATGATTCATTTTTTACATGTAGGAGTCAACCACACATCATTAAAATACATGGTGTGACCGATATGATTCCAAGTGTGTCATTTTATTTAAAATTGAAATTATTTAAGTAAAAAGAACAAGTGACAATATGAAAACCAAGAAAATGAATTCACATTATTTTGATAATTTATAAAAATGATTCATGAGTCATTTTTGACATGTATTAATTTACTACACATCAATTATATACATGGTGTGATCGATATGACTAAAAGTGTCCATTACCAGGTTAAAATTAACATTTTAGTTCAAAACATGTCACTCACTGAAAACCAAGAAAATGCACCCCGTTTGTCTTTATAATTTTGGAAATAAATTCATAAGTCATTTTTAATGTTTATGAAGTATTATCACATACAAATGACACATGATGAAATTGTTATGACTCATAATGTGTGTTTCCAATTTGAAAATACATTTTAGTAAAAAAACACAACTGACATACTAAAAACTGAGAAAACAAATTTGTATTGTTTTGATACTCTAGGAGAACTATATATATGTCATTTTTTGCATGTAGAAATCAGCTGTAACTCAATATGACACATGGTGTGGCTTGTATAACTCAAAGTGTCTGTTTTTATTTAAAATTGACATCAATTTAAGTAAAAACAAAAAGTGACATATTGAAAAATGAAAAAACACATTTGGATTGTTTTGATATTTTAGTATAATGATCCATGAGTCATTTTTATGTGTTGGATTCAACTTCATCTCAATACGATGCACGATGTGACTGATATGACTCCAAGTATATATTTTTATATAAAATTGACATTAATTTAAGTAAAAAGAACAAGTGACATAATGAAAACCAAGAAAACATATTCAGATTATTTTGATAATTTATGAAAACAATCCATGGGTCATTTTTGACATGTAGTTCAATCTGATGGACAATGTGGCTGGTATGGCTCAAATTATCTCTTTTTATTTAAAATTTATATTAATTTAAGTAAAAACAACAAGTGACATACTGAAAACTAAGAAAACACATTTTAATTGTTTTGATACTTTAGGACAATTATCCATGAGTCATTTTTGATATGTAGGAGTCAACCTCACCTCAATATGATTCATGGTGTGAACGGTATGACTAAAATTTCCTGTTATCAGTTTAAAATTAACATTTTAGTTCAAAATGTGTCACTCACTAAAAACCAAGAAAACACGTTCTGATTGCCTTGATAATTTAGGAAAATAATTCATAAGTAATTTTTGATGTTTATGAATAAGTATCACATCAAAATGATGCATGATGCTATAGGTATGATTCAAAATGCATGTTTCTAGTTTGAAATGATATTTTAGTAATAAAACACAAATGACATACTGGAAACCAATAAAACATATTCTAATTGTTTTGATATTTTTGTAAAATGATCTATTAGTCATTTCTGATGTATAGGAATCATCCGGACCTCAATATGACACATGATGTGGAATGTATAACTCAAAGTGTCTATTTTTATTTAAAATTGACATCAATTTAAATAACAAGTGACATACTTAAAACCAAAAAAATTAATTTGGATTATTTTGATACTTTTTAAAAATGTTCCATGAGTCATTTTTGACATGTTGGAGTCAACCACACCTTAATACGATTCACGGTGTGACCGATATGACTCAAAGTGTCTCTTTTTATTTAAAATTGACATTAATTTAAGTAAAAACAACAAGTGACATACTGAAAACTGAGAAAAAAATATTTGGATTGTTTTAATATTTTAGGAAAACAATTTATTAGACATTTTTAATGTGTAAATCATCCACACCTAAATATGATGTACGATGTGTTCAGTATGACTCAAAGTGTCTCTTTTTATTTAAAACTGACATTAATTTAAGTAAAACAACAAGTGACATATTGAAAACTGAGAAAATGCATTTGTATTGTTTTGATACATTATGAAAAATATCCACGAGTCATTTGTGATGTGTAGGAGTCAAAAACACCTCAATAAGATTCACATTATGACTGATATGACTCAAAGCGTCTCTTTTTATTTGAAATTGACATTAATTTTAGTAAAAACAACAAGTGGCATACTAAAAACCAAGAAAACACATTCAAATTGTTTTGATACCTTAGGAAAATGACCCATGAGTCATTTTTGATGTGTACAAGTGAACCAAACCCCAATCAAATGCATGATGTAACCGGCATGACTAAAATTTCTCGTTATTAGTTTAAAATAGGCATTTTAGTTCAAAACATTTCACACACAAAAAACCAAGAAAACACACTCTGTTTGTCTTAATAATTTAGGACACCAATTCATAAGTCATCTGTGATGTATATAAATTAGTCTCATATCAAAAATATTTACGATGTGACTGGTATGACTCATAATGCGTGTTTCTAGTTTGAAATATAATTTTAGTGAAAAAATAGAACTGACATACTTAAAATCAAGAAAACACATTCATATTATTTTGATAATTTATGAAAATGATCCATTAGTAATTTTTGATAGGTAGGAATCATCTGCACCTCAATCCGACACATAGTGTAACTGGTATAACTCCAAATGTGTCATTATTTAAAATTGATATTAATTTTAGTAAAAGAACAAGTGACATACTCAAAACCGAGCAAAAACTTTCTAATTGTTTTGATATTTTAGGAAAATGATCCATAACTCATTTTTGACATGTAGGAATGAACCCCACCTCAATAGGATGCATGGTGTGACTAATATAACTCCAAATGTGTCATTTTTATTAAATATTGACATTTTATTAATGTATTCTTTCATATTAATGTTTAATTTATTTCTTTATATTATTACAAACATAATATTTGTTTTCTTATATAGGTAGAATATTTTGATTGGGTTGAGATGATTTTTTCAACAACTGATACCATGGGTAGACATTTTTGATATGGAATCATAGACATCAAAAGATGAAATATTAATGTTTAGAATGTTTTTTAGATAATTTTAAATGTAATGATACAAAACATTGTGTTTGAAATGTAAACATCAATGTTTTTTTGTATATACCATGGGTGTAAATTTTTGTATTCATGATGTTAATTAAATTTATATATCATTGTTTGAAATTATAGCATTGTTTGAAATTACAGGTTGTATATTGCATTTGAAATTGAAGGTTTTTTATTATGGGTGTATTGTTATATTAATAGCACATTGTAGGTGGATAGGCCTTTATCAGTTATTTTTTAGCACAGATAAAGGAACCAATTTATTATTGCTGATAAAGGGGGCCCCCTTTATCATCACTGTGATTAACATCACCTTTTTAGCGCTGTTAAAAGTATATTTTCACATTGTTAAAGGGAATGTGTGTAGTAGTGGTTTCCGAATTTTACTTGACTTAATTTTCTACTTTCTAACACTATTATTCAAATATCATTTATGAGATCATAAAGTAGGATTTATCATGATAAAAAAATATTGATAACATGGGTATTTTATTATGCTAGTTCAATAGTATTAAAACATACCATTTATCATCACTTTTATTATTAATGACAAAAATATGCATTACCAATGACAAACTATAGAACTAATAAAATCTATATTTAACTATTTTAGTTTTAAAAAATATAATAGTAAAGGTCGCAAACCAAAAATAGGATTAAAAGTTTACTATACAAAACGTTTTTTTTCAAAAAATAACAATATTATTGCGTTATAGAAGTTATGTACTATAACAATGTTACTTATTGTTGAAATTGGTTTTTAAAATAAAAATTATTGTTGTGTTTTTTTTCATACAAAATTATTTTGGTTTTATTATTATTAATTTTTTATCAAGATTCTGTTTTACGGGCTTCCTGTTTGCAGGCCTCAGTATGGGCTTACAGTGCTGTTGGGCCTTTAGGTGTTTTCTGCTAGCCAGTTGGGTTTTGGGGCATGGACTAGTCTTGTTGGATTTTTCCTCACCTTCCTTCCTCATGCACTGCTGGCTATTGATTACTACCCATATTAAAGCTCTTGAATGCGGGTTTTGTGTTTCCTCAGTGATTCCATTCCACTTGACTTCTAGTTTCCACCTGCCGCCTGTCTCGGTTTATGCGCAATCTATTATGTTGTTGTGATATTCTCGATATTGTTGTTAATGCTTAGTCATCCACATGTACACCTTTCCTGATGTGCCTAACTTGCTGCTTAACCACCTTTATAATGCTCCATCACTTAATTTTCTCAGTGTGTGGTTTTCTTCATTCATCTAGATGGAGTCTCTACTTCCGGATCTTTTTAGAGAGAAGATTGTTCAAGAGAGGTAGAAGTTCTAGTGATCATCTTCCACACCTACATATCACTTTTTCCAGTCTTTATCTTTGGTAGATAGCTCAAAACTTTCAAGCTCTGTTTGGACCACATCGTCTTCAAGATTTTACAACTATGGAAGTTTTTCTTCTCCTTCAAGGGATTTAGGATCTGGCCCTGTGAGTTTATTCCTTTTATGTTTCTAATCTACATTGTATTTATTTCTCTCTTTATGGTATTTTTGTGGGGTTGACATGTGTGAGTCCATCAAGTTCTAGGGTGTACATTACCATCTTCAATCTAGAATCCACCACTGCCTCCTAGAGTGATGAGGTCCCTATGCTTATATAGCTTCTATGGACTGAGTGAATTTCCTCTCTATTTTTATATCTTAAGTTCTGTGCTTGTTTTTCTATTTGTTTTTCATAATAATAAATCTGTTGGTGATTTTATTGCATGGTTTACGACCAAAATTTTCCTAACCATATAAATCTCTTATGTTCCTTAATTTTCATAAATTCCTTCAATATTATTTTCATTTATATCAATTTTATTTGGTTTCTTGTTTACTTTTTATTTTCAAACAGTTTTTTGTTTCTCAATCTTAGTTTATTATTCTTTGTTGGTTTTTTTTTGCAATGTTCTGTATAAACACCTCATCCCACCCAACAATTAGCATCAGAGCCTTTATGTTGAGTTAAAAATGTCCTCTATTAAGATAAGAGTTGAGAAGATTGATGGAGAAAATGATTTTAACATTTGGAGAGTTAAGATGAGGGTATTTCTTGTCCCTAGTGGACTTGCAGATACTCTCTTAGGTTCTAAGAAGCCTATATTTACTGTCACCACTAAAGGACAGTTGTCTACCACCTATATTGATGTTGACCCTAAAATTATTGATAAATCACAATGTATGTTATTGTTAACCTTAAGTGATAAGGACTTACGATAAGTCATGCATGAGACTACTACTAAGGTTATATGGATTAAAATTGAACATATTTATATGCCTAAGTATGTTCTTAGCCCTTTGTTCAAGAAAATAAAACTTTATAATTTTAAGATGAACCCTAGTTCTTATGTTTGCATTCATCTTGATGATATTAATAAAGTGTTACTTAACATAGCTAATATAGATGTTAATATAAATGATGAAGATCAGGCCATTGTCTTACTGACTTCCCTTGATGATTATTTTAATTATTTAAAATATTTCATGATGTAAGGTTGAGAATCGATCACCCTGGAAGAGGATAAATCACTTGTGTTTTCCTGAGAACTTCAAACACATGGTTTAAAGGATGAGTTTAGTGGAGTGAAATATGATTCTCCATTATTTCATGTTAGGGGTCAAATGAATAATAATAATAAAGAACAAATAGATAAGAATTGATATAATAAATCCTAGTATTTTGAGTGTAGTAAGACCGACCATATTAAAAGATATTATTGTGACATAAAATCTAAGGATAATATGGTCCAGTCAAATATGGTATTCCCTAAGTTCTCCACTACATATTTTCTTTAGTTTTTTTTGTTTAGAATCACTTTAGTTAGAATTAGTCATATATTCTAGGTAGACTCTCTTATGTGATCCTAGGACTGGACATGCTTGTGTTTGTAGGGGAACTCAGTTGGAAGAGATGATGTGTTAGGGATGGTCTAAGCCGAAAAGGCTTAGGTACAAATCTTTCTCTTGTTGGAATCCTATTTTTTGGTTGTTTTATGTTTCTACTACATTTTACTACTTGCATAATTATGAGGTTTTCTAAATTTTCATGTTCATTGTATTTTACCCCTAATAAAGGTTGTGTGTTTTCAGGTATTTTCATGATTGGGAGTTGTTGGATTTAGAGGAGAATTAGGTAATTTTGGTAGAATCAGTTTTTTATTACTGTTTCTAAGTCAGTTTTTTATCTTTAAGAATGTTTTAGTACTATGATAATAGTAGAATAATAGGTATGATTAGACCATGTGCCACCATAGAACAAACAAAGAGTTTCCACACTGGGCAGATAATGCAGTCTTAGGTTTATTTTTTTGTTAAAAAAAATCTTCCCAAACCTACAAGTAGGCTAAATAGGCCTTTAAAGAACACCATCTATTAGATTTATTTTTTATTTTGAAAATGTGGAAATTTATTAAAATTGGTTTTCAAAATAAAAAATATTTTTTTATTTTGTTTCCATGAAAAAATGTTTTAGTATTTATTATTATGTATTTTGTATTGGGATTCTGTTTTATGGGATTCCAATTTGAGGGAATCCATGTGGGCTTGCAGTGCTCCTGGTCCTTGGTGTGTTTTCTGATAGCCTATTTGGGTTTGGGGTGTGGCCCTGTCTTGATGGCCTATTCCTCACATTCTTTCCTCATTCACTACTAGCCATTAATTACTTCCCATTTTACAGCTCTCGAATGATACTTTTTTGTTTCCTCAGTGATCCACTTCCCCTTAACTTATAATTGCCTCCTGCTACATGTCCCAGATTATGCATTATCCATTGCACCATTTTGATCTTCTCGATCCTTCTATGAATGATCCACTACCTGTGTGTCGACCTCACCTACTGTTTCACCCCCAGTTTCATGTATGTAACCCTTTATTTAGGTATTCTAAGTATGTAAATCGTTTAGGTGAAGTTTGTGATGGTTTAGAGGAATTTTGAATTATTTTTGGGGTTTTTTTGGAGGTTCACAGTTTGATCATGGTTAGTAGAAACTATGAAACATCCTTAGAAAATAGTGAAAAGGTAGATAGTGGTCTCCGGGTAGGCGCACTATTTATCTAAACCATGCAGTCACCTAGGATTAACCTTGAAATGTGTAATAGAGGAAAAAACACAGTTGGTGCACAATTTTTCTAATTTCGTGATCCAACCGTATGAAGGGTGTTTAGAGGAAGTGTCTATAACCCAATTTTCACATGGTTTTCCTAACTATGTGACCTAACCATGCATAGTTTATAATTAGACCCTAAAATTTGTATCTCACTTAGAATTACTCCTAAAACACTCATTTTACCTCTATTTTGACCCTAACTCAGTTTTCCCTCCCCCCAAAGGTCGTGGAGACCTTCCCCTTCAATCTAAGAGGGATCCGTTGGCAAATCTTGGTGCGTTGAAGTCCAAATTGCTTGGTAAGTCTCTTTTCTTGGTGTTTTTTCTCAGATTTAATCTTCTTACCTCTTTTAGATTCATATATCTAGTCCGGTTGGGATATATCTATGATGGTTGATGCTAATAATGATGATATTTGGCCATGTTGATATTATGGAATGAGATCTAAGGTAGGTTTTTATAGACTCAACATAGTTTTATTGATGAATTTGTGTCTTTATTCATTTTCTCCATAACTTATGAGGTATGTGGATTCATTCTAGACCCCTATTATTAGAACATAAAGGATTGAATTCAACTTGATTTTTTTTCTTGAATTGAATTATGAAATTATTATGAAATGATCGATGGAAACCCACTTTGTTGAAGGTTTATTAAATTATAAAAATTAGGTGTTTTAGTGGAAAGTGAAAGTAGTAAAATGATTTTAAAATGATGATTTTAAAATGTTGTTTGGTTTTGATGAATTAAAATTGGTTGGAAAAGTGTTTTCAATAAAAGGATGGTTTTATTGAAATGGTTTGGCACAATTTGGTTGGCATGGTTGTTGGATTAAATGGTTAAGCACCAGTTGAATGTGATGGAGAATGATCGTGAAATACCACCATCAAAGGGACGAGTTATGGATGTGAAGTTACACCATCAATGTTAACACCAATATTGAGTGTGTTGTGTGCGGTTGTGTGAAATGAAATGGGTGATGCCAAAGGAATTCATGGAATTTTTGGAATGAATTGTTTGGATTCTTTCCTTGGAAATGGATTTGGTTTGGAAAATTGTTTTGGTATAAATTCTATTTTATTAGAAATGGTTCAGATTTGATATAAATTATTTTGAATTGATTTATATAAATTATTTTATATAAATGTGCTAACATGTTATATCCTGGTGGTGTGAGTAGGGAAGTAATTTGGGGAAAACCTACTGAGTTTCATTACACACCCCCTACTTGGGCACTTTGGTGAATTTAAATATATCATTTATTGGGACACATGTAAAGGGAAAGTATCACATTTCTATAGTGGCGCTTTGTGATACTTGGGAATGGATTGTGGAGTTGGAGCTTGGACCTTGTCAGGAGTTGAAGAGTTGGTGTCTTTAGAGTCTTTGAGCTTTGTTAGTTTTGTATTATTCTTTGTTGTGGATATTGATCATGGTTTTTTCTTAGTGATTTGATATAGTTTGGTTCAATTTATTATACTTTGAGTTTTATACATTGTTATCATTATTAATTTAGTGGTTATTTGTTTATGGGGTGCATAGTTGGGTAGTTTTAATTCAAAGATAAAATCATCCTCCAATTGTATTGAATCCCTTTTTATTTATTTCCATCCTTTGGTATCTTGGGGATATCCCCTAAGGACAAGTAATATCCTTCATCTTTCTCAATCCAATAAAGAGGGACATGATATTACAAACATTATCAGCTTGTTTGGTCCTTGAATTTTAAATGGTATTAGTCTTGGCTGGTATGTCTTTCATTTTGGGACAAATGGAACTTTTTATATCATGTAGTTGACAATAATTATGGTATTTTTATTGAGTTGGGATGGTAGAAAGGGATAGTATTGTTAGAACATGAAATGTAGAGAATAAAAATGTGTATCTAACCTATTTATTTTGAACTTCAAGTTACCATGTAGTTGGGTATATAAGTCTTTTGGATACACTTATAGGAGTTATAATATCATTTTCATGGATTTAGCTAATTTGAATAGAATGAAATGTAATTATAGAAATGAATCCCCACTAGGAGTGAATATTTCATTTTGAGTAATGATTTATCATTTGGTGAAAAAATGTATATTTTTTAAAAGTATTGAAAAATGATTTCAAATGTGAGATTTTGAAATGGAATGATAATGGTATTTTGAAAATGGTTTGATTTTCAAAATCATGGTGGAAATTTCAAAAATTGATTGAAAAAGAAAAGTGTGTAATTTTGGGAAATCCTTATTATGATAGTTGTGATATGGTAAATTTGAACTGTTAATTTTCTAGTTGATAGAGAGTGAGACTTATGATGTTTGTAGTGTTTATAGAAAATTGAAACCAGTAGGAATCGTAGAAACCAATCAGAAGTTGTTGCTAAGAATGGGGTTACACCTGAGCCATAGGCGAACTAACAACTAGTTCAAATTATAGTCCAAGATTTTCAAGCTTTGTATAGAGGGAACTGAATGGATGAACCAAGTAAAGTGGATCATTCTATTCAGTTATAGAAGAAGAATCCACCTATCTTTTTGGGTGATTCGGAACCAGAGAAAGAAGAGGTGTGGTTGAATAGGATGAATCAAATCTTTGACTTCCTAGTCACACCAGTAGAGTTGAAATTGAAGTTGGCGACATATATGCTGGATGACATTACACACCAGTGGTGGGATATATTAGTTCAAGCAAAATTTGACCAAGGCATTACATGGGAGGATTTTGAAGAATTTTTCAACAAATAATTCTATCCTCATATGTTCAGGATTGAATGAATAATATAATCTTTCTACTTGAATTAGGATAATCTCTCAGTAACATAGTATGTAGCTAAATTTATTAATTTAGTCCACTTTTCACCCAAATTTTCTACCAGTGCGTCCTTAAATGCACAAATTATTGAATAGGGGATGAGGTAGGAGATTTACTTGAATATTTACATTATTTGTATAATGTATTATATAGATATGGTCAATAGAGAGAGATTGGAATAAAGGGACATATCAGGAGCTATGGGTGGATGGAGTATGTTGATACCTATAGGAATAGGTGGAAACTATAATGCTGGGAACAAGTGAAGAGGAACACATATTTCCATGGCAGTGGAATGACTCAGAATCAGATGGTTGGATTGGTAATTATTCTTCCAAAACCTAAGAGAAAGCTATGATGTGTCCCATATGGTTTTTTGGACCACCTGAAGTGATATTATATGACACCACCTAGATCATTCCACAATTGTAATTTGATGGGGAATCTTCAGTGCTATTGTCACATTTCTCTAAGGTTGGGTGTTCAAGACATATCTCATGTTTCACAAACATCGTATGCTTCAACGAGACAAGGGTGATAGAATACCCTTCATCAGCAGAACTGAGATAGCTATGGTGATTCTAGTAATACCATGATTCCTCAGGTGGTGAAATCTCAAAAGGGTAATAAAGCATTGATTTTAGCGAGTAACTAGTTATATGGATCTGAAAAAGATATTTTGGATGATCAATATAGACCATCGATGAGCAGAGGTATGATTATTTTGAATAATACCCTTATGAATGATTTTTCTTGATACGAGTTCATCTCATCCATTTATTTCTTCTTGTGCTATTTATTTTTTGGGTTTGGATATTGAGATGATACCTTCGGTTTTGATACTTCAAACTCCTCTTGATCAAAGAGACTGTCAATACTTTATGTATAAATTATTTTTAATAACTATTTATGTAGATGAGTTGATATGGGACTTATCTATGCTTTAAATGTATGTATTTGAAATAATATTGGGTATGAATTGGTTGACTATGTTCAAGGATCACATTGACTATTATACCCAAAGGTTTAGTTTTTTGATGAATGATGGTGTTGAGAATCACTTTAAAGGAGACCAAAATGTAAAGGCAGGCACAATAAGCTTTTTAGCACCAAAAGTTGGAATGATCTCATACTATTTAATAGTGTTGACTTTGGTATCGATGTAATAAATCAAGAATAGTGGTTTTCTAGAAGTTGTGGACTAATTTTCAGATGTTTTTCCCAGCAATTTCTTAGGGTTTCCACCCATAAGAGAAGTGTAGTTTATGATTGATCTTCTTTCAGGGACCAGTTCTATTTCCCTTCCATATTATCGGATGGAACCAAAAAAAATTAAGGGAATTGAAATTATATTTGGAATATCTAGAAAGAAAAGTGTTCATTCAACCTAGCATGTCTTCTTGGGTAGGACCAGTTTTTTTGTCAAAATAGAAGATGATACTCTTCGGTTGTGTGTGGATTATCATAATCTTAACCAAGTTATGATAAATAATCAGTATCCAATTCCATGAATTAATGATATGTTCAATTAATAGAGGTAAGCTCAGTGGTTTCTAAAATTAACATGTGATAAGGATATCACCAATTATGGGTTCATAAGGTGGATATTCAAAATACAACTTTTAAGAGTAGATATGTCCATTATGAGTATGAAGTTATGCCTTTTAGTCTTATGAACTCACTATACTTTTTTTTGGAATTGATGAATCAAATATTTCAAAGGTAAATGGATTGTTTTTTGGTTGTGTTTGTGGATGACATATTAGTGTATTTAAGGACATGAGCTGAGCATGAGCAACACTTGGCGACAATGTTAGGAATTTTGGGGGATCATAGACTGTATTCCAAATTATAAAAGTGTGATATTTTTGATACAAGGGGTAAATTTTATTTTCCATGTAATCTTTGAAAGAGGTGTTTCTGTGGATCTAGAAAATATTTATGTTGTTATATCTTGACAACTGCTAAATAATTTCTTTGAGATACACAATTTCCTTGGCCTATCTGGTTATTACCAATGCTTTGTTCGTGATTTTTCATGACTAGATTCACCTATAATATATTTAAAATGTGAAAATATTCCATTTAAATGGACTAATTAATTTCAAAAGTCATTTTATGATCTTAAGGTTTGACTTACATCGACACTGATCTTGATATTTCTAGAATCAGGACAAGGGTACGTGGTGTATTGTGATGCTTCCGAATCTGGGTTGGGATGTGTTGTCATGTAGGGAGATGATATTGTTTCTTATGGATCATTGTATTTATGGTTTAATGAGAATAACTACCTAACAAACTATTTGGAGTTATCCAATGTAGTCAATTATTTGAAAATTTGGTGTCATTACATCTTTGGTGGGGAATTTACAATGCTTATAGATCATAAGGGCTTGAAATAGATTTTATCACAAAAGGAATTGAACATGAGACAAAGAAGATGGGTGGAGTATCTAAAAATGTTTGACTTTTACTTGATGTATACATCAGGTAAATTCAATTTAGTGGCACATTAATTAAGCATAAAGTCATATGATCTGTTGGAAAAAGAGGCTCTAGGAAAAAGTGGTAGTTAATGTCATTAATAGATTACATGAACATGGAATTTGAAGACCGAGGTAATATTGTAGTTTTAATTACATTTTCTTTTTTTCTTTATTTAGTTGAAATAGTTAAAGATGCACAAATTTCTGACATTGAATAAGTTGCTACGATTTCTAAACTCAATGGTGGAGAGACCATTTTGTTATGGAAACTATATGGGAGTTCAGTTTTGTGGTTTCTGAATAGGATTGTCATAAATATAGTTTGTAAGGAATTTTTTTCATCCTTACCACTATTCAAGATGGTTTTTTCATCCAAGAATACAACATATGTATAATGTTTTCAAATAATAGTTTTTTTGGGTCGGTATGAAAAGAAAGGTTGTTGAGTTTATTTCTAGTTACCTCACATGTCAGTAAGTTAAGTCAGAGCATCCATGCCTAGTGGATATGTTGTAGTATTTACCTATTCATATTTAAATATGGGAGTAGGTAGCCACATATTTTTTTATAGTACTCCCAAGGATGGTTAAAAACATGATGTTATATGGGTGATTGTGGATCGACTCATAAAGTCAGACCATTTCATCCCTATTTGTGATTCTCATATGGTGGAGGACTTGTCTAACATATATATCCAATAAGGGGTAAAGAGGCATGGTGTACCAGTTTTGAAAGCATTAGATAGAGATATGAGGTTTATGTATTATTTTTGGAAATCCTTACAGCAATACCTCAAGACTCAGTTGACTATGAGTATGGATTATAATCCTCACAAGGACAAAAAATCTGAACAGATGATACAAATATTTGAAGACACGTTATGTGCTTTTATGATGGATTTTGGTGGCTCATGGGAGAAGTATATACCATTAGTATAGTTCTCATACAACAATAGTTATTATGCCTTGATACATATGGATCATTTTGAATCAATGTATGGGAATCCTTTTCATTCTCCACTTTGTTGGGTAGAAACAAGACAGACTTCACTAGTTGGTCAGAGCCTTCTCTAAGAGACAATAGAGAATATTCAGTTGATTAGGAAGAGAATAGATATGGCTTAGAGATGCTATAAATCATATTAATATCATCATCGATGAGCATTTTCATTCTAGGTGAGTGATTATGTGTTCTTGAGAGTCTATCCAAGGATTGGGAATCATCATTTTGGAGAATAGTTCAAGTTATATCCTTAATACATAAGACATTTTGAGATAGTTTAATGGGTTGGTGAGGTGGAATACAGGTTGGCTATGTCACCATGGTTCAGTGCAGTGCACAATGTCTTTCATGTATCTTAGTTGAAAAAGTATCATCCTGATCCTGACCATGTGATTTGATGGGATCACATTGACCTAGAGTCAAATGCTTCCTTGGTTCATATCCTGGTATGGATTGTGGATAGGCAAGAGAAGGTATTGTGTGGGAGAAGGATTGGTCTAGTGTGGTTTTTGTGCAAATATGGTCATATTCAAGATGAGACTTGGGAATGGGATAAAAAAATGGTCAAGTAATGGCCCAAACTCTTTCAAGAAAATAGTGGTTTTTACTTTTTGGGGATGCAAAGTTCAATTTTGGGGAGAATGTAGCACCATAAAATTCAAGTAAGTAACCCTTTCATTATGTATTCTATGTATGTAAAGTGTTTGGGTGATGTTTGGGAGGGTTTGGAGGACTTTTGGAATGTTTTGGGTGCTTTTATAGAGGTGCACGGTTTGAGAATGTTTAGTAGAAACCAAGGAACACCTTTAGGAAACCGTGTAAAGGCAGACGATGTGATTTGGGTTGGAAAACCATTTATCAAAATCGTGAAACCACCTAGGAGTAACTATGAAAAGTGGAATAGATGGAAAAACATGCTTGGTTTATGGGTTTTCTAACCCTACGATCTAACTGCGTGAAGGGTATTTAGAGGTAGTGGATGACACATGGTTTTTGCATGAATTTCCTTACTGTGAAACCTAACCATACATGGTTTAAAATTAGATCCTAAAAAATTAGATCTCACTCAGAATTACTCATAAACCACTCGATCTTCCTCTATTTTGACCCTAAATCAATTTTCTCTCATCCCAAAGGCTCCGGAGACCTTCCCCTTTAACCCGGGTGTGATCCGTTGGAAAATATTGGTGCGTTTAAGGTTGATTTTTTTGGTAAGTCTCTGTTATTGGTGTTTTTATTAGATTTACTCTTCTTTCATCTCTTGGATTCATATATCTAGTCTGTTCAGGATATATATATGATGGTTTATACTAATCATGATTATATTTGGCTATTTTGTGGATTTTTGGAGATTCAACCTGATTTTGTTGAATAATTCACACTGTTCTTTATTTTCTACATAGTTTTCGATGTAGGTGGCTTCAGTATTGACTCCTCTTATTATAATTCAAAGGTTTTATTTCAAATTGATTGTTTTTCTTGAATTAAATTGTGAAAGTATTATACAATACTCAATAGAAACCCTCTTTGGTGATGGTTTATGGAATTATGAAAATGGGGTGTTTTGGTGGAAAGTGAAAGTGGTAACATGATTTTAAAATGATGATTTTAAAATTTGGTTTGGTTTTAATTTAGGGAAATTGGTTTGAAAAGTGTTTTCAATAAAAGGATGGTTTTATTAAAATGGTTTGGCATAATTTGGTTAAAATAGTTTTTAACTAAAATGGTTAAGCATGAGTTGAATGTGATGAATAATGGTCGCGAAGTACCACCATCAAAGGGATAAGTTATGGATGTGAAGTTCCACCATCAATGGTAATTACAATCTTGAGTGTGTTGTGTGTGGTTTTGTGAAATGAAATGGGTAATTCCAAATGAATTTATGTAATGTTTGGAATGACATATTTGGATTATTTCCTTGGAAATGGATTTGGTTTGGAAATCTATTTTTTTCTATGAAAACTATTTAGTTATAAAAGGTTTGGCTACAATATAAAATGTTTTGAATTTATTTATATAAGCTATTTTATATAAATGTGATGACATGTTCGATCCTAGTGATGTGAGTAGGGATGTCATTTGGGTAAAAACTTCCAATTTTAATTACTTACCCCCTAGTTGGGAACTTTGATGTATTTGTATATATTTTTTATCAAGACACAAGCTAAGGGAAAGTATAAAATATCTTTAGTGGTGCTTCGTGATAATTGGGCATGGATTGTGGAATTGGATATTGGATCTTTTTGGGACAAACATAATTGGTGTCTTTGGAGTCTTTGAGCTTTTTTGGTTTTGTATTCCTATTTTTAGTTGATATTGATATTTGTTTTCACTAGGTAATCTAATATAGTTTCTTTTGATTTGTTATACTATGAGTTTTATACATTGTTATCATTCATCAATTAGTGGTTATTTGGTTATGGGGTGCTTGGTTAGGTTGTTTTAATTCAAAGGGAAAATCATCCCCAAATTTTATTGAAGTACGTGGAATTTATTTACATCCACTGGCATCTTGGGGATGTTGCCTAAGCCAATTCATATCCTTCCTCCTTCTCAATCCAATGAGGAGGGGTGGGATATTACAACTGATATGACTGTCTTTATGATAACTCAACTTTATGATGATCTTTCACTTCATTTTATTGGTGAACATTTATCTTCATTCCATCAGTGTCACAAACCAACCCGGTTCGACCTTGAACCGGTTGCCTGAGCTAGTATGTGGCATGGTCCAAAGGGAATTCCTGATCCCCAAGGGATGGAAATTAGTGTTGGGAATCAAGACCAACAAGTGGGAATGATTTTTCCCATAAATAAATCCACGACCAGATAAAAATATATAAAAAACAAAGCATGCAACAAATTGACAACTGCATCTTAAATGAAATCAGATAAACATATCCGGTTACAAGGAATTACTAATAAAATAAAAACTAAAAAACATGAAAAAAATTGTGCTATTACAATCTCCATGTGACCTCTTGATCACCTCCAACCACTAAACCAAATCCTCTCCAACACTGAGCATCTAGAACAAGAACTTAAACCAAAAGTCGAACCTGTATTTGAAAAGATAGGATATGCATGAGCATTAAATTGCTCAGTAGGGATACTAAAGATAAAATACTAAATCCAAAAGTTTCCTCTCCCAATACAATCCCTTAACAAAAGTTTTAAATTAAATTATAAGAGTAGGCTTCACAAATTAATAAAACATCATCATTTTCCTATTTCAAAAACCAACGCACACCACATACCATTTTTGAAACAAATTACCATTTTTCAAACAAAATCCAAACAAAGAAAACAGGGGTAGTGCTACAAGAAAAAGGCGAGGAGTACAAGATGGAAACTAATATAGAAAAAAATAAACAAGAAATATAAATAATAACCACAGGAGATCCAAAACATCCCTAGAAGACCCCTGGGTGCACTCGGTTCGGAACCACCTATTGGTGTATGGTGAAGCCCCTAAGTCAACAACCAACTAGCTTCCCAAACCTAGCCTCACTAGTGGCACATCATTACTGGCCTATCTAAAACTCCATGGGGTACTAGCCCATCTAATTGGGTCTAGAAATAAACCATCACTCGATCAACTAAAATTATCCCAAGAACCTATGGTGGTAGTAATACTATATAAGTAGAAGGCCCTTACACACGTGACTCATCTTACCTACCATCACTGCACATGCCTACCCCAAACACATACACCCTATACGATAACCGATAAATGGATATCCCTCATATATAGGTACCTACTATATATATATATATATATAACATACACATACTTTTCATAACATCCAAAGTTCCAACCGGGCTTCCACGTCATGTCCACATTGAAACCATTTTCTAAAAAAATTTAAAACTCCAACTAGGCACACAAAATTTCCAAACACAAACCATTCTAAAAATTAACAAAACTTTACCCATGAGTTGGAAGATCTAAATGATCCTTTAACCTTTACACCACCAAAATACATTTTCCAATAATATTTCCAAATTCTCCTATTTCTGAAAAACAAGCAACTAGTAAAACATACCAAATGGACCTTTATCTAGATACAATCAAGCACACACCCAAATAAATTACATTTACCAAGAGAGAATTTATCTTTTCCAAAATCACATCAAATCATTTTCATAAAAGTCCTTCAAAACTCTAAAATGATGAAACCTTTATAAATCAAACCAAAAAATTTATCAACAATTATACAAACAAACCAAAAAAATTATAGACAATTATATAAACAACTCAACCAGTTTATAAAAATTTTTATAAACAATATAACCATTTTATGAAAATTTTTTATAAGCAGCCCATACAGTGCATAAATAATTTTATAATAATCCCAAACATTTTACAACCAATTCTATAAACAAATAGAATAATTTATAGAAAATTACATAAATAGATCAAACAAATTGCACAAACTACAAAACACCATGATAAACTATTGAAGAGTATCACGAAGGTGTGTGTCATGTTTAAATCACTATAAATATAACTTTTGAAATCCAAAGAGAACAATTTACACACCCACATAAAAACATTACCAGGGAAAATACTTCCAAAATATTTTTAACAAAACCAATTAACTTGAAAACACTATAACATATTAACTAAATGTATTGAGAAGGTGAGAACCAAGTAAAAGATTTAATTAAACACAATCAAGCATTAAATGGACTTAATCAGAAAGGAAAAAATATATTCTCTTACCTCAATGGCATGTGACTGTGATGCCGCTTCAGTAGAAGTAAGGAAAACCCCCTATGGACCAACCACACACCTAAAATAATGATAAAAATGAGAAAATTACAAATAACCCCATTATAGTTTGGTCAAAAATAAGGAAAGAACAAATTAAAAGGGAAGACACATCGAGGGGGGGGGGGTCCACACACTAGAAGAGAGGCAGAGGAACTGCAAAGGGGGTTCAGGTTCACTTCGGAAGACCACCGTTCCGGGGGGTGGGGGTGGGTTTGCTGGAAAAGGCTACGGCTAATCGGAGTGGGAGAGGGAGAAAGGGGACCACCATCGCTGTTGTCCGATGGAGACGAGAGCTGGCAAGGAACGGTTGGGCTGCTAGGATGCCAGTGAGAGGAGGTCATGCCATTGCCGAAAGGGGAGGTGTGACATAGAGGATGGTAGACCAGGAGGGGGGTGTGGCTGCTGGCTAGAGAAACGAGGGGTGAGGCTAAAGCATGGAGGGTTAGGCTGGATAGAGCATAGAGGGGTGAGGTCGGAGCGTGGAGGGGTTAGGCCGAAGCACAGAGGGGTGAGGCCAAAGTACGGAGGGGCGAGGGAAGAGAACCAGGGGAGGGGGGGTAGTCTGGGTGCAGCGTGAAGGGGGGGAGGGTGGTTTAGGGTTTCCACTTCATTTATAAAAATAATAATAGTAATAATAATAGCATTAATATAATAATAAAAAATCTAATAACATTTATAATCATTTTTCTTAAAAATAACAACAATAACAACAACAATAAAAATAATACTAATAATAATAAAATAATAATAAAAACAACACAAATATTATTATTAATATTATCAAACATTATTTTTAAATTTTTATTTCATTTTATTTATCTTATTGTCATTTTATTTTATTTTATTTCCATTTCATTTTATTTTCCATGCAATCGTATTACTTATTTTAAAAATTGGGTAACCACGCATTCATCACATGACTTGATAAACCGCGTGTAATTTGCATGCCTCAACCCATACCACTTGGACACCCACACAAGCACCTAGGGAGACCACACAGTTACCTTTAACCACACGGTGCCCATGCACCGGTCTAAAACCCACCAAAATTATCAAATTCAAAAAATTTTAACCTCGTGTTCAACTCGATCCTCGATGAGAGAACCTAGAGCTAAGAAATAATTAAATAAAAATAAATTTAAAAGTTAGGGTGTGATAATTCTCCCCACCACATAAAATTTCTTCTCCCAGAAATTCACCCAGCCGAACAATAGACAGAACTTAAAACCATGACCGATTGATACCAAAAGAAACCACAACAAAAGAGAATGATAGAACACAAGAGGGTTCTCCCCACCACAAGAACTCAACTAGCATTGAAATTTAACACCCAAACATACCACTCAAGGAGGGGGGTGGGGTGGGGGGAGACACAAGAACTCCCAACCTACCTAAACTAACTTCTATAGAACGATTGAAACAACAACTCCACTAAAACTTGGAACTCTCGACCTAGACCAATAACCCCCAACACTGGAGAAAAATCTCTGAGAAAAAATTAACCCAACCAGTGAACCCAAGCATAACTACAAAAATCGATTCTTATATAGGCAGTTACATCTCCAAATGAACACAACTAAAATATCATCAACCCATACAAGGGCCAAATAAACTTTAAGAAAAAAAAGCATGATTCAAAAAACCATAATTAGACAAATGGAACTGTTAGATTATAATAGAACAAGTCCATCACATTCACCCATTGAAATGATGAACTCAAAATAATAGTAAAACTTTATCAATAGATAAACAAGAACAAAATGTCTTTAAATGTCCCAATCCCAACATGGAACACAAAACCCGACCTGAGGATTCACACCCTCATCAACTCCTGACTGTACGCGAGCTTCACCCCAAGACCTGTGGATGGGGATATAATGGATAAAACATCTCCTAACTCACAATCAGGAACTGTAATCCTCTAGTCAAAACATATTTGTCAGGAGACACTTCCTACATTATTTCTATAGATTACCCAGACACCCGTAATGATGGAACATCTTCAGAGGGATGTAACATGATGGATTTGTGTGACCTAAACGTCCACACTGGTGGCACACCATTGAATTGTCTAACAAATTGGAATCCAGAACCACTTTAGAGGATTATTTATAAATAGGTCCCTCTGGAACACCCTGCTTTCTATATAGTGAACCTTTACGAGTAACTGGATACAATGGATTTCCAACTATCTATGCTTCAGAGACCAACTCATCTAGGAACACCTCATACACCAGCTTCTTGAAACGATGGTCCTTAAAAGGGAGGACTGTCTCCTTAATCATTGGATGAAGAACCCTAATTAAGAGATAAGTCTTAATCAAATCCTACATTTCTACCTCTGGATAAAAGGACTCAAGTTCCTTGAAATGATCAATACATGTATTCACCATCAGTTGGCCTTATTGAATGCACATAAGTTCTTACCTTTTATTTGTATTCACCTCTTTAGGTATGAACCATCAGATGAATAAAGATTCAAATACATCCCATGTCATCCAAAATTGCATTGATGACAGGGGAACAACTCCCATTCTTCTAGAGCGAGACCTTCAAAAAAACCCAAAACGTCATACACTCTGATAGATTCGGGAGTTCCCAATACCCTGAAGATGAAATTGACCTCTTTAAGACACTCTTCTGCCTCTAACAGACCCCGATCACCATGAAGTATAGGTAATGTTTGAGAAGGACCAAAAAATGGGCATGACTTATCAGAAACCTTGGGGACCTTTCTGGGTGGAATTTTCTGAACAACATATAAAACACTGATCCAAAACCAATGTCAAGCTGAAGTAACATCAATGAAATCACCTTCATCCAAAAAAAATCAGCTTGAAAACCAAAAAAATATAAACACATCCAAAAGAACCCCTTTCAAAAACCACCTTTAGAAAATAAGTTCAAGCCATTAATTTCAAATAAACACCCATGACATCCCATGAACTATCACACATGTGTCCATCCATTCCATTTCTTCACTAATTTCAAGCAATTACCAAATTTTCAAGACAAAACATTTCCCTTTAAAACTAATTTTACCGATACCAAAATCTTTTAAAATAAATAATCATCATTTCCAAAATCCTTTTCATTTTAAAAAACACACTTAGACCAACCATAACCAAGACAAAACACCACTTACACCAAACTATCAGAGAGAGGGACTAGTGTCTAGGAATAACTCGGTGACATGGTAGTGATCCATGCCCTAGGTAGGTAATAAAAAAAAGAGAAACTTGAACTGGTCACTTGGTTATCACATGGGTAACTACTACATGTGAAATCACAACATGACACTGGCTATCCTCTATTGTCATCCCTTAATCTAAAACAAAACAGAACAAGACAGGGACTCAATTCCCAGACTACCCTAGTGACTCGAGGTTTGGAACGAGTGAGGGTTCATGACGCCCTTCCCATACCAACCTCTCGAGTCCCGATGGTCCTAATATCCATCAACCGAACACCCCAAATAACAAGAACCTGGATATGATGCCATTTTTTCATGAACCAACCCAGTTCAACGATGAACTAGTCACCCGAGCCGATCCACAGAATGGACCGAAGGGGGTTCCCAATCCCCACGGGATGAAAACTAGTGTTGAGAATCAAGACCAACAAGTGGGAATGATTTGAACCATAAATAAAACTAGGACCAAATAAAAATATAGAACAAACAGAGCATGATGCAAAGAAACAATTGAATCTTAAATGAATAAAAATAACTAGTTTTATTTACAAGGTACACCTAATAGACTAAAAACTAAAAAACTCAAAAACCAAAATGCGCTATCACAATATGCATGTGACCTCTTGGTCACCTCCAACCACTAAAATGAATCTTCCCCAACACTGAGAAGCTGGACGAGGAACCTGAACCAAAATTCGAACTTGTATCTGAAATGATAGGATAGGTGTGAGCATTAAATTGATCAGTAGGGATGCCAAAGATAAACTTTTGAATCCAAAAGATTCATCTCCTAATATAGTCCATTAACGCTAGTTTAAAATACAATTATAAGAGGAGGTTTCAAATATTTAAAAATGAAACATCATTTTTCTTTTTCAAAACCCAACACACACCACATTCCATTTCTAAAACAAATTACCATTTTGAAAACAAAAGCCAAATAAATAAAATAGGGGCAGTGCTATAAGAAATAGGTGAGCAGTATAGGCTAGAAACTAATACAGAATAAAATAAACAAGAAATATAAATAATAACCATGGGAAAACCTAAACATTCCTAGAATACCCCAGGATGCACTCGGTCTGGAACCACCTACAGGCATATGGTGAATCCCCTAAGTTAATAACCAACTAGCTACCCTAACTCGGCCTCACTAGTGGAACATCCCTCCTAGACTGTCTTAAACTCTAGGGGGAACTAACCCATATAATTGGTTCTATAAAGAAACTATCACTCGGTCAACTAAAAGACACCTAAGAACCTATGGTGGTAGTAATACTATGTAAGTAGGAGGCCCTCACACACATGACTCATCTTAACTGATGTCACTTTACTTGATTACCTCAAAACAACCACCCTATATGACAACCCATAAAGGGATATCCATACTATAGAGGTTACCACTATATATATATATATAACATACATGTTTTTTTGCAACATCCAAAGTGCCAATCGGGCCGTCATGTCATGTCCATATCGAAACCATTTTCTAAAAACATTTAAAACTCTAACTGGGAACACACAATTTCCAAACAAAAACCATTCTAAAAGTTAACACAAGTTCACCCATGAGTTGGAATATCCAAATGAGACATTAACCTTTACACTACCAAAATACATTTGAAAAGAATATTTCCAAATTCCCTTTTTTTCGAAAAACTAAAAACTAGTAAAACATACCAATTGACCCCTTAACTATATACAATCAAGCACACACCCAAATACCTCACATTTTCCAAGAGGGAATTTATCTTTTCCAAACTCACATAAAATCATTTTCATAAAATTTATTCAAAACTCTAAAATGATGACACCTTTATAATGAAAACCAAACAATTTATCAACAATTATATAAACAAACAAAACAATTTATACACAATTATATAAACAAACCAACCATTTTATAAATTTTTTTTACAAACAAGCTAACCATTTTATTATTTTTTTAATAAGCATTCCAAATAATTCATAAATAATTTTATAAGCAACTCAAACAGTTTATTAGAAATTCTATAAAAAAATAAAACAATTTATAAACAATTCCATAAATAGATCAAAAAAATTGCAAATACTAGAAAACACTACAATAAACTATTAAAGAGTATCACGAAGGTGCGTGTCATGTTTAAAACATTATCAGTACAACTTTTGACATCTAAAAAACACAATTTCAATACACACATAAAAACATAACCATGGAAAATACTTAAAAATTATATTTAGAAAAACTAATTAACTTGAAAACACTATATCATATTAACCAAATGTATTGTGAAGGTGAGAATCAAGTCAATGATTTAATTAAAAACAATCAAGCATTAAATGGAATTAATCGTAAAGTAAAATGAGGATTCACCTACCTTAATGGCGTGTGATCGCAACACTACTTTAGTGTAAAGAATAACAACCCCTTGCTGACCAACCGAACACCTAAAACAATGAGAAAAATGTGCGAATTACAAATCGCACTATTAGGGTTTGGTCAAAAAGAATAAAAACACAAATTAAAAGGTAAGACACACTGGGGGGAGTATGTGTGCTAGAGGGGAGGTGAAGGCACTGCAAAGGGGGTTTGGGTTCACATTGGAAGGACACCAGATTGGTGGGGGGGTAGGTTTTTCGGAAAAGGCTACGACCAGCTAGAGTGGGTGAGGGAGTAGGGGGACCGCCACTGCTACTGGCCGATGGAGACAAGGGTCAGTGTGGGGAGGTAGGCCCACCGAGACGCCGACACTGGGAGGCTGTTCCATAGTTGGGAGGGGTTGGTGGCGCACCAAGAACTTTACACTTCACTGATAATTGACATAAAGATTTTTCTTGTTCCATATTTTTTCATGCGAGGGAGGTGGAAGGATATTATCATTAGGGATTGAGAGATCTTTTTCTAGAGTTTCTTCATTACCCACAAAAACTCTCTTATTTAAATTGATATAAATTATAATATATTCTTCGGGTTAACATTCAATTATTATGCAATGTACCTTTATTAAATATTTATTCTAATTCATTCCCCATTTCAAATAATAATAACATAATTATTATAATTTCCCATGACAAGTGTTTATTTAAATATCATTGATTTAATAAATAAATAAATATTTTTTAAATGATATTAAATAAAATATATTATTTAAATCGAGGACTTAACTTGAACTATCAATCCTCCATAGAATTTATTAAACCTTGAATAATAAAATATGAAATAAAATAAATATTATTCATTCAATAAATAAATAACTATTATATTCACCATACTCTAAAATAAATATTTAATTTAATATTCACATAGATAAATAATATTTATAATAATATATTCACTAAACTAGTAAATAAATAAATATTTTCTGATTACATTGTGAATAAATAAAATTCAACTCACATATTCTAAACCTGAATATCCTATTATTTAATTTATGTGATAAAAAATAATTTAATAACTATTATTCCACAAATTTAGAATAATTTATATTCTCAATATTAAATTAAATAGTATTTAATGAGATTCTAGATACACTTAGTCTTTCAACCTCTATGCCCCCTCTAAATGGAATTAGGTGAACATACATAATGTTCAAGATCAATGTTTATCAACACACCAAGGAACCCATAGAGAAAGAAGTTAATGGTACAAAAACAAAAACCTTCCTATGAATACCACTGAGTAATATATTTAATTTCTCCTAAAATCTCACCAATAAGGATTCATACTTGTTAAATAACCCTATATACTTGATTTATCTTCATTTGAATTTATGAAATGAAATTTTTTATGAAATTCCATAGTCAGGGATTTAATCACATTTTTTTATTTCAATCAAAGGGCTAAGGATGTCTTGTTACCTTAACCTAAAAAGGAAGAAACCCATTTATTGACTCATTCAATTAATGTCACTTCAAACATGATGCATTTTAGGTCCCAAAGGGTAATTATAGATGGTATAGATTGGGTTTACTCTACTCTTATATCTTTCTACTCGACAAGAGATACGTTATGCACTAATCTTATTTTTGAAGGAGAATAATAACCTGATTCATAAAACTTTTTTCACAAAGTAGAGGGACAAAAACACTGAAAATGAATTTTGTATGGGGAGTCAAAACCAAATTACAAAATTGAATTTAGACAATGGGAGTCACAAACCAGATGATATTAAATTTAGAATTCTAGAGTCACAATAAAAGATGAGAATAAGAAATAATTTTGTATGTAAAAGAATAAATAGAAAAATAGAGTGTATGTGAAAGATAAGAAGACGTGTTACAGACAAAAGAAACCAGATGAAGTAGAATATAAATGAAGAAAGAACAAATAATGGTTCTTGATTTGAGGATTAGATCATTTTATCAAGGCAGTAGAATTTGAATAAGATGTAATTCAACACTTGAGAGATCATCTAGAAGACGAAACAATGTATTGCATATGAATTTATAGTTTTTAAAACACTTTTAAAGTAAATTGATTTTTTTTTTGAAGAAAAAAATAGTGCCAAATATTTTATCCAGTGTCATGTAATTTCAATGTTTCCAAAAAACTTTAAATATAACATGTAAAACTAAACTAAGAAAGATGAAACTGTGTAAACTAATTCAAAAATCAAACTAGATAATTTTCTAAGAGAAATAAAATTATCCTTCAGAATAATTGTAAAAAATATCATTTTAATTTAAAAATAACTACCAATCCAAATCAATTTGAATTATCCATTATATATTTCATAGAGACTCAATAATAGGTTAAGTTAATCCTATGAATATCATAATATATTTTGACTATTTAATTATCAAAAGAAATTCTAATTTCATGAATCACACAATAATAAAAGGATTTAATTATGCTATATTAAATAATAAGAAATAAGTTTTAATAATTTAGTTGATACTAAATATAGATTTATAAAATAATAATACCAAGAAATAAATTCAAAAAATTAATTTTAAATATTTAAAAATATGTTTTGTAAGTGTACAAATAAATAAAGTAAAAATTAACACAAACATTAAAATTGATTCAATTAATTTAAAATCACTCTAAATGAACTTCATATAATATATATTAATATTATAAATTAATAAAATAGTTAAAATAATTATAATAAGTATGCATTTAATCAAAATATAAAAAATGATGAAAAACATAGTTGTAGATGCCGAAAAAGTACGTAACTCTCAGAGAAAGTTTCGAAATGACAAAGTGAGGTCATATTTGGACCCGGACGCCCGGTCCAGAGGACCCGAAAGTGGTGCATGAAAAATTGGGTGAAGTGCATGGAACAAATTTCCCATGCAAAAGGCAACCCGGGATTCGCCAAAAGTCCCGGCACCGGCGTGAAATAATTTCGCATCCGCGTCCCGCGCGGTTGATATTTTGCGCCTGCACCTCTGTTGCGCATTTATTTCGCGCAACCCTGGATTCCGTGCCACCAGGTTCCTATAAATAAAAGGAGACCCCCTTCCTTTTCGGGTAGAGGAATTTGAACCAGATCCCGTGCGCATAATTGCGCGCGCAATACGGTATTGTGTTATGGTTCTTTTACGCGCCAAGTCGCCCCAGGATCTGCCTTTGCGTGAGATCGCCATGGCTTAGAATAAACTCCAACCCCTTCGGGGTCCACCCCTTGCACGCAATTCCTTTGTTTTCATGCAGGCTGGCCAAGTTATGCTAAATCCTTCCATTGCACGCACACCCCTTCCATTTCGCACAATTTCTTCTTTTGCGCGCAATCCCTTCCTTTGCATGCCGACCTGTCCTTTTTTGCGCGCATCCCTGAATTGCGCGCTGACCCGGTGTTTTTCGCACAGCAGCCTCAATTGTGCGCATGACTTCCCTATTGCACGTAGGCCTCCCTTATTGCGTGCAGCCTATCCTGTATGTCGCTCATATTACGCGCAATAGTGTAGATGCTCGCACCCGCTACCGTCACAGACCCCCATGAAAAATGGAAAGTCGCACTGCAAACTTCTCAGGTTGGGATGTCACGATTTTCCATTGCGCCCTTATGTGCACCCACCTTCCACCTAGGGAATACCATGATTTGAGATACTCCTCCACGCACTGTGAAACACCTTGATTTAACATATTCATCTTGGTTTGTTTCCTATGTCGTGATTTGAGATTCTCATCATCAATTCCCTAATAAGAATTCCCTATTATTCAATAATAGGATGCCTCTTTTTCCAAATAAGAGATTCCTTATGCTCCAAGCATGAGATGCCTTATGCTCTAAGCATGAGATGCCATAGTCCTATCTACATGACTATAAACTGTAGTAAACCCTGTGCTCCAAACATAGGATGCCTCTTGTTCCAAATAAGAGATGCCATGTGTGCCAAGCATAAGATTCCTAATGTCATGATTACAATGGCATAGTTTGAAGAGCATTGGAATCCGTTCAAACATTCCATCACTCCACCCCACACTTTGCGTGTCCTTCATTCGGATCTGCATCCACTTCCAAGTCTGGAGGGACCCCCTAATGGTATGGATGATTAACCTATGGTCCACCTGCTGTCCTGGGCCAACGCCCCGAATGGCTTTGGGTGACACTTTGAGTTAGGTCCTGTGTTTCGAACACAGTCAGCAGTCGACCCCTCATTTGTTTGTCCCCATTCTAGGCTAACGCGATAGGATGCTGTGTTGCGAACATGGTCAGTAGTTATCGTCTATCGCCACGCCGCTCTCATGGAATTCCGAATGCTATTTATGTGATTCACACTTTTCATATCCCTTTGTTTGGGCCGATTCCAATGCCCTTGGCATTATCCCGCTTGTGCACTAGCGCATAGGTGCATACCTCAACCCATCAGTGATTTGGGATGCCCTCATGCCTAGACAGGAGGAAGAAATTGTGGGAAGATTCCTTGCATAATCTCCATCCACCGTAGCCACGCTAACGTGGACCCCTCAATGGTTCGCCCTGCAACCCCCCTTCACTATGGCCTTCTCGATGCCTTCCCTCCCACAAGGGGTAGAGGGAATTGGGCATGTAATCCCTCGGGGTGTGGAGCGAACCCACCTCATCCAAGCTGTAGGACGTTAAACTGCTAAGCACCTCGTCCTTAACACATGATGTTAAACTGTGGTCCGACCCCGTGCTTCGCACGCAGGGTCCCCCCCAGCTTGGACATTTTTTACACCTCTCGTCTCCACAGGAATGGAATCTTCCTTGCATGGAATGAGATCCTCCTTGTCGGAGTGGCGTTTTCCACAGGGGAAGTGCTGCCTCAGAGCGTAAGCCCCTAGCCTCTCTTACGGAAGGTTGCACCCATGCACCTCTGTACTTCCCTCCTGCCAAGGCCAGTGGAGTCCCTTTCCCACTGTGCTTTGTCGCACCATGGGCCTCCAATCTAGAGTAATCCCCGACACCCAGGGACTCTAACCACGCGTAAGCCCCTGTTTACTCTTTGGGCCACTCCACGTGTAAGCCCCATTCCGCTTCTCACAGATGCAACCTTCGCGACGTGATCGTCTGGTCCCTGCTGCCTCTTGTTTCTCACAACGAGCATGAATCACATGGGCTTAGAGCACACATCGACCATGACATCCTTCTATGGGCTGCCTCAGAGCATAAGCCCCATACTAGTGAACTACGTGGACTTTGATCAGTTCTAACGCATGGTATGTAGGAAGCCTCCATGAGGTTCAAGCCCACCACCCGGTCATTCCAACCTCTCTATGTCGATTCCCCGACCACCATGGGATGCCTCAGAGGGTAACCCCCATGTCCACCATGGGCCACCTTAGAGCGTAACCCCCATGTACACCATGGGCCGCCTCAGAGCGTAACCCCCATGTCCACCATAGGCCGCCTCAGAGCATAAGCCCCAGATCCCTCGTCCCGCATGACGTTAAACTGTATCTCATCCCGCATAACGTTGAACTGTATTCCCCCTCTTGGTCCATATCAGAGCATAAGCCCCATGCCTCACTCCCACATATCATCCTGACTTCCCCCATCAATCCCACATGCCTTGGGAAGCTCATTCCCTAGCCCGGAGATCTTACATCCTCCAGGATGTAATCCTTGCATCCATTCTCACGGGTCGCCTCTTCAGGTGTCCCACCGTATCACCGAACTATGCAGACTTTGATTCCATGCCATGGGGATACGTAGGAATCCTCCACGAGGTTCAATCCCATCGCTCCATCACCTATCCTGATCCTTACTCGGGCCGCCACATCCCGGTGAGATCATGCCACCCCATCCCACTCCATGGTATCCGGGAGGCCACCCACGTGCTGGCCCCAACATCGGTGTTCCCCCTAGGGGGTCCTTCAATCTGATCCAATCTCAGTGTTTCGATCAGTCCGATCCATCTCTGCAAGACGTTAAACTCGCGGCATACCCCGTGTTAAACATGGTAAGCTGAAGAAAACCTCAGATGGTACACAATTCTCCGCATTCGATGTGGGATGCCTCGTACTTTCGTGCCCTCGAGAAGCCCTGTGATAAGGGATAGAAGACAGAAATGACAATCCCCAGCGTCAAGACATGCCAACGACACCCCAACGTGACCGTTATCCTCACCGAAGGTTGTTTCCCCAACAAGACCCCTTGGAGCGTCTCGACGGAAGCAGCGTAATTAACTGGTGTCCATGTAGATATGGCGCCAGGAACAAGCTTCACGAACCCCTCTTAAATCTATGAGGGAGACTTGGACTAGGTGATGAGCTCCTAGGAGGAATCCACGGAAGGAATAACCAACATCCCATCATCCCAGTTTTGATCAAGGAGCAGATGTCCCTGAATAAGGAACGGATGCCGCCCGCCTTTGGAAAGCGGGAATGCAGGGCAACAAGCCGCACGTCCTCCCATGTGTGACGGACACGCGCGTACGCCCCGACGTAAAAGCGTCGAAAAAAATAGCATTTTAATATTTTACAAAAAAATTAAATTAATAATGGTAGAAAGAAAAGTATAACAGAACATAGGATAATTTTTTACCTAGAAATGGTAAGAAGTTTCTACCTCTACCATTAAAAGAAGATGCACTGCACTGCTACTGTCGCAATCATGGTACCATTTCAAAGTGGTGCTACCATAACAATAGACATGCTATCATCACTATCCAAAAAACCATCAAAGGAGTCAAACAATGCTTCCATCGCTACAAGCTACCATTGAAGGAAAGGCATGTTACTAACATTATGGAGTGGTGGTTGTGTGAAATAGGGGATCATAACTACCATTGGGATGTAGAGACTCTAGTTTTTCCACGTAAGACTTTGGAATATTTATAGGAATATTTTTGAATCCAGGTGCTGAGTTGTTGTGGGATTCTGGGGTTCAAAGATCCTCAATGCGATGATATTAAAAATGTTAAATATTTTATCATGTATGCACAATTTTTTTAGTAAATGTAAAATAACTCCCAATCAGAGTCTTGGATCATAAATCTGAGACCATGGTTGAGTTTATAACATGATGTTTACCTAAGACGCGACATAAAGTTTTCCAGCATTGGGTGCTTGATTTGGGGTGATTTGGAAGGGTATAAAATGGAGAGTTTTTAATTCTATAAAATTAAATGAATAATCACTACCCCCTTTTGGTTTATGAACATTGGAGAAGTGTAGTATCCCCCCTACATGACAGACAACTTAATGCCAAACCAAGGTTATAAGGTGCCATTGATCCCTAGTTTTGACACAGATCCTCCTCGGATCGAGGTGTAGCATGTTCCAGGAGTCATTTTGGACCCTAATCTTTGATGTTTATCCATGTGGTAAGTTAATTTATAATATTTATGTCAAAATCTCTCTTTAATGTGTTTATTTAAGGGTTTATATCCCTATTACCACTTTTAAAGATCCTATGAGGGTAAATATGTATGTTTTAGTGGAAACTGGGTAGTTTTGAGTGACTCCCAGGGTATTGCCATTCAAAATTCCTGATCATGTGGAGTGTAGTAAAGGATCAAACACAACCTATTATTCTCATTCTGGGAAGATTAAATTTTTGGTACTACGCATCATTTACTAGGGGTACATGTCTTGCAGTGATCCCAGGTCATGTGACTAAGGGACATTTCCAGGGTGGCCATGTCATGGGACATGGAAATGTGGAAGTACATGACTAGGAGACATGGACATGAGGTGTGATACAAGAACATGGCCAAGGACATGAGCTTGACCTTGACCAATAGGAACACGCCGTGTAATATTGATATATTATGTGTGTAGCGATATGGTTAGGAAGGCCCTGTGTGGGCGTGGACATGACCAAAGGTTCAGACAAGGTCACATGCCTTATGACTTGGAGTATATGGAATATATACTATTACATACTGAATACAGATATGAGACATAGTATGGGGCCATTTTTGGAGAGACACACTATTTACTAAGGGTACACACCGTTTACTTCCCTTAGATACTTCTCCCTCATGCATCTCCATCTTCAAGACTCATATGGAGGCCCGTGAGTATCCTATCTTGAGTAGTTTTCCATGATGGACACAATAGTGGCCATGGTCTTAGTGTTATAGATGTGACTTGAGGTGATGTTTGAGGGTCACTCATGTTAGTGACATATATAATATTATTAGTTAAGTGGATTCCCATAGTCTATCCCTGTGAGGGTACAACCTGCCATTACGCCCTCAGTATAGGATTGTGATACCCTTTATAGGATGTTCTTGTATAGAGTTGGTGTATCCCTATGGGAGGCCAAGGTGAGGTTGTCTATCATACGATTCTTACCTAGGTAGGATTCGTGGTATCGTTGTAAACTTTATTTATAGGGAAAAAATCCCTTATGTTGTAGGCAAACCTAGTAGGGTTTGTAGAATCATCATATATATGATCCTCTACTCAGTGGTTAGTTCGAGTGGGGTTTGTGGTATCGTTGAGAGTATGATCCCCTACTTAGTGGTTAGATCCATATTTGGGTTTTTGATATCTCCTAGTCGGTCCTAGGTATGAACCCTATCTATGCATCATGGATTTGAGACTCGATAGAGTTTTTATTGTCCCCCAGGGGTCCTGGGTGTGATCCCCTATCTGAGAGATATGACCTCTATAGATCTAGTATATTTTGAGGATTCCCCCATATCAAGATCCACTAGGTGGAATCTTGAATTTCATTATAGAGAGACTAGAAGAGTGTTTTATCTCACATGTATTCCATTTGGGATGGTGAGGACGTGCCATAAAGGTTGGAAGATCTATTACGAAATATTTATATCTCTAAAATGTGTGCCATATAGAATGGTAGGGCTCATGGAGTGAGTTCTCCTTGATGAGATTAACCATTGATCATCAAGTAAAATCATGTGTCCAATATTGAGGTTGGGACCTCATGAGACATTGAGTTTGAGATGAGTATATCTAGGTTATTATGGGATTCTTTGTCGTGTTGTCACACCTTTATTGACACACCATGTGTATATGTGATGACCAGTTGTGAATAGTCAAGGATTGGTGGAGATGAGGTTTCTTGTTCTCTTTGGCTTGGGTTACCACTAGCTTGGGTTCCCTCTATCTAGGGTTGAGAAAACTGCTTCCTTTCAGTTTCTCTATTTTATTTTGGGTTTTTTGGGAGCCTATTGATTATTTTTATACTCACCCATACATGGTATTTTCCCACACACGTCATTTCATGTAAAGATGAAATACCTTTTGACAAATTCCCAAGAGGACCTGGAGTAGGAAAAGCATAGTGAGATTGACATACCAAGGTGTACACCATTGATTTAGCGAGATGTGTCCTGGTGGTTTCATTTGATAGTAGTCTCCTCCTAAGAAGGTTGGATTTTTTTTTAGTTTTTGGTGGGCTTATATTTTTACCTTTTACACTTTCAATATTTTTGTTTCACTCTGATTGTGGTATAGATATATGTATGGATTTTTAATTTCATATTTATTATCTCTGCACTATTTTATAGATATGTATGTGTTTGCATTCAAATTTGTACCATAGGATAAATCCCCCCATGTACATGACATGCCTACTCAATGTTGGTCACCAACCTCTATCCTTTTGGAGGCAGGTTTAGGGTAGTCACGGATTGGGCCCCATCGGGCCAGTTTTTGATAGAGTGGTATTAGAGGAGGTCTATTCATAGGAATAGAGTATATGATATTGGTATGATATATATGGAAACAATGTTAAAGTGTATCGTGTTCGGATTTTATGATAGGGAATCTAGTATTGGTGTGATGACTAACATATCCATTCATCAAAACTATGATAACCTTCTTATTTACTCATTACATTTAGGCACTGGTCACATGGAAACTTTTGTACATGCATCATATTGGACTGGGTTGTGGTTTCTATGTCCTTTTTGAGTCAGTTCCTTAGATATACTCTTTGAATGTGGAAAAACCTGGTTCTATTTTAGGATTCCACCAAGAAGATATCCAAATAAGATTATATGGTGGGATTGTGATGATGATATTCCCAGTGATAATGCTTCAATGCAGGGAATTGTGTAGGATGTGGTACCTCCAGGTGGTCTTCCATTTGAGCCACCTCCCATTGGGAAGTAGGTTGTGATGGTAGTTTAGGATGAGTATGCATGTAGGATGAGTGAGATGCATGAGTTCTATAGGTAGAGACCTCTGAGGTATCTAGGTGATCCATACCCCTAGATAGCTGATGACTGGCTTGAGGTATTCACACACATTTTCTACCTTATGAGGAAACCTCCCACTCAGATGGTGGGCCTAGTTACGAGTCTTATACAAGGGTCATTTGGGTGATGGAAGAGTTTGGTGATGTAGACCTATGCTGATATAAAACTAACTTGGATAGAGTTTAATATTATCTTCTGGGAAAATTTATATCAAGCCATGTTAAGATCATGGTTTATCAAGGAGCTTCTATAGCTTTGACAAGATAGAATGACCATGGTGGAGTTTTCAGCAAGGTTGATAGAACTTTTTTGGTACTCTATCGATATGTCTTGAGATCCATTTTTCTAAGCACAAACCTTCAAGTAGGGATTATTCTGATATATTAGGGCTTCTGTGATATCACAGTGCATTCCCACTAATGTTGGAGTTCTTGTGCCGACCTTGGCGGTGGAGTGATTTTTGGTCGATCAGACTCTAATTATTGGTTCTAAGAACACAGGTTCTAAGACCTCAGTAGCTGGTACCTAATTCCAGTCCCAGGGATCCAGGAATGTGAGGTGCTTTAAGATATGATCGTAGGATGTTGGGTCTATGGATTAGGTCTCTAAGTCCATATCTAGTCATCCACGAGACATACATTGTTTTTTTTAGACGAGGACATATTACGGGAGATTTTCCAGCCTGCCATGATGATGATATGGATAAGATTGAGGGACTACCTTGGAAGAGACAATGACAAGATCATGGAGTTATGTATGATGGAGAATGTGATAGAGTAGTAGGTAAAGCAAAAAGATATAGAAGGTGGTTTAATATGTTTCCACCCTCATCTCCAGGTGGTCCATACCAGGCTGAGGGAGCTGGAGGATAGGGGTGAGGATACCTGCAAGCAATAGAGGCCTATGACCTGAAGTCCCCAATGATGATTATAGGCAATATCTATGTCCTTTCTAACTTTTCAAAAGTATTTTTAGACACTATTATGATGTACTATACTTTTTCCACTTCTTGATCAAGGTTTATCTAGGGTGACACGAGGCATCGGTAGATCCCTGTAATGGAGATGTTTGATGTAGATTTAGTCTTATGAGGAATAGGTACACTTCTACCATCGAGATTCATTATTGTGACATGATATAAAATAGTACAGGTGAGTTAGTGCCGCCCAAAGAAGATAGTGTCGAGGTGTGATGGGTGAGTTCATTTGACTTGTGTGTTTGGGATTGGTTTATGCATTGGAGTTTCAGAGTAGGACTCAATGATACTAGTGGAGCCTTTATACTCAAACCTTATGTCGGAGGTTCCTAGAGATAGGAATAGTGACTAAACATTTCTATTGATAGTGTGACCTGACTCTGAGAGGAGATTGCCTCACGTAGAATATTTCCGTAGTGGAAGGAGAACCTACATTGATATTCCTCAGTATGGATTAATTTCCTACCATCCATGCTTAGATGGTTTCCATTGGTTCATGTGAAAGTGTTTCTATATTATAGAACAAAGTTTTAATTCTTGGGGAGTGATTATAAGATGAGAAGGCCAAGATCATGTATGGGTAGATACAACTGACTTGTATCAGATGTCTAGTATCACCCATGGAGTAGCAGTTCTATGCGATTTTGGTTTTATACAGTCGTAGTGGAGTTAATTACATCTACCCAAGGATGTTTTGAGATTACCTATCAATTGAGAGTTGTCTTCTATATTAAATGGAACTCAGAGACTACCCTATATTTGCATCAAAATATCAGTTGCGCTCTGTGGAGCTTCATGAGCTATGGTGTAGTTGGGGGTTTTCAGATGGAGGGACTGGTAAGACAAAGTGTGTACACTTGGGAAGCCCTGTGTTGTTTATTAATACAATTATGTGCTCAGAATCAGAGTTTCACACAAGAAACTTGAGTATGGTGCTACATATCTCTAATTATGGTGGTTACTCCTATTTTTCAATGATACAGAGAAGAAAAAATAGGAGTTTCTTCTTGTGAGGTCTTGCATGACCAGATATCCATAGGAAATGATCTTGATTATTTTTTCAAAGGTGGGGAGTACTTTAAGATTTCAAGGATTGATGATGACACCAATCACGCTGTGAGATGAGGTGATGATGTGGTTGATTTCTCTCAATAGTACACCTAGGAGAGGAGTTATTATGAAAATTAAAGAAAACCATTTAGGTTTAGGAGAACATTATTCTGGTTCTTATGTTTCTTTGGTGCAATTATCGCTCCACCATTGATGTAACATCATTTTAGGCCATGTTCGGGAGGCCCTACTGGTCACCATTGTACTATTTGAAGCTAGTAAAAGACAATGTTTTTGGCCCTAGAGTTTGTGATAGCGATGAATGTTGAGGGTAAAGTTCATCCAAAGGTGGATGAAGACTATGGGGTTGAGTCAGTATCTGCATCGGGTCAGTAGGGTGGTGTCCCGCTAGACTTTGTAACTGCAGATGGACCAGGTATTTGGTGTTTTCCACTTTTCATAGCTAAGGAGACTTGTACATGATTTTATGCATAATTTCAACTTGGTTTGGGCTAGATGGTGGGGTTGGAGAATCTTTTTGAGGTTCCCCAAAGTACGTGCTTATAGATAGAATGAGAACCCTCTTGTGAGCTCACTAGCATGAGAGATCTAGTAAAGAGCTCAATTTTCTCCCTTATTCTTATGACTTTACTTTTTTGGATGAAAATCCTAAAGGTGGTAAGAGTTTATTGACTATATTTTAATTATATAAGACCTTGTAATATTTCTAGGAATATTTATGAAGCTAGGTGCTGAGTCGGTGTGGGATTCTTGAGTCTAGATAGCCTCAATGCTATGATATTAAAAATATTAAATATTTTATTACACATGTGTAGTTTTTTAGAAAAAGTGGAATAAATCATGATCATAGTCTATGATTTAAAATATGAGACTGCTATTGAGTTTAGAATGTGGTGTTTACCTAAGGTGTGACATAAAGTTCTCTCACATCGGGTGTTTAGTTGGGTGCGAGTTGGCTGGGTGTTAAATGGAGAGTTATTAATTTAATAAAATTAAATTAATAACCCATCCCCCTCTTGGTTCACACATATTAGAGGATAGAAGTATCCCCCTTGCATGAAGGATGAACCAAGGCCAAACCGAGGCAAGGAGGTGCTGTATATCCTCATTTTTGACATCAATCATCATCAGATCGAGGTTCAACAGGTTTTGAGTGTTGTTTTAGACCCGATGCTTCAACGTTTCTCCACGAGGTAGGTGGATTTATGATATTTATGTCATAATACCCCTTTTATGCATTATTTTAAGGTTTTATATCCCTATTATGACTACTATAGATCCCATAAGGTTAGACCTATGGGTTTAAGTGGAAATTGAGGAGTTATGAGTGACTCATAGGGGATTCCCATTTGGAATTCCTGATCAGATGAATTGTTGTATAGGAGTACATACTGTGTGTTATTCACATCTAAGGAAGATAAAATTTTTGAGATTAAATTCTATGTATTTGGGACACATACTCCGCAATCATCCTAGGTTATGTGGCTAAGGGACATGGATAGGGTGACCATGTCAATGGGCATGGCTGTGTGGAATTACACAACCAAGAGACATGGACATGAGGTGTGATACACAAACATATAAAAGGAAAATATCATGGTTTGTGCTAAAAGAAACCCACCATGCACTTTGGGTACACACCGTGTGTGGTGACATGGGTAGGCAGGCCATGTGTGAGCATGAAAACAACCAAAGGTTCAGATTAGGTTACACATCGTGTGACTTTGGGTACATGCTGTGTATACTCTTACACACTGATTACCAAGAAGGAACATGTACTAGGGAAAAGTTTCTATAAAAACAACATGTATTTCCCTTGGAGAATTCCCTCTCATAGATCTCCATCTTCAGGACTCAGATAGAGGTCCATGAGTAGCCTATCCTGAGTAGTTTTTCGTGCTTGATGCGATAGTGGGTGTGGTTTTGGAATTAGAGATAATATGTGAGGTGATGTTTGTGGGTAACTTATTTTATAATATTATAGACTAATATCAGTTGAGTGGTTTCCATTGGTTTATCCCTATGAGGGTACATTGTGGCATTACTTCCTCAACATAGTATTGTGACCCCCTTGATAGGATGAGATCGAATAGAGTTGGTGTATCCCTCTAGAAGGTCGGGGTGGGATCCTTAATCATACTATTCTTCATTAGGTAGGGTTTATAGAATCATTGTGACATTTTTACATAGGGAAATGATCCCCTATCTATTAATATATCCCATTATATTTTTTGGTATTGTGAAACATATGATCCCCTAATCAGTAGTAAGTTCTAGTGGGGTTTGTAGTATCATCGAGAGTATAATTACCTACTTGGAGGATATATATATATTTGGGTTTTTGGTATCTTACAGTGTTATTGGGTTTGATACCCTATCTATTTATCATGGATTTGAGACTTGGTAGGGTTTGTGGTGACCCCCAACAGTCCCGGGTGTGATCCTCTATCAATGAAATATGATATACAGAGTTACAGATTAGGTTCATGGTGTCCCCCAATAGTCCTAGGTGTGATCACCTATCTGGGATATGAGATATTCAGTGTTTCTATTAGGGTTTTAGGAGTCCCCATATCAATATCTATTGGGTGGAAATGTGACTCTCTTTATAGTGAGACCCGATAAGTGTGTTCTCTCACATGTATTCCATCTGGGATGGAGAAGATGTTTCATCAGGGATGAAAAATTTATTCCCAATGAATGATATTTCTTTAACATGTTCTATCTGGGATGGAAGGTCTCATGGAGTGAGTTCTCCTGGATGATATTTACATTTGATCCTTGATTAGAATCCTATGGCGGGCATTGAGGTTGGTATATCATGAGGCTTGGAGTCTAAGATGAGCATATCTAGATTATTCTAGGATTCTTGGCAGTGTTTTCACACATCAATTAACACACCATGTAGAGATGAGTTGACCCAACATATATAGCTGAGGAGTGATTGAGATTACGTTACCTATTCTCTGTCACTTGGGTTCCCTTAATCATGGGTCGAGAAAACTATTTCCTTTTAGGTGATACCATTTATTTTGGTTTTTTGGGGTGCCTACTAAGTATTTTTATACTCACCCTACATAGGATATTCTCACACTTGTCACGTTTTGTGCAAAAGACATTACCTTCGACAGAGCCCTAGGAGGACCTAAAGCTGGTAGAGAATAGTGAGATAGAAACACTAAGGTGTATACCAGTGCTTGACTGTGATGTGTCCCAGTGGTTGTATTTGATAGTAGTCCCCTTCTGAGAATGTTGGATGTTTTTTTAGTTTTGGGTGGGATTGTATTTTTACCTTTTATTATTTCATTAACATTTATTTACTTTGATTATGAGATAGATATATACATGCATTTTTTATTCCATATTTATTATCTTTGCACTGTTTCATGTATATGTTTGTGTGTGTGAGTATAGGTAACATAGGCTAAGGCCTCCCATTTGTGTGATATGCCTACTTAGTATTGGTTGATATCCCCTAGCCTATTGAAGGTAGGCTTGGGTTAGTAGTGTCTCAGTCCTTATAAGGTTAGGTTGTGACATGGGAGGAACTACCGTCACAATAGATAATGGTAGATTGAGCTACTGTTGATGAATGATACTTCTATCGAGTGGTAGGAAGCTGCAACCATGAAACATAGGAGAGGGAACTACTGGTTGAATTCTAATGATAACCATTGAATTTATTTTTTCTATACAGAGGAGTTGATATCGTTGATCACTGGAAGAAAAATAAGTACAATTGTAATATTTTTGAAAATATGAACTATCGTAGTTGAAAGTATGAACAACAGTTGCTAAAAATATGAACTATTGTTTTGGAAAATACGACTTACCATTCCTATCTCACAATGGTTCTAACATCAATGATCATGAATAAGAGGATGATACATAGTTTCAAGTGTGATTATTTCTAAAAATAGATGCTAAAGAGTGCTACCATAGAGGAAATAGAGCTGTTAGAGGAAGAAGATGATGAATAGTGCACCATTTCATGTTCAAACCAGATCCACAAACTTTGGTGATCTTTTATCCCATCTAAAAAACATAGTTAGAAAATATTCCAAAATACTCAAATGAATATAATTTTGAGAGCTTTCAAATGGATCAAAAATATCTTCAATATGGCATTTATATCAAGTGATATTGTCAAAAAACTATGAAATATATAAACTAGAAATTCTAAAAAAGTAATTGAAATGTTGTAGAAATTAGGAAATTTTTATGGAATTTAAACGTAATTTTTAGATTTGTATAAAGTTTAATTAAATACATAAAAAATTCTTAGATTTCCAATGTGAAAAACTATGTGTAATTACAATATATATCGAAAGATATATCATTGAAATAAAAAATATTTTGAATTTTAAAAATTCCATAATTCTAGAAATATTGCATGAACATCAGCTAATTTCTAGAGAATTAAATAAATAATTTAAGATATCAATTTATTTTAATTAAATTTAAATAAATATATTTAATATCCAATGAAACAAGTTGTGTGAGAATCCAATATGTATAACTCAAGTTATAATTAAATAAGGAAAGAAAACCCTGAAGAAGTTTAAACTGAAAAGTATTTTCGAAACCAAAAGCATGCAATAAGTTCTGAGAAAAATGTGAACATGGTAGAGAATGATTTAGGCTTCATATTTGTTGAATAAAATGAATATATTCTCATTATTTTTCATATGATACATTAATTATATAATTATGATCACTACAATTCAAGATATAATAAAAATATAGATAGCTAGTTAAAAATGATTTTCACATAAAATAATGATAGATTTTGTAATATTAAAAATCATAAAATAACTATATTTAATCAAACGAAATAAAAATACATGAAATAACATGTACAAATAGACTCCGCATTTTTTATTACAAAACCTAAACATTTAAAATCAAGAAAATTTTACTTTCTATCCCTCTTTTGTAAAAAATAAAAAAATAAAATAGAAACTCCCCCTATAAATATGCAAAGATAAGTCAATTAACCTTCCAACATCCCAAGATTAAATTTTATTTTTTCAAGTAGAAAATAATATAAATGCATAGTAAATATGTTTTCAAGCTGATTCTCAGTAGGTATAAATTATATAAACAATATCACCATTAATCATATTATCTTTTAAAAAATGAAATCTAATATTGATATGATTTATTCTATAATACAGTAAATGGATTTTAGAAATACAAATTATAGATGTTTTATCATAATAAATAGAAAATTTATAAAGATAAATACCAAAATCATATACATTTTTCTTAATCCATAAGTTTTGAGTACAATAACTATCAAAAGATATGTACTCATCTTTTATAGTATATAGATAAACAACTAATTTCTTCTTAAAAGACCACGAAATTATAATTTTTCTAAGAAAATGACATATACTTGATGTGAATTTTCTATCAATTCCACAGTCTCCAAAATTAGATTCAGAATAGGATATTAAATAAAAATAGTTATATTTAGGATAAAATAAACCATGATTAATGGTTCCTTTCAAACAGCTAATTATTATTTTGTCATGTTTGATATGAATCTTTTTAGGATCAACTTGAAATATTTCACATAGATAAACAATAAACATGATATTGGGTGTATATACAGTTAAATAAATAAATTTATCTATCATTCCTATATAAAATTTAATATCAATAGATTTACTAGAAGTATCATCATCTAATTTATATATATAAATCATAGAAGTTTTCATATATTTACAAGAATAAAGAACTAACCTTTTAAACAACTCTTTAGTATAATTTGATTTATTAAGAAAGATCCCATATCTTCTTTGAGAAATTTGAAGTCAAAAAAAGATCTTTAATTCTTCTATTAAGATCATGGAAAACTCAGATGACATCAAAGTAGAAAAATCATAACAAATTATTTCATTAAAAGAAAAAAAACAATATCATCAATATAAATTTTCACAAGTAAAATGTCATTATAAATTATTTTAATAAAAATTATAGGATCAAAATTTCATTTCTTGAAACCATTATTTAATAGAATTAAATAAATACTTTCATATCAATCACATGGTGTTTCATTGAAACCATAAAAGATTTAGATAATATAAAAATTTTATTATGAAATTTTTCATTTTGAAAAACAGGGGGTTGAGAAACATAAACTTTTTCAGCTATAAAACCATTTAAGAAAGTAGTTTTACATACATATAAAATAATTTAAAACCATGAAAACAACTAAAAGATAATAAGATTATAATAGACTCTAACCATGAAACAGATGCAAATGAATATTCAAAGTCAATACCTTCTTCATTAGAGTATCCTTGGGCAACAATTTTGAATTTATTTTTGACAATCTATCTAGATTCATCCAGATTGTGTATAAAGATCAATTTAGTCCCAATTTTCTAATTTTCCTCAAAAAATTCTACTAAATAAAAAAATCTTATTTCTAAAAAGTTTATTAAGACCATATTGCATAACAAGAACCATTTATCACATTTTAAAGCGCTAATAATTTTATTAGGAATAAAATAATAATTGGAACAAAAATTTAAAACAAAATTTATAGTTTTTATACCAAAATCAATATTACTAATTAAATGTTCAATAAGATTATCTTTATGAATCTTATATAATATTGGATCAGTTTGAGGAGAAGTATTATCCCCATTAATTGATTTATCCTTATCTTGAGGTTTTCCTTTACTGATATTAAAATATCTGAACTCATCATCTATAAAATTAGAATTATAATTTAAATTAACATTATTTTTCATCAAAATTAAAATGAAAAATTATACTATAACCAAATTTATTTGATTATAATCTCTATAAAATTTACTATTATTTGAATAACCAAGAAAAATACCACCTCCACTTTTATCATCAAATATATCTAAATTACCCTTTAAATTTAAAATAGAAAATTTATAACAAAAAACATTAAAGTAAAAAAACTTAAGGATTTTTTTAAATAATTCATAAGACGTTTTCTTCAAGAAGGATCTAAGAATAATTATTTTTGAAATGAAACAAGAATAAAAATGGCCTCATCCTAAAAATATCTATGAAAATTAAATTCACGTAACATAGTTTTGGTCATTTAAATAAGAGTTTCATTTTTTTCATTCTAAAACACCATTTTTTTGTATTTATAGGAGAATAAAATTTATGAAAATAACTATTCTTTCCAAATTTTTTTTCAAATTCTAAATTATGAAATTAACCTCCTTTATCACTACAAATAGAAATGATCACACAATTTTTTTTTCATTTTGTACGATATTAAAAAATTTATCTAGATAAAGTATAATTTTAATGAGAATGAAAATATACCCATATAAATAGACTATAATAATAAAAAACAAATAAGGTATATTTATTTCCACTAAGTATATAAATTTGAGTGGGACAAAATAAATCAATATGTACTGACTATAAAAATTATTAGTATTTATCTGATTTATAGTTCTAAAATAAATTTTCATTATTTCCATTTCATGAAAGCATTACAAATATGAAGATATTATTTATTCATGGAAGGTAATTGTAAAATATTATCATGTTTAAATAGATTATCTAATATTATGAAATTAACAAAACTTAATCATCAATGCCAAATAATTCTATCACTTTATAAAACATTCAAACAATTAATATGAAGAACATTTAGTTTAGAAAAATAAATAGCATGAATATTTTCCTTTCAATTAGCAAAAAATAACAAAGAATCTTCCTTAAAAACTCAAAACTTATCATTTTGAAATTTAACATTCTTTCAATCATCACTAATTTTGGTATAGTAATTAAATTTTGTTCTAACCCTTCAATAAATAAAACTTTAGAAATAAAATTATAATTAGGAATACCAAATTTACTAAAACCTTTTACTTTAACTTTGTAATTAGCTCTAAATATAATAGTGACTCTATAATATGTGTGAACATGAGCCTCAGCTCAGTTGGTGAGGACTCTTCAACTACATCCATGAGACCCAAGACCATATCCGGGTGGATGCATATTTTCACGTTACTATAGCAGGCACTGTAGTAGGTACTATTTAGTACTATAGAAACCAAAACTATTCACCTTAGAGCCACTCGTTTGGTCCTTGAGTTTTGAAGGCCTTTGATCCATCCATAACTTCGGGTCGGTAAGGATTTCATTCCACTACAAGTCCTTTAGGACACCTCACATCCCTTGGGCCATATGATGTAAAGACACAAACCAAACAAATTCTACAAGGAACTATCTCTAGAGGAGGATTTAGAGTAGATGCATTCATTAGAGTAGAGCTATCAAGTTTGAAAAAAGGAGAGGGTATAAAAATTTCCATCGGTACCAGGCATGTACATCTCTTCACATGACAGCTAGCCAAAAAACCCTGTGAAGGTTGAGAACTGACCATGATGCAGACGTTGGGGAGGGGTGGTTCCAAGTATTCATAGTATGGGATTGATTTCTCTAAGACCTTTGGGACCTATAATTTCACAAGGCGTATGTTCCATGTAAGAGTTCCCCTTCAACCATTAAAAGGGAGATTATCAGAAATGAAAAAAATTGAAGGCCTTTGGTCTATTCAAGCCTCTATAATATGTGTTTTATGTGGTAAAATTTGACGAGTCTTTGTCCATATTCCTAGAAAATCCAATATCCACATAATATATGTCATTCTTGATACACCCAATTCATTTTTCATACAAATATTAATTACTTAACAATTTTGGTACCCAAGTTACTTTGGATCCAATTAGATTAATAATACAATTTTTAGGTACCCATACATAATTTAAACAAGTATTGTATGGTACTATAGGTAAAAAATATTTAGGGAATATAAGTCTTTTTAAATACCAAATATTGTTTTAAATCTAAGAGAACAATCATTTGTATAGTGACCTTTCATGCCACATTTAAAACAAGTAACAGTGGAAGAAAAACTATTTTTACTAAAAAATATTTCTATAAATTTGCAGTAATCTCCTATCACATACAATAACATATTTATTTTTATTTATTTTATTTAAATACATCATCATATGATATTTATCATGACCTTGAATAAAAGAAAACTGAATTTTATTAAGAATTTAAACATTCTTTTTCATACTTTCATTTAAATCTTAAGCAGATTTCAAATTATCATATATTTTAGAATGATAATAAGAACAAGTGTTTCCTAATTTTTTATTATATTTTAAAAGAACCTTATTTTCATAAACAAGTTTCACATTATTTTCTTTAATCTTATTATCTAAATCTTTATCTTTGAAAACAAATTTTATCAATCTTTCAATTTCATCATGTAGCTCAAAAACATTCTAATTTTGAGAATCAGGGTCAGAATCAGAAAATCCCGAATAAAATACCACATCACTAAACTTATCCAAATATTTCATAAATCATAGGTTAAAAAATTAGTTCTCATTACTATATTGTTTACTGAAATTATATTCTTTGGAACAATTCCAACTAGTTTTCAAAACCTTTTTTTGGTATTTGAATTTATTCTTTACTTTTGTAAAGTTAGGCTTTATATTCCATTTCTTTATAAATTTAAAATAAGTTACATTTGAATAATTAAAGTTAGTAATTCTATCATTATATCCCTTACGTATTTCTATTTCATGGTATCTTCTAAATCGATTCTTAAATCATTTGTTTTTTCATTTTTTTGTAGAGTCTAGTCATAATATTAGCCAAATATTATTTTTTAATACTTAGTAGATCAGAATTATAAGTTCTAGTTGAAATAAAATTCATATATTTAAATTCCATAGATTTTCTTTTTATTTTCCCCTCTTCCACTATGTTATTCAGTTCTAGTTCATACTGAAGAAATGATTCAATTAGTTCATCGAGAGTATACTCTTAAAAGTGCTTTCTTTCACCTGTGACAAACTTCTTTATGTACAATTTCTTCAAAAGAGCTTGTAAGACTCTTTAAAAATTTACCAGGTTTTCCAAATATTTTCCAAGGGAATTATTTCCGTTCACAATTCTTGTGAATTGGTGAAACATTTGGTTCATAGTTTCATGTTCACCCATCTTGAAGTCTTGGTACTCAGTTAAAAGAATTTCATGTTTGGTTAGAATTGTTTTTTCTTATGCAAGGTGAGTAACATATAGAATCTTCCAAATTTAATGAGTTGTCTTAAAAGGAGACACATGAATAAAAAAACTTATATTAATTACACAATATAAAATACTCACAACTTTATAATTTAAAACATATCTAATAGCATCATTTAATATAAGAGTATATGGGTTAGCTTCTGGTAGTATGTACCATTGTTTCATGATTTACTAGTGTTTTATGCTTAATTATTTGTGTTATGACTCCATTTAGGATTTCTAGTAGCCATAATAATTTCCATTAATGTGAGGTTTCTTATGTGGAATCCATGCATTAGTTTCATTTATTCATGCCATCATAAAAGTTCTTGTCCTTAGACTATGAGGCCAAGGAATAAGCCTGTATAATAAAATATAAAAAAAGAATCTATAGAAGGATTGTATAAATTCCAAAAGAAACAAGTTTTGATATCAATTTTTTGGTCCCAATGGGTAATGACAGATAGTCTAGAGGGGGGGTGAATAGATCAGATTAATTTTTTTTAATTAAATAGATTGATTATCGAAATTAATTATGAAAGTTGATTATTAGATTTAATTAATAGTGGAATAAAATAATGAACACAAGTATATTTTTAATATTAGTTTAGTGAATATGGTCCTACTATAAAATTATACCTCTCAACTCAGAAAGATACTTTTTGTAAACTAATCTAATTTTTGAAGGTGAATTATAACCCAATTACATAATCCCTTTCTATAAATTGGATGGATAACCACATAGACATTGAATTTTTTAAGGATAGTTACAACACAATAACAACAATAAATTTAGACAATAGAAGTCAAAAATTAAATTTTCCTAACTTTATAATATGGGATTCATAACCTGTATAAGAGAAAAAGAAATTCTTTTTTTTATGTAAAATCATAAATAGAAAAAAGAGTGTACATAAGAGATAGGAAGAAGTGATACAAACATAATAAACCAGAATAAGTGGAATATAAAAAAAAGAAAGAACATGTACTAGTTTTTATATTGAGGATTATATCATCTCATTAAGGTATTAAAAGTAAAATTATATGTAATTTTTCACTTGATAGATTATACAGAAGATGAAACAAAATATCACACATGACATTATAGTTTGTACAATAATTTTAAATTCACAACTTTTTTCTCAAAGAAAACCAGAGTGTCAAAGATTTTATCTAGTGTTATTTCATTTTAATGGGTCCCAAACTATTTAAATATAATTTTAAAAAAATAAAACTAACAAAATAAAACTGATTAAATCAATTCAAAGATCAAATTAGATAATTTTCTAGGAGAGATAAAGCTATCCTCTAGAATAATCATAACAAATATCTATTGAATTTAAAAAATAAATACCAATTCAAACCAATTTGAATTATCTATAACAGTTTTCATAGAGACTACATAATTATAGGTCAAGGAAATCCCATTAATATCATAAGATAATTTAGAAATTTAAATTTCAAGACTTTTTAATTTTATACAGCGAGTAATAATTAAAAGATTAAATTATGTTGTATTAAATAATATAAAATAAGTTTTAAAAATTTATTTGATAATAAATAATAATTTAAAAAATAAAAATATCAAGAAATCAATTCAAAATATAAAAAATTTAAATATTTGGTAATATGTGTTGTAAGTGTACACATGAATAAAGTGAAAATTATTACAAACCTTAAAACCGATTCAAATAATTTAAAATAACTTTGCATGACATCTATATAAAATATAATTTTTTTATAAATTAATAAATCACTTAAAATAATTATAATATGCATATAGTTAATAAAAATATTAAAAATTATGAAAAATAGTGAATCATAATATTTTCTAGAAAAATAAAATTAGGAATGGTAGTAGGAAACATTTAATTGGTGGTAGGATAATTTTTTTACTGGCAGTAGCAAGAAGTTTCTACTGCTACTGTTAGAAGAAGAGGTGTTGTGATGCTACTTTCCCAATCAAGGTACCATTGAAAAGTGGTTCTATCATCATTGTAGAATAATTCTACTATTGGTAAGGAGGATGGTGATGGTACCATCACAGTGGATATGCTACTGTCACTGTTTGAGTAACCGTCTAAGGAGTCAAAAGGATTTTTTGTTGGTGTAAGGTACCATTGAAGGAAAGGTATGGTACTAAATTCATGGAGTAGTGAAAGTGTAAAATAGGTGATAGGATCTACTTTTGGAAGGAACTAACATCTTAACAGAGAATGGTATTTTGAGCTACCAATGTTGAATGATACATCCATCGAGTGGTAGGAAGCTGAAAATAGAGGAGTGGGAAATACCAGTCAAATGATGATGCTACCATTTCATCTACCATTACTATGTGAAGGAGGTTATTCCATTTATTAGTAGAATAAAAATAAATACCATTGCAACGTTGTTTAAAATATGAACTTTGATCACTAAAAGTATGAACTACCATCATTGAAAATATGAACTACTATTGCTAAAAATATGAACTACCATTACTATTTTAAAACAGTGATAACACTAAGACACATAAAGGTAGAAAATGATGCATGGTTTCAGGTGTGATGATGTCCAAGGAGAGATACTGAAGATTGATTTAAAGAGGAAATAGAGTAGTATGAATTAGAATATGATGAATAACACATCATTTAATACTAAAACCCTATTAATAAATTTTAATGATTTTTACCCATCTAAATGACATAATTAGAGAATAGTCATGCATACTTAATTGAATATATTTTTTAGATATTTCCAACAGATGAAAAATTTCTTCAATCTGACATGTATATAAAGAGATATCATAAAAAAACAGTGAAATATATAAACTGTAAGTTATGAAAATAGTAATTGAAATGTTGTATAATTTTTCCCATTTTTAAGGAATATATATATTTTCATGCATTTCAATTAAATATAGAAAAAATAATTATATTTACATTGTGGTAAATGACATGAAAATGCAATATTTATCAAAATAAATATAATTTAAATAATAAAGTTTTTGAATTATGAAAAATATACAATTCTAAAACTATTGAAAGAACTTCAGCTAAAATCTAGAGCATGAAAAAACCATTTAAACATCCATTTATTTTAATTAAATTTAAATAAGTCTATTTTATATCCAATAGAACATGTTTTGTGAGAATAAAATATGTATAACGCAATTTATAATTAAATAATGAAAGAAATATATAAATCCATTTAAACTGAATTTATTCTTGAAACCAAAAGAATGCGGCAAGTTCAGATCAAAATGAGAAAATGATAGAGAATGATTTAGACATCATCATAGTTAAATAAAATCAATAAGTACTTATTATATTTCATATAAAATAGTAATTATTAAATTACAATCACTATTAATAAATATATAATAAAAATACAGAGTTCAATTTAAAAATTATTTTCCCATAAAATAATGAGAGGGTTTGTAATATTTTTAACATAATAAACTAGCTACATGTAATAAAAAAACATAAAAACATGAAATCACATTCACAAACTATGAACCTAACGTATTTCAACTCACCACAAATATACAATTTCATTGTTTTCATCAATAAATCAATGTGCATAGATCATGATATACATTAAAAATAACTTAAAGTCTAAAGTGTCACATCCCACTATTGCTTTTAGGTAATTACTTTCTTTTTTTGACCATATCTCATTTTTTTCTTCTCTCAGGTTGTTTTAGATTCTTTTTGAATGTTTTTAGAGTTTTATGGTCCATTTTACGGTTGTTTCATGGTTAGGGAAAACTACACGGGTCTTCCCATGAAACTGTTCACCTTATTTTGGGGTTCTAAAGGAGCGTGAATGATTAGGAACATAGATAGAAAAAACCACGAGAAATTCTCCCCAAACCATATAACATGATGAAAAAGACGTTTCACATTGTTGGAACATGGTTTATGTCAAACCATGAAGCCAAACTACGTATCTTCTATAGTATCCCAGAAAGGGGCATGCACTTAGCCCATATTTTTTAGACCGTGTGGAAAAACCGTGCGATGCATATTAATTTTTCTGAATTTTCATCTCAAGACCCGAAACTCATTTATTTTTCCTCAGTATTCTTCCAATGGAGTAGGCTCTCAACCAAGGAGGCTACTATTTTATATTTTATCGATTCCTTTCCTTTTTTGTGATCAATTTTGATAGATATTTATGTGTTAGATCTATTTTTTCAAAGGTATATTCTTGTTCATGGTCATTATTCATTGTTCTTATCAATATTCTATTTTATCCTTGAATGGAACCTTATAAAAATTTTGTTGATACTGGATCTATGGTTTTTGAATTTATCTAATTGGGTTTCTTATAAATCTATCATTGAATTGGGTTTTGTTTTTCGAATCTTATTGATCATTGTGCATTCTTCGAAAATAATTATGGTAAGTGATTTTTATCTCTCCCATTGTTTTAGAAATGATGAGATAGATATATTATTTGATAATTATTGGCATAGCATTCTTCCTTATCTTCTTGAAATATAATTTTCTATTTTCTTGTATATCTAGTATGTGTTTTGGAATTAAAAGTGTTTTAAGGTAGGGGGTTTCACGATTTTACTGTAATATATAAATCCTTTCTTTCATTTTCTTTGAATTTGGTTTCTAAAATGGTTGGAAATAATAATTTATGGCCTCATTTTGAATATATTTTTAAATTAGTTTTAAAATGGAATGACCAATTTTTTTGATAAAATGTGGTGGTTTTGGTTATCATTTTGAAATTGGATTTTCAATATTGATTTTATTAATAGGAATAGTTTTAAAAAATACTTTTTTTGATTTTATAGATAAAATGACTATTGAATAATTATATCATGTATGTGACTGATGATGAGGTAGGGATCCATCTTTAGGGACAAACTCTTTTTCCCTAGAACCATTCTGCTAGGGTAATGTGTGAACTAGGTTTCCTAAGTTATGGATTGTATCCACTCTCAAGAGTGAAATCTTATCCTCTAGAAATGCTCTGATAGGGTAATTTGTACATCAGGTGGACTAGAAATCATGATAATGTTATGAGATCCTCATTAACCTAGAACTATTGATACTCATGAGATTTTTTTCTCCTATGAAAATCACTAAAATTTTAATTGGTATGTTTAATGAAATTATTTAGAAACCTATTTTTTGGTTTGTTTTAATTTTTTTTAATAAGATTATTTATCCATGATTTTTATCAAGCTGCATAGAATTTTATCTCATGACTTATTTCCATTTACCAAAGAAAAATTTGTTTATTTTATAAAGACTGATTATAAAAAACCTGGTGGGATCATACTGGGATTTTTTTCTCACACCATGTATACACCTTTGGGTGTATGAAGATATTTTTTTAATTGATTGAGGTAAGGTAAAGGAGTTATAGAGTTTCATTGGGTTTGTTTATTAGTAGGGTGTGGGATTCTAAAGGTGACATCGTGTCACATGGAGTTGGGACTCAATAGTTTTTTAGTATTTTGATTATTCTATGTACCTTGTATCTTTTTTTCTTAAAATATGTATATTTTATACTACTATCCTTATTTAGAATACTGAAATTATTTTTCATTTTTATATCAACTTATTATAGTCTCTTTATATAAAAAATCATTCCTAATTTTTTTTCTTAGTGAAGAAGTACATGGATCCAGCTTGTGGGGATCAGGAACACCCTTCATGCTGTGTTAGGACTGATTTAAGTTATTAATAGTTTCACAAGTTGGTTATAGTAAAATTGTTATCAAAGTGATATTTTTCTATTTACATTTTTTGTATTCATTTTCTGATGTCTTCGTATATAAGATATAGGAATGTGGGGACATAAGGAGTATTATTCTAGTGATATCCTCACTAGATCTCATCACGAAGATGTTTAAGTTACCACGGGGGTATGGAAATGTGTCATATGGAATTTGGAGTGTTTTAATACTAGTAAATAATTTTTTATATCTCTTTATAATTGTAGTTGACTTATGTTATTTTAAATTTTAATTGATATACAAATCTCATGTTCTTATGTATATTTGTCTATTTATGTGTATTTTCATGCCTGTAGAATACTTCCAGTAGTTCCTTGGGTGGGTGTGGCCTATGAACCACAACATGAAAACCTATTAGTTGATCTGAATCTGATTGAAGAAATGGTGTAAAAAATACAATCTATGAACCAAGGTATAGCACCTACCCTTGTTCAGGGCTATATGGTTTGTTGTGATACTTCAGGTTCAGGTTAAGGAAGAATCTTTATACTAGGAGATCATGTAGTGGCTTATGGATTATATCAACTTTGAACTCATGAGAGGAGTTATCCCCCACATGATTTGAAACTTGTATCAGTTGTTCATTAACATAATATTTGGGGTTACTATCCTTTTAGGGAAAGGTTTACCATTTAATATAATAAAAAAAATTCTTGGTTACATATTTTCTCAAAAATATTTGAACCTACAACATAGATGTTTGATTGAATATCTACGGCTATTCAACATTGACATTGCCTACACTATGCTTGATTTTATGCCTTTTTTCAAACTTTGTGACATGGATTTCTACTTTAATAAAATAGTAATTTTTTTGTGTTTGTTACGTTTCCTACACTTCGTGAAAGGGTAATATTTTCACTAACAAAATTAGTAGGAAGTTTCCTTCCTTGGTTGTGAAAGAAGAAAAGGATAAATAAAAATTGATGGGAATATTTGCTTAGATTCACTTGGGAGTTAGGGAGGAGGAGTCTGGTTTTATACTGTAAAGTTTTATTTTGACATCCTCTATCCTCAATATGATTCTTTTAGAGAAACAAAAAGATTATGAATTTTGGAGTATTGGGGACTTCTTATATAGAAGAGAGGCAATCAGTGAGAGGTATCTTTACTTACAGGGCATTGTATTCTTTAGAATCTATTTTGTAGTCCCTATACTTGTGAGAAAGACCATTTTGGGAGATTGTAATCATTCATTGCGGGTTATACACCCTAGCACAAAAAATTTGTATCATGAAATGAATCATTAGTTTTAGTTTCATAGTTTGAAACATGATATAGCCAACTATGTATTTCGATGTTATACATGCCAAAAGATTAAGAATAATCCCTAGAATCCTTATTTTTTTCTTCATTATCTTATCTTTCCAACATGGAATTGGAATGATATTCAAATGGACTCCATTATAGGTTTAATTTTACCTTCATGAGTTAAAATTCATTCTAGGTAGTGATTGATTGGTTCACCAAATTGACTAAATTCATATTGATTTTTGACAGCAATAAATTAGAGGAACATAGAATGTTGTTTGCTTAAGATATTTTTTGGATTCATGGGATCCATATGGCCATTGTCTTGGATTTGGAATCTGTTTTTACCTCACCATTTTTTAAGGTCCTACAAAAGACATTGGGAAATTATGTCAGGTTGAGCACAATATATCATCCTCATACTGATGGGTAGATAGAAAGGGGTATCTAGATTATGGAAGATATACATTGTGCATATTAATCAGACTTTAGAGGAGTTTGGGATGGCTATTTAGGTCTGGTTAAATTTTATTATAATAACAGTTTTTAGTTTTCCATCAAAATGAAACCATTTGAATGTTTTTGTGGCTATCCTTTCCGTTTTTTTCTCTGTTAGTTTGAGGTTGGAAAATATTCCTTGGTTGGAATGAGTTTTTAAGGGTAAAATGATGAATACTCAGTTGGTTCATAATCATTTTTTGATAGAACATTATCGGTAAAAATCTTATGGGGATTGACATAATAATACTTTGGATTTTTCAGTTGGTGAAAAGGTGTTTTTGAAAGTATCACCCATGTTATGTGGATAATGGTTTAAAAAGAAAGGGAAACTCACTCCTAGGTATGTGCGACCAATTGGGATCATTGAATGGATTGGAATATTGGAATATCACTTGGCCTTAAAACTTCAGTTGTCTTTGATTCACAATGTATTCCATGTATTCTAGATCAAAAAGTTTTATCTATATCCTTATCATGTTTTGAACTAGGAATACCTTGACATAGATCATGATATTCCAGGGACCAAACAACCACATCAGGTCATTGATTCTTAAGTTAAGGCTTTACATGGGAAGTCTATGACTTTTGTTCATGTTTTGTGGTAGCGTGATTTTGATTCTCATAAGACTTGATAATGGAAGTATTTAATGTGGGAATAATTACCTTATCTCTTTGGGACCCATCCTTCTTTGACTTAGCTTTATAGTTATATAAATAAATATGGCGGTGATGATTTTCTCATATTGGTGTTGTTTTTAGGTACATACTAACGTTTGTTTCGACTATCTTTTGTTTGGTTATTCTCTCAAGTCATTTTGGGTGACTTTTGGAGGTTTTTAGTGTTATTTGGACCTATCCATAGTTTCCTCATGGTTCGGGAAAACTGTGTGAGTATTACTATGTAACCATGCACCTTGTTTTAGGGTTCTAGAGGAGGGTGCATTATTCTGTACATGGTTAGTACAAATAAGGTGTCCTTTTACTCAAATCGTGAAAATTAAGGTAGATGAATTTCACGTATTGGTTGCATAGTTTCTCAAACAACTTTGTTTCTCTAGAAATCTAGAAAAGGGTTAATGGTTGAAACATAGTTTGTAAAACCATGCATCCAAACCATGTGACACATATTAATTTTTTTGAATTTTTATTTCAAGACCCAAAAGAAATCCTATTTTTCTCATTCTTCTTCCAATGGAATATTATTTTGACAAAGGAGGCTCTACTTGGATATTTTGGAGAAAACTTTCTTTTTGTTGATAATTTCCAATATATCGTTAGGTGTTGGATCTATTTTATGGAAGGTATATGCTTTTCTTGGATGTTCTTTATTTTTATTCTCGATCCACTCTTCTATCCTTGAATGAAACCATTGACCAGTTCTATTGATGATAGATCTAATTTTTGTGTCTTGATCTAATTTGATTTTTTATATATATATCATTGAATTAGATTTTGGGTTTCTATCCCTACCATTTTTCAAGAAATATGGAATTTAAGATTCCTAATTGAGAATTCATGGCTTAGGGTTATTCCTTATATTCTTGAAATCTAGGATTCTATTTGTTTGTGGATTCCATATGAGTATTGGAATTCCAAGTGTTTCAAGGTAGGTTATTTCATGATTAAACTTTATTCCTTAAACCTCACTTGTTTTCCCTTTGAAATTATTTTTTAAAATAGTTTGAAATCATGATTATAACTTAAACTTAGAAATGGTTTTGAAATGGTTAGGAGAAATGTTTTTATAACATATGGTAGTTTTGGTTATGGTTTTGAAAATGAATTTTTTCACCTTGGTGTTATTAATGAAAATGGTTTTAATGAATGTTTTGTGTGGTTTCAAAGATAAAATTACCATTGAAATATTATAACATGGTATGAAAAAATGTGATTGATGATGAGGTAAGGTGTCATCCTTAGATATTAACTATTTCCCAATTGACATGTTTTATTAGGGTAATATTTTCACTAGGTTTCCTAATTTGTGGTAAGGGGCTAGTCTCAGAAGTGAACTCTTACCCCTAGAACCATTATTCTAGGGTAATGTGCATTCTATTAATCCTACTGATTATAATATGGTTACGAGGAACCTAATTGAAATGGGTCAATTGATACACATGGGATTTTTTTCTCCTTTTATTATCCTTGAAATTTTAATTTAGGAGTTTAATGAAATACTTTTCAAACCATTTTATTAGATTGTTTTACTAAATTTATAAAAGGTGAATTTATCTATATTTTTTATTGAAATATTTATAATTATTTCTAATGCCTTATGTCCATTTACTTTAGAGTAATTGGATTATATTTTAATGTATTCATATGAAACACCTGGTGGGATCTGGTGGGGATTTTCGATCACAACCTATATACACCATTGGGTTTATATAGATCATGTTTTATATAACACAAGTAAGGGAAAGGCACTATAGGGTAGTGGTGAGTTTGTTCATTAGTAGGGTGTGAGAGTATGAAGAAGATATCATGTAACATGGGTTGGGACTTAGCAGTTCTCAAGTAATTTTGTTGTTCTATGTACCTTGTCACTTGTGTTTCTTAATTTTGTATCTTTTTTTGTCTACAATGTTTTTTTTGGAACACCAACATTATTCTTCATCTTTATATCACCTTGTTTTCTATTATTTTTGGAAAAATCATTCCCAAAAGGCTATTAATGATGCCTAGAATATTTTTGATAGTCTATAAGGATTATGATTTTTTTAGGCCATTTTAGGTCTGGTTCAAGTTACATATAGTTGACTAATCTAGGTTAGTTCTTAAAAACCCAACCACATCGGGCTATGAACCGGGGCATCTAACCCCATGGGTATATTGTACTACCTTGGTTAACTTTACTACAGAACACAAGATATTACCCAACCAGTTCACTTATCATACTAATGGGTATCCTTATAGGAAAACACATATTCTTTTAGTGTGATTTTTCTTTGCTCACACACACCTTGAGAAAATTCCTCAGAGGTCACCCATCATGACACTACTCTAGACTAATACCTACTTAATTATGAAGTTATAACCAAGTAGAATCCCAAAAAGAATATTTAACCTTTTTTATAGGTTTAGTACCATCAAGTATTGTTAGTATTACTTTTCTAGTGGTGTTACACTCTTATCCCTTTAATGTGAAACACCCTTATTGTGGAACCACACCTGAAACCTAGGAAATACCTCTACACTTCAAGATAGGTATTGTATATGATACAATTTATTAAGAAAAAATATACTTAGGATATAAACTAGGTCATATGACTCTATGAGTCTCCTATAATACCTTGGTTACCTTCACCACACACTATAGGCTACTACCCACTAAGGTAAGAATAATGACCTTCCCCACTATCCAAAACTTGTTCTTTCAGTGTTCTTTTCCGCCACACACACACACCTCAAGAAATATCCCTAGGAGGTTACCCATCCTAATAATACTCTAGGATAATCCTGACTTAACTACATATTTCTAATCAGGTAGGATTATGAAAATAGAGGTGCCCCTTGTTGACATGGGTAGTAACATTTAGTCTTTTAACTCTCACTTTTCAAGGGGTGTTTCATAAATACCAACATAAACATTCATAGATAGGAATATCAAATTACACATAAAGCATATTGAATTCCTATCAGTGGGTCGGTCCTTATAAACTCTCATCTTGGAGTTTACTAAGTGAAATATTCATAATAAGAAGAATCAATTTATTATGAGCCTCCAACACTTGATATTCAAACATCATCATTGTTCCCACATTAAATGTTATATTTTCTATAAGACATATATTTAAGAAAATTATCATAAAATTTATATATTTTAATTATATTAGGGAATTAATATATCCATTTTACATGGTAAATAATCTATTGACATTATATCCTTAACATTATGAAAAAGAACCACCATCACGTGATAAGATATTTATTAATATTTTGTTAATAAAAAGCATAAAGTTAGTCACTTCTAGAGAAACAAATCCAATAGACTCCCACTTTCACTTTATCCAACTGTTAATTTTTTTTATCCAACTAGATATAACACAATATTCATGTTTTTATGAGATAATTATAATGTAAATGGGTCTACCACCTTCTCTATTGTGTCTATTATTCTTACTCTGACTCCACCCCTTTGAGAAATATCCCTTAAGAGGTGATAATTTTGAAGTATATGCTTCATTCAACGATGTGATATAATATACTTGACTAAAACCCCTTTTAAACTTTTATCATAATACATAGTGATAACATATTTACTTATAGGTACAAAAACAAGATCCTCAAAGAAGTTATGTATCCAAACTACTTATTTAGTTACATCAGAAGCCCCAATATACTTGGAGTCTAATGAAAAATTGTTGACCACAATTTTCTTATAACTATTCCAGTTCACAACTTCTCCATTAAGGAAAAAACATATCTTGAATGTGATTTTAAATCATCTTGGTCTTTTTATAAAGTATAATATGTATATACCCTCACAACTAGTTCCTAATCAACTTTATGAAGTATAAATATATCCTTTTTACATCTCAAATACTTCAAGATAGCCTTTATAGCTGACCAATGTGGATCTCCTTGGTCTACATGATATCTACCTACCATGCTTAAGTCATAGACAACATCAAGCCTGGTACATAGAATTCCATATATGATAGATCTAATTAAAGATGCATAAGGGATTATATTCATTATTTATCTCTCCCCTTGTATCTAAGGACACATTTTCTTGGATAGATATATACCATTTGACATTGGAAATAATACCATCTTGTATTGATCCATATTGAATATCCTTAATACCTTATAAATGTATGTACCTTGACTTAGTCAAAAAATATTCTTAGATCTATCTCAATGGATCTTGATCCCTACAATATATATTTATTCACATAATTATTTCATGGAGAATTATTTGTTTATCCATGTCCTAACCAACTATAACACTATTATCTCATTTACCATTATTAGTATTTCATCAACAAATAATACTAGGAAAACTATAACACTATCGCAACCCCTCCCAAAAAAGATACCACAATGAGGGTAGAGTGATATTGATTGCTCGATTCCCACCTCCAGTACCCCCTGGGTTGTTGACTAACACTGAGGGTATAAAAAGAATGCATATAAAAGGCATTACCATATAAGAGAAACATGAAGAAGAGAGATATAATAAGGATACACCAATAAAAATATTATATATATATATATATATATATATCTCAAGAGAAAACATGTAATGTCATACGATACTAAAAAATTGAAAGGAAAACTAAAAGAACCCAAAAGGTAAGGACGATAGTGACCACAAAGCCCAAAATACCTCGGCTAAACCATAAGCTAGTAATATATTTCCTGATCTAAAACCTTCCCTGGATGAACTAAAAAATAGATTATATATAAGTAGGGTGAGTATAAAAGTATACTCAGTGGGACCCTCCTAGAGCCTCTCATGTAAAAAATATATAAATCATGCTAAAGCACAGTGAACAACAATAAATCTAACTCATCACCTAAACTGGTATTCTATGTTTCTAGCCTCAAAATGGCTAACTCTTACCAAGTATTACATACAATAGATCATATAATATAATAATGAAACATCAAGGGTCACCATATTCTACTTTCCCACTAGTGTTCTGCTCTACCCCAACATCGCACATCCTAAGACATCTCACTCCAAAAGTATGCCAGCCCAAAGACACCAGGGAAAGGAATCACAACATGAACCACATGCATCACATCATCACATCATCCCATATCACATATCCATATATATTAACCAGATATTTTCTTAGAGCCACTAGAACCTATATGATGTAGATCAAACATTGGGTATTATTTTTCAATCCATTACATCCCATACACCGTGTAAGTACCAGAAGCCATCACACCCTATACATGTCATACATATAATAATCCTTTGGATACTATATTTGGTAATACATGTGTCTGAAATAACCATAATACATCAAAAAATTCCAAACACATATATGGTAAAACTAACCACTATTCATACCATAAAAAGTAACTACCAAGATAAGAGAGCAGGGCCAGAGGGGGTAGTCTAATATCCATCCTCCCATCGGGATGTTGAGGAAAACACCCTCCCATAGTCTACTAGGTATCAGTGTCCCTCACCAACATGGGTGAGGTAGCATATTAAATCATAGAAAATACATGATATAATATTGCTCGCCACCACACTATGGGAATAACCAAGTCTTATACTCAACTGTAGCTAATGTCGATTGGACTCCCGACTAACGCTACTAAGACTAAATATCATATAAGAAATAAAGAATTTAAAAGATATAAATTAATTACTTATTTCATTTTAATCATTTCCTTCTATTAATTAGTTCATTAAAAATTAATTAACCAATAAATTTTTTCCACATTTCATTAAATTAATCATCATAGTAAAGTCTATTCCCTCTAGGAATAATCCAAACCAAAGACTCGGTTTATCAAGATGAACATATTTTAGAATTTGTATTCCAATATTTCCAACCCCATGGGTTAATAATTATTTATTCATTATTAGGATCATTATATATCTAGTTACTATAGGGAAACCATCCTAAGCTACCCCTAGAAGAAACATGCGAACAATCATATCCTGCTTCCTCTAGAAGTGGGGATAAAATTGAAATAAAATAAGAAACCCAACCATTGGACATTAAACATATTCATAAGTAAACGTACCAGCTCTCAGCATCAAATTAATGGGTAATCCAAGCTTCAACTCGTTCCACCACCTCTGATTCCATCCTAGACACCCACATGAATATATTGATGCATCTATCCATCACAAGTGTCAACTACTACCACACCATTCCGGAATCCCTGCCTATATATCACATCATCCATCTTAGGCTCATCCATACTAGGCTCATAGCACAAGGATAATATCTTGAGAACATTACAAAAGAAGTAGGAACAAACAAGCACATTCACTAGGGAAATATGGGACCCAAAACAAGGAATTAAAAATTCACACGAAAACTATATCTCACAACTCTAAACTTAAGGAACTAAACCTTCTCAAGAAAATAGGAAATTCATTCCATAATAATTATATTTATCACACAAGTGGTTATTATTCCATCTTTAATTAACTAATTCATTATTCATAGGTTCCAAAAATGGAAAATCTAAGTAATCAGTCAATAATAAGATATCAAAGGAAAAACATGCTCTTAAAATTTATTTCAGTTTCAAAAAACCTAGATAAGTACCTATTATAGACCAACTGTGATCAATGTATCACTAAGAGAGGGAGGGGTGAATCCATGATATCTTTTTCTTTTAAATTTACTTTCATTTGAAATAACCTTCAACTCTTTTTAAAGATGAATATCTTTTCTAAAAAACAATCACACATCCATAGGATCATAAGTATTTACAAGGTTCAATACTCAAAAAGAGTAGCTACGTCTATGAGATGGTTTGGAAACAATCCAATTCCACAAAATCCACTAAAAAAATCCTTTTTTGTGGATACAACAAGTATGATATACCCTTATACCTTTGTATCACTATAATTAATATAATAGTGCATGTGCTTCTTCTAGAATGAATGATGTAAAACAATTCTATATAACAAGTTAATAAACCTTACCAATTGGTTATAAAACATGTTACTATACTGCATTATCAACTTCCACTTTTGTATTTCTTAAAAACACACTTTTTCACTTTCCTACCCAGTAGCAAGTAGAAACTTATCTTTTTAACTAGGTTATGAAAACTCAATTTGATGGATAATTCCAATTCCACTATTTGATACTTTAGTCTAGAAAATAAATAAGAAAATAATACCCTAAAAACAATTTTGAACCACTTATACTTTCCTCATAAACCTACGTCCAATGGCTTGGTCCTATCTAGTAACTCTAACCACTATCTTTATACTTCTTATTCTGTTTAGAAAATTCCTTAGGAAATATCTTTTTGGAAACTTCTTCAATCTTCAAAAACTTCCAGTGCTCTATCGCTCTCTTCACATGTGAAAAGTGAAAGCATTATAAAGTACAATGTACTTATACTTATAGGTGTTTGAGGAGAGGAATGTTAAGGAAATTAATTCTACATTACCACTCAACCAAATTTCTATAAACTCAAATTTTAAATTTATTTATAATTAAAATTTTAATCTTTCAGTGCTTCTCAACTCTTCTTGATTCTTCTAGAAAAATTTCAAACCTTCTTATAACTCCATCCATCTTCGGACTTCCTAACAATTCTTTAGTTCGATACCAATTATCATTTCAATTCCTCTTTATTACAATAAAAACATATAAGAACTAAATAATACTTATACTAATTCTTTGTACCAACTGAAAGACATAAAACTTTGAAACCATTCAAAAAAATGAATTCTCATTCCAAATCTCTATACCAACTTGAAATTATAAAGCTGTTCTTCCATTAACATCATTGTAAATTTTGTATCCTTCAGAACCCCCTATGAAAAATTCAAAAAATATTTTACAATAAAACAACTTATTTTCAATTATTCAATGTTTTCCCAAACTGATGACCCTACATCCAATGAATTCAAGAATTTGATAACTTATCTGTGTTATCATGTGTCTGAAGAATCAATTTCTGATTTACTCTGATGAATTGGTGTCAATGATCTTCTAAAATATCTTGACTCACTTAAAAAAACACAGTTTTTTTATCTTGAACCAATTAAATACAACCAAAATTTATTTTATGGAAATAGTTGAATACATTGTTAAACTTCATCAGGTTGATCAATCTCAACATCTAGTCTTAACAAGTCTGACTCTTGTAATTCATTGGTTTAAAAAATTCCCACTTAATGATCAGTATCAGAAAAATTCTATACCTCTGATTGTTCAGTGGAACTCCATGTTTGATGAAATGATTTTAGAAGCGGTTTCCATCTCTCAGTTTCTCTACAACTACTGATTGATCCTAAGGAGTTGTTCATCCGGTGAATTGTATAGTATAATGGTTTACAATATCTATTGGATCAGTTGATCAAAACATCAGAAAAATCAAACATTATAACCTTTATTCTTCCAAGAATTATTACTTGTATAATGAATTCTTCATGAATTTGAGAACATAAGTATTAACTTAGCATAATATGACATACATTCGAAAGTTCTATGAATTTCCATCCTTCTAGAATCTTCTATATTTCCATAAAAACATCAATATTATTGGCATCACATGGAATGATTCATCCAAATTTTATTACTTTCATTCATAAATATTTGATAATAATTTTGTAGAAATATTATTATATTGAAAATTAAAAATCAATAAAGAATAATTATATTTAGTATCAAATGTCCTGAAAGATTTCAAACTCTGATAAAAATTCTAAAACTGATTGAAACGTTCATCTCAGACATAATTTGATTCCAAAACACAAAATCTTTAACAAACCTTCTTTAGAACATAAAATCAAGACTTATGAACTTTCTTATCAATAATACACCCAATATTCTAATTACAATTCTTTTTTTTTATGATTTAAAAAACTTAAAAAGTGAGTTTAATTTTTGATATTGTTCATAAAATACACAAAAATCAACACAAACTTTTTTCAGCGTCCAAAACAAATTCCATCCAACTTGGTCCCAACAATCTACACCTTTGGATTTTGTTTTCAACCAAAATTCATAAATCAATGAAATTTTAAACATCAAGATATAAATCACTTATTAATAAATTTAAGCCTACGTGAGAGAACTCATTGTAGGAAACAAAAATGATTGATAGAAAAACCATACCATCCAAAAGTAGTGACTTATGAAACTTCTTTATCTTTCAGACTTTCACATAAATTAAAAATATATTTATTCATATAAAAACTTTTCTATAAACACTTCAAAAAACTGTTAAAATGGTTCACATGATTATATGTTGAATTTATAGCTTAGCTAAAACCCCCTATATATATGTCTTCCTTAAATGTTTTAACACATATCAATGGATAAATTTATGAAACATTATTTTTCTCTCCCTTGATGACACTATCCAAATAAAATATGATAGATGGGATGTAAACACATACCTAAAATATGGAGAGAAGAAGGTTGAATTCCCATTTTCAACCTCAGTTTGAAAAATTCTTCCTTTGGTAAAGGTTTTGTGAATATATCAGCAACTTGTTCTGATGTAAGAACATACTCAATCTTGAGTTCATTATTCTCTACATGCTCTTTGATAAACTGATATTTTATATCAATATGTCTTGAATTATAATGTTGTGAGGGGTTTATTATATGGTTTATGGCACTCCGATTATCACAACCCAAGTGAATAAGTAACTTTAATTCAACAAGTTAGTATTCCAACTAAGTCTTCATCCACATTATTTGTGTTGAATCTTGAGTGGAAGAAATGTACTCAAATTCAACTATATTGAGAATTACTACATTTATTTCTTAGTATTCCAACTTACATAACTTTCTACAGAAAGAAAACTCTACCAGATGTAGATCTTCTATCATCAACACTTTATTCCCAATAAACATCTATATACCCAAAAAATCAATACTATATGAGCTATTATACCTGATTCAAAAATTTGGTGTGCCTTTGATATATCTAAGTGTTGGGGCGCAGCGGAGGTGCGTGGTACCTCAAACACACAGAACAGGAGTAAAAACGGAGGAACACAAGATTTTTAACGTGGTTCGGTCGTATGACCTACATCCTCGGGAGAATAAGGCTGCTTCACTATTTCATTTCTCTCTGGTTTTCGTCGGAGGATCACAACACACACAACTCACACACATATTCTCTTCCAAACTATTGGAATACAACCCATTTAAATAGACATATGGAAACACATATCTTCTCCGGTTGGTGGGGTGGTTCAGCTACCCTTGAAAAAGGTCCAGCCATCCGATTCTCATCCACTACGTCAGCTGCCCACCATGGAGGACTTCCACAGCTGCCTGAGTTGGTTGCCGTCCAAGGAGACTTCTACTGCTGCCGACAACAACGAATTCCTCCCCTGTAAAAAACCATCCCATATTGGGAGTGGCCCCCACAAATCTCCCCCTCACGACCAATTTGGGGTAGAAACCAGACCTGCATTCTCCTTGCAGGTGTTGAAAAATTCATCGGCAAATCGAACACGCTTCTTCACGCCAGATGACGCGGCACTTACATCATCTTCACTCGATCTCGGGCTGACTGCGGTCTCCATCAAATGATACAACCCTTGAGACTCCTTCCCAGTAATCTTCACTGCATCCCCACGTGAGACTTCCAAAACTCCACCTGCTATGGAAATCTTGAACCCTCTCGCATCGAGTCTACTCAATGATATCAAGTTCCGCCTCATCCTCGGAACGAATTTCACGTCACCCAGTTTACGGACTGCTCCATCGGGTGTCTTCAATTTCACCGTCCCGACTCCTCGAACCTCGCATGTTGACCCATCACCACGTCTCACCGAGTCTCGCACCTGCTGAAAAGTATCAAATGTACCTCTCGTCGTACATATGTGTGCTGAGCTCCCCGAATCCAGAACCCATCCGTCTTCTTTTGGATTTTGAGCCCGCTCGTTCTTCCTCTTTAGAAATCGGCATTCCCGCTTCATGTGCCCGAATCTTTTGCAGTAATGACATTGCACTTCTCCCCGTTCAACTCTCTCATATGAGTACATGCTTCCCGTTGTCACACAGATTTCATCATCTGCTGATAATCCTGTGATGTTCACATCCTCCTCTTCAACTTTCTTCTTCCCAGCAACGTACCGTTTGCGCTCTCCACAATCACTTTTATAGTGACCCTTCTTCTCGCACCAGAAACACGTGATTTCGCTCGGATCACGTCCCCTGGATTTTGGCCGCCATTCTTTACCTCTTGACTGTCGATGTCGGCTCCTCCCACGCTGATCATCTCGCATCGCCATGATTTGCTCGCCTGAATGCGTCGATGGTCTTCGGAATGCCTCCGAATCTTGAAGTGACGCCATCACATCGTCCAGCTTCAATGTATCCTTCCCCACGAGCAATGCAGTCACAAGCCCATCAAATGAGCTTGGTAGTGATGACAAAAGAAAAATTGCTTTGTCTTCCTCTTCAACCTTCACACCGAGCCCCAATAACTGTGTGAGGATTTTGTTGAATTCATTGGTATGATCCAACAAATTCGCTCCCTCATCCATGCGCAGCTGGTACAGTTTCTTCTTCAGGAACAATTTGTTGGTGAGCGACTTCGCCATATACCGCTGCTCCAACTTCTTCCAGATCTCCTTCGGTGATGTCTCGTCCAACACCGAGTACTTTACCTCATTCGCCAAACACAGTCGAATTGTGCTGACAACCCGCATCTCGAGCTCTTCCCAATCATTGGCACTGGTTGTCTCGGGCTTTTCTCCGATCAACGGTCTGATCAGGCCCTGCTGCACCAAAAGATCCTTCACCGTGCTCTGCCACAAGCCGAAATTGTTTCGACCATCGAACTTCTCGATGTCAAATTTTGGTAGTGCTCCGCCACCAGCCATCGTCGTCGTCGCAAAACGCGATCACCACCGTCGATGTCGCACCCTTTAATCACCACCTGAAAGAGTGCGAATTTTCAAAAACTAACCATACGGATGCGTCCGGAACGGTCGAAATAGTTGGAATCGACTCCTGGATCGCCAAAATCGGACACCAATTGACCGAGATATGGTCAAAACACGTTCAACGGTCCAGATCACCCGCTGATGTGGCGCTGACGTGGAACGCCGGAAATCCCGCTGGAATTTTGCCGGAATTGTCGCCGGCGGCGTGAACAGAGCCTTCTTCTCTGGCACGGGGTTACTGTTCACTCGCGGGTTTGACCAAACTTTGACCGGCCATATCTCCTTCGTTTCAACTCCGTTTTTCTCGCCGTTTGCGCCGTTGAAATCGTCTCGCCGCCCTCTTCCCGAATCTGCCCTCGGAAAAATTTTCTGACCACTTTCAATTTTCCGGACACCGGAAAATCTGACGTCGCCTCACCGGTTCACCTCCGTTCGCTCCCCCTCGCCTCTGATACCACTTGTTGGGGCGCAGCGGAGGTGCGTGGTACCTCAAACACACAGAACAGGAGGAAAAACGGAGGAACACAAGATTTTTAACGTGGTTCGGTCGTATGACCTACATCCACGGGAGAATAAGGCTGCTTCACTATTTCATTTCTCTCCGGTTTTCGTCGGAGGATCACAACACACACATCTCACACACATATTCTCTTCCAAACAATTGGAATACAACCCATTTAAATAGACAGATGGAAACACATATCTCCTCCGGTTGGTGGGGTGGTTCAGCTACCCTTGAAAAAGGTCCAGCCATCCGATTCTCATCCACTACGTCAGCTTCCCACCATGGAGGACTTCCACAGCCGCCTGAGTTGGTTGCCGTCCAAGGAGACTTCTGCTGCTGCCGACAACAACGAATTCCTCCCCTGTAAAAAACCATCCCATATTGGGAGTGGCCCCCACACTAAGAATTATTTTCCTATCCAATATATGTTATTATTTTGGAGTAATTTGGAATGTTTCACATAAGGTAAAAGCATAAACATTGTTTGGTCTCGAGGAATTCATATACAAAAAACACCCAATCATCTTAAAAACTCTATAGAGTCAACTCATTTAACTTTTTTATCTTTAGTATACTTGGTTCCCACTCAAATTTGTGTGGAAATAGGTTTTGAATTTTCCATGGAAAATATATTAATAAGTTCCATATCATACTTTTCTTGATAAAGAAATACACATTTATTATTTTTTGAGGTTTGTAAACCAAGAAAGTATTTCATTTCACCCAGAATGGAAATTTCAAACAACACTTTAATTTATTCATAAAATACCACACAAGTTATTTCATTATTCCTAGAAATGATTATATCATCAACATATACAATAACAATGAGGGAAATCTTCAGAATTTCTTTGATTTAAAGGTTACTATCAACCCTTCATTTCTTAAAGTTCAACTTCCTTAAGAAGGTATCCAATTTTGAGTACCACATCTTTAGATCTTTCTTTAGCCCATACATGGATTTATTCAACTTCCACACATAAATTTGATCCTTCTGAATAAAAAAACACAAAGTATTTGAACATTAACTTCATCATTAAGCTTTCAATTTAGAAAGGATAAATTCACATCCATCTGAAAAAATTTATAACATTATTGTACAATAATAACAAGAAATATTCTAATTATTTATAACATTATAACTAGATAAAAAGTCACATAAAAATCAATACCTTCAATTTTTGAGTAACCTATTCACACCAACCTTGATTTGTTTCTTATTAATTCACCATATTCATTCAACCTTTTCCAGAATACCCACTTTGTACTAATAATTTTTTTTCATTTGGTTTAGGTATGATTTCCCAAGTACCATTCTTCTCAATTTGATCAAACTCTTCATTCATAGCCTAAATCAATTTTGGATTATCAAAAGATTCATTCACATCTTTCATCTCAACTTTTGAATAAAAATAAGTATGTGTAATAACTTTTGATGTTATTCTTGTTTGAACCTTTTGATGTTGATCACTAATTATTATTTTTGCTTCCACTTGCTTCCTCAACCTAGGATGAGTTGTTTTAAATTCTTCCTCATAATTGGAAATAGATGAGCTTGATTATTCAACCTATATTCCATCATAATTGTTGGAATACTTACCATGTTTTTTAACAACAATTTTTTCATCCTACTCATATTCCTTATCTACATGTGTCTGTATATTATATTCCTCAGCTTTCTTAAGAACTTTTATATAAAAAAATAAAAAATTCTGCCTGTTTCTTTGTTGAAACAAATATATCATCTTTCATTCAATGCATATCCAAGAAATATTTTTTATTATTTTATTTGACTAAACATCCTAAGGTTTACACATTTTTAATTTATGATTCAAGGACTCCCAAAAACTCTTAATTGTTTAAAACCTGTAGTTTCATCATTAAACATTTTATAAGGAGTCATATTGAAAACTTTTACTATAGAAACACTAATTTTGAATATAAATAACGTTTCTCATATCTTTCCTCTAAATTTTATGAGAAATAACATGTTCAAGTAACATAACACATTCCATTTCAACCAAACTTATATTCCTCCTTTCAAAAAAAACCATTTTGTTATGGTTTGTATTTTATACTAAACTCATGCTAAATTACATATTTTCAAGATAAATTTAGAACTATTAATTATTATACACTCTACTATTATCATTTCTCAATTTCTTTATATAATAATTATATTCCTTCTCTGATCTTATCCTGACACTTTTAAACATCTTCAGAGCATCTGGCTTATGTTTCAAATACATAACACAAGTAATGCGAGTAAAATATAAAATGATAGAAATAAAGTACTTATCTTTGAAAGTTGATTGTTTAATAATTATAATACAAATATTATAATGGATACATTCTAGGGGATGAGTTGAATGAATATCAAATTTCCTATTCATTGAGTTTGTAATATTTCCATTATATAAAATTGTGCAACACCAATATCTTATTCTTGACATATCTGGAATACCACATACACTATATAACATTGATAACTTTCTCATATATCTCTGACACATATATCCCAACCTTTTATTCCACAAATTATTTTCTTCCATCATGGTTAAGTAACATGAGTTATGAACTTCAAAAACTTAAAATAAATTTCTTTTTGTACTTTGGACTTGTGTAACAAATTTTCCATCTTTCTATATTTTCATAATATAGACATATTATCTAAAAAAACTTTATTTCTTTCATCATAAATTTGATAAACACTCAGAAGACTATATTTCAACCCATTAATAAAATAAGATTCCTTGGATTTAAACTTTTATTCCCCAATAATAACAGGTCCAACTCCTTTGATTATAGGGGATTCATAATTCCCAAACATCACTATTCTTTATTTGAATTCATTCACATTATTCAACAATTTCAAGTCACTTATCATATGAGAATAATACCAATTATCCAAAATCAAAGGTCATTATTCTTTTATATCTTTGAGAGTGGTTTCAACAACAAGATCTTTTTATTTTCCTTTAACATTATTCACATACAGATTATGAGAATTGTTATATACATTTTTTTTCTAATGATAAAAAAATAAGAAACCCTTTTGTAGGATGTCCACGCTTTTCACATATTTCAAAAATATTTTACAAAGGTTGGAACCTATTCCTAACATTTAATATATCTTTCTTTGTATTCGTTATTTGAGAGGATTGAATCCCCCTAAAAATTTTATTTTTGTAACTCTTGGGATAATTGAAATGTTGTTCTTTAAAACAAAACATACATTACATATTCAAAAATACACCACAATAGCAGTAATATCCAGATAAAGAATATTTACCTCTAAAACTTCCATATTTTCCGCGAATAAGACTCTACCCAAGTGGTATAGTATCCTACTTGGCATCTAAATGACCCTGAATCAAATCTGGGTGATGGTGAATTCCCAGGTTACTATGGTAGTAATATAGAAGGTACTATATAGTATTTTATCAGTCATAAATATGCATCTAATTTGAGCCTTTGGGCCACCGGATTGGGCCTATGTGTCTTAAGGCCTTCGGGCCACCAAAGGCCCTTAGGCCACATGGTCTTCAGGACCACAAAGGCCTTTGAGCCATAGGGACATTGGGCCACCATAAACCTTTATTCCAGTAGGACTCTGGGCTAAAAGGACCAGAACCATCCCAAGAAGATCACATAAAAGCAGGCCCTAGATGAGGATTTATAGAAATTATCATCCATCGGTTCAAAGCTAATCAGATTGGAAGGATGAGAAGGTATAGCAATTTCCATCGGTAGTAGGCACCATACATATCTGCCCGGTGCAATACTAGCCAATCATCCATGTGAGGTGGGGATCTAGACATCTTCAATGATATAAATGCAGGGGAAGGGTAGTTATTGTGTTGTTGGGTCTTGGGCCTTTGGGTCATGTATTAGGAATTGTGACTCGAGCCTTTGGGTCATGTAATGGGCCTTGTGCCACTGATCCTATGATTCATGTTAGGGTTACCCCTATACACATAAAATGGGGATTATCATAAAATAAATTAAAATATCAAAGGTCTTTGGGTCAGGTTGACAACCACTTCCTTATTGTTTGGAATTGTGAGCATGTTTTTTAGAAACATGCTTGTCTTTCACATATGAACTTTGTTAACCCCCAAAATCTCTGTTATCACCCAGACTCTTCTTCATTAATTCATATTTCTTACCAACCTTATCATATTCAGTAGTGGTAAGGAATTTTTCTGAATAAATGTTTTTAGAAACTTCTAAAACTCTCTATTTTTTGGGTTTTTCCAATTACATGATTTTCTAAGCATTCTTCTTCTTAGAAAAAACTTAATTCTTATTCTCAACCTTTTAAGGTAACATTTATAAATCCTTCTTAGGTTTACAGATTCTCTAACATTGACCAAATTTAGAAAAGGAATTCTATAAAACTTGTAGCTCCCTACTTAACTTTAGAAACATTTTGTTCAATAAGTTCTAACCCTTCCTCATTTTCCTTCAATTTTACTTCAAGATTCTCATTCTAATTATTTTACTTCTCAAGATACTTTTACATATATTCAATTTATTCATGTAAATTAGATATATATATTTATTAATAAATCCTTTATTGTTTTTAGTAGGACTTTACATCTTTAACTTCTCGACCTCTCCTTGAAGACATACAATCTTTCTCAAACAATCGTTCATTTATTTCTTCAGATGAAATTAAAAATCATTCTACTAACCTTTAGAAACAATAATTCCAAACTCTTCATCATTAACTATTGCAATGAAAGTATTTTCTCTAGCAACTTCAGTAACCTTTTTTGCCTCAACTTCATTGTTTTCCTCTCCATCATCTTTAGAATTTTTTTCTCATTTTAGATTTGGAAAACATTCTATCCGTTCCTTTATAATAACATTTTTACTTATCTCCCTATTTTTCCAAGATATTCTTCGACTTTTATCGTATTCATCTATTTTTTCTTTATTTTTTATTCTGGATAAATTTTTAGAAAAGTTCCAACAGTTCCATATTCAAAAAATTTTAGTGGTAGCTTCCCCTTTTACTTTTCTATACCTATTTTCACATTTTTAGAAAACAAGGACAATAATTCATGAAAATGGTTACATACCTCATTTTTGGATTTACAATCACCATATTATTCTTATTCAATAATATTCTTAGAATTTCCTTTCTTGGAATCCTTGAAGGACATTTCTCAACAAAATTTTACTGTTCCTTTCATAACTTTATCCCTTATTATCTCATAAGTATTGATATTACTATAGAGATCATCCAAAGATAGAGTTTTAGGATCTCTATCTTCCAAATATAAAACATTGGAATCAAACATATTAGGAAGAATTATCAAGATATTTTCAACAATAGTATAATATTCGAGCTTCTAACCAAGAAATATTATGGTGATAAAAATATCATTAAACCCTTTAAATAAGTCACCAACAGATTCAAACTCACCCATTTTGATATCTTCATATTTAACACTCTATATTTTTTACTTGGATTTATTGAATTTTGTATTTCTTTCATAAAAGTTCTTCAAATTTTACCAGATAACTTTGGTGGTATAAAATCCCTTCACCCTAAGAAAATCACTTTAATAAAGTGATGAGAGTAAATAATTATTAGATCTTCCATAATTCTCTATATCCTTCTTATCCACCAATGTTAATAGAACATTATCAAAAATAGGAGGAAATCTATTTGTAGTATCTTCTAAAAAATCATATCCAAGAAACATAAGATAAGACAACTTTCTATCTTTCTAAATGTTATAGTTATTTCCATAAAATACTAGAATCCCCTTACTTTTCACACAATTTATTTCCCCATAAAAATTATCTAACAATAATTTCAGAAAAGATAAAACAAATGGAACCAAACCTCTAATACCACTCGTTATTGACCATCTAGGAACAATGAATCACTAATAGGAGAGGGGATGAATAATTGATATTTTTTTCTTTTAAATTTCATTTCTTCTGAAAAAACCTTAGCCTCCCATTAATGATTTATAAATTTGTTTAAAAAAAATCTATAGGAACATAAGTATTTACAAGGTTCACTACTCAATAAGAGTATCTACGTCCTTGGAATGTTTTGGAAACAATCGAATACCACAAAATCCATTATGAAATAATCCTTTTATATGGATATATAAAAGTTGGATATAACCTTAAACTTGTGTATCACTATAGTCAATAAAACATTTGATGTCCTTATTTTAGGAAGAATTATTTAAAACAAGTTTGTGCGACAAGTTAAGAAAAATTTACTAGTTAGTTCTAAAACATGTTACTGTATTTCCTTATCAACTTACACTTTTTTATTTCTTCAAAAAACACTTCTTCTATTTCCTACCCAGAAGTAGGTAGAAACTTCTCTTATATAATTTATTATAAAAACTAAGCCTGATGGATTAGTCTAATTCCTATTTATAATACTTTAGTATGAATAACAGATAAGAAAATAATACCTTGGAAACAATTCTGAACCACTTATTATTTCCCTAAAAACTTACTTCCAATGGATCATTCCAATTCAGTAACTCTGACTACTATATTTCTTCTTATTCTTCCATTTGAAAACTTCATCAAGAAAGCTATGTTTGTAAACTTATTCTATCTTCCAAACATCCAGTTCCTTATCTCTCTCTTCACACATGAACAATACAAGCATCAGAAACACTTACTTCTATTTATAGGTGTGATAGGAGAGGAACAGGCAGGAAACTAATTCCACTTTCCTGCTCAACAAAATTTCCATTTACTAGAATTTAACATTCATTTTGAACTAATATTTTAAAATTTCAATTATTCTCATCTCTTCTTGATTATTATTGAAAATTATCAGAGCTTCTTAGAACTCTATCCAGCTTTATACTTCCTAAACATTATTCAGTATGATACAAATTATCGTTACGATTACTATTAATTATGATGAAAGAAAATAATAACTAAAGACTCCACATATAAATGATCCATACCAACTGAAAGACAAAAAAATTTGAAACCATTTAAAATACAAACAACTTCTCATTTCGATGCTTCATACCAACTTGAAATTCTAAATCCATTCTGGTATAAACATTGATGGAACTTCTTTATCCTTCAGAACCCCCTTTAACAACACATCCATAAAACATTTTAAAACAAATCCCCTTATTTTCAATTACTCAAAAATTTACTAGACTGATGATCTTACATCAAACTAATTCAAGTGTTTAATAACTTATTGGTGTCAGTATGTTCCTGATGAATCTATCTATTCTTTACTCTAATGAATCAGTGTCAATGATCATTTCAAAAATATTGACCCACTTGAAAAATAAATCATAGTCTTTTGATCATGACCCAATTTAAGGCAACCAACATTAATTTTGTTTTATGAAAATTTTTGACTACATTTTTGATCATCATCAAGTTGACCAGTCTCTACAGCCAATCCTAACAACTCTGACTCATTTAATTCACTGGTCCCAAAAATTACCACTTACTGATCTGCACCAAAAAACATCTCTACCTTTGATTGATTAGTGGCACTCTGCTTCCAATGAATCGATGTCAATAGTGAATTCCTTCTTTTAGTTTCTTTGTAACTACTAATTGATCCTTATGAGTTTTTCATTCAGTGAGTAAGACAGTCTGATAGTTCATACAATCCGATGGATCAGTCGATCAACACATTAGAAACATCAAACATAATAACCTTTCTTCATCCACAAACTCCTTTTTTTATCATTAAATCTTCATGAATTTTAGAACTTTAGTATTGGAATAGAATAATCTAACTTATATCAGAATGTTCTATGTATTTCTATCCTTCTAGATTCTTCTGTCTTTCCATCCAAACATCAATCCGATTAGCATCACTTGGAATGAATCAAACAACTTTTGTCCACTTCTTTCACAAAGATTATATCACATGTTAATTGAAAACTTATGATATTGAAAACTTAAAAACCAGTAAAGATTCATTAGGTTTGGAATTGAATTTATTGATAGATATTCAGACTTCAATACAAATTATCAAACTGATTGAATCTTTCATTCTATACAAAATGTGATTATAAAGCACAAATTCTTTCAAAAACCTTCTCTAGAACAAAAAATCAAGACTGATGAACTTTCTTTCAAGGATTATGTCCAATATTCTGATTATGATGCCCCCTTTCATCTGATTTCCAAAACATACAATGTGAATTGATTTTTCCACAATGGAAAAAATACAAAACAATCAAAACAAAATTATTTCATAATCCAAAATAAATTCTATCCAACTTATTCTCAATATTATAATTCTCAATTAACATGCCTTTTTATTATTATCTACAAGCATAAACATTATTCACATTTTTGTGAATTATATTAATAATAAGGGAGATCATATTTACAACAAACACCAGATTACATACACACCTCTTCTTTAATTTCATAAGTCAATTAATTATCAATTAATTATAGAATTACATTATTTATGAATTTCAATATGATACTTCAAGCATAATGAAATGATAACCAATAATAACATGGATATCACACTATCTAGAAAATCATGAGGTAAACCGCTATCACGGTGAAAAGTAACAACATACTCAACATGTTATCACAACCAATTTATTTAATCCAGTTAAATATTATTAGGTTAATTACATTTCCATCTGAAGGGAAAAGCACAATCAATTTTTGATTGCATGTAAATACATAGAGAAGTAAAGAATCCCCTACCTAAAAGGCATAAACGTTATTCACACAAGAATAAACCAATAATGAAGATCCTGATCACCTATCCCACAAGAATATGCATCCATCCAAGGATTCCATGGAACAACCAAACTAATAAAAAACCAATAATACAATATTTGAAACATTAATATCATCTTCCATTACATGGAAAGAATAATAGGAGGAAAAAGTGACTGGTCAGGAAGAAACAAAAAGAAATGGAAGAAAAACATACCTTAGATCACTATAGATCAAATACAGAATCCCAAGGACTAATCATCATTTAAGGAATCAAAAAATGGTGGAGGTAGGGATGTGGTTCACCTAGAATTTGATAGAGAGGCATCGCTGGCCGTAGGGTTGAGAAAACACCCAAGTGACTACACCCTTTAAAGATGTGATGCACATAGTATTTACATCGAATGTAATTCTTATGTGTCATGTTAATTTCAAGCTTCAGTTCTCACCAAAAAATGAATTACCTCAAAAAATTTAACCCTAATTAAATACACTTCATGAATCACCCCATGAACCATCCTTAACAATATGTGAACATTGAATATAGGATGTGAAACACTTACACACTGTGTATTATCCTAGCTTCTAGTTTTTAGCACCCAAACCCCTAAAGACTCACTCCAAGCCTCCTTTGAGCACCAAAAGACATGAAAAAACACAAAGGTATGGACTACATATATCTAGGACCTTACATTAGATAGCTCTCAAACAATTCTCATCCTCAATAATTAAAAACCAAACCTAGAGATAAAACAAAAAGGGTTCATCTGAATAGGCACCTCATGAGATACCTCTCAAAGATCTCACCATCTTAGGAGATCAACCACCTCATTAGAGGAATAATGTGAAACCATGAAATAATAAAAAAATATCATAAACACTATCTTGGGGGAGATACATCTCAAATGATATTAAATCAATAACAAGAAACAAGAGGAAACCATCTCATAACTAGAAAGGTACAAATCCACAAAGGAAACAACGTTAATATAGAAGATATAAAAATCAAAAATCTTAGGGTACTAAGTTCCCATATATGAATCATGTTCTTAGGTACTCTCCTCCACACCACCATGCAACCACAAGACCAGAACCTAGGGAATATCATGCCCGTGAAACACCTTTTCTTTGCAGTCTTAAATCTCCATAGGTCACTCATAGAAGGGAGAATCATTGTAAACATAGATATTTCCCCAATAAATTACATGAGAGTCATCATGAAGATAATGATGGAGCTATGACTTGTGAAAAACATCAAGTAATTTAATCATCCGTGGGGGAAGTTCTATTTGATATGCTATAGCTCCAATAAGAGACAGCACCTCAAAAGGCCCAAATAACCTATGATAAATCTCACTACCATGGCCAAAGCATCACTACCATGATGTAGAGTCACATTTAGGAACACATGATATCCAATTTATAACTTCATAGGTGTAAGAACCCCGATCGTCGTTCATGTATGTTTTTCCTTTTTTCTGGAGTTTTTAAGAAAAAATGTTTTTTCTAGAAATTTTCAAAGTACACGCCGTGTACTTTCTGAGTACACACCGTGTACTCTGATTCGGCTCGAAGACGTGTGCTGGTCATGCCCGGGCCACACAAACAGTGTGTAGGGGTGACGTGGAGGCCGATTTTGGCGGAGTACGGAAAGGACCCAGTACACACCGTGTACTCTAAAAGTACACACCATGTACTTGCTTTTTTTCACTAAATGGACTGGGGTCGCACCTAACCCCCAATTTCATCTTCTTCTCCAGATTTCGTCCACCCGAGAGTGACCGTACAGCCAGATCTTCAATGATCTCCCACCTCTTCGTCCGTTCTCCGATTCGAGTGCGGTCAATTGCGTTGGAATCGCATCGATGATCTCTCCCTTCTGCTTGAGTCTTGTTTCATGATTCCTCCTGGTTTACAAGTTATCGTAGGTTGAGAATTTTGTGTGTTTTCTCAGATCTACATCATTCTAAGGGGAATCTGTCATCGTGGTTCACATATATCAATCAACTAGGATTGAGGTAGGTGTTTTGTGCCTTTCTGTAGAAAGTTGATGAATATTTTGTGAAAATTCGACCAATACCCTTGAACGGGGTATTGCGTGTTCCGGTTTTGCCCTTGTTGTATTGCCTGCTTTGCATGATTGCTAGAGTAGATGTTTTACCTATGATTATGGTAGCTTTTCTATACCTTGAATGTTTGCTATGCTTGTTCTGCCTATTTGGAAGTTTTCCAGTTTCCATGCCTAGTAGTAGGATTGTGGACTATTGCCTTGTTTTGCTGCTGAGCCTTAGTTGATAGCCATGTAGTTATTGAGGTTTACTTGGATGATGTACATGCGTGCTGAGCATGTATTACCTTTCACTCAGGACTGTGAGAACTTAGAGTAGTAAACCAAAGGGAGAATTGAAGGAAGGGATTCTCCAGAGTGTCTTTTAATTACGATACGAGAACACAGGGGGAATTGATGTTGAGTGCTTCCTCAGAGAGTCTGTAGTTCCTCGACATGGGTCAAATGGGGAATAGACATTGAGTGATTCCCCAGAGCGACTTTAGCATGATACGAGAGTATAGGGGGAATTAACAGTGATTGCTTCCCCAGAGAGTCTGCTTATTTTCATAGCTGAACCAGAGGGGTGAGACCATGTGTGCCTCCTAGATGGTAGCTAGTACTTATTGGTTGAACCATAGGGGTTAGGCTGTGAGAGATACCCAGATGTTTACCTATTTTATTCTTGTTTTCTGGTTTCTTACTTGTTGTAGCTGCTTGTGATTTTCTGTTTACTGCTTATTGTTTTATTACTTGCCTTGTATTCATTGACTATTAGGAACAAATCTTTGGGTGATTTACTACTGGGATTGTATCTCACACCCTATTTAGGCCATGATTTTGGGCCCAAGCAGACTATGTTGCTGCAGGTATAGATAAGGGAAAGCGCCCTTCTACTTCAGGATCTTGATTGCGCTGGATCTGGAGAGCATGGGACCGAGCCGGGGCTCACGATGCTGAGGAGTTTATTTTGTTTTTCTTTTGCACTTGTTTTCAGTTGTATTCCAGTATGTTATTGTGTTTGCTACTTTCCATAGATACTTGTACCTACTGCATCATTTTCATCATTTCTATATATATTCATTGCTTCTGCTGTTTGGTTTCTACTGTTATGCATGTTGTTACTGCTTCTGCTGTTGACTGTTGTTTCTCCACTGTTTAGCTTACCGAATGAAGGCATAGTTTCCCCACCTACTCACCAAGTCCCTTGCTGCTAGTTGGAAGCCTCTAGTGTTCGGGGAAACATGCTTGAGGTTATGTGGTGAACCGGGTTACGAGGCACCAATGGAGGGGCTCCAGATTCGGGTCGTTACAAAGTGGTATCAAAGGGGTTCTTTTCTCTTGCTTTACTGTTTAAAGACTTTATCCAGGGATAGGACGGATTCAGTACTTTGGATTAAGCTGTGCTTGGGAGTATCTAACCCGTGTACAGGGAAAGACCATACTACCTTGTTAATTGCAGTTTGCTGGTTTTGAGTTTTATGGTTGATATTTTTTCACCTAGAGTGATTCGCATGACTTGTGCGGTTATTTTTTTGATATTTAGGTTCTATTTCTGTTCCAACCTGATGATACGAGGGTATTACATCTCATGCAACATGTAGGAACTTCTAGAAATCACATTCCATGCATTATTTCCATTCCATATAGGGTACATTAGTGATTTCATGCTGTTGTGATAGGCCTTGTGTAGATTATTCATGCTGTTGTGATAGATGCTTGATAGAATCCCTGCTGTTATGTTAGAGAGATGTTGTTTTACCTTGTATGTGACTACAGGAGATGCCGAGCTTTGATTCGCGGGGAGTATGGGCCCTCACGAATCGAAATCTATCACCTCCTTCCCTTATTTTAGTGGTTCTGGGAATCTGAGAAGTTTCTGAGATACTTCCCAGAAAAACCCAGAATACACGACGTTTACTTTTTGGATACACACTGTGTAGTTTTCAGGATGTGTCACTGACCGTGTGAGCAGAACACGGTGTCATGGGAGTAACTTCGGGAAAACGCCGTGTACGATTGATACACACTGTTTAAGTTCGGAGCTGTGTACCCAGATGTGTCACTAACAACACGGGCCGGTGAAGCTCGGTTAGAACTCATCGTGTCCTTAGGGAACATGCCATGTAGTCCTATCCAGGTACCTGACCATGTCACGAACAACATGGGCCGATGTTACCTTCTTTTCCACACACTGTGTTTGTTTGGAACACACCGTGTAGTCGTGTCCAGGTACCCGCCCGTGTCACGAACAACACGGGATGGGGTCACCTTGCCTATACACGCCATGTTTGTTTGGAGCACGCCATGTAAGGTTCGGCCATGTAGACGGTCGTGTGTTTCACAAACACGGGCCGCCGAATCCTTTTCTAGTACACGCCGTGTGTGTTAAGAACACGCCGTGTAGTCTCGGGTTAAGTCGGACCGTGTGGGTTAGCCGTGTAAGGAGACTCGGGAAGGGGAACAGTTTTCATGTACACATTGTGTGTGGGTGAAACACGCCATGTAGTTTGAAGTGTACACGACTTGTAGGGCAGGAGTACACACCCATGTCAGTGGGTTAAGAAGACACGCCGTATAGTTTTATACATCCCGTGTAGTCAAGTTTTGTAAACATGTGTGTTTTCTTCCCCTGTTTCCATTTTGTACTCTTGTGTTCTCTATCCTTGTTTTCTTGATCTAAGGCGTGATTTTGATCTTTCATAGCTATTCCTTCGAGACATCCTATGATCGTACGTCTATCGTAGGGCAGTGATCAGATGCCAGATAGGGCTGATCAGGGACTTCCTGCCGATCCTCCAGTCTGGCCAGCCTTGGCACCGGCTGTTAGACCAGTTGCAGGTGCAGATACGCAGTTGAGGGAAGGTTTCATGAGAATGATGCAGGCCTTCCAGGGAGCGCCACCTCCTGCCACGTCTATGGCAGACTTGACACAGGTTTTCCAGCAGCATAATCCTCCTACTTTCTTGGGGAAAGGATGACCTCAGGCTGTAGAGTCATGGATGGAAGCCATGATGACTATCTTCGCGCATCTGGAGACACCTCTAGAGAGGCGGGTCAAGCTCACCACCTACATGCTCCGAGACTCCGCCAAGAGGTGGTGGGACATGATCTCACAGGTAGGTCAGCAGCAGGCTATGGTTTGGGAGGAGTTCCATCGCGTGTTCTATGACTACTTCTACCCGGAGACCCTGAGGGCCGACCGAGCCCGGGAGTTCATGAGCTTAGAGCAGGGTACTCTTTATGTCATGGAGTATTCCGCTCATTTCACCGAGCTACAGTGCTTCACGCCCCTCCAGGATGGGAGTGGGGTGTTCTTAGCAAGGAAGTTCGAGGATGGTCTCAGGCGGGAGATCCGCTCACAGGTGAACATCTTCCAGCTGACTTCCATTACTTCCATCGTCAACTAGGCACTGATTGCGGAGCACAATCTTAGAGACTTTGGAGCTGCGAGCCAGGGTGGTTCTGCTTCCAGAGCTAGTCTTCCTCTAGATGACAGCCAGAAGCGCTGTATAGATCCTACACACGGTGATCCGAGGAAGCGAGATACATCGTCAGGCAGCCAGGTGACATGCTACCAGTGTGGCCGGTCAGGGCACACAAGGTTGCAGTGCTAGAGGGACCCCGTGGAGTGCCGGTCTTGCATCAAGATGGGTCACCTTTGACGTTTCTTCCAGGTTTTCTCACCAATAATTGGTGATCGGGGTTCTTCCATGAATCCTCATTCAGGAGCAGCACCACCAGTTTCTCACCAGTCATAGAACTGGAGTTCTTCCAGCCGTTTGGGCCAAGGTGTGGGTCGAGGCCATGGCGGTCAGCCACCAGTTCCTCATCACCAGTAGGGAGGTTCAGCTCAGAGTGGTTAGCCAGGGGCGCAGGGCCGTGGTACATGCCAGTCTTATGCCATGGAGCAGACTTATCAAGAGAAGGATTCCGACCCTTCTACTTTTCGAGGTACAATATTAGTAGCCTCAGTTTTATCTTCAGCCCATTTCGATATTGGTGCTACGCATAGCTTTATCTCTGTTGCTGTTGTGGAGAGTCTTGGACTCTGCGTCTTTTCTTCTACCGACTCATTGACACTAGGCACACCTTTGGGGACGAGGACATCTAGTGTACGCCAGTGTAGAGAGCGCCCTCTCAAGGTTGCAGGGTATCGCTTCTTATGGGATCTCTATGTCCTAGAGATGACAGGATATGATTTCATCCTTGGCATGGATTGGTTGATTCCCTTTCAGGCAGTCGTCGACTACTATCGCCATGGATTGAGTTTTGTTTCACTAGAGGGTGAGTCTTTTCTTCATAAAGGTGAGTGGGACGTTCGGTCGAGTCGGGTAGGACTCGAGAATCTCGGGCTAAGAGGGGTGACGACCCATATTTCTAGTCTTTATCTGGATGATTAGGGGACTCCATAGTTAGATTTTCCTCCAGTTGTGGATCGATTCAGGGATGTATTTCCAGAGGACTTTTCAGGTTTTCCTCCAGAGCGTGAGGTAGACTTCTCTATTGAGCTCGTGCCAGGAGCGGCACCAGTGTCCATTCCTCCCTATAGGATGACTACACCTGAGTTGCAGGAGCTCAAGAAGTAGTTGAAGGAGCTACAGGCTAAGTGTTTCATCCGACCCAGTACTTCTCCTTGGGGTTTTCCTGTCCTGTTTGCAAAGAAGTCAGATGGTACCCTTTGACTTTGTGTGGATTATCGGAATCTAAACCAGTTGATGGTCAAGAACCGATATCCTTTGATGAGAATTGACGACCTTTTTGATCAGCTTTGAGGAGCCCGGGTGTTCTCGAAGATCGACTTGAGGTCCGGTTATCATCAGTTGCGCGTTAGACCATCAGATATACCTCTGACAGCCTTCAAGAGCAGGTATGGTCTATACGAGTATACAGTCATGCTGTTCGGTCTCACGAACGCACCTACAGTTTTCATGGCGCTTATGAACCGAGTATTCCATCCTTACTTGGACTCCTTTTTCGTGGTCTTAATGGACGATATCATGGTGTACTCTCACACTCGACACGACCATGACACACATCTTGAGATCATTCTGAGTACACTAAGAGAGAATCAGCTTTATGATAAAATCTCGAAGTGACACTTCTGGATGGATCAGATTCACTTATTGGGTCACGTCATCTTAGAGGCAGGAGTATCAGTGGACCTAGAGAAAGTGAGATATTTAGTTTCCTGGGAGCAGCTGAATAACGTCTTTGAGGTATGGAGTTTCATAGGGATGGATGGATACTACAGACGCTTCATTCAGGACTTTTATCATCTAGAAGAACCTTTGACAAGTCTGACCAAGAAGGGGGAGAAGTTATTATGGTCAGATTATTGTGAGTCAGCCTTTCAAGAGCTGAAAGGGAGGTTGACGTCAGCACCGATACTAGTCTTGCCAGAGCCAGGAAAGAACTACACTGTTTACTGTGATGCTTCAGGTATCGGGCTGGGAGCTGTGCTTATGCAGGGGGATGAAGTCATTGCGTACGGGTCTTGGAAGTTGAGGACACATGAGAGGAACTACCCTACACACGATCTGGAGTTAACAGCTGTGGTTCATGCCTTACGCTGTTGGAGACACTATCTGCTGGGAGAGCACTTTGTGGTCTTCACTGACCACAAGAGTCTCAAGTATATTTTCACTCAGCAGGATCAGAACCTAAGAAAGCACAGGTGGGTTGAGTACCTTCAGTATTTTGATTTCGAGCTTACCTATACGCCGGGGAAATGCAACGCAGTAGAAGATGCGTTGAGCAGCAGAACTCAGATTCAGGTAGTTCAGGAGGCCAGCAGTGAGTGGCAGCTGATGGATCTGTTCTCTTAGATGCATCTGAAGGTGCATGAAATACTGGGATAGACTTTCCTATCTTCTGTAGCTGTTACCTCTACACTTCTTGATCAAGTATGGATGAAGCAGCTATTAGACTCTGAAGCCTTATTCCTGCGGGAGAGTGTGTCAGGAGAGGACCCTGTTCCCAGATGGGCAGTGGGAGAGGATGAGATCTTGCGGTTCCTGGGACGCGTATGGGTGCCAGTAGACATACACGATTAGTTAATGCGGGATTTTCATTCCTCGGTTTGGGCAGTTCATCCTGGTGTCATCAAGATGTATTGGGATCTTCATCGCCAGTACTGGTGTCCAGGTATGAAGAAGGATGTTGCTGGTTTCGTCATGAGATGTTCTACTTGTCAGCAGGTGAAGGCAGAGCATCAACGACCAACATGCCTTTTATAGCAGTTACCCATTCTGGAGTGGAAGTGGAACTATGTCATGATGGACTTCGTGACTGGGTTGCCGAGGTCGCCTCGAGGGAACGATGCTGTTTGGGTTGTCGTCGATAGGCATACGAAGGTTGCGCACTTCTTGCCAATTAAGGAGACCTTCAGTGTTGATGATCTGGGATGACTTTACATCCGAGAGATTGTTCATCTGCATGGAGTTCCACACACCATTGTTTCAGACAGGGATGCGCTCTTTACCTCTCGGTTCTGGTAGGGACTTCTGAAGGCCTTGGGTACACAGGTACTTTTGAGTACGGCATACCATCCCGAGACTGATGGCCAGTCCAAGCGCACGATCCAGGTGCTTGAGGATATACTCCGAGCTTCCATCCTAGACTTTGGCGGTTCTTGGGAGAAGCATATAACTCTAGTGGAGTTCTCCTACAACAACAGTTTCTAGGAGACCATTCAGATGACACCATACGAGGCTTTGTACGGTAGACCATGCCGATCACCCTTATGCTGACTGGAGGTAGGAGAGGCAGCTTTACTGGGACCTCGTCTCATTCAGGAGACCTCAGAATAGATAGATCTGATTCGGAAGAGGATGGATATGGCACATTCTTGATAGAATTCTTATGCTGATCATCGGAGACAACCTCTGGAGTTCAAGGTTGGGGATCAGGTGTTCCAGCACGTCTCACCGAGGTTGGGACACAAGAGGATTCGGAGACAGGGTAAGCTTTCACCGCGGTACGTCGGACCATTTGAGGTCATGGGGAGAGTGGGACCGGTCGCCTATCGGTTGCAGCTACCTCAGAGGTATCGGGCCATGCACGACATCTTCCTCGGCTCTCATCTCCGACATTACTTTTCAGACCTGTCTCACGCCTTTCAGCCCGAGGAAGTCGAGCTTGAAGAAGATGCGTCGTTCGAGGAGCATCCTATCCAGATTGTCGATCGCAGTATGAAGGTCCTCCGTGGGCGGTATCTTCCTCTGGTACGAGTGCTATGACAGCACAGGTGAGTACAAGACAAGACTTGGGAGAGGGAGGCCGATGTACGATCACAGTGACCGGAACTATTCGGGGATTCTTCTTCTACGCCCCATTATGGAAATTCGGGGACGAATTTATTTAAGGGGGGGAAGTCTGTAAGAACCCGGATCTTCGTTCAGGTATGTTTTTCCTTTTTTATGGAGTTTTTAAGAGAAATGTTTTTTCTGGAAATTTTTAAAGTACACGTCGTGTACTTTCTGAGTACACACCGTGTACTCTAATCCGGCTCGAATCCGTGTGTTGGCCGTGCCCAGGCCACACATATAGTGTGTAGGGGAGATGTGGAGGCCGATTTTGGTGGAGTACAGAAAGGACCCAGCACACACCATGTACATTTTTCTCAAGAAACAGACCAGGGTCGCGCCTAACCCCCAATTTCATCTTCTTCTCCAGATTTCATCTGCCTGAGAGTGACCGTATGACCGGATCTTCGACAAGCTCCCGACTCTACATCCGTTCTCCGATTCGAGCGCGGTAAATTGCGTTGGAATCACAGCGGTGAGCTCTCCCTTCTTCCTGAGTCTTGTTTCTTGATTCCTCCTGGTTTCCATGTTATCGTAGGTTGAGCATTTTGTGCATTTTCTCAGATCTACGTCGTTCTAAGGGGAATCTGTCATCGTGGTTCACGTATATCGATCAACTAGGATCGAGGTAGGTGGTTTGTGCCTTTCTATGGAAAGTTGATGAATATTTTGTGCAAATTCCACCAATACCCTTGAACGGAGTATTGCGTGTTCCTATTTTTCCCTTGTTGTATTGCCTTCTTTTCTTGATTGCTAGAGTAGATGTTTTGCCTGTGATTATGGTATCTTTACTGTACCTTGAATGTTTGCTATGCTTGTTATGCCTGTTTGGTGGTTTGCCAGTTTCCTTGCCTAGTCGTAGGATTGTGGACTATTGCCTTGTTTTGCTGGCGAGCCTTAGTTGATAGCCAAGTAGTTCTTGAGGTTTACTTAGATGATGTACAAGCGTGCTGAGCATGTATTACCTTTCACTTAGGACTGTGAGAACCTAGAGTAGTAGACCAAAGGGAGAAATGACGGAAGGGATTCTCCAGAGTGTCTTTTAATTATGATATGAGACCACAGGGGGAATTGACGTTGAGTGCTTCCTCAGAGAGTCTTTAGTTCCTCGACGTGGGCTAGAGGGGGAATAGACATTGAGTGCTTCCCCAGAGAGCCTTTAGAACAATACGAGACTATAGGGGGAATTGACGGTGAGTACTTCCCCAGTGAGTCTGCTTATTTGCATAGATGAACCAGAGGGGTGAGACCATGTGTTCCTCTTAGATGGTAGCTAGTACTTATAGGTTGAACCATAGGGGTTAGGCTGTGAGAGCTACCCAGAGGGTTACCTGTTTTCTTCTTGTTGCTGGTTTCTTACTTGCGTACTTATTTGTTAGAACTATGTATTGTAGCTGCTTGTGCTTTTCTGTTTACTGCTTCTTGCTTTATTACTTGCCATGTATTCATTGACTATTAGGCACAAATCTTTGGGTGATTGCCTACTAGGATTGTATCTCACACCCTGTTTGGTCCAAGCTTTTGGTCCCAAGCAGACTATGTTGCTGAAGGTATAAATAAGGGCAAGCGCACTTATACTTCAGGATCTTGATTGCGCTGGATCTAGAGAGCATGGGACTGAGCCGGGGCACGTGATGCTGAGGAGTTTATTTTGTTTTTCTTTTGCACTTGTTTTCAGTTTTATTCCAGTACGTTGTTGTGTTTGCTGCTTTCCATATATACTTGTACCTACTGCATCATTGTCATCATTGCTATATATATTCATTGCTTCTGCTGTTTGGTTTCTACTGTTATTCATGTTGATACTGCTTTCTCTGTTGACTTTTGTTTCTCCACTGTATACCTTACCAAATGAGGACATAGTTTTCCCACTGAATCTCCAAGGCCCTCGCTGCTAGTCGGCAGCCTCTGGCGTTCGGGGAAACGCGCTTGAGGTTATGTGGTGAACCGGTTATGGGGAACCATTGGAGGGGCTCCAGATTCGTGTCGTTACAATAGGTCTCCTCCAATAGTCTACATTGGATTTATGAAGATCCTGCACTGCCTTCATCCTCTCATGAATTAACTAAAGCATCTCTGTCATATTTTGTACCAGTTCCACCCTAAGGATTGCATCCTCTACAACCCCATTCCATCACAATGGATAATGAAAAGGTGGGACATATAAAGATTTAAATGGAACCATACCAATGGTGGAGTTGAAACTATTAATATTAGAAAACTCATACTAGGGAATATGCCTCATTTATGAACCTCAAAAATATAGGACACAAGAGCACAATTTATCATTAAGAGTCTGGATAATACTCATGTCTGACCATACATCTATGGATGGAAAGTTGTGATATGGAATAAATGAGAATCAAAAGAATGCTGAATACATTTACACATCCTGGTGGTAAAATGAGGATATAAACAAGATATTATCTTCCTCAGGATTCTATGGAGTCTCACCACCACCTCCAGATACTACCTTGAAGAAAAGTCCATGGAATTCAACTCTCTGATCTATATAAAGTGGGATTATTTCTTCAAACAATCCACTATTACACATATAAAAAGATATCCTCCTAGAGCTCGAGTTAAACTGGTATCTAACTCCATCAAGATGCTCTCCCACTTCCAAAAGAGAACATCTAATGGCTGTAGAAAACCACCAGAAACATGGTGCTCAGCCTTCATCTTATAGTAGACCAACCATTGAGAAACAAACTCTAAAACTACATGATTCAACCCAAGACACTAATACTGACATCTAAAATATTGGTACATATTTGTGATGCTAGGATATACTGGAAAAGGTGAACTATATAAATAATATAGAACCATCTCACGCATCACCGAAGGAATGAAAATCCTTCCCTATAAAAATACCTTTTCCTATCCATCCTCAAACCAACCATATATGGGATCAACAAAAACAACTTGGTCTATCCATAACTCCAACTTATAATCCCCCAATAGGTAACCCTCTTCCTTATGCACTAAATAAAACTTCACTATCATATGAAAAATATAACCTATTTCTCCAACCTATCCTATATCTAGATAAATCACTGAGAGTTATTCCATCACTCTCTAGGAATCTCTAGATTCACAAACAGAATCACTATGTCAATTCTTACTCAGCGCATCATCTACAACATTTCCATTTCCTAGCATATATGAAATCTCAAAGTTGAAATCCTGTAAGAATTTTATCCACAGAAATTGATGTAAGTTTAAATCACATTTGGGAGAAGGAATACCTTGGGCTCTTATGGTTAGTAAAAACTAAAAAACACTTGATGATGTGGTAATGTCACCACAACATCAAAGAAAAAAACACTAATTCTAACTCAAAATCATGGGCAACATAATTATGCTCATGGGGACGCAACTATCAAGACCCATAATAAACAACTGATATTCACTGTATCAGAACAAAACCCAATATAAGATCATAATCATCACATAAAATTTCAAAATAAACTCCATCTATTGGAAAACAAAGGACTGGTGAACTGACCAACTTCTCTTTAAAGTACTCAAAAGATTCCTGACACTATTTAGTCCACATGAATACTGCATTCTTCTAGGTCAAGGTTTATAGAGGAGTCAAAACCCAAGAGAAATTATCTATGAACCTCATGTAATAGCTCGAAATACCATGAAAACTCTACACATCTTCCACATTCTTGAGGTATTCACAAGAAAAAACTACCTCTATTTTAAAAATATCCATATCTACTCCATACTGGGATACCACATCCCCCAAGAAATAAACTTCATGAGCCCAAAACTCACACTTCAACAACTTCAAAAATAGATTCTCATAATGAAGAACTCCCAAAATGGAATGAATATTCTCTACAAGATCCTCCTCATATGTATATTACATAATAATTTCATTAATGAAAACCACTATGAACTTATCCAGGAACTCTATGAATACTACATTCATCAACCCCATGAACATAACTATAGTATTTGTCACATCGAGTGTCATCACAATGAACCCATAATGTTCATGATGACAACATATATAAGTCTCTTGAATATCCTCATACTTCACCCACATTTGATGATATCCTGACTAATAATACACCATTGAGAACCATGTTGATCCATTCAACTTTTCGAAAAATTCCTCAATCTATAAATTAGGATAGCAATTCTTTACTATCACTTGGTTCAAGTGATGATAATCAATTCAAATTCTCAAATAACCACCAAAATTATCCATGAAAAAAAGGTGCACCCTAAGGTGACACACTCGACTGAACAAAACCTCACTACAATAGATCATTGATCTATACTCGTAGATCTCACTACTCAGAAGGTTCCATCATTTATAGAGACATAAAGATAGGATATATGCATGAATATAGATTGTTACAAAAGTATATCTCTAGTCTAGGGTGTAATGGTACAACCTCCTCTTTAAAGACATTAGGTTACTCTTCCACAAACCTATGAAACACCAACTCATGAACCTATGATGAGCTCAGTATCAGCTCATCCATCAAAGGTGACAAAGAGGAAACATGCCTCTAACCCATCCAAGGGTCTTTCTCACCAAAAAACACCATTGGATCTCCTTTAGTATCATAAAACATAACCTAACACCTGAATGAATACAATATATCCCACAAAAAATAAAACTAATCCATGAAAATTATTATTTCATATGGCTATATCCTCAAACATAGGAAGTCTCCCCAAGAGAGGTGCTACCCCAAAACTAGCTCACAGTCTCTACATACTTCATACAAGTCAGCTCAACCTCCAAATGGTGTAGTCAATGATAAGGAAAATGGAACCCTCTCTACCTAAAGTCCCATAGGATGGAATAAGGTAGATTTTATAAGGTATTGTGTCACTGCTGATTCAAACAATGCATAAAACCAAGTATAAAATAAACAATAGGGTACCTCAAACAATGTATATCTCACCCGGTGTTGGAAACACTAAAGAATGAAAATGATAAAGACCTACTACACAACCTATATGAACATTATGAAGACCAAATCCATGGAAAAAATTTATTCTCTAAGTATGATGAGTTTCTCAGGGATGCACTTTTCCTGCGCTATCTCCTCTATGTTGATCCTAGACTGGACCAACCCGTTGTTACTACATTGGATGAAATTGCCTCAATGGAGGAACATGAAGTGAAACACATAGAACATGATGAATACATAGAATATTTGAGACTCTATCCATTGATAACCTTGACCAATACAAGAAAAAAATATGTATAATCCCTTGGAATTGGTCTGAGAATCACCAAACTTAGAGAAACGAGAAGATAAGGACTGGGACCTACCCTCAGCTGATCAAAATATCTTCTGTCATGACAATTGGGAACCCTAGACTAGAAATTTTCTTTTTAAAGAATAATAATGACTCTTATCTTGTGATGAAACGATTCTGGCTAGCATCCTATCAATAACCTATGCCCTTGATAAAACCTCAAGATATATATTCATCATAAATAGGGAGCCATAGAACTGGATCTCTGGATACAAAGGATCCTAAAAATTACTTGCCCTAGAATCCTCATCTGGAAACTAGTCTGAAGCATATCACAAAAGGGCCTTGAAATAGACCCTAAACTCTCACACACTAGATCTTCCCTACTGAAGGGTAAGTAGATCCTAGTGACTGGCTGCTGTTGCGGTTGAGGAAATAAACTCTACTATTAATTGGTCTACAAACTTCTCCCATTAGTTTACTGACTCTTCACAATCCCTGAGGAAGAGGAACCACCACTACCTCACAACTCCATGAAACATCATCATAGCCAATAAAACCCAGTTCTTCTTCTAAGAACTGATTAAATTGAAAGCTATCTTAACCTCTTCCAACAAGTATTTTATGACTCTATCTGAAATAGATACCTCAAACTTCTGAATACTTTGGAACTGAAACTCATGGAGTGTCCTCCTCCTAATTTCATCACCATTAAATGCAACTCTACGACAATCTAATAGCACATACTACTGAACATATTTGGCATGAACCTAATGTGGACATCAACCTAGAGACATACTTGAAAAAAAATATTAGATCTTTTAAACTTAGAATATGGAATACTTAATGTTCATTAAATAATTATTTTATTATCTCATTAAGGTTTTAACATATCTTAGGGTCTAACCATTTCAAACATAGGTGCAAATAATAATGATGCATGATCCTTTCCTAGGTCTTTATCCTATAACCAATATCACTTCATTTAGTTGGCTCAGTAATCTTAATGGTCCATGCATCAAATCACAGGGGTTCATAAATAACCATGTCTTAGCCGGTGTCCTATGTTTACAATTCTTACAAAACATAGCTGACACTATTTCTATACCAACCCACATAAACTCACCTATGCCTAACTCCAGATACATCATATCTCTCAACCTGAACCTTTGACACCACTCTATCATGACCGAATCCCCATAAATATTCCTCAATGAGTGGATAGAGATAGAGACTGCCCAAATCCTACCTCCAGTAAGCCCTAGGTTGGTGTCTATCACTGAGGGTATAATAAACATGCATATGGGAGGCATTAACCTCTAAGAGAAAAATAAAGAAGAGATAGATAATAATGATACACCAATTGACACATGCTATCAAACACACACACACATAAATAAATCCCATGTGAAAACATGCAATGTTATATAGTACTAAACAACTCAAAGGAAAACTACAAGTTCCCAAAAGGTAAGAATAATAATAACCATGAAGCCTAAACAAATCTTACTAAACCATGAGCTAGTAATATCCATACCAATCTCCAACATACTCCAAATTACACAAAAAACTGTTTATATATATATAGAGTGATCATAATAGTATACTCAGAAGGATCCTCCCTAGATCCTCTCATGAAAAAGATATAGAAAGCATGCTAATGTAGAGTGAACAATAGTGAGACTAACTCATCACCTAAATAGGTATACTATGTTCCTAGATTCACCATGGAAAATTATAATCATGTAACCCATAAAAGAGGGAATATAACATAATAATGAAACCTCAAGGGCACACCACTCCCACTTCCCCACTGGTTTTTCAGTCTGCCCCAACGTCGCGCATCCTGATCCATCTCTCTCAAAAAGTAAACTAGCCCGAAGACACCTGGGAAAGGAATCACAACATGACCTTCATTCATAACATCATCAAATAATCCCATATTAAATATAAATATATATAAATCATTTAGTTTCTAGGAGAAACCACAAAGCTTATGATGTTATCAAACATCAAGTATTATGCCTCAAGGCATTACAACCCATACACCGAGTAAGTACCTCAAGCCATCATGACCAATACACACCATAAATATAATAATCCTTTGGATACTATATTATCTAGTAGATGGATTTGAAATAACCACAAGACATCACACCCTATACAAATTTATATTTGAAAAATAACCTCCGTGCATAACATCACATGTAACTACCAAGAGAAGAGAGGATGGATAGAGGTGGTAGTTAGCCATATATCCTCCCACTGGGATGTTGGGGAAAACACCCTCATAGAGTCCACTGGGTGTCAATATCCTAAACCAATATGGGTTGTGTAGAGTATTAAATCATAGAATATACATGATATAATATAGCTCACCACTACACTATGGACATAACCTAGTCTTAGACTCAAATGTAGCTAACGTCGCTCAGACTCTTGGCATCCACTACTAAGACTAGATATCCTATAATCAATCAAGCATTTAAAAAATCTATATTAATTACTTATTTCCTTTTTATCATTTACTTTAGTAAATTAATTCATTAACCATTAATTAACCATTAACATTATTCTATATTTCATTACATTAATCATCATAGTAAAGTCCATTCACTCTAGGAATAATCCCAACCAAGGGCTCAGTTTATCAATATTAACATATTTAGATTTTTCATTAAAATATTTCCAACCCCATGGGTTTAGAATTATTTGTGAATTATTAGCATCATTACATATCTATGTACTCTAGGTAAACCATCCTACACTACAATCAATAGGAAACATGAAACTAAACACATCCAGCTGCCACAAGTAGTGGGTAAATGAATTAAAATAAAATAAATAACTCATCTGTCAGCCATTAAAAAGATTCATAAGTGAGTTTACCATCTCTCATCATCACATAAATTGGTAATCCTAGCTTCAACCCATTTCATCATGTTCAATTCCATCCATGACACCCACATGCATATACTGATGCATCTCTCCATCACATAAATCAACTATTGCCACATCATTTGGGCCTCCCCGTGCACATAATAAATCATCCATCCTAGTATCATCCATATTAGGATAATAAAAGAAGGCTCATATTCAAATCACATCAAAAAATTAGTAGGAATAAACAATAATAGCTAACAGGGAAATCTAGGACCCGAAACAAGGCATTCATCCTTCACATGTAAACAAGATCTCACAACTCCAAACTCTAGGAACTCATACATCTAAAGAAAATTGGAAAATAATGAACAAATAATTATCTTTATCACATAGCAGGTTCTTATTCAATATTGAATTAACTAGTTCATTATTCATAGGTTTCAACTATGGGAAACCTAAGGCGCCAAGATATAAAAATCTATCAAAGGAAAAACAATCTCTTACCATCTATTCTGGATTTAAAAAACCTATAGAAGTACCATTATCAATTAAAATTTATTTTTATTATTATCTATGATCATAATCATTCTTCATATTATTATCAATTCATTTAATTACATTAAATATTATATTTATAACAAACATCAGATTATAAACATGTCTCTTCTTTAATTTCTTAATCCAATTAATTATAAATTAATTCTATATTTACTTTATTTATAAAATTAAACATGATAATCCAAGAATAAGAACATGATAAAAAAATCATAACATATATATAAAACTATCTATAAAATCATGAGGCATACCACTATCATGGGGAAAAGTAGAAATGTCTTCATCATGCAATTACAATCAATTTCTTTAATCTGATACAATATTATTAGGTTAATTAAATTGGTATCCAAAGTGATAAATCATGATAAATTTATTATTTAATATAAATAAATAAAGAATAAATGAATCCCATACCTCAAAGGAATCAATGTTCTTCACACATGAACATACCAACGTTATAGATCCTGATACCCTATCCCATAAGAAGCTGTATCCATCCCAAGAATCTGCGGCACAACCATACCAATAAACATCAAGAAAACTCCATTATAAACCTAGATATCATATATTTCATGGAAATAATAATGAGAGGAAAGTGATATAAATCAAGAATAAACTACAAGAAATAGAGGTATAACTCACATTGGATTACCGTGGATCAAAGACAAAACCCCAAGGATTGATCCCCATCGAAAGAATTCTAAAAGTCTAGAGGGAGGGATATAGTTCACCTAGAATTTGAGAGATAGTTTATACTATCCATAGGGTTGATAAAACAGTAGAGTATATTCACCCTTTAATGATGTTCTACATAGGAGATTTTCACATTGTTCATTTCTTACACTTCATATAAATTTCAAGATTTAGTTATCACTAAAAAAAACATCACATTGAACCTTTTAACCATAATAAAATACAGATCATGAAGAACCTTATGAACCATCCTTAACAAGATGAAAAATTTGAATACATGACGTGAAACACTTACACAACATGTATTCTCCTAACTTCTAGATTTTAGTAGCTGAACCCCTCCAGACTCACTAAAAGCATCCTCTATGCACCATGTGCCTTGAAAACACACAAGGGGTAAGACTACATAGATACAAGCCCTTACATACAATCCCACTATTACTATTATAGTTAAATTTATCACATTCATTATTTATGAAACCAAATCCCCATATGGATTCACTAAAATGAATGTTTCGTGATCTTGTTTATTGATTTAACCCATAAATGGATCTATGAAACATCGAATCCTTATCGGCATCCTTTGGTGTCACAAACAATTCTAGTTATTTAATATTGAAATCATCTATATGGATTCTATTAAGGAAGGTGGTTTTGACATCCATTTTCAAAATATCAAAATAATGGTAATCTATAATGGAAAGTTAAATTTTAATGTATTTTTTAATAGTGACCCATGAAGAGGTTTTACCATAGGATATGCCTTAGTGTTGATTAAAATTTTTAGTAGCTAGATGTCCCTTAGAGAAACTAAATTTTCCATCCATGTCCAGTTTCTTCTTGAATACTCATTTTCACCAAATAGGTTGTTTATCAACTAGAGGAAATTTAAAACCCAAACATGGTTTTATTTCATGGAACCATTTTAAAATTCATGGGATTTTTTTTCTGGTTTAGAATTTTTTAGTTTTACAATACTTTTATTTTAGAAAGAGACTTATTATTTTTAACCAATGACATGTCACCATCCTTAGTGACCATAAAAACATATATATCTAGTTCTACAACCTCTCTAGTTCTCATACATAGTACCTGTGTCTCTATAAAAACTTCTTCCACTAGGTCATATTAAATTCTATCTTGTGGAAACTCCTATGTATCTTGATCCTTGACATCATTGAAGTCCATATTTCTCCCATTATCTCCTTTGGATATGTGATCCATTTTTAGCAACACAGTGTATCTTTCCACCATAACCTTTTTATCTAATGGTTCATATAGATAATACCCCTTGTTTATTTGGGATATTCTATAAAGATACCCTTATTTCCTTGAGATGTAAGTTTTTTTCTAGAAGTATACTTAACAAACACATGCACCCCCTATACATAAATATGAGAAAAAAAATTTCTCCTCCAATAATAAATAATATGACATTACACTTTCCAATTTACTTGGAAATTTATTTAGTGTGTGTTCTACTAATTTTAATACATATCCCTATAAGGATAATGATAATATTTCATGGATCATCATCATTCTCACCATGTCCAATCTGGTGTAGTTCCTCTTTTTAATGACACTATTACACTATAGTGTATAAGGAGGAGATATTTTAGATAACATTTTAAATTATTTTATATAATCAATGAAATATTTGTTAAGATAATCCCCACCTTAGTATGAGTAGAGTTTCTTTATATTATTATGAATATGTTATAACATAGGAAACCCTAATAGGGGTGGGTTGAATCTGAGCGTCAATATTTTATTTTGTTTTGATGGATGTCATCACCACAATGGTTAGAACTTATTAAAACTATCTGATTGAATTGCACATTAACCATAACCACAAAAGTAAAAACTAAAAGAGATCATATCATTTTTCCATTGGTTTATTACTAAAGGATAGTTCAAGGATCATACACCAAATATGTGAAGGCCATACCAAAATCCCATACATTTCATTAGTTTTAGTGGACTAAAATATTTGGATATAGTAACTCCATGATAGTCTCAATTACTTTACAATGAATTGAGGGATAGTGAATTCCATTCCTCAGATCACTTTATTCGACCTTTCCTTGCACACTGCTTTGGAATAAGTATTTCATTAAATGAAATGATGGAATATTAAAAATTATTGTGAATAATGTTTGTAAAATGCATCTCTAAAATCTGAGTTTGATACTCTAGAGTAACCCTCTAATTTTCACCTAGATCCAACTTTCAATTCGGTCTAAAACTTTTTTTAGGTCTCTTGGTTCACTCAAGTATGAATTATCTTGGTCCATTCATCTAGGTTAATTTACCCATGTCTCTTAACAAAAATTTGGGGATATCAAGTAAATTTTATAATGTTTTTTGTGTAACCCATTCACTGTAGTTATGTTCACATAACATTCTTTACTCAAGTGATATCTCTTAAGTCTTTTTTACCTTATAAGGCTTTCTCATATCACTTTGTGAAAACCCTTCTCTTTTCACAGCTCACACAATTTCCTTTTTCTCATCCTTATTCCATGAGCTTCCTTCATGCATGTTTATTAACCAAGACGTCTTCACTGAAGTCCATTTTTTATAAGTTTCTTTACTCAAGCGATACTTCCATGATAAGAGAGCCTCTTAATCTTTCTTACAATCTATATTAATTTTTAATGAGGGGTTAGGATAGTATTTATTGAAAAAATCCTATTTTTATTTATCCATACTCCTCTAATATTTTTGGTGTGTATTTCATATAGCTCAACCTATGTGTAATTCATGGAATCACAAAATATCCGATTAGCCTAAAAAAATTAGGCGGTGACCTGATCTACTAGTGTGATTGAATTTCACATGGGTTTTTTGTAAATACAATGTGAAATTAAATTATGTACAAAATTCTTTCTTATTTTTTTATAGTAGTGAAATAACACATACATCACTTTAAGTCTATGTGAGAAATTCTTGATATAAAAAACTTGAGTTCAAGAGATAATTTCATGCCTCATCTCATTACCCATCCTAGTACTCCCTTGTATTTGTGCTCATTAAAACTACAATCCTCCATTTACAATGGATCATATCTCTGCCTAACATTCATACTATAGGCTCCACCTAAATGTGAGAGTATATATTTAAAAAAACTTATTGATCACTTGAATTTCCACTATTTTCCTCCCTCTTTGACAATAAACCCAAAGAAAAATAAACTTCATAATATGACACATAACAAATAAGGAATTAGATACCAATAGGGATCAGGTAAAATTAAAACTTTCTCAAGACGAGGGAGGTGGTTTAACACCGATGTTCAACTGATGTATTTCAAATACAAGAGTGTCCAACAATTTTGTATATACCTGAAATTTTTGAATAAAATTTGTTTCCCAAAAATGTGTGTTATATTATTTTTTACTCAAAAATAAATAAATATATTTAATAATTAAGTGAGTATAATTTGAAATGTTACCATTGAGTTTTGACCGTTATATGACTGTTGGAAACTATACTCTAAATAATAATTTTAACATCATAATTAGTATTATAAATATAAATCATAATTGTTAATTAATAAAGAAAGAAGAGTGGATGACCTCATCCAGTAGAGTCGTTCCATACGAAGCCCATTTTTAAAATCTTGAGAAGTTGTTAGCATCTTTGTTATTTGTTCTGAACCAAGACCAAGTCGAGCTTCAACATGTTAATCTTGAACGAAATCTCCTATGAGAGAAGTTAAAGTCAGTGGAAATTACTACTTAAGCAATGTTAGGTGAGCCTCCCCATGAGTCTATCACCATCATACACCTCACCCTTTGGTCGTATGGGGGTTTTATAAGGGTTTATGTGTAAAGTCATCAGTTACATTATTTATAATCCATTTTAATAAATAAAATTGGTGTTCTATCAATTCCATTTTAAGGTAAGTTTTTCTTAAAAAATATAATGAATTTGATAAATTGATTTTTTGGATAGAAATTGTACTTTTTATAAAAGATAAATTATTATAATAAGATAATGTCTTATTTATAATGTTTATTTTATTAAAATATTATTTTAAAACACTCTTATATAAATTTATATGATAAAATAATTTTTTTTTCAAGTGTCATAAATTTTACTATGCATTTTATTATTCATTTTCTCTCCACTATTATTTTTAATAAATTAGGATGTTTTATTTAAAAGTTAAATTTATCATACTTAGAGAAATATTATGATACAATAAACATCATTTTTGAAATATTCATGTTGAAATTAGGTTAGGGTGAATTTATGAGAATTTTATAAAATATTTTGTTTTTCAGTGAATAGTAAAAATACAGTTTTGGGTTTTTAGTATATTTAATGACATCATAATGATGTAATAAGTTATAAAAAATTCTTGTAGAATTATTTCGATTAAAATAATTTATTATGTTTCCTAGGTGTCTAATATCATGGGAAAATCCAAGGTTTTTTAAATACCTCCACTGAGGTGTCTAAGGAAATTAATAAAAAACACCATAGTTTTTCTAGAAATACCCACCCATTTCATATTTTTCTTTCATTAAAAACCTATTACACATAAATATATTATATTATTACCTCCCAAGGAGTCCTCCCAATTTTTACTTAATCCCCCAAGTTCCCGATCTTCAATTCTTAGGAGCTACTCTTCAGTGTAAGGGAAATTTCAACATCTCTTTTCTTTTCAAGTTCTCTTCTTATGTGGTATGTATTCCAAGTATACAAACTATATTATTATGTAAATTTTATTATATAACGTTAATATATTAAGATTATTTTATGAGTTGGATACCCTTTTCCCCTATATTTTTAATGTTTTCTAAAACCACATTTTATACTCATTATGTTGATGATTTTACTTCTCAAAATTTCTCTATTTTTCGCAGGAAATTATTATTTTTTCTTTTGTTAATAACAAAACCTATTTCTTCTCTAGGAGTATTAAAATATATTTCAAAATGATATATTCAATTAATATATTAACATACATGAAACCCACCTTCCTTTTCCATGGATTTAAAATGACAAAAGGATCTTGTTTTTAAGCACTTTCCAAAACACCATGATTTTGATATGAAACACATTTCTTTTATTCTACATGGGTTATTTATAAAATGTTTTATTATGATATTTTTTATTCAAATTAATTAATACATATGAATAGTGTGCCCTGATAGCGATTCAATTTATTGGGTAAATAATTTTATCTCTAGAGATAACAAATTTTTCGATACCTTGGTGAATAACCTTGACAATTTTTATGACACCTCAGTGACGAACCTAGATGATATGCTTATGAATGACTCAATTAAAAGTTTTATCCACATTTGTATGTTATAAATCATGTTATATTCATTATTATATTCCTATTTTACCATTTCTCATTCCGTTATGATATTCATTATGTTCTTATCGATAATTATCATGATCACATGTAAACTGTTTCCCTTGCTTTCCCTTACTGGGACTTATGATCACCATTTCCTTTGATGTATGTCCCTAGGTTATGAGATAAAGTAATTGTACTTAGTATTAACCTAATATGAATCCTTTCAAGTGTATTAGATGTTTTTGTTCATGTTTTCTTGTATTATGTACCTTATTACTAAGACACTAAACATTAAAAGATCCTATATTTGTAAAATTCTATGTAAATTAAGTAATAAAAAGGAAGGATTCCATAAATTTGGTTTTTTACCTACCATTTATTACAAAATTAAAATATTATTTATTTTAACCCCAAATTTCTCTAATATTTACTTGATGAAGTGATATCAGATTTTGATATTTTTTGTGACAGTGTTGTTTATGTTTTTTCATGATCTTAATCAAACTTTTGTTGTTACAAAATATCACCATTAGTTATTTCAATTCATCACTGATATCCTCCAACAATTATTTCATAGAGGATCTATAAGAAATCCTAGGTCATTAAGATTTATTTTTCTTCAACTGTGCTAAGATCTATTGTCTCTTATTTCTTACTTATCCCACTAAAAAATTTATTTCCAATGAAAAATGTTTCAACAGTTATAGAATTAAATTATTATATATAAAAATTTCAATCTATTTTATAAAATTATAAATGTCCACGATTCTTTAATAAATCATAAATCAACATAAACTTGAGACTTTAATGAATTTATATCATGATTCATTTCACCAGTATAAGATGTTCATCTTTTGAATTACTCTAAAAACGGGATGCCAAGCATTTCACATAAATTATATGTACCTGGGTTTCTATCAGATACAACATACCACTAATTATTATTGTGTATATGGTAGTATGCATATATTTCTATTCCTTAGGTTTTCCAATAGTGGTTCCAACTATAATCATAGTTGAAATAGGTTTTGATTCATGCATGTAAAATTTCATTAGTAGTTATATCACATGCTAAACTTGAGATATAAAAATTTACAAATTTTTTAATCACATATAGTACCCTAAAATATGTGAGCTTTCCAATCACATATATTTGAAATTATAATCTCATGATATTAGAAATTTTCTCCATAGATATCTACTTTATTCCACATAAAATGATGTTATGAAGATATATTAAAACTATTAATTTTTCTTATTTAGATGTATTTATATAGAGACTGTGATTATAAAAATAATATACCTTAAAAATTACATAATCCATCATTTTTTAGTCATGAATTAATTTTCATATACACCCTTGTATCTTTATGGTTTAGAGTTATATATAATTAAGTCATAACTCTTACTAAAAAATCCATAAAATACAGAGTAGGAACTTCTAATCAATATGCATTTTCCAAAAATATAAAATTCATTATAAAGATATGGAAGATTTGTTTAAGGTAATTTCATATCTGGATCTATAACTTCATTAAAACTTCTACTAATCCTTAAGACTAGAGAAAAACATTTAAAAACATGTGATAAGCACAAAATCTTAGTAAGATTCATAAAAGAATAAAAAGAAACCCATTAATCTATTAAAAAACAGTAAAAATCATAAAATAATTACCTTTATCACATTATTATTTGATAATATAAAATAAATTATTTCTATATGAAAAACACACATTTTTTTCAATGAAAACTTTAAAAATCATAGTAAGAAAATAAAAATCCATTTTAGGTGACTTAGAGCATCATATTCATAACCTGTATTAAACCCCTGTCAAAAATAACTAGATACTAGTTAAATCCATTTGACATATCAAACAAGTTAACTCCCTCCTTCTTGAATTTAATTATTAGGAACATTACCTAATACATTGGAGTGCTATAATGTGGCTCACCCATCGAATAAGCTATATCTGGATCACCTGTATTCATGATCTATAATGGGGATTAACCCATCATATAATATATATCATACCAAAATTTTTCTCATATATAATTATCAAGTATAATATCATTTATAAAAAATTTTATGCTTACATATTTTCATCATAAAATCTTTGAAAAAATATTCTGAACTCATATATGAAGCACTTTCGAATACTGAAATTCTGTTTATTTTCAAAACCCATTTTCAAAACTAAAATACCTAGAAGGAAGTAAAATATGGATTTTATTTGATGAAAAATTGAAATATTTTAAAATATTCTGAAAATAAAATAATATTTATGGCAGGGGGAAATTTTTTTGTCATCGTATATGTTAAAATATGAAATTCTTTTTGTCTTTTTTAAAGAAAGTCATAAACTTCTGTATAAAATACACAAAAAGATTCCAATTTCAAAACTTTTGAAATAAAGTAAAAAGTTATATAAAATTTCCTTTATAATTCATTTATGTTCATATAAATATATTAATAATATATTTTAAAAAATATGGACATGGAAGGAAAAACTTTTGGAAGGGAAACATTAAAAAAAGGATTTTTAAAAGAAATTCCCTTACCTCGAGTCCAAATCATCATGTATGTTATTTATCAACCTAAATTAAAAAATTATGTTAATTATTTACTTTATTAAGAACGATTTTCATGTTCACTAATCCTTTTATTTCAATTAATACAATTTTATATACAATTACTTATTTAATTAAGTTTACATTTGATGGTTTAACGATATTCTGATTTTATGTCAAAAATGAACACAATGGGTTAAATATTGTCAAGGAGGCCATTGTTTAATCATCTAAAGAATAATAATTATGAAATAATTATTGTCTTTATACATCAATTTTACTTTTAAAACGAATTAGGAATTATGGTTCTAAAAAATGTACTATGCTACAATCATGGAGTTGATATGCCTTATGTACACATGAGTAACATTTCCATTTTTCAATGATCATGTTGGAAATAAGTGTAGACATAATGAAATGTGTTTCATGCAATTATCTTCAATTGAATATGTATTTTCATGTGTTGTGACTCAAAATAACCTCAATCGGGCTTGAAAAGTTCACGGTGCGACTCTGCATTTTTCATGGGGGTCAGTAACGGTAGCGAAGGCACCAACCCGAAGGGCCAAGACCGCAACCCAATACTGATCCCCAGTAGGGGTGTAGGGGCGCAACACCTGCGGTATGAAGCAATTATTTGGTTAAGTCCCTAAAAGAGACGCCCAAGGTACCTATGCACAAATACCTGCATGCCACCATGCTGGAGAGGAATGAAGTTATAATTTTTTCTAAGTCCCCAAATGGGCACCCTACTCTAGCCAAAACACCATCGGCATGAAAGGTACTTTCATGCCATAATTTGGCATGCAAGTCACTTGTGTACCCAATCTCCTTTCGTCCAGGGTTCAATTTTTTCCTATAAATAGACTCTTGGGGCCTTCATTTGTACGGACAAATTTCCCTGAATCCCAATTGATACTCTGGTCTCCCTAGTGTTTTCTCCCAAGTCTCCTTAAGAATTCAAGGTATTTATTCAACACATTGAGTGGATGATATAAGAAAGTATCATTTTACATAATTCTTTTTATTGTTGAAAACCATAACACTTGCGTGCCTAAAGCACCCAACCTACCCAAATCAGAAATACTTGCGCGCTGCCTATTCCTTTCATAGGAACTTGAGTGCCCTACTTCTGGGATCACTTGTGAATACTCTTGAAGGCTTGAGAAAGGTATTTCCCAAGTATTACCATACATGTTTTTCATCACATAAGTGAACATCAGGTCATCCAAATCTACTTGAAAGCCGTTACTTGCACTCCCTTACCTAATTGGGCACCCCTCTTTGATTCACTTACTCTCTTTAGTTTACAAGCCATGAAGCCTTCATCAAAGACATTCATGGAAAGGCTTATTCTTACTTGGATCCATTTTTTGAAAGGGATTATATTGTGACCTCCATAAAAACCTCATGACTTATCAAACCTTTGGGAAAGGCACATCATTGTGTCTCCTATTTGGGTTTGTATTTCCCCAGTCAGAGGTTTCCCAAATTTGTTTTATAAGGGAGTTAGGATACATGGAATGTGTGTGGGTTTGTATATCCATAGTTACATGGACCTTTATCCCAGAAATAGTGTTTGGAAGCTCCTTCTTTGGAGGAGGGTTGGGTCCATGCCTCTCCCTTCTCAAAGAGATGGCCAGAAACCTCAGGTCTCTGGTAGGGAAGAAACAGTTCACACTTTCTTTTCCACGCAAGTATAAGAGAAGTCTCCCTACCATAACATGATCAATTTTAGGGCATCCATCATGGTTTAATCCCCTAACCTTCATCCCTTCCTCCTTATATTAGACCCTTTTCCAATGTAAATAGAGCATAGGGAAAGCTCGTCACCTCGCCCTCTTCCACGGTTGACGCGCCCTCTTCCACCAGTGGAGGAGGAAAATTTTTAAAGTGCATGTGACTTTGTTGAATCTTTCACATCCTCTTGTTTCTCACACCGAGCATGACTCATTTGGGATTAGAGATTTGTAATGATTACAACATGTGAACAAACATTCACTTGAATGAACTACAAGAACTCTGATTCCCACCATAATCATGATACTTAGGAAGCCTTCTCAAGGCCTGAGCTCACGGGATATCCTCTTCAAGAATCTAACCCTAATTCCCTTAATCTAGGTATACCCCTTAGAAATAAGCCCCAAATTGAACCCTCACCAATTCATACTTTTCCGGAAGTAATCCCAAACTCATTTTTCTCAAAAGACTATACTCTCCTATGAGACTTATCGAACTATGTGGGATTTTATTCCCATATATACGGGATACGTAGGAAGCCTCCTTGAGGTTCAAACCCAATAACTTAAATCAACCCTGTTCTCCTTGGTCTATATTCCCAACAGGGTCTGATCCTACCTAGAAACTCATATCCTTTCCAAGTTCCTTTAGCTGCTTCAGCATAAGTCCCACACTATGTTTTGGCTAAGAACATTTCGCTTAGATTTCCTTTCCAAATTAAACTGTACGGCTAGGTTCTTATCACATGACCTTAAAAGGTATGATGTGTCCCATTCAGTGGAACTGAACTACAAGGGTTATAATTCCTTTTAAAAGGATACGTAGGTAGCCCATTTTATGGGCATGATCCCAAGATTAATGCAGACCTTCATCTCCCTGGATGAAAATAAATTCCAGAGTGCCTCATTGAGTGGATTAAAAATCAGTATCATCATAATAATGATTAAAAGAATATTGAAATAGTATATTAGAGGATACTATTGATGGATAACCTCGAATACACATGGATATCTCCAATGATGAAGAACCTTGAATACATACTAATGATTCTAAATTTTACACATGTTAACAAGTGATTGCAAAATCCAAGGGAAAATTATGTCATACTTGGTGAATTAATAAGTATTCATAAAAATATCTTAAATTTATAAAGAGAGTCCCAGAGTAGACAATAATTCCCCCCAAAATGGTGTGACGAGTCTGACCTCCCATCCTCTCGACCAATGTATGTTCCTCAGTATTGTAAAGTTTAAACTTAACGAATTCCTACCTTTGGAAAGAAGTTCCATTTTGGATAAAGAACCATTGGAAGTTTCTGGGTCAAAAATAAATCCAATGGAAACCACCTGGAAGTAGTGATTATTAAAACTAGAATACACATTTCAAGGAACTACGAAATAAAAATGGTGAACCCGAAGTGAATCCGTAACCAAGTTAATAATGTAATCCACTTGTTAGGCCCCTATAAATTGATAAAGGATGGTCAAAAAAAGATTCAATCATGCATGTATCCATCTAAAAGATGTTTCTTTAATGGAGTTTGTTGTTGTTTCAAGTTTTTCTCAGAACTCCCTTCACTCCAAAATATATTTCTTCAAGACAACATTTGTGAACTTCCTGATTGCTGCTCAAGATGGATCCCCATCCATGGGAAGGACGTCATCACCAACCCAACATCTTAAAAACTGGGTCTTTAATGTGCTGATAAAGTAATATCTCTGGCACAGTAGAATATCGACTTTGGTGGCTGCTCGGCAAGACCTCCAAGTCAATAACACTCCTCGATCATCCGACCAACGACAACCAATGATTAAGAACGAGATGGTGCCAACCACCGTCTCCAACCATTTTGGGTCCTTATCTTCAGAACACAACAATGGATCCATTACGTACTATAGGTAGGTGGATCAAGTGGACACTCAAGTCCTCAATTCAAGAATGTAGGAGTCCTTCCTGAGGAATCCCACTAGCAATCGCCGTCAGCAGAATCGTGTGGTAGTGAACCCCTAACATGATGGGGGTGTTTCCTCTAGATGTTCGGATCAGATCTCTTAGATCCAGGTATGAAAGATGAACCACCAGGGATAAATTTCAGTCAATAGGGAGCATGTTATTACCTATACCTCTTATAGAGAATCCCATCAACATAACTTGATAGAAAACAATGAGCGGGCACATACACCCGTTCGTCTTAATTTTGTTGCTCAACAGACTCATCTGGAAGAAACCCACCAATCCTATAAGATAAATCCGGTGGAGTACCATGTACAGGCACATAAACCTACTTACAAGTAATCAAACAGTCAACATAATCGTCTAACTGCATTTAAAGATGCCCACCAATCTAATTTGGGGGCAACTGCTAAACAGGAACATACATCTGTTTACAATCACCAATTATGCCAGTAGTCTTGTCTGGCAGTATTGAAGGAAGTCTGTCAACCATACTTTATGGGAAAAAACCCGCAGGCACATACACCTTCCAATTTTCATCAAGTCTACTAAGAGTCTCATTTAGTAGCACCTAGAGAAGTCAGTCAGAAAGCTATGATGACAAATTTGGGGTAGACCCAACTCTCTACCCCCATGCATGCATACTGTCAATACCCATTGACAATAAAAGGAGGACAGGAGAAGGAACATACAGATACTGCAAATATATAATGGAAATCTATTCTCGTTCTGATTGCAGAAGTCACCAAACATATCTTATCAATGGTGAAAGGGCAGACGCAAATCCCTGCCCATATTCTGGAAGCATGCCAGGATATTATAACACTACATCAGCAGTACCAGGTGAACACACACATAAATATTCCCCCAAAAATGGGATGAAACATTGAAATTCCATCTCAAAATAGATACACACCTCTGTTCTAGTCCATAAGGGTCATGAGGCATACTCCCCCATATCATACGGACATCAAGATTAGGAACATATACCCTTTACAATTGGAGGTAATTGGTCCGTTATAGTAACCAATCCAAGGCAAACACATACACTTTCCCATGATAACCACTTTTACCAACAATTGGCCCCAATTAAGTATAAGAGAACATCCAAAAAGAAGTCTCTCCAAGAACTTTTGGAAAATCAAGAGTCAAGAAGTGATTTATCTACTCTTAATGCTGGAGTTATTAAAGCCCTCAGACATTTATTTGTTGTCTCTTAAGATCCTATCGTTTCATTACCAAATTATGGGTGTGGTAGTAGTAATTATGAAGTTCCACATCAGACAATTCATCATGAAGGCTAGATTCATGAAACTTCGGTCAATCCAGAGTGCCTATCTATGGATGAGAGCCACAACAACCCTTCATGTGTCCATAAGACCAAGGATCAAGAAGATTTATCCCTTGATATAATCCACCATGGTGATCCTCCCTATGATGGAATTTGTTGCGAAAGTCCTCTCTATAGTAGTGTTACGTGTTGTTAAAAAATTATATAATTGAAAATGTAGCAATGAGAAAGCCCTCATATGTCAAGGAACTTTAAAACACAAGGCCAGTCATGTACGATGCCTTGTCATTGATAGGTGAAACACTTTCTCAACCAAAATACATCTCAAGGGAACTGTCATTCTCTGAACCTCCCTTGAGTCATTTGTCTTCTAATACATAGCATCCACTTTGGTCAGACCAAGTGGAGAAACTTCTAGTGAAATACGAGGAAGATGTGTTAAACATGAAGAAACAATTATCCAAGGGAGAAGTACCATTCATGTTCTAGAATCTGGAAAATTCTCAGTATAACATTCCAGAATTGATGACAGAAGATTGTATTCATGATATCCACCTCAATTTATGAAAGAATATTCGTCATTTGGAAACAAAATTATTACCATATGATGAATATCAAAATCATGTAAAGGTAATATAAGGGTTACAATGCAAAATTTACTTGGCATCTATCTCAGTTTTCCAACATCCAAAGGTTGAAAAACAGCATATAATCCTTCAGCATGCATGCCTCAATGATCTAAAGAGTCTATGCCTATTAATTTTTGATTCCCCATCTAGTGTTCGTATCAGAGGATGGGATGCATATGGAGCATTGCATTTTACTGCACTCCAAAATAAGAAAATTCCACCAAAAGTGGTCTAATGCAATGTTATTTCCCATGGTCAACCAAAATCAATATATTTTTTATGTAATCGAATGTACGCTCAAGAACATGCCTCAACCAGCTCTCATGAGAGTTAGGCCCAAAGAAAATAATTTTTTTAGTAACTTTTATATCAAGTATATGAGAATCTTGAACAGGAATCCTGCTTAGAGAATTTTAAGCATCATAGAATGAAAATGTCTGAAATAGAAAAGCAATCTTCCAAAACAGGTAATTTGAGTGGTTGTTAGATAATTCACCCAGCTAATGTCCCAACCAAAATTTGAAAAATTAAAAGGGAAGTTTCATGAATTTCATCTATAGAAGTTCAATAATTTCCCTAGATTGGAAGGATAGGGGATCATTTAATTCAGAATTAAAATTCATTAAACAATATTCAAATATTAGAAGAAGAAGAACATGAATAGCCCCAACCTGCAGGGTTGGGGGCATTTTCACATCTGTAATCCCCTCCTCAATGGAAGTAAGTTTTCTCCTTATTAGGGAAGAATCCACAAGGAAAACACACAACTGAACTATCCAGGGATTCCCTTTGGGTTACTATCTTCCAGAAAGTTCCTGGGGATTCATCATATAATAGAAGAGAGTCTCATGGAAGATATAGAGGGAGAAGATCTTACACAAATTTTTACAGAATTCCATCGATGCATTATGCGTTAGTAAATGTCATTAACACCAATAAAGAAGATCCTCCAGAAAATGAGTCCAATTTAGGGGAATTATAAGATGAAGTTCATGTCCATAATATGGTACACACTGAGGAAAATGAATAAGGTGTGCGTACTTAAAATTAGAGGCTTACCCAGAATCTAGGTGTGCCTTCAAATAACCAACTCCCACCACTCTAAAAGGTATATAAAAAGGGGAAAGGAAAAATTCAGATTACATATCACTTTCCCACTAGAGAAGGTCAATCTCTTTCACTTGAAGAGAGATTTTCACAACCATAAGAGGAAATGAAGGAGTTGAAAATACTCAATACATAATTAATTCGAAGTAGAAATTATGCTAAATGTACTCCCTAGGAAGGTCCTCAATTCTCACATTCTAGAGGAGATCCTCAAAAAAGATGATTTTTAGTAACTACAGATGCAGATAATGAATTCCCTCCACTGGGTACACAATCAAGGCAAGATCAGATACATCCTGGTAGGCCTGTTCCTGTGGGTTATCCAAGGAAAATATCTGCACCACCATTAGTGGTTTTTCTAGTCGTTGCACTAGCTCAAGCTCCAATTGTTGTACCTGTTCAGGTTCCAGCTCATCCAGATGTTCCCCAAATGCTTATGAGCACAATTGAGGCATTAAAGACTCGATTGGAAGCTATGAAGAAACGATGTGCACTAGTTCAGCCGGAAAAGAGATATTACCCTAAATGGGTGGATGAAATTCCTCCCCCAAAAAATTTTATGAATACCACATTCCCAATATTTAATGGTTCGGGATATTCAGAACAAAACATAACACATTTTGTCTCTCGTTGTGATCCCATGATTGGAACTCCTCAACAACAAGAAGTAGTAAAGCTTAGGTATTTTGTGCAGTCATTACAGGGACCAACTTTTTTTTGGTATACAAGTTTATAATTTCGAACAATTACTGGATGGGAAGATATCTGTTAGAAATTTATTCATCAATTTAGCTCAACACTACCAAATATGATAGTTTTTTATCTTAACAATTGTAAAAAAAGGGAGAATGAAAGAGTTTTAGATTTCATTCCATGATGGAAAGGATTAACATATTTCTTAAGTCTAGCACTCCCTCAAGAATAATTACTGCCGATATGTGTGTCAAATCTACATGATGAGTTACACACACCATTAATCCTTTTTAAATACAGAGGAGGGTTTTGAAACCTTAATTCAATCACTCAATAGATAGAAGACTCTATTATAGAAACAAAGGATAAAGCTCATGTAATTCCATTAGCTTTGGGGAGGAGGTTAAGAAAGGAAGAAGCTTCTATAGTTACACTCAAGCATGCACCTATACCTGCTTCTACATCAAGACCTTCATCATACCAAATGGATCTACCTCATGAGCATTAGCAGCAATGACTAACTCATCAAGGTGATCAAAGAGATCAAAGGTGGAAATGGTTTGAGGAATTAAATAAAAAAGTTTATTCTTTCCGGAATGAACAGGTTCCTGGTTACTTCATCTCAACTCTGGTTAACAATTTGGTTCATTTTCCAAGGCCAAAGAAACCAAATAAAGAAAGAGATAAATATCACCCAAATTATTGTCCCTTTTACCAGATGTTAGGGAATCCCATCCAAGAATTTTTTGTTTTTAAGGACCTCTTGCAAAAAATGGTAGATTCTGGACAAGTGAAACTGAAAATCTCGTCAGCTCATGTAGCATGTGTCACCACTACTAATCCAAAGGAAGAAGGTGAATAACAGGAAGTCAAAAGTAAAAATGTGCAGAAATATGATGACTGGATGATCAGAAAAATGATCAAATGGACTCATTCCATTTTACAAACACAGTTTAAACAACCGATTGTGTCTTCCAACACTTCTTCCATAGTAAAACCACATTCATCAAAAGGTTGTTCCTCAAATAAATGAGATGGTCAGAAGGAAAAAGAGCAGTTAAAAGAAGATGAGTTCACATTAAGGCCAAAGTTTTCCTTGAACCTATTAGATTCCATGCCATCTGTTTCAAAAGCACGGGCACTGCCCTCACCAACGGAACAATCATAATTAACCTGCCAGGCAGAATATTCATCAGATGAAGAGTTGATTTTTGGTTCAGTTAATGTTATCCACTTAATGGATCCTCATGGAAATGGTGATTCTGATTATAATGATCCATAATTCCTTATACCTAATTAGGGAACCATAGGAAGAGTCCAATGTCGAGGATACAAGGGAAGACATGGAAATTATAGAAACCAAAATTTTAACTCTACCCCTTCTTAAACCATATAAGAAGTAGAAACTCATGGAATATCCCTTCACCAGGCTCAACAGAAATAAGGAGCTTCTTCCATGAAGGACAAGTTCGGTTCTAACACAATTTTTTTGGAGGACCAATTAAAAGTCACATCGTCTTCCTCTCAGCAAATGAATAGGCCTAGACAATATAATCTACCAAAGCCAAGTGTATTTCCAGCTTTTTCTCTGACATAGGGTACATCTATATCATAAGTATCAACTTCCAAAACACCTGCAAATATGCATCTTCATGCTGGAAAACAAAGAAATTTGGACCAAAATTATGATGTCTTGAAACAATTGGAAGAAGTACCGACCAAGTTATCAATTCTGGATGCTTTAAATCTATCAAAAGACCTTTGAGAAGCACTTATTGAGGCTTTGTCAAGTCCTCAAGAGTTTGAAACTAAAGTTTCTAGTGCTGAGGTTTACCGTATAGAGAATGATTCTGTAGAATGTCATGCTGTCATATCTTTTATAGATATAGATGAAGATGATATTGTATATGGACATATTAGACCCTTGTATTTTTCTGGTAAAGTTAATGATGTAGACATTCAACGAGCCTTCATTGATATTGGCTCTAGAGTCAACCTCATTCCTATTCATACACTTCATCGATTGGGTTTGAATGAATCTAACTCATCTCCTTCCACTTTAATGTTTCAAGATTATGATAAAAATGACCAAGAACCTCTGGGCGAAATTACACTCAGAACTCAGTTTGGAGATCTTGTATCAAATTACGATTTCATGGTTGTTCGTCAGGACACAACCTTCAATATTCTGCTTGGAAGGCCTTGGCTGCATCAACATGCAACCACCATACCTTCATCATACTACCAATGTCTGATGTGCCATTTCAATGGTCAAATTGGAACATTTTATGGTGACAAAGCTCCATTCAAAACATGTAAATATCAATACATTGAGGCAAAGTTTTATCACACAAAAGGAATGAAGTCCATGATAAAAGAAATAACCAGAGTTAATGCTCCGAATGGTTTTGAAAAGATTACAACAAACCCATTCATACATTTGAGTACAGATTATGTGTTACCTATTAATCAAATTGAAAAATTAAAACCAAATCCAAGCACTCGTCCAATAACTTCCATAATGTCAATTGTGGAAATTGAGCCAAAAAACATGGGAGAAACTGTTGATCCACCAAGCAGTGATGGAAGACTAAATTGAAATGTTTTCATTTCATCTTATGAACTACAACAAGCCTATAATTCATCAATCAGAGTAGAAGAAATTATAGAAATACTAGAGGAAGATGAAGGATGTTCAAATACTGACTCCCCCTCTAACTCTAGGAGTTTTTCCTCATCATCGACTATGCAAGTGGAAGTAGAAGAGGTAACACGTAATTAAGAAGAAGAGAATGATCTTGGGGATGCTCTTCCATAATTTGAGGATGGTGTATCTACCACTGTGGATGAGCTCAGAGAAATAAATATGGGTACATAAGAAGATCCATGTCCCACTCTAATTACTGCGGCCATGACCTCTGAATAGAAAAAAGTGTATATACTTATTTTTTAAAGAAGCATCGAGATATATTTACATGGAATTATACATAAATTCCAGGACTTAATCCTGATGTATCCAACCATAATTTGAGTTTTCCAGAAGAACATCATGGATTCAAGCAAGTAGCAAGAACAACACACCCAACTCATGATTCTAAAATTGAAGCTGAAGTTGATAACATTATAAAGGCTAAATTTTTTAGGGATGTTCAATATCCCAAATGGCTGGCCAGAATTGTCCCAGTGAAAAAGAAGAATGGAAAAATTAGATTTTTTCACCGATTTTAGAGATCTTAACTGGCATTATCCTAAAGATGATTTTCTAGTTCTGATTAGATAACTTTTAATTGATGCAACAACTGGCTGTGAAGTTCTTTCCTTCATGGATGGATACTCTGGGTATATTCAAATCCATATGGTTCTATAGGATGAAGAATCTATATCCTTCAGATCCCCTCAAGGTGTGTTTTGCTACCGGGTAATGCCCATTGGATTAAAGAATGCAGGTTTAACATACCAATGTGCCATGCACCATATCGTCAAACCCTTATTAGGGAATTTTGTTGAATGTTATGTAGATTATTTGATTGTCAAATCTAGAAAACGTTCAAATCATTTGGAAAATTTGGAGACCGTATTCCATAAACTTCAGCAACAAAATTTGAAGATTAACCCCTTGAAATGTGCTTTCAGGGTAACCTATGAAAAGTTCCTTGACTTCATTGTATGCTATCAGGGTATCGAATTTTATCATGAGAAAAAAATCAATCCTTAGTATATAGCCTCTTAGAAATTTGAACAAATTAAGAGGAATCCAAGGATACATAGCCTATATTCAGCGCTTTATCGCAAATATAGAAGGAAAGTGTTTACCCTTCACTGGATTAATGAAGAAGGGAGTCACCTACCAATGGAATAAAGACTATCAAGAAGTATTTTATACCCTCAAGAAATATCTCATGAGTCCAACAGTATTAATGCCACCTATTGAAGGAAGACCGATTATTCTTTATGTGATATATTTATAGAGACCACTGGGTGCCTTCCTTTCTCAAAAGAACGATGATGAGAATGAAAACAACCTTTACTATTTCTGTTGAACTATGATAAATGTAGAAACTCGATATTCAAGTATTGAAAAGTGATGCCTAGAATTAATCTTTATAGTTCAGAAATTGAGGCACTACCTGCAACATCATGAGGTCTAATTGGTATCTTGTAATAACCTGATCAAATTTATCCTCAGTCATCCAATGCTTACATGACGTTTGGCATGGTGGGAAGTTATTTTTCAATAGTTTGATATCCATTTTGTGCCTCAAGAGGCAATAAAAGACCAAGCTCTGGCCGACTTCCTTGCCAAGCATCCATCTATAAAAGATACATCATTAAATATTGAACTTCTTGAAGAGGAGATCATCTCTATTGAGGATAATTCCCAAATAGGGGAAATATACTTTGATGGTGCTTCCAAAAGTCCAATAGGAAAGGGAATGAAAAACCCTAAACTCAAAAAAGTTGGGTTAGTAATTGAACTTATCTCCTTATAAAAGGAAGTATTGACTTATTCCTTCTTATTATCAGAAGGTAGAACCAACAATGAGGCAGAGTATCAAGCTCTCATTGCAGGTTTGTAATTGGAACATTAGGTGAACATGAATCACTTAAAGGTAAAAGATGATTCAGAATTGGTAATCAATAAAATCAATGGGGAATATTCTATTAGAAAAGAAGAGTTAATACCTTTGTGTGATTACGTCTGATGGTTAATGGCTGAATTTCTCTCAGAGCCGACATTTTCTTATGTCCAGTGATTAGAAAATGCCCAAGAAGATTTATTGGCTAATGCTACTACATATTTGGAAGATCCAAATCAGGATGGTACAATCATTATCATAACCCATCATCATGTGGTCTCACCTTTTTTTCAAACCAGAATGGAGGAAATAAATGAAATTATCCCAATTTCTGATCCATATGGTCATACCATGGGATGGAGAACATACATCATGGAATATCATCAAAATGGAGTACTTCCACCAAATAGGGCTGAGAAAGAACAGATCCGGTGATGAATAACCAATTTTACTCTTGAAGATAGTCCAAACCACCAAAAATTCCTCTACAAATGAGGCTTTGATGGAATAATCTTCAGATGTATTGATGGAGAAGAGACTGTAGCTGTCATGAAAGAAGTATATTCAGGAGCTTATGGTTCCCACTAGTATGGGAACTAACTCTATGATCAGATCCAAAAGCTTGGATACTTTGGGCCTTCAATGACGTAGGATTGCACAGATTTCACTAAGAAATGTCATCCTTTTCAAGTGCATTCCAACTTAATTCATCAACCTCTGGAGTTTCTATATACAGCTAAATACTCCTGGCCATTTTCCACCTGGGGAATGGATGTAGAAGTGTCTTATCCTTCCGATACAGCTAAGCAGTTCAAGTATATCCTTACTACTACTAACTTCTTTTCTAAATGGGCTAAGGAAATACCTCTTAAAGAAGTAGGTTCCAAATGTATTGTCAGTTTTGTCAAAACTAACGTCATCACCAGATTTGGTGTCCCTCATACTATATTTACGGACAATGGAACCATTTTTTATTCTGCTAAGGTAAAAAAGTTATATCAAGTACATAATATCAAATCCAACCATTCATCTCGCTATCATGAAGCGACCAATGGATAGATAGATTCCTTCAACAAGACCCTATCAAATATACTTCATATTATGGTGGATAAAGATAAGAAATCAAGCCCCAATAAAATTTTGAATAATTTATGGGCTTATTAGACAACTACTCATAATTCAACCCAAGAAACTCCTTATTCATTGGTATATGGAACCAAAACAGTTTTCCAATTGAAATGCAATTGTCTTCAATCAAAGTTTCAATCTTTGATCAGTTGTCTATAGATGAGAGGTCTCAAAAACATTTCAATGAGTAGGAATGATTAGATGAAAAAAGATTGTATACTTTGCATCATTTAGAAGTTAATCAGAACAGAATATTGCGATCTTTTAACAAGAAAGTTCACCTCCATTAATTTCTTCAAGGGGAATTTGTATTGGTCCTTAGGAATCCATTGATACCAGGGAAAGAACCTCCAAAGATTGAGCCAAAGTGGGAAGAACCTTATTCCATACATAAGGTCTATTCAAATGGAGCTTATCCTTAATCTCAATGGATAAAGAACTTATTAAAACTCTAACCAATGAGATATTCTTAAGTAAATACTTTGTGTAGTTGTAAAAATTTTCCTCACTACAAAACTTAAAATTACATAGTATAATGTCCTTGTTGCAAGACTTAAAACTGCACGGCCACCACGCCCTAGATGCAAGACTGAAAACTGCACAATAATACGTCCTAGTTGCAAGAAATTAAACTGCATAAGATCCATAATCATCCATACTACATGATGTTAAAATGCATTGTATCTTTGTCTTTGTCGCATGACATTTAACTGCATGACATCATTCATCCTCACTACAGGACTTAAAACTGCACAGTACAATGTACTTACTGTAAGACTTAAAACTGTACAACCACCACGTCCTAACTGCAAGAATAAAAACTGTACAGTAATACATCCTAATTGCAAGACATTAAACTGAATAACAACCATAAGCGTCCATGCTGGATGATGTTAAAATGATTAGTATCTTTGACCTTGTCGCATGATGTTAAACTGCCTGTCATCATTTGTCCTCATTGCATGACATTAAATTGTACGACTAATGTTTTCTCTATTTAACATTAGAAGATTTCATAAGAAAAAATCATTAAAATCATCACTACTCCTTTGTAGAACATGAGTGCCTCTCCTTCCTATGTTTGAGTCATATCTACATAGAGACTTTATTTCAATAACTACGTATGGATTGATTCTCATTATTCCATGAGATACATAGAGACACCTAAATCTACAATTTTGGGCCCAGCCACAATAAAAAAATCTTATTATTTTCTTTTATATTCCTGTATATTAAGTAGATATATATAGAGTGTTTTCTTAATATATATAATTTTTTCCTTATAACAATTTATGTATTAAGATTTACCGTTCTCTTAGAAAGTGTCAAAAGCCCCCATTCTTCATGTCAAACTTGAATGGCACGAGGAATGATTGTTTAAAGAACTATGTACGGCTTGGTTATCATCTATTGAAGATATGTATAGATGCCTAGGTCTCCAATATTGGGCCTAACTACGATAAAAAACCCCTTTATTCCTTGTATAAGAATCAAACCTACATAGGGAATGTTTTAAGAACTATGTATGACTTGATTCTTGTCCCAATAAGACACATAGTGACACTTGGAGTTTTATTCCTTAGTCCATCTACAACAAGTTTTTCATTTCACATCAGTTTTTCTTTGTCCTTACCCTATGACATTAAACTGCATGGAAATATAACATTCATATTCTTCACTTGTGTCACCTTTGGGTTATATAAGAAACCCTTACCACTCCTTGTTTCTCACATTGAGTATAGATTACGTGGGCTTAGGAATTGGGTAAAAGAATTATTTATATATATAAGGTTTCTCAATTTCTTATGGGGTCATTAATGTCCTAATTGAATGAATTAAAACTGCACATCATTATACTAATTCAGAGGAAATAAAGAAAGTCTTCATTTTACATATGAGTCAGATCTATGTAAAGGGAGTCAAATTCATGGGAAATATTGGTTCAGATATTTATCATATGCATTGGACATAAACCCCTTCCATATTTCACACTCTTAATCTTGAATGTTTTCAGATCTCCATAATATTTCTTACGGTTTCTGGTGACAAATTTTCTAATACCTGAGAACTCTTTTGCCTGACTATACAGCATGTTCCCTTAGGTGGGCTTGTTAAGTTTCCTACATAATAGGCCTGTCATCCAAAAGATGCCACTATTTGGCTATGCAGATATGCACAAGTTTTCCCTGCAAAACATAGCCCCAATAACGGGTTTTTCAAATAATGGAAACTTCATTATTGGTTATAGTGTCTTTGTTCCCTTCAAACATTGATGACAATATACACGAATCTGTATTTCAAAACAGTCATTCAGATATATTTTTCCCCTTATCTTTCTCTCAATCTAAAACTCTTCAAGACCATAGTTTACACATTTCCCTCTCCATGTGTTCAAAGTAATATGAAATAACCTTGGAAGCATTTGGCCACATATCACATATTGTTTCCATTTATGGTTCTAGTTGTATGACCTAAAACTACAGACACCATAACTCCTACGTTTGGGTCGGACCCTCATAGGAGTCATATTCCTTTGATTCTTTGGAAATCTTGGTTGAAAATACCATTTCCATATTCAGGTACCTTTCTCCATAAACCAAACTTTGTTCTTCAGAAAATTTAAATCTCTATAAAATTTCTTCTGCTTTTAGCAGTAGAATGTCAGATTTTTTAGATCTCTTTTTCCTGACTACGCAGCACATGCCCTTAAATGGACTTACAAAATTTACCTACATAACTGGTCTTTCAGTAAAAAGATGACACTATTTGGCCATGCACCGTATTCCCTATTTGGACCTACATAATACAACCCCCGTAATGGGTTTGTCAAATAATGGTAACTTCGTTCTTGAAGAAAAAGACTTCCTCTGACGCTTTTAGCTCTTTTCCCATATCATCCTTTGGATTCAGAAATTATTAAATCACAGTTTATGATTTTCCATTCCATACATAGATATGGTAGTATATTTCTAAACAAGTTATCAAGAAACTAGGAGAGTCTCATACCTTTGGTCAAAGCTAAAGACCTTAAATTAAAGCCACACAATGTCCTCACTGCATGACTTAAAACTGCACAGTACCAATGTCCTCACTGCATGACTTAAAACTGCACAATATGATATCATAAATTCCCCTTTCTAATAAATTTTAACCATTACTCATACACCAAATTTGTATAGAAATGGTTTTCCAATTCATGACATATTTCGGTATAAAATAGCCCTTTTATTCTTAAAATTCCTTTCCTTGGAAAAACCACCCACTGTGATCTTGAGTCACCCAAATCTTATTTTCCCCTATCTATTATCAGAAAAATGATAAATTCCTAAAGATCTATTTTGCTTGAATATGCAGTACATGTCCTTAGGTGGCCTTACCTAAGTTGCCTACATAATAGAACTGTCAGCCAAAAGATTCCACTATTTGGTATATAGCATATTCCCCAGTTGGCCCTACATAATACAACCCCCATAACGGGTTTGTAAAAATAATGGTAACTTCATTCTTAGAAGGGACTCACCATATGTTGATACAAGTTTCAAATTTGGTGACCATTAAAATAATGGCTCAAGATTCCCCTTGGAAATATTTATATAATATTAAATCAATTATTATCCATAGAGTCTTGTTTGGGATCTAATTTCAAAATTTATGGTCAAATATAATCGACCATAAATACTAGCCCTTTATAGTCAAACATGCATGAATCTAAACTACCAGTAACAAGAGACATGGTACTAGATTGAGAACCCAAAAAGGGAACTCTGAACAAAAGTTGTGTCCCAACTCACTAAACATACATTTTCGTATGATTTAGGTAATATTGAGCAATAAAAATTAAAAAGATACCATGTTTTTGGGGTTTTCTATATAAACATAGTAAAAATCAAACTATTCTCACTAGTCCCCAAGGATTAGGAAAATATTAGAGCATATTTCCAAACATGACGTAGCTCCAATACTGACCAAATGATGTTGGAATGCATCAAAGTGCACTAATGTTACCATATAGAAAGATTCTTTTTCATTATGAATGAATCAAATTCTAAGGGTGGGGGGATTTTTTAGACACCTTGTAATGTGTTGCATGCACTTCTCCATAATTGAATATGTATTTGCATGTATCGCGACTCAAAATGACCTCAACTGGGCTTGAAACATTTGTGGTGTGACTCTGCATTTTTCATGGGGGTCAGTGACGGTAGCGAAGGCACCAGACAGAAGGGCCGGAACTACAGCCTGACACTAATCCCAAGAAGATTTGTGGGGGTGCAACACCCACGATATGGAGCAATTATTTGGTTATGACCCTAAAAGAGACGCCCAAGGTACCTGCTCACAAATACCTGTGTGCCACCATGCTGGAGCGAAATGAAGTTATAATTTTTAAAGTCCCCAAAGAGGTGCCCTAGTCTATCCAAAACACTGTCAGCGTGCAAGCTACTTGCGCACCACAATTTAGAACACAAGTCCCTTGCGAGACCAATCTCTTATCTCCTAAGGTTCAATTTTTTCCTATAAACAGACCCTTGGGGCCTTCATTTGTACGGACGAATTTTCCTGAAGCCTAGTTGCTATTCTGTTCGCCCTAGTTCTTTCACCCAAGTATCCTAAAACTTTCTAGGTAGTTCTTCAACACCTTGAGTGGTGGATTTATGGGAGGATCATTGGACTTAAGTCCTTTTAGTGTTTGAAAACCATAACACTTGCATGCCTAAAGCATCCAAACTCCCCAAATCATAAATACACGTGCACCGCCTATTCTTTCATTGGAACATGAGCACCATACTTTTGGGATCACCTATGAATACTTCTGAAGGCTTGAGCAAGGTCTCTCTTAAGTATTACCATACAAGTTGTTTGTTTCCTAAGTGAACATCAGGTCTCCCAAGCCTACTTGTGTGCCCTTACTTGTGTGCCCTTACCTACTTGGGCTCCCCTCTTTGATTCAATTACTCTATCCAGTTTACAAGCCATCAAGACTTCATCAAAGCCATTAATGGCAAGGCTTTTTATTCCTTGGATACCTTGTCTGAAAGGGATTCTATTGATACCTCCACCAAAACCTCATAACTTAGAAAGCCTTTGGGAAAGTCACATCAGCGTGTCTCCTATTGGGGTTTTTATTTCCACTGTAAGAGGTTTCCCACATTTGTTTTATAAGGGAGTTAGGATACATAGAATGTCTATGGGTTTGTATATCCACAGTTACATGAACCTTTCTCCCAGAAACAGTTTTGGGAATCTCCCGGTTTGGAGGAGGGCTGGGTCTTGGCCTCTCCCTTTTTGAAGAGATGACTCCGAACCTAAGGTTTACGGTAGGGAAGCCACAGTTCACATTAGCTTTTCCATGCATGTATAAAAGAAGTCTCCCTCCCCTATCATGATAAATTTTAGGGCATCCATCCTGGTGTAAGCCCCTAACCTTCATCCCTTCCTCCTTATGTTGGACCCTTGTCCAATGTAAATAGAGTAGAGGGAAATATCGTCGCTTCGCCCTCTTCCACGTTCAACGTTCCCTCTTCCACCAGCGAATGAAGGAAAATTTGAAAGTTCAAGTGACTTTGTTGAATCTTCCACATACTCTTGTTTCTCAAACCGAGCATGACTCATGTGGGACTAGAGATTTGTAATGATTACAACATGTGCACAAACACTAACTGGAATGAACTACGAGAACTCTGATTCCCACCATAACTAGGATACGTAGGAAGCCTTCTCAGGGTCCGAGCTCACTAGATATCCTCTTCAAGAATTTAAACCTAATTTCCTTAATCTGGGAATCCTCTTTAGGAATAAGCCCCAAATTAAACCCTCAACAAGGAATCATTTTCAAGAAGTAATCCCAAACTGATTTATCTCAAAAGACTATACTCTCCTATTAGACTTATCAAACTATGAGGGATTTGATTCCCATATATATGGGATACCTATGAAGCCTCATTGAGGTTCAAACCCAATACCTTAAATCAATCCTGTTCTCCTTGGGCTATATTCCCAACAAGGTTTAATCCAAATGGAAACCCATATCCTTTACAATTTCCTTTGGATGCTTCAGCATAAGTCCCACACTATGTTTTGGCTAAGAACCTTTCACTTATATGTACTTGCAAAATTAAACTGTATGTCTAGGTTCTTATCACATGACATTAAAAGGTATGATGTGTCCCATTCAGTGAAACTGAACTACGAGGGTTCTAATTCCTTTTATAAGGATATGTAGGTAGCCCATTTTATGGGAACAATCCCAAAATTAAAGCAAAACTTCATCTCCCTGGATGAAAATAAATTCCAGAGTGCCTCGTTGAGTGGATTAAAAATTAGTATCATGATAATGATGATTAAAAGAGTCTTGAAATAGTATATTATAGGATACCCTTGATGGAGAACCTCAAATATATACAAATATCTCCATTAATGAAGAACCTTGAATACATACTGATGATTCTAAATTTTACACATGTTAATAAGTGATTGAAAATTCTAGGGGAAACTTATTTCATACTTGGTGAATTCGTAAGGATTCATGAAAATATCTTAAATTTATAAAGAGAGCCCTGAAGTAGATAATAATCCCCCCCAAAAGGGTGTGATGAGTCCAATGTCCCATCCTCTGACCAATGTATGTTCCTATGTGTCATAAAGTTTAAACTTAACAAACTCCTGCCTTTGGAAAGTATGTCCATTTTGGATAAAGAACTGTTGGATGTTTCTGGTTCTATAAATAAATCCAATGGAAACCACCTGGAAGTAGTGATTCTTAAAACTAGAATACACATTTCAAAGAACTATGAAATAAGATGGTAATAATTATTTTATCATTATATAATAATAATTATATATTAAATATCATAGTATTTCTCTAAATATAATTATTTATATCTTCCATGTGATGTGGTGATGAAAGAAAAATCTCATTGCTTTGTGGGTGTGGTAGTCCACACATATGCATGAATGACATTATCTTTTTTTAGTAAATGGAAAGGCAAAAAATTAAATGATATATCAATTTTTGGTCATTATAATTTTGAAATGAATATATATATATATACATAAAATAAATCCATCATTGCATCCTTCTTTGTGAGGATGGGATGAAAAGAAAATTACATCACTTCGTGAGGCGGTAGTACGACGTATACACGAATTATGGTTTCAGTTCTCATTTAATAGAAGAGGATATTGATATAGGTTATTACATTAAAATAATAACATAATAGTAAATGGAATATATTTTTGTTATTATTTCATCATGTTTGAAGATGTTATGAATGAGGTAGAAGAAGAAACAAAATTAAAATTCTTGGCTAAAAACTATACCTATTCTTCGAACAAACTCTTAAGGTCTACACCACAATCATTCCTAGGTTGGTTTTATAATAAAACAAAGGACTCCAAGAAATGTTTAGAGATTTAAGGAATGGATTTGGGTAGGTATTTTTGTGAAACAAAGTGATTTTTAAGTGTGGATAAAAGAGGAGAGGAGGTTCCCTTTTATAAGAGAGGGGATGGGAGCTCTTATAATTTCTTATAATATTAAATTAATATAAAATAATTTCCATATTAAAATGTATATAAATTTTTAATATTTGAATATAAGAAAACAAATATTTTAAAACCTCTAATTAAATAAAAATTAGACAATTTTACATGATTTTTTCACCCTTATCTAATTATTTTAATCAGTTTAAACCATTTTGACAATTACCATGGAATTGAAGTTTTTACTCATTAGGGGTCAAGATAGTTACAATAAAAAAATGGTCCATAAATAGAACATAATTTATATTATCAATAATATAACATTTAATTGGATAATGAGAATATTTGTAGTAATTCTTAAATCATTTGATAAAACATTTTTTTTATTTTAATATATTATTAATGTTAATTTCGAAACTATTCATTTAATTTGAATTAAAAAACATCTAGAAAAGGATGAAATTAAAATATAAACTTCTACACACAAAAAACATGTTATAATTATAAAAAAATCATGGGATACTATAACCTACTCACATTGTACTAATTTTAATAGTTTTAAAATCATTTATTTAAGTTTTCTATTAATTTAATAAATACGGTGTGGGTGTTGTGTAAGAATTTAAGGTAACTATATCATTAATAAAAATATAAATAAATTAACATGTTTTAAAAAATATTTATCCTTAATATAAAAATTTATAATTTAACATAACTTCTTTTTATCCCTATGTCAAAAATTTATAGTCAAAAAAACCAAGAGAATGACATTTTGGTCTTTTCTTCTCCTAAGGTACTATAAACTTTAAAATCATAGAAATAAAAAATAAAAGAGATATATATTAAAAATTTGGATAATTATTGATGAAATATACTCATAAAATAAAACTAAAGAAAGTGTCAGGGTTACTTTTAAGTTATTATCATATTATTTTTACTCTTAATTAACCCATTTTACCTTTACCATGGTAACAAATATCGACAATGGTTACTATTCATAATGAAAAAAACTAAAAAGAAAATATTTACCAAATTTGAAACTCCTAATTCAAAATATGGAATCCATTTTTTCAGATTGAAATAATATAACTGGAATAATTTAATTTAATATTAAACCATAAAAATGTGATGCAAACATTTTTTCAGAAAAATTCATTTTTAAGAATAAAAATGTTTTTATACATAATTCAAGTATAGAATTCATTAAAAAGAACATAATTGTATTTTCAATCATAAAAGGTATCTATTTAGATTTTAAAACTAATACAAAATACAAATTTACTTTGTAAATTCTTTGAAAGAATATACTATTTTCAATAAAAAACAATATTTTCACTTTTCATTGAAAAATAGAACTTTTCTTAAAAAGCTCAAAATTTCACCATAAGGAAATTTTGAGGAATTAATTTGCCATATATAATAATAACATAATAAAATATACTTACTTGATATTTGAAATTTCACCCTTTAATCATCTTCCACCACAATCTAATCTTTTTTATTAAAGTAATAGTATTAAAGATGAATTTTTTATTCCTAAAGCACTAAAATGATCTTTTAATAGAAAACATAATCCACAAAAGGATAAAAAGTTATTTCTACTATATTTATATATAAAATAAAATTTAAATGGTTAGTATATATAAAAATAATTCAAAAAATTAAAAAACCGTCATACAAATAAATAATACATTAATTTATAAAATTCAAAAGTTTTACCCAATGTATAAAATATATAATTATATAAATAAATATACTTAAAATTATTCAAACTATTACTAATTGAGATTGAAACCAAGATATTATAATTATTAAATTACCTATTCATCCAAGATAATTTTAAATTTATCTCAATATAATATTAATCACTCTTAAAGTATCAAACCAAAAATTCATATTCCATAGTTACATAATCTCAATGATATGGTAATCATTTTCATAAATTTTATGAATCACCATAAAGCTACATTAAATTCATATATACCTCCAAAATAAAATTCAACCTATACTCCCTAAATAAAATCCCATAACATTCTTTTTACCTTAACTAAACAATTTACCCCAAAATTATAGTGATATTCTTCCAAAATAAAAAACAACCTAGTCACGAAATCAATTTTTGATGTCATGGTTATATATATGATAATAAAAATATTCCTATAATTAAATCTATATCAAATATCATATAAACCATAAAGGGTATCAATACCTTATGTTTACATAATGTAAATAAATTCTTCCTCAAATAACTTTTTTTCATATTAAACATAAGGGTTACATATAACTAAAACATATATCAAAACTAAAACAATGTATTTTAAAGTACTTAAATTACATAAAAAATCAAAATATTATTAATGATTTTAAACATATGATCATACATAAATCCACCACTACATCATACCTCTTGAATCCCTATATATAGACACCTTAGTCATTTGACATTAATTATAATACATTAACAATTATTTTCCATATTATTACTTAATAAATATTTCCCACAAACAAAGATATGAATAATATACTAATATTAAATAATATAAAAACATAAGACAAGATATAATCCATACTTTTTATAAAGGATTTTATGTTTTCTCATCTTCAACGGTAATGGAATTAGGCACTACTGAAATTTTATTTGTATAGTATTACTAATATTATTCTCAAGATTTCCCCATAGGGAATAAATTTGAATAATTCCAATAATACCCACATTTAAAACACAAAATTTATACTTTGGGAATAAATTTATTTCCCTTTATGGAGTTAAGAGACTGATTCTTTTTTCCTGGGTAGATTATTTCTTTATTCCCTCATTTACTACATTCAAAACACCTTCTCATTATTTTACGACATTTTATTGGGTGATTCATCTCATATTATTAACTTATAGGTCATTCAATATTTTTAAATTTATGATATACATCGCATGAAATTCCATAGTTTTTCATTTATATCTTATTTGATGCATTGGGAAACTCAGATAGGTTTAAGTTGTTAATTGTAACCCATGATAGTTGGTTAAGAATAACCAAAAGAGTTTTTATAATATCTCACATTCTATTCAGTTTTTCATTCAAACAACCACTATATTTTCCTTCACATCGATTATTAATTTGTTTCATACTCGATCCATCTATTTAATAAAAAAAGGCTTATGTGAGTGTATAAATAAAATAAAAATAAACCCTCTTATGAGGTAGATAAACACTAAAATATACTTAACCATGTAATATTCAACTAAATCTATTTACCCAAAAAATATAGTTCTCCCTAACATACTAAACATTGTTTTTATATATGAATTATAACTTATTCTAAAATAAAACCCTATCATATAAAGTCACCTAAATGTTTTATCTCATACCAATTAATAAAGAACCATTCAAAAACCATAAATAGTCATGTTGTCAAGAATTCATTTTTCTAAATACATGAGGATCTTTACGGTTTAGTGTTTTATAGAATTAGGTTATAACTACTACAAAATGAACCCATATAATACATATTGGACACTTCTACTGAACATATATTTTTTCCAAAACATAAAATTCTTTATAAAGATATGTAATATTTGTTCACGGTAACTTACATATGTGAAACTTTAAATTTATTACAATCTTACCTATCCTTAAGACATGTAAAAAACATTGAAACACTTGGGTTAAATAAAAAATATTTGTAAATACATAAAATAAATATAAATAAACCTATTTGTACATGAAAACATTAAATTCCATAAATAGTTTCCTTTATCACATTATTCTTTTAGCATATGAAATAATTCATTTCTACATGAACAAAAAAGACTTTTCTCAAATAAAACTTTAAAACTCATAGAAATAAAATATAAATCCATTTTGGGTGAATTAGAACATAATATTCATAACAAATTTTAAACCCATGTTAGAAATAACTAGATCCCAATTAAATCCATTGGATAAACCACACCTATTAACTCCCTTCTTATTGACTTTGAAGATAAAGAACATTACCCAATGCATTGAAGAGATATAATGAGGATCACCCATCATCTAAGTTGTATTGGGATCACCCATATTCTAAATCTATAATAGGGATTAATCCATCATATAAGTTGTATCGATATCACCCATCTTTAATATATTATACTCAAGTACCATATCATGTATAAAAAAATTATTCTTTCACTTTTTCATCATAAAACCTATGAAAAACTTTTTGGAATCCATATGATAAACACTTATAGATATTAAAATAAACTTTCTTTTCAAAAAACAATTTTTAAAAATAAAATACCTAAAAAGAATATAAATAGGGTTTTATTTGAATAAAACATGAAATATTTTAAATGAATCTAAAAATTAAATAATTTTTACGATGGTGGGAAAAGTTATTTTCCCCATATATGTTAAAATAAGACATTGTTTTTTTATTTTGTAAAGAAAGTAAAAACAATTCGTATAAAATATGAAAAAGGATTATTTTGAAACCTTTGAAATAAATTAAAATTTCACATAAAATTTCAATTATAATTAATTTATTTCCATATTAAAACATTAAATATGGACATGGAATTAAAAGAGTTGGAATGGAAGCATTGAAATATTATTTAAAAAATAAAGTCCCCAACGTCATGTACGGATGGTCACGTATGCTGTTTATCATCATGAATAACAAAATTGTGACAATTATTTACTTTCATAATAAATTTTTTCAAATTTATTATTTATTTTTATTTTATTTAATACCAAGTTATTTACAATTACTTAATCAATTAAATTCATGTGGGATGTTTTGATGATATTTGGATCATATGTCAAAAATGAATCTGGTAGGTTAAATGTGGTCACATAGGTCATTGTTATATCATATACATAATAATAATCAGGAAATAATTATAATTTTTATATTTAAATTATACTTATAAAAAAAATCATGAAATATTACTATAAAAATGAACAATATTAAAATCATGGCAATGGTAGGCTATACGTACGTAATAATATCGTCTCCTTTTTTCGATGATAATGATGGAAATAAGGTAAGAATTATTTTATTTTTTAAAAATTATAATTATATCATAAATAAAATATTTTATAATTAAATAAATAAATATCGATATATATATATCATCCATGTGTTGTGGTGATGAAAAAAAACCACATTGATTCGTGAAGGTGGTAGTCCACACGTACGTACGAATGGCGTTATCATTTTTCAGTGAATGGAAAGGTAAGAATGAAAATTATATTTAATATTTTAATAATTATAAATAAAATATTAATATCATATATATACAATAAAACCATCATTAGAATCATTTTTAATAGGAGGTGATGGAAAATGAATTACATCGGTTCACGATGTGGTAGTGCGCCATAAAGAAGAACCATGGTCTCATTTCCCATTTGATAGAAGATGAGATAAATATAGTTCATGAAATTAACATAATAACATCTTAATATATGTAAAATAATAATATTATTATTTCACAATGGTTTAAGAAATTTTTTAGGATTTTGGAGAAGAAAAAAATAAAAATTATTGTTTAATAACTATACATCGTATTCGGATAGCCTCCTAAGGTTTACACCAAAATATTTACTAGGTTGGTTTTATGATAAAAAAAGGACTCTAGTACATGGGGGGGTATGTAAGGAAGAAATTTTGGATGGTATTTTTTAAACTAAATGGATTTTAACATGTGAATAAAATAGTATACAAGGTTCCCTTTTATTAGAGAGGGGAGGGGCACTCTTGGAATTTCTTAATGTATTAAATTAATATAAATTAATTTTCATATTAAAATCACTTAAAATTGTTAATATTAGAATCTAAGATAAGGATGACTGTAAATTACCTAATTTAATAAAATTTGGACATGTTTATGTGATTTTTTCACAATTATTTTATTTTTTTAACTCGTGTTAACCATTTTTGAAAATTACCAAAATATTAATGTTTTTACAATTTAGGGGTCAATAAAGATACAATAAAAAAGATAAAATAAATAGGCCATGGTATATATTATAAAAAATATCCCATTTAATTATATGAAGAAAACATTTTTAGTAAATTTTAAATCATTTGATAAAACATTATTTATTATAGAATATCATTGATGTCAATTTTTACACTATTCATTTAATTTGTCTTAAACAATGCCAACAAAAGAATGAATTTAGAATATAAAAATTTCAAACACCCAAAATTTGTTATAATTATATATTAAATTATTTGAACAATTTAACTCCCTTGTATTTTATTACTTTTAATATTTTTAAAATTATTTATTTAATTTTTCAATCAATTGAATAAATATGGGGTCGGCGTTGTGTAAGCATTCAAGGTGATTATTTCATCACTAAAAATTATAAATAAGTTAATTTTTTAAAAATTATATATTATTAATATAAAAACTTTTTACTGAACATAAATTCTTTTTATCTTTATGTTAAAAATTTAATGATAATAAAACAAAGAGAATGACATTTTTGTCTTTTCTTTACATAAAGTTTTATAAAGGTCAAAATCATGGACATATAAAAAAGGTAATATATTAGAAATTTTTATGATTATATATATAATATAATCATAATATAAAATTAAGTTAAGATCTTGGGTTACTATTTATCCCTTATCAAATCATTTTTACACATAATTAACCCATTTTACCTTTACCGTGGTAAAACATATTTACTAAGGTTACTATTCATATTGAAAAAAATAAAAGGGGACTATTGAAAAAATTTATACCACCCTATTAAAAATATGGAATCATTTTTTCAAGATTAAAAATAAAAAAGTGAAAGAATTTATGTGAATAGTAAATCAGTAAAACTTGATGAAAAACAAGTTTTCAGAAAAATGCATTTCAAAGAATAAAAATATTTGTATAAAAAATTAAAGTATGAAATTCATTCCTAAGACCATAATTGGATTTTTATTAATAAAATGAATCTATTAAAATTTTATAACTAATCCAAAAAGTAATTTTACCTTATAAATAACTTAAAATGAAATTTTGTTTTTAATAAAAAATATATATTTTTCACTATTCATTGAAAAATAATTTTTTTTTTCAGAAAAATCTAAAAATTTCCATATAAGATTATTTTTATTTACCAATATAAAAAATGATATTTTTTTATAAAATAAAATTTATAAAATTTTCAAAAATTAATTATAATATTCTATCACAAAAATTATTTAAACCTATTTTTGAAGAATAAAAAAAAATCTAAAAATTGAGTGTGTAATTCATAAGAATTGATAAATATATTTTAATTTAATAGTAATTTTTTATTAATTTCATTAATTAGTTAATCCTATTCAAATTCACCAATTTAACAACTAGGTTATAGTAGACAAATTTAAATAATACTAAGTTTTGTTTCATTTAAGATCAGTGTTTCATATCTTGTATGTTATAAAATGTAGTATTTATTTTAAAATATTAGTATATTATAGATATACAAGGCCTCTTTAATTCCATGTTCTTAAAATTTGAATCCAGCAGATCATACCTTGCATGTAGTGCCTACTCTAGCTGTATAGGGCCTTCTTAAACCTATACACCTTAGTTTCATTATTTCAAATCAGAAATCACACAAGATATACAATATAAAATTTCTCATTGAGAATAACATTAATGAATACATTATTTTCATCCATTTTATAAAACTTTAATCCTCTTTGAACTATAATATAAAGGAAGATCAAAATCGAATTTAATGTTTTCACTAGAGAATTTTTTTCTTCAACATCGATGCATTCTAATAGAGTGAATATTTTCATCATTTTATATACAAATTTCAATTATTTAAACCCTAAAAATTTATTAATTTGAGCTTATTTAAAATAATTATGGATTTATGGATTGTTTAGGAATAAAATGTGAAAAGTGATTAATTCTAGAATTTTGACAGATTTTCATCACAAGGGTATTTTGAGAATATTTTTTATAATATTATTCCAATTTAAGTCATTATTTTTTTGGATTCCTTGATTAATTTAATTCAAATTTTTCTTCCAGATAAATATATAATTTGATCATCTTGAGCCCAAAAAAATCAATCAAATTGAAAAGTGGTTCAGTTGGACAGTGTGGACCCCACCACCTTAATAGAAGCACAAGTCAGGATAAACACATCAAATTGAGATGATTCCACCTAGAATGAAATTAAAACACATAGGAAAGTTCCATTAATAAACTTCATGGAGTTTTGAAATCATGAAGGTGTAAATTGGACGTTATTCATTAAAGGAAGCTTCATGGAAATATAGGATAGAAAACGTAATACTCAATAAAAAATTCGTAACTCATAAATCTCGTGTCTAATTAAGAATAAATTTATAGAGTGAATGAAATAAACATTTATGGATAACTTTTATGAAGTATGGAGCATGTGAATAGGTCATTTATTAAGGATAGAACACTTAAACTTTTGGAGGAAAAAATTATCCCTATAAAAGAAGGGGAGCTCCTCTCTCTCAAGTCATCCCATTTTCCATCCCATTCCTTCCAAGGCACTAAGGGGGAGATCTACATTAAGGGAGGTCAATCAAAAATATTCCTCTTTTCATCTTATTAATTTATTTGTTTTCTTTATTTTTATATTAGTTTTGAATTATAATTTAGATTTCTAATAAATTAATGCATTGTTTTTTTGTGTCCATTTTTCTTCTTCTTTTATATTATTCTCCTCATTTTACAATGGAATATCTTACCCTAAAAAATGATGGGATAACCTGAGACTTGGCCTAGGGGATATATGTGGAAATTTCATTTATTCTATGCTTATATTATTAAGTTTTATTAAGTTTTTGATGAGAAATAATGACATATATGGGTGTGGAGATTTTCCACCCTGACATTGAACTGAAACTCATTTATATTAATTTATTAAATATTATTCTTCCATTCTACTCGATATTAGCTTTTCAAATGATGTATTTGATCCATTTAGTGAATGAAATAGAATACGATGGAGCCTGGTATTGGAAGATTTCATACTCTCGATCGAGGTGTAACATTAACCTTAATTATAGGATTAGGTGGAATTAAGATTTATAAATACATTAGAGATTTTACACCACTAAATAAAAGAATATTAATTCATGAATGAGATCTCAGAATTGAATTATAAATCTTAATTTAAACACTGACAAGGAGAATGATAAAACCCACAAACCAACCCATAAAGGCCAAGTTCTTTCTTCATTAATTACATTTTGTCATTGAATGTTATTTTTATATTTAATTATATTAAAATTGAAATAATTTCCAATAATAAATAAAAACAATAAAAAAGGAGTAGTTTAGGTGAGATTGAATAAGTTGGTAAAAAACTGAGAATGCTCCTCAAGTGAGACAACCCTAGTTAGCCAGTGTACTGCACTAGGAAACCATAGAAATTTTCATTTACCATTCCCCATGATAGGCATCCATCAAAACTTCTACCGTTTATGAGGAGATAATATATTGTTTACTTTAATTTTTTTATTTTCACATTTGAGATATTTTTCATTAATTTCTAAAAAAACCCAAAAAAATTTCTTCCTCAATGATGTTTCAAAGCGATCATTCTTTCAATACATAAAAATATTACTCACAAGTGTATGAAGAATAAACAAACTACATTGAAGAGTTCCATACAATAAAGGGATTATTCACTAATAATAATGATAAAACATGAGAAAAGAATCTTAGCAACATGGATCTCACCTGAAGATTTGATGTCCAAGACCGTTGAACTTCAAACCGATATACAAAGATTCAAGTCCAAGAATGGAGTGCCACTAGTATTTCTTGATTTCACTGAAGACATACAAGAGGTTGAGGCCAAACTCAATGTGGATGAGCCTGAATACCTACCTCCATCCAGTGATAATAAACTCCTATAGGCACTTTCCATCTAATAAGAGATTCAAGCCAAACCAAATCATAGATATGATATATTATTGTACTCAAATTATTTAATTTTGTTGAAACTACTTTGAGTAATACTCCCAATTTTTTTGAATTTTTAGAATTATATTAATATTACTATTCCTTGTAGCATGATAAGGAAAAAGAAATTTCACCAGTTGAGGAGCTCCTATAGCTCCTAAAATACATTTAATATTTAATAGAGGTAGAAAAATAAGAGAATAAGAACGTTGCAGAAGTAACAACTAAAGAGGAGGAGGTTTCATACTTCATCCAAACCCCACCATGAAAGTTGTACCACATTGTGAAGGGGGAGGATTTAGTTTACTCTATCCATAGATGTCTCTTAAATAGATAAGAAGACGTCCATTCTAAGAAAATACACATGTGGTGGTTAAAATCAAAGAAGCATGATACACCATCTGACTTTGGATAACTACTGGTACTGCCCTATGGAGGTAGTAAAAACTCAGGTCCCACTTGGGGGATCATACCATGACTTACCGCTTACTTTATTTATAGGAATTTATATTTTAATTTCATTTCTTAGGAAATAATTTAGCATGAATCCTCTCCCACAATCTTTTAGAACGTCAATGATATGATCCTTATGCTTTCTTGAGTAATTCTATTTTTTAGGTTCATGATGGTAGAAGGTAGCCTTAAACAGTGGAATAGAAGGACTATGCTTCATGGAAAAGGGAGTTCATTTTCATTTTCCATCTTTTTAGATCCTTAATTTTTTTTTTTCCAAATCATATTTTGAGATTTGAACTAGAAATTAAATGCCCAGACCTAAATTCATGTTTTACTTGACTCATCTAGGAGACATTAGTTTCTTAGGAATCCTGTGATTACATGTTTTAGATTTCAATGTTAATGATATTTAATTTTTAAAATGTAAAATTGAATGTTTAAATTGAAGCATGAATATTGAAATGATGACTCATGATTTTAGGAAATTTATTGATTCATGGGAATGAAATTTCCCAACCATGTTTCATGCATTTAATTTCTAAAATTCATGTGAATTGATTTATTATTATTAGTTATGACTTGAGTGATTGTAAGATATTATATTCCTATTCCTAAGAAGTTTTGTAGACCAAGTAATTACTATTTATTCTTGAGCATAATTCTTGAGTGATATTGGGACATGTCAAGACCAGAACTTTTATTTAAACTTTTCAAATCTATAACTGTGAAAAAACACATTTAAAATTATTGAGGAGTCTTTTGAAAAACAACTTATCCTTAAAATAACACCTTTACATCAATCCTTATTTTAGCTCATAGAGACCATAAATGACCTTTATAGGTATGATCCATGTTTAAGTCAATTTTTATCCATTAAAAACCTACTCCTGTTATTTGCATGATATTTTAAAGTTAAATTGTAGGGGTTAATGGATTCATGGTCGAATGAATGATTTACATTGTAAAGAAAACGTGTGGGGGTGATATTATGGGAATTGTAAAATATTATGTAATCATTCACTTTTGTTTTTTGTTATGCCCCGATTGAATAAAAAAATTAAAAAAATTAAATAAAAATGGGTTGTGAATTGGAAAAAAAATCTCCATTACAAGACTGATGATTTTTTTTCACATTTTATTTGGTGATGGTTGTGATCTTTGTTACAAGCATAAATTTCTAATAAAATAAAAAAAATGAAAAAAATATATTTGAAAAAAAATTCAATCGGGTACACAAATCATTCACTATGCATAATTTGATCACGAACTTACTTTGAATTTAGGGGTAATGAGAATTACTATATTTAAGGGGAGAATTTCATTACACTTTTTGATATCAATCATTGTAATTAAGAGATAAAACTCCTCATTGATCCTTAATTTTTAATGCATCAAATCCTACCAACCTTAAGCCTCAACATAATTTAAACCTTTATTGAAAAGTCATCATGATTTTATGTCTCTTTTGTCTTTACAAAGTGAATAAATTAGTTCATTTATAATACCATGGATAAGGATCACGTTCTCATGATATGATCATAACTACACATGATTTTTATCATGATATATGAGAGTAAATATTCAAAGGTAAGGTAAATCATGAAGTGACTTGTTTAATAATAATGAATTGAAGAGCTCAAATTAATGATTGAAAATTGTTTTTTATTATTATGAGAACACTTTTTATGGAAAAGTAAGAAACCATACAGGACTTCACCATTACATCACAACACAAATTCATAACTTCCCCACTTCCCCACAAAAAAAAAATACAGGCCTTCACAAAAAAAACATTCAAGCATGATCGAAGCACAATCAATTCAAGCATAAAAATTGAAAAACCTTCATATATGGAGTTGAAATCGTCAAGAGATGGATGAGGTACCATGAACCAGGAATCACGAACATCAGAAAAGTAGGACAAACCACAGAACCGGTCTCCTCACGCACCCACCGATGTGACCGTCGACACCATCCCAAATCCACACACCCGCCAGTGAACTCCATAATAGAAGAAAAAATCCTTATACACAAGTCCAATTAATATTATTACACCTGGAATGGAAATAGGACATATATAAGTAGTCCATTATTAAATTTCTGGGAGTTTGGAATCCATAATGTGGAAATTGGATGTTATTAATTGATGGAAGATTCCCTGAAATCTATTACAGAAAAATTAATAGACAATAAAAAATTCATAACTCCCACATCCTATAGCTAATTAAGCTTAAATATTTTAGGGAAAACTCACAAGACATTGTTGAAAAATTTTTATGAAGGACATAACATGTGAAGTAGTAATTTATGGGGGATACAATGCATAACTTTTAGGAGGGAAAATTCTACCTATAAAAGGAGAGGAGCGCCTCCCTCTCAAATAATCCCATTTGCCACCCATTCCTTCCAAGGAACCAAGGGGGAGATCTTTCCTGAGGGAGTCCATACAAAAATATTCCCCCTTTAATATTATTAATTTATTTGTTTTCATTATTTTTTAGTTTTCAATTGTAATTTACATTTCTAATAAATTCATGCATTGTTTTTATTTTTGTGTCCATATTCTTCACCCTTATTCTCTTTACATTATTCTTATTATTTTATATTATTCTTTTCATCATTACACTATAAACTCTTACCCTAAAAAATGAGGGGCTAATCCGAGACATGTACTGGGGGAGGTATGTGGAAATTTCATTTATGTTGTTCTTAAATTCTTAAATTTTATTAAGTTTGTGATGAGAAAGAGTGATGTGCATGGGTGTTGCGATTTTACACCATGAAACTGAACTCAAACTCATTTATATTATTTTGTTAAATCTTTTCCATCCCTTATACTATATAAAAGATCTTCATATTATAGATTTGAGAGATTCAGGGAATGAAATGGATATGATTGAGCCGGGTCATGGAAGATGTCACACTCTCGATCAAGGTGTAACATTAACCATAATTATAGGAGGAGGTGGAATTAATATTTCCAAATGTAGTCAATATTTCACAAAACTAAATATAATAATAGTAATTCATGAATGTGATCTCAAAATTGAATCATCAAACTTAATTTAAACACCAACAAGTAGAATGATGGAACCCATAAACCAACCCATAGAGGTCATGTTCTTTCTTCATTTATTACATTTTTTCATTTAATGTCAGTTTTATCTTTAATTTAAGTGAAATTGCATTACTTTTATATATTAAATAAAAACAACAAAAAAATTAGTATTGGTGAGATAGAATTAGTAGAAGAAGAACTAAGAATGCTCCTCAAGTGAGAGGGCCCTGGTAAGCCACTATGTTGCACTAGGAAAACATAGAAATTTTCTTTTACCACACCCCACAATAGGAATACAAAACTTTCAATCATTTTATATTCTTTATATACCAAACAAACCTTTTTTTAATTTCATATTTCCATGATAACATAATATCATCATAAATATCAACATCATTCTGATTGCATTATGATTTTTTTACTTTAAAAAACTACCAAGTTGGATTCTTATTGATTTGTTTCAGTTCTTCATTCATAACAAAAATCCATGAAACGTATTTTGACACATCATCAAATGAAGTTGGTTCCAATACAGAAAACTATGTAAAATGATTTGTATTCATCATTCACTTTATTTGAGTTGGTTCAAATCTATTTATAATTATGTTGGATGTATATACCTCAACTCTTATTTTTCTTCTTTGGAGTGCCGACTTCACTTCTTCAAAAATTATTTCCTCCTCAGACTTAGAGTCCTCATTATTCAAACACCTTTATAAAAAATGTGGATTTTTATGTACTTTATTTTCTTTATCATATTCTTCATAGAATATGTTGGTGTTAGAAACTCCATAATTATTCACTTTTTTCTCCTCAATAATATGGAAATAATTTTTATCCATATTTTTTCATTGCCAATTTTTATATAATTTATAGGCTGTTCTCTTAATTGGATAGCCTAGGAAGAATCCTTAATCAGATGCATCACCATAATTACCCTAATTCCTTTCTTTGTTTCAGATCTAGTATCTATTTATTAAAAATTAGAAATGTTTTAGTGAGATCTTACTTATATAACACATTTTATATGGTGTTATTTCCTCCACTAGGATTAATTAAATTCTTTTATATGTCTACATTTCAACTTATACTATCTATTTACAATAGTTTCAAGAGATGTTATAGTGTACCAGACCTACACTCTTGAAATTCGGTGAAAATAAAAACATACATTAAATATAATATTTTAAAATTAACAGAATAGAACCAAGCCTAACTATGCATAATTACAATACAAGTAAAAAATATTAAGTCATACACACACCAAATACCTTTAAGGTTTATAGTTTTAGAGAGTTATAAAAAACCTTCATCTAATAAAACTCATATATTTCCAATCTAATTGAATATTTTCCATTATTCCGAAAGTTTCATATTTAACACTAAACCTTCAGTTTCTACCAAAATAAAACCCATATAGAAATTTCATACACTATACTCCTATTTATAATCAATGGGTAAATAGAAACATAAGAAGAGTGATCTCAAACACTCAGTAATGGGTTATGTAAATTAGATGATATAAAATAATAAGCATGACATGAATAATATGACCAAAATAAATAAGAATCAAGTAAATACCATCTAATAGATCACATGAGTTTGAAATAAATCTATGGATGACATAAAAATATAGATAATCACATATATAACACTAACTAATTTCATGGTGATGGAATACATAAAATAGTGCATCTTAATCTTATCATCAAGCCCTTAAACAAAACAGGTTACATACTATCAAGACCAGAACCAAGACATATTAAAAAATGGGAAAGAATACACCAAGTAATCAAACTATTTTTTCTCATGAGACCTACTGATGCTTCATGGGGATATATTACTTTGGGCCCCATCCATCACATAATTAATTCTAATGAATTCACTATAAAGAGGGAATTAATATCAAATGTAATACATAATCAAATTTACTTTATAATATATAGAAATATGTATTTTAATAAAAAAACATATAAGATGTCAATATTTTCCCTAGTAAATAAATAAAACAAAATGATTACAATACATTAAGATAAAGAAGGTGGATATTACCATTAGGGAATATCCTTAGTGTAATACAAGATTAGTTAAGTATTTTGATATAGATTGAAAATATCTTTATAAAAAAACAATTCATATAGTATCAAATAAGAGCATATAAAGAATTGGATCAATTTATAGTGTGAGTTTAATTCATCAAAATAAAATACTATAATAGAATTTAGAGGGTAATTCAGTACAAATAATTCCCAAGGAGATAAAATTCCTATGACATAAAGAGAAAAATGGAATTGAAATCATTTATTTCATTTATAATTTTTTAATAATGTTGTAGAATGAGGATGTTATAATTTTATAAATCCTCAACATTTTGTGATTTTTTTAATTAATTTAATCTTTTCGCTATTTTTCATTTCACACAGCACCGAATATAGATTTTTTTATACAAAATCACTAAGTGTGAATTGTGTTATAGGTAACACCAAATTAAACTTTCACTACACAAAATACATACATTATCTTTAGGTACATGTAATTCTATGCTTGGATTTTATTACACACAATACCACATCTATTTGATAACTTTCACTACATGCAACACCATGATTTACCGAACTACAATATAATATTAATATTATCATTCAAATATTATTATAGTCACCAACAAGCTATGATAATAGAAGTTATGAGTAAGATTAAATAATTTTTGAAAATATGATCTACAAATGTATATAAAATGATTCATTTGGTTTTCAATTAGTTATAAATAAAATTAAAAACTATTTGAGACTAATGAAATTCCATTTCTAAAAAAAACTATTTTTCTATGTAAGAACATAATTTTATATCAAGAAATTAAAAAAACACATTTTATTAATGTTTTAAATAAAATTTATATATTATATATTCAATATTTTTTTATACTCATATAATATATTTAATAGACATAAGATAATAATAAATCAAATTTTATGAATAAAAAGGTGTATTTATAAAAAAGGTAATTTAACAATCTTTTAACAGAGAAACAATTATAAATATGATTTTTGAAAATTTTAAAATTTATATTTGAAAACCCAAACTTCAATTTTTAAATATTAGTATGAAAATATACTTTGGCTGAATTTTTGGATTTTTATGAGAAGTTTCATTTTTTGATGAATAGTGAACAAACACTAAAGTTTAATTAAAAATGCCTTTTCAAATAATTTATTTATATAGTTAAATTATGTTTTAATTTGGTTTTAAAATTTATTTTGATAAATTATACATCAATTAATAAAATTTAGGTCATTAGAATCAATTTCTAAAAGAAATTGGTTATTAAAACATTTCAATCTTTTGGACCTTTTTGCTTTAAAAACCCGCACTATCATCCCATCTAAGAGATTAATTTTAAATTAATTACTGCCAATTATGTGACTTGAATATTTAAAAATGGGTTAAATATTTGGAATCAAAATACTTTATAATTTCTAATAAGGTAAACTTATTTTTTTACTAAAAATATTTGTGAATGCGATTAAAATTAATTACAACGATTAATAGAAAAATTAGCCTAACAAATGACTAAAACCTAAACATAAGAGAAAAAGTGACCTATAAACTTGTAAAAAATCCATTTTGTGGCCATATTTATACCCTATCCTTCATTTTATATAATTTTTATCATTATTGGATCCACTTTAAATGGGAAAAACCTGGGTGGAATTTCCTTTTCAAAAATTTACAAGAATGCCACTCCTCATCCACTATAAAATGGAACTCAAAACTCACACTTATTCACACCTATAAAGCCATTTTTATCACAAAAAATGTGGTAAAATAATCCCAAAATATCCATACCTTAATTTTATAATCCTCCATTTGTCCATGAATCCTACGAAGGAAGCCCATTGGTGCAAACCAAAAGGAGTTACCCAAAGAAGAGGTAACATATTTCCTCAAGATCATTTGTTTTATTTTCATTATCCACCACCTAAATTATTCTTATTCCATAATTATATAATAACATAAGTATAAAAAATATACTGATATGTATTTATTCTAAGGTTTCTACCTAAACTTAGACGCTCTTCCATTTAATGGGTAACAGACGTACTCTTCTTGTGTACATCTAACTACCACCTCACAAAATGATTTTGTTTGTTGTTCCTTTAAAAAATTTCATGGATGTGAATTATAATGTAAACTATGTTTTAATAATATATATATGATATTTATGGTGTCTTTATATTTCTATAATTATTATATAAAACATAAATTCATGCTTTTAATTTTTTTTAAATATGAAAACTTCGTTTGGGGACGTGTGGACAACCTCCACCTTTAAACGATGTGATTCGTTCAAAATTTACATGGAATATATTAAGGATGGGTTTCATGAACTTATATGAAATATATGATATAATAATTATAATTTTATTATATTATATATATATACATATATGTCATTTTCATTCTTTCTTTCAAGATGATTATAAAACAGAAACAACGTTCATGCATACACATGACCTACCATCTCCATGAACAGTGTATTCCGTTTAATATTTATATATTTCATATATTATTATAAATACATATATAATTAATATACATGATATTTATATCATGTTTCACATTATTTAAATATGTAAATCATGATCTATGTAAAAGGAAAAAGAATAAAAAACCAAAGCATATATGATAAACAAATTAGATATTACACAAAACACAACATTAACATGGATTTGTTAATAAATAGGTAATATAAATCAAAAGAAAATAATATATCAAATTATATATAATAACATGGTTATGTGTTATATTTATAATAAAATTGTATTTATCATATAAGAGGTTTTAACATGTAGGAAATAAAGTAAAGACTTAAGGTAAGGGTTTTCTCATCTCATATGAGACACAAGCTGTGTTCACCTCCTATTTATTATATGATGTGTGTATAATACCCATGGATGTATTATATGATTATTATACATAAATTTATTTTTATTTAAATATTAATTTTATGATCTTTCTTTCATGTGGTTAATGTTTAAAAAGTTACCAAATTGGTAAAGTAATTTTGTCTCAATTTTGATTCTTTGAGACACATTCCATGTTATGAACCTATATTTTTATATGAGGTGTATATACTAACTTTGACATGTTATATCATGAATATAATTCTTTTAAATATATTTTAAGATTTATTTAATTTTATTATTTCCATTGTTTTATGATTAAAATTTACCAAAGTGGTGGCGATTTATTTCTATAATCTCATCATTTATCGAGATTGATTATGATTATGCTTCCATTGATAAAATATTATGATCCATATCTCAAGAACTCACATGAATTTTATTAACCTCTAGTTATTAATTTTATTTCTAAGTAATGGTACCATTTTCCCTCTCTTTTTTAACACCCCAATATTTTATAATATGTTATCTCTTTAAAGAAATTCAATAACTTGCATTACAGGCAACACTGAGTTTGAGCGCACTGTGACTTATCAAACTAGTCATTCAAAAAGAGGTTATGAATAGTATTAACTGAATTTTGAATATTATATACTCCATAAAATTTTAGAATCCCTATTATGTGTTTCTTAGATATAATATAAGAACAAATTCATTTTTTTCAGATAAAATAAGTATTTTTCAAAAAATAAAATTTTAACGCCTTTTAATAAAGAACATTTTTACCAATATTTGACACTATTATATATCCAATATAATGAAATTAAATTATTCTTTAGAATCAGGGCATAAAATTTAGTTTGGATAAATTATACATTTTATTGGTTTTAAAGTATATTTAGATTATATTTTTATCATTTAATATAATTAAGGTCATCGAATTTAATTTCACTTTTAAACTGGATGTAAACAAGTGACAATCTTTTTATAGTTATTATTTCTTAAAAACATGCTTTTTGTTTTGACAATGAGAATTAATTTTAAATTAATTTATACCACTTCTGTGTTTTAAATTTGGAAAAATGGATTCCATATCTAGAATCAAGTGGTCCAAATTGTGTAGATAGGTAACTTTTATTTTTATACTTTTTGAATATTTACTTCAGAAAATATTTTATTCACCATGGTTAAAGGTTAAATATGGTAAATATGGATAAAAAATATTATTATAATAATATTAAAGTACCCTAAAATGTGTTTTATTTATATTGGTTGATACATGTTCGACCATGGGAATACATGGGTTGATTTTTGGACCCCGTGGAGCCACTTTAAAGTGATAATGATACTTTATATTAATTAATTTAATGTAAAGTAAAAAATGATATAAAAATATATATTTTTGTAAAATAATTTTTACAAGGGGTTATATAAGTTATATTATTTACTATATATATTAATTAGAAAGATAAAAATATTTCCTACATCATGTTAGTTTTTTTATACTTTTTATACATCAAATAAATAAAATTATTTATGATACAATAAGGATGTAGTGTTTACCTCATTAAATAATGATTTAAATAAATGATATTATAAAAATTAAAACAATATCCAAAACCCATCCAATTATTATTGGATGATTTTATTTCAAACATGATTAATATTATATTATACTTTAATGAGTTTTGGATTTTTTGAAACCGAAAATCTTTATATAATAAAATAATATTTTCAAATATTCTTAAAGAGCCCCTCCTCCCCCTTATAAAAAGACCTTAACTATAAACCATTTATCTCACCTATGAAGAAACTTGGATCATCAAAAATCTACCCAATTAAGCTACCTAAATCCCTATATTCCTCTTACAATCCTTACATTAGGCATAAGGCACTTCAATGAGCCATTTGGTCTAAACCAATGAGAGTTACTTGATTTAAAGGTAATATCTCCTCATAAGTTTTTTTATTTTATTTTACTTCTAAAACCCCCCAAACTCTATTACTTTCTTTTATAACAGTACTAGTATCATCAATATAATATGTTGTTTTTATGATAATTATTTTAACTACACTTACACACACCTCAATATAATGGATATAGAACATAATGTTTCTGTGGACGGCGAACTATTGCCTCACGAAACGATGATTGTTCAATATTCTACTACCACCTATTATGGTGGAAATTATGATGTAAATGTAATTATATATGATATTTATGATATTTATTTTATCTAAAATCTCCTATAATTTTATTTTATAGGATACCTTTATTCTTTTCATGTTTTATATGTACGATAATTTCATTTGAGGAAGTGCAAACTACAACCCCCTCAAAGTGATATGACTCGTTCTTACCATACATGGAATGTATAAAGGATGGTGTTAATGAAATTACATAATGTATATAAAATATTATATTATACTCTAATAATAATATACCTATATATCATTTGGTTTTATTTCCTTTGAAAATAATAAAAAATGAAATGGAAGTAGCATTCATGCGTATGTACTGATTACCATCTCCACTAAGGTGATGAGATTCATTACCCATAGTATCCATTAAAGAATAATTTTCATTTGATTATTAAAAATAATTTTAATGATCTTAATATCATTCTGTATATGAATCAAATATTTCCTATCCATAACAAACACAGCTTACGTAACAAAAAATATAAAGGAAAATGAATCAATTATCACCTGAAACAATGATACTACAAAAATATTATTAACAAAGAAATATTAGAATATCATATATGATATCATATTTAGGTATGTGATTATTTTATAATTTAATAACTATGATTTAACTATTATAAATGAGGATAACGTACCCTAGACCAAGGAAAAGTACAAGGTAAGGGTTAATTCCTCAATCTCATTATTATTTGAGATTGTTTATGTGTAAGTTTCTACTGGGACATATTTATTATCCACATCCATGTTTTACAAAAGAGTATTAAATGGGATTATTTTAAGGGAATTTTTTACTAAAACATCATTTTAAATGTTTTAAATATTTATTCTTCTAAAAATTTCTCATTAATGTCCATGTTTTCAAAATGGTTTTAAGGATTTATTTATATGGACATGAATGTCTTAAAATGTTAATTCCTTTTATAAGTTTCAAAGAGGTATGTGGCAATTTTATTAAATAATATCTTTTAAATTAATTCCTTTATAAATTGTGTTACTTTTAAATGATTTCATGAAAAAGAGATATTTATCTCAATGATTTTTACTGATAATTTTAAACTATGTCAATATCCTTTACAGGATATTATTCTTGATCGAGTTTGATTTATTAAAATAAAATATTCCATATTGTATTGAATGAGTTTTGATATGTTTTACTATGGATGTGCTATTTTTATACTATTCATGGTTTATGGTTAAAGTATTGACATTTCGTATGCTAGTTTTAATACAAATGTTTATGTTATGTTTCATAATTTTCATATGAGGAATGCATTGGACATAGTAAGTGACGGGTGGAGTATGCTATAGCTCCTCTATGCATAGGTTAGTCTCATGAGACAAACTAGTGTCTTTGCAAAAGGCCTTGATAGAATCTTATTTTTAGTCTTATCATGAGGCATTCACTATGTGGTTATGATGTCTGGAATTATGCATTCCATCATTATGAAATTAGTTATCGATATTACATGTGATTATTAGACTAGTAGAATATCAATGTAAATAAGTAAATGGAATTATTTGATTTATCTTTTCCATATTATCCTGAATTTTAAATTTAAAATCATTTTGTTTTAGTTTTATACATTGCCTTAAATGTTTATGCTTATTTATGAAAGTTTCCGCTATATTGTTATCCTTACTAAGAATCTGAGCTCACCCCTTTCTATGTTTTATTTTTCTTAGGATGCAAATAAGTATATTATGACTGACCCGTAAGAATAGTGTAAGATATATCAATGTGATCAATGGAGACAATGTTATTGTTGTTTTTCATTTTATAATGTAATGCAATGCTCATGTATGTAATATATTTTCCATGACTATGAAACTTATCAGTCCTCTGGGACTTGATTCCTTGTAATCATGCTACTATGTTAAAATAATACACCGATTCTGGGTAACTGGGGCCGGGGTGTTATAGTTGGTATCCGAGGAAGTTTAGCAATAACCACGAAAACTAGATTTAAAAAAACTCTGATTAGAGAACATATAAGAACCCAACCTTAAACATTACTTATTATTGAATTAAATGAATAATTCACATAGAGGATCTTTTCAGGTTTAGAGTTTTAGAGAATTAGGACATAACTATTACATCTCAAAAGATTACAAAGTAGACACTTCTACTAAGTTTCCATAAAATAAAAACTCTTAAAAAGAAACTTGTCTAGTTCCATGTTTTAGATAGCATAACGTTTCCTTGTTCCCATCCTTAACCATATTCCACATTAATTCCTATGAAAAACATTTCAAAAAAAAAACTTGGGGTGAGTATAAAAATCTCAGTAAGGGATACACAAAGACGGATAATTGTTAGTTTTTCAAAACAACAAGTAAACCATGAATACTTAATCAAAGTAATAATTTTCACCTTTATGAAGCAGAAAATAATCTTCATTGAATACAAGATCATTACTTACCCTTTTGTAACCAAAAGATTACCATAAAACCCATATAAAGAACACATAGCATATAAAGGTAACTTGTGACATAAACATACATAAATGGAATAACCATACGGTCAACTTCGACACATATCACTTAATGGAATAGACATACGGACAAATTCCATACCCAATGCATTGGAGGTTATAACGTAACCACCCATCCTGGTATTCACGGCACCACCCGTCATATGGTTTATCACGTAACCACCCGTCAAAAGTTCAAGTACCATTATAAAATCATAAGACATAAAACAAATATAATGCAAAGAAAACATTTCCACACTTTTATCACAATATATCACTAAAATATATTGACATAAAAAATCCTTTATAAAAAACCATTTTCAATACCAAAATACATAAAAGATTATATGGTATTTATTTCATTTGAAAAACATTACGGCTTGTTGAGGAATCCAAAGACCAAATAATACTCGCGGTGGTGGAAAAGGTCGTTGTCACTGTGTACGTTAAAAGAAACATTCCTTTTTGTCATTTTGTAAAACGATTCATAGAAAAAGAATCCTTTTGTTTAAAAGTAAACGTAAACTGGGTTTATACACCATATAAAAGAAAGACTTGTGTTAGAACAATATATTCCTCAATGAAAGGAGATGGAGACGAAGTCCCTTACAAAGACGGTATACTTGGATTAAGGTTAAATCAATTACATAATTATGTGTGACAAATTAATACACCAAATATAAGTGGATATTAAGTGTAAAACAATCAGATTTCATTCACACATATTCATAGAATGACATATTCAAGGAGTACAATTTTATCCCAAAGAACCAAAATTGGGTTAAGAAGTTCCTTTGCAAAAAATTTGACAGCCTAACGGCGTCACTTCAAAATTCAGAAAATGAGTTGATGAGATATAAAAAGGGTATCTCATCACTTGGAAATAAAATTTAGATCAATAAGGATATTTAAGGACATATCCCAACATTACAATATGTAAATTAAAAGACCCAACAAAAGAAGTCTTTTAAAAATAGTGGGGTGAAAGGTTCCCTTACCAACTTGGGTATCTTTCGAAACATACACCCCATGAAAGAAGGACAATACAACATTGATGTAAATACTCATAAATGAAATTATTTTACACAAAGAGTATAATAATGGGATGTACATATACCATACAAAGGAAATGGTGTCAAATGTAGCATAAATCTCATGGGAATAAAAGTGAGATGAAAAATCCCTTACGAAAACTCGGCAGCCTAACGACGCCACTTAAAACTTCCAAAGATGGATTGATGAGATAAAATAGGGTCTCTCATAATATTAACATAAAATTTACATAAATAGGAATATAAAATAACATCCCAATCCTAAGAAATATGATCTTAAAAGGAATGACATAAAATATTGTACTTAAAAAGAAAGAGAGGGGTAGGATCCCTTACGAAAATTCGGCAGCCTAACGACGCCACTCAAAACTTTCAAAATGTATTGATGAGAGAAAATAGGGTCTCTCATAATATAAACATAAAAAAGTACAGTAAGAGTAATATAAAAGAAAATCCCAATCATGAGAAAGATGAGCTTAAAAGGAATGACATAAAAGAGTGTACTTAAAAAGAAAGAGAGGGGTATGATCCCTTACCTCAAGTCTGACTTGTCTTGTTTGTTTCTTTATATTAATGAATAATAAACTTTGGTCAATTTATATTTTCTTAAGGAAATACTTTAATGATTATTATTCAGTTCATATCACATATTATAATGTTATAATAATTGTTTAATAATGTTAGTTCATATCAGACGTTTTTGCCGATGTTTGGTACATGAGTAAAAAAATGAACTTGTTTGAAAATGATTTCCCATGTAGTAATAAGTAAATCATTACCAGAATAGTATTAATGATTAAAATATCATATATATCCAGTACATATTCATTTTATACTATTCCATACCATTTGGAGATAAAAAATGAAAAGTGCCGTTCATGGAGACGATAGGCTGTACGTACGCATGAACGCTACTTTCATTTTTTTGTCATATTAATGGAATTAAAAATAAATGAGATATATATATATATTATAATTACAGTATAATATATATGTTATATAGGTCACATATGTTCATCAATTTTATTATTTATACATTCCAAGTATTGCATGAACGAGTCACATCACTTGAGGGGGCGGTAGTCCAAACTTCCTCATATGAAATTATCGCATTTGCACAACATGAAAAGAATAAAGGTATGTTTTAAATATAAAATACAGAAGAATATAGTAAACATAAATACCATATATATCATATATGAAATACAGTGACATCATAATTTCCACCTTTAAAGGTGTTAAAAGAATATTGAACAATCATCGTTTCGTGAGGTAGAAAATCACCAACCATAGAAACAGTATATTATTTAACCATTAGACGAAGGTGTGTGTAGGTTTAGCTCTAATAATTCTCATAAAAACATCCTAGTATATTTAAGATACTATTTTTGTTACAAAAGAAAGGAATAAAAAGAGTTTATGGGGTTGGAGAAGCAAAATAAAACATAAGAACACAAGAGAAGACACTACCTTGAAATCGGGTAACTCTTTTTGATTTGAGATCAAAGGCTTCCTTGGAAAGACTTATCCCAAAAGTGAGGCTTCTAGGAGTAATATAGGGATGTGTAGAGACAAAATGGGAAGGGGTTGGCTGAGCCAAAGGCTTGAGATGTGTGAGTAAGGTGGTAGAGGTGGGGGGCCTTTTATAAGAGGAGATGAGGGGCAATCTTGGAAAGTCTTGAAAAGTAACATTATTATAAAATGATTTTCAGATTTTAAAGGTCTCACAATTATATATTTCGAGGATAAGGTGATAATAGTTCGAAATCCATACATAAAATAGGTTTTTGACAAGTGTAGGTATTATATTTTACATTATATTTTCATTTTATTTAAATCGTTAAATAACGAGGTAATCACTACATCATCATGGTGTCATAAATAATTTAATTTATTTAATGTCTAAAAATTATAAAAAAAATATCATGATGTATGAAATCTTTTTATCTTTATAAATAATATTTTTAGTCAAAAATATGACTTGTATAACCCCATTTAAAAATTGTTTTAGTAAAACAACACATGTTTGTGACATTTTTATTTTAACATTAAATAAAAAGTTATTATTGTCATTTTCCTACCAAAGTGGCTACATGGGGTCCCCAAGTTGACCCATGTATTTTATTGGTCGGACATGTCACATAAAATAAGGGTAGGCCATGTTTCAAGGTCATTTCATATTATTAAAACATTATTTTTACATTAAATTACACTAATTACCTCTAATCGCGATTAAAAACTTAAAAGTTACTATTCACCAAAAAATTATTTTAATCCCATTGAACCACATTTTACTTCATAATGAAAACCATGTATGTTATATTTTTGAAATTCAAAACACAGAGGTGGTAAAATTTCATTTAAACGAAAAATCAGTTTTTTTAAGTACCACTTAGTGGTTTCACTATTCATCAAAAATTGAAGTTTTTCCGAAAAATACCAAAAATTCACCCTAAGATATATTTGATATTATGAATTCAAAAATGATGTATATTTTACAAAATTCAAAACATATAAGTTACATTAATTAATTTAATAATTAATTCCCGCTGTCAGAACAAATAGCGTGTTTTTATGAAACAATATATATCAAAAGATTGACACTAGTTTTAAGTCCAATTTCAAAGTAAAATTAATTACAATGACCACTATTGGATTAAATGGTAAAAATATATTCTAATTTCACTTTAAAAACAATTCAAAAGATAATCTAATCATATAAATAAATTAGATTAAAAAGTGGTTTTGAATTAAAATACAACATTTTTCACTATTCATTAAAAATGAACTTTATCGGAAAAATACCAAAAATTTACACAAAGTAAATTTTGATGTCCCGATTCTAAAGAAGAATTTTATTTTGTCAATTATAACACATAAAATTGTAAAAAAGTGTATTTAAAAGAGGTTCTCCATCCAAAGGCGGTTAATCGACCTTTTAAAGAATATTAGAATGTTTACGCTTAAAATTGGATTCATTCGCATTTTTAATCCTCTAACATTTATTGTAAAAAGTTAAAATATTGAACAAAAATATATAAACATTTTTTAGTTAGTTTTGTTCATTCCAGTCATTACAACGACTAGGTGTTAACTACCATTTAAAATAAAATTATTTTATTATTAGAGTGCAACATAAGATTTCAAAGGAACTCGTTGTTGCGTATTGGGTAAGCCATCAAGGATAGCGTTCCCTTTAAATTAATATTAACATTTTATTCAAAAATAGGGATAAATATAAAAATGTCATATTCTTTATTTACCTGGGGTGTTACATCCTTGCCCCCTTTTGGGAATTGCATCCTCACAATTTTAAAATTGGGCTCGGAATATTCATTGAAAGTCCCACATCAGAACAAGAGTCGGTAAAACAATCACTTTAAAATAAATAAAGAGAAGTACAGAGGTTACTCGAGTTAACCCATACAAGGATTCCATGTAGGAAAACACGGATATGGAAGAAAAATCAAAGGGTCATGTTCTGAGGGAGAGTGATAGAAAACATGTTTAGGAGAAATTTAACCACAAGAAAATCACAAACTTGTGGTGGGTTAAATGGTATTCGATTCCCCATTAGGAAAAGTTAATAGACAACATTTTTGTTTTAAGTTACTTTTCATTGAGGAATTTATTTTTTATCTTAAGTAAATATACTTAATTTTCATGTTGACTTTCAACTTTTACTAGCTTTCTTACACAAAATCATACTTTCCCCAAATGATGAGTATTTAGGAAGACTTGTTCACATTAAGAGTACTATAATCAACTTCTAGAGAATCACCTAATCCACAAAAGAGAACTATATATTTCCCATGTATTTAGACCCTTACCAGAACCAAAATTTTTAGAACAAGATTAGATAATCCAGAAAAGGATAACCCTTTATAAAAATAAAATCTATTATTAATCTCCAAAATTTGTCCAACAAAACCCAAAGTTCAACGAGGACCATTCGATAAACAATTTGTCTATAAAATTATTCCAAGTAAACCAAACTAAGATTGAAACCCAAATATTTTAAGGATTTAGTCACATGTCTTCTAAGGTACAAATTAACACTTATCTCCAAATAACATCAGTTGCTCTAAAGTCTCATATTGAAAAGTAATTAACATAATCACATATCCTCCATGATAGGGTAATAATTTCAACAGATAACCCAAAATCAACTTATTCTAGATTCACATGATCATATAACTAAAAAGATTTAGTCAAACTAACCAGGGAATTCACGTAGTCCAATGGTAGGTGATAAATACTAGTCGCACTTTGGTTGTGGGTTCGATTCCCGCAGCTTTGTCTAGCGCGATGGGTTGTCACACGATCTGCGTGTTGCCCTTTTTCCAAAACTATATAATTCATAAAAAATTCCCCAAAACGAGATAAAATCTTCAAAAATAACCATAACATAATTTAACCTCAAGTTTATCTCATGTCATTCATATTCCATCATAACGTATAGTAACACATAATTACCTCAAAAGTAAGGATCATATAAACCCTAATGGTTACCTTTATAATTATTACCTGAACTTACTTGTTGAGTTGGTTCTCTCGTACATGATGAATTAGAGAACTCACCAAGGTTCAAGTGGTTGATCATGAATCCTGATATTTGGTTTATAATAACCACGAGATTTCTCATTGAATCCCCCATTTCATCCAGTCTCTTAATCAGAGAACCACCACAGTTTCCTTCAAACCCATTGTCACTTTGGTTCCTGATAGATCCATCCATTTACTAAAACTAGAAATGTCAGTGTGAGTATATCAACAAAATCATTATGTACTAATGAGGAATATAAAAACTAAGATATACTTACTCATTCACTTTATCTAGAAACTATGACTCTTTCTGAAATCCTAGCCATTATGGTAATGTCACTTATTCTTAAAGAATACCCTAACCTCTAAAGTTATATAAACCGACATTTGATACCAACTATAAAGACCCAGCCTTAAAAATTACTTATTATTGAATTAAATTAATAATTCACATATAGGATCTTTTCAGGTTTAGAGTTATAGAGAATTAGGACATAACTATTACATCTTAAAAGATTACAAAGAAGACAGTTCTACTAAGTTTCCATAAAATAAAAACTCATAAAAAGAAACTTGTCTAGTTCCATGTTTTAGATAACATGACGTTTTCTTGTTCCCATCCTTGACCCTATTCCACATTAAGTCCTGTGAAAAAAATTTCAAAAAAAAACTTGGGGTGAGCATAAAAAGCTCAGTAAGGGATACACAAAGAAGGATAACTGTTAGTTTTTCAAAACAACATGTAAACCATGAATACTTAATCAAAGTAATACTTTTCAACTTTATGAAGTAGAAAATACTATTCATTGAATAAAAGATCATTACATACACTATTGTAACCAAAAGATTACCATAAAACCCATATAAAGAACAGATAACATATAAAGGTAACTTGGGACATAAACATACATAAATAGAATAATCATAAGGTCAACTTCTACACAAATCACTTAATGGAATAACCATACGGCCGACTTCCATACCCAATGCATTGGAGGTTATAATGTAACCACCCGTCCTGGTATTCACGGCACCACCCATCATATGGTTTATCACATAACCACCCGTCAAAAGTCCAAGTACCATTATAAAATCATAAGACATAAAAAAAATATAATTGAAAGAAAACATTTCCACACTTTCATCAAAATATATCACTAAAATATATTGACATAACAAATCCATTATAAAAAACCATTCTCAATAACAAAACACATAAAATAGTATATGGTATTTATTTCATTTTAAAAATATTACGGCTTGTTGAGGAAGCTAAAGACCAAATAATACTCGTGGTGGCAGAAAAGGTCGTTGTCACCGCGTACATTAAAAGAAACATTCATTTTTGTCGTTTTGTAAAACACTTCATAGAAAAAGATTCCTTTTGTATAAAATTAAAAGTCAAAGGGGTTTATACACCGTATAAAACAAAGTCTTGTATTAGAACAATATATTCCTCAATGAAAGGAGATTGAGACGAAGTCCCTTACAAAGGTGGTATCCTTGGATTAAGGATAAATCAATTATATAATTATGTGTGACAAACGAATACACCAAATATAAGTTGATATTAAGTGTAAAACAATCATAGGTCATTCACACATATTTATAGAATTAAATATTCAAGGAGTACAAGTTTATCCCAAAGAATCAAAATTGGGTTAAGAAGTTCCCTTGCAAAAAAATTTGACAGCCTAACGGCGTCACTTCAAAATTAAGAAAATGAGTTGATGAGAGATAAAAAGTGTATCTCATCACTTGGACATAAAATTTACATCGATAAAGATATTTAAGGACATATCCCAACATTAAAATATGTAAATTAAAATACCCAACAAAAGAAGTCTTTTAAAAAGAGGAGGGTAAAAGGTTCCCTTACCGACTTGGGTATCTTTCGAAACATACACCCCATGAAAGAAGGACAATACAACATTGATATAAATAATCATAAACGGAATTATTTTACACAAAGATTAGAATAATGGGCAGTACATATACCACTCAAAGTAAATGGTGTCAAATGTAGCATAAATCTAACGGGAATAAAAGTGAAATGAAAAATCCCATACGAAAACTCGGCAGCCTAACAACGCCACTTAAAACATCCAAAAATGGATTGATGATGTCAAATAGGGTCTCTAATAATATTAAAATAAAATTTAAAGCAATATGAATATAAAAGAACATCCCAATGATAAGAAATATGAGCTTAAAAGGAATGAGATAAAAGAGTGTACTTAAAAAGAAAGAGAGGGGTAGGATCCCTTATGAAAATTCAGCAGCCTAACGACGCCACTCAAAACTTACAAAATAGATTGATGATAGAAAATAGGGTCTCTCATAATATGAACATAGAAAAGTACAGTAAGAGTAATATAAAATAACATCCCAATCAGAAGAAATAATATCTTAAAAGGAATGACATAAAAGAGTGTACTTAAAAAGAAAGAGAGGAGTAGGATCCCTTACCTCAAGTCCGACTTGTCTTGTTCATTTCTTTATATTACTGAATAATAAACTTTGGTCAATTTATATTTGATTAAGGAACTACTTTAATGATTATTATTCAGTTCATATCAAATATTATAATGTTATAATAATTGTTTAATAATGTTAAGTCATATCAGACGTTTTTGCCGATGTATGGTACATGAGTAAAAAAATGAACTTGTTTGAAAATAATTGCCCATGTAGTTATAAGTAAATCATTTACAGAATAGTATTAATGATTAAAATATCAAATATATCTAGTACATATATATTTTATACTATTCCATAACATTTTTAGATAAGAAATGAAAAGCACCGTTCATGGAGACGGTAGGCCGTACGTACGCATGAACGCTACTTTCATTTTTTGTCATATTAATGGAATTAAAAATAAATGAGAGATATATATATATTATAATTAAAGTATAATATATATTTTATATAGGTCACATATGTTCATTAATTTCATTCTTTATACATTCCATGAATTGCATGAACGAGTCACATCACTTGAGGGGGCGGTAGTCCACACTTCCTCATATAAAATTATCGCATTTGAAAAACATGTAAAAAATAAAGGTATGTTTTAAATATAAAATACAAAAGCATATAGTAAACATAAATACCATATATATCATATATAAAATACAGTGACATCATAATGGACACCTTTAAAGGTGTTAAAAGAATATTGAACAATCATCATTTCGTGAGGCAGAAAATCGCCAACCACAGAAACAGTATGTTATTTAACCATTAGACGAAGGTGTGTGTAGGTATATCTCTAATACATATCATAAAAACATACTAGTATATTTAATATACTGTTGATGTTACAAAATAAAGGAATAAAAAGAGTTTAGGGGGTCGGAGAAGCAAAATAAAACATAAGAACACAAGAGAAGACACTACCTTTAAATCATGTAACTATTTTTGATTTGAGCTCAAAGGCATCCTTGGAAAGACTTATGACCAAAGTGAGGATTATAGGAGTAATATAGGGATGTGGAGAGACAAAATGGGCAGGGGTTGGCCGAGCCAAAGGCTTGAGATGTGTGGGTAAGGTGGTAGAGGTGGGAGCCTTTTATAAGAGGAGAGGAGGGGCACTCTTGGAAAGTCTTGAAAAGTAACATTATTATAAAATGATTTTCGGATTTTAAAGGTCCCAAAATTATAAATTTCGAGGATAAGGTGATAATAGTTCGAAATACACTCATCCAATAGGTTTTTGACAAGTGTAGGTCTTAGATTTTACATTATCGTTTCATTTTATTTAAATCGTTAAATAATGAGGTAATCACTACATCATCATGGTGTCATAAATAATTTAATTTATTTAATGTATAAAAATTATAAAAAAACTATCATGATGTAGGAAATTTTTTTATCTTTCTATGTAATATTTATAGTAAAAACTATGACTTGTATAACCCCATTTTAAAATTGTTTTAGTAAAACAACACATGTTTGTGACATTTATATTTTAACATTAAATAAAAAGTTATTAATGTCATTTTCCTACCAAAGTGGATCCATGGGGTCCTCAAGTTGACCCATGTATTTTATTGGTTGGTCATGACACATAAAATAAGTTTAGGACATGTGTCAAGGTCATTTCATATTATCAAAACATTATTTTTACCTTAAATTGCACTAATTACCTCTAATCGCGATTAAAAACTTAAAAGTTACTATTCACCAAAAAAATATTTTAATCCCATTGAACCACATTTTACTTCCTAATGAAATCCATGTATGTTGGATTTTTGAAATTCAAAACACAGAGGTGGTAAGATTTCATTTAAACGATAAATCAGTTTTTTTAAGTACCACTTAGTGGTTTCACTATTCATCAAAAATTGAAGTTTTTCAGAAGAATACCAAAAATTCACCCTAAGATATATTTGATATTCCAAATTCAAAAATGTTGTCTATTTTAAAAAATTCAAAACATATCAATTACATTAATTAATTTAATAATTAATTCCTGCTGTCAGAACAAATAGCGTGTTTTTATGAAACAATATATATCAAAAGATTGACACTAGTTTTAAGTTCAATTTCAAAGTGTAATTAATTCCAATGACCACTATTGGATTAAATGGTAAAATATATTCTAATTTCACTTTAAAAACAATTCAAAAGATAATCTAAACATATAAATAAATTAGATTAAAAAGAGGTTTTGAATTAAAATACAACATTTTTCATTATTCATTAAAAAATGAACTTTATCGGAAAAATACCAAAAATTTACACAAAGTAAATTTTGATGTCCTGATTCTAAACAAGAATTTTATTTTGTCAAGTATAACACATAAAATTGTCAAAAATTGGATTTAAAAGAGGTTCTCCATCAAAAGGCGGTTAATCGACCTTTTTAAGAATATTAGAATGTTTACGCTTAAAATTGGATTCATTCGCATTTTTAATCCTATAACATTTATTGTAAAAAGTAAAAATATTTGAAAAACATATATAATCATTTTTTAGTTAGTTCTGTTCATTCCCTTCATTACAACGGTTAGGTGTTAACTACCATTAAATATAAAATTATTTTATTATTAGAGTGCAACGTAAGATTTCAAAGGAACTCGTTGTTGCATATTGGGTAAGCCATAGAGCATATCGTTCCCTTTAAATTAATATTAACATTTTATTCACAAATAGGGATAAATATAAAAATTTCATATTCTTTATTTACCTGGGGTGTTACAGAACATCACCCTAAAATAGACTTTGAATATTAGTATAGAATAAGATCCTAGAATTTTGGTAATATAGATATTTTGTGAATTTTCCAAAAAACACATCCCTTTCTAGATACGAGCAGGTAGATGCGGCTCTGGAACAAATGTACATAGGAGTGAAAACTACAACAAGGAGTTTCGGGCTTGGCCTGGGGTATCCTGGTACATGACAATGGGCCTTGCTGCACTCTTGGTTACGACACTCCTGGGGGATATACTTAGGATAATTCAAATTTTATTTACAAGACATTATGGAGGATTTGTGATTAATTACTTACTCAATGATTTTTTTATGATTATATATTATATTCATAATATTTTCAATTTATGTTAGGTATTTTACACGTTTGTAATTTTTCATTGCGATTCATAAAAATAACCTACTGTATTCTATTGTTTAGAAATGGTTCGCAATATATTGAATGAGAACTCTAGAAATTCACATGATCCAAGGAGTAAAAAGGATTATACCTTTCATGGTATTAAGATAACATTTAGAAAGGAAATATTCTCAAATGTTTTACCTACATACGAGTAAATATTATCATGTGTTAATAAGATAAGTAAAGAATTCTCTTAGTTCTATTGCTTTGAAGGGAATCCGGAAAAGAAAAGGATGGTAGAGAGAAAGATAGATAAAGGGAATAAGGGAAAGAAGAATTTTCCCATATATGATATCTGTGGAAAGAATCACCTAGGTAAATGCTTAAAGGGAATGGGAGTTTGTTATAAGTGTGGAGAAAAAGGACACCAAGTATATGATTTCAAGGGTAAGAAAAAGTTTCAAATGTACAATGCTTCATATGCAAGGATTTGGGACACTACGCGAATCAATTTCCCAATCATCAGAGTATACCGTAAATGATGATGTTGGATAATAATCAAGTTATGATATTACCATAGATGAAGATCAATGACTAGTTTTTTATGTTGATATTAAAAACTTATGTCATTTGAGTTTTGTATCAAGGATATACTAGTTATAATAATTATGGAGTATATAAGGATTGTACTGTAGTACTATTTAATTAAGGATTTGAGATTGTGTGGTACCAAGAAAAGTGACTCAATAGGAAGTTAAAGTTTTTGAAAATACATGGTTGAAGGAAAGATAAACTTTAATATGGTCCTGATACTATGGTATTGATTTGATAATAAGAGATGATTTATTTGGATAAATTATATTGGACATTATTGACTATATTGGAACTAATTAATGGTTTTTTTATTCCATCATTGTTGGTGATTGCAACATTTTTGAATTTTAGGAGTATATCCAGTATTCTATGATTTAAAGAAATAATAAGGATGTACATACCTATTCAAATATGGTTTTTTGGAAATTCATTTTATGACCACATTTTAAGAGAATACACAATGAAGGTATTCACATGTATATTATGTGACCTTCCTTATAAATTTTGGACTATGAGTTCGGAAAAAAGTATTGTGGATAAGTATAAATGCTGGAATAGATTAAGTTTCATATTCGATACTATTGTTAAGGATAAATCATTTCTTGAGATTATTTTTGGATTTTCATAAAAAATAAAATCTAGAGGTTGGGAGACAACCTGTTGCATCTGACAAGGACGCGAGACTTAAACCCGTAACCAAAGGGTGACAAGGGTAATCACCTACCACTAGATTATGTGATTTCTTAGTTTGTATAATATAGTTTTTTTAAATATTATTACAAATGAATTATAAATTAATTATTTTTTAAACCCTATACGATTAGGATAAATAGAATATTTTTTAATTTTATCATCTTTTGGAGTGATATATGAGTTTGGGGTAGGAATTAGTTATAGGATGAAACTCTACTTGTCATGTATATTTTTTTCCTCTTATTATATGAATAAATTAATTCTTAAATTTTATGTAAGAGATGTTAAAACCGAAAATGTGTTATGTTAATACCTTATGTTTTGTTGAATAGATGATATTTTAAATCATCATAGATTGATGGCTGTGAGACCCTCAATTTTACACTTATTTGTGATTGATGATCTCAATAACTCCCTATAAATATTTACGTTTTCCTCTAATTATGTGTCTCTAATTTCAACCAATGTTCTCAAATTTTAACCTTTTATTTTTAATTTTTTTTCTCAAATTGCGAGGACACAATTTATTGAAGGAGGGGAGAGTGTAACACCCCAAGATTTCATAGTACGTTATCTCTTCAAAAAAATTCAATAACTTGCATTACACGCAACACTGAGTTTGAGCGCACCACAACTAACCAAACTAGCCGTTCACAAAGTGGTTATGAATATTATTAACTTAATTTTGAATTTTATATACTCCATATAATTTTATAATTCATATTATGTGTTTCTTAGACATAATATAACAACAAATTCATTTTTTTCTTATAAAAGAAGTATTTTTTAAAAAAATGAAATTTTACCACCTTTTAATGAAGAACCTTTTTTACCAGTATTTGAAACTTTTATATATTAAATTTAATGAAATTAAATTATTCATTTGAATTAGGACATAACAATTTTGTTTGGATAAATTTTTGGTACTTTTCTGATAACTTTCATATTTTTGACGAATAATGAAAAATACTAAATTTAAATTAAAAACAACTTTTTTAATCAAAATAATTTATAGTGTTAAATTATAAATTTGAGTTGTTTAAAAAATATAATTAGATTATATTTTTATAATTTAATATAATTTAGGTCATTGTATTTAATTTCACATTTAAACTGGACATAAACAAGCATCAATCTTTTGATAGTTATTATTTCTTAAAAACACACTTTTTATTTTGACAACAGTAATTAATTTTAAATTAATTCTGCCACTTCTGTGTTTTGAATTTGAAAAAAATGGATTTGGTATTTAGAATTAGGAGGTCCAAATTTTGTAAATAGGTAACTTTTATTTTTAGACATTATGAATATTTACTTCAGGAAATATTTTATTTACTATGGTTAAAGGGTAAATCTGGTAAATAAGGGTAAAAAAATATAATAATAATAATATTAAATTACCCTAAAATGTGTCCTATTCCTATTGGATGATATATGGATAACAATGGGAATCCTTGCATTGATTTTTGGACCCCATGTAGCCACTTGATAGTGATAATGACACTTTATGTTAATTAATTTAAATAAATACAAAAATGACACAAACATATATCTTTTAGTAAAATAATTTTTACAAGGGGTTATATAAGTTATCGTTTCTACTATAAATATTAATTTGAAATATAAAATGATTTCTTACATCATGGTATTTTTTTTATAATTTTTATACATAAAATAACTAACATTATTTATGACACTATAATGATGAAATGTTTACCTCATTAAAGAATGATTTAAATAAATGAGATTATAAAAATTAAAAAAATATCCAAAACCTGTCCAATTATTATTGGATGATTTTATTTCTAACATGGGTCATCTTATATTCTAGTTTAATGAGTTTTTACCTTTATAAAACTAAAATCATTATATAATAAAATAATATTTCCAATCATTCCTAAAGAGCCCCTACTCCCCCTTATAAAAAGACCTCATCTCTAATCTGTTTCCCACACCCCTCAAGCCCCTTGGATCATCCAAAATCTACCCAATTAAGCTATATAAATCTCTATCTTCCTCTTATAAGCCTTAACTTAGGCAGAAGAAACTTCAAGGAAACCTTTTGGTTCAAACCAAAGGGAGTTACCCGATTTAAGGGTAACATCATCTCTTAAGTTCTTTTCTTTTATTTTACTTCTCCAACCCCATAAAATATCATTTTTCCTTTATATTATAACAAAACCAGTATCCTCAATATACTAGGTTGTTGTTATGGGAAGTATTTGAAATACACTTTCATACACCTCCATCTAATGGGTTTAGAACATAATGTTTCTGTGGATGACAAACTACTGCCTCATTAAACGATGATAATTCAATCTTCTACTACCACATCTTATAGTGGCCATTATGATGGAACTGTAATTATATATGATATTTATGATATTTATTTTAACTATAAACTTATGTAATTCTCTTTTATAGTATACCATTATTCTTTTCATGTTGTATATATACGATTATTTAATTTGAGGAAGTGCGGACTACCGCCCCCTCAAAGTGATATGATTCATTCATGCCATACATGTAACATATAAAGGATGGTGTTAATGAAAATACATAACGTATATAAAATATTATATTATACTGGAATAATAATATACCTATGTATCATTTGGTTTTATTTTCTTTTAAAATAAAAAAAATGAAATGGAAGTTGCAGTCGTGCGTACGTACAGATTACCGTCTCCACGAACATGATGAGATTCATTTCCCATCATAACCATTCATGAATAATTTTCATTTGATTATTAAAAATAATGTTTATGAACTTAATATAATTTTAGATATGAATCAAATACATCCTATCCATAACAAACATGGTTTACGTAATAAAACATATAAAGGAAAACGAATCAGTTAACAGCTACAAGAATGATACTACTAAAATATTATTAACAATGAAATATTATAAGATAATATATGATATCATATTTATGTATTCGGTTCTTGTATAATTTAATAACAATTATTTAACTATTATACAAGAGGTTATCGTAACCTCGGCCAAGAAAAAGTACAAGGTAATGGTTAATTTCTCAATCTCATTATTATTTGCGATTGTTTATGTGTAAGTTTCTACTAAGACATATTTATTACCCATGTATATTTTTCATAAAAGATTTATCAAAGGGATTCTTTTAAGGGAATCTTTTACTAAAAAATCATTTTAAATGTTTTAAAGATTTATTCTTCTAAACCATTCTATTTAATGTCCATGTTTTCAAAATGGTTTTAAGGATTTATTTATATGGACATCAATATCTTAAAATATTAATTCCTTTAAAAAGATTCAAAGTGGTATGGGAAACTTTGATTAAAAACTATCTTTTAAATGAATTCCTTTATAAATTGTGTGACTTTTAAATGATTTCATGAAAAATGGATATTTATCTCAAATATTTTTACTGATCATTTTCAACTATGTCAACAATATTTATGGGATATTATTCTTGATTGAGGTTGATTTATTATAATAAAATATTCCATATTGTATTGAATGAATTAAGATATTTCTTACTATAGATGTGCTATTTTTATACAATTCATGGTTTATGGTTAAAGTATTGACATTTCATATTCTAGTTTTAATACGAATGTGTATGTTATGTTTCAAAATTTTCACATGAGAAATGTTTTGGACCTAGTAAGTGACAGGTGGAGCCCACTATAGCTCCTCAATGCATCAGTAGGTCTCATAAGACAAACTAGTGTCTTGGCACAACGCATTGAAAAAATCTTATTTGTAGTCTTGGCACGAGGCCTTAACTATATTGTTATGATGTCTGACATTATTCATTCCATCATTATAAAATTAGCTATTGAAATTACATGTGATTTTTAAACTAGTAGAATATCCACGCAAATAAGTAAATGGAATTATTTGATTTATCTTTTCCATATTATGATGAAGTTTTAGTTTAAATGGATTTTGTTTTAGTTTTATATATTGCCTTAAATGTTTATGCTTATTTATAAATGTTTCCATTATATTGTTATCCTTACTGAGCATCTGAGCTCACCCATTTCTATGTTTTTTTTTCCCATGATGCGAAGATATATATTATGACTGACCTGCAGGGATAGTCTAAAGGATATGAATGTTTTCAGTGGATAAATTGTTGTTGTTTCTCATTTTATAATGTAATGTAACATTCATGTATGTAATCTATATTCCAATACTGATAAATTGATCAGTCCTTCGGGACTTGATTCCTTGTAATCATGCCAATGTATTATAAGAATGCACTGAATCTAGGTAATTGGGGTCAGGGTGTTACACTTTGGTACTTAAGATAATTAATAAAATGTTTTATGAATATATGACTTTATTTCTCTTTTCGGTCAGAAATATGTGTTCCTTTAAAACTGTGTTATGTAAAAGTGTTTTAAAAAATGTTTTAATATTATCATATGATGTTTAAGGTATATTTATAACCATTTTAACCTTATTAAATTATTTTTAAAAGTAATATTCTTGTTATTTTCAGATCAATGCAAATTTCTAAACTTTTAAGGTATAAAATGAATGTTCAACACGTACAGACATACCTGCCATCATGATCGTCATTACCTTGATGATTCCTTTGTAAGTTTACACGGTTACTTTTTTTAAATATATTTTTTCATGATATTATTGATTTTTTTTTGAATTTAAAATGGGTTTTAAAGGAAAAGGTTTTTCAAAAATTATTTTATGTTGAAAAAGTCTTTTAAATGATTTTCAAAGCTTCATTTATATGATTTCAAAAGGTTGTTTTAAAAGAAAAAGATTTAAATGATCTCAAAGATTAATTTATTTGTTTTAAAAGTGTTTTCAAAGAAAGAATTTTTTAAAAATGTTTTCAAGCTTCTTTTATAAGTTTTCAAGGAAAAAGGTTTTTAAAAATTTTCAAGCTTCTTTATACTTTTCAAGGTTATTTTCATGGAAAATGGTCTTAAAAATGTTTTATGTTTTAAAAATAATTTTTAAAATCATAAAGTAAATTTTCTTCAAGAAATATTTTTAAATATTTTTCATGATTCATTTATATGTTTTTAATTTGGTTGAGGAAAAGGATTTTGAAAATGTTATATGTTTTAAAAAGTAATGTTTGAAGTGATCTTTCAAAATTATGCTCTATCTAAGATGAAATAATTTGTTATAGTTTATGCTTTACTAGGGATATAATCCAAGGATACAAATCATATTATTTCTATTAATTCTCTATGTTTTTATGGATTAATGTTAGGAAACCCATTTCTCTTTAAAAATTTAAATCATGATAAATGCGTATGAAACACACTTCCTTTCACGGGTTATTCTAGGATGAAATTAGTATTAAACATGTATATATTACATAGGTTATTATATGATTAAAAGTTTATGATACCATTTTAATTTCATGGGTTATGATATGATGTTTATGGAAACCATCTATTTTTTATGGGCCATGATAAGATGAATGTTTTATGTCACACATATTAATGATTTCATCAGGAGATGGGTGGGAAATATATATTTATCCAATTAAATGGGTAAATATTGTTCTATCATGAGATAATTATAGGAAAAAAGTCAATATAAATGATCCCAAATGTGAAATAGGTGTGTCCTAATCTACAATGGGAAACAAGTGTCTGATCTACTATGGGAAATAGGTGCATCCTGATCCACCATGGAAAATAGGTGTGTCCAGATCCACTATGGGAAAGAGGTGTGTCCTTATCCACTATATTTATAGTCTTAGTAGTTATCATTGGATCATGAAATGGTTTTATAAATGTCTGATAGTGCCACACTTATATTACATAATCTTATAGTTCTTGATTGATTTATGATGATTTATCACCCTTATGACTCATGTATTATGAACTTCCAGTATTTATGAAATAATTTGTGTTTTTGATATTTGGTATTTAGGGTATAATATTCTAATGTCTTGATCACATTCTCACACTCTTATTCTCATGTTTAGGCTTACATATCTCCCTTTTTTACCCTTTTTTAGCATTTAATCTCACCCCTTTCTTATGGTTCCTTTCCCCAAGTTATGAATAAAGGTTTTAAGTAAAATTTATAAAGGGGAATATATTTATTGGAAACATTTAAGATCTTTCACCATGTTATAATATTTTGTTTTATGTTTCTAAAGACACAAAACTATTATGGTCTTCGGGCATGTATTTTTGTAATGTGCTGAAAAATCATCTAAAATGACATAATATCCATATATGTTAAGACTGGGTCACTATAGTTTGTATCAAAGAAAAGGTTTAGTCAAAAATTGGAAAACTAGGATGATAAAACATTATTGATATCCCTATGCATATTTCTAAGGATATGTATAGGGATGTCTCTATGGAAAAGGCTAGTGATGAGTTTAAGTATCTAGAAATTTTCTCTAATTTTGGTAAAGGATAGAGCGAGTGGTTTCCTAAAAATAAAAACCAATATGGATACTAAAAGTGAATGTGGTTGTGGAACATATCTATATAGGGTTGACAATATTGAAAATTCCATATTGACCTAGACTTGATTAGGAACTGGTGCATGACAACAGGCTTTACAGTACACCTAGTTTGACACTCATAGGGGGTATTATTTGGGAATTTAGAAACTCATTATGAACTATCCTGATAGATTTAAATATAATATTACTATTAATATCTATGGATAAACCTTTGGTTTCATATATTAAAAAATTAGGTGTCATTATTTAGACATACTATAAGTAATTTTTCATGATTATATGATTTTCTTCTATGATAAGTGTTTCTCACCCTATTCTTTCTGGTTTTAGTCAATAACAGGCACTGGATGGAACTAGGTTAACATTGAATGTTTCAGATTTGGAAATTATAGGAATGATGAAAATTTATTTCTTAAGTGTAAATCACCTGAATAGAATCAGGAATTTCAATAAGTATTGGTTATATTGCTTAAGATAAGGTGGCCACAAACGACATGTAAAAGGTATGTGATTTTCTTTCGGTATTATTTAGATTCAACGCAAGAATCATAATTCGATTGAGGTTTAGGAAACTGAAGACATGATTCATATTTCATATTCAAGGAAAGGGGTATTAAGGGATAATATGATGAAGCCCGAGTAATGGTTTAAGAATAAAGTTGGATGAATATAGTGTTTATATACATGAATTCAACAATTGTGTTATATGAATCATGAAATATGTGTTTCTCATTAAGGGTTTGAAAAATTATTTTGAATGGTGCTTATGAACTAGAAATGTATTTAATAGAAAGGTGATATTTTGATTAGGGGAAGGTAACCCTTAACGTGTACCCGATGTTGTGAAAATTGTGTTTAGAGTAGATAAAGAGATAATTGATATGGATTAAGTAAATCAGATAGTACTGATTACCATGTATCTGATTATTGATTTGTTGAAAAAGTGTTTAATTCCATCATGTATGAAGTTTACAACTACTTAGATTTAAGTAATATATCTAGTAATATTTTTAATAAGGAATAATTCATGTTTTTCAAAAGCTTTTATGGTAATTTGTGTTATTACTATGTTTCCAAAGAATATATGATGAGGATATTCACATGTTTAGAATTTGACAACTAAGAGACAATTTTTAATATATAGGGATCAATGTTAAGATGATTTAATGACTTTATTTATAATTTATTAAATTTTCATATTTTAGAACGGTTATAAGTTTAAATATTTATGTAAAGTTTAAGTTAAACTTTATATGAAGTTTGTGATATTAAATTATTATCTCACCACATGAAGATTTATGCATATTGGATAATCTGTTTTAACTAGTTTGTGTTGATAGTTACTAAAGACATATGAGATGACGCATCATGGATCTCATGATCTGATAGTGCTTTAGGAATGAAAAATTAACCATCCCTTTTATAGAAGGAGGTGAAGTGGAAATTTTTCAAGACACAACCAATAGGTGATATTTTACTTATAAAAGGGAATTGAAACAAGTAAGTATATATTCTTGTGAAAAAAATTATTCAACTTAAGTAAAAGGTTATTGAAATATTTTTTTCCTATTGTCATCATTTTTTATGATATCAATGACCTCCTTCATGCTTCTTCACTTTATGGTTTGGTGATTATTTACTTTATTTGGATCACCCCATTTCTTGTGATTAATGATCTTTATCAATATCTATGATTATTTATGCTTTTATTACATGTCTAGGTTTTGTATCCCCATTTATGTTATTCTATGTGGAAACATAGTTATGTGTTACTTTTGGTAACCATTATGTTTCCAAATTTCCATTTTAAAGGATGTTTTAGTATTCAGTTTTACGATATGGGTTTCTATGAACAAAACATTAAAGTATTAAACCTCTAATAACCCAGAATAATTTTGAGGGAAAAATTCATTTTAAGGGGGGTAGAATGTTACACCCTAATATTTTTTGAAATATATTTTTTGAATTAATTTAACATTTTTTATATTTTTCATTTCACACATCACTAAATATATCATTTTTATATAAAATCACTAAGTGTGCCTTAATTTTATATGAAAAACCAAGTCAAAATTGTGCTATAACACATATATTTTCATGATGTACAGGAAAAAATATGTTTGAATTTCATTACACAAAATACCGAGTCACTTTGAAAGCATGTGTTACACACAAGTGTGAGTTTTACTAAACTATAATATACTATAAATATTATCATTCAAATATTATTATAGTTACCACCTTGACATTAGAATAGAAGTAATGAATAATATTAATAAAATTTTGAAAATATGATTTAATCTTATATATAAAATTAATCATTTCATTTTCAATTAGTTATAAATTAAAGTAATAACTATTTGAGAATGAAGAAATTCAATTTCTAAGAAAACTATTTTTCTATATACAAACACAATTTTATCCCAATAAATTAAACAAACCAGTTTTGATTAAAATTTTATATAAAATTTTTATATTATAAATTAAATGAATATTTTATATACTCATTTGATAGGTTTTATAGGTATAAGATAATAATAAATATAATTTTATGAATAAAAAGATGTATTTTTCTAAAAGGAAATTTTAAAACCTTTTAACAGATAACCGATGTTAAATTTTATTTCGGACAATTTTATAATTTTTATTTTAAAAAATAAACTTTCTTTTTTAATTTTTAATATAAAAAAATTACTTTGGGTGAATTTTTGGCCTTTTTCTGAGAATTTTTATTTTTTGATGAATAGTGAAACAACATTGAATTTTAATTCAAAACTAATTTTTCATATAATTTATTTATACATTTAAATTATGTTTTAATTTGGTTTTAATGTATATTTACAAAAATTATATATTAATTAATTAAATTTAGATCATTGGAACAAATTTCACAATGAAATTGGATATGAAAACATTTCAATTTTTTGGACCTTATCAATTTAAAAACCCAGATTATCGTCTCATTTGTGAGATTAATTTTAAATTTATTTCATACAGTTATATGATTAGAATTTTAAAAAATGATTTGATATTTTAAATTATAATAATTCATAATTCCTAATAATTTTAAATTATTATTTTTCCAAAAATATTAGTGAAATTCATTAAAATTAATAATAATGATTGAGATAAAATTTAGCATAAAAAATGACTAAACCCTTAAAATTAAAAGAAAAAATGATCTATAAACCATTTCAAAATCCATTTAATGGCCATATTCCAGGACTATTATCCATTTTATCTATTATTTACCATTATTTGATCCAATTTACATGTGAAAAAAGTTGGTGGAATTCCCTTTTAAAAAATTTAAGAGAATGACACTCCTCCTCCACTATAAAAATGAAATCACCCTCACACTTATTCACACCTCTAAAGACCATTTTATCAAAACAAATATACCCCAATAAGACCTAAAAATCCCTCAATTCATTTTATAAGCCTCCCTTTGGTCAAAATTCCATCCAAGGAATCACTTTGTTGAAAACCAAAAGGAGTTACCCAATGATTATGTAGCATCCTTCTTTAAGTTCCTTTGTTTTATTTTCATTCTACACCACCTCAATTATTATTATTACATGATTATATAATAAAATAAATATCCTATATATACTTATATATTATTATTATAAGGTTTATATCTACAATTACACACAATTCCATCTAATGGGTAATAAAATTACTGTTCTTGTGTAGGGCGAACTGCCGCCTAATAAAATGATGCCATTCATTTTTCTTTTAACACCTATAATGGTTTGGAATTATGATGTAAAATATGTTTTTATATGATACATGTGATATTTATTATTTCATTATTATTATATAATTATTATAAAAAACATACCTTCATGATTTCCATTTTTTGTAATTAAGATAACTTTGTTTGTGGATGTGTGGACTACCACCTCCTCAAAACGATGCGATTCATTCACACTTTACATAGAATGTATTAAGGGTGGTTTCAGTGAAATTATATGATATATATGAAATAATAATTCTATTGGAATTATATATTATATATATATATACATATATGTCATTTACTTACTTTATTTTAATATAACAATAAAACAGAAACAACATTTATGCGTACATACGACCTACCGTCTCCATGAATGGTGTATTCAATTTCATATTTATATATTTTATAGATTATTATAAATACATAAATAATAAATATATATGATAATTATATAATATTTTATATTATTTAAATAATTAAACCATGATCTAAGTAATAGGATCAAGAATAAAAAGATGAAACATTTATGAAAAACAAATCAGATATTACCCAAAATGTAACATTAATATAGAGTTGTCAATAAAAAGGTAATATAAAGTCATAAAAAATCATATATGGTATTATATATAATAATAATTTTATTTGTTATATGTATAATAAACTTATATTTATTATACATTATATTTGAATGTGTATGATAAAAGTCAAGACTTAATGTAAGGGTTTTCTTATCTCACTTTTATTTTCCGTGGGACATAAGACATGTCATCTCTTATTTCATATATATGGTGAGTATAGTGCACATGTATGTATTATAATATTATTATAATTATATTTATGGTTATTTAAAAATCTATTTTATGATATTTCTTTCATGTGGTTTATGTTTCAAAAGTTACTGAATTAGTAAAGTAATTTTGCCTCGATTTTCCTTCTTTAAGTCACATGCCATGTAATGCAACTATATTTTTATATGAGGTGTATATAATTACTATGAAATGTTATATAATGAATCTAATTATTTTTAATATATTTTAATCATCATTTAATGTTATTATTTCCATTGCATTATGATTCAAAGTTACTAAAGTGGAAACTATTTATTACTATAATCTCATCATTTATCAATATTGTTTACGATTGTGCATAAATTGATGAAATATTATGATAAATATATTAATAAATATCCTAAAGTTTCTTAACCTATGGTTATTCATGTTATATACAAGTAATGACACCATTTTATCACTCTTTGGTACTTAAGATAATTAATAAAATGTTTTATGAAAATCCGACTTTATTTCTCCTTTCGTTCAGAAATCTGTGTTCTTTCAAAATCATGGTTTCTAAAAATGTTTTCAAAAATGTTTTTATATTATCTTATTATGTTTAAATTAAATTAATACCCATGTATTACCTTTTAAAAAAATATTTTTTAAATTAATCTTATTATCATTTTCCGATAAATTCATTTTTCTAAACATTTATGGTGAAAAAGGAATGTTTGGCTTGTATGGAATTATCCACCTCCATGACCATCATTACCTTGATGATTAATTTGTAATCACACAATGTTATTTTTAAAAAAATATTATTTCCTTAATATCTTGATTTTTTTTATTTTAAAATGGGTTTCAAAGAAAAAGTGCTTTCAAAAATTATTTTACATTTAAAAAGAGTTTTAAATGATTTTCAAAGATTCCTTTATATGTTTTACAAAAGGATATATTCAATGAAAAATATTTAAATGTTATAAAATATTATTTTATATGTTTTCAATGTATTTTAAAAGAAATATTTTTTCAATTTTTTTCAAGCTTAATTTATAAGTTTTTAAGGAAAAATGGTTTCAAAATGTTTTCAAGATTATTTATATATTTTCATGGTTATATTTGAAGAAAATGGTATTAAAAATGTTTTATGTTTTAAAAATTATTTTTCACACAATAAAGTATATTTTAATTAAGAAAATTTTTAAAATGATTTTCATGATTCCTTTATATGTTTTCAAAATGGTTTCAAGGAAAAGGATTTTGAAAATTATATATGTAAAGTGATGTTCCAAGTGATATTTCAAAATACTTATCCATCTAATATGATATCCTTGGATAAGGTTTAATATTTAATAGGAATATTATTCAAGGATACCATTTATATTATTTCTCTGAATAGTCTATATTTTTATAGCTTGATATTTATGAAACCCAGTTTTCTTTAATTAGTTATACCATGATAAATTCTTATGAATCCTACTTCCTTTCATGGGTTATTCTAAGATTAAATTCTTATTAATCATATTTATTTTCCATAGGTTATGATATGATTAAATGTTTGTGATACACATTTAGTTTCATAGGTTATTATATGATGTTTATAAAATTATTTCTCTTACTATCTGTAAAGGTGGTGATAAAAAATGAAACACATCGTATATGGAGGTGGTAGTCCTCATGTAACACGATTGATGTTTTCATTTTTTATTGGATGATATTGTTAATATAACGATTCATTTATATTAATAATACATTAATAATTTAGTAAATATCATATTTATGTATTAAATAAAGTTTTAGAAGAATACATTAAATGAAGTGGTGAGAAATGAAAGACATCGTTCATGGAGGTATTAGTTCACACATAACATGAAAAACGCTATAATTTTTCTACAAAAAGAGGGAAAGGTAGATAATGGTTATTCCAATATATAAAAATATTTTTGTATATAAATAATAATAATTTAATGATATTATAAAAGTTATAATAAAATTTTTGGAGAAATATAGAAAATAAAAAGGTTATGGAGTGATTAGTACACATATTGATAACTAGAACTATCATTTTAAGGATCTCATTGGAATGGTGGAATTAATCCAACTTTATGTAAGTAGGGGCATAAAACCGTGTAAGAAAATTTACGGATAGGTAAAATGGGAATGGTTTTAAGAATATTTGAAGGATAAGTTTTGATTATATAGGGTGGATGTGAGTACTTTTATAAGTGAAAATGAGGGAATTTTCCTCAAAAATGAATGGAAGTTGAGGTGTAATGATCAAATAATTAAAATGTTATGTGAGTTAGGTGAGAAAAGGTTGGTGAGAAACATGGGTATGAATTTACCAAAAAAATGTCTTATAGAAGTCCTAGGTGAAATATAAACCAAATGAAATTCTAGCATCTTTAATTTACCCATTTTTACCCTTATTATCCTTGATTATATTTTTACAAGGGTAATTATTTTTTACCAACAATATAAATGAACATCCATAGATAATTTAAATGTGAGGAATCCAAATTTAGTCCCAATTTAATCAAATTCAAATTATAAATATGGGAAAATTTTCTTTTAAATAAAAAATTATAATATATAGGAAAACTCTATTTATTGAAAATTGTCCTCTTAATATTTAAGTGATTTTAACCTAATTTTATATCAATTAAAAATTAAATTAGAATTAATATATCTGTATATATATAAATTAAAATATAATTATAATTTAATATATATATATATATATTTAATTTATTTTGATAAAATCACATTATAATTAAAGTAAATATTTTGAAATTAATCATTTTACCTTAACCATGGTAATTAAATTTTAACTTAGGTAACTTATTTTTAAGATTGCAAATAAACATTCCAATGTTACCTAATTTAACAATTCTGATTATAAATATAAAAACCATTTTATTTTCTATATTTAGTGAAAGCTAATTTTAATATAGGAGTGCATTATGAATAAAAACAAAACATTTAGTAAAGTACATTTTGAATAATAAAAATGATTTTATTAGTTATTTAGTTATATTAATTAAAATTTTTCAATACATTTTCAAAAAAAATAACGTTTAATTTACTTCAAAATGAGAAATATGAAATTTATATAAATATTTTTGGTATATAAATAATTTATTACATTGATAATTTCATTTTTCAATCATCATAACTTATACTTACATAACCCATCAGTATCTTCGCATAATAACTAAGGACAAGATAAGCAGTGGTTATTTTCATGAGTAGTAATTCAGCTAGAATGGATATAGTAATAATTTCCATGGGATTTAAGTTCTTCCACATAAGTTTTAAATTAGGTCACATTTTTTGTATTTCATATTGGTATTGGTCTATATAAAACACTTGATAAGCTACCTTTTTCCCAAGCTTAGAAAAATGAGCCTCAAAAGGAAGAATTATATTTCATGATGTTGTTTATTTTTTTGTAGCAATTTTTTAATATGATTACTTTTATTTATACCTAAAAATTCAAATAATATGTTATAACAGTCATATTTTAACTATAAAAATTGTGTTCAATGTTATATTTAAAATAATATATAATAATTTTAAAGTATTATAATCATCATGGTGTCACATTTTATCCCCTTAAATTAATTGTAACATTTTATTTTAATTATATCTCACTAATGAAAATATATAGGGTTATCCTAAGATATTCATGACTCAATATATAATTTATAATGACATATGAACCTTACTAACTTAGGGTACACTGGGAGGCCCATCTCTTTTTTGAGTATTAAGACCCATATAATGGAAATAATATTTATTGAGAGATCATGGAAAACCATACATCAATAAATGATTATAGGTTGATTTATATTATGGAATGTGGCACATTTATTTTATTAGTTAATATGTGGTGTTTTTAGAGATAACCAATTAAATTTTAAAATTATATTAAATTTACCAAAAGAAAGAATAATAAGTTTTACATGAATAACATTTCAATAAACATCTATTTCAAAAAAATAATCATACAACTAGATTTTTTCTCTAATAATCCAATATCAAATCAATGGGGCGGTAATTTTGATGCTCTTAAAAACATACAAGATATACTATATTGAATATAATCAAAATTCAATAATATATAACAAAATATAGTGTAGAGGATAAGTGAACCTAAATTATCATGACTAAATTTGGTAATAGTTCTTACATAGGATTTCCCCTATCCCTTTGGTTTTGGGAATTGTTTTTTATAATATCAAAACTATTTTCATTTAAAATATTAAATTATTAGTGGTAACTTAGGATGAACATTATTTTACTTCATCATGTTAACTGAAATCTTCATTTTTAATCATCTTTTGGCTTATCAATGGCCACATTTTCCATAGATAAAATAATATTCAGTTTATTAGAGGAACTTCCTTGGGTTCTTTTTCCCTTATTCATGATATGTATAAAATGTATTTTTCTTTCCTCTGTAGTATTTATCAGAATAAATTACATGAAAATCCATTTTTCTCTTATGGGGTGTGTTTGTAAATTAAATATAGGTTATATATTTAATCAGAACACTAGATATATGGTTAGGAATATCTAAATGTTTTTTTCCTTCATCTCTTATCTCATTTAGTTATTCATTAGGACTATCACCGCATTGTCCATGAGACCCTTTGAATATTTCCTCTCTAATTTAAACATTAATTGAAATAAAGTAATTTTGAGGTATAAGAATACTTAAATTAATTAATTTATCAAATAGAAACTATAAACTTAGAAAGATTACACATAAATGAAATGAATAACCTAGCTTATGAATATATAGGTTTCAATCTAGGTTATCGAAGGTTATATCCTATAAGTTTCTCAGACACAACTAGTTACATATTACATCACCAAATTCGTTGTGAATACTTAATAATGGTTCATGAATATCTTATGAATTAACTATATCATATCATGTATGAGTGTCAAACTTGGTTTACAATTAGGCCCACTCTTTGTACACTGAGTCAAGATTGGGTTAATACCCATCAGATATTTCTCAATGTTTTTCCCCTAGGTGCATCTGTGCTAAAAACTATACCCACTTGTCTATATATAGATATATATGTCAATGCTATGAAGTTACACACTTTATACATTAATTTTTTTAATATTTTTCCTATATTTATATTTACCCCTTGGTTTTTTACTAATATATCATATTCCTAATTTTTAATAAAAATTAATTCAAGATATTTCTTATTATATACTAAACCTAAATTTCATAGAAACCTATACTCACAGAATTCAACTTAACCCTTATACCCATAAAACATAAAATCACATACTAATAAATATATACATTAGGGATGTATACTCTTAAAATATATTAATATATTTCTAATATAACTTTAATTTCCTTGAATTTAAATATCTTTCCACAAATAAGGGATATATATAACATAATAATTGAAAATACAAAAGGTATATTTAGTTTTTTATATGTTTAATAAAATTTAAAAAATTATAAAAACTTAAAATTTTACAAAAAAATAATTTTATATAGAAAGTGGTGAGTTCAAGGTCGAATCCACAAGACAGAAAAATAATGTTTTTTAGATTTTATAATAAATAAATAAATAACTGATTGATTAATTAATTGAAAAAGATATCAAATGAAAAAGTTGGTTTCTATCAAAATAATAATGTGTTCTAGGTTCAATAAATTATATGTTTATGTGAAAGTTTTTTTGGAAATTAATTTATTTCTATTATACCCATTATTGGAGTCGAGATAAAAGACGATCCTTGGTCATGGTATCACCTTATTAACCCAAAAATTCCTTTTTTGTATGGTCAAGTACATTGTATTTTAATGAGTTAATTATCTTGATACCATATTTAAAATTAATCATTTTAAATTATATAATGGTCATGTGAGTTTTAAAACATTCAATTGCTATATTTTATTTTTATTTTCTCAATGACTTTTTCAATAGTCATGAAAAAAATAATGAATATAATTGAAATAATTTAATTTAAATTCAATAGACTAAAACCTAAAAAAATAAAAATAATGTCAAATCACTTGAAAATAATTTTACATCACCCAACAGAAATATTATATTAACCCCTCATGGTAGTCAAGAGAGAGTGAGAGGGGAACATGAAAAGAAATTTTATATAAAATGTTATGGATTCTATTGTGACAATTGTTTTTATCATAAAAGTCACCTTTTATTGTGAAATGATTTTTAGGAGTCCCCAAAGCCTATATTTATATGTGTGAAGGACTCCCTAGGTTATAAAATGGTGTTTTGAACCTTCTTTTGTCAATAATGGGGTTTATTAGGCATTAAAGAGTTGGTATCCATTAAGGTTACGTCATCTCCTCCATTTACTATGATAATCTGGCATTTTCTATGATGTGACACATGAAGGAAAACTGTAAATTTTTTATTCCCACCTTTAAAAGATGTTTTTAATGGTCTTATTCACTTCTTTCAATCCCATTAATTTTTCACCTGGTGAATGACCTATTCAAAATGTGAATTTTGATTTTTCAATGTTTTTGGATCCGTTTTACTTGGATTCTTTAATTTTGACCCTTAGGATTCATCCTTGACCCATCCTATGTATTAGATAATAATTTTCATCATGAAATTAATCTCTGTTTCATTTTTTTATACCTTGAATATTTTCATATGTAACCTACCATGAAATAAATAAAAAATAGTTAATATCCAAGAAATTTTATCCAATTAATTTATAAAAACAATGGAATTTATATTAGAAATGTATACATGAAACCCTAATATCAAAATCCCCTACACTTGAATTCATACGTGTCCTCTAGAATAAATTCTAAATAAATTACAATGGTAAAAAATATTATCATTATTTGAATTTAATGTCAGTAATATTAATTGATTAAATGGGGATTAAATATTCACGTATCACATAAGAAAATTTCATTGAGTACTCATTTTTTCAAAAATATAATTCAACCAAGTGTTTTAAATTTCTTTTTTTAGTTAATCATGCATCTTCATTCATAAATTTTTATTATTTTAATTTATTTTGAATTTTAATATCATTTTCAATTTTCCTCACTTTAATTTATCACTCATTATCAAAGTAACAAATGTAAGTGAAAATTTTCTCATACCTAAAATCATGCTCCTTACTATAGGATTTAAATGCATCTATATTATCCACCACGTAAATAAAAATTTAAAATAATTTTAACTTCACCATTAATATCTACTGACTATTAGGTTTAAGTATTGGTGGATAAAAGATGAAAAAAATTAATAAAACTCAAAAAGGAAGTTATTATCTTAGACATTTTCTATGATAATTGATAATAACTTAATGAAAAATCATTCATATAAAACTTTTACCTTCCCATTACCAAACTAAAAACATGGTACATGAAGCAATGAATATTAATAAATCATGCATCATATTTTGTTTCGAAATTTGAGTTTGGATAAGTCTCACATCCCCAACCTGACGCCAAATGATAAAAATAATCAGTCAACTAAATGGTGATTTTTGACTCTCCCAAACAGCACCCATTATTATTATTATTATTTATATTTTTTAAGAGTGTGTATAATAAATTAACAATCACTAAGCTTCCCAAAATCCCATGAACCCAACCACACTTATCTGTTAAAATGAAAATATCCCTTCCACCATGTAAATGTCTTATCTACACTAATTTTATTGATAAATCATGAAAAAATATTTATAGTAGGGTAGAAAAGTATAAAATAGGTTTATAACATGAATATTATAAAATAAGGCTATTCATGGCTTCTACTGTCTTATAAAGGATTAATATATGAGATTTTATCAGGATAAGGGCTAATAAAAAAATATTCCTCAAATATTCAAATGTGAATTTGTACAATCATAGATTTTATAAGATGTAAATAAAGTTATATAAGTATGCATTCTTGAGTTCCTCAAAGAAATTTTCTCAAGAAGGAGTGGGAAAAATTAGGCTTATAAAATATATCATTAATTAGAACAAATTTTAGGGATAATTAAACATGGAAACAAACAATAAAAATACCAATAATTAACATAGATATCATTTTTTGAAGATATGGAAAATCTTAAAAAAATAATTTACTTATATTCACCAATTACCTAAATCATTATTCATCAAATTAAAATATAATTTTTTTATTTACTACTTTATTACCCTATTTTTCTCATTTAAATTTATTGAAAATGAAATTAAAAACATGGAAGAATGATTATATTATGTAGTTTTTGTCTCCAAAATCAATTATTAATGAAAAATGTTTAAGGTAGTCTATGAAATTAATTATTAATAGCTCTAAAAATGAATTTAAAATTGTGGGGGGTAAAATAAAATAAGCATTTAAAACTCATACTACCCTTCCATTGATTATATTAAATTAAATATGTAGGTTCTATTTAGATAAGTTTATGATGTAATTTGGATTCTTACAACATAAATCTATTATAGTTATTTTCTTTAGTTTCCCTCCCATTACATGATAGTGCCTTTATTTTGGACATGAAAAATTAAAATCATCAATGTGCAAGGTCCCTTTTCAAATAAATTTGAGAATATTATGGGAATTGTGTTTTAAAAATAGAAAGATAAAAAGTCAAAAGAAAAACATAGGTTACCACCCAGAGGAATTCTTGTTTGAGATTTTTAGATCAACATTACCTCTACTCAGCTCAAGTAATGGGGGTTGAAAAGATGTTACCCAGTCTGGATTGATGAAGGGTCATAATGAGGTCATCTCTATGTATGTGGGTTTATTTATTTTCTCTTACTATATATTTTCCCTTCCCTTGGTTAGTATCTGCTCTACATCTATAGGGCATATAAATCAGTGATTTATTAATCCATTAACAATGTTATCCATATCATGGAACATCCATACCTATTTTTCTTTTTCAAAATTTTATTTTTGGGAAATTTGGGCATCATCAATGATCATGTCCTGCAGCTACCCTTATTTTCTCTCAATTTTAACACTTTGTTTCTTGGTACTGGTGATATCCTCCTCTTCCAACTTGGGAATGACCTACTCCTCTAAGTCATTTTCTCTCAAATTATAATTATTAACTTTTTTATGTATATTGAATATAACATTCTCATTTTTGATCCTCAAGTGTAGATCTCTACCCTAGACATTGATCAATGCTCATCCAACCACTAAAAATAACCTCCCTAGAAAATAGATATCATATGATTCTCTATGTCAAGAATGATAAATTCCACTAGGAAATAATACTTATCTAATTTTACAATAATGTATTCAATGATTCCTCTTGGTTACATTATTTTTGAGTCTTCCAGTTACAACATGACCTTTATAGTCTTAATATATTTATGTTCTAGGATCTTGAATGTGTTATTGGAAATTATGTTCACGCTGGCTCCTAGGTCACACTGAGACATCCTAATTCCATTAGACCTATTATTGATTATAATAAAATAATATACCAGGGTATGGTCATTTATTCTATAGATCCTTTGAAAACTTTGATGAAATTATAGTGTGAGTGGTTTATTCCAATTTCCATTAGCCTCTTCTTATTTGATACCAATTCCTTCATTAACTTCATATGTACCATCTTGTTGTTAAATTATCCCTTAAAAGAAAAATTAATATATAGCTTTTATAATTTTTTCAATGACATTAATGCATTTTGTGTCGATTTTACCTTTCTTTAGCCTTATACAAATGGAAGTCTTTTCTTGAATAGTGGTGATTTTTCTTCAAATTCATCTAATTATTTTTCTTTTTTTCTTATTCTTTTCTAGATTTTTTTTCATACCTTAGTTGGATCAAGGCTATCATAGATTGTTTTTACACTTATTAGAGTGAATAATATCAAATATTCATGGAGGTGGACTTTAATATGTTCATGAAATACACATATTATCCCCTCATGTAGTTTTTCTACAATTTGGATGACTTGGAATTAAAGGTTTTAGAGTAATAACTTATATTATCTAGAGAAGTATTTTAATTCCTTTATTTCCTATCCTTATTCATCTGAGTAAGAGTTTATTCTTTGATTTCATCTCCCTTGGTCATCATGAATACAGCCAAAGTCTCCTCTTGGGTGAGGATTTTGTTTTGGAGAGATTGTTCTTTCTGTTTTGACACCCCAATTCCCTTTGTTGATACCATTTTCTTTATTATCATGGAATCTAGCCTTGATAATTATTATCCCAATTGTAATCTACATCTTTAGCCTCTTCAATGTACATCCATTATTAAATTTGTTGTTAGCCCATAATGGTTCCCACTATTGATGTCAGTACATGCATTTTTCAGTCCTATTGATTCATTTTTGTTCACCATGTGGACACATCTTCATTGAGTCCATTTTCATTGCCATTGGAAGCTATTAATTTCTATTTCATTGAGTAAATAAAAAATTTCTTCTTGGGGATTTTTTCACTAGGGATCCTCATACTCCAGTATTTACAATCGACCTATTACCTTATGAGAAACCATTATAAAATGTTTATTTAATATCCTACTTTCAATTCAATGATGATAGTATTTTCAAATAATGTATTTAAAGCTCTTATATGAATTTTTAAAGTGATTCATTTTCAAATTGATCAATGCTTTAAATATTTACCCTTGTGTCCATCTATTTTGATGGGGGGAAGAAACATGTTAAGAAATTTCATGGAAAATTATCCCACAATATGATGGAATGGTATAGAAATCTCTAAATCCATTATCTATCTCTTTTAATTAATGATTATATAAAAACTTAAAGCACTACCATGTCACTTGAGTCATTTTTGAATTGATATGTGTCATAGAGTTCAATAAAACTTCATAAGTATTAGTTTGGATCTTTTTGTGGTATGCTGGAGAATTGCACACTATTGGTGATCATGTATAAGATAGAAAGTTTGATTTCAAAAAAGATTGGTTGGGATTGGTGAGAATAAGATGCTCACTTTTAGGCCTGTGGTTGATGGCCACCCATATCCAGTGAGCATTCACAACCCATGATATCATTATGGAACCCTGAAAACCTAATTTTTTTCTATACTAACCATGGCCCCAAATGATTTTTTTCCTTCTTAGGATTCATTCTAGTTCATGGACATGAATAATAAATCTAATAATATAATAAAATTACACCAAGATTAAAATGGAAAAATAAATTGAAAATCAAAAATGAAAAATTTAAAAATCCAAAAATTAAATATTTTTTAACTGTCCCCAATAATGTATCCAAAAATTTGACCACCCAAAAGTTTCATTAATTTCTTATGGGTCTAATCAATATTAAAAAATTTATAAACACCTAAAATTTTAAAAATAACCAATTCTATATAGAAACTAGTGATTTCAATGTCAAACTCATAAGAAGGTGGTGTTTTTATATTTTTTTAATTATTAATTAATTAACTGATAGATTGAATGATTGAAAAAGATATCAAAGGGAAAATTTTGTTTTTATAATAATTAAAAACCATCATAGGTTTATTAAATTTCAGTTTCATATAGATGTGACTTTAGAAATTATTTTATTTTTGTTATGATCATCATCAAAGACAAGATAGAAGGCCATCCATAGTCTTTGTATCATCTTCTTAACCCCAAAATTCCCATTTCATATAGGAAATTAATTTGTTTTTTAATGAGTTAGTTATCTCAATACCATATTTAAACACAATAATTTTATATTACATAGTGTTCATGTGAGATATAAAACAATCATTGGCCAAATTTTATTTTTATTTTCTCAATTACATTTTCAATGGTCATGAAACAAAATAAGAAAAATAATTGCAAGAAGTTAGTTTAAATGTAAAATCAGAAAAACATGAACAAATAAAAATAAAGATAACTCACTTACACATTCAATTATAATTTTATATCACCTGACAAAAAGATGGGATTACCCCCTAATGGTAGTCATAAAAGGGTTGGAGGGTAAGAGTAAAAGAAATTATAAAGAAAAGGAGGATGATTATTTTTTGAGGATTTTCATCACAGTGCAAGTCACCATTCATTGTAAAATTACATGGACTTACCAATGCATTTATTTATTTGTGTGAAGCACCACTAAGTAATAAAATTTTATTTTGAACCTACTAGGGTGAAATATATAAGTTATTAGGAATTAAAGAGATGGTATACATTGAAGTTTTGTCATATTTGATATTTACTAGGTTAAACTTGAAGAACCCAAATTGATTATAGAAACTTTTGTGTTATAATTTTGGTCAATATACTTAAAAGTCAATCATACAATGATTATAGTATGGAGGTTCTATCATTGAATCAGTATAATGAATTATTAAGTTGGTAAGTTTGTTTTGATTTGATTTGAAGAGTTTCTTCTAATGAAGTAACATAAATGTGACAATTTTAATGTTGGCCTTAAGTTCCAAGACTTATGAAAATATGGATGCACATTGTTTACAGCAATGATTTGAAGAACAAGAAGAATAGACATGAAAATAATTTTTGTTTTTTGCGAGGAATGTAAGTTTATAAGTGGAATTACTTGAGTGACTTGGTCCTTATTTTTGAAAAACTTTTTATTAGAATTATACCCAAAAAATATGTCCAAGACATCCAATAAGCATGGGATATAGGTTCTCCAGTACTTTGGTGGGAACTAAGATCAACCAGGGAATCCATCCAACATAGAGGCAAATGGAGTGAATAGGTGCACCATAGATGCATATGAGCATATGGAGAGCCATTGTGTGGTGGAATAATGGTAGAGAAGAGGTCATAACAGAGGTTAGGGATAAAATGTAATCATAGTACTATGATAACCAATTTCTAATTTTCTCCACCTGCAGCTTGTATTATAATTAAGCAATAACATGGTGTCCATTTTGATGTGGGAATGAGTTTTAGTGTGTTACTATAGCTCCGATAGAACTGTAGCCATACAATCTATCCATCTAATCATGCAAGACATCCTTTCCCTTCAGCTAAATCATATTCTACACCATGTTCATATGAGAGATTCTATACATAAGGATCTCCATACAACCACATCAACTAAGAATTGATCAATGTACTTTGATCAGTGATTAATTATTTTAAAAAAAATCCAAAATGATTAAAATATCATGCTGATCTATTTCATATTTAAAATGAAGATCAAACCAAATAAAAATATATGTGAAAGAAAATATATTTTTGGTCATAGTGATGGTTCAAAGTATTAAATTTGATGGCAATGAGATTTTAAGAAAAAACAAATGGATCTTAGTGTTTTTAAAGGTTCTAGATGATGTATTCGTTCTATAAATACCATGAATGAGCTGATTTTCTACATGAAGTTTATCTCACATCTGGGAGATGAATGAAGTTTTGAGAGAGAAATAGAGCCGATCTCTCATTCTATATTTGCGATAGAGGTTCCATGAATATATTCTTATAATTCATTTTTTTGATCTCATTATGACATGAAATACTGTGAACTAGTTATGCAGTTGAACTTGTTTTGCAGAGGAGATTAAAGAACTGCATACACATCTATTACATGAAGAAGACAGAAGAATCATGTACCCATTTATGTGAATGAGAAGTAGTACACCAGAAGTGTTCGATCTGTGCTTACCACACTCAGATTTCTTTAAAATATGTGATTCACGAAGCAATTTGATAGCATCAAAATCATTTTCCTTGGATTCTTCAAAGTGCAGTAAGTTTCTATGAACTATTTTTACATGAAGAAGACTCTTTGTGTCTGGTTTATGCTAGATAAACATGTGATGCATTCTATTCTGCAAATAAGAAAGAACACACATACTCTCATATTCATATAATGTTTTTATCAGTGTAAACTCCTCTGTGAAGAATGGTGAGTATTTGATTGTGTATAGTATTTGTTTGAGTTGCATGCAAACACTATGAATTCAAGAGGCAGCGTGTCATTACTCACATGAAGATTTGAGAATTTCATGCATACTATTATGTAGAGATATGTACATGCATGGTTCTTTACACATGTGAATGTATTTTTGAATTGAGAAGTGAAAAATATATTTATACAATGTGAGTAAAAAGAACAAAAAAATAAACAGTGTGTCACACATACTCTTGAAAAAAGTATTTTCATGGTATATGAAATAAAAATTCATGTGAGAACATGCATGAATGAGTTCTATAAATTATAAAAAAAAGGTGTGGTTGTGTTTTTATACATTATACCTTTATGAAACTTGTGTAAAAATTACACTCATACTCATTTGAATTTGTGCAATGCATACCAAAGGATCCTATGAAGAAGGTCCCACAATATATTTAGTTTGCATAAAGGAGTAAGCATTGTGCAGTTTCATATAGAAGATCAAAAGTATACACAGTTTTTTTCATTTTTATTGCACAAAAAAGACATATTAAAATGTAGATAATTACACACAATAAATATTTTCTTGAAATTAATAGGATTACATGATTAAAGAATAAATGATATTGATGTGTGTAATAATTGAGTTGATCTGAGGAAATATTTTTCAATGAATTAAAGAATAAGAAAATTTAGAGTTTATTTATATATCATTAGTGGTTAATTATATTACTATAATGAGTTGAATTCGAAGTGCTATCTTCTATAATTTTGGATGGTATACTCGTCTGACTAGAATAAAATATGTTTGATTATATTCAATTATAGTCGAAGAGTTTTAGTTGAAGTGAGAATGTTCAGAATCAGTTTATTCTCAATGTATCAAAGTGGAAGATAAATTTTGTGTTATAATGAAAAATTTTAGTTCTTATAATCTCTCTCGTTGTGTAAAGTGTTGTATTTGTGAAACACAGGTGGGATTATAGTATAAATAACACTGGTGGGATGCGAGTATAATATGGGGAGAGGTTCATACCCACCTACCACAGTTTTAGAGTGATACCTAACCAACCCACTTGTAATTATAGATTGATTTCTAAGTGTAGAATCTATGTCTCAGATCATCCCAAATAGAGAAAGGATGCAGTCTCCCAAATTGGGGAGAACCTTGTAAAAATAAAATGTGTGGTGAATTATTTACTTTCTTTCTTTCAGATGTTATAATTATGTTTATAAACAGAAAATATTCCTTTACTATAACAAGTGAATAGGTTCAAATCAAAATTGGTAAGAGAAAAGAAAAGAAAAAACTGACAAAAACTTGTGTACACTGATTCAACCCCCTCTCAGTGTGCCTGTATGATCCACTAAGAACATCAATTGGTATCAAAGTAGAGGTTACACCTTTGACTGGATATATATTATTTTCCCAACTATTTATATCATACTTATATAAAGTGAATATTTGAATTTGATGATGTAACAGAGTTTTATCTGACCAATAATTCCATTCCTATTGCTGTCAATTCCAACAAGGAGGCTTCTACAAAAACCATTAAGAACATAAAAAAGAAAGAGGAAACAAAGTAGATTAATAATTAAAAGAATAAAGAGGATACATTAGAAACTAGATGTAGTCAGAATAGTAGTATATCATCAGTTTATTTTAAACCAGTTGATAAATATCCTTTTGATGATTATTCTTCAAGTTCTGATGAAGAATAATTTATTGAATGACTCAATTATTTTTAATCATAAATAAAAAATTATCCGAGTAATGTTCCTAGTGAGGTTATCACTTATATATTTTATCTTATAAATGAATTATATTATTAAATTCATAGCTTGAAAAGGAATATGATGATATGAAGAAAATTGATTCCAAATAAGAAACTATATAACCTTGCAATGGATATTTATCCTATGTTAAAGAAGAATTGAAAAGAAATTTGTTTGCAAAAGAAGTAACTGAGAAGGTCCTTACTGATATGATTCATACACTTTAATAATCTCATAAAGATATAATGAATATCAAAGACTCTTAATTGAAAATCAAAGATAAGAGTGAGACATTCATCCTTGATGAAGAATCAAAAGAAAGGTCTGTATTACATTGCAATGAAAGATTCATATTGATTGAAGATGAATTACAAAGAAATGTTTATGAGTAGGATGTGAGTGATATTTTTTCACACAGAAGTGATCCGTTCATTGGAGGAATAACACATAATCTTTATGAATATTAAAGAAGCTCAGTTAGAGGATAAGACATAGAGAATTAAATTGTTTAATATTTCTATTCCTGAATCAAATCAAATTCATGATGATCATGTTTAGTTAATGAATAGATAATGGGAAGACAAACTAAAATTTATTGAGTATGAGAAAAATATCCTCAACATGAAGTGTCTTAAAGTCAAAGTTAATTTGAAAAATATAAAGGAAACAAAATTAAAGACTTCCCATAAATAATGTAAAGATATAATGAAATAACTTGAAGACCAGAAGAACTATCTAAATATGAAATATCTTGATTTGGAGGTCAAGTTAATAAATATTGAGAACATTCTAGCTAAATATTTACAAAATTTTGAGATCAGAAAGTCTACCAAGATTAATTCTGAAAAGAGTCTTACTTCTGGCAAGGCTCATTCAAGTGGAAAGAAGAATTTGATATTATCTTAAGATAACTATCTTAAAATATCATTGAAATAGAGTGTTTATAAATAAACTATATCATGAAATGTGGAAATGAATATGAATTATTCTTCCCCCCAAAGAGCTCATATGAATAATTATATTATTCAAAAGTAATGAGATGTTAAAAGTAGACAAGTTGTAGAATATAAGATGAAATAAACATTTATTGGATATTGTTTGTTCTATTAGAAATTTGGTCATCAGGAAATTAACTATTGGAATAATTTTTTAATGCATGATAAATATAGACGGATGGTATTTAGGAGGAGCATATCAAAAATGAAAAGAAATCTTGCATAATAGAATCATAATGCACAGATGAAGAAGAATATATTTATCAATAATAGAATTGATTGTCTCGAAAAATTATATGATTATTGAAATATAAGTGATCAAAATTTTAATGTGTTATGGTATGTAGAAACTATTCACTATGTATATATTAATATGAAGAGAAGAACACAACATATGAAGACAAAAATAACAAATACAAAAAAGTATTCCTTGGGGTATAATCATGAGAAGAAAGTTAAGAAAACTATGAAGAAAGCTATGACCAAGAAGAATGATGATATTAATGCCACACCAAGGAAAAGATGCTTCTACTATGGAAGAAGAGGACATATAATATACCTTTTCAAATATGCCATAAACACCAATATTGGTGGAAGAAAACTGAAGTAGAAAAACAAATTAATCTCAGAATCAAGTAAAATGGTTTATTTACTGCATAAAAATTATAATGAAAAATTATAATTTCATGCGAGGATTTCTAAAAGGGATAAAACTATGATTTCTGGAGATTTGTGTGGAAAGAGGAGAACGTCTGAGCATATTTCTGAAAAATGTATGGCATGGTTTACCAAACAAATATAACTAATAAATAACAAAGAGAAAACACTAGTGGATTATTATATAAAAAATGATACTATGAATAATAACTCCACACACAAGAATAAGTTTGAGAATATACCAAAATAATGCTTAGTCATATGGCCAAAGTAGCTGGAATTGGTTAAAAAGATAGAGTATAAGTAGAAGAATGAAAGTGAAATACTTTCTAATGTGAAGAAGCCTATTCCATCTAGTTTGAAAGCTAAATAAATCAAGAAGTCCATACCACCTTTGAATGATAAAATATAGAAATTCAAAAAGGGAGAAAGCATGATGAGTTTTCATAAATATAGAGTAAAATTTAAAGGTGTTTCTGTTTTGAGAAATAAATCTCACTACTATTGTTCTAACTAAAAAATTATTGAAGAAACACCTTATTCCCATCTATATTTTGGGTTTATTTCTTTTGTATATGTAATTAAAGGTGAAGATTATATTAAGGGGAGTCCTAAAGATATGAGTGTTACTTATTTCAATTGGTGTTAAAAATGTTCTTGAAAATAATTCTTGAATAAATCCAATCATGACGAAGAAAATGGATGCAACTCATCTCTCTAGGGGGATAAAAGATAAAAAACTACTATAGTTTAATATCTAAAATAGTATAACTGAATATTTGATGTTTTGGTAAGGTATTTATCTAATATTTTTCAATCCTGGAAATTGAATATTTTCATTAAAAACGTATGTTTTATAATTTCTTTATGAATGAAAATTATAAATCAGAGGTAGAGAAACTGATAATTTGATGAACAAAGTAAAATTGATTGGTAAAGGGGAATTTAATTCTTACAGTTGAATTTTTTTAATCTATTTATCGAGATAAATATAAGAGAATATCTAAAAATATTTTGAATAAATTATGAAATAACATTTTAGTGTTGGGATTATATTTTGAAAATTTTATTGTCAAAATTCTTGTCTATATTGATCACTCATGTTTTATACAATAGGGTAGCCCATGTAGACTTATAGATGATTAATTAATGACTTATTGTTTTAATAAAGGTGATGATTTCCTTCTCTCAGAAAGATTTATTTGAATTTCTCAAAAGTGGAATATTTTATGAAATGATAAGATTTAAGGATAGAATAATTTTAGTTCTTACAAAATGCGAAGAGTCGAATTATTTTCATACTTATTTTTTTGTATTTATTGTTAAGTAAGGGGGAGACTAAAACATTAAATTTTAAAGTAAAATGGATATTGACAAAAAATCCAAATGGGGAGATCGAATAAATCAAATTGATTAATGTAAAATCTGTATTGTGATTGTTGTAAATATACTTAAAAGTTAATGTTATAGTGATTTTAGTTTATAGGTTCATTCATTGAATCAGTATGGACAATTATTAAGTTGGAAAGGTTTTTTGATTTGATTTTAAGAGTTTATTTTAATGGATAAATATAAATGTGATGATTTTTGAGTGAGTCTTAAGTTACAAGACTTTTGAAAATATGGATGCACATTTTTTACAATAACTATTTAAAGAAAAAGAAGAAGAGACATGAAAAATATTATTTGGTTTGTATGAGGAATGTATGTTTAGAAGTGGAATTATTTGAGTGACTTGGAATTTATTTTTGAAAAACGTTTTATTTCTCTCATATAAAAAAATATGGCCAAGCTAGATATAGAAACTATGGGATCTAGGTTCTGCACTGTTTATATGGGCACTAAGATAAACCAAGGTAGCAGGCTAGCATGGAGTCAAATGGAGTGCATATATGCACTATAGAAGTGCTTGAAAGGATAGAGAGACACCATGGGTCAGCACAACGATGGAGCAGAGCACCCAATATGGGGTGGTTAAAGGATATAATAAGAGAGATACAAACTACCACAAAAGAGTCTTTTATCAGTTCTAAAAAGGAATTTATTAGTGCTAAAAACACTGTTAATAGAGACGCTATTAGGGGGCGGTAACCTTTATCAATGCTAAAAAAGTGATGATAAAGGGGGTTATTTATGAGTACTATTTTTAGCGCTGATAAAGGAAACCCTTTATTAGATTTTAGAAAAGCACTGATAAAGTCCCCCCTTTATCAACACCATTCAAAGAACTGATAAAGTCCCAATTTATCAGTGCTTCAGCTAGTGCTGAGAGAGGATTACCTATCTGCGCATGCTGTTTATATAATAACACACCCACCAACCAAAAAATAAAATAAAATAAAGAGATGAACAAAATAATCAAACCATAAAACTACTCAAAAATAACCACTCGTAGTATATATATACAAAATTACCACATACATGATGAAAATGATGAAAAGACAAGTAACACACACAAAATCTTGGAAACAAATTCCATATAAATTTAATAGAAATCATGAATAAAATAATATTAATTCATGTTATATAAAAAAATAACTTATATATACATTCTTAATAATGTTTTATAAAATTACATTTACAAATATCCAACAAAAAGTTAAAAACATTAATGTTTTCTCCTTTAATGTTTGTGGTCCCCTCTAAAAATATCCTTTTATGGGTGGTAATAGTCACTGAAATAATCATACCAACTATCAAAAAAATTTCCACCTATATAAGAAAACAAATATTACATTAGTAATACTATATAGAAATAAATTGAAAATTAATATGAAGAATACATTAAAAATGTCAATTTTTAATAAAAATGACACATTTGGAGTCATATCGGTGACACTGTGCATCTTATTGAGGTGGTATTGATTCTTACATGTCAAAAATGACTGATGGGTCATTGTACTAATGTATCAAAACAATCGGAATGCATTTCCTGGGTTTTTAGCATGATAGTTTTATTTTTCATCTAAAATGTCATTTCAAACCAAAAACATGCAATTTGAGTTATAATGGTCGCATCATGTGTTGGTTTGATGTGATATTTATTTATACACACCATAAAGGACTTATGAATAACTATCCTTAATTTTAAAGACAATCAAAGATTGTTTTATTGGTTTTCAATGAGTGACATGTTTTGAGTTAAAATGTCAATTTTAAACTGCTATCAGAAAGTTTTAGTCATATCAGTCACATTGTTCATCATATTGATGTGGGGTTGATTGTCACACATAAAAACTGACTTATAAATCATTTTCATAAAGTATAAATACAATCTGAATGTGTTTTCTCGGTTTTCAGTATGTCAATTGTATTTTTTACTAAAATGTCATTTCAAACCGAAAACACACAATTTGAGTCATACCGGTCACATCGTGCGTCGGTTCGACTTGAGACTGCTTTATACAAATCACAAAGGACTTACAAATCATTGTCCTTAATTTGGAAGACAATTGATGCATGTTTTATTTGTTTTCAGTTAGTGACATGATTTGAACTAAAATATCAATTCTGAACTAATAGTAGACATTTTCAGTCAAACCAGTCACACTGTTCGTCGGATTGAGATGGAGTTAATTCCTACACATCATAACTGACTCATGGATCATTTTACTATAATATCAAAACAATATAAATGCATTTTATCAGTTTTTAGTATGTAAGTTGTGTTTTTTTACTTGAATTAATGTCAATTTAAAATAACAACACACATTTGGAGTCATACCTATGACATTGTGGGTCAAATTGAGGTGAAATTGATTCATACATGTCAAAAATTACTGATAGGTTGTCTTCTTAAAGTATCAAAATAATTAGAAGGAATTTACTCTAGTTTCAGAATGACAGTTGTGTTTTTCTACTAAAATGTCATTACAAACTAAAAACATGCTATTTGTGTCATACCGGTTGCATCATACATCGGTTTGACATGAGACTACTTCATACGCATCACAAAGGACATAAAAATTTCTATCATTAATTTAAAATACAATTGGAGTGCATTTTCTTATTTTTCAGTATGTCAGGTATGTTTTTTTACTTGAATTAATGTCAATTTTAAATAAAAAGACACATTTGGAGTCATATCGGTGACACTGTGCATTGGATTGAGATGGGGTTGATTCCTACACGTCAAAAATGACCGATGGATCATTTTCATAAAGTATCAAAACAATATAAATGCATTTCTTCAATTTTCAGTATGTCAATTGTGTTTTTTGATTAAAATATTATTTCAATTATAAAACATGAAATTTGATTCATACCGGTCACATAGTGCATCGGTTTGACATGATATAACTTAATATAATTCACAAAGGACTTATGAATCACTATCCTTAATTTGGAATACAATCAGTGTGCGTTTACTTGGTTTTTAGTGAGTGACATATTTCGAGTTAAAATGCCAATTTTAAACTAATAGCAGACATTTTAGTCATAACAGTCACACCATTCATCAAATTGAGGTGGGGGTGATTATTACATGTCACAATTGAATAATGGATCCTTTTCCTAAAGTATAAAAACAATCCAAAGGCGTTTTTTAGTTTTGAGTATGTCAGTTGTGTTTTTTTACTTCAATTAATGTTAATTTTAAATAACAAGACACATTTAGAGTCATGTCGGTGACACCATGCATCCGATATAGGTGGGGTTGATTCATATATGTCATAAATGACTGATGGATCATTGTTCTAAAGTATCAAAACAATCATAATGCATTTTCTTTGTTTTCAGTATGTCATTTGTTTTTTTGACTAAAACGTCATTTCAAACTGAAAACATGAAAATTGAGTTATACCAGTCGCATCATTTTTAATTTTCACGTGAGACTACTTCATACACAACACAAAGGACTTATGAATCATTGTACTTAATTTTGAAGATAATTAGAGCACATTTTCTTGGTTTTCAGTGAGTGAAACATTTTGAGTTAAAATGTCAATTTTAAACTAATAGCAGACACTTTAAGTCATATCGGTAACACCGTTTGTCATATTGAGGTGGAGTTGATTCCTACACATCACAACTGACTCATAGATCATTCTAATAAAGTATCAAAATAATAAAAATGTTTTTTTTGGTTTTTAGTATGTCAGTTGTGTTTTTTACTTGAATTAATGTCAATTTTGAATAACAAGACACATTTGGAGTCATATTGGTGAAAAAGTGCATCAGATTGAGGTGGGGATGATTCCTACATGTCACAAATTATTAATGGAAAATTATACTAAAATATCAAAGCAATTGGAATTAATATCATTATTTTTCAGTATGTCACTTGTGTTTTTACTAAAATTACATTTCAAACCGAAAAAATACAATTTGAGTCATACCTATCATATTCTGCATCGGTTTGGTGTGAGTTTATACATGTCAAAAAGGACTTAAAAATCACTGTCCTTAATTTGGAAGACAATTAGAGAACATTTTCTTGGTTGTTATTGAGTGACACGTTTTGAGGTAAAATGTCAATTTTGAACTGATAGTGGACACTTTTAGTCATACCGGTCACCCCATTTTCCATATTGAGTTGGGGTTGATTCCTACACAGAAAAAATGACTCATGGATCATTTTTATAAAGTATCAAAATAATAAAAATTTATTTTCTTGTTTTTCATTATTCTAGTTGAGTTTTTTTACTTGAATTATTGTCAATTTTAAATAACAAGACACGTTTGGAGTCATATTTGAGACACCATGCATCAGATTGAGGTGTGATTGATTCCTAGACATCAAAAAAGTTTGATGGATTTTTTTTCAAAAGTTTCAAAACAATTGGAAATCATTTCATCAGTTATTAGTATATTAGTTGTGTTTTTGGACTAAAATGTCATTTCAAACCGAAAACATGAAATTTGAGTCATACCGGTCGCATTGTGCCTTAGTTTGACATGAGACTACTTTGTACAAGCCAAAAAAGTATTATAAATCACTTAACTTAATTTGGAAGACAATCAGAGCTTGTTTTATTGGTTTTTAGTGAGTAACACGTTTTGAGTTAAAATGTTAATTTTAAACTCACAGCAGACACTTTTAGTCATACCGGTCACACCATTCGTCAGATTGAGGTGGAATTGATTCCCACTTGTCACAACTAACCCATGGATCATTTTTCTAAAGTATAAAAATAGTTAAAATGTTTTTTCTCAGTTTTTAGTATGTTAGTTGTGTTTTTTACTTGAATTAATGTCAATTTTAAATAACAAGACACATTTGGAGTCATATTGTGACACCATGCGTCTTATTGAGGTGGGGTTGATTCCTACACATCACAAATGACTGATGGATAATTTTCATAATGTATAAAAATAATAATAATGAATTTCCTCAATTTTTAGTATGACAATTGTGTTTTTTGACAAAAATGCCATTTCAAACTAAAAACATGCAATTTGAGTCATACCGGCCGCATCATGCGTCGGTTTGATGTGAGACTGCTTCATACACATCACAAAGGACATAAAAATCGGTTTCCTTAATTTGAAAGATAATAGGAGTGTGTTTTGTTCGTTTTTAGTGAGTTACACGTTTTGAGTTAAAATGTCAATTTTAAACTGATAGTGGACAATTGTAGTTATACCGGTTATACTGTTCGTAGGATTGAGGTGTGGTTGATTACTACACATCACAACTAACTCATGGATCATTGTCCTTAAGTATTAAAACAATCCAAATAGATATTGTTTCTCTCATATTTTTCATTTCCTTAGTTTGACCCTCCACTTTTTTTTTCTCAAAATATGTTTGGTGTGTCACCCAAACACCCACACCTCTGATGCGGCCATACTTTTCTGGCTGCTTCAAGGCCACTGAAAGTATATATTAATTTGATGTTGGTGTTGTTTATTCTTGTGAATACGTTTGATAGAAAATGTAGAAAAATAACGAATCATTATAATGTAATATAAATTTAAAGGAAAACAAATTTTTATTTTGTCAAACTTACACATGTTTTGCACACTTGTTGTGTGTTTTCATCTATTAGTTTTCCATATTTAGTTACACGCAAATCCTTCCATATAACATGGTGTGGGATGAAAGTGGTTGTGAATTTTCACTCTTCAAGCTGCATATAAACAGAAGAACATAGTTATTATGTTGTTTTATGTCACATAAAAGTATTCTGGTCAATTTACAATACATACCAATTTTTTTCAAGTGATGCGTACCACATCCTTGCTTTACGGTAGGGGTATGCTGGTTTTTATGCCCATTGTTTATTTTCATCACTCAGTAGCTATTTCATAAATAAAACTTTGTCAATCAAAGTGATGAATACATGTACTATCAAACAATGTATTACTAGAAATAATGTACCTAAAAATACTGCTTCGCATGATGACCAGTAAACGCATACCAAGATGCTTGGGTTATCAAGTGTGCATAAATAAGAGGTGGGTGTGGTTTTATTTTCCCTTCATCATCTTTAATATGATATTTAATTAAAAGTGTGCGAAAAACCTTATGAATCCTTCTAGAAACCCTTAATACATAGTCTTTGTGTGATTCATCTACTACAAATTCACCCTACAAGAGATGATGAAGTGTAAGTCAATGTTTCATTATTTAATTTTTAGTAAATTAAAAAAAAGATATCATAATGTTACGGTAATATATCCCCACATTAGTATCATAATCTCAAAAACAACATGGTTCCATGAAGTTACATCAATCATCACACGTTGACGAGTGATGGTTCTAATGTAACTACAGATCATGGGCTTGTTTGGGATAACATGTTGTCCCCACTTATTCCATCCATTCTCGAATTTGATGCCTTTATCTTTAAACTTGATGGTTTCTGGTAATACCATCAAAATATGATTCTCCTATTATTTCTGAGTCATCCATGTTTCGTCACCTTTAATTTCCTTAGATCCACCATCATCCATATGTTCCTCTGGCTCCAGAGGGCTAGCATCGACATGTGCATTTGGTGGTTGTACCTCTGCACTAGGAGCAACACCTAGTTGAGAAACTTGTTGTTCTTCTGCATCGCGACCAGTAGCTGGTAGATAAACCTATTGTGCCAAGGGATTGGGAGCACCATCACGTGTAGAAGTCATTATTTTCAAAATTTTATTTAGATTTAATTTAGATAACATAAAAGCAATAAAAAATAGTTATTAACATAAGGCAACATGGTGATAAACCTATGGTTTTTTTTGCATTACGAGCAACAATAGGTTGAGAAACCTGTTGTTCGTCTGCACTAAGAGCAGCAGCAGGTTAGAAAACCTGTTGTGCATGGGGATTGGGAGCATTATCACGTCCATAAGTCATTGTTTTAAAAAGCGTTTTAACTTTTAATTTAGATAACATAAATGCAGCAATAAGCATATATTAACATAAGACAATACGTTGAGAAACCTATTTTTCATCTGCACTGTGAGCAGCAACAGGTTGGGAAACCTATTGTGCCTGGGGATTGGGAGAGTCATCACTTGAAAAAGTCATTATCTGGAAAAGTGATTTAATATTTAATTTAGATAACATTAAAGAAGCAGTGAACATATATTAATATAAAGTAACATGATGTATATTAGAAAAAAATATAATCTAATTATTGAAATCTCATTTTTTAAGGGTTGAAGGGATTTAAACCCTTTATCGACCTTAAAAATCCCTTCATTGTCATATCCTATGATATAAATAATTCCATATACACTGGGACCGTGGAAAAATGATTTTGATGTACTAATGAAAGGGCCATCCTATATTGATTTTTCATCTGAAACATTAGTGGTTTTGGTCGATAACATAACAATTGACCAGTTTTGGTTTGTAGGATCTAGAACATAAAATACTTGTACTCCATGTGATGCGATTATAAACAGTCCGTCTTTGTACCCTTCCCTACTGAAATAAATGTTCACAAATCCAAACTCAAATATTTTAACATCACTTATGTTATAAACCCACCTTCATTGAAAAATCAATACTCTAAATGTCGTATAATCCAAATCCCATATTTTATTGATGATGCCAAAATATGACATATTCGCGTAAATTGGATTTCTGTCTATAAAACCAGAAACATGAATCGCTTTAGCCACAAGTGTAACTCCACTATTCTATTTGGTACTATCTTCATAATGTTCATTAGTATCGAATGTATAAACATTAATTACAAAAGCATTATAAGATAATAGGTACACACTTGGTCCTCCGGATAGACATCAAAGTCGATCTGAAATTGAGTCTGGATTTTCATTTGAGTCCTTAAAAATATGTTCCTAAAACCATCCTACAAACTGTTGATTATGTTTATTTGATATAAATTTTTCAAACCATGATGGATTAGATTGCCTAATAATTACTTTTTGGATTTCAATATATGAGTCAACGTCCAAAATTTTATGCAAAATGTAAAGGTGGGTTTGCTCGTGATCTATAATATTGGTTGTGAAAACATTATTTCCAAAAATTTCTTCACCTACAAGTTACCCAGTGTGACAAGATTTTGTTAGACCAATTATTTTCACACCAGATAGGTATTTGGTACAAAATTCAATGGCTTCCTCAACAATTTATCACTCCACCATACAAACCTCTGACTGACATTGATTTTTGACATAACGTTTCAAAATATTTATATACCATTAAATGGGGTACATCCATATATAGTGCACATGACCACATAGAAAAATCTCTCTCATTAAGTGAACCATCAAATGAACAATCATATCAAAGAGTGGCAGTGGTAAAAACATTTCCAATTCGCATAATATGACGATAATTTATATTACCATAGTCAGAAATTTCACCGTGTCTATAACTTTTCTACATATAACTTTGAAGAAGAAACAATGCTTCGTTAATGTATGATAGACATTGTTGGAAAAAATTTAATAAAAAACTATAAGAATTAGATCTAGCATCAAAACATGGAAGTGATGTGATTACAGACCTTTTAACTTTAAATCATGTATTGGCACAATGTGCTTGATATTCGATGAATAACCCTATGTAACCTTTACGTCATTCAAGAAGTTAAAAAACTGACATCTCTCCTACCTGGAAAGAGTGTAAGCAACATGAAAAAGAAATGTCCGTTTTTCACCCTTCACTTGTGCCAACTCTTCTCATATTCCCATGACAACAATGTACAACCTAGCCTTAATTCCATCCTTTGTTTTATTGAATGCATTTTGCAAAGTGATGATGAAAATACCACAAAACTTTTTTCAACATGAATAACATGAAGAAAATTTATGACGTAAAGATAATTCCAGTTTGATAATTCAAAAAAATTGATTTCTTTTTCCAACTGATTTTCAGAAGGTTTTTCGAAAATTGTTTACCAAAATCAGTGTCCACATCATTAACTTTCTCAAACAGTTGATCACCTATTAGTGGAGATGGTGGTGTATGTTCTTATTAAATTATATCAAATAATGTCATCCAAGATCGGTACTTATTTCATTGGGGTATAAATATGTGATGTCCTAGAAACACAATTTTTGATGAATGCTTCAACCTAATTGATTGTGTACCTTGTTCCCATAGGGGACACCCAATAGTTCCTTTAATTATATATCCTAAAAAATTTACATAAGAAAGAAATTAATTTATCATCCCATACAACATGTCTCTAAACATGAAATATTTATTTTTCAAAGCATCATACATCGCAACACTTGAATCCCACAATAATTTCAAATCATCGATCAATGGATCCAAATAAACATCAATTTCATTACCCAGTTTTTTTGGTCCTAATATAAGCATAGATAACATGATGTGTTTTTGTTTTATGCATAACCATGTTGGAAAGTTATAATTTACCAATATAACCCACCATGTACTATGAGTTCTTATTTTAAAACCAAAAGGATTCACTCCATATATAGAAAATGCAAGATGAAGGTTTCTCAGCTCATTTCCAAAGTTAGGATACTCATGATCAATTATCTTCCACTGAGGAGAGTCTAATGGGTGCCATAGTTTTCCATCTTTATTTATTCTATCTTCATGACATGTCAGTTGCTCTATAGTCTCCTCAATTCTACATAGATTCCTAAACTGTGGAATGATTGGAATGTACCATGCCACTTTCATAGGACTAGATTAATCTTTCTTGTATTGAGAAGCACCACACTTTGGGAATTCTCTAAGTGATTTTTGGTCCTTGAGAAACAGTATATAGTCATTTAGGAAAGCATGTTTTCTTTCATAGATTATACTCATAATGCATAGCATTCATTTGACATCGCATGTTTGGCTCGAGAGCTTATTATCTTTTGGGAGCATTTTTTAAAGGTTGGGGCCAAAGCCTCATTTATTATTTAATGCAAAGAAAATACCTCTTTTAACTGGGTATAGGGAGACCCATTACATATCCCGAAAGCCCAGGGGGAATTTATCCCATTACATGGCCCGTAGGCCCAAATTTTTGGCCCGAGGCCCATTCTGTGAATATTACTTCTACATCACTCTTCCTGCTACAGTACTCCACAATATTCGTCGCTGCTACAGTACCCTGCCGCTACTATAGTGACCTGCCACCTCTATAGTTTCCGCCGTTGCTACAGTCCCTCCACTACAACAGTACTGCTACAGTACCTGCACCCAGTGGGTTTTGAACTCCCGTGACATTCAAGAGAGAAAGTAATTTCATAAAACTAGAATCACTCCATCAATTTCCTTCTTTCAAATTATAAAGCATCAGTACGACTAAAAATTATGTATATTAAGTGCAACTATCATACAATGGCATCTTTGCACAACTCTTTAACTGCTCAGAAAATTTTGGGAAATCACGAAGTTCATATTCAATTGTCCATGTAAGTTACTTAATACGATCTTCATCATCATGAACATCTGTAATCTTATCCTTGATACAGTCTTCTATATTTTCCTTTCTTTTAATCATATCAAATGATCTATAAAATTAATTTTTATCTCAGTCTCTAGCTACATTTACCATTTTCCCCATGTTTATTCCAAAATTTATGACTTTGATCTATTCTCTGATAGATCAAGTGTTCTTCCAACCCCTCTGGACTAACTTGTATTGAATAACAATAGCACAAATAAAGACAAAGGATTTGAGATGGATCATATGCATGATCTTTTTCAAACTTAATGAACTCTTTCACTCCATCTTCATACTCTTTTGTTAAAAAATTGGCATCCATCCATTTTTATTCATATACATCATATTTAATTCAGTGATATTAATATTTAAAAAAACAAAAAAAAAAACAAAATGTTGATATAAAAATTAACCAAGGTTAAAAAAGTTATATACTTTAAATCACCTTTTATTTTTAAAAAAAATCACAGTTGAAATCCAATTAAAAACAAACTATTTACGCAAATTACTCTCTAAAATAAAAAACTATTTTTAAAATAAACCAATTAGTTCTAAACATCCTTTCTCAAAACCCCAATTATTTTTTAACCCATTTTAAATAAATTTAAACCAAAAAAGGTATGTTGAACACATATAGTTTTTAATAAATATATTAAAACACTTGATCCATTTTAAAAGTGAACCCCTAACAAAATAAATAGATGTCATTGTCACTTCCCACATTCTATCCAATAAAAATTGTTGATGTTTGAACACCTTATATGTCTCATGGCACCCTGTATATAGCTTCAATCACTAGTTTTCAGTGTTCCTTCCATCATCCTTATAGACTGGCCAACCCATCACTGGCTGGTGAACTCTTTTTCCAGTGTTCCAACCCCCACTGGATACTCAAAACCATATTCCCATTTAAATTTATAACCAGAGATTAACACCATCACACTCACCCGTGAACATAGAAACTTTATAACTTATTCACATGTATTATTATGAGTAGAGCTTAATGTAATCACACTCACCCTTTTTGAACCTATAGACTTACTAACCTATTAAAATAACATTAATATATCATGATATATAATATTTTACCCAATGCATTGGTGGGAAATATAGGTTCTACCTATCTCATAATACATAAATTTGTTTTCCACTTGAAAATCAAACATTCATTATCTCATAAAGAACTCATATCAATTGGAGAAAATAAATTCACAATGAATAAGGGAACTATGTGATCAAAGAAAAAAATAATAGTAAATAAAACCAATATTAAGAGTTACACTAATAAAACCAGCATAATGGGGATGCAATCAATATAATTATTTAATCCCTTGTATAGAACTACCAATCAAGGAACAAAATGTCATGGGATATACCCTAGGTACTAGTGTTTGATGATCCAAAATGGAACTGGAACTACATAGAACAACATTTGATATATGTTTCATCCTATAATAACATGATCCACCCAATTAATCCATACATAACTCATGATAATGTAATATTCCCACTAGCCTTATCTTAAACACAACTAGGGGACTATAGAAGTGTGTATACCAACTAGGGGGACCATAATGACTTAGTACCTGACCTCCCATGACCAATAAGAAAGTGAGGTGTAGAATCAATGATCCAAGTCTACCGACAAGGCATAAACATAACTAACCCCACCCCTAACACCCTATGATGTAAATAATAATATACACACAACAAGCACTCAAGTAATAATAAGAAGATTTCCACACAAGGGGAAAAATAAGCATCACATAATGATCAAGAACCCACACAAGGAATAAACAAACAAGGGGAAATTAAGGGGTTCCTTCCACATCTATAATTTAAAAAAATTCCAATTAGTCATTTGACACTGAAATGTGGCTTAGGATTCCAATACCTTTCACTTTTCCCAAAAAACATTTCCAAACATCCATTGGAATAATCATGGAAAACACCCAAGCATTTACAATATTTCAAAATCACCCTTCCATAAGGTATATCTTCTTTAAAAATCTAAAACTTAGCCAAGGTCCTTCATTTCCATCATATGTTTTCTAAATCCCCACATAAATTTTTTAATCGGTTCAGTGAAACTACCAATTTCATTAAAAATGCTTCAATGACACCATTTAATAATGGTCTTCTTCTTTGAAAACCAAAACAAGGAAAAAATGCCATCCATTTCCAATAAATTATTTAATAAAGGACACCGTATCATTTCATAATGTGTAAACCACACACAAATTTTATGTTACCATTTAAAATCCAAAATAAAACCCCTTTTTAAACCATTTTGAGGCTAATACCCCAATTTAGAACCAAATTTCTGTTAAAACCTTTATTGTCACGCATTTTCACCAACTTAATTTCATCAGTTTCAAAAATAAGAATATTTATATTCTTCCATGATGAAAATACACATTGAATTAATGATTTTTAAATCAACCAATTCAAAATATGGTATATTCAAATTGAACTTTACCAAATATTACTAGTGCGCAGAAAAGAACCACTAACAACCATAATTTTCAGTGGGGCACTTAGCTTGTACAATTCACAAATCACCATCAATATCAAACTGTAATAAGTGAACACAATGAGAAAGAAGAAAAAAAACTAACCAAAAAGGTGTGGTTAAGAACATGATGGAGGCGAGTTCTCTATTTAGGAGAGACACGGTGGAGGAGAGCTACTGGTGGAGGAGAGGAGCGGCAGAGGAGAACCATGCAGTGAATCTCAGTTCGTGGTGGTCGAGGAGGAGGAGGACATAAGAGGAGGGAGGAGGGGAGGAGGGGAGGAGGGGAGGTGCGGAGGGAGGAGAGTATGCAATGACAGTGACAAAAGCAACATGAATTCTCTTCCACGAGATCTTGAGGGGTGCGAGGAAAGAAGAGAAAATTAGGCTTTATATATAAAATCCAATGAAATTTTTATCATTTCTAGATAAAAAGCACTGATTAAAGTATTTTTTATCAGTTCCAAAATTGGAAGCACAGATAAAATATGCCTCTATCTGCGCCTTTTTAGCACTGATAAAGGCTCATATTTATCAGTGCTAAAAAAGTGCTGTTAGAAATTTGTTTTATCAGTGCCAAAATTTAAAGCGCTGATAAAACAATCCTTTATCAGTGTTTTTTAATTCTCATTGATAAAAAATAACATTTATTTATAATTATAAAATTATAAACAATATATTTATTACATTTATAATTTTATAAATACATAAAATTAATATATTTCTCATAATTTAATAATATATTCAATTAGCACTTTCAATTATCACTTTATATATATATATATATTTAAATACTTATGAAAATAAAAATAAAAATAATATATGAATTTATATTTATCTATATATATGGTGTTTTTGTATAAATTATAATATATATATATATATTTATAATTTAAATTTAAATTATATATTTATAAATATAAATTGATATATTATTTTTAATTTTAATTTCATTAGTTTTTAAACAAATAAATAGATAAATATATATGTGTCTATGTAAATAGTTATTAAATACATATATTTATAAATAAATATATTCAAAAGTTATTCATAAATATATATTAATCATTTAAAAAAATATTTTTTTTAATTTTATAGTTATTTAAAAATATTTATATTTAATTAGTTATATATAATTATAATTATATATAATATATTTAAAAAGTAAATAATTATATATAACTCAATATTTATATTTTTAAATATAATAATTACATTTATTTTTTATTTAAATATATTAATCATGATTTTAAGTATTTATGAGAAGATAAAGCTTCATATATATAGAAATTGAATAAATACACCAATTATATAGTACTATATTATATATGGACAACATTAGGGTAAACAAACATATATTCATGAGAATAATGTATGCATCAATTGACACATTCATGTAGAAACATAAATTTATTTAAATATATATATATATATATATATATATATTTAATAAGTATTTGTATATATATATATATATATTAAAAAGTATTTATATATAATATTATAAACATATAGTATAATAAATACACAATAAAAATATAACTAAAACTAATGAACATAATAATCATAAATAAATCATAAACATAATAAAAAAATAAACATGTGTTTTTATTTAATGTATATATATATAAACATTATTTTTGGAAATAATTAAAATATTTTTATATAAATTAATAATAGTTATTATTAAAAACATTTATCAGGGCTATTATTAGTGCTGATAAAGTCTCCTTTTTATCAGCGGTTTTTGTTAGAGCTGATAAAGGGGGGACTTTATTATTTCTAATATTAGAGCTGATAAAAGGTAGATTTATCAGCACTTTTTTCTAGCATTGATAAAATTCCCCCTTTTATTAGCGCTTTTTGATTAGTACTGATAAAACCAGAGTGCTTCCCTTGCCCTCATTTGTGGTAGTGACAATAACCATTTTCTAAGCCACTCCACTCATATATTATATTATAAGGAAGTAGCAAACTGGTGGCCATTTCAGTGTGGGAAGAGTTTTAACACATTACTACAGCTATAAAAGAACTATATCCATGTGATCTAACCATATGATCATCCAAGCCATAAATTCTCTTCATTTAAATCATCTTCCCCGCCATGCTAATCTGAGAGCTTCTATACATTGGGGTCTCCATGCAACCACATTTCTTGAAAATTGATCCAAGTCTTTTGATCATTTTTGTAAGAACCCGGTTCTTATTTTTGAAGTACGAGTTTCTTCTTTTCTATTTTTCTTAAGTGTTTTTGAGAAAATATGGAAAATGGGGAAAAATCATAAATTTTGGGACTACACGCCGTGTACTTTGGCCGTGTGGGATGAGTACACAGGGTGTGTAGCCCTGTCAGTGACGAAAGGTGTAAAAACCGACTACACGCCGTGTAGTGGGTATTTACACTCTGTATAGTCAATCGGCAGGCAAATAGTAAGGCGGTGGAAGAAGCCGCTAGCAGAGCGACAGTACACGCCGTGTAATCATAAATACACGCCGTGTACTCATGTCGACAGATGAACAGTGCGACGGTGCCGCCAGAGGAACAATTAAATGAGAAAAGTACACACCATATAGTAAATAGTACATGCCGTGTAGTTTGTTTTTTTTTTCTTAAATGGGAAGTAGTCTCCCCTATTCACAGGGAAGGCTTAGAACCAGATAAAGTAGTTGGGAGAGGAGGCCAGACCTTTGAGGATCTCCAGATCGAGCGTCAGGAATCCGTTTTCGTCTCTGATGATCTCGTTGGAACTACACGGGTAAGACCTCCACTCTCCTTAAGACTTTATTTACAATTATTCCTCTAAGAGAAGTTATTTAGGTTTGAAGAAGGTTTTATTTAACCTCATATATACGTCATTCTTGGTCGATTCGAGGACCGTCATTCGCGTATACCATTCAGGGGCGTTTAAGGTAGGTGGCTTGATGTTTAAATTCCAACTGTTGTGCATTTGTGTGAATTGTTGAGCTATGAACCCATTTCAGGGTGTCTTGTGGCTGAGGCCTTGGCTGTTTTAAATACCTATAATTGTATAGGTAATTAAATGTGTTAATAAACTGTTGTTTGGGATCGATCCTTGGATCCAGGACCACCCCGAGGGTGCATTCCTCTGTTTAGCCATTTGGCCAGGATACCTGAGGGTATACCATGTTTATTTTGTGCATTACTTTTTCCTTGAGAGGAATTGTATGTGTATTGCTTATTTATATGTTGGGCATAGCCCAATTACTTGTTTAGCTCGAGGGCAGTGTTTTACTTAGCCTGAGGGCAGTGCATCTTTAAGCCTTATGGCAACTTCTTCCATGCCCGTGGGAAATAGAATCTATGACTGAGGGTGACACTTTGTACGCCTAAGGGAAATATCTGTTATGCCTGAGGGAAATGCCTGAGGGAAAGATTCTAATTACCTGCGGGTTACCTTTCTGATTACCTGAGGGTAAGGGGTTGCGTGTCTGAGGACACGAACTGTTTTACTTATTTATTCACTGTGGTGGTTTCCTTATAATGAACAACTAAATGAATAATTAAATGGAAATATAACTATTAAAGTTAGATACATTTGAGTACTGCTTAGCTTATTGAATTTTACTACTGCACACTATTTTTGCATATTTTCACATAGTTGGGCACGAGCCTTTAGTGGGTGCCTACTGGGATTTATTTCTCACACCCTGTTTGGCTCATGTCTTCGGCCCAAACAGATTACATTTCTGTAGGTGTGGATAAGGTCAAGCGTCCCTATACAGGTACCTGATTTCTACTGAGGAGTAGGAGAGCATGGGACTGGGTTTAGGCTTGCGATGCTACCAGTTGATTTGTTTTGGTTTTTCTGTACTCATTATTGTACTGTACTGTACTGTTGCGTAACATGTTTGGGCTATTTTATTAGAACATAAGACATGTTGCATCATCATATATATAACTGTTGGTTATCTTTACTGCAGTTGTTTATTTTGAATTTTTATGGTTTATTGCTTCTGTTGTTGCTGTATGATTTCTATTTTATTCTACTGCACTACACTTTGAAAAATAAGGGCATAATTTCCCCACTATCAGACATGGGCCCTCACTGCTAGTCGGAAGCCTCTGGCGTTTGGGGAAATGTGTTTGAGGTCACGTGGCGAACCAAGTTCAGGGCACCCGTTGAGTGGCACCCAGAACCGGGACGTTACAAAGTGGCATCAGAGGATTTCTTTTCTTTGATTTACTATTTGGAGCCTTAGTCCGGGATATGATGGGAACGATAGTTGGTAATAAGCTGTGCGTGGGCATAGCTAACCCGTGTACAGGGAAAAGCCAGTCTACCTCGTAATTTTGCAATTTTATTGATTTTTCAATTTACAGTTGATTCGATTTTCCCTGTTGGGTGACGCACTTGTGGTTGTGCTGTTTATATTTTATCTATGAGTTCTATTTAGTTGCAACACGTTGAGATGAGGGTGTGACATCTAATTCATCATTTAGGAAAATGTTATAAATCACTTTCCATGCATATTTACATGCCATGTAGGTGAATTAGGAATTTCATGTTGTTGTGATAGATGTTGTTCTAGAAAAGAATGCTGTTGTGATAGCTGCCTCAATAAATACCTGTTATGTGATAGGGTATTTTTGTGTGAGCTTGTTGATAGAGTGAACGCCAAACTTTGGTTACTGAGGAGTATGGGCCCTCATTGACCGGAATTTGGTGGATCATTGGGTGTTTACCGTATTTAAAACTCAGATAAGACTCCAAAATTTGATTTGTGGAGAGTATGGGCCCTCATGGGTCAGAATTTGGCACTTAGGAGTTGATCAGTAGTTTTTTCTGGGTTCCAGAGTAGTATCTGAGGCTTACTGTCTAGAAATCCTAGGATACACGCTGTGTAGTTCATTGGACACACGCTGTGTGTTCTTCTGTTCGGGAAGAAAATAAAACTTTTTACGTACATGCCCTGTACCCTAAGTACACGCCATGTAGTATCTTCCCGTGTCATTGACCGTGTGGGTAGGGACATGGGGAAGGGAAATGCTTGGGGCGAACACGCCATGTACCAGATTTACATGCCATGTAGTGTTGACCTGGAGTCTTCCCGTGTAAATAACAAACATGGACAGGGGAGACCTTAAGATATGCACACCGTGTCCAATGTAGAACACACCATGTAGTCTAACCTGGGGACCCGAATGGGTAACTAAAAACACGGGTCGGTGAAATCCTTTCATGTACATGCCGTGTGTATATGGAACATTCCATGTAGTTTGAGGCCTGTATTCGGCCATGTAACTAACAACACGGGTCGGCGAAGCTCGTCTAGTACACGCTGTGTACCTATGGAACACGCCGTGTAGTCTCGTCTGAGGACAAATCGTGTGGACTTAGCCATGTGTCTAGGAAACAGGTGGTGTACACGCCATGTGTGGGTGTAACACGCCGTGTAGTATCAAGATGAGTAGTCATCCGTGTCACAAATGACACGGGTAGTTGGAAATTTACACCATACACGCCGTGTAGATTATATACACGCCGTGTAGTTTCGTTCAACGGGAGCTGTGTGGCTTAGTTGTGTAGAAGGACCCAGGAAAGGAATAGAAGTCAGGTACACGATGTGTATTCAGTATACACACCATGTAGTCTTGTTTTTAAAATCTTCAATGCCTTCTTCATCCTGTTTCCTTTTTGGTTCCTTCGTTTTTAGTCTTGATAATCTGGATCTAAGATGTGCATTTGACCTTGTAGAGTCATGCCGCCGAGATGACCACGCGTTGTTCAACAAGAGAGAGGCAATGATAATACTCCAGAGATGGAGGGCCATGGGCTACCAGTGGATCCTCCAAAAGAGCTAGATGCGGTGCTTGCTGTTATACCAGACAGGGGCACGAAAGTGCAGTTCCGTGAAGGCTTTATGAGGTTCATGCATACCTTTCAGGGAGCACCGCCAGCTGCCACATCTATGGCCAAGATGACTCATATCTTTCAGCAGCAGTATCCGCCTACGTTTTCATGGGATAGCAGACCAAAGGCTGCAAAGGTTTGGCTGGGGTCTATGTAGAATATCTTCAAGCATCTTGATATGCCTCCAGGGTAGAGGGTCAAGCTCATGATTTATATGTTGCGTGATTCCACCAAGAGGTGGTGGGATGTTACCATCCAGTCAGAGCATCGCAGAGACATGGTGTGGGAATATTTTTAGGAAGTATTCTATGACTTATTATTTCCAGAGATGTTGAGGGCAGATAGAGCTCGAGATTTCATGAACCTGCAGTAGGGCTCTATGTCAGCGATGGATTATTCAGCTCGTTTCGCCGAGATTTAGCGTTTTTTCACCCATTCTGGTGGGTGATGAGATTTTGAGAGCTAGACGCATTGAGGATGGTCTTCGATATGACATCCGAGCACTGGTGAACATTTTCAGGTTGCCTACAGTACATGCTATTATGAACCAGGCGCTGATTACATAAAGGAACCTTCAGGAAGCTAGTGGTGTGGTCCAGGGTGGTTCAGCACTAGTTTCTGGTACTATTTCTACTGGCAAGAGGAAGAGACAGATGGCTTTCTCTCAGGGTGGAAGTACCAGCTAGAAATATGTTTCAGGTGTCCAGGTCATGTGCTACCAGTGTGGTAAGGCGGGGCACAAGAGACCTCAGTGTCTACGAGACCCAGTGGAGTGCCAAGATTGCGGCAAGATGGGTCATCTACAGCACTTTTGCAGGGCATTTCTATAAGTGGCTAGTGAGAGGGGTTCTGTGTAGACTCCGCGTGCGGGAATAGGACTAGTAGCTTCTCACCAGTCGGGAAACTGGAATACGTCAGGGCATGCAAGCAGGGATGTTGGTCGTGACCGTGGTAGCCAGACACCAGGATCTCCGAGGCAACAGGGCGGGACAGCTCAGGGTAGCCAGGATGTGTCGTAGGGCCGCCGCACTGGGTATGCATATACAGTGCAACCGACCCATCAGGAGCAGGATCCCAGACCTTCTACTGTCAGAGGTATTATTCTAGTAGCTTCTGTCTTATCCTCAGTACTTTTTAATACAGGTGCTATACATAGTTTCATATCTGTACCTTTTGTGGAGAGCCTTGGGCTATGTGTTTCTTTTTATTCTGCTTTTATGACACTAAACACTCCATTGGGGATGAGAATGACATGTGTGCATCAGTGCAAGGAGTTCCGCCTTGAGGTTGGTGGGTGTCACTTTCTATGGGATGTCTATGTCTTGGAGATGAAGAGCTATGATTTCATTCTCGGTATAGACTGGTTGGTGCCCTTTCGAGCCTTTTTAGACTGCTATCATCTTAGAATGAGTTTCACATCACCAGAGGGTGGAGAGTTTCTATAAAAGGGTGAGTGGGATGTTCAGGCAAGTCGAGCTGGACCAGAGCATCATGGGAGAGGTGGAGTCACAGCCCAGATTGCGAGTTTATATCTAGATGATCAGGGGACTTGTTAGAAGGATTTCCCTCCAGTGGTTGATCATTTCAGTGATGTCTTTCTGGATGAATTTTTAGGTCTACCTCCAGAGCGTGAGGTGGATTTCTATATAGAGCTTGTGCCAGGAGCAACACCCGTGTCCATTCCGCCTTATAGGATGGCCACACCTGAGTTGCAAGAGCTCAAGAGGTAGTTAGAGGAGTTAAATTTAAAGGGTTTCATTTGACCCAGTACTTATCCTTGGGGTTCTCCAGTCCTTTTTTTGAAGAAGGTAGACGGTACCCTCATACTCTGTGTGGATTATTGGAAGCTGAACCAGTTGACAGTTAAGAACCGAGATCCCTTGCCGAGGATTGATGATCTTTTTGATCAACTTCGTGGAGCACGAGTGTTCTTAAAGATTGACTTGAGATTAGGATATTATCAACTATGCATGAGACCATCAGATATACCACTTACATCTTTTTGAAGTAGATATGGTCTTTTCGAGTACTTGGTTATGCCGTTCGGACTCACGAATGCACCAGTAGTTTTTATGGATCTGATGAATCGTGTATTCCATCCCTATCTGGGTTCTTTTGTGGTAGTATTCATGGACGATATATTGATGTACTCTCACACTCAACATGACCATGCCACCCATCTTGAGATCGTATTGAGTACACTGAGAGAGCATCGGCTATATGCGATGCTCTCAAAGTTCCACTTTTGGGTAGACCAGATTCACTTCTTGGGTCATATCATCTCAGAGGTAGGAGTTGCAGTAGACACAGAGAAGGTGAGAGCAGTAGTTTCCTGGGAGCATCCCAAGAACGTGTTTGAGATACAGAGTTTCTTGGGGATGGATGGTTACTACAGACGCTTTATACAAGACTTCTCCTACTTAGCAGCACCGTTGATGGGTTTGACTAAGAAGTGTGTGAAGTTCATTTGGTCGGAAGCTTGCGAGACAACCTTTTAGGACCTGAAAGGAAGGTTGACATCATCACCAATCCTGATACTCCCAGAGCAGGGGAAGAGCTATACAGTTTACTGTGATGCATCAGGGATTGGGTTGGGAGATGTTTTGATGCAGGGTGATCGAGTTGTTGCGTATAGGTCTCAGCAGTTGAGGCCACATGAGAGGAATTACCTGACGTATGATCTTGAGTTGGCTGCAGTTGTTCATGCATTGCGCTGTTGGAGACATTACCTCTTGGGAGAACATTTTTTGATTTTCACCGACCACAAAAGTCTCAAGTATATTTTTACTCAGCATGACTTGAATCTGAGGCAGTGAAGTTTGGTCGAATACCTTCAGTCCTTCGACTTTGAGCTTGCCTATACACTTGGTAAAGGTAATGCAGTAGCTGATGCACTGAGCAAGAAGACTCAGATACAGGCAGTAAAGGAGTCCAGTGGTGAATGGCAGCTGATGGATTTGTTCTCTGAGATGCATTTGGAGGTTCAAGACATTCAAGGGAAGACCTATCTCTCATCTTTACCTGTGACCTCTACACTCCTGGATAGAGTGAGGATGAGACAACTATCTGATTCAGAAGGCCAAGTCCTACAGGAGTCGGTGGCAAGTGAGGACCCTCCTCTTCGGTGGACGATAAGCGATTATGAGGAACTACGTTTCCAAGGACGAGTATGGGTTCCAATGTATATACGCAAGGAGCTGATGTGGGAGTTTCATGCTTCAACTTGGGTAGTTCATCCCGGAGTTACCAAGATGTACCGTGACTTGAGACGTCAGTACTGGTGGCCAGGTATGAAAAGAGATGTAGCTGGTTTTGTTATGAGATGTTCCACCTGTCAGCAGGTGAAGACGGAGCATCAGAGGCCAGCCAGACTGTTACAGCAATTACCAATCTCGGAGTGGAAATTGGATGATGTCGCGATGGACTTCATGACTGGGTTTCCGAGGTCACCTCGAGGCAATGATTCCATGTGGGTTGTTGTGGAAAGACTCACGAAGGTAGCTCTATTTTTTTCGATCAAGGAGACCTTCAGTGTTGACGAGATCGAGAAGTTGTATATCTGAGAGGTCATACGTCTTCATGGGGTCCCTCATTCTATTGTTTCAGATAGGGACACCCATTTTACGTATCGCTTCTGGTAGAGTTTTAAGAGGGATCTGGATAAAAAGGTTCTTCTGAGCACATCTTACCACCCTCAGACCGATGGCCAGTCAGAGCATACAATACAGGTGCTAGAGAACATGCTGCATGCATGCGTCCTAGACTTTGGGGGATCTTGGGAGAAGCATATACCCTTATTTAAGTTTGCCTATAATAATAGTTTTCTGGAAACTATCAAAATGGAACCTTACGAGGCTTTATATGATAGGCCATTCCGATCACCTTTGTGCTGGATAGAGGCAGGTGAAACAGCTTTACTGGGACCACGTCTCGTGTAGGAGACTTCTGAGCAGGTCCAGTTGATTCAGAAGTGGATGGCTATCGCACAATCTCTTCAGAAATCTTATGTTGATCGCCACAGAAGACCCTTAGAGTTCGTGGTCAGCGATTAGGTTTTCTTTCATGTTTTGCCGAGGTTGGGACACAGGGGGATCAGGAGACAGGGTAAACATTCACCGAGGTATGTGGGGCCATTTGAGATTCTGGAGAGAGTTGCGCCAGTTTCCCATTGGTTGCAGTTACCATAGAGGTACCGAGCCATGCATGACGTCTTCCATGTATCTCAGTTGCACCGCTATCATTCAGACCCATCTCACGTCTTTCATCCCGAGGAGCATGAGCTTGAGGTAGATGCTTCCTTTGAGGAGAATCTGATTCGTATCATTGATAGGATCACAAAGGTTCTCCGAGGTCGGTCAGTTCCTCTCGTATGGGTGCTATGGCAGCATGGCCGAGTACAGGACAAAACCTAGGAGAGGGAGACCAACGTACATTCTCAGTGGCCAGAGTTGTTCTGAGATTTAACTTCGCCACCCTTGGAAGGGCAATTCGGGGATGAATTTCTTTAAGGGGGGATGTTTGTAAGAACCTGGTTCTTATTTTTGAGGTACGAGTTTCTTCTTTTCTCTTTTCCTTAAGTGTTTTTGAGAAAATAAGGAAAATGAGGAAAAATCCTAAATTTTGGGACTACACGCTGTGTACTATTCCACACGCCGTGTACTTTGGCCGTGTGGGATGAGTACATAGGGTGTGAAGCCCTGTTGGTGACGAAAGGTGTAAAAACTGACTACACGCCGTGTAGTGGGTATTTACACGCCGTGTAGTCAGTCAGCAGGAAAATAGTAAGGCGGTGAAAGAAACCGCCAATAAAGTGATATTACAATCCATGTAATCATAAATACACGCCATGTACTCATGTCTATAGATGAACAGTGCAGTGGTGCTGCCGGAGGAACAGTTAAATGAGAAAAGTACACGCCGTGTAGTCAATAGTATACGCCGTGTAGTTTGTTTTTTTTCTCTGAATTGGGAAGTAGCCTTCCCTGTTATTAGGGAAGGCTTAGAACTGGAGAAAGGAGTCTTGAGAGGAGGCCGAACCTTCTAGGATCTCCAGATTGAGCGTCGGGAATTCATTTTTGCCTCTGACGATCTCGTTGGAACCGCACGGGTATACCCTCCACTCTCCTTAAGCCTTTCTTTCCAATTATTCCTCTAAGGGAAGTTATTTAGGTTTGAACGTGGTTTTATTTTACCTCAGATCTATGTCGTTCTGGGATGATTCGAGGATCATCGTTCACGTATACCGTTAAGGGGAGATTAAGGTAGGTGGCTTGGTGCTTAAATTATAACTATTGTCAATTTTTGTGAATTGTTGAGCTACAAACCCATGTTGGGGTGTCATGTGTCTGAGGTCTTGGTTGTTTTAAATTCCTATAATTGTATAGGTAATTAAATTTGTTAATAAACTACTATTTGGGATCGAATCTTGGATTTAGGACCACCCCGGGGTGCATTCCTCTGTTTAGCTGTCTGGCCAGGATACCCAAGGGTATGCCATGTTTATTTTGCACATTACTTTTTCCTTGAGAGGAATTGTATATGTATTTCTTTTTTATATGTTGGTAATGGCCCTGTTACTTGTTTAGCCCGAGGGCAGTGTTTTACTTAGCCTGAGGGCAGTGCATCTTTTAGCCTGAGGGCAACTTCTTCCATGCTTGTGGGCAATAGACTCTATGCCTGAGGGAGACACTTTTTATGCCTAAGGGAAATATCTGTTATGCCTAAGGGAAATGCCTGAGAGAAAGATTCTAATTACCCGTGAGTTATGTTTCAGATTACCTGAGGGTAAGTGGTTGTGTGTATGGGGACACTGACTGTCTTACATAAAGATTCACTGTGGTGGTTTCCTTATAATGAAGGATTAAATGAATAATTAAATGGAAATATAATTGGTAAAGTTATATACTTTTTAGTACTACTTAGTTTATTGCATTTTCCTACTGCACATTGTTGTTGCATATTTTCACACAGTTGGGCACAAGCCTTTGGTGGGTGCCTACTCGGATTTATTTCTCACACCCTGTTTGGGTCATGTCTTCGGCCCAAACAGATTACATTTCTGCAGGTGTGGATAAGGGCAAGAGTCCCTATACAGGTACCTGATTTCTGCTGAGGAGTAGGGGAGCATGGGACCGGGCTTAGGCTCGCGATGCTACTGGATGATTTGTTTTGGTTTTGCTGTACTCTGTATTGTACTGTACTGTACTGTTGTGTAACATGTTCTGGCTGTTTTCTTAGAACTTAAGACATGTTGCATCATCATCTATATAACTGTTGGTTATATTTACTACAGTTGTTTATTTTAAATGTGTATAGTTTATTGCTTCCGCTATTGCTGTATGCTTTCTATTTTATTCTACTGCACTACACTTTGATAAATGAGGGCATAGTTTCCCCACTATCAGACTTGGGCCCTTGCTGCTAGTCGGCAGCCTCTGGCATTTGGGGAAATGCGCTTGAGGTCACATGGCAAACTGGGTTCGGGGCACCCATTGAGTGGCACCCGGAACCAGGACCTTACAATTGTTTTTTTATTCTAAGAACTTCAACATGATTGAAATATTATACTAATCTGTTTGTATATTTAAAATAAAAATCTAATAGAAGAAAAGTGGAAATGAAAGAATTTTTTTTGTGACAGTGATGGTTCGTAGTATGAAATTTGAAGGCATAAATATTTTAATCCAAAATGAAAAGATCTTAGTGATTTTCAAATGATTTGGATGATGTATGCTATCTATAAATACCATTAACAAGATTATTTAAAACATGAATTTTATCTCACATCTAGGAGAAAAATTCATTTTTAGAGTGAAACATAGATGATCTCACATTCTGTATTTAAGGAGAAGGATCTATGCATATATACGTAGAATTCACATTTCTGATCACATGATGATTTGAAATACCGTAAAATGGTTATGAGGATCAACTTGTTTTGTGATGGAGATTGAATAACTGCTTACACATGTATTACTTGAAGAGGAAAGAAGCATCACATACTCTTTTACACAAACGAGAAGAAGAAGTATACCTCAAGTGTTCAATCTATTATTAGAACACTCGTATTGATTTACAAATATCTCATCCATGAAATAATTGGATATAATCAAAAGTATCTTACTTAGCTTCCACAAAGTGTAGTAAGTTTCCTTGAACTGCTGTTACATGAAGAAGACTCTTACTTTGAGTCTGGTTTATGCAAGGTAAACATGTTATGTATTATATTCTTCAAATAATAATGAAAACTTATACTCTCATTTTCCCATGATGTTTTTATCAGTGTATACTCATACGTAAATAATGGTGAGTATGAGTTTGTGTAGATTATTTGTATTAGTTTTGTGCACACATTGTGAATTCAAGATGTAGTGTGACATTACTTGGGTAAAGATTTGAGAAGTTCATGCATACTATTATATAGAAAAGGTAGTGAGATATACGTTCTTGGTTCTTTGTATATGTGAATGTATTTTTGAATTGATAAGTGAACAATATATTTATACAATGTGAGAAAAAAGAACAAATAATTAAATAAATAAATAGTGTGTCATACATAATCTTGACCAAAGTATTTTCATGGTACACGGAGTACACATGCATATGAGAAAATGCATGCATGAGTAGTGTAAATTGTAAGAAAATGTTGTGGTAGTGTTTTTATATGTGTTTCCATCACGAAACGTGCATAAAAAATGCACTCATAAGCATTTGGTTTTGTTAAAGGTAGAACAAAGTATCCTATGAAGAAGTTTACACAATATATTTGGTTTTCATAAATGTGTAAGCATTGTGTACTTTCATAAAAAAGATCAAAAGTATACACAGTTTTGTGAATTTTTTTTGAAAAAATAATACATATTAAAAGGTGGAGAATTAAATAAATTAAATATTTTCATGTGATGAAGAGCATTACATGATTAAAGAATACATGATATTGATGTGTGTAATAATTTATTTGAGGTGAATAAATATTTTATATTGAAGTAAAGAAGAATCCAATTTATAGTTTATTGATATATCTTATGTGGTTCATTATATTACTACAGTGAGTTGAATAATAAGTGTTATATTCTACAACTCAGAAGAGTATACTGAGCTGAAAATCATAGAGTGTTGTTGATTATATTCAGTGGCAGTTTAAGAGTTTCAGTTGAAGTGAGCATGTGAAGAATCAATTTATTCTCAGTGGCTCAAAGAGGAATATTAGTTTTGTGTTGTAGTGGTAGCTTGAAGTTCTTTTGATATCTCTCATTATGTCAAGTGTTTTATTTGTGAAATATTGATGGTATTCTAGTATAAAGAGCACTGGTGAGATACCATTATAATTATGGAAATGGTTCATACCTAACCACCATGGTTTCATGGCGACACTTGACCAACCAACTTATAATTGTTGATTGATTTCCTATTGGGGAATATTTGCCTTGGATCTTCCCAAACACGTCAAGGATATAGTCACCCACATTGGAGGAGAACCATGTAAAAATATGGTGTGTTGTGATTTATTTACTTTATGTTTTACATATGGTATGATTTCATTTTTGAATAAGAAATCTTCATTCACTCTAACAAGTGCAAAGGATTGAATCAAAAGGGGTAATAGAAAAGAAAAGAAAAATTGATAACAACTTGTGCACACTAATTCAACACAACTCTCAGTGTGTCTATCTAATCCAATGGGTACTTAAAATATGGAATATATTATTCCATAACACATTTAATCACACCATGATTTTTCAGGCTCTACCTCCAAAATGAGTTTTTCACTACCTTCTTCATGTCTTAAACTCCCCCATGAATTTTGTCATTGTGTATGACATATTTATGATTTATATTGTTCATTTTCAATGTTACCAACTCCAGTTTAACTAAACTCTTCAACTTTGGACCTATGCTTCAACCTTTAAAATCCTATATCCCAGAGCATCGATTTCATCATGAAATTCATCTCTATTTCTAATTTTATCTTATTTGTATATTTTTGTATGTTACCTACCATAAAATAAAAATAAAGGTAATTTATAATAAAAAATAACTAATTAAATTTTAAAAACAATGGAATTTATAATAAAAATGTCTTAATGAAATGAGATTATAAATAATGTACTATTTATGACATCTAGAATTATTTAAACCCTGATTCGATAACAACTATGAAACCCCATACTTTCACCCCTGAATTTTGTTAATATAAAAAATTTATTAACATATCGACATTCAAATAAACATAAGTTACCCAAACATACCCATCCATAATTAAAATATGAAAAAATATTATGTTACACACACACTTATAACCTTTTAGGTTTAGTTTTTTAGAGAGTTAGGGAAAATTTTTAAATAAATAACCAATATATTTCCCATATAATGGAAATTTTTTCAATTACATCCCAAATTTATTATTTAACCCTAAAACATTAATATTATCCAAGAAATTATCCTCAAATGACAAACATAAAGACATTTCATACATTATACTTCTCTTTATAATCCCATAGGAATAGAAAAATATTAAGGGTGAGATCAAACACTCTATAAGGGGTAATGTATATTAGAAGCTAAAAAAGATTAAGTATGGCATGGATAATATAGTCTGGTTAAATAGGAATACAATTAACTCCATATATCCGATCATAGGAGTTTGAAATAAATCCATAGAAGACATAACAACATAAATTATCACATGGATAATAATTACTAATTTCATGTAAATGGAATGAAAAATTTAGAATATATTATTCTTATTATTAAGGCATTAAATATGAATTATTTCCTATAATAAAGACCACATTTAAGTTATCTTAATAAATTGGTTAAATTAAAATAAATACCCAAACTGATTTGTCTCATGAGACCTGTCAATGCTTTAAGAAGATATATCACTCTGATTCACACCTTACACTTAATTAAGTACAGTTCTTTCACTATATAAAGGTAATAAATATAAAATTAGATACGTAATCAAATTTCCTTATTAATCAATAGACATCCATATAATAATAATAGGAATATGGCATGTCAATACATTTCCCAATCAAGAAATATGATGACATGGTCATAATCCATCCAGTGAAAGAAGAGAAAGAATATCATAGGTGAAACATAATAACTTTTAAAGATGTTGAAATAGATGAAAAAACCTTTAAAAGAATAAAAATTTGTACGATATCACATAATAATAAATCAACAATTGGATCATTTAATACCTATATTTTAATTCCTTAAAAATAGTATAATAGAATTTAGACAGTAATTCATGAAATATAACTCCCATGGAGATAAAATAATTTATACACAAAGTAGAAAATGGAATTGAAATAATAAAATAATTTTTATAAAACATTTTTAACATTATTGTAAAAAAATAAAGTTAAGTCTCACATTAAAAAGTCATTTTTGAGAAGGTAACATGAAATAATTTTTAAGACATCACTTTAAAAAAAATTACAACAATGGATCTTTTATTATGACATAACAGTTTTCCAGATGATATGTGGCGTGTATGATAAAATATATAACTATTAAAGGAAGACCCATTTTAATATTTTAAAATACCTTTATTGAAACCAACATAATAAAAAGGATAATAAAAAATTATTTTGAAAATTGGTGAAGAAAAATATGACGACCACATGAAAGAATGCATATTTGGATTTTAAGACATGAGATAAAAACATTAGTATAAATAAATAACATATATATAAAGGAAATACATGCATTAAATAGTATGGGTATTATTCTCAACAACATTGAATTTTTATGACGAAAGAAATCCATCAAATGAAAAAATTGATGTAACAAGACTTCAAAAAATGTGTTCATAAGAAATAATAGTAAATCAAAAGAAAATAAATTGTAAGTTCTATATTATTAAATAATATGGTAAAATTAACCCAACTTATAAGAATAATGTTTAAGAATAATGAACATAACTCAATGAATGATTTTTTTAGAAACACCCTTATGGTTTTTATAACACCTAAATTGGAAGTAATTGAAAAATATAACTTGGGATGGATTTTTAGATGCATTAAATTTAATTAATGGTATTATTAAATCCATCCATAAATCTTTATATACACCAAAAGAAATAAAACAAGTGGTGAATATGTCATATGACTCAAAGAAAGAAAATTGAGACAAGAAACTCTTACCTTAACTCTCAACATCCATAAATGTGGTTGAACCTCTTATATAATAAACATAACTATCTTAGTAAATTAATTAGTAACCTTATCCATGTATATTTCCATTTTTTTTCTTTAGTTTAATCATTAATTATATACTCACTATCAAGTTATTGTTTATTTTTATTGTCTAGTGTTAGTATCCTTGATTGTTTCATATGAGTTTCATAATATTGATACTTATCATCATTCATTGATATAAGTTCATAATTCCTAGATAAAAACGAAATTTTAAGTAAAGTACATGTTTACGCATAAAATGATTCTATTAGCTATTTATTTATATAAATTTAATTTTATCAATACATTTTCATTAAAAATAACCATTAATTTTATTTAAAAGTAAAAAATTAAAATGAATAAAAATAAAAGTGGTATATAAATATATTATAACATTGATAATTACATGTTTATATCATCACAACTTCAACTTATATATCCCCTCATGGGTTCTGCATGAAACTTAATAGTGATATAATATGTGGTGGTTTTCGTAGGTGAAACTTTTTCTTGAATAGATCTCAAAAATGAATTTTATGAGCTTTAACATATTAAATAAATGATTTTTCTCAAGAAAAAACTCATTTTATTTTATAATAGAGTTGGTCTTGGGAAAGCCCTATAGAATCTATGTTCTTCCTAAGCTTAGAAAAGTGATCCTATTAAAGAAGACATCCACTAGTTGATGGCATTGCTTCAAATTTTCATATTGATTTTTAATATGGTTAATTCTGTTTATACTCTCAAATTAAAAGGTTATGTTTCAATGGTCATATTATAATTATAAAAATTTTATCGAGTATTACATTTAAAATAAGATATAATAATTTTAATGTATTATGATTTATGGGGCGTAAGAGGTTCCACCTCTAATAATTAATACATTAACCATATTTTTCAACTTCTGATTTAATTTTTCAATTAATCTGTTCTTATTTAGAGATCTTAAAAACAAAAAACATATTTTATTCTATTATTTAAAAGGTATTTTTCAAAATAAATAGATTTGTATTCTGTAACACACTATTACATTATTTATGTTATTCCTTAGCTCTTGTTTTGATTCCCTTTTTAATTGGGTTTGTTTCAAGATTTTTTAGAATGGAGAGTATTTTTAGAGGAAAAAATCTGATGGTCAGGGAATTATGTTTTTTTTGAATTAATAGAGTTTGGGTATAAATGTATAAATGGTTGTAGGGTTGTGATCTTTCGGTCCACGTTGAGTTGGAGGTTTTTTTGAGTTTCTTCATCTTGTTCTAGATTTTTACTATATATATGACATATTGAAGATGTGAATGTATTTAAAAAAGTAAATTAGTCTCTCATCAGAATCCATGAATTAGTTTCATGACATGAATGATTTTCATATATTGACATGATTTCATGACATTAAATAGTTTGGAATGGGATTTTTAACCCATTGTGGTACAATTTTTAACATATCCACCACTTAGGATATTCACATTGTCAATTGAGGATTCACATTGTAAATTACTCAGGGTGATAAGTTTTTTTATATAGTAAATCTTTATAAATATTTATTTTGTCTTGTAACCTCTTCACTTAATCCCTTGGGAGACTCTAAGTAATCATTGGGTGATTTATTCTCTTCCAAACCTATCAGTTTTACATTTTATCTTTGATGAGTTTCCTTGATTTGGTTTTCTCTATCTACCTTCTATATCTATTTGAAAGTAGAATTATCTTGTGTATATTAATGCAATTATAGTCTATATTGAAGTTTTATGGTATGTGACTTCATTATTAGTATCTTTTTTCCTTCATTATTTTTTTTTCATTTCCCATTATAGGTGTTGATTTGATCTTTGATTAAAGGTTGGTGGTTTCATATGATTTTTACCTAGAATTGAAACCTTTAAATTTATTGATGTATTTGAATTGATTTTTTAAAATATTTGAAAACCCATATTAGATATGATTTTTGGATGATTTTGAAAAAGGAACAAAGATAGTGAAAACCCCAAATTTCAATGGAATTGAAGTTTCTATGAGGATTTGAGAATGAAATTGATAAATTTATTTTGAAATTTTTTTTATGATAAAAATATATTAAATTAAAATATGATTTTAATATTAATGAAATGATTAAAACCTATGTTTTGGTTTGGAAATGAGAAAGTCATGTTAAGAAATTAATGTGGGAAATTTTTATTTTGAACTAATTTAAAATGATTGATCCTTCCATGATAGATTGATTGGTTGACTAAAGCACATGTGATCCTGGGTAGTTAGTGGGTAAATAGGAAAATCACACTAAGATAAAACCCCTAGTAATGTTGTGAAGATGAAAACATATACTGTGAAAATTTTTCCCCAAGGGATAGTTGAGTCCCAATGGCCTGAGTCATGGGACGTGTGTACATATTGAACTGAGATCACAGATGAGTAGTGCGCGGATCATATTAATAGAAAATAACTTACTTTAGTCCTTGATATGTGGTTCTATGATATACTTTATTTGATGATTACAATCCATTTATTTGTAAATCTATATTTTCATGCCAATTTCATTATATAAATGCTTTGTCTAAAATATACTTTTAATCTTGTTCTTATTTATATACCATATTTTTATTATTGAAGAATGTTTTGTTGAAAATATGTTAATGTTATGACATGAATTATTTTATTTAAATTGAAATAATATTTATTTTAATTGTTTTGGAATTGATTATGGAACACTTGGCGAGACCCTACTTAGATTTACAGCTCACACCCTAACTTTTTATTCGTAAATTTGTAGATTTTGTTATGCCAAGTCTAAGAGAAGGTAAATAGCCACTTTGAGAAGCTGGATGTTCTTTATCTTTGGGAACCAGAGTGATGGAGGTGACTAGTGGAGACATGATATACTTATTACATGAGTTTATCTTTGATCAGTATCTTAGAAAACATTGTGTCTCTTGATGATGTTCTGTTTGGGTATTATTTTACCATTATGATTTTGGTACTTTATCCCTCTGAATTATTGAGCATACTAAATTGAATTTTATAGATTATTTTTTTTGTAAAAACCATTCCCTCTTTATTTTTTTTATGATGCCAGGTGCTAGTCACTAACCCATGGGGATCAATAATTCCCTTCAGGATAGGTTAGTGATGGATCAGGTGTCAGGGTACATAGGGTGGTTCCTCAAAAGAGGTATAAAATATGTATGTTTTTCATATTTACATTATGTTAGTTTGAAATTGGGTTTTTTGGAAGATAAGAGGTAGGATTGAGGGGTCTTAGGAGGTAGTTGTGGGCGATTTCCTAGCCAAATATCATCATAATGAGCCTTAAGTAACAACGGGTTTTTTGGAAAAAAAATCTTGAGGAATGTTTTGATATATTTATAGTATTTTCCATGCTACTAACCAGAATATTTTGAAATCCAAATCTTGATTTTTTCTTGATAGAACTAATATTATTATAACTCATGTTTGAGTTGTTAATTTGTGTATCCTTGTTGATTCTTTTAGTGTCATTTTTTGATGTTGTGTAGCATCTTGCCTCTGAGAAGATGTTTGAATAAGGCAGGAGAGGAACTGTTGGTGAACCAAAAAAGTGAATCATCTAGTTCAGATGAATCTTGTTGAGATAGTGGTGCATTCTGTCTAAACATTGGGACATGCACTTATACCAATTCCTATTTATACTCTCATTATGGAACCTCATAGGGATTAATCAAGAGATCACGATCAAGAGTTTATTCAATAGAAATAAATAGTGTTCCAAGTCTAAAATGATACTCAATATACTGAGGATTAGTTGAAAAATATCTAGTAACTTTTTGAGTTATTGGAAACTCCTGATTTGATAAAGGTGAAGTGTTCCAACTTTAAACTATAAGAAACTATTAAGAGTTGGTGATATTCAATGGTGATGGTGAATAAGTATGAGTGGAGAGACTTTAGATTTATTTTCATTGATACATTTTATCCATAGTTTAATTTTTTGAAAAAATCCATGGAGTTTATCAATATCTAGTAGGGTGATAAGACTATAAATCAATATGAAATATGATTTACTAATCTTGTTCAGTTATCTCTTGAAGTAGTGACTAATGATAAGTTAAATGAAAAAATATTTGAGATGTGTATTTGTTATGATATTCAATCACATGTTTTCTTACTAAATCTTACTTCTTAAGATGATGTGCTAGATAGAGCGCTGATGGTTGAGATTCACCTGACTAAAATGTATGGGTTGATAGGAGTTCCTATTTCTCTAATAGTAAGTTATATGAGTTCATTTAAAGTAAATTGGAATCATGATGAGTCAAATTGTGTTTATCAACATCAGGAATCATCTAGACCACTACAATGCCTAGAAGAGGCGCTTTTACTTTCTTTATGTGTGGAAAGGTTGGACATTCAAGAAGGGTTTGTACCGTGTGACCTAAGATCTATAGTTTGTGAATTCAGTCACGCCACCTATAAAAGTTTTTCCATTTATTTCTTTACCCACATTGTATAAAAATAACATCATCACAAAAAGTACTATTGTGCAATTATATTCTTCAATAACTGAGGGTTCCCATCCCCAGGCATTCGAAACCATGTTTCTTTATGCTATGGAAGAGTCTCCAGAGGAAGATGATGTGGGTCCAGCGATTGTGAGAGGTACCATCACTATTGATTAATATTTAGTTACTAATTCATTTTATATTGGTGTATATCACTCATTTATATCGAATTGAGTTATGAATTTTATGAATCTTCTTATAGAGATTTTGACTTATGTGATGGATATTACTATGCCCCTCAAAACACATAGAGAGAAGGGTATTTGGTATCCTTATTGTTTTTTTATTTATCTGAGATTAATCTAGTAATGTCCCACATTGTTTCAATGTAATAACTAAGAGTTTGAGGATGTGAATTAGTAAATCTTTTTATCCTTTTATGTTTACTTTATTAAAAACCTTCACCTCTTGTAAAAGAGATAAAACATTGTTGAAAAAAACACATTCAAACAAATCCATAAAAATAAAATTATTTACCAGGTTCACTAATAAATAAGGTCATCTAGTCCTTATCATGGTTTTAAAATAATCCAATAGCACCCAACACACTAGAAAACAATAATTTTTGTGTTGATATAACAAGTAGAAAATACCCATACATTTGAATAGAACTGTGATGAACACAATAGTGCATGTTCTTCTTCTATCTAGAAAGATGTAAATAAGATATTGTAAAAAGTTTAGAAACCTTCAACAATACGTTTTAAACATTTTCACTGTGTTGCTTCAATAAAAACCACTTTTGATAAACTTCGAAATAGTTATTCACTTTCTTTCCCAATTGATGGTAAGAAAATATTATATGGAATTCATAAAAAAACATAATCTGATTCCTCTATCTCATTCATTAGATTGATTCCTCTCTCTAGAAACAAGTATGACTTCTTTTCCTACAGACAAATAGTACCCTAATCCTTACTTCTTCTTTATCTTTCACATACTATCATTTTGATTTCCCTGTCATGTCTGATGAATCATAACCACCACTTCACCAATAACTTATTTTATCTAGAAACTTTTCTCAAGAATTTCTATATAGAAACCAATTCAAAAACAAAACTTCACCACTCTAATTCTTTTACACGTGAATAGTGTCGTATTATGTTGAACTTTCACCCCTTTATATAGGTACACTGGAAATAGTAGTGGTGGAAACTATAAATAATTTTCTGTCTCAATGAAATTTCAGGCCTTTGAAATTTATGTTCATTTGAATTCTATTTGACCACTTCTCAATTGTTCTCAATTATTCAGGAATCTTTCAAAATCATCATTAATTCTCCAAAACTTATTAATTACCAACCTAAATTGAATAAGTACATTACAAGTGATCAGTCCAAGAGTTGATAGTCGGGAACATATCAGTTTGAAACTCTCTTAATCATTCTATTTCCCTTGACTCAATTATAAAAAGTAAAACTAAATAATTCTCACACTGATGTTCCAAAACAACTGAAACTCTTTGAAAACATCATTGAGAATTCTAAATACTTAAAAAACCTGCAACAACAGTTCATTAGAAACTTCTATATGTCTCACCTTAACATCCACTTTCTTCATTTGTTCAACTGCTCCTCAAACTAATGAAACTACTTCTAATGAAACTCAACATATGATGACTCACTGGTGTCAAATAGATAATTCGATGAATCAATATCAACAAATCATATGATGGATTGGTCTTTGAGGCTTTCCTAATGGATTGTTCTCAGAAAGATCATCTAATGGATAAGTTTCAACAACTTCATAATTTCTATAACTCAGGAAATGAAGGTTCATTCGATGTATCAATTCATTTGATGAATTGGTTCGACCAATAGATCAAAAAATTCAATAGATCAATAGATCATCACTTTTACAAATATTCTAAATTCAGTAAATTCTCACATCAGTCTTTCTAAAAAATATTCCATCTAATAAATTGTGGCTAGTAAACTACTTCCAGGTCTATTTGATATAGTCTATTTGAAAACCACATCTTTATTTATTTTATTTTAAAATCTATATCTTGTATAATGAGACTTATTCTGGATTTAGTAACATTAAATAATCATTAAATCATCTTTATTTTATTATTTAAAGTTATCAAAACCCATGAATCTGAAATAACTTCAACATCCCTTTAATAATAGAAGGTATCATGAGGTTTTTCATGATACTTAGAATATGGAGATCAACATATAATAATCTTATTTTTATGTTTAACATATCAAATGACATTATGTATCCAATACATATTCTTGGTTTATTATGAAAATCTCCATTCAAGAAAGATAATTCCGAAAAAAACACTCAATAACCAACATTCAAAATAGAAAACATAAATTGAGGAAATGTATCAATAAATTTGTCTCCAATCATCTGAGTCTGAAATCCTTCATCCACACATCATATTTTACAAAGTGAGGTGATTTTTCTTAAAGGCAACATAATAAAAAACATTAAAAAAAATTCTTTGAAAAACCTCCATCAAACTTGGCCCCAAAAATCGAACCCCTTTAGATTTTGTTGTCAACCAAAATTCATAAATCACTAAAAAAAATTTAAACTCAATCTATGGATCACTTATTGACAATTTTAAGCCTACATTAGAGAACACAATGTTAGAAATGTGAATAATTTGATAAAAACACCATGCTATCCATATGTGGTGGATTAGTAAAAAAATTCTTATACATCAAAATTTCTATATATTCACAACTTTTAAACTTTAATATATTCACAATTTATCAAATTTATTATATTAACAATGTTTCCTACATTCACTTTAACATACATGATATCACATTGTACTACTTTTAAAAACACCCCCTAAATATATTTTTTCCTTAAAAGGTTTATCATATACCAATTGATGGATTTATGAAACATCATTTTTATCCCCATTGAAAACACTATCCAAAAAAAATATGAGAGAGGGGACAAGAACACATACCACAACCTTGGGGAGAATGAGGTTGAACAACCATATTGAACCTCTTTCTATAAAAAACTTCTTTTTGAAAAGGTTTTTTGAAAATGTTAGAAACTTGTTCCATTGTAGGAATATATTACAACTTGAGTTCATTAGTCACTACATTCTCTTTGTTAATGTGATATTTTATATCAATATGATTTTAACAATAATATATCATAAGATTTATAGAACTTTGATTATCACAACCCAAGAAAAGGGGTAACTTCTCTTCAATTATCAAATATTCTAACCAAATATTCATCCACAAAAGTTATGTTAAAACTTTAGTAGTGGAAACATATTTACATTCAACCTTTCTAAGATTTAAAAAATTACAATTTTTAATATGCTAAATCAGACAACTTTACCCTCTAAATAAAACTCTATGATTTGTACATTATATATCATCCACACTACTTTCCCAATCAATCTGTATAGCCAAAAAAAATTTCTTCTTGAGATTTCAAATTTGAAACTAAAATCTGTCGGGACTGTTATATATATGGTAATTTCTTTTTCTCATAATATATGAGGTTATTTTAGATCACTTTTGGATATTGTATATAAGGTTACAAAATATACAATATTTAGCCTTGAATAATCAGATATAAAAATATTCCAATTATCTTTCTAAAGACCTTATAATTAAGTTTCTTTCGTTCTCCATATTTATACAACTTTGTTCCCACTAAAATTGGTGTGGAATAGTTTTTTGAATTTTCAATTATAAACATTTTAAGAAGTTTATTAGCATAATTCTCTTGGGATAGAAAAATATATTTATTATTTGGTGAGTTTTTAAGCTAAGAATGTAATTCATTTCCCCAAGCATGGACATTTAAAAAAATTTATTATATTTAGAATACTTATCACAAGTTCTATTATCATTTTCAAAAAAGATTATATCATCAACATAAATAATTAAAATGATAGAGATCTTCTGATTTTATTTGATTTAGAGATTACTATCCACTATTCCTTTCTTAAAGTTCAATTTCATTAAGTAGGAATTAAATTTGGAATACCAAGCTCTAGAATCTTGTTTTATCCCATAAAAATATTTCTTCAAATTTTATACATAACTTCCATCATTTACAATTGTGAAGCCACGTGGTTGTTTAATATAAAATTATTCATCAAGTTCTCCATTAATAAAATATGACCTAAAATCTGTATAAAAAATTTTATAACCTCATTGTGAATAAATTTAAAGAAAGATTATGATTAATTATAAACTTTATATAGAAGAAAAAGTAACATAAAAATCAATACATTTAATTTGTGAGTAACCTTTTCAATCTAATCATGATATTTTTCTCATCACATTACAATATTCACTAAACTTGTTTCAGAATACCCACATTATCCAGCATAATTTTTATTATTTAGTTTCGGTAAAAGATTCCAAGTATCATTCTTCTCAATCTAATGTAACTATTCATTTATAGGATGAATCCAATCCTAATGCCCAAAAGCATCATTATCATATTTTAGGTCAACTTTTTAATACAAAGAAGAATATGCAACATACATTGATGTTCTTCTTGTTTGAACTTTTTTTGATCACCGGTGATGTTTTTTACTTCCAACTATTTCCTCATTCTAGGATTAGATATATGAAGTTCTTCCTAATCACCAGGAATTTATATGTTTGATTCTTCTATTTACATTGAATCACTATTATTAGAATTATTTTCATGTTTCTCAACTATCTCATATTTCCTATCTTCTTTATCTATATGTGTTTATGAAACTTATTATATAAATTTTCTAGAACTTTTACATTAATATAATCAAATAAAATCTTTGTTTATTGTTTTTGAAACATCTATATCCTCCAACATTAGGAGAATAGACAATAAAAATTCTAGATTTTCCTCTTTGATCAAAATTTTAATGTTTTTTCCTTTTTTATGACACATGGACTCTCTAAAACCCATAAGTATTTAAATAATGGAATTTCATTGTAGAAAATTTAAAAGACGTAATATTAGATATTGTTCTATTAAAACAAAAATTCTAAATATAAACTACTATAATCATTTCCTTCCTCCATAATTAGTGAGAAATACCAGTTTCGATCAACATTGTATGTCCCATCTAAACCAAAATTTTATTCTTTCTTTCACTAAAACCATTTTTCTGTGGGGTGTAAGGTTTAATAAACTCATGATAAATACCATGTTTTGAAGATGATTTCTAAACACTTCATTTTTGAATTAAACACTATTATTAATTATGATATTCTTCACTAAATATCCACATTCCTTTTATGATTTTCTCTTGAAACTCCTGAACATTTTTAGAGTTTTTGTTTTATTTTTCAAAAAACAATACATGTAATTTGTGTTGAGTCAATAAGGTTTTCCTTATGACTTTTTCATTCCTTCTTGTTTTGAAAATCACAAACACCTTATACTTAAGAAAATCTATATTTTACTTCTCTAAAGAAAATTTCATTCCAAAAAGAAATTTAGCCTAACCTAGACTTACTTATACATATCAATATTTTTCTCAAGTATAAAAATTGGATTCATACCTAAAACCTCAGAATCATATAATACCTAGATATGAAGCATTCTGTTTTGGGATCCAAATTCTGGATACGAACTCTAATGAAGTTCTATTCCGAATTTTGGATACGATCTCTAATGAAGTTCCATTCCGGATTCTGGATACGAACTATAATGAAGTTCCATTCTGAATTCTGGATACGAAATCTAATGAAGTTCCATTCCGAATTCAGGATACGAACCCTCATATAGTTCAACTCTGAATTCTGGATACGAACTCTCATATAGTTCCACTCGGAATTCTAGAATCTGAACTTTTACTATTTCGACTCCGAACATCTATGAGTTCAACTCCAAACTTTTACTAGTTCGACTCCGAACTTTTATATGTTCGACTCCGAAATTTTATGAGTTTGACTCCAAACTTTTACTAGTTAGACTCCAAACTTCGACAATTTTGACTCTGAACTTTGTAAGTTCGGATTCTGAATTCTGGTGAAACCAGACTCCGAATTTCCTTAGAAATTCAGACTTTAGATTTCCACTGAATTCAAGTTCCGAATTCCTATAAAACAGAATACGAATATCCTTTTATTATAGAATCATAATTCCATTTTGGTTAGTCTCCAAACTTTTATTTTCTTACATTTCGAACTTTAGTTTTTCTTATGCTTACACTTGTTTCATTATAAAACAATGTCTTGCATTAAGTAACATATGTTTTGTTATAAAATGATGTCATCCATTCTGTTTCTAACTAAACGTTGGTTTAGTGAAACGTGTATAGGTACCTCCGAAATTTAAGGAAAATATGACCGTTGGAGGAGGGAGTCGACCGTTCCAACCGAGCCTATTAATAGGAGCTCATTTGGAAGAGAACAAACACTGAATTTGATCACTCTAGAGACCACACACTGTTAAAGTGATTTCTAGAGAGAGAATCTTTTCATGGTTTGTGCGTACTGAACTGCTCGTTCATATTGCTTTGTGTGACTTCGAATGTTGGTGATTACATTAGAGGGATTCTTGGGATAGGAAGAGAGAGGTGTCAACTTCCTTGAAGTTCGAGGGCTTCCTTGCTAAGGAAGACAGAGGTTACAACTACCTTGAAGTTGAGGGCTTGTGGGGATAGCAAGACAGAGACTCTGATCTTCATATCGGGGGCTTACCCTGGTGTGGGTAAGACAGACTTGCTTGAAAGTATAAATTAGGGGAACTTTACCCATGTTTGTTGGATACCCTACTCTTTGGGTTAAAAGATTTATATCTTATTACTTGTAGTTTTACTACTTGTTTTTCAATTGCATTTTTTTATTGTAAGGAAAGCATAACCTTCTTATATTTCTTTACACTTGTACTCTGATTTAGTTAGATTCTATACGATTTAAGGTAGAATCTCATATTGTAAACTTTGGTTAATTTTCAATTTCCGGATCCATATTTTCGGAACCTATTTTCAGAATCACTTTCCATATTTAATAAAGTCCATAGAACTAGAAGATTGTAACTTCATAATTTTTCCAAATCATTCATTGGTGTTAGAGGTGTTGTGAATTTTCTTAGTTTAGCATTGTTAAACTTAGATCTTTCCTTGTTTAAGAAAATTTTTAAAGTGTACAATTCACCCCCTCTTGTATATTGAGCATCTACATCATTATTTCGATCCTACAATTGGTATCAGAGGTTGGAAACCTCATACTCTATACCAATCCTACATTTGGTATCAGAGCAGGTCTCTGAAATACTTATACTCAGATATAAGTTTTTCCTTGCTTAGTTTTTTCATTGTTCTATATTTTACTTTCTTAGGAATATTCTCCTTGAATATGAACTTTTGTTATTAACAAGTTTTTGTGTAGAAAGATTTTCTTAAAGATGGCATGTTTAAATGTTGGCTCCATCGACAACCTAAATACTACAAGGCCACCAATATTTTATGGCAATGATTATGAGTATTAGAGAGATCGAATGAAGACTTTTGTTATTAATACTGGGGTAGATAACTTTGTTATGATTACTGGAGGTTATAAAATTCTTAATAAGGAAGTGAGTGCTTTCACAAACCAAGAGAAGCATGATTATCAATTAAACTATAAGGTACACAATACTCTACTTTTTTCAATGACTAAGAACATATATAACCAAATTTCTTCTTGTGAAACAGCTAACTGTATATGGAAGAAACTTGAAGTTACTCATTTTGGTACATCTAAAGTGATTGAGACTAGAGGAGCTATGTTGAGAGTTGAGTATCATGGTTTTAATTTCCCTTATGGAGAACCCATTTGTAAGGTGAAAAAAAGGATTATGACTATCATGAATAGCTTAAAATCTATGGGAGAGAAAGGTCCAGATGATGAAGCTCTGGTTGATAAGATTATTGATATTATGAAGAATTAGTGGGAATCAAAGAGAACAACTATTGATGAGAATATAAAAGTAACTCAAATTTCTCTTGATGAACTATTTAGAACTCTTCTTCAACATGAAACAAGGATGAAGAGAGATGCTGACAACATCAAAAAAAAGAATGGAAATGGTACTGTTGCTTTTACTACAACATCAAATCATAGGAAAGCTATGAATCTTGAGAGAGTAACTAGGTCCAAATCTAAGAAGTTTACTATTCAATCCAAATCTAGTGAGAGTGAAGTTTCAGAGAATGAGTTAGCTAATCTTGCTTGAAGAATGAAGAAGATAGCTGGTCAAAGAAATTTACAATCCAGGTATAAGAAGAAGGAAAGGAAAGATAAGAAATATTCATAGGTCACATGATATGAATGCAAGATAAGTGGACACATACGACCTGATTTTCTTATGCTTAAAAAGAAAGAAAGAAAAGAGAGGTATTCTGAAAGGAATTGGAAAAAGTTTTACAACGCTAAAGCTAAGAAATGTCTGAAAGCTAATACTACTTGGAGTGCTAGCTGTGGAGACTCTTCATAAAGTGAATCTTCATATTATGATTCTTCATCTCAGAAGAATATGGGATTCATTACTAAACATTCTTTTCCACATACATGTCTTATGGCCAAGGTACGCTCTGCCGAGGCTTTAACAAACTTATCTCTTGATAAGAATTCGTATTCCAAAAATAGTACTTCTAATGAAGATACATCATCCTAAAAAAATGTAGAACCTTCATATGAAGAAGTATCTAAATTTTACAAGTTACGTGAAGCAAAAAATTGTAAAATTTCTAAGAAATTAGACAAGGCAAATACTAGGGAAGAAATTATTACAAAAGAGATTTCAGATCTTTCTTCAGATCTTAAAGATAAATAAGAACTTTTAGAAAAACTTTCTAAAGACCTTGAGAAATCAAATTCCGATAAGGAAGAACTTTTTAAAGAACTTAAGAATGCTATTTTAAAGATGAATGTTTTTGAGGAAAAATATAACTCTAAGAAAATGATTCCTGAGGATAGGAATTTAGTCATTAGACTAAAATCTGAAATTCTTTCTCGTAAGAAACTTCTTGAAAAATTTACTTCTGGGAAGGAAAATTTTGACAATATGTATTCTCAAATTAAACCTCAAGGAAACACTACTGGAGTAGGTTATACTCACCAAAAACCAGTTTTCAAAAACAACTATTTTGTTCCTTCTAAATCCCCTTTTTGCACTAAGTGTCAATGTAGTGGGCATTGGAATAATTTTTTTTTCTTTGAATAGAGTTAAATCTATTGGGTTTCATAAATCATATTTTTCTAAAAAAATGTGGATACCCAAAATTTTATTGTCTAACAATTCTGGATCCAAGAAATTTTGGATTCTGAAAACCTAACTTGTTCCTTATTTTAAGGAAAATAGGGAAATTACCAAAAAAAAATACTTGGTACATAGATAGTGGATGTTCCTGGCACATTACTGGTAATAAAAACTATTTTGAAAAGATTATCTAGTCGAAAGGAGGAAAAGTAACTTTCGAAGATAATGCTCCAGGAGAAATTTTTGGTATAGGTAATATTGTTCTTCTTGGTAAAACCCTGATTTCAAATGTTTTCTTTGTTTGAAAGGAGATATCATTCTTCAGTTTATCCGAATGCAAGATCAACTTGCTGAAATTTTCATAAAATCTCTACCTTCCGATAGATTTGAATACATTAAACAGAAGTTAGGAATGATAACCGTGAGGTAATCCTTCTTTATTAACTTCTTGTTGAAAAATTCTCCTTACAGTAATAAACTCCTTTTCATAGGGGGAGTAAATTTTCTTGTTAGCATAATCAAAATTTTTCATAGTCAGTTTTTTCTAAAGTTTTGTAATCAAAATTTTAGTAGTCAGTTTACAAACTTTTGTAACTAAAATTTTCGTAATGTAAATTTTCAGAACTGAAACTTTCGTACTGGGAATTTTTGTACTCAAACATTTAGTAATGATTTTTTTTTCGTACTCAAACTTTTTTTACTGTAAATTTTTGTAATGAAGTTTTCGTACTAGAAATTTTTGTAATGAATTTTTCGTACTAGAAATTTTCTTAATGAAGTTTTCGGACTGAAAATTTTTGTAATGAAGTTTTTGTACTTGAAATTTTTGTAATGGAGATTTTCGTTCTGAGAATTTTCGTAATGAGATTTTTGTACTTAGAATTTTCGTAATGAGATTTTCATACTGAGAATTTTCATAATGATATTTTCGTACTAAGAATTTTCGTAATGATATTTTCGTACTGAGAATTTTCGTAATGAGTTTTTTGTACTCATGTTTTTCGTACTGAGTTTTTCGTAGTAAGATTTTTTAATCAAATCTTCATTAAGTAGAAAATAACCTATTACGAATAAACTTCTCGGACAATCCTAAAGATATGATTTCCTTACTTAAGTCTTTGTAATCATATTTTGCTTACTGGTATTTTATTATGAATTTTAAAATTTTTCGGATTCTAGTTTTCTTAAATTTGATTGTTTTTCTTAAAACCTCAAAAGATCAGATTCAAGATTTCCTTGCGGATATGTTTTTAACCATCAAATCAGATCAAAGGGTTTTTCAACCGTTAGATGCTTTTTGGAAGTTCAAAGGTCAACTCCATCGCCTATATAAAGGGGACCCCCGAGGGTTGTCCCACATCGGGTTTTCAAGCTCTCGCGTGTCGAAGCTCTGCATCAGTTATTAAAGGTTGTTCCAAATCTTCCATAGCTTTTCTTTCCGAATTTCTGCTGAAGAAACTTCTTAGGATATGTCAACTTCGAAGACAATATCAAAGTGGTTAGTTTACAGGGAGAGGCTAGTACATCCGAGTTTCTACAAGTATGATTCTCTTATATCTAGTAATATCAAATTGAATGGATGGGAAGATGTTTTCTTATAGAAGCTAGAGAAACATGATCTGGTTTATACATATTTATTTGTATAATTATATGAGTCAGAAAGCTTTTATGAGGAAGATGGAAGAGAAAACTTTTCTTTCAAGTTTTATGGAAAGACTTACAAACATACTTATACCAAGGCGGCAAGCTTGGTGGGGCTAGCATATGAAGGAGGAGCTGAATTTTTTTCACACAAACTCCTAGATGCTCAAGGTAGTTTTGTTAAAGTTAAGGCATTACAATGTCTTGGACTTGCTTATGTCAAGACAATAAAGATTTCTCACTTCTCTCTTTGAATAATAAGATTATACAGTTGTGGGTACAAGGTTTTCTCGTACCAATAAGGGGTGACAAGGATAATCTCATGAAGAGTGAAATTTACATCCTAGATTTCTTGGTAAATATAAGAAAGATAAATTTGATGGGGAATGTTTTTATTAAAGTTAAGAATATTAAAGAAGGAAATCTAAAAGCTCAGATCATAATGTATCCGGCCTTGATTTCTAAACTTATCATCAGATGTCTTTATTCATTTAAAGTTTCTTGCACTTACAAGAAAAGAAATTTCAAAGTAATGCTAGTTAGTGATGATACATTAAAGAGGATGAAGATGGGTTTTTCTGATGAATCCAAAGAATTCTACTCTTTACTAGAGGAAGAGGCTGAGACCATTCCAGAAAATGTGGGGAAAGTTGAGCCAGTAAGGAAAGTTACTAAAAAGATGAAGCTTAAGGAATTGGTTGCTGAAGGAAAAACTCTCGAATCTAAGGAAAACCAATCCGCACCTCCTAAGACAAAGAAACAGAAAGAATATCTTGATGAGGTAGCTGATAAGTGGAGGTAAGACAAGGAGAAGAGAAAAGAAGGAGATCCACAGTTTGGATTGGACCCTTCTGAGGTTAAGTCCTTGAGAGAAAAAGCTGCTGATGAGATAGAGAAGCAAGCAAAAGAAAAGAAGCTGAAGAAGAAAATGTCTGAAGCCGAGGTTGTTCAATCTCTTTTGAAAGAAACATAGATGGCTTCTGAAAAGATTCCCATTCAGGAAACCTTTGATGTCCAACCATTACCAGAGAAACCTAGGAAGAAGTACTCCACTCCGGAAACGTCTAAGGGTAAAGAGGTTGTTAAAGAAGTTGGTGAAGAAGTAGAAGAAGAAGTAGTAGAGGAAGAAGAAGAAGAAGAAGAAAGAACTACTGATCTGGATGACTTGATTAAAAAAGTAGAATATTATCAAGAAAAGGCTGAATCTTCAAAGTTAGTCACTATGGGAAAGGGAGTTGAGAAATATGCTAAGGCTGATGATGTTCAAGAAGAAGAAAATGAAATATTAGATGAGGAAGAATCCTATCAGAAGAATTTTCTTGAGGAAGGAGCAGAGAAGGAGATACCAGATGAAGTCAAGATTATTCAAGTATCTGAATATGAGGAAGAATCCTTAGAAGATCAACCCATTCTAAAATCTGATAAAGGAAAGAAAATTCTCATGGATACACCGACAAAAGACATCATCATGAATAAAGAGGTTGGTGGTTCTTATAAAAGGAAGTTGGTGAAAATTGAAGAAGAACAATCCCCAAGCAAATTATCGGATTCGGATTCATCCGCACACGACAATGACTTTGTTGTCGAGTCTTTGAAAAAATTGGTGGGCACCATTCTGATTTTCTCCATTATTGACTCCAGATGCCAGATACTACAACATAGTCTAAATCAGAAATCATAATCCTTATCCATGGTGATGGATAAGTGTGTGAAAATTGAGGCCGACCAAAGAAATTTCCTTATCAATTATGATGTACACAGAAAGTCTTGTAGAAAAATCACTTTGTGGTCTAAGAAAGTTGATGAAGACATGGCTGACATTGATTGTTTTCAGAATGATGTTAAATATGACTTTAACACCGATGACTCCAAGATTAAAAATCTTCAGGATGCGATAATCATTGAGCAAAGTTCTCAGAGTCAACAAGTGAAGGAATTGAATGATAAAGTTAACTATCTTGCTCAAAATTTTATAAGGGATAGAGATCTTCAAATTGTGCTCGAAAAAAGGCTTGTAAAGCTAGATGAGTTAGTGGAGAAGCAAGAAGAGGCCATGAAGGCTCAGACAGAAGTTTTTAAAGCTCCAGATGAAAGGATAAAAGCTTTGGAGAGGAAAGATGAGGAGGATCAAAGAGATTTGAAGAAACTGAAAATCTTGTTAAAGAAGCTTATTTCGAAGGAAAATGAAGACAAATAGACAAATCCAATCTTTTTTTCATTTTTTTTTCTTGTAAAAGTTTTTTTTTCAACTCTAATGAAATTTTGGTTGGTTGTATCTTGTATTTTTATATATTAATGTTTCAGGTACCATATTTCTTTTCCATTCCCTTAAGTTATTTTTTGAAAATCAAAAGGGGGGGGGGGATGGAAAAAGAACTACTAAAAAGAGGAGAAGGAAAAATTTAAAATGGAGAAAGAAATTTTTTTAAGTGAAATATCCTTAATGTAAGGGGAAGTTTCTCATGACAAAGTTTTTCATACCCATGATAATGAAAACTCCATTCCGAAAATTCAGAATACAATCCTTAGAGTTTCAATGCCTAAGGGAGAGTTAGTTGTATTCACTATCATCCATGTACAAAGGGAGATAAGTTTTAATTTCAAAGTCTAATGAAAATTTTCAAAGTCCTTATGTTATTTTTCATAAGGTTGTTTGTGATTTCTAAAAAGGGGGATATTGTTGATTCAATAAGGTTTTCCTTATGAATTTTCCATTCCTTCTTGTTTTGAAAATCACAAAAACCTTATACTTAAGCAAATCTATATTTTACTTCTCTAAGGAAAATTTCCTTCCTTAAAGAAATTTACCCTGACCTAGATTTCCTTATACATATCAATATTTTTCTTAAGTATAAAAATCGGATTCATACCTAAAACCTCAGAATCATATAATACTTAGAGATTAATCATTCTGTTTTAGGATCCAAATTCTAGATATGAAGTCTAATGAAGTTCCATTCCAAATTCTGGATACGATATATAATGAAGTTCCATTCTGAATTCCAGATATGAACTCTAATGATGTTCCATTCGGAATTCTGGATATGAACTCTAATGAAGTTCCATTCTGAATTTTGGATATGAACTCTCATATAGTTCGGCTCCGAATTCTAGATACGAACTCTCATATAGTTCCACTATGAATTCTAGACTCCGAACTTTTAAAATTTCGACCCTGAACTTTTATGAGTTTGAATCCAAACTTTTACTAGTTCGACTCCGAACTTCGACAAGTTCAACTCCGAACCTTGTATGTTCAGATTCTAAATTCTGGTGAAACCAGACTCTGAATTTCCTTAGAAATTCAGACTTTGGATTTCCATAGAATTCAGGTTCCGAATTCCTATAAAACAGAATCCTAATGTCCTTTTATTATAGACTCCGAATTCCATTTTGGTTAGACTCCGAAATTTTATTTTCTTACATTCTGAACTTTAGTTTTTCTTATTCTTACACTTGTTTCATTATAAAATGATTTCTTGCATTCAGTAACATATGTTTTGTTATAAAATGACATCGTCCATTCTGTTTCTAACTAACCATTGGTTTAGTGACATGTGTACAGGTCCCTACGAAATTTAAGGAAAATATGACCGTTGGAGGAGGGAGCTGACCGTTCCAACCGAGCCTATAAATATGAGCTCATTTGAAAGAGAACAAACACTAAAGTTGATCACTCTAGAGACCACACACTGTTAAGGTGATTTCTAGAGAGAGAATCTTTTTATGCCTTGTGCGTACTGAACTGCTCATTCAGATTGCTTCGTGTGACTCTAAATGTTGGTGATTACATTCGAGGGCTTTCGGGGATAGGAAGACAGAGGTGCCGACTACCTTGAAGTTCGAGGGCTTCCTTGTTGAGGAAGACATATGTTACAACTACCTTGAAGTTGGGGACTTACAAGTATAGCAATACAGAGACTCCGATCTTCATATAGAGGGCTTACCCTGGTGTGGGTAAGACAGATTTTCTTAAAAGTATAAATCAGGGGACCTTTATCCAAGGTTGTTAGATACCATACTCTTTGGGATAAAAGATTTATATCTTGTTACTTGTAGTTTTACTACTTGTTTTTCCGCTGCATTGTGTATTGTAAGGAAAGTATAACCTTCTTATATTTCCTTACACTTGTACTCTGATTTAGATAGATTCTATACGCTTTAAGGTAGAATCTCATGTTGTAAAATTTGGTTAAGTTTCAATTTCCGGATCCATATTTCCGAAACTAGTTTTCAGAATCACTTTCCAGATTTAAGCAATTGCATAGAACTAGAAGTTTGTAAGTTCATACTTTGTCCCAATATTTCATTGGTGTTAGAGGTGTTTTGAATTTTCTTATTTTAACTTTGTTAAACTTAGATCTTTCCTTGTTTTAGGAAATTTCTAAAGTGTACAATTCACCCCCTCTTGTATATTGAGCATCTACATCATTATTTCGATCCTACAATTGGTATCAAAGGTTGGAAACCTCATACACTATACCAATACTACAATATGAGGAAAATAATAAATGAAATAAATAAAGTACTTACCTATGAATGCTTATTTTTTTCTCATAATCCTAAAAATATTATATTTAATCATCTCCAGGGGATGAATTGAATGAATTTAAACTTTATGATGCACGAAGATTGTAATTTTTCATTTTTGAAAAATGGAACAACACTAATCTCTTCCTATGGTCATATAAGGAATGTCACAGACACTATCTCACTGTGTTAACTTTATCATATTCCTTTGACACATATAACCCATCCTTTTATATCGTCATTTAATTTCTTCTATCTTACTTATATAACACAAAATTTGAACATCAAAAAATTAAAACAAGTTTCCCTTTTCACATTTTCCTCTTGTAACAAATTTTCTATCTTCTACTATTTTTACAAAAATATTTCACATTCTTCAACGACTATACATATCCTTACACATGTAAAGAGAACCGACTATCCAAAATCTAGTTTTTTCTCCTTTTTTAGTTTTGATAGAAGTTTCTACAACACGAGATTTTTTTGCCTTTATATTTCATTACATTTGGATTTTGAGAATTTTTATAAAAATTTCTTTATAATGTTAACAAAACATATATCATTTTACAAGATATATAGGTTTTTCACATATTTCACAAATATTTTCCAAATTTTGGAATCTATTTTCAATTTTTATAACAACCCTCTCAGGGTTACTTATTCAAGAGTATTTACCCACTCAAACATTTTTTGTAGTTACTCATGGGATTATAATATTATTTTTCATTGATCCCACACATATTTTTTATATAGAAAAATCCTCCAATGTACCAATAGTATCCATAAAAATAATAATTTCCTCTATAACATCCATAATATTTAGAGATGTAAAATTGTTTTTATAAAACATTATTAATTTAGAATTAATTAATTTAATAATACCTCGAAGTTTTGATATCATTTGAAATCTTCTTCTTAAACTTATATTTTTTATTATATTCTACAGAATCGCCAGTAGTAGTAACATGTGAATCATATTTTTAAATTTTCAAAACATTTTAACTTTCAACTTTATTGGTTTTTTATACATACACATTTTTATTATAGTTCTTAATAATAGGAAAATTTTAATTTTAATTTTTAACCCTTGAATATATCTTTTATTGATATTTATCTGGTTCACACTTCTCATAACTTTCACTAATTTTAGAAATATAGTTTTTGAAACTTGTAACTCCTTTCACTATATTAAATAACTTTTATTGAATAAGTTATAACTCTTACCCATTAAATTTTATATTTACTTCAATATGTTCATTCTGAGACATTTATTTTTCAAGAGAGTTTTTAAAATTATCATTCTTTTTCAATAAATTAGATTTATCTTCAAGAAAATATTATTGACTATTTACTGTATAATTTTCCCTTTTCAAATTCATGATTTCTATTTCAAGATTTAACATTTTTCGAAGACATTATTTCAACAATATTTTCATAGAATATTATAATTTAGTATCTTATCCTAAACTACTAATTTTATAACCTATAAACTCTTCATCATTTAAATTTTCAATAAATGTTTTTTCTACATCAACTTTGGTGATTTTTTGTTTTTTCAACTTCACTTTCATCATATTCTTCATCCTTAGAAAAAAAATTCTCTTATTGGATTTGGAGAAACATTTATACATTCCCCTGGAATAGTATTTAGATTTTTCAACATGTTTTTTTCTTTATTCTATATTCATCACATTGTTATTCATCATTTTTGGGAAGTTTATAGTAATGTTCTCAATATCTCCACAGCCAAATCATTTTAGTGTTAACATACCTCTGTAATTTACTAATCCTCTTTTCACATTTTTAGAAAATATGGACAATAATTCATCAATATTATTACTAAACACATCTTTGGTGTCAGATTAACCAACTTATTCTTCTTCGATAATATTCTTAGATTTCACTTTTTTAACCTATTTGATGGAATTTTTTTGATGAATTTTTTATTTTCATTTCATAAATAGCTCTCTTCACATTTTATATGTAATAAGAGTACTATGTAAATCAACCAAAGAAAGTTTTTTAGGACCTCTATCTTTAAAATATGAAACTTTTAGATCAAACTTGTCAAGAAGAATTTGTAATATATTTTAAACTAAATTTGAATCTTAAAACTTCTCATTATGACATCTTATGGTGCTTATAATACCATTCAACCATGTAAAAAAGTCACCAACATATTCATAATCACTAATTTTCAGATCTTCATAGTTTAGCATCCATATTTTTTACTTTTCTTATTCACCTTCATATCAACCAAATAGATATTTTTTTATCTTTTTTCAAATACCTTTGGTAGTTATAACTCCATTAACTATAAAAAATTTAATTTTTGAGAGTAAAAAAAGAAAATAATTATTATCCCATACATCATTATCCAAACTTTTGTTATAAACTACTACAAGAGGTTTATTTTCAGTAAGAGGTTCCATCTGTAGATGACTTTATAACTTCATAACAAGGGACATAAGATATAGAAAAATTATATTTTTCCAGATATGATAGTTCTTTTCATAGAAAAACAAAATTCATTTACTATTCACACAATTCAAATTATACATAGAAGCATATCTTAAAACTTTATCAAAGAGTCAACAAAGGTAACCCCCACTAATAGCAATGGAAAATTCCCACACATGATCAATGTAATCACTGATAGAGGATGGGGTGAATTAGTGATATATTTTTATCCTTTTATGTTAATTTTATTAACAACCTTCACCCCTGTTAAATAGATATAAATTTGATGAAAAACAAACATTCAAACACATCCAAAAGAATAAAAGTATTTTTATGTTTCACTGCTCAATAAGAGTATCTAGTCCTTGGAATGATTTGGAAATAATAAAATACCATAAATTCCACAAGAAAAAAAATCATTTTTTTGTAGATACAACTAGTTTGAAATACCATTACACTTTCATAGCACTATGATCTATACAACTGGGCATGTGATTCTTCTAGAATGAATGATATAAATAAGATGTTGTAAAAATATTATAATCCTTCAATATTAGGATCCGAACATTTTCACTATGATCTTTCTATAAAATTTTCTTTTGATAACCTTCAAAATAGTTCTTCACTTTCTTACCCAATAGTTGGTAAGAAATTATTCTTTAGACTTTATAAGAAACTTCATATGATTACTCTATCTGATTTGTTAGTCTGATTTTTATCTCTGGAAACAAGTCTTACTAGTTTTACTATATACAAATAGAACCCTACTCTTTCCCTCTTCTGTATATTTTAGAAAATTTAAGTCTAATTTCTTAGTCTCATTTGATGAATCCATACCAGAACTTCTCTAACCACTTATTCTATCCTGAAACATTCCTCAAGAAATTCAATCTAGAAACCAGGTCAAAACAAATACTTCATAAATTTTATTATTTTACATGTGAAAAATGTAAGATTTTGTTGTACTTACACCCCTTTATATTGGTGTTCTTGAAACAATAGTGATGAGAACTCTAAATAATTTTCCCTCTCAACATAATTCTAGACCTATAAAATTTCCATTCATTTGAATTCCATTTGGCCACTTATCAATTATTCTCAATTATTATAATGTATTCTCAAATCTTTTTGAATTATCCATAACTTATTAATTCTAAACCTTACTTGATTAAAAAAATTACATGTTCTCAATCATGAAATTGATAGTCTGAAACATCCCAACCCAAAACTATATTCATTTCAGTCCTCTTGACCTAATTAAAGACAAATAAAACAAAACAATTCTCACTTATATTTTCCAAATCAACTGAAACTATTTGAAAAAATTATTGAAACTAAAAAATAATTCATAAAAAAAAATAGTTCTATAGAAACATCTACATGTATCACCTTAGTATCCAATTTCATCATTTATTCAACTACTCCTCATACAAATGAAACTAAATGCCCTGAAACTCAACATAAAATGAATTACGATTGTCAGATAGATCATCATATAAATCAGTATCATTATTTAATATAATGGATCTGTCTCTGAAGCTCAACCAATGGATCGGTCTCTGAAAGCTCATCCAATTGATAAGTATCAACAATGTAACACCTTGATATTTTGTGATTTTTCCATTTTCATAGAATGAATTGGTTTTAATTAATGTATTTCACTGCACTAATTCAAATATTAATTTCACATCTAATTTACTTGGCTTGTGATACACACATCATTGACTTGGTGTGTGTTATATGTAACACTGAGTTTCTACGAAACATCATTTTATTGTTATAATTATTTAAATGAGATAATTATAACCTAGACATTAAACATAGTAATATTTATAGTAATAACTAATATTAATACATTATTTATAATTATTTCATATAAATAAACATATTTATAATGAAATATATATTTTTTGGTAAAGATATTTTATGTTTAAAAAAAATATTTTCTTAAAGAAACTACTTTTTATGGCCTTCTATGAACAATATAAAAATTAATTTTATACAATAATATAAATTTAATTTGATAAAATAAAAATCCTTTTTGAATTAATAATGTTGAAATTAGATTAGGATAAATTTTTGGTATTTTTCTGAGAAACTTCATTTTTGGGCGAATAGTAAAAATTACTACAATTTAGTTAAAAAGAAACATTACATTTAAATATTGATTAGTATTAGATTGTATTTTAAATTGATTTTTAAAGTCATAATAGATCAATTTAGAATATATTAATCTAATTTAGGTCATTGGAGTTATTTTTCATACTAAAATTAGACATAAAAAGTTAGTAATCTTTTAATTTTTTTTACATTAAAAACATGCTTTCTTACCATATCTGTAGGATTAGTGTTAATACTAATTTTCCCATTTCTGGGATTTATATTTTTAAAATGTACATAAAAAGTTGAAATCAGTATGATATTTTTATTCTATTATGATTAGCTTAATTTTTGAAAAAAATGATTAGTAAAAGTGATTAAAATTAGTCATCGTGATTAAGGTAAGATTAAGCTTAATTAGGGAATAAAACATAACCTTAAGGACCAAAATAATCTAGAAAATTTTCCAAAAGATATTAGATTCCAATAATTAGACTATATACTCTCCTACATTAAATTATATGCATTATTGGGATATTATTAAATATAATTTCTCTATATAAAAGGTTAGTTAAGGAAAAAGACCAAAATGAACTTTCCTTACCTTTAACATTTATAAAACATTGAGATATGAACAAAATATCATATATTCAGTTCTAAATAATTTTTTTAAATATAAATGGGTTATTGTTATCATAATAATTTATCAATAATTTTTAGAGATGAGTTAGTTACATAAAATGTTTATGAAACACCAATATAGTGATTATTTAGTTAACAAATAACTAAAATAAGTGACACTAGAAATGTTAAAATTGAAGTTAATTGAATACCTTTTGTATTTGCAGAAGTTCCACTACCCATCCACTATAAAATGGAAATCTCTCTACCCCTTTCTCACAGAACTCAAGACACATTGACTCATCAAAACTCTGCCCAAATTGTAATGCCTTGACCCCAGAAGCCCATAGTCGGTGCATTATTACGTATCATTAGAAAGATAAAAAAAGATCACATCTTGAAATATTGATTAGTTTTGTATACTTGGAAGTACTAGATACATTCATAAGGTTTAAATTACATCATAAAATGGAAAAATACAACAACATTGTTTCCATATACAACATTGAGATCCCATAGACTATCCCTACATGTCAGCCATAATATACTTCCTCGCATCCTGGGAAAAATAAAACATAGAAAGGGGTGAGCTCAGATTCTCATTAAAGATAACGATATAGTGGAAACTTTCATAAATAAGTATAAAAATTTAAGGCAATGTATAAGAATAAAACAAAATCCTTTTAAACTTGAACTTCAATATAATATGGAAAAGGTAAAATCAAATAATGCCATTTACTTATTCACATGGATATTCTACTTGTCGAATAATCACATGAAATATCAATATCCACTTTCATAATGATGGAATTCATAATGCCACACTTTCATAACCATATAGTCAAGGCCTTGTGCCAAGATTACAATTATTGTTTTGTCAAGGCCTTGTTCCAAGATACTAGTTTGTCTCATGAGACCTACCGATGCATCGAGGAGCTATAGAGGGCTCCACCCGTCACTTAATAAGTCCAATGCATTCCTCATATGAAAAGGTTTAAACATAACATATATATTTGTATTAAAACAAGCATACGAAATGTAAATATTTTATCCACAAACCATGAATGGTATAAAAATAACACATCCATAGTAAAAAATATCACAAAAACTTCAATACAATATTGAAGTTTTTTATCATAAGAAATCAACTTCAAATAAGCTTAAAATACTTCAAAGGATGTTGACATAGATGATATCAAATCCTTTTTTAGAGAAATATCTATTTCTATTTTGAAATATTTTAAAATTCATATAATTATAAAAGAAAAAATTTATTTTGGAAATATTCTTATAAGCTTGTAGGGGAAGCTTCAATGATTTTATAACGGCGGAAAACAGCCGCACCCGCCGTATAAGTTAAAAAAGCATTCTTACCTTAGTTTTATCGAAAAGGTTATAAAGTAACTTGTTTGGAAAATGAAAGAAATATTCCTTTAAAAAACATCTTATAAAAAGTCAAACAAGGGTATAAATTAATTTATCCCATAGTCTAGTAAACAGTAAATTTTGTTTGAACTAGTTTTTTAAGAAAACACAGATGTGGATGATGAAGAGGCCCCAACAGATACTTATGTAAAAACAACCTTTGATAATAAAGATATTGTAAAATTAACCCTTAACGTTTTCTTTTCCTTGGTTGAGGGTAGGTTAATATCTTGTATAATGGTTAATTAATTGTTATTAAATTATACAAGAGTCATTAATATGATATCATATATGATCTTTTAACATTGCTTTGTTATTAATATCTTAGTATTATCGTCGTTTCGGGTGTTAATTGATTCATTTTTCTTTATATTATTTGTTATGTAAGTAATATTTTTTATGTATAGGATATATCTTATTCATATTAAGAATGATATTAGGTCTTTAAACATTATTTTTAATCATTTAATGACAATTATTCCTGAATGGATACGATGGGGAATGAATCTCATTGCGTTCGTGGAGACAGTAATCCGTACGTATGTATGAGCGACAATATCATTATTTTGATATTAAAATAATATATAATTGGATGGTATATCATATATATAGAATCATTATCATGTTATATTTATTATTTAAACCAATTACACATCATTATTATACCCATTCGAATAATAATGTATTGAATAACAATTACACCACGATGTGGAGATGGTAAGACATACGTACGCACGTATGGTGACATGTCATTCGAAGGATGGATATAATAATGAATTTGGTGGTACCATATTTATAATAACATCATAGTATATAGAAGATAATGGAGTTATAATTTTAGAATGGAAACAACAAAGAAAAATGAAGTGGAAGAAGAAAGAACTTGAAAGAGGTGATGAAATATTTACCTCTTCTTCTTGTTGTTCCTTTTGATTTGATCAAAAGGGATCCTCAGGTTGGATTTATGAATAAAGGAAGGCCTCTAGGATTAATGGAGAATAGTTTATAGTGTATTCTGGTAGGTTTTTTCTGATAGGAATGGCTTTGAAGGTGTGAATTAGAGAGAAGGGTAGTGCCCTTTTATAAGAGGGGTGAGGGGCACCTTAGGAAAAGCTAGAAATATTATTTTATAATAAAATAATTTTCGGTTTCTAATTGATCCAAAATAGATTATTTAAATTATAAGGTGGGTCTGGGTCGAAAAATACTCATCCAATATATTTTAGATAGGTTTAGGTCACTATATTAAATTTATCTTTTAGATTTAACTCTTAGTTAAATAGTTTGACATTTTCCATGTCTCTTTGTATTTTTATATTATATGGTTAATAAACATACTATATACTCCAAAGAGAACCCCAAGTGGTTCATTAATGATACACCTATCATTAGATAAGTCTGTCAGCCGAACCTTAGATTTTTAGGAATAGAATATCAATTAATAATACAATATTTGTTTTAAAAACACTTTTATGTCAATTTTGACATTATTTGGTATTTTGTTTTTTCTAAATTTATAACAGAATTATTAATTATAAAAAAATTCAGCTAACCAACCCTAATATGTTATATTAACCTAGAAAATTGGTGGAATTCAAAAAAAGTCTCAAATTACATTTATTTGGATATTTGTAATATCAATTATTTTAACATTTCATTAATTAGGTAATTACTGTATCATCATTGTGTTATAAATAAATTAAATTATTTAATGTCTAAAAAATATAAATAAAATAAAATTATGTAGTAAATCTTTTTATATTTATAAATAATGTTTATAGTTGAATTTATCTTCTGTATAACCCTATATTGAAAATGTTTTATTTATTAAACTTTCATTTTAAATCTTTTAACTCTTCTTTGAATTAAATAATAATAAATGTTCTAATCTTATCCATGTGAACCAAAGAGGTTCATATTTTAGTCCTAAGGTTGTTTTTGGTCGAATTATACTTATCCAATAGAATTAGTACATGTGTTAGGGTAATAATAATATAATTTTTATCCTTAAATACCCTATTTACTTTTAACCATGGTAAATAAAAGTAAAAAGTTACTATTCACCAAAAATTATTTTCATCTTATTGAACCACATTTTTCTTACTAATATCAATCATGTCTCTAGAATTTTGGAAATTCCACTCACAGAAGCGGTAAAATTAAGTTTTATGTGAATTTGCAAATTCTCCTAGGAGGTGGGTAAAAGACGGTGAAAAGTTCAATAAAATTTTTATATATATAAAATTATTATAAAATGACTCCAATGAATTACATTGAACTTATATAGGTATTATGTATCTATTTTGACCTAAAATAAATTTAAATAAAATAACAAATTATTTAAATAAAAATTTGGTTATAAACTATAACTCAGTGTTTTTCACAATTCATCAAAAATTGAATGTTTTCAGAAAAATACCAAAAATTCACCCTAAGCTAATTTCGATATTCCAAATACAAAAATGAAGTCCAATTTGAAATATTAAATTTATAAAATTTCAAAAAGTGGGTATTACTATTCATAACGGCTAGTTTGAATGGTTGTGGTGTGTTAGAACTCAAAGTTGTGTACAATACACACTACTGTATTATTCAAAGAGAAGCCTACCGTGGAAGATTGGGGTGTTACATTATCATCTCCTTCAAATAATTTAACCTTCTAAATTTCTATAATATTACTGAATAAAAAGACTCGGGTAGTTCTTCATCATAAGTTCCTCAGGTTCCCAAGTTGCCTCTTCCATCATATGGTTTCTCCATAGAACTTTTACCAGACGAGTCGTCTGGTTTCTCAGCACTTGTTCTCATGTATCAAGAACCTTGACAGGCTCTTCACAATAAGACAAATTTGGTTCTAGTTATAATTCCTCATTGGGGAGTGCATGCATTGGGTCAGGCATGTATTTTCTCAACAGTGATATGTGTAACACATTGTGGACTTTGGAGAGACTTGGCATCATTTCCAAACGGTAAGCTACAACACCAATTCGTTCTAAAATTTCAAAAGGTCTGATGTACCTGGGACTCAATTTACCCTTCTTACCAAAACGTATAACACCCTTCCATGGATATACCTTCAAGAAAACATGATATCCTATATGAAATTCCAAATCCTTCATTCGGTTATCGGCATAGATCATATGCCTACTTTAAGTTACTTTGATGTTGGTTTGGATTACCTTCACATTTTCCATCATTTCCTCAACATGTTCTGGGCCTACGAGTTCTCTTTCACCAACATTATCCCAACAGGTTGGTGTGTGACATCTCTTTATGTATAACGCTTCATATAGCGCCATCTGAATACTTGAATGGAATCTATTATTATAGTAAAATTCTACCAGAGGTAAATATTGATCCCACATACCTTGAAAGTCAAGTTAGCATGATGTTAACATGTCTTCTAATGTTTTAATAGTCCGTTCTGATTGTCCATCAGTTTGGGGGTGGTAGGTAGTGCTCAAAAGAAGTTCAGTATCGAGGGATTTCTTAAGAATTTTCACGAATCTTGATGTTAAACGTGGATCACGATCTGAAATAATTGACTGGGGTACTCCATGAAGTCTCACAACTTCATTAATATATTGTATTTCTAGAAGTTGAAGTGGTAAATATACTCTTATAGCAAGAAAATGTACTGACTTAGTAAGACGATCAACAATGACCCATATTGCATCGTTCCTTCTATGAGTCTTTGGTAGTCCCATGAAAAATTCCATCGTAATATTATCCCATTTCCACTATGGTATGAGAAATGGTTGCATGACTCTTCTAGGTTGTTGCCTTCTAGCTTTCACTTATTGAGAAACCATACATCTCAACAAAAAATAATCAATCTCCCTCTTCATGTTGTCCCACCAAAAATGTTCCTTCAAATCTCTATACATTCTGGTGCTCCTAGGGTGTATAGTGAAATTAGAACCATGAGAATCATCCAACAATTCCCTTTTTAGATCATTTTTATCGGGAACACAAAGTCTGTTCCCAAATTTCAAAATTCCATCTTCATACACAAAGTCCCTCAATCTCCCCTCATTCACAGCTTTAATCTTCTTTTGAAACTCTTCATCACCAGTCTGAGAACTCTTTATCCTTTATAGTAAATATGGTTTGAAAACCATTTTAAAAAGAATTGATGTTTCCCCTTCCATGCTTATTCCCATATCTATCTTTACTAGATCCATGAAAATAGGATCCCTTTCAACTCTCATCTTGGTCAAAACTCCATGATCCTTTCTACTCATAGCATCTGACAACTTATATTCCTTCCCCAGGTGGTACTGTGTAGTGAAATCATAATCCTTGAGTAGTTCAAGCCATCGCCTTTGTCTCATGTTGAGTTCTTTCTGTGAGAAAATATACTTCAAAATCTTGTGATTAGTATATATCTCACAATTTTCACCATAGAGATAGTGTCTCCAAATCTTCAAAGAAAATATTATAGCTTCTAACTTAAGATCATGAGTAGGATAGTTTTTCTCATGAATTTTTAGCTATCTTGATGCATATGCAATAACCCTATCATTATGTAAAAGGACACAACCAACTAAATTCTTTAAAGCATCACTATAAATAACAAACCCATCATTCCCTGATGATAGAGTCAAGATAAGATCATTGACTAATTTTCTCTTCAGTTCTTCAAAAAATTATTCACACACTTTTGTCCAAACAAATTTCACCCCTTTTTGTGTGATCTTGGTTAATGGGTTAGCTAATCGGGAAAAATTCTGGACGAAATTCCGATATAACATGCTAAACCAATAAAACTGCATACCTCAGTTATACTCGTCGGTGCTGGCCATTCATGGATTTCCTTGGTCTTTGAAGGATCAAGAGAGATTCCATCCTTATAGACAATATGGCCATGAAAATAAATCTCTTAAATCCAGAATTCACACGTGCTAAACTTCCCACATAATTCATATCTTCTAAGAGTCTTCAGGATAATGCACAAGTGATTTTCATGATCTTCATAGATTTTGGAGTATACTAAGATATCATCAATAAATACCACTACAAAATAATTGAGATATTCTTTGAAAAATATATTCATTAGATCCATGAAGACAGAGGGTGAATTAGTCAATCCAAAAGGCATTACTGTAAACTTGTAATGGCCATACCTGGTTTGAAATGTTGTCTTCAGAATGTATTCCTTATTTATGCACAACTAATGGTATCTATATAGAAGGCCAATATTTGAAAAGTATTGATCTCCATGAATTTGGTCGAATAAGTCATCAATGCGAGGTAGGGGATACTTGTTCTTTATTGTTATAACATTGATCTCCCTATAATCAATGCATAACCTCATAGATCCATCTTTCTTCTTAACAAAAAGGACATGGGCTCCACAAGGAGAAACACTAGGGTGAATAAATCCCTTATTACTCAATTACTCAAGTTTTTTCTTTAGTTACACTAATTGAACAGTGGTCATTCTATAAGGGGTATTCGATATGGGCCATGAACCAGGAATTAAATCAATGGTAAACTCAATTTCTCATTCTGGAGGATGTCCAGGAAAATCTTTTAGAAACACATCAACATATTCTTTCACAATACGTACATCCTCTATTTGAACATTCTTTTCCTCACCCACAGTTGTTTAATTCTATTCCTACCCAATAATTGAATTTATTTGAGCTATTGGGGGTGGATATAGAAAAGAATTAGGTGGTGAGGATTCTGCTATAATGATAAGGTGTTCTTTATCATCATCATAAAATTTTTTAACCTACTTCTTCTTACAATAAATCTTTATATCATGGTTTGAAAGACAATCCATACCGAAGATTATATAAAATTGAATCATGGGTATGATGATGAGATCAGTAGATAAAGAACATTTATATACTCTAATGGAAATGGATTCACAAAACATTGTTGCGAAGATACTTCCCTTATGAGTTTTTACTGAAAACTCCCTTGTTAAATCAAATTTTTAGTATCAAATTTTCTTATAAAACTGGGAAGATATGAAACAATGTAATGATCTGGAATCAAATAAAGAATTTTATAAACTTGAGGAAACCATTAAATTACCTGCCACCACGTCTTTTAGAGCTTCAACCTCAGCAACAGTGATAGCATAAGCTTGGCCTTGATCCCTTGTCCTTTTCTAAGGTAAGTTTTCCTAATGCTTAGGACATTAATTTGTATAATTCCCTATTTCTCTACAATTGTAGCATTCAACATCGACAATCTCTTTCTTCCCCTTGCAATCATGAGCGTGGTGGCCTTTTTCACCACACTTATAACAAACTACCATTCCCTTCAGGCAAGTACCAGGGTGTTTCTTCCCATATTTAATACAGGATGAATATTCAAATTTTTCCTTCTTCCCCTTATTTCAATTTTTAGAGTGTTCAGCAGATCTCTTCTTCTCTTGATTTTCTTTAAAGTCGTAATACTTAGAGAATTCTTTTTCAGTCTTGATATCACATGAGACAATATCTTCGTATGATGAGAAGGATTGTGAGACTAATGCTCGAAGAAGATATGGTTTTAAGCCATCAAAGAAATGATCAATCTTACTTCTTGGGTTACGTATATAATTTGCAACATTCCTTGTTAACCTTATAGTGTTATATTCATACTTTGCGACATTCTCATCCTCCTTTTACCTCAGAATCAGAAATTGTCTTTTCATTTCCGCTCGATGGTCATGAGGAAAGTATTTCTCAAAGAAATTTTCTTTAAACTCCCTCCATTACATATTTGATACTTCATCATCTTCCTTTTTGTTTTGAATTAATGACCACCATTGATCAGAATCTCCAGTGAGGTGGTAAATTTCCATGAAAATTATCCCTTTCGCTACTCTTGAAGGCTTGGAATATTTTCTCAAAGGAATTTATCAATTGCTAAGATACTAATGGATTTGTAATCCCATTGAATGTTGGTGGTTGTTTCCTCATGAAGCAGTCTAACATTGATCCTCTATGCTATGGATTAGGGTGCTCTATACGGGTAAGGTTATTATTCATAACTTGAGTGAGTTGTCCCAGTATGGTGATAAGCTGATCAGCACCAGTTGTATCATCAGATCCACTATAATTATCTTGATCAGGAGCAAAATTTCTACATGGAGTGCATGCATTGATACTGTTTCCATTCCTTCCACTAGGCGCCATTTCTAAACAATGGCATAAACTAGATTAGTTTATGAATCGAAATACATAAATCCAAACTTGTAAAATAGATAACATAAATTTAACAGTTTATGGATAAATCCATCATAATAAAAAAATGTTTTATTTGAGGATGTATATACTCATAAACCCTTCATAATGATTTGTAAATAGAATGAGAATTATCCTAATAATATCCCCTAGGAGTGTCGTAACCAAGAGTGCATGAAGGCCTACTATCGTGCACCATTTCCCGTTCGAGTCTAGCTCAAAGCGGTGTTTTCGGGTTTTACCCCTAAGTACATTTGTGCCAGATCCACCTCTACCTGCTCGTATCCAGACTGGGATGTATTTCTTGGAAAACTCACAAAATCTCTACAATACCAAAACTATAGGAAGTTCTTCTATACTAATCCTCAAAGTCTACCTTAGAGTTATGTGATCTAATCAGAGTTTATCTAAATCTAGTTTCCAAGGTTTGTACTAAACTTAATCTGATACCAACTATAACACCCCAAACCCAGAAGCCCATAGTTGGTGCATTATTATGTATCATTGGCATGATCACAAAAGATCACATCTCGAAAGATCGATTAGTTTAGTAGACCTGGAAGTACTAGATACATTCATAAGGTTTACATTAAATCATAAAATGGAAAACTAAAATATCATTGTTTCCATTGAAAAAACTGAGAACCCATAGAATATCTTTGCAGGTCAATCATAATATACTTTTTCACATCCTGGGAAAAATAAAATATAGAAAGGGGTGAGCTCAGATATCAATAAGAATAAACATTTAAGGTAATGTATAAGACTAAAACAGAATCCTTTTAAGCTTGTACTTAAAAATAATATGGAAAAGATAAAATCAAATAATTCCATTTAATTATTCACATGGATATTATACTAGTTGAATAATCACATGAAATATCAATAGCCACTTTATAATGATGGAATGAATAATGTCAGACTTTCATAACCACATAGTCAAGGCCTTGTGCCAAGACTACAAATAAGTTTTTATTAAGGACTTGTGCCAAGACCCTAGTTTTCCTCATGAGACCTACCGATACATCGGGGAGCTATAGTGGGCTCCACCCGTCACTTACTAAGTCCAATTCATTCCTCATATGAAAAGGTTTAAACATAACATAAACATTCATATTAAAACTAGAATACGGAATGTCAATACTTTATCCATAAACCATAAATGGTATAAAAATAAAACATCCACATTCAAAAATATCACAAAACCTTAAATACAATATGTAAGGTTTGTATCATAATAAATCAACTTCAAATAATCTTAAAATTTATCAAAGGATGTTGACATAGATGAAATAAAATACTTTTTTAGAGAAATATCTCTTTCTATTTTGAAATATTTTAAAATTAATATAATTATAAAAGAAAAAAATTTATTTTTGAAATATTCTTATAAGATTGTAAGGGAAGCTTTGATGATGTTATAATATAAAAAAATAGCTGCACCCGTCGTATAAGTTAAAGAATCATTCTTAACATAGTTTTTTCGAAAAGGTTAAAAAGTACCTTGGTTTGGAAAATGATGGAAAGATTCCTTTCAAAACAATATTATAAAAAGTCAAACAAGGGTATAAATGACTTTATCCCATACTCTAGTAAATAGTAAAAATGTTTTGAAATACATTTTTAAGAAAACACTGATGTGGATGATAAAGAGGTCCCAAGAGATACTTACGTAAAAACAACCTCGGATAATAAAGTGATTGTGATATTAACCCTTACCTTGTTCTTTTCCTTGGTTGAGGGTAGGTTAAACTCTTGTATAATGGTGAAATAATTGTTATTAAATTATACAATAATCATTAATATGATTTCATATATGATCTTTTAGCATTGCATTGTTAATAATATCTTAGTATTATCATCGTTTCAGGTGTTAACTGATTCATTTTCCTTTATATGATTTGTTAAATAAGTAATGATTATTATGGATAGGATGTATATTATTCATATTAATAATGATATTAAGTCTTTAAACATTATTTTTAATCATTTAATTAAATAAATTCTTGAATGGATACGATGGGAAATTAGTCTCATCGCGTTCGTGGAGAAGGAAATCCGTACGTATTCACGAGCGACAATATCATTATTTTGATATTAAAATAAAATATAATTGGATGGTATATCATATATACAGAGTCATTATCATTCTATATTTATTATTTACATCAATTAAACATCATTATTATACCATCCATATAATAATGTATTGAATAACAATTACACCACGACGTGGAGATAGTAAGCCGTACGTACGCACGTATGGTGACATGTCATTCAAAGGATGGATAGAATAATTAATTTGGTTGTAACATATTTATAATAAAATCACAGTATGTAGAATATACTGGATTTATTATTTTAGAATGGAAACAACAATGAAAAAGGAAGTGGAAGAAGAAAGGAACTTGAAAGAGGTGATGAAATATTTACCTCTTCTTCAGGTTTTTTCTATTGATTTGATCAAAAGGGATCCTTAGGTTGGATTTATTAATAATGTAAGGCCTCTAGAATGAAGGTAGGACAGTTGATAGGGTATTTGGGTAGGTTTTGGCCAAGCCCAATGGCTTTGAAGTTGTGAATTAGAGAGAAGGTGGAGTGACTTTTTATAAGAGGGGTGAGGGGAACCTTAGGAAAAGCTAGAAATATTATTTTATAATAAAATCATTTTCGGTTTCTAATGCCTCAAAAATGGATTATTTAAAGGATAAGGTGGGTATGGGTCGAAAAAGACTCAACCAATAGGTTTTAGACAGGTTTGGTTCACTATATTTACTTTATCTTTTATATTTAACTCTTAGTTAAATAGTTTGACATTTACCATGTCTCTTTGTATTTTTATATTATATGGTTAATAAACATACTATATACTTCTGAGAGAACCCCAAGTGGTTCATTTATAATACACCTACCATTAGATAATTCTTTTGGCTGAACCTTATATTTTTAGAAATAGAATATCAATTAATAATATAATATTTGTTTTAAAAACTCTTTTATGTCAATTTTGACACTATTTGGTTTTTTGTTTTTCTAAATTCATAACAACATTATTACTTCACAAAAAATTCATCTAAAGGACCCTAATATGTCATATTGACCTATCAAAATAGTTTAATTCATAAAAAGTCTAAAATTACATTTATTTGGATATTTTTAATATCAATTGTTTAATATTTCATTAATTAGGTAATTACTGCATCATCATTGTGTCATAATTAAAAAATATTTTTTAATGTATAAAAAATATAAATAAAATACCATTATGTAGGAAATATTTTTATATTTATAATAAATATTTATAGTCAAATGTATCTTATGTATAACCCTATATTAAAAATGTTTTAGTTATTAAACATTGATTTTAACTCTTTTAACTCTTCTTTGAATAAAATAATAATAAATGTCCTAATCTAATCCAAGTGTACCAAAGAGGTTCATATTTTATTCCTAAGGTTGTTTTTGGTCGAATTATACTTATCCAATAGGATTATGACATGTGTTAGGGTAATAATAATATCATTTTACCCTTAAATACCCTATTTACTTTTATCCGTGGTAAATAAAAGTAAAAAGTTACTATTCACCCAAAATTGTTTTAATCTTATTGAACCAAATTTTTCTTACATATTTCAACCATGTCTCTTCTATTTTTGAAATTCCACTCACAGAAGTGGTAAAATTATGTTTTATGTAAATTTGTAAATTCTCCTAGGAGGTGGGTAAAAGACTTTGTAAAGTTCAATAAAATTTTTATATATCTAAAATTATTATAAAATAATTACAATTAATTACATTTAACTTATATAGGTATTATGTATCTATATTGACATAAAATAAATTTAAACAAAATAAATAATTATTTAAAAAAAATTTGTTTTAAACTATAACTTAGTGTTTTTCACTATTCATCAAAAATTAAAGTTTTCATAAAAATACCAAAAATTCACCCTAAGCTAATTTTAATATTAAAAATCCAAAAATGAAGACCATTTTGAAAGATAAAATTTATAAAATTTTAAAAATTGGGTATTACTATTCATAATGGATAGTTTGATTGGTTATGGTGTTTTAGAACTCGAAGTTGCATACAACCCACATTACTGTATTATTCAAAGAGAAGCATATCGTGGAAGCTTGGGGTGTTACACAAATAGTCTCCCTACATATCTACCTTCTTCCTTGAATCCTTTATTGGGGTAGGAAGAAATCCAAGGAATCCTTTTTACATAAACCAAAAGGAGTTACCTGATTAAGAGGTAACATCTCCTCTCAAGCTCCTTTATTTTATTTTTCTTTCTCCAACCCCTCTAATATCTTTATTAAATTATATTATAATAAAAAAATTATACTAAATAAATAGGATTTTTTTATTTTAAGGATTATACCAACACATAAAAAATCATCCATCTAATGGGTAATGAACATACTGTTTATGTGTATGGCTAACTACCGCCTCACAAAATGATGACTGTTAATTTTTCCTTCACCGCATCTCATAGTAGAAATTAAGATGAACACTATATTTAAATATTTCACATATTATATTTATTATATCTTTAATATTATTTTTTCATTTTTAAAACAAATATCTTTTTACATTCCATTTTGTGTTAATAAGATAATTTCATTTGAGGAAGTATTGACTACCACCGCCTCAAAGCGACATGATTCGTTCATACACTGCATCAAATATATTAAGGGTGGGTTTAGTGAATATATATGATATATAATATATCATAAATCTATAGTAATAATGATATATATATATACACACATATACATAAATGTCTTTTACTTTCTTTCTTTCAACATTACAATTAAATGGAAATAATGTTCATGCATATGTATATATCACCATCTCCATGAACAATGTATTCTGTTTCATACTTATATATTCTATGAATTATTATAATATGAATATACTAAATATAAATTATATTTAAGTCATGGATTAAATTCTGGAAATCATGATATTTATATAAGGACCAAAGATATAACAAATTAAGACACATGTAGAGTAGATACTACCCAAAGTGAAACCTTAACATAAAATTGTTAAAAAATGGGTAATATAACTCCATAATCAGAACATATATGGTATTATAAGAAATAATATGGTTCTGTGATATATTTATAATAAATTTATATTTATTATATAGGAGTTTTCTACGAGCATGAAGAGAGTCAAGACACAAGGTAAGTGGATTTCATATCACCTTTTATTTCTATGAGATATATTATTTATTCACCACCCATTCCTTTGTGTGGTATGTATAATGACCATATATGTATTCAATTATTAATATATTTAAATTTTTGGGTATTTAAATATCCATTATATGATATTTATTTAATGGGGTTTATGTTTCAAAATTTTCCGAATCAGAAAAATAGTTTTGTCTCAATTTTCCTTCTTTGAGACTCATGTTTTGTTATGTGATAAAATTTATTTTGTGGTGTATAAAATTCCATTATATATGATATATCATGAAAATAAAAATTTTAATGATATTATAAGATTAATTTAATTTAATTTTCTTACATGGAGTGTGTGATCCCAAGTTTCCAAGTGAAAAGAGTTTATTAAAACAATCTAATCGCTTTTCAAGATTTTTTATGTTTTTTCTTCCTTTGATGAAATATTATAACCCATATTTTGAGAAAATAATTGAAATTTATTCCCCTATAGTAACTCATGATATATTTATATATTGGTACAATCTTTATACTCTTTCTTCATTATATATTTAAGAATTTATTTTTAAGAAGTCCTAACTTTTCTATCTATTTGATCAGAAATTCGTGATCTTTAAAAACAATGTTTACTAAAAAAAGGTTCCCAAAAATATTATAATATTCTCCTAAAATATTTAAAATAAATTTTTAACCTTTTTTCCTTTTTAATTTTTTTTCAAAGGAATATTAATTCCACTTTCTGAATGAGGCATTTTTCTATCGTTTTTAACATGAAAAATGAATGTTCTTTTTTACCTCGTATGACATGTATGGATTTGCCTGACATTAACTATTTGAATATTTTTTTCATTTTTAAATGGTTAATTTTTAGGAAAATATTTTTGAAATAGATTTTTAAGGAAACAGTTTTCAAAATATTTTAAAGATTCATTTTCAATTTTTTAAGGAAAATAGTTTTCAAAATAGTTTTCAAGATTCTTTTATAAGTTTTTATGGATTTTTTTTCAAAAGGATTTATGTTTTAAAGATCCTTTTTTGAAAAGAAAGGATATTTACATAAATAAATGTTTCCAGAATATCTTTCCAAGTTATTTCCCACCTAATATAACATTAGTTGATATCATATATGACCTTGTACCAAATTATCCAAATGTCCCATTAATATTCTTTCTTAAATGGTTTATGTTTTGAAGGAATGATGCTTAAGAAACCCATTTTACTTCCATGAGTTTTATGATTTTGAAACCAGATTCTTTTTATGGGTCATTCTTTCCTAAAGTGATTATTAAACCTATCTATTTTCATAGGTTATGATGTGTTTAAATGTTAATGATACCCATTTAATTTCATGATTTATGATTTTATGTTTGTAAAAATTATCACTTTTTATGTTTCATGATATGATTAATGTTTTATTATCTTGTAGAACATGTATGAATGAATTTATTATGATATGGGTGGGGTCTAAATATCCCTCCAATGCATTGGGTAATGATATGTTGTTTATGATCTCAAAGGGTACACAGGTTGTAGCCTAAGACCAAAAATAAAAAGGTACATAGGTTGTATCCAGAGCCTAAAAGTAATAGGGTAAATGGGTTATAGACAAATCATGAAAACAAGAAGGTATATGGGTAGTTGGCCTAGCCTAAAAGTAAGAGGGTACATAGGTTGTAGCCCAATCCCAAAAACAAGAAGGTATATGGGTTGTTGCCCGAGCCTAAAATTAAGACGGTTCATAGGATGTTAGCCCAAGTTCGATGAAAGTATATGGGTCATATCCCAATCCTAACATGTTATAAAGGTCTTCGTAGGTAGCCTTGACATACGATTTTCTATTATTATGTGCATGCCACAAATTCCATGTCTTATTTATATATTATGATTTCATGACTTATTTCCTTAATTCTATAATGATCTATGCCTTATGAGATTCCAATATTTATTATGATTTCTAATATGCATGATATAATCTTCAAATGTTATGCTCATGTTCCATACCCTTTTGTCCTTGTTATGCTTATGAAATTCCTTTATTTCCCCTTATTGACCATCTGATCACACCCCTTTATTAGGTTTCCTTTCCCCAGGTTGTGAATAAAGGTTTTAGGTAGAATTACTAAAGATGTAGATCTTTATGGGAGATGTTGAAGATATTTCACCTAGATAGAAGATTTTTTATCAAGTTTCCAGAGACACTAAAATATCATAGTTCTCAGGCATGTGTTTTTGTAATGCACCGAATATTCATCTAAAATGATACAATATCCATGTATGTTAATCATGGGTCATTATAGTTGGTATCAAAGGAAATATTTAGTCAACCTTTAGAAACTAAGACAAGAAATATTTTGTGAGACCCCTAGGTATATTTCTAAGGATATATATAGGTATTTTTATAAGGATAAGTATAGGGATTAGTCAATTTTTAGAAAAATGTACTTGAATTTTTGTAAAGTATAGAGTAATTGGTTTCCTAGAAGTACATTCCTTTCTGGATACTACAAGTGGATGTGGAACTACCATAAATGTACCTAGGGGTAAAAACTCTTACAAGATGTCCTAAGCCTCACATGGGTTAATCTAGTACACAAAAACGAGCCTTGCTACACACCTAGTTTGACACTCTTGGGGGATATTCTTTAGAAACCCAAAAACTCTTCATGAACTATTATGATGGATTTGAATAGAATATGACTATGAATAACCTATGATAAACCTAATGCGTCATCGATTAAAAAGTAGGTTTCATGATTTAGACATCCTATAAGTAATTTTTCATTACCACATGGATTTCAAATGTGATACATGTTTCACACCCCATTCTTTCTGGTTTTAGTCAATAGAGAGAACTATAAGAAACATTGTTAACATTGTATGTTTCTAATGTGGAATGCATGTGCATTATGTAAATAGATCTCCCTAGTGTAAATATAATAAAGATAATTAGGAAGGTGTTATGATTATTGGTTATACTTATGAAGATAAAGTGACCACTAATGACATTTGAAAGGTATGTGATGTTCTTCCATTATTGTTTACATTGATCATAATAAGCTTGATTATATTGTGGTTGAGGAAAATTTATACAAGATTTATATTTAATATTCTATGAAAGAGGTATTGAGGAATGAGTCGATGAAGCCTGAGTAATGGTTTAAGAATAATGTTGGATTAATTAAGTATTTATGTTTTGGAATTCAAAGATTATGTTATATGAATAATGAAATGTATAAGTATTTTTAGTATAAGTTTTCATTAAGGATTGAAAACTATATGTAGAATGGTTACAAAGACATAGAAAAGTGATTTCATGGAAACATGATATTTTGATTAAGGGATGATAACACTTAATTAATGCCCAAAATTAAGATAATGATATGTTTGATATGAGTAAGTAAATTGGATAGTACAAATTACCTTGGAACTGATTATTGAAAAAATTGTCTATCTCATCAAGGATGAAGTTTAAAACTTCTTATATTTAAATTGTAACACCCCAAGTTTCCTCGGTATGTTTCCTTTCGAATAATGCAATGGCGTGCATTGTACACAACTTCGAGATTTTAACACACCATAACCAATCAAACTAGCCGTTATGAATAGTAATACCTACTTTTTGAAATTTTATAAATTCTATCTCTCAAAATGAACTTCATTTTTGGATTCGTAATATCTAAATTATCCTAGGGTGAAATTTTGGTACTTTTTGGATAACTTTCATATTTTGATGAATAGTGAAAATTACTAAATTTTAATTAAAAACAACTTTTTTAATCAAAATAATTAATAGTGATAAATTATGAATTTGAGTTGTTTTAAAGTATATTTAGAATATATTTTTACCATTTAATATAATTTTGGTCATTGGACATAATTTTACAATTAAACCAAACATAAACAAGTGTCAATCTTTTGATAGTTATTATCTCTTAAAAACACGCTTTTTGTTTTGACAGCGGGAATTAATTTTAAATTAATTTCTGACACTTCTGTGTTTTGAATTTAGAAAAATGGATTCCATATTTGGAATCAGGATGTTCAAATTGTGTAAATAGGTAACTTTTAGTTTTAGACATTTTGAATAATTACTGCGGTAAATATTTTATTTACCATGGTTAAGGGTAAATCCGGTAAATAAGGGTTAAAAAAATACTATTATAATAATAATAAATTACCCTAAAACGTGTCGTAACCCTATTGGTTGATACATGGTCGACCATGGGCATATTTGGGTCTATTTTGGGACCCCATGGATCCACTTGTAAGTGATAATTACACTTTATTTTAATTATGTTAAAATAAATACAAAAAATGACACAAGCATATATCTTTTAACAAAACAATTGTTACAGAGGGTTATATATGTTGGATTTTAGATTATAAATATTACTTAGAAATATAAAAATATTTCCTACATAATGATATTTTATTTATAATTTTTAGAAATTAAATAATTTAATTTATTTATGACACAATGATGATGCATTAATTACTATAATAGTGAAAAATCAAAATAATTGATATTAAAAATACCGAAATAAATATAATATGAAACTTTTAATGAATTAAAATAATTTTCTAGGATAATATGATTTATTAGTATTGATTTAATTGACTTTGTTCGAAGTAATCAATCTGTTATGAGTTTCACAAAAATCAACTATTGAATAGTGTCAAAATTGCCATAAAAGAGTTTTTAAAACAAATATTATATTATTAATTGATATTAAATTCCTAAAAATCTAAGGTTCGTCCAAGAGACTTATATCATGATAGGTGTATCATTAATGGACCACTTGGGGGTATCTTGTATGTATATGGTAAGTTTATTAACCATATAATATAAAAATACAAAGAGACATTGTAAAAGTGAAACTAATTAACTTAGAGTTAATACTTAAAGATAAGGTTAATATAAGTACCCAAACCTGTCTAAATTCTATTGGATGAGTTGTTTTCGACCCATACCCACCTTAACCTTTGAATAGTCAACTTTTGAGCCATTGGAAACCGAATATGAATTTATTATAAACTAATATCTCTAGCTTTTCCAAAGGTGCCCCTCACCCCTCTTATAAAAGGGAACTCCTCCTTCTCATTTCTTCACACCTTCAAAGCCCTTTGGTTCGGCCAAACCCTGCCCAAATACTATCTCAACTTCCCTCACTACAACCTAGAGGCCTTAGTTTGATCAGAAAGCCAACCTAAGGAGCCCTTTTGATCAAATCAAAAGGAAGAACCTGAAGAAAAGGTAATGTTTTCACCACCCCTTTTCAAGTTCCTTTCTTCTTCCACTTCCTCTTTCTTTGTTATTTCCATTATAAAATAATAACTCCAGTATCATATATATACTGTGATGTTATTATAAATATGGTACATCCATATTCAGTATTCTATCCATCCTTTGAATAACATGTCACCATACGTGCGTACGTACGGCTTACCGTCTCCACGTCGTGGTGTAATTGTTATTCAATATATTATTATTTGGATGGGTATAATAATGATGTGTAACTCATGTAAATAATAAATATAAAATGATAATGATTCTGTATATATGATATAAAATCCAATTATATATTATTTTAATATCAAAAGAATGATATTGTCGCTCGTGCGTATGTACGGACTACCGTCTCCACGAACGCGATGAGATTCATTGTCCATCATATCCATTCAAGTATAATTATCATTTGATGATTTAAAAATAGTATCTAAGTAATTGATATCATTATGGATATGAATAATATACATCCCATTAATAATTAATATGGCTCACATAACAAAGAATATAAAGTAAAATGAACCCGTTAACACCCGAAATGACGATAATTCTAAGATATTATTAACAAATCAATGTTAAAAGATCATATATGATATCATATTAAAATAAATGATTATTGTATAATTAAATAACAATTATTTCACCATTATAAATGAGGTAAACCTACCATCGACCAAGGAAAAAGTACAAAGTAAGGGATTTTCTTATCTCACTTTCAATTCCGTGAGATTTCCATTTTTCGCCACTAAATTATTGAAAGTGGTGTATTGTGTATTTCCATTTGATATATATTCATGATTCTATTTATATTCATGTTATTCTGTAAATAATTTGGTGGTTATTAACTTTTTTCCATACGACTCAATTGATTAACGTGGTAAGGGATTTTCTTATCTCACTTTCAATTCCGTGAGATTTCCATTTTTCGCCACTAAATTATTGAAAGTGGTGTATTGTGTATTGCCATTTGATATATATTAATGTTTCTATTTATATTCATGTTATTCTGTAAATCATTTGGTGGTTATTAACCTTTGGCCATACGACTCAGTTGATTAACGTGGTAAGGGATTTTCTTATCTCACTTTCAATTCCGTGAGATTTCCATTTTTCGCCACTAAATTATTGAAAGTGGTGTATTGTGTACTGCCATTTGATATATATTCATGATTCTATTTATATTCATGTTATTCTGTAAATCATTTGGTGGTTATTAACTTCTGGCCATACGACTCAGTTGATTAACGTGGTAAGGGGTTTCTTATCTCACTTTTAATTTCGTGAGATTTCCATTGATCACCACTTAATTATTGCATGTGGTGTATGTGTACTGCCCATGATTGTATTCATTGTGTAATATACTTTAATTTATGGGTATTTACATCATAATGGTATGATACTTCTTTCATGGGTGTATGTTTCGTATTTTACCTAATCGGTAAGGGAATTTGAGATTTCAATTCCCACTCATTTGGCATTACGCATATTTCATTGATTATATTACTCCATGATTATGTGTGGAATCACTATTCATTTGATTATGTCATAATTTCCACTCCCCTTCTTGTGGATATAAGTTTGATACACATAATCACTCATTGGTAATTCTCAAGTCATTGATATGAATTTGATAAGAGTAATTTTAACTCATTCACCATTTGTTGAGTTAAACATCCAATTCGTTGGTGTTGTTTTTACAAGAATATGTGTGAATATCCTTTGATTGTTTTAAACTGAATATCAAATCATATTTAGTGTATTTATATTTGTCACACATAATTATGTCGTTGATTTATCCTTAACCTAAGGATACGGCCTTTATGAGAGATTTCATCTCAATTTACATTCCATTGAGACTTCTTTGTTGATATACACCAAATCACTTTTATGTGGTGTATATAATGTACTTTGACATAGTATATCATTAATCCCTTTATTCTCATGATATTACAAAGTTTTGATTACCTCAATTATTTGTATTCAAGTGTCTCTTTTTGTTAGAATCTCTAACTAAAATACCATTTTTAAATGTTTTAAAGACTTATTCTTCTAAATCTTTCTCATTAATGTCCATGTTTTAAAAATGGTTTTAAGGATTTATTTATATGGACATTAAAGTTTTAGAAATTAAAACTCCTTTTAAAAAGTTTCAAAGTGGTATGGGACACTTTGATTCAAAAATCTACTTTTAAATGGCTTCTTGACAAATAATGTGACTTTTAAATGTTTTGAAGAAAAGGGGGATAATTCTCTCAAATAGTTTTGATGATTATTTTCATTTATGTCAACATCATTCATTATTATTGATTGAGGTTAATGTGATACAATACAATATTCCATATTGTATCGAATGAGTCATGTTTGACTGTGGATGCACTGTTTTTATGCCATTCATGGTTTGTGGTAAAAGTATTGACATTTCGTATGCTAGTTTTAATACGAATGTTTATGTTATGTTTAAACATGTTCATATGAGGAATGCATTGGACTTAATAAGTGACGGGTGGAGCCCGCTATATCTCCTCGATGCATCGGTAGGTCTCATGAGACAAACTAGTGTCTTGGCACAAGGCCTTGACAAAATCTTATTTGTAGTCTTGGCACGAGGCCTTGGCTAAGTGGTTATGATAGTCTGGCATTATGCATTCCAACATTATGAAAGTGGATATTGATATTGCATGTGATCATTCGACTAGTAGAATATCCATGTGAGTAAGTAAATGGAATTATTTCATTTTACCTTTGCCATTTTATGTTGAAGTTCAAGTTTAAAAGGATTTTGTTTTAGTTATAAATTGCCTTAAGTGTTTATGCTTATTTATGAAAGCTTCTGCTATAATGTTATCCTTACTGAGCATCTGAGCTCACCCCTTTCAATGTTTTATTTTTCCCAGGAAGTGAAGAAGTAAATTATGAATGACCTGCAGGGATATTATGTGGGGATATGAGTGTGGATTATGGAGACATTATGTTGTTGTATTAGTTTTTCATTTTATGATGTAATGTAAAACTTATGAATATATCTAGTGTTTCCAAGGCTACTAAACCAATCGGTCTTTCGAGATTTGATCTTTCTTGTGATCATGCCAATGTTATGTAATAATGCACCGACTCTGGGTAACTAGGGTCGGGGCGTTACATAAATAATATATCCAGTAATCATTGGAATAAGAAAAAATGTATGTTTTCCAAAAATATTTTGGTAATTAAGGTTATTACCATGTTTCAAGGTAATATATGATGAGGTTATTCACATGTTTGGAATGTGACGACCAAGTGGTAGTTTTTGATAAATGGGGGATCAATGTTAAGCTTATTTTCCTGAATTTCCTTCTAGAGATTTGAATTTTTCATATTTAAGAAGGCTTACTAGGTTAAAAATTTATCGAATGATTAAGGTAAACTTTGGTTGAAGTTTATGAGAATAAATTATTATATTACCACATGAGGATTATTTCATATTAGATAACTTGTTATAAAAATGTGGAGTTGTTGATATCTAATGACATATAGAATGGAATATCATAGATCTCATGATATTTTACTACTTCAGGAATGAAACATTCACCTTCCTTTTTGGAGAAATAGGTGTAGCGTATCAATGAACAAAAAAGGGTGAGGTTTTCCTAAAATCATGCAAGCATAACTTTTCATGAAAATTATTTAACTTTAATAAAGTAGATCTTGAAACAAATAATGCTATCATAATACCTCAGTTTCTGTAGAATCAAGTTTTCCATAAGTTCATCATTGTTTTTGGGTTTTCTGATTATTAAATTTATTCTGACCTTTTTCTCTATCCCTATCCATTAGAACTTGATAGTTATATTTTTCATCCATGTCTATGTTTTCACTTCCCACCCATGTTCTCCTATATGAGAATCTTGTTTTGAGTAACTTTGGGTAACTGTTATGGTTGAAACTTTACCATTTTAGGGGATGTTTTATTATTAATTTTTACAATATGGGTTTTTATGCATGAAACTTTCAATTATTAAACCTTTGACAAAATAGATGAATTTTGAGGGCGAAATTCTTTTTAAGGGGGTAGAAAGTAACACACTGAAATTTTTTTAAATATTTTTTTTCAATTTTCTTAGAATGAATTATTTTTCATTGATGTATTTAATTGCAATAATTCAAATATTCCTTTCACATTTAATTGAATTTTCTAGTGCTATATGCAACATCGACTTGGCCTGCGTTGTACACAACAACGAGTTTCTATGAAACATCATTTTATTATTATAATTATTTGAATGAGATAATTATAAAATAGAAGATAAACATAGTGATATGAATAGTAATAACTAATATTCTTATATTATTTATAATGGCATCACATAAATAAAACATATTGAAAATTAAATATATAATTTTTGGTCAAGTCTTTATATATTTTAAATTAATATTTTCTTAAAGAAACTATTTTTATGTCCTTATGTGAACAATAGAAAAATTAATTATAGACACTAATATAAATTTAATTTTATAAAATTAAAATTATTTTTGAATTTATAACGTTGAAACTATATTAGGATGAATTTTTTGTATTTTTCCAAGAAAATTCATTTTTGAGTGAATAGTAAAAATTACTGCAATTTGGTAAAAACAAAACTTTTCATTTAAATAATTATTTATGTTAAATAATATTTTAATTTGTGTTTTAAGTCAAAATAGATCAATTATGAATACAATAATCCAATTTAGGTTATGATAGTCATTTTTCATAAAGAAAGTGTATACAAAAACTCATTGAACTTTTGAACATTTTTACTTTAAAAACCTGCTTTCTTGCCACGTCTATGGGATTAGCGTTAATATTAATTTTCCTAATTCTATTATTATAATTTCAAAAAATAGACATACATGATTATAATAAATACGATATTTTTAGTCTAATAGGATCAACTTAATTTTTCACCAAAATGAGTAGTGTAAGTGATTAAAATTAATTACATCGATTAAGGTAAGATTAAGCTTAATTGGGGATTAAATCTCATTCATAAGGATCAAAATGACCTGGAAACTTGTTCAAAATCCATTGGATTCTAATAATTAGACCATATACCATCTTGTTTCTAAATTTATGGGTTATTGGGATATTATTAAATGGAAGTTCCCTATATAAAATTTTAAACAATGAAAAAGCAAAAAGGGACCATTCTTTACCTTTAACATTTATAAAACATTGAAATATGTAAAAAACATCATATATTTGGTTATAGAAATTATTTTGAAATATTATTGGGTGATTATTATTATAATAATTTAGATATAATTTTTAGAGATGATTTAGTTACTTAAAATGCTTACGAAATGCCAACATAATGATTATTTAGTTAATAATTAACTAAAATAAATGATACTATAAATGTAAAAAGCAAAGTGAATTAATTTAATTATTCTATTTAATAATTTTTTTATGATTAATTAATAATTTTATACAACTTTAAACTTAATTTATTTTAATTCCAATATTATTTTTATATTCCAAGATAAATATTTAATAAATAATATCAAAATTGACATTGTATTTATTTTACAATAAATGATATTTTATTAAATGATTTAAAATTAATAAAAGTATATATTTTGAAAAGTGATTTTTTATGTTCAATAAATATTAAATATGGTCAATTAATAGAAAAATTTATCTTTTATAATTATCATATTGACTGAGAGATTGTAAAAACATTATTAGCAAAGTTCAGGTTTAAGCAGTGTTTGACACGTTACATGTGCTTGTTTTAAAAATTAACTTAAAAAACATATGAGTTTTTTATTTTTTAAATTAGTTATAATATTTATAATTAAGTAGATCTATATTATATAATAGTTTAGTTTTAATGGTAAAATTACTTAGGTTTGAAAACTAGATGCTTTAATAAAAACTAAAATAATAAAATTGGGGAATCTTAAAAGTTAAGAAACCAAATTATTAAAATTAACATATTTATGTGTGGTGTAGATTTGGTTTGACCGTAATTTCACATTAATAAATTAGTTTTATATTCTTGAGGGACATTATGTAAAGTATACCCCTATTATTGAATACTATTTGGTATTTACTAGAGTGTCACTCCCCCTCCACTATAAAATGGAATGCGCTCTACCCATTCCACACACGACTCAAGTCACATTGTCTCATACAAACCATGCACAAATAGTCATCCAACATACCTAACATATTTCTTTAATAATATATTTATTTTGTAAGTAATCTAAGAAGCCATTTGGTACAAACCAAAATGATTTTCATGATTAAGAGGTGACATCTTCTCTCAAACTCCATTTTTTATTTTTCTTTCTCCACCCTCCACTATATTTATTACATTATTGTATAAAAAAATATCCTAAATATACTAGTTTTTTTATTTATTAAATATACCGAAACATACAAACACATACATCTAATGGGTAATGAACATACTGTTTATGTATACAGAAAACTAAAGCCTTACTAAACGACGATTACTCAATTTTCATTTACTGCTTATCATGGAAGAAATTATTATGGAGAATATGTTTAAATATGAAATATATTATATTTATTATGTATTTAATATTATATATTAATTTTTTCAACACATATCTTTTTTACTTTCTATTTTGTGTTAATAATATAATTTCGTTTGAGAATGTGTGGATGACCGCCCCCTCAAAGCGATGTGAATCGTTCATACACTACATGGAATGTATTAAGGATGGTTTTAGTGAATATATATGATATATAAGATATCATAAATCTACTATAATAATGATATATATATATATATATATAAATGTCTTTTATCTTTTATTTTCAACAAGACAATAAAATGAAAATATCGTTCATGGATACGTACGACTTGTTCTCTCCATAAACTGTGTATTCTGTTTCATACTTATATATTATATGGATTATTATAATAAAAATATACTGAATATATATTATATTTAAGTCATTTTTTACATTCTATAAATCATGATATAAATATAAGGACCAGAGATATAAAAAATTAGGAAAACATTCAAAAAACAAAGCGGATATTACCTATAATGAAAACTTAACATAGAATTGTTAACAAACGGGTAATAGAAATAAAATAATCAAACATTATATGGTATTATAAGTAATAATAAGGTTCTTTTATATATTTATAACAATTGTATATTTATTATATAGAAGGTTTGTATGAGGACAAAGAGAGTCAAGACATAAGGTAAGTGGGTTTCATCTCAATTTTTATTTTAATGAGATACATGATTTATTCACCACCCATTACTTTTTTTTGGTGTGTATAATGAATATAAATGTATTAAATTATTATTATATTTAAATTTATGGATATTTAAATATCCATTCTATGACCTTTATTTCATAGGGTTTAAGTTTCAAAAGTTACCAAATCGATAAAATAATTTTGTTTGAATTTTCCTTCTTTGAGACTAATGGTTTGTTGTGTGATTATATTAATTTTTGAGGTTTAGATACTTTAATTTAATATTATATATCATGAATATAAATATTTTTATTATATTAAAATCTTCATTTAATTTTTTTCCTTACATGGATAGTATGATCTCAATTTACCAAGTGATAAGAGTTTATTGAAACAATCTCATATCTTTTCGTGATTGTTTATCTTTATGATTCCATTGATGAAATATTAAAACCCATATCTCTAGAACATTCAAAAAATATCATAACATCTTTTTATTCATGATATATTCATGTATTGTTATTGTATTTATACTATTTGGTATATAAGATAGTTAAGAAATTATTTTTAAGCTATCCCGACTTTACCCTCTCTTCAGTCGGAAATATGTGTTCCTTAAAAACAATGTATTCTAAAAAGGGTTTCCAAGAATATTATACTATTATCTTAAAATATTTAAAATACATGTTTAACCCTTTTTGTCTTTTACCATGTTTTAAAGGAATATTCTTGTCAATTTCTGAATGAGACAATTTTGAAACATTTTTACCGTGAAAAATTAATGTTTTTTACCTCATATGACATATATGGATTTATCCACTATGAATTATTTGAATATTTTATTCATGTTTAAAAGGATAATTTTTAAGAAAATAATTTTAAAATATATTTTCTAGGAATTTATTTTGAAAATGTTTTCAAGATTCTTTTAAATTTTTTTAAGGAAAATTGTTTTCCAAATGTCTTATGTTTTAAATATCTATTTTCAAAGAAGAAAGTATACTTACCTCAATAATTTTTTTCAAAATATCCTTCCAATTTATTTTATATCTAGGATAAAATTTTTCAATGTTAATAATTCCTTTCTAGGAAATGATCCAAAGGTTAAATTCACATTTTTTATTTAATGGTTTATGTGTTGATGGAATGGTTCTTAAGACACCTGTTTCACTTCCATGAGTTTTATGCTTTTGAAACCCACTTATTTTAATAGGTTATACTTTCCTAAAGTGATTTTAAAAAAATATATATTCATAGGTTATGATGTGATTAAATGTTAATGATACCCATTTGATTTCATTGGTTATTATTTGATTTTTATAAAACCTAAATCTTTTAATGGGTTATGATATGATAAAAGTTTTATTATCTTATAAAATATGTAAGAATGAATTTATTATGAGATGGATGGGACCTATATATCCCTCCAATTAATTGGGTATTGATAAGTTGTATATGCGCTCAAAGGGTTTATGGGTTGTATCCCAATCCTTAAAAAAGGAGGTACGTGGGTTATATCCCAAGCCTAAAAGTAAAAGGGTACGCGGGTTGTAGGCCATGTCTAAAAACAAGAGGGTACATGGGTTGTAACCCAAGACTAAAAGTAGGAGGGTACATGGGTTGTATCCCAATCCAGAAAACAAGAAGGTACATGGTTTGTTGCCTAAGCCTAAAAGTAATAGAGTACATGGGTTGTTAGCCCAATTTCGAAGTAGGTACACAAGTCATAGCCCAAGCCGAACATGTTATAAAGGTCTTGGTATGTTTACTTTATACAATATTTTCTATTCTTATGTGCATTCCAAAACTTACAAATCTTACTATTATATTATGCTTTCATGAATTGTGCTCTTAATTATATGATAATCTATGTCTTTTGAAATACCAATCTTTATTATGATCTATATTATACATGGTATGAAATTAAAATGTTATTATCAAGTTCTATATCCTTTTTTATGTTATGATTACATATTTCATTTAGTTACCCTTACTGAGAATATGAGCTGACAACATTCTTATGTTTTTACCCATGTTACATAGTAAGGTTTTAGGGTGATGTAATAATGATGGATATTTGTATGGGAGATGTTGAAGATCTTTCACCAGGATTAAAGATTTTGTTTAAAAGTTTCTAGATACACTAAACTATTATGGTCTTTGGGCCTTTATTTTTATAATGTAGAGAATATTTATCTAAAATGATGTAATATCCATGTATGTTAATCATGGTTCAATTTAAAAAATGAATTCTTACTTTCTATAACTCAGCAACTGATGCCTCATTTAATGGATCCGTTTATCTGATGAATTATTTTGATCAATGGATTTTCTATCTAATAGATCCACTGATAAACAATTTTTAAAGTCTTATGAATTATTTAAATTCACACATCTATATTTCTATAAAATAATCCATCTAATAAAATGTATATAAAAAAATACTTCACGTTCTGTCTGATAGTGTCTGTTTGAAAACCAAATATATATTTCTTCTCTATTAGAAATTATAGCTTGTATCTTGAGACTTAATCATGATTTGGTAAAATTAAATTATCAATAATCATCAATAATTTTATGTATGAATTTTCTCTAAATATGTACATCTAAAACAACTTCAAATTCCCTTTAAAAATATCTTGTGTCATGGTGTTTTCCATGATGTTTAGTACATTGATATTATCATAACATTGTATAATTTTTATGATGAACATCTATAACGAAATGTTGTATCTAATACATATTACTGGTCTACTTAGAAAAGATACATTTTGGAAGGATACTTAAAAAAACAAAAAACTCAGTAAAAAACATCTATAATAGAATACTTCAATTGATGTACTTTGTCAAGAAATTTATTTCTGATCATATGAGTACAAAACCCTTCATATGATCATCATATTTTACAATGTGAGGTGATTTTATGAAATAAAAAATGGAAAATTTCTAAAATACTTCTTCAAACAACATCTCTAGCCAACTTGGTCCCAACAAATATTACCTGGAGTTTTCTAGTTCTTGACATAAAACCACTTGACATCATTTTTGTGATGGATTAAATGATGTCTCATAAGGACATAACAGATTGTTCCCTTCAGTGGGTATCCTTTACTATTATCGATGGGATGTGCCATGTATTTCAGGGATAATGTGACCCATGATCAAGTAGAGCCAAACCTTATTTTCTAGATTTAGTCAGTATAATATCAGCTGTTGCTTTTGACTTGGATCCGGAATCTTTGAGTGGTGATCTCCCTCCAATTGTCATCGAGTCTCCTAATATTTTTCCTTATAATTTATCTATATTTCCACTAGTAAAATAGGTGGATATTACTATTTATATAGTACGTGGTACACATCTAGTGTCTACTCCTTTCTGTATAGTAACAAAAAAGATTAAAGAGTTAAAATATCTATTGGATGAATTTCTACAGAAAGGTTTTATATGATTGAGTGGGTCACCATTGGAGTCACCTATTCTCTTTTTAGAGGAATATTATGGGATAATTTTCCTATTTGTTGATTAACATAAATTCCATCAAGTTATTTTGAAGAAAAAGTTTCTGCTATGATAGATTGATGATCTGTTTGACCCCTTGAATAGGGTGACGGTTTTTGAAGACGGATCTTCAATATGGTCAGTTAATAATAAAAGATTATGACATCCATAAGAACAAAAATTCAAGAGTAGGTATGAAAATTATGAGTAACTTATTCTAATATTTGTTTTAACTAATGATCCTACGTTTTTAGGGATTTGATGAAAAGAATATTTCATCAGTACCTTAACTCGTTCATGGTGGTATTTGTATAGGACATCATAATTTAATCTTAGACCATGGAGAACCATGCACGTCATTTGAGATCAGTTATAGAAACCCTGAAAAATCATTAAACTTATAATAAATTTTCAAAATATATATTCTAGATTTAGGAAGTGAAGTTATTGGGACACGTGGTCTCCGAACATGGTATTTTAGTTGATACTAAGAAGGTGAAAGATATTATGACATAGAAGAAACTGTATAATGTTATTGAATTTTGATGTTTCATGGGTTTGGAAGGATATTACCATAAAATATTCACAGATTTATCAAGTTTATCCTCAGTGATGACCGATATCAATTAGAAATGAGTAATATTTTATTGGGATGATAAATTTCAGAGTTCTTTTGTTGAGCATAAATTTATTTTTACTTTTTCACTGGTATTGTATCTTCCAAATGTCGGGAAGTGATATGTGGTATTTTGTGATGCATCAGGTTTGGGATTATATTTTATCCTTATGAAAGGTGATCATGTGGTAGAATACGGTTACATAAATCGTAGGCTACAATAGAATAATTATCAGACCCATGATCTTAAACTCATAGATGTGATGCGTTATCTTAAGAGTTACTAACATTACCTATTTGGTGAAATTTTTATCATTTATTATAACCACAAAATATTGTGTTATATTCTAAAAAATATATATTTGAATCTACAAAAACTTTTCTGGGTGAAGTACCTTAAGTCTATTGATTTCGACATTGCCTATACCCTTGGTAAGGGGATTTCCATTCCCAATTCTTTAAGAAGGAATATTCTAACAGAGTCTATGAATGAATCATCAGAATAGTGGAATATGATGGATATATTTTATTAGTTTCATTTGAAAATTTGGTATAATGATTTTGATATTATTTTGAAGCATCTGAAATTGACCTCCTCTTTCAAGAGATGATTGTTCAGGTGTAGTAGTTTGATGATGAATTCCATGGCATTAGAGACTCTCTTTATGGCGGTGATACCACAGATGAATTTTCATTATCTTAAGAGGAAACAAAATGTTTCTCTTTCTTACATGTGATTATTTTTTCTATGTTAAGGGTCTTGATGGGGGACTTCCATAGTTACCAGTGGGTTGTGTACCCTAGAACCAAAAAGATGTTCTATGATATGCGACAATGATTCAAGTTTCTAGGAATGAGATGAGAAATTGGTGAATTTTGTTCTCATTATGAAACCTACCAAAATGTTAAATCTAATTAGTAGATACCTTTGGGTTTTATTCATATACTTCTAGTTTCTAATTAGAAGTGAGATAAGGTTTCTATTGTTTTTGTGGTTGGGATACATTATACTAATTGAGGTATGAATGTGATACAATTTGTGATCGATAGGCTGACCAAATTAGATCACTTTAAAACCATTCCACTCAAAAAAAAATTATGACCTAAGAAATCTCTATATTCAAGATATTACTAGATTTAATGGATTAATTCCTCCACAGTATATGGTAGGGATCCCCATTTTACTTCTCACATTTAGAGAGGCCTCTGTGAGTCCATGGGATCCTAGGTACATTTGAATGTGAAACATCATCCATTGATTTATGAAAAAAATAGAGAGATATAAAAATTATTGATGATATGATATTTGATTGTGTTCTTGGATTTGGAGGATCTTGGGATGACTATTTGGGAATGGGTTAGATTTTATACAACAAATGTTACCAATCCACTATCATAATAGATCCTTTTGAGGCATTTTATAGTCTACCTTGTAGATCACAATTATGTTTGTTGGAGATTGGTGATATTTTTAGACCCAGTTTAGTCTGAGAGATGATGATGAGGATTCAGTTTATTCATCTGAGAATGTTGAGGTCATAGAGTTGGTATAGTTCTTATCCTGATCATTGTTGAAGACCATTGTAGTTTGTATTTGGTAACCTGGTGTTCTTGAGATTTTCACCTTGGTTTGGTCACCAACATCTGGTAAAATAGGTAAATCTTGTACCAAGGTCTGTATAGAGACCCTAGCATTTTACACATATCTTTACATGGTTTTAAACATAATTAACCATCAAATTACAAGCCAAGTATCTTAAATTATAGTGTCTTTGGAAGATTATGTACATAAATAAACCTCATGAAACCAAAATGAAAAAATATTTTATTTAATCTCGATAATTAGATCCTAAATTCCATTGAGATTATATATCTAGATAGGATAACATATGGAATACATGAACAAAAGAGATGAGATTAAAATCTCAGTAAGGAAATAAGAAAAGGAATAAATCATAGAACATGGTTTTGAAGGAATAACATGATGGAATAAAAGGCATGGAACAAGAATAATTATATGAAATAATACCATGTATAAAAAGGGAAAATATAATCATGGAATTATAGGAATGAGGAAACTACATATAACATGATATAAACATGAGTCAAGGCTAACTTCCAAGACTATATAACATGATGGACAAAGTCCTATAAAGGAAGCGATTCACTCCCTATCCTAACTTGACGTCTCATGAGATTAAAAATTACTCAATGCATTGGAGTGCTATATGGTTGCAACCATAATAAAATGTTCTTGAATATATGTTACACATGAATAATCATACATAATGAATCAAAAATAAACATAAGTTTTACCCATGGAAAGAAATGGGTATCTTAATCATGACATAAGACATTACAAATGGGTGTATCATAAAAGTTTCCAAGAAATAATTGATTTAAAACATTCTTGGAAATTCATAAAAGAAAAAGTTTTATAGATAATGAGAAATGGTGTCCAAATTAATTTATTTTTTTAAAAAATAGAGTTTAGGAAACTTAAAAAATTATCCACTTTAGTGCGGTTTTAAGGGAAAATATTAATGAGTCTTTAAAATGGAAAAGGAATAATTGTTTCAAAAAATCAGAAATAAACCATGAGATATTTTCATAATAAAATGATTAATTTAATAAAAATAATGGTGGATTAAAATATATTTTGGAGTGCAATTGGAAATGGATAAGAAATCGGGAATTTCCCTTGAATCAAGCTTGCTTATCCGGAAGAATTGAAAAGGGAACCTTTCATAAACATAAATTTCCCCAAAAAATAGGGTTGATCTGATCTAGATACATGATTTTGGAACATATAAAAACAATTTATATGAATTAAATAAAAATAAACAAGCATTCTATTAGGGTAAAGAGAAAGAAAGAGAAACATGAAGGGAAAATAGTGGTTTGGGTAGAATCCCTTACCTTATATCTGAAACGGTTATACACTAGATCTTAATATACTGGACAATAAAATTTAATCCATTATTTAATTAACTAAAAACATTTAATAAATTTATTTGATTTATTATAATTTTATTAAGTTCATTTATATCGCTTTTGATGGGTTATGAAATTGAATTTCATCGTTCAGGAGAGTTGTTTTCCTTGGTTTTCATGATTAGTTTTCTTGTATAAGAGTGCAGAAGTTCATGAAAAATGGAAATAGAAATATATAATTGATATTATAAGTTATTAATTAACATCCATAATTATAAATTGGTTTATAATTAATTTGTTTATTTTTCATGGGGATGAATCATTAGATAAGATGTTTGTGATAATTGATTGGGTTATTTTGAGATGTTTTTTCTCAAAATGAACTTGTTTTGTTTTATTATTTAACATCCTGTGTATATAATGAATCAATAAAATTAAATATTATTTAATACATATATATTATTTTTTAACCCTAAAAATGGTTTTATGACCATCCTTGAAGGCATTAATGGAAAATGAAAATTTTTCATCCTTAAAAGTGATAAATTAACACCTCCCGATTTTTTTTCTTTTTTAGAATAAAAAGAAGAGAATAGGGGTTTAATGATGGATTATTCCATTAGAAAAATGAAATTATAGTATATTTTTGGTAATTTAATTATCCTACCATTTGGATGATGTGAGGTGAGGAGATAATAATAAAATAATTTGAAAAGAAATTAAAATCAAATGAAAGAGAAATTCCCCTCTTGGATTTCTCCTCCTTGAAAACATTCTCAGGGAAATGGTTTGTTTATTTTTATGATAAATAGAGCCCCAATAATTTGGGGAGGGTATTGAGAAGATTATTGGGTATAATTTGTACAATTCGCAAAGCATGGCAAGTGCGAGGTGAAGAGTTGGTGAGGGGTGGTATTTATTGTGGAGGAGAGGAGTGTTTTCTCATTATTTTAATCATTGGTTTATTATATTGGCTCAAGACAAGAAAAAATATTTATTATTATGACTAAATATAGTGAATAGTGCATGTTATTTCAAAAAATGGTGCTTACCACAACATTACAATAAAAATGGCTATAAAATTCACGTATTTATCATTTATTGTAAATTATCATATTTTATTATTCACCAAAAAAAAATTATTTTAGAAAAATATAAAAATTTACCCTAAATTTTTTTTGACTTGTAGATTTCAAAAATAAACTCAATTTTATGAAAATAATTTTCCAAGTATGAGAATTTTTTTAAATAAAATCATTATTTACTCAAAAAATACAGATTTTAAAATTATAACTGATTTATAACACATTGAAAAATTAAATAAGGTAGCATGAAATTATAATAAAATAATAAGAAAAATAAATATGTATTTATGAGAACATTTTATGAAAGTAAATTTTCTTTTAAATAATTAATTTAATTATAAAATTGTAATTGTATATTTATAACATAAAAAAAAACCAACATTTTAATTAATAATTTTAAAAACATTTATTTAAATATACTATGATATAATTTTACATAATTTTATTTATAGGATGCCTAATTTTATTTATAATTTCATTGGTGATTTTACTATTCTATTAGCAGGTTTACTATTTATAAGGGTCACATTACTATTCCAAAGTTTAGTTTATTATTCCACTAATAAAGGTTCCTTAACTTCTAGAAATACCTATTATTTTATTAATTCTTCATTTATAATGTTTGTATGGTGTTATTAATGTTATTTTATGTGATTAACCTATGTGAAAATTTATATGAAGGTAATTTCCGTTGATAAAATTTTGGGTCATTACATTCTTCCCCCCTTATGAAATTTTACCCTCAAAATTTCATTTTACATTCTAGGGGGAAAAATATGAGGGAAATTCTCCTTCATCACTTCCTCAAGTTTCCATGTTTACTCTTTATATTTATGGTTCTACCATAGTACTTTGACTAGATGAGTAGTCTTCTTGCATTTAACTTTATCTCTACAGTCCAAGATCTTAATAGGATGCTCCTCCTAAGATAGATCATTATCTAATTGTACCACCTTTGATTTTTTTACTTGTGAAGGATATGGTGTGAAATTACTCTAGAGGGATAGATGGAATACATCATGTACTTGAGACATGGTTGGTGTAAGTGATAGTCAATAGGCCACGACACCAACACAATCAAGGATCTCAAAGGCGCTGATTTACCTGGAACTTATATTTACTTTATTCCCAAACTTGATGATCCTCTTATATGGATATATGATGAGGAATACCATGTCTTCGGTCTTAAACTCAAGATACCATCAATGATTGTCTACACATAACTTTTTCATCTGTCTGCTACCTTGACGTGTTGTGGAATGGCTTTCAGCTTTTCCACTATTTCTCCAATTATTTTTTATCCTAATAGCTTATGTTCACCAACTTCACCCTAGAACATTGATGTTATGCCTTTTTTCCCATATAGGGATTCATTTGGATCCATTTGGATGCTTGAGTGTAAACTGTCATTATATGAGAACTCAACTAGGGGAAGATGTTAGTCCCATTTTTCCTTTTAATTCCATATAACATGTTCTCAAAATATCTTTCTAGTGTATTAATAGTCCACTCAGATTAGCCATCAGTTTGAGGATGATATGACGTATTGAAGTTTAGATAAGTGGTTTGAGCATGTAGAAGAATTTTCTAGAATTTTGAGGTGAATCTCAAATATTGTTCAGATACAATCAAGAGTGGTAATCCATACAGCCTTACCACTTCTTTTATGTATATTCGTGAATGTTTGTCCAGGGAGAAGTCCTCTTAAATTGTGCTAAAGTGAGATGTATTTATATGATGATCCACAACAACCCATATATAATTGTTTCCTCTATATGTCCTTGGAAGTTTAGTTACAAAGTCCATGATAGTGTTCTTGCACTTCCTTATTGGTATGGGTAATGGTTACATCATCCTCTTAGATGTTTTCTTTTATCCTTTACATACTGACATTATAGGCACTTTGATTCATATTGAACAATATCCTTTTTCATACTTTCCCACCAATAGTTACCTGAAATATCTTGATACATATTTATGCTCCATGGGTGAATAAATATGGTTGAGATATATGCATCATTTAAAAGATCCTTTATATTTGGATTATATGGTACACATAATAATGACCCAAGTATCACAACTCCTTCCTCATACATTTTAAACTCTGAGGAATCCCATTTTCTCGTAGCTTTCACCTTCTTATAAATTTGCTCCTCATTTTTTTTATAACTCTTTATTTTCTCTATAAGGGATGGTTTAGAAATCATTTGAGAAAATATTGATGATGTCACTTAATTAATGATTCCCATGTCCATCCTTTGTAGCTCAAAGTATATTGGATCTTTCTCAATTCTGATGATTGATAAAGATGCATGATCCTTTCTACTTATACCATCAACTACCTTATTTTCCTTACCAGTATGGTAGGGGATTGAGAAGTCATAATACAAGATAATCTCTAACAATTGTTACTAGTGCATATTAAGTTCATTTTCTGTGAATATATATTTTAGACTATTTTGATCAGTATATATTTCAAAGTTCTCCCCATAGAGATAATGTTTCCATATTTTCAATGAAAAGATCACATTTTCCAACTCCAGATCATTAGTGGGATAATTTTGATAATGAATTTTCAAATTCCTTGAGGCATAGGCTATCATTTTATCATTTTTCATCAGTACACAGCCTAATCCCATCTTTGAAGCATCGTTGTACACCACAAAGAGTTTCCCACTTGTTGGTATTGTGAGCATTGGTGTAGTGATAAGACAAATTTTCAACTCTTTAAAGTAGTCTTCCCATTCACTGGTCCATTCAAACTTTTCCACTTTCCATGTCAACTTGGTTAGTGGGTTTGAAAATCTCAAGAAGTTCCCAAAAAATAAACAGTAGTACCTCGCTAGTCCAAGAAAGCTACGAATCTCTATTACAGATATTAGCCTAGGCCACTCTTAGATTGAATTTATACTGGAATGGTCCATAAATATTCCTCCACTGGTGATAAAATTTTCCAATACTGATATTGACTTCATTCATAACTTACATTTACTATACATTGCATAACGTTTCTCCCTTCACAATGTATTTAGCACAGTATTCAAATGCACCTCATGTTCCTCCTTTCTCTGGAACTATATTAGAATATAATCAATAAAGACTACCCAAAATTGGTTGAGGTAATCTCTAAAGACTCTATTCATTAATACATGAAAATTTTTGGGGCACTAGTGAGTCCTTTGGGAATCACTATGAACTCATAGTATCCACACCTCATTCAAAAAATAGTCTTAAGAATATCTTCCTTCCTCACCTTTAAATAATAATATCGCAATCAAAGTTCCACCTTAGAGAAATACTTCGACCCACATAGCTGATCAAAAAATTCATCTATCTGTGCTAGGGGATACTTTTCTTTGTCATGATTTTTTTGATCTCATAATAATCAATGCAGAGACACATTGATCCATCCTTCTTCTTGATGAATAGGACTAGTGCACCCCATTGTAAAGAACTAAGGCATATAAACCCTAGTCCAAATTCTCATGTAACTGCTTATTTAGTTTTTCATGCTCAATGGTGTCCATTATATAAGGTATCTTTGATATAGGCACAAATCTATGAATAAGAAAAATTGAGAACTCAACCTCTAGATTAGAAGGAAGAACATGAAATCATTCAAGGAATACATCGGTGTAATACCTCACAATGAGAATGTATTCAAGTATGATTATCTCTTTTGTATCTATCATTTGAGCTAGATATGCTTCCATATAAGGCAACAATATCCACACTTGAGAGGATGATTCTAAACAAGATTAATCATATTACTTACACATGTATAGAATTACAGGATACTTCAAGATGTGAAGAGTGATCACCCTTTCTTGACATTTGATGTTGTCTTTGTATAAATATAGACAATCCATTCCCCAAATATCATCAAAATCTACCAAATTGAGTATTATAATATTTTCTAGTAGGTTCAGTCCACAAACATTAATAAGGGATGCATTATATACTCTAGATACAATAAATTCCTCATATGATATTCTCATAGATAACTCAACCTCTATATTCCGAGGTTGTGATTCAGTGGTTCTAATAAAGTTTCAGGATATAAAAGAATTTATAGAACTAGAATCAAATAGTATGTTAATTATTATAAATGAATAACTAGAATACCTGTCACCAAATCATTTTCAGGCTCCACCTTAGCAGTAGTGATAGTATATTCCAAGACTTATTACCTTAGAGCTTGTTGTTATTGAGTTCCTCTAACAACCCTTGGATTAGGGAATTTAATTTCATAATTACCATGTTACTTGTAGTTGAAACACTAAAATATAGGAAGAGTCTTGTTATAAACCTTATTTTATTCTTTCTCATTAGTGGGATTTTTCATATCCCATTGATAGTGATTTTATATATTCCCTTGTCTTCCACATTTGAATCATGTTTTAGTTCCATTTCAATAGTTTCGAGGTTGCGTTTTCCCACACTTTTGACATGTGGGATGTTGGGTCTATTTCCATCATGGTATTTATCTATTGATCCACACATATTAAACTCCATTTTACTATTTTTCCCTAGGCCCATGATACCACTGAAAGTCTCCAATCTTTATTTAAACCTTAAGGGAATAATGGAAAATCTTTTCATACCTTTCAATGTCTTGAATCACCAAAAAGTTTCATTGAATAGACATTAATCTACTAAAGAAGTGATCCAAATTTCTCTCAGTGTTGATGATTAAGCCATAGGAATTTCTTCAAATCCTTGTGAAGTTTTCTTTATATACCTCAATAGACTCATATTACTTTTATTACAGTATCAAGAACTCTATTCCATATTAAGACATAGTGTTCAAGGAAAATGCTTATTGAAAAATATTTTCTGGAAATCTTCCCATCCAATGGAATAAATTTCCTCCTTGGATTTTGTGTTCTTGATTAGTGTCCATAACTTATTAGTTTCTCCATCATAACGATAAACTTCCAACACAACTTTCTATTCTTCTAGGAAATATAGGATAAAGAATATCTTCTCAATAGAGATAATCCATTGTTCTGCAAGGAGTGGATCAGAAGATCCACTAAACATGGGGGTCCCTTTATGCATAAAGGATTCGACTACAACTTTCTTTATCTTAGGATAAATAAGGAGTTCTATGTGATTAAAGTTATTATTCTTAACTTGATCTAGTTGAGAATGTACTGTCATGATGTTTTGATCACCCTTTTCCATCATATTTGGTATTTCATTATGAAAATCATCACATTTCCTATCACATTTTTTGGCACAAGTTATTTTATTTCCATCCATTAACCTATAAAAAGAAAGTATAATTAGGGGGATTGAATACTTACCTTATAAGCATATAAAAGGAATATTTAAATATAAAAGGATAGAACTTAAAATGAGTAGTATATAAGAAATTATGATTCCCTAGGTTTCAATCTATGTTATACATGTTCTATTTCTTAACATATATTATAATTAGCATTTTTTATTCCCTTAATATTGGTTCTTAATGAGATTATGAATTTACCCAAGAATATCTCCCGTGAATGTCAAACTAGGTGCGCAGTAAGGCCAATTTTCATGTACCTGGTTGCCCTGAGTTAGGCTCAAAACACCTTGTAGGAGTTGTTACTCCTAGGTATGTATGTTCTAGAACCACGTCCACTTATTGTATCCATAAATGGATATTTTTTTTAATAAACCACTTATTCTATACTTACCAAAATATAGGGATGTTTTTATTATACTTAGTCTTATCTCTAAGTATTTCACTATAGTTTTATAATCCTATAATAATAATCCCAAAAATAACTAAAATTTTCCTTTAATACCAAATATAGTGACTATATACTTTTACACATATCATTACATGATTTTAAACATGATTAACTATAAAATTACATGCCAAGGATCATAAAGTATAATGTATTTGTAAGATTAGTTACACAATTAAACATCACAAAACCAAAATAATAATATATTTTATTTAATCTAAATAACGAGATACTAACTTTTATCAAGCTCATATATCTTCATAGGATAATTTGGGGAATACATGAACAGAAGAGATGAGCTAAAAATCCCAGCAAGGAAATAATCACAGGAATAAAACATAACACATGGATGAGAAGGCATGACATGATGGCATAAAAGGAATGGAAAATGAATTATAATAAGAAAGAATAACATGTATAACATGGGAACATATAATCATGGAATCATAAGAATATGGAAAAAACATATAACATGACATAAACATTAGTCAAGGCTAACTGCCAATATTATATAACATGGTGGACAAAGTCTCGTAACGGAATCAGGTACACTCTCTATACCAACATGACATCTCATGAGTCTAAACATTACCCAATGCATTGGAGAACTATTTATGAACAACCTTCATAAAATGTTCATGAATATGTTTTCCACATGAATAATCATACATAAGGAATCAAACCTAAACATAAGGGTTACCCATGGAATGAAATGGGTATCATAATAATGTCATTAGGCATTAAAATTGGGCTTATCCTGAAATTTTACATGAATGAATGTATTTAGAACATACAAGGACATTAGTAAATAAAAATATGTGTAGATAATGAAAAATTCTGTCCAACCTTAAGTAAGAATATTTTATAAGTGTGTTTATGAAACTTTAAAAATTAGCCACTTTAGTGCTTGTTTAAAGGGAAAATATTATCAAATGTTTAAAAAAGAAAATAAATAATTGAATGAAAAAAATGAACCATGATAGTTTTTCATGATAAAATTAGTTATTTAATAAAAACAAGGGTGTCTTAAAATAGATTATGGAGTGCACTTGCAAGCAGGTAAGAAATAGATAAGTTCCTTTAAATCAGGCTTTCATAACGGGAAGAATTAAAAAAGGAACCTTTCTAAGACATGTATTAATCCATAAAAGAGGGATGATATGATCTAGATACATGATTTTGGAACATATTAATTGAATTTATAATAATTATAAAGAAATAAAGAATCATTAAATTGGGGTAAATAGAGAGAATAGTAACTTGAAGGAAAAATTAAGGTTCAGATAGAATCCCTTACCTTATGTACAAAACAGTTATGCACTTAATATTAATGTCCTAGATAATCAAATTAAATACATTAATTAATTAATTAAAAACATTTTATAAATTTATTGGATTTATTATAATTTTATTATTTTCATTTAGGGTCATTTCTATGGGTTATGAAATTCAATTTCATCGTTCGGGAGTATTGTTTTCCTTGGTTTTCATGATCAGTTCACTTGTATAAGAATATAGAAGTTCATGTAAAATGGAAATAAAAATATAGAGTTCAAGTTATAATTTATTTATGAAAATATATAAGTTAAAACTTTTACATAATTAATTTTTTTATATTGGATGAGGATGAACCATTATTTAACATGTTAGTGATAATTGTATGAGTTATTTTGGGCGGTTTTCACTCACAACAAACTTGTTTTGTTTTATTATTTATAATACTATGTATATAATGATTATAGAACATTAAAAAGTTAGTAATAAATCTATTATAATATTTTTAACCATAAAAATGGTTTTATGACCATTCTTGAAGGTGTTAATGGAAAATGATAATTTGTCTTCCTTGAAGGTGGAAAATTAACACCTCACGAACGATGTTTTCATTTTTTGAATAAAATAAGGAGAAGAAGGATTTAATGATGAATCATTCCACTATAATAATAAAATTTTAGTATATTTGAGGTACTGAAGTTATCATACCTTTTTTATCAAGGTATTTGAGGAGATAATAAAAAAAGAACGTGAAAATAAATGAAAAGAAAATAAAAGAAGAATTTACCTCTTGAATCTCTTCTATTTGAAAACCTCCTTTGGGAAAAGGTTTGGGTCCTCTTATGAGAAAAAGAGCTCCTAGTAGTGGGGGAGGGTATTGGTAAGATCATTATGCATAATTTTTAAAAGGGTAAAGTCTTTTAAGGTGTGTGGGGAAGTGGTGGTGAGGGGTGGTATTTATAGTGCAGGAGAGGGGTGTCTTCTCATTATTTTAATCATTTGTTTATTATTTAGGACCAAGACAAGAAATAATGCTGATTATTATGAATAAATATAGTAACTAGTTCATGTGTGTTTGAAATAATCGTTATTACCTCATCTTTACATCAACAATGAATAAAAAATTCATGCATTTAGCATTTATTGCAAATTATTATATTTTACTATTCACTGAAATCCAAGTATTTTAGAAAAATCCTAAAAAATTACCCTAACCATTTTTAGTTGTGTAGAATTTAAATATTAAATAAATTTTAAGAAAATAATTTTCAATATATTATATATTTAATATTTAATTAAATATATCATTTATTAAAAAAATATAGATTTTAAAATTATAACTAATTTTATAACACTTTGAAAAATTAAATATAGTCTCATAATATCATCTTAAAATCACAAGTCAAGAAAATATTTATTTATGATTACATTTTATGAAAACAGATTTACATTTAAATCATTATATTATCCATAAAATTATAATTATATATTTATAACTTAAAAATAACAACACTTAATTAATAACTTTCAAAATAGTTAATTACTTATAATATGATATAATTATATCATACATTAATTTATAGGATGCCTAAATTTTATTTATACATTCATATGTGAGGTAACTATTCTATTGGATGGTTTACTCTTCATAATGGTCACATAACTATTCCAAAGGTCAAGTTACTATTCCATCATTAAAGGTTCTTTAACTTCTAGAAATACCACTTATTTCATTCACTATTTATTTATAATGTCTGTATTGTATTCTTAATGTGATTTTATGAGATCATAATATATGAGATAATTATAAGAAGGGAATTTTCGTTGATAAAATTTTGGGTCATTAGAGTTTGTGGGTCCTTTTGATGTTGTTGAGCGAGTTGGGAAAGTGTTCTAATGTTTGAAACACCCACAAAAATTTACTTTGATCCAAAACATGTTTCTTGTATCATAGATTCAAAAGTATCTTTTTTACCCTTCTGATGTTCTCATATAGTAATCGTTCTATGTTGATCCTAATTTATCCATGATAGAGAATCTAGTTAGGATTACTGATTTGAAGACACATTTTCTTCATGGGGAGATGTTACCTTGGGTTTATATGATATGATAGAATGGTTTTGATTCGTGAGAGACATGATAGAATTAGGGACTGATGAGAGAGTATTTTCCTCATCCATTTGATATGGAATATTCTTAATAGGATTTATTTAGACATAAAGTGTTTATGGTGGGGAGGTTATAACACCCTGTTACATTCATTTAGTTATTTTTTGGATCTAGTTATGATTACCTTTTTGTTTGGGTACATTTCATAATTTTTTAGGATGGAGAGAGTTTTTAGGGAAAATGACCAAAAGATTAGAGGTGTATATTTATTTGAATTAATTCATTCTAGGTACAAATGTGTTAAAGGTTTTAGGGGGTTATATTTGAGTATAGGTTGATTTTGAGTATTTTCTAATTTTTTTATCATGTTCTGGATGTGTATTTTTTAGGACAGTTTCAAGACATGGATGTATTTCATGAAATAAATATGTCACTTGATCGAAGATATAAATCATTTTCAGGACATGAATGATGTTCAAATCATAAATTTATTTCACAATTTGAAATAGTCAGGATCTGGATTTTTAACCTGAGGTACATGATTTTTGGCGTTTCCACCACTCTGGATATTCACATTGTGAATCAAGGATTCACATCATGAATTCCTTAGGGAGAGTAGGTTTTTATATGGTGAATTTTGAGATTTATTTTTCATGAAAACACTTCTCTCAATACCTATAAGGAGTCTAGGAAAATTTGGTATGATTTATTCCCTTTTAGGAATCTCAATTTGGAATTTAGTATTTGATGAGTTTCCTCACTTTGGTTTCCTCCATCTCCCCACTATCCATCTTAGGAAGTAGAATGACCTCATGTTTTCTGATGGTATGAGATTTGTTTTGTATGTTTTGTGATCTAAAATTTCATTTTTTGTATCCTTTTCCTTCATTATTCATTTTCATTTCCCATTGTGGGTGTTGATTTGATCTCTGATTGAAGTTAGGGGGTTATATATGATTTTCCCTTTAATTAAAGCCTTTTAATTTTTAGATTGATTTGAAATGATTTTTAAAGGATTTAAAAATTTGTATTTGAGATTATTTATAGATTATTTGGAAAAGGAAAGGATATTTTGAGACCCCCATATTTTAATGGAATTGAAATTGTTGGGTGGATTTGATAAATAAGTTGTTGTATTGATTTAGAAATCGATTTGTGAGACAAATGGATTAAATTTAAAGATTATTCGAAATGTAATTAATTGGTGAAAACACATGTTTTGGTTCTGAATTGATAAATTCATGTTGAAAAATTGAATTAGTAAATTTTATTTTAAACTCATTTTAATTGATTGATTTGACAATGATTGATTGATTTTTTTTACTTAAGAACATGTGATCTAGTATAGTTAGTGAGTTAATAAGAAAGGACCACTAGTATCTAATCCCATAAAATTTTATTGATGATGAAAAATTAACACAAACATAAAAGGTAAGGATTTATACCTTAAGGGGGAGTTGGTCCTCGATGGCCAGAGTCACAGGACATGTGTACATTTTGAGTCGAGATCACTAATGAGTAGTGCGAGGATCCTATTTCCAGAAACTAACATACCACATCGATTTATAATACTATGAAATAATTTATTTTATGATTACATTACATTTATTTATATAAATATATTATTTATAAAAAATTATTTATATAAATGTTTTATATAAAATGGTCATTTAATCTTGTTTTGATTTATCATCCAAATTTTTATTATGAAATCATGTTTTGTTGATAATGTGTAAAATTTATTTCATGATTTGTTTTATTTAAATTGAAATAATATTTGGTTAAAATATTATGGAATTTATTATCAAACTCTTGGTGAGACCCTATAGTGAAATATAGCTTACACCCTATATTTTCCTTTAGGAGTTTGTATATTTTCTTATTCTAGGTCCCAGAAAAGGAAAACCTTCAGTTAGAGGTAGTAGATGTTCTTCATCCTTGGGACTTATAGTGATGAATGTGACTGGTGGAGACATGATACTCTTATTACATGAGATTATTTTTTATCTTTATATGTGGATATTATATGTCTCTTGGTGATATTATATTTGGGTATTATTTTACCTATTAGATTTTTTATTTTCTCGCTTTATAGTGTTGAGACTTATGAAATGTATTGTTATGATTCCACTATTTTTTTTGGTAAAAACCATTCCCTATTTATTATTCTATTATTCTATATTTTAGTCTCCAACCCATGAGGATCAAGAATTCCCTTCGAGTGATGTTAGAGTTGGCTTGGGTGTCAGGGTACCAGATTACCTAGGCTGGTTTAGGAAATATCCCATCCCATTATTAGATAAAAATGTTTTAATTGTACCCCCATTCTCATTTTCAAATCTTCTTAGATACCACTTCATGTAATCCTTGAATTATATATTACTTTGTATAAGTATGAAAAAATCAATTTTGTTATAGTCACCAATGAAAATAATTAAATATATTTGTTCATGTGTACCAAATATATTAATTGTACCACACATATTAGTGTGAAAAAAAACAATAAAATTTTATGAACTATTGTTTTTTGGATGATAAATAATTTTCAAAATTTTCTCCCACATGAATTAATTATATGTATTTTCCCATTCTCGCTTCATGTTTTGAATTTCCACTACATTTTTTAGTTTTCATGGATTCTCCATGATATAATGGTGAATAAAACCTAATATATAAAGGAATAATATATTCTCCTCATCGATATTAATGAAAAAGCTATTTTCATGTATTTCCACCATATATATATTATCATTCATCTTTATTCCTCTCATAAGAGAGTTCCTCGAGTTGTTCTTGATCAATAACCCCTTTGGATTTAATGTTACTTGAATCAATAGTCAAAAATATGATCCACACTCAAGAGGTTGTATCATAGACCATCCAAATAGTTCCCCTATATACTCTTAATGTCACTTGTTGGATGAATATTATTACAACTTTATTATTTAAATCCTTATCATTTCTAAATCACATAGTTCTATAAATTATTCCCTTTTAATTTTTCATAAGATTCATATTTTCAGTCATATGTGTTGAGAACTCATTACCGAGTGTCCAAGTGATGATGTTATTCATATCTTTGAGTGAAATTGTAGCCAGATTGGATCTCTCTCAATTTTTATTTTCATTCCATGAGGTTATAGGTTGGGTAGTGTCATACACTAAACTATACTAAGTTTTTACAACAATGAGTTGTTTAATCATACACATAATCATCTTCTAGTTGGTTGTATAAATTCATTAATGTAATCCTATTTGTTTATATTTCATTAATCTAACATTGAGATCTATTATAAGAGATTCTTCCCGCTCTCAGTTTATAGTCAATTTATTTTTGAAAATAATTAGAACATTAAAATAAATAAACATAGAATCTATTTCATTTTAACACTGAAGGATATTATTTCATCATTCTCTACTAACTTCTAGATGTATCTCCTTTAAATAGCTTATTTATTTCTCACAATATGACATGGTGTTTCCCAGATAGACAAAAGGTGGACACTTTATTTGTGGTAATTTTTTTTCACTAATATCCCTTCTATATTTACTAAAATTACATTTATTTATCACATTTTGATGATCCTCCAAAAATCATGGTGTACTCTTAGTCCTCTACTTTACATCGATCCATGTTTTGATACTCTCTGTTTCTTATTCCTTAGTGTTGAATCCATATCATCAAATTTATTATTTCCATTACTCTATGATTTTACTTATAATTATTTGGATGAATCTATACCAAATCCAGCACACCTTTACCCAATTATCTGAGTCTTTGATCATCCATAATTTTCTTAACACCTTATGTGACTCACTTGGATCTCTCTAAAAGTTATGAATCTGAGAACACACAAAATTACAATTTATTATTTAAGTTACATGAGTAAAAATAATGATTAAAATATTTTTTTCTTGTAGCCTTAATTTATTCTTCAAGAGATTATATATTCATGATCTTCCCCATCACATTCAAATTAAGGTGATAAATCCCCATAGCAAGGTCTTTAATATTAGGTTTGAGTTTCAATACTCTTACTGAGTCTACATGATTGGATGGTTGATTTTATAAATCCATTTATAATAAATCAATTTTAGTATCAAGATGATCCACATACTCAAATTATTCTTTCACCAAGTAATTGAGTTTATCATTTTTCATTCTTTTAAATGTGATCACTTATAGTTATCCCTCAAGTTCAACCATTAAATGAAAAACACCTTCTAGTTCATTGTCACATTGATATATAAATTATTATTCTCTAATATTTTCCATGAAAGAAAATTTTGTATCATATTTTAATTTGGTTTTTGCTTCCTATAGATAGTCTTTTTCATCATCATGTTCTTTACTCATGAAGATCTTTTCTTTTGAAGCTTTAAACTAGAAAAACTTCTAGATTTAGTGTCTTTTTTTGTAAGATAATTTTCATTGAGTTTTCAATATGAAATATATCTCACTTTATTCATTATAAAACTTTATAATATACATTTTTATATTGTTGACCACTTTACCACATTGAAATCATGCTATACTAAACCTTCCTTTAAATCAAATTTTTATTCTCTTGAATTTTATAGCTATAAGATTTAGAAATTTATCATCAAAATATTCTTAATTATAACTACCTAAAACGATGTCATGTTTTTTAAATTACTTTTATGGATATCTCATGGTTTTAATGAAACTATATTCTTTCTAACTTTATCCTTATATTTTATGCCAGTAAACTACTTAGAGAACCATCAATAGATAAATTGGTCAAATAATTTTCTTCAAGTGTTGATGATTTTTACATTATATATATATAAAAACCATAAAAAATGTTTTTGAAAATATCAATATCATTCACTTCTTCTCTGATCCCTACAATTTATCTAAAAAATTTATTTACACTATTGAAGAAATTTTATGCATTCTCATTAGAATAAATCTTTTGATAACAAAATTTTTTATTCCACACATGAAGAAAAAATTCATTCACAATACTATCTCTATAATATATATTGGATGATTATTCCAACATGACCTTAGCGTAAGTTAATATCATTACTTTAAAATAAATCAAATTGAACAAGGATCTTGTTAGAACATATTGAGATTTTGCATCATTATATAACATTTTTTTATCTTCAGTCATAGTATCTCATATCATATCACCAACTAGAATACCATGAATTGTGGAAGAAAAATATTACATACCAAGAGATTGATGATATGATCTCAGACTATTTTTTCAAATATGACAGTTCCAAACTACTTTCTCATTAACAAAATTCACCACTATTTCATAATTTAGACAATATATTTAACCTTGGTGACCAATCACTCTGAAACCACTTGTTGAAACTAGGGACACTATGAGAGGGTCTGGATGAATAGGGTTTCAACATTGTTTTGATGGTTCTTATACCCATGGTGGTAGGAACTCATTAAAATTTTCAGATATAATTTAATATTCACCACAACTAAAAAAGATGAAATTAAAGTAAAATTAAATATATTTTCTCTTAGTTCACCTCTAAGGGATTATCCAAGGAGAATACAAAGATTTTGTTTTGGTCTTACAATAATCCTTTAAACATCATTAGTTTTAGAGGATTATAATGTTTTCATATTTCCACTTAGTACTAGGATCACTCCATTTATAATGATTTTATGGGTAGTTCAATTCCATCCTTAAATAATATCTTTCACCTTCTCATTTCTCAAAAATTTGGAAGAAGTCTTACCCATTTTATTGAATTAAAGGTTACTTACAAATCTATGCAAATAATGACTGATAATTACATCATTAATGTTTGATATTGATTCTTCGGAGTACCCATCCAATTTTTACCTATGTTCATCCATCTCTTAGTTATACAGCTTCACCCATTTCTTTGGATTCACTCAAGTATGGATGACTTAGGTCCATTTAACTAGATTCATTTATCCATATACCTTAATCTAGCTTTTGTTCACTCAAGTAAATTAACTCCAGTTCATTCATGAATCCCCCTTCGCTCTAGTTAGGTTCATACAACTTTTTTTATTCAACTGAGTGATCACTACAGTCTCTTCACCCATTTGATGTTGAATCTAATCACTTAAACCAACCATTTTTACTCTTCTCAGTTGACATAATAATTATCGTGAAACTACCATAGACTATCCTTTTTCACTAATCTTCCGTCAAACAACTGTATTATCCTATACATATTCACTAGTGTTAATCTCGTGCAAGTTACTTTACTAAAGTGAGACATATTAAATGAGATAACATCTCAAATCCTTCTTAAAATATTTATCCACTTCTAATAAGGGTTCCAGAATGTACTTATAGGCAAAATACCATTTTATCTCAACCATTATCCATCAATATTTGTAGGGTTCTATTCAGGAATCTCCACTTATACATGGTGCCTTTAATTTAATGAAGTCCAATTGGAATGAAACAATCATCTGACACCTTTCCCTACTAGCATGCATAACATTCACATGACTCCCAACTTGACCAACACATGTCCATATCCAATGTTAGCAGAAAATCCATTTCCTAGATCTTTAATAAACACTTAACTTATAAATACCCCATCCCTAGTTTCGCAAGGCCAGTGTTTAATTTATTAAATTGGAATAAGTTATAAAAAATCACATCATGAAGAAATTAATATTTTAATAGTCTTGGTAAGTAGATACATACATTAATGTTATTTTTCAAATGAAATCATAAATTAAAACATATTGTTCTCTTTAAGTGCATCATTATTTTATCTATAATAATCATCCATATAAATCATAATACACAACTTGGAATCCTAGTGAAAGAAACATAATAAAGGGGTGATCTAAAATGATAGTGTATATGTACAATAGAAGCTATCATGAATATATAAAAATAATAAATTTGAAAAGGTAAATAATTGATACAAATTTTTTAATAAAAAAATTTAACTTGAATAATAGTATGGATGGAATAAATTATAATCAGATAATTCCATATAAGTAATCACATGGGAATGAAACTTAAGAATTATTATTCCAACTGACTGAATAAACATATACAACATAAATAAATAATCTCATAATGAGGTAATTCATAATATTGAACATCTTAAACATACCATCAATACCTTATGCCAACACATCTTTCATAAATGGGTAAGGCCTCTACCAAATAACAAATCTAGTTTGTCTCATGATACCTACTGATAAAATCAACGGGCTATATTGCGACTCGCCCTTCACTCACTATGTTAAATTCATTACTAACATGAATGGGTTTAAATAAAATCAATATATACATTTTTTTTAAATACTACCATAAAATTGTTAATAATTACCCCAATAAATAAACATAATCCCCAACCATTCAAAGTAATACAAAGAATGGTATTAAGATAGTACATCCCCAATCAAACTAATCCTAAAGAATACATAGAAATAATAAGGTTGGTATAATTATTTTATATCCCCAATTAATCTTAAGTGACATTAATGTATGTCATCTTAGATGGAAAATGATTTTGAAATATCACGTGGAACATTTCTTGAGGAAAATAATATTTCTTTAAAAGTGACATTTTTAAACTAAAAAATAAATAAAATATTGTCGAAATAATTTTATTTGAAAATAAAGATGTAAAATTATAAATTAATAATTCAAGATAATTATGGTGGAAAATTCCATTCATACTGTATAAGTTAAAAGAAAACATTCTTCACACAATTTTGTAAAATGTAAAGAATTACCTCTTTCAAAAAATTACAAGAATATTCCTTTTAAAACCGTCGAAAAAATTACAATTTGGGTAAAATTATATTTAATAAATCCTTTGGGTAACATTAAAACATTTTTGAAAACATTTTTATAAAACATGAATATAAAATAAAATAGGTTTTTGACTGAAGATAGAAATATATATTATTTGTCTTAAAAACATTCTTTCGTAGTATTGCGTAAAAAAGAGAGGAAAATGAAAGGAAAAAATGTATTCTAATAGAATAACATGACTAGAATTAAATTCATGATTTTATGGAGAGATAGATCGTAATATTTCATCATTAGAAGCATAAAAATAAACAATCCTAATAAATTATTAAATTGTATCATAAATCCATTACCACTTTGGTAATATTGAATCATAATCACCCTGAAATATTAACATTAAATGAAACATAAAATTTCTTGATAATAAATAAATTCATTATGATCCATGTTAAATTGTTTGTATATATACCACTAAAAATAATATAGGTTTATTACATGACATATGTCTCAATGAAAGCAAATTCAGACAAAAATCACTTACCTTTGGTTTGACTTCCTTCACAGGTGTTCTAAACTCAGGTATAATAAATATGGGTTTATTATAAATATATTAAAAAACCATTATTATATATTATATAAAATATATGATTTAATTATATTCTTTTATCACCCATTTATTAAAAATACTTCGTTAAAATCACTATTTCAGTTTATAATTGCTATGTTTCTCATATAAGTTTTGTTATGAAAATTTATGTACTTTTAATTTCATTGTGATTATATGATATATATAATTTTAAACATGATGTAAATATCATAAATATTTAGTATATATATTTAGAGTAATTATTAAATATTATAGGTAGAAAATGAAATACACAATTCATAGAGATGGTAGGCCTTACACACGTATGAGTGTTGTTTCCATTTTCTCAATAGATGAATTGAAAGGAAAATAAATTATAATTAAACTATATAGAATAATTATTATATTATTTATTTAATTTATTTTAATAAAATAATTCCTTATTAAAATCCTTATAAAGATGAAAATGAAAAACATCACACATCACAATGTGGAGGCGGTAATCCACACGACCACATAAGAGGCGTTGTTGTTTTCCTATATATTTGAAGGTAAGAAGTCAGATGAGATATTATATCTACATAATTTTATTAGTTCCAAAATATCACATATATTAATGAAATTTATCCTTACTAATTTACATTTATGGTGTAATAGAAAAAATCGAATCACATTGCTTCACGAGGAGGTAGTCTACCGTACACACAAGCAACACTATCATATCCAATACAGAATGAAAATTAAGAAAGTAGATGTAATATTATAACTCTCTCTCAATATATATTAATTTCATAAATATTTTACAAATATTTTTAATCCATCATTATATCCATCCTTGGGAGTTGTTGATGGAGAATAAGCTACATTGGTTTGTGAGGTGGTAGTCCACCGTACACACGATCAAAAGCTTCATTACCCATTTGATAGAAGTAGATATTGACATATTTTATTCCATTAACATAATAAAACCTTATTATATGGTAGTTTATGGTTATATTATATCAAAAATATTTTAATGAAATTTCAATGAGTTTGAATAAGAAATAAAACAAAACACAAGTTTAAGAATTTTACCTCTTCTACAGGGAGCCTCTTTAGGTTTATAACTAAAGCCTTATTATGTGGGTTTACAAATAAAACTAAGGAATATTGGATGTGGTTAGAGATTTAAGTAATATATCTAGTCAGGTATTGAATGAACCAAATTTATTTGTTTTTGTGAATAGGGTAGGAGAGTGAGTGTTCTTTTATAATTTGGGTGAGAGGATATAGTTAGAATTTTTGAAAATAATAATTTGCACCCACGTTTTTCACATTCCCCAAGGATCCAAATTGGATCATTATAGAACCTAAGTGATGATAGGGTATAAATATTTCCATAAACTTGGAATTGTAAAAGTGTTTAGGTCTTTTAAATCCATTTATTTTTAGTTTATCTCTGGTAAATTAGTTTTTACCATAGCCGCAATATTTAATTTTTACTATTTTCACTATTTATTATGGTAAAAAATTAATTTGAAATTATTTGATAATAATAATTTTGATTATTAAAAATATGGAATATATTTTCACCAAATTAAAATCAAATAATTGGAATAATTTAATTTAAAATAAAACCAACAAATGTGATGAAAAATTCATTTTCCAAAAAAAAGTTCTCATAAGCATAATAATTTTTATATTAAAATTTAATATAAAACTAACCAAAATATTATAAATTAGTAAAATTTCAATATAATTTATCTAATATTAATTTAAAACCAATTTAAAATTTAATTTATCTTATTAAATAATTTAAACCATAAAGCAATATTCAATAAAAACCAATATTTTGTTATTATTCATTGGGAAGTTAATATTTTTTTCAAAAAATTATCAAATATTCAAATGAAGTTAATTTTGATATTATTATTTAAAAAAATATTAAAATCAATTTTATAAAATATGTAAAAATTAATTTTAACATAATTAGTCAAAACAAGATGAAATGATTCTTCAGAAATATACAATTTCAGAAAATATTTATTTTTTTCATTCAAATGTTTTTTTTATTTACAATCACCATATTAAAATGAAATTTATTTTATACATGTGTAATAAATATAATTTTTATAATATTTTTATTTTATTCATAGATTCTAATTTAACAATTAGGTTATTATTGTATACTATATTATAGTTCATTTAGACACAAGGCTGCGTGTTCCATAAGTAATAAAAAAGATTGAATTTATATAAAAGAAATAGATAGTAAAGTCTTGCGGTGTTACATTATTCCTACCTAAAAAAATATTATCCTATAATTTTTTATAAGTTTATCTTATGCTGATATTTAGGTAGTTCATCAATTATTCAGATTCCCAAGTCGCCTCTTTTATCTTCTAGTTTCCCCTATGTACTTTTACTGGAAGAGTCATCTGATTCCTCAACACTTGTTCTCCAGTGTCTAGAATCTTGACAGGATCTTCATAGTTAGATAGATTAGGTTTCAATTATATTTCTTTAGAGGAGAGCACATGTGTTGGGTATGAAAGGTACTTCCTTAAAAAATATATATAAAACATATCATGTACTTTAGTGAGACTTGGAGGCATCGATAAATGTTAAACCACCACTCCAATACAATCATAAATTTGAAAGGTTTTTGTAATTTCCCATCTTTAATCAAGGTATATATTATTTATTTTTTTATTCCAAATATTTAATGTGATGTCATGCGCCTTCCTACGCACCCTATAGCAAGTCCCAAACATCTATAAAAATTATTTAAATAATTGCATGTGTTTTATTTTTAAAATTAAATTGCACCCTAGTGAAAAATTCGAGTCAAAAATAATAAAAATAATTAAAAAGGAATAAAAAAAATTTAATGGAAATTTAATCGAAGTAAAAAGGTATAAAAAAATAAAAAAATAATAAGGGTGTTACAAGAAATATAAAAAAATAATTAAAATGGGTATTAACCCATTTTCATTATTTTTATTACTTTTTATTTCCCATTACATTTATTTTATTTTAATCTTATTTATTTTATTTTCTTATTTTCCATTACTTTTTTATTTTCTTTCTTCCTTTCTTTTCTTCTCTCCTCTCCCTTGGTGGGTCGCCCCCCGTAGTGCCCCTTGCAGCACCCAAGCCTCCTCTCCCTTCGAAAACCCATTGCGACTACATTCCTCCTCTATTTTCATCACTATCAAGTGCATAGTAAATATCTGGGTAAGGATAAACTCACACACTAAGAATCATAGGATCTCATCCAATCTCCATCATGCAAACTGTTGTGGAAGGTTTTTACCCAAAATTAGGATTTTTCTAAAATAATTTTATTTCTTCTATTTTAGGTTAAATAAAAGATTGTAACCGAGTGTAGGATCCTCTACAATTAATAGGTGAGGTATCTACTCCCTTTCCCATAATTTTGATGCATCTTTTAGATCAGATGTTTTTCCAGTCATCAGTGGCTACCGAAGATATTCAAATTTTCATATTCTAATTAAATTAAATTATTTGGATTAACTATTTCAACCTTGTTTGAGATAAAATATATTTTTTAATTTGTTGAAATATTTTTGGATAGATCTTTGGGTGTGCCAACATAATTTCTCTAAATTTTTTATCCCTAAATAATTAATTTATTAATTGGATACGTTTCACAAACCCTATTTGGTTGAGTTTTAAATAAAATAAATTATTCAGGATAAATATGAACCAATAATTTTGGGGTTTTGTTTGTTGTTTATACCTAATGATTTATATGTTTAAAATACTTATTTTTATATGCTATTATAAAAGAGAAAAGTGATTTTTTTGTCTTTTAATGATGAAGTGTTCAGAATTTGATTGTTGTCTTGAATGATCAAGAAGTTTGTGTCACTTTGTTGATAAAATTATTTTGTGGAAATTATAAATGCATAGTATGTGATATCTTCTTTCTTAAAATATAATTAAATTCAGGGTGGTGAGACAACATGGGTTCTATATTAAGGACTACACACAAACTCTTAATTCTTGATTGGTTACCACATTTTTCATCGGGGGGGCGATATCTTAGGCTTTTACAAAAAATGTTTTCCTAAGGTTTTTTATATACTCATGATTGATACCAGTTACCTAATAGACGATTAGGGATGGATCCATTATAAAAGTGGATACACCAAATCTCGGGTAATAATCGACCCCTTATGTGTGATACCTAGGACATACTCATGATAAATCCATGCCTCGAGTGATACTTGGTCTTTCAAAATATTTCCTTGGACATTCTTGATGGTATTGGATAAAGTGAAGGATGTACCATAGAGATACCTTTGAGAAAAGATCAGAATGAAACTCTAAACATTAATATAATCATAATGATAAAGATTGGAAGGTTTTATTTTATTCTTCATTGGGTTACTTCTGAATTTTGATACTTTTTTGGTGCCTTGAATCATACGTTGTTGTCACATAAATTAGACCCAATATAAAGCACACGCTTGGGGTATGTTCCCTTTTGTCTGTCATCTGTTTTTCAGGCCTTTATATATATATATACATCTTTCTTATTACAAGTAATTTATTCAAATTATCCACTTAGGACTAAGAAGGTGGTATAGATGGGTGTCTTAGGGAACCTGGACCAAGTTATACTTATTTTATCTTGTTTATTTAATTGCTGGAAAATTTCATATATAGGCACTCTACATTTGTTTACACCACAAAATGGAATGGTCTAGACACTGTGAGTTCTGACCTACTGAGATTATATCTAACACCCTACTTGAGTTCCATTTGGTACCTAAGTAGACTTTATGTATGAAGGTATGGATAAAGGGAAGCATGCTACTTCCGATGCTAGAGTGTTTCTTGCTGCTTAGGATGGAGATTGGGGATAGAGGATCGACACTTTGCTGAATGTGCTGGTATTGCAATTTGTTTAGTTTTAATTATAGTTTTATAACTTTCTTGTACTATTTATTACTGGACTTTTATTTTAGTACAGACACCATATCTTGACAATATCGTGTAACTAGTTTGATTTATCAGATTCCATACTTTTTATTTATTCAGTTGGGATTATTTAATTTCTTTTCCTAGAGTTTGATTATTTATTTCTTTCCTCTACTTGTAAATAATTGTTTTCCTTCCACTATTTATTACCTTTTAACTATGAGGACATAGTCTCCCCCCAAAAACACATTAAAAAGGCCCTCCCTGGTAATCAGTTTCCTCTAGAATTCTTGGATATTCTCTTGAGGTTATGTGGCCAATACAGTTCAGAGCACCCTTCTAGTGGCTCCCAGGATAGGGAAGTTACAAAGTGGTATCATAGGTGGTTATTTCTTTCTTGATTTTGTATTACTATCTGGGTTAGACAAGTGAAAAGGATATATGAATTTGGATTATACCCTATGCTTGGAGATAACTAACCCATGTACAGGGAAAACCCAAATTCATGAATTGGGATTGCAGTTTTTGATTATGAAAATTATTATTGATATGATTTCATTATTTGGTGACACAATTTTTTTATATTTTTATTGATATTATTATTATTGAGATAATGTTTTTTATGATTTAAGCCTGATGATATGTGGGTAATGCATTTACATGCATCATATTAGGCTCCATATGGATTAAAATGACATGAAAATTTCAATGACGTATCTACTTTTAGCGTGCATCTTCCCGTTAGAATGTGAGTGATATTGGTCCTAGTTGTAAAAATTTGAATTTATAGTTTGTTAAATATAATTTTGCAATAGATATTATATTTTAACTTGACATTACATAAGAAATAGGTAGTAAGCCTCATTTTAGTGAACATTTTAAGTTTTCTCTTACTTATTTAGACCTAGCTCTGGGAGCGGGCTATCCATTGTGTAGTTCTTAGAGGAAGGCTATGTACCTACCCTATTTATTGAACATTTACCTGATTCATCATATTTTATTAAATTTATTATAAAGGTACGTTTTTGGCTATTCTAGACCAATTCCACATCGACGTCTTCATGCCATACCTTAGGAGAGTGGCGATGAAAAAATTACAAAGATGGTGGGTCCAGAACCCCCAGAAGTGCCTCTTGTAGTGCCTCATGTATTTTTAGATATAATACCACTCGTGGTTCCACCTATAGTACCAATTCTGTCCAATCTTCCAATGGGACTAAAATTTTAGTTTAAGGATAATCTCCTTAGGTTTATGATATCAATTCATAATGTTCCCAGACTTGTCCCATCTAAGGAAGAGATTACACGAGACTTTCTATAGCAGCACCCTCCCACCTTCTCGGGGAGTGGGAGTCCAAATTCTTAAAAGTCATGGATATAAGACATGAAGTCTATATTTGACCATCTTGAGAGGCTTCCAGAGTGTAGGTTCAAACTTGCATTCTACATAATTTGTGACTCCACCAAGTGTTGGTGGGATATTATTTATCAAGTAGACAAGACCAAAGACATGGTTTGGGAAATCTTATAAAACAATTTCTATGATTGGTTATTTTAACCGACTCTGAGAGATGATCATTATAGGTAATTATTAAATCTTAATCAATGATCTATGATAGTGTTAGAGTATTCTAGTCGTTTCACAGTGCTTCATCATTTTTCTTTATCTCTAACTGGCGACACACAGAAGATTGTGAGATGATTTAAGTAAAAATCTGGATATACCATCAGCTCGTAGGTGAAAATATTTTGTTTGATAAATATTAAGAATATTGCGAATAAGGACAAAATTTCGGAATGAAATGTCAGGGAAGTTAAACCTATGAGTCAAGGTGGGTTAGTTATGAGACAAGGTGATAGTTCATCATGTAGTAGGAAGTGCTACTTTGATGGTAAAAATGGGGAAAATTCCAGCCATGAGACATGTACTGACAACACTATCATATGTCACCAGTGTGGTAGGATCATCGATAAGAATCCCCAGTGCACGAGGAACCCAATGGAGTGCTGAGCTTGTGGCAATATGGGTCAGCGTTAGGATTTATTCCATTATATATCCTCAGTATCCAATGGAAGAGGATCCATACCAAAACCTATATCAGGTATGGAATCTATGAATCCACAACAGGATAAAAGTTTTTTTTCCACCAGCTATTCAGGCTGGGGTAATGGTGGAGTTCATGGTCGAGGAAATAAAGTTGCAGACTATCTTTGTATGCAGAGTAGACATGCTCAAGCCAGTCACGTAGTTTCTTAGGGATGTGGTTTATGTATTATTTATGTAGTGAAACCAACACAAGATTAGTAGAGTGATTGAAAATCTACAGTTAGAGGCACTATTATGGTAGCCTCTACTTTAGTTTTTTCTCTTTTTTGATACTGGTGCATCTCAATCCTTTTTATCTGATGCTATTATTGAAATACTTGGTTTTATAATTGTGTACCTTTGTGGAATCTTGTATTTCGACACTACGCTAGGGGATAGGACTAAGGGAATACTCTAGTTCTAGGATTTCCCCCTTGAGATTGGTGGGTACTTTTTATTTTATAATTTTTACATCCATAATATGTCTGACATTGACATCATTCTTGGTATGAACTGGATCACTCCTTCTCATGCCCAAGTGTATTTATATCCTCGTAGGGTGTTCTTCACATGACCTAAGAAAGACACATATATCCACAAAGGAGAGTAGGGTATAAAAGTAGATCAATCTAGGCATAAATGTGCAGGGCTGGGAAGAGTGACAACTCAATTAGCAAGTCTCTTCATGAGTGATCAGGGAATGTTGCAAATGGACTTCCCTCCCATTTTGGATCATTTCAGGGATGTATTACTTGACTATTTATCTAGCTTAACTCTCATGAGAGATGTGGGGTTCACTATCAAGAAAGTTCCATCTATGACACCAATGTCTATTCCCCCTTCTAGGATGTAACCTATTGATATACAAAAACTCAAAATGTAGCTTAAACACCTCGAGGTTAATGGTTTTATCAGTCCTAGCACATAATTGTGGGGTTTTACAGTTCTTTTATCCAAGAAGATGAATGATATACTCAGATTGTGTATGTATTATCATAGAATCAACTAGATTATGGTAAAGAATCGATATCTATTGCCTCATATAGAAGTCCTCTTTGACCAACTCCAAGGAGCATCTATTTTCGTCAAGATTGATCTGAGGGTTGGATATCACTAGGTGTGTTTGAAACCATTTGACATACCACCTATGAAATTATAGATTAGGTTTAGCTTATATGAGTATCTTGTTATTCTATTAGTCATCACGAATGCACTAATAGTCTTCATAGATATGATGAATCAGGGTTTTCACCCATACATTTATTCCTTTTTGGTCATTTTTTTGACGATATCTTGGTGTATTTGCAATATAGACATGAACATGCAACCCATATTGATATTGTACTGAGTACACTGAGAGAACACCAAATTTATGAAAATACCATCAAATTCCACTTCTAGATCTATTAGGTTCACTTCTTAGGTCATATAATATCTGAAACAAGCCTATCAGTTGACCTAGAAAAGGTGAGAACTGTAGTTTCATAGGATAATCCCAAGAATGTTTTTGACACAAGGAGTTTCTTAGGTATTGATGGAAATTATATGAATTTTATCTAGGATTTCTCCCACTTAGTAGCACCTATTATGGCCCTGACTAAGAAGGGTGTATAATTCATCTGGTCAGAAGCTTGTGAAAAAATATTTTTAGGAGCTAAAGGGGAGACTAAACATAGCCTTTATCCCCATTCTTCCTAAGCTAGGAAAAAGATATACTGTTTACTATGATGCTTCTGGAATCAAAATGTTTGTAGTTTTGATGCAGGGTGATCGACTCATGGCTTCTGGATCTCACTAGCTGAGACCTCATGAGTGGAACTATTCTACAAATGACCTAGAGTTAAGAGCTGTGTTTTATACTTTACACTGTTGGGGATAATACCTGTTTGGTGAGAAGTTCATTGTTTACATGGATCATAAAAGCTTGAAATATATCTCCACCCAACGAGACATTAATTTAAGGTTGTGGAGGTGGGTCAAATACCTATAATTGTTTGATTTTGAGATTTCTTAAACCCATAGTAAGGAACATTCTATGGCTGATTCGTTGAGCCACAAAGTGCAGCCACAAGTCGTCCAGATATCCAATAATGAGTAGTAGATGATGGATTTGTTTTCTGAGATGCATCTAGAGGTTCCGAAAAATCATGAAAAAATAGTTTTAACAACTCTGATTGTGAAATCCTCTCTTCTAGAGAGAGTCCATATGAGACAATTATATGATCCATAGGGGATCATTTTGAGGGAAAACATCACAGAAGAGAACCCTCCTCCTGGTTGGGTTGTTGATGGTAGTGAAAATTTACTCTACCATGGCTGAGTATGAGTACCTTTAGATATACAAGATAAAATGATGAAGTAATCTCATACCTCAATTTGGACAGTTCATCCTGAACTTACCAAGATGTATAGAAACCTGTGTCATCAGTACTGGTGGTTGGGTATGAAGAAGCAGATAACAGGTTTCATCACTCTGTGCTCCACCTATAAGTAAGCGAAGGAAAATCACCAATGACCTATTTGACTTGTACAAACTTTATCCATTAAAAAGTGGAAATGGAATGACATCACCAAGGATATTGTTATAGTCTTTCCAAGATCTCCCCAGGGTAGTGATGTAGTATGGGTGATTGGCGATAGATTAACCCAAGTCGTGCACTTCCTACAAATCTTATATACCTTATCTATTGATTAATTGGGAAGGCTATATATTTGGGAGATAGTGAGACACCAAGGTGTACCTCTTTCTATTGTCTTAGACAGATACACCCTCTTTACTTCACAGTTCTGGAAAGGGTTTCATAAAGTGCTAAGATTGCATGTTCTCTTGAGTACTGCTTATCACCCTTAGACTAGTGGGAAGTCTGAGTGAACCGTACAAGTGTTAGAGGATATGATAAAGAATTTATCCAATATTTTGAAGGATCTTGGGAGAAAATTATTCCTCTTATTGATTTTTCCTATAGAAACATCATTTAGACGACAATTCAAATGGCTCCGTTTGAGGCCCTCTATGGTAGACTGCACCTTTTAGCTTTATGTTGGCTCAAAGTAGGTGAGGTAGATATGTTGTGTCCTCACCTCGTTCAGGAGACATCTAAGCATGTTTAGTTGATTTAGAAGCATATGAATACAACCCTGTCCAAACAGAAATCTTATACTGATCATGATTGCAGACCTCTCAATTTTGAGGTAGGACATCGAGTCTTTCTACATGTTTCTCCAAGGTTAGGTCCCAAACAGATCATAAGAAATGGGAAGTTATAAGTGAGAAACATTAAGACATTCAAGATAGTGGAGAGAGTTGGTCTGATAGCCTATCAGTTACTATTACCTCAGTGGTACCATGCCATGCATGAAGTCTTCCATGTCTCTCAGCTTTGACAATATCATCTAAAAACATCTCATTTGTTTGATGTTGATGACATCGAGATCGAAGAAAATTCATCCATTGAGGAGAATTCGATCCATATCATCGACTATAGCATGAAGGATATTTGGGTTATGTTAGTTCCTTTGGTCCGAGTGCTATGGCAGCATGGACGTGTTCATGATGAGACCTAAGAGCGGGAGATTGATGTGTGTGCTCAATGTCTGTAGATTTTCATAGATGATGTTCCACTACCATTGGAAGGGAAACTGAGGGATGTGTTGCCTTAATAAGGGGAGTTTGTAACGTCCCGAATTTAATCAAGGTATGTACCATTTAAATTTTTTTTCCAAATTCATAAAGTGACCTAGGGTACACGCCTATTCACCATGTTGTAAGTGCCGAGAAGCTGTTAAAATTATTTAAATAATTGCACGAGTTTTATATAAAATATTACATTGTGCCCTAGTGAAACATTTGAAAAAAAATTAATGAAAGTAATTAAAAAGGAATAAAAATAAATTTAAAGGAAATTAAAATAAAGTAAAAATGGATATTTTTTTAAAAATAAAATAAGAAGGGGGTTATAAGAAAAATTAAAAAAATAAATAAAATAGGCATTAAACCATTTTCATTTTTAATATGTCTGTTTCCTTCCCATTAATTTTATATTATTTTATTATTATTTATTTTCTTTTTTATATTTTCTTTATTTTCTTATTTTGATTTCCATTTTTTCTTTTCTTTATTCCTTTCTTTTCTTCTCTCTACTCCCTTGGCACGTCTTCCCCCTATAGCACCCCTTGCAGCGACTCAAACTCCTCTCCCTTCAGAAGCCTTTTGTGACTCCATTACTCATATGTTTTCTTAATCTTTTGGTGAATAATAAATCTCTCAATAAGGATAACCTCACACACCAATAAACATCGGATCTCATTCACTCTCCTCGTAAAATCCTACATGGAAGGTTTTTACCCAAAATTGGGTTTTTTCTAAAATCATCTAATTTATTCCGTTTTAGGTCAAATCAAATATCATCACAGAGCATATGATAATCTAAGGTTATGAGGTTGGGAATATAATATCTTTACCATCATTTATATTCATATTTTAGATCACACGTTGTGCCACTCTTTGGTGTCTACCGATGATATTTAATTTCTCCTATTCTAATTTAATTAAATTACTCTGCTTGACTGTTGAAACCTTGTTTGAGATGAAATAGCTTTCTTAGTTTGTTGTAACAACATTGGATACCCCTTTAGGTGTGCTAATGTAATTGGTATAAATTCTGTTAGTCCCGAATAATTAATTTGTTAATTTCATGTGTGGGACGACCTCTCTTTGGTTGAGTTTTAAATCAAATAAATTATTTATGGTAAATATAAAGTATGAATTTTAGAGTTTTGTTGGTTTTTTATGCCTAATTATTTCCTAGTTTAAAAGTATTACTATTCTATGCTATTAATAAAGAGAAAAGTTCATTTTTATGCTTTTGCAGATAATGTGTTTTTACTATGACTGTTAGTTTGATTGACTAAGAAGTATGTGGATATTTCTTGAATAAATTGTTTTATTTCAATTATTAATGAATACTTTGTGATATATATATCCTTGAAATATAATTAAATTCATAGAGGAAAGACAACCTGGGTTCTGTATTAAGGACTACACATGGACTCTCTCTTCCTGATTGGTTACCACACTACACACAGAGGAGCTAATGTCTTTGTTTTTTTCCAGATGAGAATTTCCCTTGGTTGTCTATATAATCATGAGTGATATCGGTTCCCTAATGGAAAATATAGGACTGAAACATTGTAAATGTGTCTACACCATACCTTGGGTGATACTCGATCCCTTATGTGTGATACCGAGGATGTACTCATGATAAAGCCATGCCTTGAGCGATACATGGAATTTCAGAATATTTCTTTAGACGCGCTCAGTGGTATTGGATAAATTTAAGGATGTACCGTTGTGATACCTTCGAAATGAGATCAGACTCCAACTCTAAACATAAAAAAATAATACTGATAATGTATGTAAGGTTTTATTTGATTCAGTTTTAGGTTAACTTTTAATTGTGATACTTTTATTGTGACTTGAAGAACACTCTATTGACACATAAATTTGACCCAAGATGATGCACATGATTGGGGGTATGTTTCCTTTTATCTGCCTTATGTTTTATAACCTCTATATATATATATAAATATTTCATAGTACATGTAATTTATTCAGATTCCCAGCTTATGTTGAAGCAAGTTGTATGGATGAGTTCCATTGAAAACCCGGACCAAGTTATAATTATTGTATTTAGTTTATTTAATTGATTTCATATATCGTATATAAGAACACTGCATTTTTTTACAGCACGAAATAGAAATGTCTAGAAATTGTGGGTGCTGAACTACTGATATTATTTCTCACTAGCTGCTTGAGTGTCATTTACTACTCAAGTAGACTTTATGCTCGCAGGTATGGATAATGGGAAGTGTGTAGCTTTTGACATTTGAGTGTTGATTGCTACATAGGATAGGGATTGGGGGCAGAGGACCGAGCCTTTTCTCGAGATGCTGTTTTTACAATTTATGTAGTTTTCATTATATTTTTATATAATTATTGTATTATTTATTCTAGTACTTTTATTTTATTATAGACATCATACCATGACATCATTGTGTAACTGGATTGATTTATCATGTTTTTCACTTTTCATTTATTCAGTTGATATTATTTAATGGATTATGCTTAAGTTTTATTATTTATATGCTCCAGCTACTTGTTATAAATTGTTTTCCTTACTCTATGTATTACCTATTAACTATGAGGTAATATCCTTCCCCGAAGACATGACAAAAAGTCCCTCATTTCTAGTCAGTAGCCTCTAGAATTCAGGGAGATACGCTTGAGGCCCTGTGGGTAACCTAGCTTAGAGGACCTTTATAGAGGCTCCCGGGATGGAGATGTTATAGGTTTGATATATCTGGGGCTATGTTTTCCCTTCTTACCAATCCTTACAACACCCTTCCATGTAGATACTTTCAAAAATGCATGATCTCCCACTTGAAATTCCAAATCCTTCCTCCAGTTATCGACATAGATTTTTGTTTAATTTTTTATACATTGATATGGTATTGAATAGACTTTACCATAATAGTTGTATCCATAAAAAGTTATTGTCCAACAAGATTCCCTTCACCAACATCATCCCAATATGTTAGAGTATGAAATATCTTTCTATATAATACTTTATAGGACACCATTTGAATACCTTAAAGTAAGCTATTATTATCTATAAACAACAAAAAATGTATATAATGATCCCACATGCCCTGAAAGTCAAGAGAAAATGAACTCAACATGCCTTATAATGTTTGAAATGTACTTTTATATCGTCCCTCAATTTGAGGGTGATAAGTGGTTCTAAAAAAAGCTTGGTATCAAGGGCCATAGGAAGAATTTTCTAGAATTTTGATGTAAATCATGGATCATGATTAGACATAATTAAAAGAGTTGCACCAAGAATTCTAGAAACATAATTAATACAGAGTCATGTAAGGTCATCAGGAGGAAAATATTCTGTTATGGTGAGTAAATGAGTAAATTTAGTGTGGTGATCAATAATAACTCAGATTTCATTATTACTCTAATGGGTATTTGGTAATATAGGGATAATGTCCATATTAATGTTGTCCCATTTCCATGCTGTAATCGATAGAGGTTTCAAGACTCCTCTAGTATATTTTATCTCATCCTTTAGTTTTTTACAAACCAAACATCTTGACACACAATAGAAAATTTCCTGCTTCATGTTATCCCATCGAAATTCCTCCTTTAAATATCTATACATCTTTGTACAACTTGGGTGAATAGGAAAATTCTAGAAATTAAAATCATCTAAAAATTTTATTTTCAAATAAGGTATAGATGGAAAACACAATCTCTTTCTAAATTTTAGATTTCTATCTTCATAAGTTATGTTTTTTAGTTTTCCCTTGTTCATACATTTAATCTTTTTTTTTAAAATTATCATTATCAAGTTAAGAACTTTTTATCTTTTCCAAAAATTATAGTTTAGAAATGATTTAAAAAATGTGTGATGTATCCCATTACACGATGTTTCCTAGAACCATATTTACAGGATCCATGAACAGAAGATGCCTATCAATCATTATATTTTCCTTGACTTCTTGACATTTACATATAAAAGTATCCACTGCCTTACATTTCTTCCCTATACGGTAGTGTATTAAAAAATCATTGTTCTTAAGTAGCTAGCTCTCTATAATTTTCCTCATATTGAGCTCTTTCTATAAAGATATGTGTTAAAAAATCTTATGATCCATTCATATCTCACATATTTCTTTATAGAGATAGTGTCTCCATAACTTCAAAGAAAATATTACAACTTCTATCTCATGATCATGGGTTTAATAGTTTTGTTCACGACTCTTTTACTTCCTCGATGTATAGGCAATAAATTTATAATTTTCATTATGAAAAAACCAAGAACATTTTTTGATGCACCAATATATATTTCGAAACCATAATTCAATGATGGTATATTAAAAATTAGAGAATTCACCAATTGACCCTTAAATTCTTCACATTTCTATTTCTGTATAAACTTTTCCCCTTTATGAGTAAGTTTGGTTAATGGTTTAGCTAATTGGGAATTGTTTTGAAAAAATATTAAATAGTAAACTTCCAAACCAATAAAACTACATAGATCATTTATGTTCATTGGTATAGGACATTCTTAGACTTCCTCTATCTTCGTAGGATCCACTGAGATTCCATCATTGAAAATAATATGGTCAAGAAAAGAAAAATTATGAATCTACAATTCACACTTTTTAAATTTACCAAATAAATATTTTCTTATTAGAGTGTCAAGAATGACCCTTAAGTATTTCTCATGGTCCTAATATCTCTTATATTACAAAAAGATATCATTGATAAATACCACGAAAAAGGATTAATTAGTTAAACCAAATGGAATTCCTGTGATCTGTTAATGTCCATACTTAATACAAAATGTTGTCTTTGGAATATCTTCCCTTTTACCTGAAATTTATTATACCCATAATGAAGGACACTCTTTTCAAAAATATTTCTCAAATAGTCTATTAACCAAATGTTGTCTTTTGTAATTTTGTTATCAAAGTTAAAAAATGTTGTCCATACTTAAGATAATTGTTCTTTACAATAATAACATTGATTCCCCTATAATAAATTCGCAGCCTCATAGATCTATATTTCTTCTTATTGAAAAGAACAGGGGATCCTCAATGTGAATTACTAAGGTGTATAAATCCCTTATCACACAAATCCTCTAGTTGATTCTTCAACTCAACTAATTCCATAGTGGGTATTCATTATGGAGTCCTTGATATAGGTCTTGAATCAAGGATTAAATAAATGGAAAATTCAAATTCATGTTTTGGTGGATGTCCAAGTAATTATTAAGTAAATACATCATTGTATTCATATACAATAGATACATACTCAATTTTAATATTACCATTATCATCCATAGATTATGTTTTTTATTCATCCCTAAGGATAAAATTCAGAAGAGATAATAGTGGTGGATCTTGACATGACTCAGATGATGAAGTATCCCCTCTAAATATTCATCGTGAATTTTAACTTCCTTATCATTGCAAATTTTTTCCCATATTTAGAAATACAATCGATATGAAGGATTATATCAAAATCAAACAATGTTATTATAATGAATTTATAAAATAGGGAACATTTAGGTGTTATAATGGGAACTAAATAACACATCCTTGTTTTGGAGATACTTCAACTATAGTTGTTGAATAATAACTCCCTTCTTAAGGTTCTTGGAAAATATAATCTTTCATTGGAAAAATTGGAAGATATAATGGAGTGATAAGATCTGGAATGAAATAAATAATCAGATAAATTTGAATATATAATTAATATATCTGTCACCACATCATTAGGGACTTCAACCATAGCTATTTCAATTGTATAATATTGTCCTTGATCCCTTGGCCTTTTCTAGGGGAAATTCCCTTGATGCATTAAAAAATCATTTACATAGTGACCCATATCCTCATATTTAAAGCATTGCACATGGTAAACATATTTCTTTCCCTTGAAATCATGAGCATGGTGGCCATTATCTCCACAGATATAGAAAACTTCCATTACCAATAAGCATGTTCTATAATGTTTCTTTCCAAAATCATTACAAGATAGAAACTAAACCCCTAACTTTTCCCCTTTTTTGGCATTTCCTTTTATAATTTTCTCAATAATAATGTTCTAATCTTTATTTCCTTAAAATAAATAAGACATGGAGAATTATTTATTTCTCATGATAGAACATGATATCATGTTCTCATATAATGAGAAATTATTTCATACTAGTTTCCTTAGAAGTATTAGCTTAAGCCCATAAAATTAATGGTCAAGATCGGTATTTAGATTATGTACATTGTCAACATCATGCATTGATAACCTTGAAATATGTCTTTACACTTAGAAAAATTTCCTCTTCCTTTTGTATTAAACTCAAGAACTGTCTTTCCATATCTGCTCATTTCTTACGGAGAAAATTTTTTTCCAAGAAGTTTACCTTGAAATCCTTTCATTCAATATTATTGATTTATTCCCCATCATTAGTTTCTGGAATCAACAAACACCATTGATCCAAATTTCTTGAGAGATGATAAATTTTCATGAAAATACTCTCCCTTTCATTACTTCCTAGAGTGATAAATATCATCTCTAATGAAATTATACGTTACTCAACTATAAATCGATATTAGTCCCATTGAACTATAGAAGTTTCTGATGCATGAAGTGATCTAACATTATTACACATTATTGTAAATAAGTAGGATTCTCCATATGGGTAAGTCAATTTCTTATAACCTGATTCAGTTCACCTAATATAGTTATAATTTCATTAGTTCCTCCTACAGATCCAACTCTAGCTTCATTATCTTTCCCAAGGGAAAATCTTTACAAGGTGTATATTCATTTATACAATTTATATTCCTTATACTAGGAACCATTTTCAGACAATGTTATACACTAGATTATATCATAAAATTATGTAACATAATATATAATACCAAGACTAGTAAAATACATAATATAAATTGAAAATTTCATGCAAAGATAATATCATAATAATAGACATGGTTTCTTTGGGAAAGTTTTAAAATCATAAAATATTTCCAAATACTTTATAATGGTTGGTAAATAAAATGTGAATTAACCCAAGAATATCCCCAAGAGTATCAAACTGGGTGCCTAGTAAAGCATGTTATTTTGTACAAGGTAACACGATATTAAAGTCGATATGACTTTTTTGGAGTTATTAACCCTAGGTAAATCTGTGTCAGAACCACTTCTACTTTAGTATAAAAAAATGTATTTATATAAAAACCAAATAATCTATACCTTACCAAGATTTTTTGATGCCATTATATACCTATCATCAATGTTTATCAAAGCGATATATTCCTTAATATATGTTTTCCCAAATCTAGTTTTCAATGTTTCTACAAAAAATATCTATTAAACTGACTATAAATACATCCACCCCTATTTCTAAGAGTTAGTGGTTACTTTATTAAATTGGGATAAGAAAAATGGAACCACCTCCTAAAGGATTGAATATTTTATTAGTCTTATTAACTAGATGCATATTTGAATATAATTTTAAAATTGAAAACCTAAAGCTTTTTTTTCTTCAAGTGAATCATTATTTAATCTATAATAACCCTAAATATCAATTATAGTACACATATTTTCATCTTAAATAAGGAAATATGAGAAAGAGATAATATAAAATACAAAATAAGGTTTTTCATAGAATGTAAGATATCTTAATTTAATAATAATAATAAATATTTAAAGGTAAATAACATAAACACATGAAATTTAATCAATAACTTGAACATGAAGAATAATATAATAGAAATAAATTGTAATCAAATAATGCCACATAAATAATCACAAGAGCTTTAAACTTGATAATGGATATTCTAACTAGTTTAATACTCACATATAACATCAATAACTAATATCATAATGAGGAAATTCATAATTATAGAAATCATAAATATACCTTCAAGGCCTCATGAGAAGACATATTTCATAAATGGGTAAGGCCATGAAAAAACCCCAATATATTTTATCTCACGAGACATAACAATGCCTCGAGGGGCTATAACAGCCCCCACCCATTACATAGTAAGTATAATACATTCCAAATATTAAATGGGTGAAACATAATCAACATAACCATTAGTGTATAAAAATAAACATATGAAATGTTGATATTTACCCCAATCAATAAAAATAGTCCTAAACCATTCAGAGTAATATGAAGAATGGTATTAAAATAGTACATCCCCAGAAAAACTAATAAAAAACCATTTGTGGAAATCATAAATATGTTATCATTTTATTATATCCCTAGTAATTATTAATTAACATAAATTTATGTCTTCTTATATGTAAAATGATTTTGAAAGATCATATGGAATGTTTTTTGAGGAAAATAACTTTTAATTAAAAATAATTTTTTAAACTAGATAATTCATAAAATATTGTCAAGATTACTTTTTATTATATAAATTTGGAAACTCATAAAGAAATAATCTAAGAAAATTATGGTGTAAATATATTTCAATTCCATATAAGTGAGAAGAAACAATCCCTTCTACACTTTGGTAAAAATAATGAATTATTTTATTTGGAAAATGATTAGAATATTCCTTTCAAAACCATTGAAAAAAATAAAAAAAACATGGGTAATTTTTTTTATTAAATAAGTTTGATAGTTTCAAAACATTTTTAAATTTGTTTTAAGAAAACATGAATATTAAAGAAAACTGGTTTTCGACCGAAGAAAGAAATACATCTGATTTTTATTAAAAAAATTATTTTGAACTCTTGAGTACATATAGAGAGGAGAAGAAAGGGAAAATTTGTATTCCCTTGAAATAACTATAGGATAAAAAAATTTACTATTTTATTGAGGTATAGATCATAATATTTCATAATAAAAATCTTAAACAAAAATAACCTCGATAGACGATGAAATTTTTACAAAAAACATTACCACATTGGTAACATTAAATCATAAGCCCCATGAAATAATAAAATTAAATGAAACATAACATATCAATATAATAAAAACAATTGAAGATATTACATGTTAAATAGCATTCATATAAACATCATGAGATAATATAGGTGCATAATATGACATATGTCTCAAAGAAGGAAAATTGAGATAAATATCCCTTAACTTAGGTCTGAATTCCTTTGTACATGTTCGAACATAATCTATAATAATTATATATTTATTATAAATATATTAAATATTAATTATCATAAATTTTATACCATATATCATTTACTTAGATTCTTTTATCATCCATTTATAAATAATTTTTTAAATCACTATTTTAGGTGATAATTCTTCGTTTATGATGTATGATTTGGTTTAGTAATATAAATAATTTTACAATGATCATGGTTAAATAAACTAAATAATTTTATCATTGATATAAATATCATATATATTCAGTATATATTCATTTATAAAATTTCATGAAATTTAGAGATAGAAAATTATATACACCATTCATGGTGATAGTTGGCTATACATACACATGAGCGTTTTTTACATTTTCTCAACTGTTGAAATGAAAGGAAAATAAATATTAATTAAAATTTATTGAATAATTATTATATTATATATTTAATTTATATTATTGAAATAAATCCCTATTACCATCTATGTAAAAATAAAAAATAAAAAAACATTTCACATCGCTATGTAGAGGTAGTTGTTCACATGTACACATGATCAATGTTATTGATTTCGATAATATAACAAGGTAATAAGTTTGATGTGATTTTATATTGGAATAAGTATTTTTATGTCATAAATATTACATATATTCATTAAACATTTCCATACTACTTTCCATGTAAAGAGTAAGTGAAAAAAATGAATAACGTCACTTAGTTAGGCTGTAGTCCGTCGTACACACGAGCAACATTATCATAACCCCCATGAAATTTAATGTTAGACTTTTGATTTGATATTATAACTATATAATTATATTAATTTCATAAATATAATATAAATATGTTAAATCCATAATTTTATTCATCCTCAATAGGTGGTTATAGAAAACAAGTTCCATCATTTCATGAGGCGGTAGTTCATCAAACAAAAGATCGACAATTTTGTTTCCCATTTGATGGAATTGGAGATGGATATAGGTTATTCAATTAACATTATAAAATCTCAGTATATTGTAGATAATGGTTTTATTATATCATCATAGTTTAGTGAGATTTTATGGAAGTGGAAGAATAAATAATACAAAATGTAAGTTTATGAATTTTACCTCTTCTTCGGAGATCCTATTTAGGATTATAACTAAAGCATTATTAGAAGGGATTAATAATAAAAATAAGGACTCTAGGAAATGGTATGGGATTTATTTAAGATATTGGTGAATTTATTTTCGTAGAAAAATGGTTTTTTAAGTGTTAAGTGGTGAGGATAGGGGTGAACTTTTATAAGGGGGCATAGGACACACTTGATATTTTTAAAACTAATTATTTGTACCCACATTTTTACAAGAAAAAAGGATCTAAAATGTATCATTATAAATCCTTAAAGATTTTATAGTACCAATATTTTCATATAATATGAATTTGTAAAGTATTTAGGATATTATAATCCTTATCGTTTTAGTTAAACCCTCAATTAATCAATTTTTACCTTAATCATGGTAATTAATTTTTACTATTTTCATTATTCATTATGATCAAAAAATAAGTTGAAAATATAAGATAATATTAAATATACATGTTAAAATTTTGGAATAAATTTTTCCAAATTCAATTCAAATAAGTGGAATAATTTAATTTAAAATAAAAACCATAGACGTGATGAAAATGCGGTTTTCCAAAGAAGTGTTTTCATAAGCATGGAAAGATTTTATATTTAAATTGAACATAAAATTGATCCCAATATCATAAAAAGTTTTAAATTTTTATATAATTTATATAATTTTATTTTAAAAACAATTTATAATATAAATTACCTTTTTAAAAAATTTAAACGAAATGCCGGTTTTCAATAAAAACATGTATATTTCATTATTCATAGAAAAATTATTCTGTTCATAAAATTATTAGGTGTTCACTCTAAGTTAATTTTGATATGATTATTTCAAAAATTAATTTTATATTTAAAATCTATTTTATAAAATAGATTAAAATTAGTTTTATAATAAGTGCTCAAAACATGATGAAACCAATCTTTATAAAAATAATGTTTTTAGTAAATATTTCATTTTTCTATAAAAGGTTTATTATTTTGATTTTTAATCTATATATAACCATGTAATGTTTTTAAAAATGTTTAAAATATATTATTTTAATAATAATTTTTATACATTTCATATCCATTAATTTAACATAAAATTTATAATGGTATACTATATTATAGATAATTTAGACTCAAGGTTTCCTATTCTACAAGCGATTGAAAATATTATATTTTTTAAAAGGAAATATATATTCATGTATTGGGTTATTTTAGAAATACCTCAAATTTATCACACCCAAAAAATCATCAAATACTGAAAAACTTCACAATTTCCTTTAAAACGTCTCCCTTATTCTTCAAACTCCGTTATAAGCCTGAAAATAATTGAAAAGAAACAATACATCAATATCATTATTAGATCACCTTGGTCCAAACATATTATGATTGTATTATTCTTTATTATTTTAAATAATATACATAAAGGTTCAAACTTATTCATAAAAATTTAGATATATCTATTTCTATTTAAGTCATGATAAAAAGCTATGATATAAGAATATCCACTTCTAACTTATGTTAAAAAGGTCTATACACATCTATATGAGTTAATTATAGAATCTATGAGGCTCTTTCACATTTTCTATAAAAATTGAGCCTTAAATATTTTTATTTATAGATAATCATGAAATATATCCAAGAATTTTTATTGGATATAATATAGATTCCTTTTTTATATAAGTTTTTGAAACTCTTCCCATTTACATGAACAATACATTGATGAAACAACTGGTGGTGATAGGAGTCATAAGAAATTGATTAATTTTCCTTTTTCCAAGACTATATTCTCACATTATAGTAAAAAAAGTATATTATTCAAATGATATATCCAATAACAGATGACATCTTTATAAATGTATCATTATTTATTTCTAAAACATAAACTCAAACAATCCACATCTAAAATGGATATAAAAATGATTTTTTTGTTAAACTAGGAACATAATCAAAATTTCTAAAAAAAAAAGAACCAATCTAGTTAGTAATGTGAGAATATATTCTCCAATATCTATTGTCTCTCTCCATTAGCATATTAAATATTAACATCAACCATTTTAATATTCTAAAAGGTACACGGTTCATATACTTGGATATAAATGAGATAAAAAATTCAATATATAATAACCAATTTATAAAAATGGAAATATTAAACTTTATAATAAATATACTTTAATCTTACAATTATTTATTTACGTAGAAATAGCTTTTCTTCTAGTGTAATTTCTTACCATAAGAAAAAAACTTCGCATCCTGATCTTTAGCCTCTCTCTATATTTTTCCTATTTTGGGAGGGTTTGGTAATGGTTCCTTAGACATATATTGTCAGGACCCGCCTTCACCAAGATGAGAGAAGGGACAGAAGGTTGCCAGACCCTTCCTTCTTCGAGTGAAGGAGAGATAATCACCCCTGAGACCCACCTTCAATAGGTCCCGGAGTGGCAACTAGAACCAAAGGTATAGAATCACACACAAGATGGAAGGCATTACCCTTTTTATTTAATAGGACCAAGAGTGAAGATAGTAAATCCCAACAACACCATAAGTGGAAGTATAGGTAAAGCCAAAACAAGACATTATTTTATGCATGTTCCAAAAGTAAATGATACAAAAGTTAAAGAAAACCCCCAAAAGAAGTACAAAAAGAAAGAAAAACAACAACAGAAATTGTCCCAACGTCTGAACTAGTATGACCCTGCATGATCCTTGAAGTCCTCATGGAAACCTGAAAAGAGTTTTATATACGTAGGGTGAGAATACAAGTACACTAAGTAGAAAAAACCATAAACTCTTGTGCACAAGTAGGGAGGCATTCTAATGACCTGTGAGAAAAGAGATAACCAATGGACCTAGTAAGGAAAACTATCCGCCCAAGCCTCACCAAGGAACACTCCCAAAATAATGCAAGTCAAGTAATGTATAGTAACAGCACATCAATATTTGGATACCCCGAGCTAGTTTACCACTAGTTATTGAAGACATCCTACGTATCGAACCTCTCCCACTATTCTCACTGTAGTCCCACTGCCTCTCCCCGCCCGTAAAAACCTGGTACATCACTACCACACATCCTTCCCACAAACATCTGGCCCACCAAAACCACCCGTAACCACGCCTGCAAACACCTGGGCCAGAACAACTACTGCCACACCCGTAGACACCTGGGCCTCATCCCGAAGACTCTTGAGAATCAACCTGCCCGCACACACTTGGGCCAACCACCACAACTACCCTGCCCGAAGAATCTTGGGCTATAATGGACCTCAGGCCGTCACAGCCTTCCCGAAGAGTCTTGGGCTATTCGGGAAAGGGATCAGAAAAGGAGCTAATAACAAACCACTCACAGATGTGTTTGGAGAAACACCCTCCCCCATGAAATGGGGGTGTTCAACCCTAAGTGATCAACTTGGGTGGGGCATGAATAAGAAACACAAGATATACAATTATATGTATAGGTAATAAGAACTCATCCCAACCTAGGGTTTCCAAATCCAACCTAAGAACAAACACCCTTGTTTCTATTCATTCATAAAATAAATTCACAACACTCACAACTAAGTCACAAATCATTCCCAAAACCAATTCCCCATTTATCCCGTTCTTGATTTCATGTTCAAGTGATCCCATTTAGGTGAATTCTGCACTACTGGTTAACTAACCGGCATAACCACAAGCCAGATAAAGAGAAACCACCAAACAAAAATTTAATAATTCACACTCGGTTCTCATGTACGGTCACAACAACAAAGGGATCCATGAGATCCCTCAAGTACTGTAACAAAAGCAAGCCTCAAGATACAGCCCCACACAAATTCAGATTCACAAATAACAACCATTCCACAACAGAGGATCCCATCCCCATCCACATCATCCCATAAGCATCAAGTAGAACAACACACCTACTACCAAAACAGAGTAGGGAAACTTCCAGGGTCAAGCACATCATTTATTAGGTTCTTATTTCTGTTGGTTAACCGGGGTGACCAACCAAGGATTTATGTTAAATGGGTGTCCATTTAACCAACCGAGTTTAGGTGATTAACCAATTTCCATGTTATAGTTATTTAATCATCATAGAAGACAAGGGTTCATTAGTACGCAAGGAAAGACCACCAGCGTCCATGATTTTCAGTGAGCATAATCCCATACAGTTCACAACATATATCAATCACAAAATAGTACAACAGAACTATCAAACACACCCCATCATTCTTTAACAGTCTATTTATTATTTTTGTTATGGTTTGGTTTCATCCACTCCCACAGAAACAGTAGCGTACCCACCCCACATGATACAAAATATGGAGAGACGAAGGAAAATCCTTACATGTTTGATCAAGGATATAAGTTATTCTCCACGCGCCAAGAACTGGGGATGCGCGACATGTAGGTGAGGAACATCGGGGACTCCCAGGGTGAGTAGAAAGGCTCCGGCACAGGCGCACCACTTGCCTCAGCAATGGGAACTCCAAACACACTAGGAATAAAAAGAGACCAGTGAAGAGGAAGATGAAGAAGGAATTCTCATGCGATATAAAGATGCAACCCCATTGTTACGGGATATAAAACATTGAACGGTTTTAATGTTGGATCGTGGTTCCCTACGTGGTTGGCCAGTTACCACGATGGAATTAATAGTCATTTAACAATTATCCTATGAGGGGTGGTCATAACAGCTATTCGTTAAACAGTTTTATTTAACCATAAGGAAACACGTAACAGGGGCAGAACTGGAAGGTACAGGGAAGGTTGTGACACTAAGGAAAAACCACACGTTTTGGTAAGTTAAGGGTTTCCCAACTCTTGGAGGATTTTAGATATTATTTATGGGCTTTAAATGGATTTGAAAGGGGGAATTAAACCATCTTTACATCAAAAGATATGTTGTGGGATTGGAATAGTCAAGAACTGGGAAAGAATGTTGACCGCTCGGTGAGGAAACGGTGCCACCGTCACGGTACCACCGTAACAATGCCACCATCACGGTTTCACCTTGACGGTGCCACCGTCACGGTGCCACCTTCATGGTGCCACCGTGACTGGTTCCACCATCACTCTGCCACCGTTATGGTGCCACCATCACAGTGTCACCCTCACGGTGCCAACGTCACGGTGTGGTGCCACCGTCACGGTGCCACCCTAGTAGTGCCACTGTCATAGTGGAGCTGTGTTTCGGAAAAGTAATGGACCCAGTGGGTCCGGGCCATTACATTGGATACCTCTCAAACTATTCTCACCCTCAAGAATCAAAACTAGACCCGATGAAAAGAGGGGTTCTGAAAAACCACCTAGAATGATACCTCTCAGGAGTAGATCTCATTAACATCTAGGAACACCTCTCCCTCAAGTAACCAGGCAACACTCAATGGCCAAACTAACCAATCATATAGGTTAGGGAGTTTCTTCCTCCATGTCAAGATACTATCCACTTTGGGTGGCACTGACTCTCCTTCACGGGTTTAATCACATCCTCCTTAATGCGTCTTGATTAGGGATCATGTCCTCCCCTCCCCATAGTTAGGAATCTTTACACACATCCATAGAATAAGGAAAACTGCATGTTCCATAGTTAATAAGGTAAAGGATTCCATAAAAAACAAGTACAAACAAAATAGAGTAAAACTCAAAATAGCTCTGGGTACTGGGCACACATCTACGTCTCCCATTCCCAGGTACTTTCCTTGAGCCCTCCATGCCTCCACAACACATGAACCAAAGGAATGGTCCATCCACGGAGCACCTTCTCCTCATGATCCTCGACCCTCCCTGGTCTTTCCACAAAAGTCACATCATCCTCGATATCTAGCTTTCTCCAGTCGAGGACGTGTGATTTGTCGTGTAGATATCGTTGGAGCTGAGACACATGGAAGATGTCGTGCAGTCTCAGAAGCGTCGGTGGTAGCACTAGCTGATAAGCCACTTCACTGACCCGCCGCAACACTTCGAACGATCCAACGAACCTGGGAGAAAGCTTACTCCCCCTATCGAACCTCTATTTCCCATGCTGAGGGGAGACATTCAAGAAAACATGGTCCCCGACCTCGAACTCGAAGGGTATCCTCCTATTATAGGCATATGACTTTTTCTGGCCCTGGGCCGCCTTCATCCTCTCCCGTATAAGCTGAAACTTCTCCGTCATGCTCTGAACCTCCTCCGGTCCAAGAACACCTGCCTCCCCGACCTCTGTCTAGCACACGGGTGAGCGACATGGCCTCCCATACAAAGCTTCGAATGGAGCCATGACAATGGTAGAGTGATAGCTATTGTTGTAGGAAAACTCTACCAGGGGAAAGTGTCATTCCCAAGATCCCCCAGATTCCGTAATACATGCTCGTAGCATATCCTCCAATTTCTGGATGGTTCACTATGTTTGTCTATTTGTCTGGGGGTTGAAAGTAGTGCCAAGATGTAGGTGGGTGCCAAAAGCATGATACAATCCTCTCCAGACTCATGAGGTAAACCATGCATCCCTATCCGAGACTATAGATCTCGGGACTCCGTGCAACCGCACCACCTCATCCATGTACCTCCGTGCTAAGGAATCCATTTTACTTGACTCCTTGATTGCTAGGAAGTGGGCCAATTTCATCAGTCAGTCCACCACTACCCAGATATCATCACAACCCCCTTGAAATTTGGGCAGTCCCGTGGCGAAATCCATCGAGATGTCATCCCACTTCAACTCAAGGACATCTAAAGGTTGTAATAGGCCCCCTGGGATGCGGTGTTCAGCCTTCACCTGCTGACACACGAGGAACTTTTCTACGAACTCTGGCACTTCCCGCTTCACCCCGGGCCACCAGAACTGACCTCTCAAGCCTCGATATATTTTGGAAGTTCCCGGGTGTACTGCCAGGGGTGAATTGTGGAAATCACCAAGAACTCTCTCACTCATAGCCTCTGGGACAAAAAAAATCCCTCTGAAAAGCATATGATTATGACCATCCTCCTTCCACCCTTCCGGAGCATCGCTGTGGTTAACATGGTCATGCATTACTTCACTCTTTGTGTCTCCCCACTGAGACTCCTCCACCTGCCGTAGAAGATTGGATTGCACTATCATCTGAAACAGACAACCTCTACCACCACACTCCCTTACACCCAGATGCCGGGTTGCCAACTCCTCCATTTCCTTCCAAGCATCTGTCGACTGTCGAACCACATCCTTTTGTGACTTCCTGCTCAAGTCATCATCCACCACATTCTCTTTTCCCGAGGTGTAGGAAATCTTGAAGTCATAGTTATGAAAGAACTCCATCCACCTTCATTGTCATATGTTCAGGTCCCACTAGGATAATACATACTTCAAGATTTTGTGATCCATGAAGACCATGAAGTGCTCCCCTATGAGGTAATGCTGCCACAACTTTAATGCGAACATGACCGCCACAAGCTCTAGATCATGGGTGGAATAATTACACTCATGGGGGCGTAACTTTCTAGACTCATAAGAGATCACCCATTGTCGTTGCATCAACACACACCTGAGCCGTTGTCCTGAAGCATCACAGAACACCTCATACACCGCCCCTTCTTCTGGAAACCTCATCACTGGGGCACTTAACAAATTCTCCTTCAGATAGCTAAAGGCTGCCTCACACTGCCCATCCCATTCGAAATCATGGTCCTTCATGGTAAAAGCTGTCAAAGGTGATTCAACTCAAGAGAAGTTGGGTACGAACCTCTGGTAGTAACCTTCTAGTCCATGGAAACTACAAACCTCTACCACGTTCTTGGGTGATGGCCAAGAAACAACCGCCTAGACCTTCGATGGGTCCACCACTATTCCCTGCTCGGACACCACGTGCCCAAGGAAGTGCACTTCTCGCATCCAGAACATGCACTTAGACAATTTACCATAGATTTGGTGTTGTCAGAGGACCTCTAAAACCATTCTCAGGTGCTCAACATGATCCTCCTCTAACCATGAGTACATCAGGATGTCATCAATAATCATGACTACGAACCAATCTAAGTATTCTCAGAAGACGTAGTTCATGAGTCCCATGAACACAATTGGTTAATTCGTAACACCGAATGACATGACTACAAAATCAAAGTGTCCATACCTACATCTGAAGGTAGTCTTTGAGATGTCACCCTCCTTTACCCTCTACAGTTGATATCCAGACTGCAGATCGATCTTAGAGAACCAATCAGCTCCCCTCACCTGGTCAAAGAGGTCGTCAATCCTTAGAAGAGGGTAGCGATTATTCACTTTCACCTAATTTAGTCTTCTGTAGTCTATGAACAACCTCAGACCACCATCTGACTTCATTGAAAACAAGATAGGAGCACTGCATGGTGACACACTTGGTCAACTAAAACCCTTCTTCATCAGATTGTCAATATGAATCCACAACTCCCGCAACTCAGAAGGTGCCATCCTATAGGGAGCCATCGAAATTGGATGGGCATTAGGCTGCATGTCTATCGCAAACTCTACATCACGTCAAGGTGGAAGAGTTTCCACCTCTTCAGGGAAGACTTCCATAAACTCATTGATGATCCCTAGGACTTCCACCATTTATGAATCCACAGACTCCACTGATAGTTCATCTAACAAGGAAAGGAGGGGCTCCACTCACCGCCTATGTTCCCGGTAACCCCGATCGCTGATGAAAGTCACTCGTCGGCTGCCCAAGTCTGAAAACATGATCCTTAATTAGAAGCAGTCAATAATGGAACATATAGAGAGTAGCTATTCAATGCCTAGGTTAACATCGTATGGATGTATCTGCAACAGTATATGATCCCTGATTGACTGATGTGGCCCTATAATCAGTCTACACCCTCGACAAACATAAAACAAGTCAGTCTGACCTCCGATTGGTGTACTCAACACTAGGAGAACCGAAAGTCTATCAGCATCTAGACCAAGAGCAGAAGCCAGACTGGGCACAATAAAGGAGTGAGAAGCTCCTATATCTAACAAGACATAGACAAGAGTACTAAACAAGCTGATCATACCTCGAACGACTTCTGGCCCTACTGGAGTTTCTTCCTCTACGGTGGGTAACTTCCCACACCCAGCTCCCCTACCCCTCTGATGTCAGCCGCCTCCCTGACCACACCCTGGTCGAGGTCACAGAGGAGCACCCTAAGGTCGGCCTCCTCCTGCGATGTCTATCCTTGGAGGAGTGGGAGTTTTCTGTCCCTACTGCTACTGCTGAAATGGCCTGGCTAAAAACTGCTGCGGCTGGGGCGGGTGCTGCAATGGCCCACCCCCATTGTACTGTACTCGGTCCATGTACTGATTCTGAAGGTTCCCATGGCTGATATAGATGAAGAATCTTGGTCTTGTGCCTGAAAGGAAAGGGCGAGGACTGGGAGATCGGAACTGGAACTGATGGGGCCTGCTCCATACTGGTCAAAACCTAGAGGGCCTTGATGTTGGAGGCCTACTGCTGACGACTTTCCCCTTCAATGAGCCCAACTAGATTCCCTCTCACTATACACCTCCCAGCGTGTGTATCCTCTCCACTATTTCAGCCTTCTTATAGACCTCCAAGTACGTCGGTAGGGTGAAGGGGGTAATAGCATACTGGAGAGAAGTACGAAGTGCCACCTCAAAACGTCTCACCCAAGACTCCTCATCCGGAAAGAGGTCAGGAGAAAAGCGAAGGAGATCCTTGAACTTTATATCCAATGGTCTTACTAACATACTCCCATGTTGAGGGAGAGTAACTTTTGCCTCTTATTAGCCTTCATCATGTAAGAAAGGAATTCCACCCAGAACTCCTTCTCGACGTCAGTATACGTCACCTCAGCCTCCCTCTTCTCCCTAAGATAATGCGTCCACCACTGACGTGCTACTGCATGCATCTGGCTTACTGCCAAAGGAACCCAATACTCCGTCAGTCCCTGGATGAAGCTAAAATATATCACCAGCTCCACAAGCCACCTCTTTTTCTCAACGTCAGAGATGCTTCCCTCTTACTTCCCGAGGGTCTGCCACTGAAAGGTATGATGCATCCTCTGCCACTAATCGTCCTCCTCTCAGTCAGTCCTCTGTCAATCGGCCAAGTCAACCTCCTGGGCCTTGATTGCCTGAACTACTCGTGGTCATCTCCCAGGTGCCATAACTGTAAGGTAAACAAGGAATTCCTAAGCCTGAGTAGCTTAGAATATTGCTTTAAAATTTTCTTAGACATATTATTCATTTTAAATTTGAAAAATACCCATGAAACACAAGAACAGAAGTCATTATGATGCATGTACCTACCCTAGGGTCTCTACCATGCAATCCGTGTATCCTTACTTGGACATTCGGTAGGCCCAGAGTCCTTGCATCAGATCACAGGGGGCCCTAAAATCCCATGTCCTAGCCGGTATTCCCTGGCCTATTTCATGCACCAAGATTGTCCAACACTGTTTCCCTACCATCCCATGCAATCCTCACTGTGCCTAATCCGAACTCCATCCCATCTCTCAACCTTTCCCTTTGATACCATTCTGTCACAACCCACCTTCACCAAGATGAGATAAGGGACAACAGGTTTCCAGACCCTTCTTTATTCGAGTTGAAAGAGGGATAATGACCCCCTGAGACCCGCCTTCAATAGGTCTCGGAGTGGAGACTAGCACCAAGGGTAGAAAATCACCCACAACATGGAAGGAATTACCCTTTTTATTTAATAGGATTGGGAGGTAAGATAGTAAATCCCAACAACACCAAAAGTGGAAGTACCTGTAAATCCAAAACAAGCCATTCTCATATGCATGTTCCAAAAGTAAATGATACAAAAGTAAAAGAAAACCCCCAAAAGAAGTACCAAAAGAAATAAAAACAACAACAAAAATTTTCCCAATGTCTGAACTAGTATGACCCTGAACGATCACTAAAGTACTCCTAGAAACCTGAAAACAGTTTTATATACGTAGAGTGAGCATACAAGTATACTCAGTAGGGAAAACCAAAGACTCTCTTTCACAAATGGAGAGGCATTCTAATTCCCTGTGAGAAAAGAGATAACCAAAGAACCTATCAAGGAAAACTATCCACCAAAGACTCACTAAGGCACACTCCCAAAATAACGCAATTCAAGTAGTGTATAGTAATAACACATCGATATTTGGGGTACCCCACACCACTTTCCCACTGGTTATTGAAGACATCGTACGCATCAGACCTCTCCCGCCATTCTCACTGCAGTCCCACTGCCACTCCCCTCCCGCACACACCTGGGCCATCACTACCACACATCCCACCCGCAAACACCTAGGCCACAAAAACCACCCGTAACCACGCCCGCAAACACCTAGGCTAGAACAACTACTGCCACGCCCGCAGACACCTCGACCTCATCCCGAAGACTCTTGGGAAATAACCTACCCGCACACACCTGGGCCAACCACCACAACTACCATGCCCAAACCATATTGGGATATAATGAACCTCATGCTGTCATATCCTTCCCAAAGAGTCATGGGCTATTCGAGAAAGGGAGCAGAAAATGAGCTAATAACCAACCACTCATAGAAGTGTTGGGAGAAACACCCTCCCCCATGAAATGGGGGTGTTCGACACTAAGTGATCAACTAGGGTGTGGCACGAATAAGAAACATAAGAACTACAATTATATGTATAGGTAACAATCGCTCATCCCAAACTAGGGTTTCCAAATCCAACCTAAGCAGAAACACCCTTGTTACTATTCATTCATAAAAGAACAGCACAACACTCACAACCAAGTCACAACTCATTTTAAAAACTAATTCCCCATTTAACCCATTATTGATTTCATGTTCAAGTGATCCCATTTAAGTAAATTCTGCACTATTGGGAAACTAACCGGCATAAACACAATCCAGAGAAATAGAAACAACCAAATAGAAATTTAAGCATTCAAACCCGGTTCTCTTGTAAAGTCACAACAACAAAGGGATCCGTGAGATCCCTCAAGTACTGGAACCAATCCAAGCCTCGTGATACAACTCCAAACAGCTTCAGATTCACAACCAAAAACCGTGCCACAACATAGGATCCCATCCCCATCCACATCATCCCATAAGCATCAAGAAGAAAAACACATATACTAAAAAAACATAGTAGGGAAACTTCCAGGTTCAAGCACATCTTTAATTAGGTTCTTCTTTATATTGGTTAACCAGGGTCACCACACAAGGATTGATGTTCACTGGGTATCCATTTAACCATCCGAGTTTAGGTGATTAACCAATTTCCATGTTAAAATTATTTAATCATCACATAAGACAAGGGTTCATTAGTGCGTAAGGAAAGACCACCAACGACCATGATTTTCAGTGAGAAAAAGCCCATACAGTTCACAATATATAGCAATCACAAAAGAGTACAACAGAACTGTCAAAAGCACCCCATAATTCTTTAAAAATCTATTTATTATCTTTGTTAAGGTTTGGTTTCATCCATTTACATAGAAACAGTAGCATACACACCCCACATGATATACAATAAAGAGAGACGAAGGGAAATACCTACTTGGTTGATCAAGGATCGAAGTTCTTCTCAGCACGCCAAGAACTGGGGATGTTAGACTTGCAGGGGAGGAATGTCAGGGACTCCAAGGGTGAGAAGAAAGGCTCTGACAAAGGCGCACCACTTGCCTCGGTAAGGGGAACTCCAAATGCACCAGGAAGAAAAAGAGACCAGCCAAGAGGAAGAAGAAGAAGGAATTCCCATGTGATATAAGGATGAGATACCATTATTACGGGATATGGAAATTTCAATGGATTTAAAGTTGGATCGTGGTTCCCCACGTGGTTGGGAAGTTACGCATGATGGAATTAATTGTCATTTAACAATTCTCCTCAGAGGGGTGGTTATAACGTCTATGTGTTAAATAGTTCTCTTTAACAACAAGGAAACATATAATAGGGGTGGAACTGGAATGTATGGGGAAGGGTGTGACACCGAGGAAAAAACACACATTTTGGTAAGTTAAGGGTTTTCTGACTCAAGGGGGATGTTAGAAAATTTTTATGGGATTTAAATGGATTTGAAATGGGGAATTAAATAATATTTACGTCAAAAGATATGTTGAGGGAGAGGAAAAGTCGGGAACTAGGAAAGAACGTAGACTGCTCGGTGAGGACACGGTGCCACCCTAACGGTGCCACCCTCATGGTGCCACCCTCACGGTGTCACCCTGATGGTGCCACCGTTATGGTGCCACCCTCACGGTTCCACTGTGACCGGTATCACCATCACTATGCCACCATCACGGTACCACCCTCATGCTTCCATTGTCACGGTGTCACCCTTACGGTGCCCCCGTCACGGTGCCACCCTCGTGGGGCCACCGTCACGGTGACACCGTGACCCGTGCCACCATCACGGTGCCACCGTCACTGTTCCACCAACACAGTGCCACCCTCACGGTGCCACCATAATAGTGGAGCCGTGTTTTGGTAAAGTAATGGACCAGGTCGGTCCGAGCCATTTCATATATTTTACTATAGACCTTTTCACTATGCGTTTACTTTTATTCAATATAGGGATACTTGATTTCTCATAAAACATATATTTATGCATTTTTTAATTAGATTCAATATATCGGAGAGTGTATTCTCTATATAGTTCAAGTAATAATTAATCTTAATAAGATTTAAGTTATTGAGGTTAGTATGAGGTTCATGCACAATTCCTCAGTTAGATTAAATCCTAGAATATCCAAATTCTAAATTTATCCAATCATCTTAACTACATGAGGTATAATTGGAACTTATTCTCCAAGGTTATACATAAAGAGTTCCTTAGATATTTCATACCTCTATTTTATTACTTTATATTGATAGATTTTAAAAATATGATATAAAATGATGTATGAATCAATGTATTTATAATGCTTGTTGACCACACTAGTCATGGATGATAACATGAGGTATTATATATCTAATGCATCACCCATGAATTCCTAGAATACATATTTCACCTCGTCTATTTCCTAATTATAGGTATTAATAAGAACTTTGGATCCTAGTATATAAAAGTTAAACTCCTAGCATAGTACAATAAGTAAGCATCTATACCATTCTAGGATGTTAGCACCAGACAAGAAATTATTTTTATCTAAGATGGATCATAGGGATATTGATATGGTTAACTTAATTTTCATTTATATAAAAAATAAAATAAAATATTTAGTACTTTATCTTGATTACTTGTTGTGATATAATAAAATAAATTTATTAGTCTCCACCCATTTTATCAAATCCCAACAACACTCACTATTGGATCCATAATATATTACTACATAGATATTCTAGTGTTAAGGATCTATATTTCATTTTGATTAACCCAGATGAATGTTTGATAAAATTATTAATATATATTTGGGTATGATTTACTTTCAAACAACATTAATTAATGGTTCCTTAATATGTTGAGTAGACTCCCCAATCATAAAATCCTAAAATTTTATTTCCTCAATTTCTACATCTAGGTTATATAAAGGCTTGAGAGTGAAACTACTCTTGATGGTAAATTTTTTAAGTTAATCAAAAACATTTATTAGAAATCCTCAACAAATGAATGTATCCAGATGAGGTCCAGACCAATGCTTTGATCTATGGTTGAAATCCAACTCATTTGATGAGTATAGATTATGAAATCAATATTTTTGTTGAGATATTTTTTTTAAATTACTTGTAAATGTTATTTAGTTTGTTATTTATATTCTTGTTAATATTATGTTTAATTTACCTAATTAATTAACTTTTTCTAATAAAATAATTTACGCATAATATATTTTTTATTTTATTTCATTTTTGAATTATTTTTAATTTATTTATGTAATCACATTTAATCATCAAATATATCATTTTTGAAAAAAATACATTAATAAACTTACATGTAATAATATTATAAATATGTGATATAATAATGATATTTTAACTATAGGTATGTTTGTTGAGTGGAGATAAATCAACCTTGTCCCAAAAGAAAATAAAATCTTGATCCCATTCCAAAATTATGTTTCAAAATTCATCCAGTGAAATGTGTATCTCTTTGTTTGGTTTCTAATATAGTTAGTTCCTGAACCATATCCTATTATTCAGAGTTAAATCCTTTATATAGGTTTTCTCACTTGCATCTAATGGATAACAGAGGTTTGGGGTTATATAAAATAAACCCTGGATATGCATGCTTATATATATTAAAGGAGGGAGATATTTTATGTAAATTATCATATTTATTTTAATAATAAAGTATTATATAAAATCAATAAATAAAGTTAAATTAAATAAACATAACAAAAATACAGTTTGGTCAAGCTAATTATCAATCACAACATGCAACGACTAAGAATTTAGACTTTTTTGGCATTCATTTAAATTTGTTCTCATTATAATATATTTATTAGAAATAATGAACCAATCTATTGATTATTTAATTAATTATGTATCCTAGTATTATATCCAAACATTCAATGATACATGATAAGAATCCCATACTATATTAATTTTAAATAAAATAAAAAATGTTTTTTTTTTGAATTTAAAATAATTAAATACATGGTTTGTATCGATAAGGACCTAGGCCACATAACATCAAAATTACATTACACATATTACTATAATGTAATAAAAATATGGTATGCACATTAGAGGTAACAGAACATGCTCTTTTTTTATTAGATTAAACCTATTTATAAAATTTAATTCTTACAAGATATGTTCTGTCACCCGACATGTTGTGTGACATATGTTGTGTATGGTCGATATCATATACTTCATGATTACATAGAATGTTTGATCAAATGGAATGTCATGAAATACATAGTAAGTATTTATATGTCTCAAGGGACATAGTTTCTGTGGAATACATAATTATAAGATATGCTATAAATATTCATGGCATGCACCACTGGAAATGTGTATCTAAAGTAGATAGTGTGTATGATAATAATTACAAATCATGTATTTGAATAATTTTCATGGATAATAATTATCATGAATTTATATCCACATGAAATGTCAAAAATCAATCAGCATATAACTGGTGTGAAATCAAACCTATCACTTGACATGTATATATAGCTACACACTATGTAGTTTGTGTAACTATTTAAATTTCCATGTGTGGAACCAAATGACATGAAAATATTAATGTTTACCATTTGTGAGTACTCACATTATTCAAGATGTGTATAACTTTTTATATTTCTTATTATCCACATTTGTCCACCTAGCTCGGTTGGAAATAAATAAGAGACGTGTAATGATGTTGTGCAGTTAACAACACGACATTTTGAAAATTATATGGGGTTACATAGGGTGTGAAAATACTATAGACTACGTAAACCCTATCATACCATGTGTCGTTCTAGTAATCAATAATATACAATGACACCGTATACCGATCCTTGTATCATTATTTGATTATTCTAACGCACACCTTGTGTGGTTGATCCTGGGAACACGACAAGTAATTTACCATTACATGCTGTATATCTCTGTCATACATTCTATAAAATTTGTTAATCATTTAATAATAAAATTTTTGTTAACTAAATATTATTAATTTAATCAATAAATAAATATTATATTCACTATTCTCATGAATAAATATTTATTTTAATGTTACCATAGCTAAATAAATATTTATTTTAATGTATTCACTAAACTGGTGAATAAATTAATATTCATTTATTACATTTAAACAATAAACATGGGATAAAATCCACATTACATATTATAAACACAAATATCTCAGGATTAAATTTATTAAATCAATAGTTGTTAAATAATTATTTTTTCATATGTTGATAATAATATTTATTCATAATATTGAATTCATTCAATTTTAATGAGATTACAGATACATGTAGTGTGTGACCCTCTAGGCCTCTTTCTCAGGGAATTTTGAAAACATAACTAAATTCCAAGATAAAAATTTATTAATATGTAAAGAAACCATTAGAGAAATAATTTAATGTCTCAATGATAAAAAATTTCCAAAAAAATACTACCATATAATATAATCCCCTTATTTCAATATATCATTAAGTGAAAAACATACTTGTGTTATTACCCTAAATTCTTGATATATCTTTCTTTGATTTTTAGAAATGATGTTCTAAATAAACTACCATGGATTTATATTTAATAAAATTGTTCTATTTTAATCAAAATGCTAGAGATATTTTCTTCCATTATCTCAAAAGTAGTAAATCCATTATTAAATAATTCAATTCGTTTCATATAACTTATGACACACTCAAAATATACTATAAAAACAAGTTATTGCCACAATTTTATTACGGTGGTTTAATTTATATTCATAAAATGGTCTATAACTTTAGTTATATTTAAAATGGTCTAAAATGTTAACTATTGCCATGATTTTGAAAAATAATGAAAATATGCCAACATAGGTGTCCTAAAATAGTAATTTTTTAAAAATATGGTGATAATTTAATAATATTGTCACTATTTTAAAAATATGGTGTAATAAGTTATCTAATTACATGTTTTTAAAACTTGTGGCTATAGATACATAGATTTCATATTTTAAAATTAATTTCTAATCATAACAACAATAACAATTATAAATTAAATTAATTTTGAAAATTTTAAAAAAAATTATAACTAATATGTAAATAAAAATATATTTAATTTTACTAAGAAATAAATTGGTTAGTGGGTAATACTATGTGTTATATTTGAGAGGTTATAGGTTTGAGTGTCATAGAAGATTTATTTTTATTTAACCTATTTTAATTAATCTCAAACTATGGAAATATGAGCACATAACCTTTTTACACCATTTCATGACCATGACAATAAGTCCTAGACCTACTGTATTAGAGATAACAACCATAGTTTCTAAAACCATGGATATATGCTATGAATATTATTTTAAAATATTTTTAATATAATTTTAAATCATGAAAATATCATGTTTCACTAGTAGTGATAATATGATAACACTCTATGAAAATATATTGTCATAGTTTTCATTCATATATCAAAGCACACAACTCATGATATACATTAAAAAAATATCAAGTATGAAGACCAATAAACACATTCATATTTAGGAATATATAATGACACATAAAATATATGGAATTCCAATTGAAATTTATATCCTCAAAACCACCCTTATTAGAGATTGCTAAGTGCAAAATTTATGAGAATAAGTATCATTGTATTGTGAGACTCTAAAACATGATTGTAAAAAATCATATCTATCCCATAAGACATATTTTATTGAGAACATATGATATATATTTAAGAATATTATCACATTATTTATAGGTTCTCATTATAGTGAGGAACTGTTATAACCTTTCTATGTGATAAATACTCTATGAAAATTATCACATTAAGATTTTGACAATCAGAAATCATCATGTAAAATGATATTTATTAATTTTTTTGGAAATTGAAAATATAAATTAAATTGGTCCTAGGACACCGACACCAAAAGTTTTTTCCTACACATGAAAATTGAGTTGACAATCATTTTATTCAATTTTAATGGTAATCCGTGCACATGTTCTCAAATTTGATTATTTGATGTTTATTTATGGAATTGGAAATAATTTTAATCGTAAAAATATTTTATGGTTTTTTCCTGATAGATTACATAAAATATTTACATGTGGTTTGTTCCTACACATCACCGATAAATTAATGATCACTGTTTAATGTTTTCATAGAAACTGGTGCTTTTTTTTCTTGGTCCTAATCATTGGATACTTATTTGTAGTACTTATAAGATAATAATATTTATATAATATAAATTTTAATAAAAATAATAGAACATATAATATTGACTATATTGACATGAAAATTCATAAACCTTTTTTATAAAATAAATTTTATGTTAATATATTGTTAAACAAGAAAAAATGAACTAAAAAACTACAGAACGTTATATAACCATTAAAATGTAGCCATATAATTGTCATGTAATTATAATGGTAACCAAATTATGTAATATTTGTAAAAATAAAAATAAACATAATTATTAATAATAACACATTGATTAATATTTTATTAGTGAATACTAATATCTAATAATAATAATTTATGATTTAAACTGAAATCTTTCTAAAAGTTAGATTTTTATTTTTTTAGGAAACTAAATACAATATGAATAAAATATATTATTGATATGAATAATATATAAACACTAATTCTCTTAGTAATAAACTGTAATTACGAATTAGAATAATTAATATTTTTAAAAGTTATTTTACAATGAAAACAATTTTCTTTATATTTTTATTTTTTATTTAAAATTTATATCCTAAAAATTTATGGTTTTAATTAGAAACAATAAAAGTATTTTTTAGATAAAGTATTTCAATTTTATTTTATGAATAATATTCAGTATTTCTTAAATATTTTAAATTTTTGGTTAATCGAAAAAAATAATTTTTACCAAAAACTATAATTTTTATGATATTGTTATTATATGATCATTTTTATAAAATATCATATATATATATTTAAGTAATAATAACTATACCTTTTAAAATATTAGGTTAAACTTATAAAACCTATGCTTATCATATTGGAACACAATTAATAATTAGATGTAACAAAAAAATATTTTCCCCATCTTTTAAATTAAATATTTTTGGTAAAATTTAGTTTTTGTATTTCAGGAATGTAAAAAAGATTAATTTAAATAAATATGAGAGCATTGTCTCTGTATGTGCAGATTACTTCCTCCATAGAAAAAAATAATTAATTTTTCTACAACTATGAAACATGTATAATTTTAAAAATTAATATACGCTATTAATATGATATTTATGAAACTATTAATATTATAGAATTATAATTATTAACGATTTATAAGAAATAATAATAATAATAAATGGTTATTGAAACATTAACCACCTTAAATAAACTAATCAAGATACCTTTCTTTATGTGGGTTCATTTTGGGATTACTTATGAGACTATATAAATATGTTTTTAATTTAATTATAAAGGAAAAAATCCCCATAATTATAGAGATCATGAGGTTATTTTACAACATCATAGACCATGTTCAAAAAAATAAAATGGTTACAGAGGAATTAACCAAACAACGCCAAATAATCAATTTAAGATAAAATTATAATAAAAATAATTAATAAATGATAATAAATGGACCTTATAAAAATAAATACGGATTAATAAAATTCTTGGGAATGTATTTATAACACTTAATATAATTATTCATGGAGTTAAGTGCAAGTTCAGAGTGAATAAGGACCAGAGGTAAGGTTTCTTTTGAACTACCCTTGTTACTTTAAAAATTCATGTTCTATTTATTATAAATATCCCTATCTATTCTCTTCCAAAAAATTCATCCATATCATGTATATATGTTCCTTACATATGTACATAGTCTACATTACATTTGTTTTGGGATAATACATGTTTACACCTCCTTTGAGATTTTCTCTTTTAAGTAAAACCAAATAGAAGTGAATGTTTCTTTATTTTACACAAGTACCACCTACATAAAATAATTTTTAAGAATGGGTAAATTCTAGAACCCTAAATATTTTATTTATAAACTCATGGTTCAATTTATATTTAAAAAATAACTACCCCTTTCCTTCCTTAAAATATCCATTGCTCTTTTCGACAAACACACCTCCATGGTTACTTCTCTATGAAACTTATATTAAATTATTCTACAATGGAACCAAATATTCAAAGACCTATATTTATTTTTTAAAATATGAACTCCCAAAATGAATTAATTCTTTATTTTGGGAATCTTTATGATATACCCTTTAATTATTATTTGAGACAAAATTATTAATCCCACTTATTTATCATATGTTTTATCATGCGTATTATTTATATATGGTATATTTTCCACATTTAGGACACATATGATAAAAAATATTATTAATTTCATTATGTTATGGGGGAGACCAAAATTATATATCTCTCTTTTAATGAATCAACCAAAATATCCTCTCAAATAGTACTCGACCCTCCCCGACCATCACTTACCCAAATGGCATTCCCGATCCCCATGAGATGGAGACTAGCAATAAATAATCAAACAAAAACCATATGGATTAATTTTTTTACAAACTGAAGATACAACATAGAACATATATACAATATGAATAATAAGAAAAAATATAAATATATGCCATAACTGAAAGGTGATAGTGAAACCAAACAACTCAAGAGTAGAAAAAATATACATGTACAAATATAACCACAAAGGAATTCTAAAAAAATAAAGAAAAACTACTCCATGTGGTAGTGTGGGAAGACCCCCACTATCTTACCACCAGCTACTCAAATCAGCTGACAGAAGATCTCACTACCTCACTATGGTTCATTACCCTACCATGCATAGAATGATAAAACCTGGTCTATGCACCACCAAAGTGGTACATAGAGTTTTATATAGGAGGCTTAGTAGGGTCCTACCTAGGTGTTCCATAAACAATCTCTATAAAAATAAATCAAATATGCTAATTTTAAATAAAACTTGGAATGATAATTAGTAAAGATGTTTTTATCAAATCATAGTAAATATTTCCATTTTCCGATAATTATAAAATAAAGGAAGGTATAACAATTCCAAGCATAATCTCCATTGTTATTTATCAAATTCCAAAGATTTCATATCAAAACCAAAAATAGTAAAAATCCAAGAAAATGTGAATCATTCCAAGGAAATCAACAATTTAGAATAGAAGACTACTCAAACCATAACAAATTATTGGTTCATAATAAGTCTTCTAGAACATAGTCCTAAGTAGTAAAGGAATTCCCCATTAGTGAAACCCAAATGATGTCAAGAACATGAACCTAGAACAATATGCCTTGGGATGAGAGAGAAGCCCCATGATAAAACCTCCCATAGGTAATGGGGAATATGGACCTAAGAAAAAACTTCCACCTACGTATCTATGGATTTCTATGTGCTGCATTTCATAAATCATTTAAATTATTTGTACATAAAAATTTTTTATATTCAAAAATAATATAGGGAAAAACTACACTTTATCAAAAATCCATTCACAAAAACAAAATATCCATGCCAAATTTATATATAAATAAATTTTTAAAAATAGTAGAAATAATTTTCCCCAAAAAAGGATAGAGATGGATCCACCTACCTCTAAACCTAGGGTCGCACATGCCCACGAAATATCCTCCAACAATAAGGTCACAACAACAACAAAAGAGGCACTAAAATTAACCTACCCTTATTAGAATTGATTCAATTCAACAAAAATAGTTAGAGGAGAAGAGGAAACCACATACCTTAAGAACTCACACCCACTAGACCACAAAAAAAGGAAATATACCCTGGAAAAATATATCACAATGTATCTTCAGAGAAAAAAATGTAAACATCACTATGAACCAATATATCTGACAACACAACACAATGATGCAACTATGATCAAATAAATGAAGATGTTGAAATATTTACTCTCCTAAAGAGATTAAACCCAACCACAATAGTGATATATCATTGAACATATCAATTGGATAAAAAAAGCCTCCCAAAATACCCATATAAGGGATCTAGGTCATGATCCAAATGAGATATGTAAGAATGAAATACAATTTTTGCCAAGTAGTACCCAAAAAGACAATATTTCAAAATTTACATACGGTTTAATCTCTTTACACATCATGTAATCATCGAGACGCAGATACTTTGAATAACTCATTACATTTTTTTTAAATACACACCTTTTAACATTACATAGGGTTTAATTTGTACACATTATGTAAAACCATCATTTTATGCACCAGGTTCGTGACACCCACTATGAAAAACTTACATGTCATGTACACCCATTACACGATGGGTATTTTTCCTACATAATATAGAAATCATAGATTCTTTCACTAAAACCCTATAAAAAATCAGGCATTCTCCAAAATATAGGAGAACCCCATGATTCCATTAACATGTTTATAGAATGAATCTATTAATTCAAACAAATATACATCCCTAAAATTTATGTAATTTTCCCAAAATATGATATCCATCCTCAGGATTCCCAAGATGCACCCAATTAAAGAGAAAAACAATTAAATAGAAGGGAATTACATTAACGTGGGTAACATGATATTAAAAAATCCCCATTATAGGACTTTCCATCCATGGGAAGTCATGTAGAATAATGATGTACAGTAAAGAGGTGAGACCATTTCTCCCTCATTAATGACTTGCGATCCCATGTCTCATGAGAATATGATCCATGTATCTATTAATATCTGACTAATGGAATAGACTTTCCATTAAATAATTTTAATTTATAGTCCATGACCTATACCAGTTTCTAAAAAATAGAAAAATCTAGATATAACATAATGTCTTTACAACTTAAACATGAGGGTGGTCAGGATGATATTTCCAAAGCTTCAATACATGGAAAACATAATGAATTATTGTCAATAGAACTAGAAATTCCAATTGACAAGCGACCTTCTCATGATGTCCAGAGACCTCAAGTAGTCCAACATATCTGAAAGACAAATTTACCTATTTTACAAGCCTACGATGACCCAAACTAGGATAAAATTTCATAAAAAATGGTCACCTAAGGAAAACTCTAAAAGACTATACAGCTGACCTGTTCAATATTTCTTCAGAATCTTCTCTATAATTAAATGCTGATGCATATTTTGAATACTCACATTCATCCCCTAAACCAAACATAGTACAACCAAATAATGTTCACCCACCTCTTTCTAATATGGTTGTGACCGTCACATGAGACCATAAGAATCCTCAAAAGGATCCATTCTTATTGACAATAGATAACTATTATTTTCAGAGAACTCAATTTTTCCTCAATGGGTTTAATGATCCACTAAAATACAAGACACAAGTACAAATAATATTCTATAGGATCTAAATAACACACTTCATTTTACCATCTATCTATTGATGATCAACAACACTAAATATGACCTGATTATCCATAATCTCTAGGATAATTTTCTAAAACCTCAAATTAAACCAAGGATCCCTATCTTAAACAATAGCTAAAATAAATCTATGTAACCTCAAAATTTCTTACATATAAAACTTACCTAGAACTTCAACTTTTACAATGTATTTGATCAAAATTAAATGATATGAATTTTTCAATTAACCAAACACCACCTATATAAATTTCATTTTTCATGGAGTCTATGGTAATAGGACAAAAAGGTCCATTGATAACTTTTCCAATTTCTAAACAGGCACTGGAAGAGGTTGGAACAAAATATATGGTCTCAAATGCTCTTACTTTATCTGTTAGAAGGTGAAATAGTGGGACACATAATCAGAATTATTTTCTTTATATCCACGTACCAGAATCACCATTTCATGTCACAATACATCTACATCATGCTCAAATGAACAAACCACAAATAAATATAAAAATAAACCAAATCTGAGTTCCTTATCGGTGTTGGGACAACAAAGTGATCCCAAAATGGAGTTTACCGTATGAAGTGAGAGACCGAACCAAAACAGTCTCCTCACCATATAGGGTTTCTCAAATTCTTCTAAAATCATCATCCAACTTCTGAATCTGAAGAATAGACTCATGTGGATATGGATATAGTTGAACACTGGTTAAAAACATGCTTGAAATATCCCTATGTGTATCTAGATACACTAAGTAAAAATCCACATAAGGTTCACCTATTCATTTGATTTCACAAGATCTTGCGATGATACTTTACTTATAAGAGTGTCTACAATAAAATTCCCCTTCCCTAGAGAATAGAAGATATCGAAGTAAAATGTATAATGGTATTCCAACCATTATCTCCATATGAGATTTATGTATTTCTAAGAAAAGATATAACTTAGAATCATATGGTCAGAAAAGACTGCGAACCTTTCCCCAAAAAGATAATTCTTCCAACACTTAATCGCATGTATAATTTCGGTTATCACTAAATCATTATTTGGGTAATTCTTTAAACGAAGTCTAGGATGATGAGAACCATAAGCCACCACATGATCTTCTTGTAGGAGAAAACAACCCAAAACTACAATAATAGTATCATAGAAAACCACATACCCCTTACTAGGCTCAATTAATATCAAAATATGAGCTGATGTCATAAGTTTTTTCATCTAATAAGAAGAATACTGACAAATTTTATCCCCTATAAAGTTCAACCCTTTCCTGGTAAGACCAATGAAAGGAAACATCAACTTCAAGAAATCATTGAAGAATCATAAATAGTATCTTGAAAGACCAAGGAAGCTTAGATTTTAAATAAATTCTCTGGATCTTCCTATGAAAATACATCCTTTACCTAATCAGTATCAACTGATATGCCATGCCCATTAATCACATGCCCTAATAAACATAGTTCTTAGATTTAGAAATAGAATTTTGAAATATTTCCGTACATATATTGACTTATCATGATTTCCAAAACCAAACTCAAATAGTGCCCATGCTCGCACTTGGATCTTGAGTAAACCAAAATTTCATATATGAAAACTACTATAAAAGCATCTAGATAATAATGGAATATTCGATTAATTAAATCCATGAAAACTATATGAGTTTGTGACATTCCAAATAACATAATGATATATTCACATAGGCCATACATACAATATAAATCTATCTTCAATATATCAAAATCCCAAACTATGAGATGATGATCACCCAACCGAATATTAATATCAAAAAACCATTGTACACCCATTAATTTTTTGATCAAATCATCTATACAAGGAAAAAGATACTTGTTCTTAACTATTATTCAATTCAAATTTATATATTCTATACAAAATCAGAGTGAAATGTCTACCTTATTGGAAAAGAGAACTTGGGATGCCCAAGGAAAAACACTAGGGTGAATAAAACCTTTCACCACCAAATTTTCCAAAAAAATATTTATCTCTTTCAACTCTGATGGTTCCATATGATAAGATGGTATCGATATCATCTACATACCTGACTCTAGTCCAATCAAAAAATCTACCTACCTCTCTAGAGGAAGCATAAATAAATCATCTGAAAATACATTAGGAAGACCCCAAACAATGAAGTGAAGATAAACTATAGAAGAAAGTTTATTATGATAAACTAAAATAGTTGACAAAAAACTCTTGAGCCCTGGGTAGGTTGATTTTTCATAGCTAGAACATAGATACAACTCTCACTCAAACAGCTGTGATCTCCCATCAGCTAAAAGAAACAATACATGTGGACAAATATAATCAACGAAATCATGAAAAGCAATAAGAAAATCTATCCTGATGATGACTTCAAACAAATCTATTTCAAGAATAAGAATTCCAGACTAGCTCCGCATCAGCTATTGACAACACAGAAGTAGGAAACAAAAACCCATGCAATTTACTCTTCCAAATATGCATCATTTACTCTACAAAAAAGACATGAGTTCCATAATAAGGTTAATAATATAAAAAACATGACCAGATATAAAATAGTGGGAAACACCAATATCAAATAAAGAAACCACCACTGAAGATGAAATAAAAATTGTAACTCTCACTATCGTTGGACCTGTATCCTCTTCCATTGAAAACTCATATACTTCATGAAGGTTCTTCACTCATGAGGCCTTTGGATGGATCCTAGGAGTAATTGAAGAATCCGAATGTGCCACAGTATCCTTGGGAGTTGTAAATCCCTGACCATATTGAGGTATAGATGAATCCTGACAGAAATGATGCAGATAACCATAATTCCCATTGATATTACAGATCTTTTCATTTTAAGGACTTGAATAAATGGGGTGTTTGTTGTTTCCACACTAATAGAAAGTTATAGGAGTACTATTATCTATAACTAGAGGTTCCATAGAGTCTGGGTATTGAGAAAATCTTTCAAAACTCTTTATGATCCTTCCACTCCCTCTTTTTCCATATAAGGGAACTAATGATGCCACCAGGTGGAAGATAAGGTAAATAATATCTTCCATTTCCCACCATATTAGTTTATTACATCATATCCCTATCAACTATCTAGATATATATCATAATATTCACCATAATACCTATACTTTGATATCTAGTTGTAGGCCCTGTAGGTACTTATGAACTTTCATATGGTCATTATTCACAACCTCTTGTGTAAAATGAACCATTTTAGCAATATTATTGGTGTATGACAACCCTGAATTCTCTCTATATACTTTTCCATTATCAATGATTCTGTAAAAAAATAATTGAATAAGAGAGTCTTGAAAACCTTCTAGTCCAAACACAAAATCTAATTAGACTGTACCATGGAATTCCACCACCTTTTGTTGATACCCTCAAGTCAAAATATATTTAATTAACCTCAATACTCTCTATTGTATTCATGAAGTCAATTATCTTATCAATATTTTTCTGATAGTCCTCCACCTTTAGATTTTCATTCATACCTTTAATAGATAGTGAATTATCATTCCAGATCTCTTGTGATTGATCCCTATCTTCTCTATCTCCTAGATTTGCCTCAATGACTATGTTCAAAACTTGTGGTACATTGTGATCAATAGTAAAAATTTACCACATGATATCTTTGATAATGTTATGATCCATCAAAGGATTTTCTTGAGGTGCATCAGCTACACCATCCTGAGCTACTCATAGAACACATCTCAGAGGAATATTGATGCACATTGATGTAAAATAAATGATCAAACAACAGAAAAATATCAATTTAAATGAGGAAAACCATAATAAAAATTGATATATACATCATGAACTCAAAATAGAAGACACACATCCCAACATCCCATAGTAACTTGAGTATTATCAGTGAAAGAGCTGGCTAGGCACTCATCACAATATACATATGACGTCTTGATAGTCCTATATCTAGTCTACTAGATGTCCCAAGACAAATACTCTTGAGGAAAGACCATATATGATAACCAACTGTGTTGAAATAACCCGAATACCCTCTCAAACTTGTACCAAACCCATCATGAAGATATGTGAAGGGAATTGACAATCCCCATAAGATCGATACTAGCACCCAGGCTTCAAACAACAACCATAAAGAATTATTTCTCCCAACCTGAAGAAAAAAATCGCACACCTATACAACAGATACAATAGAGGGAAAGATAACCATATTCCATTACTAAATGTAAACAATAACAACCAAACTACTCAAGAGTAGGAACAATCCCCAAGTACAAGTCCAACTATAAATGACTACCAAAATAGGAAAACCAACTAGTCTATTTTATAGTGTGGGAAGACTCCCACTATCTCACCACCAACTACTCAACTTAGCTAAGAGAAAACCTCAACACCTCACTATGGCGCCTTTTTTTTCCCTACATCTAAATACATAACTAGTTCTACACACTATTGAATGGGTATTCAAGGTGCAAGCTAACAGGTTTAGTAGGGTTCCACCTAGGTGTTTTAAAATAATAATCTATAAATAAATCATGTATTCCCATTTCAAATAAAAAATTTCAGGATAAGAAGCAATGTAATTTTATCAAATCATTGTAAATATTTCCCCTTTTCAAGAATTATAAAAAATAAATGCATATAAATTTCAATCACAATTTCCATTATCATTTTTCAAAATCAGAAGCATTAATATAAAAATAAAAACAATAAAAAATCTATGAACTGGTAAATCACACCAAGAAACTCAATAGGTTAGGAAAAAAACTACTTGTAATAGAAAAAATGTCTATTTCACAATAATTCTACACAACAAATGCCTAAGGAGTAGTGGAACACCCCCTGAGTGAACCCAAAATAATGTAAAGAATATGTACCTAGAAAAAAGGCCTATGGAGATGGTAAAATCCCCATGAGTTAACCTACCAATGGTAATATGAATGATGACCCTAAATTAAACCTTCTACATACATACCCAAGTCTTCCCATGTGCTGTATTTTATAAATCATTTAAATTCTTTGAAAATACCCCTTTATTACATTCACAAAAAACATTGTAAAAACCAACTTTTACCAAAACTCTACTTACACACACAAAAAAATCATGCCATATTTTTATATAAATTTATTTTTTTTAAAATAGGAGCAATAAAGTTAATCAAAATATGCTTGATATAGACCCAACTACCTCAAAACATGGGTCCAAACAAACCCATTAATGATCCTATAATAAGAATATCACAAAAATGGTAATAGAGGCCATAAAACCAACCTAAACATCTTATAATTGATCCAATTCAACCAAAAGTGTTGGTGGGGAAGAGGAAACAACATGCCTTAAGAATGAACACCCTCCACACCACAACCAACAATGGAAATGACCCTCAGAACTAGTTTTCACAATGGATCTAAAGATAAAAAAAGAAACATAACTATGGATCAACAATATATAATTCAATACAATGATGTATTCATGTTCAAATCAATGAAGAAGAAGAAATTATTATTCACCCAGGGAGGTGAAAACCAACCGAAATGGTGACAAATCACCGAACATATAAATTTAAATCAAACAGATACTCCCAAAACACAATGGAGAAGGGATCTAGGTCAATATCTAAAAGAGATTTGTAATAATGAGATTTATGTTCTTCCAAGTGGAACCATAAAATCCAACATCATGAAATTTACATGAAATTTAATCCATTTACATATTGTATAATCCTCGGGACATAGATACACTAAAAAAACCATAACCTTTTTTTTAAAACCAACCTTTTAACATTATTTGGCATGTAATGTGTACTTGAATTGTAAAACATTCACACTGTGCACCAGGTTCATGGAATCCACCATGAAGAACTTAAATGTTGTGTAATCCCATTACAGAGCATGAATTTTTCCTACAGACTGAATAAATAGCAGATTCTTACACCAAAACCACAGATAAACTTGGGAATTCTCTAAACTTGGGGATAAATCTATAATAATATTAAACCATTTATACTTAGACTCTATTAATTCAAATAAACATACATCCAAGAACATTTAGTCATTTTACCCAACAAATGTTACCCATCCCCTGGAGTCCCCGGACACACCCAATTAAATAGGAAAACCTATGAAGGGAAGGTAATAAACTAAAAGAAGGTAACAAGATGTTACACCTCAAATGCAGTAGTTAATGTTTCAATCTCATGAAAAAAATTTAAGGTTCCCAAGTGTTTAAGTTAAGAGATATATTTTATATAACATGTGGTTTTATAATTTTATATCCCTTCAATGCATTGGGTAATTTTTTATATTTCATGGTATTTTTGGTATGTGATTAGGGAATGAACCTAATCACCTATGAGAATTTGTACACAATGTGGTGAGGGTCTTGGGAGTTAACGATGACTTATGGTAAAGATTTCATGAATTATTTTTTTGGCCACAATTATATGATGCCAAGGTCCTTTGATATTGGTTTTTATGCTAAATCCTCATGCTAAGATTCTTGGATTATGATCCATGTTTTGCTGGGTATGAATTATTTATATTATTCTTATGTTCATTTTCTACATTATCATACCCATATGTTAATAATATACTCAATTATGTTATATTATTGTTTTATCTTATGATTAACCTTAACAAGAATTCGAGTTGACCTCTTCATATGTTTCCATTTCCCTAGGCAATGTTAGAATACAATATGAATGGTATGTATAGAAGTTTATCATGTGTATAAAATTTGTGGGATACGTTGTAAAATAATTATTATTTAATTAGTTATCTGTATAGTGAAAAAATATCTAATATATAAAAAAGAAATAGATTTTTATTAGTTAAAGGTTCTCATTTTCCCTATGTATTCCAAATACATTAGACCTTTAAATTATTAGATTTTATTCATTAATAAATTTTATATTTAAAATAATATAATATCATGTGCTTATGGATTGATTCACTATATTTACATTGAATGAAATAAATTAAATTTATATAATATAGAAAAATAATAATTTTATGATAGGAAAACACCTCTTTAAGTCGTTTGGAAACATTTTAACACCACATAAGCCACGTAATCATTTTGAATAAATTTATTTCATCATATGAATATGTTTTTTAAAAAATTAAAAAATTATTAAAAATTATAGATATATTTATGATTAATTAATATTTTAAATTAAAATATATTTATTAAAATATAACTTAAGCTCATTAATACCTCTTCGAGTATTTTATTCTATTGATAGTTTTCTAACATCTTTCATAAACATATAGACATAATATGCACAATCACATTTATTCATTTTTTAGGCATGCTAAAAACATTAGGAAATATAAGGAATTTGTTATGATATACATTTTGATAGAAAATTATTATTATATATAATTTAATTATTATACATCAATTGAAATAAGTACATTTGTTTTATGAACTATGCATCCTCTTTAATGTTCTTACTGATATAAAAATACTAATATATTATAGAAAAAAATATTTTTAAATCATATAATAAATTATTTAATTGAAAGAGTATACATAAGACATTCAAGATGGTACAAAACTAATTAAAAAATTATATCTTGTGTAGATGGTTTAATAGATATCTAAGCGTTAGATTAATAAAATATATCAACAAATTATATGAATTTATTTGAATGAGAATATGATTGTCATGACCCATCCCAGTGGGGCCCCTACTATGACTCCCAATGTCCACCTCCAATTGGCCAGGGTCTAGTGACTAGCACTGAGTAGTCATATTACTGAGTTGGGAGACATTACCTATATACCTGCATACACACACACACATCTCCAAGCTCACATGATACTAAAATGTAAAAACCACTAAGTAAAAAATGCATGCATACAACTATACCCCACAAACAAAGTATAAAAAGAATTAAAGTAAAGTAAAACAAGGACAAACACAAGACCACTATAAAGAGTTTTTAACCAAAAGTCTAACCTATTATAAAAAGGTAATGGGACTGCTATCTACTGTCATAGGAACACACCTCAGTCTATCCGGTATCAAAAAGAACCATATCATCTTGGTCCACCTAGTACTCTATCTAAAGGTCAATCGTCTACACAATACATGAAATGTGTGGGAAAATCCCATATAGGGGTGAGTATAACAATACTAAGTAGGACACTACAAAACCAAAAAGTAATACAACAAAGGAAAGATACATTCATCTTTACATAGGTACATGTCTATAACACATATAACAAGAATATAGAGATATACTCAACCAAGACACACAATATAAAGGTAAGTCACAATCACTGCATACCAACCATAGGAATTCGGCTCAAAGATTCCACAAAGCAGTCATCCAGGAGAACAATCTCTTGATACTGATAGCACTGATGATGTCTTTCTGAGAGGAACTCATCATTGAGTCTCTCCATGAGAGAGATACAGTGATAAATCTAAATAGAGATACGATAAAATAGATGATTATAAAATTTAGATCCATGAGGTGATACCAACCACTAAATTTCAATCAACCCACTAATTAGAGGATATACACCCACATAGTGTTGGTCACATCGATACCAAGAACTACACCAAGGGAGTGAAGAATGAATAAAGAATCATGCTCTACGCCTCTCATGGGATTCCAAATAATCTATCCAGGAAGTCCTGTTAAAGGGATCATAATCCTATGAGTTTGAAATGATTCATACCAACAATTAAGAAAATAAATAAGGGAATGAACCCTAATGAAAATTTTCCATGATACGGAGGAGAAGTGTCTCAATCCATGTTGGAATAGGTATATGTAGTATAGTAGGGACACACATCATGTACCTTGACCCTAGGTACTGCCCATGTACAAAGGCCCGTGTATTTAGAATATATCATGTACAAGAGGGTTGAAAAGAATATAGGAGTCACACACCGTGTCCTCCCATCCGGGGTCTTCTCATATACTCTGGTCGTGTGCCATTACATGGAATCAACCGGTGTATGCTTTCCAATGGACTAGTACATGTTTTAGTCCATGTAACTGATTTAGGCCATGCCATGTGGTGGAGTACATTCCATGCAAGAAACCCATGTACTCCACCCCATCTCTGTGTACCTACAAGGATACACACCGAGTGGTCTAATGATGAACACATACCATGTATCCGGGACTAAATGATGTGTGTTTTAGATTTTCTAGAAACTCAGGTTCTTATGATTCACGCCTTGAATGATATTTCGATCTTAATATGGCGGTTCATTCTCTTTAAAAATCCATATCCAAGGTTGTTTCTCCACCCTAATACTAAATCGATGGGTTTCAGGCCTTCAATTAGCTTAAAAATATAATTCAATCCATCCCAATAAAACTCACCTAAAGAATAGGTTCTCTCGAATCACTTTGATCCATTCACCACCATCACTCTCGATATTTTGTTGAGTCATACTAGTATCAGATATCTATTTTGGGATCATTGTGCCAAGAATCTAGGGAACAACGAATTATTGTTCAAAACTGGTTGGAGAATGAATAATGTGGTTGAAGAACATGAGAAAATCAAGGGAGAAAAGCACAAGGAACAATCTAGAAGAATGTAACTTAGCTATTGTGCATTATTTCCTTGATTACTTTTGATAAGAATGATATATAAAATCAAAGAAAAATATCTATAATATAATCCCAATAAACCCCACAAATATCATCCCATCCTAAAAATACAATAAATCCCCATGCTAATCTATTCATGGATTAGTCTGTGATCATCATCAGAATCAAGAACGGGAAAGAAAATTCAAAATAACACATACTACCTTAGATTTTGGATCACTCACTAATGAATATCGATCAAAAAATTATTTGCATTGGTAAGATCTACAAAGAATGGCATTTGTCGATATCTGATATAATTTTATATCATTGCTTGCTTCGAGGATTATCCAGATCTTTCTATCCAAGGCCTCCAGAGGAATCCAAGGTTATAATAATAACCTTGTATATCTACTAAAGGGTTTATTTAAAATAAACCTATCACTGAATCATTGCATCGAAGAAATAAAACAATTTTTTATTAATTTATTTTGTTAACTCAAAATACTCATGATGACTTTCCATGAATGACCCACGCTGACCAATGATAGGTTTCCCTTAGGGTAAATACATTATTTTGAACTAAATGGTTCCCTCTGATTTCTGATTCGAGCACCCACTTAGATGTTATTCCACGTTTTCAGGAAACATACACATGCATTGTATTTAATATTTATATATATATTAAACATTTATTCAGGGAATGTTGGGCCTCATAATCGCATGCTCCCTCAACACCGAGTCTTAAAATTAATCCATATAATATTTAATAATAATATAAGGAATATCCAAGTCATTAATTTCTCCCCACCTTGGGGCTTTATGTCCTTGAAAATCTAAAACAACGGATAATAAAAAAATGAGGGTATTGAGCATGAATCTGAGCCTCCCACTCCCAAGTGCCCCTTGAAGATTATCATGCTACCACCAGACACACACCAAGGGAATTGATCACCCATGAAGGGTCCTATCATACCAATCCTTGATATCTACTGGGTACTTAGAAAAAGTCACCCTATCCTCGATGTTCATATTGCTCTAGTCGATTATGTGTGATGGGTCTGGCACATAACTTCTCAGTGGCGACACGTGGAAGATGTCTTATACCCAATATAACTGTGGGGGTAGAAGTAAGAAGTACATCATCTCTCTGTCTCTATGAATTATCTAAAAAGTGATGATAAACCATGGATATAACTTTCCACCCTATCTAAATATCCATAATCTATATCGATGTAAAATCCAAATGAACAAATGGTCTCCTTCATCAAAATCCAAAGGCCACAGTATTCTATTAGAATAATACCTCTATAAAATCTGTGTAGTCTTTAGCCACTCCTAGATGATTTTCACCTTTTCGGTTGTAGATCACCCCAACTCTGGGCTCATGATTGCTAGACTCTCTAGGGTTAGTCTAGCAAAGTGGTGACCTGTAGGGTTTCCCATGCAAATCCTTGAACAGTTCCAAACCAATGGAAGAATGGTAACTATTTTTGTATGCAAACTCCACTAGTGGTAGGTGATCCTCCCAACTATAACTAAAGTCTAACATGCAATCCCATAACATGTACTCCAGAACCGAAATGTTATTCTCCATCTGTCCATCCATTTGTGTGTGAAACAATATACTCAAGCATAATTGGGTCCCGAATGATTAATGTAATCCCTTCCACAACCGAGATGTAAATCAAGAATCATGATCTAAAAAAATCTTCGATGGAAATCCATGGAGTTGAACTATATTCTATACGTAGAGGCATCCCAAGATCTCTAATGATATCTACACTAGGATATCTATGAAGTGGGCCGACTTGGTGAGTCGGTCAATGACCACCCAGATGATATCATGTCTCCAGGACATACGTGTTAAACCCATCACGAAGTCCAAAAATATCCCATCCCAATTCTAATCCAGTACCTCAGGTGGTTGAGCTAAACCTGTTGGAACCTAGTGCTCATCCTTCACTTGCTGACAAGTAAGGTCTCAAGAGACAAAATCTGCAAATCCTTTCTTTATTACTAGCCACAAAAACTAATATTAGAGGTCCTAATACATATTTTACACAACTAGATGTACTACCAAATGGGACTTATGAATCTTCCTCAAAACCTCCCCCCACAACGTCATTGGTACTACTGTACATCCTCTAAAAAGAATGTAGTGCTCACAACCTTTTGAATATCCAACAGAAGCATGATTAGAGGACATTTGATCATGTAGGATCTCTTATTTGGCTTCCCTAAGCTATTCCTTACTGACTCACTGCATAAGTGGAGGGGTAACAACCATAGACATGAGTTAAGATGCTCCATCTCCATCCACAACGGATGACTATAATGAGGCTAACTGCTCTGATGCCTCATTCCACATCTATGAACTTGATCTCCTACTGAGATAATCTTCTACCAAATTCCACTTCCTAGAAGTACAGAGAATATCAAAGTCATCTTCCTGGAGGAACTATATCCATCACCTTCATCTCAAGTTTAGATATACTTGAGACTCTTGTGACTGGAGTATATAATAAACTGCTCACCCATCAGGTAGTATCTCTACATCTTCAATGAAGATAATACCACTGATAACTCAATAACTTGTGTTTCATTTTTTTTATCATGTGTTCTCAACAAGAGAGAACCCTTGATAATCACTAATCACCTCTACATCAAGACAAAACCATGATAGGTTCTTGATGGATAAAAAACACTACATACTTGACACCCTCCTCCGGAAATCTCAAGATCAGAGCACTCGTCAAACTCTACCTCATCTACTGAAAAGCCTACTATAACATCTATGTATACCCAAAAGGCTACCCCTTTCGAGTCAAATATATCATAGGTGATGATATCCTTAAAAAGTCTGGTATGAATATATTATAATATCCTACTAGCTCGATAAAGCTCCAGACCTCCATCATGTTCTTAGGTGGATCCAATGCTAACACTGTGTTGACCTTGGATGGGTCCACTGCTACTCTATTCATAGAGATAAAGTGTCATATAATTTGGACCTCATAAATATTGAATGAAATCATTGAGATCTTTCTGTAAAGCTGGTGCTCTTGGAGTACATCTAGAAATATCATTAAGTGTCATGCATTCTCTTCATCAGACACAGATTACACAAGGATAAAATCAATGAAGACCACCAAAAACTGGTCTATGTAAGCCTAAAAGATCCAATTCATGAGTCCCATGAAAAATACTTGGGTATTCATCACACCAATGGGCACCACCAAGTACACATAATGACTTTAATGACCTTAAATTTCCATCTTCAGTATATCCTAATCCTTTACTTGCATGAGGTGATATATTGATCGAAGATCAATCTTTTATAACCATAAGTCCCCTTTCAACTAATCAAAAAAGTCATAAATCCTTGGTAGTGTATACTTATTCTTCAAAGTCACTTGGTTTATGCGTCAATAGTCCTCACACCAATTCAATCTCAAGTCCTCCTTTTTGAAAAAAAAAACAGGTGCTACTAAGGGTGAAACACTGGGTCTCATGAAGCCCTTCCTCTACTAATCCTCTAACTTCACCCTCACCTTTCGATGCTCTATGGGAGACATCTAATATGATGGTTCAAATATCAGTTCCATCCAAGGGTTTAAATCGATGTAAAAGTTTATCTATCATTGCAGAGTTACATCTTCAGGAAAGATTTCCTTGTACTCTGCCACCACTGTAGGAAATTTGGAAACATATAAAATCTGTTGCACCAAGGGTTAGGCTAGCCAACTGATGAGTAATCAACTGGACTCTCATATTCATGGGTCTATCATGTGCTTCCTAGTTTTCCTTTTCACCAACAAAGTAAAACCTTATTCCATCACTGTAGACACACCATGCCTTTTAACTAAAATAGTTAATATGGGTATGGATGGTAGATAACCAATCCATACCAAGAATGACTCTGTAAGGCCTCAATATTGAATCCAAGAGGTTCTAACCAAATATCCTTCCTCTAAGGGCCAGTAAAATTATTGAAATAGGTGTGTGATCATTATGTCTCATCTAGTAGGTGTCTCCAAGCATAAGGGTCGAGTTGATGTTTCAACCAGAATCTCTAGGTCTCGAACAAGATATGTGGTGAGAAAGGAATTACTAGAATCCATGCCTATCCGTATAGAAGCTAAAGTAGAAAAGAAATAGATTGTACCTCAAATCATTCTCAAATACCCTGGGTCATATGCCTCGACCACATAGATCTATCCCCTCCCTTTTCACCCGCTTATTGAGCCTGACATGGAACTCTTGGGGGGGGGGGGTTGTAGCAAGTCGAAACATCGACCACCTCCTGCTACTCTCCCATATCCTTTGCCAGATATGCCACCCTACAGATCATCCTGATCCTTCCACTGTCTCTTCCTCAGTGGTCCAACCACAGTCTTCCTATTAGTAGTATGGTGGGTTGGATAATCTCAAGAAATATGTCCCCTACTGTCACATGAATATAATCACCTCTCTCTAGGATGACTGAACTCACCCTGTGATCCTTGAACTATATATCCTCTATCCTAGGACATCCTTTTGAAACCCCTCCCACATAAAAGTCACCGATACTAACATAAACTCCTTATTTTCAAGGTATTTTCTCCTTCTCATCCACTTCTAACTTTCACCTACCGAACCTTCTCATGCAAGAAGCTTTAAACAACCATAGAACACTCAAGAACCCCAACATATGTCAGAATGAACAGAGGTATAATGCTGGATTGGATATCTCTACGAAAACCTATCTCAAAGGTCTAAGCCCTGAAGTAATGATCTATAACCATATTCATTGAGTACCTATAAAGGTTGGTAAACCTCGATGAATAATCAGCCACTGACATGTTACCCTGATGGAGCTGTAGAAGCTCATGAATGCACACATATCTCAGTGTAACTAGTGAGAACTACTCTCTAAAGAGGTTCTAAAAATATACCCATGAAAGAGTCACCTCAGCGTGAGCCTGGATAGCTAAACTCCACCATTATCCCAGTATGCCATGTCCAAGGCTAGCTACTAGGAATACCATTTAATATTCTGGTGTTTTGACTAGATGGAAAACTTGGTTCAATGTCTCATGTCATTCCTCAACTACCTATGGATTGGGTTAACCTCAGAACCTAAGGGGTCTCTGTCATTGAAACTTGTGAAGTGCACTTAGACCGTTCTCCTCATCCGCTGGTACTATGAGCACCACATACTTCTCTACAGGTGGCACTATGAATGGTGAACCACATAGAGGTAACATATATGAAACTAGTCCATGTAACAAAGCCGAGTCATTGAGTGGGTCTTCCTTGTGATTGAGCTGCTTAATACTAGATGGTATATGTTGTGGAGGATCCTAAAATAAAAAAGATATACCATAGTCAATGAGTATATCTATAGAGGTGACTCAAGAAGAACAGTAAAACCAAAAACCATTCCTATATGATGGGTGTACCATTATTTTACCTTCAACTATTGTTTTCATGTACCGAGTCGAAAAGTGGTTTATTAGAGTCATGGTTTATAGATACATCTACCATCACACCAACACTGAAGTCCCTGAACTGAAATACAAACTCAAAACAATTAACACTATGTTCCCAAACAAACCACACGTATTCATAGTCCTAATGTAGAATTGATCATCTATGATACCACTATATCATGAACCGTCCTAGTGGGGCCCATTCCACGACTCCTCAAGCTCGCTACTAATAAGACATGCTATAGTGACTGGCACCGAGTATGTATATCATTGACATGGGAGGAATTACCTATGTACCTATATGCACACACACATATCCAAGCTCACAAGAAGCTGATCGTGCAAAGGTGAGTATAAAAATAATCAGTAAGAAACCCCAAAACTACAAAAAAATACTACAAAAGAACGATACACTCATCTCTACATAGGTATATATATACAACACATATAACAAGAATATCCCAATACACTCATCCAAGACACATAGTCTATAGGTAAGTCACTACCACTACATACCAACCGTAGGAGTTCAACTAAAAGACTCCCGAAAGCACTCATCTAGCAGAAAACAGTTTTGATTTTGATATCAATGATGACACCCATCAGAGAGGTACTATTCATCATGTCTCTCCATGAGAGAGATATGATGATAGATCTGAAGAGAGATACAATAAAATGGATTAGGATCACAATTAGGTCCATGGGGTGATACCAAAAACTCAATCTAGATTAACCCACTATGTATAGGATCAGAGCCTGTGTAGTGTTGGTCCCATCGATACTAAGAACTCCACCTAGTGTACAAAAAATGAATAGAGGATCTTTCTTTGGGCCTCTTGAGGGTTTCCGACAACTCTATCTAGAAAATATTACTAAATCGATTATATTCCTATGAGTAAGAAACAATTCATTCCATCCTTCAGGAAAAAAATGAAGGGGATGAACCCTATTGAAACCTATCTCAGTTATGGAGGATAAGTGGCTCAAGCCTTGTAGGAAGAGGTGCATGACTTGTATCAAGGTCAAACACGATGTCCCTTGACCCCAAGTACTGCCTGTGTGAAACAACCCATGTCTTCAGAACATGTCATATAGAAGAGGCATACATGACATGTACGATGATTTTCATGTCATTTTCTTCCATCCAGGGTCCTCTCGTGTGCTCTGGCCATGTTCCAGTACATGGTGTCTACCCATGTATGCATGCAAGTATACCAGTACATGAGGTAGTTCGTGTAACCAGTTCAGGCCGTGCCATGTGGGGAAGTAAATTCCATGTAGGAAACTGATATACTCCACCCCATGTCCTTATATATCATATGGTACATGTAGAGTGTTAAAATAATGAACAAACACCATGTAGTTGGGACTACCCTCCGTGTGCTTTGGGTTTTCCAGAAACATGTGTTATTCCTCTTAACTCCTTGTCCGATCATCTGGATCTTGTTTTAGTGGTGTGTTCACCTCAAAACTCCATATCCAAGGTAATTTCTACACCCTAACGTTGAATCTATGGGTTTTGGGCCTTCAATCGGCTCAAAAATCCAATTTAATCCATCCCGATGCAACTCGCCCAAAGAATAGGTTCTCCTGAATCGCTTCGATCCATAAACTAACAACACTATCGCACATCTTCAGAGTCATCCCATTAATGGATTTCCTGTTTCGAAGGAACAATGATCAATTTTTCAAAACAGATCGAAGAAATAAGAACACACAAGATGAATGCCAGAAAATTCGGGGGGCATAAGGAAAAATCCTGAGGAACGAACCTTGGTCATTGTTCATTATGGCCTTGATCCATTCTCATTAGAACTATCAATGAAATAAAGGATAGATATCTAGAATAAAATCTCGATAAACCCCAAAATTATCATCCCATCCTGCAAGTACAATCAATCCACATGCTAATGTGTTCTTGGATTAGTCCATGTTCATAATATGAATGAATAACGAGAAAAGAGAATCAAAATAACACATCTAACCTAGAGTTTTGATCAATCAGTGATGAATATCATTTGCCTCATAATCACCACTGGTGAGATCTACCAAGAATGACAGTCTTCGATTTATGATCCAAAGTCCTGTCATCCCCTGTGGAGGGGATTCTCTAGACCTCTCTCTCAAGGGCCTCCATAGGATTCTAGGGTTATGAGACTAACCCTAGATCTCTTCCAAAGAGTTTATTTAAAATAAACATGTCACTAAATAGATAAAGTAAAATAATATTTTCATAATTTATTTTATTCATTGAAAATTCTCATGACAAATTTCATAAAAAACCCACACTGAACATTGTTAGGTTTCCCATTGGGTAAAGCCACTTTTCTGAACTCAACGGTGCCCTTAGATTTAAGATTAGAGCATCCGTTTAGAATTTTTTCCACTTTTTTAGAAAAACTATGTGAATGTGATATTTAATATTTTAATGTATATGAAACATTTATTCTCAAAACACTGGGCATCAGAATCACACGACATCTTATCGCCTGGTCTCAAAATCAATCCATATTATATTTTAAAATAAAACATGTAAAATCTGAGTCATTAAAATTATGATCACAAAAAATTAATAATTAAGAGGTAATGAATGAAAAAAAAATCAAAATTATTGTAAATTAAATCTGAGTATGTAGTTTTACCATTTCAGGGTTCATATTCAATTTTTTTTATTTGTAACGTTCAATTAAACTATGTAAAAAACTTATCATTCTCTAGATATAATTCCCCCCACATTCATAATTTTTTATGTATAATTATCATGTGGATTTTTAAATAATAACTAATTATCACTATGTTATGAAATTAGTTAATCATGATAAAAATATCTATAAATAATTGAATAAAGTTAAATTGTAATAAAATTAGTGAATCAATTATTTTAAAAATGAATTATAAAAACATACCACACATATATATCCGCAATAAAGGTTCCTAACCATTCACCTTTTTGAATTGATTTTACTTTCTATATAATAATAATATCAAAAGTTTCTATGCCATAAATATTTTTTCCAAAAAATTATATCTACAAAAACATGTTACATCAATAATTGTGACAGATCTATTAATGGATAAATCATATTTTAATTTGAACTTTTTTATCTAGTAATTAATCAGTTAGATTTTCATGAGTTTGTTATTTTTTCCCATTATATTATTAAATATATTAGTTTAGACATTTTAAATACGTCATAAATGATATTAAATATAATAATTTTGAAATAAAATATACTCTTTTTATTATATGGATTTACAAAAATAAACATATATGAAACATAAATTCCAAAAAAATATTACACAATTTGAATAGAATCATCATTAATAAAAAAATTTAACCCATCTTTTAAATAATGAGATATATGAATCCCAACTCATTTGTGTTTAATTTTTTAGAACCTAGGTGCAGTGAAAGAATTCATTGACTGCTATTTTAATTTTTTTCATCATGATCAATGTCATAACCCAAGATCTAGTATATCATTACCTGATTCTCACAATGTATTTTATACACAAAAAAATAGGTCCAGAGAAAAATAAATAAATAATAATCTACAATATATCTATGGTAAATAGGTTATTTCAGTATGCTATACTCATAACTAATTATTTAAATATTAATGAAACCAATAATGAAACCCTTTATATCATACAGATGTGTATCATATCTCTTTGAATATTATTCTAAAAACATTTATGTGATCGTATGGGAGAAGTAAGTGTTTCACGATGTCCACATGATTAGAATAAAATAAATTAAATCTTATCTCATTATTGAATCTAAGTTATCTCTATATATATTGATAGATAAAACACAAGAATAGATATTTATGCATATGATTTCCATCTTAATTTTTGGGTATGAAATAAGATTTAATACATAGGTTATAAATTAATTAAAATTACTTTAGCTCATTGATGTAAGATAAACCACATAAATGACCTGAAACATTAATTATTACTTAAATAAATAATCATATGTGTTACATACGTTTCACTACCTACCTATAACACTATTAATAAGTCTCGTTATGAAATATGAACCATTAACTTGACTTGTTCCTCCCAAATATGTTTAATTAACCCCAAATTTTAAATATTCATTTGAAAAAATAATTCTTAATAATCATTAAATAAAATTCAAATAATGTTTGAATTATTTTAGAAATAAATTCATTTTTTATTATTATCTTTAATATCATATAATTTAATCATTTTTAATTAACTATGATCATTAACACTATTACATTCACCAACCAATAAAAATGGTCCCAACTTCACCATAAATTGTAATTTATTTTGACTAGTGGAAGTTATGGATACAATTTATGTGTGAACCACTAGGAAATTATCTCAATAGTAGTGGATCATAATCATAGAATTAGTGTAATATCATGTATCACATCATATCCCCTAAAGAGATTCAAAAATTTATAGTTATTATGATCTCCTATGAGAACCTAATATGTAATATAATCCATTTTTCTAGATATATCTCATAATGTAGGGTATTTAATTTGTGTCACTATCCACGAATGATTTATTTATATTTAATTAATCATATTGGTTTGAATTTTCATCACCTATTACATGAATGGATTTATTCAAGTCACTACCCTACTAGTAAATGGGTCATATAAATCTTATTTGTCTGCATGGAAGTAAAAAAACAAAATCATTCAATCAATGCTATACCACTAATAAAATATATAAAACAAGAAAAACATCAACAAAGACAAATAGTTATGGTTTTTATCCTGAATCAAATTATGTAATTAATGATATAATTTAAAAATTCTATTAATTCAATAGACCAATATACGTGATCATATATGAGAATATCCAACAACACCCAATACTGTTGTTGTTTCTATTACAATGTTTGTCCACATGATCTCATATCCATGGGATCACCAAGTGTGAAATTCATGAGACAAATTATCATTGGTTTTCATCCCATAAGTATTGATATTCAAAAACATTATGTGTCTAGCCTAATTGATGTATCAAAACCATATGACAAAATTTTATGATTATTATCATAGAATTGAAAGGTTATTATTATACCTAATAATTTCAATAATATAATTTTTAAAATTTCATTCATAATTTATAAGACAAATCCAACCCAAACTATAGTTGACCCAGATATTCAACAAGACCCACAACACACCCACCTTCCCCCGAGAGGCCGATCACTTGTAGCAATAGTTGATAACCAATGTGGAGAGACTATACTCCCTATTTCATAACACAAAATAACTAATTAATTACAAAACATATAATAAAATCATAACAAAAATAAAGAACTATAAATAATGTTTCACCATCAATAATATACAACATCAACATGGTATAAAATAACATACATAAAACTAAACACACATAAAAACATAAGACGGATCTCCCACTAAGTCCATCAAGTAAAAAATAATAAAAATATAGAATATAGGAGGATATATACCTATAATAACTTGATTACCTCCACATACATGTCACCCAACTATTTATCCATTCATTGTAGGCAAATCCCATGTACAATATTATACAAGAGAAAAAAACATAAAGATCTTTATGCACACTAGGGTGCCCAAGCGGTGGTGTGAGAATATAAATTAGTAAGGAACCACTAATATTTTCCTTCATATATGTCATAATTTAGATTGGATATTTTCATAGATAATATATAAATGGAGAACAAATAACATGCAAGAAACAACATTAGGTAATTACCTCATATCTAGGCTACCATGACACATAACCCCATATTCTTTAGGAAATTATGATAAATCATATCATTAATTAATTCAAAAAATAAGAAATATTTATAAAGAAGGCATGAAATTTGGGTAACATACGATATAGGAAATCCATTAGGGAAAGGCATAACATAGACACTCTTAAAAATAAAGAGTAACTTAGGATCCTCTAACCCAATTGTGATCTATCTAGCACTAAAGATGATGAGAAATTGGGAATTAAAATTCCACACTCTTGTACCTAGGGCCCCATTCCACCCCTATCTAGAATTTAATCAACACATGCATAGTACATATGGGAAAAAATATATGTAAAGAAAAACAATTAATTTTAATCTCACAGTAGAGAAACAAGGGACCATCTCACTCAATGAGTTAAATGTCTAGAATTTAAGATAAATGAGCCCCTAGGTTTTCTATATCAACACCCTTATCCCCATATCTTAAGAATGTATACAAAAAAATATTTCAATAAAATATTGTTAAGATATACAAAGAGAAAATGCATGATAGACATATCCCATACCCTTTCTCTTAGCTAGGCCATTTGATCTATACCCAACATAACACTTGTTGATAAAATATTAATAATATCAATATAACCTACCTTGAATAGTTTCTATACAATTTATCATATAAATAGAGCATGAAGATATGGTAATACCCATTTGTTCCTAGGGACCCTAGGCCCTTACTTATATACATGTTGTCCCATCAGCCATTATTACCTATCCCAACTCACTATACCCCTTATAGGTAAGACATTTAATCACATTATATCTAAGAACTCACACCATCCTTTACCTACATCAATAACATATCCTCAATTTTTTTTTTATTTTCAAATAAATCACTTTATGGATAAGTGAGAACCAAACAAAAATCCAAACCACAATGAAAACCAAGCAAAAAAGAGCGGAAAGGCCATAGATTCCATTCCAAGGCCAGCCCCAACACAAAAGAACGGATCACGTTGAACCTCAAGAACCACCCATAGGTACTATGTAATAAACATGAAAAAATATAAGAGGAATTCCCCAAATTTAACCACCCATAGGTCTCATGTACTAAACATGAAAAGTTATAGGGGTTATTCCCTAAATTTTACCACCCATAGGTCCCATGATTCATGGACCAGTCGAGGGAACACATCTACCCATACCCTAGGCATAAGGATCAATAATAACATAAAACCTATCTAAAATACCAGTAGGGATTATATTTTATTATAACATCTAAAACTCATAGGGATTCCCAATTTTGATATATGTTTAGAATATTTAATTCCCTCAATTAAAGAGATTATTTTATTCTATAGAACCCATATCCTCACTTTATATTCCCATAGTTCTAATCACCACACTTGATCTGAACATAATATAATCAAACCACCAAAAAATCAACTAAGTCCCTTGCCTTATTGTAGTAAATATCTATATTAAGAGAGGTTTAAAACTGAATGAACCCACATTAAAATAGTCTATAGTAATCCATGGGGTTTTAAGTCCAAAAAACATACGAGGACCTTTCCCATACACTTTATATAGTTCAAAACTCCATGGTACCTCTACCTGAGATTCCACCCACTCATAAGTATATAGTCTTAGAAATAGTAGGTTGTTAAATTCAAATTTGAACACTAGTTCTATAAAACTCCAAAACATACATAATAACATCTCTTAGAGAAGCATCAAATCCTTAAATTCAAATTTCAACCCCATTTATTAAAACACCATTGCTCTGGATTCTCTAAATTCAATATTCCACTGAATTTACAGACCAGTAATGAAGTAGGTTGTTAAAAACATATCCCAATGGGTATTCACATACTTGAGAAGAATTTATGATGTTTCTACCAATTTAATTTTTATATGTCAAGGCATGACATCAATGCCAAATTCTAATTTCAAACTAGATATTAATATACCAATCTTATAATTGATCAGTACCAATTGTATTTGCACCAAAATATTTTCATATGATACCCCACACAAAATTATCATCATCTAGATGAATTAAAAAATATTAAAACCACTTTCGTGTAACTAATCATGTAAAAAATATCTATAAATTTTTCTTACGCACCACATTCCTCAATACTAACATCTCCCCCTCATGATTTAAACTCTTAACATACAACGTGATTCCTTATCCTGAAATACATCATTAAATCACATGATATTCACAAAGTCAATTTAATAAAAAATTTCAACCATGAGTTATCAAATTTACAAATCATACAAATTTAGACAAATAATCAAATCTATTATGGTCCTCAGATGAGAGAAGATTCAGAAAAACTCTATCAAAGAGAAGAACTATATTCAGTAACCTACCAAAAACGATGAAAACTTATAAAACCATTGATATTGACCACCACCCAACTACCACGTGGTCTTCTCACCAACAATACCACCAATATTGATAAATAATTAAATATTGGATACTCAATACATGATTCATACTTATAGGTCCAATGATGGAAAACCATCTGAATAGCCTTATACAAATTAGTTAAACCATAATTCATTACCCTATACTATATATATTTCATTCTCAATTACAATAAGTGATACAATAAATTTATCCCATAGATATCCTAATTATATTTGATAATATCTAAACTATCTTGAGCTAAAATGTTCCATTTATATACTCAAACCTATAAAAGAAATTGTCTATATGAAATTTCCCATTAGTTCTAGTATATTCACTTAGTGGTCATTTTCCAATGAACCATACATTTTAAACATTCAACAAACAAATCTAATATAATAATATTTCTAGGCCATTATATAAAAAAACTGATAAAATTGTTAAATAATTCTCTTACAATCCTTTTATCTTTTCAAACTCCTTAACCAACCATATGAAACATGGATTATCCAATTTCAGAGTCTTAACCGCAAGCTCCATCCAATTAAATGGAACAAATCATGCTTATAAACCAATATAAAAGTATAAAATCTATACCTTAATATTCATTAATTGAAATAATATTACTAAAAAATAAACTGTTGTTTTATAATATCTTACAAAACATAGAAAACAACTAAAAAATTTAATACTTGATCCTGCATTACTTGAGCATTGTTCAATCATCCAAAACAACCACCCAAACCCTTCTCAACATAGTATAACTATCATATTCACCTAGTATCATACATAATAACTAATTTGTTTCCCATATAGAAAGAAGAAGTAAGAAAATCACTTTTCTATAAGGTGTGTGATTTTACTCTATCTGACTGATCAATAACTTCATATGACTATATAACTACCACAGAAACTAATCACAACCTTTGAGATTATCTAAAAATAATTTGTTGGAGTTTTTTTCCCCTAAAATACAACTCTTTATAATTTAGATATTATTTATATAAAAGTATTTGAATATTAATTCCTTAAAAAATATTGATGTTTTATATTCATAATATTAATGTGATAATGTCCTAGAATATCTTTCACATTGATTTTTTAATAGAAATTTCCCACTATGATGAGAACCTTGATGTTCAATGATGATATTATTAAATATTATTCTATCATTAAATAATATTCTTTTTTGGAAAAAATAGTACATTGACTATCATGTGTGAGAACTCATTAGAAGACGAGACTTCATCTCATGATATTCACACTTGGTAATATTTAAAATGAAAGATTATTCAAATAAAATAGTGTACAAGATATCCACATGTGGACGTGTCATTGGAATTTACTATTTATGAGTTTGTGTTATGATCATTATAAATTAACATTAATAATAATTCATGTTATGACTCATGTAATTTGATGTACTATTGAAAAATTTGAGGCTATATGTTAATAGGAATTATAGTACATTGGGTGCATCATGAATGATATTCCATTAATTAGCAAGTTTAGGAAGTATTTTTCCATTTCCTTTTTTAGATGTTGAAATCTGGAAACTTTTATTGAGATGGAACTATCATATTAAACTCCCCATCGAGGGTTTTTTGATGAGTTCATTATAGATATTCGATGTAATTTTGATCTATAATATAGGTTGATGACCCATGTGTGAAACCAAATTGATGAGATATTGTGAAAAAGGGATTATATTACATAATGAGGATTGCTATGTGGTTTTTTAGTTGAAACATATCATCTTCCTCTATGTGTTCCTTAACCCATTTCTTGGGAGTAATTTTGAACATTAGGAAATTCTGTCTAAGGCCAATAAGAAAGAGCCCCATAGGGTAACACACAAAGGTTTTCCTTTGATAATAGTTAAATATTATTTATATTTATATTTAATATTTTGAATAAATATTATTCTTGAAACCAAGAAGTAAATTTATTTAGGAGTTATTAAATTATAAAAAATAAAAAATAAATATTTCATTCTCTAAACTATGAATATAATATTTATTTATTTATAAAAAAAATACAATATTCATATATTGTTATAAATAAGGTAAAATGTTTTTTTAATTTTTTTACTTAATCATGAAAATTTTAATATAAATATTTTATTCACCTGATCATGAATGTAATATTTATTTATGATATATATTAAAAAATACAATAAATTTTAAGGAGGATGAGCATATCTTGTTATTGTTCTAGTGGTAAATATATATTTTCTATATTATAAATAATACTTATCATTTAATGGGTTAGTGAATTATATGGAAGAAAATAATAATATTATTATTTTACACGGAATGAGGTTCCTTTGGGGTTTAATATGTAATGAACTTAGGTTTTGGGTCCTTTAAAATACATACTATGTTTTATAATGTGTGCTAAAAATTACACCCAATATAAACAAACCATAACATGTTAATAAAAAATTATTAAAAAAACTATTATAAACAAATAGACAGTAATCTGCTAATAGTAATTACCTTTAGAAGGTAAATAAATAATCTGTGTTAATATTAGAAAGACTATTTTTAATAAAATTCATTTGATTTATATCATATTTTTTATTTAAAAATATACAGATCAAAATTTTAGAACATAAATATGGTAAGTTAAAATTTATTTTTGAGTTTCTCACTACAAAATTAGAGTAAGATTAATTTTTGATATTTTTCTGAAATAGTTAATCTTCAAGTGAATAGTGAAAATACTTATTTTATTAAAGCCATCACTTTAATAAAATTATTTTATTATATGAATACAATGATTTTTTTGAAAATTTTTCCTATAAAAATATTTATTAAATATCATGATAAATAATTTTCATATACTATGTTAAATTTATAAACCTATGCTCAATATTTTGAATGTTTTTATAGAGATTCAATGAAAACAATCTTCTAACTCTATTGTTTAATTAATTATAACACGATAAAATAACTATTTTGATTATATTTATTATTAAATAAATAATTTTTCATTTATTATAATTATTTTAAACTCATTGGAGGGAATGAAATTGATAATTCTATCCGAATTCTAAATTGTTTTGTTTTAAAATAAACTTAAGAAGAAATATATTTTTACTCATTATATGGGATAATGTTATGATTAATTTCCATATATATAGAATGTTATATAATCAAAGTGATTCTTATATTTTATATAATAATTTGAATATTATTTAATATATACAATTTAATTTTTATGTATACAATTTAGATTATTACGATTAATGATAATTACCATAATAACGGTGAAGCAATTATTTTAAAATTATTGTTTTATAAATATCAAGGAATTCATATGGAATAAATTAAATAGATATTTAGAATGAAAATATTTAAAAAACATAATTAAATCTATTAGGACTCATTTAATTGTTAATCTATACAAAATTAGATTAAGAATCCATAATGGTCAAAATTCCATTTTTCTACTAAAACTATTTTTCTACACATATCTATTTTAATTTAAAAGTTAATTTTATAATATTTATGACTATATTTTTTTTATACAGAGGTAAATTTAGTTCCATAACACCCAAATTTTGTTATATGGGTTATATTATATATTTGGTAAAACATAAAACCACATAATTAAAAACTATTTTCCATGTTTAAAAGTAAAAAAAGTAAATGTAAAAAATGAATGCTAGAAACTATTTAACTTGTTCAAGAAATGTTTTAATACATTTTTTTCTATGATAGACCCATAGAAACCACAAAATATTAATTTTTATGCTTTTTATCCATTAACCTTGGAATAGTGTCATTGAATTATTATGTTATAAAGTATGTTTCCAAAAGTTCCATTTTCCACTATTATAAAAGAGAATCACTTAAAACCATCCAAAAACACGCCTATAATTTGAATTACTCAATGAAAGTCTTTAAAGTTTTCTCCCTAGAACCATATTCTCAAATGATAGTCCATATTTCACTCATATTTAGGCATTGTACATTAATATCAGGAGAATATTCAAGGAACAATAAAGTCTAAAACTTAAGTATTGTGTCCTTATTAATATTTTATTACTAATATTACTCTTCAAAATATCTTAAAACCATAATAATATGATGAATTAAGTATAATTACTACAATTATATGTTTATATATTATTGTAATAATTATTTTTTATTTATTTCACCTACTTATAAAAACAAAAGAACATCATTAGTGCGTTGTGCGAACAACCACCTCTATAAAGTGACATCGTTTTTTATTAATTAACTTCTTTTATGGATGGTATTAATAGTAGTAATGATCGATAAATATAATATATAAAATATAATCATGAAACTGAAAGATCAATTTAATATCCACCTTCGCCACATCTCATGCGTTGAGAAACAAGAACACTAATCATGCATACGTACAGATTACCTCCTCTATGTGGAAATGTATTTTTTTCATTTATATTTCCATAAATTATCCAAAAATATTTATATATTAAAAAAATATAATATATTTATGAATAATTTATAATTATATTGTTTCAAAATAAATACCTCCTAAACCATGCTCGCTAATCGAGTTAAAACATTTTCATGTTTGGGTCGGTTTAACCACCTACGTGAGCAATGACTTAAAATTGGACTATCGATTGCTATGGGAACATTGAAACTAATAATATTATAATATATTAATAAAATAAATAATTGTATATGGTTGTAGAAATTTTATTTTAAGTATTTTATTTATTAATTATGTAACAATTTTGTTCGCTAAAATTAACAAAATAAGTCGTTATCAATTAAGTTTTCACATAACATAACTAAAAAACATATGGAATAAAATTTTAAATTTTTAAAATAAGATAATTTATATATTATAGAATATTATATGAAATATAAATAAATAAAATTATATAAATTATGCTTAATTACATCAAAATTATTAAACCTGCGACAAACTGTTAAAGTTATTGACATATAATGGTTATAATACACAATAACTAATAAATTTAAACATGAAAAAAATTATAATAAGGATTATAAAAGGGTAATATTTATGGTAAAGGTTATTAAATAAGATATTAAATTAGATATGTCACTTTTATAGGAGGTTATAGTGTCATAAACTAAGAAGTTAATCAAGTTAAGAGTTTTTCATAACTCATTTCCCTTCTTTGAGTTATAATAGTTTTTATTAAAACCAATTTTTCTAAGATTAATTATTTTATATTTTTATTTTATAAAATTAAATTTCCACTTTAGTTTTTCTTAAATTTCCCCCCCCCCCTATGAATTATTTTCCAAATGATCATTACATCAAATTTTATGATATTTTAAAGGTTTATTGTCTCATGTTTACTTTCACTGAGGCATGATTTCAGGTTTTCACTGATTTCTCTTTGTTTTTGTATTGATACCACCCAAATAAATTAATTCATCATAAATAACCTTTTTATGAGATATTTATTTTTCAATATCTTATAAAGGTAATTTTAATCCATTCACTTATCATACTGTAAGAGGTTATTTTTCTCATGTTGTAAGGAGTTATTTGTCTCAAAATTAAATCCATAATGACATATTTATTTCCAACCCCATGTTTTCTTTTGAATGGTGAAAATAATTACACTTTTAAATTTTTTACCATTATAAAATTATATTACATGATATTAAAGGTATTACTTAATTTTATACTTTTCATCGAGTTTCAATTCAAAATTTATAAATGTATTAAGGGGTTTTCATGACTCGAATCTCGTCATCAGGTCATAGTCACTCTTATTTGACTATAATATATCACAAAACACTCCACAAAAAGACACAACAATTAGGGGAGAGAAATTTTTATGACACGAGTCCCTCCTTCAGTATGCCCTATGTTGGCGACTCGTACCAAGGGAATAGTAAAAACGCATTTGAGAGGCATTACCCTCTAAGAGAATCATTCAGAAGAGATAGATGAGAAGGATAAAACAACCAAAACACACCTAGACATATATATAAATGAAATCCCAAGTGAAAACATTCCATGCCATAAAGTTCTAAAAACATTAAAGGAAAACTAAAAGTACAAAAAATATAAAGATTACGGTGACCACAAAGCCCAAACAAACCACACTAAAACTCAAGAATGTAATGTCCATCCTAATATCAAACCTTCTCCATCTAACTTGAAAATTTTGTTTATATAAAATTAGGGTATGTATAAAAATATAATCACTTGGATCCTCCCTAGATCCTCTCCCACAGAAGATAAAGAAGGCATGCTAAAGCACAATAAAAAATAATGAAACAAATTTGTTCACTAAAAAAGTATACTATGTTCCCAACCTCACCATGACTATCTCTCACCAAGTATCACATAAAAGAGAGAACATCATATAATAATAAGATATAAAGGGTACCCTGATTATAGTTACCCACTGGGTTTCCACACGACCCAACATCACACTTCATGAGCATCTATATCTAAATGTAAGACATCCCGAAAACACTTGTCTTTGGCATCAAAACATGGAACTCATTCATCACATAACCACACCATCCCATATCAAAAACCAAATAGTAAATGAGTAGTTTCTTAGAGCCACTATAGTCCATATGATGTATATTAAACTCCAAATTATATACCTTAAGCCATTACAACCCATACAGGAAGAAAGTACCTCAGGACATAATATCTTATACACTTAATATCCATAATAATCCTTTAGATACTATATCTGGTAAAAAATGTGTGTGGAATAACCACATGCTATCATAGCCCTCTACACGCATATAGAGGAAAACTATCCTCCATGGATACTATAACAAGTAAATACCAGGAGAATAGAATGGGGCCAGATGGGGTAGTCTTCTATCCATCCACCCACTTTGATATTGGAGAAAACAACCACCCATATTCCACTGGGTTTCGATTTCCCTAGATAAAATGGGTGGGTAAGAATATGAAATCGGAAACTGTACACGATATAATATATCTCACCACCACACTACGGGCATAAACTAGTCTTAAAATAAACTGAAACTAGCATTACTTGGACTTTCAACTGCCACTGCTTAGACTGAATATCCTATAATCACAAAATCATATAAAATAGAGAAATTACATTCATTATATACTTTTATAATTTCCATATATTAATTAAACATTATTAATTTTCCATAGTTCATTTCATTGCATTATATTAATCGTAAGAGTAAATTCCATTCCATCAAATCATAATACAAACTATGGATGTTGTTTATGAACATTAATATCTTTGAAGAATTTTCATTCCATCATCAACTAACACTATGATTCAGAATTTATTTAATTAATTATTAGCATCATTACATATCCAGGTACTCTAGGAAAACCATCATATGATAACATAGAGAAGGAAACATGTATCCAATCACCACCAACTGCCTCAAGCGGTGTGGAAAAAAATGAAGAAAAAAAGAAACTCATCCATTATCTATTAAAATGATTCATAAGAGACCATACTATCTTTAAGCATCTCATCAATCTATAAGATCGACTTTACCCTTTTTCATCAACTCTAATTCCATCCCTAACACCTACATTCATATACCGATACATCTTGCTATCTGATGTGTCCTATGCTTCCACATCATCTGGGCCTCACTACCCACATCACATCCGGGCCTCCCCGCACCATATCACACATCATCCCGACAAGATCATCCATACCAAGATCATATAACTTGGCTAACATCCAGATCACATCACAAAGAATCAGGAATAAAAAATCAAGAAATAAGAAAACTATGTCCTCAAATCAAGGTATTCATTCTTCTCAGCAAAACGAGCTCTCCTGGATCCAAAATAAGGCACTCATCCTTCTCATGAAAATGAGAAACTCAAGCCTAAGTAAAATTATCTTTATCATAATTCTAGTTCTTATTCCATTTGAATAATCCAACTCATTTATTAGCAGGTTTGAACTATGGGTAACCAATGGCAACAAGGCATCAAAGTCAAATACATTCTCTTATCATTTGTTCAATTTTCAAAAAACATTGAGAAAATCCATTCTGAATTAACATGAATTTTTCAATTATTAATAAGAATAAATATTCTTTATATTATTTATAAACTCCATTGATCATATAGAAGATCACATTTTCAATTAAAAAAGAACATTATATTAATTAGATCAAAATAAAATTACTTTGACCACAAGACTATAACCATGCATATTATTTAATTATTCTAAATCCAATTAATTATCAATTAATTTCATCTTTACATTCATCAAAAATTTCCATCAATGAAAACATGATATCAAAGAAAGGCATAGATATCACACTATCTATAAAATCAAGAGGCAAACCACAATCATGGTACAATGAAAAAACAGCACCAACATGAAATTACTATCTAATTATTTAATCTAATTCAATATTTATTAGGTTAATCCAAAGCTATCCAAAGTGTTAAATAATGATAAAATTATTAATGCACATATATTAAATATAATTAATTAATCACCTACCAAAAAAAGTTTTCAATGTTCTTTTCATAAGAAGATTCTACATTTTGGATCTCTGATCACCTCTATCGTAATAACTTCATCCATCCGAGGATGTCGTAACACAACTGTACCAAAAAGAAACCCAAAAAACTGCATTTAAAATAGCATTGATCAAACACCATAGTATAGTGAGAAGATACAGGAGTAAACATGATCAAATCATAAATACATTATAGAAAATTAAGGAATACTGCATCTTATATCACCATAAAATGAAGGAAAAAAGATAAGGGCTGCTTCTTTTGGAAGTAATCTAAAAAGAACTTTAAGGAGGGGTGTGATTTCCTAGAAAGAGAGATAGAGCCACTGAAGCTGTAGGGTTTGATATCTTTCAGTCACTGAAAAAATTTAAATATATACAACATGGTGGATTTACATAACATATAATCCCATTTCATGTTGTGTAATACTTAGGTTTTAGTTTCCACTAAAAACACAGTGAATTTTTATTATTTAACCCCGATTAATTAAATGTCATGAACCATCCCTATGCAAGTCATGAACTTAACTTACAAAAGTTTTAATCTCCATAATTCCATCATTTCACACTCAAACCCCTTTGGACCAATTTGAAGACTCATCTAAGATCGACAAGCCTTGGGAGGTCACAAAGTGTTGAATCACATAGATATGAGCCCTTATATTAGATACCTATCAATCAATTATCATCCTCTTAAATCCAAAACCAAACTTAGATATGAAATGAAATAGTTTCATCCGAATGGAAACCCTATGAGATACCTCTCGAAGGTATCTCTACCGTGTGAGCTCAACCTCCTCACTCAGAGGAAAACAACGCAAACCAAGAAACAACTTCAATTAACTCCAAAAAACTCTCCCTAGGGAGATACCACTCAAAAAAGAGTAAATCCATAATAAGAAATAAGAGGAAACCATATCATAAACCAAAAAGGATAAAAATACACAAATGAACAATGCTACAAGAGAGAATCTAAATTGAAAATAGCTCGTTGTACTGAGCACACTTATGTGACTCACATTCCACGGTACTATACTTCTTACCACCAATCCACCAAAAAACATGAACCAAGGGAATAACAGGTCCATAAAACACCTTCTCTTGGTGGTCTTGGATCTCGACAGGATTCTCCTAAAAGGTTGCATCATCATCAATATCGATATCTCCCTAATCGAGGAGGTGTGAGTCATTATATTGACTATGATGGAGATACGAAATGTGATAAACATTGTGTATCCATCTCATCTATGAGGGATGTTATATCTGATACACCATGGATCCAACATGAGGAAATGCCTCAAAAGATCCCAAAGTTGGCGATAAATCTTACTCCCATGAAAAAAACATTACTAGCCCTAATGAAGAGTCTCCTTAAGAAAAACATGATCAAAAACTTCGAAATCCATAGGCATCCTACTATGATTGGCATAAGGCTTATGAAGATCATGTGCTGATATCATCCTCTAATTAATTACCTCAGCCATATATGTAGTATCCTATATTAGTTTTAGCCTAGGAATTGCTACATATTCTACCCCAATCCAACATAATAGAGAATGGGATGTTCATCTGTACATAGCATCAAATGGACACATACCGATGTTGGATTTGAAGCTATTATGGTAAGAAAAATAAACCAAGGGTAAGTGCCTCATCCATGAACCTATAAACCCTAGGAAAAAAAGAGTGAAACATGTCTTCAAAAGTATATATGGTCCACTCTATCTGACTATCCATATTCAGATGAAAATTATTTCTTAGGAATAACTAATAACCAAAAGAATGTGGGAGACCTATCCACACCTTAGAGGTAATGTGAGGATCTTGATCCAAGATAATCATCCTTGGGACTCCATGGATTCACACCACCTCATCTAGATATTTCTTTAAAAAAACATCCACTAAGATCAACTCTATAATTACTATAAAGTGGGATGATTTCTTTAAACAATCCACTATCACCCATATAGAATCATTACCTCCCAGATATTGAGTTAAAGTAGTAAGTAATTCTATCGATATGTCCTCCCACTTCTGCTGCGGAACATCTAATGGTTGGAGAAACCAACCAGAAATATAGTGCTCAAAATTCACCTTCTGGCTTAACAAACATCGAGAAACAAAATCTGCAATAGTATGCTTCAACACACGCCACCAAAAATGGACACTCAATTATTGGTACATCTATTTATTGTTTGGATGTACCATCAAAGGTGAACTATGGAACTCATAGATAACCATCTCATGCATTGACTAAGGAACAAAATCATTCCCTGTAGTAACACCCGATGTTGTACATCCTCAAACCAACCATCATGGGAATTTCCAAAAACAACCCACTATATCCAAACCTCTACATATGAATCCCTCAAATATGACTCCTAAACCTCATACAAAAATATAATTTTACTATTAGCTAGAAAATACAACATCTAACACTATCTTGGGGGCCCCTTGAAGGCCCAACCACATCTATCATTGAAGGATCCACCATTACTCCCCACTGGTATAACACATGCCCTAAGAAATGGACATTACCAGCCTATAAATCACACTTCAAAAACATCCCAAACAATTTATCGTAATGAAGGATGACCAAAAATGGAACACAAATGCTCTATATCATCCTCTATAGATATAGAGTACACAAGGATTTCATTGATAAAAACCACCATGAACTTATCTAGATACTCCTTGAACACTATTTTCATCAACCCTATTAACACTGAAGAAGCATTCATTATAACAAAAAACATCATAATGAACTCATAATTACCATGAAGATAAAAGAAAGAGGTCTTCTACATATCCTCATCCTTCACCCACATTTAATGATATCTAAACTAGAAATTCTTATTTAATAACCAACTTTCTTAATTTATTTTGTCGAATAATTATTCAATCTGTGGAAGTGGATAGAGGCTCTTCAATGTCACTTGGTTCAAGAAATGATATTCGATACATATCCACTGACATTAATTAGCCTTATTCATAAAACAATTGGTGTACTCCAAGGTGACACAATTAGTTGAAAAAACCCACACTACATTATATCATCGAGCTGTACTCATATATATTGCAATTTAGAAGGAACCATCCTATACAAATACATAGATATATGATGCATTATTGGATGTACTCTATTCTAAACTTGATCTTGTATTGAGGGGGTAATGCTACAATTTCTCTAGGAAGGAATTAGTCTAATATTTTATAACCTCAGGAAATACCAACTACTAAACCTCTGAAAAACTCAGCATCAATTCAGCAATCAAAGATGACATTGAAGGAAAATACCTCTTACCCATTTGAGGGTCTCACATACTAACAAACATTTTTATCTCTTCATCAACATCAAAGAACACAACCTGACCCCTAAATCAATCCATAATATCATGCACTAAATAAAATTAATTCATTCTATGGATGTTTTCATTTGGATATATCCATAAATATAGGAAATACCCCCTAGAGTAGTGCTTCCCCAGAACTAGATAACAATCTAGATACTTTAAACTAGTCATCTTGACCTCCAACTTGAGTAGTCAACACCAAGGAAAAAGGAATCCATTCTACCTCAAGTTCCAATGAATGGATGATGGATCGTGATATAAATGAGTGTGTATCTCCTGAATCAAAAAAATCATCCACCCAAGTAGAAGAAAAATAAAATGGTACCTCGAGCAATGTCTGGAATTCCTAACGCTATAAATGATTAAACATTGAGATGAACATAACCGAATCCATATCCTCTTTGACCCTTCTAATTACCACCTCCAAAAATACAGTCTACTCTTTGTGGGTTAGTATAGAACAACTGGTTTCAAGTAAGTAAACCTTCATTTATGCTTTTTAAGTTTATAAAGTACATGGGTGATGTTTGGTAGGGATTTTAAACCTTTTGGAATGTTTTTTGGTCTTTTATAAAGGTTCACAATTGATGATTAGAATTCCAAAACCATGAAAATCATACAGAAACCTATATACAATGAGACGAGGGATAAATCAGAGGTGCATGGGTAGGCACACAATTTTTCCTTACTGAGTGGCCGCATAGGAGAAACTGTAAAAAATTGGACAATGGGATTTTTCACAGTTGGAATAGGGTTTTTCTAACTATGTGATACAAATCTGTGAGGTACCCCCTTTATGTAGTGGCTGGCCCACAACTATTGCATGGTTTTCCTAACCGTGCGACTAATTGTGCATAGTTTAAAAACTAGATTCTTGAATTGTGTGTCTAGGTAGGGATTAAGAATTAACCATTTTTTTCTCCAAAATAGCCCTAACTCCTAATTTTATTCTTTGAAAGTATTTATAGACTTCTCCCATTGATCTAGAGGTTATATTATGGATTCTCTAGGTGATTTGAAGATATACTCATGCGGCAAGTCATCATTTATGGCAGTTTTTCATGGGTTTCCTTGGATATAATTATCTCCCTCTCTTGATTTATATTATATATTTCTTATATAGATAATTATTAGGTTTTTAATGCCAATACTGGTTATATTTTCCCTTTTTTATGTTAGGGGAAGATATCTAAGGAAGGTTTTTGGATTTTCAAACTGGTTTTATGGAAGTTTTCATGCTATTTTTATTTTTCACCATGTTTTCTAAGGTAGGTAGATTAAATATAACTCTTGTTATTATAACTTAAAGGATTTATTTTATACTGTCTATTTGTATTTAAATTTATTGTGATATTATTGTGAAATAATTTTTGGAAAATATCTTCGTTGATAGTTTGTGGAATTGTGAAAATTTTGTGTTTTGTGGAAAGTGAAAATGGTAACTTGATTTTAAAATGACAATTTTAGAATGGATACTTGGTTTTGGATGGATGGAAAAAGGGTTTTTAATAAAAGAATAATTTTATTTAAATGGGTTGGAAAACATTATTTTGGAATATGGTTAGATTAATTGGTGAAACATGTGTAGAATGAGATGGATATTAGTTGTGAAGTACCACCCTCAAAGGGACGGTTTACAGAGATAGAGTTCCACCATCAAAGGTAATCACAATATTTTGTGGTTGTTTGGTTCAATGGTATGTGTGTGGTTATGTGAAATTCAAAGGTTTCTCTAACATAGAAATTGAGAAATGGTTTCATGACTTGTTTAGTATCTTTCCATGGAACTTGTTTTGAGAAAACTATTTTACTATGGAAAGTTTTTATGTTCTAATATAAAATGTTATTGAAATTATTTTATATAAATGTGCTAACATGTTCTATCCTAGTGGCATGAGTAGTGAAGTAATTTGGGAAAATCCTGCTGAGTTTCATTACTCACACCTAATTTGGAACTTTAGTAATTTTTTAGATGTTGTTTATAGATACACATGAAGATGTAAAGTATCACACTTATCTACTGGTTATTAGTGATACCTAGGCTCTTCTTTGAGTTGGATCATGGATAATATTGGAGCATTGAGTAATGTGATTTTTATTGAGTTTTTGTTGGTATTTTCTTCTACTATGTAATTGGATCTTTTTCAGTCTTCCACTATGGTACTATTTATAGTTGGTTTTGATATAAATGGTTTTTCTTTGAGTTTTCTTTCATTGATATCATACATGATGTAGTTGTTTGTGTGGTAATATAATATTTTTTTGGTTGTTTTATTTTCAAAGGGTAAATAATACCCCATTTATAAATGAATCCCATGTAATTTTTACCCTCTGTTAGTGTCTTGAGAATATCGCTTAAGGCCAAGTAACATTCCACTCCCTTCTCACACCAATTAGGAGGGGAAGGATGTTACAAGTTGTATTAGTCATCATACTTGAAATTAAATTTGTGGAATAAGTGGTCATCAGTTTTGTCAGTATTGAATTTGAAATTTATTATGTTTTATTTCTTGTGTTGGGTTGGCAGAAAAGAGTAGGATTATTGGGACTTGAAATTAAGAAAATAGAAAGATATAACTGTGATTTTTATGATTAACTTCAAGTTAATAGGGAGTTTGGTACATAAGTATTTTAGAGAAACTTATAGGACTTGTAATCTCATTAACATGGGTTTATCCAATTATATGATCATGCCATGCATTATAGAAATGAATTCCTACTTGATGTGGATACATTATTTTAAGTAATGATTTATGATTTAGTTCAAATTTGCTAATTTTTAAAAAATGATAAAGTTGGTTTAAAATGTGATATTTTTAAAAATATCATGATTGTGGTATTTTGAAAATGGTGTTATTTTCAAAAGCATGGTGAAAATTCATAAAATGGATGAAGTAAAAAATGTGGAATTATAGAAAGAACTCTTGTTATTTGGTAGAATTTGAAATTTGTTAAGCCTTTAGTTACTATAGAGTGAGACTTATAAAATTTGTTGTCTGTATGGAAAATAGAACGCATTAGGGGTTGTAGGAACCAACTGAAAGACATTGCTTAGAATATGAATGCAGCTGATCCACAGGTGAATCAACAACTAGTTCAATGTATTGTACATGATTTTCAATATGTGGATATGGGGAACTTAAGGGATGAACCAAAGAAAGGGGACAATTTTTTTTAGTTCTAGAATCCTAATCCACCCATATTTATTGGTGATTTGGAACCATAAAAGGCATAGGTGTGGCTTAATAGGATGAAATGTATCTTCAATTTCCTTGAAACAAACCGAGCTAAAGGTGAAGCTAGTAACATATATGATGAATGATCTTGCATGATAATTACGAGATTTAGTGGTTTGAGATAAATTAGACAAAGGCCTTGTCTGAGAGGAGTATGGAGAATTTTTAACAAAAAATTATATCCTCATACGTTCAAAATTATAATATGATGTACATCTTAAGATTAAAGGGGAAATATCTACTAGTGATAGAGTATGTGGATAAATTCATGAATTTAGTCCTCTAATCACCTGAAGTTGATTCTAGTGTATCCCTTAAGAAACACATATATGAATCGTGGCTAAGACAGAAGATTCACTTAAAGATTGATGTACTCTGTATAGATGATTATACAGAGATTCATAAAAGAGAGAAAATAGAATAAAGGGGAATCTAAGGAGATATCTGAGGAGGGATTATATTGATACCTATATTAAATAGTGCGAACTCTATTGTTGGGAGAAAGTAGAATATGTGAACCTCTTTCCAAGGTGGGTGTATGACTCAAAATCAAATAGATAGATTGATAAAACATCCTCTATGACCCAAGAGAAAACCATGATTTTTCTAATGTAGTTCCTTAGACCACATTAAGAGAGACTATAGAACACCACATAGAGAAATCCACATCAGCAATCAGATGGGGCATTTTCAATGATATTGTCACAGTGATCTGAGGTTGGGTGTTTGGGATAGATCTGAGGTTCCACATGCATCGTATGCTTCGATAGGAATGGGGAAGTAGAACCAATTTCATCAGAATAATAGAGATAGACATGGTGATTCTAGGAATACAGGGACTCCTATTTAGGGTGAATATCAATAGAGAAATAGGGAATAAAGTACAGAGAGTCACCAACTATATTGAGCTGAGTAGGTTATTATGGACGATTAGTCTGTACCATTCACAATGAATGGTTCAATTATTTTGAATCGTACCCTTATGAAGGATTTTTTTTATATGAGTGAATCAAATTCATTTATTTCTATTAATTCTGTTGATTTGAGGAGTTTAAATGTTGAAATAGTGCCTTCTATGATTAAACTTCAAACTAATATTGGCCAAAGATAATGTAGATCATTTATGTATAAATAATATTCTATAACTATTTATGGATTTGATATGATATGGATTTTATTTATGCTTGATATGGTTTTGTATGGTATAATCTTTGTAATTAATTGGTTGAAAACATTCAAGGCTTACATCGACTATTATATTAGAAAGTTCAATTTTACAACAAAATATGGCATCGAGCATATCATTCGAGGGGAACAGAATGTAAAGGCAGGTGCAATGGGCTTGTTGAAAAAAGTAGTTGGAACAATATTTTACCATTAGGTATCATCTTATTTAGAATCAATGGAAGATATCAAGAATAATAATTTCTAGCAGTATGTTGATAAGTTTCCAGATTCGTTTCACAGAAATTTCTAAGGGTTTCCACCTATGAGAGGAGTTGAGGTTATGATTGATCTCCTCTTAAGAACGAGTCCTATTTATATTTAATCTTATCATATAGAACCAAAAGAGTTATGGTAATTGAAAGTGTTGTTTTAAGATCTATAAAGAAAAGGGTTCATTCAGCTGAGCGTGACTCAATGTGAAACACCAATTTTGCTTTTCAAAAAGGAATATATAACTCTTTGAATGTGTTTGAATTATTGTAAGCTTAACCACTTTATGATAATGAATATGTATCCACTTCCACAAATTGATGATCTATTTGATCAATTTAGGGGATCTTATTTGTTCTCCAAAATTTAATTGTGATTAGGATATAACCAATTGTGAGTTATAAAGGGGGATATCCCAAATACAACTTTCAGGAGTAGATATTTCCATTACAAGTATGTAGTAATGCCTTTAGGTCTTACAAATCCACCAGAAGTATTTATGTAATTGATAAATATGATCTTTGAGAGGTAAATGGATTAATTTTTGGTGGTGTATATGTGTGACACATTGGTGTATTCAAGGGCAAGTGATAAGCATGGGGATCACTTGGTAAAAGTGTTGAGAGCCTTGAGCGACCATCGTTTGTATTACAAATTATCAAGGTGTGATTTTTAGATACAAAAGGTACGTTTCCTTGGGAATGTAATCTATGAAAGATGCATTTATTTCAATCAAGATAAGATAGAATTAGTTATCTTTTGGAAACCACCAAATAATTTTGTCTAGATACATAGTTTACATGGTTTAGATGGTTATTTATAACACCTTGTTTCACGATTTTAACTCACCTTTGACAACTTTGAAAAGAAATAATGTTCCATTCCAATGGAGTGTGGAATTTCATAAGTCTTTACAAGAGCATAAAGTCCACCTTACATCACCACCAATATTTATTTTTCTAGAATCAGGAAAAGGGTAAACTGTGAAGTGTGATACTCTAGGATCAGGGTTGAGATGTGTTCTCATGCAGGGAGATCATGTTGTTTCTTATAGTTAAAGATAGTTACAGTTGAATTTGAAGATCTACACAACACCCGATTTGGATATATCTTCTGTAGTCTATTCTTTGAAAACATGGCATCATTTCCTATTTGGTGATAAATTTATTGTGTTTATGGATCATAAGATCTTGAAATATATTTTCCCACCAAGGGAATTAAATCTGAGATAAATAATATGGATGGAGTATCTCTAAATGTTTGACTCTGACTTGATGTATACACCATGAAAAGGAAATTTAGTGTCCGACGTATTAAGAAGAAAGTAATATGCTTGGTTGAAGAAAGAGGCTTCATATCAGTGGTAGTTTATGATTGTCCTAGATGAGATGACCTTGGAATGTGAAGACCAAGGTGAATTTGTGACCTTCTTTCCATTTTTATTTGTTCCTAATTTGGTAAAGATGGTTAAAGAGTCACATACATCTTATGCTGAATGGGTATCTATGAGGTCAAAACTCAATGGTGTGGAGACCATTGAGGTATGGATACTGGATGAGAGTTCAGTTTTGTTGTTCATAAATTAGATGGTCATACCTATGTCTTATCAGGAACAAATTCTCCATGCTCACCACCATTCAAGATGTACTGTTCATACTAGAATATAGAAGATGTATAAGGCGGTGAAAGAAATATTTTGGTGGATCAGTATGAAAAAGATAGTGGATGAGTTTGTTTGGAGATTCTTAACTTTCTAGTAGGTTATGGTAGAGCATCAGTAACCACTAGGTATGTTACAATCTTTACATATTCTAGTTTGGAAATGGGAGTAGATAGCTATGGATTTTTAACAGGTATCCCAAGAATGGTTTAGAAACACAATTCCATATGGGTGATAGAGGATCATCCCACCAAGTCCGATCATTTCATCCATATTTTTGAATCTATTATGGTGAAGAAATTATCAAAAATAGAAATATGATAAGTAGTAAAGTTGTATGGTATACCATTTTCGATAGTTTCAGACATAGATCCATGGTTTACGTATCATTTATATAGATCCTTACAAAAATATTTTAGGATTTAGTTGATGAGGAGTATGGCGTGCGACCCTCAGACGGATGAGAAATCTGAAAGGATGAAACAAACATTGGAAGACATTTTTGAGGCCTATGTAATAGATTTTGGTGGATCATGGAAAGAGCGCATACTATTAATGGAGTTCTTGTATAACAATTTTTTCAAGACTCGATACATGAGGGTCATTTTGAATAATTATATGACCATCCTTATCATTCCCCACTTTTTTTTGGTGGAAATAGGTAAACCTTCTCTAGATGAGACAATCCTTGTTCAATAAACACCAAAAAAGATTTAGTTGATCAGAAAATGGATGGAGGGGGATCAAAGTTATCAGAAATCATATCTGGATCATCATCAATGACTGTTGTCATTCGAGGTGACTAATAATTTGTTCTTGAGAATATTTAAAAGGTTTGGACATCATTATTTTGGAAAGAATGGAAAGTTATATCTTTGATACATAGACTATTTGAGATAATTGAACTAGTTGCAAAGGTGGAATATTGATTGGATTTTCCACCATGGTTCAGTTCTAGGAATTATTTTTTTCATGTATCTCAGTTGAAAATGAATCATCCAAATGTTGACCATGTGATTTAATGGGATCACATTGAACTAGATTAGGATTCTTCATCGGTAGATATCCCAGTGTGGATTTTGGATAGGCAATAGAAATTCTTTCATGGAAATAGCATCGATATAGTTTGGGTTTTGTGGTAACATGGTCAGATTTTGGAAGAGACTTTGGAATATGATAATGAAATGATAGAGCAATGACACGAACTCTTTCGGGACACCTGTGGTTTTCTACTATATAGTGAAATAAAGGCCAATGGTGATTAGAACATAGCCCCACTTGGTTTGAAGTAAGTAACCCTTCATTTATGATTTTTATGTATGCAAAGTATATGGGTTATGTTTTGGAGTTTTTGGAAGCCTTTTAACATTTTTATGGGGATTTTTTTAATGGTTCATGGTTGGTGCATGATTTTTGGAAACCATGAAACCCTTACAGGAAACCGTTCACAATGAGACAAGTTATAAAGGGAAGGTGTATAAACAGATACATGGTTTTTCAAATCTGGGCGACCATTGAGATGAAACCATACAATGTTGGAAAATGGAACTTTGAATGATTAACACACAATTTTTCTAACTGTGAGATCCAATCATGTGAGTTCCCCCATTGAGGTAGTGCCTGGAACGTGATTAGCGCATGGTTTTCCTAAGAGTTTGAATAACCATGCATTTTTTAAAAACTGGATCCTTAAATTGTGGATATAGGCCAGGATGAAGAATTCACCCCTAGTTTCCCCCCAAAAAGGCCCTAAGTCAAGATTTTCTCCTCCCAAAGGTATTAGAGGCTTCTCCTGTTAATCCAAAGGTGTTCTAAAGGCTTGTCTTGGTTATTTAAAGTTGTATTCTAATGATAAGTCATTGTTTATGGTTATTTTTCTTGATTTTACTTAGATTTACTTTTATTCTTCTCTCTGTTTCGTAGATATACATCCACTGTGGATAGATCTAAGGGTGTTATAGAAAATTAGGGTTATATTTTCCCTTATTTATGTCTGGGGAAGAGATCTAAGGTAGGGGTTTGGAGTTTTAACTCGGTTTCATGGAAGTTTTTGTGCTATTTTTTATTTTTTATACATTTTCAAGGAATTTTTCTTTACTCTTGAATCATTTTAATATAATATAAAGGCTTCATTTAAAATTTTTTTTTAATTGAAATTTATTGTCAAATTTTTGTGTTATAATTGTTGGAAACCTAGTTTGGAGACAGTTTCTAGAATTGTTTAAATTTAGTGTTTTAGGGAAAGTTAAAATGGTATCCTAATTTTAAAATGATGATTTTAAAATTGATATATGGTTTTGGATGCATAAAAAAGGGATTTCAATAATAATATGTTTTTATTGAAATGGTTTGGAAAAAATTATTTTTTCAATATGGTTGGATAAATTGGTTAAGCATGTGTGGAATGGGATGGATATTAGTCCTGATGTACCACCATCAAAGGTATGATTAATGGATGTGAAGTTAAATCATCAAAGATAACACCAAGGTTTCATGGTTGTGTGGTTGAACGTGTGAATATGTGGTTATGTGAAATAGAATAGGTTATTCTAACATGGAAATTGAAAAATTATTTCATGATTTTTTTAGTTTGTTTCCTTGGAACTTGATGTTATTTTGAGAAAACTATTTTACTATGGAACTTGTTTATATTATGATATAATTTTTTTATAAAAATGCGCTAACATGTTATATCATAGTGGTGTGAGTAGGGACGCCATTTGAGGAAAGCCTACAGAGTTTCATTAATCAACCCTTCTTTGGAACCATGGTGTTTTTGTAGATATTTTTTATGAGTACAAAGGAAATGGTAAAGTATCACACTTCCCTGGTGGTTCATAGTGATACTTAGGCTATTTTTAGAGTTGGATCAGGGAGCATGTTGTATCTTTGGAGTTTTGTTGTTTTCATTGAGTTTTTTTGGGTGTTTTCTTTTGTTGTGTACTTGGATCTTTAGTAGTCTTCCACTTTGGTACTCTTTGCAGTTGGTTTTGATACAAATGATATTGCTTTGAGTTTTTGTTCACTGATATCATGAACTATGTAGTGGTTTATATGGTAATGAAATGTTTGTTTGGTTGTTTTATTTATAGAGGGAAAGTCATTCCCCATTTGTAAATTAAGCCCTTGGAATTTATTGCCATCCTTTGGCCTTTTGGGGATATCGTTTAAGGCCAAGTAACATTTCAATGCCTTATCAATCCAATGATGAGGGGTGGGATATTACAAAAAAGAGCATCTCAGGGTTGTACAATACCTTCATCATCTCTTATATAGTTATCCCAAACCAGACCACCCTGCTTCTAATTACAAAGCTGAAAATACATTAACAGAGGAACCCAGAGTGGAACTACTAGCACACACAGACTACTAAAACAGGTCAGGAACTCCTGCTGCAGATGACCTCAACCTTTATAAGAAAAACACATATCTATTACATTGGAATATGTCTAAGAGACAAAACCCCTAGAGAACCAAGATTATGATGGATGATACCTACCCTTGTGTGAAAAAAAACTTCTATCCTGATATATGGGAACCTCAGACCATAGCCTTGATTCATGAGGAATCCTAATGAATCCCCTCTCACGATGACCTGGTTCTAGTTAGTTTCCTTTATATAACATCTTATATCACCAAAACATCAAGATAAATATTCATCATAAATAGGGTGACTTGATGTTGGATTTACGGACACAAATACTCCTAGAAATTCATTTCAATAGCATTCTAATCTAGAAATAGGTCTAAATCATATTGTAGAAGGGTTCTCAAATGAGTGCCAAACTCCTGTACACTAGAGCTCCCCTACTAAAGGGAAATAAGGTTTTGGTGACTGGTTTACTTAACAGTCATAGAAGGAAAATCTACTCTAAACTAGCCACATAAATTCTCCCACATAATCATGGAATCCTCAAAATCCCTAAGGAAAAAGAATCACCACTTCAACACTTCTCCACACAACATCGTCAAATCCAATGAAACCTTATGCTCCTACCCATCACAGATAAAATTAAATGATATCTAAATAAACCCCATCATGTATTCTGTGATTGCATCTGAAACATGACACTCATAATTATATAGGATTGGCATTGAAACTCCCAGAATTTCCTCCTCCACGTTTCATCATCATCGATCTCTACTCATCAGAAATCTTCTAGCACATCTTGTTGAACATCTTAATCATGAACATGACAAGTACGTCGACCTAAATCCATGCATGAAAAAAAAAATTTATATAACTCCTAAACATATTATAAGGAATATTTAATATTAAATAATTAATAATTAATTATCTTTTTAATGTTTTAAACTATCCCAAGATAAAACCATTTCAAACATAGGCGCAAATAAGAATGATGCATGATCTTTTCCTAGGTCTCTACCTGAAAACTAGTATAACCTCATTTAGTAGGAATAATAAACCTAAAGGTATATGAATAATATCACAGGGGACCCTAAATACATGTGTCTCATCTCATATCCCATGTTTAAATCTCTTAGTAAACTTAGATGACATTATTTCCTTACCAAAAATTGCAACCTCACATGTTACCGACTCCAAACTCCATCCCATACCTAAAACCCAAACCTTAATACCACTATATAATGACCCCTTGTAACATCCCAAGTAATTAATGAATAATAGATATTTTTATCTATGTCTATTAATGATTAAGATAGTGTTATAGAGGCTTAAAAAGAAAATAAATACAATCTTATGCATGGAATACACTAATATTCTTAAAAGATTGTTTTACTACCTTTTAATGGAAAACCATTTTTTGAATCTATATTTTGACAATTTTATAAACTATGTTTGTCAAAATAAACTTATCCTTTATGATTGGGACATCAAAATTTACCTTGTGTGAATTTTTGGAATTTTTCTGACAATGTTCATTTTTTAATGAATAGTGAAAAATACTGCATTTTACATCAAAACTGCTTTTTAATCTAATTTATTTATATGATTAGATTATGTTTTGAATTTGTTTTTAAGTGAAATTAGAATATATTTTTACCATTTTATCCAATGGTGGTCATTGGAATCAATTTCACTTTGAAATTAGACTTAAACTGGTGTCAATCTTTTGATACTTATTGTTTTGTAAAAACACGCTATTTGCTCTGGCAGTGGGAATTAATTATTAAATTAATTAATGTGACTTATATGATTTGAATTTTGTAAAATAGACTTCATTTTTGAATTCGGAATATCAAATATAGCTTAGGGTGAATTTTTGGTAATTTTCTGAAAAACATCAATTTTTGATGAATAGTGAAACCACTAAGTGGTAATCAAGCAAACTAATTTTTCAGTTAAATGAAAGTTTACCCCTAATGTGTATTGAATTTTGAAAATCCGACATACATGGTTTTCATTAAGAAGTAAAATGTGGTTCAATGAGATTAAAATAATTTTTTTGGTGAATAGTAACTTATTAAGTTCTTAATCGCGATTAGTGGTAATTAGGGTAGTTTAAGGTATAAATAATGCTTTAATAATATGAAATGACCTAGAAACATGTCCCAACATTATTGGCTGTGTCATGGCCGACCAAGACAAGCCATGGGTCAACTTGGGGACCCCATGGAGACATTTTGGTTGGGAAATGACATAAATAACATTTTATTTAATGTAAAAGTAAAAATGACACAAACATAATATGTTTTACGAAAACAATTTTTACATGGGGTTATAAAGATCATATTTTTGATTATAAATAGTAATTGGAAAGCTAAAAAGATTTCCTACATCATAGAAGTTTTTTTATGATTTTTATACATTAAATAAATTAAATTATTTATGACATAATAATGATGCAACGATGACATCATTATTTGACGATTTAAATAAAATTGAAAGATAATGTAAAATCTATAAACTACACATGTCCAAAACCAATTGGATGAGTGGATTTCGAACCCTTATCACCTTATCCACGAATTATATCAATGTGGGACCTTTTAAAACCGAAACACATCTTCAAATAAAGTAATATTTCTTTACATTCCAAAAGTGCCCTTCCTCTCCTCTTATAAAAGGCCCCCACCTCTACTTCATTTCACACACTCCTCAAGCCTTTGGCTCGGCCAAACCCTGCCCATTTACTCTCTCCAAATCCCTCTCCTCCTCCTAGAGGATTCCCTTTGGGCATAATCCTTTCAAAGGAAGCCTTTAGGCTCAAATCAAAAGGAGTTACACTTTTAAAGGTAATTCATTCTCTCATGTTCATTTGTTTTATTTTGCTTCTCCAACCCCCTAAACTCTTTTTATTTACTTATTTTGTAACAACAACAGTATCTTCAATATACAAGGATGTTTTTATAATATTTACTTGAGCTACACTCTCACACAACTACATCAAATGGTTAAAGAACATACGGTTTCCGTGGATGGCGAAATTCTGCCTCCCGAAACGACGATTGTTCAATACTCATTTAACACCTTCAAAGGTCGCCATTATGATGTCACTATTTTTATATATGATATATAATATGTTTATGTTTTCCTTAAGCTTCTGTTTTTTTCATTTTGGGCATACCTTTATGGTTCCCATTATGGGTAAACACGATATCTTCATTTTAGGAAGTGCGGACTACCGCCCCCTGAAAGTGATTTGATTCGTTAATACCATATGTGGGATGTGTAAAGGATAAAGTTAATGATATTATATATGTTATTATACTAGAATTATAATATACTCTTATATCATTATGATTCCATTCCAGAAAATACGAAATAGAGATGGAAGTAGCGTTCATGCGTACGTACGGCTTACCGTCTCCACGAACGGTGCATTTCATTTCTTACCTCAAAATGTGATGTAATATTATAAATACATGTATATGATGAATATATATGATATATATGTTATCCAAATAATTAAAATCATTCTGGATATAATGAACCTTTTACCAAATTAACAACATGTAAGTGTAAGAAGTCTATTTTTGACTTAAGAACCAAATACCGACAAAATGAACATTATTAACTTAAATGATTACATGATGTTCATAACATGGTATAAATGGAATAATGATCTTGAGAAAGGTCCATAAGCAATTAGATATTAACTCAAGTTTATTATTCAGGAGATTAAAGAATGGTCGGGTCAAGTCGGATACGAGGTATGGGACTTTGTCTCAATCTCCTTTCATTGAGGCATATTTTATTTTATACAAAACTTTCTTTTATACGGTGTATAAACCCCTTTGACTTTTACATTTATTCAAAAGGAATCATTTTTATACAAAGCGTTTACTAAATGACAAAAGGGAATGTTTTTGTCGTACGTATGCGGCGACAACGACTTCTCCGCCGTCGTGACCGTTATTTGAGTTTCGGCTTCCTCTACAAGCCATACCTTCTTTTTAAAAGAAAAATAAATACCATGTTTTACTTTTATTTTATTTTGGTATTGAAAATGGTTTTCATAATGTTTTTATATCAATGTGTTGTATTGATATCTCGTGACTGAAATGTGGAAATTTTATGTTTCCTTTATGCATGTTTTATGTGATATGATTATGTTATGGTTCTTGGGCATTATTATGAAGATGGGTGGTTCCGTGATAAACTAAGGGCGGGTGAGCCCGTTATAGCTCTCCAATGCATTGGGTAACGCGAAGGAGTGAAACGTTAAGGTTTCTCCGAAGAGATTTTAGGGAATATACTGTGATGGGTATTCCAAACGTAACCAAGAGGGTTACTCCCTACGTAAGAATGTTATGAATGCCTCAAGTTACATTTATGTCTTATGATTTCTATGATTTATTCATGATTTTATGAGGTATGTTAAAGTGCCTATGTTTTATGGGTAAAGTATGATTTCATTCTTATGTATATATGAACTCATGTTTCCTTTCCATGTTTTTTTTATATAACCCATACTGAGTTTTTATGCTCATCCCAAGTTTTTGAAATGTTTTTCACAGGTCAAGGGAAAGGTACATGATAAGATGATAGAGTCAAGGATGTTTCAAGAAATAATCCATGTTTTATTTTAAATGTGTTTCCATTGATGGGAATGAAGAATACTATCTTTCTGTAACCACTTTGTTTATATGTGGAATGTAATGCAAGTTTTATGATCTAATTCTCTAAAACTCTAAACCCGAAAAGATACTCAATGTGAAATCTTGTAATAACTCAAGATTAAGTAAGGTTTAAGGCTGGGGCCTTATAGTTGGTATCAAAGGTCGGTTTAGATAACTTTAGGAGTTAGAATTTTATTAAATGATTATCCAAATTTTTTTTTTCGAAATGATATAGCATTTAAATATTACCATGTTGCTTCATCTAAGACATGTTTGTTCAGAATGGTTTTCCGCAGAGGAAACAGGGAAGCAGTACTAGGAAGGAATACAGAAGGAAATAACCTTCCGAATCAGCATCCAGAAATGGTCGGAATTGGAACTGAACAGTTTGTTGCAGTAATGGAGCAGTTGACTCAAGCGATAAATGGCGGTGGTATCCATACACGAGATCAGCCAGACCAACTGCAGAGGAACATGTCAGTGGTAGAACATTTCATGAGGCAACATACACCATCATTCAGAGGATCATCTGACCTTCTGCTAGCTGAAGTGTGGATTAAATCACTGGAGAAGATTTTTGATGTCATGGGGTGTTCAGACAATCAAAAGGTTAGTCTTGCTATTTACTGTTTGGAGGGTGAAGAAGATCAGTGGTGGTCTATGGTTAAAAATATCAGGGACGCCGATGAGATTGATGCTCTTGACTGGGATGAATTCAAAGGTATGTTTCTTGAGAAGTATTTTCCTAAGGCTGTTCGACTTAGGATGGAAAATCAATTCTTGGAATTGATGCAAGAGGAAGACTCAGTGGCTGCCTATGAAGAAAGGTTCACTCGATTGGCAAGGTATGCTCCAAATTTTATCCGAGACCTTGATAGTAAAATCAATTGTTTTTACTCAGGATTAAAGCCAAAATATCGAAGGGCATTAGCTTCTCGTGAGTTTAAAAGTTATGAAAAGCTTGTTCGATGTGCTGAGAAGGTGGAAATGGAGTTTGCCGATGACCAAGTGTTCTATAACAACCAGCAGAAGAAGAGACCGAGGTGGCAGGAGAAAGGTAAGAATTCTTCAAAAAAGTCTGATGGTAAGAGAACTAAGTTTCCAGTTTCTGATAAATGTTGAAAAAGGCATGCTGGGGAATGTCTTCTGAATTCTGGAAAGTGCTACCGATGTGGTAAGATGGGACATAAGGCTCGTGATTGCACTGAAAAGGATCAAGGTGAAGGTAAGAACAAATTTGATTTATAGTTAGTGAAATGTTATAAGTGCAATGAGATGGGTCACTATGCAAACGAGTGTCCGAAAAAGAGCTTGAGTGATGGGAAGCAGTTAGACTACAAGCAGAAAGGGGTGGTGAAATCCTTTGCAACTACTTCAGCAGATGTCGGTCCATCAAATGAAGTGGTATCAGCTCCAGGGAGATCAGTTTTTTTCAAAGATTGACTTGAGATCGGGGTACCATCACCTGAAGGTAAAGGATGCAGATATTCCGAAGACCGCATTCCGTACGAGATATGGCCATTATGAATTTGTAGTAATGCCTTTTGGGCTAACCAATTCACCTGCTGTATTCATGGATTTAATGAATAGAAATTTCTGTGAGTTCTTGGATAAGTTTGTGGTGGTTTTCATTGATGATATTTTGGTGTTTTCTAAAAGTAAAGAGGATCATGAAAGACATTTAAGGTTTATCTTGCAAACCTTAAAAGAAAAGAAACTGTATGGGAAATTCAGAAAGTGTGAGTTTTGGTTGCAACAAATTTCTTTCCTTGGTCACATTGTTTCTAAATATGGAATAACTGTTGATCCTGCAAAAACAAAATTTGTGGAAGAATGTCCAAGACCCACAAATGTAACCGAGATTCTTAGCTTCCTTGGTTTGGTGGGATATTACCGAAGGTTTGTTAGAAATTTTTCACGGTTATCTAGTCCAATGACTAAGCTAACTCGGAAGGGTGTTAAGTTTATCTGGACAAAATAATGTGATGATTGTTTTCAGGAATTGAAAAGAAGATTAGTGAATGCTCCAGTTTTGGCACTACCTTCCAGGAATGGTGAGTTTGTTATATACAGTGATGCTTCATTGAAAGGACTTGGTTGCGTCCTAATGCAGAATGATCAGGTAATTGATTATGCTTCACGACAGTTGAAAACTCATGAGGTAAATTACCCTACACATGATTTGGAACTAGCTGCTATTGTTTGTTCTTTAAAAATTTGGAGGCATCATTTGTATGGAGTAAAGTGTGAAATATATACCGATCACAAAAGTTTAAAGTATATATTCACTCAGAAGGAGTTAAACATGAGACAAAGGAGATGGCTGGAATTAATCAAGGATTATGATTGTACAATTCATTACCATCCGGGAAAAGCAAATAAAGTGGCTGATCCTTTGAGTCGAAAAAGTAATGCTTCATTAATAATGTTGCGGTTGGAACGTGATCCTTTGGTTAACGATTTGATGAACTTTGGAATAGAAGTTGTTGGTGCAGGAAGTCCTTCTGTTTTGTTTCAGGTATCAGTGAGATCATCTCTATCAGATAGAATCAAGCAAGCACAGAAGCAAGACAGTGAGTTGTAGAAAAGGGTAGAGCTGGTTCAGAAAGGTAAGTTGCCTGAATTCAACATTGATAATGATTGTGTTTTGAGATTTGGGAAGATATTGTGTGTGCCTTGTGATTCACAGTTGAAGAGAGAGTTGTTATGTGAAGCTCATAGTTCTCCGTTTTCAGTTCATCCGGGCAGTACTAAGATGTATAGAGATCTGCGGGAGTATTACTGGTGGGATGGAATGAAAAGAGATATTGCTGATTTTACTGTAAAGTGTTTGACATGTCAACAGGTTAAATCAGAGCGGCAGTTACCGAAAGGGATGCTTCATCCTTTACCAGTGCCAGAGTGGAAATGGGAGAATATATCCATGGACTTTTTTGTTGGATTACCGAAGACATCTCGAGGTAATAATGCAATCTGCGTTATTGTAGATCGCTTGACCAAATCTGCTCATTTCCTTGCTATACGAGATACTTACTCTCTTGATCAACTTTCCTGTTTGTATCTTAAAGAGATAGTCAGGTTACATGGAGTTCCTCTCTCCATTGTATCGGATCGTGATCCCAGGCTTACTTCTATCTTTTGGAAAGGCCTTCAGAAGTCGTTGGGTACTGAATTAAATTTTAGTACAGCTTTTCATCCTCAATCAGATGGGCAGTCAGAATGAAAAATTCAAACCTTGGAGGATATGCTACGAGATTGTTCGATGGATTATCAGGGAAGTTGGGACCAACATCTTTCTTTGGTTGAGTTTTCTTATAATAACAGCTTTCATTCAAGTATACAGATGGCACCATTTCAGGCATTATATGGGAAGCGGTGTCGAACTCCAGCTTTCTGGGATGAGGTGGGTGAAAGGAAGTTGATGGGACCAGAATTGGTAGAAGAGATGGCAGAAAAAGTTCAGCTGATTCAGAAACACATGAGAACAGCTTAGAGCAGGCAGAAGAGTTATGCGGATAACCGGAGGAAGGATCTATCTTTCGAGGTAGGTGATCATGTTTTTCTCAAGGTTTCTCCTTGGAAAAGTGTGATGAGATTTGGTAAGAAAGTAAAGTTGAGTCCAAGGTTCGTTGGACCATATGAAATTCTGGAGAGAGTTGGATCAGTTGCATACCGAGTGGCTTTACCTCCGAGTTTATCTCAGGTACACAATGTTTTTCATGTTTCGATGTTGAGAAAGTATATTCCAGATCCATCTCATGTTTTGAGTCCAGAGGTAGTTCAGCTGGAAGAGAACCTATCTTATGAGGAACAACCGGTCCAGATTCTTGACCACAGGGAGCAAGTGTTACGGAATAAGGTGATTAAGTAGGTAAAGGTTTTGTGGAAAAACCACATGATTGAAGAGGCAACATGGGAATCTGAAAATGCAATGAGGGATAAGTACCCCCATTTATTCGATAAGTAAATAAATTGCGGGGACGCAATTTTCTAAAGGGGGGAAGGATGTAACATCCCAAGTAAGTAATGAATAATAGATATTTTTATCTATGTCTATTAATGATTAAGATAGTGTTATAGAGGCATAAAATGAAAATAAATACAATCATATGCATGGAATACACTAATATTCTTAAAAGATTGTTTTACTGCCTTTTGATGGAAAAACATTTTTTGAATCTATATTATGACAATTTTATAAACTATGTTTGTCAAAATAAACTTATCCTTTATGATTGGGACATCAAAATTTACCTTGTGTGAATTTTTGGTATTTTTCTGACAATGTTCATTTTTTAATGAATAGTGAAAAATACTGCATTTTACATCAAAACTGCTTTTTAATCTAATTTATTTATATGATTAGATTATGTTTTTAATTGGTTTTGAAGTGAAATTAGAATATATTTTTACCATTTCATCCAATGGTGGTCATTGGAATCAATTTCACTTTGAAATTAGACTTAAACTGGTGTCAATCTTTTGATACTTATTGTTTTGTAAAAACACGCTATTTGCTATGGCAGCGGGGATTAATTATTAAATTAATTAATGTGACTTATATGATTTGAATTTTGTAAAATAGACTTCATTTTTTAATTCGGAAAATCAAATATAGCTTAGGGTGAATTTTTGGTAATTTTCTGAAAAACTTCAATTTTTGATGAATAGTGAAACCACTAAGTGGTAATCAAGCAAACTAATTTTTCAGTTAAATGAAAGTTTACCCCTAATGTGTATTGAATTTTGAAAATACAACATACGTGGATGTCATTAAAAAGTAAAATGTGGTTCAATGAGATTAAAATAATTTTTTGGTGAATAGTAACTTATTAAGTTCTTAATCGCGATTAGTGGTAATTAGGGTAATTTAAGGTATAAATAATGCTTTAATAATATGAAATGACCTAGACACATGTCCAACATTATTGGTTGTGTTATGGCTGACCAAGAAAAGCCATGGGTCAACTTGGGGACCCCATGGAGACATTTTGGTTGGGAAATGACATAAATAACATTTTATTTAATGTAAAAGTAAAAATGACACAAACATAATATGTTTTACGAAAACAATTTTTACATGGGGTTATAAAGATCATATTTTTGATTATAAATAGTCATTGGAAATATAAACAGATTTCCTACATAATATAATTTTTTTAGGATTTTTAGACATTAAAGAAATTAAATTATTTATGACATAATAATGATGCAGCGATGACATCATTATTTGACGATTTAAATAAAATGGAAAGATAATGTAAAATCTATAAACTACACATGTCAAAAACCAATTGTATGAGTGGATTTCGAACCCTTATCACCTTATCAACGAATTATATCAATATGGGACCTTTTAAAACCGAAACACATTTTAAAATAAAGTAATATTTCTTTACTTTCCAAAAGTGCCCCTCCTCTCCTCTTATAAAAGGCCCCCACCTCTACCTCATTTCACACACTCCTCAAGCCTTTGGCTCAGCCAAACCCTGCACATTTACTCTCTCCACATCCATCTCCTCATCCTAGAGTATTCCATTTGGGCATAATCCTTTCAAAGGAAGCCTTTAGGCTCAAATCAAAAGGAGTTACACTTTTAAAGGTAATTCATTCTCTCATGTTCATTTGTTTTATTTTGCTTCTCCAACCCCCTAAACTATTTTTATTTACTTATTTTGTAACAACACCAGTATCTTAAATATACAAGGATGTTGTTATAATATTTAATTGAGCAAAACTCTCACACAACTACATCAAATGGTTAAAGAACATACGGTTTCTGTGGATTGCGAAATTCTGCCTCCCGAAACGATGATTGTTCAATACTCATTTAACACCTTAAAAGGTGGCCATTATGATGTCACTATTTTTATATATGATATATAATATGTTTATGTTTTCCTTAAGCTTCTGTTTTTTTCATTTTGGGCATACCTTTATGTTTCCCATTATGGGTAAACACGATATCTTCATTTTAGGAAGTGCGGACTACCGCCCCCTGAAAGTGATTTGATTCGTTAATACCATATGTGGGATGTGTAAAGGATAAAGTTAATGATATTATATATGTTATTATACTGGAATTATAATATACTCTTATATAATTATGATTCCATTCCAGAAAATACGAAATATAAATGGAAGTAGCGTTCATGCGTACGTACGACTTACCGTCTCCACGAACGGTGCATTTCATTTCTTACCTCTAAATGTGATGTAATATTATAAATACATGTATATGATGAATATATATGATATATATGTTATCCAAATAATTAATATCATTCTGGATATAATGAACCTTTGACCAAATTAACAACATGTAAGTGTAAGAAGTCTATTTTTGTCTTAAGAACCAAATACCGACAAAATGAACATTATTAACTTAAATGATTACATGATGTTTATAACATGGTATAAAAGGAATAATGAACTTGAGAAAGGTTCATAAGCAAGTATATATTAACTCAAGTTTATTATTCAGGAGATTAAAGAACGGTCGGGTCAAGTCGGATACGAGGTATGTGACTTTGTCTCAATCTCCTTTCGTTGAGGCATATTTTATTTTATACACATCTTTCTTTTATACGGTGTATAAACCCCTTTGACTTTTACGTTTATTCAAAAGGAATCATTTTTATACAAAGCTTTTACTAAATGACAAAAGGGAATGTTTTTGTCATACGTATGCGGCGACAACGACTTCTCCACCGTCGTGACCGTTATTTGAGTTTCGGCTTCCTCTACAAGCCATACCTTCTTTTTAAAAGAAAAATAAATACCATGTTTTACTTTTCTTTTATTTTGGTATTGAAAATGGTTTTCATAATGTTTTTATATCAATGTGTTGTATTGATATCTCGTGATTGAAATGTAGAAATTTTATGTTTCCTTTATGCATGTTTTATGTGATATGATTATGTTATGGTTCTTGGGCATTATTATGAAGACGGGTGGTTCCGTGATAAACTAAGGGCGGGTGAGCCCGTTATAGCTCTCCAATGCATTGGGTAACGCGAAGGAGTGAAACGTTAAGGTTTCTCCGAAGAGATTTTAGGGAATATACTGTGATGGGTATTCCAAACGTAACCAAGAGGGTTACTCCCTACGTAAGAATGTTATGAATGCCTCAAGTTACCTTTATGTCTTATGATTTCTATGATTTAATCATGATTTTATGAGGTATGTTAAAGTGCCTATGTTTTATGGGTAAAGTATGATTTCATTCTTATGTATATATGAACTCATGTTTCCTTTCCATGTTTTTTATATATAACCCATACTGAGTTTTTATGCTCATCCCAAGTTTTTGAAATGTTTTTCACAGGTCAAGGGAAAGGTACATGATAAGATGATAGATTCAAGGATGTGTCAAGAAATAATCCATGTTTTATTTTAAATGTGTTTCCATTTATGGGAATGAATAATACTATCTTTCTGTAACCACTTTGTTTATATGTGGAATGTAATGCAAGTTTTATGATCTAATTCTCTAAAACTCTAAACCCGAAAAGATCCTCAATGTGAAATCTTGTAATAACTCAAGATTAAGTAAGGTTTAAGGCTGGGGCCTTATACCCCTCCCCATAAATATACCACAATAAGGGTAGACATATGGTGATGGTTCTAGTCACAGCTCTAGTAGGCCCTAAGATGGAGACTAACATTGAAGGTATAATAAACATGTGTTTGAGAGGAATTACCCTATAAAAGAACCATGTGAAATAGAGAGATAATAACGATACAACAACCGAAACCTACCCATATATATGTGTATATATATTTATTATAAATACCCAGTGAAAACATGAAATTTCATACAATAATAAACAACTGAAAAGAAAACTACAAGTAACAAAAAGGTAAAGACGACAAAAACCATGAAGGCCAAACAACTCTTGCTAAAACCGGATCTAGTAATATCAAAACCAATCTCCATCCTACTCTAGATGACATGAAAAAAAACATTTATATGAATAGGGTGAGTATAACAGTATAATTAGTAGGACTATCCCCATATCCTCTCATTCAAAAGATAAATAAATCATGAAAAATCATGGTGAAAACAATGAAAATAATGCATCCTCTAAATATTTATACTATGTTCCCAACCTCATCATCGTTATATATCACCAAGTATCACATACAAGAGAGAATATAATGAAATAAAAAAATATAAAGGGTGATCTTCTACCACTTCCCCACTGGTTTTCCACTCTGCCCCACCATCTCACATCTTGGGAATCTATCTCCAAAAGTAAGTTGTCCAAAAAACACCTGAGATAGACATCACAACATGAACCTCATGCATCACATAACCACACCATCTCATATTAAAAACCAATTAGTAACAAAGTAGTTTTTGGTAGCCACCATATACTATATTACATATATCATACATCACATATTATACCTCAAGACACTATATCCTATACACTAAGTAAGTACCACAAGACCTCGCAACCTATACACATCAAACCTATAATAATCCTTTAGATAATATATCAAGTAATACACGTATGAAAAATAAACAAAAGATATCATGACCCTCTATACAAATTTTTTGGAAAACTAACCATCATGCATACCAACATAAGTAACTTCTAAGATAAGTGAGTGGGCATAGAAGGGGTAGTTTTCCATACATCCTCCTACCTGGATTTTTGGGAAAACACACACTTAGAGACCACAAGGTTTTAGTTTCCCAAACTAACATAGGTGGGGTAGTGTATGAAATCATAGAATATACATGATATAATATAACTCATAACCACATTATGGGCATAACCTAGTCTTAGACTCAATTACATCTAATTTCACTCAAACTTATGAATGTAACTGTAAAGACTAGATATCCAATAAGAATAAAATCATATAAAAATATTCATTAAATTCATTATTTCCTTTTATCATTTTCCACAGGTTAATTAATTAATTAGATATTAATTAACCATTAATGTTTTTTACACACTTCATTACATTTCATTATATTAATCATCAATGTAAATATTTTTCTCTCTAAGAATAATCTAAACCAAGGGCTTAGATTATCAAGATTAATATCTTTAATGAATTTTCATTCCATCAGTATCCAACCCCATGGGTTAATAGTTATTCAATTCATTACTATCATAATTCCATAACCAGGTACTCTAGGAAAACCATTATAAGCTACCACTAAGAGGAAACATGCAAAAAAAAATCCTCTAGTTGTCACAAGCAGTGAGTAAAAGAATGAAGATTAAATAAATAACTCTATAATCAACCATTAAACAAATTCATAAGTGATCATACCTGTTCTCAGCATCTCATTAACTAGTAATCACAGCTTTAACCCATTTCAACACCTCTAATTACATCCTAGAAACCGACTTGCTTATACCAATTCAACACACTATCATAGGTATTATTTTCTGATACATCATCTAAACCTCCCTTCCCACATCAAAACTTGGATTCCTCTCCCCATATCAAATATCATCCCACCAAGATCAGCCATATAGGGATGGTATCACAAGTCTCACATTCAAAGCACATCTAAAAGTAGTAAGATCAAACAAGAAAGCAACAAGGCAACTGGGCTCTCAAAGCAAGCCATTCAAACTTCTCATGAAAATGAGCTCTCATAGCTCAAAAAACAAGGCACTTGGCCTTATCAAGAAAATGTGAAACTCAAGCCTAATATAAATTATCTTTATGACATAGTTAGTTATTTTTTCTATCTTGAGTTAATTGATTCATTTTTTAACTGCTTCCAGCTACAGTGACCTTAAGGCAAGAAGCTGTAATGGAAAAAAATTCTCTTAACATTTATTCTCATTTAAAAAAACCTAGAGAATAACCATTCTCAATTAACATGTATTCTTTCAATTATCAAAAGGAATAAACATACTTTATATAATTTATTAATTCTTTTAATCATATGTAATATCACATTTTCAATTTAACGTGCACATTACATTAACTTGATCATTATCAAATTACTTTAACCACCAAACTACACCCATGCCTCTTATTTAATTATTCTTATGAAAATTAATTATAAATTAATCCCATATTTACATTCTTTAAAAATTTAAATCAAGAAAAATATCCTAACAAAGCATGAAATATATATCACACGATCTAGAAAATAAAGAGGCAAACTGCTATCACTATACAAAGAAATAATATCACCAAAATGGAATCACTGTCAAATTATTTAATCTGGTTCAATATTTATTAAGTTAATTCCATATCCATCCAAAGGGATAAAGGATGACCAATTAACAATTTCATAGAAATAAAAGAGAAGAAATAAATCCCTTACCTCAAAATCCATCAACGTTCTTTACATGATAATGAGCCATGCTGCAGATATATGATCATCTCTCTCACAAGATTTTCTTCCATTTAAGGACACCATGGAACAACCACACCAGAAAACAACCAATAAAACCCCATTAAAAACTATGGATATCAAATACCATAGAATAAAGATATGACAAAGGAGGAGACATGATCAAAATAAGAAAACCCACTAAAAAACAAAGTAAGAACACACATTGGATCACCACATATCAAATGAGGAAGGATAAAGATCAATATCCATCAAAGGAATATCAAAACGCGTAGAAGGAGGGATAAGATCACTTAAAATGAGAGAGATAGAGATGATGAAGATGTACGGTTTGAGAAACCCAATAATCTAAATAAAAAAAATTTTGTACAACATAAATTATTTATATGATGTGTACTTCCCTTTAATTACATGTAATCATTAGGAATTGGTTGTCACTAAAAAATGAATCAACTTTTTATTATTTAGCCTCAATTAATTACACATCATGAACTAACCTTGCACAAGTCATGAGCTTAAATTACACAACATCTAAGGATTATATGGTGAATAATCTCTTTGATTCCATAATTTCACATCCAAACCCATATAGACTACTTCTATTCCTCCTCCAAGCTTCACTGGCCTTGGAAACTCACAAAAGGTTGGACCACATGGATTTTGACCCTTCAATAATATTTCAAGATTGATATTATAAATTATGATGATGTTTTTCATTTCCACTATATTTTCAATGAAAATTACTTATATTTATTAATATATAATACTTAGATTACATATTTTACAAAATAAAAGTGTATCATTGGTAAGACTAAATCCCATTCTCACTAATGGATATTTTCTACCATTTCTATATTATCCTTCCCGATGATATTCTCCTCTATTTTTAGAAATCTAATATTAAATATTAAATATAATTATCATAATTATTTATCTTTTTTCAAAATAAAAATTTAATACTCTTTTAACATTGTGTGTTTTAAATATAGTTACTTTATAGTTCTCTAAATGTTTTTTCTATCCTTCCAAAATAAACAATTTTATCATCCACTCCAAATTTTCTTTTGATACCACTTATTTATTTTTTCTATTATTAGAGATTATTTATTAATGTAAAAGTTTTCAATGTATTTTCACTTTCAATTTTTAAAAATATTATTTCTTTTTCAAGTTACCATTATTAATGAGTCTATTTAAGAGTATTTTTTTAATTTATTTTCACTTCCCTATTTTGAGCACTTTATTTGGTTTTGTTCAAAAGTAATTTTGAATCTATTTTTACTTATCATTTTTAAAAAAATTATGTTTTTAAGGAATATTTATTATAAAATTTTTATAATAACGCTTTCAAAAGTCTTCTATTTTAATGATTGTGCCACCTTTTCATGTTTTTTTTCATGTTATGCCAACTTATAATGTCTATGAATTATTTTTAAAGCATTTCTCACTTTTGTGTCATGCTTACTTGTTTTATAACTATTGATATTTTTTATACCTAATCATTTCTTTTATGTTTCCTTAATGATATTCTTATGAAAATAGGTTTATCTATATAGTTTTATGATTATTATAAATGGAATTTATATCCTTATTAGGTTATTTATATTATTATCATATTCTTCTTCATATTTATAATAAAATCATTTTTTATATGACTTTTCCATTAATGGGCATTCGAGCTCACCAATTTATTTTATTTTGAATCCATAGGTTATAAAGATTATTGTTTCATGTGTGATATCTAGAAATTGTATAGTGGAGAATTATTATGAGTAATTGATTTTTGAGTGTTTTAAAATAACATGTTTATGTTTCTAATATCCAAGAATCTAAAACTTTTGGTCTTTGAGTTGTGTGACTGATGCGAGATGTATGATTTAAATCATGATATTAAGTTATTATTTATTCTATGATTATCTTGTATAAATTCAATTGGCATCGGGGTATGGTTAGTCTATTTTATATAATAGTTAAGATATTTTTAGAGATTAATTATGTTACCTTTGGTGTTAGGTTTATTAAACCTTAGTAAAAACTCAAATGCTGAGTGTAAGTATAATATGATATCCTAAAATACTGGAAAAATATTGAGTAAATGATTTTACTAGTAATAAATCCTTATCTATATTCTTCCAAGTGGATGCAGTTATGGCATAGAGGCACCCACAGGTTATCAACCCAAAAGGCCTGGTTGATCATTGATTCAATAATCTATGAAACGCATAATTTGTTGGCATAAAGTGCACACCACAATAGAAAATTCTATGGGATATTATTTGATTTATCATATTTTATTTATGGACCACTTTAAGGATTTATTTATTTATAAATTTGAATAATTAAGTTGATAAGCATAACATATGCGAATATCAAGTAACCTAAGTAGAACAAAAAAAGTTATAAAATTAACCAAGAATGATATGGTTTGAATGAAAGTATCATAAGATGAAATGAATGTTTCATTAAAGAAAATATATTAGGATTGAACATTAATATCTACACTCCTTAATACTTTTGGATATTATCATGACATTTTGGTTTTAGTAATTTTTTGCAGGAGGATCAACGAAATTAAGAAGGGAAAGGTATTCCCCTAAGAATACCTAAGAATAATACGTGGTATAAATAGTTTCCTAGTATCAACAAGGATAATGAGGTTGATATATCAATATAATAAATATGTTGAGTTTCTCATAGATCTGTTTTCATCTTCATTTAGTGAAAAATAATTAAACTCACAAGGATGCAATTTAATTAAGAGGGTGTATTTTAACAACATGAGATTTTGGATCATTTAGAATACATGTTATGTTCTATAACATGTCTCAAACACTAAATCCAATAAAAAACGAAAAAATATTTAGAATAAATTTCTAATAAATCCTTGATAAACACTAAGATAATAAAACACTCATAGTTACTACCTTTAAAAGGTAATTAAATAATATGAGTTAATATTGGAAATTATATTTTCAATAAAATCCATTTTATTTATTTTATATGTTTAATTTTTTAAATATATATTTAAAAATTGAAATTTAAAAATTGATAAAGGAAAATAAGCTTTTCAGTTAATCACAACAAAATTATCTTGAGGTCAATTTTTGAGAATTTGCAAAAGTAGTTATTTTTTATGTGACCGAAAAAAAACTAATTTTATTAATGCCATCACTTTTAATAAATTATTTTAATATATCACTGTATTGAAATATTTTGAATCATTTACATATAAAATTATATATTAGAATGTATAATAAAACATTCTTAAATGTTATTATAAATTTATAAACCTATACTCAACATTTTTAAAGTTTATATAGCAATTTAATGAAATTTGTTTTTCAATCTTTTGTTTAGTTATTTATAAAATGATGAAATGATTTTTTTTATTTTCATATTAAATAAATAATTTTTAAATAATAATAATTATTTTAAAATAATTGGAGTTAAAGGAATTGATAATTATATCATAATCAAAAATCTTTTTTTCTTAAAAAAACTTTAAAAAAATTGTATTATTCATGTTACATGCGCTAACGTTAGGATTGGTTTCCATATAAATTAAAAATAAATTTTTTAAATTAATTATTATATTTTAGAATATAATTTTCATAATATTTAATATGGGAAATTTAATTTTTCGGTGTAAAAGTTAGAATATTCAGATTAATGAAAATTACAATGATAATGGTGGAGTAATTATTTTAAAATTATAATTTTATTAATATCCAAGAATTTATTTAGAATCGATTAAATGAAACTAATTTAAATAATGAAACTCATATGATTTATAAAAACATAATTATATATTTTAAAAATAATTTAATTTTTAATCAATACTAATTCAGATTAAGAATCTATAATGTTCAAAATATCATTTTTCAACTAAAAAATATTTTTGTTCACATTATCTATTTTATTTTAAAAGTTAATTTTATAATAGTTAGAAATTAAATTAGATTAAATAAAGGTTAAATATCATTTAATCAAACACAAATTTCATTATATTTGTTATGTTATATGTTTAATAAAACCTAAAATCACATCATTAAAAAATAGCTACCGAGTCAAAAATTAAAAATGAAAAATATAAATAATTTATGGTAAAAACAATATCACATGTTGAAAATAGAGTTTTAAAAACATTTTTATCCTATATAGATCAAAATCCACCACACACTAAATAATTTTTAAACTTTTAATCCATTAACCTTAGAGTAGTGTCACGACATTTTCAATCTATAAATGGTGTTTCCAAAAGTTACTATTTCATCTCTTATAAAATGGGATTACTGAAAAAATTTCAAACATACACCCATTTCCACAACTGGAGATTTTATGAAGTAGTATTTTCAAATATGTTTACTTTATTTGATACCTTGTAGTACATAAAACATTGAGTTTTAACAAAACAATCAATACTATTAAAATATTATTATTTCATATGATATCTATCACCAAACCATTATAATGATCGGTATGAAAAGGATTAACTAATATATGAAAATATATGGTTTAAAAATGTATAGAAAATTAATTAATTTTATACAAATTATTTATAAATGAAAATAATAACAATTTGAAAATAAATCAAACCTTTTCTGAAATTTGTTTTCTTCAGAAAAATACATTTTACCTTAGTAAATTAAAAAATTGCTTTTGGTGAATTAATTTAATTAAATTTAGACATTATATATTAAATCCAATTTTTAAAATTAATCTTTTGTGTTTTATAGATAAGAGGTAAGAATAAATCCAAATTTTCTTTTAAAAATTGAATATTTCTAAAAAACAAAGTTTTCACATTTTTTACATTTATTTTAAAACACTTTTTTGAAAGTTTTTGAATATTTATTTGGAAATTTGTTTTTTAAAAAATAATCATCTAAATAATAATTTATGGTAAATTTTTTAGAATTTTTTGGGAAGTAAAAATTTTCAATAATAGTGAATAATACCAGTTTTTATTAAGAATTGTCATTTATTTTAAATCATTTTAAATGTAAATATTTTTTATAATGATTTTATAAGTAAAATAAGTTCAATTATATATATGTTAATACAATTTATGTCACTTGAATCAATTTCATATTGAATTATTATATAAAAACATTTTAAACTTTTGATCATTTTCTCTTTGGAAATTCACTTTCACATCACATTTGTGGGTTTATTTTTAAATTAAAATATTCCTATTATGTAAAAAGAATTTTGCGAAATGGATTAAATTTTTATAATAATTATAATTTATCTGATAGAATATGTTCAATATATTTTTTTGTAAAAATGAATAGCAAAAATAGTAAAAATAAACTTCTGTAGTTAAGGTCAAAACAAGTTTATAGTGGGGTTAAACTAAAAATAAAATAACTAAAATGATGAAGAAAACTATCCAAATCAAATTAGACAGAAATATATCAATATTATACCCTATAAGGTTCAATAATGATCCATTTTTAATATTTATTTCATGTGAATAATATTGGTACAATTTATTTTTCTCAAAAACTCGATGTGTGTCCTCTCCCCCGCTTATAAAATGACACTCACTCTCCTCTCCTATTAAAACATTAAAAGGAATTTTTATTGGAAAATACATCCCAAAATATCCTCCTTACTTACATCCCCATGAACAACATACCTCATTTTGATCATAAAGCTACCATAAGAATCCATTTTGTGCATACCTATGGATGTTGTCCAATGAAGAGGTATCGTGCCTAATCAAACATATTTATATTATTTATTATTACACCTCATTAAAATAATTTTCAATTATAATGATATAATAACACCATTATATATAATATATTTATATTTTATAATTTTATTTTAATAACATAAATAAATCTTCTATTCCATCAAATGGGATACTAAATCATCATTCATTTGTGTGTGGCACACTACTGCCTTGTGAACCGATCTTATTAATTTTATATAAACCCCTATAAAAAATTGATATATTTATTTATTTAACGTTTTAATATTATAATTTATTATTATACCATTGAAATTATAATACCACATCAACCATCTTACCCCAAACCCATTAGTAAACAATAATGTTCCTAGTGTGTATGGTTGGAAACCACCTCGCAAACCAATGTGATGTGTTTTTCATCTATTTTTTACATGGATAATAATATGGATAGATTATATATATATATATATATATATCTATATATATGATATTTGTAACATAATTAATGTTTCATAGTTATGATACCATATATACATTCTTACTTTCCATTCTGTGGGGGGTACGATAACGTCATTTGTGGGTAAGACAAACTACCACCTCACGAAGTGATGTGATTCATTTTTCACTAATGATTTGAATAGAATGTAATTAGGGTAAATTTAATGAATATATATGATGTATACAAAATAAAAATTCTTTTATAAAGGGTTTATATTATTTAAATTTCGTTCATTCCATCCATCATGAAAATGGAAACAACGTTCATGCGTACGTACGACCTACCATCTCTATAAATGTTGAATTTCATTTTCTATCGTTAAATTTTATGGATTACTATAAATACTTATATAATGGAAATATATGATATTCATAAAATATTTAATATTATGGGTATTATTTAACAATGATCAAATTAGGACGACTACAAATAACAAATCAAAACATACATGAAAAAAGCAATGTAGTTATTTCATGAAATATGATTTTAAAATGGAAATGTTAAAAAACATATAATAAAATGGTCATAAGTAAATAATACAAGGTATTATATATATAATTATAGTTCTTTAATATATTTATAATAAAAATATATTTTTTATACATGATGTTTGAGTGATAATGAAGGAAGGCTTAAGATAATGAATTTCCTTCTCACTTTTTTACTTCTGTGAGATAGATTCCATATCCACCACCTATTGTTGTTTGGGTTTTATATACTATAAAATAATCATTTTGTAATTATTATACTTAAAATTTATTTATATTTTCATATATATATTATTATCCCTCATTCATGCTTTTTAAAGTTAAAAAGTTATCAATATGGTGAGATATTTTTACCTTATTTTTTTGTCTTTGGGGCATACATTATGTTATGAACCTATATTATTTTATGAGGTGTATATACATACCATTTGAAATATAATATCATAAATTTACCTATTATCATGATATTTTTTGTTTAATTTAATTTTATTCCTTCATATGTTTTATTATTCATCATTACCAAATTGGTAAGGAGTTTATAATACAATATAATCATTTATCAGGATTGTTTATTTTTATAATTTCTATGATGAAATATCATGATCTATCTCTCAATAAAAACATGAATTTTATTCTTTTATTTTTTTGGGTAATATACGTTAAACACTCATTTTCATCTTTTTATATAATCGTGATCTCAAAATAATTTTTTAATCAAAACCAACTTTATTTTTCTCTTTAGATTAAAAATTTTTTTCTTCTATATCCATGTTTTGAAAAAATGTTTTAATGATATTATGGGACCGTTTAATGTCATATTTACCCCTTTATAACTGCTTAAAAAACATTAAAATTAAACTTCATGTATGTCTAAAAACAATACCCATTTTTATTTTATAAAAAACATGAAGTAAATATTTTTTTAACATGACCTGAATGTTAAATTTTTATTCCAAAGCACTTTTGAGGAAAAAGTGGGAAACCAGAACATGTCCAAATAAAAAGAGTTAACCACAAAATTATCCCACAATGTTGTTAAAAACAAGAATAAGGATATTCGAGTTAACCAACCTATAAATATTCCAATTTAGAGTGGATACCTACATGTTCGGGTCATTCTTGAGAGGCTCTTCAAAATAATATGCCATATTTTCCCGGGTCAGGATTAATTTTTTCATGGTGATCTTCCATTCATTGAAACCACATGCAAGGATACAACCCTGTTTTTTGATCCACTCACTTTGTTCCTCATTGGTTTCAATACATAGAGACCTCTCATAAATTCTGTGGATAACCTCCTTTGATGCATTAATCTGAAAGGTTTCTTCAAACATTTCCTCCTTAGAGTGTAAGAAAATATCTTTACATTACCCATTCCCCACTTAAACCTTGTCTAACAATATTCTTTAGGTATTATCCTATATTGGTTCAATATTTGGTACCTTGATTTCGCCATTAGGGACCTTGGTTTCTTTATATTGAACTTGATTGACCAACTCTCCAGACACTTGCCTGTCATTTTCATCAATTGTTGGGACCCTTGATCCTTACAGTGTCACATTGTGTCTAAACATTCTTGATGATCTAGTAACAATTGTCTTCGGGGTGTTCTAATAGTATTTCAGGGGCCTTGCCTTTTTTTTCCTTCTTTTATGAACAGGGAAATTCTCAGAAACAATGTTCCCTTGCTTTCCCTTTCTCGAGCTTGGCCCGACCATCATGTGGCCTTGAGGGTCTTACTCATGATCTGTTGATGCCAATGAGTTTGCTTCTTTGTTGCTTGGTTCAATATCCACAGAAGGCCTTATCATTACTGGTTTGCGTTTCCACTTGGGAATGTGTGTTTTCCATCCTTTCAGGTTGGCATTTTCCTTCCCCTTAGCACTCAAACATGTGAACCAATTGTGGGTCTGAATAGAACTGGGAGGATCTTATTGATCAAGCTTTCACAAACTCAGATATGGAACTATGTTCAGACCTGGGACAACATGAAACTCGGATAGAACAACATTTGGACCAGAGGAAACAAGAACCTTAGATATCCCTCGTGCATCTGCATGGGCATCATCAGCATTGAAGTCAGTAGGGGGTATGACCTTCTGTCCATATTCCACACCACCATAATTCACCTTATTAGCATAAGAATGTCCAGCCAGCATGAACTGCTCTACCATCTTACCAACATCCAGATCACTCCTCAATTTGGAAAAAGTATCCACAAATATTGACTCAGGGATTCTATTGAATGGTTTAACTATATGGGCATCAAGATTGAGATCAACCTCGAGAACCTGGGGATCAGCAGAGGTGTCTGCAATAGTTGGCCCAATTGTAAGGAGAAGTGATTGAATACCATTAAGGTTTTTTCTACCACTCCAGTATGAAGTAATGGAGTGGACCAACCACCTGAAAGAAGAGAAAAAATATGTCTATCTCTCAAAGATCACCCTCTTCTTGCACAGATATTCATCTCCAACCATAATCTAGAGCCAATCAATCACTGGTTTGGACACATCAACCTCGACACAAATCTGAGGATAAATAGGGTGACAGACCTTGTTTGTTCTACTATCCTAATATAAGAAACGACCAACTAGGTTCCCCAACATATGGATAATTGAAGGATTTTGAAACGGAAGAGGGAGTTTCAGAAGGATTACCCATAAAGCTATAGTCGGAGCGTCCTGTTTCTTTTGGAGATCGTAAAACCACCATAAGAGAATGAAATGGGAGCCATTTCATGATAGGGGGTTCTGGACCAAGCTGAAATCATATCATCCTCAAAGAAGAAATGGATTATATTATGTCACCTGTCAAGAAGCCCTATGGTTGGCTGGTTCTGTAAACCCCAGGTTTGAGTAACAAATTTTTCAAAAGACTCGATCGACGGATGATGTCTGCTGAAACGAGCCAACAACGTCATGTTGAGAAGAACAAAAGCCTCTAAAAATTCCAAAGTCGAAATCACGATATTAGGATAGCCGTCATAGAGATCTGGCACTTTAGGGTTATGTTTAATTTTTGGGAAGGGAGGGAGAGATGCGAGGTTGGGGAAGGAAGAAGGTTGTGCCACTGTTGGAGGTAAAGGATCCCCTCCCGCTCGAATGGGGGAGGGACCGCAATGGCGGTCATCACCCTAGGGAATCAACGAGAGGAGAGCCGAGGGGGGGAGAGTATTCTTTTTTTTAACATATACAGTATTTCATACCATCATGAAAACTCAATATTTTTAAATTCCCCTTTATAAGTTTTAATTTTATTTTCAATGAAAAGGATTACCAATTTTTTTATTAATTTTTTGGTTTTAAAAAGTTATTTTCAATAAAAGTTTATTTTCGATATGAAATGTTTTAAATGAATTTTTATTTTTCCTTATTAGTTTTCAAAGTTATTTTGAAATAAAATAATTTTGATAATCTTTTATGTTTTAAAATGTTTTTTTTTCAAGTGGAAAAGATATTGTCCTCAATAAATGTTTTTAATGATATTTTAATAATTAATTTATAAATTTTAATGTTTATTTTCAAATAAAAAATTTTCCATAATACTTTTTGAATTTCCAAGTATAAAACTAGTATTTTAAAATAATTTTTATTTTACTCAAGAAATATTCCATGTGAAATTACTTAAAAATAATTTTTTATCTAAAATGACATCCATTGATGTTACATAAGATTTACTAGGGATATGATCTAATGATACTGTAATGAACCAATATTATCTCACATTAAAATTATATTATTTTTGGAGAATACTTAATACATTACAAAAAACAGACCACCAAAGGCCATATTAGTTCAGTGTCTTTGGAAACATGAAACCATAAACAATATAACACAAGTAAGCTAAATTATATCCCAATATGCTCAACATGACTACCAACCTTCTTAGACACATCATATATAATACATATCTTCATAACCTAGGGAAAGAAAACATAAAAGTGGCGAGCTCAGATTCTCTATAAGGGTAACATGGGAGATAAATAAGCATAATCATGAATATAAGGTTATGAGAGATGATAATTATCATTATAATATCATACCCTTCATATCAAAGATCATATACATGAGTCATTGAATAAATATTGGCAGTTCATAAGATTTTAATAATAAGGGAATTAAGAGAATAATCCATGGAAGTAATAACAAGTAATAATGAATATAATTTTTAGAATACACATAAGTATAGAAAATATTATTTTAAGGATACCTAGAAAAACCATCATAACATGTTAGGCTTGGGTTAAATGTTATGTACCAACTTTGGGCTTAGGATAAAAACCCATATACACTTAAATTCATAGGATTGAGCTACAACCTGTGTACCCTCTTGTTTTCATGCTTTAGATACAACCTGTGTACCCACTTGTTTTTATGATTGGGTTGCAACCTGTGTACCCTCTTGTTTTTGGGCCTGGGATACAACCTATGTACCCTATTATTTTTGGTATTGGGATATAACCTATGTACCCTCTTATTTTCTGGCATGGGATATAACCTATGTACCCTCTTAACTATTTAACTTATTATCAATGTAACATTTTTGTTCGCTAATATTACTTAAATAAGCTGTTATCAATTCAATTTTCACATAATATCACCAAAAAACATATCGAAGAAAAGAATAAATTTTTTAAAAAGTATAATTTATATATTATATTTAATTATATGATATAAAAATAAATAAATTGATATTAAATGATGGTTAACAATATCAAAATTATTAAGCCTGTGAAAAATATTTTATGTTATTATCACACTATGGTCATAATACACTTTAACTAATTACAGTAATCATGATTAATACAAATAATAAGGATTATAAAAGGGTAATATTTATGATTATGTTTATGAAATATGATATTATTTAAGCTGTGTTTGTTTTATATAGGATTATATTGTTATCAACAAAGCAATGAGATATGGTATGGATTTTTAATAACTCATTTTCCTTTCATTGTGTTATAATGTATACTCTAGAGACCTATTCTTATATATTGAATTATTTATTTCCAATTATTTTATAAAATTGTATTTAAACGTTAAATTCTATATATTTACAGTATTTCCCATGAATTAATTTTCAATTGATCATTACTTTAAATATTGTGATATTTGTAAGGCCTTGTGGTTTTTTGTTCACTTTCAGTGAGGTATGATTTCATGTTTTGAACATATTTCTAATGGATGTAGAATATATCATTCCCAAATTAATTACTTCATAATAAGTCATACTTTTTTAGGAGATAAATTTTTATTTCATAATATCTAATACATGTTCTTTCAATCCATTCACGGCTATGTTGCAAGGGTTTCTTAATCTAAAATTTGAATCCCTTGAGACATGTTTATAAAAAAAACATGTTTCCTTTAAAATAAAGTAAATAATTATTAATTTCTATTTTTATCAGTATTATATTATATTTCATGATATTCATTGTTTTATTTAACATGCAACCAATCATGAGTTTTTTATTCAAATGTTACGAAGGCAATTTGGTATTTTCATGACTAAAATCTCTTTATCAGGTCATAATAAGTCTTAAATGAAAATAATCATTAAAGATAGATATATCATATACTATGATGATTTTTTTAAATTTATATCATATTTTATGGGGAAAATACTTCTATTTATCAATATTCAACTATTTGATTAATTTTTTTTTGAAAATAAAATTTTTTCATTGGTAAGAATAAATCCCATTCTTAAAAATGAATCTCATATGCCATGTATTTTTTTAAATTCTTACCAAAGTTCTCCTATATTTTTGGATATCTAATATTTTCTATTATATATTACTTTATTTGTTATGTTTCTCTTTTGAATATGAAAATTTAATTATTTATAATGAATTTGGTTTTTTATAAGGTTATTTTAATGTACATCAATGGATTATCCATAATTTTAAAATAAAAAGTTTTATCATCCATTGTAAATTATATTTTGATAATACTTAAGAATTTATTCCATTATTAATTTTTCCTTTTGAAAGTATATTTTTTCAAATTATTTTCACCGACCATTTTTCAGTACTTTATATTTTTTTATTTCCCATTATTATATATTCTTTTTAAAAGTAACATTTTTGAATATATTTTCACTTCCCATTTTTGAAAACCATATAAGGATTATTTTAAGTGTATTTTTATTAAATTATTTTCACTTTTACTTATGAAACATTTCTATTTATTCAAGGAATTTTTATTAGGAAATTTTTATAATAATGTTTCCAAAATTTTTACCTTTCCTTTCAACAAAAATTTTTAAAATATATTTTCACTTCAATTTTTTAAAATGGTTTTATGAAAAAAAAATATTTTACATTATATTTGCACTCCAAAGATTATATTCCATGAAGTTATGTTTTGATCACAATTGATATATTATTATGAAATTGATTATTTTTTAAAATGATAGTTTTGATATTATATGATATCTTAATATCATGTTATGTGTATTTTTTGAATAGTTTAAGTAATCCATTATTTTTCCCATGGGTTATTAATGCAATGATGAATGTTTTATTTTCATGTTTCACTTAAATTTATGGATTATGAGATGGCTGGGACCTATATCTACTTCAATTTCACTTTGAAAAATATTCTATATCATGATATATAAATGTTATGTGAATATGTTTGCACTTTTCTTGGTTCAAAAAGAGTGAGTCTCATATCATTAAGATATACTAATATTTTTACACATGAACATGTTAGAAAGTTTCAAAGATCAAAAAGGTTGACTGTGATATCATTTAGATCTAATCACAATTATATGTGTGAACTGGTTAACATGTAAGTATGTTGAAAAACGGTGAATGTGATGGTGTTAAAAACCTGTCATGATTTTATGCATGAATATGTTAAAAATTTAATTTGTTAATATAGGGTTAGTTTAATTTAATTAATATATACAGAAAACTTTTTTTGTGAACTGGTTAGAATGTTTCTAGGTTTAAAATGGGTGAGTTAGATGGATTTAGTCACTACTAAAAATTCCACATGTGTATAGATTATAATATCACTATGCACACAAAGGGTGAGTGTGAAGGCATTAATCTTTACTCATGGTTTTACTGGTGAACCTGTTAGCGAGTAGTTAGGTTCATAAGGATAATAAATCCTATGTTTAGGATTATTCCACCTTTTCATGTAATTTATTATTTCTTACCATGTTTTCATGGTTAGTATTTTTTTTTGAATTATTACACACTTTAATATCATGTTCACATGTTTTATTATTATTAATATTTGTTTTGAAGACAAGTCCTTTCTTTCAATGTTCTTTAATGATATTCTTATGGCCTTATATTTAATTTTTAATTTTTAATATTTTTAATTAAATGATTTTGATCTTTTATTCTGTTATTTATATCTTTCTCACATTATCCTTCATGTATTTGATGGAATCATTTAAGATATGTCTATTTCCTTAATGATCACATTAGCTCAATCCTTTATCATGTTTCCAGTACCCATGGTTTGAATATTATTTTATCATGTCATATATGAAGAATGGGTATAAAGAAGAGAAATTATGGATAAATGTTTTCAAGTGTTTTAAAATAATATATTTATGTAGCTAATCTCTAAGACACTAACCCTTTTTCCTTTTGGGTTTATCAATGTTGTGAGATGTATAATTTAATTCATGATATTAATTTAATATTTAAGTCATGTTTTCTAGGGATTACTTTATAAAAAATTATTAAGGGTCTTTGTATAATTAATTATTATGTATCCTTAGACATGGGTCTATAAATATAAAATTATGATAATTGTGAGAGGTTGGCCTTCATCCAAAATATTCTCATTCCTAGATAATTCTCTTTCAATGAAGAATGTCACTAGGATTTTCTCTCAAGCTCATGATATTTCTCTTCCTTCATTTCATTCCATCCAGAGATATCAAGAGATGATCTCTTACAGATTGAATATATAATGATTTCGATCAAAGGATCATTACAAGATGATTGATATTTATGCTAAATCCTGGATTACCATTGATGTTGTTATAAGATCAAAAGAGTATGTGTGGATTAACACTAAAGGGTATCTACTTTGGGTCCTCAAAAAAAAAACAAAAATTCAACTGAATAAAATTTAGATGAAAAACACTTACATCGAAGAAAGAACATAATATTGGTGTATTCCTTCATTTTATTAAATTAATTGTAAATAATTGTAAAAATAACATCTTTTAGTTTCAAAAAAATATTACTCAACATTATTTGAAATTTTCTTTATTGTTCATGTAATTCACATCATGTAGATTGCAGATGATCCATTGTATCTTATGAAATCCATGTTTTCCATAGTCCTAAAAAGTTTTTCCACTACAATTTGAAGCATCTTGTGGTTTCAAAGTAGCTACATTCAATTTATAATTATTTATTTATTTTTGATCATATACATATTAAAAATATACTTTTTATTTAAATAAATTAATTCTTTTAATCTGACTATCGAGATATCTTCTCCTACTCTTCATTTATTTCTCACATAAGCCAAATCAATTAATAATATATTCAAAAAATAGAAAGACGCATACAAAAGTGTAACATGATTTCTTAAGTTATATAATTTTTGACTCTCTAATATTCCATGTAATTCTACAGGACATAGTGGTCTTGTGGTCAAATGACATAAAGTGATAAATTAAACCACATGCGATATAATTAATTTACTCATAATGTCATTTGATACCCAATGTAATTAATATAAACAAAATAAAATTAATATACATGACTTTTAATTAATTTAGATGCCACATTATGAAATGAATTTTAGAGTAATTAATTCATATGTGGTGTAATTAATTCATATATATTTTCATTAATTCTCATGATGTTTAATTAATTCATACATAGTGAAATTAATTCACATGACATGCAATTAATTTAAATACATGGTATTTAATACACTTACAATTTGATTAATACACAAAAAATATAATTAATTTATATTCCATGTAATTAATTCAAATATGGTGTAATTAAACCCATGAGACATAATTAATTCATTTGTATTTATGCAGAATACATGCTAATCCAAGTTTTACATAGTTTAAATTAATTTATGTGAAAAAAATTAAATTAATTATATTTCATTAAAAACGTCATTATTATATGTTTCATGTGTCATTTATTTACTCATACATTCTATATGATAGGTTTTATATGAAATAAATAAATAAATAAATTTCTATATAAAAAGTGGAACTATATGTCATGTATGGTCATTAAATTCTATATAATATACACGAATTATATCTGTAAATGAAAAATAATTTTCATATATCCATTATAACATCAATTTTTAGTAAAAAACTATGAAATTAGGCCACATTCCACATACATGATATATTGTGTGAGTGCACTATATACAATAAGAACAATGTTGAGTAGTTGAGATTAGAATATGTCAATTTTATTTAATGTATAAGTTATTTATTTAATTAAAATTTTAAAAAATTAATTAATTTTATTTATTTAATATCACAGTGGCTAGATATCTACTGAAAAAATTCGATAGTTATTATTATAAAATGAAATAATTGATTTATAAGATAATTAATCATATTAATTCATGCATATTTTATGTTAACAAAAAATTATTATAAATTAATGTTAGCCATTTATTTTAAATTCATATTCATGGCACATGTGGTTGATCATTATCTTATACCAAACAATATATGTGTATTGTTACTTTTAATTTAAAAATTTCATGGGTTTCTACAATTATTTTATTAAATTTAATTGTTGGAAGATGAGTTATTCCCCCAACAACATTATGTATAGGTCTGCATGAATATGGTTTCTTTTATATGACCCTATTTTCTGGTTCCCTTGACCTATATGTGAATTATAATAATTATAAGCATGAAATTATAAGGTGTGAAGAGTTGGTTCATAAATTAGTTGTGGATAAACCAAAATGAGAAGATATATAGGGCAATGGTGGAATATAGTAAACTTGGGCCTAGATCGAAATCAGGAGTTTTTTCCTCCGGGTTAATGGCGTGTTTATATATGGCCTAATAAACAAACCACATGTAAAATATCTTATTTATGAAAATTTTATTTAATTTATTTTTTCCTATTATAGGATTTATTTTAGAGATTAAAGAACATGATCACATCTATAAATGGATTAATATGAAAATACAAAATTAAAATTAAAGAATTATACATAAATATTTATTGAATACATGTTTAGTCGATTAATTAAAATCCAATTAATTTTAACCTAACATGTAATGATAAAATAATTCAATTTCTCTATAATAAACAAAATCCCACAAGTTAATGTTAATTCATTACACCTTCAACCATTGGATTTAGAATTAATCCATAGAGTTAAGTGTTTGATTGACCCCTATTAAGAAAATTATATTAATGAGGGAGTTATAATTATTATTTTGGGTTAACTTAGCTGTGTTGATATCAAGAGGAGTATCTTTTGACAGAATTTATGTATCTTGAATGCCTGAGTTGATGAAAAAAAAATATTTTAGGATTGGGGGTCCACTCAATACACCTAGGAACTTTTTTCTTACAGTTGGTAAGATTATCCACCAAAATACCATCGAGTAACTAACTGAGTAATTTCTTATGTTATAAGAATAGAAATATGGATCCTAGCTAGTATAATTTCCAAATGAAATACAATTTTGAGGATAGTGGTGTGGAACGTTGATACTTAATAAAATTGAGGGAGACATACTAAAATTAAGACTATTATGTCTCGCATATTTTTTAATAATGTAATGTAATAACATAGCTATTTTAGTTTTTTTTAAAAACAGAATGAGAAACCCTGAAAACACTTTTATCATTCCTTAACTCAGATCATTCCCCCACAGGCCTAAATTTTAAAGAATGGCATAGTTTTTTTACACTACTTTAATTTGAAATAATTTGTACTATGTTTTCGAATTCCCCAAAAATGATCATCTTTTCAAAAGTGGATGTGTAAAAGGATGAATAAAAAAATTATATGGAGGTTGATTCCACTATGATATATTATCTTCCATCTATTTATTAGAATAATTATTAGCCTAATGATAAATGACATTATCACTTAACTATTTTAATGTAAACTGGAAAGGGGGTTCTTAGATTGTAATCATATCTTCAACTACTGAAGTACATTATTTATAGTTAAGCTTGCATTTGGGCAATATATTGTCCCCGAATCTCATGTTATCATCCATATCACCACGGTACTCAGTATTCATCAATGAATTGATGAATTGAATACAAAAAAATCTTATATCTAATTTTTTCTATACCTAACCCAAAAAATATGGTTTAGTAGAAATCATTTTCCTTGAACATTATGGTGAGAAAAGTATAATATAGGGTTTGGAATCCCATTGATTTTAAATTCAATTATTTATTTAATTGGTTTTTCTAAGATATAAATAATTCACCAGGAGGTTAATTAAAATGTGTATATTTAGTTCTTATGTGGAAAGAAATAGTTATTTCAAGATATATAATAAATTAAACTAGAAGTATTCATAAACATATGAAATATTCATCATTGAGTATAATATTTCCATTTTAATTTTTGAGAATTAGAATTCAATATGTTTTACATGTATTAAAATTCAATAATTAAGAAAGTTAAATAATATTAGATTAACTAGGGTGAATTATTCAAGAGTTTAGGAAAGGATGATTCCTATGTCAGTTGTGAGAAGACACAACCTCTTAATTACCAGAATGGAGAGATTCATGTTTGTGATTATTGTTATAAAAACATTTATCTTAGCTTCTATATATAAATAATTAGAAATTATTAAAAATTTGGAATAAATGTTGTTATGAAAATTATTACTAACCTAATGGTTCTATAACACATTAATCATAGATATATATTTCAATTAATAATGAATAAAAAATATAAGACTCTTATATAATTGGAAAGAAAATTATTTTTCTAGTAAAACTGAGATTATTTGAATTATTTATACCCAAAAAAGTGTTTTAGTCTATCAAGATGAGATACTAAGTGTACTGACAAACTACTTATCATGTTTTAGAAAAATAAACCTTTGGATATAGTGGTATTCGATGAATAGTTTTTGAATTAGTTGAGAATGTCCATGTGAACTATTCTAAAGCTCTTGGTAAATTCATATACTTCATAAGATTCCTCAAATTGTTTATAAATGATCAAATAAGTAAATGAGTTCACTTGGTAACGATACATGAACCTGTAATATTTCTTATTATATAACTTATTATCCATTTAATCGCTGGTTATACATATGTATTAAATATATCCCCAGACTCACATATCCTTATATATATCAATATCATGATGGTATTAAAAATAAAATAAATGACTAGTCCTATATATATATATTAAAAATATAACATAATTTCTTCAATGGAATGTTATAAAAATAGAAGTGAAACAACTAACCATTTTCTAACTATATTTACTAATGGATATTATATCAATTGTGATATCATAAGAATATGTTAGTACATAACCACATCTATTTGTTGAAATCATTTTTTAAAAGCCAACTTATGTTACAAATGAACATGAAACACATAGTGTGTATTAGTTAATAATCCTATAGCCATAAATTATAATAACTTATAGTCTTGGATGACTATATTTCCATAAATAAATCCAATATATTTGAGGATATTGATATAATACTTAAAATATATGGGATAAGTCTCTAAATCCACATTACTTGGAATAAGAATTCCAGACTCCTTTTGTAATTGTGGGAGGAGTAGTTCCATAGACCAATACCATACATGAAATCACAACCAAAGAGGCGTTTTATGTTCACTTTGGAGAGTGATACATATTTTATTATTCTTAATAATTATTCCTATTAATAAAAAATAAATGCAAACATGTTATGGATGAAATGTTTTTATGAATTCAATTAAAGGATTAAAGTATCAAGATTCAGGGACTCCACATTTTTATTTACCCTGAGACTTGATACCACTGGTTTGTATTCAATATAAATAGTACATGGGTGGTACAAGTAGCCACAACTAAATCATGATTTATTATTAAATGTTTTTTCTATGAAACAACATTTAAACGGATCATCACAAGAAAACTTATATTGAATTCTACATTTCATAGAATACCTCTATGATCAATATATTGGGCGATTGATTTTTAATGACACCTCATTTGGTGGAATCTTAATGGAGGATGTATTTAAGAAATTACAAAGAAGGAGTCCTTATAGTATATGTCTATAATTAATAACTAAAAAGGGTCAATTAAATCAATAAATTCCAAAAAATAATCTAAATTTCATAAATTAATTTATAGATAACAAATTCATGGTGATCACATAATATTAATTTGAAAAAAAGATCGATATTTGTATCTAATTTGATAGAAAGATAAATATAAATTTTCAAGATTGATATGTTGATAGCATATGGAAAAAATATATATGTCATACTAGTTTTCTAAGACTAAGGAATAAATTTCTCCATGAATAACTTAAAGTAGTAAACATGTTATAAGGAACAAGATCTATAAAAATTAGATCCATGTGATTTCTTAATCTAGTAATAGTATATATATAAATATTTCAAGACTAATTTTTTTTGGAATATAATATTTTTAGTATAACATGGACAGGTATAGATAAATATTATTGAGATTAAAATAATTTTACAAACACAAATTCTATGAATTTATCTCACATACCATAATATGTACAGATGTTTGATATCAATAGTAAATGATGAATAATAGATGAATATGAACCAAATACAAAATAAATACGTCAACCTATAACCAATAATATTTTACAATACTTAAATAAGTTTAATAGGATGAGTTCATAGTGTCTGAAGAATTTGGAGTATAACTGATCAGGGGAATTTTACACCTTTCTTCATTTTTTTAGTTGATATAGTATCATAGTAAAGAAAAGGTAATATGAAATAAAAACTTATTACAGCTATAATATCCAATCATTATGTGAATTCTAATAAAATATGATAAGTAATTTATAAATTTTATGTTCATATAATGAGTTTTAACTAAATAAAAAGTTTTATCATTATTATGGTAATCATGTAATATAGACTTAATCAAGATTTTATGTATTTGATATGAAAGAAAGAGGTAGATACTTGGTAACATCAAAACATATCATATTTTCTCAAGGTAGAGATGTTATGCGAAATAGATTCACCAAAAACAAATGTGTCTATACCAATCCCAGTCATAAAAATAGGGTAGGACAAGGATCTTTGGGCATATTCAGTAGAATCATGTTTGAAATTTGAGAACTAACCAGTAATTAGCAATTGCCTCTACTGAAAGTGGGAGTCTCTTCAATAGCCATGGTGAATTTATGAGTTCATTTAAATAGTCAATGTATGATGTATCAAACATTGATGTTTATGATATGAGTGTGACACCTACTTGATAAGATATTATGACAAAGAGATTATATTACACTATATGTGTTTATATGTGATTTCTTCATTTCCATATATCTTTTTCCTATTGCAGTGATTTTTCTATTTTCAAGGTATAAAGGAATTTAGAAAATCCCACATAATACCACTAAGTATGAGTATTTGAGGGTCACACACAAAGTGTGTCTTTAGATATTAGTTGAATATTAATTATATTTATATTTAACTATAGAAATAAATATTATTTTTTTTGTAAAATAAGTAATATTTATTATGGATTTGTTCAATAATCTCAAATATTAAATAAATAATTATTCAAAAATGAATTATTTAATTACATTAATATATAATATTTATTTATCTATTTTTATTAAAAAGGATATAAATAATTTTTTATTCATTAATAAATAATTTTGTATCTGTATATAAAAAGAAATTTTTTATTCACCACATTGAGAATGTAATTTATATTTATTTATGGAATTTATAATATATTTCTATTTTAATAAACTGTTAATAAATAATTATTTTTAGTAATTAATTTATTTAATTTTGGGAATATTAAAATAATTTTTTTAATCTCTAGACCATTAATATAGTATTTTTATGATATTTATTCTAAAATTAAATAAATCTCAAGGCAGATGAACAAACATAGTTATTGGTCTACTGATAAATATTTATTTACTAGATTGTAAATAATTTTTATCATTACTTGGGTTAGTGAACATCATTGAATAAAATAATAGTATTATTATTTTAAAAGTAATGGGGTTCCTTTTGGGTTTAATTTATTAATAAGAGACTCTATGAAATTAATTAATATGAAACAATGACCTTGGGTCTATAAATAGACAGTGATAATTGTGAGAGGTGGGCATCAAGTACAAAATTATTCTCACTATAGAATTAATTCTCCATGAATAAAGACTCTTGGGTTTTATCTCAATATTTAGAGATTTTATCAACCTCTCTTCCTATCAATCTTGTTATTTCAAGAGAATATCCTTTCTAGAAAGAATAGATCATGGTTTTGATCATAGATCAATATAAGACAATTAATATCACTATGCCAGAACCTAGAGTTCCATCAACAACATTCTGATATCAAAGGTGCATGTGTGGATTACTTCTTGAAGGGATATACATTGAGTTCTCATACATGAAATATAAATACAACTAAAAAACCTTAAAATATAAACACCTGTATCAAAGAATAAACTCAAGACTGATTTACACCGTCATGCAATTTTATTAATTATAAATTAATGTGAAAAGACCCTCTCTTATTTTTAGAAAAAATATATTCCAATGTTATTGGTATTTTTTTCAATGATCATGTCATTCATGTCATCAATATGACCTATGATCCATTAAATCCAACAAAATTAAATTTATCCATTGGCCCAATAGGTAGTTTTTCTATATTGGGAACCATAAAAATCCACATGGTTCACATAAAAATATTCCATGGTAATGATATAACATCTAAAACCATTGAAGGGAGTCTGAATAACAAATATATCGCGTAAGAAAACTTCTCCATACCCAAACCACTCATTTCCAAAGGCTGACACAATGCAGTATATACTCTAAACCTACCCACTATATAGGTTTTATCTACTATAATCACAACTGCAATCATATCATCATATAAAAACATGAATTCACTATTGAGATTTAAATTAATTAAGGAAGAAACAATATTCTATTTAAGAAAATAATTAATAACATATTTTTTACACTTTAATTGATTAGATCATCTTTCCCAGAAAAATAATAAAACCTTTTCGTTTTTAAAAATAATTTTCTAAAAGAATATCCCCTATTTATAAAAAATATTTGACATCCCAAAGAAATCACAAAAAAATAAAAAATACATATAATCCTAGTATGATACATGATAACACATTCACTTTCCCCTATCGGAAAAAAGTAAAATAATGAATAACAACCTCATACCAAAACAACATTCTTGAATAAGTTTCTCAATTAGAATTATTAAATTCAAGAATAATAATCCCACCACTAGTAAATTTTGTTGAAGTTGGTCCCCTTAAAAAAACATTTCACTTTATATTACCTATTTATATATTCAAATTATGAATATTAAGTAAATAACTAATGACACAATAATTTTTCTTCTGCATAACATCAATGTGATAATTTTATAAGAGTATTTTTTGTTGGATGGAAAAAGCAATACCCTGTTATGAGGATATTGATGATGTACTAATAAAATATTCTAGAATACATGTTCCATGATCAGAAAACATTATTTAATAGGATGAATCATATGTTGAATTTTCGGTGTGATTACCTGTAAGATAATGATATTTTTTATCATGATGCTTTCACTTGGTAATCCTTAAGAGAGTAGGTTATGAGAACAAAGTGCCTATAAGAATTCCACATATTATGTTCAATTTTATATTTCTATATGTGAATGTGTGTAGTGATTGTTAGAAATATTTTTATTATTAATATATATCATGAATCATTCTCTTTGATATATTACTCAAAACTACGATCCCAAATGTTCACGGTGAAGTAGGAAATATTCAGTGCAACATGAAGGGTACATTATTAATCAATAAGATGAGAAATCATTTATGTCATCGATAATTATCGGAGATGATATCATATAAATTTTATTATAATGTAATTATACAAGATATATAGATCCGAAAATTACATATAAATTAATTGTACATTTATATATACAGAAATCCTATCGCTTGGTGTGTCCTATCAACTTTATGACCACACACAAGTAGATGTTTATAAGATTTTCATTGAATAATATATTAATTTTAATTTTCCATAATTTTTTAAAATTACATGGCATGTATATTTTAGATACTAATAATGTACAAAACATGTACACATACTTCATGATGTGTGGTATTTGAGTTACACAGTCACCTGCCAATGAGGTCATGTAAAAGGATACATGGCCCATATGTGACTAATTAAATAAACATTGTGTATTAATGTTACACAAGAATGTAATATGATTTATTGTGTGCCAGGATCATCCTGTCAACACATAGTGTAAAATTAAATTCATTGCATGTAATAAATTCACTCACCTTTAATTAATTCCAAATTAATTTTTATGTGTGAAACACTAGTACATGTCCTGTACCTTTGGGTTACATGGAACTTACTATTCTATTATCTGAAAAAACTCCCAGGCACATCCAAATGAGATCATTAGAATTATTTCATTCATAAAATTAATTGATTTCATTATATTTATGAGAAATAAAGAGGAATAAAGAAAATATCCCAATTTAGATTAAATATAGATTAAACATAAATTAAAACCCAATAATTAATGAATAAATCAATAAATGATATTTAAATTATTATAAATAATTATTCTACCCCCTTTCATATGGATTTTAGGTTCTGAGCACTGTAGAAGAGTGTGATAAGTCGTGGCTAATGTTTCTTTTTGTCACAATTGACGTTTAATTTAAGATTTACACAATGATAAACACCACGATCAATGTAATTTAATAAAAGATATACAATGGATAAAAACTATAACCGAAGCTCATAATAATATTAAATTTTTATAATTAATTCTATTAAATAATGAATTACCTTACATGAAATTCTTTCTTCATTTATGGATCAAACAAAGGATCTACAACGTACTATTATAGTATTGTAGTAAGCAAGAATAAATTCCATCTAATATAGATCCACACATGTTCCAAAAATATCTGAACGTTTCAATATGAATGTATGGGTGCTATCACATCAGATCTTACTACTTGTGTCACTCACCCTTGATCTCCCCAATAATCTATTCCAAAGGATTCTCATTAATCTCTATCGACTCAAATGTTCAAGGTAGAGGAAGATCGCTATCTTTTTTTGAAACTGCTCAGGGAAAATGGATCTCTATTGGGATTTAAGAGGATTCTACACATTTTAATGTGCATGAAAAAATAAAATGAGTTGAATCTATTGAAAAATAATATAATTAGGTTTATATACCCCAGGGTTATAAATAAAAAATTACACAATATACCATAATTATTTATTTAATCATATTAGAACCCCATGTTTATAATAATAATACTTTTATTTATTTTTTTAGATGATTGAAGTGTGAATTGGAAACCCAAGTCATTATTCCCAAGAATTTATTAAAGAAAACCACGTACAATGATTTCAAAAGGTGTAATGAGCTTGCACCGATATAATATTTACTAAAAATAACAGAAATTAAAAGTGAACAAACCCAAGAAGAGAAAACATAGGAAATTATATCAGGAAAACATGCATCAAGAACAAAATGTTTTTCTATGAGCATAATCTCCTCATCAAATCAATCCTTTCTGATGCAGTCCATATAATTGCATTAGAATTTGCGTTTAAAATAGTCTTTATGAAATAATAGAAAGAACTGATCCCCAAAGAATGCCTACCCAACTATGAAAACTAGATAAGAGACATCAAAGCATCACTTACACAAACATAATCACATGATCTAATACTATCAATACAGAAATTTATAAAATAAACGTGAAAGTACTAACTATAAATCAAATATATATCAGCTCCCACCATTCATGCTATAAGAATCTCTAAAATCACACATCATAACAAACTTCAATAGAGGAAGGCCAAACTAAAATTCTAGACCATAAAAAAAATAACTAGTGAATTACTTCAGAGGTTTATAGTATCAAATTCAAGGCATCACATAGCCCTCAAGAAAGAACAATATACATTAAAAAACACAATAATAAGATTATAATAAAATTCACCAGAGTGTGAGTATTAGTTGAATTAAAATGATATAGAAAACATACATCATTAAATCCACATGAATTATAAATAGTAATTATTTGTGTGATCCAAGGGAAAATAAGTAGAATAGACTCAACAACCTTGCAGGTACTAGTTCACACACCAACTGAACAATAACCCTGAAAAAACAAAATCCCACCATCCTTCACACTTGAATATCCATGAGCATCCATGTTAGCTATAGATAAAAAAAAGTAAAAACTGGGTTCTAAAAATCCAACAGGGCCCCATATGTAGATAAATAAAGCTAAATCATCAACCTCAAACATGAAAGAAAGTAATGAATAATACACATTAAAACAAAAAATTTATTAAAACATCCAATAGAGAGGCATTGAATTGATATTTGAGTTACAATATTGAAAGAAGAAAATGAATCATTTCCCTGGAGTGTCCTTTAAATTTAAATCAAGATTTTGTTTAAATTATTACACCACATTAATGATCATTTTATTTCAGATTTGATGGTAAGTATCAAAATATATTTCACCATTCATCTATATTTTAAAAATTATTTCATCTTTCTCTATGATCCAAAATTCCAACTCATCACTTACTTTATTATCATACTAATTTTCATAACATACTACAGGGTTATTCTCGTCATCATTTTTAATTTAATTTAAATTTTATTCATCAAGGGATTCTGTTGGATGCTCAGAAACCACTGTATATTGGGGAACAATAGTTTTGTCATTCTCGGAGACCTATAATGATGTATTAACAATTATTACCTTGAGTTTATATTAATATTTATATTTATGAGTCTTTTTAGAGTTTTGTGTAATATATCCATTTGAACCAATCATTGGTTTCATACATTTTATAGTACTCTAATTTAAGTAGGATTATTCAATATGAAAAGGGTTTTAATAATAATCATGAAAGGATTCGTTAAAATTAGAGTGTTCATACTTATACTCCTCCTTCATGGTTTGAGAAACTTATGTGATTAGAGATGATCGGTCAAGTTTATTGAAATTCACATTTTCTTTTTCAAAAGACTAAGAATTATGAGAAGAATTAGTCGCTCCATAGAAATATTTAGTAAGAGAATGAGTGATAAGAGGTTTAATTAGGCTATAATTAACATCCTTATTAAAAATATCTTTATAATGTATAGAAGTAGTAGTTTCTAACCCCTTGTGCTCTCATTTTCCAACCCAAATTTAATTGAATCATGTGAGAGAATGAGAATCCAAATTTCTAATTCTACATAACTTTGTAGGGTGTCCAATTTTAAGAAAATCAGTGCAATAGTATGGAATATTTTCAAATAAAACATCTTTGAGGAATCCTATATCACCATTTAGTATCCAAATGTGCGGTGGTATAGATTGTGAAATATTGATTTCTTCACAGATTCTAGAAATAGTGGGTCAAGAGATGTTTTTTTGTAGTGGTTTCTAATTTGAGGGGTTTCCCAATAAGACTATCAATAAAAAAGGCCAATTTGGTTTTTTATAAATGAGTTTGTGGACTAGGAAATCCAAACCAAATAGGGGAAATGAGAGGGTTAATATCCTTGCACAAATCAAGGGACCATTTCAAACCTTTATGGAACATCCAGCAATGGACCATGAACCCCTCTTCTAAAGCTGGTAATAGTCATTTTCAGAAAATAATAAAAAATTAAATGCGCTATATTCAAGAGACTAGTATGAATTATTGAAAAACCATTAGATTCAAGAGACTTTCTTCGAATGAATAATACACTTTATAATTTTTTTAACAAGAAAAAATCTTCGATCAGAAGAAGGTAACCTAACCTATTACCTTAAAATAATATCAAATGAAGTCACATGTGTTCAAATTTATTTCATTCAAATCACTCCAAAGTATTTGTATCTCTGTGAAAATTCAAAGGTTGTTTAGGCCTTACAAAAACATCCACAATGGATTTCTAATCTGTGTTCAGGTTTATTTATTGTTCAACCAAAGGCATGCTCTCCTATAGTTCTATACAATAATATTATTATTTATTGACATGTTAAAAAATTTTGAATTAAATTAAATATTATTTAATCTAATAATATTCAGTATATATAATTTGTCACCAAACCGTTAAAATCATTCCATTATTCCTCTACAATATTTATTAAGCCTCAAATAATGACTATTTATTAAATAAATAAACATCACTGTATTATTTTACAAAATGTAAATATATATTATATTAACTAAATGGAAAATACATATTTATTAAATATTACACTAACATAATATTCTCTCTAATAATTGGAGACAAAATATATACGATCAAGTAAACATGAATAATTATCAAACCATGTGTGGGAATAATATTTATTCAATGGTGAGTGTTGTCGCACACACTATAAGAAACCAACCTTAAAAAATTACATAATATTGAATCAAATGAATAATTCACATTGAGGATCTTTTCAAGTTTAGTGTTTTAGAGAATTAGGTCATAAATGTTACATTACATCCCAAAATTTACAAAGTAGACACTTCTACTTAGTTCCCATATTTTTTCACAGAATAAAAATTCTTGAAAAAATGAGTCATGTCTAGTTACATGTTTTAGACAGCAAGGCTTTTCCATGATCCCATCCATGACCCTATTCCACTTTATGTCATATGAAAAACATTTCAAAAACATGGTATTATCATAAAAAGCTCAGTAAGGGATACACAAAGAAGGAAAAATGTTAGTTTTTTTAAAATAACAAGTAAAACATGAATACATTTTCATAAGTATTACTTTTTCACCTTTATGAAGTAATAAATACTATTCACTGAATAAAACATCATTATTTACCCTTTTGTATCCAAAAGATTACCATTAAACCCATATAAAGAACATATAACACTTAAAGGTAACTTGGGACGTAAACATGCCTAAATGGAATAACGATACAGTCGACTTCCACACATATCACTAAATGGAATAGCCACATGACTGACTTCCATACCCAATGCATTGGAGGTTATAATGTAACCAACCATTCGAGTTTATCACAGCACCACCCTTCATTTGGTTTATCACATAACCACCCATCAAATGTTCATGTAACATTATAAATTTATAACACATAAAACAAATATAAAGGAATGAAAAAATTTCTAAATTTCAATAACAATATATCACTTAAATATATTGACATAACGAATCCATTATCAAAACCATTTTCAATACCAAAATACATTAAATATTATATGGTATTTATTGTACGTTTTAAAAATATTGCAGCTTGTTAAGGAAGCCAAAGATCAAATAATACTCACAGCGGCTAAAGGTCCTTGTCACCGCTTACGTTATAAGAATTTTTTTTTAGTTTAGTAAAAATATTCGTAGAAAAATTATCCCTTTGAATGAAATGAAAAGTCAGAGGTGTTTATATAGCGTATAAAACAAAGTCGGGTATTAAAACAAAATAGGACTCAATGAAAGGAGATTGAGACGAAGTCCCTTACCTCATGTCCGACCTGACCCATTCATTCTTTAATATCTTGAATAATAAACTAAAGTTAATTTCTAATTGATTAAGAACCATTTTTTTAGTCTTAATTCCGTTAAAATCACTTATTACCTTATTATAACATTATGTAATCACTTATGTCAATAACAGTCGTTTTGTCGATATTTGGTACTTGAGTCCAAAATGAACTTCTTATAATTACAAGTTGTTCATGTGGTAAAATATCCATTATATCTAGAATGATATTTATCATTTCGATATCATATATATCATATATATCCAGTATATGTATGTATTTATAATATTACATTACATTTGAAGATAATAAATAAAATACACCATTCATGGAGATGGTAAGCCGTACGTACGCATGAACGCCACATTCATTTATATTTCTTATTTTAATGGAATTAAAAAAATTATACATAGTTATATTATAATTACAGTATAATATAATATATAATATCATAAAATGCATCCTTTATACATCCCACATATGGCATTAATGAGTTATATAACTTTGAGGGCGAGACAGTCTGCACTTCTTCAAATGAGATTATCGTATTTACCCATTATGGAAACCAAAAAGGTATTATATAAATGAAAAATACAGAAGAATAGAAATAATAAAAATATAATATATTTCATATATAAATATAGTTCTATCATAATGGCCACCATGAGAGGCCGTTGGAGATATTTGAATAATCATCATTTTGTTAGGCAGTAGTTCGTCGTCCACAGAAACAACATGTTCTTTACCCATTAGACGATGGCGTGGGTAAGTGTAGTTAGAATCATTCTCATAAAAACAAAATATTATATTGAGGATAATGGTATTGTTATAAAATAAAGGAATAAAAATATTTAATGAGGTTGGAGATGTAAAATAAACGAAAATAAAACAAAATAATTTAAGAGAATCTGTTGCCTTTAATTCGGGTAACTCCCTATGGTTTGAACCAAAAAGACTTTTTGATGTGCCTTCTGCATAACGAAATGATTATAGGTGGGAGATAGGGCTATTAAGAGCTTATTTGGGCATGGTTTGGACGATCCAAAGGGATTTTAAAGCTTGAAAAATGGGTTAGAGGTGAGGGATTTATAATGGGGAGGAGGGGCTCTTTAGGAAAGTGTGAAAATATTATTTTATTATATAGTAATTTTCGGTTTCTAAATGTCCAAAATTTATTAAAGTCGAAGATAAGATGACTCATGGTCAAAATAAAATCATCCAATAAGATTTGGATAGGTATTAGATATTATTTTAATCTTTATAATCTTATTTATTTAAATCATTTATTAATGAGGTAAACACTGCATCGTTATTCTGTCATAAATAATTTTATTTATTTGATGTATAAAAATTATAAAATATACCATGATTTAGAAAATCTTTTTATATTTACAAATAATATTCATAGATTAAATGATAATTTATATAACCCTATGTAAAAATTAATTTACTAAAAGATATTTATTTTTGTCATTTTTGTCTTTAAAATAAAGTGTCATTATAACTCTTAAGTGGCTCTATGGGGTTCCAAAATTGACCCCAGGATTCCCATGGTCGGACATGACTCATAAAATAAGGTTAGGACAATTGCTAAGGTAATTTGGTTACAATTATGATATTCGTTTTACCTTGTATTACCCAATTTACCTTTAACCGCGGTAAATAAAAGGCAAAAGTTACTATTCATCAAAAGAAAATTTTCATCTTATCCAACCAAATTTTACATAAAAATAAAAACCATGTATGTTTAATTTTTGAAATTAAATTCACAGAAGTAGTAAAAATTCATTTAAATGAAAATTCAGCTTTTTAACTACTACTCAGTGTTTGCACAATTCATCAAAAAATGATGTTTTTCTGAAAAATACCAAAAATTCATCCTAAGATATATTTGATAATACAAATTCTAAAATGATGTCTATTTTACCAAATTAAAAAAAATAGAATTTGGATTAACTAATTTAAAATTAATTCCCATTGTCAAAACAAAAGGGGAGTTTTAAAGAAATATTAACTATCAAAAGATTGACACTTGTTTTTGTCCAATTTCAAAGTGAAATTAATTCCAATGACCAACATTGGATTAAATGGTAAAAATATAATCTAATTAAACTTTAAAATAAATTAAAAAGGTAATCTAAAAATATAAATAAATTACTTTAAAAGGCCGTTTTGAATTAAAATATAGTATTTTCCACTATTCATTAAAAAAGAAATTTTATCAGAAAAATACCAAAAATTTACCCAAAGAAAATTTTGATATCATAATTCTAAAGATGAATATTATTTGGTCAAATATAACATATAAAAGTGACCAGAACAATATTTAATGAGGGTTTTCCATCAAAAGGCGATAAATCATCCTTTTAAAGTAAATTATGATTAAAATTAGATTCATTCACATCTTAATTCTCTAAATTTTAATTGGATAAATGTAAAAACATTTAACAAACATGTATAATAATATTTTAGTTAGTTCTATTCATTTTTGCCAATTCAACGACTAGGAGTTAACTACTATTTAAAATAATAATATTATACTGTTAGTGTGAAACGTAAGATTTCAAAGAAACCCGTTGTTGCGTATCGGGTACGCCATCGAATATAGAAACCTCTTTAAGGTAAAATTAATATTTAATTCAAAAATATTAATAAATATTAAAATGTCATATTTCTTTATTTACCTGGGATGTTACATCCTCCCCCCTATCGGAAATTGCACCCTCAAAATTTTATTCACTTATCAAATAAATGGGGATATTTATCCATTATAGAATTTTCAGATCCATGTTTTCTCTTAAACAATATGGTTTTTCATAAAAACCTTTACGTGGTGGATTACCTTATTCCGAAACACTTTCTCTCTATGGTCAATAATTTAGACTGGTTGTTCCTCATAAGAGTGAATATCTTCTAACTAAACTACCTCTAGGATCAAAATATGAGATAGATCTGGCATATAATTTCTTAATGTTGAAACATGAAAAACATTTTGTACCTCGGACAGACATGGAGTTAAACCCACTTTGTACGCAACCGATCTAACTTTCTCTAGGACTTCATAAGGTCCAATAAACCTTAGACTCCACTTTCCCTTCTTACCAAAAAGTATCAAAATCTTCCATGGAGAATCTTTGAGAAAGAAATGATCAACTACCTCAAAAGAAAGACCCTTCCTTCGATTATATGCATAACTTTTCCGCCTTCTGTGAGTTTTTCTTATGTGCTTCTGAATCAACTGATCTTTTTTTGCCATCTCTTCTACCAATTATGTCCCCATCAGCTTCCATTCACCTACATCATCTGAAAAATCTAGAGTAAGACAACTCTTTCCATATAATAAGTAAAACGAACCCATTTATATACTGGAATGAAAACTTTTATTATAAGAAAATTCAACCAAAGAAAGAAAATGTTCCCAAATTCCCTAGAAATCCATCAAGAAAGCACGTAACATATCATCCATGTTCTGAATTGTTCGTTCTGACTACCTATCTAATTTTGGATGAAAAGCTGTACTAAAATTTAATTTAGTACCCAATGAATTCTGAAGGGCTTTCCAAAAGTTAGATGTAAACCTGAGATCATGATCAGATACAATAGAGAGAGTAACACCATGTAACCAGACTATCTCTTTAATATACAACTAAGAAAGTTAATCTAGATACAAATTATCTCTAATAGGTAGAAAATGAGCTGATTTAGTCAATCGATCATCAATAACCCAGATTACATTATTACATTGAGATGTCTTTGGTAATCCTACAAGGAAGTCCATAGATATATTTTTTCCATTTCCACTCTGGCACCTATAAAAACCGAGTCATCCCTTTTGGTAACTGCCACTTTGCTTTAACCTGCTCATAGGTCAAACACCTCATAGTAAAATCAACAATATCTCTTTTCATTCTATCCACCAGTAATACTTCTGAAGATCTATGTACATATTAGTACTACCAAGATGAACTGAAAAGGAGGAACTATGAGTTTCAGATAACAACTCATTCTTCAACTTTGAATCACAAGGAAGACATAATCTCTTCCCAAACCTCCAAACACAATCATTATCAAAGTTAAAATAATGAAAAATACCCTTTTTAACCAACTCTATATTTTTCTGCAACTCACTGTCTTCCTTCCTACACTTTCTTAATTATGTTTGATAGAGATGATCTCACTAACACTTGAAACAAAACAGAATAATTTCCTCCACCAATAACTTCTTTTCCAAAGTTCATCAAATCAAAAACCAAAGGATATCGTTCCAAACATAGCATGGTTAATGAAGCATTACATTTTTTACTCAAAGCCTCATCCACTTTATTTTCTTTTCCCGGATGGTAAAGGATCGTGCAATCATAATCCTTGATTAATTCCAGCCATCTCCTTTGTCTCATGTTTAATTATTTTTGAGTGAATATATACTTTAAACTGTTATGGTCAGTATATATTTATCATTTTACTCCAAACAAATTATGCCTCCAAATTTATAAATTAAAAACAACATCAGCTAATTTCAAATCTTGTGTAGGGTAATTTAACTCATGAGGTTTCAACTGACGTGATACATAAGAAATTGCATGATCATTTTGCATAAGGAAAAAACCACGTATTTTTAACTAAGCATCACTATAAATAAAAAACTAACCATTTAAGGAAGGCAGTGCCAAAACTAGAGAATCCACCAATCTTCTTTTCAATTCCTAAAAACAATCATCACATTCTTTTGTCCAAAAGAACTTTGCACCTTTTCGAGTTAACATAGTCATTGGACTAGATAACTGTGCAAAATTCTCAAAAAACCTCTAGTAATAACTTGTTAAACCAAGAAAACTATAGATCTTGGTTATATTTGTGGGTCTTGTCCATTTTTCAATACCTTTATTTTTGACAAGATCAACAGTTATTCAATTTTTTTTGAAACAATGTGACTAAGGAAAGAAATTGTTTGTAACCAAAACTCACACTTACTGAATTTTCCATATAGTTTATTTTCTTTTAAGTTTTTCCAGACAACCTTTAAACAACTTTAATATTCCTCTTTGATTTTATAATAAAACAAAATATCATCAATGAACACAACCACAAACTTATACAAGAACCCACGTAAAATTCAATTCATAAGATCCATGAATACAACAAGTGCATTGATTAAACCAAAATTCCTAACTACAAATTCATAATGGAAATATATAGTGTGAAATATGGTCTTCGGAATGTCTTCTCCCTTTAATTTCAACAAATGGTACCTCGACCTCAAGTCAATATTCAAAAAATATTGATCTCCCTAGATCTGATCAAAAAAATCATCAATATGAGGCAAAGGATACTTGTACTTAATAGTGATGTTATTCAGTGCTCTATAATAAATGCATAGTCTTATTGAATCATCTTTCTTTTTAACAAAAAAGATAGTAGAACCCCATGTTGATGTGCTAGGTCGAATGAAACCTTTATCTAATAAATTCTATAATTTATTCTTTATCTCTAAAATTTCAATTTGAGCCAATAGATAAGGAGGTTTTGAAAATGGCTTAGCATCAGGAACTATGTCAACAGTAAATTCAACTTCCCAATAAGGAATAATAATAAGAAACTCATCAGGAAAAATATCAAGATACCCATTTTCCACTGGCACATCATTAATCTGAACAGTTCCATTATTTTGATCAATATGTGCAAGTTAAAATTCATTTCCATCTTTTACTAGTTTCTCAACTTTCTAATATGTTATCAAATGTAAGGGTTCATTCCTGTACACAAAATTAAAATCTTTCTGAAAAGAAACCTCTTTAGATCTACAGTGAATATTAGCATGAAAAACATAAACCAATCCATGCCCAAAATATCATCAAACTCTACTAGAGGTAAAACAATATAGTTTGTAGGAATATTCAATCCGCACACAAGGACATAAAGGTTCTTATAATTTCATTTTATCTCAACATTTCCTCCAGGAATTTTTACAACAAGTTCAAAATTTATATCATGATATGGAATTCCCAATTTTCTAGAAAATGTCTCAAAAATGAAAGAATGTGTAGACCCCGAATCAAACAACACATTGGAATAATATGAACAAACAAACAGTGTACCTGATATTACTTCATTTGATTGCCCAACATCTGCTGAAGTAGTTTCAAAGGATTTCACCACCCCTTTCTGCTTATAGTCTGGCTGATTTCCCTCAGTTGAGTTCTTTTTTGGACACTAATTTGTATAATGACCCTTTTCATTGCACTTAAAACATCTTACCGATGGCTTTTCATTGCCTACTTGATCATCGTACTTACAGTTACGAGCAATATGACCATACTTACCACACCAAAATCACTTTCCAGACATTGATAAACATTCTCCAAGATGCTTTTTAGCACACTTATCACAAGATGGATATTTAGTTTTCTTACCTCCATGATACTTTGATGAAATCTTCCCCTTTTCCTACAACTGGACCTCTTATTCTGTTGTTTTTCAAAGAACACCTAATCATCGGAAAACACCATTTCCACCTTATCTGCACATCGAACATATTTTTCATAACCTTTGAACTCAAGAGAGGCTAATTCTCTTTGACATTGCTGATTCAGCCCTATGTAAAATTTATTTAACTTACTATCAAGATCTCAAATGAAATTTGGAGTATACCATGCCATTCAAGTGAACTTTCCTTCGTAAGTAGCCATTGAGTCATCCTCCGACCTCAATTCCAATAATTGTTTTTTTCCATCCTAAGTCGAACCACATTTGGAAAATATTTCTTAGGGAACATAACTTTGAATTCATCCCAATCAAGAGCATAAATCTCCTCACTACCCCTGATATTTTTCACCATCGACCACCACTAATAAGCTTCACCATCAAAACAGTAAACAAAGAGACTAAACTTTTGTTATTTCGAACACCCCATGAAATCAAAAATTTTCTATAGTGCTTTAATCCACCCTTCAGCTAGCACATAGTTAGATGATCCTCTGAATGATGGGGGATGTTGCCTTATGAAATGATTCAATAATGAAATGTTCCTTAGTGGTTGATCTGGATGATATCGTGCATGGATACAACCACCATTTATAGCCTGATTCAACTATTCCATCACTGCAACAAATTTTTCAGTTCTGATTCCGACTATCTCAGGTTGCTGATTTAGAAGGTTTCCTTCCTCCTGATATCATCCCAACATAGCTGCCCTGTTTCCTCAGTAGAAAACCATTATGAACACAGAAATATATAAGGTAAAGCAATATGGTAATCTATAAATGATATATCACTCCAATCGTATAATAAATTTATTTATGGATATTAATTTAACAATACCGTAACTCCTAAAGTTGTCTAAACTGACCTCTGATACCAACTATAAGGACTCAGCCTTAAAATATTAAATAATCTTGAATTAAATGAATAATTATCATTTAGAATGTTTTTAGGTTTAGAGTTTTAGAGAATTAGGTCATAACTATTACATTACATCCTAATAGTTACAAATTATACACTTCTACTCAGTTCCCATATTTTTTACAAAAAAAAAATTCTTGAAAAAAAGAGTCATGTCTAGTTCCATGTTTTAGACAACATGACTTTTCCTTGAACCCATCCTTGATAAAATTCCACTTTATGTCCCGTGAAAAACATTTAAAAAACCTGGGATGAGCATAAAAATCCTAGTAAGGGATACACAAAGAAGGAAAACTGTTAGTTTTTTTAAAACAACAAGTAAACCATGAATAATTTATCATAAGTATTACTTTTTTACCTTTATGAAGTTGTAAATACTCATCACTATATAAAATATCATTTCATACCCTTTGGTAACCAAAATATTTCCATAATACCCTTATAAAGAAAACAAAACATATAAAGGTAACCTGGGACATAAACATACTTAAATGAAATAACCATACGGTTGACTTCCACACATATCACTAAATGGACTAGCCACACAGCTAACTTCCATACCCAATGCATTCAAGGTTATAATGTAACCACCCATCCTAGTTTATCATGGCACTAACCATCATTTGGTTTATCATGTAACCACCCATGAAATTTCCTAGTACCGTAATAAAATCATAACACATACAACCAATATAAAGGAATGAAAATATTTCCAGATTTTAATGACAACATATCACTTAAATATATTGACATAACAAATAAATTATCAAAACCATTTTCAATACCAAAATACATAAAAAATAATATGGTATTTATTTTCCTTTTAAAAAAAAATTTCTGCTTGTTAAAGAATCCAATGATCTAATAATATTCACGGCGGGTGAAGGTCGTTGTCACCGATTACATTAAAAGAAACATTATCATTTTTGTTTAGTAAAATGCTTCCTAGAAATAGATAACCTTTGAATTAAATGAAAATTCAAAGGTGTGTAAACAATGTATAAAAGAATAGTATGTATTAAAGCAAAATATTTCTCAATGAATGGAGATTGAAATGACGTCCATTACCTCATGTTCAAGTTGACCCGTTCGTTCATTAATCTCTTGAATAATAAATTAAAGTTAATTTCTACTTTCTTAAGAACTTTTTATCTCAAGTTTAGCATTCCTTTAAAATAACTTTTTACCATTTTATAACATTATTTAATAATTTAAGTTAATAATGGTCGTTTTGTCGATATTTGGTACTTGAGTAAAAAATGAACTTCTTATAATTACAAGTTGTTCAAGTGGTCAAGTATCCATTATATCAAGAATGATATTCATGATTTGGTTATCATATATATCATATATATCTAGTATATGTATTTATTTATAATAGTACATAACATTTGGAGATAAGAAATGAAATGCACCATTCATGGAGACGGTTAGCCGTACGTACGCATGAACGGTACTTTCATTTAAATTTCTTATTTTAATAGAATTAAAACGAAATGATACATAGGTATATTATAATTCTAGTATAGTGTCATATATAATATCATTAACTACATTCTTTATATATCCCACATATGGCATTAATGAGTCATATCACTTTGAGGGGGCAGTAGTCCGCACTTCCTCAAATGAGATTATCGTATTTACTCACTATGGAAACCATAATTATATTCTATACATGAAAAATGAAGAAAAAAATAAACAATAAAAATATAATATATATAATATATAAATACAGTGCCATCATAATGGCAACCATGAGAGGCGGTTGGAGATATTTGAACAATCATCGTTTCGTGAGGCAGTAGTTCAATGTCCACTGAAACAGTATGTTCTTTACCCATTAGACTGGGGTGTGTGTAAGTGTAGTTTGAATACATCTCATAAAAACAACCTAGTATATTGAGGATATTGGTGTTGTTATAAAATAAAGGAATAAAAAGAGTTTATGGGGTTGGAGAAGTAAAATAAAACAAAATAAAAAAAAAGAATTTAAGAGAAACATTTGACTTTAATTCGGGCGACTCCATTTTTCTTGAACCAAAAGGTCTTCTGGAAGTTCCTTATGCCTAAGTTAAGGCTTATAATGTGGAATATAGGGATCTTGAGAGCTTATTTGGGTAGGTTACGGATGATCCAAGGGGCTTGTGAAGTGTGAGGAATGCGTTACAGGTGAGGAATTTTTATAAGGGGGGAGGGACACATTAGGTAATTTTGAAAATATTATTTTATTATATAATGAATTTTGGTTTCTAAAGGTAAAAATATTATTAAAGTAGAAGATGAGAGGACTCATGGTCAAAATAAAATCATCCAATAAGAATTTTTTGTTCAGATTGGATACTCAAGAGGGGGGGGGGGTGAATTGAGTTCCAATTAAAATTTCTATTAAAAATTTTATGGTTAAGAAAATCCCCAATTTTAAAAATAGAACAGTTAATTAGCTAGTAGAAATGTAAATGTTCAATTGGTCAACATGTGTCTCAAATATTGATTAGTCCTTAGATAAATCACTTTATAACACTAATTAAACTTTTTAAACAAGTTTAATGAATTAAAAAAATACACACACTAAACAAAATTTACAATCAAAGTGTAAGCAAAAACAATTTTATGTTTTAGAAAATATAAGTAGAGAATAAAATCAAAATAGAGTATATGAAGATTTTCACAACAATATAAACAAGAGGTTCAGTATCAAGAAGATAATTAATCCTCTCTACTTTGTGATCACCTACCACCAAGATGTTTATATAAATATAATTTTGATCCACACCTTGGATCGAGGTTTACAATAGCACACTCGACTGTCTAGGTCACAATTGACATCTACCATAGTTATTCAGGGGAAACAAAATGTAATAAGAGATTGAGTATGAGGATAATTTGACATCCTCTAGTTATACTTAAGAGACAGTGTGTGTAAAATATATATACACACTTTTCAAATATTGAATATAAAACACAACAGACTTAAGAAAGAGAATAGAGTTAAGAATTATTTGTGTGTTGTGAAGTCAAGCTCTAGACTCAATGAATGTTGAGAAAATGGTATTTGAGTATTCTTCTGGAATTTTTCTTCAGAATAGAGTATCGAATTTTCTTCAATCCAGCTTTGAGAAATGAAAAGGTTCAGATCGTTGATGCCTCGATGTATATTGATCCTTTTTGGTGAAGATAGCTCGTTAGAGTCTTCTTGTAATCTCAAGCACTTAGTTCTTATCTTTTGGTATTTGCACAGTCTGTGTCTTTTCATGTAATGCTATTATCGTATCTTTATCATGAAAGATGAGGTCCTTTTATACTCTAGGATCCTCTAGGTATACAGATCTTCACACATGCATGTACCTCATAATTGTCTATGTATTTTCCTACATACAACATTAAATAATGTGAGAAATATTAATTTTTCTAAATTTGACCGTTAGAAATAAATTTGAATTAATAAATGGAAATAGTTATTTATGACTATCGGTGAGTCATCATCGGTCTGTCGTCTTCGGTTTGATAACATCAGTCTGTCATATTCGGTGTATCGAACTTCGGTGTGTCATACTTCGGTGTGTCATACTTCTATTTCGATCTATCAAACTTTGTCTATCGAACTTCTGTTTTGGTCTTTCAAACTTGGATTTGTCATTCTTCAGTCTGTCAAACTTCGGTTTCGGTATGTCAAACATCGGTTTGTCATTCTTCAGTCTGTTGAACTTTAGTGTCAGGGAATCCAAAAAGGTTATTAAGAGTTTGTCTTGCATATACCAATACAAGAAGAAGTGTTAATAAAAATTACATGAAAAACTTTACTTGTAATCATATTTATTCATGAATATTGGTTATAGACTTATTTCACTATATATTGGTGTATGAAAAGATTGATTCACATAGAGATATTAAAATTTCTTGAAAGAACAGAATCTTTATATTGAAATAATTTGTGATTATGAAAACTACAATATCATGGAGAGTCCAACAATCTCCCCCATTTTGAAAATCACAAATTATGGCATACATGAAAATATATTGAATAAAGATAGCTTTAACATAGAATGTATTTAAAACAAATCTCCCCTCACTAAATGGATTAAGGAGAGTATATACCACCCTTATTTTCTCATATATGCTATTCCATCCTTACTTTCTCCTATTCCATCCTTACTTTTTTCCCCTTTTGGGATTAACAAAAAGAGAAAATAAGGAAGAATAAATAAGATAAAAGAAAGAAACCACAAGAATTTTCATTCAAAGTCATAAGAGTACAATAAAAACAAAAAGAGAAAATCCCTTTAAAAATGAAATAATACATCACTAAGGTTTTGGTTGCAGAGGAGATTTGACTTTTTCTGAAGGATCCAATGGGTACGGAGAAGGTTTGGTAGTGGTAGAGGATAGAGGTAATCAGATTAAAACACCAGGCAGGGCAACACCAGTAGGAATAGTTGCTGCAAGGGTTGGCCTTCTCTCTGACAACACACAACTTGGAGACCGATTAGTAATGAGTAGTCGAATCTGAGTAAGATCTTGAGAGATAGTCATTGGAGTAGGAGGCTGAGAGGTAATACCAATTGAATCAGCTAGAGGAAACACTATAGCCTCGACCTGAACATTCAGATACAGTTTGAGCAGGTTGATGAAGTTATTAATGATTTCTCCTCTATATTGCATTGCCTTCTCAATGTCATCCTTTTTCTCCATAAATTTACTCAGCAAAGGTGTAAACTCTTTCAATTGGAGAACCTAATTTTTGAATGCTTCTGTAACCGGAGGAATTAGTTGATTTTATCCCAGAAAAATGAAACTATTGATGAGGTAATGCTTGGTATATATCATAGTGAAATACTTATCCACTTTTTCTCAAATTTCCATTCTGAACTGTAGAGGATTCATTTGTACACTGTCTCACCATATTCTATACAAGATCGGCATTTCAATGAACTTTTTTGAGAGTTTATTTGTATAAATAAAGCATGAGTTTTTGAATTTCATCTCTTATTACAACCTTGAGAGACTCCATATCAACAACAACACTTCTTCCACTCCTGGAACTGGATGACCCAGTCAACATTTTTCCAAGATCTTATTTTAAATTTTTCAAATATACACTGAGTAGATGAGTTACCAAGTTCCTAAGAACTTCAAGAACACCACTAAAAGAGGTCTAGAAGTTAGATCGTAAGGAATTCAGCTCACTTCTCATCTTTCATACTACTTCTCTCAGCAATGTTTTGTGTCTAATAATAGTTTCTGCTGTAGTAATAAGATTTGGTTCAATCTCTTGAATCACAATTCATGCAATTTTTGTCACATCAATATCCAAGATACTTAATGAGGTGGAGGCTTCATTTTTGGATCCCACTGAAGCTAGAACAGACTCACATATATCATTCTTAAAATTTTCCAAATCAGCATTAGTGAAATAGTCACTAGGCTCTGACTGAGCTATATGTTGTTGCGGTGGAGGTTCGGCTAGAGAAAGAGATGCAATAGGATCTAGATCAGCATGGACTTGAAGAACAGGAAGAGGAGGTAACCTTTCCTCTTCTGAGTCATAATCTAAACTGAAAATAATGTAGCCTAGATTACTATTCCACTCTCTAGCACATTTCCAATCTCTTGGATCAATAATATCAATTCTTACCGATCTTCCCTGAGGCTTAGGAATAACCTCAATATCATCAATTTATTCATCCAGTTCTCTGGCCATAATACTTTGTCTGGGGAAAGAAATCAACCGAACTTTAGGTTCTGCCTGAGCTCCAACTATTTCAACTTCACCTGACACTTCCTCAATTTGAGGCACCAGAACTACATCTTCTTCCTCTTGTCCAGCAGCCATAATATCATTCAATTCCTGAATGAGGTCTTGGTTTTCAGCATTAGGATGGAGTAGTCTATCCTCATGTCCATAATCTCTGTGACCATCATCCTGTTGATCGGAAGGCTCAATTCCTTCACCAGCTCCATGAACATATTCACTACTGGATCTGTCAACCACTTATTGTCCAAATTTTAGAGAATAACTCACATGATCAATACTTTCTCCATCATCACCATTATCATCATCATAATAATAATAATCATCATCAACATTAGATTCCTCATCTGATTTTCTATCATAACCTTCAACTCTAGTAACTTCGGTTTCTTCCACCTCTTCATCACCTAGAATAGTTTCTCTTGAAGGCAGTTCTATAGGCGGACTAGTAGGTACATAATTCATATTCTTGGGATTTTCAGCTATATCAGGATCACTCCTATCACCAAAAAGAGATTCTTCTTCCCTAGGTACTTCTGCCTCATCTTTCTCATCAGAATAAACAGGTACAACTCCTAGTTTTAAACCTGGATCAACTTGATCCTTTGGTCCTGAAGGATGGTCAACCGGATTAAACTCCTCATACAATTTTTCTTTATCTACTACCCTATATCTCTTCCATGGGTTCCAAAATATTTTCATCCTTTTTCAAATGTCTCTCAGAAGACAAAAACCACTGTAGGAACTGATCACTTCATCTCCATCTTATACACAGTCTAATTTTTTCAACATGGTAGAAATCATCATTTGGTAGTGTAAGAAGGTTTCCTTATTAGATGGATTAATCAAATCCAAAATATATACCCTGAGATATATGCACAAATTCACATTTATTCTATGTTTTAACAAAAATATCAATAAGACATCCTCATATTTCATCATAGAGAAATATCCCTTCCTTGGGAAGATTTAATGCTGTATGAACTTAAAAACCAATATCACTTCTCATTCGAATTGATTTGCAACAGCCCTCCAAGATTATTCATTTCCATTCAACTCCTTCAAATCATTTTCATATGAAAATAGATTTGAAGAAGGTGGAATATTTCCAGGATAGTCAGCCTAGACACCTTCATGAGGAACCTCTATGCATTTAACCCAGTCCTTCGAATAGAAAACCACTTCCATTTCTTTGACTATAGACTTCATCTTTGTGGCCTTAGCTTCATCCAATGATATACTCAAATGCTGATAGATTTCGTGCACAAGCTGGGGATAACAGGGTCTTTCATTATTGATAAACCAAGTAAGCCACCCTTTTTATTACAGTACCATTAACAAAAACAATTTTCTTGACATAAGCCACTAGGAAGACACTTCCTTTTCAGCTGTAACTACTCGCCTTTCTAAGATCAGTTTTCCTGTCCCACTGGACTCACCTTTCTGACGTTTAGCTGGAGGAGATTTGCGAGGTTCTTCCATTGTGCTCTTAGTCTTAGACATGGAAATGTTTTGGATTCTAACTCTGTTGATAGGTCGAGAATCGAGAGAGTGACTAAATGTAGAAGGCTTTACGACTATGGAGAATGTGAAGGGTCAAGATGGATTGGACTTAATATATCATTTAGGGATTGTAAATTGTAAAACATAAAATTTAAACGTGGTAAGTTGAAAGAAATACAATAGTGTCGTTTCACTTACAGAAGATTGAATTTACAAAACATCCCTTAAATGTATCGGTGTCATTGAATCAATTTCAAGAAGATCGATTTCACAAAAATCAGTTTCAAAAAAATCAGTTTCACAAAAATTAGTTTCCAAAAAACCGGATTCACAAAAATAAGTTTTACAAATATTGGTTTTACAAAGAACGGTTTTACAGAGATCAGTTTTACAAAGATCAGTTTTACAAAGATCAATTTTACAAATATCCATTTTACAAAGATCGGTTTTACAAAAATCTATTTTACAAAGATCAGTTTTATAATTATCGGTTTTATAAAGATCAGTTTTATAAATATTGGTTCTACAAAAATTGGTTTTACAAAGATCAGTTTTATAAAGATTGGTTTTATAAAGATCGGTTTTATAATGATCGTTTTTATAAAGATCGGTTTTATAAATTTATCATTCCTAATTCATGTCTGATGTAATTCCTTCTCTCAGAATTTAATGGTTTAGTGAATATATCTGCAAGTTGATGTTCAGTCCCAATAAACTCAAGAGTTAAATAATATTTTTGGATAATGATCTCTCAAAAATTAATGTCTTACGTCAATATGCTTTGTTCTAGAATGATATATTATATTTCTAGAAATTTTAATAGCACTTGTGTTGTCACAGTTTATGGAGCCATGTTTGAATTAATATCCATAGTCTAGTAAAGTGTGTTTCATCCACAAAATCTGGGCACAAAAACTACCTACGTCAAAGTATTCTGCTTCTGCAGTAGATAATGCATGAAGAATTCTATTTTTACTGTACCATGATACTATTGATTTTTATAACATGTGAAATGTCCCAAATGTGCTTTTTTTTATGAATCTTACAACCAGCATAATCATCATCTAAATAGCATATTAAATCAAATGGTTTTCCTCTTAGATAAAATAGTCCTAAGTTGGGAGTATATTTGAGATATTTAAAAATCCATTTAACAACATTTAAATGAGATTATTTGGGATTAGTTTGAAAGCGAGAACACATGCATACATTGAAGATAATATCAGGTCTTCTAGCACTAAGGATGAGTAGGCTCCCTATCATACTTCTATAGTTGGTTTGATCCACTGGTTCTCCAGCTTCATCACCATCCAACTTACAAGTAGTACACATAGGTGCATCACTACCTTTACTACCATCAAAACCAAAGCGTTTTAAAATATCATTACTATATTTACATTGATTTAAAATAATACCATCTTTATTTTGAAATATTTGAAATCCAAGGATAAATTTATGTTCTCCCAATAAACTCATTTCAAATTCATTTTTCAATATTTTTTAAAAATAAGAACATAAAGAAGTTTTAGAAGATCTAAAAATTATATCATCTACATAAATTTTCACTATCAAAACATCTTTTTAAATTCTTTTAATAAACAAATTAGGTTATTCTATACCTTTAGTAAAACCTTTTGAAATAATAAAGGAACTAAGTCTATCATACCATGCTCTTGGAGCTTAATTTAAACCATATAATGCTTTAGAAAGTTTAAAAACATGGTTTAAAAAATGGGGATTTGTAAATCCATGGGGTTGTTCAACAAATACATCCTCAACTATATACCCATTTATAAAATCCCTTTTGACATCCATTTGATACAGTTTTAAATTCAGATGAGCTGTATAAGAAAGTAGTATCCTAATGGCTTCTAGTCTAGATACAGAAGCACAGGTCTCCTCATAGTCTATTCCATCCCCTTGACTGTAACCTTCAGCAACTAACCTATCTTTGTTTCTAACTATATTACAAGAATCATCAAATTTGTTTCTAAAAACCCATTTTGTGCCTATTTTCAAAGTGTCCTTAGGTCTTTCAACTAGTTCTCAGACTTTGTTTCTTTAAAATTGATTTAATTCTTCTTACATAGCCATTACCCAAAATTCATCATTGATAGCATCATTAATATTTTTTAGGTTCAAGATGTGAATGAAAATCTTGATGTTCAAACTGGTTTCTCAGAGAAGCTCTAGTTTGTGTCCCTCAGTTTAAATCACATACTACAACATCTAAGGGATAATTCATGAGAGTTCTAATAACTCTCTAAAGAGTTGAACTAGACTCATCGTGATTGTCTATTGGTCCATTCGCAATAGGTATAGACTCTGGAAGATCCCCAGAATGGGTTACTTTTACAGGGGATTCACTATCATTATCATTATGGTTCAGAATTGACATATCTTCCTGAAGATATTCAAGAGATGTTTTGGGTTCATGTGGATCAGTCTCATCAAATTTGCCATGAAATGACTCTTCCACACATTTGGTTTTCTTATTGAATACTCTATAGGATTTACTGGTTGTAGAGTAACATATGAAAATTCCTTCATCACTCTTGGAGGAAAACTTGTCAAGATTGTCCTTAGTGTTAAGGATAAATACTTTTCAACCAAAAACTATGACGTAGTTAACCTTAGGCTTCCTATTGTTCCAAAGTTCATAAGGGGTCTTCTTAATAATAGGTCTAATCAATACTCTATTAATGGTATAAAAAGATGTGTTTATAGCTTCAGCCCCAAAATAAATAGGTAAATTATATTCACTGAGCATTGTCCTAGAAATTTCTTGAAGGGTCCTATTTCTTCATTCCATGAATCTATTCTGTTTAGGTGTTCCAGGAGTAGAGAAATTATGACTATAACCATTGTGCGAGCAATAGGATTCAAACTCTTGATTTTCAAACTCAGGGCCATGATCACTTCTAAGGGTCTTAATTTTAAGTCCACTATGGTTTTCCACAGACTTGGAGTGTTTGATAAAATAAGAACAAGATTCACTTTTGTGAGATAGAAAGTATACCAAAGTGTACCTAGAAAATTCATCTACAAGATCATAAATATAGTGCTTCCCATTTAAAAATGAAACTCTTGATGGTCCAGAAAAATCCATGTGAACCAACTCAGGGGGTTGAGAAGTAGAAACGTATATCTTTGGATTGAAAGAAACTTTGTGTTTCTTTCAATTTTGACAGGGATTTCACAATTTTTTAAGTTGGAATTCTAGTTTAGGTATGTTTCTAACTAAAAATTTCCTAGTATTTTTCCTATAAGAGTGAACATTTCAGTATCCTAGTCTTCTATGAAAAAGCGAGGATTCCTTATGAAAATCATTTAAGACAGAAACATTTTTCTTACCTAATGAATTTAAGTCAACGACATACACATTCTAATTTCTGAGAGTAGTAAATATTAAATCATATTTGTAATTAAAAACATCACATGCATCATTTTATAATTTTACATTGAAACCATCATCACACAACTGAGAGATGCTAAGTAAATTGTGCTTTAATACATCAACAAAAAGTACTTTGGAAATTAATTCTGTATTAGGGTTACCGATCTAGCCTAAGCCAGCGATTTTTCCCTTTGCATTGTCACCAAAAGTTCTGTAACCACCATCATCCTTGATTAGGCTCCTGAAACATGAGTAGTCTTCTATCATATTTCTTGAAAATCCACTGTCCAAGTTCCACAGAGTCTTACATGAACTCTTTAGGAAACATCCCTGCAAAACAGATTAGACATAGGGTAACTTTGGTACCCATATGTTCTTGGGTCCTAAGAGGTTAGCAAGTAAACTTTTGGGAACCCATACTTGTCTCATAGATTTTCTATAATCAGCAGATATATTTTGAGTCATAAACACTTTGGTTGGTCCTTTAGAGAATTATATTTCAAGAAATGGTCCAGAACTTGAACTAGCAGTGAATTGTCCTGATTTTTGAATAAATTTAGTTTTAATGATCCTTCTCTGTCCTCGTTGATATCCTAGACCAGTTTTATATTTTGGGGCAATCTGCTTTCCAAGAAATTGATTTAATGTATCTCTAGTAGTAGTAAACTTCTCATGTTCTCTTCTTAATTTTTTATTGGATAACTTATGTTCCGTGTTTTCTTTTAACAGATGGGAGAATTTTTCTTTTTCAATATTCTTAATTGACATATAATTTGCATTTAAAGCATGTTGTCTCCTTAATGATTTATACATGTCTATGAGATCATTAAAGGAATCCTCAAGAATTTCACAATATTCAAATAGTCCATCCTTAGACATATCTTCATCATTATTTGACTCACTCTTATTCTCAGAATAATAGGCATTATATATAGGAGAGTTAAGTGTTACCTCATATGTGTTGAAAAATAAGTTGGAATGATTGTTCTCTTCACTATCAAAAGCATCAAATCCACTGGAGTTGTCCTCTGAGTTACTCCAGGTAGCTTTACTATCCGTTTTATATCATTTTCCCTTGTCTTCATATTGCTTCTTGAATTTATGCTTGGGACAGTCTTCCTTCACATGACCTTTTCACTTGCACTCATAACAGATTATTTCATTTGAGTTGTCATTCCATTTTCTGTGTTTCTTCCATTTTCCTTTACAATCATACTTTCCCTTGTAGTTTGAATTCCTAAATAATTTCTTATTTGGGTATAACTTCTTGAACCTTCTAGCAAGATGACCCATTTACTCATCATTTTCTGAATCTGACTCTTCACTAGTGGAGCTGTCTGCATGAACATGGAATTTTTCTTTGCTTTTTCTCTTTGAGGTAGTAGTCTTGAATGCTACAGATCTATTCCTTGGTTATTCATCTAATTCTTGATTCACCTTAAGTTATTCCTCATACATCATAAGTTTTCCAATTATTTCCTTCACTGTAAGCTTTCTTATGTCACAAGATTCTCAGATGGGAACAGAAGTTCCCCTCTATCTGTCAGGTAGGCATCGAAGTAGTCTCATGATTTAATCCTTGTTGTCCACTAGTTTTCCAAGCAGACTCATAGTGTTCACTATTTCGTTGAACTTGAGATACATTTTAGAGATAGGTTCATCAGAATTAATTTTAAAATTTTCATATTTAATAGTGTATGAATTTAGTCTCATTTCATTAACATTAGTTGTTCCCTCATGGGAAATAACTAAAGTATCCCAAATTTCATATACAGTTTTACAAACAAATATTCTATTAAATTCATCATCTCTTAGAGAAGAGTAGAAGACATTTATTTCTTTACATTTATTATTATATGTAGCTTTAGTCAACTGAGACCATGTGTCTCTAGTAGTAGCAGGTAATGTATATTGTTCTTCAATTTTGCCCCATATTTCAGGTCCCATAGTCTCTAGATAAATTTTCATTTTTAATTTCCACTCATCATAGTTATTACCATTAAAGATATGTGGCATGTTAGTAGCAGCACCCTCAAATCTAGTTTCCATAGTTACTTAGGGTTTAATGAACTAAAAATTTAGATATGACATAAATTTTAGGATATATAAGATACAACTAAAATCACAGTTGAAAATAATTTGAAAAATGTGAAAATACATAATCATTTGATTCCAAATATTGGTCAGAGTGAATACTTGGGGGGGGGTGAATTGAGTCCCAATTAAAATTTCTATGAAAAACTTTATAGTTATGAAAATCACCAATTTCAAATATGGCCCAGTTAATTTAGGAAGTAGAAATATAAATGCTCAATTGGTAAACAGGTTTCTCAAAGGGAGATTAGTCCTCAGATAAATCAGTGTTGGACACTAATTCAACTTTTGAAACAAGTTTAATGAATTAAGCAAATACACACACTAACTAAAATTAATTATCAAAGTTTAAGAAAAAAAGATTTATGTTTTAGTAAATATAAGTAGCTGATAAAATCAAAAAATAGTATATGAAGAGTTGCACAACAATGTAAACAAGAGGTTTAGTCTCAAGTAGATACTTAATCCTCTTTACTTAGTTATCTCCTAACACCATGCTGTTTATATAAATAAACTTTTTATCCACACCTTGGATCAGGGTTTACAATAGCACACCCGACTGTCCACGTCACACTTGAACTCTACCACAATTATTCGTGGGAAACAAAATGAAATAAGATATTGATTGTGAGGGGAGATTTATATCCTTTAGTTATGCTCAGGTGATAGGGTGTGTAAAAAAAATATACACATTTCTCAAATATTGAATATAAAACAAAATAGTGTTAAGAATGAGAATAAAGTTAAGAATTTTCTGTGTGTTGTGAAGTCAGTCTCTAGAGTCAATGAATGTTGAGAAAATGGTATTTGAGTCTTTTTCTAGAAGTCTTCTTCAGAACAGAGTATCGCAGTTTCTATGATACAACTTCGAGGAATGAAAAGGTTTAGCTTGTTGATGTTTTGATGTATATTGATCCTTTTTGGTGAATATATCTTGTTAGAGTCTTCTTGTAATCTCAAGCACTTAGTTCTTCTCTTTTTGTATTCAGATAGTCTGTGTCTCTGCATGTACTGCTACTCTCGTATCTTTAACGTGAAAGATGAGGTCCTTTTATACCACAGGATCCTCTAGGAATATGGATCTTTTCACATGCATGTACCTCATACTTGTCTATGAATTGTCCTACAGACAACATCAAATAATGTCAGAAATATTAATTTTTCTAAATATGACCGTTAGAAATAAATTTGAATTGATAAATGGAAATAGTTATTTATGACTATCAATGATTTATCTTCGATCTTTCGTCTTTGGTTTGATAACATCGGTCTATCATCTTTGGTGTGTTGAACTTTGGTGTGTCATAATTTGGTTTCAGTTTTTCAAACTTCGGGCTGCCGAACATCTGTTTCGGTTTTTCAAACTTCGGTTTGTCATTCTTTGGTCTGTTGAACTTCAGTTTCGGTCTGTCAAACTTCGGTTTGTCATTCTTTGGTCTGTCGAATTTTGGTGTCAGTGAATCCAAAAAGGTTATGAAGAGTATGTCTTGCATATACCTTTACAAAACGAAGTGTTAATCAAAAGTACATACAAAACTATACTTGTAATCATATTTATTCATGAATATAGGTTATAGACTTATTTCAGTATATGTTAGTGTATGAAAAGATTGATTAACATAGAGATATTAAAATTTCTTGAAAGAATAGAATATTTCAATTTAAATAATTTGGGAATATGAAAACTACAATATCATGGGGAGTCCAACAGAATTGGATAGGTATTGAATATTATTTTAGTCTTTATAATCTTATTTATTTAAATCATTTATTGATGAGGTAAACAATGACTCATTATTGTGTCATAAATAAATTTATTTATTTGATGTCTAAAAATTATAAAACAAATACCATGATGTAGGAATTTTTTTATATTTTCAAATAATATCTATAGTCTAAAATATAACTTATATAACCCTATGTAAAAATTAATTTACTAAAAGATATTTTTTATGTTATTTTTGTATTTACATTATGTTAATTAAAATAAAGTTTCATTATCACTCTTAAGCGGCTCCATGAGGTCCCAAAATTGACCCCAGGATACCCATGGTTGGACATGACTCATCCAATAAGGTTAGGATATGTGTTAGTGTAGTTTTTTATTATTATGATTTTCATTTTACCTCGAATTACCCTATTTACATTTAACTGCGGTAAATTAAAGCCAAATGTTACTATTCACTAAAAAAATTCTTCTTATTAAACCAAATTTTACTTACTAATAACAACCATGTATGTCGGAGATTCAAAATTTAATTCACAAATGTCGTGAAATTTCATTTAAATGAAAAAGTCATATTTTTAACTATATCTTAGTGTTTTCAATATTCATCAAAAATTGAAGTTCTTCTGAAAAATACCATAAATTCAGGCTAAGATATATTTGATATTCTGAGTTCAAAAGTGATGCATATTTTATAAAATTAAAAACATAGAAGTTGGATTAATTAATTTAATATTAATTCCCATTTACAAAACAAAAGGCATGTATTTATGAAATATTAACTATCGAAAGATTGCCACTTTTTTATGTCCAATTTCAAAGAGAAATTAATTCCAATGACCAAAATTGGATTAAATGGTAAAAATATAATCTAATTAAAATTTAAAACCAATTAAAAAGATAATCTAATCATATAAATATATTATATTAAAATGTAGTTTTGAATTAAAATACAGTATTTTCCAATATTCATTAAAAAAATGAATTTTATCATAAAAATACCAAACATTTACGCAAAGTAAATTTTGCTATCCCAGTTCAAAAGAATAATTTTATTTGGTCAAATAGAACATATTAAAGTGACCAAATCTAGATTTAAAGAGGGTTCGCCATCAAAAGGCGGTAAATCAACCATTTAAAGTGAATTATGAATAAAATTAGATTCATTCAAGCCTCTAACGTTTTGTTGGATAAATTTAAAAACATTTAAAAAAATGTATAATAATATTTTAGTTAGTTATGTTCATTCCCTCCAATACAACGTCTAGGTGTTAAATACCATTTAAAATAATAATATTATAATGTTAGTGTGTAATGTAAGATTTCAATGAAACTCGTCATTTCATATTAGGTACACCATCGAACATAGAGACCCCTTTAAGGTAAAATTAATATTTAATTCACAAATATTAATAAATATAAAAATTTCATATTTCTTTATTTACCTGGGATGTTACACCACCTCTCAAAATTATTTTGTGATTTAATTAAGTGCAACACAACAGCTGACCTAGGTCATTTTCTAGAGGCGGATGTGGATTAAACAACCCTAAATAGTATTAAAGAAAACAAAATAATAAAAATAATTTCAAACAAATGAAACACAAAATTGGTGGGTGGGGGTTGGTTTTGGGTCTTTCGGATAATAAACTAAACAAAAAAAGGAACAATCAAAGGCACATTTTATATAAAAAAACTTATTTGAGAAGACATAGTTGAGCTAATATACCCCCTTCATCATTCATTTATACTTATATCATATGATTATAATTCATTCAACTGTAATCCCCAAACCTTGTGAAACCCCTAACCTTGTCAACCCCCTAACCCTATGAATATTAACATAACTAGAAATATTGAAAAAATGAGCCTTAGGGAAACTTTAGGAAATCCAATCACAACACCCTGCTTTTATTGGGATCCAGAAGAAAAATTATGGTGAATGATTAGTTAGGGAATAATCCCCTCCCTGGATTTTATAATTAATGTGTTTTGGGATGAGACTTGAACCCTACAACTCTATCCCATGTTTAATGGATTTTGTGATTAAATTTTCACTCAAACAATTTATACATGTCCAAACACGCAGTCAAGTGCTAGTCGATCAAGTAATGTAGAAATTAAAACTCAATTAATTTATCAAAATTTAAGATTTATAGTATGTTTAAGGATTCAAAATAAAAAAATTAAGGGAGTAGGTATTAGATCAACTACAAACAAAATCCATGTTCAATGGGTAGAGTTATCATCGTGGAGAAATTTTGCATATGCAATGGATTGAAAGAGGAACACCCAATCTCCTCTACACTCTTTTATTCAAACCCAAGAAGAAAAATAATAAGATGAAAAGAAAAAAAGAAAGATTAATAATTGATTAAAAATTGAAGATACAATCATGAATGAAAAGAAATATAAAGAGGATGTGGGAGAGGAGAGTCTTCTTGGAAGAGATATTTGCATAAGGCCATATTTCTTCTAAGAGTTGTGAGGGGTTCAAATAAGCCACCCTTTCGGACACACAATTCCAATGCCTATACCAAACCTACCAAAGAGTTAAACCCCCCTTAAAATAGTGTTTTTGAGGTCTAGGGTTATATAAATGGTTTTGTGAAATAAAAATTCGGGCAAATATTTCATTCCATGTTGCACCACATATTTAATTTCTAAAACAAGAAAATTGGTGTTCCTTCTTGATGTATGATTTGTAAAGAATAATTTATCCAATATTTCATCAAATTTTGGGACGAATAAAATCCTAGATGGAGAAGATATGACACAAACACTAAAGTGATATCCAATCTGGAGAATCCAGTCTAGGTTTCAATTCTTGGAGCATTTAGACAACTAAAATGCTCGCTCTATCTCCCACTTCCTATATAAAATTTGTATATAATTAAGTCAAGAACACAATTACAATATATTAAGTCAATATAACTTACATTTAAATATTTATTCCCAAAATACTATAGTGAATTTTAAAAGGGTAAAACTGGAATTTTCATCAATTTTTTTAATGAATGATCTAATCTCAAATATTCTATAAATTAACATATTTAGCACAATGTGAGAAAATTATTTCATTTATTACCAATAAAATATTTAATCAAATTTCATTTTATCAATTTCCCTACACTTAACCATTTGAGATCCGGGGAAAAACCTCATATCATGTATTTGAAAACAATTTGTGACAAGATATGCCTGTTCATATTTCTCAATCCATAGTGGAAATATAGGGAAAGTAATAATCCCATCAAGAGTCAATATCAATAAATTTAAAATTCATTTTCACATAAATTGTGTCAAAATAAAATCCAATGAGATTCATAACACTAATCATATAGAAACAAGTCATGGGTCTACCATGCCACTAATTCTCTCTGTGTGTGTGTGACAACCATTCCATGCTCATAAATCCACCCTTTATTCCATGTAATCTGGTCAATTAAAACAAATATTCTTATCTGGTTTAATACACAAAACATGTTCTACATTCTATTGATATCTAATTTCAAGACCCACTCACTTAAGTATTCCCAAAAGTCAATCCTTAAGATCCCGACCTAGATATTCCCATATTTTATACATTTCATCACTCCCCTCATTTATTATTATTATTTTTTGTTTTTTAAGTTACAATTGGAAAAAATCTCACACTCAACTCTCAATATGTGTTTGATATCCTCACAAAACTAGTTGTAATAGTTATAACAAGATAAAAGGTCGATGAAGAGTGGGTTTTCACCTGTCTAAGACAGAACCCATATTTATTGAGGGTGTAAAATAGTCAAATAACATGTACACACACATAGGTCAATTTGGTACAGTAATGAAACCATTCAGAATAGAAACAAACGTATGGATCAACCAATGATTTTTTACCTAACTTGAATATTCCTTCAATTGAGTAAGAAAATTTTTACATGTCATGGTTGAGTGATAATTTCTATGGTGAAATCGATGACAGAATTTACCCTGAAAAAATATCACAAATAATGATGTCAAAATCTAAATATTTTTGTAATGACAGAACCATTCATATCATCAACAAATTTAATTTTTATAAAAATCAACCTTTGATGATGAATTATTTATCATGATTATAATTCTACCAATTAATTTTGAAAATATGAATTTTCTAAATTGTCCACATAAGAATGTTAGATGCTATTTTTTTTGATTTTTTGTTGTTTTTTTGGTTTATTTTTTTTACATTTTAACTAAAAACGTAATAGCAAATAAACAAACAACACAAAAATAAAAATCCTAAATGTATACCCCAAAATGTTTTCCCCTCCCCCAACACGTAAAATATTGGATTTTCAATAATGTGAACCTATGAGTTGATATATACACATGAAATGCCAAATTTTAAATAGGACAAATAACATAATAGTGAAAGGGTTATGAAAAAACTGATATACTCAAGTGATGATGGGGTCATGTAGTGTGATTAAATCCACTGCATTAGTAAGAAGTCCCTCAAGGCATTTATTCAATCACCGAACATTGACTATAAACCTCCTTACAATGTACACTTGTGCTATATCCACTACACCATAAGGAAAAACATTAGATATAATATAAGGACCTAATCATCTAGAATACAACTTACCAGACATCAGCTTCAGTTGTGTACTGTGGAGATGGAATTTCTCTCCAATAGGAATCTACCTTTTTTGGAACATTCTATCATGATTTTTATTTTTATATTTATATGTAGAGACTTGAGTTCTCATATGATGACAATCATATCCCCTCAAGCTATTTAATTTGTAGCTTTCATTGAATTACATTTTGTGCCAAATCCTGGTTGCATTTCTTTATTGCCCAATATTCTCGATGGTCGACTTCCACGAGAAGATGAAAATATTTCCCAAAAAAAATATGAAATGGGGACATACCAATGGGGGTCTTGTATGTTGTCCTATAATCCCCCAATGCATCTTCCAAGCGACTTCTATAATCCTTCTTATTTGGCTATACGATTTTCTCTAATTTTTGTTTTCAACTCACGATTTAAAACCTTAGCCTGTCCATTTGTTTGGGGGTGGTATGGTGGTGATGTTTTGTGTTTCACCCCACAATTCTGAAGGAGGGAAGCCAAATTATGATTGAAGAAGTGTGTCTCCTAGTCACTAATGATAGCCTTTGTTACTCCAAACTTGCAAAAACATTGTCTCTTGAAAAAGTTCACCACAACATGGGAATCATCACTCCTGCTGCCCTTAACCTCCACCCATTTACTCAAATAATCAATAGAAACCAAAATATATTAAAAACCAAATATACTAGGAAAATAACCTATAAAATTAATTACGTATTAATAAAAAATCTCATATAATAGTATCGGTTATTGGGGAATCTCGTGTATCCTAAATATGTTTCCAGTGTGTTGGAAATGAGAGCATGACTTACAAAACACATGGGAATCATTGAATAATATAGGAAAAATATAATATAGATCCCAACACTTTCATAGATATTCGTTGTTGTCCAAAGTGTCCTCCACATGAAAGTGTATAAAAGAAATGCATAACAGACTCAAACTCATGATCAGGAACACACCTCCTAATATCTTGATCACTAAACATGTTCCAGAGGTATGGATCAACCCACACATAATACCAAGATTCACTTTTTAATTTATATACTTGATGTTTTTCTAAATTTGTAGGGATTTCAGATGCAACAAGGTAGTTCACTAAATCAGCCCACCAAGGATGCGTACCTGAGAAGGAATACAGATGATCATCATGGAAAGTGTCCTGAAGGGGTACCTAGACTAAGGTTTCAGACTCTAGTGTGTGAGTAATCCTACTCATGTGGTCTATTACCAGGTTTTATGACCACTTCTTGACCTTTATTTAAATATTGAATTCTTGAAGAAGGAGAATCCATAGGATAAGTCTGGGATTTGCATCTGGATTCATCAAAAGGTACCTTAGAGATTCATCGTCAGAAATAATAAATACTTTAGAGCCCAATAAATTTGAATGGAACTTATCTAATGAATATTTGATGTCAATAAACTACTTTTCTATAATATTATATTTTTATTGGGCCAAATCCACGGTCCCCAATGTCTATGGAATTACATGTGAACGTCCCTCCGCCCTCTGTGAGAAGACTACTCCAACCACAAATTTGGATGCATCAAACATAATATCAAAAATAATGTCCCATTATTGGGGTTTTATGATCGGTGGAGTGATTAGAAACATCTTCATCTCATCAAATGCTACCCTGCATAAATCATCAAACACAAAATCAAAATCCTTTTGAAGTAATCGTGACAAAGCAATATAAATCTTACTAAAATCATTGATGAAGTACCGATAAAGTCCTACATGACATAGGGAAGATATAATATCACACACACTTGAAGGATATTTTAAGAATGAAATAATGTCTATCTTAGATCTATCAACCTTTATCCCATGTTTTGACACTACATTCTCTAAGGCAATTCCATGTCCTACCATGAAATAACACTTTTCCAAGTACAAGACCATATTCTTCTCAATACAATAATTTAAAAGCTTTCCCAAAATATTAAAAAATTCATAAAATGAGGATCTATACACTGTAAAATAATCAATAAATATCTTCATGCAGGTCTCAATAAAATCAAAAAAAATTGACCATGCATCTCTAGAAGGTACATGGGGTATTGAAAAGTCCAAATGGAATCCTCTTGTTGGAAAATGTGTTGAATGAAAAAGTGAATGTTTTATTCTCTTGATCTTATGGATATATAGGAACCTTAAAATATCTAGAAAATCCATCCAAAAACAATAATGTGTCTTCCCATCTAGTCTCTCAAGAATTTGATCAATAAATGGGAGGGGGAAACAGTCATTGCGAGTGGAGTGATTTAGTTTCCTATAATCAGTACACACTTGCAAACTATTTTGCACCCTCATTGGAAATAACTTCTCTCTCTCATTTGTAACAACAGTAACACCTCTATTCATAGGCACAACCTAAATAAGATTCACCCATCGAGAATTTGAAAAGGGATAGATTATACCTACCTCGAGCAACTTTTCAAAATCTTTTTTAACAACCTCCAAAAGTTTTAGATTCAGCCTACTTTGTGGATATCAAACTATTTTAGCCCCATCCTCTAAAAGAATCCTATTCAAGAAAATGGAGGGGCTAATACCTGATATGTCATCCAAGGTCCAACTTATTTCCTTAATGTTATCCATAAAAAGATTCAAAATATTTTCTTCATGTTCAAAAGGAATATTATTTGTAATTATAATAGTAAATTTCTCTCTACTCAACAAGTATGAGTATTTTAGATTTGGTGGAAATGGATTGAGCTCCAATGAAGGGGGTGATGTATGGATGGAAACATTTAAGGAACTGAAATATGTGCACAAATAACATCAGTATCAGAATAAACATCATCAAAATTAGAGAATAATTCATCAAATCTATCAGCATACTCAACATCCATGTCAGAATTAGATTGAATGTGATCAAAATAAGAATATGAATCCATTTCAAAATAAAATATAAGAGATTATTTTGCATTAGAAATAGGTGTGGAAGTACCCTTAGACATCAAACTAGAACCAATTCTCATAATCTCCATAAGCATAGGACTATCCAAATCCATGGGGTTTTTACTTGGTGGTTCAAAATGGGAGATAAAAAAAGCATAATGGTCCTCTGAGAGGTACTTCATGGAATCCATAATATTAAATATCATAACTTTATCTCCAAACTCCATGGAAAGTGTTCCCTCTTGGACATTTATGAATGTTTTTAATGTTTTAAGGAAGGGACTACCTAATATAATTAGAGAATGAGAACATACGAGATAATCCTCTATGTTAAGAACATAGAAATATGCTGGAAGGATCATGTCTCTTACTCAAACAAGTACTCCCACAAGGACTCCAACTAGATATGCTGTAGAACTATTCACTAACTGCAGCACTAGTATTGTCAGCTTCAACACACCAACATGTAAAAAAGAGAATATAGAGTGAGGCATCACATTTATAAAATCTCCTAAATCACATAAAGTATTAGAAAAGTTTAGCTCCCCCATGGTTCATGGGATGAATAATGTCCCTAGATCCTTGCACTTTATTGTAATGGCTAGAGTTGGTGTAATGAGTGCTGACACATTCCTGCAAAGATTGATCCTCTCATCTCCCTTGACCCCTCTTCAATTTTTTTAATGTTCTTTTAATAATTTTTCATACCTTGGGATTTTCTTGATGGCTTCAATAAGGGGTATGTTTATCTCCACATGCATGAATGTGTCCATAACCTATTTTTTGCATCGCCTCCTCAGCCATCTTCTTGGTTTGTACAACCCAGTTTGGAAAGGGAAGAGGTTTAGGAGTAATATCATCAATCTTTTTCTGACCTTTTTCTTTCTCTATGGGATGATCATCAGTTGTTATCGAATAGGGCTTCTTTGAAGTTGAGGTGAATCCTGGTGTAATTGTAGGTGGAGAATCATCAGTTTTTCTCTTCCCGCTTTTCAACACGATGACACTGACATTCCCCTTTGGATTTGGAGTAGGTTGGGACTATAGATATATAGAATTCATAATTACTAGTTCATGGAGGGAAGTGGAAACCTGGATCATTTGACATTTCAATTCCCTCAGCTCTAAAACTTGACTCTTCAACTCATTATATTGATTAAGCACACTTTTTTTCAAAAGATCATCAGTATTAGAATATAAATTTGGTTGAGAATTACCTTATTGTTTACTTGTCGATTCTTGTGCTTCAAATCTTCTTTTTGGTTGTTGGAAACCCTATTGGTATGGTGGAGGATATTGGATGTTTAGTTGAAAGGGGGACTTTGTTGTTGTCTAGAGGAATACGTCATGTATGATTGATCCTTATGCTATTGGTTTTATGTTAGAGAAAAGGTACCAAAATTCATTTGGGGATATGGTTGTTTCTGCTACTGATATGGTCTCCCGAAAAAGACTACTGCACAATCTTCTATTTCTTTTCATAGGGGAAACAGTCAGTTGGGTGGCTTGTCTCAGTGAAAATGCCACAAGGCCTTGAAGGAAGGGATTGGGATGTATTTTATGCCAAAGAAATATGTCTCAGCATAGTTTTCAATTCATACAACTTGGTGTCAATCAAATTAATTCCAAGAGAAGATGGAATTACCCTATGTACTCCTCTAACATGTGGGGTACCGCCATCACCAAATTGTTGAGAGTTTTGTACCATTTTGTTGATTAATGCACATATGGATTCTAGTGGTTTGTTGATCAATGCCCCTCCAGCTGTGGCATCCACCATGATTCTCTCCATAGGTGTGAGTTCTTCATAGAAGTAATAGATGAGGAGTTTCTCACTAATTTGGTGATGCGGGCAACTTGCACACAACTTCTTGAATCTCTCACAATACTCATACATTGACTCCCCAATGTTTCTTTTTGATCCCCAATATATTTTTTTGAATGGAAGTGGTCTTTGATTCTAGAAAAAATTTCTTCATGAAAATACGTTTCAAATCATTCCAACATGTTACATATTCAAGTTGTAAATAATACATCTAATCCTTAGCAGTTTTATAAAATGAGAATGGGAATAATCTATGTTTTATTTGATCTTCAGAGACATTCTAGGGTTTTATTATTGAGCATACAACATTGAATTATTTTAAATGTTTTTTTGGATCCTAACCAGATAAGCCATGGAATTTTGGAAGATGGTGAATTAACCCAGATTTTAGTTCTATGTCTTATTTGAGAGTTGGATATGCGATGAATGTAGGATGATAATTAATATTAGGTGAAACAAACTCTTGAATAGTCCTATTGAGTTCATTATTGTTATTCTCATCCATTTTATCTAGTTTAATATTTGTTTCATAAGAGTTTCCAATATTATAATTCCTAGAGTGGAGGAATTCCCCAGTTGTGTAAATGTCGATAGTACCCATAGACCGGTATTGACTAATTTGAGACCTAAGGCTGCACTCAATCTTGGGTATAGATCAACGATATTCCCATGATGGGAGTGTGTCATAAATCATAGAGAATAGAGAAACAAAAAGAAGTAGAAACCAATATAATTACATAAGGTTTCAATTGATGGTTCAAAAAAAGAGGAGGGGAGGAAAGAACTTAAAAGAAAAGGGATGAGAAGAAGAGAAAAAAATAACAAACAAGAATAAATAACTTACCTTAAAATTGGATGAATAAAATACATTCCTCCCTGGTAACAATGCCAATTTTATGAGAGTTATCGCACATGATCTCAAACAAAGTTTGTGATTTAACTAAGTGTAGGACAGTGGATGACTTGGGTCATTCTTTCAAAAAGTAATTGAATTAAAAAACCCTTAATATTATTGAAGAAAACAAAAAATTTAAAAATTGAAAACAACTGAAACACAAGATGGGGGGGGTTGGTTTTGTGACTTTCAGATAATAAATTAAACAATAAAAGACACATTTTCATTAAAAACATTTATATGATAAGGCTTAGTTGATCTAATCTTCCCCCTTAATCAATCATTTATCAATACTGGAAATACAGGATTTCCCAACAGTTTAGAACTGTTGGGAAAGGCTGCAGAACCGTTGGTATATGTTATACCAATGGTTCTGCAAACCGTAGGGAAGTAAGCCATTGGGAAAAGTTTTTCCCAATGGTCTACAGTGAACCATTGGGATAAGGTGCTGAATAATTATCCTATCCCAATGGTTCTGGAAAACCGTTGGGAAATCTTTTTCCCAACGGTTTACAACTGTTGGGATACAGTGCACAAAATTATCATGTTTTTCCCAACGGTTTGGAAAACTGTTGGGAAAAACCCAACATATCCTCTTTACCAACGGTTCTATGAACCGTTGGTAAAACAAGACCTACACATTCTATGCCAACGGTTTGAACTGTTGGCATAGCCTCTGCTGGGAAAATTGCACAGCATCTCTGCAATTTACCCAGCAGCTCTCCAATTTGACCACCGGCTCTCCAATTTTCCCACCAGGTCTCATTTTGTGGGTTCCCTCTCATTTTCAATCCAATTATTGTACCTGCAATAAACTAACACATACATATACAATTATTGTACCTACAATAACCAACTAACACTTACATATAGATAACAAATTCATACACATTTAACATATAATGGTGGAACTATACACATCCATAATTAAATTAGAACTCATAACGTAATTATAAACATACATAATTCATTTAGAATTCAATTTAAAATTTAAATGACAATTATATGTGGAACCCAGAAGTCAATTCAAAATTTGATCGGTTTTTTGTATACCATATATTTTTACCTGAAATAATGTCCATTTTAAACATATTACGTACACCTGGAGCGATACCAGCCACACCGCACCTCGGATTGAGGTGGGGTTGACTCATACACGTCACATATGACTCATGGATCGTTGTGCTAATGTATCGACACAATCCGAATGCGTTTGATCGGTTTTTAGTATGCCAGTTGATGTTTTTAAATTAAAATGACGTACTTTTGAAACAAAAGGTAGACACTTTGAGTGGTTCCGGACACACCGCGCCTCGGATTTAGGCGGCGTTGACTCGTACACGTCACATATTATTCATGGATCGTTATCATAAAGTTTAAATGGAAACCGAATGCGTTTTGTTTGTTTTCCGTATGTACTTAAATTATTGTCCATTTTAAGAAAAAGAGATCCACTTAGAGTGATTCCAGCCACATCGTGCCTCAGATTAAGGCGGGGATGACTCGTACACGTCACATATGACCCATGTATCATTCTTCTAAAGTATTAACACAATCCAAATGCGTTTGGTCGGTTTTCCATATGCCAGTTGATGTTTTTCACTTCAAATGACGACATTTTGAAACAAAAGATAGACACTTTGAGTGGTGGCGGCCACACCGCACCTTGGATTGAGGCGGGGTTGACTTGTACATGTCACATATGTCCCATAGATAATTGTGCTAACGTATCGACACAATATGAATGCGTTTGGTCGGTTTTCCGTATGCTAGTTGATGTTTTTCAATTAAAATGACGTACTTTTGAAACAAAAGACAGACAATTTGAGTGGTGACGGCCACACCGTGCCTCATATTGAGGGGGAGTTGACTCGTACACGTCACATATGACCCATGGATCATTATCCTAAAGTTTCAATGGAAATCGAATGCATTTGGTCAGTTTTCTGTATGTGCTTAAATTGTTTTCAATTTTAAGAAAAAGACAGACACTTTGAGTGGTGGCGGCCACACCACGCCTTGGATTGAAATGGGTTTGACTCATATACGTCACATATGACCAATGGATCATTGTTCTAAATTATAGACACAATAAGAATGCGTTTGGTCTGCTTTCCATATGCCAGTTGATGTATTTCACTTCAAATTATGTCCTTTTGAAACAGAAGACAGACACTTTGAGTGGTGGCGGCCACACCGCACCTCGGATTGAGGTGGGGTTGACTCGTGCATGTCACATATGACCCATGGATCATTGTGCTAATGTATCGACACAATCTGAATGCGTTTGGTTGGTTTTACGTATGCCAGTTGATGTATTTCAATTAAAATGACGTACTTTTGAAACAAAAGGCAGACACTTTGAGTGGTGCTGGCCACACCACGTCTCAGATTGAGGTAGCGTTGACCCATACACGTCACATATGACACATGGATAGTTCTCCTAAAGTTTCAATGGAAACTGAATGCGTTTGTTCAGTTTTACGTATGTACTTAAATTGTTGTCCATTTTAAGCAAAAGAGAGACACTTAGAGTGATTACGGCTACACCGTACCTCAGATTCAGGTGGGGTTGACTCGTACACATCACATATGACCCATGGATCGTTGTTCTAAAGTATCGACACAATCCGAATGCGTTTGGTCAGTTTTACGTATTCCAGTTGATGTATTTCACTTCAAATTATGTCCTTTTGAAACAGAAGACAGACACTTTGAGTGGTGGAGGACACACCGCGCCTCTGATGGAGGTGGGGCTGACTCGTACACGTCACATATGACCAGTGGATCGTTGTGATAATGTATCGACACAATTCTAATGTGTTTGGTTGGTTTTCCGTATGCCAGTTGATGTTTTTCAATTAAAATGACGTACTTTTGAAACAAAAGGCAGACACTTTGAGTGGTGCCAGCCACACCGCACCTCAGATTGAGGAGGAGTTGACTCGTACACGTCACATATGACCCATGGATCATTCTCCTATAGTTTCAAGGGAAACAAAATGCGTTTGTTTGGTTTTCTGTATGTACTTAAATTGTTGTCCATTTTAAGCAAAAGATAGACACTTTGAGTGGTGGCGGCCACACCGTGCCTCGGATTGAGGCAGGGTTGACTCTTGCACGTCAGATATGACCCATGGATCGTTGTTCTAAAGTATCTACACAATACGAATGCGTTTTGATGGTTTTCCGTATTCCACTTGATGTATTTCACTTCAAATTATGTCTTTTTGAAACAGAAGATAGACACTTTGAGTGGTGGCAGCCACACCACACCTCGGATTGAGGCGGGGTTGACTCGTACACATCACAAATGACCCATGGATCGTTGTGATAATGTATCGACACAATCCGAATGCATTTGGTCGGTTTTCCGTATGCCAGTTGATGTTTTTCAATTAAAATGATGTACTTTTGAAACAAAAGGCAGACACTTTGAGTGGTGCCGGCCACACCGCACCTCGGATTGAGGCGGCATTGACTCGTACACGTCACATATGACCCATGGATCATTCTCCTAAAGTTTCAATGGAAACCGAATGCGTTTGGTCGGTTCTCCATATGTACTTAAATTGTTGTCCATTTTAAGAAAAAGAGAGCCACTTAGAGTGATTTTTGCCACACCGTGCCTCGGATTGAGGCAGGGTTGACTCGTACACGTCACATATGACCCATGAATTGTTGTGATAATGTATCGACACAATCTGAATGTGTTTGGTCAGTTTTCCGTTTGCCATTTGATGTATTTCACTTTAAATTATATCATTTTGAAATAGAAGACAGACACTTTGAGTGGTGGCGGCCACACCGTGCCTCGGATTGAGGCGGTGTTGACTCGTACACATCACATATGACCAATGGATCGTTCTCCTAATGTTTCAATGGAAACCGGATGCGTTTGGTCAGTTCTCCGTATGTACTTAAATTGTTGTCCATTTTAAGAAAAATAGAGACACTTAGAGTGGTGGTGGCCACACTGTGCCTCGGATTCAGGCGGGGTTGACTCATACATGTCACATATGACCCATGGATCATTTTTCTAAAGTATCAACACAATCTGAATGCGTTTGGTCGGTTTTACGTATGCCAGTTGATGTTTTTCACTTTAAATGATGTCCTTTTGAAACAAAAGACAGACACTTTGAGTGGTGGCGGCCACACCACGACTCAGATTGAGGTGGTGTTGACTCGTACACGTCTCATATGACCCATGGATCGTTGTGCTAATGTATCGACACAATCTAAATGCGTTTGGTCAGTTTTCTGTATGTCAATTGATGTTTTTCAATTAAAATGACGTACTTTTGAAATAGATGGAAGACACTTTGAGTGGTGCCGGCCACACCGCACCTCATATTGAGGCGGCTTTGATGTGTACACGTCACATATGACCCATGGATCATTCACCTAAAGTTTCAATGGAAACCGAATGCGTTTGGTCGGTTCTCTGTATGTACATAAATTGTTGTCCATTTTAAGAAATAGAGAGCCACTTAGAGTGATTCCGGCCACACCGTGCCTCATATTCAGGCGGGGTTGACTCGTACACGTCACATATGACCCATGGATCGTTGTGCTAAAGTATCGACACAATCCGAATGCGTTTGGTCGGTTTTCCGTAGGCCAGTTGATGTTTTTCACTTCAAATGACGTCCTTTTGAAACAAAAGACAGACACTTTGAGTGGTGGTGGCCACACCACACCTCGGATTGAGGCGGGGTTAAATCATACACGTCACATATGACCCATGGATCATTATGCTAATGTATCGACAAAATCTGAATGCGTTTGGTCAGTTTTCCGTATTCCAGTTGATGTTTTTCAATTAAAATGACGAACTTTTGAAACAAAAGGTAGACACTTTGAGTGGTTCCAGCCACACCGTGCCTCGGATTGAGGCGGCGTTGACTCGTACACGTCACATATGACCCATGGATCGTTCTCCTAAAGTTTCAATGGAAACCGAATGCGTTTAGTCAGTTTTCCGTATGTACTTAAATTGTTTTCCATTTTAAGCAAAAGAAAGACACTTTGAGTGGTGGCGGCCACACCGCGCCTCGGATTGAGGCGGGGTTGACTCATACACGTCACATATGACCCATGGATCGTTGTTCTAAAGTATCGACACAATCCGAATGCGTTTGGTCGGTTTTACATATGCCAGTTGATGTATTTCACTTCAAATTATGTCCTTTTGAAACAGAAGATAGAAACTTTGAGTGGTGGCGGCCACACCACGCCTCAGATTGAGGCGAGGTTGACTCGTACGCATCACATATGACCCATGGATCGCTGTGCTAACGTATTGACACAATCTGAATGCGTTTGGTCAGTTTTCCGTATGCCAGTTGATGTATTTCACTTCAAATTATGTCCTTTTGAAACAGAAGACAGAAACTTTGAGTGGTGGTGGCCACACTGCGCCTCGGATTTAGTCAGTGTTGACTCGTACACATCAAATATGACCCATGGATCGTTCTCCTAAAGTTTCAATGGAAACCGATTGCGTTTTGTCAATTCTCTATATGTACTTAAATTGTTGTCCATTTTAAGCAAAAGAGAGCCACTTAGAGTGATTCTGGCCACACCGTGCCTCAGATTCAGGCGGGGTTGACTCTTACACGTCACATATGACCCATGGATCGTTGTGCTAATGTATCTACACAATCTGAATGTGTTTGGTTGGTTTTCCATTTGCCAGTTGATTTTTTTCAATTAAAATGACGTACTTTTGAAACAAAAGGCAGATACTTTGAGTGGTACCGGCCACACCGCGCCTCGTATTGAGGTGGCGTTGACTCGTACACGTCACATATGACCCATGGATTGTTTTTCTAATGTATCGACACAATCCGAATGCTTTTGGTCGGTTTTCTGTATGCCAGTTGATGTTTTTCAATTAAAATGACGTCCTTTTGAAACAAAAGGCAAACACTTTGAGTGGTGGCGGCCACACCGCGCATCGGATTGAGGCGGGGTTGACTCGTACACGTCACATATGACCCATGGATCGTTGTGATAATGTATTGACACAATCTGAATGCATTTGGTCGGTTTTCTATATGTACTTAAAATGTTTTCCATTTTATGAGAATCCTCTATGCTGGGGGTTGTTTGGGGTCCAAGAAAGAGGGTGGGGGGGTTGTCCGGGGGGCTGTCTGGGGTCCAGGGAGGAGGGTGGGGGGGCTGTGTGGGGGGATATCCGAGGGGTGTTCGGGGGGTTGTCCGGGGTCCAAGGAGGAGGGGGGGGGGGGCTGTCTGGTGGGCTGTCGGGGGGCTGTCCGGGGGGCTGTTCGGGGGGATGTCTGGGGTTTAGGGAGGAGGGTGGGGGGCTGTCCGGGGGGCTATTTGGGGGGATGTCTAGAGGCTGTCCGGGGCTGTTCGGGGGGTTGTCTGGGGTCCAAGGAAGAGGGTGGGGGGGGGCTATCCGGGGGGCTGTCTGGGGGGGCTGTTTGGGGGGTTGTCCGAGGTCCAGGGAGGAGGGTGGGGGGGCTGTCCGGGGTCCAGGGAGGAGGGTGGGGGGTTGTCCAGGGTCAAGTAAGGAGGGGGGTTCCCAAAAACACAACCACTAAAAGACAACAACATCCATAAAAACAGATAATATATAAAAATAACTCAACTCCAATACTATACTACGAGTCTAGAGAAAACCAACAACTAGAATAGATTAAATATAAAATCTTAGTAATATCAGTCAAAAATGTAATGGATCAACTTGTCCCACATCACCATCATCATCATCACCATCATCCTCATCCCCATCATCTTCCTTACCCTCACCCTCCACCTCGTCCTCGCCCTCCTCCTCGCCCTCGCCACCCGCCTCGCCCTCCTCCTCTCCCTCCTCTTCCGCATCAGACTCCTGTCCATCATCATCGTCAAGCTATACATCATCTTGACCACCACTAGATCTTCCACCTAGTGAACCGTATATAGAAATTATTGATGACATATACTCATCAAAAGGTGGGCTGGCCTCTGCTAGAAGTGTAGGACGTAGAACTTCAATAAATTTCATAAACGCACTTTTTTCCCTAACAGACTGTTCTACCATCTCTGTGGCCCTTTTCCTAGCCTGTTTTTCTTATGCCCTAACTTTCTGCAGCTCGGTGGCACTACAGCTCATACATGAGGAGGGCCAATACCTCGTTGGGGCTATCCTAGGTCGGCAGCGTACTCTGCCAGAATGATCCTCTCCCAACACCTGATGTAAGTGATCTGTTGGCCCAAAATTGTCTGGTTCGTGGGCATCGAGGGCCTCTAAAGCATCCTGTTACAAATATAAATATATCATTAATTTACAAAATAGATATTAAAAAATAAATTCAACAGATTAAAACATACAATCTGCTGCTGAGTCGCTTCGTTGATGGCACTTCCATCCTTTTTCCGTCTACTCGAGCAAAAAAGTTTTTCTCGAGGCACGAGTCCTTCAATATTTTATATTTTCCTCTACAATGACATTGAAAACTAAAGTTATATGAAAAATTTATCAATCTATTAAATAATTTAAGAAACGAAAGAAAGTGTAAGTCGTAAAGAAAACATATAAACAATTGTTATACCTGTTTCCTCTCATGATCAGGCAACGTAGTGCGTCCCAGTGTGTGGAGGAATTTTTTTGCATCAATGTTATTTTTATTTTTTCCAGATGATTCCTAAATAAAATTCGAAAATTCAATAGATAGTATTAATGAAAAACATGAGAGTTATTATTTAAATACCTCAAATGTTATTAATACCTTAAACTGGGTACTCGTCCAATGAGTAATCATCTGAAGATACTGCTCTATAGGACAATCATCCACCACTGGTACCGCCTCTAACTCAGTGCCAACTCTAGAAACCCAGCCAATATAAAACTCATGCTTGTAGGCTCTCCAAAGCTCGCCTAAATCCTTTAGACGTTCCGATCATGCACCTTCACCATCGGGGAAATTAAATCGAAGCTGAAATGAAAATATTAATTCATATAAATACAAAAATAATTCATGGGATTAAATAGAACAGATTTTTTTACCAATATCTTTGCCCAGGCTCTATCCTTGACCTCATGTGGAAAATGTCTCCACGATAGTGGGCTGATGGGAATGATGTCGGAGTATTTGGCAAGCGTCGCCAAAAAACATTGACATTGCTTCCCTTCTTTCTCAACCATTTGGTTGCTTTCATTATAATCCACCATAACCTGTGTGTGGCGGTTCCACACCGAATGCATGCGTGTACGCCCCCGCTCACGCCTCCTGTTAGTAGATGTATCTATCATGAAAGAAAAACAAATATTTTATCAAAACATGTTATAATGAAGATAAATATTTCTATAAAAATTTGTTAGGGTTCTATAAATATACCTATGCCGGTCTGATCGCTGAGTACCGCTGGATCCACAGAAACTGATGGAACACCCTGTGGTAGAATAGGAGTCAAAGACGATGGAATATAGAAGCTCAGAGAGACAGAAGTAGAAGGAAAAGAATATGGGACAACTGTCTAACCGGATGCTGAATGAGGAGTGGGAATCATCATGGGATGTGAAAATGATGGGCCAGAAGATGCAGAAGGTAGCGAAAGCATGGGAGGCCTAAATATCCCTTGTGTCTCTAACGACACACCAGGATTAGAATGTGGGAAGGATGACATGTCAGTGGGAGGGGCAGGGTCTAATCGGGTACGCGCAGCTGCTCGTCCACCTCTGGTACGAAGCCTCCTCATACCACCGACCTGAGTACTAGGACCAGTACTAGGCTCCTCGTCAAATAACTATCGACTTATAGGTGGATCCTACAAAAATGTTTACAAAAAAATTAATGACATGACATTATTTATTCTTTAAATATATCAATTTTAAATAAAGTACTCACTGTAGGCACTAATGGCAAAACGCCCATCTCCGTCATTCGACGATTGTTCTCCATCATTTTTTTCCTTCGTCTCTCTTCAATTGGCTTCATTTCCTGGTTTTGAAAAGAAATATGTAATTAATTAGAAAAATAAAACTAATGTGTAACCCAAAAAACTAAATATATGATGGAATAGGGGGATTCATAGGTAATTTAGCGATTAATTGTTTTAGAAGAGCTTGAATGGATTTAATAAATCATACAAGTTGTAATGTTCACCAAGTTAGAAATATTGTTTGAATATGTTTGAATACAGTTCAATTCCAAATTAGAAAATGCAATTCAAATAAAACTGCAATCAATAAACATTGAAAATTCAGATAATGGTCAATTTAGATATCAATTGTTTTAGAAGAGCTTGAATGGATTTAATAAATCATACAAGTTGTAATGTTCACCAAGTTAGAAATATTGTTTGACTATGTTTGAATACAGTTCAATTCCAAATTATAAAGTGCAATTAAAATAAAACTACAACCAATAAACCTTGAAAATTCACATAATGGTCAAGTCAGCTATTAATTGTTTTAGAAGAGCTTGAATGGATTTAATAAATCATACAACTTGTGATGTTCACCAAGTTAGAAATATTGTTTGACTATGTTTGAATACAGTTCAATTCCAAATTAGAAAATTCAATTCAATTAAAACTACAACCAATAAACATTGAAAATTGAAATAACGGTGAAGTAAGCTATCAATTGTTTTAGAAGAGCTTGAATGGATTTAATAAATCATACAAGTTGTAGTGTTCACCAATTTAGAAATATTGTTTGACTATGTTTGAATACAGTTCAATTCGAAATTAGAAAATGCAATTCAAATAAAACTGCAACCAATAAACATTGAAAATTCACATAACGGTCAAGTCAGCTAAAACATATTTGTGATCAATACTAAATAAATTTGAATATTACCAACCTTAATAACCCAACTCAAGTTAAACCAAAATAATTGAGAACATGGATGAATGATTCTATATATTTTCAACTAAAACTTCAGGTTCACAATCAACTCTGACAATTGAGCTATTTGAGTCATCAAAAGAAATAAATGGATTGGTTTCAATGGCACTAGGGATAGTGTCAATTCCATCATCAACATCATCAAAATATGTCTTGGAATTACTTCAACTATGACACCAAATTCAGGTCGATGTTGGTCTTTGACATAAAAAACTTGTGTTCTCATGTTCTTTGCTCATTTAGTGACAATAAATTTGTACCCATTGATAACAATTGATTTACAATCACGAACCACAGTATTAGGACCAAAATCCAAAGATATTATTTCCTCAGAGACAGAGTCAGCAGACAAACTCAATACCTACAATATAAATGAATATTAAACTTAATTAAATATTGATATAATTATTTTAAACATTAATTTTTTTATACATTCAATTTTAACCAAGAAGAAAATTATTTTCTATGCAAAGTCTCTCTCCTTCTGAAAGATAAAGAACGATGCTTCCTATTTATCATTGTTTTATGTTCCCTGTAGATAAAAAATAATAATAGTTTAACAGATATATATGTAAGATATATATAATCAATTTAGTTGCCTTATATAGTCATCGAACAAATCACATTTGAACAAAACTGTGCAATGTGCCATCTCCCGCTCTTCATGGATTAATTTCTTCAATGTATATGATCCAGGAATTCCTCCTCTTTGAGGAAGTGAAGGAAAACTGGGTTCAATTTTCTCATACTGTTCTTCTTTATTTCTCATTGGTCTGTTCTATCTTGTAGTAAGATCAGAAAAATACATTGAGTAGAAATCCATACATTCTTGAGCCAAGCAACCGTTCACGATAAGAACCTTCAGGATGATTTCTGTTTCGAAAATAAGACTCTAATGTGAACATATTTCTTTCAGCTGGATACATACAATGAAAAGAAACAGGTCCTCTGAGAAGTAATTTCAGTGGGAATATGGATAGTCAGATGCAGCATGCATGTGAAAAATGATGGAGGAAATATTTTCTCCAACTCACACTAAATTAATGGGGCATCTGTCAACATTTTTTGCAAGAAAGACTTGGAAAACTTTCTTAGCACAATGATCTATAAAAAAATGGAACATCTGAATAACAACCAACCTTACATTATTGGAAAAAAGATGACGGATTGATTTTGGAAGAAACTCATGCAGTAGAACGTGATAATCATGAGTCCTCAAAGATTTTAGCTACAAATCTCTTTCTGTTGAACCATTTAGATATGTTGCCTTGAATAACCATGAGGAACTGTAATAGTCTCTAATACTTCCAGAAATTGTTTTTTTTCCGCAGGTGTCATCACATAAGAAGCACATGTAAGTTGCCATTTATTTTCACTGATACGCTGTAAGTTGCCATTTATTTTCACTGATACGCACAGGATGCAATTCTGGTCTGATGCCCCAATCCACCAAGTCATGTCGAGATCGTAAATCCTCTTTTGTCTTCCCCTTGACATTTAGAAGAATTGAAAGCAACATTTTGCATATATTATTTTCAATATTCATTAGGTCTAAGCAATGACGTAACAAATTGGTTGACTGATAAGGCAAATCAAAAAAGATACTCTTCTTCCTCCAATTGTAACAGGTTTCAGTGGAAACATTCTTTCTCTTTCCAGATTTCGTTTGACCCTTCCTGAAAAAAAAAACTGAAATCTTTCAATTCATTAAGCACGTCAGTTCCAGACATACGCTGAGGTGGATCATCGGTCTCTATGGTATTATTAAATCTTCGACGATTCATTCTATATGGATAATCCCTTGGAAAGAATCATCGATGTCCCATAAAACTGAAACTAAAGTAGTGTTTCAGTCTTCTAGATCATGTATTCTTCATAAAAACTGGACATGATAGTTTTCCCTTCGTGCTCCATCCATACATCATTGCATAAGCGGGAAAATCATTGATCGTCCACATAAGCGCAGCACACATCTGAAATATGTCTTTCAAACATGCATCGTATGTGAGCACACCCACATCCCAAAGAAGTTTCAACTATTTTATTAAAGGTTTCATGTATACATCAATATCAATGTCGGGGTCAGAAGGACCAGATATGAGTATACTCATGAAAGTGAAAGGTTTTTTTATACACAACCATGGGGGAAGATTATAAATGTGTATAAAAACTGGTCATGTGCTGTGAGAAGTAAGCATCTGCCCAAATGGATTAAAACCATCGCATGAATGAACCAGCCTCACATTACGCACATCAGCTGCAAAATCAGGATGTCGAGCATCAAATCTCTACCATGCAAATCTATCAGCCGGATCAACCAACTCATCATTAGTCTTCTTTCTCTCGGTATCATGCCATCTCATTTTTATTGATACGTCATTAGACATAAAAATATTCTGAAGTCTGGGGATCAATGTAAAGTGACACATTACTTTTTGTGGAACACGGGATGGTGTTCCATCAGATTTTGACTTCCAGTGGGATATGCCACATTTTATACAATCATTTCGTTCAGCGGTTTCCACCCAGAATAAACTGCAATCTTTCGGGCAAGCATGAATTTTGTTTCTTGAAAATCCAAGTTCCTCTACTAACTTCCACGCCATATAGTGGTTTGAGGGAATATCTGCATCATCTGGATGTAAATACTTCAAGAGGGTAAGAATGTAATCAATTGATATATTAGAAATTCTATACATAGTTTTCCCATGAAACAATCGGATTAAAAATTCCATCTTTTTCATTTTATCGCATTGTTGATATATTGGAGTCATTGCAGCATCATTCAATTTTTTCACCCTATCAATATCATAATTTTTACTAGATGCATCAGCTGTCCTCATATCGAAGTCATATTGAGTCGAAATCCTTTCTTTTCCATGATGATTAATAAACAGAAACCGATCATCTAACAAATTCTCCATTCCAGTCCTTTCATTTTGATTATCACCAATTTGAGATTTCATTTTCTCCCCATTGTGATACCACACAAAGTAGTTTTCTTGAAAACCATTTTTTGTTATGTGGTAGCTGACTTCTTCATGGATCAACCAAGGTCTACCAACACAATTCGAACATGGGCAGTGTATGCGACCACTATCGGAAGCATTGTGAAATGAAAAATCTATAAAGATCTCCAAATTGTTTTGAAAATTTCCTGAGATATGATCGGTTTCATACATCCAACTTCTGTCAATTCTGTAAAAATAATTTATATAATTCATTTTGTCATAAACAGTTCAATAGGATTAAACTTTAATAGAAAATATATTTAAGTAAATGATAAAGGGAAGGAGTTTCTAGTTGATGTAGTGAACTATAAAAACAATGTAAAGATATACTAATTAATTCAGTTATGTGTGCCTAGATTTGAGGTGAGATGTGTTTTGTAATTTTTTCATTTTCACATACCAAGAAGACAACATTGACCTGATAAAACATTGTTCATGATATTACAAAGTGAAGGCTTTTCATGAAAGATGCAGAATGTGTAAAGAGAGTTTTTTAAATAATTTATTGATTATAAAAAATGGAAATATTGCGAAAAGTTAGTACATTTCATAACACCCAAACTAAAGTCCCCAGAACGTACCATATCACCCCTCTAAAAAAAAGGAAAACCACCTACCCCACTACCCCAACCATGTCACTACCTCAATGAGGGATTCTATGTCTGTATTTGGGAAGAGGTTGAAAGAGTCTAACCAAGATGCGGGAGTTACAACCGATCAGATGGAAGACCTCAGGTTAGGGTTCACCTGCGTGGGGGCTTCTGGAAATTAGGGAAATGCAGAGTTATTTGCTTCTGTGTAATCGGGGGTGGGTTGTCCACAGGGGTGGCGGGGTTTTCCAGGGGGTACGGGGTGTCCAGGGGGTGGGTGGGCTATCCACGAGGGTGGCAGGACTATCTAGGGGGGAGGGGGTGTCCAGGGGGGTGGACAGGCTATCCACGGGGGTGGGGGGGGATTTCCAGGGGTACAAGGTGTACAGGGGGTGGGGGTGTCCGGGGGGTGGGGGGGGGGGGTGGGGCTAGTGTCCAGGGGGTGGGCGGGCTATCCACGAGGTTGGTGGGCTGTGCAGGGAGTAGGGGGGTGTCCAGGGGTGGGCAGGCTTTCCACGGGGGTGGCAGGGTTGTCCAGGGGGTACAAGGTGTCCCGGTGGGTGGGAGGACTGTCCACGAGGGTGGCAGGGCTATCCAGGGGGTAGGGGGTGTCCAGGGGGGTGGGCGAGCTGTCCACAGGGGTGTGACTGAGAGCTATGAGATTTAATTGGTTTTTCATTCATGTTATGAAAAAAAGATGGGTCTTAATGATTAGAATAATATTTTTTTAGTGAAAATCCAATTTGGTAGGATTAGTGACTTGATAACATGATGGTATCAAGTTTTCAATTGGGAAAATGTTTGGGCATTGGATTCTAAAAGGCTCCCACAACCTTCCAAGGATATATTATTTCTAGAAAAATGTGTTGTGGGAGAAAGAATTAATCCTATATAGTTGAGGTCACTTTTAGATCATGTGATGCCTTACTCATCAAGATGACTAGACAAGAACCAAAACCAAAGAGGCCTCAAAACTATATAAATCTCTAGAAGTGATTAATTCTCCGTGCTTATTGGTGAACTATGGAAGTGATGACTTCCCACCTACACAGCCCCCCTCCCCACCTCACCCCCAATAGAATCCCCCTGAACAACCCCCATCCCATCCACTGACTGCACAACCCCCCCCCCCCCCCACCTACACCCCCACTTGCACAACCCCCCCTCCCCCACCCCCACCTACACAACCCCCTTCCATCCACCCAATGCACACCCCCACCTCACCCCCCAACATACTCCCACCTGCCCAGCCCACCCCCAACCTACACACTCCCCTCCCCCCACCCACTTGCACAACCACCCCCCACCTACACCCACCCACTTGCACAACCCCCCTCCCCCCACCCCCACCTACACAGCCCCCCTCCCCCCACCACCACCTGTACACCCTACCCCACCTCACCCCCAACAGACTCCCACCTGCCCATCCCACCCCCCAACCTGCACACTCCCCTCCCCCCACCTACTTGCAAAACACCCCCTCAACTTTTACCCTCCACTTGAACAATCCCCCCTCCCCCACCCCCACCTGTACAACCCACCCCACCCCCCACCTGTACAACCCCCACCTCACCCACCCAAGACTCTGACCTACCCAGCCCACCCCCCAATCTACACACTCCCCTCCCCCAACCCACTTTCACAACAACCCCCCTCCACTTGCACCCCCACCTGCACAACCCACCCCTCCCCCACCCCCACCTGCACAACCCACCCCCACCCCCACCTGTACAACACCCCACCTCAACACCCCACCAGCACACCCCCTCCCCCCACCAAAACACCCCACCAGCACACCCCCTCCCCCCCACCTACTGTACCCCCAACACCTCCCACCAGAACAAAAACAGAAAATAAAAACAGAACAAAAAATTGATTCACACATGACACTAGAACAAAAATAGAAAACAAATAACAAATCCAATTGAAATTGATGGGTATACCCTACTGCACGAACCTTAGGTTTAAGCCAAATCAAAACATAAAAGTAAAAAATTAGATGCAAAACATTAAAAATAATGTACTACTTACAAATTTTAAGTGTTGAACAAAACAACCTTGTGATTGAGTATGGATCTGGTGGAATGGTTTTCCAAGAAAGAGCGATCTTAGATCTCAATTTCAGCAGCAGTCACGAGCGTGGATGGGATCTTGGGGCTGCTGAGATTTTAGGGGAAAACTTTCCCAATGGTTTTTTAAAAGCATTGGGAAAGGTGAGATTTACCAACGATTTACACAAACCGTTGGGAAAGCCTTGGTCTTTGCCAACGGTTTTCTAAAAACTTTGGTTAAGGGGGAATATTTTTAGATTTCCCAACGGTTTATTCAAAACATTGGGAAATACTTATTTTATACCCCTATGCCAACAGTTCAACAGAACCGTTGGAAAAAAAGCATTGGGAAAAACCCAACTTCCCAGTAGTGTATCCTTATCCCATATTATTATAATACATTCAATTTTAATCCCCTAACCTTGATAATCCCCAAACCCTACAGAAATAAACACGACTAGATATATTTTAAAAAATCAGCCTTAGGGAAACTTTTGGACATCCAATTGTAGAATCCTGCTTTGATTTTTATCCAAAAGCCAAATTATGTTCAATGGTCAGTTAGGGAAGAATATCCTCAATGTATTTGAGAATTAACTATTTTTTTGGGATGAGACTTGAAAGCTACAATTCTATCACTAGCTGAATGGATTTTGTGATTAAAGTTTCACTCAAACAATTTACACATGTTCGGACACACGGTCAAGTGGAAGTCGATCAAGTTTTGTAGAAATTAGAAATAAATTAATTGATCAAAATTTATGAATTAATTTATTTTTGAGGATTTAAAATAAATAAATGAAGGGAGTAGGGATTAGATCAACTACGAATGAAATCACTCTTCTATGGGCAGAGTTGTCATCTTGGAGATGTTTTGCATATGTAATGGATTGAAAAAGGAACAACCAATCTATCTGCACACTCTTATTCCAACCTAAGAAGAAAAATAAGAATATGAAAATGGAATACAATAGAAGATTAATTGATGAAAAATTTATGATACCTGCATGAAAGGATATAAATACAAAGGGAAGGTGGGAGAGGAGAGCCTTCTTGGAAGAGATGCTTTCACAAGGCCTTAATTCTTACAAGAGTATTTAGTGTTTCCAAAGAGCCACCCTTTTATTCAAATCTTCCCAATTCCTTGAACAACCATCCCAAAGAGTGAAAAAACCCATTTAAATAGTGTTATTGAGGTCTAGCATTACATAACTTTTTTAAGTTTTAAATGATAATTAGGAAAAATATTTTATTCCAAGTGTCACCACATAGTTGACCTCAAAACGGTTAAATTTGTTAGCCTTATAGAAGGATGGTTTGTGAGGAATCTTGTCCTCGATATTTGCTCAAAATTTGGGCCCAATACAAACCCGTATAAAGAGGGTATGACCCAAACACTAAAGTGATATCCAATCTGGATAATCCAGTACAACTTTGACTTCATTTCCCATTTTGACCACTTAGATTCTTGATACATATCCCTTGTTATAAATATAATTTGAATATAATTAATTCATTAACACAATTACACAATTTTAAGTCAAAATAATTTCCATCAAAATATTTATTCCTAAAATACTACAGTGAATTTTAAAGGAGTAAAACTAGAATTTCCATCTAATTTTCAAATGAATGGTCTAATCCCAAATATTATATAAATTAACATATGTAGCACAATGTGAGGAAATTATTTCCTTTATTACCAATAAAATATTCAATAAAATTATGTTTTATCAGTCAACATTTTAAATAATAAATAATAAATTATCATAGTACTAAAAATCTAAATACACTTATTGTGTGACCCTATTGGCCTCTTTCTCAACAGCATTAGTAGAAGTATCCTAAAGTCCAATGTTAGTATCTAACAAAAAGTCATGGAACCCATAGAGAAAAAGTTAATATCAAAATTAAATAATACCTCATACATTCTCTTACTATTCAATATACCCCCTTTATCACAATATCTCTAATAATAAATGTTGCTTGATGGTGCCATCAACCTATGTGATCAATGTCTCTTTCTTTGACTTTTCAATGATGAAAATTTCATATAAAAAACCATGTACATGGATTTATTTAGGCTATATTATCTTCATAAAGGGACCAAGATATCACCTTATATTAAATTGTAGAAGAAAAAATCCTTTATTTCATTATTGAGTAATGAAATATTACTCATGACAATCCCTACCTGTCCAACCTCACCAAAAACATATTTCATTACAACATTATTCAATAAATTAAGGTAAGTGTATTATAAAAATTATTAATAATAATCCTAATATCTAAGGATCAATACATACATCTTCTGATAAGAACATCCAATGACACATATTAATGTGGATTTTCTATTGGCAGGTCTCATTCTCATTATATCATACCCCGGATATTACCAAGGGAGTACACTATGATAAGGATCCTTAAAGTACAATTACTCATGACCCCTGACACCCTCTAACATTTTTTCCATAAAATTATTTCATATGTCTATAGATTAAATATTTATAAACACTTTCATGTATGTTTTGGGTTCTCATCACTGTGGGAAACTACTATGACCTTTCAGTGAGATAACAATAATTGGGACGTTTTCACATACTATGTTACATAGAAGAAAAATCATGATGTAGTAATATGATTTTTAATATTCAAAACGATGAATACAAGTTATCATAAAGTACACTTAAGTTGGTTCTAGGGAACCAACTCTAATAATGTAGTGGTGATTCAAAACATAAAACAAGAAAACTCCCATATTTTATAGATTTTAAACATGCATAACCTCTACATTATGCTTCAATTCATCTAGTTGTGTAATTATCCTTAGCTTGTAGAAACCATTCTTTGTGCATCAAGTTGATATCCTCAAACCTTGTGTATTTACTTCTATATTTAATGAAAAAACCTAAATATATGTAATAAAATCTTATAGAGTTATATTAATTATTGAAAATAAAATCCAAAATACAATTCTTATAACATTCACCGATTTAGATTCTTAATGTCTAAAATTACACTAAATTTAAACACCCAAAATGACATGAGCCAACACATAATCTAAAGAAATTTCCACATATAGTATATATATAAGTTATGTGACTATCATGGAAATTATAAATAATTTATATATCATATTCTATGCATGATATAGAAATAGAAAGGATTAATTATATGTTATATCTAGGGAACCAACAATTAAAAACTCCCACTGTCCCTAACACCAAGTTGATAACATTTTTCAAGTTATTACTCTCACATTAAAAACACGGTTCTCCTAAGGTATTGTAACATCCTAAATCTAGTAACCTGAATCCAATTGTTCCCTTTATAAATTAACACAAAAATAGAGCGCATCCTGAAGGATTGAATATTTTTTTAGTCTTCAGAGATTATACAAAAAAGTTGTCCTCATATTATATTTTAAAACATGAAATGAAACTTATAATTCTTTTGAGAAATTTTTTATTTATTATATTATACCCCTATAATCATTTATTGATATATTCATAGAATCCTATGAAAAGTAAAACATAATAGAAGGGTGATATCATATTCTATTTACAAGAAAGAGTACAACATAAGTTCTCATAGAATAAATACAACAATAATAATATCTCATAGATACACAATAGTCAAATATTTCATATAAATAAAATTATAAATGGGGAATATATATAGATGTTATTACTACATAAATAATCACTTTTATGATAATAAATAATTTTATAATGATATAATACATAATGTGGAACATTATAATCATACTATGAAGGCCTCATAATAATAAATCCTATATAAAAATGTATTGAGTATGACAAACAACCAAAATAATTTATATTATGAGACCAACCGTGGAATCAAGGGGTTATAATGATCCCAAACCATAAATTTCCATTTAAAATGCATTTATCATATCAAATAAATGATTATGAATATAATACATAATATATATAAATATTCATACCAAAAAATCAACATTCAAAAAGTTAATAATTCTCCAATCAATAGCTATAACAACCCAATTATTAGTAATACATTGTAGTATATTGAATTGTATCATTATATTTTAACTCCATTAAGGTATAATATTCAACAATGTATATTGACATAGATGAATGTAGTTTAAAAATAACATTCAAAGTATTATTTTGTAAATGTGATAAATATAACATTTTCTATAGATTAAATTCGATTTTTTTTTCTAGAATATTGAAAAAATAAATTTCTTTTAAAATACTTATGTAAAATTTTAATTTAAAATTAAATTTAAATAGTCATTATGATGGTGGGAAAAGATATTAGTGTGGTAACATTTAAAAGAAATTTTCATTTAATACCTTCGGTAAAAATTCAAAATTACCTCATTAAAAAACAATATTAATTGTAAAACAATGAAAAAAAATTAAAATATTATTGATAATGAATATAAGAGATAATTTGATCAAATAAAATATAATTATGGAAATTTTATTAAGAAACATCGATGTGGAAGAAAAATTTTATAGACTAAAGAAGAAATAAGGTTGTTTTTTCATAAAAGCATTTTATCAATCATATTAACTACCAAAGAGATAAAAATGTTAGGAAACATGTTATCTATATAAATTAAAAAAGGAAAAGAAATTAAAATTCATTTATTTGAGATAGATAATATTTTTTATCATCATAAATTTAAACATGAATAGTCTTGGAAAATAGGGATATTGTAACAAAAAATACTTACATCTAGTCTGATTTGCTTCATATGTTATATCACCTCCAGTATAATAAATATAAATTTAATATAAATTCAGAATAAAACCGTATTTATACTTATAATACCATATATGGATCACTTAAAACATCTTATCACCCATTAATTAACAATATTTCATTATCATCATTGTTTTTGGTGTTAAATGATTTATTTTTCATGAATGTTTCGGTTTTGGATATTATGGTCCCTATATATTAATCATGGTACCATATTTTATATAAATTTTATAATTTATTGTATATATTATTATTAAAATATATAACCAATATTAATCATTCCTTAATCATTCATGTCATCAACAATATAACATCACACTTGCAGTTTTTAAAACCGACCTAAACAAGAGTGTGTTGTAAAGATCGAATGTGTAAGAAAATGACACGGTATAATATTAACATAAAATTTATTGAATATTATTAATTTAAAATTTAATACATATATATATATACACTATATAAAATTTCTATACCTTTAATACAAAAAGATATTGAAAATGATATATATTTATCAGGGATATGGTAGTCTGTACACACGTATGGATGATACTTCATTTTATAAAGAGAAAAATGAAAATAAATTATATAATATTTATTAGTAAATATGAATTATTAAATCAGAAATATCATATATATTTATTAAATCCATCATTTTATCCATCCATGATAGGATGTGTTTGGAAATAAATCACATTGTTACGTGGAGGCGGTAGCCTATACACAAGTATGAGCGATTATTTTATTTCCCACTTGATGAAAAAGATGTGTCAAATGGGTTTACCAAAATTATAATTAAACATAAATGTATTTAAGATTTTTTGATGGATACAACATATTTATAGGTAATACATGTTGAAATAAACATTGAAAGTGTCGACTAAGACAATTACATGTTCTTTGAGAGACCTCGTTTGACTTACACATTAATCCTTTATAGGATAGTCTTAGGGAAATAATATAATCTCAAAAAAATGGAATTAATATTAGATGGATTTGGTTATGTTTTTTTAATAAAACAGGATTTGATGTTTCTTCAAATGGGTGGAGTAGAGGTTCCCTTTTATAAGTGTGGGGAGAGACACACATGAAATTTCTTAAAACGTTTAATAATATAAAGTAATTTTCTTATCTAATTGGGAAAAGTTTTCTGATACAATTAATTTTATATAATATAATGTCTAAATATCTTTATAAAATAATATTAAGACACTTTAAGTGTAATTTTTACCCTTATCACTTAGTTTAAGCCTCGGTAAATCTGTTTTAATCGTAGCAATGATAACAAATTTTTATAGTTTTCATTATTAATTATAATATAAAATTAAGTTGAAATTATTACATAATTTTAATTTTAATATTTAGAAATAATAAATTCATTTTTTATTATTCAATTTTTAAAAGTGGTAAAAATTAATTTTAGTATATGTTTATAAAATGATACTAAAGAGGTTTTTAGAAATATATTTATTTTAAGCATAAAAATGATTTTATAACAAAGTAAAGAATAATATTTTTCAAAATTTAAATAATTTAATTATATTATATAAATTTATACTTATTTTACATCAAAAATAAATCAAAACAAAATGTAATAGTGTAAATACTAGATTAATAGATAATATCTAAAAGAGTTTTTATTTCAGTAAAAACATTACACAGATTCACAAAAATTTTAAGCATATATTTCAAAGTTAAAAATTATATTATTATATGAATTAAAATAATTGTAAAATATATATTTTTATATTTTTTTATAGAATTTCAATTTATTATAATTTCATAAAAGTGAAACATTTCAAAAATTGTTATTTATTATTTATATTAAAATTCAACCTAAGGTAATTTTGACATGTTAAATTTAAAAAAGAAATTTATTTTATTAAGATTATTTTATATAGTTTGGGAATTTTTGTTTTAATAAAATTCTTGAATAATTTCTTATTCATTATGTTATAGCTTCTTTAGAAAGAAAAGTTTACATTTTATAATTAAAGATTGGGTGTTACAGATATAGAATTTGTTACCATGTTTTATAAATTATCATTTTGTGATAATTCTATCAATTCAAGTTTTATTATTCTTCTAAAATCCTTTAATAGATAATATTTTTAAGTTTACACCATTTTTCCTCCATCACAACCTGGAATTTTTTAGCTTCTACCATTGTAATAATATTATCATAATTTACACAGTGAGAATATTTCAATTAATTTATATTAAAAAAAGATCTACAGTAAAGATATATATTAATTATTATTCATTATCTGTATAATAATCCATAAGATACACAAAATTTATAAAATTGAATACCTATAGCAAGAATGATAGTTTTTCTCATTTCATGAGATTTACTATGACAATAGATCAAATTGATCCATTTAAAGGATATATTCAAGTCACATACATAACTATATTTCTTTTTCACCACTCTTGATATAGGTTCACCAAGATTAATTCATGAGTAATATCAATATTACTATATAACATGACATGTGATAGATCTGACCACTGAATCATACAGTGTTCCACTCATCATCTTAATCTCCTTCTATGTTAAACATACAATATCAATGATAGTTTTATTCCATGTTACATCATTAATAATAATATTTGGTTTGTTATATATTTTACTTTTCAAATACATGTCAAAATATTATATTTGTCTTTGTCAAATGCAACTCAATTGACCCATGTTAATGAAACGTGTTCAATGGAACATTTGTTTCATTTTTTATGTCTTTTATGGAGAAATATTTTAAACTATTTCAATACAAACTCCAATAGTAAAATATTTTTTCCCATATATAGTAAATATATATCTTTGAAAATCATGGATCTCTCAAAAAACATGTAGAAAATTTATATTTAAAGAAATACACCCATGATATATTTCCACCATTGATATATGTATCTTTAAAACATACACATTATATTGTATTCTATAGATTTATTAATACTTTTTGGTTATATCTTATAAATATTTTGAGAAGTTTCCATTTATAAAAGTTATTTAAAAATAAAAATGAAAATTATAATCAATCAATATATGCTATTGTGGAATTTAAAAATCAAAAGGATTTCAGTTCACTAATTAGTAAAAATGTTTCACTTCAGTGAATGATATGAGATATTATAAAACCTTTTGTTTGTAATATTTTTTTATTTGTATTGAATTTACCATACATGTACAACTATTTCTTGAATACTCACTTATGCACAATGGGGTTTCCATCTTTTGGAGTTCCACCAAAATACTGGCATGATTTAAGAACAAATAATCAAATTTTAATTCATTACTAATTTCCATTTAGCTTCTTAATCCCTTCATACTGGTTACTTTGGGGATAATGATTAATTTTTCTCAATGTATAATACTTCACCTAACTTTGTGATGAAAAATATATATTTGTAACAACCAAAACTCCGATAGACCAGAGTTAGTGTTTGATTTATTTCTTTGGAATATATAAAATGGATTTAACGCCAAAGGACCAGAAAATTTAGTTTTCTTGATGAACCAAATACATATGTGATTCTCGTTTTTACATTGTAAATAAAACATAAAACATAGTAACATAAAACATTCATCATTATTGATATCATTAAAAAAATTCTTCTTCATACATACTATCGAAAGTGATCCTTTTAGAATTTTTTTAAAGATTCCTTTAAAAAAATAAAAATTCAAAAATAACATATAATATACTTAATAAGTTATTTGACTAATTAAAATTACTTTTTTAAAATAATTATTTAATATAATGACATGGGAGAAAAATATGAGAAATTAAAAGTGAAATAAAATATCTTTCCCTTTTAAACATATATTTTATTGATTAAATTTGAAAATAGAGTAATAGTTAATAAAAAACATAGAAATTCAGTAAATATTTATATTATAATAAAATATATTCGTTTTATGAAATATTGATTATAAGATTCCCCTAATAAAAATCATGCCTATATCAAAAAAAGAGATTGTAAAATAAATCCTTAACTCATTGGTAACATCTTAATTATATCCTACTGAAGGAATAATTATAAATTGGAACATTAATAATTAATAATAAACATGTATTCATGTTAAATATATCAATGTGGGTGTATATATATGAAATAAATGTAAATAGGTTCATAATATCAAACATGTATAAATAGAATAGAAATTGAGATGAAATCTCTTAACTCTTGCTTCCCATTAGTTTAATGTAGTTTCAACTTCTATATAATGGTTTTATATATTTTTTTAATTTATAAAATAACCATATTTATATATATAATATCATATATCATCCTTTAATAACATCTTATCATTTATTAACCAATATTATTTCATTATTACCATTGTTTTGGGTGTTAACTGGTTCATTTTCTCATCGATGTTTTTACATAAAGGTTCTAATTCTTATGAATAATATATAGTTACATTATATATAGAGTTATATTAGTGTGATAAATATAATATTTATTTTATTTATAAATTTTTACAATCATTCGTGCAATATGGACATGAAAAATTAATCACCAAGCTTTGTAGAGACGACATGTCGTACTTATGCATGAGAAAAGTTATAAATTCCATAATGGGTGATACAAAAGAATTTGGATGATATATTAGTTCTATATAATCAATATCATATCATAAATATCTTATATATTCATAATTGTTATCATTATGACTATGTATGTGAGTTGGTGATGGAAAACAATTTACATCGGTTCACATGACAGTTGTCTTCCATACACACAAGCGATGTTTTTGTTTCCCATTCAATGAAGAAGAAGATGGATAAATTTTATGAAATGAACATGATAAAAATTTAGTAATAACTTATATAATTGTTTTAATATATTTTAAATATTATGAGAAAATTTAATGTGGTAGAAGAATTAGTAAAAAATAAATATTTTAATGGAGATGATTACCTTCTATTAGAAAAACCTCTATTGGATATATTCTTCTAAACCATAGGGTTGGTAAATTTGGAATAAAAGAAGCTCTATAACATGGATAAAGATGTTATGGATATATTTTATATGTTTTGGTATAAGTAATTGTCTCAATATGAGTGAATAAGTTAGGGGAGGATGTTTCCTTTTATAATTGAGGTGTGGTCAGACTTATAATTTTTCAACGTTTTAAAATAATTTTAACTCCATTTCATTCAAATATGGCTCCAAAATGGATCATATTTTATGGTGATAAGGTTAAGTTTTAAATACAAGAATCTAATGGGGTTTAAGAAAGTGTTTAGGTCATTTAATACCTTATCTTTTTTAGGTTTTCCCTCAGTAAACCCCTTTTACCCTTAACAGTGATTTACATTTTTATTATTTTTACTAATCATCAGAAAAAAATAAAATTAGAGTCATTAATTTTTTTTACATGGTTATTATAAATATTTAATATATTTTATCAAATTCAACTTGTAGAAGTGGAATAATTTAATTTAACAATAAACTCAAAAAATGTGTCAAAAAATGGTGTTTTAAAAAAAATTATAGCATAAAAAGATATTTTACTATCTAAATGAATAGTGATTTCATGAACTAACTCTGGTCAACCTCGACCTGGTCACCCAAGATATCCCATGACATCCCCAAGGTACGTTACCGATCCCTCGGGGTTGCGACAAGCTATAAGGGTATCAAAGAGAGACTATGGGAATGATTTCACCCAAGATGAATAGACAAATGTAGTGTAAAAATAAATAATCATCAAAAAATAAATAAAATAAACTTAAAGAGCAATAAAAATAAACTTTAAATAAAATAAGATAAACTTACTGACCAAATAGATCTCTTTTTGATCCCACAGGTCACTCACCAAACCCACAACCCTACATCATTGCACCATGATTGAGGCCAAGATGTAATCTACAAGAGAATATAAAAATAGAGACAGGGGTATAGGTATGAGTCTTAAAACATAGTAGGTTTAACCAAGTAGACTATTCACTATGTATTTCCGTTAAATAAAGGGTTAATTTAATGCATGTTGGAAATACAATAATATAAACACATGTTTTTTCATTCATTCAATTTTAAAACTAGTCATGTTATATTTGCCTCTTTATACAAAAAAATATTTCTAAAAAAGGGAGGTTTTGGAATTTTAAAAGAAATGTGAAAATGAGGTAGGGAGAGAGGGTGTTAGTAATATTATAAAAAAATTCTTGATAAAAGTTATGAAAATAAAAACATTAAATTTTTTGAATGTATAAACATCACCAAAGGAGAGGAACATAGATAATACTATATAGAGGGAAATGAGAATATAGTACTCATGTAACCAAGCCATATGAGGCACCTATATTATCCACCATAGATAAACAACTACTAGGGGACATGGTAATTTCAAGGAGAACAGGGGAAAATATAGAATATACAATAACCTGATCGATCATATTAGCATGCCTAATAAAATCAAACAACCCGAACACTTAGTCAAGCCCTACATGGACTAACTAAGGGGAACCATTCCCAAAGCAGAGCGTGTAAATACTAAGGGGACACAATCCAAATTATAATCCTAAACTAGTGCATCATGTGTTCTTAGATAATACAATAGTTATTCTATGTTCCCATGTTTTATAAAAAAATTGGGGCTCATTTAAACAATCAATATATATATATATATATATATATATATATAATAAGAAAATTCCACCACATGATTCACACATATTGACAACACCCTTAAACCACCACATAGAATGGAAATATTTACTTATAACCATCAATATAAGAGGGAATTCCTATGTCGAGTATGTTCTCACCCCTTTAGCAATGATCATAGAAAAATACACATATTAATCCGACTTTCATGAAGAAAACCTATTTCGAGAGTACTATCCAGGACTCACATCCATTGAGTTACAAAACATTTCAAAGGGAAACAAACACAACAATTAGAAATTCATGAAACATTAAAAACACATTTGGAAATCCAAAACAACATTTACAAACCAAAAACAACTAATAAAGGTCAACTAGATTTTTTATTGAAAAATTGCTGTGTAGGATATTGAAAACAATTCCACCCAATTTAATTCAAAGGGTAAAAAACATTATTACATTCAAAATAATTCTAGAAAAACATTTATATTCTTAATTCACAAAAAAATATTGTCTAAAAATCATGTAATCAATAATTATTAAATTAAAAGTCTAATGCATATGGAAACCTACCTCAATCCAAGATTCCTTTGATGAAGACTAGTTTTACCTTACATTCATATACAATACTATATATATCCTCCCCTTAATCCAATGTATATATTTCCTTCACTATGAGGTAATATGTACAAGAAGGTTATATATATATATATACATACCTATGTGAATGTGTGAAAGTATTAAAGGAGTTATAAAATGTTCAAAATATCCAAGAGGGAACCAAAAGTCCCAAAAGTCCCCAATTAATATTGGAATAATGAAAAGAGGTGGAATAATACGAACCCAAATGGTAGTGGGTAAACCAAAATAGATTGAAACTCATTGCCTTTGGTGGAAGATGCTGAAATATGCATGAAACCAACCTGAGAAACCCATTATGCTCTGTAGGAAGAATCGAAACATAAAAAATCAACCCACCAAGAACCATAGGCTTTGAATGAACAAGGAAAAGTGATAAAGAGAGTGAAAATCAATGGAATTGGGAAGTAAAAGGGAGATAGATACCAAACATCAATTTTTCATCCAAGAATCTCATTAAAACTCAAGAGAAATTTCCATAGGAGAGGAGCTTCGGAGAGGGAGATGGCGGGTGGACGGGTGCCCCTCTTGGTCATCGTTTGAGCAAGAGAGAGGGGTGATAAGTGGTGTGGGGGGAAGGCAAGTAATGTTTTATGGTTGATATTATATTAAGATTTATTTGAATTTTATTTTAAATTTTATTTTGATTACTTTAATTTATTTTATTGGGAAAAAGACATGGAGCATTGTTTAGGTCTCACTTTTTTAGAAATCTGTGCACTAATTGAGTGTACTTTACTAGGCTCTTAGAGATCCCCACATGAATTATTCACATGATTTGTAAAATTGTGCACCGACTGTGTACTTGGATTTATAAAAAATTTACAAGTTGTCCCATAGTTACTATGAAGATTGAAAAACCAAGTGACATAACTTTTAAAAATGATGTAAATGCCTAAAAACAATTAATTTCAAGGGAAAAACCCCCATAAGGGAAGAAAAATAAAATGTAACTCTGAAAAAATAAATTAAAAGAATATTGTCTGGTCGAGGAGTGACAATTATTCCATCCATGCTACTTTTTCCCCCCAAAAGTCCAATGAAACTTCGTTGATCAAGACCAATCCAAGGATAAACTATAACCCTAGACGAGACCTGAAAATCAAAAATCAAAGAACCAACACTCAGTTAAATTCAAAAACCATAACTAAAAAATCTCAAAAAATACTATGGTACCATCCTCAAGAGAAGAAAACATCAAATCAGGACATCTCACAAGACCAAAGAACACAAACAATCAATGAAGATATTATAAAGAGAATAAAAATTCTTTTCCAAACAAAAAACAATTTGGAAATACCTGACTCCAAACATAGAAACTAAAAATTAAACTTTTCAACTTTTTCTTGGGATCTACAGGGGCATCCATCACACTACCCACCATCCAATATAACTAACTATGATGACTGTGGTTAGGCAGGGAAAAAACAAGAATGTTCTATTCCAAGAAAACCTAAAAGTTTTGTTCATCCCCGGAACATCATATGGTGTCCTCCCTACCATATTCATAAACCACAGAAACATATATTTACAAATCAAAAATAACTCTTGAGTCTTATTGAAATCCAAAAAAACCCAAGGTAAACTATACCCAAAACAATGAATACCACCATCATACAAAAAAAATATTAAAAATTTTTACAAAAGGAACTTACATAAAAAATTGAATTCCCAAAAATGGTACAAAACCACAATATTTATCCTTGATGAAAATAGGGAATCCCTAATACCCACACCAAAAAAAGTAATAAAAAATAAACTTTATACTGAACCCAAATCATCACTCTACCCTTGAAAATGGGATGGGTTTTTTTGAGGGGTGGACCTGGATCCACATTCCATCCTAAAAAAACCTCAAAAAATTATTGGAAATAACTGACGTGTCCATAAGTATAGAATCTATTTTTTTTCTTATGAACTAGATGCATTATTGTGACCCGAATTGCCACATTCATGACACACTAGGGTCCTATTCCAAGAAGGAATCAATGAATGATCAAAAGGCCTCTTAGTTCCAGCACCAATATAATAAAATTTAGGATTATTTTCCATATATTTATAAGAATTCCATTAACCACTTCCCAAGACCGAAGGAGGAATGTATTTTCTGATCGGTCAAGATAAAAAAACCTCAACCTAAATAGATTTCTTTAGTGCATAATCCTTAGAGGTTAGACATAATTCTGACACCCTCTACTAAAGTTCAAAATGACGATTAGTCTAAAAAATTTCAATATTTAATAGAATAATTTTCTTCCAACTCTGAGATATAGCGGAATAGATATGAAAAATGATGAACTAATAAGAATACTGATCCATCAATTTGCTGAATGTATCACATCTCCATCTCCCACACCACCTTAACATCCTCATAAAAGTACTATAAAATAAACGAGGCATTGAATAATTTCTAAGAGATGTCTTCTTGAGTATTGGTCCTAATGAATGACTTACACCACTTCATATTTTCCATTAAAGAATAAAGGACATGAAATTAGATGTTAGAGACTTAAGAAAATAAAGGAAACCAATGATCCTTTTGATTTTTTACATCCAATTTCTACATCAAAAGGATATGTTTGACCATAAAAGAGAGGAGGGTTCAACTTCAAAAACTCAAGTAAGAAGTCTTTAGGTTGATCAAATGGTGGGTCCAGAAATATTGAACCACCTACATATACGCCGTAAATTTTCATTGAATATTTTTTTGGAGAATAATCTAAATAATAAGCAAACAAAAACTCAATCGAAACCAACTCACTATCAAATAATTTCCATAAATAAACACTATTCAGAAAAGGAAACAAACCCAAAAATTTCACATGAAGTTTTTCCCAAAAAAAGGATCACTAAACATCATTTTTAAAACCAATTTCCAACACCACAATCGAAGGTATTTAATTCACCAAAAATCCCATGAATTCCATCATGAAATCTGACGCTTTTCACATTAAAAATCATTCGTGTTTAAAAAAAATCCACACATACCCCTTTAAATTATATCACACAAAATTTTAAAATTAATGAGGAATGAAACCGTTATTTAAAACCCTTTCTATCAAATGTATTTTAAATTTAAATACATTATCCATGAATTTTATTATGTAGTTTTGAGAAATTATTTTATTTTTTTAGAAAACCAAAAAACCACTATTTGAAATACCATTTATATTATCCAAAACAAGGATTTAAAAGTAATTTTAAAATAAGGAAGACCTAAAATAAACTCACAGGGGGGATTAATGTTGATGGGTGACCTAGACATATGGTTAGAGGACATAATTAAATCACACAACTATCATATATATTCTTTCTGGACCATGGACTTTGGAACTACATGGCTTTCCAATCCCTGTAAGATGAATGAAAACCAGTTTCCAAACTCCCATTTTGTTTCCCAAATTTAGAACATCCCATTAAAAATTCATGATATCCAATTAAACTGAACATCTTCATCAAATCCCAGGAACAAAAATAGAATTAAAGGAAACAATATAAAAAAATAAAAACCAAATTTCCCATGGTTACCTAAGGTTCATCAAAGGAATTTTTGTCTATACACCTTCTCAAACCTACACCCCATGACCCAAAAATAATACTCCTACATTGATAACCCAAAATAAAAAGGATGGTTTTTGTGTTATCTCTTTTGAAGAACCTATTCCTTTGATACCATTTTTTTCATCAACCAAGCCAGGTCAACCATGACCCAGTCACATGATCCATCCCATGGCATCCCAAAGATGTGTTCCCGATCACCTTGGGGAGGTGAAAAGTGCAATGGTAATAAAAGAGAGATGATGAGAATGACATAGAACAATATTAATAGAAAAAATCATTGAAAAAAATGATCATACCAACACAAATAAAATAAAAAACAACAAAATAAAAACTAAAAATAAAGAAAGTAAAACTTGATTACTAAACAGATCTTTATGTGACCTCGTGGGTCCCTAACTAAGCTCAAAACTAAACATCTCTACATAGAGATCAAGACCAAGCTAGAACATACACTAGAAAATAAAAACAGAGACAGAGGTAAATTCATGAGTATTAAAACTCACTTGATTTTCCCAAGTAACTATTCACTATGAATTTAATTTAATATAAAAAATTAATTTACAAGAAATTTGTAATTTAGTATTATAAACATTGGGTTTTTATCATTCGGTAAATTGAAAAAAAAATCACATTCCATGGAAATATTTATTTAAAATATTTTTTTTTCTAAAAATGTCTAGTTTTATAATATTAAAATTAAGGGTAATAGGGAGATAAGGAGAGAGGGTCAGAATAATCTGCCAAACAATTTTTCATGAAAATATTTAGGAAAAACTAAAAATTATATTTTTGAAAGGGATAAACACCAATAATGAATAGAAATATACATAATACCATAAATAGAGAAATGAGAAAATGTAAATAAATTAATAAAACTGTATGAGGCACCTATATTATCCACTGTAGATATATAATGGTCGAGGAACTTGTGAATACCTAAGAGCTCAGGGGAAAATCTAGAACTTATTATAACCTGATCAATCATGATGGCATGAATGATGTAATAAAAGATCCCCAAAACTCATTCGTACACTACCTGAACTAAATTAGGGCTTCTATCCCTAAAGTAGAGCGTTTCCACAATAAGGGGCCACTAAATAGAGAATAATACCAAAATAGTGAAAAAAGTGTTCTTAGATAATCCAAATAATGAGTATATATATATAATAAAAATTCACGAATTATATCATACATAGCGACACCACCCACGATCCACCCTATAGAATAATACCTTATCCTTCAATCCATTAATACATGAGGGAAGTTGCATGCTGAGGATGTTACCTCCACTTTAATAATGAGAACTGAAACAGACACTTCATAAGGAGGGTTTTCCTCTGAAAACCCACTTTGAAAGTGGAAAATAGACACACATATCCTTTAAAGAACAATATATTTCAAAGTGATCCAAAAAAACCACATATAGTTGCATGAAATATTTGAATACAATTGTAAAACTAAGACATCATTTAGAGATAAGAAAACACTTATAAAATCTAACTAGTATTATTATCAAACACATTCTGTCTATGGTATAAACAAATTCAAAAAAAAACAATTCAAAGATAAAAATAATTTATTACATTCCAAATAAATCACGAGAACATTATATATTCCTAATTAGTATCAAAACATGGTATAAAATCATGAAATTATAGATTCATAAATTTATAGGCTAGTGCATAGGGAAATAAACTTCAATATAAGACAGCTTTGAAGAAGACCAATTCACACATTCAAGCACATATAGTCTTATATATATACTTCTCTTAATCTAATATTCTTATTCCTCGTATGATGAGGGAATATATAAAAGGTATATATATATATATATGTATATACATATACCAATGTGTATGTGTGAAATCCTTCATGGATCCAAAAGATGTTATAAATGACTAATAGGGAACAAAAAATCATCAGTATAACCCAAATAAAAATTGGGAAAATAAAAAAGTGTGAAAAAATGCATGCTTAAATAGTAGAAGCTAAATTAAAATAGACCAAAATTATTTTCCGTCAGTGATAGATGCCGAAATATGCATGAAGCAAACCCAAGAGATACATCACATGACATAGGAGGAAGATAAACAAAAAAAATCATCCCACCCAGAATTCTATGATTTGGCCAGCCTAAGTAGAGTGACAGTGAGAGGGATAACAACCAGAATATGAAAGAAGAAGAGAGGTATAGACCATACCTATAGGTTTAAAACAGGAATCACAAAGAAATATGGAAAAAATATCTTGAGGATAGGATCTTTGGAGAGGGAGGTGAACCATATATTGGAGACCCTCTTGGTCATGGTTCGAGTGAGAGAGATGGGGAGAAGGGGGTCATGTGAGTAGGTGGGGAGGTGTGGGATTAGATTATGTTTTATTTTTTAATTTTCAATAATTTTTTTAAAACAATATATACGGTGCATGGTTTTGGTTTCATGGTATATCAAACCATGTGCCATTTTTGTGACCTTTACTGTGCTCATAGAGAACCCCACGTTGTTGGGCCACATATTTTGGAAAATCTGGTGCCAGACATGCATCTATATGTATCAAAAATGGTATAATATATAATATTATTACCACACATCTTTAAAAAACACGTGAAATGATTGTGAGATATTCCATGAATGAAAAAAACACCCCATTTTAAGGTAAAACATGCAAAAAAGAATATAAATAAAAATCAACCACCAAATAATTATATTTAAAGAGTAATGTTTGATTATGTTCTGATAAGTGGAACCATTATATAGAATTAAATTTATATAGTAATATATATAATCAATTAACATAATTTATATTATTCATCAATAAATATTGTTTTAATTAATTAAAATTGAAACACACTATTTATTTAAACACTATTTTCTAAAAAAATTCCCTTTTATATAAAAATGTCTTTTTCTTTATTTATATCAAATTGATATTTAATACATGGTAATTTTTATATATTATAACACATTATTATACAAAATTGAAGGAATAATTAGATAATAAATTTTTAATTATTAATAGAATATTATTTTTAAGGTGAAATGTCAAAAACACATTTTAGTATTATTTTGACCTAGTAAGTTTAAAATTGATATTGATCCTAATAAATTATAATTTTTGTGGCATAAAATTATAAAATGAACATTTTATTATTTATTTATTAAAATAGAATGTTTATTTACTATAATTAAAGATTGGGTGTTTCATTCATCCATCATAAAAAATTTTCTTCATTGATTTTTTCATGGATATTACTATCTAAACAAAAGAAGGTGGTTGTTATTTATAAAATCTACTAGTTATCACTTTTTAACCTCCATTTTACGATTTCTCCAAATTATATTTTCTTGTAGATTCATATGTTTCTAAAATATTTTTCTATAGTGTCAAGAATATGAATATTCTCTTCAAAGTTATATAGATAAGGTTATAATTATATTTCTTCAAAGGTGAACACATACGTTGGGACTATAATATAGTTACTTAATTATGATTTATGGAAATAAATCATGTAATTTTAAGAGGTTTGGTAAAATTTATAACTAATAATCCACAAAATGAATTCTTCATAGATGTTTAAAAGGATTGTTGTACATGGGGCTTCGTTTTCTCTTATTAAACAACCTTATAGATTCCTTGCATGGAGGTACTTTCTAAAAAACATGACAAACATCCTGAAATTCCAAATATTTCCTTCATTTATCAATATAATACATTTTACTTCTCCATGATTATTTAATATATGTCTTATTATTATTTCCCTATGTCATTGTGTCAACAATAGGTTTTGGGCCTATCTATTTTCTTTCAAAAACTTTATCCAAACAAGTCAGAGTATGATATCTATTTCCATATAATACTTTTTAGTATTCCATTTGAATACTTTAATGGAGTCTATTATTATATTCAAACTCTAAAAAGGTAAAATTGAGCCCAAATATATTGAAATTCATGTGATTATAATCTCAATATGTTTTTAATTTTTTAGTAGTGCTTTAAAACTATCTATTTTTTAGGATAATAGGTGGTAATCCAAAGACAAATTTCATAGTAATTTCATCCCATTTCCATATACGAATATATTGAAGTTTCATGAAACTACTAGGATTATTTCTCTAAACCTTCACCTTTTAAAAAACCAAGTATCTTGATATATAATCAGCGAATTACAAATTCACATCGCCACATTGTTTCTTCAAATCATTATACAGCTTGGTTATACTTGGGTGTATAGAGAAATTTAAGATATGAGTATCATACAATAATTCCATTTTTAGTATAGGTATATATGTAACACATATCCTCAATCCCAATTTCATAACTCCAATTTCATATATAATGTCTTCTGATTTCAAGTCATTCAAGGCTATAATTTTCTTTTGAGATTTCTCATAATTATATTGAATTTTTTTATCTTTTCTAATCAATATAGTTTGGAAGTAATTTGAAAAAGGAATGATGTTTCCCATTTATTTGTAAATAAAATATTTATATTTACCAAAGGCTTGAATAAAAGATCCTTTTTAACACTAATTTTGGTCAATACTCCATGATCTTTCATACTTAATTCTTCCACTACCTTATTTTCCTTCCATGGGTGGTAGTGTATTGAGAAATAAAAATACTTGAGTAGTTTGCGCCATTGAAATTTCTTTATATTAAGCCCTTTATATGAAATTATTTATTTTAGGATGTTATTTTCTATGTATATTTCACATCTTGCACCATAGAGATAATTAATACATATCTTAAAATAACGGATTATAGATGCCAACAAAATATCATGTCTTTGTTAACTCTATTCATGAGACTTTTAATACCTTGATGCATAAGAAATAAATTTACCATTCTATATAACAAAACAACTGATTTCCCATTTTGATGTATCAATGTCTAACATAAATCCAAAATTTTGTAATTGTAGAGTCAAAATGAGAGAATTGAGGAGTCTCCTATGCAATTCTTTGAAACATTCATTACATTCATTTTTTCTATATGTACTTAATCCCATTATCTATAATATTGGTTGATAGGTTAATTAATCAATAAATATTTGAACAAATAATCAATAGTAACGTACCAAACCAATGAAACAATATACCATGGTAATATTCATTGGTGAATTATAGTATTTGGATACCATTTTCTCCTTATAATAATTGTGATTCCATCCTTATAGACAATATAACTATGAAAAAAACTCCCTTAATTAATAATTCACTCTTAATAAATTTATCATATAACTCTTTTCATCTAAGAGTCTCAATAATAATCCATAAGTGATTCTAACAGTTCTCAATGATATTATAATACACCATGATATAATCAATAAATACAAAAAAATTGTCAAGATATTACATAAATATTTGGTTCATTATATCTATAAAAATAGAGGGTTTATTAGTTAATCTGAATGGAATTACTATAAAATCATAATGTTTATAGAAGTTTCAAAATGTTTTCTTCATAATATATTCCTTTATTTATTAAAATTGATGATACAAATAATGATGTTGAATATTTGATAAATATTTATCTTCATGATGTTTATCAAAAAATTCATAAATGTGAGGCATATGACACATGTTATTTATTGTAATAACAGTAATTTTCCTACAATGAATTCATGTCCCCATAGATCCATATTTATTCTTAACAAAAGGAATTGGGTCTCCCAAAGGTGAAACATTAGAGTTCATAAATCTTTTTCTAAAAAACTCATATAGTTTTTCCTTAATTAAAATAATCCCTAAGTGTCCATTCTATCAGTATTATTTGATATAGTTATTCTATTAGGGATAAAATCAAGGGAAAAATAAACTTCATTCTCTAGTGAATTTCTATGTAATTCCCATGGAAACAAATAAATTAATTATTATATCATAGGTCCATAGTTAAATTAAATATTTCTTTTCCCACTTATTCGTTGTGTCCTCTATTATTCCTCAAGAATAAAATTTTTAAGGGCTACTGGTTGTTGATTTATAAATGACTTAGATCATTAAGTCTCGCCTATAATGTCAAGAAATTCTACATCCTCATGATGAATCCTAATTTACTTCTCTTTTTAATAATTTTCTTCATCATATTTTGAAATCTACTATATTATAAGGATTATATCAAATTCAACCATATTATTAAAATTAAATTCAGAAAATAGATCTTGTTTATATTTTATAATTAGAACTACTAGAGAGATCATTGTTTCAGGGGTATTTCTTTTTGGGGTTTTGGCTGAGAACTCCCGTCTTATAGTTCTGAGAAAACAGATAATTTTCATGGAAAACATAGAAGATATAAAATCACAATAGGATATAGAATAAAATAAATGAATATATAAATTTTAAGATATGAATAATGTACCTACCACCACATCATTAATATATCCATTTTTACCCATAGGGATCATATAATCGTGGAATTCTCCCATTATCCTGTTATACAGTGAGTTTACATAATGATCGAGAAATTTGTTTGAACAATTCCACATTTATTTATAGTTTACACACAATATAATAGTAGTCTATTTATTTCCCATACATTTATTATCTATTTAAATTTTTATCTCCACACATATAACAAACTCCCTTACCCTTCAACAAGTTTCTAGGATGTTACTTTCCACAATTTTATCATCATGGAAATTAATTTATATTTTTATTCTTCAATGGCACAATCCTGTTATTTTTTTAAGATAAAATATTATTCTATTTATTTACCTTGAATGTATAGGATCTAAAAAATTATTTCTCTAATTTTATGGAACATAAAACCATATCATCATTTATTAATTTTTTTGAGAAACCAGTGCCCTTTGAAGACATGGATTACGAAATTCATTGAAATGGTCCATGGTGATTTACATATTAATAATGTTATCTTTAACATATCTGTATATTATTTTAATGGTATCCTCATACTTCATTAAACTTTCTCCTTTGTTTTTATTTAAGTTGATGAAATTTATCATTATTTGGGTTTTTTAATTATAGAAATAATCATCAAAGAATGTTACTTTAATTGATCACCATTCCATTTATTATATTTCTTCTTCCATCCAAGTATTCTAGATTAAAAATTTCCATTGATCTACCAACAATTTTACATAATATAATTCAGGTAATTAATTTTTCCTTTCATCTCATCCCAAGTCCAGAATATATCTTTTCAAGGGACATAATACATTGCTCATCTAACACAATATTAGTAGTTCCACTAAATTATTGAGGATTTTTTCCATGAAATAATCCAATATAGGTATTTCATGCCATAAAAAATCATCTTTATCTCTTTGTTCAAGGTTATTAGTTATATATTATTCTATTTTCCCTAATATGGACTTTTATTTTCATCTCCAACACCAATTTTATTGTATTTACCATCAAGGAGACTTCTACATTGTCTATGAGTATTAATACCATTTTTTATATGATGTTTTGCCAATAAACAATGGAATATATAGAATTAGTTCATAAATTCAAGATTTTGATTCATTATATATAATTCTAAATATAGTGTTACACTTAACATAAATTGTAAATTTGTGCATTGTTAATATTAGAATAATAAACTTGTTTTCACTGGGTATATAATTAATTCATAAAAATATTTTCAAATATTTCATAATAGTTTATAATGAAAATTTGAACTATCCAAAAAATATCCCTCAATATTTTTAAACTAGGTGCTTCGGAATGGTGTACTAACCATAAACTAGAATGATGGATGAGATATACTTGACCAACCATTTTCAGATTTATTACCCTTAAATGCATATGTGAAAAACCATGTCCACTTGTTATATCTAGATAATGATGTATTTATAGGGAAAACCATACAATGATTACCTTAAAAAAACTTTTATGATATAATCCAACATTTAGACATACCCTCAAAGAATATTATAGTGATATGTTACCTAATATATGTTTTAATAAATCTAGTTCTCAATGTTTATACTAAACTTTCTCTAATACTAAATATTACAAGACCAAATGTAGTAAACCAAATTTGGTGTCTGATTTAGTAAATATTCATAGATACAAGTGAAAAAACCTAAATGGACTAGTTAGATTAATATTCTTTAAGAAGATGATTCATACATGATTCCCACTTTTCTATATTTGAAATAAAACCTTAAACCTGGTAATACAAAACATTCAACATCCTTGAACTAATTAAAATAATTATTCATCATATCCAAGATAAAGGAACCAAAGTATGGGTGTGATAAAATGATAATTATGGGTAATATATAGTTGAATTTATCAGGACAAAAAAATTCATAATTAATATAGAAAGGTAAGTAATTTAAAACACTTGAAATTTAATCAATAACTTGAGAATTAAAGGAATCCATGGTTAATATCAATGAAAAAAATAATTGATAATAATAAATGAATTATCAATTATGGAAATTATTAATATTTTATTTCATGAACTCAAACATGATGATATCAATAACATCAATACCTTTCTCTAAGACAACATAATAGATGATGATACACAAAAAAACCCATTTAATTTAGATAACTAGTTTTTCTCATTAGACCTATCGATTCATTATTTGGAGATCTATAATCGGGTCCCCCCATCATTATGTGTACAATGCATTCCTCATATTTATAATGTTTAATTAAATTCGATAAAAAATACTTTTTAATAAATATATATATTGAGTAAAGAATTATTATTTAAAATTATTATCCCCAGTCAATAAAATAACATTCATACTAAAATACCATATGTAAAAATGCTATAAAATTTTAATAATAATAAAATCCATGATAAAAAGAATATAGATATTTTAGATAAATTAAAGTCTTATTGTCACAAAAAAAGTTAATGTTTCAAGAAAATTTTAACAACCACAAAATTAATAAGATATTATATATGACTATTGGTTCATCAGAAATATAAGGTTTGTAAAAAAATCATGTTGTTTGGAACAATAATGATAAATAGAAGTGAAAATATAAAAAATATTCATTAAAGATATTTTTTTTAAAACCATTAATAAAATGTAGACAAATCTAAATAAAATATAATATTTACGATGGTGGGGAAGTCCATTAACACCATATACATTTTTTTTCAAATTTCTATAAATAATTTCAAAAATAATCCTTGAAATAAACATGAAAAATTAATTTAAAAACTTTTAAAACTTTAAGTATAAAATATAATTCTATTAATAATTTATTTTTGTAATAAAAAGGATTTTTTTTATTTTTTTTTTAAAATATGGACTTATATAAGAAATATTATAAATTAAAAGTGAAATAAATGATGGATTTATTTTAATTTTTTTCTTGATTAAAGTCCCAAATAATGGAAAAAGATATAAGAAAATATTTAAACTATTTAAATATCAATAGGATAATAAAATAAAATAATTTTATGAAGGGAAGATTATAAGATTCATTCTATTGAAATTAAAGCAATCCTAAAAAATGAAATTTTAAAATAAATCCTCACCTCTTTATAGACTTTCAAATTTTAATACCTTTAAAAAATAAAGATAAATTTAAAAATTAATAAGCATAAATGAATAGGTATCCATTTTTATTATATCGCACGGGGAATTAAATAAACCCAAAATAGTAAATTGGTGTATAATATCCAATATGTCTCAATGTAATGAAAATTGAGATTAAATCAGTTATCTCATGCTTCCCTAAATTTAAATATGGTTTAGCCTCTTGTATAATGTTTCTAAAAGTGTTATTAATTTATAATAGAACTATATTAAATTTTATAATATCATATATTATCCTACTATAACATATTATCATTAGTTCACAAATAATATTTCATTATTTCCACTATTTCAGGTGTTAATTACTTCATTTTATCATTAATGTTTCTTTATAAAAGTTCTGATTATTCTGAATTGTATATAGTCCCATTATCTATAGAATTATATTAATTTTATAAATTTATTATTTATTCATTATACAAATTTTTAGAATCATAGATGCTATTTTGACATGGAAATGAATCACATTGCTTTATGGAGACGGTAGGCCGTATAGACACACAAAATACATTGACATTTACTTAAAGGGAGAAATTGTAAGGAATTGGTTGGTAAATTAAATTTATATAATAAATACAATGTCATAACTATCACATATATTAATTATTTTCATCATTACAACTATCTATGTGAGTTGGTGATGGAAAAAAAATTAATCGGTTCTCGAGTTGGTAGTCCATCGTACAAACGAGGGTTGGTATTGTTTTCCCATTAAAGGAGAATCATATGGTTTAATAATAATCCATGAAAATAATAAAATATAAAAATATGATAATTTTTTGTGTTATTATATTGTAATTAAATATAAATAATTTAAGGCGGTAAAATAAAAAGTAAAAAATAAAGAGTTTGGGGAAGAAGACTATATTCGAGTAGAAAAATTCCCTTTTGATCTATTATAAAGACCCATAAGGATGGTATTTTGGGATGAATTATATCTCTATAAAATGGATAATTATGTTTGGGATATATTGTTTTATAGTGTTATCGACCTATATTTCTCAATAGGTGTGACTAAGTAAGGGGAGAAGTTTCCCTTTTATAATTGAGGTGAGTGGAATAATTTTAATTTTTCAATGTTATAAATAAATTTCTAGTCAATTTCTTAGGAAAGTAGTTCTAAAATAGATCATATTAGAGTTTGACATGGATAATGTTTGAATAAAACTAACAAATTGGGATTTAATATGTGTTTACTTTCTTTTAACTCTTATCTTTTTTAGGTTAACCTTCTTCGTAAACCCATTATAACCTTAAACGTATTGATATTTTTTTTTATTTTTTTCACTATGAAAAAAATGAAAGTGTAATAATTAATTTTTTTATATTATGATTTAAAAAATAGAACCATTTTTATATAATAATATTCATATAATTGGTGGGATTTAATTAAAAAACACCCATAAAACATGTCAAAAAATGGGTTTTAAAAAAATGATTTCTGTAGAAATAAGATAGTATTACATTAATTATATGGATAGTAATAATAATTTTATATATTTATTTTAATATAGTTTATTATAAAATCCAAAAATTTCATTTAAATAGTTAATCACTAAATATTATTTTAAATAATTAAAATGTAAATACATGATGCATTTAAATCGTATTTTCTAAATAATAAACTTTTTACCTCCAAAAGATATTATCTATATTTTTATAAAATTAAAAGTAAATTCATGTATAATTCTACATATTATGAAAAATTTATACAAATACAAGTTTTACTTGTTAAATATTATGTTTTCTGTAATTTATAGAAGCTTATTTTTAAAGAAACTTTTCAGAAGCTCATTTTAGGATTATTTTGACCAACTATGTTTAAAATTGATATTCATCCTAGGAAAATATATTTTTAACAATAAATATTAAAACTATAGTTTTTTTATAGATATATTAAAATGTAATTTTCACATATTATAATTTAATTTGAGGTGTTAAAAATTTACTTAGTGTTAAAAATTTCATAAGTAATATATGTGTCTTTCAGAACATCCTATTCATGAGATCATATGGATTTTATTTCCATTAAAATATAATATGCCTCTTGAACCTTTAATATATATATGTTTTCCAAAATACAAACTTCATAATTAGTTACTTACATTTTCTCATGGAAATATAGTATTTTAATTAACTATTACATTTTGATTATATGGATTTATGTTAAATCAATTTTATATTTTCTTATAATTGATAAAGATGAAAATCATGTTTCTTAATTCTAGTTCATTGAAAAAAACAAACATAAAAAATTAATTTCCATTTTAGAATAAACAAATCATACATAATGGATATCATCATTATTATAACTCATATTATATCCCATCTATCATATTAATTAGCATAAACTGAAGTGTGAATTATAATATAAATGAATCTTATTCTAAAATGATATTAGGAGACTTAAATTACTGACCATTGATCTCTTGATTTCCTGAAAATTTTAATTTTTTTTCTAGCACCAAAACATTGATGGTTCTAAAGATATGTGGGTTACTAAGTAATTACTACATTATATTTAATGATTTATTAATTATTGGATAATATATTATGATGTTAGTATGATGAATGAATATTTTATATTCTAACAAAAATTATTGTATACAGAACTTTTATATTCCTAACATAATTTAAAAGAAATATTATTTTTGACAAATCTACAAGATATATATATTTTTAGTGATAGTATCATAAAAATTTATGAAGATTGAGAATTTAAATGAATTTTCTACACTTAATACTTTACTTTTATGTTTAAAAATTATTAGAATCCTTTTGTATCTATAAAAATATATAGGTGAGAGTTGTAATGAAATAATTAATTTACATATATTAAATCAATCAATCTAGCATTCCAAAAGACCGAAAACACACTCCCAATGACCATTGGTTGCATACAATTGTTCATTATAACATATATAGATATAGGATTGTTTAAATAATATATTAGTAAATTCCTAACATGATACCACCATGAATACATGGAATTAATTTTATAATTAAAGATAAAAAAATGTAAATTAAAATTAGAAATTACTTTTTTCATTTTATCAAAAGGGGAAAAACATTCACATTAAATTTTATTTATAAACCATTTCACATTAAAATGAACATAGGTAAGAAGAAAATATAAAAGATATAAAAAAATCATATAAGAAAGTATCACAAGATAAATAAAATATAAATTAATTTATATAATATAATTTAAATAATAATATTTAATAAAAATATCAAGTATATGAGGAAATCCTATAATCCCTATAACAGAATTTTTTTTAGAAAAACCAAGATAAATAAATATTACTAATTTATTATTTTACATGAATAATGATTATATTTACAAATAGTTTCATAAAATAGATTACCTAAGGTTTACTATCTTATAATATTAGATAAAAATAAAACTTATTTTACATTACATGTAAATGTTTATCTAAAATAAATCCTTTCTAGAATTCCTTCTTGAATTATTATATGTTATACTCATCTTAATATCATGTGTAATGGAAACAATAATCATGGGATTATCTTGAATGATTAGTACGAGAAAAAATGTGTATGGAGAAATATATTATTAAAAATAACATGGAAAAATAATAGTTGTCCATAAGACATGATAACAAGATATATAATTTCAAAAGAGAAAAAATATAACATTTCATAAAGGTGTGGAAAAATGATACCATAATCATTATTTATCGAGCATAATCACATACATAGAGATACGATATTTCATGGAAATAAATCAAAAATTAAACTATGGATCTAAAATAGGAATTTAATTCCAAAAATAGCGGGGATTGAATCATTACCCATATCCCTTTACATGGTGGAGCATAAATTACTATCCGATTCCCATATTAGAGCAAGCATCACTACCTAATTCCCTTAAACATTGTGGTGAATGAATCATTACATGGTTATCAAAAAATTACAGAGAAGATACTACTTCTTTATTCCCATTAGGGAGTTATCATCAATAAATAATTCCCACAATTATTTCATAAGATAAAAATCCTTAACCAATGAATACGAGGGGAAATATTATACCACCCATTCTCATTTATCCATGACTAGGATAAATTAAAATAATCCTTAATCACATCATAAAAAACCCATCGAATGAAAAATTGGTTTAGAAACATTTCATGATGGTATCCCCAAAAATTATCTCAAGAATGTAAATAATTGACACCAAAAGATCCATCGCCAAAAAATATTATTACAAAAGAACATTTAGAGGTGGGTTCATGGAAAATAATTTGTTATAAAAACCTTTAATGATAAAGATAAAATGGTAATAAAATATAAAAAGAGTTTTTATAAATCATTTTTATATTAGCATTAAAGATAAAGTAAAGTAACTTTCAATGTCATTATTAAAATAATTATTCTTCAAAAAACTAAAATAATTAATTTTAAAAGTCAATATTTTGAAATAAATATCAATAATTAAGCCTTTAAAATACATAATTGTTTAAAAAATTTGATGCGAAAAACTTTTTTGGAAAATTTTACTTTTATAAATCATTTTCAATGATAGAGTCTTAAAAAAGTCAATATTTTTTTTAAAAATATGATGTGAATGCTTTCTAAAATACTTTAATATAAATAATTACTTCAATAATATATCCCTAAAATAATATAAAGGCTAAAAGAAAAATATGGAGTGGAATCTAAATCATTTTATTTTGAAAGGATAAAAAAGGTTTTGAAATACCTTTATTGAAAACTTAAATAATTACAAGAGTAATGAAAATACCTTTTCAAAATAAGATAATGGAATTATAAAGATCAAATTAGATAACACATAATTGGATATCAAAAAATAATGGACAACACCAGTGGGAAGGAAAAATATAGATAAAGAGGAGAAACAATTATTAAATAGGATATAATATATTCTTAATAATGATATAATTTTTGAGAAATAGATTCATCAATGTGGAAGAATTGAACTTAAAAAATTTTTTCCTATAAAGGGTAAGATAATTTATATTAAAATACAATATTTTATTGTAATGAATTAATCATGAAAGAAATAAGTTAAAGAAGTGAAATTCTAACTGAGCTAAGGGAGTTAAACAAAAAAGGACCATTATGACCATTGTATATTTTAAATAAAAATACATTTAATTAAAAGTCATGATTTGATTCTTAAAACTCCTTGAATAACATGAATATGGTAAAATAAATTCATTAGTTAGTTACCAAAGCATATCAAATATATCACGGGGATCAATAAAAAATAATCATGAAGAGATTAAGGTTGAGAAAATGAACCACCTTACATTATTTCCTTATATCCACTAAATAAATTTAATATACAATATAAAAAAATAAATACAATAGTATATTATTTAAGAATTTAATATATACCTATAACTATTTATAAACATTATTTATACTTATTTAATATTGGTAAATTAGTTAGTTCTTATCTCTTTTCAATATCAGGTGTGAGAAATCATGATTATTTTGAACTAGTTTTGTAATAACAGTGTTATTATTCACTATTATGATAAATTTAATCATTAAAATATCAAAATTTTACATTAATATATATTTTATGGCGTTTTATAATGTTATAATTTCATTATATTCGATTTTAGTCCTTTTTTACATGAAATTAGCGACAAACATGTTTCAATGATCATTAACAAATGAACATTGGTATCTTAGTTAATGACTAATATTAATGATAAAATATTGGAACCAAAATAAAGACATTATTTAATCATTTATATCATATATCATCAATAATTAAGTTATCATAGAATTCCCGGATATTATTTTTTTATCATTTTTCAAGTAGGTGGTTAGACTGACAGAAATATGAACATACCATAATTAATGGATGATTATGATTATGAAAATGGTTTATTTTGGAATAATATCATTTTTATAGAGGAAAAATTATATTATATAGATAAATTTAAATGAATTAATAATATTTTTTATATTTTAATAAATAAAAAATAATCTATATAAAGAATGAGCTACATTATTTCATAGAGGAGGTAGCCCGCACAACACATGATTGATGTTTCCATTTCTTAATGAAAGATTGGAAAATAAGGTGGATTATAATTTTTATCATCATAATCAAAATTATAATATATATTTCATATTTATTATTTAATTTCACCCTTATAATCATCAAAAATTGGTTGTGGTGAAAAACAAAAGTCATCGTTTCATAGAGGCGGTAGTTCACACAACACACGATTGACATTTTAATTGTTATTAATTTAAAAATGAAAGCTGATTAATATATATTACCTTATAATCATGAAATTAATAATCAAGTCAATAAAATTTAAATTATATCTTAATTAGGAAAATATAATTGAAAATATAAGACAGAAAGTAAAAGAAGATAGAAAATGAGTAGTCTAGTTAAGGACATGCATTTTACCATAGAGGACTCCTTGTTAATGGTGGGATTATGGTAAATTATTATAAAAAATATAAAATATGTGAAATATAATTCTATGGAAGGAAAATGATAAGAGTTTCATGAAAAATAAATTTTATTTGCAGTCTAAAAGGGGTGGGGAGAGACAACTTTTCTAATCAGTGAGAATAATATTTTTTGTCAATATTTCATATTAATATAAAGATAACACATTTTTACATGTTAGTCAGTTAAAAAAATATAAAATAAATTATTTTGGATAATTTAAGGTAAATAATAACTCAAAAATTAATTTTTAACAATGATTTAAACTTGTTTCTAAGTCCATTAATTTTATATTTTTTACTCTCAAATTTTTTTGGTTTACCATGGAAGATAAGTAATTTAATTTTTAATAATATAAAAGAAATTAAATTTATGAGATAATTTGGACATAAAAAATCTATATTTGAAATAAATTTAAATATATAAAATTTCTATGCGTAAATAAATTTAATTTTTTACAATGGCACATGTAACGTGTAAAAAACTACTTTGAGAAAACTAGTATTTTATGATTAAAATTTATGTGTAGGATAAACTTATAAATGGCATTGATTATAATGATATAAATTCATTTATAATAAAAACTAAATTTTTATTTTTATTTCATATCTTGATAAAAACTAATTTAAAAAAAATAATTTTAAAAGAAAATAAAAAAGTGATTATTTTATTAGAGACTCTTACTTATGTTTCCAAACATAGGTCTTATGAATTCATAATAATATTTCAACAAGTATATTTTTACTAATTAATATATATTTTATCATGAAATTTTTTTATAAGTTTCTTCAATAGAGTTACTTCTTTAGATAGTCATAAACACTATAAATTTTATAAAAAAATTTTTGTTCACAATTAACCAAAAAATAAATTCTTTTAGAGAAATTAAAATATTCACACTAAGATAATTTTTGACATTTTAAATTGAAAAATGATGTTAAATTTAACTAATTCAAATTGAGAAATTATAAATTTTTATTTAAATGAATATAAAAAATATAAAGAAAATAATTTGTGTTGAAAAATATCATTTTTGAACATTTAGTGTTTTTAATGTTATTATATTCCAATATTTTATTAAAATAATTTTAATAAATTAGTTCATATATTTAAATATAATATATTATTAAATGAATACTTTGAAAATGTTCTATTTAATTTATTAACACTTTTGACAGTTATTTGTTAACAAGTAATCATCATTTAATATTAAATTTTATTATTTATTTATCCCGTAAATGTAATATATTTTAATTGATCAGTATATTTTTAATTATTATGGGTTTCAATAATCTTACAACTTATTTATACTGTTATTATAATATATTTATGGTTATTTGGGTTCAGTGTTGTATGTGATTTTATAAATTGAACAATTTATTTATTAAAAGAAAAATATATTCAAACATATCAGTGTGTCACATTATCCCCCATAAGTAAATTTTTACCTCAAAATTTTATTTATCATGAACCAATGAAAATATATAATGGTATCTAAAATATATATATGAATAATGATACAATTTCTAAAGAGATATCAACTTTACAAGATTAAGAAACATATCTTTTCATTAGAATAGGCATATCCATATCGTTGAGTTTTCTCTGTCTATTTTATCTATGATTCTATCATTATTTGGTATCGAGACTCACATTATATAATTTTTATATTTGGGAGATAATAATCATCCTTTAATTTATAGAATAATTTTTTTTGATATGAAATGTGATTACATTATTCTAAAATATGTTTTTTACTCTTTATTGAGAATCAATTAAATCAAATTCACCTAAATGAAGGAAAATAAAAAGTTCACAAGGACCACTAAAATAAAATTCAAGTTTGAATATAATAATTATACGACTAAAATATTTCATTTATATACAAATCATCATGGTTTTGATTTAATTTTCTTGGAAAATGTTCTAGATATGATATGGTCTATAGAAATAAAAACACAAAATGACATTAATAAGATGGAGTGGAAATTTTTTTTTGTTAATTATCATGATCCACATAAAATGAGTGAGAACATAGGATTTTACTTATTCCCTTATCTTAATAGATTTCTAAGAATTATTCCCTTCATCATCCCATGGATCAGTGCATAAATATTCGTAATGAAAATTCTTCTTAAAACCAAATAATTAGATGTTGGGAGGAGTGTTTATTGGGACTATCTATTACTTTATTGTGTTAATAGACCTTTTTTTATTCCTTCTCCATTCACATGAGAGATAACTATCTATACATCCATTGAGGTATCTTCTTTGTCCTTTCAATAATTACATGGGTTATTTTTACCGCATTTATCATATATAAGTAATTTTTATTTCTTTTCAATATGATATTAATCCACTAGGATTTTTTAATGTATGATTTTCATTTTTTTCTCCAAAATAGGATGACTCTTTATATTTTATATCTACCACAAATTTAGACTATTTAATTTCATTATTTTTAAAAAAATATTTGATATCTAATTTATTTTAAATACCTAAAATATAATTCTAATTAACTGTTCGATCTTACTCTCATGTGTCTTGATAAAACTAGAGGATAACCTTATATGTCTCATGAATTTTGATTCATAAGTGAAAATGTAATCACCCTCCTTATATTTCAACTAAACAATTCATACTCTACATTCATGTGAAGATTTTTGGGAAAGTATCTAGTGGAGAATATTTTTTTAAACTCCTCCCATTATATTATGTCTTTTAAATTCTTTTACACAGTATTCTTAATGATAGTATACTATTGGTTAGCCTCATCATCCTTACAATAAACATCGAGACCGACTTTCTCAAGTTATGATCATTTTTATGCATAAAATATCTTTTCAATATCATTAATCCATTACTTAGTAGTATATGGAATAAAAGAGACAATGTTGGTGGGTGGATGTTTCCCCATGAAAGACATGATAGATAGATAATCCATACAAGGTATATTTGGGATCAAAATAAAATATTTATTTTATAATTTATGTCATGGGGGAGTTGAGTGAGAATCACCACAAGTTTTTTTCCGATTACAATATCATTTGGTTGATAATTTAAAAAATCACTACATTTCTAATCACACCCATTATTAACTTATTTTATCTTAGATATATCCATAAATAAAACAAAAAGGGGGTAATAATGGAAATATTAAATGACAATTATAAGTGAATTTTTTATAAACAATCTCATGGAAGAATCCACCTCAAAAATTATTAATATTTGAAATTATTACCATAGCATTAAACATAACCAAAATCACTCTTAGTTCAGGCTTTGTTTATTTAATTTAGAATATATCATGATAATTATCCTATTACATAACATAATAAAATCATTATAATTTATTATAAATATAATGTGATTAACAAAAGAATTTACACCATAAGTGTCAAACCAGGTGTGAAGTTATGTATCTTTATTATGCATTGGCTGACAATTGAGTCAATAACCAATACACCATTTTCATGATTACTATACCTATTTACCTATGTTTTATTTCATATATACACTTGTACTATCTAAAAATTTATGTTATTTATAAGAAATCAACCCAATATCTAATTTACCAAAACATAAGGATTTATCCAACACGTAGTATTATCACATTAAATTTTCCATAAGGTTTCCCTAACGTTATCCAAAAAAATCCCCAAGAAAACAAAACCATCCTATGATACCAATTATTTTTACCCAAGATAAATAAACACACTTATTTAAATATTTTACTTGAATAATAATTTAGTTAAAAAATTGTCACACAAATAGAAGAACCAATGGTTTTGTGTTTTAGAATATTAACTACATATACAACTTATTATAAAAAAAATATGATAATTTTTAAATAATAAGACAATACTAGAACCCTTTGTAGAATTATTGTTGGTTATAATCACATTAATAACATTGGAAATAGAAACATAATAATTGTGTGAGATTGAATGCTAAGTATGAGAAAATCTAATCAATATATGAACAAGTATTAGATCATTAACATATATGAAAACATGAGATTGGAGAAATATCACATTAAAAATATTAAAAAATTCCATAGGCCATGATAAAATTACATGTTATCTAAAAAGGGAAAATATATAAATTTGAATAAACAAGTTAATATATGAGTACATAAACATCAACCACACAGCAAAATAGTTGGCATAACGATATGAAATGTCATCAAAATGAAGTATAAAAGTAAACTATAGAACTAATATAGATATATAAATAATAAAATGGTAGATTTAAAATGATTATCCATTTCCCATATTTTGTTAAAGAAAGCATCAGTACATGATTCACATAGTGAATATAAATTCCCTACCATATTTCCTTATACATATTATAGTATTAATCATTACATGATTCCCATAACATATTAAAGCATGAATCACATTCTGATTCTAATAGTAGATAAGGCATAAATTATCTGTCTCCAAAATTTTTTAATGAGATATAAATCCATAACTAATGAATTATAATAAGATATATAACCCCACCTATCATTATCCATACATATTTTTTCCACTTAAAAAAAATTATTAATCACATCATAAATAACCCATAGATAAAAAAACTAGTTTCAAAAAACATTTGGATCATATCCCCAAATTTTAATTAAAGTATGTAAATGATTGAAACCCACAAATTAATTAACCCAAAAAATTATTCCATAATAAAATATGGGGGTTTTTTAATGAAAAATATTTTCCAATAAAATACATCCTTTAGATATAATGTCAAATGGTAGTGAAATCATAAATTATTTTATAAAACGTTTTTTTCAATTTATCATAATCAATGAATATACAAAAACTTTAAAAGTAATTTTTAAAATTAATATTTTTTGAATAATTAAAAAATATGTTAAAAATTCACCATTTGTAAATAAATATAAGAAATAAAACCTTGCAAATATATAATGCTTTCTAATTGGTCAATTTATTTTTTAAAAAAAGTTTACTATAATTTTTTTTGAATATTGGAGACATGAAAAATATATAGATGTTTAAAAAATATTAGGTGAAATATTTTAAAAACATACCTTTTATAAATAATTCCAATATTATATCCTTGAAATAATATGAATCCAGACAATATAAATGTGCAGTGGAATATAAAATATTATAATTTTAAATGATGGAATTTTTTTTTGAAATAACAGTTTTTAAAATTCAAATTTTAAAAATTGTAATAAAACTTCATTTTCATTGGAATATATGTTAAAAATGAAGTTAAAATGTGTTATATCATAATTATATTTTCAAATATAAAGGATAACATTGGTGGGAACTGAACTTATGGATAATGACGAGAAACCATTTTTATTGAGAATGGTAATTATCTATCACAATGATATACATTTAGAGAAGTAAATTAATCATGGAATTTTTTTATTTAAAATTAATTTTCCATTATAGAGGATTATAAATGAAAAATATATAATTTATTAGGGTGGAATAAATCATTTTTTATGAATTAAGTCCAAGAAGAATCATTCTAACTCAATTAAGGGAGTTACGTTATCAAAGAGCCTTATGACCATGGATTCCATTGAATAAAAATACATTTAAAGAGGGAACATTTTAAGGATATTAATATGGTAAAATACATTAATTATGTATTAATAAATACATATAATTATTTCATTGTTCATAATAATAAATATATCCTATAAAATTAAATTTGAGACAAATAACTCCTTTAACTTAATTTACAACATGAACTAAAGTAATTGAATATTATCTATAACAAAAATAATTATCTTAATAACCTATTTATGAAAATTATTAATATATAAAAACATTTATAAATAGTTTTTTAAAATTATTAAAAAATATTTATTAGTTATTTCTTATCTATTTTAAATTTTGGTTGTGAGTAGTCTTTATTTTTTTGCACTAGTTTCATAATTGTAGTGTTATTTTTCATTATTGTCCCAAATCAATCATTTAAAAATAATTAATGGTAATGTAATTTATATTTAGTAATATATTATTAGTTTACAATTTAATTCAATGAAAGTTTTATTAATTTTTTTTGTAATCCAAATTGATGATAAAATTTCTTTAATGACCTTTAAGAAATGAAGGATAGTATCTTAATTAATGAGATAAAAATTACCTTTAATGTTTTTAAAAAATAATTATTTAATTATTTATGTCATATATATTAAATAGTTACATTCATATAAACATATATGAAATTTTCTTATAGCATTGTTCCAGTAGGAGGTTAGACTGATCGAAACATTTACATACCACACTTAGTGGATGATTTTGATTATAAAGTGGTTGATTTTGGAATTATATCATTATTATAGAATAAATATGATATTAATTATATTATTATAATTTTATTAATTATATATTAATATAGTTTTATAAATAATAAATAAACTAGCTGAAAAAAGAGATACATTATTTTATGGAGGTAGTAGTCAATGCAATGCATTGTCAACATTTTCATTTTTCAAATTAAGAGTGAGAAATAATTGGATTTTAAAACGCCACATTAAAATAATAATTTTATTTTATATTTTTTATTTATTCATAAATCTCATCCTAATAATTATATAATTTAGGTGGTGGTCAAAAATAGATGTCATCGATTCATGGAGGATGTAGTCCATAAAAACAGATGGCATCGCTTCATCTAACATGACATAGCTTATTTTGGTTTGATGCTGTAAGTGAAGCAAGGTATTGTTAAAAGTATTTATATATAGAAAAATATATTCCAAAATCTAAAGGTGTTACATTCCCATTAAAGAAATTTTATCCTTATGATTTTAATTATCATATACTAATATAAATATACAAGGGTATCTAAAATATATAATCAACTAATGATATAATCTCTAGATATATATCTTCTTTAAAATGTTATAAAAAATTTCATTTTCCACATAATATAGTTATACCTATAATTTTGTTATTATAAAACTTTATGATCCAAGAGTTTATTGTTATTTAATATCATAACACATATTATTTAACTTTATTCAAAGGTTTCTCATAATCATGTTTGGATTGATAGGATACCATAGGTTGATGTGAAATGTATACTCCTTATTCCAAATATTTTTTTATCCTCAAAATGGATAGAACAAATTAAATTATTTTCATATAGAGGAAGGAAAGTAATATATTTATAAGTATCACATTAATAAATAACAACATGGGATATAATAATTATACAACTAGATTTTTTATTCGATATTATAATTATCAGAGCTATGATTTAATGTTCGTTAAAAACATTCTAGATATAAAAGTGCCATTAATATAAAAAAGAAAAAAGATAATTATAACATGGAATATAGGATAATTATTCCCTATTTATGATTATCTACTTCAATGGTAGTGATAAAAAATTATTTCTGTTATTCCCTTAGGTTAGGATACTGTTGATGCCTATTATTATTTGTCGTCCTTAGATTTGGGCATCGATTTTCATTATGCACAATCTCCTTTTAGTTGAAGCACAAAATATGGGTGGAATGTCTGATGTGACCTTATATTCAAATGTTGTGTTAATTGGGATTTTTTAATTCCATTACCATTAGTGTTCAAGATTGATATCTGTATTATACTAGAAACAAGTTATTATTCTTTTCAGGAAATAAACTATATTATTTTTTTCCGCATTCATGGAATATAATTAATTATATGCTCTTACATCCATGAGATTTATCATCTAGGTTTCCATAATATTCTAATTTTATTTTATTATATCCATAATAATAAGATTCTCAAGCCTACATATCCACAATAAGAACACATCAAACAATTTATTCATATCTACTAAAATCACGTATAGATAAATTATTTTAGAGACATGTTTTTATGCTACTTAAGGACAATTCTATATTAGTCACAAGGTTAGTAAAAACAATTGATGAATTCTTGAGCTGTATCAAAAAATTTTATTCATATGTTCCAATGGATTCATTCTCCTTCCATTTAAATAGTTGAAATTCTTACTCCATTATCATGAGAAGTGTTTAGAGAAAATATTTTGTGAAGAATATTTTCTTGACTTCTAAACATTCCATAGTGTATAAAACCTCCTTTTCCAATATATGTTTAATAATATTCTACTATTTTTCATCCACATCGTTTATATTATTAACACAAAAAAACCCTCATGTTTTGATCATTATATAATGAAAAATATAATTTTAATTTCATTTAGAAATTTATAAACAATAAGTGGATTCCAATACCCACTTTATGTGGTTACTATTTTTCATATGAAAGACTCACACGAATATTGATCATTACTTGGTTAATTTAGGAGCTCTAAATTGTCTTTGTTAAAATTCATTTCAATTGAGAGTTTCATGAACATATTCATAAGATGATTTAATTAGTATACCATCTCATTTGGATGCTTATTAGGACAATCAATTTATTTCCAATCAAACCCATTATTAACTCAATTTCTTCATTATCTACACACTACTAAAACTTAAATGGGATAACATGGGTTATGAATAAGTAATATCTTAAGATAATTATCATAAAATATTTATAGAAAATCAACCTCAAAATGTATTTCTATTTGGAACCATTATATTATCATTTAGTTTAACCATATTCACTCTTGGTTAAATCATGTTATCTTTAAGATGGGATGTAGCTAATTCTTTATCACAATTATTTATATAAATTAATCCTTTATAATTTCTTGTAAATATAATGTGATTAACCAAATCATATCTTTTAAGAGTATCAAACCATGTTTTCAATTTGGAATTTTTTTCATGCATCCACAAATAATTGAGTGATTTCCAAACATGACCCTTTCTACGTTACTACCAATAGGTACATTTATACCATTTCTAGAATCAAGTTATTATATACAGATAGGGATTAAATTTAGATGAAAACTACTCAATCTCTGTTTGATTAAAATTTTAGGATGTTTACATGTACTTAGGTTTATCACTTATACTTATCCATAGAGATTTAAAAAATGTTTTCAAATGTAATCACTAAAATAACCAAAAAATAAATTTGTTCCAACTATGGTAATTGAATATAAATAAACACACATATTTAGTTATTTTACATGAATATATATCCCATTCATAAATAGTCACAAAACTAGGGAAAATAAGGTTATATTTCATGGAATATTAGTAATATATATATGTTATTTTTATAAAACATTCAAAAATTTACACATAATAAAACCATACCATACTACCTTATAGACTTGTTATAAGTTATACTCATATTCACAACATGGAAAATAGAAACATGGATGATATCAAATGCTCAGTAAGGGAAAATCTCATCAACATGACATCAAGTGTTATATCATAATAATATGATAAAACATGAACATGGATAAATATCTTATTAAAAAAATGAAACAATAAGAGTTCTACATATGACATGATAAAAATACATGAAATATAAAAATAGAAAGCAATTACCATGTAAAAATTTTATTTCATCATGAGACAATAAACATGATCCTTGGAGAAAAATAAGTTATATAAAGGCATGCCACGTCACAGAAATAAAGAATAATAGTATAATTTGGAAGGAACATTAATATGAATATTATAAAATTGTTAAGTGAGAGTCATTTAATATTTTCAAAATCATTATGGATAATACATCACTACCTAATTCCTATACTGGAGAAATCATCACTACCTGATTCCTATAATATAGTAGAGCATGTATCACATTTTGATTAATATAGTAGGGTGATCGTGACTACTGAATTCCAAAAAGTATCAGATGAGATATAAATACTTTTCCTATAAATCAGAGGGTGATATAGGACCCCACTTATCATCATCCATAAATAAGTGTTCCCATTGAAATCAATTATTAATAACACTATAAATATCATATGGTGTGGAAAATGGGGTTCACTATATTTCAAGATAGAATCCTGAAAATTGAATTCAATAATTAAAAGGTTTGATAACCACAACCCAATCACCTAAAATTATAATTTCATAATAAAATTTAGAGTATAGTTAAGGGATTTTTTTTAAAAAAATAAATTTTTATAGATAAATTGGAAATAATTGTGAAATCATAAAAGAGTTTGTAGAAATATTTTTCATATTTTCCATAAAATATTACGTTCCTATCACTTTAAAAGTAATTTTTTAAATCACCCGTTTTGATAAATTGAAAACAATAAAATTTTAAAATACACAAAGGTTTCGAAAATGTGTGTCGGAATATTTGGTAAATAATAAATTTTGGAAATTTGATGAATATAATTTTGAATTTTATTTTCCAAAATGAAAACATAAAAATGATATAAAGGTTTTAAAAAGGTGGGTTGGAATATTTATAAAACAATAAATTTTGAAATAGAACAAAAACAATAGATCCATTAAATGAGATAAATCTTATCGAAATAAATTTATAGTGGATGATAAATCATTTTATTTTAAAGGATGGAAAAATGTTTTGAAATAATTATTTTGATCACCCACATCATAAAAAGAGTAATATGAATTATTTTTTAAAATACGATAAGAGGAATATAATGTTCATGTGATGTAACCCATAATCGGATTTCCAAATATAAAGGATAAAATTGGTGGGAAAGTTATGTATGGACAAGGAAAGTAAACCATTGGTAAAAATTAAAGTAATCATTCTTATAAATGATAAAATTTTGGAGAGTGAAATTAATTAAGGTAAATGATTCATTTTTAAAATAAATTTTCTACCAAATATTGATAGAATTTACAATGAAATAAAATATTCATGTAGAAGAACTAAATCTATGAATAAATAATTTCAAGAAGAAGCATTATAATATAGCGAGGGGAGTGGAGTTAACCAAGAACATTTTGAACATTATATCCTTTGAATCAAAAGAAATTTATAGAAAGAACATGATGTAGATCTTCAACCTCCATTATTATATTAATATAGTAAAAGACATTCATTAAGCTGTAATCAAAACATATAAAAGTTTTCATCGTTCATAATAATAAATATGTATTCACAAATTATATTTGATAAATGGTACCCCTCACAATAATTCTTGACTTCCACTAATTATCTTGAATATCCTATATAAACAATTACAGTATTAATAACATATTTTAGACACTACATGAATTTTTTGTAATTGTGATGGTGTATTTGTGAGAGACTCCCATCGCAAAATGTCATTTGCAATAGGATTTTATCACAAATACCCCATTTCTGATGGTGTCATCATAAATGTGTTTATTTGTGATGGATACTTTGGTCGTCGCAAAAGACTTCGGTAAGGGTTTGTTAATGACATTCTACAATGAGTTGTCAAAAAAGGTTCTGAAAAGTTATTTTCAATGGACGAAATCATCCTTCGCAAATGAAAATTTTTCAAAAAAAAAATCAATAAAAAAATAAAAAACTAATTAAATATATTTTAAAAAAAATGAAATAATATAAATATTTTTTAAAAAAATACATTGATTTATAAAATGTATATATTAAATAAAATAAAATTAATTAACAAAATGAATATGCTAAAAAATATAATAAATTGGTAAAATTATTGAAATAAATTACTATATAAAAAATATAGAAAAATAATGAATATATATATATTTAAGAAAAATTAAAAACCTAAAATTAATTAAAATATATAAAAAACACTAAAAAATTAATTAATTTACAAATATTTATAAATCATTATAGATCATTAAACAAATTAAAAATCACATAAAAGTAATAAATTATTTAAAAATTAACATCTATACTATACCAAATTACAAAAAAGTCATAAAACATCACAAATAATCAACTATCATCAAGTAGAGGAGGATCACTTGAAGGACCAGGGGGAGGCAACTCCAAACCAATTCCATATGCTAGTCACCGCATATACTCTATAATCTCCTCATCTCTCAGATGATACTTTTCACTCTCCTCCTCCGTCTACTTCTACATCTACTGTATCATCTCATCTTGAGATTTAAACCTCGCCTCATATTGTACAAAGAACGACAACATCGATGGAGACTCTGCACGATCTCCCTTTGCACTCATTGATGTCATTGCAAAAGTACCATAATAACTGATAGGTGTTAGTCGATAACCAATACCAACTACTCGACCTTTCTCGACACCCTGAGAAGTTTCCTATATCCAAGCCCCCTCATCAAAATCCAAATCAATAGTGACATCTTGTATAGTCTCACATATACTCTCTCGTGTATCAGAAGTTGTAGCCTCTTTTGTTTCCTTTAAATATAATAGCAAATTATAATAACAATAAAAATAATATTCATGACATTTTTTAACAACATCACTAACCACAATATTGCACTGTCGTTCACCTATAACTTCTCATATATGAGGATAAATAATCATTTTCTTATAAACATCAAACTCTATAATAGATGGGTCATTATTGTCCTATAAACTATAAAAAACATGTTTTAGTTAAAATAAATATACAGTAATAAATAATATCACATACCATATTTCATTGATGTATGCAAAATGTAAGATTCCCAACACTATGGGTGACCTCCTGAATCCCTCAGATCTAACCTCCAATTAATGATCTCTTCTTAAAAGTATCTCTTAGAAAAAAGTAGCACAACCCATCCCATACCTGTCTTGATATATATTCGAGATGATAGGAGACACAAGACTGAAAAAAATGGTAGAACAAGGTTTATCTATATCTTGATTTCTGATGTTGTGTAGAGTCTGATAAAAGTACACACATATACAATTATCCCATTCCATTCAAATAGTACCTCCCTAGCTATTAGAAATTAATGAAAATAAATTCTGCAAAACAATTTAAAAAATATGTTATTAATTATAAATTTTTAGAAAAGAATATATTATTTAATAACATAAAATCTAAAGGTCGAACATCTGGTCATGTAAGATGATGGGTACTAGGTCCCAGGACACCCATTGCTTGGAAAAATAATTTCTTAGAATCACACTAGCCTGCCCAATGTCGAAATGTGAAAAACAATGAAAATTTAAACACAAATATAATAATAAAATTATTATCAAAATTTATACCATTATCTAATATAAAGTAAATATATTATACAATTAATCATACCTCTATAAACAAGGATCAAAATAGATAGATGGTCATCTCTCTAGAATAAGATATGTAACCAATAATCGAGCAAGACTACACCCCTCCTAGTTGGTGCACCAGCGTGAGCATGAGTAGCTAAATTAGGCTCATCATCAAAAAGTCTGATATCAGTGAGAGAATGTAATAGATCATCAAGATCATCACACTCATCTGAAATAAAATATTCTTTTTAATAAGAGATTGTTAATAAAAATATAAAATTTAAAAAAAGAATAAATGTCAGAATAAAATAATGTTACCTGTTACAGATTTTTAAAACAAATATGGAATTTAAAAAAATAATAAATATTAGAACATAATATTTACATATAACTAAAGACCTAAATATAATCAATCATTATGTTCATCGACATTAATGTATTCATCCTCATATTCAACATTTTTATCTTCTTTATGACTTTGGGTTTCATTATCCCTTATTACATCATATATATTATCTATATCATCGACCCTTAACTGGGGGAGAGGGGTCATCATCAATATTTATATCATGTTGGGTAAAAGATATATTTTGAGATGTTTCTAAAAAAAATTAATATGTCTCACATCCAAAGAACCATTTTCATTTTCAATAAAATGATTTTCACATGATTTCATTTTTATCACACTCCACAAGTCCATCAAATCTATTGAATCATCATACTAATTCGTATAGTAAACATGATGTTATTGATATGACAATATAAATGGTTCATTTATTTTAAGAATAATATTATATTTAATGTCAATGAATCCATGTCATAGATGAACTTTCAACCCTCGATTAGAATCAAACCAAAGACATTTAAATATTTTAGAATAATTTGGTCCCTGATAATATAACTCAATTATTTCATTTATTATAACATAATATTAAAATTCACTATCTTTATGATGATATAATTTCAAATAAACACCAGTATTCATTGGTTTCTTTGAGTAACCATATATGCGTGAATGGAATCGAAATCCATTAACCATATAAATATTATATAATTTTACCAATTTCAATAGAGGGTTTTTGAGCATACACAATCAAATGTTAATTTTATTTTCCTGTTGTGTTTTCTATAAACAATAAAAATTATTAATAATATATATCATTGAAAATTTAATTTAATATTCCATCAAAATAAACTTATCTTACTAGTATTTGAAACCAATATGTTTTTTTGATATTTCTTCAAAAGCAACAGATATAATTTGAATAATTTTATTTTGATATTTTAATCATATTTTCTATAAAAAAAGTTAAAGTAAATAATGATATCTTTTATAAATATCTAATTAAATAATAAAATGGTAGTATTTACTTCACAAATAGTTTCATTTCTTCACAATTCAGAAAAAATAAGTATAATCTCTATGGGGTTCTTCGTTTGTAAGGCATCATTCACAATAACCTCTAAAACAAAGCTCGGGCTAATAAAAAGCTGAAAACTGATGGTTTTTAAAATCGTCAATATTTGTCTCATTGTGACCATGACATTTTTTTGATGTTTATTCCACCTAAATATAATAATATCACAAATTTGAAATTTCGTCCCATAAGTACACTTCTGCAATCAACACTTTAACTGATGCTTTGTTATGTAATGTGTTCATTACATTTTTTTCATACATATCTCAAATGGAAACACCAATAAGAATTGTAACAGCCCTCCATATTTATCTTAATATAGAAAATTCAATATTAAATGTTCCATGGAATCAAAGAAGAATGGTGGGAATAGTTTTTCCAATTTACATAAAATTAAAAAAATCCTTTTCTAGGAATCTCAATGCATCATAATCCTATGATTTTACACAAATAACTCCGAAACCATATAATATTTTGGTCATAATGTCCTATATTAAAGAATTCAGTAACCCTCTAACACCAACATGCAGTAATATTTCAAGTATAACATGAATTTCATGAATTTTCAAACTAGTAATATGCCAATTTCTGATGAAACAAGGAAAAATAGAAGTATAAATATCTGCAAACCACAAATATCTAATCCATTAACAGAATAATAAACTGTTTTCTTTCATAAGTGAGTATTATTTTTTTGGATTCATTAATTTTTGTGCACTTTCATATTCAAATAATTGAAGTTCAGGACATCTGTAAATATGTATAAGATTTAACTATGCCTTTACATTATCTTTGGTATTACTAGGTGTGTCTAACATGGTAGAAAACATGTGATGAAAAACATTCTTCTTAATATGAATTTCATCTAACATGTGACATCCAAAAAATCAAAATAATATGGAATACCCCAAAAATTCTTTTCTTTAACCAATTGTGATCTTTCCCAAAACCTTTTATCATTTTCCCATTTATGGTTTGTCTAAAAGTAACATGAGGTAATGAAGGGAAAATAGATTTTACCTAATTACCTAAGAGCACTACTATAGGTGTGTCTGTTTCAATTTAACATTTTTGTAAAATTAATTCTACACATTCGAAAGGGGTGATCCATTGGAAGAAATATCTGATGAAATTCAAAATAACCAACCTTTACCCCATTACCAGGAATAAACTCTTTGTTCTCATTCATTCTGTACAAATATGATTTTAGACCTTGTGAGATCCATCTAGATAACATACCATATGATATAAATTCACTAATTGTCTATATTAATGCAACATTCAATATAAAATTCTAATATGTAGTTATATCAAATGTAGTCACACCATTGTTCCATAATGAAATAAAATCAACAATTAGTGGTTTCAAATAAATATAAATATTATTCTTTGGATGTATTGGAATTAATAGCATCAAATATATATATATAGTTCCTTGAATAATGTAAACGGAGTCAATTTTTAAGGAGTAATGAAAAAAGGAAAACAAGAATATTGACCGTCGTAAGCACCAAATGGAAAAAAACCATCACTAGAACGTGGCAGCCGTATATTATGATGTTCTGAAGGAAAACAAGGATATATATGATCAAAATGTTTCCATGAATCACTATAACATGGATGATTTAAGATTTTTTATGGAAACATTTGATTTATGTTGTGTCATAAATCCAGTTATGTTGAATGGTTTAAATAAACACTGTAAAGGAGGTGTAATAGGAAAATATCTCAATTGTTTCATGGGACCTCTTGACATTCCTTATTGTGCCACTTTATACCTCGATTCTACACATGTTGTAAAATTATCAAAAGATTCAAAATCAATATAATATATTATGTAGTCAATTGAAAATGCATGGATCTTCTGATAACTTAGACCAAAATTATGAACCAACCTTTTACTTTCATAGAAACCTGTAGGTAATGTATTTTTATTAGGAAAATATGACTTAACCAAATATAAAATATGATCCATACAACTATAACACATTATAAAATCTGATTTAATAGCCATTACTTTTGTAACAACATCATGTTTTCTCATCTGTATTCCCAGATATAAGGACTTCTTTGCAGACTTCAACAAATTATAAAACAATGAGGGATCTAATTCATGATTTGAAATATCATTTTGATTTTTTTAGAGATATATGTACCAGCGGCCCCATGTATTAAATTATGAAATGATGTATCTATAACAAACAAATGTATTTTATTCTGAACTCTTTTAACCATGTGATACAAAAAAATACAATCTTTCCAAAAATCGAAACACAATAGATGGTGTCAAACATAGTGAAATGTTTCGAATGTCCTAATATCACATTTCTGACATGAAAATTTAATTATTCCTTTAAAAAATATGAATTTGAAGATTCAAATTATATAAAGGCTTCAACACCTTCAATGTAGATAGGATTTAAACCAAATTTGTTTGCATTTTTTTTGATTATTTATCCAATCATTATCACGTAATAGATACTGGTGTATACATACCAGGTCCATAATTATCTAAAAATAATAAAAATAAGAATAAGTATTACTCATAATTTTTACTAGTTGGAAATTATTATTATATATTACCATCTTGAAATTTTATATGAAATATGAGCAGAGTGAGGAACATGGTTAGCACAAGTTTATAGGGCCCGTAGAGGCTCAACACAAATAAAAATAAAAATATTATATATATTATATAAGACACATTCGTTTTTTTTAAATAATAGAGTATATCTTGAACAATGTCTTATATGATAAATTGGATATCACTATTGGGTCTGGGATGTGGGGTTTACCCTAGGCACGACATGAAATTTGTTAGCATCAATTGTTTCATTAGATTGTACATGATGGAAATTCATTTAATATTTTTATCATTATTTCTTATAAAAATTCAAAGTGTCTCCCAAACTATTTTTTATATGAAAAATCTAAGACCATCATTAGGTTTGAGATATGGGGTTACCCTAGGTGCGACATAACATTTGTTAGCGTCAAGTGTTGCATTACATCACACACATGTTATCATTTTTAATGTTCTATTAATATTATTTATACAATTATTTATTATCATATATAAATATATATAACAATATTTATAAAAAATTCTTAATACAGATTATTTTAATTAATTAGAAATTCATATTAAATTATTATTAATAAATTAATGATTAATATATATATAGTAATTTATTAAAATTTAGTTAATGAATATTATCAATTATGTAATGATTATTATTCAAAATCATGTACAAAATTGTTATAAATAATTATGTAGTGATTATTATTCATTATTTAAACTATTATAAATTATGTAATTATTATATATATATATATCAAACATACTTAAAATATTATTTTAATTTTATTATGACAATATTGTTATGAAATTTTTATTATTATTTCAATCTTGTATTTTTTTTAAATTATTATAAATTTTTAATGGTTATTATTAATTTATTTCAATTTTTATTTCAATTTTAATAATTATAATATATATTTATCACAATTTCTTTATTAATATAAATACATAATATATATTCTAAATCATTTTTAAACAAGTATAGAAATATCAAATATATATATATATATATATATTAACAATATTTTAACTTATGGATAATTTTTATTGTAAATAAAGTTCATTACCTTGAATTTATAATTTATATAAATAATTTATAAATAAAATTGAGTTCATATGTTTGAATTAATAATTAATTTGATATAATAGTTTTTGAATTAATATTTTTTTACCTTAGATGCATTATAACAGTTGTGCGATTCGAGTGTTTTTACAACATTTATACGAAGTATTAATACTAATTATTTTAATTAATACAACATTTTATACGACATATTTTGAATATATAAAATTTGTTATATTTTAATATATGTGTTTAGAAATTATTATTGTTTTAAAATTATTAGAAATATTAATAATTTATTAAGAATAAATACTCATTAATATTACATATTATAATTTTTTACAAATTCTTTAAATTAATACTACATTTTTAATAAATAATACTTTTTTAAGAATTTAAAATAATTATTTATGTTTGTAATATTTTTTACAAAATATTACAAAAATGTAACCTAATTATTATTAACTATTTTTTGTAATAAATACTACATATTTTAAATTATCACTGTTTTTCATTAAAACAAATTTTTAATGTTTTTATAGAAAGATTAATAAAAATAACTTTTTATCAAAAAATTTATTTAAATTAATTTTCGCATTGCTATTAAAAACCAATCAATTATATTTTGACCTAAAAATATTATGACATACATACATAAATCCAAGTGCACCAAAAAATTATTATAAAATAGATTATTATTAAAAAATATTATTGTAAACAAATATTATACGTGCATGAAAACATAATTATAAACAAATATTATACGCATACAAAAATATTTTCATTATGTGCATGCCCACCAAAAAAGTCAACATAATAAATATATAGACATAAAAATTTCTATAAATACATTCATACATACACTTGAAAAAAACTGTTAAAAAAATATTATTATAAAATAATATTATTGTAACCAAACATAATGCGTACATGCACACATTATTATTAAAAAATATTATGCATGAGTGCCAACATTATTCTAAACAAATATTATGCGTGTGCACAAATATTATTATTTTAAAAAAATTAACATAATAAATATTTAGATATATATACATGTGCATGCAAAAAAAAGAACCAGGAATTAAATAAAATGAATAAAAAATTATAAGCAACAAAGAATGGATAAAATTATCTTAAATTTCCATCAACCTTAAACAATAAGAAAATTAATATAAATCTAAGTGTTGAGAGAACCAGCATATTTGAAAAAATACATACTTCTATTATATTTCAATGATAATCATATACTGAATAAGAATATAAAATAATGACAGTTCAACAACCCTAAAGAAAAATAAATCTATATAGGTTAAAGATAAAACGTTGGAAAAAATATGCTAAATCAAATTATATCAACCTGTGTGTAATCAAAACACGGAAATATGAAATAATAAATTTACACTAACCCTATATATTAAATAAATCATAAAAATAGTGTAATTTTCTAAAACTAGGTTCTGGAAATTTATCAATATAACCAAAATACAAAAACAATCCGACAGAGGCTATAAGTAGTGTCCATACCTTGTAGATATGGTGTGAAATCACCAAAATATTGGATGAAACTAAGCTTTTTGGGGCTACACAGAGTGGGGCAGCCAGTAGGGCTTCATCAAATTCGAGTGAAGAGAGGAAGAAGAGATGGGGAAAAGGAAAGGAGCATTGCACTGTATGAAATCCTGATATTTTTTTTGGTGGTAGGCTAATAACTATGGAATTAATTCCATCACAAATAGTTTTTTGGTAAAATTAATTTTCTACGAAATAAAATGCTCATCGCAAATAATCACGAGTTAAAGGGTATTTATGATGGACTAAGGAATCCATAAAAAATACCCATCATGAATGATTTTTTTGTTGGGTGGTATTAATACCCACCAAAACTAATTGTCATGGATTTATAATTCCATAGTAACTACTAATTGGAATTCTACCTCAATCCCAAATAGGTCATGTATGCAGACGATTTGATTTGGGAAATTTTTCCGTCAAAAATTTCCCATCTAAAAAAAATTAAATTCTAGTAGTGATAAACTTATATAGATATATATGCTTTTATAATATTTATTTATAATTATTATATATATATATATTAGTTATCCATTATATATTTTCAATACCATGTGTGAGAAATCTAGATTATTTCGAAACTGTGTCATAATAGAAGTGATGATATTAATTTTTATCAAAAAGTTCATCATTTTATGATAAAAAAATTTCATAGAATTAGTTTTTTCTTAGAGTTTATAATTTTATAATTTCAATGAATGAGAGTTTTATTCATTTATTTTTAGATGAAATTGGTGAGAATCATTTATTAGTGATCATTTAGAAACAAACAATTTTCAATTAACTAATGTGTGTAATGTAAATTTTATAATTCAATAACAAATAAAAAATAATTATTTACTTATATGTATCATATATCAATATAAATGAAGTTCTCTTGTTCATCCATGATATTATTTTATAGAATTGTTTATGTAGGAGGTTAGTCTAACCCAAACAGGAACATTCATAATTAATGGATGATTATGTTAATGATAGTGGTTTATTTTTGAATAATATCATTATAATAGAATAATAATGATATATTTGGATATTATTAATGTGGTGAATCATATTTTAATAGATTTTGATAAATAATATAGAAACTAACTATAAAATGAGTTACATTACTTCATGGAGACGATAGTCCTCACAACACCGAGTTAGCATTTTCATTTCTAAAAGAAATAGTGGGAAATAAGGTGGATTATAATATTACCATTCATAATCATAATAGTACTATATATTTAATATTTATTCATGAATTTCAAAATGATTACCATTAATGATAAGTGGTGGTGAAACACAAAAGTCACCACTTCATAGAGGTTATAGTCTGCAAAAAAATGAACGACAACTTCATTTTTCTTAATAAAAAAAGAGGAATTTGGTTAAAATTTAATAAGTTAGAATAATAAAATTTACTATGAAATCAATACTGATATCATTATATAGGAAACTAAAAATTATAATTGATTGTTTATTTGATGATCCAACCAAGAAAAACTAGACCAGTTACAAAAAATAGTCAACCACATGGTAAAGTATAAATAAAGAGGAAGGAACATATCTTATAATAAAACAAAACATGGAAGCCGACTAGGGAAGAAAATGGAATCAATATAACATAATCATGAGACATAAAATGAGTGGAAAATTAGTCCAAAATATAAATTAAAAGACTAAGAGTCTAAAAAGGTACCAATGTGACTATTTTTCACCACAAAACTATCCTAACATGAATATGATTAAAATAATAAATATCAACATGCTACAAAATTCCATTCCCATTGATTGAGTCCTACAAAAAAACATCTACAACCATCTAAATGAAAAAGGTTGGAGTGATCAAAAATCCCAATAAGATACCTCCAATTAATCTATACAAGTTATAAGATCTTGAATGCATACGTTCTAGATTTAAAAAAAATATATTTTTCAAATAATTTTTATAAAGTAAAACCATTTTACAAATATTTACTTTTTTTTCATAAAAACATAACATATTATCCAAATCTAGTATTGTAAAGACATGTGTTTTTGGACTTTGTTGAAATTAATAGGGAGTTTGATCTTTTCAGTATAGTGGACAAACCAAATATTGAACCAATATTCCAAATATAATTGTATGTGTTGGAACACAAAGATATGTTGTTTTTATACTAGTTTTATGGATCAAGATTTGTATCAGGTGTTCATTGTGTTTCATGAGCACCATTCCCAAAAAATAATTTTTGGGAGAAGTTGGTAGAGGTTAATGTTTTATATGAAAATGTGCAGTCCTTTAGGAGTAACTATTTTGATTATTTTTCTAATGGGGCATGGTTTATAGAAATCGTATGGCCCTTAGATAAAACTGAACATCTAGGACCAGTGAATATGGGGGTCATAAATAGTTTTTTCTAACCATGCCAATGGAGGTACACAACTATTAAAGGGAAGTATAAAAGTTTCATAGGGATTTTACATGGGATGTTCATGGTTAAGATAACCATGCACTTAGTCATTGTGAGTGTACTATCCTTGTAAAATAGATAGGGCATGGTTGGAATATGGTTTTTCCTTCTAGGAGACGAAATCATATTCCTCATAAAAAGGGGATATAGCCCCATTTCCCCTCCATCATTTCTATTATTCTTCCTCATCTTTTTTCCTCCACACCCATAATAACTATCGTTCTCTCATTCAAGATCATATCCTCCAAGTTAGTCTTAGAGATACCTCTATCTTCTATTGTCCAATTCAAGAACTTTCAATCTAATTATATTCATATACGTAAGTGATTAGATCCTTTTTCTTTATTCGTTATTTATCTCACTGTCTTTAGAGTTATTTTGGTGCGAGTTATTTCCCACTATTTTTAGGGAGTTTTCATATTTCATAGATTTATCTCAAACTAACATGAATTAAGGATTTATATTATTTGATTATATCTTCATAAGAATGAGTTAGGTGGTCTATGGGTTTTCCCTAAATGTATTAGTGTTTTATAAATTAATACATTGTGTCGCACATAAAATTTTCCATGTTTTTCATGTAAAATGTAAATTAAATGATCTTAAACTTATTGTGTTAAACTAAATGGATATTTCCATTAAACTATATCATTGGAGGTTTCATTATTCAACATAGTCTACACATTAGGTTTTTTTCTTGAAATTACTAATTGATTAACTAATTATTTTCTAATAAAACCTCTTTTTGTGGTATGGTGTCTTAAAATGTGATTGAGATAATTAATTGTATTTGATAAAGATGTGTAAATAATAGATTCTCCATCGTATAATTATCTCATGACCAATATTCATTCTAAATGATATTTTTTTTAAAGTAAAAAAAGATTAATTTTAATTAAATATAATGTAAATGGTGGGATCATATGGAATTAATTTTATATAGATGCGAATTAATACATTTACTATATGAGATATTAAATGATTTTAATACCCTTTAATTGAACCTTATTTTGTGTATAGGTGTTGGGTGGAATAAATGAATTGTAATTGCGTTATTTGTAATTTGGAATTATTAAATACTTATACATGGAATGACCCTAGTAATATATATTTGGTTTTTGTAATGGAATGTCACCGACATGGCCATTAATTAGATCATTTATAGATCTTATGAAACATAGTAATAGAGTCCCTTATGATTTAGGATACATGGGAATGACATCCCTTATGAAATGTGATAGTTGTTAATGCATTCCCTTATGAGTTATGATTCATGGGAATATTGTCCCCAATGAAATGTGATAATCAGGCATGATGTTCCTTATAAGTTATGATACATGGGCATGGAATTCCTTAAAAATGTGATACTTAGGAATAAAGTCCCTTATTATTTAAGATACATGGGAATGAAGTCCCCTATAAAATTAAATATTTGGTCTAGGTATCCATAAGAATTCATGGGAAAAGAACCCACAATTGATCATGGGAATTGCAAACCTTACCTAATATGATTCTATTTTGTTAGTTCCTTGGTACTAAACCTCGGGTCCATGTCGGTACATGTATATATGGGAAATATATTATAATGTATGAACATATATACATGATGTATGTTGTGCACAATTATTTCTTCTTAGGAAAAAGTAAGCATGTTCGGTTAGGTGTCCTTGAGTAACCTGAGCCCAAATTGATTTATTTTATTTAAATATTTATTTACTAATTATATTGTTATACCTAAACGCTACTATAATTTATATTTAAAAAATTTATTATGCCTTAGACATCATTGGTTATGGCCAACAAAGTATATCTCACACCCTTTTGGGGTTCCTTTGAATTTATCCACTCAAAAAAAACCACATGTTTGTAGGTTTATGGATTATTGGTTGATTTTTTCATGTGTACATGGGATCTTAGGAGCATAAGACTAAGACAGAGCTCTGTATTTTAATGGAGATAGCTATAGAGAAATATTTGATTTCTTGTAATACTTTGACATATTTCGACATATATTTCTATATCCAGGCGCTGATATGACACGAGATTCTAAGGCCCTGTGTGCCTGTAATTAATTTTATAAAAATTCTAACTACATTTTATATTACGCGCATGTATTTTTTTAATCAAAATTAGATAAATCTTAAATGGAATCTCAGATTAGGAATCTGAGACTACAGTTGAGTTTGTAATGTGCTGTTGATCCTAGGTGTAACCAAAAATAGGTTGACATGGGGGGTTTGGATAAAATGGTCAATGTCGATACATTCAGTGGATGAATTAATTAATTAATTGATTTCACCTATTTCCATTTCCATTTAAATTTATCCTCATGGAGAATTCCCCATGGATATCTTCATAACTATGGAATGACCAAGTGATGTTCCTCCCCTCATTCCATTGGAGAATAACCCCATATGATGATTAAACACTGGATTAGGGAAGATCTAGACACAAAAAATGCATACAATTTCTCCAACTAGTGGCATGCATGTTCTTCGACAATGGAAGAACAAATATATATGTATGAATCATCAATTTTTGGATTATACCCATTTTTATTAAATTTATTAAGAAGACCAATCTCCTCTATTATTTTTTACTAATATCAGATACTTGGCATGCTCTAATGTACTGATTTAATTGTTTACTCCTTAGTTTTATAACCTAAGGTATTATTATTCTTGATAATTGTCTATGATTTCTTAGAAATGATCTATAAACGTCTATTATTATGTCTTTTTTTCTCTCAATTTATTTTTATCCTTCCCTGGCCAAGCCCCATGATCCCAGTTCAACGTTTCTAGGCGGTACCAAGGGAAATCAGACCTCAAGAATCATGATGAAATAATGAATGAGGAACGAATTGATGAAATAAAGACATATTAGGGATGTTTGAAGGATGTGGGTGATCATTTTTAGGATGAAAGATCAAATACATGGAGGTAGAAGGATTATTGGAATAATGGTCGAGTGATGAGCCTCTAAGAATCAACAAAATCTATTTTAGACCACCAAATGGAAAAAATCACTGATCTGGACAAGACACGTTAATCTTGGTTTCAAACGAGGCCATATTTTTAGTGGAATGGACTGATTCGAGGTACGTATCATGAATCTGGGGATATGTGAAAACCCCAAGTAGACACTGTGTACTATTATGAAAACACGACGTGTAACCCCTTGGTTTCAGTGGAGAGTGTTTTGGGTTTTCAAAAGGATGGAACACCATGTAAAATGAATACGTGTAGTGTACCTCTATCCATGTGTGGATGATCTATGTGAAGGAACACATGGATTGGAACAAGATATTTCCCAGAGTACACATGCATGGCTGTAGGACATGGGTGGAAACCCATGTAAAGAAGCACATAGTGTATTGATGTATACATATAGAGGGTAAAGTACGAAGATGGGACATAGATACAAGAACACAAAAAACAGTAATAAGTGGAATGGGAAAGCTATGTATATTCCCCAAAATCCATGCACTACTATATGATTGTAAATCCATGTACCTCCAAGGACACATCTAGGTGATTATGTAGTACCACATGTCTTGTGGGTCCCCTCACATGACGTGTACCCCACGGTTCCTTTTTAGTAAACTTTATCCTCCCATATCTCCTTTGATGGGACTCAAATTTTAGCTCTTGAGTAGCTTATCCTATGTTTTTTCAATATAGAACATGATGGATCCCTCATTGGTTGATTAATGGTTATGACGTGGAATGTTTCGGGCACGACATTTGTTAAAGAGATACTCGATGATGGAAGTGATCATGCAAGATCACCACTAACTTCTAGAGTGGAGAACTCCTACTGGGTTGTTTATGGGTTCTCTGCCAACTCTCATGTAGAACCCCACAGGTGGGATGATCATGGGTCCTTGGTGATGGAACCCTCCATATAGGATGGGAATGGGTCCTCTATAGGATTATAGAATGGAACACTCTTATAGGAAGGGAGCGAGTCCTCTATCGACTTATAGAGTGAAACCCCCTAGCTAGGCTCGACATGAGCCTTCAACCAACTTCTAGAGTGGAACCCTCCAATTGGGCTAGGAATGTGGTTGCTATAAGCTTCTAGAGTAGAACCCTTCTGTTGGAAATTCCATGGATCTTTAACTGGATCCTGAGTGGAACCCTCCAACAGGGTTGGGCATGGGTACGCTATTGGCTTCTAGAGTAGAACCCTCCAGCTTTTCCACACATGGGTCCTCTACCATTGAGTGGAACCCTCTAGTTTTCAAAGGAATTGGTCCTATACCTAGATATTAGGTCACCATGATTTTCAAGAATAGCGATGAGGCATGGGTTGAGTTGGAAAATTACTTTTGGGTAAATGTGTGAGATGATGGACATCGTTTACAGACTTTTGGAAAATTTGGTGACTCTTTTTCCAAGGCTGAGCTGTGAGATAGAGACCATGTTTATCTATCATGAGGGTTTTATATTATTGACCATATATATATATATATACTTCTATAATGCATATCTTTTGATTTTTTTACCCTCTTGACATGAGTTTCAAATATGTACAAGGTATGCTATGTGCTTTCCGTGTTTAGATTCTCGTGGTTGGATGTGTTCACTATTTATCAATGTGTGGTGAAAAACTAATCTGTAGATCATCAACACACTGTGTTGAGCCCACTATTCTTAAATGAGTTTTTCTTTCTCTTGTTTGGGTTGAGATTCATCCTATTTGCTGTGAACTATCTTTATATTCTTGTTGTATCTCTTATTATTCCCCCTTAATATTTTAGTGCATATAATTACTTATGTATATAATCACACCTCTATGGGGTTTTCCCATACGTGTCTTGTCTTATTCCAACGACAAAAAGGGAAGCAGTGTATTTAGAGGAGCTTAGGAAATCCTTTTATATTCGACCACATATGGTGGTCGTGTCTTTGGGATCAAGAATTGAGCTCTACCATCATTTTACATTTTAGTTTTGTCCGGTCACGAAAAATTTCTTGTTGTGCCTGAATTTTTCCCCTTTATGATTCATTTAACACTACTATACTCTTATAATATCTAAGGTTTTTTCATGCATGGTTATGTCCCTAGTGTTTTTCATCATTTACTCATTTCATTATTCACTTATGGATTGAGATGGTTGTGTGTGTTCCTATGAGTACATAGTAAAAGGCCTCCCCTTTTTAGTTATGCCTTCAATGTTGGTCATGGGCCTATAACCTATGGAAGACTCTTTGGAGTAGTCACAGTTTGAGCCACAACTCAGGCCAGGTCATGATAGATTGGCATCAAAGGTGGATCAATCCATGTGACAATGATTGGAGTAGTCTACTTATGAAGATTTGGTTGATATTAGGGAAACATGGTTTTAGTTTATTGAGTGCTACTCTCTAGATAGCTAATCTTGTGATGGTATAGCCAGCTGACATATACATTCACTAGGACCTTGACTTCCTATTTGTCAACTCAGTATACTAAGGAACTGTTTGTAGGGACCAATGTTACATGCATCATATATGATTGATACATTGATTGTCCTTCTTGATTAATCTCCCCATCATTATTAATTTTATATATATTCTTATTTGACCACTATATGTCTTCATAACTTTCAGGATGCTTTCGTGACACTAGCTATCCAGGATGACAATTTTAGATAATGATGACGATCCAATGATCAATGAATCCCCAGTTCAGGGTCCATCCCATGTTCATCTTCTTCTAGGTGGAAAGGTAACAGGAGCCCCACTTTTTTATTTGTAGATCATCCATGCAGAGTAATATGAGGAAGCATACAGGTTTAGCATGCTCTATGAGTTCTAGCACTAGAGGCAACTGAGGTTTTAGGGAGAGACATATCTTTAGAAAATAGAGGATTGGATATATATGGTGGTCCATTTATTCAGTCTTATTTGGACCATGATAGATAAGGAGGTTTCATTGATAGCTATACTTTTCTAATAAGAAGTTGGGTGCTAGTGAAGTCTTGTTACACAGATGCACGATGAGTAAAAACTATGATATCCTAACATCAATTAGCTATTTTTCAAGGGGTAATACCCCTTGTTTTTGTGTTTGGTTAGGATTTATGAGCTTTTGGTTCTATAGAAGGATGAGATGATGGTGGATGAGAATGAAACATGGTTCAAATAACTTAACCAGTACTCCCTCAACATGATCCATGATGGGTACTTCTGCGAATGAATATTTGAGATAGGCCTCTATAGAGATATATGTTCCAGCATAGTTCTGTTATGCATCCCCACCTATCCCAAGGTGCTGGGGTGAAGACTAGTGTTGATATATTTCAATAATAGGGATTCCAGATAGTTGGACCAGGTAGTGGGTATCATAGAGCTAATCCATCTATAGAAGGTAGAAGGAGCACGTTGGTGGGATCTTAGTGCAGGAGATCCTTTCATGATCATACTCATGTGTGTGGTCATTTAGTTTATGGACAACACAAAGCACTAGGGAAAATTGGATAGGATGGGTGAAATTCTTGTGATGGGTGAGGTCAAATAGCACCTGAATTCCCAACCAGTTGTTTTGAGGAGGGTAGGCAGGTAGTTTACAGAACACCATTTTAAAGAAAATTACATGATCTGGGATCTCCTAGGAGAGGACAAGGTGTCCCCTAGGGGGTGGATATAGAATAGGAGGAGGATTTTTGGGTGGTGGATGATTTTATGAAATCATTCCATAATCACCAACAGACATCCCATGTCAGTCTTAGGGAGTTGGCAGTCAAAGTCACAGAGAGTTGTAGGCTCTAGAAGCTCAATACCCCATGGTACATGAGATGATTATAGTTATGATCTGCATGTATTATAATATTAATTTAGTAATAGTATACATATGTTCATTCATTATATCATATGTATATTTATGATGAAATAAATGGATCCCCCAGTTGAGATTCTAGCCCAACAACTTCATCTTGAGGTTCTTATAGGCAACACATCTTCTATATCTTTTATCTACAGGTAGTGTGGGATATATCTTGGTGGAGAGAGGTTATCATGGGATATTTTTATCATCATGATGGAACTCTATGATGTCATCTAGGGTATGGATTGGTTTTCTATGGTCTGATATTGGATTGGTCGTCACTATAGATGAGTCAAATTCCTACCCACTAATGGGATGCGAATCTTCTTTATGTGATATATAAATCTCATGGCGGGATGAGTGGGTTCTATGAGATGGATGTGGAATCCCATCACCCATTATATGAAGAGTATATCCATAAGTGAAGTAGGATATTTTAGAATCTAGATTCTTTCAGTTTTGGATGATAATATGGATTCCATTCCAAAGGACATCTCAGGACTACCAATGAAGTAGGAGGTAGATTTTTTCATTTATTTTCATCTTAAGACTGCCCTGATATCTTATAAAATTTTTTAGATAGTTCTTACCAAGATCCTAATGCAATGGTTGTAGTTCTAGGGTCTTCAAGATAAGGGTTCCATCATTCATAAGCTTTTGTGTTGTTCATGAAAAAAGAAATATACGATCTTATGACGTTGTATAGATAATCATCGACTGAAGTAGGCCATGATAAAGAACAAGTATCCCTTACCAAGGATTTTTGACCTTTTTGACTTGTTTCAAGGAATAAGATGGTTCTAAAAGACCTATTTTAGGTTTGGATACCTCCAATTTTGTGTTCTCAAGGCATATATTCTAAAGCATGCATTCCAATGTCTCTATAGACACCATGAGTTCCCATTGATTCTCTTTGGAATGATGAATTCTATCACTATGCTTATGGACTTGATGAACTAGGTCTTCTATTCAAAATATGAGCAGTTTTTGGTCATCTTCATTGAAGATATACTTATCTACTCTGCATCAAAGGAGGTGCATGTAGAGCACCTGAGGTTGGTTATAGATTTTCTTTGAGGTCACTAGATTTTTGGGAAACTCCTGATGTTCAAGTTCTTGATTCCTATGGTTCACATTCTGGGGAATGTCATTTCAGATCATGGTTCAGTCTAGCACCCAGTAAATATCGATGGAGTGATTTCTGGGGATCTAACCAAGTTTGTGTTATAGTTGTAGAGTTTCATTAGCTTGGTTGGGTACTGCATGAGGTTTTTGGTTGACATTTCTATAATTTTTTCCCCATTTACCACCTTGACATGGTAAGTATAGTCATTTACCTACAATGAGTAGTGATATAGGGCCTTAAAGGAATTATGTTTGAGGCTGATGAGTGTTATTGTGTTGAGAGTACCAAATGACGGTGTGAAGTACATTGTGTATTGAAATTTCCAAAGAGTTGGGCTATGCTGCGTGTTGATATAGTAGTAGGAATGTAACACATAAGAGTTGAGGCAGTCAAGACCCCATAAGAAGAACAATGAGAATTATAACCTAGAGTTAAAATAGATAGTCTTTTACCTGAGGATATAGAGGCACTAACTTCTAAGGGACCATTTTGTAGTTTACTTATACCATCAGAGTATCACGTACATCTTCACACATACAAACTTGAACCTGATAAATTAGTGATGGGTGGAGTTTTTATAGGACTATTACTTCAAGATAGTCTATAATCTAGGGAATTAAAACATAGTATCATATTCTCATAGAAGGAAGTCCTAGGCTCACATAGTATAGGGCGATGTAGAGCAGTTGGATTTCCAAAAGCTAACCCTGGCAGAGTTGGAGGGTTTAACTTTTCTTTAGTTGATAGTGTTTAATCCTACACTTATCGAGCATATTAGAGAGTCCCAGATGGTATACATCAACTATGGGGAAAAACATGACCCAATATCTAGTCGGTTTCACTAGTTGGATATTCTGATGGAGAGAACCACATCATAATTTCTAGGGACATACCGTAGCTCAAGTCACGATGCGAGATGAGTTAATGTGAGATTCTCTATTATCTCTCCATGTTTTACATCATGATACAAGGAAGATGTATAGAGAACTTTAGCGGATGTTTTCAGGGTTTGATATGAGATGAAGTGTAGCTAATTTCGTCTCTCTGTGCCTCAAGTATCAGTAGTTAAAGGCTTAGCACCATGTTTAAGAAGGTTTTTTTGCGGCCCCTTAAGACTCTGAATAGAAAGTGGAATAGAATATTCCTAGAATTCGTGATAGGGATTCAACACACAATGAATGGAATTGATTCCAACTTGGAGATAGTTTACAGACTCATGAGGTCAACTGGCTTCCTTGCTACCAGGTAATAGATATTGGTGAAGAGTTTGGGGAAATTTTACATGTGGGAGACAGTTCTCTTTCCTTGGGTACCCTCACCTATTATATTCGATTGTGATGCATGGTTGACCTCATGGTTTTAGAGAGGCATGTAGGAGGCCTTCAGGGACTGGATGAGGATGAGTATAAAATTTTACCCCAAGATAAATCGGTAGTCTAAGATAACTATTAATGTGTGGGAGGATTGTCTTTGGTCTTGCGTGTTAGAATCTAGTAGGATCTAGGAGGATCAATTTCCATTTATAGAGATTACATAAAACAACAAATATCACTCTACTAACAAAATGAATGCTTTTTTGGACTTGAATGGGGAAAACTAAAGGTTACCCTTGTGATAGAAATAGATTAGTGAGACATCTCTTGGGGGTCTTGATATTGTGAAGGTGAAAATATAGAAGGTCTAAATTATCTGTTAGTGGATGAGGAATTCTTAAAGAATAAAAAAATATTATGAAGAACACCATTGCAATCCTCTAGAGTTTGATATGGGAGACCATATTTTATTGAGAGAATCCCCATGATAAGGATTGTATAGGTTGTTTTGGGGAGGTATGTAATCCATGAGGATAATTGGGCCATTTGGTATCTTGTAGAGGGTTGGTGAGGTTGCTTACCGCCTCTCCCTACCCTCACAACTAGAGCGAGTGAACGATGTCTTCCACATGTCTGGTATGAGGTGATACATGCATGAACCCACACACATCGTTGATTGGGGTGATATAAAAATCTAGGATTTATCAACTTTTTTGGAGGACCCGGTGGCGATCGATGATTGACTCGAGGGAGCATTCTTGGACAGATCATCCCTTTGGATCATATTTTTTGGTAGTATAGAATTGTGCAGGTGATCTACATGTTGTGGGAGATCCAGATGCAAGCTCCGTTCCCGAGTTATTTGTTTAGTTTTGATTTTTGGTGATGAAAATATTGAAGGAGGGAATGATGCAGAGTCCTATTTTTTTCCTTGTAAGACATTGAAATATTTCAACACATATTTCTAGAGCCAGGTGCTAAGAGGAAATGTGATTATGAGGCACGGTGTGCCTGAAATTATTTTTATAAAAATATTAAATTTATTTTATATTATGTTCATATAGTTTCTTAAATAAAATGATTTTAATATTAAAAGGAATCTTTAACCAGAAATATGAGACCACAGTTGAGTCCAAAATGTTTTTTTACACTAGGTGATCCCTAAAATAGGTCAATATGAGGTGTTAAAATAAAATGGATAATTTAGGTATGTTTAATTGACTAATTAGTTAATTCTTTAATTAATTTTAACTATTTATATATTCATTTAAATGTATCATAGTTGATAATTTCACATGGTTAGCCTCATAACCCTGGAATTCCCTTCATTTAACTTCACTAATTGTGGATCCTTAGCATGATACTATGTATATATATTTAATTATTCTTTATAATATTTTAGGACCCTAGTTATCCCCTTTCTGTATATTTTTCACAAGATTTCTTTAAAATGATCAATGAACATTTATTCATGTTCATTTATCCCTCAATATATTTTTTTCCTTCACTTGTTGGACCTGCAATCTAGATTCAACTTTGCTGGGATGTACCATGCCCAACCAGATCCCCAAAATCATGACAAAATAAATAATGGAGCATAGATTAGTGATATAAGGATATATCTTAGATGTTTGTGGGTGATTTTTTTAATGATCATATATCAAATCCATGGAGGTTGATAGATCATGGTATGCAAGTAAAGTGACAAGCCTCTAGGGATTAAAATAATCTAAATTCAACCATTTAATAGATGAAATTGATATATCCCGATGATATTAGCAAATCATGGGTAAAAATGACATGTTCTTGAGTACATAGGAATGACCAAAGCTCATGGAAAACAACCCATGTGAATAATCCTTCCATGTTCTAATGTACATGGATATGGGGCAGAGTTTACAAACATTACATGGATACACAAACATGATCAATCACATGGGTGGGACCCTGAGTGGCATTGGAACTCCATGAATATCCCCGACACTCTGTTTAATCCTACATGATTAGAAATCCATGTAACTCAAGGGACATAACTAGGTGATGGAGAAGGACCACACGCCATGTGGGTCCCATCACATACCATGTACCTATATGTTACTTTTGAATAAAAATCAACTTCTGGTATATCCTTAGTTTGGACTCATATTTTATCACACAAGTATAATATGATGTGTTTTTTCCCTGTAGAACATGAATGTTCCCTATGTTGCAGATTTTGGGTTATGATGTGGAATTTTCATCGCACTTATGTTGTTTAGGTGAATCCCAACAATGATAATGATCACAATGTATCCTCAAAAAATTTTAGAGTGGAACCCCTTTAATGGGAAGGGAATGGGTCCTCTATTGACTAATGAGTTCAACCCTCCAGCTGGAAAGAGAATGCGTCCTCGATGAATAGAGTGGAACCCTCTAGATGTGATGGGCATGGGTCCTATACATGCTTCAAGAGTGGAACCCTCTAGCTGGGCTGGGCATGGGTCCTCTACTAACTTGTAGAGAGGAACCCTCTAGCTGGGTTGGGCATGTTTCCTCTACCAACTTCTACAGCGGAACTCGCCAGATGTGTTGGGCATGGATACTCTATATGATTCAAGATTAGAACTCTCTTAATAGGTAGGGTATGGGTCATATACCATCTTCATAGTGGAACTATCTAGTTGGAATCAATCTGGGCCCTCAATGACTCAAGTGGAACCCTCCACATGTGATGGGCATGGGTTATCTATAGTCTTTTAGAGTGGAACACATAAATTTGGCTAAGAATGGGTCCTCTAAAACAAAGTGGAACCCACATGTTGTACTAGGGAATAAGTCCTCTACCTATATATTGTGTCCCCTCAACTGTTCGACATAGTGATGAGACAAGGATTGACATGGATGGTTACTTCTAGTTAGACATGTGAGATGTTTTCATCGTTGATAGACATATGGAACTATTGTAGACTCTCCTTCCTGGGATGAGCTATGAGATGGAGATCCCATTTACCTCTCATTTGGTTTTTTGATTGAGTATATATATATATATACAGTTGTATATCCATACCTTTATATTTGGTTACTCTCTTGCCAGGGGTATCAAAGACACACATGGTATACAATGTTTTTTCCAATTTTATATTCTTTGGTTTGAATGTGTTCACTCTATTGATATGGGTGGAAAATAATCGGTATGTAGTACATCTAGACAGTTTTTTGAGACCCCTATACTTGTACAAGGTTACTAATTATATTTTTTGGGTTGAGATGAATCATATTTACTATTACTTAATTTTTTGATTCCTATTGTATCTCTTACTTGCCCCCCTTTAGCTTTCATGGAGTCTTACTGAGTATGTATATACTCACCCCTGCATGAAATTTTCCCACATGTTTTATGTCTTATATAGATGACGGACAGGTTGATGGTGAATTTAGAGGAGCTTAGGGATACCTAGTACTTTGGACCAAAAATGGTGTCCACAACTTAGAGATCTAGGGAAAAGGTCACTAAACATTTTACGTTCTTTTTTTCCAGGTAGGGGAATCATTTTAGTTGGGAATGTATTTTTTCCATTTACTTATCATTTAACTCTACCATAATCTGGTACTATCCCTAGGTTTCTCATACATGGTTTTCTTTCATAGTGTTTTACATCATTTACTCTTTTTACTATGAACTTATACATCGATATGGCTATGTATGTGAATAAAGTTACTTTGGAAAAGGCCTAACTTTTTTAGTTATGACTTCGGCATTGGTCACTAGACCCTAGCCTATAGAGGCTTGTTTGTGATAGGTAAAACTTAAGCCCCATCTCGGGTCAGGTCGTGATAATATACTTTAGGGATTTGGTTCATTTTGTTATACATGTACTATATTATATTTTCTTCTGTATGTTTCCATGATTGGATTTTTTTCATCAAAGGACATACAAGCATGGTTTTATATTTTTAACAGGCCATTTTCTCTATTATTATTATCTTCTAATGATTTTTCCTCTATTTTTACAACTACCACTATTCTTTTTCTTGTTTATTTTTTCATTATATTCCACTGTGCTACTTCGATCATGTAGGTAATATATCTCCACCATTCCATCATTATAAAATTTGTACTTATTGTTGTCCCCTGGTATATAGGAAGGTGTGTTTGAGTCCATGTGGTGACATGTTTGGGTAATATTTTTGTATTCAGTTTGGCTGAGATGTTACAAATTGGTATTAATGATTTATTTTCCTTCTATTTTATATTTGTGAATTGGTATACATGAGATTAAGAATCTATTAGTTATTGGTAAATAGACAACTCTAGGATTGATCAGCCCATGCATAAGGAAAATTTCATGTTTGTAAGGATGAGACTATTGTTCATTTTGTTCATTGTTATTGTTTGTTATTATATCACATTGAGTGATTAGGGCACTTTTTCTACTTGCTTATTTATGATATTATGGTTTTTTTACCTTAGTTAAAATTGAAAAGAAGTATTTTTAAAGGAATCATCATAGGATCAAATATATTCACATGATATACAAATTCTATTCCATGAAGGTTTCATTTCACATGTTCTATATATATGGTAGATGTGCCTAGAATAATTTTGAATCTAGCTTACTTATATTCAATGTTTGGGTGATATATTAGATTTATTTCCTATAAAATAAGAACCCATGATTATTTTACATGTATATTTGCTTAGTAATTTTTATAATTTAAATCCCCTACTTTTGTATTGGTTTTCCACATTATGAATACAGTATTTAATTGGATACTTGAAAAAACAACAACAACCTAACAATATTTCCCTTCATATCTTGTTGTTGCACCTTGACTGAACAATTACCAAAAGTTGATTCATGAACCATATGTTTCGTGGAATAGAATGTGGGTGGTTATATTTAAACGAATGTCACTTTGTAATTTATAAAGTCTACATGTGTTTTATAGGTTGAGAAATTGAAACTATATAAGTGAACCAATACTTGAATAGAAGTTGTTATTTGAAATGAAAAATTAAAACTTATAATAGCATGTACTTCATAATATTGAAGTAACCCTTAATGTGACTAAATTTCAAAATGCACTACTAGAACCTAGTAGGTCATCTGGGTTATATTTCTTATGAGACAAGTCAATGTGTGTGTTTTGAAACTTTATGAATTAAATATCCTCTTATTGGGTGTTATTTTATATGAACTCAGGTTGAAATGCGATAAAACACAAATTTATTTAGTATTTTATTTATAATAAATGATATGAATTCCTTAAGTTGTGTCAAATATATTTATTTATATAATATTTGGGTTTAGATCATTCTTTTGAGAAGTTGATGAAAATTCCAGTTTTACCCATTATAGTGCGTTGTAGTAATTAAGAAATAAATATATTAATTTGAATTATTTTAACATAAATTCTTATATACATATTCCTCACTCAATGGGATACAACTTTTATTTAGGACTATGGAGCTAAATCATGAATTTGGTTGGAGTAAAAGGGCCATGAAGTCAAAGATGGGATGGACTCACAAGATTGGACATATGTTCTGTATTTGGGACATAACTTCTACCTATGAGATTGGATTGGGACCAAATTTGGAGTGGAGCTCGAGAAAATAATATTCCACAAATTATTCATCTAGATGGATAACTGGTTCATTATTATTGAAGGTCACAAATGCGGTGAAACATGGAATATAATATTTGGCTGAATTTTTCCATTCACACTTGAAACCACTTGAATCCTAGCATCGAAGCCACTCTATAAGTTAGTCTTTTTCTCATTTGTGGGGTTAATAAATGAATTGGGAGATTAAAGGTAGAGGATAATAGGTTTCACTCCATTTTTATAGGAATTTCAATAGGGGAAGTTGTTGAATCTAGGATCCCTTTGTTGAAACCTTCTTCTTCTTCTTTACTTTGAAATATTATTATGATTTAAATAAAATCTTAATTTCTATTCAATTTGTTATATAATTTTAATTTTTATTCTTCTCCAGATCTTACTCTTTGGGCTATAAATCAAGAGTATAAAATAAAGTGGGGTCAACCCTTTCTAAACCTTTTCACCTGAAGAAAATTTCTACGACGACTACACACCCCATGAAAGAGTAGTTATTTATCGTAATCAGTCTACCTCTTACATTGTTGATTCATTTATTTTGAATCAATGAGATAAAATAATTAAGTTAAAAGTATATATATTAATTTTGTTTTAAATTTAATTTAATTTAATCAACATATTTAACGATTTAAAAAAAACAAATGAGGTTGAGTAATATGTGAATTGTGAGAGCGCAGCCTTAACCATTGAAACAAAAGAACCCAAGATTAATTTTTAGAGTTAAAACATAATCCCTAAACACAATTAATCCTCATTTTACTGAATTAATTTTTTCTATAATTTACCAATGACCATAAGGTAGACTTAGAATGCCATCAGAACAAGGTTCTATGATTGCATGTTCCAAAGCTAACCTATGGTTTAATTCATTTCATCTTTGTGGATAAGTTAACTCCCATTGGGTACGAGGGTTAAAAAATTAAGGGATCATAAATAAGTGGATATTAATTAAAATTATTTTTATTAATATGTAAATGATGAGTATGTGTTAGACTGATTAGGCATTCAAAAAATATTTTCTATAAAAAACATCTTCTTATTGTGTTTATTAATTAAAATTCATTTAAAAAACAAAAACCAAAAAACTACAGTCTTCTTATCACATATTTATTCATCATTAATAAAAAATTAAACCCCAAAAACCTTTTAAATATTTTTTTATTTTATTTTATTTTATTTTAAAAATAGCATTAATATGTTGTTTTAAATTACTTCTCCTTTGAGAGACGACATTGGTCAGTCACTATACTGCCCTTAAATAACCAAAATTCAATCATCATTTGAGAGTTCCCACTATAGTGACTTTCAAATTGGAATTTTTTTCACGGAGGAATGTATTTTATTCACCTAATTAGAGGTATTTTTTTACATTTATTTTATCATTCTGTTTTCTCTTCATTCTTCTTTCCATTTCCTCCTTTCTCTCAATTTTTTGTTTGTCTATTTGTTTGTTTGTTTTCTTTCCTATCACTTTTATTCTATTTTAGAACATCAATTTAAACCTTTTATCATGATATTATGGAATAATATTATTATTTATATGATTTATTACACAATCCCATCCTGAGGATCTCTTTGATCTAGACCCTACGATTGAATGCAAACATAGGGCCCGAATCAAACAATCTCAGTAAACGGGAAGTGTTGACATTTTCCCAACTAAGGAATTACTACACTCTAAGAACACTTAAATTGTAAAGACTTCCGAATCCAATATAAAAGGGGAAATAATGGATGAAAACAATAACAATGAAAATAATATAACCATTTTAGAATTGGTTGTACCTAACATAACTATCAACCAAATTGTATTACATACCCAAATCTTGAATCCAACATTGAACTAAAATCATGATTAATTCAACTACATCCAAAATTTCATGGATTTTGTTGTTAGGATCCAAAAAAACATTTAAAATAATTTAATTTGGTTCTACCAACCTTAAAACCAAGAATTGTATCTGAAGATGAAATAAAAAAAGAGCCTTTCCATTCTCACTTGATGGAAGTGAAAAGGATTGGATGTATTACATAAAACATGAATGTGTCAAATGTAGGGATGATTTGAAACATCTTTTCATGAAAATATTTTTTCTAACATCAAGTACCACTTCTATTCGTGATGATATCATGGTGTTCAGGAAAGCACAATTGGAGTCAATGTATGTGTACTGAGAGTGATTCAAGAAGTTGTTCACAAGCTACCTGAATGACCAAATCTGTGTAAAACTCTTTATCCAATACTTATATGAAGGAATATCGCCTATGGAGAGAATCATGTTGGATGGCGTAGCTGGATAAGCGTTGGTGAAAAAAAAACGCCATTACTCACACGTTCATTGATTGACATGAAGTAACAAAACTCCCAACATTTTGGTGATTGAGGTATACTACATGTTAGAGGAGCACATCAGGTAAATTCTTCTTCACTTGAAATTAAATTGATTAATTAAAAGTTAGAATAATTGAACACTATCTTGAGACATATTTATTTGGAAAAAAAGTCATCCCAAATCTCTCCTACAAGGCCTTCTGAAATTTTTACTGAAACAAACCACCCAACTGAATGTTTCCCCCAATTACAAGAGATGAAGGATTGCACAACAGTATTCCGTAGAAGACCATATCAGTAGTAACAACAACCACATCCCCAAAAGAAGTATGATTCCTTTTCTCTAACATAAAACCAGTGGTGGAAGGATCCATAATACCCGAGGTATGGCTCTGGACAACAACAAATGCCCCTTTTTCAAGAAAACTTCTCATTAAATCAAATTTACAAGTAGGGTTTCCAACAAACCCACAAGAGATTTGATTCCCAAGCATCAAAAATCCAATAACAAGGGAATAACCCATCCAATGAATATTCTTACACTAATGAACTTTTGAAACAAACTATTCTTAATCAATAGAAAATTCTGAAGAGTCAAGGTTCAAAGTTTAGAGAGTTGAAGACTCAAATTAGACAGATTGCCACAACCCACCATGAAATGGTATGTAAGAAATATGGAAATATAACATCCAAAACTACTCCAAATCCAAAGGGGATTGTCAATTCCATAACATTGAGATGTGAGAAGAAACAAACTAATACATAAAAACCTATCATTCCACTAGGATTCACCTCAACTCCTGAGTTTCTACATTCAAGAACCACCAATGAGCATCTCAAGGAGAAAGAAAAATGTAAGAAAAAAATTGATGATGTTTCTCCTAAACCCCTTATATTTTTAAATAGAGTTTTAAAAACTAATAATATGGCTGAGGAGGTGATGTAAAAGTGGTTTTAGACACATACAAGCATGTGGAGATAAACATCTTCCTTATTGAAGCCATCAAGAATATACCAAGGTATGGAAAATTTTAAATGATTTTTTATTCTAATCGAAGAGGGTTCATGGGAAATGAAAGGATTTATATTGGAAAAAATGTGTCATAAATCATTAAACCAACTCTATAAATTCCAAAAAAGTGACAGGATTTGGGGACCTTCACTATCCCATGCACCATAGGGGAGTTACAGTTTTCTGATGCTCTGTGATTTGGGAGCTTCCATAAGTGTGATGCCTCACTCTGTATTCTTTTCATTATATGTTAGTGAGTGGAAGCCGATGAGGGTAGTTATGAATTTGGAGAATAGATCTACAACATATCCAGAGGGAGTCTTTAAGTATTCACTTTTTCAGGTAAGAGACATGATATTTATAGCATATTTTTATGTTCTTAACATGAAGGATGATCAGGTAAGTTCTGAAGATCCCATTATCTTAGGTAGGTACTTCCTTAAAACTACAAAAACTATCATAAATATCATTGAGGGTACACTTTTTGTGGAGTTTGGGGATGAAGTTTTGGTATTTAAATTTATGGACTCCATAAGGTACCCCTCCTAGAACCATTTTGCTTTTGTTATCTCTTATTTTGAACCACAAATTAAAAAACTGATGGAATTTGATTATCCTATGATTAGGGAGATTATGGGTATTGGTTATATTTTTATGTCTATGAGTACTTAAAAAGCTGTTTATTATGATCAAAAAACACTTAGATTTGATTGTGAAATGGATTCAAATTCTTATTTTGATCATGTTAACTCTAATTATGACTTGTATGTTGAGTATGATGACGAATTTGATGCATTATTCAACAATTTTGATGATTTTTATTCTGATACTAATGTATATTGTGTACATATTTCATCGTTTTCAAGGTCTCCATCTATATATGACCGCTTATGTTGGACCTCTATCCATTTCCACCAGATCTAAAATATTCATACTTGTTAAGTGGTGAGAGATTACCAGTTATCATTGCAAAAAATAACCATTTTAAACATGAAGAAAAACCTTTTAATCATTCAAGGAGAACTTAGGGAAATCATGTGGACCTTGGATGACATATCAGGTATTAGCCTTTACATTTTCAAGAATAGGATTCTTTTGGGGGATGAGGCTAAAATGGTGAGGTGGCAAAAAATGATACTGAATCCAACTCTTCAAGATGTTGTTAAAAAGGAAGTAGAAAATTTTCTTGAGGAAAGTATAATTTATCCCATTTCATATTCCATGTAGGTAAGTCTTATTCAGGTTGTGCCAAAGAAAATTGGGGTTACTATTTTTAGAAATTAGATAGAGGAGTTAGCTCTAATGAGGGTGCAAAACAATTGGTGTGTCTGTATTGATTAAAGGAAACTAAATCAATCAACTCACAAGGAACATTTCACCCACCCATTTATTGATCAAATTATTGAGAGAATAAATGGGAAAACACACTATTATTTCCTAGATGGATTTTATAGATATTTTTTTTATAGCTACAGAGGATCAAGAAAAGATGAAATTAATTTTTCCATTTAGTACATTTTCCTACCGAAGGATTCCATTTGGATATTACAATTCCTCAGGTACCTTTCAAAGATTCATGGTGAGTATTTTTTGTTCAGATTTTATTGAGACCTGCATTGAGTTATATGTGGATGACTTTACACTATACAGAACCCCATTTGATAAATGTGTCTTTAGTTTTGGAAAGGTGTTAAATTTTTTTATTGGGAAAATATGGTCTTAAACATTGAAAAGTGTTATTTCAGGGTAAATCATGGGATTATCTTAGATAATCTAGTGTCAAAACATGGGATAGTGTTTGATAGATCTATGGTAGATATTATTTCATCCTTACCCTATACTCCATGAGTGCATGATGTTAGATCTTTCCTAGGGCATGGAGAATATAATCGGTGATTCATCAAATATTTGAGTAAAATTTATCTATGAATATTGTGATTACTTCAAAAGGATCTTGACTATGTGTTTGATGATTCTTGGAGGACTTCCTCGGATGAGTTAAATTAGAATTTTACCACTCCACTAATCAAACTACACCCATGGTGGGAGATTCCTTTAGAGCGTATGTCTGATCCATCCAACTTTTTAGTTGGTGTTGTCTTATCATAGAGTGTGGAGGGACGTTCACAAGTGATGGCTTATGCATCAGGGACATTGGAATCATCCCAATAAAACTAAAGAAAAACTGAAAATGGGTTTATTTCCATTATATTTTCTTAAGATAAATTTAGTTCATATTTATCAATGAATTATTACCATGTCTGTATTGATTAAAGGAAACTAAATCAATCAACGGTAACAAATGAACTTGGAAACGGACCCATTTAACATTGTTTTTGGGAAAGATTGTCATCCCCTAGTGGAAGTAGTGCATCATGCATATTGGGAAATAATGAAATGAAACCTGGATTCATCTCAATATGGAAGTCAACATATGTTTCAAATAAAAGAGTTTGAGGAGATTCTATTGTCATAATATGAGATTTAAAGGCTCTACAAGGAATGATAAAAATCTTCTCATGCTAGAATGATCCAAGAAAGGGAATTTAATGTTGGATGGAAAGTCCTTCTATATAGTTCATGATGAAAGCCGATTCCTGGTAAGTTCCAATCTAAGTGGATAGGTACTTATATTTTCTCTAATTTTTTTTCTTTATGGTGTTGTGGAGATCACACAAGAGGACACTAATAGGTTAATGAGAAACTTTTGAAGAAATACATTAAGGCACTTTCTACTGATGTAGTGGATTTCATCACACTACATACCCCATCATTAATTAAAAATATTAGGTTGTTCCTAACCCTTTCACCTTTATATTATTTTCCTATTTACAATTATAAATTTCATGATCACATATCATCTCATAGGTTCATATTGAGGACCACATTATATTTTAAGTGCGGGGGAGGGGAAAACATTTTGGGGTAGATAATTAGGATTTTCATTTGTGTGTTTTCTACTATGTTTTATGTTAAATTTTCAAAACAATTATAAACAAATAATATCATGTAACATGATAATTTAGATATTGAATAAGTGGAATATGAATTTTTTTCAAAAATCATTGGTGTCATGATAATAATGGGCAAGATTTCATCATCAGGGTTTGATTTTAATAAAAATTTAAGCCATCGATGATATGGCTTGTTGTGTCATAATAAAACAATTTAGATGTTGACAACATTATTTGTGATATTTGTTCATGGTAAATTGTGTATTTGATTTCTCCACACATCTCTTCACACAATCATTAACTGTGAGTTTATCTTACCCAATTGAATTTCTATTCTAGGTAAATAAATATTTTCATATTATAACATGGTCATTCATTACATTTTTTTCTCTACTGATCATTTCCATCACTATTGATGATTGAGCAATGTGAGTGCACCTAATATCTGAATATTGTACGCCCTAAAAAATCAATAAATCAAAATAAAAAAAATAAAAAATAAAGTACAATCACTAAATATGGGTGTGAAGAAATGTACAACATGTGAGGATATTTAGGTCAGGAGCTCATGGTTTGACTTCTGGGAATGCTTAAATGAGCGTGTTTTGGAATTTGATCCTAAAAGATGTTGAACACGTTTGGTGTAATATAATTATGTAGGAATAAAAGTTTCTATTTACCTGAATATACTAAAAAATGGTTTATAGGAAATATTTAAATGATTGACACACACACATGGGGAATTAGTGGAATGGTAGACCCAGAACTTGTTTTTTCTCTGATTAGTGTTATGAATCTCACTGGATTTTGTTTTGACACAATTTATGAGATAATAACTTTAATGTTTTATGATATTTACTCTTTATCAAATTCTTACTATTCCTATTTTTTGACAATATATTGAGGAATATGAACACGAATATCTTCTCAAAAGTTTTTTGGAATACATGATATGTGACAATTCCTAGGAGTGCAAAAGGGTAAGTGTGGGGTAGTTGATAAAATAATTTTTTTTGAGATTTTTTTGATAATAAATTAGATAACTTCCTCACATTGTGTTAAATATGTTTATTCATAAAATATTTAGGATTAGATCATTCTTTTGAAAATTTGATGAAACTTATAGTTTTACCCTTTAAATTTCACAATAGTAATTAAGATATAAATATTTTAATTTTAATTATTTGAACATAAATGTTTTTAGAATTATTACTAACTCAAATGGATACAACATTTATTCAGGACAACAGAGCTAAGTCATGCATTTTTTTGGAGTAAAAAGTCTATGAATTAAAAGATGGGATGAACTCTCTATATTGGACATTAGTTCTCAATTTGGGCCATAACTTCTACATATGTGCTTGTATTGGGAACAAATTTGTATAGGAGATCAAGAGAAAAATTTCCTACGAATAATAATTCTGTATGGATAGATGGTTTACTAATTTTTACGATCAAATATGTGTTTTACCATTGAATAAAATATATGGCATATTTTCCCCATTCACAATTGAAACAACATGATACCTATCCCCCCTATAGTCTAAAGATTGGTTTATTTCTCATTTAGAGGGGTTAGGAGGTGAATTTAGAGATTGAAGTAAGAGGATAATTGGTTTCACTCGATTTATCTTGGCTTTTCAAGAGGTATATCTCTTGAAGCTATGATCCCTTCATCGAATCCTTCTACTTCTTCACTTTGTAATATTATTATGATTTTAATAAACTCTTAGTTTCTCTTATACTTCTTCTATTAATTTCAATTTTATTCTTCTATTAATATTCCCCTTTGTTATGGAAATAATGAGTTGAAATTATATTAGGTTCATCCCTTTCAAAACCCTTTCACATACAAAACGTTTCTATAATGACTACACCACCCATGAACGAGTAGTTATTTTTAGTAATAGGTCTACCTATTAACTTCGTCATTCATTTATTTTTAATCAATGAGATACTATAATTCACACTAAATAATCTATGAATTGAGTTATTAATTTAATTTAAAATAATAAAGAAACTGAATGATTAATGAAAAGACACATGACGTTGAGTATTGTGTGAATTGTGAGAGCGCAACCTTAACCAGTGAAACAAAATCACACCAGATAAATTTGTAGAGTTCAAATATAATCCCTAAACACAATTCAAACTCATTTTAAATAATTTATATGTGCCTTAATTTATGACTGAACATAATCTAGTCTTTGAATTTTAATCAATGTAGGGTTCAACAATTTTTTTTTCAAAGCTAACATAGGGTTTAACTCATTTCATCATTGTGGTTATGTTAACTCCTATAGAATTCAAGGGTTAACATCTTAGGGGATCACAATTAAGTAGATATTAATTTAAAGGATAATGATTAATAATTAGAAGGCTAGGAAGAGTTACGTCGATTATTCGTTTTAAAAACATTTTCTAAAAAACATATTATTTTTGTATTTTATTAATTAAATTTCATTTCAAAAACAAAAAAATAAATTATTCTTCTAGAATACATCTTCTTAATTTGTAAATGATAAAACCACATTCTTTTAAAGAGTGTTCATTTTATTTTATTTAAAAAATACTATTAATACATTGTTTTAAATTACATCTTCCGTAAAGATATGAACTTGGTCAGCCACTCTACTACACCTAAATTAGATAAATTAGAACATCATTTTAGAGAACCCACAATAGCGCCTTTCAAAATTATGGGTTCTTTTTGGTTGCATTTCTTTTCTATACATTATTTCATCACCCCATGTGGGTATGTTAATGTTATATAGGGATGGTTATTTAAAGTGTCAACAACCACTAATAATATTATATGTCTAATCATATTGTGGCATCTTGATGATCCAATTCCCTTATATAATAATAGAACTTGAAGTCTACTTCTGAGATTTAATATGATGAATCCTTAGTTAATTAAATTACAATTAAAACCTAAAGAGTGTTTTTCCCTACAACCTGCAATTTACATTTTCTTTAACCAAACATGGATATGACAACCTTATTGATGATTCATTCGGATAAAATGATTTTATAAGATAATTGTCCTATTTTGTGATCCTAATCGGTTAAATAAATAATGTTTAAAATGTTTTCTGGTATAAATTACCTATGTTTCATTATGGTGTTAGTTAAATAATGTACCAATAAATTTTTTCTTTAGAAATAACAATTGTTTTCCTTAAAATGATCCTATAAATATTTTAGGATGTAGTGTTAATAAATAAAAAACCTTATATGGAACTTGAATACAGAGCTTTTTGTTTTGAACATCGTGTAAGGGAAGTTTAAATGTTTCCCTGATAGTTTCTTTGTAGTAGGAATGAGAGGGATGTCCCTAAAATTATTATATTTCATGAAACTAAATGATATATAGTATGAAATATTGGTATTTTCTAGTTGTGACATCTTTTTTAGGGTCATAACCTTATGTTTTAGTAAGGTAATACATCAAGGTAGTTAGCACCCTCAAAAAATTAAAATGCTTCTAGATACTTGTAATGATTTTTTTGACGTGAAGTGTCATTCTAGTGCTGTTTTCCCTAGTTTGACTCGTGGTTTCTAAAATGACAACTAGGTTGGAAGGGTGGTAATGTGATTATTTGACCATTGTTATGGGAATGATCATTTTAGATTCCTTGGTTTCTATGGTTTAGAAATTCTTATGGGATGACTGACCACTTAGTAGGTCGTGTTACCCTTCATTCATTCCCTATGATGGACGACTCGGTAAGTCATCGACCTGGTTAATATTTTTGTGGGATAACATGAAAATAGACATATATATATTTTATTTTAAATCAGATTATGGAATGCATAGGGATAATAAGATTATGAATTGTGTCAAGTGATGTGTTGTGTAAATGAAATATCATTTAATTATACACCGATATACGTGGTACTTATCAAATAATAAATTGTAAAATGATTTATACATGTTTAGTGGTATTATTTTAATTATTGAGTTAGTATATGTGAGTCACTAATCATATCTAAGGTAGAGTTACTTTTGAGTTATGTTAAATCTGACTCCTCCCATTGCTTAGGATGTTGATCCAAATAAGATTTGGTGTTTTGACATCCTGGTCAGTTTGTTTTGGATTCTATGCTCGATGCTTATGAAGTGCATGATCAAATATCTGGTGATCATCACATAAATGTCTAAATGTGAATTAAATATAGAGAACCTTCTAATGGATTGTTTTTATCTCTTTTTGTTTAATGCTTTATAAAGCATGTTGGCCACCTCCCGGACTTATGGTTGCCGGTTGATGAAGCATATTCCATGGAATGAGTTCTCTTTTTTACTAAATGATGACTAGGAAACTCATCTGGTTGGTAGAATCATGTGGAAGGTGTTATATCATGTCTTGAAAGTAGAGGGAATGAAACCATAAAAGGACCATTTTTAAAATAGTCATCGTAGTTCAAAATTCCCAATAGGATGGAATGTTTTGAAATGTGTCAGTGCTCATGAGGGACCACGATAATTATGTGGTTAGCTATATATGCAACCATCGAAAACACAGTTAGTTAGGGATGAAATTTGGTGGTTAATATTGATCGGTAATAGGATTCTTCAGTTAGTATAAGCATCACAACCAGTTAATTATAACTCATTGATAGGATCATCCATGCTCTTTTAAATATAAGCCAACCAAAGATTGTTTGATTTTTTTTCTTTATATAATCTAGTTATTTCTGGTTCAAAAAATATCAAGAACATACTATTGAAGATAGAGGGAGTTTCTTAGGTCTTCTAGGTATTTCTTAATCTCCTCTTAGGGTATCATTTTACTAGTTAATACCTTGTCCCATATCTTGACATCATCCAGGATACACTGAGAGAGTGTCTATTATACACAGAGTTAAAGAAATAATTAAAATACCCATATGTTTTGATAATCAAAATCCATTGGAGTTGTGCTGTTAAAGTGTGATTTTTTATAGAGGCATGATTAGTCTTGAGAGATACTTGGGTTCCCTTGTAGGAAAATCTTTGATAGACTTGTGGATAACAACAAACTCTTTGATTGGTCATTCATTGGGATCAATTTGTGTTTTGATGTATGTACATGTCATCTAGGTACTGATGATTCACTTGTTAATGTAGGATTATGTACAACCATGGATAATCTACTTAAACCCCAACTGATGATTCAAAGGGTGCCCTTAACTTCAACCAAGATCAAATGATATGTGTTGAGGGTAAAGATCCATGTTTTCTAGACCAGGCATGTAGATTTTTCCATGTTGTTTTATAAAAACATAAATATGTATTTTTTGTTATAGATTCCACTAGAAGTCGTTTACGATCCTCATATCTATTTTAAAAATACCTAGCCATAAATGGGTAAACATGCTTCTTCTGGATGTAATAATTGCAGTCTGTGAGGAACTATTTCTATCATATCATCCAGATGGGGAGATTATAATATTAAATGGATGATTCATTTCATGAAATGCTAGATATAGTAGGAATATTGAGTTTATTTTGGAGTTTATTTTTCAATAAAGTAGAGTATTGTGTTAATAACATTATTATGGAACTAAAGTTATTCTTAAATTGGAAATTCTGATGGTGGAGGTTTCATGTTTCAGAATTGGACATTAAATGTTTGAACCCATAATGGTAAGTACCATGAGATTATTGAAAAAATGAATGATGATGTGATCATGTCTCTAAATAGAAGTTATTGGGTAAGTAATTTCATAATGTATTGATAAATGGTTATGATAATTGGATGAAGTTTCCATGACATATATGCCATATATTTTATGTGATCATTGGAGGTGCATTAGGTGTTATAAATGTAGAACTTCCATTTGAACAAAACATCATAAACTATGTAAGTCATGTGATTAATTTCATTTTTCCTAAATTATTCTTGTGGACTTTATGTTTTAAGCGGGGGAGACAGTAGGGACCCATTTTGTTAGTCGTTTTTTAAATTCCAAGGGAATTTGAGATTTTTTGTTTAGTGGTGGAACAAATTATGAACTGAGCTTTAGAACATAATTTTGACTATTCAAATAGATGTACATTTTGTTTTTAGATCTTATTTAAGGCTATAGAGGTGTATTAGGTGTTCCTTGAGTTTTTGGAGTGCCAGGACTAGAAAACTGATGTTCCGGAAAAGCTATCAGAGGTGAAAAATTTGCATGAAACCTTTCAAACATCTATGAGTAACTACACATTCGGATTTTCTAATCGGTAAAAATTTATAAAAACCATGCAGACCCTAGAAAAAAACATACAACCTAGACTAGTGAAGCTGGGGGCCTCACATGGTTTGGAATAATCATGCGAGGGGAGGTGTAAAACCGTGAAAGTGATACATAGTTGTTGTAGAGGGGGTTTTTAGGGGATGAAAAATATTAGGCAAACCATGTGTTCGGCCAATGTGAGTGTACTATCCTTGGATAAAAGATAGATCATGGTAGGTGTGTGGTTTGGCCAACTGTACAGTCAAACTGTGTGCCATATTTAAAAGGGGTGAAATCCCCATTTTTACCCTCAATAATTTTAATTATTCTTCATACTATTATCTCCTCCATGAACAAATCACATATCCCTCTCTTGATCGAGCTACTATCCTCTAGGGTAGGCTTGGAGCTACCTCCTCTGACTTGTGTCCAATTCAAGAGTTGTCAATCTCATTGGATTCCTCTTAGTAAGGGATTTGATCTGTTAGCTCTTTTCTATTTTAATCTCATTGTCTTTGTTGTTATTTTGGTGTGATATAATTATCCCTATTTTAATAGTTTTTTTTTCTATTTCTCTAATTTTTCTCAAAATTTCTAGAATCATGACTCTTCATTAGACCATTATAATGACATAAGTATGAGGTAGGTTCTCTATGAATTTTCCCTCAAAGAATTTGTGTTTTATAATTTACATCATTGTTCCACAAGCCATATTTTCATTGTGTGTCCTATTAAATGTAAATTAAAATATATAGAATCTAAATCATTGAAATAAATAGATATTACTATTAAATTTCATTATTTTATGTTTCTCTCATCAATTTTGACCACCTTATAGGGTGCGTTCTTCATATTCATGAATAATTACGTAATTATTTTCCAATAAAACTACATTTTTAGGTTATCTATCATATAAAAGGTGATTGAGATAATTAAATTACTTTTCTTGAGGTGTGGATTAGATAGATTCTCCACCATATTATTCCCTCACAACCAATCTTCCTTCTAAATGGGATGTATTTTGTTATATTCAAAAATGATTAATATGAAATAATGGGAATGTATATTATGGGACTATACCACAATACTTTTATATAGATGTGAATTAAGACTTGGTATAAATGTGATGATAAATAATTTAAATCCCCTTTAAATGGACCTTATTGTACGCATGGGTGTTGGTTGTAATAAATAAATTGTAATTAGTATGTTTTTCACATGTACTTTTTAAATGATAATAAATGAAATGACACTAGTAATATATATTTGGTTAGTGTTAGGGAATTTCAAGGACATGGTCTTTATTTATTTCATTTATAGATCTTATAATACATAGGAATGAAGCCCTTTATTATTTTTTATATGTGGGAATGAATTCCATTCTGAAACATGATAATATGTAATGACATTTCTTATGAGTTATGGGACATGGGAATAACGTCCCATATGAAATTTGATAGTTGGGAATGGAATCACATATGAGTAAGGGTACATGACCAAATGGCCCAAAGACCTTTTATTATTGATTTTTGATAACCCCCCTTTCAAGGGATGAGGGGGAACCCTAACAAGGCCCGTAGAATCAGAGATTACATGGCCCGTAGGTTTAGGAGACTACATGACCCAAAGGTTTTAGGGAATTAAATCAGACTATCTAAAAGGAAGCGCCCCTCCCTAGCATTTGCATCATGATAGTAGCTCTCCACCTTTGCATGGATGTCTGGATTGGCTTCCCGTGCAAGCACATGCTAGTCCCAAAGGCCTTGAGATGGCCCATAGGACATGAGGTGACCCGAAATACCTACTGACCTGAAGGCCTGGGTGGACCAAAATACTTAAGACCTCCAAGACCAAACTGGTTACCCAAGGTGAATAGTTCCAGCTACTACAGTTCCGAAGATTACATGCTATAGTAACTGCTACAGCGGCTGATACAATACCCACACCATGTACAGATCCTCTAAAGTACCTATATAGTGTACAGTACTGCTACAGTACCCGCACAATGTACAATACGTGCTACAGTACCCAATAATATGCCTCTACTTGGTTTTGAACCTAGGTTTTGTGGATGCACATAAGGATTCCTCACCAACTGGGCTGAGGCTCATGTGCAGTAATGGTACATGGTAATTTCATATGTTATGAAATGTGGTACTCAGGCATGGAATCCCATATGATTTATGATACATGGAAATGAATTTCCTTAGGAAATCTGATACTTGGAATATGCATCCCTAATTATTCATGGCTAAAGATTCCCTAATTATTCATAGGAATAGAATCCCTTATCTGATATGATTTTCTTATGTGGGTACCTTGTTTCTAAACCTGAGGTCCATGCTGGTGCATGAATATATGTGACAATTATTTTATAACATATGAATATATATACATTATGGAAGGTATGTATATATATTTCATATTAGGGAAAACATGTATGGTGTTCTAGGTGTCCTTGAGGAACCCAAGCCCAACTTGTTCTCTTTTAGTTAATTACTATTTTACATATTATTTGTTTATACTTGAACACTTCTATTTTTTATATTCATGGACTAGATTATTCCATAAAAACTATTAGTGGTTCCAAAATGAGTATATCTCACACCATCCATTTCACCTTGGTACATGAAAAGACCTCATAATTTCATGTTTATAGAGTATTTATTGTTTTGTTCATGTGTACATGGGATCTTAGGAGCATAGGGCTGAGATGAAGCATAGTATGCTCATGGAGATTTACATTGAGTCTTTTTTTTTCATTTCTTATACAATTAATATATTGTATCACCAACTATATTTCACTTGTTTTGGATTTATTTTCATCACATGGACACGATTTCATTGTTGTATATTTGGTGTTGGAAATTTTCATTGTTACTATTATTTTCTATTTCTTTGTTCTTGTTTTGTAAAACTTCTTCAATTATACTATTGGTTGCTTACTTCATCATATGCCATTGTGACTTTTCAATAATGGGCTTATAGTCTATCTACCATACCATCATTAGAACCTAACTTCTAGTCAGCAGCCTCCGGTGTGCATGGGGACACACTTGAGAACATGTGGTGACCAGTATAGATACATATTTTATAGTCAGCCTTCTCGAGGAGTTAAAAGGAATATACTAATAAACTAGGTAAGAAACCATGAATATAGATGTGCACAATAACCATAAATTATACCATTAGGTTATAAACAATCCATCAATGTAAAATCACACAATCTAGGATCTAACCTATGCATATATGTGATATACATGAGAGAAAATCCCCAATAAAAGCCTAAGGTATATTCAACCAATATATCCGCTAGTGGAATTACAAACACTAACCTAAATCAATTGTGTCTAAGGATGATGGTCCACATATGATTTATTATGACTCTCTTCCATGAATAATCTTATATGGATCAACATCAAATTTTTTTAAATTTCCGGAACATGTCTCGGCCCTACCAAGGTCTACTCTCCCAACTCTGCACTGCATAAGGGAGGGATAAATGTCTAAATATAAGAAGCCACAAAGGTTTCTATTTTAATGTATGACTGATGAATATTGTTATAGATAAACTCAAATAGTTTTAAATGAATTTACTAATAATAAAAAAACATGAAAACATTCCTAGATCATTTATTCAAAAACCTAGATAGCCCTCTCTATCTATACATCCATGTTTTGATGATAAGACACACTCAATTTAAACTGGTAACCCATACCCTCTTGAAAACCATTCCAAAACCAAAATGTAAACCTAGGGTCCATGATAGAAATAATCCTAGGGGGAATCCCATGAATTGTCACAATCTATCAAACATACAAGTCCCTAGGTTTTTCCTATTTCATTGAATCCCTGATATAAAGGAAATTTCAAAATTTTATGATTCAATCATAGATCAACCAATAAAATCATTCCCAATAAGAATCCAAAGAAAACCAATGATTAAGTCCATTTAAATATCATCCCAACTTTTTTTCATAATAGGTAAAGGATATAGTAAACTAATAGGTCCATGGTGCTCTAATTTTATTCTCTGACATATAAAACACTGTGATACCAAATATGAAATAAATCCCCTCATTACCAGAAAAAAATACTAATGAATCAAATCACGATACATCATAGTAGCCACATGGGGTACATAATAATAATAATGGTGTCCAATTCTAAAAAAATCCTACCTTAGTGAAAAAGGAAGAACTGACTTACATTGGAAACAAAAGCCACTATTAAGAGACCTTGATCACACAACCGATGTCTCCCCAACATTTATAATATACCAAAAGGATTATCACTCAGTGTCATATCCCTGATCCATCCAAAACTACTCATAAAATGTCAATTTATCCTTTTTCAAATCCAATTAATCCTACCAACTAGCTTCTTCTTCCCCAATCTAATCTTATCAATTAAACTCATAAGAGATCACCCTTCTACTAATTCCTTCACTATGAGTGTCGATAACTCCCAAAATAGTGCAATAGTGACTAAATTCCCTTTCCCAATTGTGAAAATAATATCGACATAAAAAGTATAAATATACTCAACCTAGAATATCTTTAGAATGTTCTGATCACTTTGTGTGAAAATATACATCAGGTTTTTCTAATAAGAATATACTATAAACTACTCCCCAAATAGGTAGTAAAACTCTGTTTTGAGTAAATATATAACCGAAACCAAATCACGATCATGGTATGGGTAGTTATTATCATGAGGGAATAACCTGAGAGAGCCATGTTCCACCACCTATTATGACTACACCAAGACACAACCCAAATCCATTAAAGAAGCATCATAGAGAACATCCTATCCTTAATATTGTTCCAAAAAGTCACCCTCAACTTAGTTCCATAGAATATATCATACATTTTTTATAACACAAAAACATTAAAGTAGTACAAGTTAAATATTTCATCAAATAATCATGCTTAGAGAATTCCCAAATAAATTTACTGTAACAACCAACCAACCCCAAGAAGCTTCATATCTCAAAAAAAAAATTGGATGTTCCTCGGAAATAAATACATGTAGCATTTTAGGATCAATCAACACACCCCTCTATGATAGGACATACCCCATAATATTTAATTCTTGTATCCATAACTAAATATTGTAAATATTACCATTCTAAAGATTATCCCTTATGGTTTTGAGAATGATATCCAAAAGATCCATGTGATTATACTTTTTTTGGGATTGAACTAAATTATCAACCTTCAACACAATAACAAAAGTGTTCAAGTATTTCTGAATGATCTAATTAATTATTTAATTAATTAGCATATGATCATTAATTTTCTTAATGGTATAAAAATAATATTTAAATTCCCCTACAAGTTCCAAAAAACAATCTTAGGTATATCCTATTCTTAGCCTATCAACTGGTGGCACCCAGATCAAAGGACAATATATAAAAAACAAAAAATTCATCTAACCTTCTCAAAGAGATCATAAATCATGGGAAATGGATATTTATTCTCAATGGTAACCTAATTTAACATTCAATAATCAATAAAAATAATGAGGATCCCATTTTCATTCTAATAAAATTGGATAGGTGAAGCTCATGGTGACACATTTGGACAAATAAATCAATTATCCTCAGGATATATTTGTTCGATATTAAGTTATACTATCTCATAAGGATCTATATGATAAGATTTAATAAAAATGGGAATCAAAGTAGATAGAAGGTCTATAGTGAACTCAAACACTCTCTGTGGAGGTAAACCATAAATATCCTATAGGGATACACGATGGTATGCACATAACACAATAGGAAAGGACTAATCAAACAAGTGAAAAGAAATCTAGGAACATTTCCAACAACTGACATGATATTGGTATAGTATAGGTAACATCAAGCCCCACACTCCCGGACCTAGAATCCCACTCACCTAGGAAGACATGAGTGATTTCATATGGAGAAAAAAACTGAACTCGAGAGTGATAAAAATCAGTCTAGGAATTAACACTGATCATACAATCCATTATAATAATCAGGTCGATGATATCAAGAACAACCACCATGGAGTCCCACTCTACCTTATGGTCGTATATCATCACTCGAATAGTTAGGGAACATGAAAAAATGTTCATAAATATTTCCCATATGTGGGTAAAAATCCAATAATAATAACATATGTTCTTAACAAAAAAACAAATACATCATCTAACATTTACTATATAAAAAACTAGTATCACATATATAAGATAAATCTATAGCCATAGAAGATGAAATTAACACTGTACCTTTAACAATAGCATATCCTACTTAAAATTGCGATATTTCATAATCCAATGCAGATATAAGTCTTGCCTAATCTCCTCCATATGTTTATTATACATATTAATTCCACATCATCCCAAGGATAAGACCAAATACCCATGGAAGATTTAGTTCGATCCCACAGACCCTTGTTGAGAGTGGACCCAACATTACCACCCTGGTAAAACCTATCACAAAAACTCCTCAGATTGATAGAAAACTATGAAAAATATTGGGATCCTCTATACTATTAGTATTGGAATGAATAGGGATTCCACAATGAATAAAACTACCAACTTTTGTCATGAAATATCCACTAAAACTAGTCATGAAGAAAATTGGATACCTTTGTGCTTCTTTTCTGGTCGAGATGATATTCCCTGGCTAATGATAGTACCAAATAATGCTCTCCCAAAACTAGTTTTTCTAGATATTTCCACCATTGTGAAATCTTCCTAATCAACTATGTAAAAAATGGTCAGAAGTAACATGATAATCAATATCTACCAAATAATATCCCTTAACCCAAACTGAAACCCAGGAGAATTGAGGAATGATTGGTGACTAGCTCCAGTTCCAAATTTACCAACTCAGAAAAATTGGTGGAATACTCCAGAATGGTATGATCCCCTTTCTCTAAGGTCTAAAACCCCCAAGACTTTACCCATTTTAACATCATAGGATAAAACTTATGGTTGAAAATTTTCTTTAAAGAAACCCCAGTGAGATCCTCATGCAACATACCTAGCACAATAGTGTCCCACCATTTCCTTTCAGGGCCCTGATGTATATACATGAAATTATCAACTTTATATTATTTAGGTGTATTTAGAATGTTTAAGATCATACCAATATTCACAAGAATTTTTTATATTCCAGTTTCCTATTTTCACTATAGAAGATAGTTGGATACTTCCTTGTAAATTATGATTCATAATCCACTATTCATCACAGGTTCTTGAAACCTCATTGTTCTAGAGTCTGAATAGAGTGTATTGAATCTCATATCAAATAATGTTCTATGGAAGGTTTCCCCTATGGAACCTTTCTCACTAGTTTCACATATAGATTAGGAATATCTTTTCTAGGAGGCATTATCTAATAATGACGAGACAAAAACCAATCAGTCTTGAGAATATTCCAAAATCATATAACCAACATAACGAACCCATATATTCAGTTTCAAATAATAATAATTTAATGAAATTATTAATTATTTGAAATTACTTAACTTCTTAAGAAATTAATATTTACATTTAAATAAACCCCAAATCCTATTTATTAAAATAACCATAACTACCAGGTCTCGATCTTGAAAAAAATCCATGGCCACCCATGGTAACTCATATTTAGTCACGAAAGGGAGTTTTCTAGGTCACTCTCCTAAACATTTTAACCAAATTATGATAGTCCTAACTATGACATAACAAGACAATAAACCAAATACATAAAGTTTCATAACACTTCAGGCTGGGTAATGGCTCTCATACCAATTTTTCATGAACTAACTCAAGGTAACAAGACAAGTCACCAAAGATAGTCTACCACATTGTTAAGTAAGAAGAGAAGAACCAACATGTGTCATAATGAAAATGAACAAGGAAAAGAACAAGGTTAAAATGCCAAAAAAATTAACCACGAGGCATAAAAAGGCAATCCAAATAGGCCATACCAGAACAATAAAACCTGATGTGTCAAAAAAATCTCTTTATTCCCACCTTTCACCACCAAACTATCCCACTATGAAGATGATGAAAACTAGAGAATCTGTATTATCACATAAAACCCTTCACTTTACATGATTCATGGAAACAAACATCTAAAATTGTCCAAATAATGAAGTAGGATGTGAGAACAAATACAAGTAGGATACCAATAATGAATATGTAAATGTAATAATAGAAATAATTCATTAATTATATATTAAAAACAAATACAGTTAAAAAAATTATTTATAAATTAACACTATTTTATAAATAAATCCTAAGATCTTCATAAAATCATAAAATATTAATCATTTATAAGAATATGTTAAAAAATTAGTTAAGAAACAATAAATATAGATAAGAATGTGTGAAATGACTGTGAAAAATACCACCATATGATTAAAAATCCATACATGACTAAGCACACTATTTAGAATATTACCCATGGGTATACATGATACACATGAAATAAAATACCCAATATTGGTGTAATGTGGATCCAACCAATATAACCTCTAGTGTAATGACACACTCTAAGGTGATATAAAACCTCATGTGCCATTTCACACACAATGGGTGAAAAAGTGTATTCCTAATAAACCCAATGTTATCTAATATTCTAGGTTTTTCAAAAGCCACTTAAAACAATAAAGATTAAAAACAAGTAGATTGGCCTATGAAATACCAATAATGATGGGAAACTACAGTGAATCCATAGAAACCAAATCAAATAAAATTGTGAATCAAAAAACGTATCAAAATCCACTCCCATATCCAAAGGAAAATAAGAAATTGGATGACTGATTACTAGTTATATGAAATAAATCCATCACGGGGATCAGACACTAATTTTAGTGATCTGGAAAGAGGGAGATCACATAAAATCTTCTAAAATCACATATGGTCCGAGAGGAAGGATTTCACATATAATGGGAGAAGATTCATTCATGAAGAGTGATAAAAATACAATTACCTATTGTCTTGATACCTCCTAATAATATAAGAGATATTTATTCATGTTTATAATGTTTGTATTTTCCACAAGGATAAGAATAATAATATAATCATCATAATGAAGATGATAATGAGTATAAATCCCTCTATCAACATATATATACTTCAACTTATAATTTCCATCCAAGATGGAAAACAGCCTACTGAGGTAATCTTTAGAAATGGGGAAAACCATTGTAGATAGAGGGTCATGATATCTAACAACTCTAGAACAAGTAATTTATCCCTTAGGGAATACATTGATAAGCTCATAGATATGATAATATCAATAGTTGATTTTAATACAATTAATGAAAGCACCATAAAAACCAAACATATCATGATTATTATAAATACAAGTCAAATTCACCATATCAAAATCCCTATTTTTTCATGTTTGAGGGAAATGATCCCACCTATAATATAAAATTTGATAATATTGACACATTTCAAGGAAATGGTATGGAAATATTGGATGAAACTACCTTTTATGAAGCCAAATTGATTTGAAATAACAATTTTACTCGAAATAAGATCTAATTTATTAACTAGGATCTTGCTGATAATTTTATAAATGGGTTTGAACAAAGAAACAAGGATACATAAATTCATATCATTAGAATTGTACACTTTTGAAATTAGAGAATGAAACTAAGAATTAAACCCTTGAAGAAGAGAACCCCCTTTAATGAAATGGATAATAAGCCTACAAATATCATCTCTAATTATTTCCCAATATATATGAAAGAAGAAGTTTCTAAGGCCACCTAATCCAAGAGAATTATCTGGCTTGAGACCAAATAAAATATTCATGACCTATTGTTCCAAAGGAATATAAATAATTATTGAATTTTAATTTTTATTAATAAGACTTGGAATAAAACAATCTGTAGGATAATAAATGATGGATGTGCCATTAAAAAGATTTATGGATGCTCTGATAGGGAGTGTCCATTTTACATGACCTGATCCCTATTTTTTAGTAAAGATAATGGTTTGGATAGATTTCTAGAACATTGATGGGAATTAAAGAAACATAGAGTTTCCATCCCCATATTTAATCCAATTAGCTTTAAAAGTAGCTCGTTACAATGAATCCTTATGATTAAAGAGATTTTTCATCTTAAAATTCATCCCAACTTCTCTCAAAATTTCATCAGAGAGGTCATTTCATGTGAAATGCTCATGATTGTGATAAAGGGAGACCTCAAGAGTAGATATTTACCATTCAAGATGGATTAATCTATTATTGACCCACTTTTTTATATTCTATTTCATCAATTTTAATTTGAGGACACAAGAAAAATAATCATTCATGTATTCCACCAATCCCCAAACATCTAGAAATGGTTACCCACATTCTGGATGAGTCACCCTATCATTGTTGAACCTAAAAAGAAAAATAGGATTATATTACTTTCTAACAAGATCAACCAAGACTAGGTGATGAAATTATTTTACCTTTATAAAGTCATCTAGTAAATTCATTCCCTAGTATTTAGAGAAAACTCATTTTAAAAAGCCCTATTAATATTTCTTTCCACCATACCTTTGAGAAGCCTCCTATACTAGGTGTGTTTGGAAACTACCAGATTAAACTCAATAAGATAACTATGTTGAATATAGTCTTAGAACTCCCTAGAAAAAATGAAATTAGACACAAAACCCATTTCATCATCTGGATTGAAAACCAAGTTAAGGAATCCAAGAACAGTCCATGGAAAATCAACGGTATTCCTAAGGGAATTAATATCCTACCAAAGACTCATACGATCCAAATATCTATTATGAGAATAAATAAATTAATAAATGTTCATATTTACCATAACATTAAAGGATTAAGTGACATTTTTATTACATGAACTAACCTGGGGAAGGGTAAATAAATGTGGCGTGTGCCATAAACCCTAAATTTTTTACCTCTTCCAAACAAGTTTTAGTGCCCAGTAGATGAAGACCCAAATTCTCCACACTATAAAATCTAAAGGAGTAAATCCTTTTGGGTTTAGCTAATCCAATAAAAAAAGGTTTATGTTTCTAAATATAAATCCTAAGGGATCTAATGGTTTCATTATTGTCTATCCATTGGAAATTCCAAAAGTGGATCCTCATTTGGATTTTGATCTAGGGTTAAATCCCCCTTTACATTCCTCCCCTACAATATTTTTACTGGATTTAGGAGGTCTTCATACCTTATTCATGGTATCATTAGTGAAAAGAATCATGCTACTCATATTAGTGAAGTTGACCTTTTTATTTATAGATCCTTTAATTTAATGTTATCTTACCATCCATCTCTTGTTTATGAGACCCATTACTGAAAAAAGTTTCTTTATGACTCATAACTATCATAATTATAGTAGAATAATTAAACTTTTTTCAATCAAAATGCATAATTGGGAAGATATAAGGACCACCCCTTTAATTTCACGAGGAATAACCCCACTCAAAGATGAATCCATGATAGGTTATGATGGGATATCATCCTTTTAAATTATAGATAATAAATTTGTGATATCCAGACAAGTTTTTAGAACTATAGAAGCCTCATCAACTTCCTTCTATAGAACATAAGGAAAATTATTTATATCTTCTCATATTTCCATGGCTTTAATGTGATCAGTACAATCCATTCCCTCTTCATTGAACAACATATATATAACCTTATTTATTGGACAAGTTGTAATAGGTGAACTTGAAGCTTTAATCCAATTTTCCAGTTCCTTAGTAATATCAGCCTATAATATTCCCAAGTTGGTATTTGTGAAATATGGCCTTGCAATATTCCAATATAGTTTCATCAATTTTTTAGAGACACATTCTTTCTCAAATACTTAATCATTATTTTTCTTAACCATATTAACATATTTCTAATCCCTAACATTAGTATTTTACTTCATCGATATATGAATTACCCTGAAATTAGTAATTTAATTCCCCCATGATCTAGAAAAATTCATAGAAAAGAGGAACCCTTTCATATTTAACAATGTAATCAATCTAGATGACAAAAGAAATGAAATTGATGACATCCAAGTGCTTATAATCCATGTTAATGTCTACTAGAAAGTATGAAAAAAATTAAGATCCCCCTATAATGTATGATGTTCCAATCTGATTGGACTACTCATACAAGATGTGAGATCCATTAGGGTTCTAAAATACTAATACACCCATATCAAACCTTGAAGTATTACCCATATTTGGGTTTTTTTTTTCTTCTAATTAAGGGGTTAAAATGAATCCCCGTTCTGAAATTCGAATTATCTCTTGCCAAACTGTAGATTCCCAACATTCCAAGCCACATTGAGTCTCCCCTATACTGAAAGATGATATGAGAATACCCTCTTCTAATTGGAATAATATTCCTATTATTATTACCCCAAAAGTAGAAACTACCTTTTTTAACGTTTCATAAGACTAGGGAATATCAACTTTTGAGTAGATAACTTGTCAAAGTAGTGAAAACATAAATATATTGAGCCTCTTCTAAAGAGAACATGAATACACTACAACCATGAATCCACCATCATCAGGATTGATAATGTAATGGGATCTAGATGCATCCTCTTTTTCCAAGATAGAAAATATGGATATGGACTCCTTGAAGAATACACTCTTTATTCTCTGATGAGAAAGACCTCACATATCCACTATCTTTTATAAATTTTAAGAACAAGAATCATCCTTGAAAAGGGAATTCCCAAGTTATATTAAAATAATCCATGAGAATAAATCAAGTACAAATTCAAAAAATACAGATCATCACTATCACCAAATTGAGCGCTGGTAGTTCTATCCCCCACCACCTCTCAAAATCACTCTTCAGTCCCAACACTCAATGAAAAAAAATTTATATACCCAAGGATTTAGAAATCCTAAGGAATAATCCTAGCGATAATATTATTGGTTATTAATATTGACCATTCAAAACTAGAAAATCATTAAAATATAAAAAATAAAATTGAGATTTTTTTTCACAATTTGATCCTATGAAAACTAATGGGGATTTAGGTGGTGAATACTATATAAAGAAAATTCAAGATAAACTCAATGAATTTAATAATAAATAAGTGCATAAATTTTTATATTTTCATAAATATTTTCCTAAAATTAGTGCAAAATGGGCATTTTATAACAAAAGTGATGAAAATAGAATAATTTTAATAAATAAAGCTAAAATTATGGAAAATGGTTATAATAAACAAGAAAGAATAAACTACGAGAATATTATTCTCCTATAAATAAACATTAATATATTCATATCCTTATATACTCTATATAATTCTTAAATATTACACTTTATCAAATTGATGGGAGGTTTTATTCTTACAAAATATATGTACATGAGGAGGTTAATATAAAAAAAACACATGGTTTTGAAAATAAAAAAACTCTAGAGAATGTTTTAGACTTAATTAGGCCTTCTATGGACTTAAACAAGCCTCCAAATCCAGGTACGATATACTAATGGATTTTTATTACAATAAAAATATGTCAATGATGCTTTGTATCAAATATTTTTATTAAAAAGGTTTTAAATAATACATATTTTTTCATATTTATGTCTATGGAATTATTTTTTTATCAACTGAAAAAATAATTTCTGATTCCTTTACAGATATTATGAAATCATATTTTTAAATGATCATGATGGGATTACTAAAGTTTTTCTTTTGATTTAAAATTTCTCAAATACGAGAAGGAAATTTTATAGATCAATATAATTATATTAAATATAATAAAGAGTCTATATATGTCACGACCCCCTTCCATAAAAGATGCCCCTCCTGAGCTGGAAATGGTTAAAAGGAGATAATGACCCCCGAGTCCCGCCTCCAGTAGGCCCCGGGGTGGCGACTATCACCAAGGGTATGAGTTTATTTTTTTTTCAATCATGGGAGGCATTAACCTTTTTATAGTTTGGATCGGAAATAGGACAAGTCAACCACCAAAAAGGAAAAAGAACAAAGGTGCTGAAAAGAAACCCAAACCAGTCCCATATGCATGTATAAATAAACTGAAACAGGTACAAGTACAAATAAACTCAAAGTACAAGTGAGTACAGTACCAAAAGAAAAACAAGAAAATAGAAACTGCACAGCTCCCACTGCCTGACTAGTAGGGTCCCGCACGGCCCTGGTAGTCCTCCTGAAAACCTGAAACAACGTAGGGTGAGCATACAAGTATACTCAGTAGAGAACCTAAAGCTATCGTGCACAAGTGGGGAGACACCCTAAGGTCCCATGAGAAAACAGAAGAACCAGAAACTAACAAGGAAAAACTATCCACCCATCCTCACTGGTCACACTCACCAAGTAACACAAACAAGTTTAGTATATATATAGAACAAAAGTATTGGGTACCCCGCACCATTTACCACTTAATTAGATGCTTCTCTTCCTAACGGCAAACGTCCTGACGCTACCACACTCTTCCCGCCCGCACACACCTGGGCAAAACCACGCATCCCGCCCGCACACACCTAGGCCACAACCACTAACCCGCCCGCAGACACCTGGGCCTCATCCCGAAGGTTCTTGGGAACGGTAAGCCTGCCCGAAGAGTCTTGGGATAAAGGTCGCCTCAAGCCATCACAGCCTCCGAGACCTACCCGAAGAGTCTTGGGTGTAAGGTCACCTCAAGCCATCATAGCCTATGGAAGAAGGAGCAGGAAGGAGCTAGTAACTAAGGGGGAACACCCTCTCCCATAAAATGGGAGTGTTCGGCACTAGGTTCTTGACATGGGTGTGGTGCGACAAAACACAAAGATACAATTATATATATACATATACCAACACACATCCCAACCTATGGCTTCTTAAAAAGAGAAACTGAGCATGTGCCTCGGCATTGCTACCACGAAGCATGCATCAACAACCAAACAATCATCCCCCAACCCCATTTTGGTTTTCATGTTTCATGCAATGGTTTAACAAATTATTACTACTGGGCAACTAACATCCAGACAAAACCTTTCACAAACATATCCCTGCCATCCACAACCAAGGTTAGGTAAAACGCAAGAAACCACATGCCATTTCATTTACAAGAGATTATCACAACCATACAACATTCCATCATTCATTTATTTCAAAGTTCCACACATACAACCCTTTCCACACACAAAACATTTCCGCATTTGAAAACACCTTTTACGTCAAAACACTTTTCATAATCAAAACACTTTTCATAAATAAAGGCATTTTCCACAAAACAACCAAACCACCAACATGTTCATTATTCCAACTTTGTTCAATTGGGGTGATCACACAAGGTTTTCATTCTCATTTAATCAGCCATTCTTTACGTGCTTATCTATTTTCCATGTTTTAACAAAACCAATCACAAACAATTCCGATATCAATTGCGCACGCAAAGGCCACCAACGGACTTGATTTTCAGTAGGCAAAGGCCTTTCAATCCAAAATCACAATTAGAAGATAAAGAAACTGGAAGGCAATAGAAACAGCACAAAACCCAAAACCCTTCTTTATCCGGTTATTATGTTTATTTAAAGTTCAACTGCATCCCATGGAACAAAAGAAAAAATATCCCACCCCGCATGTTGCACCAAAAAGAGAGACGAAAGTAAACCCCTACCTCAAAAGGTCCCGATCATGTCGCTTCCGACGACGTTCTTCAGTGTCCTCCGCCTTCGCCAAACCCGACAAACGCCTCCTAGGATGGAAGCTGGAGAAGGAAGGTCAGAAGGAAAGGTGACAAGTCCGGGCTTAGAAGCTTCATCTCGTCGCTACGATCCTGTGGCCGCTGACGGATCGTAATTCGGAGCTCGGACAAAGAAGTTAGAGGAGGAATACTTCTCGATCGTCCCAGAGCGTCGTTGTGCGACAAAGAAGCGATCGATATGGAAGATAAAACATGACCTCGTTCTTATATAGGCAACGAATAGGTAAATTTGTATTCAGCATGCATTAATGAATACACTATGTGACCGTACATACGTTACATGTTTTGATTGGTTAACACACAACACGTCATGCGGTTTCCACGCGTTTTAATAATAATGATAATTCTATCAATATGTGGTGTTTCGTTGACCTGAGGCATGAGTCATATAAGTAGCTCATTAATGGTCGTAAAATGACCATCATAATTTCAGATTTACGTTGTCGCTGACGGATCGTCAATCCGATACCGTATGAGGGAGATACGTTGGATACAAGATCCCGTAATAATAACAATATTAAATCTATTAATTCATGAGCGTTTCGGGTACCCAATCCGAAAACCCGAAAAAGACATCCAATATTGGACTCCTAATTTTCGTCTCGTAGTCAGGGTCGCACTGCCACTGACAGTTCGCGAAACCGAGGTCGCACGAAGAAGTTATTATGAAAAAAGTGTTTTATTATAAAAAAAATGATAACAATATTTTATTAATTAATTAATTAATTATTTCTCTAACTCCAATCAATCATCATTTGTAATTTTTCACGCTGGAAATTCATCACCAATTATCTCCTTTACTATTTATTTCACACTTAATTTTATTCCCATTAATATCTTATAACTCCTCCCTCTCTCCAATCATTATTAATTCCTTCTCCCAAGATTCTCTCCCACAAAAAGTAGCGCCTCTCTCTTATATTTATTTTTCAATAAATTTTATTTTCTCTCTCCAATCTTTATTTTGTTGGTGCGCCTCACCTTTTATTTCATATTATTATATTTTTCATCTTCTCTCTCCTTGTGGCACGCCCCAAATTTATTTTAAAGCTTTATTTATTTATTTTTACACAATTATCATAACATCTTTAATTTATTATCATATCACAAATCTTATTGAATTTAATTCAAAACATAATTCTCATTAAATCATTATTACCAGATCTATCAAAAAAACCAACATTATTATTATAATTATTTATTATAACAATTATAACAAAACCCCAAAAAAAAATTATTAACACGTCACCATTTATTATTAATAATAATTATTATTTTTGATGTTCGCGCATTGACCACATCAAAAAAAAACGTTTTTACAAAGTAATCGACCGGAGAGGTCCGAGCCATTACATTAAATACCTCTCAAAACATTCTCGTCCTCGAGAATTAAAAACTGACCCAGAAGAAGGAAAGGATCTGAAGAACCACTCCACAAGATACCTCTCAGGGCTCTCATCATGACAAGGAACCAACCAACATCTCTATGAGTTAGGAATTCCCTCTCCTATGTCAAGATACTATCCGCTTTAGGCGGCACTGACTCGCCTGCACGGGTTTAATCACATCCTCATTAATGCGTCTTGATTAAGGATCAGGTTTTTCCTTTCCCATATATCCGGACAAGACACACACTTCCCAAGAACAAGGAACAAAGATCTCACATCCAACAAGCCAACATTTTATATATCAAAGGTACAGGGTAACACCAACAAACAAAGGAAGGTACAAGTCAAAACAACCCCGGGTACTGAGCGCGCATCTGGGTCTCCCTCTCCCAAGTGCTCTCCTCAAGGCCGCCATGCCTCCACAACACACGAACCAAGCCGATGGTTCGTCCACGGAGCACTTTCTCCTTGCGATCCTCAATCCTGACTGGCCATTCCTCGAAGGTCGCGTCTTCTCCCACATCTAGCTCTCCCTAGTTGATGACATGAGAGTCATCATGTAAGTACTGACGAAGCTGGGAGACATGGAAGACGTCATGGACCCTCTCCAACTGAGGTGGTAGAGCCAGCTGATATGCCACCTCGCCAACTCGCCTCAGCACCTCGAAAGGTCCGATGAAACTAGGGGAGAGCTTACTCCCCTTTTCGAACCTCTGCTGCCCCCGTCGAGGGGAAACCTTCAAGAACACATGATCTCCCACCTCGAACTCCAAGGGCCTCCTCCAACGATCAGCATAAGACTTCTGCCGATCCTGAGCTGCTTTCATCCTCTCCCGCACTAGCTGGACCTTCTCCGTGGTGCTCTGCACTACTTCTGGTCCAAGAGTACCAGTCTCACCAACCTCTTCCCAGCAAAAGGGTGAACGACATGGTCTTCCATACAAAGCCTCAAAAGGAGCCATGCCGATAGTAGAGTGAAAGCTGTTGTTGTAGGCAAACTCTACTAAAGGAAAGTGTCGTATCCATGATCCTCCGAAATCCAGAACACATGCTCGCAGCATGTCCTCCAATGTCTGGATAGTCCGCTCTGTCTGTTTATCAGTCTGAGGGTGAAAAGCAGTGCTAAGGCGTAGCTGGGTGCCAAAAGCATGGTGTAACCCCTTCCAAACTCGTGAGGTGAACCGAGTGTCCCGATCTGAGATGATAGTCTTCAGAACTCCATGCAAACTCACCACGTCATCCACGTACCTATGTGCTAAGGTACTCACAGGTCCAGACTCCTTGATGGCCAAGAAGTGAGCAGATTTTTTCAGTCGATCCACCACTACCCAGATAGCATCATGCCCGCCCGGAGCTCTGGGTAGTCCTGTGATGAAGTCCACCGAGACGTCGTCCCACTTCCACTCGGGAACATCTAAAGGATGCAACAATCCACCAGGAACGCGGTGTTCATCCTTCACCTGCTGACACACCAGGCATTTATCCACAAACTCTGCCACTACCCGTTTCACCCCGGGCAACCAAAACTGTCCCCTCAGGCCTTGGTACATTTTCGAAACACCTGGATGTACTGCCAAGGCTGAGCTATGGAACTCATGAAGGACTTCATCACGCATCACCTCTGGAACAAAAAACCTTCCATGAAAGAGGATCTGATGTCGGATGTCCTCCGACCATCCTTCCGTACCGTTCCCCTGATCGACACGATCCCGCAACACTTCCACCTCAGGGTCTCCCCACTGAGACTCTTCCACTTGCTGCAACAAAGAGGACTGTACCGTCATCTGAAACAAGCAGCCTCTAGCACCTTCCACCCTCACATCCAAGTGCAAGGAATCCAACTCCCCCATCGCCTTCCAAGCATCAGCAGATTCCCAAACCACTTCCTGATGCGGCTTCCTGCTAAGGGCATCAGCCACAACGTTTCCCTTACCTTCAGTGTACGAGATCTCAAAGTCGTAGTCTTGGAGAAACTCGACCCATCTCCGCTGTCGCAAGTTCTAGTCACGCTGGGAGAAGATATAGCGCAAGCTCTTGTGATCGATGAAGACCACAAAGCGCTCCCCAAAGAGGTAATGTCGCCACAGCTTCAATGTGAACACTACTGCTGCAAGATCCAAGTCATGGGTGGCATAGTTCCGCTCGTGAGGACGCAACTGCCTAGACCCATAGCAGATCACACCCTTCTTCTGCATCAGCACACATCCCAAGCCAAGGCCAGAGGCATCACAAAACACCTCATACAAGGATCCTTCCTCTGGAAATCTAAGGATGGGAGCACTAACCAACTTCTCCTTCAGGTAGTCGAAAGCTTCCCGGCACTGCTCATTCCACAGGAAGACCTGATTCTTCCTAGTCAAAGCTGTCAACGGAGTAGCAACTTGAGAGAAGTCCGAGACGAACCTCTGATAGTATCTATCCAACCCCAGGAAACTACGAACTTCTGCCACGCTCTTGGGTGCTGTCCAAGAAACAACTGCTTCTACCTTCGACGGGTCCACTGACACTCCATGCTGAGACACCACATGCCCAAGGAAGTGTACTTCTTGCGTCAAGAACTTACATTTTGACAACATTCCATAAAGCTGATGGTGCCGAAGGACTTCCAAGACATCCCTGAGATTCTCAACGTGCTCCTCCTTTGATCTTGAGTAGATCAAGATGTCATCGATGAACACAACGACGAACTGGTCCAGGAACTCTCGGAAGACAAAGTTCATAAGACCCATGAACACAGCTGGTGCATTCGTAACCCCAAACGACATCACTAAAAACTCGAAGTGCCCATACCTGCACCTGAAAGCTGTCTTTGGGATGTCACTGTCTTTTACCCTCAACTGATGATATCCCGACCGCAGATCAATCTTAGAAAACCGACATGCTCCCCTCAGCTGGTCGAAGAGATCATCTATTCTCGGAAGGGGCTAACGGTTCTTGATCGTTACCTGATTCAGCCTCCGGTAGTCTATGCATAGCCTGAGACCACCATCCGCCTTTTTCACGAACAGAACCGGAGCACCCCATGGCGACACACTGGGTTGAACGAAACCCTTCTCCATCAGATCGTCAATCTGAATCCGCAACTCCCGCAACTCCGAAGGTGCCATCCGATAAGGAGCCATCGAGATTGGACGGGCACCTGGCTGTAAGTCTATCCCAAACTCAACATCACGTCGAGGGGGTAGAGTCACAACCTCCTCGGGAAAGACAACGAGGAATTCCCCAACAACTTCTGGAACATTCCTCATCTCCGTATCAGCTGGAACCGCTGATATCCCACCCAACAAAGAAAATAGAGGCTTCACATGCCGGCTTCCCACCTGATAGCTCCTCTCGCCAACAAAAGTCACACGCTGTCCATCCATATCGGAGAACATGACTCTTCTCCGGAAGCAGTCGATAACAGCACTAACAGAGAACAGCCAGTCGATGCCTAATATGACGTCGTATGGCTGCATCTGTAGCAAAAGAAGATCTCCAATGGACCGATGTAGTCCCAACGTCAGCTCACATCCCCGACAAACACAAGACAAACGGGTCTGACCTCCAACAGGCGTACTCAGTACCGGGGGTATAGAAAGTCTCTCTACGTCTAGACCCAAAGCATGGGCAAGACTGGGTGCAACAAAAGAGTGCGAAGCTCCTGAATCGAACAAGGTAGAAACAAGAGTGCTGAACAAACAGATCGTACCTCATACCACCTCTGGTCCTGCTAGAGCTGCCAACTCTGCTGCGTGCAACTGTCCACGCCCAGCTCCTCTGCCTCTCTGATGTCTACCGCCTCCCCGACCACGCCATGGTCGAGGTCCCTGAGGAGCACCCTGAGATCGGCCTCCTCCTACAGGGTCTACCCTCGGAGGGCCCTGCTGCTGCTGAAAGGGCCACGACGGGAACTGCTGCTGAGGCGGGTACTGATCCTGACCACCTCCACCGTGCTGAGCTCTGGTCGGGCACTGACTCTGGACGTGCCCGAAACCTCCACAAGAAAAACACTTCAGTCCAGGATTCGAGAAGGAAGGACGAGGGCCTGAAGACCTGAACTAGAACCGCTGGGGCCTGCTCCCCACCGGCCTGAACCTGGAAGGTCCGGTCGCAGGAGGTCTGCTACTGACTGCCTTCCCCTTCGACGGACCCGCCTGGATCCCTTCTCGAGGTGCACCTCCCTGCAAGTGCATCCTCTCTACAACTTCATCCTCCTTCTGTACGACTAAGTATGTCAGAAGGGTGAAGGGGGTCACAGCATACTGGAGCGAAGGACGAAGCGCCTCTTCCAAACGTCTCGCCCAAGACTCTTCATCCGGAAAGTGTTCCGGAGAAAAGCGTAGGAGATTCTTGAACTTAATTCCCAACTCTCGAACAGTCATACTCCCCTGCTGATGGGAGAGCAACTCCTGATGCTTTTCCGCCTTGATCAAAGAAGAAAGGAATTCCTCTCGGAACTCCTTTTCGAAGTCATCCCATGGAATCTCTGCCTCCTTCCTCTCCCCGAGGTAGAGCATCCACCATTGGCGCGCCGCGCCTCTCAGCTGACTGACCACTAGGGGGACCCAGTACTCCTTCGGAGCACGGATCAAGGTAAAAGAGATCCCTATCTCTTCAAGCCACCCCTACGTCTCCAGGTCCGAAGTACTTCCATCGTACTTCTTGAGAGTCTGACGCTGGAAAGAAAGGAGGGTCTTCTGCCACTGGCTGTCTTCCTCCTCTCGATCGATCATTAGTTGATCGATCACCTGAACCTGCTGGGCCTCGGCCGCCTGAGCCACCTGGGAACGCCGTCCAGGTGCCATAGCTGTACGGTAAACAAGTAAAACCTAAGCCCGAGTAGTAAGGAGATTTCTCAAGGGTTCATTTTATCATTTTACTTTATTCCCAGAACGCCCCAAATCAAGTAAAACACAAACATGATGATGCATGTACCATTCCTAGGGTTTCTACCCTAAAATAAATGTAGCCTCACTTGGTTGTTCTGTAGGCTCAGAGTCCTCGCATCGGATCACGGGGGGCCCTAAAATCCCATGTCCTAGCCGGTCTTCCCTGGCCTATGTCACACACCAAGATCAGCTAACACTGTTTCCCTACCATCCCATGCAATCCTCACTGTGCCTAACTCCAGAATCCATCCTATCTCTCAACCATTCCTCTGATACCATTCTGTCACGACCCCCTTCCATCAAAGATGCCCCTCCTGAGCTGGAAATGGTGAAAGGGAGATAATGACCCCCGAGTCCCGCCTCCAGTAGGCCCCGGGGTGGCGACTAGCACCAAGGGTATTCGTTTATTTTTTTTTCAATCATGGGAGGCATTACCCTTTTTATAGTTAGGATCAGAAATAGGACAAGTCAACCACCAAAAAGGAAAAAGAACAAAGGTGCTGAAAAGAAACCCAAACCAGTCCCATATGCATGTATAAATAAACTGAAACAGGTACAAGTAAAAATAAGCTCAAAGTACAAGTGAGTACAGTACCAAAAGAAAAACAAGAAAACAACAACTGCACATCTCCCACTGCCTGACTAGTAGGGTCCCGCATGGCCCTGGTAGTCCTCCTGAAAACCTGAAACAACGTAGGATGAGCATAAAAGTATACTCAGTAGAGAACCTAAAGCTCTCGTGCAGAAGTGGGGAGACACCCTAAGGTCCCGTGAGAAAATAGAAGAACGAGAAACTAACAAGTAATAACTATCCACCCAGCCTCACTGGTCACACTCACCAAGTAACACAAACAAGTTTAGTATATATATAGAACAAAAGTATTGGGTACCCCGCACCATTTCCCACTTAATTCGATGCTGCTCTTCCTAACGGCAAACGTCCTGATGCTACCACACTCTTCCCGCCCGCACACACCTGGGCCAAACCACGCATCCTGCCCGCACACACCTGGGCCACAACCACTAACCCGCCTGCAGACACCTGGGCCTCATCCCGAAGGTTCTTGGGAACGGTAAGCCTGCCCGAAGAGTCTTGGGCTAAAGGTCGCCTCAAGCCATCACAGCCTCCGAGACCTACCCGAAGTGTCTTGGGTGTAAGGTCACCTCAAGCCATCATATCCTATGGAAGAAGGAGCAGGAAGGAGCTAGTAACTAAGGGGGAACACCCTCTCCCATAAAATGGGAGTGTTTGGCACTAGGTGCTTGACATGGGTGTGGTGTGACAAAACACAAAGATACAATTATATATATACATATACCAACACACAGCCCAACCTATGGCTTCTTAAAAAGAGAAACCGAGCATGTGCCTCGGCACTGCTACCATGAAGCATGCATCAACAACCAAAAAATCATCCCCCAACCCCATTTAGGTTTTCATGTTTCATGCAATGGTTTAACAAATTATTACTACTGGGCAACTAATATCCAGACAAAACCTTTCACAAACATATCCCTGCCATCCACAACCAAGGTTAGGTAAAACGCAAGAAACCACATGCCACTTCATTTACAAGAGATTATCACAACCATACAACATTCCATCATTCATTTATTTCAAAGTTCCACACATAAAACCCTTTCCACACACAAAACATTTCCGCATTTGAAATTACCTTTTACTTCAAAACACTTTTCATAATCCAAACACTTTTCATAAATAAAGGCATTTTCCACAAAACAACCAAACCACCAACATGTTCATTATTCCAACTTTGTTCAATCGGGTTGATCACACAAGGTTTTCATTCTCATTTAATCAGCCTGTCTTTACGTGCTTATCCATTTTCCATGTTTTAACAAAACCAACCACAAACAATTCAGATATCAATTGCTCACGCAAAGGCCACCAACGGCCTTTATTTTCAGTAGGCAAAGGCCTTTCAATCCAAAATCACAATCAGAAGATAAAGAAACTGGAAGGAAATAGAAACAGCACAAAACCCCAAACCCTTCTTTATCCGGTTATTATCTTTATTTAAAGTTCAAATGCATCCCATGGAACCAAAAAAAAATATCCCACCCCGCATGTTGCACCAAAAAGAGAGACGAAGGTAAACCCCTACCTCAAAAGGTCCCGATCACGTCGCTTCCGACGACGTCCTTCGGTGTCCTCCGCCTTCGCCAAACCCGACAAACGCCTCCTAGGATGGAATCTGGAGAAGGAAGGTCGGAAGGAAAGGTGACAAGTCTGGGCTTAGAAGCTTCGTCTCGTCGCTACGATCCTGTGGCCGCTGACGGATCGTAATTCGGAGCTCGGACAAAGAAGCTAGAGGAGGAATACTTCTCGATCGTCCAAGAGCGTCGTCGTGCGACAAAGAAGCGATCGATATGGAAGATAAAACATGACCTCGTTCTTATATAGGAAACGAATAGGTAAATCCGTATTCATCGTGCATTAATGAATACACAATGTGACCATACATACGTTACATGTTTTGATTGGTTAACACACAACACATCACGCGGTTTCCACGAGTTTTAATAATAATGATAATTCTATCAATATGTGGTGTTTCGTTGACCTGAGGCATGAGTCATAAAAGTAGCTCATTAATGGTCTTAAAATGACAGTCATAATTTCAGGGTTACGCTGTCACTGACGGATCGTCAATCTGATACCGTATGAGGGAGATACGTTGGATACAAGATCCCGTAATAATAACAATATTAAATCTATTAATTCATGAGCGTTTCGGGTACCCAATCCGAAAACCCGAAAAAGACATCCAATATTGGACTCATAATTTTCGTCTCGTAGTCAGGGTCGCACTACCACTGACAGTTCGTGAAACCGAGGTCGCACGAAGAAGTTATTGTGAAAAAAGTGTTTTATTAGCAAAAAAAATGATAACAATATTTTATTATTTATTTATTTATTTATTTCTCTAACTCCAATCAATCATCATTTGTCATTTTTCACGCTGGAAATTCATCACCAATTATCTCCTTTACTATTTATTTCACACTTAATTTTATTCCCATTAATATCTTATAACTCCTCCCTCTCTCCAACCTTTATTAATTCTTTCTCCCAAGATTCTATCCCACAAAAAGTGGCGCCTCTCCCTTATATTTATTTTTCAATAAATTTTATTTTCTCTCTCCAATCTTTATTTTGTTGGTGAGCCTACCCTTTTATTTCATATTATTATATTTTTCATCTTCTCTCTCATTGTGGAAGGCCCCAAATTTATTTTAAACCTTTATTTATTTATTTTTACACAATTATCATAACATCTTAAATTTATTCTCATATCACAAATCTTATTACATTTAATTCAAAACATAATTCTCATTAAATAATTATTACCAGATCTATCCAAAAAAACCAACATTATTATTATAATTATTTAGTATAACACTTATAACAAAACCCCCAAAAAATTTATTAACACGTCACCATTTATTATTAATAATAATTATTATTTTTGATGTTCGCCGCATTGACCACATAAAAAAAACGTTTTTACAAAGTAATCGACCGGAGAGGTCCGGGCCATTACAATATATGAAAATATTATAAGTGTAAGTACTCCTATTAAAGCCTAAAAAACATTATATCTTGAGGAATCAAGAAAGAGAGTAGACAATAAAAAAATTAGATGAATGATTTTCAATTTACTACACTTTATAGCTAGTCATCCAGAATTAATGTTTTTTATGTGCCTGTTTTTGATATTTCATGTAAATAAACAATAATCCCATATTGAATATGTAAAATAGATTTTTTATTTATCATAATGGAACTATGGATCTTATACTATTAAATTCTTATAGAAATAAATTTTGATTATATGTTTCTTTAGATATAGAATTTGGTTGATGTAATATTGATATATTAAGTAAATATGGAATATTTCATTTTTTAGAATATGATTTGGTTTCATAGTGTGGTAAAAAAACATTTTATAGCACATTACACTATTTATGTTAAATGTGTTGTGGTTAGAAGCTATTGTGCTTAGATGTTATATATGCAACACAGACTCATTTAAATTGGAATTTTTTTTAGAGATAACTCATATTTTGTGTGATTAAAGAAATTTCACATCTTTATGTAAAATTCCATCACATCAACCATGATCCTAAACAATATACACACGACACCATTTAATTTATGATCACACAAAAAATGGATATTAAAATCTACAATTCATTAGAACAAAAGAAAAAATTTATGATATTTTTAAAGAACTACTTAATTTTAAAAGATTTGAATATATTTAGGATAATCCAAGGTTGGTCAACAAAAAATGGAAATTTATCTAATTTCTATTTATATTATACCCTTCCGGTAATAAAATACTTGATAATGGGGGTGAAATTTATTTTACCTTTATATAAGTATCTTTAGTATTCATCAAATTTTTCTATTTTTTCTTAATGTTTTCAATAAATGTTTACATAAAATTTTTAGAAATTTTTTTCTTGACATAAAATATTCCAATTTTTTCTAAAACTTGTCTGAAAAACCTTTTACATAAAATATTTCTGTAAAATATTTCCTTAAAAATGATTATTATACCCAATAAATAAATATGTCTGGATAAAAATTCTTAATAATGTTTATTTTTTCCCATAGAGCTATACTATAAATTTTTTATTCTAAATTTTCATTTATTGAGTTCTAACTCTTTTCATATTGTATATCAATTTTATGGTTTTTTGTTTCTTAAATATATTTTTACAAACTATTATTTTTCAATGAAACAAATATTCAACACATTAATCTTATAATATTTAAAAAAAACTAGAGATTTTAGTTAATTAATATTATAATTTAAATCACCTTTTCAAATATTGATCTAAATAAGATTTTTTTTGAACCATTTGATATGGAGAAGTTTAATCCTCTATCGTATTAAGTCTATATATGAATGAACCTAGAACACCCTAAGAGGGGAGGGGTGAGTCAGGGTGTCAACATTTTCTTCAAAAGTGTCTTATCTAGTACCCATGTTGGTAGGAACCAATTAAACCTATCTGATATGAATTTGGATAAATCAAACAACCACAAGAAAAGATATCACCAAACAATTTTACTTGGTTGACAAATAAGGGATAGTCTAAGGGGAATATGCCGATAGTGTGTTAGTTGTACCTAAATCTACTAATATTGACATGTTTCGAAATATAGTAGTTTAGAAATACACACGTTGTTGTAAGCACACTAACTTTACAAAATTTTAGGGATGGTACATCGCATCCCTCAGAACACATCCTCTTACTCCCCTAGGACCCTACTTCGAGGTAAGTCTCATAATTTTACTTAATTGAAGGTATCTTCAATGAATTGGAATTAACTATTTTTCCATGACTCGACATGAGACACATCTTGCACTATATACTAGAGTTGATGAACTTTGAACGTGTTTTTAATTTAAACCAGATGTCTGAAACATCCATTCAAAATACTCCCTCACAAAGCTCACTCCTTTGTGAAGAAACATGCCTTCGTGGAACAAACAATGTCAATGCGAAAAAACCCATCATCGCGAAGTACCCATTACATAGAAGCATTTACATTATTCAAGACTATATTTTTCTTTTCTCTATGCTCAATCTCACTTAGAAAGTTAGATTTGTGGAGATCCCCTAGCTTCACAAATTGAGAGCGACTCCATATTTTCCTTGAATAACTGTGTAGAATGAAGAGACGTAGCCACATAACTATAGACACGACCATTTTTTATGATCTACTACCTCTTAGAGGATTTTACATATCTTTCAAAACCACCATTGTGTAGGTCCTTTATTCTTGATTGTCCATTCTGATTTGACATTGTTGTGAAGTTTTCCATTAAACCAATGTGCACCCACATTGCTCCAATTCTCATAATCATGCATAAATCTATTAATGTTCATGATGTTCCAAATCTTCTTCATTCTCAATACTCTTCCTTGTCATTTAGACCACAACCAATATTCGGTGACCCTTGTAAAAACAACATTCCTAAATCCCAACTTTGTGATACTCGTGTCTTTTCCATATTTTCCTAAGGCCTTCATGAAAATACACTTTTCAAGAGGTAAGCTTTTCCAAAAAAAATGGACCCATTTTTTTTAAAAAATACTAGGAAACTACAGTACCTTCAATTCTATTATTATCTAGAACTGTAAGATCCCTTTTCATGAATACTCTATAATATTTCATGTGGGGATTGGAAAAAACACAAACCAGACTTCATTTACCATAATTAATTTCCCCAGTTATAATAATATAATGGATTGGTTGGTCACCCAATCCTATAATGAGGATTGTAATCCGAAGAAAAATCTTATATCCTAGACATTCATCCCTCTGAATATTTTTTTTCCAAGTACATATGATAAATAAAATATTTCTAACTCAAGTTATATCTCAACTAGAGTACCTATAAAAGAAATATTGATAGAAATATATTTCTATGAAATATATAATTCCTTTTTAAAATATTCTAAAACTATTAATGGTATTGATAAAGTATATTTTGTAATGTATTACTTTAATTTAATTTATCTTAAAATAGGCATAGAGTTATAATCTTTTGTATAGTTCCTTAAAGAATAAAATATAAAATTTGTAATCTTTAATTTGAATGGAAATATTTTTTAATTTGAATAATCATAAAGTGGTAGTTTTACTGAAAATAACATTGGAAGGTGTGGAAATTATAATAATTCACAAAATACATAGAAGATTAAAATGTTATGGGAAATGAGAAGACAAAAAATCCATATTTTATTATGATGAAAAAAGTTATGAATGTCTCCCACTTATCTACAAATTCAATGGTTGTAGCATATTTTGTGTTAAATTTCATTATTCCAATGAAATGAGATAGGGATATAATAAAAGTATAATATATTTTTGTTTTTTATTTTTTGTGTAAAATGAGAAAATTCAATAAGGTAAATTATTTGGAAAATTTACTTGAGGTTGTGAAAATTTTATATTTAATGTTGTGGTTTATCTTTTTCCAAATTTCATGAATAAAATTTACTACCTACATGGATTTTCATAAATTAAATATTTATAAAACATAGAAAGGTAAAATGTTTCTTATATTTTTTAGAAAACTCTTAAAAATATAATAATTGAATATGTTATATATGCGATTTTTTTTTGAGAAAACAGACAACTTAGTGTCCCACATTAGGACTGAAAAAGTCAAACCAAATGTTATGTAGAAGAGGTTGGCAAGTTAATTTTCCCACCATTGCTTAAAACGAAACCTAATACATTCTATGTTGATGTATTTTTAGAAATTATGAAAAAAATAAAAACAAATAAATGTGTTTATATGAATTTTAGGTTAAATAAAGATGAAGCATTAGCCTGAAAGGGAATAACATACAAAAATTTTAGAGAGGGAGAAAAGAGGAAATGGAAATAAGTGAAAGGCATAATATCTAAAATATATAAATAATTATTGAAAGGAGATAAGAAAATCAATTCCAAAATAGAATTTGTAATAACATGAAAATTATAGGGACCCATAGCTTGACGTACATAGAAATTACATTTCTTTTGCAGAATACATAATACATAACCAAAACAAACACCAAAGGACCATAATAGTTTAGTGTATCTGGAAACATGGAACATAATCTTCTAATCGTGGTGAAAGATCTTCAACATCTCCCATAATGATCTTCTCCATTTGTTTTCTTACCTAAAACCATTCTTTACATTATGGGGAAAAGAAAACATATAAAGGGTGAGCTCAAATGCTCAGTAAGGGTAAGCATGGAGAAAATAAAACAAACCATATACATTTAACATAAAAACATGACCATAATGTTTAAATATCAAAATCATTAGTAATGACATAAAACATGGTAGTACATAAGGAATAGATAATAATGGAACATCAAACATGATAAAATACCATGGGAACAAAACATGTAATTTTTTCAAACCATTAAGCACTTGATATGATTTCCATAGTATCCAAGACATTTCTTCCAAGACCATCATAGTGGACAAAGTCCCTTACTGAATCGAGTTCACTCCTCATTCTAGTCCTGTATCACTGAACCAGATTAGTTTACCATTATAGCCATGTCCATCTCATGAGATATAAATCATTACCCAATGTATTGGAGGGAGATATAGGTCCCAGCCATCTCATAATGAAATCATTCTTTTGTGTGCCACAAAATAAACATAAATCATTCATTCTAATCCAATAAATAAAATGGGTTTCATAAACATCATACCATCATAACATAATCCATATAAAACAATGGATATCATTTCATCATAAACAAAATAAAACCTTGTTAATAATCATAACATTATACTTGAAACATAACCAAATTAAAGAATGTAATCTTAGATATAAAATAGTTTTGAATAAACACATGAAATTAATTATTGAGGAAAATTTTCTTTCTTATTCAAAATAATTTTCTTTTCACAAGATACTATTGAATTTTAAATGAATTTTTTTTGAAAATAATAATAAAATATTGTAGAGGAATGTTCATGAAAATTATGCGTTATAAAACCATAAAAATCCTTTCATGCCGTATAAGTTAAAAAAACATTCTTATCGTACTTTTTCTGAAAAAAGTCAAAAAGTTCCTTGTATGGTAAACAAAAGAATGATTCCATACATACCATGTAGTAAAAGTAAAAAATGGGTAAAAAGGACTTTAAACATACATGAAACCATTTTTATAAAACAAGGACATGGATGATAAATATAACCCCAGTAAATACTTACGAATAAACAATCTCATATAAAAACGAGATTGGAAAAGTTATCCCTTAGCTAAGGTCTGATATGCTTCGTACGTATCCAAACCTCCTGTATAATGATTTAAATAATTTCATTGACTAATTACTGAATCTTATTTATTGTTATTATATCATATATGGATCACTTATGACTTTATATTACCCGTTCTTTTGTAAATTCCATGTTAAAACAACGTTTTGGGTAAAATCGTTTTATTTTTCGTACGTGTTTGGACTTGTTGTTCTTGATATTATTATTACTTATATCATGATTTAATTACATGCAGAATGTAAATAATTATTTATATATCATATATATTCTATATATATATATAATATATGGTTTAATGAAATGAAATACACAGTTCCTGGAGATGATAGGCCATACATACGCTTGAACGCTGTTTTCCTTTCCTTATTGACTTGAATGGAAGTAAGTAGATGAAACACATAGACAAAGACACACAAACATATATATATATATATATATAAATAAATAAATTAGCTTCATTATGTCATATATTTCATTATTCTTCATTATATATACTTTATAATCATTCTTGAATGGTTAACATGGAGAATGAATCTCATTGCGTTGTGGAGACGGTAATCCGTACGTACGCACGAGTGATGATATCATTCCCATAATTATTTAATAGAATTTTAGTGGATGATATAATATCTCAGAATAATTATGATGTTATAATAACCATATATAGTTATTCTTTACACCATTATACCCATCCAAGTAATGTGGTGGTGGGAAAACTGATTACACCACGACGTGGAGACGGTATTCTGTACGTACGCACACGCGGTGATTTCGTCTTCCATAGGATTGATAGAAGGTGAACTGGGGTTGTTTAATATTTATAATAACATATCAGTATATTAGTGATACTGATGTTATTAGTTTATAATGAAACAACTAATGAAGAAGAAGTTGAAGAAGAAAGAAACTTGAATGAATCTGTAGAAGAGATTACCTCTTCCTCGACGCACCTCTTTTAAGATTCCTCTTAAGGCACTAGAGTTGTACTTTTGAGGAGACCAGAACCTCTATAATGTTTCTAGGAAAGTTTATAAGGGAAATTTCCAGTGTTTGTCTGAGCTTGAAAGCTCAAAATTGTGTAAAGAGAAGAGGGAGGAGGTGCCCTTTTATAAGGGAGGAGAGGGGCACCTTAGGAAAAACATAAAATATTATTTTATAATAAAGTCATATTCAGTTTATAATAGCTCCAAATTGATTTATTTTGAATCTAAAGTGGTGATGGGTTGAAATAATCTCAACCAATAGGTTTTAGAAAAGTTTAGGTTTCTATTTTAACCTTATCATTTAGATTTAACTCTAAGTTAAATAATTTAACTTTTACCGTGTCTTCCAGTTTTCTTGAACTATATGGTTAATAAACTTACTATAACAAGCCAAACGAACCCCAAGTGGTTCATTATTAATATATATAACCTTATATAAGTCATTGGGCCGAAACTAAGATTTTTAGGAATAGAATAACAATTAATAATATAATATTTGTTTTAAAAACTATTTTATGTCAATTTTGACACAAATTGGTAATTGATTTTTGTGAAAATCATAAAAATATTATTAGTTATAAAAACATTAATTGAATCAATAATAACATGTCATATGAACCGAAAAAAATATTTTAATTTATAAAAAGTCTCAAATTATATTTATTTTTGAATTTATAACATCAATTATGTTAATATTTCATTAGTAAGGTACTTACTGCATCATGATTGTGTCATATATAAATTATATTATTTAATGTATAAAAATTATAAATAAAATACTATTATCTAGGAAATCATTTTATCTTTCTAATTAATATTTATATGCGAATTTATCTTATGTATAACACGATATTAAAAATGTTTTAGTTATTAAACTTTGATTTTAACTATTTTAACTCTTCTTTAAATAATAATAAATGTCCTAATCTAATCCAAGTGGACCTAAGGGGTAATATTTTATTACTAAGGTTGTTTTTGGTAGAATTAAACTTATACAATATAATTATGACACGTGTTAGGGTAATAATAATATCATTTTTACCCTTAATTACCCTATTTACTTTTAACCGTGGTAAATAAAAGTAAAAAGTTACCATTCACCAAAAATTATTTTTATCTTATTGAACCACATTTTACTCCTTGATATTAACCGTGTCTCTCGGATTTTCAAAATTCCACTCACAGAAGTAGTAAAATTAAGTTTTATGTAAATTTTCAAATTCTTTGAGGAGGTGGGTAAAAGACGGTGAAACGTACAATAAAATTTGTATATATCTAAAATTATTATAAAATGACTCTAATGAATTACATTGAACATATATAGGTACTATGTATCAATTTTTACCTAAAATAAATTTAAATAAAATAAATAATTATTTAAATAAAAAGTCGGTTTTTAAATAGTAACATAGTGTTTTCACTATTCATCAAAAATTGAATGTTTTCAGAAAAATACCAAAAATATACCCTAGGATAATATTGATATTCCGAATCCAAAAATGTAGTCCATTTTGAAAGATAAAATTTATAAAATTTCCAAAAGTGGGTATTAATATTCAAAACGGGAAGTTCATAATAATATTATAATAATATCTCATTTAGTGAAACTCGGTATTGCGTACTACACACGCTATCGAGGAAGATCTTGATTACGTGTAATGCAAGCCAAGTCAGGGTTGCATGTAGTGAAAGCTCCATTTAGTGTTGCGTATAACTTAATCAAAACTTATTTCATTTATACATTAAACAAAATCTATACTTAATGTTGCGTAGAATAATTTCCACAAAACAAACTTGAAATTGAGTGTAACACGAGCCAAGAATAGTTTTGTGTATACTGAAAGCTAATACGATGTTGCGTATTGTAAAATCTAATCTTGGTGTAGTGTATAATAGAAGACATCAAAGAAATTAAAAATAATATATCTCATAAAATCTCAGGGTGATACATTCTACCCCCCTTAAAATTAATTTCGCCCTCGAAATTCATCGGGGTTATAAATGGTTTAATAATTGAAAGCTTCATTCATAGAAACCCACATCGTAAAATAGAATTCTAAAACATAATTTTAAAAAGTGAAGTATGAAACATAACGGTTACCCAAATTTACTGATAACTGGGTTTCCACATAGGAGAACATAGGTGAAAATATGGATGTGGAAGAGAAATCTAACCATTAAGTTCTGATGGAGAGTGTTAGAGAACATGGATATGAAAAAGACAACAATCACAATGCCATAAATTTGTGATGATTTAATGTACCATCTGTATTAATTGGATATAAGGACGCTAGGACAACATTTTTAGTTCTCAAGGTCATTTCCCAAATGTTGAAAAATTGTTGAATTAAAAGAAATACTTACTTGATTTTGGTACAATCTCACCATTGTTCGTTCCTTGAACTATTTCCACTACATCTCTTAAAGAAATGAAGTTTATTTTTTCATTTGTGAAGCATTTGATGATCATGTGATAGAATGGTGGGTCATTCTATCTGTCTCAAATAAAAGGTTAGAAAAAGATTAATCGTATATGGTTCCTAGAATGGACGTATACTTCGTATATCATACAAAATAATAAATTGAAACTAATTTATACTAACCAGGGACTTCATGTAGGCCAGTGGTATGTGATAAAGACCCATCACACTTCAGTTGTGGGTTCAATTCCTGCAACCTTGTCCGACGCGACAAGTTTTTTCCCATCCTACAGGTTGTCCTTTTTCTAAAACTACACTATTATATCATAAAAAAAGTTATAGCCTTAAAAATTACTTTTTGATGTCTAAATTAATCAATTCCAATCTTTAGGTTTATCCAAAATACTTCTGTCCAATCTCATAGTATAAATAAAACAATTACTAGAAAGTTCATATAAAAGGCATTTAATACAATCATTTATCGCCCGTATATCCTAATATATATATATATATTGTTGGTCACATTCCAAACATGTGAATTACTTAATAATGTATTTTCTTGAAACATGAGTACCCATTGAACCATAGTGAAAACATGAATGTTGTCAAAAGTTAACTCTTTCCACATACCAAAATCCCAAAATTTTGTATACCTAGACTATGATATCACTTTATCCTTATATCAGTTATGAGCTCATTAATACTATCAAACATCTCATTATCTCCTTATCCATTGATTATGAACATATCATCTACCTTCCAAAAATATTTGAATAATCTTTCATGGTTACTGGTACCATTCATCATATTCTTTCAAAAACTCAAGGAAAGACAACAATGTAACAATCCTTATATTTTTCTTTATTCCGTAGTACCAAACATTATTCTTAGTAAATATACAATCATTCCACTTCCTTCTTAAACCACGGAATGAGCTTCATCATTTCTTTCATCTCATATATCATTTGTAGTTTCTTCCTCATCATCAACATAAATACTACCCACACGACCATGCTGATTCTCTTTATGAAATTTTCCCTTAGAGCATTGGTTTGCATAATGCCCGTAAATTCCACATTTAAAACATTTAACCGTTGTTGATGTCTTATCAATACCATTATCCTTGTCCATGGTGTTAACTGAACCTTTTCCTTTACAATTACTGGATTTGTGTCCTTTTCCACACCCAAAGAATCTTCCAGTTCCTTTGAAACATTCTCCTTGATGCCTCTTATGACATGATTTACATGATAGAAATTGAACTTTCTTTCCTCTATAATCATCATGAAACTACAGCTTTCTCTTATTAGCTGAGTTAGGAAACTTACCAATGTTGATATTATAGATAATATTATGAGATTTCTGATTAGGAATAATAGTGATGTTTGGACTTCCAAATCCAGTTTCATTTGGTTTCTCATGAAGAATATCATTCTCTTGTCCATCTTATCCTCCATTATCGTGAATCTTCCTGTATCCATCCATTTTTTAAAACCCAAAAAGAATAGTGTGAGAGGAAAAAATCATACTAGGAAAACCACATAATCAAGGGGAGACCTTTCAATCTCTAACATCCTAGGTTTAATCCTAGGTTATTCATGATCGTTATCATAATTCTAGGACTATAACCTATACTTATACATAACCTTAGGAAAATCCTAGACATACCTTAGAAATATCTCTAGGGATCTCCCTAAAGTTTTTTCATCCTAGTTTCCAAAGGTTAACTAAACCTTTCCTCTAATACCAACTGTATATACCCATTGCTTGATTTACATAGAAATTACATTACTTTTGCCGAATACTTAATACATAACAAAAATAGACACCAAAGGACCGTAATAGTTTATTGTCTTTGGAAACAGGGAACATAATCTTCTAATCATGGTGAAAGAACTTCAACATCTCCCATAAAGATGTTCCTCTTTTGTTTTCATACCTAAAACCTTTCTTTACATACTGGGGAAAATAAAACATATAAAGTGAGAGCTCAAATGCTCAGTAAGGGTAATCATGGAGAAAATAAAACAAACCATATACATTTGAACTTAAAAACATTACCATAATGTTTAAACATTATAATCTTGAGCAATGACATAAAACATGGTAGTATATAAGGCATAGATCATAATGGAACATAAATCATGATAAAATAGCATGGGAATAAAACATGTAATTGTGGAAAACTATTAAGAACTGGATATGATTTCCATAGTAGCCAAGGAATTTCTGCCAAAACCATCTTAGTAGACAAAGTCCCTTACTGAATCGAGTTCACTCTTCATTCCAGTCCTGTATCACTAAACCGGATTAAATTACCATTCCAGCCATGTCTATCTCATGATATATAAATCTTTACCCAATGCATTTGAGGGAGATATCTGTCCCACCCATCTCATAATGAAATCATTCTTTCGTGAGCCACAAAATAAACCTAAATCATTCATTTTAACCAAATAAATAAAATGGGTTTGAAAAACATCATCCCATCATAACATAATCTATATAAAAAAATGGATATCATTTCATCATAAACAAAATAAAACCATGTAAATACTAAGAACAGTATACTTGAAACATAAACAAATTAAATAATGTAAGTAGATGAAATATATATATACATAACTACATTAGAATCATTATGTAATATATTTCATTATTCTTCATTATATATACTTTATAATCATTCTTGAATGGTTAACATGGAGAATGAATCTCATCGCGTTGAGGAGAAGGTAATCTGTACGTACGCACGAGTGATGATATCATTCCCATAATTATTTAATAGAATTGGAGTGGATGATATAATATCTCAGAATCAGTATGATTTTATAATTACCATATATAGTTATTCTTTACACCATTATACCCATCCAAGTAATTTGGTGGTGGGAAAACTGATTACACCACGGCGTGGAGACGGTATTCTGTACATACGCACGCGCGATGATGTCATTTTCCGTAGGATGGATAGAAGGTGAAATAGGGTTGTTTCAAATTTATAATAACATATAAGTATATTAGTGACACTTATGTTTTCACTTTATAATGAAACAACTAAAGAATAAGAAGTTGAAGAAGAAAGAAACTTGAATGAATCGGTATAAGAGATTACCTCTTCTTCGACGCACCTCTTTTAAGATTCCTCTTAAGGCACTAGAGTTGGTATTTTGAGGAGACCAGAACCTCTATAATGTTTTTAGGGAAGTTTATAAAGGAAATGGGCAGGGGTTGGCCGAGATTTAAAGCTCAAAAGTTTGTAAAGAGAAGAGGGAGGAGGTTCCCTTTTATAAGGGAGGAGAGGGGCACCTTAGAAAAAACATAAAATATTATTTTATAATAAAGCCATATTCAGTTTATAATAGCTCAAATTGATTTATTTCTAATATAAAGTGGGGATTGGTCGAAATCCTCTCAAACAATAAGTTTTATATATGTTTAGGTTACTATTTTATCCTTATCATTTAGATTTAACTCTAAGTTAAATAATTTAACTTTTACCGTGTCTTCTTGTTTTCTTACACTATATGGTTAATAAACTTACTATAACAAGACAAAAGAATCCCAAGTGGTTCATTATTAATATATATAACCTTATATAAGTCATTTTTCCTGTCCTAAGATTTTTATGAATAAAATAATAAATAATAATATAATATTTGTTTTAAAACTATTTTATGTCAATGTTTACACTATTTGGTAATTGATTTTTTTGAAAATTATTATAACATGATTAGTTCAAAAAGAGTTAATTGAATCAATACTAACATGTCATATTGACCTAAAAAATTAGTGAAATTTATAAAAAGTCTAAAATTAGATTTATTTTTTTATTTATAACATCAATTATGTTAATATTTCATTAATAATGTAATTACTGCATCATCATTGTGTTAAAAATAAATTAACTTATTTAAATTCTAAAAATTATAAATAAAATACCATTATGTAGGAAATATTTTTATCTTTCTAATTAATATTTATAATTGAATTTATCTTATGTATATCTCTATATTAAAAATGTTTTAGTTAATAAACCTTGATTTTAACTATTTTAACTCTTCTTTTAAATAATAATAAATGTCCTAATATAATACAAGTGGACCTAAAGGGTAATATTTTATTCCTAAGGTTGTTTTTGGTCTAATTACACATATCCAATAGATTTAGGACATGTTTTATGGTAATAATAATATCATTTTTACCCTTAATTACCCAATCTACTTTTAACCGTGGTAAATAAAAGTAAAAGTTACTATTCACCAAAAAATATTTTTATCTTGTTGAACAACATTTTACTCCTTGATATTAGCCATGTCTCTCAGATTTTTAAAATTCCTCCCACAGAAGTGGTAAAATTTTGTTTTTTGTATGTTTTCAAATTCATCTAGGAGGTAAAAGACGATGAAAAGATCAATAAATTTTTTATATATCTAAAATTATTATAAAATGACTCCAATGAATTACATTGAACTTATATAGGTATTATGTATCAATTTTGACATAAAATAAATATAAATAAAATAAATAATTATTTAAATAAAAAGTCGGTTTTTAAATAGTAACATAGTGTTTTCACTATTCATCCAAAATTGAATGTTTTCAGAAAAATACCAAAAATTCACCCTAGGCTAATTTCGATATTCCGAATCCAAAAATGAAGTCCATTTTGAAAGATTAAATTTATAAAATTTCATAAAGTGGGTATTACTATTCATAATGGCTAGTTCGTAATAATATTATAATAATATCACGTTTAGTGAAACTCGGTATTGCGTACTACACACGCTATTGAGGAAGGTCTTGATTACATGTAATGCAAGCCAAGTCAGGGAAGCATGTAGTGAAATCTCCATTTGGTGTTGTGTATAACATAATCAAAACTTATTTCATTTATACATTAAACAAAATCTATACTTTATTTTGCCTAGAATAATTTCCACAAAACGAACTTGAAATTGAGTGTAACACGAGCCAAGAATAGTGTTGCGTATACTGCAAGCTAATATGGTGTTGCATATAGTACAGGATAATCTTGGTGTAGTTTATAATAGAAGACATCAATGAAATTAAAAATAATATATCTCATAAAATCTCGTGGTGTTACATTCTACCCCCCTTAAAATGAATTTCACCCTCGAAATTCATCGGGGTTATAAATGGTTTACTAATTGAATGTTTCTTTCATAGAAACCTACATCATAAAAAGGAATACTAAAAATTAATTTTAAAAATTGAAGTATGAAACATAATGGTTACCCAAAATTACTCATCACTGGGTTTCCACATAGGAGAACATAGTTGATAATATGGATATGGAAGAGAAATCTAACCATCATGTTCTGATGGAGAGTGGTAGAGAACATGGCTATGAAAAATCCAACAATCACAAATCCATAAATTTGTGATGATTTAAGGTACCATCTGATTCATTGGATATAAGGACACTAGGACAACGTTTTTAGTTCTCAGGGTCATTTCCATAATGTTGAAAAATTGTTGAAGTAAAATAAATACATACTTGATTTTGGTACAATGTCACCGTTTTTCATGCCTTGAACAATTTACACTTCATCTCTTAAATAAATGAAGTTGAATTTGTCATTCGTGAAGCATTAGTAGATCATGTGATAGAACGGTGGGTCATTCTATCTATCTAAAATTAAAGGTTAGAAAATGTTATTAAATATACATAAGTCCATAAATGGTGAGATTAATCATATATGGTTCCTAAAATGGACGTATACTTCGTATATCATACCACATAATAAATTGAAACTAATTTATAATAACCAGGGACTTATAATAGGCCAGTGGTATGCTATAAAGGCCCTTCGCACTTCGGTTGTGGGTTCGATTCCTGCTTCCTCGTCCGAACCGACAGGTTGTCTCCCATCCTAAGGGTAGTCCTTTTTCTAAAACTGTACTATTATAACATAAAAAAAGTTATAGCCTTAAATAATAATATCTGATGTCTAAATTAATCGATTCCAATCTTTAGGTTTATCCAAAATACTTTGGTCCAATATCATAGTATAAATAAAATGATTACTAGAAAGGTCATCTACCAAGAATTGAATACAATCATTTATCACCCGTATATCATATGATATATATATCTTGTTGGTAACATTAAAAACAAGTGAATTACTTAATCATGTATTTTCTTGAAACAAGAGTACCCATTGAACCTTTGTGAAAACATGAATGTTGTCAAAAGTTAACTCTTTCCACATACCAAAATCCTAAAATTTTGTACACTCAAACTATGATATCACTTTGTACTTATATCAATCATGATCTCATTAATACTATCACACATCCCATTATCTCCTTATCCTTTCATTATGCCCATATAACCTACCTTCCAAAAATAGTTGAATAACCTTTCACGGTTACCAGTACCATTCATCATATACTTTCAAAAACTCAAGGAAAGACAATAGTGTAACAGTCCTTACATTTCTCTTTATTCCACAGTACCATACATTATTCTTGATAAACATACAATCATTCCACTACCTTCTTAAACCACTTACTGAGCATCATCATTTATTTCATCTCATATATCATTTGAAGTCTCTTCATTATCATCAACATAAATACTACTCATACGACCATTCTATTTCTCTTCATGAAATTTTCCCTTAGAGAATTGGTTTGTATAATGCCCATACATTCCACATTTAAAACATTTAACCATTGTTGATGTCCTAGAAATACCATTATCCTTGTCCATGGTGTTAACTGAACCCTTTCTTTTACAATTACTGTCATTGTGTCCTTCTTTTACAAACCCAAAGCATCTTCCAGTTCCTTTGAAAAATTATCCCTGATGCCTCTTACCACATGATTTACATGATAGAAATTGAACTATCTTTCCTCTATAATCATCATGAAACTCCATCTTTCTCTTATTAGACGAGTCCAGAAACTTACCAAAGTTGAGATTATTGATCATATTATGAGATTGATGATTAGGCATAATAACAATGTTTGGACTTCAAAATCACGTTTCATTTGTTTTCTCATGAAGAATATAATTCCATTGTCCATCATATCCTCCATTATCGTGAATCTTCTTGTTTCCAACCATTTTCTAAAACCCAAAAAGAATAGTGTGAGAGGCAAAAATCATACTAGGAAAACAACATAATCAAGGGGAGTACTTTCAATCTCTAACATCTTAGGTTTAATCCTAGGTTATTCACAATCGTTATCATATTTATAGGACTGTAACATATACTTACACATAACTTTAGGAACATCCCTAGACATACCTTAGAAAAATCTATAGGGATCTCACTAAAGTTTTCGCATCCTAGTTTCCAAAGGTTAACTAAACCTTTACTCTAATACCAACTATAGAGACCCATAGCTTTACATACATAGAAATTATAGTACCTTTGTGGAATACTTAATACATAACAAAAATAGACCCCAAAGGACTGTAATAGATTAGTGTCTTTGGAAACGTGGAACATAATCTCCTAATCATGGTGAAAGATCTTCAACATCTCCCATAAAGATCTTCCCATTTTGTTTTCTTACCTGAAAACATTCTTTACATCCTGGGGAAAAGAAAACATATAAAGGCTGAGATCAAATTCTCAGTAAGGGTAATCATATATAAAATAAAACAACCATATACATTTGAACTTAAAAACATGACTATAATGCTTAAATATCAAAATCTTGAGTAATGACATAAAACATGGGAGTACATAAGGAATAGATCATAATGGAACATCAATCATGATAAAATAGAATGGGAATAAATCATGTAATTGTGTAAAACCATTAAGCACTAGATATGATTTCCATAGTAGCCAAGACATTGCTGCCAATACCATCTTAGTGGATAAAGTCCCTTACTAAATCGAGTTCACTCATCGATCAAGTCCTGTATCACTGAACCAGATTTACTTACCATTCCAGCCATGTCTATCTCATGATATATAAATCTTTACCCAATGCATTGGAGGGAGATATAGGTCCCACCCATCTCATAATGAAATCATTCTTTCATGTGCAACAAAATAAACATAAATAATTCATTATAACCCAATAAATAAAATGGGTTTCATAAACATCATCCCATCATAACATAATCCATATAAAACAATAGATATCATTTCATCATAAACAAAATAAAACCATTTAAATAATCAGAACATTATACTTGAAACAAAACCAAATTAAAGAGTGTAATCTTAGATATAAAATAGTTTTGATTAAACACTTGAAATTAATTATTGAGGAAAATATCCTTTCTTCTTCAAAATAATTTTCTTTTTACAAAATTCTATTCAATTTTAAAAGAAAAGGATTTTGTTGAAAATAATAAAAAAGTATTTTTTAGGAATCTTCATGAAAATTATGCGTTATGAAACCATAAAAATCCTTTCATGCCATATATGTTAAAAAACATTCTTCTCGTACTTTTTCAGGAAAAGTCAAAAAGTACCTTGTATGGTAAAAAAAGAAATATTCCTTAAATACCACATAGTAAAACTCAAAAATGGGTAAAAAGGACTTTAAACTTACATGAAACCATTTTTATAAAACAAGGACATGGATGATAAATATAACCCCAATAAATACTTTCGAATAAATAATCTCGGATAAAAATGAGATTGGAAAATTTATCCCTTACCTTAGGTCTGATATGCTTTGTACATATCCAAACCTCTTGTATAATGATTTAAATAATGTAATTGACTTATTAAAGAATCATATTTATTCTTATGATTTCATATATGGTTCACTTATGACTTTATATTACCCGTTCTTTTGTAAATTTCATGTTAAAGCAGTTTTTTTGGTAAAATCGTTTTATTTATCATACGTGTTTAGAATTGTTGTTCTTGATATCATTATTACTTATATCATGATTTAATTACTTCCAGAATTTAAATCATGAATTATATATCATATATATTAAGTATATATATATAATATATAGATGAATGAAATGAAATACACCGTTAATGGAGATGGTAGGCCGTATGTACGAATGAACGCTATTTTCCTTTCCTTAGTGACTTGAATAGAACTAAGTATATGACATATATATATATATATAAATTAGCTTAATTATGTCATATATTTCATTATTATTCATTATATATACTTTATAATCATTCTTCAATGATTAACATGGAGAATGAATCTCATCGCGTTGTGGAGACGGTAATCCGTACGTACGCACGAGAGATGATATCATTACAATAATTATTTAATAGAATTGGAGTGGGTGATATAATATCTTATAATCATTATGATGTTATAATAATCATATATAGTTATTATTTACACCATTATACCCATCCAAGTAATGTGGTGGTGGGAAAACTGATTACACCACGGCGTGGAGAGGGTATTCCGTACGTACACACGCGCGGTGATTTCATTTTCAATAGGATGGATAGAAGGTGAAATGGGGTTGTTTCATATTTATAATAACATATAATAATATTATTGATACTGATGTTGTTACTTTATAATTAAACAACTAAAGAATAAGAAGTTGAAGAAGAAAGAAACTTGAAAGAATTGGTAGAAGAGATTACCTCTTCTTCGATGCACCTCTTTTAAGATTCCTCTTAAGGCACTAGAGTTGGTCTTTTGAGGAGACCATAACCACTATAATGTTTCTAGGATAGTTGATAAGGGAAATGGGCAGGGTTTGGCCGATTTTGAAATCTCAAAATTGTGTAAATAGAAGAGGGAGGAGGTTCCCTTTTATAAGGGAGGAGAGGGGCACCTTAGGAAAAACATAAATTATTATTTTATAATAAAATCATATTCGGTTTATAATAGCTCTAAATTGATTTTTTAAAAATTTAAAGTGGGTATGGGTCGAAATAATTTCAACCAATATTTTTTAGACAAGTTTATGTCACTATTTTGACTTTATCATTTAGATTTAACTCTAAGTTAAATAATTTAACTTTTACCATATCTTCTTGTTTTCTTAAACTATATAGTTAATAAATATAATATAACATAACAAAAGAACACCTAGTGGTTAATTATTTATATATATAACCTTATATAAGTAATTTGTCTGGACATAAGTTTTTTAGGAATATAATAATAATTAATAATATAATATTTGTTTTAAAAACTATTTTATGTCAATTTTGACACAATTTGGTAAGTGATTTTTGTGAAAATTATAACAATATGATTAGTTCTAAAAAAGTTGATTTAATCAATACTAACATGACATATTAACCTAAAAAATTAGTGTAATTTATAAAAAGTCTCAAATTACATTTATTTTTGAATTTATAACATGAAATTTGTTAATATTTCATTAGTAAGGTAATTACTGCATCATCATTGTGTCATAAATAAATTATCTTATTTAATGTATAAAAATTATAAATAAAATACCATTATGTATGAAATAAATTTATCTCTCTAATGAATATTTATAGTCAAATTTATCTTATGTATAACACTATATTAAAATTTTTTTAGTTATTAAACTTTGATTTTAACTATTTTAACTCTTCTTTAAATAATAATAAATGTCCTAATCTAAACCAAGTGGACCTAAAGTGTAATATTTTGTTAATAAGGTTGTTTTTGGTCAAATTAAATTTATCTAATAAAATTAGGACACGTGTTAGGGTAATAATAATATCAATTTTACCCTTAATTACCCTATTTACTTTTAACCGTAGTAAATAAAAGTAAAATGTTACTATTCACCAAAAATTATTTTTATCTTATTTAACCAAATTTCAATCCTTTATATTAACCATGTCTCTCATATTTTTCAAATTTCACTCAAAGAACTTGTAAAATTAATTTTTATGTAAATTTTCAAATTCTGATAGGCCGGTAAAGGACGGTGAAAAGTTCAATAAAATTTTTATATATCTAAAATTATTATAAAATGACTCCAATGAATTATATCAAACTTATATAGGTATTATGTATCAATTTTTACCTAAAATAAATTTAATTAAAACAAATAATTATTTAAATAAAAAGTCAGTTTTAAATAGTAACCCAGTGTATTCACTATTCATACAAAATTGAAAGTTTTCAGAAAAATACCAAAAATTTACCCTAGGCAAATTTTGATATTCCGAATCCAAAAATGAAGTCCATTTTGAAAGATAAAATTTATAAAATTTCAAAAGGTGAGTATTACTATTCATAACGGCTAGTTCATAATAATATTATAAAAATATATAGTTTAGTGAAACTCGGTATTGGTACTACACACGCTATTGAGGAAGGTCTTGATTACATGTAATGAAAGCCAAGTCAGGGATGCGTGTAGTGAAAGCTCCGTTTGGTGTTGTGTATAACATAATAAAAACTAATTTCATTTATACATTAAACAAAATCTATACTAAATGTTGCGTAGAATAATTTCCACAAAATGAACTTGAAATTGAGTGTAACATGAGCCAAAAATAGTGTTGCGTATACTACAAGCTAATACGGTGTTGAACATAGTACAAGCTAATCCTGGTGTAGTGTATAATAGAAGACATCAATGAAATTAAAAATAATATATCTCATAAGATCTCTGGGTGTTACCACAAGATTCTTTATTTATTAACCCTTTATTTATTGTTCAACTAGAGTAACCTAAATATGATCAACTAGATGTAAAATTAGATAAAATGTCAATGAATTTTCTATCTGTTGAAAAGAATAGAGTAAAATCTACAGTTTCTAAAAATGGTCAATAATAATATGTTCAAGAAAAATTTGAAAAAATTGTTAAATAAAGGAATATGATAAATTAGATAAATAATTAAGAAATCATTGGTATCTTGAATAAAAATTCATTGATATAAAAAACATAATTATCTTCTCAAATTCAGAAAGATTTTGATCGTTGTATTTTAGAAAAAATATCTATAGGTATAGAATATCAAAATTCTCAAAAAATATAATAAAAAAATTCAAATATGATAAGAAATATAATGTTATGGATATTCTAGAATCCATTAATGGTAATAGAAAATAAGAACATAATAGAGTATATAACTGAGAATAACCAAATTTAATGAATTAATATAAATTCTTGAAATTTCCTTACATTTGTATCCTCACATTAAATAAATATATATGTATATAAAATGAAGGATTAAATTGTTGGAATATTAAAATTCTTGAAAACAACATGCTGATATAGTAATTCATAATGAGAAAGATTTCAAAAATATTAAACAAAAATCCAAGATAGACTAAAAAATGTTGATTAATGTTATTATATAGATCAAACAAATCGAGTGAGAGATAAGGTTTTAGGGTGAGAAAATATATGGAATCAAAAAATTAACACTGTATCTTTAAAATCATTCAAGAAATATCTTTGAAGGGGTTTTTGAGAACACTAAAGCAATTAAAAATCTTAAATCCATTGAAATGATTTGAGACAATGTGATATCAATTTACAGGAAAGAGATTAAATCCCAAGAAGAAGTTGTATTAAAATTTTTAAAGGGAATAAAAATAATATATTTCATGAATGGAAAGTAAAAAAAATGAAATCAATAATTATGGATTTTGAAAAATGCTTTGTATATGTGTAGAAGATAAAACTATTTATCACCAATTTTTTTAAGAAAGTATAATTTTTTAATCTCTTAATGTATTTTAATAAAAAAATATAAATTTTTTATTGTATATTTTGGATGAATTTTAATTATATTTTTTTGATAGATAAAATTTCAAATTCATTTGATGTATTTCCTTCATATAAACTTTTTATATAAATTCTTATTTTTATATAAATTGTCTTATAATATTTTTTTATAACATCTCATGTAGACTTTATACATCTGTCAAATTTATTATCAAAATCAAAAATTGGGGGAAAGTTTTAAGAAATAGAAATTTAAAGAGAATGAACTGATTTCTTTGAGATATAGAACTTTATGATTAATGGAGAGGATAATAAAGTTATAACATTTCCAGGAAAAATATTAAAATAAATAAATGTATAAGGTAAATATACTATATATAATTTAATCATTTTTAAATTTAATTTTTCACTTTTGAATATTTCATTTATGCTTTAAAAAATGGGGGATATTATTGACATGAATGATTTATTTCAACAATTTCTAACCATTTTTTGGAAATCAAAAAACACTTTATTAATATTTAGTACTTTAATAATATTATAACTTCCCTTGTAGTTCTATGTTTTTGTAGGAATGGAATTCTACTTGATATGGAAAAAATTAAAAATTATATGGAACTTCCTTAACAATAATGACCTTTATTTTTATACATCATATGGATACAATTCTATTAGACATAGATTTATAATGTTCAATTAATTATGTATAACCTATTATGATTGGTATATGTTCTACTGAGTTCATCATACAAGCATTCATCAGAAAGAGGTAGACATTCTTCCTAGATGAACCATATACAGTATACTGATTGAATAATTCCATTCCATCAGATGAAGAAACATTATTCTACCTGGTAGAATAATGTAATATTATAATGGTGCTTCCGAAGTGAGCATCATATGATGTTGTGTTGAATATTCTATGTAAATACTGAGTTCAATTGAATTCATTACAACCAACATCGATGAATTTAGAATATGACCATTATGGAAATGCCTATAAATAGAATCTACTTTTATAGAGGGGAGCGTTTTTTTTGTTTTAAACAAGATCAATAAAATTATTGTGAATATTTTTTAACATCTAGTTATGAGATAAGGATTCATTATATTCTTTTTAGAGGTTTTACTAAAGGCATCAATTTGTGAAGATTTTTTGAAAATTCCATAAAATTTTTATATTTTTAATCGCTAAGTCTAATCTTTGTGATTTGGGTCTATAAAGGATTTGAGAAAAAGAGATTTAAGCAATATTTTTTTAGGGGTTCGTAAAAATATGATAACATAATTTGTCCCTAGTATGTTTATTGAATATTTCCTTATGTATATGGAAAAACCAAAAGATATGGTGATATATTGTGGATATATTCAATTTAATTAGGACTCCATTTAAATTTATGTTTAAAGAGTTGAACCTTTTTTTAAACCTTTATTGATCCTTTTATTATATACTCCTTTATATTGTTTATTAATTGTCCTTAAAACTGTATCTATACTTTACATGTATTAAGGAATGATTATTATATTTTTTATAATCTTTTCTTAAACACTAATTATATAAAGTATATATAAGAAATATTTTAGAATATGTTCATTTTTAATTTGGATATAATCTCTTTCCAAAATAACTTTATAAATAGGTTAATAAAACAGAATTAATTTAAAAAATTAGAATTCACCACGAATTTTTTTGCAAAATTGTACTCTTACGATTCTACAAGAACATGATGTAGGATAATATTTATATTTGACATGAAACTAACTCATTTAATCTATCAATTTACACTATCATATTGAGTACACAAAGACTATATTAGGTTATATCCTTTAACATAAACATATAGATAACATTGATAATATTATTAGTTTCTTTCTTTACCATATCCTTTTAATGTTATTGGAAGTTTCACAACAAGTTATAACCATCAATGTCCTCATATTTATTTCTTTTCTCAAAGGACATCGATGATATCATGATGATGTACATATTGAATGCATCATCCATGTTTCTTCGATAGGTATCCTTCAGACCCTCAATTTATTTATAAGGTGGGTTTCTAAGTATAAAAGACTCCAAGATGTTATCATTTCGTTCATCTCATTGTAATATGCAAAAATTATGAAACAAATATTAAAAATTTGTGTTGGTGAGTATATATTTTTGTAAAAAATTGATCATCACGATTCTATATTATTAATTTCTATTTATTTCTACAAGAAAATATAGTACATTAATATCTTCATTATGATTGTTAATTATATAAATAGTTATTAATTTATTGATAATAAATGTACCCAAATATTTATTCAAATCCTAATAGCCCTCACGCATTGGATTTGGTTAAAAAAATACATCAATCTCATTATATCTTTTTAATAGGTAGAGTTACCCTCAATTATGGTTAATGTGCACCCTTAACTATGAGTTTGTCCGAATTTGAGTGATGAATGACATTAATGACGTATTATTAAATTGGGTTATTTTTTTATTTATTTATGTAGTAAATTGAATATTATTTTAATTTCCATGATTATTAATTAAAATATGAATTTAATTTCAAAAAATTAACCATACATAAATAAAAATCACTCGTCCAGCAAAATCCATTTTTATCTATGAATAGTTGTTAACTATCTTATGTGATTACATTTTATTTATCCTATGAATTAATAATTACCCATATAAAATAAAAATAATTATGTGAAATGATCATGATATATAAGTGTGGTTTATCTTCGAGTGGATGTAAAACTTGCCTCTATTACAATATCTTCATTTTTTAAATGCACTAATTTAGGTTCACGTCATATTTCCCCTAGAACTGTTGCATCAATAAGGTATCCATCATTTACATAGTAAACTCAAAATCAAGTTAGTAGAACTTAGATTATTTTAAATACACTATATAATAAAAATTTGGACACAATGGTAACTATACAATCAAAGAGGGAGGGGGAATTCGCAAAACATAAAAACGTGTTATTTAATAATTATTTATTAGAAACCATGTAAATTATTATAATTATAATTGAATAACTGATTCACCAAAATATAAATAGTTTTTTCCTAGATTAGTAAATGCCAACATACTTCAATATTTAAATAAAAAAATAAAAAATAAAACATGAAATCTAATTACCACTACATTACTGAAGTTTGATGGATTCCATGCCTCCGAATATTTCTATTGTTATCATGATAGTACCACCAAATTTATAATAATTTTTTTCTATTTTTTAGGAATTTTATGTGAATTTATGGAGATGATTTTTCTAATAAAATTTCCAAATGAGTATTTCAAGGATAAATGGTTCATGTCAGGGGATGTGTGGGTTGGGAAGGGATAGAATTCACCCAATCTATGTTAGAATAACCAGACTCCAATGATTTAGCATGATCCATGCATGTTTTTATTGTGAACTATATTCCAACCACAAGGTGCATGGGTAGCTGAAACCCAATGATAATGTTGGGGAAGCACGATTTGTCTATGTGCAGTGCATAACTCCCATGAATAACTTTTCATAAAAAAAATAATTTATCTTTGTGGAAATTCAATCCCATAAAAACCCTTAATTTATATACTTCCTTCATTTTTGGGACTACATCAAAACCCTATACTTTATTTTTATCAAAATAAATTAAATTTTGGTCTTGTGATATGTATTAAACCACTAATACCAATTATTATAAACCAACAGATATAAAATAGTTTTATTTATTTTAATTTATGTATTTATAATAGATTTTATTTGATAATAACATATCTAACATATAAAAATTTATTTTTCATATTGTATTAACAATATAAAAACATAACCATGAAGAATAATAAATAAAAAATAAGGATTCATATCTGAGTTGTTAACATGATTATGAAGTTCTGTTCTCATAACTAATCATCATATATTGATGTAACTAAGAAATTAATTTGCTAAATCATCCAAAAAATAAACCCTATATCCAAGTTCATCATTCTTAAGCCTGCATGTATTATCTTGAGGGGGAAATCTACATCATGTTTCATGCATGGTCATAAGAAGAATACCAATTTTATCTTATCTAATTCTTCTCACTTGTTCCTCTCTTTAAATATTATGACTGCATATAAGATAACTCAAAATCATATATGAAACTTTTATATACTAATTTTGGTCTAAAATATTCTCAAACAATTTTTTCTAAGTATCTTAAAATCCCTTTAGGCTCTTTAAGAAACATAAACCTCATAAATAGCATAGAAAATAACTTATAAATTATATAAATCATTATAATTCCTTCGAATATTCCATTAATAACATATAACTCTATTAATATACCATATGATGAAATTAAAATCATTTAATCAACTCATTCTTTAGAAATATGTTTAATAATATCTGAAAATTATATATTCATTCCAAAAACTATTTTGTGACATTAATTTTTTTAAACATAAATAACTTATTAATATATTGAGAAATTAATTTAACTATTATAATTTTAAACAATAATAAATGATTATTTAATTTATTTATTCATTTACTTATAATTTTTCACACTCATATGTTCACCAACACATGAAGATATCCCTCACATCATCTTATATTTTAGCTCATCAGAATTTGTAAAACAACATGATATCTTTTACGTGCAATTATTTAGTCCCATACCTCAATAGAAGTGAGTCCTAATAATATAGAAAAAGTTTTATCAAGAAACAAATCATGACCAGTTAGTAATAAGGATAAGTCATAGTTATGCTTCTTTACAACACTTACTATGTATTATATTCTCTTTGTAGAGTGATATCTTTTAAAGAAGGATTAATAATCTATATCATAATCCTTTCATATTTTTTTATATTTCATTTAACATATTGAATGGAATTTTCATAATATACCAAACCCATGGATTTATTATATATAATATAGTCCAAGAAAAAGATATATAGTTATATTTTTCCTTTACATGAAATTGAAAAATCATTACATATCAATCAATTATTTTTGTAGCACCAACACTGTACCTGACACAAGATATCTAAAAAAAATGTAATGGATTTCAGCAAGAATAAATATATGAGATCAATTATATACATTAACAATTATCACAATTCAAGATACCAATACATATGCTTATATATTGGAACATCCAATAACACCCAAAACATGTGTTATTCATAATAGTAGGCTCATCCTCATGACATCTTATACTTGAGACCATTACAGGAAAATATTACGAGAGAATGTCTCAATTCTTATATTACCTTATCACATTATTTTAATACAACATGCGTGTCCTCTCATCATGATATATTAAGAATACATGTCATATGTTTAACATAATTATCATAGTATCATAAGTTTCTCATTATAATTAGTAATTTTTAAAACCATTTTATATGATTCATAATCTATGTACGTTATCATATATAATGATTTTAGAAGTTTTAATACTATATTTGTATGACTAAATTACTAATATATCATACTATATACTTGATGTGCTAATAAAAAATTGCACGTTTGACTTGGTTCAAGGGGACCCACTATCGAAACTCTATTGGTATTTGATTATTATTAAAGGATAACCTTTAATATTTTACATTTATCCTCTTGTAACAAGGCAATGAGTGGGTTTAGAAAAGTACAAATAAAATACTATTTTATCCAATAATACATTAAAATAATAATTTCATCAAGAAAAATTTATTTGAAATTTTAAATAAAAATTTGTTAAAATATATAATAACTAAATTATGTTTCAAATTCTAGGGAAATGACCACCCTTTAGACTAATGGTGTATATATCTATGCCATTTAGTTTTTATTTAGTATAATGTTGTAATTTATTTCTTTAAATGAAAATTTTGAAAATTTTATTTTTCATATTTACTTTTTCTTAAAAAATATCAGTATTTGTATTTAATTGTTTAATTTTTATTTCTAGAAATTATCAATGCTTTTGATTTCTAAAGTAACATCATAGAATGATTCTAAAAAAACCTTTAACATGTATATAAATTTCTCTGTGTTTCAAATCCCCCAAAAAATGTTTATCTAAAAATTATATAATTGAATTATATTTTTTATAAAATTGATAAAAATAAATGAAACTAAGCAGTAATTTTTCTATATTAAAATATTAAACTGGAAAAATTTAGTTATTTATTACTTACATATGATTACAATACGTTTCATATTTTTTCATCTATCGGTTTTCTTTTTTTTTTCATGATCCACATTTGATAACACATGATATATAATAGAGATATATTTAGGGAATGATTGTTTAATATATATAAATATAGCAAAAAAATCATTTGTAATTTTTTTAGTATTTTTTTTCCAAAGGTAAGTGAATAATTACTCGATTAGAGATATTCTATATCGATATATATATATTAATCGAAATAAATTATTATTTATTTATTTTTTATTCCTAGAACACAGGAGATGATATGATAAGTATTACCTATAATTTAGGAATTATAAGGAATCTCCAATTAATGATAATCATATTGGATTGTGATTCCATATTACGACTAGTATGAGTAAGATAATTTTTATAGAGATAAAACTGAACATTTATAGGATATAAGTTGATGAAATTTTATTCGTATTGTATTTTTTAACTTTCACCACATATATTTTAAAATATTTTTCAATAGTATTATATAAGTAAAATATTTAATAAATATCCTTCAAGTTGTTGTTATCAAATACATTCTTTACAAGTGATTTTCACTGATAAATATTTACATTCATTTTAAAATGTTTCTTAGTTGACGTAAATTGGGTATGAAACTAATCAATTAGTGAGATTTGATTAATAATGATAAAGTGTGACTTAACATATTGAAAATTAATGAATCATGAACTTAAATTATTTTTTAAATAAATAATCACCTGGATATGACAAAATAATAACAAGTAAATTAATTATATATTATTTGAAAGACTAATTTATTGAGGAAAAGAGATAAAATATATTGGATAGAAATTATCCAGGTCTCATTTTTAATTACATTATTAAATACAATGTAAATTTAATTTGTGATAAGTGGTTGATTATATCACATTAAAATAGTTTATATATTGAGGAGATATGACCTATTTCTAGATATCACTTTTAGTTTATGATTATAAATGAGATTCAAATATATTTCCAACATTACAAAGTTCCCTTAGCATTTCACATAAGATAATTATATTTGAGTTTTTTACTAATGTGATTAGTTCATTTTTTAAAAAGGTTTATGATTATCATAAATTAAGATATATTTTTTTTATCATTCTGAAGTATTTAATTGAATAATTAATGTTGACTTATAATATAAATAATTAAATATTTGTATTATTAAATCATAAAAATAAGGTAATGAAACATATAAAATGTGATTTTGGATTAGGCATGTTGTAGTGGGATTAAAATTCATTTTACAAGAGGAATACTCAAAAAAACATTCAAAAAATGTGATTTAGCCACATAATTTTATAGTTTTAAACTACATTAAGAAAGAAAAATACACCTCACAATGTTTTTTTGGTGTCTTAAGACAACTTTTGATGCTATATAATGCTCTAAATATCCTTTAGAGGAATTTTTATTTAATATTTTATTGTTTTTGATGGAATAAAGAATATTTAATTCCCCTCATTCTATAAATAATAGAGAGGAGGGGGTAGTATTCATACAATTGAGAGAAAGAAAAGTTTTTTCTTAGACTAATTATTAGTTTGTTGTATAATTTTTATATATATTCTCACTATGTAAAACTCATTTAATACATACATGAAAAATTGATGAAATATTTGATAACGTGATCACTCATTTTATGGGAATTATAGAAAGTGGGTATCAAATCGACGCCCTTGTGAAATATCACATAACCTATGCTCTAGTCAACCAAAAACCTTATGAATTCCATATATTTTCTTCTAACTAAAATTAATATATAGAAATAGAAAAGTTTTATTTAATGTGATTAAATGCGAACACATTAGATGAGGTATAAAATTAAAATAATTTCATAATTAGTATATATACAATTCATTGTGAAATTTTATGATACATTCTATTTAATTAATGAGAAACTTTTTAACAAAATGTGTTTATCTGATATATATAATGTTAACAGTGGTAGTTGTTGTAAAATAATTTTTCCAATACTCAATAGTATGGTTCATTCTATTCAAATAAAATTCTTCAAGGCCCCAGTCAATCAAATAGATGGATCAGTCTTAACTAAGAATTAATAATATGTATTTTTTAGGTAAAAAGTGTAACAATTATCCTAATGTGGATGTCAGGTGACACTAAACTATAAAACCTAATAAGATTATCAACTATAAGAATGGTGTTGATTATATATATGGGATGAATTGAGAAATATTATGCTTTACAAAAAATATTGGAATCTTATTTAATATATTTAAAAAGGGTAATTTTTATTAATATACATGGCTAAAGATACTAAATTAATATAGTTAGTGGATGTTTATATATTGACATAGTCCTAATAAATGTATAATATTAAAGGTTATTAATTTAATAAGAGTATATTAAATAAATTAATTTTTTATATAAAAATATATTTTTTAATAATAATTACACATATTTTATTCTACACATTCATTTAATTAAAAGGAAACTCAAATTTACCAATTATATTAGTACTTGGGAAGGAAAAATTTAACTATAAAAATATCATTTATATCATAATTTGATATTTTTTCACATTATGTATATAAATTATATATCCTAGAGAAACTAAAACCATATTAACAAATTTATTCTACCTCACAAGAGATAATTGATAATTTAGAAAAATATATAATTGACATAGAAGACATAGGATGTTTTATGATATTAATCATGTATTCCATTATTTAAGAGCATTATCAATACACAAAATCAATTGATGTGAGTGAATAAATTAAAAATTAATTTTAAAAATTGTTGTGTATCGAATTATATGTTATAGAGATCAATTTACAATGGGTTTTAGATACTATACCTGAAATAATTTTTTTTGATAATGTTTATGTATTCAAAAAGATTGTGCCTGTTAATTAATAGATAATTAGACAACTGAGTTGGTAATAGATAAAGAGTTATCGTGTTATACATTGGTATATAATAATTAATTCTTCTTAGATGATTACAATTTTTTATAAGTGACTTTTATTTGTACTCTTAATAAAGAGAAATTTAATTTCTATATCATTACTAGAAAAAGAAGGATTTACATTTGTAATAAATAGAAAATGTTGTTACACATATATAAAATAATTTTTAATGGTTATTATAAAATTTTAAATTTCATATATATATATATATATATATTTTATCTTAAAAGTATTATTTATAATATAAATAATATGAAGATCAAAATTAATAGTATTATTTACACATAAGTTTGGCATTGTCACCTGGGTCACTAAAATAATAATATCATCCAAAAACCCTATAATGATAGTTTTTGGATTTGGTTCCCTTGAACCAAAATCTATATAATTTAGAAATTTTTATATTAATTTTATTTAACATTTATAAATAGCCTATCACATCATGATTGTTCTTCTTATTGGCATAGAATGTGATAATTTCGTATAAGTAGTTGTTAAATAGAGTGGTCATAATAGTTCTTTATTATAATGAGAATCTAAAAGTTCTATGAAAAATATTCAAAAATATTTTTTCTATATCTATATAATATTATATTTTTATGATCATAATGATATAGGATATTAGGGGTGAGAGTCATAGGACTTTGAGGCCCCTTCTAATTGTGTTCACCCATGGTTATTTTGAGTGTAAGAGATTATGAGAAAATAAATGCCGGTAGGAAATCAAAATTTAAATTTGTCATTGGGAATTTATATTTTTATATGGGTGTATTGATCTATATTATTTAACATTTTGGTTAGTTTATATCAACAGCCACACACTATTATGTATTGAAAAAAATCATGATGTCATATATCCATGGTGAAGTAAGATATTTTGGGTGCGTCCTGAGTGATATTGCATTAATGAATAACATGAGTAAGGATTTTAAGCTTTTTTTCCTTAATTGAAGTTGATATGTTGTGACCATTAATGAGAATAGAATAAAATAAATAAATCCATGTCCATTATCTTCAATGTCTAGGTTTATTTACAAAATGTTAATGAAATAGTTATCGACCACATAGGTTGATGACACCAATATGCAACCTGCTTGATTAGGGATATCCAAAAAATGGAATATATTTCAAAATAAGCATCTATATGAGGTTTTATGTCACTATATATTTAACTTCATTCTATATCTATACCTTTTTGTGTTAATAGATGATAAACTTGGAGGTTAGATAACTCCACCAAATGACACAAAAAATGAGTCATAGAGGGACATCGACTATGAGTAAATAGAATCACAGTTAAATTATATTTGATTTAAAAATTAATAAAAAAAATATTATTTGTAATTTAGAGATAAATAATTATATTTGACTGTTTGATCACCCCGATGTATGAACTCAGATCTTCTTTTCAGGCAGGTTTTTCCATTTTCTGGTGTTTTTGGGTGAAGAATAGTTTCTTCAAATTTTTGAAGTACACATTGTGTACATTATAAGTACACATCGTGTACTTGGTTTCCATGGGTAGCTGGGTGCTGGCCATGTAGAGGCCATACACACAATCGTGTGTGGTGACCTGGAGACTGCTTAATGGGGCGACCGATGAAGGCAGGTATATGCTGTGTACTTATATTGTACAGGTCGTGTACTTTATTTTTGTTCTCATTAAATGCACCAAGGTCACGTCTGACGGACAGAACCACCTCCTTCTGGCATTGGTTCATTCGAGAGTGAGAGAACAATGTCGATCTTCCATCCAGCTCTCGATCAAGCATCTTTTATCCGAATCAACCGTTTTTGATTGTGTTGGAATCACCTCGGTAATATCTTCCTTCTGATAGAGCTTCATTTCCTGATTCCTCCTCTTTCTCAAGTTATATTCAATTGAACGTTTTTAATGTTTTGTATATCTATGGTGTTCTTAGGCGATTCAAGGCATGAGGTTCACGTATATCGATACTACAACACTGAGTTAGGTTGTTTTTTCGTTTCCATTGAAAGTATTTGAGTTAGATGGGAAAAAGTGCCCAATACCTTTGAACGGGTTATTGTATGTTTACTATTTTTCCCCTGTAAATTTACTTCTATTCTTATATGCTTTAGTAGAGGTTAATTAAATGTGAATAGGGTTAATTTCTATTCATTGGAAGGTTTTTCCCATGAATATTTGTTTATGACTATTTGGTCTTGCTTATCCTGTTAGGCTGCCTTGTTTGTTCACCATGCCCAGTATTATAGGATGGAGTGTTTTGTATATCTGACATGTAGGTAAGTTATAGATTTCTATCCAAGTAGTTCTTTATGGTTACTTTGTCCGATACATGTAACTATGCTTGAATGACTTACATAGGTCCATGATAACCTAGTGTAGTAGACCATAGGGAGAGTGGAATTAAGGGATTATCTAGAGAGTCTGTTTACTATTATGATGTTAGGACACATGGGGAATTGACGCAAGTGCTTCCTCAGAGTGTTTGTAGTTCCATGACATGAGCCACATGGGGAATTTAATGTAAGTTCTTCCTCAGATTGCCTTTAGTTACCTATACAAGACTGTATGAGAAATTGACGATGAGTGATTTCTAAGAGAGTCTATTCTAGAGCTGAACCGATGGGGTGAGACTGTGTGTGTTTCCTAGAGGGTTGCTTGTGCTGCAAGGTAGGACCAGAGGGGATAGGGTGTGAGTACTTCCCATAGTGCTACCTTTTGTGTTTAATTGTTTGCTGGTGCTACGAGGTTGTACTAGAGGGGATTGATCATGAGTACTTCCCAGAGGGTTACCTATTTGTGTTTACCTACATTTAGTAGCTATTGCTTGATATATGAAATGAATGCATTGAATCTGTGGATTGGTTACTTCTAAGTAGTACCTTGTTTACTTCTTCTTTTACTCATCACGTACCATATATTTACTGACTTTTAGGCACAAATCATGTGATGGTTGCCTACTAGGATTCAGTCTCACACCCTATTTAGGCCATTCTTTTGGGCCCAAAAAGATTATATTGCTTCAGGTACAGATAAGTTAAAGAGTCCTTCTACTTCAGGTACTTGTCTGCTATGGATCTAGGGAGCATGGGACCAATCTGAGGAGTGGTTCATCTATTTTCTTGTGTACTTGGGTTTAGTAATGTTTTGTATTCGAGCATTTCGATTTTTTTGGAACCTTTCCAAGACATGTGTTTCATGCATCATTTTTATATATGTGCTCCAACTGTTTATTTCTTCTGTCATTAGATGTTTCTTATTGTTTGGCATTACTATTGCTTCTGCTCTTGTATATTTGTTTACTTCCTTTTTGTTACTCTACCAATGAGGTCATGGTTTTCCCACAATCACACCCAAGGCCCTCGCTGCTAGTCGGCAACCTCTAGCATTTAGGGAAATGCGTTTGAGGCCATGTGACCTACCGGGCACGAGGCGTCTCTAGGTAGCATCTGGAATTGGGATGTCACAAAGTGGTATCAGAGGAATTATTTCTCTTGACTTACTATTTGGAGCCTATAGATAGGGATAAGAAGGAATTGGTACTTGGTAATAAGTTGTGCCCGAGATTAGCTAACCCGTGTATACGGAAAAGCCAATCTACCTCGTTTATTGCAATTTTTTGGGTATTTCAATTTTATAATTGATTTGATTTTCACCGTTGGGTGATTCAAATGTTTTGTATTATTATTGTTGTTGTTATTGACCATTTATTTTTGTTGTCACCCAATGAGATGAGGGTATTCCAATTCATGTATCATATAGGCACTTTCTATAAATCACTTGTCATGCATTCTTGTGATGACATTTAGGGTGCATTAGAAATTGGGTGTTGTTGTGATAGATGTTTTTCTAGATATGAATGTTTTTGTGATATATTCATTGATAAAAATTCCCTCTATTTTAAAGGGTGTTGGATGGGGTAAGGTTTTGTTTGAATGGAAGCCACACTTTGGTTTTTGAGGTTTTATGGGCCCTCACGGACCAGAATTTGGCACTTAAATGATCGTCTTAGTGTTTTTCTGGACTTCAGAGTAGTTTATTAGGCATACTGTCTAGAAAAACCCATTATACACATTGTGTAATGTTGAATACATGCCATATGTTCTTCAATTTGGGAAGAAAATGTTTCTCTTAAGTGTCGGTCTTGTACTGCAAGTACACGTCATATAATCTCTTACTGTGTCACAGACTGTGTGGGCAGGGACACGGGGTTTGCAATCCTTGGTCGGATACGCTGTTTACCGGATGTACATGCTATGTTGTATAACCCTATAGGAAGCCATGTCACTAACAACATGGGCTAGTTGAGTCTTCTCTAATGCACGTCGTGTCAGTCGTAAACACGCTATGTAGTGTAATCCTTGGAATTCAGGTGTGTCACTAACAAAATGGGTTGGAAAAATCTTTCTAGTACACACAATGTCCCTCTGGAACATGCCATGTAGTGTGAGAGGTGTATCATGTCGTGTCACTAACAACACCGGTTGGTGAAGCTCCTTTAGTTCATGTTGTGCCTGGCACTAACACTTCGTGTATTATTTTTCTATGAGCATCGTATGACCTAGCCATGTAAGGGAACTCGGGCAGGGGAATAGGATTTAAGTACACGTCGTGTGTAAGGACAACACACCGTGTATGGGGTGTTACATGACCTGGGTTGGCAGAAGTACACGCCAATGTGAATGGATTATTGGACCACACCATTTAGTTAAGTATACATTCCGTGTATCCTTGTTTTGAAAAAAAAAACATGAATGATTTCTTTCTCATATTCCCTCCTTTACTTCTAGTTTTAACTCCTTCACAATTTTGATCTAAGGTGTGCGCTTGGTCTTGAAGATTCATGCCACCGAGACGTCCTCCAGTTGTACTGCAGTTATAGGGAAATGATCAGACAGCATACATGACTGATCAAGGACTACCTGCAGATCCTATAGTTGTGCCAGTCTTGGCACCAGCCATCATTCTGGACACAGGTGCTGATGCACATTTTTTAGAGGGCTTTATGAGGTTTAGGCAGACCATCTGAGGAGTACCACATCCTACCCCTTCTATGGAAAAGATGATGTGGGATTTTCAGTAATATAATCCTCCCACCATTTTAGGGGAAAGAGAAACTTAGGCTACGGAGTCATGGTTAGAGGCCATGCTTTCTATATTCGACCATCTGGAGATGCCTCCAGAGAGTAGGGTGAAGCTCGTTACATACATGCTTCTAGATTCTTCCAAGAGATGGTGGGATGTGATCTCATGGGCGGGCTGCCAATAATTTATGGCCTGGGGTGAGTTTCAGCCTTCATTCTATGATTACTTCAATCTGGAGACTTTGAGGGCTGATCGAGATCGAGAGTTCATGAGTCTGGAGAAGGGTACTCTTTCTGTTTTAGAGCATTCTTCTCACTTCATTGAGCTGTAGAACTTCACACCTATTCTAGGAGGTGATGAGTTATTCCCGGAAAGGATGTTTGAGGATGGTTTGAGGCACGAAATCCGATCTCAGGTGAACATTTTACAGTTGACTTCCATCAATTTTATCGTCAACCAGGCGCTGATCACGGAGCACAATCTGAGGGATTCTAGAGTTGCGTGGTAGGGAGGTTCAACATATGGAGTTATTATTCCTCCTACTATCAGAAATAAATGCCATAGGGGGTCTTCGTGCGGTGATTCAAGGAGGTGAGACACTTCTTCTACCAGCCAGGTGGTTTGCTACTAGTGCGGGAAGAGCAGGAATACGAGGCCACATTGTCCGAGAGACAAAGTGGAGTGTCGATCTTGTGGAAATATGGGGCATCATTAGTGTTTCTATCAGATCATCCTATCAGCAACTACTGACATTGGTTCTTCTACGACTCCTCATTTATGAGAAACACCCCTATTGTCACATATGTTTAGGAACTAGAGTATTTCCGGACGTTCAGGCCGAGGTGGAGGTCACGGCCGTGGTAGTCAGTCGCCAGGATTTCAGTGAAAGAAGGGTGGACTAGCACAGAGTGGTCAGGCTGGGTCACAGGGACGTGGTACAGACCAAACGTTTTCATTGGAGAATACCCTATAAGAGAAGGATCCCATAAATTCTACAGTTCATGGTATTATCCTTGTTGCCTCATTTTTAGGTTCCTCTCTTTTCGATATAGGGGCTTTCCAGAGCTTTATATCTATTGATATTGTGGAGTGGCTTAGGCTCTGCATATTTTCTTTTGGTAATATCTTGAGGCTGAACACTCTATTGAGGACTATAATGGATAGTGTCCGATAGTCCCTCTAGTGGTTGGTGGGTGTTAATTATTATGGGACCTGTTTTTCTAAGAGATGACATGCAATGGTTTCATTCTTGGAATGGACTGGTTAGTTCCCTTCCAGGTTGTTGTTGATTCCTATCACTGTAGGGTGAGTTATACGTCACCAACAGGCAAATAATTTTTTTATAAGGGTTAATGAGATGTCTAGCCAAGAAGAGTAGTACCCGAGCATAATGGGTTGGAAGGAGTCACAACACAGATTTCTAGTATATATCTGGATGACCAGGGGACTTCACAAATGGACTTTCCTCTAGTGGTAGATTAAATTAAGGACGTATTTCTTGAAGAATTTTCAGGTTTTCCTCTTGTGCGAGAGGTAGAATTTTCTACTAAGCTTGTTCCAAGAGAGTCACCAGTGTCCATTCCTCCATATAGGATGGCTACAACAGAGTTACATGATCTCAAGAAAGAGTTGGAGGAGTTACAGGAAAAGGGTTTCATTCGACCCAGTACTTCTGCTTGGGGTTTTCCTTTTCTGTTTGCGAAGAAGGCATATTGTACCCTCTGGATTTGTGTGTTTTATCAGAGGTTGAATCAGATGATGGCCAAGAACCAATATCCCTTGCTGAGTAAGGATGATCTCTTTGATCATCTTTGAAGAGGTAGGGTGTTCTCAAAAATTTACTAGATATTCGGTTACCATCACTTGCGCGTTAGACCATCTGATATACCTCTTACAACCTTTCGGAGAACGTATGGTCTATCGAGTATGTAGTTACACAATTTGGTCTCATGAACACACCTACAGTTTTTATGGCACTGATGAACTGAGTGTTCCATCCATACATGGATTCCTTCGTGGTGGTCTTCATGGATGATATCTTGGTGTACTCTCACACTCAACACGACCATGCTACCCATCTTGAGATCAATTTGAGTACACAGAGAGAGAATCCGTTATTTGCTATGCTCTCAAAATGCCACTTTTGGATATACCAGATTCACTTCTTGGGTCATGTTATCTCAGCGACAAGAGTATCAGTTAACCCAAAGAAAGTGAGACAAGTAGTTTCCTGGGAGAAGCCGAAGAGCGTCTTTGAGTTGAATATTTTTCTAGGGTGGGATGGATACTATAGATGTTTCATATGGGACTTTTCACACTTAGCAGTGCCACTGACGGGTCTTACTATGAAGGGTGATCAGTTCTTGTGGTCAGATTTTTGTGAGTTATCTTTTAAAGAGTTGAAAGGGAGGTTGACTTGAACAATGATACAAATATTTCCAGATCTAGGCAAGAGATATACTATGTACTATGATTCAGCATGTATTGGGATTGGAGTAGTGCTTATGCAAGGGGAAGGATTAGTTGTGTAAGGGTCTCATAAGTTGATGCCACGCGAGAGGAATTACCTAACACACGATCTTGAGTTGGCTGCAGTTATTCATGCCTTACGCAGTTGGAGACATTATCTTCTGGGAGAGAATTTTGGGGTTTTCACTGACCAAAAAAGTCTGAATTATATCTTTACTCAGCATGACTTGAATTTGAGGCACGTAAGGAGGGTTGAGTACTTTCAGTATTTTGACTTTGAGCTTGCCTGCATGCATAGAAAAGGAATCAAAGTGGATGATACGTTGAGCAGAAGGGCATAGATACATGAAATTCAGGAGGCCAATAGTGAGTGGCTACTTGTGGATCTATTCTCTGAGATGCATTTAGAGGTACTCAACAGAAAGGGGAAAACTTTTCTTTCTTCTATAGCTGTTACCTCTACTCTTCATGATCAAGTGAGAATGAGGCATATTTCAGATTCTAAAGGCCTAGTCCTACAGGAAAGCATGTTAGGATAGGACCTTATTCCTGGATGGACCATTGGTAGGGATGAGATTTTTTGTTTTCATGGGCACGTATGGGTGTCAGCAGACATACACAAGGTGCTGATGCGGGACATTCACTCCTCAGTTTGGGCAGTTTATCCTGGTGTCACGAAAATGTATTGTGATCTACACCATCAGTATTGTTGGCTAGGTATGAAGAGATATGTTGCTGGGTTTTTCATGAGATGTTCCACTTATCAGCTAGAGAAGGCAGAGCATCAACGACCAGTAGGGCTTTGACAGTAGTTACGCATTCCCTAGTGGAAGTGGAATGATTCCATGATGGATTTTGTGCCAGGATTACCGAGGTCGCCTCGAGGGAATGATGGCGTATTGGTTTTAATTGATAAACTCATGATGGTTTCTCTCTTCCTGCCGATCAAGGAGACTTTTAGTGTTTATGAGTAGAGATTTTTGTACATCTAAAATATTTTATGTCTTCATGGGGTTCCAAACTCCATTGTTTAAAATAGGTATGCACGCTTTACTTCTCAGGTCTGGTAGGGGCTATAGAGGGCTTTGGGTATATCGGTACTTTTGAGTACAACTTACCATCCCTAGATGGATAACCAATATGAGTGTACGATTCAGGTGTATGAGGACATGATGCGAGAATGCATCCTTGTTTTTGGAGGTTCTTGGGAGAAGCACATACCACTTGTAGAGTTTTCCTACAATAATAGTTTTCAAGAAACTATTCATATGGAACCTTAGTAGGCTGTGTACAGTAGGCTATACCGATCACCTTTATATTGGCTAGAAGTATGAGAGGCAGCTATGTTGGGACCTCATCTTGTCCAGGAGACCACAGAGTAGATAGAGTTGATCCAGAAGAGGATGACTACTGCACAGTCTCAACAGAAGTCTTATGTTGATCAGTGGAGAAAACCTCTAGAGTTCGAGGTCAGAGATCTTGTTTTCCTACGTGTCAAACTGAGGTTGGGGAATAAGAGGATGAGGTGATAATGTAAGATTTTACCGAGGTACGTCGTTCCTTTTGATGTATTGGACAGAGTTGGGACTGTCGCCTATCAGTTGCAGTTACATTGGAGGCACCAATCTATGCACGATGTCTTCTACATTTCTCAGAATCAACGTTACTTCTCAGACCCATCTCATGATTTCCAACCCAATTAGGTTGGGTTTGAGGTGGAATCCTCTTTCAAGGAGCACCCTATCTAGATTTTTGATTGTAGTACGAATGTTCTCTGTGGCATGTCTATTCCTCTTGTATGAGTGCTACAACAGCACGAGCAAGTATAGGATGAGACATAGGAGAGGGAGGCCAATGTATGATCATAGTGTCAAGAGTTGTTTGAGGATTCTTCTTCTACACCACCTTTCTATGGAAATTAGTGGATGCATTTCTCTAAGGGTGGAAGATTGTAAGAATCCATATCTTCTTTTTAGGTATTCTTTGCCCTTTTCTGGTGTTTTTGAGAAAAGAGGTGTTTGTGGAAAATTTTTTAAGTACACTCCTTGTCCTTTATGAGTACATGCCATGTACTTTCTGAGTACACGCTGTGTACTCGGTTTCCGCAGGTAGCTGGGTGTTGGCCGTGTAGTAGCCATGCACACAACCCTATGTGGTGACCTAGAGACTGATTAATTTGGTCACCGATGAAGGCAAGTACACACCATGTACATATAAGGTACATGCCATGTACTTTTTTTCATTAAATGCACCAGGGTCACCTCTGACGTACATAACCACCTCCTTCTTGGTTTGGTTCATCCGAGAGAGAGAGAATGGCGCTGATCTTCATTTGAGCTCCCGATCGGGCATCTATTATTTGAATCGACCACCATCGATTGCGTTGGAATCACCTTGGTAAGATCTTCATTCTTCTAGAGCTTCATTTATTGATTCCACCTCTTTCTCAAGTTATCTTTGGTTGAGATTTCATAGCGTTTTGTTGATCTACAGTGTTCTTGGGGATTCAAGGCTTGAGGTTCACATATATCTATCCTAAAACACCAAGGTAGGTGGTTTGTGCATTTCTGTTGAAATTATGTGAGTTATATGTTCAAAAGTACCCAATTACCTTGAACATGGTATTGCGTGTTTACCATTTTATCCCTATTAATTTCCTACTATGCTTGTATGCTTGAGTAAAGGTTAACTGAATGTGAATAGGGTTAATTGCAATGATTTGGAAGGGTTTTCCCCATTCATGTTTTTTAATGACTATTTGGTATTGCTTAGCCTGCTAGGCTGCCTTGTTTACTCACCATACCTAGTATTATAGGATGGAGTGTTCTGTATATCTGACATGCTGACATGCTATAGATTTCTAGTCAAGTAGTTCTTGAGGGTTACTTTGGCCAATATGCATTAGTATGCTTGGTTGACTTATACAGGGTCGTGAGAACCTGGTGTAGTATACCATAGGGAGAATGGGCGTAAGGTCTTCTCTAGAGAGTCTGTTTACTTTTACGATGCAAGACTATAGGTGGAATTGACGTAAAGGCTTTCTCAGAGTGTCTGTAGTTCCTCGATACGGGCCACATGGGGAATGTGACGTAAGTGCTTTTCGAGAGTTCCTTTAGTTTCTAACACGAGACTATAAGAGGAATTGACAGTGAGTAATTCCATAGAGAGTCTATTCTAGAGATGAACCAGAGGGGTGATACTATGTGTGCTGCCCAGAGGGTTTCTTGTGCTGCTTGGTAGGACTAGTGGGTATATTCCATGAGTACTTCCCAGAGGTTTACCTTTTGTGTTTAGTTGTTTTCTTGTGCTACGAGGTAGTACTAGAGGGGATAGGTCATGAATACTTCCCATAGGGTTACCTGTTTGTGTTTACCTGCTTTGATTAGATGTTTTTTGATATATGAAATGATTGCATTGAAACTATGTATTGGTTACTGCTGAGTACTACCTTGTTTACTCATTCCTTTACTCAATACGTGTCATATATTCACTGTCTGTTAGGCATAAATCTTTTGGTTGTTGCCTACTGGGATTTATTCTCACTTCCTGTTTGGGCCACGTTTTTGGGCCCAAATAGATTATATTGCTACAGGTACAGATAAGGGAAAGCTCCCTTCATCTTCAGGTACTTGACTGCTGTGGAGTTGGAGAGCATGAGACCAAGCTAAGGCCTGTGATGCGGAGGAGTTGTTTATATGTTTTCTTTTTTAATTGGGTTTAGTACTATTTTTTAATCCAGTATTGCGATTTGTTTGGATACTTTCTTAGACATATGTATTATGCATTATTTTTATATATGTTCTCCAGCTATTTATTTCTTCATTCTTCCATTGTTTCTTGTTGTTTGGCGTTACTATTTTTCCTGATATTGTATATTTTTTTACTTCCACTATGTTACTCTTTCAATGAGGGAATACTTTTCCCACTATCACACCCATGGCCCTCGCAGCTAGTTGGTAGCCTATGGAGTTCAGGGAAATACTTTTGAGGCCATGCGACCATCTGGGTACGTGGCGTCTCTGGGAGGCTTCCAGAACCGGGATGTTACACCAGATGTAGTCATGAGTTATTCAGAAAACAAAATATGGTAATTTAATGATGATAAATATTAATTCTAAATATTTATTGAATGTAATAGTTATTATATTTATCATCAAAAAATAAAATCAGATTTAGTTATTAAGTAAATAATCATTATTCATGGTATAATAAATATTGAAGGGGGTTGTATATTCAGTTTTATTGTCCAACTAAAATTTTTATATCAAATATAATTTAAAAAATTATAATGGTACTTATTTTAAAAATGATATTTTCCACATGTTTTTCACAAGTCATGAAAATAATATTATAATTTATATTATTTTTATAAATGGAGTTTTATATGTAATATGGAATTACATAAGGGATAATGTGCAGTTATTAACCCTAGTCTATTTTTATAATGTTTCAGTTATATCAATTACTAGGGCTGAGAACTTGTTTTACATAAAAAACATAGAGATTATTATCTCAAGACATAGAGAGAATCCCCTTAATTATATGCTTAGTAATAGGAGAAGTGGTCCTTCTTCAACCTCTAAAAATTTCTAGAGATCAGTATAAATCATTCTTCTATGATGAAATTTTTATCAAAGAAAATGCAACTTGTTATAATTGATCTAGATTGATCATACCAACACTTGATAATTCACAATGAATAATGATCATAGAAAACTAACCTTTAGTTTGATTGGAATATACACTATGTAACTCACTTATACAACATGTAGTCCATGTCTTTTTATATTGGGAAACACGGTCGGTCTAATATGTTTCATGTATTTAATGTAAGACATTGGTAATGGGGTAATATTCCACCTAGATTCCACATGATTTTTATCTTGGTTACATGTTATGTGCCCCATATTTTTACACAGTTGAAAAACAGGATCACTCCAAAAAATGTGGCATTGACATGGGATGAAGAGGTTACATAGTGTGTAGCTCTATTAGAGGTCACGTAACATATATTAAATTTTTTAGCAAAATAATATAGAAATAAAAATTATTGATAAACCCAAAAATATTTACATGTGTTTCAGGTCTCATCTATTTCATTGTACTAACCATGTGATTGGATTATTAAATATATTTTAAATTAGTTTCCATTTTAAATTCAATAATACAGGTTGTGTATTTCCTTTACCTACAATGTAATATATTCAAGATAATTTCACCACATATTATCTATTTCATATTCAACATTTTTTACTTGTTAGAAACTTTACACCATATAATTACATGCCTCAAAATGTTTGTTGGATTCCATGTGAATGCGTAGTATAAAGACTATGCTGATTAGTTTAGACAAGTACATTTTGTCCTCTCTATGTAAACATGTTTAAATTATTAATTTCAATTAAAACTACTTTATGTAAATAGTTTTGAATAATGGAAGATGAACATTTTAGGATGGTTTGGCTAGAATTAATTTAAATTGGATTTTTTATTAGATTAAAAATAAAATTAGATCAATTAAATGTGTTTTTCATATTTAAATACGAACTCATGTAATTTATAGAAATATTGAAAAAGTATATTAGTTTCTTGTATGTAGGTGATCATGTGGTTAGATATGACTTATGCATAAAATGGGTTTCCTTTTAAGTTATTATTATTATTAATTTAAACTATTGACTTTCATGTCATCCCCTCCTCTCATTTTCGTAGGTCTTGTATGCCCACATATTTTTTATAAAACCATAAAACCAATCATCCGGTTCCCCTCAAACATGCGTGGGTAATGATTATGTAATGGATGGAGTTTCTAGGAATGTTGATATGATTCATGTTTAGAGATGAGGTTAAATCAATCGATATGGTTCATAGGATCATAGGCGGACTGCTACATCTTGAACAGGTGTAGATTAAGGATTTAATCCACAAGGGTTAGAGTGGGTTTATCATCTTCTAGAATAACCAATTTTTAGATAAATATCATGATCATACAATTGTTTTTATTGTTTTATGGTTTGTTATTTATTTGAACAGATGTCATTTAGATTAAAAAAACGAATAAAAAAGAATTCAGTGAAGAATTCAGTATTTTTATTTTGAGTGATTTTAGCAAGGTAAGGTTAATCACTTATGTAAATCTTATTAATATTAATTATCCAATAATATAGACAAAATGTGAAATTTGGGAATAATTACAAAATACATGAAATCAATATATTATGTCGGTATAGAATTCATCTTCTTATGTTAAATATGAAATAATAGATCAAAGTGTTTAACCATCCCAAGCTAGGTTATGAGAAAGAGAAATATATCCTTTCAAATAACTTTCCTCACCCAATTATAGGTTATGAGAAAGGGAATATAATTCATTTCCACAAGAATATATATGCAACAGGATATTCCAAAAACAATGCTGGGGGATATATGATTTTTTAAAAATAATAAGAGATTAATAAATATTAACATTTATTTATCTTATTCTTTAATCCATATAATATATTAAACCAGTGCTATTAATTAAAATAAAAATAGAATGTAACTCAACATTTATTATATCAATATGATCCACATTGGAAAGGGATAAAATTCTAACCAGATAAAATTTTTATGTATTTTATAGTCTATTGTGTGTTATATTATGCCATTAATAGAAAATATTACTGCTTTAAAATGAACATCATGAGTTTCATACTAAATAGGATATTGAGGAAGAAGCACCTTTCTACCTAAAACATGTAGAAAATTCCATGGATACCTACTTTTTATTGCTACGCACCTTGTGCATTGAACTATTAACGAAACATATGTTTATGGATTCATATAGAATCCTATACCAACTTAATGATATTTATGAATTTAAGTAAATACAAGAGGGTTGTGATATCTTGAATGCACTATTCAGGTGTGCATTTGGAGAGTCATCATTGTTCGGGCCTTATGTAGTCAATATGATATGCCAAATAGAATGCTTAGAAATATTGGTGTTTAAGATCCCGAATGAGACACAAATCACTCTAATTGGATCATCAATACCGAAAAGAATATACTAATTCACTATGAACTACAATATATGATATAGTGATAAGACATATAAAGAACATCTTACATTGATTATCCAAGATGAAAAGGATATGGGGTACAAAAAACACGTGGTCCTTATGGAAAGTACGAAAATATGAACTAGGAAAAGGGACCCATGACTTATTCCTAGTATAAGGCTCATAAGTACTATCAATCAGAGGAGAAGGTCCAAAAATAGAGAATTCTAAAACAAACATGGTATGTGGTTTCATGCTAAAATCTAGGCCACTAGAATAAGAATACGACCTATTTGATAGAGGAAGGGGAGTGTTCGGGCACTGTCATTATTGATTGAAATATTTCTATATGCACACATTGGGGATTAGATATGTCCATGGGTTATCATAGATGTATCCAAATAAAAGAAATAAGTATATCTAAGATGATATATAGAGGTTGGGTGTGTCATTAAGTATCCAATGGATTGTGTCTTGCTGATTTGGATATGAGGGAAAACTACCATCCATTTTCAATTAACAATTTTTTAAGTTTTAATTAACTTTATTTTCTCTCATAGTGTTACTATGAACATAATATCTCTATATTTACTTGGATAGGATTTATTTATTTTCAAAATTATAGTACAAATAATGTCACATTGACAATAAGGAAATTTTTTCTAGTTTGGGTGAACTGAATAATAGTATATATATTAAAATAAGAATAAATAGGAAATTTATAACGAATCAAATTCACATTATATATTTAATGACCAATTGTGACATCAACATATTGGTCATGGAAATGAGAAGAATCAAAAAATGATCTATATAGATTCTTATTTCATCTATTTTTATCAATAACATCTTGATATATTTCATTATTGTATAAAATGAATGATGAAAACCCCACCATTTAGTGGACATGGTGGGAGATATATAGAGCATCCAAAATTGGTACACAATGATCCTCATAGACATTTTGTAGTAGAATATGGATGGTGAAAATATTATTCCATAACTTTTACAGATTACTAGAGTATATGTGTTTATATTTACATGATAAGTTATAAGTTAGAGTCCTTTAATACATTTATGTAATTGAATATTAATTTAGAGAATCATCTTAGAAAAAAAATATTGATGCTCCAATCATATTGAGTTAGTGAGTACGTTAACACATATTTTATCCATCATTTTTGGAAGTGTGAGATTCTATCTTTAACTAATAAAAATTGTACACCATAGTGGAACAATGACAGTGAAAGGTGGAGCCATACAATTTTGGATATGATTAGGTTAGATATTATTCACATAGATCATATGTTAAAATATTTACGATATATGTTAGATATTACTACATATATACAAAATAAACTACCCAAAAAATAATAAAATGAAACTCCCTTTGAGTTATGGATTAAAATTAATCATTTTTTATCACATACACATGCAATGGGATATGGGATATTTGTTATGTACCACTGATTAACTAAAATATCATAATGAGACATATTTATTGTGTGTCCCAATGTAACAATATGATCGTTTCTATGAAACCCTAATATAAGACGGTGGAAGTTAAAAGACAAGTGATTTTTATTGAGAGGAGCACATCCAAAAGAAGTATAGTTGGTGATAGGTTTTATTGGATGAATTTGATGTTCAATATATCTAAGAGTTAACACCAAGACACATTCTATAGGTTCCCAAGGAATATGTTGTTCCTAAAATAGAAGAACTGAACAATATATCCTTAGATGTTAGAGAAATGTAAATATATTTTTTTTAGTCACTCTAGATGGTGAATCATTCTTTATTGACCATGATGATCATATTTCATACAATGTTATAGTAGATAACTTATAATTTAAAAGATGAAAAAATGCATGAATTATAAAATGGATTCCATGTAACAGAACCACTTCTATGATTTTTTAGTCCATCATTTGATGTAAATTCTTCTGGGTGGAAATAGGTATTCAAAATAAAACATAATGTGTAAGTTAAATTGAATAGTTATATAAAATTTCTAGTTGATAATTTTTTAAATAGTTTCAAAGAATTAATTATGACGAATTATTTTGTCCAATATCTATGATTAAATCCATTTGAAATCTATTTTCTATAGAAGTTTTCCATGACAAATAAAATTACTAAATGGATGTCAAAACTACAATACAAAATTGTATCCCTTTAGAAAATATCTATATGGTATAATTGGAAGTTTTTAAGACTCTATATAATGAAAAATGTATTTAGGATGTAGATATCCATTTATGGATTAAGGTATGCATTTTGTTCAGGAATATTCTATTTAATGAGGATATAAAAGAATTTGGTTTCTTTAATAAAAAATGTAAGATATGTGTTTAGAATAGGATTAGTGGTTGTTAGGATATCATCGTAATAGTATACGACGATGGTATATACCTTATTATAAATGACATACTAGCCTTACACTTCATTAGTGTCTTGTTGAATATGTCTTATAAATAATTTTTTTGGGTGAACTATCCAAAATACCTAACATCAAGATCATTCAAGATAGATCAAAGAGTCTTATTATATTATGTCAAAGTATATACAATGACCATATTCTAGGTAGTATTAGTTTAGAATAATTAAAGAGTGTATTGAATACAGTTTCACATTGTATGAATCTTTCTAACAAAATTTGTCGTTATATAGAATATGGCTGATAGAGAATAAGTAATATCCTACACTCTTAAGTGATAGGAATAATTTTGTATTCCATGTTATGTACTGGGATTAATTTTTCCTAAGATGTGATCATGGTGAGATGATATAAAGCTAATCCATGGTAAAAATAATTATGTTGTTAAGGCTATCCTTAATTATCTATAGAAAACTATGTATATGATCCAAGTATATAGAGAAGTCAAGGATATAATCATCAATAGTTAAATATATTCTATATTTCAGGTTAATTCAAATTATTTGATGTCAATGTATGGGAATGTATTCAGTCTTAATAGAGTATCCATGAGTTTGAAGAGCTCCAAGATGACAGTTGTCACCAATTCTATAACATATACTATGTATACATGGTCCTATAATATTTCGATATGAAATATTTTACTTGAGATTCATTTGGTTCTATTTTGTAAACAACCTCTAAGATTATATTTTGATAATTCTAAGGTGATGGATCTCACAAAAGGGCTAACGTCACCATAATAGATAAGCACATAATTCAAAATTATCCAATATTAAGGGATTTTTCCCATAGTGGTGATGATATGAAGGGCGGTGTTTTAAAATAATAGAGCATGGTAGAACCCATGATTAAAGAATTATCTTATCATAAACATGAGTATCATGTGAGGGATATAAGACTGATGGTTATTTATTATTTGATCTTGTTCAAGTGGGATTCTGTTGGAGTTGGACTCTAAAAATCTAATACTAAAAAGGTTATGATTACTTTTATTCATTTCTTGAAATATTAATAAACGTTTTATAATATCAAAAATATTTTTCTATATTACCTAGTATGTGATAATGTCATATGAGTAACTACTGTGATTCCCGAAATGAAGTTGTAATAGTAATACTAATATTATGGTTATTTTTAATACTAATTATTATTTTAAGAAAAAAAATAAATTTAATTCTGACAAACTCAGTAAATAATAATGATACAAGAGACATTTTATTTAATAAAACACAGATTCATTACATCATTACATGAAAAAAGAATTCAACAATTCTAGAAGACTCATAAAAATACATAGGAAAACAAACGTTGCTCTTTCATGTAACATATGAAAAAATAGTGAGTAAGCCTATTCCTGTAGGTATTCTATAGTAATAATAATAACCATATTAAGAAAAATTTAATTTCTAGGAATACGAGTAATGTAAAAAACCATTCACGAAGCAGGAGAAGAAAATTAGTGATTTTTTGATCCTATGAATACCTATAAACATGATTATTTATACTAATTTAATAGGGCCATTATAAAAATAGCTATTAATATTTATTTTTATGTGATCATTGTTGTTTTTATACAACATCAATAATTTTATAACCATTAATTATTTTAAATGTTTAAAATTTTAAATGTTTTAAAGTATTGTTTTCTTTTAACTAATAAAATGTTTTTAATCGAAGATAATTTATAATATTTAGAATTAAAAATTATTACAAGGTATTTATATTTATTTTAGTAACCATTGGGTGTTTTAAAAATGTAAAATGAATTTAAATTTATATTTAAGAGTAATAAAATTAACGACATGTAATGTTTTATTTATTAATAATAGAACCCTACAAAATAACAAAAATTATTTTATATATTGGAAATATAATTTTAAAGGACTTTATATATATGAATATATCCATGTTATATATATAAGAATATATATATATATATATAAACCTATATTTATCTATATAACTTAATATTTTTTTAAGGGAGAGTTATATTTTAAAATTTCATCTTATAACCCATATTTTTTAAGGGGTCTAATAATTTTTTATCAAAATATGATGTTTTCAAAAGATATAATTAATCATATATATATATGAATTTAAATCTATCTATATAACCTATTATTTATATATGAAACAAGTTAAGGGTTAATTTCTAATTTTTATCCTTAAACCTATATTTTGTAAGGGTTCATTTTATTTTGATTTTTATTTTTCAATGAATGTATATATATATAAGGGTATATATAAATATATTTAGATACCCATATTTATTTAATCTTATGAATTTTTATGAAAATATCCTGTATTTAAAATTATAAGAGATTCATTATATTCCTTTAATCTTATGAGTATAAGAAAGGGTCTATTTTACATCACCAAATTATTGTAGTTTTTAAAAAACTTATATATATATATATATAACTGTAAATACATGTATATAAGTATATACACATGTAAAATAATCTATTTTTAGTATAACTGTGATAAGGGTTTTGATTTATATGAATATTTCTAAAACATATGGTTTAAAATGATTTAATTATTTTCAATTTACAAGAATTTTATTCGTATGTATATATATAAATGTATATATATACATATTTATATACATATATCTAAATATAATTGTTTCTATATATTTTATGAAGTTATCCAAATTAAAAACACAAGAGATTAAGTTTTATCAAATGATTTTGTTCCATAAATATGCACAGATATATATAAATATATGATTTATGTATATATATATACCCATGTTAAACCTCAAAAAGAATAATTTTGAATAAAAATAAAATATTTTTATGTGAACATAATTTATATTTTTTAATGGAAAACAATAACAAAACCATGTTTTGTTAAGATCAAAAGGGAAGGAATCACCAAAATGGACATCAAAACGGTTGACTTCATGGATTGAGGGATGTAATCACCACAATGGACATCAAAATCATGATTCTCCCCCTCCCGCCCCCTCATTGGAACTCCCCAATGGAAGGTACTCTTAAGATCAACGTGGACGCGTCTCTCCCCAAGGATGTACTTTTCTCCCTCGGTCTCTTGGCCTGAAATCATCTGGGGAAAATCATCACTGCAAAGAAGGAATCACATCATGCCTTTTGGGAACCTACTGTTACTGAGGCTAATTCTATCCTCGCTGGTTTGATACTGGCTTTGGATTGTGGGTGGGTTGATATCAGCATTGAATCTGACTGCCTCACTGTGATTGATACCATTGACCACAACAACGGCGGACTCCAGTCATTTGGCCTCATCATCAAGAGAATTACCTCGCTCTGCCAAAGATTTTCATTCTGCACCTTCTCCTTTACCAAAAGTGAAGGCAACAATGTGGCCCACCAGTTGGCGACATCAGGCACCTTTGAGGTCAACCAGCTCTGGCGGGACATTTTTCCTTCGTGGCTTTGCATATGCACGTCTGCTGATATTTTTCATTAATCATATCTATTTTCTCTCAAAAAAATGTATATATATATATATGTATAACATTTTTGTTTATGGTTAATCTTTTACTTATAATGTACATTAGAAGTTATATTTTTTTCTTATTCTATTATTTTATGGACATCATTCTATCCATCCATATTATTTAATTCATATAAGTTATAAATTCACGATAAAAGTATAAAAAAGTTATCATTTCATGTGAAAAAGTGTTTATAATCGTCCATACGTGTCATTCAAAAACTAAATATGGGTTTGGTCAAGGACTTACCCATTTTATAGATAATTTTCATAAAGACTTGATAATAATAGATTCTTGGCATGAATCCTTGATAATAAGAGTTTCTTGGCATGAAGCCTTGATAATAACAGATTCTTGGAATGAATCCTTGAAAATAATAGATTTTTATAATGAATCCTTGAAAATAACTTGTTCTTAGAATGAGGTGTTGAAGGTATATTCTAGATGTACATTTTTATGAACTTTATTCATTATGAGATTAGTATATGATATTTCATGTGATTATTTATCTAGTAGAATAACCGTAGTTGTGTTTTAATATGGAATCATTCATTTAGATTTTATTCATTTCATATTATGCTCAAGAATATGTTTAGGGGAATGTGTTTTAAGCTTCTCAACATGCCTAGTGATTATATTTATGATTACTCCAACTGTATTATACACCCTTACCGAGCTCACCCCTTTCTTGTGTTTTGTTCACCAATCTATAGAAATGGTAGAAATTTATCTATCATTTCATGGTTTTCATTTATGTGTTGAATGATTATTGATATAATTTTAAGTGAAAAATCTAAAATTGTGTTATGTCATGTGATAATTTTTATTTGAAACCCTGGTATGACATAGATAATTTAAGTGTTCCCATTTTCTAAATTTTAGGTGTCATTACATGTATTTTTGTTCAAGTGTGTACATATTTTATAATGCATTTTTTCTTTAAAATTTAATAAGTATGGAAATTTTTTAGGATGGGATTTCCGAAAAAATGATTTTAGTAACTCTCGATAAATGATAATGACATTTTATGAATAATATATTCACTTTCTTAGAAAATTATTTAATGTTCGCAATTTTATTTTAAATAAATATTTTAAAATATTTTATTGATTGTTTTTAAAACCCCGTACTGGGAATTTTAAACACTCAGCGTACATTTTAAATTTTTTTTTTATTGGTTTAGTAGATTTATCAGTGACTTGTTTGTCTATATAAAGGCCAACCACTAAATATTGTTATGTTTAATTAATTTTATTTTCATATTATTGTGATAATATGCAATGGTTGAATCTTTTTCTCCAAATTCTAGACCGGTAATGATACTCTATTTTGTAATTTGATGTGCAATTATTTTGTTCCTTTAAAAAAATAAAAAAAATAATTTATCACCATCTCTAGGTAACTAGGGTATGGGGTGTTATAGTTATTATCAAAGGAACAAAATTGTTAATTTTACAATGATTGAACAAAACCAATAATTTATGAATGATTTCTTTATTAATTTTATTTAAATTTTTAAATGGAAGAGGAGAGATAACCATCTGATCTTTTGTCTTTTATGACAGATTTACTTGAAATTATAACTGTTAAATCATCTTCACATGTATATGAGCCTTTCATAATCCTACGATTATACTATAAAATCCATTACGAGATATCAAACACCTCGAATATCTGCTGATTTTTTTGAGGATAAGGAAATGTTTATTTATGCATGTCCTATGCACAACTTGAATTATATATACGTATAGAAATATTCTATGAAGGTCTCTTCAAATGGTTTATAATGTCTGAAAATTTTCAAGACATAGGAAATTTCTGAGAAGCTGTAGAGTAGGGTGACCTTTGTGCAACCTATCTATTTAATGTCTTCAACTTTAGTATGTATGGGAATCTTTATGGTATCAGAATTTTAGAAAAAAAGGTAGTCTGACTTTTCAATAGGAACTGAGTCCATTTTGATATCTCTGAGCTTTACACCTTCCATGCCTCTCTCTGGAGAACCTATTATTATATTCATGAGTATGATACTAGCTTCTTGAGATGTATTTGGGTGAATGTGATTGAATAACTTCGAACTACAATGTGAATCAATTTGACTAGAAGGAAATCAGGGAGTTGTTCATGTTGGTGGACCTAATGAAGGTATAAATTAATTGTTTTCCATTTCATTTTGTTAATTAATAATAACTAATAAGTTTATATATGGACATCTAGGATTATTTCAGAAGGTCTATGCTACCGGGAATATATAAGTATAATCAAATTGTGAGGGAACAATTCTATTTAGGGGGTGAATGTGACACCCTAAAACCAATATGTATTAGTAATATTAATACTATTGCTATTTTTAATACTAATTATTATTTTTCAAAATAAATGAAATTAATTCTAAAAAATAGAGTAAATAATAAAAATATGATATACATTTTATTTAATAAAAGAAGGATACATTACCGCAATACATGAAAAAAGATTTCAACTACTCATGAAAACTCAAAAAAAGACCTAGAAAAAAATTGTGTTCCTTCTAGTAATATAAGATGAAATAGTGAGTAGGCCACTTCCATTGTATTTTCCACAGTCAAAATAATATGTGTAAGAATAATAATGGAAATACTGAGAATAAGCGGAATTTACAAAACCATTCTTATTGTAGGAAAAGGACACTAGTGATTTTTATGTCCATGAATACCTATAGACAAGAATATTTCTAAAATTTTTATATCACCATTGTATAAATATCTTATGAAATAAATTTTTTTGTGACAATTGATTGATTTATATACCATTAATAATTTTATAACTAGTAAGAATTTTAAGTGTTTAAAATCTTAATAGTTTTAATGTATTATTTTTAGTTAAATAATAAAATGGTTTTAATTGAAGATAATTTTTAATATTTAGATTTTAAAACTATAAGATCTGTTTTTATACATTATTTTAGAAACCGCTGTGTGTTTTAAAAATTTAAAATGAATTTTATGTTCTATTTTAGATTAATAAAATTAACTATATGTTATTTTATATTTATTAATAATATAACCTTAGAAAAAAAATATTTTATATAATGGGAAACTAATTTTATAGTAGTGAATATATATATATATATAAGAATATATAAAAGTTATACATATAAGAATATTTATTTTATAAATATAACAATATAAATATATATAATTTTTTAACTTATATACATATTATAATATTATTTTATTTTAAAGTGTTATTTTAATAAAATTTATCATGTGTAATAAATGTTTAATAAAATGTTTGATTTTTTTTGACTAATTACCCCCACACAATAGAGAGTTTCCAGGTGTTAGCCCATATGTACAATGGGCCAAATCATCCAGAGCATAGTTAGACTAGTATCGGTCCATGAGTATGGGTGACCAAAGCCCGCACGACCCATGTGTAATGTTTCTTTGCTATGTGTGTTACCATAGCTGCATCACCCAGCCGTATAAGGTGGTCCTAGAAACCATTTTGTTTCGATGCAGGATGGGTTTTTAATCCTGAGATCTAATCCTAACCACTCAATCTAGTCATAGATGATCCTGGTTGTCCACTTGTAATCTTGATCAGACCCCTCTCTAAATATTAGGGTGTCTTATCAAGCCTTGGGCTAATCCATGATAATCCCAAAAATCCATCTAAATTGAAATCTTCCCTCATCATTGATCCCATCGCGCCACACCATTCTACAGGTAAGCTGCCGATCCTTCTCCTCTTCTACTATTCTTCTTCTTATCTACAAGTCAGTAGGCATCAACCCGTGATGCTTTATAGCTCCACCCTTGGTCCCATTCGGTTTCACATTCCACGTGGTCAGTTTTATTTTAAACTGAACCCTATCAGATTTTCCCTACAAGTTTTTATTATATATATATAATGAAAATCAATTTGATAAATTATTATTTTATATTAATTATTGTTTTTTTGTTTTTTTGGTCAAATTTGGATAGAATCTTTCTTATTGATTCATGTGATATAATATATATACATATATCCATCTTTGCACCCATGAATTCCTGGCCCTTCTTCTCCCAATGTTACCATTTCAATCTACTCGAATTCCCATAGGATCAACACAGATTTTGATCCAAAACTAGGCAAGAGATTAATTATTTTGATCAAGTTATGTTGTTTTTTTGGATACACACAAACACACACACACACAAACTTATATATATGTGAACATATTGTTATCTATAAAACATAATATTTTTCATATGTGGGTTATGTTCTAAAATATCATATTTAAACATATATTTTGTAAGGGGTCTAATAATTTTTAGTAAAACTATGTGGTTGTACAATGAAATACTTAAGTATATATATATATGTAAATATATGTGAATTTAAATATATCAGTATTATTTTCAGATGACAAAAGTTATGTTTTAGGTTCTAATTTATATCCTTAAAGCTATATTTTGTAAGTGTTAATTTATTTTGTGTTTTATTTTAATATATATATATATATATGTGTATATACAAATATATTTACATAACCATCATTATTTTATCTTAATAATTTTTATCAAAATATTTTTTTTAAATTATAAGGGATTCTTTATAATCCTTCAATCTTATAAATATAAGTGAGGGTTTATTTTACTTCATCAAATTTTTATAGTTTTTCAAATACATATACACAGATATATATATATACACATGTGTAAATACATGTATATTTGTATATACACATGTAAAACTATCCATTTTTTGTATATATGTGATAAAGGATATGATTTAGATGAATATTTCTAAAACCTATGGTTCAAAAGGATATAATTATTTTCAATATTTACAAATTTTATTCTTATATATATACATGTATATATATACATATTTATATAAATGTATGTATATGTATTTTTTTATCTATTTTATGAATTTATCAGAATTAAAAACATAAGGGATTAGGTTTTATCAAATGATTTTCTTCTACAAAGATGTACACAAATATATATACATATATGAATTACGTATATATATATTTACACATGTAAAACCTTGAAAAGTATGTTTTTAAATAAAAATACATTTTTCATATCTGAACATAATATCTGTTTTTAATGGAAAATAATAACACAACATTGTTTTGTTATTTTCAGACTTAATGTTAAAAAAAGGTTTAATGTTTTGATGTTGCACTATTTATTTCATGTATATATATATATATATATATATATATTTAGGGTTTATATTTTAGTTCTAATCTAAAAATGAATTTAGAGTTTGTTCTTATTCTATTATTTTATGGCTATTTTTATCTATAACCAAATTATTTGAATGATAATAGTTATCATTTGATGTGAAAAAGTGTTTATGCTCATCCATATGTATCATACATAAACAAGATATGGTTTTGGTCGAGACCTCGACCATTTAATATATTATTGTCATGAAGACATGATAATAAAAGATTCTTAGCATGAATCTTTGAAAATAATAGTTTCTTGGCATGAAGCCTTGATAATAATAGATTATTGGAATGAATCCTTGATAATAATAGATTCTTGTAATGATTCCTTGATAATAATAAATTCTTGGAATGAAGCCTTTAAGGTGTGTATCAGATGTCCATTGTTAAGCACTTACCTCATTATGAGATTATTATATGGTATTCTATGTGATTATTCGATGAGTAGAAAGTCAATGGATATTTTTTAATATGGAATTATTCATTTAGTTTTTATTCCTACCATATTATTCTCAAGTATATGTTTATGGGAATGTGTTTTTATCTTCTCAACATTCATAGTTTTTTATTATTATTACTTCTATTATATTGCATACCCTTACCGAGATCACCGCTTTCTTGTGTTTTATTTCACAATCTATAAACAAAATTTATAAATTTATCTTTCATTTCATGGTTTGAATTTATGTATTAAATGATAATTGGTATCATTTTCGGTGAATAATCTAAAAAATATTTCTTCATGTGATAATTTGAATCCACAACCCTTGTATGTCATGGATAATTTATGTGTGGATATTATATAACTTTTAGGTTCCATTCCATACATTTTTTTTCAAGTGTGTACATATTTTGTGATGAATTTTATTTGTAAAAATTTAATAATTATGTCAATTTTTTATCATGGGATTCCCCAAAAAATGATTTTAGTAAATCTTGAAATATGATGACGTTATGTTTTGAGAAATGTATTCTATTTTTTAGAAAATGATTTAACGTACATAATATTATTTTAAGTAAATATTTTAAATTATTTTATTGACTATTTTTAAAACCCCTTACTTGGAATTTTACATTCTCACCCTACATTTTAAATTCATTTCTTATAGGTTTAATAAATTTATCAGTGACGTTTTTTTGATTGTGGATACAGCTCAATAAATATTGTTATGTTAAATTAATTTTATTTTCATATAATTGTGTTAATGTGTAATGATTTAATCTTATTCTCCAAATCCTATACTGGTAAAGATCCTATTTTTTGTAATTATTCAGATATTTTTTTATAAAAAATACACAATATATTTTAGAATCGTGTCGAGGAAACTATGGTATGGGGCGTGACAATTAGTATAAACTGAACAACCTAGTTAAATTTGGAAAATAGGAACAAAACTAATAATTTATGTATTATTTCTTGAGTAAAATGTTTTCATTAATTTTTTATATGGAAGAAGAGGGATCACCAACAAATGTTTGGTCTCTTAATACTGAGTTACTTGAAACTATAATTTTTAAATCATGTTTAAATGAATTTGAGAATTTCTAGAATCTTTGATTATCCTACTAACTTTTATACCAGATATAAAACCCCTATAATATCCTCTAATTATTCCATGGATAAGGATTGGTTTATTTATGTATGGCGTATTCACAACATTCATTCTATATGAATATATGGAAATACTATGAAGGCCTCTTTAAATGGTTTACTAATGCTGAGAATTATTTGGACTTAGGGAATTTCTGAGTAGCTATAGAGGAGAGAGACATCCATGAAACCTATCTGTTTCATGTCTTGTAATTTAGCATGCATGAGAAACATTATGATATTAAACTTTCAGAAAAAAGGTAGTATGACAGGTCAATAGGAACAGTGTCCATTCCGATATCATTGAGAAATACACCATCCATGCATCCCTCTGGAGAACTTATTTTTATATGCATTAGTATGATCCTAGATTCTGGATATTTATTTTTGATAAAGATACTGAATAACTTAAAACTACCGTGGGAATCAAATTCATTGGAAGGACAACAAATATTTGTTAACGATGGTGGACCAGGGGAAGGTATCAATTTTTTATTTTCCATTTAATTTTGTTAATTAATATTAAATAAGATTATTATGTAGGTACATTAAGGATGATTTTTCAAGGTCTATGATGGAAGGAATTTGTGGGTATAATCAAATTTCAAGGGTGCAATTATGTGAAGGGTCGGGGGATATTGTGATTCCCTAAACCCAAGTTGTAATAGTAATATTAATATTATTGTTATTTTCAATAATAATAATTATTTTATGAAAATAAACAAATTTAATTCTGAAAAACTCAGTAAATAAGAATAATATGAGAGACATTTTTTTTAATAAAACACTGATAAGTTACAACATTACATGTAAAATGACTTCAAATACTTAAGAAAACTCATTAAAAGGCATTGAAAAAAAAAGTTTCTCCTCCGAGTAACATTATAAGAAATAGTGAGTAGACCTCTTCTTTTCGGTTTTCCATAGTTACAATAAGAAACGTAAGAAGTGTAATTGAAATATCTCGAATAAGTGGAATTTATAAAACCATTATTGAAGTAGGAGGACACCTGTGATTTTTATGTCCATGAATACCCATGGACCTGAATATTTATACTACTTTATATCTACATTGTAATAATATCCATTGGAATTTAATTTTATGTGACCATTTAAATTTTTATATAAAAGTGATAATTTTATAACCATTATGTATTTTAAGTTTTTAATATTTTAAATATTTTAAAGTATTATTTTAATTTAAATAATAAAATGGTTTTAATTGAAGATAATTTTTAAAAATTTCTATGTTAAAATTATAGCAAGTGTTTTTATATATTGTTTACTAAACATTGGGGGTTTTAAAAATTTAGAATAATTTTAATTTATATTTTTGAGTAATAAAATTGATAACATGCAATGTTTTATTTATTAATAATATCACCATAAAAAATAATCAAAATGATTTTATATAATGGGAAACTAATTTGAAAGTATATAATATATGTATATATATGTTATACCTTTGAGAATGTTTATATGTTATAAATAGAAGAATGTATATATATAAATATATATTTTATTTTTTAATGTATTTATATTTTTTAAAATAATTTTAGTTTAAATTTTTATTTATATAAATTTTATAATGTTTAATAAATGTTTAATAAAATGTTTTTAAAAAAATTTACTAACTAACCCAACGCAACTACGAGAAGCCAAGTGTCATCTCGTGTTTATGATGGGATGAATCGGCCCAAGCATGGGTGGACCGGTACTGGTCCATGAGTATGGGTGAGCCGAAGCCCGTAAGACCCATGTGTATGATCTTCTAGCTTTGTGTGCTGGTGATTTCATACCATAGATATAGTGCCCATCCTTATAAAAAAGTCCAAAAAACCATTTGTTTTTGATGTGGGATGGGTTTTTAATCGTGATATCTAATCCTAGACACTCAATCCAGCCTCGGTTGATCCTGGTCATCCCCTTCCAATCATCATCAGACCCCTCTCAAAATATTAGGGTTTCTTATCCACTATTGGATCGATCAAAGATAATCTCAACCCTCCATCTAAATCGAAATCTCTCATCCTCATTGAGCCCGTCACACCACATTAGTCCATAGGTAAGACACCAATCTTTCTCCTCATTCTTTATTCTTCTTATACCCTACAAGTCAGTAGGCATCAAACCATGATTCTCTCTATCTCCATCCTTGGTCCCATTCAATTTCTATTTCCACATGGTCTATTTTATATTACACTGAACCCAATTGGATTTTCCTTGCTAGTTTTTATTATTATATATATAATGAAAATAAATCCAATTAATTATTATTTTAATTTAATGGTTTTTTTTAAATTTTTTGGTCAATTTGAGATAGAAGTTTTCTTGTTGATTTGTGGGATATAATATATATACTTATATCCCAATTTTCACCCAAGAACACCCGACCCTTGTTCTCTTAAAGTTACCATTTCAATATACTCAAATTCTAGTTGGATCAATCCCTCTATAGATCCTAAACCAGGAAAGGGTTTAATTATTTTGACCATGTTATGTTGTTATTTAAAATATATACATTTATATAAGAACCCATGTTTATCTATATAACTTGATATTTTTCAAATGAGGGTTATATTAAAAAATTTCATCTTCTAACCAATATTTTGTAAGGGGTTTAATCAATTTAATCCAAATATGTTGTTTTACAAATATATACTTAAGTATATATATATATATATGTATGTATATATATATATATATGAATTTAAATCTATCCATATAACCTATTATATTCAGATGACACTAGGTAAGTGTTATGTTCTAATTTCTATCCTTAAACCTATATTTTATAAGGGATCATTTTATTTTGTGTTTGATTTTACAATATATATATATATATATATAAGTGTATATAAAAATATATTTACATACCCATCTTTCTTTCATCTTTAGATTTTTTATAAAAATATTTTGTTTTGTTAAATTATAAGCGATTCTTAATAATCCTTCAATCTTCCAAATATAGTAAAGTGTCAATTTTAATTTTTAAAATTATTCTAGTTTTCTAATATATATATATATGTGTGTGTGTGTGTGTGTGTAAATACATGTATATATGTATATACACATGTAAAAATATCTATTTTTAGTATAAATGTGATAAGGGTTTTGATTAAGATGAATATTTATAAAACCTATGGTTTATGTTGATTTAATTATTTTCAATTTTCAATTATTTTTTTCTTATGTATATAAATACATGTATATATATATACATATAATTATCTATAATTGTTTATATCTATTTTATGAATTTATGAGAAATAAAAACTTAAGGGATTAGGTTTTATCAAGTGATTTTGTTCTAAAAATATGTATATATATATATGATAAATATATATATGTATACAAGTTATACCTTGAAAAGAATGTTTTCAAATAAAAATATTTTTTCCTATGTGAACATCATTTTTGATTTTTAATCGCAAATAAAAAAACATTGTTTTGTTATTGTGATCCTTAAAGTTCTAAAAGGGCTTAATGTTTTGATGCTGCAGTTATTATTTCATGTAAATACAAATATACATATCTTTTTGTTTAGGGTTAAACTTTTATTTCTAGTCTCCAGATGAATTTATAATTTTTTCTTATTATATTATTTTATGTTTATATTTATGTGTAACCATTGTATTTGAATGATAATAGTTATCATTTCATGTGAAAAGTCTAAACAAGTTATCATTTTATATGAAAAAGTGTTTCCGCTCATCTATATGTTTCATTCATAAACTAGATATGGTTCTAGCCGAGGCCTAACCCATTTAATAGATTCTTGGCATGAAGCCTGGATAATAATAGATTCATGGAATAAATCATTGATAATAATGAATTTCTGGCGTGGATCCTAGATAATAAAAGATTCTTGGCATGAATCCTTTAAAATAATAGATTCTTGTAATGAAGCCTAGATAAAAATATATTTTCTCCATAAAGCCTTGATAATAATACAATATTGGGATGAAGCCTTGAAAGTAACAAATTCATAGCATGGATCCTTGAAGGTACGTTTTATATATCCATCATTAAGAATATCCCTCTTTATGAGATTAGTATATATTCTTCCATGCATTTATTGAACAAGTAAAATATCCATGGTCATGTTTTATTATGTCATTATTCATTCATCTTTTCTTATTGTGATATTATTCCCAAGTATATGTTTAATTTCATGTGTTTTTAGCTTCTCAATATTCCTCGATTTTATATTAATGATTACATCTATTGTATTACTTACCCTTACCAATCTCTCCCCTTTACTGTGTTTTATTTCCCAATCAATAAACAAAAGTTAGAAATTTATCTATTGTTTCTTGGTTTTAATTTATCTGTTAAATGATAATTGATATAATTTTAAGTGAGAAATCTGAAAAAATATTATTTCATGTGAAAATTTGTATCTTCACCCCTGTTATTTCATAGATAGTGTAAGTGAGTCCATTATCTAACTTTGAGGTGGAATTCCATGCATTTTTTCTCATGCGTGTACATATTTTATAATAAAATATATTGGTAACTTTTTAATAAGTATAGTAATTTATTTCAATGTTAATCCCATAAAAATGATTTTATTTACTCTCAAAAAATGATTATTTCCTGTTATGATAATGGTATTTTTTTATAAAATTATTTAAATTACATAAATTTATTTTAAAGAAATTTATGAAAATATTTTATTAATTTTTTTAAAACCCCTTACTTGGAATATTAAATGCTCAAAGTAAATTTTAAATTCATTTTTTACATGTTTAGTAGATTTATCGGTAATGTTTTTTTCTATATAGAGGCATGTCACAAATTATTGTTATGTTTAATTAATTTAATTTTTGTACAGTTTTGAAAATTTATAATGGTTGTATCTAATTCTTCAAATCCTAGATCTATAATGAATCCTTGTTGTGTAATGAAATGGCTAATTATTCAATTCTTTTTTTATAAAAAAATACACATCATATTTTTTTTCATTGGCTCTGGGTAAATGTGGTCTGGGGCATTATAAATTTTGTGTTGAATGTTCATCTTAGTTCCCCACTATAATGAGAACCTATAAGTTCCATTACTAAATTATTAAATATAATAACTAAACCTGGATAACATAATTTTTATTATATGAAAATTAGAAAGGTTTTTGACATTGGAAACACATAATAATTTGACGCATTTTAACCCGGTGCATTCCCTTGGTAATTTATAGTGCCGAAGAATATGATAACACGTCATACTACTAGGAAATCAACATGATATGTATGACATTGTATTTTTTTATATAGAAATTTTTTTAATGTTCCTTAGACTTTAATCTTATTAAAAATAGATATCATTATATATGTACTTCTATGTATCAATGAAAATAATGAAAACCTATGCTCATAATGATATACGATATGTAAGTTGCATCAAGAGTGATATTACAATAATGAATAATGGGAGAATGGATTTTTAAATTCTATTATTTAATAAATTATAAAATTTTTGGCCTTTTTATTGTAATAGAACAACCTAAATAAATTTATCACCATTATTTTCTATGGTAATATTTATTTCAAGAAATAAAAAGAATGATTTTGGAAGAATTTAGGTTGATGACGCTCGCATACTGCCTACTTGGCTTGAGATATCCCAATAATTAGAATATTCTGTATAGTAAGAATTTTTATGATATTGCATGCCATTATGAAATTTGGTTCATTCTTTATGGGTGGATTGATATGTTTCTAACTTTTATCTTTATACTTTTTCAATTCCACTTAATGCCATTGAGATTGTGGCCTAGAGGGTCAAATAGTAAGTGTATCCCGAATCATATTTAAATTTAATTTTATTTAACAACCTATAATAAATATTATTCCTAATTTATGGTCTAATAAATAGGTTATATATATTTTTTCAATATGATTTAGTCACGAGTCATTTAAAAAAATAAATATACGAATTAAATTTTAATAAATATTTTCCTGAAATATTTAGTGAATATAATATTAATTGTATTTACTAGAAAATATTACATTTATATTTAATTATCAAATAAATAGTGATTATTCAAGTCCTAATAAATATTTAAGAGGGATGCTGATAGATTCTAATAGCCTATATGAAATTGATAAATTAAATATCACCTAATTATATATTAATTCACTTATTCAACAATTGATATTTATTGATACATAGTTTTTGAACATATCATGAAAATAATAATATTATTTATGTAATTATTATATTTTGGGTTCTATAAGAATATATAATTGGAAAAGTTCTTATGTGAAATTATGAACCATATCCTGAATTTTATAAACATCCAACTATATCACACATCCAGGATAACCCCTAGTTTTGAAAATAGAAATGTAGATTTTATTCTCTTCATCCCTAGAGAGAATCATATCAATTACATGATCAATATCATGAACTCCAATACTCCTCAAACCCTTCAAGCCTTTGAGATATGCATAAGAATCCATTTCCATGATGCGATTTATCTCGAGATCAATGAAAGATGATGAATCTTATCCAGATCAACATTGGTAGCACCCCATGATTCCATAACATCATTCCATGATTTTAGAGCATGTGTGGATCACTACTAGAGAGATTTTTCCATTTAATTATATGAAAAATAATGGTAAAATTATATTATTCAACCCAATTACAATTGTAAAAACAATTTCAAGTCAATGTAAATATAACACTTTTTATAAATTAATTATAACTTATATTTATGATCCCAATTTTGGTTCTAGTGATAAAAATTAAATTAATATTAAATTTAATTAAATTTTCTTGAAATTATTCATCATATAAATCTCGTATTATTCATCAATTATGATTAAAATTAGAGTTTGTTACTCCCAATTGGATCTTCCACTATTCTTATAAATATTAGATAGAATAATTTATTCAAATTTTTATAAATAATTTGTTACATATGAATCTTATTTATTTGGAAATACCACCATAAAACCATTTTATAGTAAATGGAAAAGAGAAAATGATTTATTTTAACTCATATATTCTGATATTTGTGGTCTTATATGTAAAGTATCTCAATATGGATTATAATAATTCATTAAATTTATTAATGAATTCGGGAATTATGTGAATTTGAATATTTTAATACATAATAATGAATCATTTTATGTGTTTAATGTGTTAAAAATGATAAACAATATAATCATGTCAAATTATTAAAAAATATGGATTTGATTTGGGTGAAAACATTTTAGTCATTAAACTAATGGATATCTATGATAGTATGGTGTATTTTCACAAGTCACTCTATAGGTAGATGAAAATTAAATGGTTTATCTAAATTTATATATAGATACTTTTTAGACATGGTTCATTATGTGTCTTTGATACCTTATAATTTATTTTTTAAGGTTATGTTATATAAAAATTTCGTTTACTCTAAATATTATTAAACCAAATTCTATTAAAAATATACCACATGTTATATGGACTAGGAAGTGTCTAGATTTATCATTTATGAATATTTTAACTATGAGGTATATGTGAAAAGATTTAATTCTAGTATACTAGAACCTATATCATATAAATTTACCTTTGTTTGCTATCCCAAAGAGTCAGTGAGTTATTTTTTCATTAATTAATCATAATAAAATTCCATTGTTTATCAATATGTTATCTTTAAAAAATATATATATTATTTATGAAATAATTACTAAGAGTAATTTTTAACATGATAAAGTAAAATAATATAAAGATTATGTTAATATTGAGATATGAAATTTATTAATACAAAGGGTTATAGAAAATTTGTCACCTCAGATTACCCAAGAACTAAAAAGGTATATAAGAGTTTTTCAAAATCTTGTGAAATATATATTTCTCATTAAACATGTGGGTAGCATAAAAATATTAGATCATTATCAAAAATATTATAGAGTAAACCATTACATCTGACTCTAATAAATAGTGAAAATAAATGAAAATTGAATCAATGTAAAAAATAAGGTTTTAGATATTTTAAATTCAAATCAAGGGGGAAATAAAAAATGGGTGTACGTTGGAATTTTTCTAGAAGATTGACATAGATAAAAGTGTTTCCCATCTACAAATAATTTGTGATAGATAATGGTTTTAAACACATCCATGGTATTGACTATGAGAATTATTTTTTCAAGTGAAGGTTAATAAATCCACTAGGATTAGTTTAGTCATATCAATGTATTATGAGTACGATATATACATAATGGATACTAAATACAAATTTTTAATGATATTTTTAGATGATATAAATATAATATGAAAAAAGTATTTATTACCTATGAAATTATGCTAAAATTTATGAGTTCTAAAAATCCATTTATGGAATGCAAAGAAATTTACAGAGTTGGAGTATTCACATTTATTAATCAATCATAGAGTGTAACATTATAAAAATGAGGAAAAACATGTGTGTAATAACCTATTAGTGAGAAGGTGGTTTTATTCTATGTGTTTAATGTTAATGAAATATTTTTTTATTATAAATTGCATCAAAATATTAAAATAAATGGAAAACTATTTTAGTATTTTCAACCTAATATAGTATATTAGTGAAAAATGTACATACATGGATAAATGATCATTTTGGGTTAAATTTTATTGTATGAAACTTTGGGGGGGGGGGGGTGGATGGTGAATCAGGGTTCACACCAAATATAATATTTTATATTTGAATGCCACTTTCTTGTATAATCCTTTTTCCCATTTTGAAGGAATATTTTTCAGTCTCTATTTCCCCTGATGGTTCTATAACCAAAACATACACAAATATAAAAATATAAAATTCAATGGGTATGATTATTTTTATCAATTTACCTTGATGGGATGCGTCCATGGAGTACATAGTGATGGCACATTAATATACCAAAATAAGATATACACATGTTAGGTGGATACATGTTTTTGGATATGGTCAATCCACACTAAGGAACAAAAACATTACATAGTGTATCAAAGATAATAGATATAACTAAGGTCTTATCTATTGTCTTCTCCTTTATGAATCAATATGAGAAGGCTTTGCCATTTTATAGGAATTCCGTTTATATACATCTTTAATTCCTAGTATATTCTCTATTGACAACCATGTTTGCTACACTCCACTACTTCAATGTATCGTACTCTTGAAATTATGGATTAGATTAATTTGTTTCAGGATATCTTAATATTAGTGACTATAATATCTAGATAAAGAATGATTCAGTTATAAAATTTTTCTTATTGAGATCCTTCTTCAATATTTGGATATTTTAATGGAATTCTGTTATTCTTTGAGACCATTTTTATGAAAAACCATAATTATTAAAAGATTTTCCATATATAACTCTACTCTCTTATCTTATCTTAAAAAAATTATAACATTTTAGTTCCACTATATTTTATAACTATTATGAGGTGTATTCATTGAAATTACAAGCATCATAAACTTGATCAAACAGTTGGTATCAAATGAAATTATTTTAAAACTCCATGATCATGATGGGTTCCCAACATAGATAAATGAAGTCAAATATATAAAATTGTTTTTAGTAAATTCCCTAAATCTAAATCAAAATATACTCCTTTTCAATTTAAAATACAATCTTCCTGATATTTTTTAAATATCAAAAGCATGGCATGATACCTTTAATTATATAAGGAAGCCCATTGAATACATCTAGGTTATGGAATGATCTGTTCTTATGAGGGATGGTATCCATTCAATAAATTGACACTTTTTTTTTGATAATATATCATTTAAAATTATTTCAAATATCATGGAATGATCATATAAGACTCCTCAAATATCATAATTTTAGTGGAATGAAATACATATTATTTACATAAAGACATAGAATCCCTTCCAATTAAAAATTTACTCATTCTAATAAAAACATGTTCTTCATGTAATAACCAATTTGTAGTGGAATGTTCCTTTTTAACCTTCAATTATTATTGGTGTTATTTTATAATTATAGAATTATCCTCCCAAAACATCTCATTTTATAACCACACCGATTTCTCTTAGATTCTCACTGCATAAAGTTTTCATATTTTAGTCTATACTTTAAAATTTATTTTAATTTAAATATTTACCATTAAAGAATGGTTATCATCTCCATGACATGGAACGTCTCTTGTTTATTGATCCAATTAATCCAATAAAAATCTTGATTATCCATACACAACTCCCTTTATGGAAGGGTATTATCTTTCTCTTCACAATACACTATTTTTTTTCTAGAATGAATTTTATATAAAAATATGATTCACTATGTTGGTTTTATATGAAATAGTGTCCATATATTGTCCCTTTACAGCATAAAATATACTTTATATAAATAATAATTACATAGTCACACTAGGTTTTTTAAGTGTTATGGTTCATCAAAACAATGTGATGAATTATTCCAAAAAGACTGTGTCTATTGATGGATGAGTGATTTAGAAATGTTATAACCCTATGTTGCTATGACTACATGGTACAAATCCTCATCATATAAACCTAAAAAAATCACATATAACAACACCAAAATGCAGTTTAAATGAATATTGAGTTTTATATATTTTTTAACATGGATCACCAAGCATTAAGAGAATTCTGATATGCTATATAAATATTATTTTGATATAAGATAATTTTTAGGTTTAAAATACATTTTTGAGAAAATTTATTTTTCATAATGTTTTATGAATTTTTATTAAAAATAATTTCAGTCAAATCTAGAAATTGAATCTTGAAAAAATGAATCCATTTTTGGAATCAAGGGGTTAAAATTTTATAAATTACAAATTTTCATTTTATTTATTATGATTAATAACTATGATAAATATGTATCACCTCAATAATGGTAAAACGAGTAAAATTAGATTAATACTATGTGATAAGGATTTAAAAACCAGATAAATTACCTTTAATAAATATAATTTTTGGATTTAATCTACCCTCATCCAATATCTAATTTAATGGAAATTTTTAACTTTTTTATAAATAATGATATATTCTTTAAGTAAAGAAAAATAAAAAAAACACTCTCTCTTTTCATTTCAGAACACAACTATTTTTTGATGGGGATAAAAAGATGTTATGACTAGTAATAATTGATTATTTTTTACATTAATAAATTATTTTAAAGATACAATATTAGTTTTTATTTTTAATTATTTATTATTTAAATTACATTCAGACCTAATACCAGCATAATGTTTGTAGAAGTTGTAGAAATAATTACTAAAGGAGTTTATAAAAATTAAGAAATATTTTTGATGAATTGTTATGTACAAATAATTATATTTATAATTTTAATAAATATGTTTTTTTAAGGGAATATAAACTAAATAAAAATTTTTCCTACTATATTTAAATCCAAATTAAATTAATCGTATAAAAAATGACATTATTAAAATTTTATGTAATATAATATTTTTCACTTATTTTTAAATTGATAAAAATATTCAAATAACATAATAGGGATTATATACCATCGAATATTTTATCCCTTGATCATTTTGTTCTAATTTTTAAACTAGAAGTAAATTTATAACCTTAATTATAGGAAAATGTGTCACTATTGTTAAGGGAAATGGGGATAACAAAGGGTTAAACAAAAGAGATAAGGGTAAAAATTACAAAAAAAATATCTAAATATAAATAGATGAATTAATTTTACTCATATAACATATTTAATTGAAAATTAATCCAATTTTATTCCAATTTTCCATGAATATAATTTAATATTATTTTAGTTTTTTGATAAATTACAAGAGTTCCTTATTCTTATGCAATAAAAGGATACCACTTCTCTCTCTACATTAAAAAACTATAACCCATATACCATGAACCATACATACCGATTTATATTCTAAAAATACATATACATTAATTATATTTTATATTCTTCTTCAGTTTCTATTGTAATGGGTATTAATAGGGGATCTAAAGGAGGACTTCTGAAGAAGAAGTAATCTCCCAGACAACCTCTTTCAATTTATTTATTCTTTTACAGACTGAAAATTTATGGTATTACTCATAAAATAGTAATGTAACTAAGTTAAATATTAAAAAAATCTATTATTATTATATAAAAACTATTATCCACCCTATTGTTTTCCTTCAAACTGGAAATGAGATTATAACTTGCGCATATGTATAGACTACTGCCTCAACATATTGTTATAATTCATTTTCTATCACCATAATTTATTGTTGGTTAAAATGATGTTAATAATGCTTAAATATTATATTTATTAAATTTTAATAGTTTTAAATGATGATATATCATTTATCTATCATTATTTGTCTTAATTTGAAATTTGAAATAGTGTTTATGTGCTCGTACATACTACCATCTCCACGAATGGTGTAATTGTTTTTTCAACAACAACCTTCTATATATGATAATAAATATCCATATAATAAATATATGATATATATATATATATATCATTGTTAACATTTTTTGATGGAATAATTATCAATGTACAAGGACCTGAATTACCAAACAAAACATTTATGATAAAGAAATACAGTTTACAACCAAAAATGACGCTTTTATTAAAGAATTACAAATAGATGAGAGTTGTAATGTTAAAAGAGGGAAATATTTCATATTATTTGTTTTTAAATTATTTTATCATAGTATTATAATAAATTTATATTTATCATAAATGGGTCTAGAATGATTATGATGAAATTCAAGCATAAGGTAAGTGTTTCTCTTCAAATTGTTTTGAGTGTCATATTCCATATTCACCACATGTTTCACCTGTGTGGTGTATATAATTTACATGAATGATTTTTATGATGATTTTAATGAATATTATATATATTTACCAATACATATAATTTTATATGTTTCATGTGGTTTTGATTCATGGATTACCAAAGTTATAATTTTTTTTATCCAAATATTATTTCATTGAGACATGTTTTATGATACAAACCACTATTCTTTTATGATATGAAAATACTAGGACACTGAAATGTTATATCATCATTATCCTCATTTAAATTATATTATTAGTTTCATTGGATGTTATCTTTCACAAGTCATATGATTCAAAAGATACCTATATGATATGGGTTTTACGTTACAATTTCATTATTACCAAATCTATTTATACCTAAATTTACAATGATGAATTTATATGATATATTTATCTAAAAAAATATGTATCTTATTCTCATATAGTTATTTCATTAGAATACTTTTTTTTCATTTCATTTTGATCTCTTTATATATTCAATAGAACAGAATAATGTTTTTAATAAAAAGTTACTTTATTTCCCTATTTTGATGGGAAAACATCTCTTCAATATCCATTTATTATTTAAAATATTTTAAATAATGTTTTTTAAATTATTCTATGATTAGTTACAATGATTTTACCATATTTTTATTTATATAAAAATTTATTAATGTAATATTCTTTACATTCTCTAAATGAGGCGCTATTTATTTTTTATTGCAAATGTGAAACCAATATTTTTTTAATGTACACATCATTAATGGAATCTCTCATTTCAGTGACTACTAATTAACTTTAATATTAATTTAAAAAAATTCAAGATTCATTTTGAAGGAATTTTTTTCCTTTATATTTTTAAATTTTTTATTTTAAATGTGTGATTTGAAAATGAATAGGGATTTTTACTCATGAAATATTCCAGTGACATTTTAAAAGAATATATCATCTTTGATAAAATCATTTGATGTTACTTATTATTTAATAGGGATATGATATAATTATACAATAATTATTATTTCCATGGAAGGTTTATGATTACGATTATGTGTTGTTTATAAATTCAATTTATTTTCTATGGGATATTGTATGGCGAAATGATGAATTATTTTTGACCATTTGGCATGAAAATGAATCGATTTATGATTATGTGAAGGATGTGAATAGAATGGTATATCCCATTAATGAATTAGGTAATTATTAATGTTTTATGAGCATAAACAGTGTATAATAGGTTATCTCGAGCCCAAAATGTGTACATGGGAGGTTATTCCCTGCCAAGAAGAGGCTATGTGGTTGGTTTAAACAATCCTAAGAAAGGGTACACGAGTGGTTATATCATGCATGAACCAGGTACACATGCGGTTATACTAATAAATAAATGTGATGAATGTCATTGTGGTTATGATAGTCATAATTTTTATATAATTACTATAATTCCACATGTTATACCACACAGTGGAGATGAATGACTTGACAGTGTCAATGTGAGTCTATTATTAGTGATCCAACACCATTGTGGCCATGTCAGGACCAAGTGGGTTAATTTCCTACTTGTACCATACCGCTTCAGTGGAGCTTGATAGTGAGAGGTTATGTATGTGAAATAGATTGTGGATGAAGATTTGTTAAGTTTTATGTAACATCTCTTGTAATTTGAATATGTTTGTATCATGTTTTATTGATCATAATTTTTTTTAGAGCTTGAACATGTTTTTAAATTAGGTTTGAACATTTTTTTTCAAAAAATGACACTCAATTTGTTGTCATCTCATATAGTATCATAATAAATTCATCATATAGAAAATATAATACATATTTTAAATAATTATATTAGTAAACATAAAATAAAATTTTAACAAAAAATATTTAAATAGCTACATAAAATATTTTATTTAAAATATAACTTACTAGCATATATTAATGGTTGGTATTGATAATAAATATTGATAATAAAATTAACAAAATATAAATTTTCCATATGAATCTATTATAAATCATTTTAACCAACATATTTATTATATGATGTAAAAATTAAAATTGGGATAGAAATATATTATCTATTGTAATAACATTTTGAAAAAGAGGTTTTACCAAAAATTTAATGATAGGATATTTTTTTTTGTAAAAACAACTTACAAATGGAAGTTTTACTTTTAGGAATATATATACTCTTGTTGAAAAGGAAAATTATTTTAAAGAGTGGATGAGGTGCTTAAGAGATAGATTACCACTTATTTATATGAAATAGAAAATCTTAACAAGTGAATCAATATTTTCTTAAAGAGTATAAATTTTCTTTGGAATATTAGGGAGTCTAGTGGCAAATTACATTATATAATAATCTAAATTATGTATTGATATATGAAATAGTTTTGTGTTTCAAATAATTCTTGTAACACTTATTAGACACAAGAGAAGTAATATGTAATAAAATTTGATAAACTATCTTGCAAGATATATGAAAACTGTGTCTAAAACTAAAATAATGAATATTGCAAATAAATGGCATACCAAATACTGATGAAGAAACTGAAACATATTCAGAAAGTATCTCATGGTTTTGATAAGGAATACCAAGGGCATCCAATGGACATGCCATATCAATAGTGAATTTATGGTATGTACTGAATAATCAAACATTCAGATAAAATTATTCTTATATTCATGATATGGTGGAATATAATATGAAAATAAGGAAGAAGAAAGAGAGAAAAAGGTCATAGAGTATTGTCTAGGCATGATGATCTAAATCTAGGCCCACACTTCCATTGGATTGATTCTGATTTATATATATATTTAGGATGTTCTATAAAGAATCATTAATTAATTCATGCCTTTATAACACATCTATTAACTACATAGATAATTCATGTGTCATATAAATGAATGGATATTACTCTCATATCTTCTATATGAAATGACTAATTAAATGATATCCATGTGGATGATTAATCTATTAAAATGATAACTAGTATCATAAGTAGTGTAAATGATATTCCCCTTTATTCATTAAAATCATAATTTTCATTCAATCCATTGTACATACCATAAATACGTCACATATAAATATTGATATAGGTAATATCTTCATCTATATTCCACTTTCACTAATTCCTAAAAGATGTTTCTACATTTTACCTTATATAATATTTTATACAATATGCTATGAAACTATATCTAAAACTACATTAGGTATCATCCAAAACACTTTTATAAAACAATTATTAAATTCACCTTGTATCATATCATATGGAATACCTTGTGAATAACCATTAAAAATAACTCTAGATTGACTCTAAATTTTTTTTGCGTAGCTCATTTATTCTAACTCAATCCTTATTTAGTTATCCAAAAAGTGAGACACTAATTTCATTTATAGTGATCACAATATAAACAAATTTTAGAATATGTATATGAAATAAAAGAGAGAACTCTATCAAAGAGAGAATTCAACTTAATCTTTAAAGGTATCTTGCATGATCTCTATCCAAAAAACATTTCCACATAACTATGTCCAACTGTATGGATCATAGAAAATAAGAATTCTCATATTTTACATTTTTTGGAAGACATCAAGCTACCATGGGACATAGAGGATGTCAATACCATATATCCAACCCATATATTCTCGATCATCTGAATATAGATGAATCTAATCAATGAATAATTCAAATTTCATTCATTATTATAGATTTACACATAAAATTCCTCTTATAATGAAAGATATATAATATCTATGTACGGACAGACACTCCAAAATTCTATCTCAATAGAGGGCCCAATTGTCTTACTCATTATAAAAGTGAAATACATCCCTTGTTTGTTGATCTATAACCCATTAGTTGATAAGAAACATACCCAACCCCCACTAAATTATATAATTCATTATGTATAATTGTTTAAGTAGCGTGTCAATGTATGGGAGATCTCATACTGGGTATCTCACTAACCATAGGTATTTGAGAATAAAATATTAACTCTATACAAAATGTATACCAAGTAAAACAATATGAAACTATATTTAATATACTTATTAGGTTATCCAAAGCACACAAATATTTATATTATTTACTTTCTGCCTTATGATCATATTTTGTGTATCTATAAAATAATCCTACTCATGAAAACCCACTTTTTCATAACATTTATTCCTCCCTGATGAACTTTTGATAGGGATAAAAAAATTTCATACATTGAGTTTTTAATTATCACTGTGGCTCTTGAAATTTTGATTTATATATACATTTATTTAGCCAAAATGTTATAATGATAATATAGAGGTTTCCTTTAATATGACCAATTTTAATATTTTATATACTATTTACGAATATTTAACAAAACCATCATAAGTTTTATTTTATCATATCTTATATGAAAAAAATAATATAATACTTATGTTAGTAAAAAATTATGAGTTTTTTTAACACAATAAATTATATTTAATCTACTTCACATCTTTATGTGATCATCTGATAAAACACTCCCACTAAAATCCATAGTGATAAATGTAAATACAAAATCATTTCATACATATATATTTAATCATAATAGATGGATATTAATTACATAACATTAAGATCTATGCTAGAATCATATAGGTTATGTGACTTTGGGAACTAGGAAAAACACTGGTTCATAGTAGAACTAAATTATCTCTCAAAAAATTCTTCATAACTAGAAGCCTTCTTATAAATAACATACATAATACCTTTCATCATAACCTGATGAAAACAACATGAAAAAAGGCGAGCTTAGATGATCAGAAAGGGTAAAAAAGAGAGAGATAAACCTAAGAATAAGATTATGATAACATGATAATATCATTTTAAAACCATACCCTACATATCATAGATCATAAACTAGAGTCATGTCATAAATATTGGAATTTCATAATCTATTAATAATAATGGAATAAAGGAACACGAGTCATGAGATAATAATATTGGTATAAGTCATAGATTTGTGGTATTCACATAAGCATAAAAAATAATTTCCCCATTAGTATTGTATCATTTCCAAAACTAACCTTATAGAATTGGTTCACTCCCCAAACCATAATTGTAGTCATGGTTCACTCTAATGAATATAAAAGTGAACAAATTTCTCTTATTTAATTATGTTCAATTCCCATTAAAATAATGTTTATCTCATGAGATATCAACCATTACACACCGCCTTGGAGGGAGATATATGTACGAACCATCACATAATCCACACATTCTCATGAAACATTATCATAAACCATTTACCATGTCACAAATAATAGAATTGAAATGGGTCTTAGAAATATTTCATAACAGCATGACCCATGGAAATGAAATGGTTCTCATAAACATGTCATCATTGTAAAACCCATGTAATAGAAATGGGAGTCATATTCACCTCATAAATTCATCAAAGAATAACCTGTTAAAAAAAGATTCATTAAAATATCTTAATCATAATCATAAGCCATCCAGTAAAATAAAAATATAATATCCTTGTTTCATATCCCCATCCAATCTTAGATAACATTAAAGGATGTCATTTTAGATGGAAATTTATTTTTGATAATCACTTGTAACATTTTGTGAGGGAAATAAACTTTTCACTTTGAAAATAACTCTTTAAAAAAAAATCCCAAATCATTGAAAAAAATACATTTCATTGAAAATAATATGTGAATAAAATAAATTATGTTTTAAAACATTGATTGGTACTAAAATCAGAAAATAAATTTTATGTCGTAGATGTTAAAACAAACACTCCATTCACATTTCTGGTAAAAAACCTAAAAATCACTCATTCAGAAGTGAAAAAGCTGATTACATTTAAACAAACACATAAAAATTCAAAAAATGTTAAAAATTAATTTAATGAATAGTTCAATATAACTAATAATTTTCTTTAAATCATTTTTAAAAAACATGGTCATGTATGAAAAGTATTTTCCACCAAAGAGATAAACAAAGTAGGTTTTCCTTGAAATCATAATTTTGGACTCATGACTACATAAAGAGACGAATTTGAAATGAATAAATGTATGTTTATAAAATAACTAGTGGATAAGAAAATTAAATTAATTCTGTAGAGGTATATTATAAGATCTTATCATTGGATGTATAATCTTAAGCGACCTAGATAAACAAATAGATTGTAACATAATGTCATTACCAATTTTTTATATTTTGAATAATACATCTCTTGAAAAAAGAACATTGAATATATATTCAGATCCCATAATTTTCATACTAATAATCATAAAATAAATTCAATGTTATTATATACACCATAAAAAAATATACAAGATGTGTATAAGGCTTGCGTCCCATATAAATCAAGGTTAGATAAGATTACCTTAAATGATTTGGTAAATTTTGAATCATAAGATCCATTAAATAGTAATGTTAAATGAAAAATTAAATATCATGATACTAAATAAATAAATTATATAACATTTCAAATGGTCTGTATATAAACCTCATAGAATAATATAGGGTCATAACATAACACATATCCCAAAGAAGACAATTTTAGAAAAAAAAATATCTTACCACAAAGCATGAATTCCTTCAAAAATGTTTGAAACTCATGTATAATAAATATAGGTTTTTTATAAATCTATTAAAAAACCATAATTATATATATCCTACCATATAATATTTACTTGTGACCTTTTATTACATGTATTTTAACAATTCCTTGTTAAAATCATGTTTCAATTTATAACGACTTTGAATTTCATGTATATTTTGATTTTTAATTTTTAGTCAATTTTATTTTATCTAGGTTCCACAATATAAATAATATATACCATGATATAGATATAATATTTTTTTATTAAATATTTATTTATAGTAATTTATGAAATATGTAGGCCAAAAATCATTTACATCAATCATAGAGTTGGTAGGCCGCACGTAAGTATGAACATGATTTCCATTTTCCTGGTGGAAGGAATTTAATCAAGGTAAATAATATATAAATTTTATTGAGAAATTAGGATTTCATATATATAACATATTTTAATTAAATTTATCCTTATTACCTTCCATGTAAAACTTATGTGGAAAAAGAATCACATCGCTCCACGAGGTGGTAATCTGTTGTACACATGAGCAACGTGATCACATTTCAAAGGAAAAAAATAATAATCTATATATGATAAAATATTTTTATAAGTGTAATTATTTCATTATTATTATATTAATATACTAAATACATAATTATATCTAACCATGAGAGTTGGTGGTAGAAAACAAACTACATTGGTTCACGAGGTGGTACCCACCATGCACAAAAAAAAGCTTTGTTTACCATTTAATGGAAGATGATATGGATATAGGTCATTATATTAACATAATAACATCATATTATTCTAGAGATAATATATTTATATAATCATTTTCATTTATATTTGATGGAGGTGGAAGAAGAAATTAAACAAAACACAATTTTAATAATTTTACCACTTCTTCAGAGAAACTCTTTTGGTTTATTACTAAATACTTATTATGATAGTTTCTAATAAAAATATGGACTTTAGGATGTAGGGAGTGAATTATAAAAGTGATTTATTTTGGAATTCGAAAAACCAAAATGGTTTTTGGAACTGTGGAGAGGAGAGGTAAATGGGTAGCTTTCTATAAGTGGTCAAGAGGATATAAATGGAATATTTTAAATGAAAAGTGTGTACCCATGTATTAAAAAATGAAAATGATACAAAATGGGTAATTATAGAACTTTATATATTATAAAGTCAATATATGTCTATAAATGTGTTTAAGAGTAGTTTTTAGGTTTTTTTACCCATTAAATTTAAAGTTCAACCCCTCAATAAACCCATTTAAACCATAATAGAGGTAATTAATTCTTACGATTTTTATTAGTTATTTTGAAAAAATATTTAGTTGAAGATATTATATAATATTAATTATGGTGATTACAAATATTGAATCCATTTATACAAAGTCAATTCAGATAATTTTTTTCACCTCTTTTTTTCGGTACATAGCCCTTTATTCTTATATTTTTAATATATATATTTTTATGGTAAAGATTTAGGAGTTCATGAGGGGTTTTGAAATGTTTTATATGATATTATAGAGGTTTATAGTTTTTTCATGGTTATTATAAACCATAAATAATCTCCATTAAACAATGAAAGGGATGATAGTGGGCACTGGGAAGGCGTATGGTTGGCCCGACCTTGTGAATTACCAAGAGAAACTATGCATATTGTTAATAAGGGGAAACATAGTTGGAAGATGGTGTGTAATTCCACATGAACTAACCATAGGTGTTTTTCCCTTTGGATAGTAGCACTGTATGGTTGAAATAATGATTTTTCAAAATGTATTCCTATCTATTCCGCGTTCAATTGACCATTCTTAATTTTTATATATAACTTGAATTATGTCTTTTGACTCTAGTTTTACCCTTAATCCAACCGTAATAATAATTATTTTTTTTATCCTAAGGAATTATAGAGGGTCATATTAAATTTAAGATAAAACCTCATGTTAATAAAAGTGCATTGGAGTCTCATATTCATTATTTAGTGTCTATTCTTCTTCATTCTTCTTAGATCCAAGGTTCATCTATTTCTCTATCTCTATTTCTATCTCTCTCTCCAAAACTAAATATCAGGTTAATTATGAATATTTATTGGTGTTATTAATGTATTTAGGATTAAATATTGTTAGATCAAGGGAATGGAATAGGGGTTCTAATCGGATATTTATGTTTTGTTTGTGTCATTATTCATTTTTTCTAATGTTTGAGACTTTGGTCGATTCTCTCCCAAATCAAATTAATATAGAAGATTAAGGATTGGATTTAATTAATTGATTTTATTGAAATGGTAATGAAATACTTCTTTTATTCATATTAAACGGTCCATTTTTGGTTATATCATGGAAATGTTGGGAAGTGATAGGATTTGGGACAAACTCATTATTTTAATTTAAAAATGGTTATTTTAAAATTATGGTTTCATTTGATGCATGTAAAGTATTATTGAAATGATTTAAGGAAATTAGTTTTTTAATTTACTTCACTTGTTAATATATTGACATAAATTTTTGGGAATTAGTTGAATAGGATAGATAATGGTTTTGAAGTACAACCATTAAAATGGGACGAATTATGGATGTGAATTTACAGCATAAATAGTGACACCAGGATTGTTTTTTTGTGTGGTTCTGTTTATGGAAAAGGTAAAGAATACGAAAAATAAAATCATTTGTGGTTTAAAGTATTGGATTATTAATTTCATTGTAAATTATTTTATGACATTAATATGAACTGTTTTCTACTTCTTTAAACTGGTTTATAAAATTTTCTAACATGTTTTTCTCTAGTGGTGCGAGTTGGGAATTCATTGGGGAAATCTTAATGAGTTTAGACTCACCCCCTTTTTGGGAACTTATGTAAATTTGAAGATGTCATTACTGATATACATCTAAACGAAACATATATCATTTCCTTATTGAATCTTTTTGATATTTTGTCTTGAAATGTGGAGTTGAATCTTGGAGTAGGTGGGGTTTTGCCAATTTTTGTCAGATTGGAGTTTTTAGATTTGGTGGCTTTTGGTCCTCTTGTGTCACAACCCATCCCCTGGGGCCCATGTCGTGACTACCCCAAGTCTACCTTCAATAGGCCAAGGGATGGCGACTAGCACCAAATGTTTAATTACCTAAAACTAGGAAGGCAATGCCTTTATAACCTATAAACGCACACAATGGAGCACAAATCTAGATACAAAAAACTAAGTAAACTATATTACAAAAGAATGATGAAATGTAAAAGGGGCTAGAAATACAATCCCAAAAATAAAGTACGAGGAACTGAAAGTACAATAACAACGGAAGAAAGGAAAAACAGCTATTGGGTCGTCCTCAGGGATTCCTACCTGAAAGGTAGGTACAGATAGTCTCCTCATCACTCCCCATCCGTCAGTATCCTCCGTGTAACGACTCATTGTAAGGTCCACCTCTGGGTACTATCCAGTCCTGGTACTCTCATCCTCTATCAGCACTATCCATCATCTGTATCCAACACAACAAGGTGCAGGAATAGCCTGTGCAGGGGTGAGTATAAAGATACTCAGTAGGGACCTCGAGACCCTCAATGTCTCACAAATCCACCAAGGATAAACCACAAATTAAGGAATCAACAGATAACCCTACATAGGTATATGGCCATACATATACCTATGCTATTAAGTAATCCGTCTCAATCATGAGGAAAACACAAAAGTACTGACTCAGCTCAACCGGTATTTTATACTAGGGGTAGTATCAAGTAACATTCCTATCACATTACTGAATCCTCAACTACTGAAGAACTCCTCCTCTAATGAGTACAGTGGGTCTGCTGCGACACCAAGTGTGATTCCCAATAACCTTGGACTACTGAGGTACTCCTCCTGTCGAGTACGGGTCTATTGCGTCACACCGAGGTGCTCCCCACAACGGGTCTGCCGCTACACTCAGGTGCTCCCCCTCGTAGCCTGCTGAGGTAATCCTCTTGTCGAGTAATGTGGGTCTGTCGCGTCACCAAGTGCGCTCCTCCACAATGGGTCTGCCACCACACCGAGGCTCTCCCCAATGTGCTAGTAGAGTCACTCTGAGTCAAACGGTCAGTAGTCGTTAGGACTTTTCCAGCTACTAGTTCTTTTTGTCCCGCTCTCTCATCACCGGAAGGATCCACTCCATGAGCTACTAGTCGATACACCAACAGTCATGAAGTCCCACGAAGAAGTATCTCAAAGGTCCGCTTTGTCATAGGGGTCTCAACGCAATAGACGACACGTCAATCAGACACCCTGTCTGTGAGTTATTAACCTTTTAGTCCAGGGGGCCCCATTGGATTTGTGCACGATCCAACCTGATCGTATCTCAACTATACCCCATACTCTAGTGGTTTATACTCAAAGGGACTTTCATGCTCCAAGATTACCAGGGCCGCTGACGGTTCGTCAAATGGTCATCTCGTGCCAATGATATGGCCAAAAGAAAGTAAAGGGTCGTAGTAGGCCTGAGTCCAGTACGACCCTGTTGGACTGACCTGATTCGAGTTGACCCCACTTCACCCGTTGGGTCTGGCCCCTCCTGTTAGGTTCATCCTAGCATCCTGGGCCTACACCAGCAAGCCGCGAGGGGTCCCGGAGGGCCGCAGGGGCGCGTACCGGTCACGAGGGCGTGGACCAGCCACGAGTCGGCATGAGGGCGGCTGGGCTCGGAGGGTGTTGTGGGGGAGGCTCAGCCTGGAGGCCGCCGCAAGGGGCCGGCTCAGCCTGGGGCCGGGGTAGCGTGAGCGGGGCTAGTTCAGACGGGGGCTCGTGAAGCCAACGGGACGGGGTGGCGCGACCGGGGCCCGGCATGGTCGGGGCCGGTTTTGCCTGTTGCATTGCGGGGCCGGTGGGCTAGCGCAGCTGGGTTGGCTCAGAAGGACAACGGGGCCGAGAGGCCAGGGTGGCCAGGGCCGGTTCGTTTGGAGGATGGCATGGCCAGGGCGGCTCTGCCCGGCTCAGGGCAGCTTGACCAGAAGGGCGAAGACCACGGGGTGGTTAGTCCAGGGCGCCGAGAGGGGACTTGGCCGGAGATAGCGCAAAATGCCTCTGTGGTGGTGCAGGTGGCGAAGGATGCTGGTGGTGCGACCGTTCCCTTCGTCATCATCGTCTCCATTTTTTTTCCTTTCTCTATTTTGAAGAACACGACAAAAGAGAATGGTGGAGGGGTCAGGACATGTTGGTTTGGTCCGCACCCTCCATGTTTAGGGTGGTAGCATTTGGCTCCCAAGAACGAAGCACAACAAAACCTCCCATAATGATTAATCCCAAAACACGCAAAAGAAAAACATATTTGGATCAACTTGTTAGAAGTTGATATGCATTCTTTATTTTAGAATGAATGATTCACGAGAATATAAAATCAATCATAAAAATACCCTACCATGTTCGTTGATCGTTGACGGAGTCTCAATGAAGAAGACAGAATTGACGTCATTCGTCGCGTCCACCAGACACCCCCAATCTCGATCTCATGCGTCAGTTCGTTGATGATGATGTAGAGGGACGGTCGGTTGTCGAAGATGTCCCACATTGGTTGCCTCCTCAAGGTGCTTTCGAGGAAGAAGTCGAAGATGCTCCTCCCCGACATTCTTTGTGGTGTAATTTCTTTGTTCTTCGTTGCAAAAACATTCTCCCAAAAGTTCCTCCTCTCCCCAAATTCCACCCAATAAGAAAGTTGTGCCAAAATAATAGATAAAACCATATATTATTTTTTTGGAAAGAATTGAAAAAGCCTAATTAATTAAGGTGGATAGTGTAATAAATTAAGGGAGGTGGTTGCACCATTGTGGAAGAGGAGGTCAAGAGGCTCTCCCTCATTAATGAGGGGAGTTGAGAGTTTCTCTCAATGAAATATGGGGTTTAGTCCAGGGTGGTCCTCACCACAATAACCTCTCATGAAAGGTTAGGTTCAAGTGGGCCCCACTACCATAAACTCTCATGGGAGGTTTAGGTAGGGTGGTTCCCACACTTCAACTCCCACATGGGTGGTTAAAACAAAACAAAATAAAATATGATCTTATTTTATTTTATTATTTCCACGTAAAACCCAAAAACTAACTTCCACCCTCGACCAACTGCCATCAAGGTGAAAGTCTTCTTTAGTGAATACTGGCGCTGCAAGTTCAATGATTACCTTAGATTTCAATTCCGAGCACCGGTTAAAAAATTAGAAAAATCTACTCTCACGTTTACTAAACATACCTGAAATAATTTTTATAAATTCATTCCGGGCACTTCGGGCCTCAGAAACACACACGGTAATTTTTTGAGGAATTGTAAAATTACCATATATTTAAAAAATATTACATGGAAATTTTGGTTCTTTACATCTTGAGTATGTCTTTTAGTTTTTATAGTACTATGGTATAGGTTTTTGTTTTTGATAAGTTTGTAGTTTTATTTGATACACATTAATAATATAGAGGTTTGGTTGATTTTTTTTAATTTCAATGTTTTATCTGTCAAATTATAAAATCATACCCCAAATATCTGTATGGCCCTTGGAATTTATTTCTAACCTTTTGAGTATTGGGGATGTCTCTTAAGACTTGGTATATCCTCTTTAACTCCTAAATCCAACTAAGAGGGGTAAATTACTACAAATGGTATCATTTTCATTAGGCCCACCTCTAATTTTGGGGAATATGATGTATATATTTTCTTATCCATATATTAATTTTGAGAAAAATGGTATTAGCATTGTTCGATTCATAGCACATGAAATGGTGACACATTTTTTGTTACTGGAGTGGTAAACAGTATCAGTCTATCACTCAGGATGTTAGTAAGGAATTTTATTGTTATAACATGATCATAAAAAGGAATATCTATCCTTTTTATGTGGAACATCATGTTACCAAGATAATTGGGCACATGAGTGTTTGTAGACACTTCTAGGTGAGTTTTCACCACATCATCATGAGTGTAGCTGATGATGGTTGTATGAAATGCATTGATAATAGGACTTCACAGTAGGACTGTATTTTATATTTTGATTAAATTGATTCATGAAAAGGAAAAAAATTGTTGATATTTGAAAATAGTGAAAATGGTTGTTTTGAATATCTTAGGGGTAATATTTTATAAAATAGTTAAATTGATGATATGGTTAAATTTTGGAATTTCATGTTGTAATATGTGTTGATCTGGTAAATTATATATTCTAGGCCCTCATTACAAATGAGTGACAAAATATATAGTTTATTTGGTAAGATTGATGGGTACAAGGTAAGAGTCTTAGAAACCCACCAGAAGAATCTATTGAGAATTTTGTTTCACTTGAGACATAGGTTAACCAACAGTTAGTACAATTTTTATTTGAAGACATTCAATCTATGGATTTGGGTAATATGAATAATTAATCATTGTTAGCTGGCCATTCATTTTAGTTTTGAAATAATAATCCATGCATCTTTTGGGGGGATTTCGAGTTGGAGAAAGAAGAAGTCTAGTTGAATAGGATAAATTAAATATTTTATTTCCTTACAACACAATCATAACTTAATGTGAAGTAGGAAAGGTATATGATGGATGCTTTGGCATGGTAGTGGTAGGGAATTAGTTGCTCCAGATAAATTAGACTAGCACATGACTTGAGAGAATGTTAAAGAATTATTTAACGACACACTCTACCATATAAAATATCATATTGATAGAACACGATAATTATTAAGTTTTATAAAAGAGAATCTCTAAGATACCTACATGGCAGCTAAATTTATGAGTTCTTTCTGCTTTACCTATATGTTTCTACAAGTATTTCTTTAAAAATTGAATTTTTTACTCATTATTATGGCCTGAAATTTAGTCTATTTTCTAATTTTTATAATGGATTATACAAATATGTTCAATAGAGTGACTTTAGTAGAAAAGGATATCTCATAATTTACAATTATGGTGACCTTGTTTATTCTTATGGGAATAGGTGGGAACTATAATGTGGGGAATAAAAAGAACATTGAAACATATTTCTAGACTGTAAAGACTTTATGTTTAAATCCTATTCTATAACTATTGATGTGATTGAGTTCCTTTTGGATTTATATATCCTTAATATGGTTGTCTATAAATTGATATTGGGTATGGATTGGTTGACATCATTCAAGGGAAAACACAATTTTTTCCCCCAAAACGTTAGTTTCACATCTTCGAATGGAGTCAAGAATTTCCTTAGAGGATTTTAGGATGTAAAGGAATGTAGAAAATGATTTTTTTGCATAATTTTTTGGAACTATATTGTACCATATAGCACCACTAACATTTAAATCGTAGGACGAGAATGTAAGTAGTGATTTTTCATTAAATTTACACCAGTTTCTAAAATTGTTCCACAAAAATTTCATAGTATTTCCCCTAAAATAGAAGTGTTGTTTATGATTAATCTCCAACTAGGGACAAGTTGTATCTATATTCTGTCTTATCATATTTCACTAATAGAATTTAGGGAGAAGAAGGTTCATTTATAAGAGTTATAAGGAAAAGGTTTTATTCAACAAATAACATCTCCATTAGAATAAAATTTTCTTTTAGGGAATTTGTTTGGTGGAACTCTTAATCTTTGTGTAGATTATCGAAAAATTAACAAAACTATGATAAATAATATATATCCTCTTTTACACATTTAAAATATATTTGATTAATTTAGGGGATCCCATTGGTTATCTAAAATTATTGTACATCCAATTTCTCACCAATTTTGAGTTTAGAGGGAGGATATTACAAAAAATTACATTTATAATTTGATATAGTGATTACAAATATATTCTTACGTAATTTTTTGTTACCAATTCACCATCCCAATATATGGAACTAATGAATTAAATCTTTCAAAGATATTGGGATTCCCTTGTACTAGTGTCTTTTGGTGAAATAATTTTGAATACTAGGAAAAAATGGGTCACAGAAAAAACAACAATGTAGCATTTGGTATCTTTCAAGAATATTATCTATATTCCATGTCATCAGTGTGCGATTTATTTACACAATAGGTATGTTTCCATGGCCATTTCATTTCTGAAAAAAATTCTCTATATATTTTAAAAATATATAAGTTATTATTTCTTCGTAACCAATAAATATTATCTTTGAGATATATAGTATCCTTGACTTAGTAGGATACTACATATGTTTTCCACATGATTTTTCATTCATGGAGTCTTAAGTGATTTCATTGAAAAGGGAAAAAATTAATTTCCCATGAAACGATGAACGTCAGAAATCTTAACAAGAACATAAGATTAAACTTACATAAACTCATAACCTCACATTTGTAGAGTCTATATACTGATATATAGTCTATTTTGATGCATCAAGATTTGTGTTGTAATTTTTTGTGATGCAGGGATACCGTGTTGTTTCTTATGGTTCATGGCAGTTACCTAATTTGAACTACCCAACACAAGATTTGAAATAAGCTAATATGGTCCATGATTTGAAGACGTGGAATCATTACTTGTTTGGTGATAAATTCATTCCTTTTATATATCAAAAAAAATTACAAAACATTTTCTCAACAATATATATGAATTTAATATAGTGTGTGTGTATATATATATAAAGTATATTCATATGTTGGATTTTGACTTGATCTATACACCGGGTAAAGGAAACTCTACGGTGGATGCATTGAGTAGGAATTAATTTTCTCAATTAGTTAAAAGGCTTCAGATTAGAGGAAAGTAATATCACTTATAGTGGATATTAATCTAGTTTTATTGGACCATGTTTATGTTGGAGTTTTCCTTCTAGATTTATTGGATTATGATTTGGTCATTGAAGTTACAATTACTCAGACATCCAATCTTTCATGTGTTTCAATGTATTAAAAACTCAATGGTGGGGAGACCATTGATAGATTGAATTTGAATTGAAGTTTAGTTTTGTGGTTTAGAGATGATATGGTAAAACCTTTGGATTGTTAGGATCAACATCATAGTATATACCTCTATCTGACATGGAAGTTTCACCCTAGGATTCAAAAATTGTATAGAGCATTTAAATTTAATTTTTGATGGGTTTTAATTAAAAGAGATGTACCATAACATGTCTCTAGATGCCTCGTCTATCAGAAGGTAAAGTCATAACATCATTGACCAAAAGATATGTTGTGTTATTTACCAATTATCATATTGAAATGGGGGAAGATAACCATGTATTTTGTAATAGTTATTCCTAGGAAAGTTAGGAAACATAATTATATATGGGTGATATTTGATCGACAAACATGGCTGGATTAAATCATACTGATTCATGAAACTATTTTGGGAGAAGACATATCAAAAATTTACATTCAGGAAATTATAGTGATGCACAGAGTACCAGAATCAATTGTATCGGAGAGAGAACCCATGATTATGTATCATTTTGCGAAATCATTGCAACCTCCACTTGGAATATAGTTAATTATGATCATATCTTATCATGCACAAATGTATGGTCATTCTAAATGAACATTCCAAATGTTGGATAACATTCTTAGATCTTGTGGAATGGATTTAATGTATCATGGTTGGAGGATTTATCATCAATGAATTTATAATATAATAATAGCTATAAGTCCTCAATAAATATAAATCATTTTGAATAAATGTGTCTGTTTCCTTATCATTCCCTTCATGGTTAGGTAGAAACAAGATATACATCAAAAATTCAGCACATCCTTGTAAAATAGACAATAGAGAAAAATCGGTTTATCAAAAATATAATGTTGATTGGTCATATTAATTATAATCTTATTATGGCCATCGTTGATGACTATTGTTATTTGAGGTGAGTGATCATGTGTTCTTAAGAATCTCTACAAGGCCTAGAAATCACTATTTTGTGGGAATTTTAATTTATCTCCTACTTATATAGTTGCCTTTCAGAAACATGAATGAGTTATTGAGGTGTCATATCATTTCCCTTTTATACCAATAATCAGTTCATTTCATAATGCGTTTCATGTATCTTAGTTAAAGACATACCAACCTAATCTTAACGATGTGATTTAATGGGTAACATTGACCTACTGCTGGGTTCTATATAGATTTATGTGATGGTAAGATTTTTGGACGTGCAATATATTATATTTAATGGGAAAATAATCAATCTACAATAGGTTTTATCACAATATGGTCTCATTTAGGAGGAAACATGGGGTCACTAATAGGAAATGGTGGAGCAATGGCCCGAACTATCCCAAGATGACATTGGTCTTCCACTTTCTATGGAAGTAGAGGGAAATAGTGGGAAGAATTTGGAACCAATGTATTGGTCGGGCTGGAATATCAAGAGGGGGGGGGTTAATTGAGTTCATACTTAAAATTTCTCTTAAAACCTTAATTTTAAAAGGATCCCCCAATTTTAAAATGGCCCAGTTAATTAAGGATGTAGATTTGTAAATGTTTAGTTAGTCCACATGTTTCTTAAAGGGTGATTAATCCATAGTTTAATTAGTGTAAAACACCTATTCAACTTTGGAAACAATTTTACTGAATTATAAAAATACACATACTAACCAAAAATAACTATCAAAGTGAAAGAAAAATAGTTTTATGTTTTACAAAATATAAGCAGCAGAAAATAGATAAAACAAAGCATAAAAAAATATAGTACACATTGAAGTAAAACATGAGGTTCAATCTAAAGCTGATACTTAATCCTCTCCACTTGGTGATCACATGCCACCAAGCAGTTTATATTATCGATAAAATTGATACAAAGCTTGTATCAGGATTTACAAAAAATTTCACAAGTTGTCCCGGGTTCACACCCTCTACTACTATTATTTGTGAGAAATACAAACAATACAGACCAGACATGATCTCTTCAACAATTTTATGTGGAAACAAAATTCAAGTTAGGTTCGATTTAAGGATACTCAATATCCTCCAGTTCTAGCACAAGAGACTGTGTGTGAAGTATACAAACACACTTCTCATAAATGTAAAACGAAGAAACCCAACAGAGAAATTGTGATGAGATAGAGTTTATAAGGCTCTATGTGTTTTCGGTTCAGCTCTTGACTCCTTGAAGTGAATAATTTGAAGTTTGATTCTATCCCTGTATGTTGTCTCCAAAATAGCATGTCACAACTCCAGGTACTAGCTTTCAAAAATTGAGTGTTCTGCTTGTTAAGTTAATTTAATGTTTATGAGACACATAAAGCAGCCTCAAGATGTTTTCCTGAAATGATCTTCTTAAAGTTATTTGGGTTCGCAGTGAAGGTGCTTTAATGGTTATTCCTTATTCTTTAGTAATTTCTTCTTGATGTATTTTACTTCTGTAATTCTCTTTATTTGTTTTTCACTGTTTTTTTATATATCTTTCTTCATTGGTCTTATTCTTTCATATTTGAGGTCCGAAAATAGGAGTAAGTACATCAAGTGAAATATTTCTCATACCTCGCACTGTCAAAATATGGCCTCCTTATATGCCTATAACAAGTATTAATTATTTCATAATCATTAAATTTATCAAATTGGACCGTTAGAAAAATATCATGAATTTGAGAATGTAAGGGTATCGGTACACTGGTAACGGTAGCCTTTACATTGGTAGGCTTCAACAGTAGGTGCACATCGGCAACCTCCAACTGTATCCTTCGATTGGTAACCTTCAGCAGCAGGCTTGCATTGGTTACCTTTGTATCGGTGACCATGTATCAGTGACCTTATATCACTGACCTTGAATTAGTAACCTTGTATCGGTGACCTTGTATTGGTGACCTTGTATCGGTGACCTTGTATCAGCGACCTTGTATCAGTGACATTGTATTTGTGACCTTGTATCAGTGACCTAGTTTCGGTGACCTTGCACTTAGATAAATTCTGCACTGTAAGCTTAACCAATCAAGCAGTGAGATTGAGAGTATATGAATATTACTCTGTAGAATAAAGAAACATTAATTAAATATAATTAACAAAGAATGAAAACATTATTAACACATAGATGAAACATGATTTGGTATTATCAAAATAGGCGAGTCCAACAATATCTCCCTTTTTGAAAATCACAAATTATTTCATTGAATCATTAGGTTTAAGAGTTTTGAATCAAGGTTAAACACATCTTCTAATTTAATCAATGATGTGAGAATACAAAAATTATATGGTGAACAATACATTTATCCCATAACATATATAAACACAAATAAACACAACTCCCCATTTGTGATTAATAAAAAGGCATATATATAAAAAGAGATAAAAAAGATGTATTTATTAATAAAATAGGATTACAATATAAAAAATAATACATCAATCCCTATCAGCTAAGACTACCTACACTCAATCGACATTAGAGATGGCCAATGGAGATTTGTCTTTGGAAGTTGAGGAGGCATGTTCTGAAGGTGGAGGGATAGGCCAAGGGATGGAAGTGAGCGGTCTAGGAGGAGTAGCCACTGAGGCATCTGTAGACCTATAGTGAGTAGATCTCATAGTAGTCATTGGGTTCAAACTTTTGATAGCATGGGTAGGAATCATCAATGGAGTTGTACTAGTGGATCATGAGGCAGTTGAAGAAGCAAGAAAAATAGGAGGAACAATGATGGGTGTGCATTCCACATGGAGGGAGGGTAAAAAACGATTCCTGAAGTCCAAAATAATTCTTCCCCCTCCTTCCATAGTACAGATGAAATCATCTTTGTTTTCCCAGAATCTATCTAGGGTAGGTGTAAGCTCTCTAAGAATGATCACTTGATCCTAAATGCCTGAGTGAGATGAGGGATTCTAAAATTTTCCAAAACCATCTTAAAGTGACCATCCATCTAATGCTTAGTGTATACCAATTTGTAATAGTATTCAACTTGATCTTTGATGGACTTCTTATCTTGTGAAGCTACCCTTAAATAATTTCCCAAAAGGTTATGAATTTCCCTAGTAATTGAAATGACCTGAGAGTCTAAGGTACTTGCACTTGAGAAATTTTCCACTTCTACTCTAACAATAGTCATGAAGGCTTCAATGTCAAATTCTGGAGAGGTTGATGAAGAAGCAGATGCACCCAAAGGTTCCATAAAAAATCCACATTCTCTTTAAATGGTTTGTTTAGTCCACTGATCAGTCTTTTTACATCAACATCTTGACCTTTCACATGTGTTTTCCTAGACTTCTTAAAATCCTCAAACACATGGACCATTTGATGAACCAAAATTTTAACATATCTATGGTCTCTTTCCACCTGATCTCTTGAAGACATATATGCATTTAATCTAGAAATAGAATGTTTCACTGATTCCATAGACACTACCAAAGTTATTACCTAATTTTGACATTCCTTAACCTCATGTAGCAAAGCTGACTGAGAGGTAGAGACTATCCTTTACACTACAGATGTCATGAGTCCTTGATTATGTTCCATTGTTCTCGTTATATCACTGGATTTGGAACTAGGATTGGTCATATCTACTAGTTGAATCCTCAAAAGCCTATATAAGTTGATATTATGTTTATGTATTAACAAATACAAGATAAAACATCCTAGAACTTTAACGTTGCAAATTCCCTTCTCCTGGGACATAAAACATGCTGGATAAACTTGAAAAGAAACTTATCTTATCCTATCATTTCATCAATAATGACTTTCCTAGGAATTCCATTCCCTTTCAATTTGGATAATGCTTCTTCATTATAGAAGAAATCACTAGTGGGAAACACCACTTTTGAGTAATAATCACAAATACCTTCATGTGGAACCCTCAAGCATTCAGCCCACTCATTAGAGGAGAAACCCACACTTACTCCATTTATTCTGGAGCCCATCCAGTGCTCATCCTCAGACAGCTCAAACTTGAGATACTCAAAAAATTCCTTCACTAACTTTGGGTAATAGTGTCTATTATTTTTTTCAAAACACTCAACCTATACCTGAGATTCAATTGCCTTCAGTACTATAGATTGGCTCGACAGTAGCCACTCTGAACTTAACTCATTATAATCCACTATTTCCCTCTTCGATAAATGTGGGTTAAGCACCTTTGTCACTATCTGGATTCCACTACTCGCCTCAGCTCTAGGTTTCTTAGGATCCGACACATCTCCTTCATCAACAACTGAAGGCCTTTTGACTCTTGACATCGATCTGGAGTTGTTCATGGCTTCAGTATTGGTTTAGGTTCTGAGATTGGGGAGAGAAAGGTTTGGGGGAGGGTTTGATGTGGATCGAAATGTGATCTGTTTTTTATTTTTATCATTTAGGGATAGAAAAATAAAACAGATAAAATAAATAAGTAATATGCTGAAAACATTTCAGATTCCTGCTGAGAACACCAAAATGCAAAGTCCCAGACTTACGTCGTCTATTGTTAAAGAGGCATCAGTATGTTCTAATGGTGAGGTCCTATCGGTAACGTCTAACGGTGAGGTTCTATCAGTAAGCTCTAACAGTGAATTTCTATCGGTAAGGTCTAATGGTGAGGTCCTATCAATAAGGTCCAACGGTGAGTTCCTATCGGTAATGTCTAACGGTGAGGTCCTATCGGTAAGGTCTAATGGTGAAGTTCTATCAGTATGGTCTAACGGTGAGGTCCTATACTCAACAGTTTATCATACCTAAATCATGTTTTCTGTAATTTATCCTCTCGGAATTCAAAGTATGGGTGAATATATCATCCAATTGGTGTTCATTACCAATGAATTCAAGAGTGATATCACCTCTTTGATAATGATCTCTCAAGATGTGATTTCTTACATCAATATGTTTTGTCCTATCATAAAATACTAGATTTTTAGAGATGTTAATAGAACTTGTGTTGTTATAGTTTATAGATACATGTTTTAATTGATATCCATAGTCTAGTAAAGTGTGTTTCATCCATAGAATTTGAGCACAACAACTACCAGTAGCTATATATTCAGCCTTTACAGTAGATAATGCAACAGAATTTTGTTTCTTACCACACCATGATATTAGAGACTTGCCTAAAATGTGACATGTTCCAGAGGTTATTTTTCCGTCTAACTTGCAACCAACAAAGTAAGCATCTGAATAAATTATTAAATGAACTGGATATCCTCTTGGATAAAATAGTCATAAATTTATAGTATACATGAGATATTTAAAAATACTTTTAACATCATTTAGGTGAGACTCTTTGGGATTGGATTGAAAACGATCACACATGAATACACAGAACATAATGTCAGGTCTTCTAGAAGTAAGATGGAGAAGTCTCCCAATCATACCTCGGTAATTGGTTTGATCCACTAATTCTCCATTTTCATCAACATCCAACTTTGAAGTGGTAAACATAGGTGTATCACTAACTTTACTACTATCCATACCAAAATGTTTTAAAATATCCTTAGTATATTTACTTTGATTTAAAATAATACCATATTTATTTTGAAAATTTTCAAATCCAAGATTTTTTTTAATTCCCCCATTAGAATCATTTCAAATTCATCTTGCATCATTTTTGAAAAATCAGTACATAGAGAGTTTTTAGAGGATCCAAAAATTATATCACCTACATAAATATGTATTATAAAAACATATTTGTAAATTCTTTTAATAAATATATTAGTATCCATTATTCCTTTAGTAAAACTTTTTGAAATAAGAAATGAACTAAGTGTATCATACCAAGCTTCTGGAGCTTGTTTTAGACCATATAAGGCTTTAGACAGTTTAAAAACATGATTTAGAAAATAAGGATTTGTAAAGCTAGGGGGTTGTTCAAGAAACACATCCTCAACTATATACCTATTTAGAAAAGCACTTTTAAAAACCATTTGATAATGTTTAAAATTCAAATGAGCTGCATAATTAAGTAGTATCCTAATGGACTCTAACCTAGCTACAGGTGAAAAGGTATCATCATAGAATATTTATTCTTCTTGACTATACCATTGTGCAACTAACTTAGATTTGTTTCTAACTATTTTTCCAGATTCATCAACTTTATTTCTAAACACCCATTTAGTGCCTGTGGTCAAGGTGTCTTTAGGTCTATCCACTAATTACCAAATAGTGTTTCTTTCAAACTGATTCAATTCTTCGTGCATAACTATCACCGAAAATTCAGCACTGATTGCATCATTGATATTTATTGGTTTATACTGTGAAAGAAAATATTTATGTTCAACCTGGTTTCTTAGAGAAGCTGTAGTCTGTGTCCCTCTATTTAGATAACCTACTAGATCATCTAAAGGATGATTTTTGAGAATTCTTATACCTATATAAAGAGTTGAACTAGACTCTTCATGATTATTTGTAGGTTCATATTCACCATGCACAGATTCTGGAAAGTTTCTAGAACTTTTTTTTCACTAAGGGTTCACTGTCTTTGTCATTAATGTCCAGAATTGATATATCTTTCTCAATATATTCAAGAGTAGTTTTGGGTTCATGTGGATCAGTCTCATTAAATTTTACGTGAATTGATTCTTCCACACATTTGGTTCTCTTATTAAATACTCTATAGACTTTACTTGAGATTGAGTAACCTAGGAAAATTCCTTCATCAGTTTTTGAAGCAAATTTTTCAAGATTATATTTAGTGTCAAGGATAAAGACTCTACAACCAAAAACTCTAACATAATTAACCTTAGTATTTACATTATACCAAATTTTGTACAGGGTATTCTAAAGAACGGGTCTAATTAAGACTCCATGGATAATGTAATAAGTTGTGTTAATATATTCAGCCCAAAAATAAATTGTAAAATCATATTCATTGATTATTGTCCTACCAATCTCTTGAAGGGTTCTATTTCTTTATTCCACAACTCCATTCTGTTGAGGTGTTCTTAGAGAAGAGAAATTGGGAGTATATCCATTTTGTGAGAAAAAAATATTCAACATCTTGATTCTCAAACTTAGGGCCATGATTACTTATCAAGGTCTTAATTCTAGGCCCACTAATATTTTCTACAGACATGGAATATTTGATAAAATAAGAATAAGATTCACTTTTGTGAGTCAAAAAGTATACCCAAGTGTACCTAGGAAAATAATCTACAAGAACATAAACATAGTGCTTCCCATTTAATATTGAAACTCCTGATGGTCCAAACAAGTCCATTTGAACCAACTCCAGCGGTTGGGAAATAGAAACTTCTTTCTTTGGTTTGAAAGAAACTTTGTGTGGTTTTCCCTTTTGACAAAGATTACACACTTTGTTAAGAGGGGATTCCAATTTAGGTAATTTTCTAACTAAACCTTTTCTAGTAAGTCTCCTAAGTGAGTGCACATTACAGTGTCCCAGTTTTCAGTTCCACAACAAGGATTCCTTATGTAACACATTTAAACAAGAAACATTTTGCTTTACTAAAGAATCTATATCAACAGCATATAAATTCTCATTTATAATAGTAGTAAATATTAAATCGTTTTTATAAATAAAATCATTACATTAATCATTTTCAAATTTAACACCGATTTCACCATCACACAACTGAGAAATAATTAGCAGATTGTATTTTAACCCATCAAAAAAAGTAATTTTGATATTAATATAGTATTAGGGTTTCCAATTTCGGCCTAAGCTAATGATATTCCCTTTTGAATTGTCACCGAATGTGAAATATCCTCCATCAACATTAATTAGGATTTCGAAACATGAATAGTATTCATTCATATGTATTGAACATCAACTATCCAAGTTCTAAATAGTTTTACAGGAGCACTTTTGACAATTTTCCTGCTAAACAGATTATGTTTGGGGTAACCTTGGTTCCCAGATTTTCTTGGGTCCAAAGAGGTTAGAAAGTAAAACTTTGGGAACCTGTACTTGTCTCATAGGTTTTCTATATTCAACTGATATATTTTTAGACATGAAATCTTTGTTTGGTCCTTTAGATAATTGTTTTTCAAGAAATCATCCATAACAAGAACTAACTGTGAATTGTCCTGATTTTAGAACAAATTTAGTTTTAATAATCCTTCTTTATCCCATACCATTTGTGCATTTTAGAGAAATTTGTTTCCCTATAAATTGAGTCAAGGTATCTCAACCGGTAGTATATTTTTCCAAATCCCTTTTAAATTGACCATATGATAATTTTAGTTCGGTATTTTCTATTAATAGCTAAGCACGTTTTTCTTTCTCAATATCTAGATCATATTTGAAATTATCATTTAAAGCATGTTGTATTTTTAAAAGTTTATAATTATCCTTGAGTTCATTAAAGGAATCCTCAAGCATTCCATAGTATTGAAATAGTTCATCCTTAGTCATATTTTCATCATTGTTTGATTCACTTTCATTCCCAGAATAATAATCATTAGGTATAGGGGAATTAGGTCTTACCTATAATGCTTCTGTCATGAAATATAGATTTTCATGTTTATTCTCGTCACTATCAAAAGTGTCAGGTCCTCTTCAGTTGTCTTCTGAGGCACTCTAGGTGGATTTCATTTCCTTTTTATTTCCTTTTCCCTTATATTCATACTTGTTGTTAAATTTAATCTTGGGGCAATCAACCTTCACACGATCTTTTCGTTAACACTCAAAACAAAATATATTAGTTGTATTGTCATTCCATTTTTTTCCTTTTTCCATAGTCCTTTATTATCATACATTACTTTGTAATTTTATTGTATAAAGAACTTTTTCTTTCGGTAAAAATTATTGAATCTCCTTGCAAGATGATTCATCTCATCATCACTGTCAGAGCCCGAGTCTTCACTTATGGAAGTATCTACAGGAGCGTGAACTTTTTCTTTATCTTTGTTCATTGAGGTAGCAGTCTTGAATGCTATAGATTTTTTCCTTGGTTCTTCATATAATTCTGGATTCACCTTTTGTTCTTCTTCATATATCATTAGATTTACAATTAGTTCCTTCACTAGTATTTTGCCTATGCCACATGATTCATGGATAGAAAAAGGAGTTCCTATCCATTTGTCTCGTAGGAATCGAAGAAATCTCATAATCTAGTCCTTGTTGTCCACTGGTTTCCCAAGAAGACTCATAGTATTCACTATTTCATTGAACCTGATATACATTTAAGAAATCAGTTCATCAGGATTCATTTTAATGTTATCATATTAAATAGTATATGTATTTAATCTCATTTCTTTAACATTGGTTGTTCCCTCATGAGAAATAGCTAAAGTATCCCATATTTCATATGCAGTTTTACAAGAAGATATTCTATTGAATTTTTCATAACGTAGATAATAGTAAAAAGAATTCATTGATTTACATTTATTATTATATGTGGATTCAGTTAACTGAAACCATGTGTCTCTAGTAGTAGAAGGCAATATATGTTGTTCTTTAATTGTGTCCCTGATTTCAGGTCCCATGTTCTCTAGATACATTTTCATTTTTAATTTCCACTCAGAATAGTTATTACCATTAAAAAAGGTGGCCTGTTAGTAGCATCACCCTCACCTCTATTTTCCATAGTTACTTTTAATTTAAAGAACTAAAAATTTATATATGATAGAAATTTTAAGATCATCATGATAAAACTAAAATTATAGTTGAAAAGAATTTTAACACTGGATAAAACTTCCTCTGATAAAAAATGTTGGTTGGAGTGGAATCTCAAGAGGGAGGGTGAATTGAGTTCTTACTTAAAATTTCTCCTAAAAAATAAATTTTAAAAGGATCCCACATTTTTAAAATGGACCTCTTAATTAAGGCAGTAGAGATGTAAATGTTTATTCGGTCAACATGTTTCTTAAAGGGTGATTAATCCTTAGTTGAATTAGTGTAAAACACATATTCATCTTTTTAAACAAGTTTAATGAATCATAAAAATACACACACTAACCTAAACTAACTACCAAAGTGATAGAAAAATAGTTTTATGTTTTAGCAAATATAAGCAGTAAAAAATTGAGAAAATAGAGTATAACAAAATATACTGCACAATGATGAAAAACAAGATGTTTAGTCTCAACATGAGACTTAATCCTCTCCAATTGGTGATCACTTTACACTAAGTAGTTTATATTAGGAATAAACTTGACACACAGCCTATATCAGGCTTTACAACAGTTTTCACAAACTGTCTAGGGTTCACACCATCAACCACTATTCTTCTTAGGAAATACAAACACTACAAACCACACACAATCTCTTCCACAGTTTTACATGGGAAAAAATTTATGTGAGGTTTGATGTAAGGATATTAAATATCCTCTAGTTCAAGCACATGAGACAGTGTGTGAAGCAGGCAGACACACTTCTCAGAAATGTAAAAAGAAGAAACACAATATATAAATTATGAATATATGGAGTTTATAAGGCTTTGTGTGTTTAAAGTTCATCTCTTGACTCCTTGAAGTGAAGAATTTGAAGTTTAATTATATCTCTGGAAGTTGTCTCCAAAACAGAGTGTCGTAACTCTAGGTACTAGCTTCCAAGAATTGAGTGTTCTATTTCTTGAGTTGATTGAATGTTTATGAGACACAGAAGGTAGCCTCAAGTTGTTTTCTCAAAATGATCATCTTGAATTTCTTGGAGTTGGCAGGGAAGGTTCTTGAATGATATTTCCTTGTTCTTCAGTAATTTCTTCCTAATTCATTTAACTTCTAGACTTCTATTTATTTTTTTTCTCTATGCCTCTATATATCTTTCTTCCTCGATCTTTTTCTTTAAAATTTGACGTCTGAAAATAAAAGTAATTACATCACGTGAAATCTTTCTCATACCTCATACTATTAAGATATGGTCTCCTGATATATCTATAATAAGTATTAATTATTTAAAAAGCATTAATGTTAAAAAATATGACTGTTAGACAAATATAAGAAATTTGGAAAAGTAAGGGTATCAGTAGAATGGTAATGATAGCTTTCACATCGGTAGGCTTAAATAGTAGGTTCACATTGGAAACCTCCAACCGTAACCGTCCACTGGTAACCTTTAATAGTTGGCTTGCATTAGAGACCTTTGTATTGGTGACCATGTATCAGTGACCTTGCATCGGTGACCTTGTATTGGTGACCTTGTATCGATGACCTTGTATCGGTGACCTTGTTTCTGTGATCTTGTATTAGTGACCTTGTACTTAGATAAATTATACACTGTAAGTATAACCAATTAAGTAGTGAGATTAAGAGTATGCAAATATTACTCTATAAAAACAAGAAACATTAATAAAACATAATTAACATAGAATGAAAACATGATTATGAGGGGTTATGAGGGGTTTTTCATGGTTTTCCAGTCTTTTTATAGAGGTTCATGGTTTTTTCATAGTTAATAAAAACCATGTAGCATCTCTTGGAAACCATGATGCTGAAGATAATGGGAACTAAGAAGAAGAATGGTTAAAAATTAGTTTGAACAAATGATTATAATTACTAATATAAGTCATGCATCATAAAACTGGTGGAAAATATAGTTAACATATAGGTTTTTTACAATTTAAGCTAACCTTGCATGTTGTGGCCTTATGAAAGAAGATCTACATGTTCGAAGCAAGGTTTAAGAAAACATGCGGCCTAACTGTGTAAAATACAGTTGGACCTCCTAATAATGTGGATATAATCTGAATAAATTCTTTTTAAACTTTTTTCCACTTAATCCTCCATAACAAGAATTACTTTTTCTTATAAGGTGTGATAGACTCTCCCCTTCGATCTTGGAGTGACCTTTATTGGAAACAAAGTGTGTTTAAGGCATGATTCATAGGTATGTACACATTAATCTTTATTCATTATAGATATATGGGTTTTCTCTGTTTATAAACCATCTATATAGATCTTTATGGGTAGATATATGTTTAATGAATGGTTTTATGAGGAAATCTTGTTTGATCCAGTGAATAGAATGATATTGGTGATCAGATCTTAAGGTATTTTTCTATTGTAATTTGTATTTGAAAATGTTTGAGATGTGCGTGACTTCTCTCTCGATGCCGCTTGATTTAGAAATTGTAGTAATAGATTTAATTATATTATTTTATTGAATTCATGGTTAAATACTTGTGTTATTATTATTTCAAATTCCTTTTTTTGGTTATGGGTGGTAATTATTTGTAAGTGATTTCTTTTTGGATAACCCTATTGTTTAACATTTTAAATTGATGATTTAAAAAATCCTGGATTTCGTTCATGAAAAAAAATTATTTTATCAAATTATTTAAAGAATGAAATGTTTAGATTGAAATGAGTTGGAATGTTGTCGTGAAAAAATTGGTGGGTGGGACTTGAATGGGATGGATATTGGTCATTATGTACCACCATAAAATGGGATGGAGTATGGATGTGATGTTCAACCATCAATGTTCATACCAAGATTGTGTCTTTATGTGGTTTTATGTATGGATATGGGAATTAATATTCTATATAAATCGAGCAATAGTATAAAATATTTGTTGATTCTTTCCTTGGAATGCTAGTTTATGGATTTTAAATGAGAAACTTTTACTACTTAAAACTATTAGATAATATATTATAACATTTTTTTCCATGTGTTGTGAGGTTGGATGTTATTGGGGAAATCTTATTGAGTTTAGAATCTCACCATAATTGGGAAAATTTTGTAATTTCTAGATGAATCTATCGAGTCATCGGTAAAATAATGGTATCGAAGTTCCTTAGTGATTCTTGTTGATATCATGGCATGGAATGTGGAGTCATATCTTTGAGTGAGTGGGGTGTTGTTTGTTGTTTTAAACTTGAAATTTTCAGTTTTGTGGCCCCTTTATTATCTTATTTATGTATTTTGGTTTCCTCTAGTACTCTAGTATGATTTATTTTTTGATTATGTTTTGAGTTGTTTTTTCACATATGTATCATCTAGAGGTTTGGTTGGTTATTTTTTATATACTTTAGATATTTTATCTTTCAAAGGATAAGTGGTTCCCAAATTCCCTTATGGCCATTGGAATTTATTTCCAATCCTTGTTTTCTTTGGGGTGTCAGATAAGGCCTAGTATTTACCCTGTCACTCCTCACGCTAATCATAAATGGTGGAAAGTTACATAATTGGAAAAAATTTATTTGAAATTAAACTCATTCGTGTGATGGAAAAGTTTTTTTCTAAAGAAATAATTTACAAAATAATAGAATGTTTTCATATCAAAAATCAGCAATATTTTTTTCCATTCACTAAAATTATTTTAGTAAAAACATTATTAAACTAATGTTACTTTAGGAAAAATTTTAAACTATTATAACATTTGTAAATTGATTAAATGAAATAGTAGTTTTAAAAAAATGAAATTTGTGACTATTCACTAAAAATTTAATCTTTTTAGAAAATTATAAAAATATTAATCCTCAAATATTTTTTACTTGTGGATTAAAAAAATGAATTTAATTTTTTCATGTTCAATTTTTAAACGTTTCCAAAATAAATATTATTAATTTTCACCGTATAAAATTATAAATAATTTTTTGTGAAATTTTTTTGAAGTATATAAATACTTTACTAAAAATTAAGTACTTATATATAAAAATATTTTCATTTTCTGAAACATTTATACATAATTTTGAAAATGTTGTTATTCTTAATAATACCTCCAAATTTTAAACCTTGGTTTTAATGATCATGTTAAAATGATGATATTAACAGTATATCATGGTTTGTTATAACTCGGTGTTTCATATAACACAAGTTATCAATGAAATTAAATGTATTTAAAATAATATATTTCATTAAATCAAGGGGTGTTATATTCAAACCCTATAAAAATGGATTTATCCCTTGAAATTCTGTAACTTTGGTTTAAAAAACTAAAAATACTTCAACCTCATTACATTCTTAGGTTCCTATGTTGCTTCATCAAGTTGGTGGGTTTACCAAAAAACATTAACAATGTGAGTGTTATTGATTCATATCACATCATCTGTATGATCTGGAATCTTCACCATTTGTTCCTCATAAGAATTATCTTTTTTTATTAGTATGACCTGAGAGTTTAGTAAATGTGATGGATCGGGTTTGTAATTTCTTTAGAGAGATAAAATAAACACATCATGAACCCAAGATAGTTTTAGTGGAAGTGACAAGAAAAAAGTTACATACCCAATACAATAAAAAAATTCAAAGTAACCAATATACCTTATGATTATTTTGAAATTATTTCTAAATATAATAATTTTATTCAATTGAGAAAATATTAGAAACACCTTGTCCCCAACATCAAACATTAAATCACCCTCATTACTGTCATCAAAATATTTTCAACTACTTTGATAATCTATGATGTGATAATAAACGAATCTAACCTTCTTGGACATTTATTCAACTAGATTAGGTGACAATAGGCTTCCTTCTCTGACTCCATCCCATCACATTGAAGTTCTAGTCATTAATATATAGATATATTCATTAGGATCTAGTTAAATTCCAGAGTGAAATATATTATTGTATGAAAACTTTTCTAGGAGAATATGTTCATTCAATCAACCTTTAAAATACATAGAATATGATCATATAATTTTAACTTGTATTTTAATTATTCTATCAGACTTACCATCAATATGAGGAAGATATGCAGTGAAGGAACTCAACTTTGTATCTAGTGATTTCTTGATATTTGACCATAACATTCAGGTAAATTTTAGATACTGATCAGATACAACAGAATTTGGTAATCTATGAAACCTTTTCACATTCTTAATTTATATCATAGAAATATTATCTAGAGATAAAATTTTTTAGCTTTCGATGAAGTGTTTTGACATTGTAAGATGATCAACTACTACCCATATAGAAGAATACCCTTTATATGTTCTGGGGAGTCTAATGATAAAATCAATGTTGATTTTCCAATTTTAATTCTGTTATGGTCAATGGTTTTTACTTCCCCTTATATGTTTTTCTATCAGTTCCAACTTGAAGACATACTTTGTTTTGAGATAAAAAAATCTATAATATCATTATTCATCCCAACCCACCATAAATACTATTTTAGGTCTCTATACATCTTTATAATTTCTTGGATGAATAGATAATGAATAACTATTAGTTTCCCCTACTATATACTGCTTCAAATATATTATAGATGGAACACATATACAGTTATTCAAGATTATAATTCCAACATAATTAAGGATAAACTCAAAAAAAAATTCCAATATTCTTCTACAGCTCTATGTAATCAAACTCTACCTCCTCAATCTACACTTGGATAGATGGTTGAACACTTATTTGAGAAAGATAATATTATCCCACTTTCTTCATGAGTTATATATTTTCCCTTCTCAAATACAAGAAAATTATATAATTTGTGAACTTGATCATAAATAATCTAGAATGATCCTTTTTATTCAAAAATATCATCCACCTTATTTTATATCATAGTGTTGTAATGTGTGGATATCTCATAATATTTAATCATCTCCAACCATATTATCTTATGTATTTTCAACTCCCTCTATAAAAATACATAAATTAAAATTTTATGACCCATAAATATTTCACAAACCTTTCTCTATAAATACATTACCTCAACATAAGTAATTTAATAATTACAATAGCTAACACAAAATCCTGAGTTGGGTAACATTTCACATGATCCTTGAATTTTTGTGAGGAATAATCTATCACCATGTAATTTTTAAATATCATGGTTGTCAATGTGATTAAACTCATGTTCCCAAAATCGACATAATATTTATCTATCACATAATTTTAATGAATAATGTCATACTAACCACGATATCACATAGGTCAGTGGTAGGTGTTTCAACCATACCATCCTTCGGTTGTGGGTTTATTCCCTTTTATCTTAGTAAAGGTTTGCATTTGTACTTTATTTACAAATAATATCTTAATATAATTTTTATAATATCTGTAGAACTATGATAAATGTCCTTTAAAATAACATTAATTATCAAATATCATTTAAATATTGAAGGTTATAAATACCCTTAAACATATGAAAATGAAATTCTCCCAAAATAGTACTTCCCGATGAACATAAGGGTTATATATTCCATATCCAAATAAAAATATTCAAATCATTTCATTAATTTCCTTATAATACCTTAATTTAAATCCTCAAAAATGGTGTTTAATACATTGAATATATAATCAACCTTGAATTCATTAATCCATGTCATTATGCATAACAACTATGTTAATTTTATATGAAGACATATATGCTTCCAAAATTAGTATAGTCAATATATGTTTCATGATTATTATAACAAAAATTACATTATTAAAGATAAATCTACTACATTATTATGGAATACCAACACATACACAGTTCAATCCTTCAACTTCAATATTTATAATAGCATAGGTCCTTCTATGTTATACGAACTGGCCCTTAGTTCAAGGCATTGATTTGGAAGATCCCCAAGTTCCACACATATTACACATTTAATTCATTTGAAAATAATTCCTCAAAGAATATTATTTCAAAAATATAAATCTACATCCCCACCATTTTAGATATTATTTTTGTCGCTTCTTCCCAACTTCTTGATATATATGAGGATGAGTCTTCTTTCCACTATGTTTGTTACCATATAAAAATTTAAAAAGTCCATCATACTCTTATATGAAACATTAAACATCTCACCAAATTTCATGTTGTTAATTATATATCATGATATCTGATTAGTAATAATAATAATAACTTTCCTTCCAATCAGCATCTGATTTGGGTTTTCATCATCACTAAATTTCACATCCCATTCATTGTTAACATGGTTTTTCCTTGTTCCAAACATTGACTAAAACAAAAAAAAATTGTGTGAGGAATAATAATTAGAGTAGGAAACCATATAATCAAGAAAAATCATTTATATTATGTCTAAATAATGACACATACTTTTCAATCTATGAAACATTAGGCATAACATAGGTCATTCATTATCATTATTCAAATACTTCATGATGGTTTGAAATGAGTTAATTAATTTCAAAATAATATCCCAGAGAGTGTCAAAAATAGTGTCCAACTAGGCTCATTTTCATGGACATGTTAATGATTGATTCCAAATCAATGTACTTTTTATTGAGTTATTACTCCTTGGTATAATTGTACCATATCAAAATTCACCTGTATTATCCATACTGGGATGTAATTTCTTGGCGACCACTTACTATATCCTCACCAAATTCCCATGATAATTTTTTATACATTGAAATATTCTTAGGCTTATCCTTAGAGATATCCTTAATGACCTCACTAGGCTTTTCTCATCCTAGTTTCAAAAGGATAACTTAACATTACTCTGATACGAACCTCAATGACCCAAACATTTCATACAAATATGTTACATATTAATAGATGAATACTCGCTGCATAACTTAATGAAACATGACATTATAAAATAGGCCTAGTTCATTTGGAAACATGGATTTATAAAATACTAGTTCACTGGTGAAAAAACTCATATCTAACTATGTTATTAATAACAATAAAAATTTCTAGATATGTCGTACATACTAAATTTCTTCATAACCTAGGGAAAAGAAACATAAGAAATGATGAGATCAGATGCTTAGTAATGGTAAATAGGGGGGAAATCAACATAACATTTGAATATGGGTATTAAATACAAAGAATAACATATGAAAACAATAATATACATTATAAAAATCATAAAAAATAATCATGGAATACATCTTAAGAGTTCATATGACCTAAATAATAATAGAATCACTGAAAATTATCCATAAGAGATTCTCATTGGTAGAAGAAATTTATTTTTTTAATTAAAGTATAATTAAAAAAACCATTTACTAAGTAGTGAATACTCATTTATAAAACTATCATAGTTAATTAGGATCATTCAACAAACCATCGTAGCAGTCGAGATTTACTCCCAAGACTATCAAAATAGAAAAACTAACTTACTGAACTAGGTTCACTCTCCATTACACTAATAATTATATAATGATATATCAATCATTACCAAATTCTTTGGAGGGATATTTAGGTTCCACACAACATATATTAAAAACATTTGGGTTCCATTCATGTCATAACCCATATAATGGAAATGGGTATCATAAAAATTTCTTCATTACATTACACAGATAAAGGATATGGGCTTCATAAAAAATTCTTCATATTATAACCCCTGGGAATAATTTTTTTTAATGGTCATATCATCAATTCATCATAAAAAACTAATGGAAAAGGAATGTTTTTCATAAACATATCTTCATCATAATACAAAACATTTATTGAAAGAATATAGATAGTATCCTTGGATTATATCCTTATTCAATCTTAATTAACATTAGAGAATGACATTTTAGATAAAAAACTATCTCAAATGATTAGTTGGAACACTTCTAGAAGATAATAACATTTTCAAATTGAGAATCACTTTTTTTATTCTAAAAGATCAAACAATATTGTGAAAATAATTATCTTTTAAAATAATTTTTAAATCTAATAAATTAATCTTCCATGGATTAAGTGGTCAGGATGGTAGAAAATAATGTTCTTGTTATACTCGTTAAAAAAATTCATTTTACATTTTTCGTAAAAAATTTAAAAGTACCTCAATTAAAATATGATAAGATGATTCCATTTAAAAAAATAGAAGAGTAAAACATGGGTGAAATTTTTTTATCAAATACTTGGATAATTTTAATATATTTCATTGAAACTTTTTTATATAAGATAAACACATAATAAAAATGATTTTTGACTGAAGAGAGAAATAAAGTTGGGTTTCTTTATAAGGATTGTTTTTGAATTTTGAGAAAAAATACAAAAATGAAATTAAAATAAATATTTTTTGGAAATAACCATAGGATTATAGAATTATTTTGTTCCTATAGGGGTATATAATAATATCATATCATTGTAATCATAATCATAAACATCCCTAATAAAAAATAAATTGTAAAATAAATCCATTACCATTTTATTTCTTTTGAATCATAATCCCCATGAAATAAAGAATTATATTTGAATATGTATATCCCATTGTTTTTATGGTAATGATAAAAATAAATATATTAATATATAGTATATAAACTATAGAAAAGAAACATGTGGTTTATACAGTATGTTTCCCATTGAAATAAAAGTGAGATGAAAATCCCTTACCGGATTAGGTAACTTTTTACTCCTAATAACCAAGATATAATAACATGAAAATAAATAGTAAATATCACGAGAACAAATAAATTCATTACATCACGTTCTATATAGTATGTATATACACCTCATAATGGAATATAGGTGCATAACCAAATATATGTCCCAAAGAAGATAACTTGAGATAAAAATCCCATAACCAAAGTCTCGACAAACATCATACATGATTGAAACTCATGTAAAATAGGTATAAGTTTAATATAAATCTATTACACAAACATAATTATATATATAATATCTTAAATTAATCTCTTATGTCCTTTTATTACTTTTATATTAACAGTTCCTTTATAAAATAATATTTCAGGTAATAAATGTTTGTATTTGATATATTTTTTGATTTTTTATTTTCAGTCTATCAAATTTAATCAGGGTTAAATAATCTCAAAAATTTAATTCATCGTACAAATATAAGATATATTCATTACATATATATTTATATTTATATTAATATATGAAATTAGATATTAAAAATGTATAACATCATTCATTGAGACGGTAGGTCATACCAACGCGTGAACTCTATTTCCATTTTCTCGACTGAAGGTAATAAAATAAGGTAAATAATAATTTAACAATACATAGTAATTACAATTTAATACATATCACATGTTTTCTTTAAAATCATTATTACCTTCTATATAATTTGTAAGTGAAAAATGAATCATATCACTTCGCATGATGGTAGTCTACTGTTCACACGACTAACATTATCATATTCCCAAGGAATATTAATTTGGAAGGTATATTTGATATCATAATTTAAAACTATAATAGTTTCAAAAATATCATATAACTATTTTAATTTTTTCATCATATCCATCCATTATAAGTGGTGAAGGAAAATTAAATACATCTTCTCCTAAGGCATCAGTCTTCTGTATACATAATCAGTTGTTTCGTTTATGAATTAATGGTAGAGTAAATGGATATTGGTAATTACATTAACATAATAAAAAATAATTATATTTTATATAGTTAGTTTCTTATTTAATAATATTTTAATAATATTTCGAGTACTTTTAAGGATAAATGAAACAAAAACACATGTTTAATAATTTTACATCTTCTACAAACAACTTTTTCACTATTATTCTTATATCTTTCCAAGGAGGGATTAGAAATAAAATTGTGTCCTCTAGGATGTGTTAAAATATTTAATTAAGTTATTTGGACAGGAAAGTTATAATAAAAATGATTTTGAATGTATGAAGTGGAGTAGAGAGAGTGTACCCATTTATAAGTGGTCGATAGGACACAATTAGATGGTTTGAAAAGAAAAAGGTATACCCATGTTTTAAAAATTCCAAAATGATCCAAAATGGACAATTATAGAACATTAGATTATATATGATCTAAAATTTTCCCTAAAATTGTATTTGGAAAATTTTTATGATCATTTTACAATTTATCATTTTTGTTTAATCTCTCGTAAACCCAGTTAAACCATAACCACAGTAATTAATTTTTTTTATTTTTACATCTGAGTTTGATGAAAACATAAGATGAAATTATAATATCATAATAATTATAATGATCCAAAATCTGGAATAATTTTTTAAAAATTCCATTAATAATAGTGTAAAATTATAATTTTAAACTAAAACCACAAATGGGGGGCAGAAATTGATTTTTCAAATTGAAATATTATATAAGTATATAAAATTTAAATATAAAAATTCAAAATGAATTTTATTAAATTATTATAAATTTATGTAATAAAAAATAATTAATTTTTTTAAATTTTTTTAAATAATTAAACAATTTATATCTTTTTAAACTCTTTAATCAAAAATGAAGTTTGAAATAAATATCTGTATATTCCACTATTCTCCGTAAAATTATACTTTTTAGAAAATTCTCAAAAATTCACCCTTAGATAATTTGTAAATTTTTATTCTGAAAAAAGATACTTTTTTCATACATGTTTTATAAAATTTTCGATTATTAATTTTATTACATGATCACAAAATACATAGAAATTTGTTTTAAGAAAAAATTGTTTTCAACGCTTAAAATGTCTTTACTTAAAATTGAGTTCTTATTTATAAATATAATATATTTATCTAAATAATTTATAAATAATTTTTAAAATCTGATTATTCCTATTCAAAATACATAATTTTACAGCTAGGTAATAATTTTCAATTTTAAATAATAATATTAACTCTGTATCATTGTTAGTTAAAACTTAGTGTATTCTGTGACACAAGGTATTAGAGAAACTAAATTTATTTGAAAAAAATATTTACAAAATCACAGGGTTTATAAGAAACATCTATGAATAGAGACAGTTTTAATATAGTAAGCCTCATGAATCAAAGTTTTAACAGTTTATCTTCCCAAACATGATCAAAAATTATATCTTTACAAAATAAAATGTTATGATGTCGACATATTTTTTCTATTTATAACTCTTTTTAAGTTCATCTACATAATCCATGAAACCTTATTCCATAATTTGTTTATTGAAATAATATTATTACTATCATTATTGTTTACTAATATATCCAATCTCTCTTTTGATATTATATTAAATTCACATTAAAAATATACTTGTATAATATTTTATTTTTTATATTTGAATATATCTAAGTCCAAATATACTGCCAATACCCTCTTAGAAACAATATTATTTTTAATATATCATTTTAACAAACAAAAAAAACTTTTCTGTTAGGAAATGATATTTATTTCTTTCAATGGGAATATTAAACAAATAATTTTTTTCCATCTCATATATGGTATTATATATGTGTGCAACCTTTCCATTTTTGAAAAAAATATTTTATAAAAATATCTCACCGATGAGTGGTGGGGACACATTCCATCATGGTTTTTAAAAAAGATTAACATTTTAGCTAGAATATATCACTTTTATCATTATATTATTCTCAAATCAAGATAAATAATTAAATTATTAGAAAAAATTTATGTGAAACAAATCATCTCAAATATGTTTAGAAGAAATCATTATAATCAAATAAAATATCTTCTCACATAATGGGAAGGGGATGCATATACATTTTTTTCATAGATTCATTTGATCTTGATAAAATCTCTTAAATTATAATCCTTAATATAGTAACTATTTAATTCATCTTATTAATATAAAATAAAATATTAACAAATTTATACTTTTAATTTGAACTCTTATCAATTTAAAACACTTAAAAATATATATGTTTTGTCAGATACCCTTAAAAAAAATAATTAATTACTATACCATATATACCTCACATTGAAATTACATGGAGCTTCAAAAACAACTTTATTTATATCTTGGATAGTGTAATCATATTTAATTATTAATACTCTTTCCTAAAAAACCTAGGTTTTAATTGCCTTGATTAGATTATTGAAGAAAAATTGTTTAACTTTTAAACAAACATTTTTCATCTTCTGATTGGAAAATTTTCATATATGTACCATCATTATTATACATAGAAACTAGAAACATATTCCAATATTATATATAAATTCAAAACATTAAGAATATTGCCTGAAAATTCATTGTATTCAATCATACTATCAAAGAATTTAATTTGCGATAATTTTTTAAATTTCAAAACTAGTGGAAGTTATTTTTTGTCTCCCCTTGGAGCATTTTATAGAATTAAAAAAATCAGAAACCAGACCTATTAAAAAACAGCCATATAAAATCATATAAAAAATTACTATTTACATGAACTTCTCTAGTTCTAAATTTAATAAAATATAGATCTTATGATAAGTCTATCCAATAATGAAGCATCTAAGTTATGAATGAAACAATTACTTTTCATTATTACATAAATAAATACTTTAATTTGTTTCAACTTTTGGACTTATTTATTTTTACAACACTTTGTAAGATATAAATTTTATATCATATATCTATCATAACTATAGAATTGTTTTTATAATAATTATGTATTTAATGAAAACTTTAGTATCACTAAGTAATTTCATATATTGAATTATATTTTATTTTTTCTGACATGCCACAGCATAATTAGTATATGATATTAAAATCAATGTACCTAGTAAAACTGAGTATAGGTATTAATACTGAGATTCATTTGGTAAATTTTCACCCAATTACATTGAGACCTTAAATTAATCACTCTATTCTTTCATTTTCATATTGATTCAATTTTTTAAAAACTCTAATACTTGGTTTTAAAGGAAGCAAATGTTTTGATATATAGAATTTTACTTATTATTATTTCATAAATAAAATATATTTCTTAAGAAATTGTCTTATATTACCAATCTATGGAGTATATTTTATTTATATTCTTCTTATCAAGGATTGGTCACAATCTTTATCTTGTTTATTATGAAGATTACATTATCAACATGTGAATATTTTACCAGATGTGTATAATGTATTATTAAAAATTTTAAAAATACTATTATTAAATGGTCTCTTAGTAAAATAATTACCCTTTTTTAAAATTCATAATTACTATTAGTAGGAAAATATCTATTTTTAACTAATACATGATTCTACATTAGTTTTAATGTCCCCTCTTAATTAATTTTTTAAGGAATCATCCAAATCAGATAATATATGATTATTGGATATATGAGCATTTAACCCATTGTCATATCTATCATATAGATAAACCTAATATTTTTTAGTTTGTAACCTAAACATCAGTGATTCCCTGATCAATTTTACCAAATGAAAATTAAATAAAAATATATAATTAAGGATGATCTAGGGGAAGCATGTTTTTGAAATAAACAACTTCAAAAGAAAATATGGATTCACATATTACTTTTTCATCCTACCCAACATAATCTAGGGGAACCAAAATTTTGTGCAAAACTACCAAGTTGGATGATTGAAGTCATTTCATGTGTCTTTTTGGAAATAATCTCACACATATTATTGGAAGGCAATTTTATCTCACCATATAATTTCATTTTATTCCCTTTTATGTACGCATGATTCTAGTATTTTAGTTTGAAATACTATTCTATCCACCAAACAAATATGCTAAAACCATTTTGATGTCAAGTATGTTATAGTACATATAAGTTTATATTACTCATAAAAAAATAAAATAAAATTATATACACACATATCTGAATGCATCATATGTGTATGGTAAATGAGAACCTTAAACAATGTTTTGAAATTATATGAGATTGAAAAATGATACATGAGTAAAACTAAATAAAAATATAGGAAAACCCATCCTGAAGACAATATAAGGAATGATTCACTGGGTAGGTTGGTAGTGAAACCCCACATCCCTATAAATGATGATACTTTACTCAAGTAAGAATCTAATTCACCATAACTATCACACTTGATATGAAAAAAATATTTTTTACAACTATATTTAAGCTTATAACATCAATTAAAAATAAAGGTCCATATAGAATAAAAACAAAATTCATTATGGATTCAACAAAAGCATGTAATACAAAGAATTTATCCATGGTTCAGTTTTACATTTTCAACTAAAGAATACAAAATTAATATTCTAATGAAATTATAACTATGTGTATGTCATGACCCATCCCCCGGGGCCAGTGCTGTGACAACCCAAAGCCCTCCTTTCATAAGCCAGGGGAGGCCGACTAGCACCAAAAGGCATATTCCCTAAAACGAGAAGACATGGCCTTTAAACCTATAAAAAACATGGTCTGGGAACACAATAAGAAGAAAATGTGAAGTGAACTTCTGTTGTAAAAAGTGTGCTGAAAGCAAGGGGGGGGGAATAAAAGCCCAACTATAAAAGTACAAGTTTAACTAAAAGGAACAACACAACTGGAAAAGGGAAAACCACTACTGATTTGTTCTCTAAGGATCCTACCTGAAGGGTAGGTAAAGATCGCCGCCTCAGCACTCCGCACCCTCCTGTCTCCTCCGCATACTGCCTAGTTCTGGATCCCTCAAACTTCAGCCCAACTGCTCGTCTTCTACACCAGACACAACAAGGTGCGGGTGTAGCCTGTTTAGGGGTGAGTATAAAAATACCCAAAAGGGAAGCCGAGACCCCAAAGGTCTCTCATAATTCAACACAAGAAAACCAAAAATCATGATCTTAATCACGAATCACAAAGCAATAGACACACCTCAATTAGAGGGTCATCTCAAACCATGTTTTTAGTGAATTAAATAAGTACATATGATTAGTTGCGAAACTAGATCATTTTACTCTATTAAGTGGCATAGCTACTGACCATACGGAGTCTGACCCACACAGTATCTATAGGTAACTAACCGCAAGAATGACCCACACAGGATCTGATCTACCCAGGATCGAAAGGTAACTAACCCCTGTAATGATCCACAACAGATCTGATCCGCCCAGGATTGGTAGATCACTGAACCACGATGGGATGATCTAAGGTTGGTGCTCGTCGGGTCATGAGGAACTCATACACGTAGTACCTCTAGGTGCTGATCTATACAAGACCTCTAGGTTCATATCAACATGGGATAGCTAGGTGCTGAACCACATAGGATCTGTCTGTATTATCCTCCGTATGATATGTCTTCAACCTCCGCCTCACTGCCAGCCACTATATTCCTCTCACCCGGTGCACTCGAGTTCTGTAGAATCTTCCACTCGAGATATAGGTCATACCTCAACCTCATCTGAGATCCAAAAAGGAGTAACTGAAAGGACCTACCTGTCATAATAGTTCCAACGTGACAGAAGGTGCGTCAATCGGACGCCCGATCTATGATTTATAAGTGTTTTAGTTCTGCGGGCCCGGTTGGATTCAAGTTCGATCCAACCCGTCCACACTTGAAATATCTCCCAAACTCAAGTGAAGATTACCAAAGAGGATCATCTCTATCCAAGGGTCCCAGCTCCGCATATGGTTTGTCAAACAGATGCATGGTTCCCATGTTATGGCCCTTTAAATGTTTTTCGGCCCGGTTGGCTCAGGTCCGGTCCGGCTTGGTCGAACAGACCCAGCCCAGCCTGCAAGGGTCGTACCGGCACACAAGGGGCATCCCAACCCTATAAGGGGCAGCCCGAGAGGGTAGTGGCCTACTAGAGTGGCGGGCCTTCAGCGCGGTGGCCGGCTAGGGTGGCGACCCGTCGGGCAGCGGCCCGACCGTATGAGGCCTGACCCGCAAGGGGGTTTGCCCTCACTGCCACTAGGGGAGCAATCTCCTGGTTTTACAGAACGGCTGAAGGATGTTCAGTTTTATTCATAGTGGTGGTGCCACGTGGAATCTCCAGGTGGCATGCGAGACCCACTAGAGTGGGTCCAACTAGTTTTGTCACGGTCGGTCAGCTTATCAGCAGTCCTCTCTAGCAGCGCGCGACAGCGTGCCACACTACCACCCACAGTTTGCCGGTGTTTCGGCCTCCTTCTTCCAGTCACCGTGACTGATGAAAAACAACCTCCTTTTCATTATAGTGGTGTGTGACTATGTGTCACGCCACCTCCACAGTCGGTCGGTGCTGGCTGCTCCAATGACCGCAGCAGCATTGTGCGACGGCCTCCTATTGCGGTATCTATCGATGCTCTTTCCCCAACATAGCCAGTAGGTATCGTCGTGTTGTCGGTGTTCCATGGAGTCACCAGGATATCAAGATAGAGAAGGGTTAGGGCAGGGTGTTTTAGGCCCACACCCGCCACATTAGCTTGTAAACAAGAAGGGGTTAAGGGTTTAATAATCAATTGAATTAAACAACTATAAAAACCCTACAAAGATACCCTAGAACAACATCCCACAAAAACTAATGATTCACAGATCAACCCAATAGTCGATTGGTCGACGTTCTTCATATTATTCAAGAACATGAAAGAGTAAATCATTTAAAAAGCGAAAATAAATAATCCCCCTACCTCGTAAACCTGTTGGATAATGATAGTGCTTGAAGGTGTTTTATGTTCTTCGTTCCAGCAACAGGTTCCCATTGATTCCACATGTATGTCTCCCTTCAGTTCATGGTTCGGTGTCACCTGTCACCTCCTGTTGGGATCAGCTCCATCCCTTAAGGGTCCAGCCTAACGGTTCTCTTTCATCCCTTCGTTTCTTGGTGCAGCACTTCCGGTAACTCCACCCAACGTTCCATATATATTGGAGAGGGGGAGGGTAAGTAATAGCATGGGGAATAAATGGGGTCACATAAATTAGAAACCTTCCTAATTCCTCAATGATGTAGTTACTTAGGGTTTGTAGGTCATGTCATTTAGTGGCTTGACACGTCGCTGGCCCCACACACCTCTTGTCCATTGGAGGATATGAAAGATAATAAAATTAAATAATAATTTTATTTTATTTACTTTAAAAAGTCAAAAAACACAACTTTTTCTCTAGACCTTTTGAGGTCAAAGTAAAGCCTCCCTTAGGCAAATCTCGGTGATGTAGATTCAACAGTGCCCACAAGTTTTTTAATCCGAGCACCAATTCAAAATTTAGAAAACACCACCCATGTGTTTACTGAACATACCTGAAAAAATGTCCAGAAATTCATTCAGGGCTCTCTAGGCCTCAGAATCATGCTCTGTTAAGTTTTTCAGTCTCATAAAAATTTTATACAACTAAAAAAATTAAAAGTAAAATCCATGTATTTTCATTCTCCTTACCTTAGGGATTTTTCCCCAAAAGCATCATCATAGACTAGGAAACCAAAATGTGGTGCTGAGCACAAATCTAAGCCTCCAACTCCCATGTGCTCTCATAGAGGTTTTCATGCTGCTAGCAAATGAGAACCAGAGGTATCAACCACCCACGAAGGACCCTCTCTAGTTGATCCACAATCTTGACTGGAACCTCCATAAATGTTTCCCCATCATTTTAGTTTTGCTCGATGTGGTCGATGATATGGGATGGGTCTTGCACGTATCTCCTCAGCTAGGATACATGGAAGATGTCGTGCACCCACTCCAACTGTGGTGTAAGTACCAAGATGTATGCGACCTCACCTATCCAAAAAAGTATCAGAAATGGTCTCATAAGCCTCGGTGATAAATTCCCGCCTTATCCCAATCTCCATAGTCTCTGTCAAGGAGAGACTTGCAGGAAAACATGGTCCCCCACCTAGAACACCGAAGGTCTCCATATTCTATCAGCATAAGACTCTTGTTTGCTCTGTGAAGTCTTCATCCACTCCTGGATGATCTTCACCTTCTCAGTGGTAGCCCATACCAACTCTGGACCCATATGTGTTGACTCCACTGGTTCTGTCCAGCATAGTGGTTATTGGTAAGGTCGACCATATAGGGCCTCGAATTGTGCCATACTGATGGTGAGTGATAACTATTATTGTATGTGAACTCCACTGAGGGAAATTGATCCTCCCAACTGTGGCCAAAATATAGGATGCATGCACGTAGAATGTCCTCCATCATCTGTATGGTCTACTATGTCTGACCATCCGTCTAAGGATGAAAGGTGGTGCTTAGATGTAGTTGAGTCCTGAATGCCTCCTCTAATCCCTTCCACAACAATGATGTAAAATGTTCATCACAGTCAGAGATGATTGTCGATGACACCCCATGGAGTCGCACAAACTATGAACGTAGAGGTGTCCCATGACCTCTTCGGATCCCTACTCTCAGATAGGTAGAAAGTGGGATGACTTGGTGAGTTGGTCAATGATCACCCATATGAAATCATGTCCCCTAGATGTACATGGAAGCCCTGTCACAAAGACTATGGAGATACCATCCCACTTCCACTCCGGCACCTGTATTGGATGTGTTAAACCTGCTGGTACCTGATTCTTGGCCATCACTTGTTGGAAAGTGAGGCATAAGGAAATAATATCTTCCACTGCCTTCTTCATTCTTGGACACCTGTTCTAACACCGGAGGGCCTGGTTCAACTTCATCACACTAGGATGTACTACCCGAGGGGATATATAAATCTCCCTCAAAACCTCCTCCCATAGTTCCATCGGTACCATGGTACGTACTCTGAAGAGGATGTCATACTCCCCACCTTCAAAAAATCCTTCAGGTGACAGTCCTAAGAATATCTGAGCATGATGAACCTCGCAGTCAAAGTCCCCAAGATGCGCCTCCCTAAATCACTGAAGGAGTAGGGGAGTGACTGTCATAGAATGAAGGCAAGATGCTCCCTCTCTATCCATGAAGGATATCTACAACGCGGATAGCTGCTCTGTCACCTCACAAAGCAACTGTAGACTAGACCCCCTTCTGATTGCATCTGCCACAATATTCCCCTACCCAGAAGCATAGACTATCCCAAGTCATAGTGCTAGAGGAACTCTAGCCATCACCACTATCTAAAGTTCATGTCCTTCTATGAGAAGATATTCCTGAGACTCTTGTGATCAGAGTAGACTATTAAATGTTTTCCCATAAAGTAATGTCACCACATCTTCAAGGAAAAGACCCCTACTTCTAATTCATAGTCATGGGTAGCCTAGTTCTACTCATGTTGTCTCATCTGCCTTGAAAAATAATCTATCACTACTCTCTCCTGCATCAGGACACACCCAAGTCCAGTCCCTGATCTGTCGTAGTACACTACATACCCAACACCCTCTTCTAGTAGCCTCGAGATGGGGACACTCTTCAGTCTCTGCCTCAGATCTTAGAAACTCTGTTGGTGTGTCTCTGTCCACAAAAAGTGTTGTCCCTTATTCTTCAAAGCTGAAAAGGGTTCCACAACTCTAGAAACGTTGGGCACGAATCTCTTCTAGTAACCAGAAATCTCCTGGAAACTCCGCACCTCGGTCACACTCCTAGGAGGGTCCCAAGAAAGTACAACCTCTGTCTTTGTTGAAACCCCTACAAGTTCAGCCATCATGATGACGTGTACCATAAAGTGGACCTCTCATATCCATAACTGGAACTTCAAGAGTTGACAACAGAGATGGTGCTATCGGAGTGTATCCAGAACTATTTGTAGATGATAGGCATGCTCCTCCTCAATCGCTGAGAATATCAAGATGACATCGATGAAAACCACCACAAAGAGATCAAGTTATGGCTAAAAGATCTTGTTCATGAGTCCCATGAACACAGTTTGGGCATTGGTCATGCCAAAAGGCATAACTAAGAACTCATAATGGCCATACCAGCATTTCAAGGTTGTACTATGCATATCCTCATCTCGTATCCTGAGCTGATGATAGCCTAATCTGCAGTCTATCTTCAAAAACAAACGAGACCCCTTTAGCTAATCTAAATGATCATCAATCCTCAGAAGTGGATACATGTTATTAACGGTCACCTGGTTTAGGCACCGACAGTCCACACAAATTCTCAAACTCCCATCTACCTTCTTGGCGAACAATATCAAGGCTTCCCATTGAGAAACATTGGGCCTTATGAACCCCTTTCCCTACAAGTAATCCAACTATACCTGTTAATCATGAAGCTCTAAGGGAGCCATCTGATATGCTGGGGTAGGTATCAGTGTCATCTTGGGGGTACATGTCAATGTAAAAGTGTGACCCTCTACATGGAGGTAGTCCTGGAACATCATCAGGGAAGAAATCATCATACTAGTCCACCACTATGAGATAGCTCAGACTCTCAATATCTACTGCTCTGAGGGAAAGGCTAGCCAACTGATGTGTGATCGGCTGCACTCTCTCCTGGGTAAGTCTATCCTGTGCTGCAAAGGTTCCCTTCTCACCGGTGACGGAAAACCTAGTCCAATCTATGCGGACACACCGTACATTGCGCTTAATATAGTCAATCTGCGCATGGACTGTGGATAACCAGTCCATATCCAAGATGACGTCATCAGGCCTCAACAACACTACTATGAGATCCCAATTGATGCTCTCGCCTCCTAGAGTAAGCTCACACTGCTGACACCTGTGTGTAATCATTGAATCTACTCTTGTAGGATTGTCTAGCTATAAGGATCGAGAAAACATCTCCATGAAAATCTCCGAGCTCCGAACGAACGTCGTGGTGTTAAAAGAGTGATTGGATCTTTTTTCTATTATTACTTCATCTAAAGTAGAGTATAAAAATATCGTACCTCTAATTGTCTCTGGAGCACGATGGTCATAGGCCTCAGCTGTCTGGAGCTAACCTCATATCCTTCTTCCTACTCCCTATGGTTGGGGTGGAACACCTAGAGGTGATGGCGGTGGAACCTCGTATCATTTCCCGCCACCTACTACACAACCAACTCCTCTTCCACGTCTGCCACCATGTGGACCTCCTCGCTTGAACCTCTACCTCTGCCTCAACGTCCCTCGACCATCTTCTGGTCATCTGTATGGTGGGTTATGCAGTCGTGTGTCATGTGACCCTACCCACCGTATGTGTAAGACTACTTTTCCCTCCCCCAACTTCCTGTACCTCAAGAGCCCCACACCTCCATCCCTACATCCTGGGGTTGTCCACCAGAAGGTCTGGTCTGCTTAGACCTCTATGTCATCTGCCTACTACCTTCTGTAGATGCCTCTGCTACCTGACATCTAGTGGTGGCCATCGCTATGGGTGCCTATTCATCTAGGAATCTCTCCACCAATGGTTCATGCTCTAGCACCCAAGCCTGAGTTGTAAAGTTTATTGATATAATCGATGACCTGATCTCCCATCGGTGACCCTTCTCAAAAGTTTTTCCATAATGAAAGGGTCTCGTATCATGTTAGTGGTGTAGCAGGAGTCATTAGTGAACCTCGAAGTTTATAAGGATACAGTCATTCTGCCCTACTGTAGGTGCAAAAGCTCATATATACGCACAGAGCATAAGGTCTCTCGGATGAACTCATCCCTGAAAAGGCCCTCGATGTCCGCCCAGATGAGGGTTGCCTTGTCATATATCTGGAGCATCAGGATCCACCATCTCCCAGCTGCTCCCTGGAAGATTCTGGCTGGTAGGATCCCAATACGGTCTATTGGTGTCCCAACCTAGCGGAAAACACTGATTACAACATCCAGTTAGTCCGTAGATGCCTACAAATCTGTCTTTCCTTAGAACCTCAGAGGCCTCAGATGCTGGAACTCGTACAATGTGCTCAATCAGCGTCCACCCACTACTGGTGGGGCCTGTCTCAATAGCTTCCCAAAAGGTAGTGGTGCTGCCGGAACATCACCTGAAGGTGCTAACAACTTAAGAGGGCCCCTCATCGAGGCCTCATCGCTCGATTGGCCATCATCGCTTACTCTCCCAGGAATCCAAGATGTCTATCTACGTGGTGGAATCCTAAAAGAATACATTGGTTCCATGACCAATAAGTTCTACCAGGTGAACTGGTGTAATGAAATCACAAAGAAAAAATTAAAAAAAACACGCAATCAGTGCTTTCATGTGCTGAGTCGGAAATCAGAATTTAGGGTCCTGGTGTATAGATACATCGACTACCACACCAACACGAGATTTTCCAATCTGAAAACCACACTCATAAAACTTAACACTCTTTCCAAATAGAAAAGATCAGAGACTTAATTCTTCGGTAGAACGGACTCTTATGATACCACTTTGTCATGACCCATCCTCTGAGGCCCAGGACATGACAACCCCAAGCCCGCCTTCTAAAAGAAAAGGGTTGGCTACAAGAACCTGAATGCATATTCCCTAAAACATGAAGAAATTTCCTTTAAACCTGTACAACACATGCTATGGGAACAAAACATGAGGAAAATATGAAGTAAACTCATATTGTAAAAAGTGTGTTGAAAGCAAAGTGGGTCAGAATACAATCCCAACTATAAAATTATAGGTACAACTGAAAGGAACAATACACCTGAAAAAGAGAAAATAGCTACTAGGTCATCCTTTGAAGATCCTATCTGAAGGGTAGGTACAAATCACCTCCTCATCACTCCATGTCATCTGGTCTCCGCTGCATACTCCAAAGTCCTGGCTCACTCAAACCTCAGTCCAGTTGCGCGTCATCTACAAAAGACACAAGAATGTGCTGGGGAAGCCTGTGGAGAGTTTAGTATAACAATACCTAGTAGGGAACCCGAGACCCCTAATGGTCTCTCAAGATTCCAAAAAATGGAAACCACAAATAATGATCTTAATCACAAATCACAATGACAAAGAAACAACTCAATTAGAGTCTCAACTCAAACCATGTTTTTAGTGAATTATAGAAGTACACATGATTAGTCGCGTAAGTAAACAATCTTACTCTATCAAGAGGCACTGCTGTTGACCATACAAAGTCTAAAACACACAGGATTGATAGGTAACTAAAACTCGCAATGACCCACACTAAATCTGATCCTCCTAGGATCGATTGGTAACTAACCTATGCAATTACCCACACATGATCTGATCCACCCGGGATAGGTATATCGCTGAACAACAATGGTCCACTCTAAGGATGGTTCTCATTGGGCCACGAGGTGCTGATCCACATAGGACCGCTAGCTATTGATCCACACAGGACTGATAGCTGCTGACCCATATAGGATTTCTCAATACTAACCTCTGTATGATCTGTATCTAACCTCTGCCTCACTGCCAGCCACTAGATTCCTCACACCCTGTGCACTTGAGTTCCATAGTGTCCACCACTCGAGATATTTTTTGTAACTCAACTACCACTAAGATGAAAAATGAGTAACCAAAAAGAATTCCATGTCTTAAGGGTTCTAACGCGATAAACAGTGCATCAATCGGACACCCGCTCTGTTAGTTATAAGCATTTTAGTTCTGGTGGCCCGGTTGCATTCAGGATCGATCCAACCCAGCCATACTCCCGATGTCTCCAAAACTCAAGTGGATAACACCAAAAAGGATCATCTCAATCCAAGAGCCCCATCACCATAGATGGTTCATAAAACGGATTCTTCGTTCCCAGTTTATGCCCCTTTAAAAGTTTCTGGGCATGGTGGGGCCTGTGTCTGGTCCAACCCGGTCGGACTGACCCAGCCTGACTCGGTCTGGGATAGGCCATGGCGGGCCCGGACCGCTGGGCTGGCCAGGGATCCAACAACTTTCCTTTGGTCGCAGTTTCGGATAAGTCGCGACCTCCTTTTCTCATTAGTGGCGCGCGATAGAGCATCACACCTCCTTCACGGCAGGCCAGTGCCGACCGCTCCGATAACATCCACTAGTTTTTGACATGGCCTCCTCTTGTGGTGTGCATCAATAAACTATCCCCAACATATCCAGTCAGTATTTCCGTGTTTTCAGTATTCCAGGGAGGAGCACAGATAGTAAGATAGAATAGTGTTCAGGCGGGGTTCGTTAGGCCCGCACCCTCCGCATTAGCTCGTAAACATGAAAGAATTAAGGGTTTAATAATCAATTGTGTTGATAAACAATCAAAGACCTGCAGAGATACCCCAAAACAACCTCTTGAAAGAACTAATGATTCATAGATCAACCTTTTAGTCATTTGGTCCATGTTCTTCATATTATTCTAGAACATGGAAGAGGAAATCATTTAAAAAGCAATAATGAATAATCCCCTACCTTATAAACACATTGGAGAACGTTCACGCTTGACGGTTTGTCATGTTCTCTGTTCCCACAAAAGTAAATTATAAATTAATTATAATTAGTTAATATATAAACATTTTATAAATAAAAATATCCCAAAATACCTTTTATAATGATTTATAAACAATTTATAATCTGTAAAATTCATTTAATACTTAAAAAAATAAAATGAATTTCTATTGACCCTTATATAAGAACATATTCATCATTATGTTTATCCTCACATTACCCTTACTTGGAAACTCTATGTATGGGTAACTTACCTTTACATTCACATTGACATTTTATGTATATGTAAGACCATTACAAAATAGTAATTGGCCAAGGATAAGGAAGAAACAACCCTTACACTATGTCTCATGTATAGGTAATACATTTAACCATGTCATTATTGTAAAGGTATTCTATATTAATATTTTAGCACATAATGGTTAATTTCAAGGACTTTTATGAAATGAATTTATTACTCATATTTATAAGGATAATGAACATGGTTAACTGTAAGTAACCCTTTTTAAAACAAAAATACTCTCACATATCCCTAATTTTACATAAATGTATGTTGTGATGAACCTTACAGAGGCCACTCTATATAAGTATAGTTCATTATTTAACCTTATCCATATCATCAATGTAGGGGTATGGTGTTGGTAACCAATACATATCCCAATGAAATCATTATAAACCCTTTTATCGAATTTATCTAAATGAAAAAGTAATTTGTTTTTATAATTATAATTCATTTAAATACATGATTTTGTAAATATTAAGCATGAAAAACCATTAATACCACTAAATGATTTTGTATGAGTCTAATATAAATTATCAAATTGGGTGGATGCAGTTAAAACCCTTATTGAAGGTGGTCTTTATCATGATATATAAAACCTATGTAAAATACTAAAATGAAGAAATTTAAAAAATAAATAGATTACCGAACACCAAATAATACACTATAAAATATTAAAACATTATGGTATGAGTTTGACAAAGTTCCCCAAGGGTAGACAGTGGTCATCACCACTTTGTAGTGTATCAACGAGCTGTGCTGAATAATCTAATGTTTAGATGGGATTATAATTCCATTCCCGATGTGCTGCCATCTCATATAAAAAAATGGAAAAGAAGAAAAAGAGTAATGGGAAATTATGTAATGTACAAGAATGAGGATATAAATCCATACCCACACTTTCATCATATATCATTTATTCTATTTAACTTTTGAGGAACCTCCTTGAAGAAGCATGCACTAATTTATATGTTTATAATGCATGTATTAATGTCATGAAAAATTCATGCCTCATATGAATGAATTCATTTTTACCTCATAAGTTTCATATTAAATGATATACCTGTTTAATATTTCATGATATATATGATATATATTATTATAGTTAGTTTAAACAATATTTCACCTTCAATATGAAATTATTAATTTTTTTAAAATCCGACATACAAACCATAAATATATCATATTGGAATATAAATTCTTGGAATATATCATTCAGGGTTTCAATTAATCCCTTAATTTGTCTCCTTTGATAATTCAGTTGTTGGTATACAATGAAAATAGGCACACAGTCAACAATTTCCTACTTCATAACATCCTACCATATATATTCTCTTAAATCCCTATACATATTTGTTCTAACTGGTTGTGTGGTTAAGTTTGAGCTATGTTCTTTATATCAATGTTCCCACTTAAATTACAGTATAGATGGAAAAAGTAACCTATAATACTATATATATTGAAATAATTCTATTTTTAACAAAGTATACTATACACACCATTAGGCTTAAACGAACCATGATATATTAATATTTAAATGTGGAAGTTATGAACAAGGCATTGAATTGATGGTTATAAATATAATTAACCAAATTATGAAATATAAATATATTTCATAATAAAGATAAATTTATTTTCTCATTCTTAGAAAATAAGTACTCAATTTTTAGTAAAGTTATTTTATTCTTCAAAAGCAATATTTCTTCGAAAATGTTTTTTTTTACCTAGTGTGAGCGAATATTATAATTAATTTTTAACAATTTAAAAAAATTTATTTGATAAAAGGGATTTTATATTTTAAATCAAAATATAAAAATTATATTACAGTGAGGTGTTTGGAATTTTTTGAAAAGATTGATTTTTAGTGAATAATTAAAAAACATCAGTTTTTTTATGAAATATTGTATCTTTTGTCATATCATAGACACATAAATATGATAAAAAATTATTCTAAAAATTGGAAAGAATAATGTATGATAAAATAATAAAATATCATTATAAATTAATTCAATATATATAAATTATTATTTATTTCATGATAAATATGAAAATCATTTTTTGTGACAACATAATGCTTTCACAACATAGAAAAAGCCTAATTTAGTGACCTCAATATAATATTTTAGATGGAATATGTAATTTATCATATTATTTATCAAATATGACATATTATTTATGATTATTGTTTTATATATTAATATTGGGGTTATATAACAAGAGGATAATCTAAATGCTTTTACAATGTTTGCATAAGGCCAGAAAGGTAAAAAAACTTATTAAATAAGTTGTAATGACATATATATTTGTAAATATGAGTAATGAACTGATAAAAAAGTATATAATGAAGATAATTTAATAATATTTTTGATGGTAATTTATATTTATTTTTTAGTGATGATATAATTACATTAAATTCTAACGCAATACTGATATAGTGTATGTGTTTGTCGTAGAAAAATCATGTAAATGATTTTAAAAAAAATTAAATAAAATTTTTATGTGAGTTATTATGTCCTAATAATATTATAGATAAATATAAAATATTATATATGTGTCCATGTTTTATATTAGTTTTACATTTTTCTTTAATGACATTAATTTCAAGGAAAATGGATAATTCTTAAATTGAGATTAAAGATCATTTATAATAATTTCTTTTAAATTATTTAAATCTATTAAAAATAATATATAAGGTAATTTTAGTGGGATATAGATTAAAATATAAAATATGGTCCAGTTATTGGTCAATTTTACTCGTGTATTATCTTTATTGACCCTTACTATGTAAAAAACATTGATATCACTGTAATTTTATAAAGGGTTAATGGGGTTTAATTCTAATAAAGATGCATATAATAACAAAAAATGTTAAAATTTAAATGGATCATGTTTTTAAAAATATAAAACTAATATATATTATATTAATTTTATGTCATTATTCTATAAAAATGAATTAATGTAATTTAGTACTATATATAATTCCAGGAGTTCCCCTCTCCCCACTTATAATATGTAATCACCACTCCTCTATTACTAAAATATTCTATGAAATCAATATTTTAAAATTTAAAAAATACCTTACCATATTCCATAAGCACATCCTATAGGTCATATATAAGGAATAATTCCAACATTATTGGTATTAAGATATAAAGAAAAAGTGCTCGTCTGAAGAATATGTATATCTATTAACTAGATGTCTTAGTATTATTTATTCTTCTTCTTCCTTAAAGACATTTCAAACCAATATAATACAACAAAAATAGTTTAAACCATTTAATGATAAGTTGTTATTTTTATTTATAAGAAAATATCCATATCTTATTCTTCCAATGTGAAATGAAATCATTGTTCATGTATGAAATAGACAACTACCTCACAAACTAATGTAATTCGCCATAAATTACCACATCTCAAGGATAGTTATAATGAATGATTTAATATATATATATATATATATATTGTTAATGAAATAATTTATATTAAATAAATATTTCATATAATATATTTTCTTACATTTTTATCCATTGAAAAATGATTACATCGTTCCTGCATACGTGTGGATGCCACCTCCACAAGGAGATGTTATTTCCCACCACTATATAATCATATTGATGACATATATAACTATAATTAAAGACAAAAATCTTATATTTATTATATATTAATTATTATATCGAGATAAAATGATACTCTCCATCATTCCCTCATGTTCATTGAAAAATGGAAATGTTACTCATGCATTTGTACGACCTACAGTCTCTATGATTCTAACTTACTTTATTTCTATAACCATCATTAATTATTGTTTCTAAAAGTATAATTAATGTATAAAGAAAAAAATGTATTTAAATGATAATTATTTAGTGATTATTAATTTTGAGACTATAGAATAATTACCTCTTTGACCATTATCATCCTACCAAAGTTACATTAGGATTATGAGCAGCATGTCCTCAAAACATCTATTGTAATCATAATTAATGAAGGAAATAAATAAAACCTCATCATAAATGATATAAAAGTGATAATAAATAATAAAATTAAAATAGGTAATATGTTTAATCAACTAAATTATTATCATATATTTATTATGATGTATAATAAAGAAAAAACATGATGAATCAGACTTTAGGTATTGAAGACATTACCTTAGAACCTCATTTCAAATGTTTTAAATATTTATATTATAAATAAAATTTTATATGTAGAAATTAATAAAAATAATTTTTTAGTGTGTTTATATATATATATATTAATAGTAAATGAAATATTTTCCCTCATTTTTCTATATTTCATTTTTTTCAAAAGGAATATTTTTACGAAACATTTTGATATTCTTTAAAAAATCTAAATCGAATGTAATATTTTTCTATATATGGATCTAGCATCATTTCCCACCACCATAACATGAATTTTAACTTTTTAGTCCTCTATAATCGTTCATATTTTCTTCAATAAAAACCCAACTTCCCTAAGTTCTAGTTATTTTCAAAAAGGTATTTAAGTAGAATCAATATTTCGATATATATAAATTCTTCTCTAATTAGTAAAAGTAATTTTTTAGGTAAATGCATTATTTCCTGTTTTATGTTGGTTTTATGGATTTTTTTTAATTATTTATGATTATGGGTGTGCTTTAGATTTATCATGATTATGGATTTTCCTAATATAGTGCTCCAATTCATTGATTTAATGGATTATGTTTACTGATTATAGGTTTATCCTTATGATTACTAGAATTTTTAGGTCAATTATTCCATTTGTATGATTAATTGCAGTTGAGATATGAAAATGATGACCCATGTTACATATATGAACTTATCTATGCTTACTAATGATTTTCATGGAAATATTTATAATTCATAATTTAAGATATTTTTTTTAATAAATGTTTATTCACATAAGTTGAAAAGGTATGTTTTAAAGAAAATATTTTCAAGGGTTATCATGCTTTCTATAAAATTAAAGGGTTTCAATATTAATAAAGATGGTTTCAAATGTATATAAAATGATTATTGGGGATTAATGTTTATTATGTTAAAGCAAAAAATCTATTTTATGATCTTGTTGATGAACAAAAAATGGGAATTGGGGAATTTGAGTTAAAAATACCAGAATAACAACATTCATTATAGATTATAGAAAAAGATACATTCATGGATATATGGGAATTAAATTCCCATGTTACATGATCATACAACACTTCATGAGACTTGGGATCTTTTAATCCTTGAAACATAGTGTGACGCATCATTGAAAAGTGAGGTATGTCCGGGATAAGTTGTGAATTCTATCACATGATCCACTCTTGATCAAGTGATGCCTCTATGGAGTCATGCGATTGATTCCGTGAATATTGTATTATACCAAAGGCATATGTGAATCAAGTAATTATATTATTGATCATGTGAATATTTTTTGGAAAAGTAGTGAAGAAAAACTATGGTCATTATGTTAAAAAGGTTGTAAATGAAGGTATATTTACATAATTAATGTTAAAATTTACTACACATAAATCTAATTTATGGTTCTTGTGAAAAGTTCATTGATCATGCTAAAACCACTTAACATGTCATCTTGATCGCATGATGGACCTAATACAAGTGAACCTAATAATTTTAAGGCCCTAGTATTAGTCAGAATAAAAAAATTCCCTCAAACACATCATCCCAATCATGTGTGTAACACCCAAAGATTATATGAATTATTATTTTTCAAAATAATTTAATAATTTGATATTTTACATTTCATGTACCACTAAATATAGCATTTGTTATAAAAAATAACTAATAATGGATTTTCTTATATGTTAAACCAAGTAAATCTTGTGTAAAAAAAATTATATTATCTTGGGGTACACACACCACTGTGTTTTTTTTTTGTATAGTACATGGTTGTAAGTCCTATTGTTAGCTTGTGTTACACATAAGGTCCAGTTTTACCAAACTACAAGATTATATTAATGTTATAATTAATATATTATTATAGCTACCACCAATATATTGTAATTTATGTTAGGAATATGTTTAGGTAAATTGGGTAAATATGATTTAAAAATTTATTTAAAATGTATCATTTTGTTATCAATTAGTAAAATTTAAAGTAATGCCTATTTGAAAATAAAGAAATTATTTTTCTAAGAAAACAATTTTTCTATGAACAAACAAAACTTTATCTCAAAAAACGAATAAAAAAATTTGATTATTTTTTTCATTAAAATTTATATGTTATATATTCAATCAATATTTTTTTACTCAACTGATTAATTTGATAGGTATAAGATATAAATAATTTTAATTTTTTGAATAAAATCATGTATTTTTCTAGAAGGTAATTTTAAATCATTTTAATGATGAACCCCTTTTAAATTTGATTTTTAAAACTTTTATTTGAAAAAAAATACTTCATTTTTGGAAGCGTAATATAAAAATTTACTATGCGATATGTTTTTGGTATTTTAGTAAGAAGTATCATTTTTTGATGAATATAGAAAAATACTAAATTTTAATTCAAAACTATATTTTTATGTAATTTATTTATATAGTAAAATTATATTTTAGTCGATTTTTAGTTTTTAATTATATTATTTTTACATAAATTAATCCAATTTATTTAACTTTAACTAATTTTACATTGTATTTTGATATAAAAACGTTTCAATATTTTGGACGTTTTTCTCTTAAAAACTCACCGTTATGGCACATCTACGAGATTACGTTTTAATTAATTTCTACCAGTTATATTATTTTAATTTAAAAAATGGATTAAATATATATAATAAGAATAATTTATAATTTATAATATGTTGAACTTAGGTTTTTATAAAAAAATACTAGTGAAAGTGATTAAAATGAATTGTTGTGATTAAGAAAATAAATAGCTCAACAAAGGACTAAGACTTAAAATTAAGGCCAAAAATAGCCTATAAACTTTTAAAAAATCCATTTTATTTTCACATTTAGAGCCTATCCTCCATTTGATATAAATATTTATATTATGGGATCAATTTTTCATAGTAAAAATGTGGGTCGAATCAACCTTTCAAAACATTACAAGAATTCCACTCTCTTTCACTAAAAAAGAATTCACCATCCTAGTTATTGACATCTATAAATCCATTTTATTCACCGAAAAGCTTCTAAAATAATATAAAAAAATCCATCAATTCATTATATAAACATCACTTTTGGAAAAAATCCAACCATATTATTTCTTTTGTGAAAACCAAGAGGTGTTCCCCAAAAAAGAGGTGACACCCTTCCTCAAGATCCATTGTTTTATTTTAATTATCTAACCACATATACAATTCTTATTGATGATTATAAAATTACCTAAGTATAATAAATATACTGATTTGTTTTTATTATAAGGGTCATAACTACCCTTATTCACACTTCTATCTAATTGGTAACAGACATAGCGTTCTTGTGTACGATGAATTTCTGCCACACGAAACGATGACGTTCATTTTTCCTTTACCACCTAGCATGGTTGGGTTTTATGAATGAAACTCTATTTTTATATTAAATATGTTATATTTATTATTTATTTAATATTGTTGAATTATTATATAAAATAGACCTTAAATATCGATATTGTTTATAAATATGATAACATTGTTTGTGGACGTGTGGACAACCGCCTACTCAAAGTGATGTGATTCAATCACATTTTACATGGAACACATTAAGGATGGATCTAGTAAAATTATATGGTATATAAGAAATAATAATTTCAAATTAATGATAATATATATATATATATACATACATAAACATAGGTCATTTATTTATTTATTTCAATATAACAACAAAACAGAAACATGGTTCACGTATATGTATGACCTACCGTCTTCAGGAACAAAGCATTCCATTTCCTACTTATTTCTTTTAAATTTTATTATAAATACATATATTTTGAATATATATGATATATATACCATTTTTTACATTATATATATAATTAAATCGTGGTTTGATTTTGAGTATCAAGAATAACAAGCCAAAAATATATAAAAAATATCGCTAATGTTACCCAAAACCCAAAATTGACATAGAGTTTTTAATAAAATGGTAATTTATAGCTATGAAAATAATATATGGTATTAAATTTTATAATATGGTTATGGGGTATATTTATAATATTATTATATTTATTATACAGAATCTGTAATGTGTATTAATAAATTCATAACTTAAGGTAAGTGTTTTATCACCTCACTTATTATATATTTGAGATACATGCCTTATTCACCACTTATTTATTTTGTTTGTTATATATACTACCAATGTAAGTAATCTTTTATTATCATTATTAAATTTATTTTTATTTATATAAAAAATCGATGATATGTTTTTAATGTGGTTTTTGTTTCCGATGTTACCAAATCGGTAAAGTAATTCTATCTCAATTTTCTTTCATTGCGACACATGTCATGTTAGGAACCTATATTTTTCTATGACGAATACATACTACTATAGAAAATTTATGTCACGAATATAATTATTTATTTTGTTATTTTAAGCATTAATTAATTTATTATTTAAATTTTTTTTATGATTCACTATTACCAGAGTGGTAACGGTTTATTGAAAAATCTCATTGTTTATCGAGATTATTTTTAATTTTGCTTCATTTATTAAATATTATGATCCATATCTTAAGAAATCTCATGAATTTTATTAAAATGTAATTAGTCATGTTATATAAATGTATGTTTACAATTTTCCCCTCCACGTTACTTAATACAATTTAAAAAAGGTTTTTAATTAAATACGACTTCATCTCTCTTTTGGGCTATAAATTTGTGTTCCTTCAATACTAGGTTTTCTAAAAAAACCATAAAAAATATTCTACTATTTTACTATGATATATAAAATACATTTTACCCATGTTTTACAACTGAAAAATGTTTTTTAAAAAGGATCTATCTAGTCATTCTCTGATCAAGGAACTTTTATAAACTTTTCATGACTCAAAAGTAATGTTCGGTATGTATGGATTTATCTGACATCATGAATTTCCTTTATTTTATTTCTTATCTGAATTTTTAAAGGATTAACTTTTAAGAAATCTTTCTAAATATACTGTACTTTTTTAATGGTATTTTAAAAGAAAAATGTTTTTGAAAAAATATTATTATTTTCAAACAACATTTTCATTGAGTTTTAAATCTCCCTTCATAGTTTGAAAACGGTTATTCCAAATAAAATGATTTAAATGATTTAAAATATTCTTTTATAAAATTTTAAAGTTTTTTTAAACAAATATTTTTTCAAAAATCTTTTTGATCTTCCTTTTCAAAGAAATGGTTTTCAAAAATGTTTTCAAGATTCCATTATTAGTTTTCAAAGAAATGGTTTTCCAAATTTTTCCAATATTATTTTCCAGAGGAAATTTTTTTTCATAATGTATTCATGTTTCAGTTATACATTTTCAAGGAAATGGTTTTCTACCTCACATTATAATTTTTCATTTTTATTTAAAAATAAAATGGGTTTCAAAATATTTTGTGTTTTTAAAATCATTTTTCAAAGATGAATGGCTATTTTCCTCAAGAAATGTTTCTAAATGCTATTTCAAAATTATTTTCCATATAAGATGATATCAAATGGTTCTAATAATGTATTTCTAGGTAAATTAACCAATGGTGGTATACATATCCATTCTATTAATGGTTTATATTTGATGATATGATGTTTAGGAAACTCATTTATATTTCACATGTTATATTTTTATGAAACTCGCTTCTCTTTCTCAAGTTATATTTTTATAAAACCCTCTTATTTTCATGGATTATTCTGTGATAATATTATTATTAAATATTTTAATTTTTCATAGGTTATTATATGATTACATGTTTATGATACCTATTTAGTTTCATTGGTTATTTTATGATTTCTTAGTATCTTGTAGAACACGTATGCATGATTACATTATGTGATGGGTGGGATCTATATCTCCCTCTAACGTATTATGTAATGACTTATATATCATGAGATATAAACTTCTAGAATGGGGAGTGAACTCAGTTTAGTAATGTACTTTTTGAACTATGATAGTATTGGGAGTGAACCTTAACTACTAAGATAGTGATGGGAGTGAACCATGAGTGCTAAGATTGTATGTTGAGTGAACCTATATTACTAATATTTCCTTGGAAGAAATGTTTTGACTACATTGTAAATCATTTTATATTTTTTCATGTCTTCATGTTTTCCAAAATTCTAGGTATTATTCCTAGGTTATGCATTCATATATTGTTATCTTGATTAATTTATGATTTCTGTCATATGAATTTTCAATCATAATGAAATTTCTCATATTTTTTCTCATTGATATGTAAGGTATGTTCATAAAATGATATACTCATGTTATTATACCCTTATATTCCTGTACTAATTTAAAATTTCCTTTATTTATCCTTACTATTCATTTAAGATCACTCATTTCTTATGTTTCTTTTCCCAATGTTTTGAAGAAAGGTTTTAATTAGAAGTACTAAAGTCTAAGATATTTTTGGGAAACATTAATGATCTTTCACCAAATAAGAATATATTATTCCATGATTCCAAAAAAATAACTATTATAGTCCTCAGACATATACTTATATAATGTGCTTAATATTCAAAAAATATGACGTAATATCCATGTATCATAATCTTGTTTCTATATAGTTGGAAACATAGGAAATGATTAATAAACCATTGTAATCTTGGATTAGAAAACTTTAGTGAGATGCCTGGGGATATTTCTAATGATATGTATAGGGATGTCACTAAGTATGATTCTAAGAATGAGTAATTACTTAGGAAAATTTTATAGAATTTTTGTAAAGGATAGAGTGAGTTGTTTTAAAGAAATACATTCCTATCTAGATACTACATGTTTTTATGGATCTAGAAAAAATTTATATAACAGTAACAACCCTGAAAAAACCAAATTTATCTAGCATCGACTGAGAACAAGTGCATAACAATGATATTTGTTTCACACTAGGTTTAACACACTCAATGATATGATTTGGTAATTAAAAAACTATTTATGAAGAATCATTAATGATTTAAATAAAATATGGCTATCCATAACCTAGAAGAAACATACAGTTTAATTAATTAAATAATGAGGTATCCTGATTAAGATTTCTTATAAGATATTTATGATGATTTTGTGATTTTTAGATATAAAAATGTATCTCACACTATGATTTAATTTTTTAGTCAATGGTTGAAACCAAAAAATTCTAGGTCAACATTGAATGTGATGAAAAATTTTCTGATGAGTTATCAAATGCGATGATAATTGGATTAATGGATATTATGAAAATTAATAATCAGTTTTCCCATAACATGATTAACAATATGTACCATATTCAATTATCAAACTGACCATATAAGAGAAAATAAGAGTTTTCTGAGAATTTTGGAAATGGAAACCCTAGTGGAAATAATATTTGTTTTCCTACTTTTCAAGAATGTGGTAAGAAACACCCATTTAAATGTCTAAAAGGATCTAGAAGATGTTTTGACTGAGGAAAATAAGAAATAAAGAAATGAAATTCATATGAAAAATGTCGAGTTTAGTTAACCAAACAGATTGGAATATTTTCCTCCATAATAAATTATCAAAGGTTAAATGTTTTATGTGTGGAATTAGTAGACATTTTTTAAATATATTACCCAAGTGGAAAAATCATGAATAAAATCCTAATTGTGTAATGGGTAATGGTTATATTAAATATGATGATGAGACTATAGATTAAATGTGAAAGGAAAAATGTATTAAGTAATAGGATGAGGAATCCTTCTTATGGATTAAGGATAAACCAGAATAATAAATATTTTTATGTATTTGGATTAATGAATTATATTATATGAATGGTGAAATATATGATTAATATTCAGTTTATGTTTTTTCTATGGATTGACAAGAATATGTTCAGTGCTACCAATGTACTATAAACGTGATTTAATTCCAAAGATATTTCCATGGAAAATATAATATTAAGGGAAAGATTACCCTTAGTATGTTCCTTATGTTAATATAAATTTGTTTGGATAAATATATCTTGGATATGAATGAGTTAATTGGAGGATACTGGTTACCATTGAATGAATTAAACACTTACTGATAGGTAGTTTATGATATCATTGATTAATTATACAACATTTTGTTGATTTATAAAATATATCCAATAAACTTTAGAATAAGGTAAATGCATGTTTTAAATAATTTTTATAGTATTTTAGTTTATTACCATGTTCTGTAGAATAGATGATAAAGGTATTCACATGTTTGGTATGAAACAACCAATATATACTTTATGATATATAAGGTATCAATGTTATGTTTTTTTGAAACATAGTGATGTTATATCTAAAGTTTCAGAATTTTCACCATTTGGAAAGGTAATAAGGTCAATCATTTATTGAATGGTTTAAGTAAAACATCAGATGAGGTTTTATAGAATAGAGTATTATCTCTCCATGTGATGATTTATGCATATCTAATAAATTGTGGTAACCATTTGTTTGTGATCCAAACTAAATATAGATGGAATGACTTATCATTCTACCTCATAATCTGTTAGAACATTAGAAATAAAAAAATCACCTTCATTTATTGGAACAAAAGATGAAGTGGTATTTTATCAAGATAAAAAAAGGGTGGGGATATCTTGAAATAATTTAAGTATATATACTAAAGGGAATTATTAAAATTTAAAGAAAAGATCTTAGAAAAATCCTATTAATATCATTTTTGATGTATCAAATGGTGTTATAGATCATCAAAGGCATATGGATTTGTGTAATTGAATTTCTTTTACCATTGTTCTCAATCACACTCCATCAGAACATAATAGTTATATTTCTCTTCTATGTTAGTGTTTTCACTTCCCTCATATGTTATCCAATGTGGAAGCCTAGTTATGTGTTACTTTAATTAATTGTTAAATTTCCAATTATCCTTTTTAAATGAAGTTTTCATATTAATTTTTACAATTTGGGTTTATAACAAATGAACTTTCAAGTATTAGAACATTGACAACCTAGAAAAATTTTGAAGGGGAAAATAATTTTTAAGGGTGTATAATACAACACCCCCAGATTTTTTGAATGTTTTTTTCATATTAATTTAATAATTGGAAATTTTATATTTCACACGACACTAAATATAGCTTTTTGAATATTAAATCATAGAGTGTTGATTTTATTATATGAAAAACCAAGGAAATATTGAATAACACACAACACTTATATTGGATTTAGGTACACACAATATTATTTGTTTCTTATATTTAACACAATTTTGAGTCCTTTCGATGACTTGTGTAATGTTCAAGGTTGAGTGTTACCGAACTAAAAGATAATTATATTATTATTATTCAAATATTATTATATAAATCACCTAGTAGTTATAATGGAAGTTATAAATATGAATAACTAAATTTTAAAATATTATTTATTATTTTTATAAAAGTAATCCATTGGTTATTAATTATTGTAATAGAACAGAATAACTATTTGAAAAAAATAAATTACTTTTCTAGAAAAAATATTTTACTATGTACAAACGGAATTTTAATTTAATGAATTATAAATACCAAATTTTATTAATATTTAAAATATTATTTACATTTTATATATTCACTCAATACTTATGATACCCATCTAATCGATTTTATAGGTATCAGATAATCAGAAAACCAATTTTATGAATAAAATGATGTGTTTTTAAAAGATATATTTAATACCTTTTAATATAGAACCCATTTTATGTGATTTTTTACAATTTTATTTGACTGAGTAACCTTTATTTAATAAGCATAATATCTAAATTTACCTTGGGTTAATTTTTTTTATTTTTCTGAGAATTCTTATTTTAGAATGAATATTGAGAAACACTAAATTTTATTTCAAAACATATTTTTCATGTATTTTATTTGAATATTTAAATTATAATTAATTTTGGTTTTAAATATTAATTATGAAAATTTTACATAAATAAATCCAATTTAGGTCATTGTATCCAATTTCATATTGAAATTGGATATAAAAACGTTACAATCTTTTGTACCTTTTTGCTTAAAAACTATTGTGGAACATCATGGGGATAATTTTAAATTAATTTCTACCACTTTTTTGATTGGAATTTATCAACATTGATTCCATATTGTAAATACGTATAATTTATATTAAATAATATAGTCGACAATGTTTTTTTAAAAAAATATTAGTGAAAGTGATTAAAAATAATTATAGTGATTATGAGAAAAATTATCTCAATAAAATAACAAGCCTTAAATTTAATACCTAAGATGATGTATACATTTTTACAAAATCATTTTCCCATCCATATTTCCTCACTATAATTAGTCTTTTATAATTTTGATCATTATTGAAGACACTTTCCATATAAAAAATGAGGGTGGAATCCCATTCAAAAAACATTACAGGAATGCCACTCCTCCACAACAAAAGGCACTAACCCCTCAAACTTATTAACACCACTAAATCCATTTTTATATCAATAAAATATGATAAACTATGATCAAAACACCCATAAATTCATCATATAAGCCTACATTTGATAATAAATCTCACTAATGAATCTTTTTTTCACAAACCAAGAGGAGTTACCCAAAGAAGAGGTAATATCCTTCATTAAGAACCTTTATTTTATTTTCATTATTCACCAACATGAACTATTATTTTTACATGATTATATTATAATATTAATATCCTCAATATAGTGAGTTTTTTAATTCTATGGGTTCTACCTTGAACTACACACACTTCCATCTATTGTGCAACAAACTTATTGTTGTTGTGTGTGACAAACTATCACCTCATGATGCGATGTTTTTATTTTTTATTTTTCCACCTCTTATGGTTTTGAATTATGATGGAAAATATATTTTTATAAGATATATAAGATATCTATGATTTATTGATTCTAATTATTTTAATATATAAAAATTATTTCCATGATTTCCATTTTTTGTAAATACTATAAATTCTTTTGTGGATGTGGGGACTACATTCTCCTTAAAGCGATGTTATTCATTCATACATTACATCAAACATATTAAGAATAGGTTTATAAAATGAATATGATATATATAGAGTAATAATTATACTCTAATTATATATATATATATATATATATATATCATTTTCTTTCTTTCTCTTAACATGACAATAAAATGGAAACAACATTTATGCGTAAGTACGACATACCGCTTCGATGAACTGTGTATTCCATATCATACATCTATGATTTATTAATCATTATAAATAAATATATACTGAATTTATATGATATTTATACCTTTTTTAAATTATGTAAATAAGTAAATCATGATCTAAGTATGAGGATCAAGAATAACAAGTCAAAACAAATACGAAAAAGAAATCCGATATTACCCGAAATGTAACATTAACATGGAGTTGTTAATAAAAGGGTAGCATAAAGTCATAACAAAATCATATATTTAAATTGATATTATGATATGGTCATGTGGGGTATTTTTAATAAACCTATATTTATTATATAGTATTTTTTAATATGTATGAGAAATTCAAGAGTTAAGGTAAAGGTTATCTCAGCTCACTTCTAATATACCTATGATACATGCATTAGTAACTACTCTTTTATTTTTTGGGATGTATATACTACAATTGGATTTTAAATATGATTAATATAATGAATTTTATGGGTATTTAAATATCCATTTGAATAAATTTCTTTCAGAGGGATTATTTTTCCAAACATATTGGATTGAGAAAGTAATTTTCTCTCAATTTTCCTTTTTTGAGACACATTCCTTGTTATGCACCTACATTTTTAGGAGTTTTATATACTAAATTTAACATGATATATCATCAATCACATTATTTTAAAGACATTTTATTCTTTATTTTATGTTATTACTTCCATTTATTATGATTCAAAGTTACCAAAGTGGAAATGGTTTATTGCTACAATCTTATCATTCATCAAGCTTGTTTATGATTATGATTCCAATGATGCAAAATTATGATCCATCTATCAGGAACTATCAAAAAATTTCCTACCCTCAAGTTATTCATGGTATATCCATGTAATAGTAACATTTTTATGCTTTTTTACAAAATATATTAATGAAAATAGTTTTGAAAAAATATGACTTTATCTCTCTCTTCGGTCCAAAATTTCTATTCATTCAAATCCACGTTTTCTAAAAAACTTTCTAGAAATTATATAATATTATCCTATTACCATTAAAAAATATTTACCAATTTTTAAACTTTTTACCAAATGTGTTTTTAAAAAAGGAATTTTCTTTTCATTTTTTTCTTGGAACTTTTTTAAACTTTTAATGTGTAAAGGGAATGTTTTACATGTATTGATATATCATCTGTCCCCACTATCCTTCTTATGATGCTTCTATAATAGTTTATTGATTCCATTTAGAAAAAATATATTTCTTAATATACTAGACATTCATTTTTTAATGGTATTTTCAATAAAAAATGTTTTAATTTTTTTTTATGATTGAATAGTTTTTTAATTGATTTTCCAATCTCAATTTATTTGTTTTTAAAAAAGATTCTTTAAAAGAAATGATTTTAAAAATGTTTTCAAGTCTATATTTTCAAGGAAAAAGGATTCCAATAAATTATTAATGTTTATTTTATATATTTTTAATGAAAATGTTTTATTAGATTCCTTTTTATGTTTTAATCTTTCATTAAAAAAAGGTTTTATTTTTACAATTTAATTTTTCAAATAAGAATGGATATTTTCTTTAGGAAATGTTTTTATGACTTTTAAAAATTATTTTCTATATATGATGAGTGTTTTTTGGGTTACTCATTCCTTTCTAGGAAAATGATCAAAGTCTTCCATTCATATTGTTTCTCAATATTTTTTATGTCTTGATAGTATGACTTTTATGAAAAATATTTCTCTTTTATGGGTTATATGATTATGTAACTCGTTTCTCTTTCATGGGTTATATGTTTATGAAACCCACTTATTTTCACAGGTTATGATTTGATGAAATTTTTTTTAAACCTCTGAAGTTTCCACAAGTTATGTTATGATTACATGTTTATGATACCCATTTCATTTCATGTGTTATGAAATGATTTCTTATAATCTTGTGGAACATGTATGCATGATTTCATTATGAGATGAGTAGGACCTATATCTCCCAAAACATTATTGGGTAAATATTTATATCTCACGAGATATACATGAATGGAATGGGGAGTGAAGACGGTTTATCAAAGAACCTCTTACCACTAAGATTCTATTTGGAGTGAACCTTGACTATTAGGATGGTCATGAGAGTGAACAATGACTACTAAGATTGAATGGGGAGTGAACCCATATTACTAAGACATACATGGAAGCAATTACTTGAATACTATGGAATTAATCTTTTATGCTTAGGTTTCTACCATAATTACATATCATATTATTTTTTTAGTTTTTTCATGGCTTATTCTCGAGATTCACTTATGATTCATGTCTTATAAACTGTGAATATTTAGGTTATGTCTCTTGTTTTTGATCTTTGATGTGAAGGGTATGATGTCCAAATGTTATTATCATGTTATGATTAAATATTTATTTTATTAACCATTATGGATCATTAAATATTACCACATTTTTTTGATTAATTTAATTGAGTTGTAAAGAATGGTTTTTAGTAGAAGTACTAAAGGGAGAGATATTTTGGGAAACATTGAAGATCTTTTTCCATGTAAGAATATTTTGTTCCATTTATCCAAAGACAGAAAACTATTATGTTCCTTTGTAATTTACTAGTGTAATGATTTTCATATTCATAAAAAATGATAAAATATCCATTTATGTTAATCTTGGGTTACTATAATGTGAATGAAATCGGGCATGTCATCCTTGAACATCAAGTGACACTTAAAAATGGCCTTGGACAAGAAACTCAATTTATTGGCCATGTGACCTTGGTTATACTTTTAAAAGAAGAACTATTGATGGATTAATATATCTAGTAATGATTAGATGATCATGTGGTTAATATTCTTCAGGTGATACCCACTTAAATATAGGTACAAGTGGAGTTGCTATCCCTAAAAAGTTTCACATGTTGTTGCATAATCTAGATCTAATCATGTGACACCCCTTATAGTCATGTGATTAAAACCATTATAATAAATGAATAAAAAAGGACCACATGGTCAAGTTAGATGGTAATTATGGACCAATATTATCATTTTTGTGTATCACATGATAAATAAAGGTCATCAATAATTCCACATTCCTCGATCACACAATGTGCATAATACATAGATGACATATGTGAATGGACCTTCCATCAAATTAAGATGAGGTTAGTGGAACTTTCATTGGAAAAAAGTATCATAGATACATGGTAGATGATTTCTATAACCCCCACCTCCCTCCCAGAAAAGAAAAAGTATAGGAAACACATGAATGGAATTTTTATTGTAGAGGAATAATGAAATCTGAAGACTTTTCAGCATAAAAAATATTATTTACTAATGTAATGGAAATAGAATGGTGAATGTTTCATATGATATTCAGTCACGTGATAGTCTTTGAACAAGTGTACACACGACAATTTCTTGGTCATGTGATGGGAATATAATCCTAATATTTCTTCTTGGTCATGTGATGGATATATGATCATGAGATGCCCTTTTTGACATGAGATATGGTTGCACGATCACCAAATTCACAGTAAGTAACAAGATGTTATGAACCTAACATACTATACAATTCACATAAATCCAAAATAATATCTCAAATTATGTGACCACAATTCATTCATATAGAGTACATGACCCCATGATGCTCATGTGACCACATGGAACCCATGTGACTGCATGGATCACATGGGTGTCACTCAAGATATCATAAGCCCTTTTCATCCCATAAAAGGGAATACTATTTAAATATCCTCCAATATTCCCTAACTTAAAGTTTTAATATTTATATCATGCCAACCATGACTTGTTTCCCATCAGTGGGAAAATGAATTTTGAACTGTTATGACTGTAGATCTTGTTACAAATGGGATATGTAAGAAACCTTCTTAAGGCCCATTCTGTATATCCAAATTATTCGTATTTTCTATTTCATGTGGCCATATTCCATTTTAATTTAATAATGACCTTATGTATATATATATTTTTCTATATCATGCCTTTCCATGTGGCCATATTCCCCATGATTACCAAAAAACCAATTTGAATATTTTCTCATTTCAACACACCTTGTGAGGGCTTAAAAATCTTATCTTGATAAGTCATAAACTTTATTATAATTTTAATAATACCTCTAAAATATCCAGGTGAAATTAGTGTACAAGCCCTGAAAAAACATCAGTATGTCCTCTTTATATAATCCCAATACAATTTCAATATTACACTCTCATGTGATGTGCCCAATATTCCAATATCTCTTGTTTTTCACATTTATCATTACTCATATATACATAGATACATGTGACCATTATGACATCACCATGATTTTAATTCACCAATATGGGACTCATTTTAGATATAAGTCTGATTGCCTATTTTCTTTCATCATAGTGTAATTTTACTAATAATGTTTCACAAGATAGATCACATATATCTCAAATATGAGGAATTTGATTCTTATTATAAACAAGATATGTATAACTCATTATTACGACATGAAATATAAATCCAAGATTAAAAAATATTATATAAATCGTTTTTCATGATTTTAATATACCTGGTATCATGATATAAAATCTATTTTGTCATTGATTTCTTTTTAATAGGATATGTAGGATTCCCCTTCTATGTGCAATATAAATTCTTAATGACAAATAACCACAATGCACACTAGTAAACACGATAAATCCCAATCACATGGATTTTAAGATTGTAATATACAAATCTATTATGACTAATTAGTAATGGGAAGCATGATAGAGAAACTCTATATATACATACGGTATCATGGATAGGATACCCACTTTCATATAATTTGTTTGATATCGGTGACTGTCAACACTTGATCATTTTTGTAGGATAACTAATCCCCTAAAATGTTACGAGATAGATTCAAAAATATATCTTACATCTATAAGAGAGTCCCAAATATGTAAATAATTCCACACAATAGGGTACAATGAGATCAATTTCCCATTCTTTTAAACAATGTGAGTTACTAAGAATTGTGATTAAGAAACCCTAATAACTTCCATTGGAATGTATCCCAGTAGAATGTTATAGATGTGGGAATTATTGGGTATTTCCATGGATAAATCATTCCAATGTAATATTTTTTTAAAACTATACTAATTCAATAACAATTCAGTATCATAACATGAACTTAGTTTAAAACAAAAATTTTGAACTAGATATGAATGTTTCAATATTTAAATGCAATTGGGTTTCCTTTATTCTAGGAATTTTCATCATACATATTCAATAGAATCAAAATGGATCATCTGAAGAAGAGAGAAAAATTGTATTATCTAGTTTTAGATGATTTAGAATATTACTTACATGAAATATAGTACTGATTAGTGACGTTATATATTTAGTTCTGTTTGATTATAGACATACCATTACCATAAATTTCACCTTGACCTGGATCCATTGAATCATTAAGTAATCATTCTGGAACCTCAACTCTATGAACAACTTCTGTGGATTTTGAAATAATGTAACATTGTCAACACCCTCATCATCTATTCAGAAATAAAATGGTTAAGGAGTACCGCTAACATGGTACGGTCCATAACCTTGAATATTCAAGAAGGTTTCTTCAAGCACTAAAGCCTATAATACCACCTCACATGAGGATGGATTCAATGAAATCAGAAATACATACCACCACTACTAATAGATTTAGGATCCTATCCTATAAGAAAGAAAATAATCACCTTCATAAACATTGAATAATGTATCAAGGAGTAGATCATGGATCTATCCTAGTTCATGAACTACAGTAGATGGTACCTATTAAACGACACCACTGAAAATGTCCAACCAACACACCTCAGTAACATGATGAGGGTACTACCCAACAATTTGCTACCCTAGGTGGTCAGATTTGGTAACCAAGGAGATATCACTAGGAATAAAAATATGTACACAAGATGGATTGTCCTTATATCACTAATATCACTAATGAAACCCCTCCCCGTATATTTCAGTGGATTCCAATGATCAGTCTCATATCCCTACTCACCCAGACTAAGTCTTCCCTCACATATCAACAACATTCATGGGGGAGGAACATATTTCTTCCCTCACATGTGAATCAAATCAGTATAATCTTATAGAACATGGAGGAAAATATAGGCATTACGTTCTTAATTCGGTTGAATAAGTCTACTGATATATCCTGTTGAATGATATTGTCCAAGACTATATAACTATATAGACTCTTGGAAAATTCCAGTACATTTTGAAAGTGATGGGGGAACATTACAAACATATTCCAACAATGTTATAATGAAATTCACAAATTTATACCCAAATGGTCCTAGTAACATATCATCAAGATCAAGATGATTAGTTGGATACTTGGAGATAGAAAATATTATTTATCTTATATATATGGATCATCACCATATTCTGATGTTGGATGATGCACATGATTGGGCACATATCGCTATTTAACTGGGGTTTGTTAACATAATTTATAAATAACCTCAGGATATGCATATATTATTATCAAGGAAATATAAATAATAGAATACAAGGTCATGTAAGTAATCCAATAATATCATTGTATTTTCAGTTTATCAACCCTGTTTGTAAATAACATCAGGGAAGGCCCATATTCCATCCAAAAAATAGAATCAAAATATTCTATTAGCTTACAAGAGTTAAGTAATTATTCACATTCCTTCCAATAAAAAAATTTCACCTAAATCCTTGATATGTTATGTAGGAGAATACATATATTCAATATCCCATTCAAGAGGACCATCATCATTTTCTGATGAGGGAATACATAATTTAATTGGGCTCACACCCATACTTCAACAAGGGTTGATTATCATATTCTTGAAACCACCCAAAGGAATGATAAAATTCCTACTAATCATATGGAAGTTCATCATCATGATCTAGAAAAAACATGAAAAGGGATCATATTGTAGAATATATATATATATATATCAGTATACTTTGGAAAACACCATGCATCAGGATGATATTTATACTCAAACCTAAAAGGAAGATCGGAATATTCTGAAAAAAATTCAAGAATAGACTCATATTCCTACCCTAATTTATTCTTGTATACTCGAGGCTATATAACAACTCCTTTGAAACCTAAAGGGGATAGTAAATCAACATTTAATGTGAGAGGAAAAAACTACCATGGTAGTTCTCCTCGAGGTAGTATATGGATGGATTATATAGATCATACCCATGACATATGTCATGGATGAACATTGAACAATGAAATGTTACCTAGGAAAGGAAATCCACCAATTTTCAGGTTTCCTTCATATAGATAGGTTCTAAAAACCTCTATGTGACCCATATATATTACTCCATAAAATTATAGAAACACCTCACCCAAGTCAACAAGAGACTTAGAAAAAGAAATTTTTATGGTCTAATTTTGGGGGGGAATGTTCCCTTAATGAGGAAGAGGAGGGGATGTATATTTGAAAGGAGTTTTCTAAATATAACCTTACAACCATTTCCTAGGTCGTTGAAACCTACAATAAAGAAGTTATAGATGAGCTAACGAAAGAGTTTATGCCTTATTTATGCAAGTTCAAATGGGAATGATTTTAATAGTTAATAGATAGACCCCTCCCATATAAATATTATGATGGTTATATCTCATACATAAAAAAATGTTATTTTTATATAGACATGGATTCTTTCTTCATGGCCCATAAACTATGGTGGTAAAAGAAAACTAAAATCCAATGACATGATTCCCTTTTTATCCTAAAACATTTCTAGAAACTAGTCACCAATGTCCCATCAAATGTGTGTATCTAAAGTTGGGGTGAGTGTGAAGTATTTCACATAAAACCATCCCTAGTTTATAAAAATTACCCAGAAATGTCATCCTTAAACATCATATACATATGAGAGATCATGAGACAGAACAATTCATGATTCAGGTGGTCAACTAAATGAATATCCACAATTTCAAAAACATAAAAGTGTAATATTTTTAGGGAGATGACTACAATTAAGCACCTAAACCAAAATTCATTATATAGGGGAGATATTTCCCAAATAAGGATGTTGAAGTCTGATATTTCTTGACAACGCCCTATAGTATGTGACTCCCATAATGAGCAATAACTATGTTCAATCCATGATCAAGTAAAACTACACCAAATAAATAATATCTTGAAAAAATCTACAATGGAATCCATACAAGAGAAGAACTATACCACAGGGGTGTAAATTCTTTAACCACTACCTTTACCCCCATGGCCATCAAATCCAGAGTAGGTCCTGAAGAAATTTATGGTGGCTCAAAATCAACCCCATCCCACAAGGATAGGGGAATTTTTATCCTTATCATTATCCTCAGACTCATCAAAACATTAACAAATGGAACAATGAGTATGAATGAAATCTGTTAATCAACACTACCCTTTAGTCTGAGGGAATTCTTATCATCTCCCCCCTGAATATTGGAATTATCTATAATAGGAAATTAATTCTAATAGTGAACACCCTAGTTGTTTCTCCAAACATGGGACATACCACTAACATTCAGGGATTTCCCCACAAGCATAATTAGTGACACCCTCAAGCTCATTATTCTTAGTCCAGAACCGGGGGATATTCTAAAAAAATAAAATGGAACAATACAAGTTACTTACCCCTACAATTCTTAAAAGATAAGGGGATACATTAAAGACCTTGAAAAAACACTCATTGGAGGAGAAGGTGGAATAAAAATTACCTTTTACCTAGAGAGTGATGGGGTTACAGATGTCCCTTGGTATGAATAATTACCTAGGGGAAGTGTTCCCACATGATATAGACTTCATGAGTAAACAAATTTCCTACCTCCTACCAATCAAGAGGGAAATAATCCATCCAGAAAAATAAAATCTGGGAATTCTGTAGCCATAAGATCCAGACAACTATTTTACATAACTATGGTAAATGAGGAAAACTATGAGTTTTTTCTATTATGGTAATGACCTCCTCTTTATTGGGTATATCACATGAACTGAAAAATAATTGAAAATACATAGGATATGAATATAGGGAAACTATGATCAACCTCACCCACTCCCCATGCTTAGGGGTGGTCAATATGGTGGTTTCTTCAGAACTCCTCAACACGATCGAGTTTTTCTATTCCCAGATAAAATCCATATAGGGGTAATGTTCCCATTTAAACTCTAAGTGGATATCCTACCTTGATTGGGTTTATGAAGCATTAACCTAACCAATTACATAAACCCTATATTTTAATCATTAGACATGAAGATGGATCTGGTACAACATCTCACACAATTCATACCTTGATCTAAACATATTATGGGACGTCAAGACTATAAAGAAGATATAAAAATGATATTACATATATATAATATAAAGTGTAATATTTTTTTGTTTATACATCCTTATTGTAGGGTGCATCACAGGATGGGATGCACTTCCTCATCAATTCATTTATCAGTTTTTGTACATAACAATTAAAATGATGATCTTCATCCTCAAAAACTAGAAACATCATGAAAATGTTATATTGTATAATTTTTTCTCGAGATGGAAATGTATAACATACTCCCTTATCATTCCACTATCACAAGAGTAGTTGTCATGGATTTTTGTGTGAACCTCCATGATGAGATGCAGACACCTTTTATCCCAACAAAGTACCCATTGTGGTTCTGGGAGTTTGAAGAAACAAAAGAGTGTTTGGAAATGTCCATTCATTTAACTATGGAAAAATCTCATCCCACATTAATGGACCATGGAAAAATCTCCAACAAAGTTTAATATGCTACTATCATGATGAAACTAGTAAAAAGACCCTCTGAAACAACTAGGGTTGCTTGAAATTAATTGACACCTCCTATCATGAGACAATATCTGGAGAAATAACCATGATATAATTTAAAAATAGATCAAGGATTCCTAATATTTTAAGAACATAAGAACATAGTATATTACATATGAAATAAATAAGATCCTAGTTATTTCCCCACATACATTAAAATAATTATCTTAAACATTATAAATCTTGGGAAACCAAATAAGGTCTTCCTTATTGTTTACCCTAGCTATTGAAAATTTAATATGAAACTAAGTGATTCTATATAGGACTACATAATCAAAAAAGATATACAATTAGAAATGGATGATTCAAGGTAGGTGATAATATGAAAATACTCATTTCATGAGATATATTTTACCACCACCAAACTAGAAGAAAAGGGTGACTGCCAAGAATTTATGGAATGGTGTGAATAGAATTTCGATAATCGGATAGCCTAGAAGATAATTGACTAATATAATGACACCGTTAGAGAATAGATTCTTAAAATATTCATGATTTTGGAGCCAAATGAGTTTCCATTAAACCAAATACACAAAGGTAGATATAATCTCCATTGGTAGGAAATGGTGTAGGGAAAATAGTCTCATCTAATAACCACACTGAGTCTAACTCATGAAGGAATTTGTCATTCATTTGCATGAGTATGGGAACCATCCAAAAAAACAAAATCATCATCATATGATTATATCATTATTTTATCATTTACTTTTATTCATATAGCATACCCATTCTCAGATCATGAGTGCACCAATGAATATGAGTTCTTTATACCTTATAGGGGAGTCTGAGCCTGAAGCCGTAAAAACCAATGAAATAAAAGATGGTATAGTCATGAATGAAACCAATATTATGGAAACGTCCCTAAAAAATATATAATTTATGAAAAAACTAAAGTTTAACACATTAGAGAGCCTAATGGAATTAGGGAGATTCCCTTTAGTATTTTAGTGGTCATCTTGGTATGGTTGTCTCTGATGAATGGATAGAGAGGATACACAATAGTTTAATCAAATTGAAAAAATGGTTAGAATAAAATTTTCTTGGGTTTTAGAAGAATATGTTCCATAAACCACTATCAATGAACTAGTATCATCTACCACTAGCACCTAATCCCCAAATTTTGATTCTGAGGAGTAACCCCACCAAGGCAAGTGCATACCTCTGGTGTAGAAACATGAACATTTGAAAAAATTAGAGGATTTCAAATCAACACTCTAAATAATATATTCACTATATCTTTATGAATATATTATATATGTGTTTATAAATACCTTTTAGTTTCATTGGGAGTATAAACAGATGTCACAAAATATATGGTTTATCTAGTGGAAAATACTCTAGCATAATATCATATGATAATCTCATTCACATAGAAATAATTGTATGATTCTATTCAAGAACATATCAAAACCCTATACATTTTATGAAATCATGATAATGTTGACAGATGAATAGCATGATTGAAAAGAACATTGGTATTAATATCATATTGGTCTATACCATCCTTTGTATGCGATACAATGAATATGATTCATCTCCATTGAAGTTGACCATTTAAGGGTATAAAAATATTGATACCCCCCCAGGAAGATATATCTAAGATCCCATTTAGGGGACATCATTTCAAACTATGTGTTATTTGTTATCAAATAAGACTCCACATTTGATGTCTTTATTAGAATACCTTCTATTTATAGCCATGAAATGGTTATATATATATTCTAACAATGTTTAAAATATCCCATGAATGGAATTATCGTCATAATATTTAATTGTAGTTATAACTTTGAATATTTTGAATCAATATATGTCGAAGCATGTTTGTAAAATTGATAATTAAAATAACAAGTGACAGATGATGGTATTAAGTTCTCCACCTCTGATGGATTGGGAACCACCCATATAAATCTAGGGAAGTTTCTTAGAAGTGACTATGTATGGTATAAACCTAATTTAAAGTAGTAGATATTTTCCCACATTAAATTATAAACTTATTACTTCTCTATACAATTTATACATGATAATGATTCCAGCTCCTCTTGTGGTTTCTTAAGTGGATTAATATAATAATTATCTTTTGGGATCATAAATTTTGCACACACCATTAGCACAAATTGATAATTTCCCTAAGATGACCCCTATGACTCAGGATGTTAATATCTCTCCTACCCCTAGTGGTATGATAAGAAAAACATGTATCTTTAGAATCCCCCCATAATTCCTATATAAATTTAGGATTTTCATGCTTCTTCTCATAGCCTTTAGTACCTTGATAGTGATTGAAATACCCTTAAATTATTAAACATTCTTTTATAGGACTCCATCGACATGTAGATGGAATGGGAAGGGGATGACCTAAGTGACTCCCCTCTAATATTTGAGGAATGCATAATCACCACCATCGGTGTTCTCAAGTAGGTAAATATGGAAAGAGGAGGGGACATGCAACCAAAATTGATCAGTTCCACTATACCCCATTAGGAGGAGGTGGAATGAACTTTTTTCATGACGCAACTTTTATATTTATTCATTTTTAATTATATAGAGATTTCGAAGTTGTACCTTAATGTAGTTACACATCATTTTGGCCTACCAAATGACCATCTAGGAGTCAAACAGTCATCCTATGGAATTCATCCCTCTCACTCTACCACCATAAAAAATGATGTTGAAAAATTGATCAAATACAATCTTTTTGAGAGTTTAAGAACATAAACTAGTTTTCAAACATATTTATCTTAATAAAAAATAATGAATAAATCAAGTTATTCATGAAATATATTTATCTTTATCTAAACATCCTGAAAAAAATTGTAACACCCTGATATTTTGTTAAATATTTCTTTCCAAATTAATTTAATCTTATAAATATTTCTCATTTCACAAAAACAAAAAATAGTTTTTTATATATTAAAGAACTATGTTGTCTTGAATTCACTATACTAAAAACTTATATTATCATTCTGTACACGTAACATGATGCTTCATTTTTATTATATACAAAAACAAGTCCCTTCGATAGATTATGTTACATGGAAGGCCATGTTTTTTCTAAACTATAATATACTATTATTATTATAATTTAAATATTTTTATACTGACCACCTAGATGTTGGAATGGATGTTTCGAATAAGATTAACTAAATTGTAAAAATGTAATTTAAACATGTATATAAAATTAATCCTTTGGTTATCAATTACTATAAGTTAATGTAATAATAATTGGAAAACAATGAATTTTCTTTTCTAAAAAACCATTTTTCTATGTATAAACATAATTTTATCTCAATATATTAGACAATCCACTTTTTGATTAATTTTTTGAATAAAATTTTTATATTATATATTCATTGAATATTTTTATACTCATCTACTAGATTTGATAAGTATAAAAAAAGAATAAATCTAATTATATGAATACAGAGATGTATTCTTGTAAAAATTAATTTCTTAATGGAGAATAAATTATACATCAATTTATATAACTTATGTAATTGTAATCATTTTTAATTTGAAAATTGATATAAAATGCTTCCAAAATTTTGAATATTTTTACTTTAAATCCCTGCTTTGTTATCCCGTCGGTGGTATTGAATTTGAATTAATTCGATCCAAATATATGATTGAAATTTTGAAAAATGTATTAAATATTTTCAATCAGTATAATATATAATTTTTAAAAATTTAAATATATTTTTTTGAAAAAAAATTATTAGTGAAATTAATTAAATTTAATAACAACGATTAAAATGAAAATTAGCTTAACAAGGGCGTAAAAGTTACACAAAAAAGCCAAAAATATCATGAAACCTATTCAAAATCCATTATATAGATATAGTTTTTCCCTATACTCCCTTTTTTCTAATTTGGATCATTATTGGATCCAATTTCCCTAGGAATAATGTTGGTGGATTAACTTTTCAAAAATTTACAAGAATGACACTCCTCCTCCACAAAAAAGGCACTCTCTCATACCACTTATCCACACCTCTAAATCCATTTGGATCGACCTGAATAATCAAAAATATTATCCCATAATCCCCAAATTCATTTTATAAGCCTCCCTTTGGTTAGAAATCCAACCAAGGAAGCTCTTTGGGGAAAACCAATGGGTGTTTCCCCAAGAAGTGGAAACATCCTTCTTCAAACTCATCTATTTTATTTTCATCCTCCACAATATCTCTTATTATTTAATGATTATATAATAAATTAATTATCCTGAATATATTGATATGTTTAAATTCTATGGGTTTTACCTACACATACAGACTCTTCAATCTAATAGATAATAAACTTATAGTTCTTGTGTATGGCGAACTATCATCGCTCAAAACATTGTTGTTAATTTTTTCCTTTACCACTTATCATGGATGAGAATTATGATTTAATATCTATTTTAATATTTTATATATTATATTTATGATATATTTATGCTTCTCTAATTATTATACAACCCATACCTTCATGCTTTCAATTTTGTGTTAATTCTATAATTTCGTTTCAGGAAGTGTGGACTACTACATCTTCAAAATTATGGGATTTTGTTCATACTATAAATTGTATAAATTAAGGATGGATTAGTGAAATTATATGATATTTATGAAATAAAAAAGCTGATATAATGATATTATATGTTTATATATATATTCCATTTTTATTCTTTATATCAACTTGATAATAAATCAGAAACATCGTTCATTTATACGTACGGCCTACCGTCTCCATGAACAGTGTATTTCATTTCATATTTATATGAACTAAATATTATTTTAGGAATATATATAATGAATATATATGATATTTATATCATTCTATACAATATTTATATATTTAAATCATTATATAATTAAGAGGATCAAGAATCACAAGCCAAGACATATATCAAAAAAGAAGATATTACTCGAAACGTAAAGTTAACATGCAGTAGCTAATAAAAAACTAATATTAAGTAAAAAAATAATATATGGTTTTCGATATAATAATATGCTTATGTGGTAGATTTATAAAAAAACATATATTTATTATATAGGATTTATGAATGTGTATGAAGAATTTCATTACTAAAGGTAAGGTAATTTCATCACACTTTTTATTAACATGAGATATATGCCTTATTCAACACACATTTATTTTATATGTTATGTATAAATACCATTGATGTATTAGATTATTATTATAATAAAATGTATTGGTATTTACAGATCCATTTTATGATCTTTTTTTCTTAGGATTTAAGTTTCAAAAGATACCAAATCGGTAAATTAAAATTTTCTCAATTTCCCTTTTTTGAGACACATGCCATGTTTTACACCTATATTTTTCTATGAGGTGTATAAAATACCTTTGAAATGTTATATATTAAATATATATCTTTTAATTATATTTTAATATTTATTTAATTTTATTATTTATATTTTATTGTGATTCAATGTTACCAATGTGGTAACATTTTATTATAGTAAGCTCATCATTTATCGAGATTACATATGATTATGATTCCATAAATGAAATATTATGATACATATCTGAAGAACTCGCATGATTTTTGATAACATATGGTTATTGATGTCATATCAAATTTGTGGTACCATTTTATAACTTTTTTTTAGTAAAGATAATTTATAAAAATAAATTATGACAATCTGACTTTATTTCTCTTTTTTGTTGAAGATTTGTGTTCTTTCAAAACCATGTTTTATAAAAAAATGTTTTTAAATATTATTTACTATTATTTTATTTTCATTCATGTAAATTATTAACCATGTATTACGTTTTTAAAAATTATTTTTAAAAATAATATTCTTGTCCTTTTCTAATCAAGGAAATTTTCTAAACTTTTATGCTGAAAAAGGAATGGTCCACTTGTACTGACTTCCCCATAATCATAAGCATAATTTACTTAATTATTGTTTGTTATATTAAAATTTTTCATCCAAAAGAATTTTTTTCCCAGATATTATAGAAATATATTTATTTTAAATTGGTTTTCAAAGAAAAAGGGTTTTCAAAAACAATTAGATGTTTCAAAAGTTTTAAAATTGAGTTTCAAATATTCTTTTATAAGATTTAAAAATATTGTTCTAAAAGAAATGGATTTACATGTTTTCAATTGTTATTCTATAATATTTCAAGTCATATTCAAAGAAAAATGTTTTGAAAATATTTGAATCTTATTTATAAGTTTTCAAAGTTATTTTCAAGGAAAATGGTCTTCAAAATGATTTAGGTTTTAAAATGTAATTTTCAAATCATAATGGATATTTTTCTTTAGAAATGTTTTAATTTATTTTTAATGATTCATTTATATGTTTGAATTTTTTTTCAAGGAAAATGATTTTTAAAAATTTTATATGTTTTAAAAAGTGATTTTGATAGAAAACTTTGTTCCAAGTCATTTTCCAAAATCATTCTCCATCTAAGATGACATACTTGGTTATAATTTATGTTTTACTAGGGATATAATCCAAGGAAACCATTATTATTATTTATATTAATGGTATATGTTTTTATGGATTTACTTTTATGAATCCCATTTCTCTTTAAAGAGTTATACGATAATAAATTCGTATGAAACCCACTTCCTTTCACAGTTTATTCTAGGATAAAATGATTAGGAAACCTATATATTTTACATATGTTATTATATGATTAACTATTTATGGTAGCCATTTAATTTCATCGGTTATGACACATTTTTTTATGAAAATCATCTATTTTTATAAGTGATGTTTATGACACAGATTTAATAATAAATATTAATGATTGGAGTGTATATGTATAAGAATTAAATAATTATGTTATATAAATCATGAAGTATATCTTTTCCATTAAGTATTTTAAAAAATATATTGAGAGGTGATGATGGAATAGAAAAGGTATTTAATGAATGTTTGATATTTTTATCAAGGAAAGGTAACTCTTAATGTGTCCTTGATATTGATAAAATTATGTTTATCTCGAATATGGAAATGAGTGATATGAAAATTTAATTTGGATTATACGTATTACCCTAGAACTGATTATTAATTTGTTGAAAAGATTTTCTATGATATCGAGGATGAAGTTTATAACTTCTTGGATTTAAAAAATATATCCAGTTATCATTGAAATGAAGAAGCATGTGTGTTTTTCAGATGGATTTATGGTAATTAAGGTTATTACCACATATCAAAATAATATATGATGAGGGTATTCACAAATATGAAATGTGACAACCAAATTATACTTGTTGATACATTAGAGATCAATGTTAAATCTTTTTTACCTTCTTCTATTGTTTTGGATTTTCATCTTTCGAAAGGGTTATAAGGATAACCATTTATGGAATGTTAAAGTTAAAATTTGGATAATGTTTAGGGTATTAAAGTATTAGCTCATAAAATAAGGATTTGTTCATATTGGATAACCTATTCAAACTAATTTATATTTAAGGTAACCAATTATAGATGGGATGTCTTATCATTGACCTCAACATCTATTTGGGCTTTAGCATTGAAAAATTCACCTTCCTTTTTTGAGAAATTGATGAGGCGAAAATTGATCAAGGCTAAAAAAAGGGTGAGATTTTCTATAACCAATTAAGTATATATTCCCATGAAAAAATTTCAACTATACGTAAAGGATCTTGAAACAAAAAATGTTATCTTGGTACCTTCCCTTATAATAAATCAAATGGACCCTTAGATCATTACATATTCATGTATTTTTAATTGTTAACTTTCTCCCGACCATGATCTATGTCACTCTATATCAGAACATAATTGTTAAATTTATCTTCCATGTCTATGTTTTCACTTTCCCCCAACATTATCCCATGAGGAAACCTAGTTATGAGTTACATTGGGTGACAATTTTGTTTCGAATATTCCATTTTTAAAGTATGTTTTTCAATTCATTTTTACAATCTGAGTTTCTATGAAAGGAACTATAATATAATAAAACAATAATAAAATAGAACAAATTATAGGGAGAAATTAATTTTAAGGGGGATATAATGTAACACAATAAGATTTTGTGAAATGTTTTTTTTTTGAATTAATTAAATAATTTTGATATTTTTAATTTCACGCAACACTGAATATATTTTTTATGTATTGAAGAACTATATTTGGCTTACATAAACTACAAGATACCATTAGAATAACTTGTTGTTAATGAAAAGTATGTTTTTATTATAGTACAAATAATATCGAGTCTGTTTGATAGCTTTTTTATACACAAAAGGCCATGTTTTTAACGAACTACACTATATTATTAATATGATTAATAAAATATTATTATAGCTTCCATAAAGACGTTGTAATGGATGTTATGAATAATATTAAATAAAATATGAACATAAGATTTAAAAATACATATAAAATAAATCTATCCGTTATTAATTACTAGAAGTGAATGAAAGAACTATTTAAAAATAATCAAATCACTTTTCTAAGAAAACTATTTTTTATTTACTAATATAATTTTTTATCAATAAATTAATCAAACCAATTTTCATTAATTTTTTAAGTAATATTTATATATTATATATTTAATAAATATTTTTTATACTCATCCAATTTATTTTATGTCTAAAAGAAAATAATAACTACAATTTTATGAATAGGAATATGTATTCTTCTAAAAATTTATTTTACCATCTTTAAATGGGAAAACCATTTAAAATAAGATTTTGACCATTTTAAAAAAATTTATTTGAAAATATAATCATCATTTTCTAAATTATATCATAAAAATTATATTTGGGTGTATTTTTAATATTTTATGTGAAGTTTCATTTTTTATGAATAATTAAGATTACTAAATTTTAGTTCAAAACCTATTTTTCCTATAATTTATTTATAGTGACAAATTATTTTTATTGTTACATGAAAAGCTAAATTAGATAAATTATGAGTCAATTAATCTATTTAATGTCACTATAATCGATTTCAATTTGAAAATTTATATAAGAACTTACTAAGATTTTGAACATTTTATCTTTAAAACCTTCTTTTTCATCCTGTCATCGAGATTAAATTTTAAGTGATTTCTACCACTTTTATGATTCGAATTTGTTAAAATGGATTACATGATTGGAATACAAATAATATATAATTAAAAATAATTTACAGTTATTATTAACAAAATAAATATTAGTGAAATCAATTATAATTAATTATAATAATTAAGATGAAATTTTGCTAAACAATGGGCTAAACCATATAGTTAAAGGCCAAAATTACCTAAAAACTCTTAAAAAATAAATTTTGTTGAGATATTTAGAACCTATTCTTATTTATTTATAATATTTTAAATTATGGGATCCAGATTACATAGGATAAATGTGGGTGGATATCACTTTTAGAAAATTTATAAGAATTCACCTCCTCTACCACCATAAAAATGAACTCACCCTCCAAATTATTTAGAACTGTCAAGAACTTTGACTCACAAAAAAATAATATAAAATATGATTCCAAAAATCCCATTAATAATCCTATAATCCTATTTTATTGAATAAATCCATCAAAGTAATACCTTTGGTGTAAACAAAGAAGAGCTACCCAAAGAAGAGGTAACATCTTTCCTCAAGCTCATTTGTTTTATTTTCATTCTCCAACCCCTAAAATATTCATATTACATGATTATAAAATAAAATTAGTGTCTAAAATATACTTATATATTTTTATTCTAGTGGTTCTACCTATTCTTACAATGAAATCCATCTAATGGTTAATGAACATACTATTCTTGTGTACAACAAACTCTTGCCTCACGAAGTGATGTTTTTCATTTTTCCTTTAACACGTCCCATGGTTGGGAATTATATTTGAAACTATATATTTATATTATATATATAATATTTATGATATTTTTATGATTCTATAATTATTATATAACATATACCATCACGCTTTCCATTTTGTGTAAATGCGAAAATTTAGTATCGGCAAGTGTGGTCTACCGCATCATCAAAGAAATGTGATTCACTCACACTCTATATAAAATGTATTAAATATGGGTTTTTGAAACTTATATGGTATATCTGAAATAATAATTAAACTTTAATGATATTATATATACATATATATCAACTAATTTCTTTTATTTAATATGATAATAAAAAGGAAATGGCATTCGTGTGTGTTTGTGTGGCCTACTGTATCCCTGAACAGTGTATTCCATTTCATATTTCTAAATTCTATATATTATTATAGGTAAATATATTTTGAATATATATTTTATTTAATTAATTATATAATTTATAAATATTTGATAAGAATGATCTAAGTAAGTGGATCAAGTATAAAAATCCAAAACATAAACGAAGAAGAAGAAAATATTACCCAAAACGTAATGTTAACAAGAAGTTGTTAATATATGGGTAGTATAAAGTCATGAAAAAATAATATATATTATTATATATATTAAAATTATTTTTTTGAATTATTATATATATTTAAATATATTATAGTAGTTTTTAATGTGTTTGATGAAAGTCAAGACTTAAGGAAAGGGAATTTTATCTCAGTTTTTATTTCTATGAGATACATAATTTATTCACCACTAATTAATTTTAGTTTGTGGTGTGTATACTTTCCATGTATGTATTATATGGTTATAAAAATTAAATTTATGGGTATTTATAATTATTTTCGATGATCATTCTTTTTGGGGTTTATGTTTCAAAAGTTGTCAAATTGATAAAGTAATTTTGTCTTAATTTACCTTCCTTGAGAAACATGTCATGTTATCCACCTAAATTTTTTCTAGGAGATGTATATAATTCCTTTGAAATATTATATTATAAATATCCTTATTTTAATGATATTTTATTCTTATTTTAATTTTATTCTTTCCATTTTATTATAATTCAATGTTACCAAAGTGGAATCGATTTATTACTACAATCTCATAATTTTTTTATATTATTTATGATTATTATTCTATTGATGAAATATTATGATCCATATATCAAAAAAATAATTAATGTTTTTAACCTATGTTTAATCATATTATTTTAAATTAATGGTTCTATTTTCACCCTTTGGTACTTTAGATTGTTAACAAAATTGTTTTATGAAAATATGACTTTATTTCTGGTTTCGGTTGAAAATATTTGTTATTTCAAAACTATGTTTTCAAAAAATTAGTATTAAAGAATGATATAATATTATCCTATTATGTGTAAAGTGTTTTTCCATTTTGTACCATATTAATAAATATTTTTAAAATTGATACTTATATCTTTTCTCTGATCAAGGCACTTTCCTAATGTTTTAAAGTGCAAAAGGAATGTTCGACAAGTATGGAATTACCAAATATAATGACCATCATTTCCATGATTCATATTTAGTATGTTTACATGGATATTTTTTTAAAGTAATATTTTTCCTTAATATTATTGAAAAATGTTTATTTTAAATTTATTTTAAAGAAAAAGTGTTTTCACGAAATTATTTTATTTTTAAAAAGTGTTTAAAATTATTTTCAATAATTCCATTATATGTTTTCAAAATATTTTTTTTCAAAGAAAATGATTTAATTGATTTAAAATATTATTTTATTATATTTAAAAATATTTTCAATGAAAAATTATTTCAAAAGGATTTCAAGCTTCTTTATAAGTTTTCAAGGTTATTTTCATGGAAAATTGTCTTTAAAATGTTTTCTGTTTTAAAAAGTTTTTTTTCAAATCATAAAGGATATTTTCATATAAAAAATGTTTTAAATGAATTTCCATGATTCCTTTATATGTTTTCAATATATTTTTATGTAAAATGATTTTGAAAAACAAAAATGTTTTAAAAAGTAATTTTCAAATAAAATTTGTGTTCCCAGTGATCTTTCAAAATCATTCTCCATCTAAGATGAAATACTTGGATATAGTTTTTGATTTACTAGGGACATGATCAAAGGATACCATTCATATTATTTTTATATGAGTTCTATATTTTGATGGATTCTAGATTATTAAATATTCTTCTCTTCAACAGGTTATACCATGATAAATGCTTATGAAACCCTCTTCCTTTCACGGGTTATTCTATGAAGAAATTATTTTGAAACCTATATATTTTTCCCAGGTTATGATATGATTATATTTTTATGGGAAAAATTCCATTTAATTGGATATGATATGATTTTTATAAAACCCATTTCTTTTTATGGGTCATGACATGAAGCATGTTTTATTATCTTGAGGTATATGTTCGTATTATTATTTTATGTTATTCATGGGACCTATATCCCCCTCTAATGAATTTGATAAATATTTATATCTCTTAATATACTTATGGAAATAAATTATATGGGATTGATCCACTATGGAATATGGGAAAAGTCGGTCCACTGTGGGAAGATGGTGAAACCAAGCCCCCTATGGGAAGATGAGGAAACCTGATCCACTGTGGGAAGATGGGAAAACTCAATACACTATGATATTATGGGAAAACCAAATACAGTATGGAGGATAGGGAAACCTCATCTATTACAAGGAAAGGACTGTGATTGGTGATGATGGTGTGTCCTTCCCAGTAGGTGTAGTCCCCATGAATTTCACTGATAAGCATTTTGGAAATTACCCTTTACTAATTGGGAATGATTTTACATGTTTATCTACGTAATGCGATTTCTATTTCTTATTGATCAATTGATTTAACCCATTTCTTATGTTTATATTCCCTAGGATATGAATAATAGTTTTAATGAGGATTACTAAAGGGGAAGATCTTTAAGGTAGATGTGTATGAGCTTTCACCAAAATAGAAGAATGCATTTAATGTTTCCAATGAAACTAAACTAGTATGGTCATTAGGCATATATTTTTGTAATGTTATAAATATTTATCTAAATTTATTTAAATTCCATGTATGTTAGGCCTAGGTAGTTATAATTTCTGGTTACCAATCATTGAAATGATTATCACTGAGACTATTATATTCTAAGATCATTTATTTATGGATGGGTTTTCAGGATATTATTAAATAAATATGTCCCCTAAATATTAGTAAGTAAATACCATCATATAACTTCAAGGAATATTTCTCAACCCAGTAATGTAATTTGTATTAAATAATGTTGGTGCCACTTATCAATAAGTAATGATTCATATCACAAAACCCTTCTTAGGATGAATCTCTAAGAGCTACACCAATGATATAGTGGCTAAATTTTACTGTATTTTTGAAAACCTCACTAGTTTTCATAAAATAACATGAAAATTGTGGGAAAACAAATTGATAATGAATCTCATATAGTGTGAATTTGGTGTAACTTTAGGGAAATCTATTATCTTTAAAGTACGACATTGTGGCATCAAGGTCAATCTAGAAACATCTCGTGAAATTATAGAGATCCCAACCCCTAAAAATATTAATGTATTGATAGGGATCTAAGAAAAATTTCAAATATGAGGTGTTTCTTATCCAACCTTGTTAATATATGTCTCCCCCTACTAGGATGATGAAGAAGGGAGTCACTTACAAGTGGGAGGAGGACATCCAAGAATATTTTTAAAACATCATATGATACTTGTTACATCAGATAGTCAAAATTTCTCTTGTGAAACACCCTATTACACAAAAATATATTTCATTTTAAATAAGTACATTTTATTATATATTTTATAAAACACAAAACCCTATGTCTAAATGAACATTAATATATTATACCATAATAACCTAGTCATTAAATTTGAGGCTATGAATTTTAATAATTATATTGTGAGAATTATATTTTTTACACATGCATAAAGTATATTCAATGATTTTATATTTATTATAAATAAAAATAAAATATATTTTAATGAAAAATAAATATTTATAAAAAGAATTGTATTTTTCTAAAGAACGATTTCATCATTTTTTAGAACATATTTTAAAATTAATTTGTTACATGTTTTATAATTTTTCTTTAAAAAATTACTTTTATTTAATCATCATATCCAAATTAACAGTGTAAATTTTTGATAGTTTTTTGGAAAAGGAATTTTTTTGACGAATAGTGAAATATAGAGGTTTATTACTTCAAAATTTATTTTTATTTAAATTATTTACAAAGATGAATTATGTTTTAAAATATTTTTCATGTAAAAAATGTTTAATTATATTAAAATAATGTTAATTAAAATTTTAATAATAGATTATATATTTTAAATCATGTAAAATAATATTATACAATAAGGGTAAATAAATTTTTTGACTATAATGAATTATAAACATAGTAAAAATTAATTACTATGGTTAATATAAAAAACTGATTTATAGGGTGTCAAACTAAAATGATAAAGGTTTAAATAACCTATAAACTTGTCAATATAAAATTTTATATCCATATATTGACCTTATAACCTCTATTTTTTGATAATAACACATTATAAGGCTATTCTCATAAGAAAAACATGACCATCACTTTTTCTTTTAAAAAAATCCTTGTGTGTCCACTCCTCCATAAATAAAATGCCTCCCAATCTCCTCACATCCTTACACTTCCAAAGACATTTTTCAGCCCCTAACTACCAAAAAAACTTCATTACTGCCCAATAAACTTCATATATCATGTTTTTTGTAAACAATTCTTCATAATAGGGGTTTTGGTGAAAACAATAATAGGTCATCCAAAGAAGTGTTAATGTTTATAAACAAAAATTTTAGTATTCTTCTTACTCCTCTTAATAATAATAATAAATAATACTAACATAATAAATATAGTTTATAAAATATTTTATTAATTTATTAATTTAATATAATGTCATATATCCATATACACATCCATCAAATTTGAAATGAAAGTGTTAATGATTTTTACGGAGAACTACCACCATGCAAACCGAGGTAATTTATTTTCCATCACCATATTTCAAGGATGTATATAATTATGGATTTAACTTAATAATATAATATTTTTATAATTATTATATTTAGGGAATTTTTATGTCCCATATACCTTATTACTATCAATACTATAAGGGGGTATGTTAACGTCACTTGTGTGTATGGTGGACTACCACCTTGCGAAGCGATGTGCTTCATTTCTCATTTACATTATACATGAAAGGTTATAAGGATAAAGTGAATGAAATATTTGTGATATATATGACCTCACCATAATAATGTAAATATAATATCACATATAAGATTTTACTTTCTTATTAGTTGAAAAACAAAATCATTTCCCATAAGTCCCTGTGGAATATTGCCTCCACATAGTAATGCGAAATGTTTTTTATTATACATTTACAAGGATGTAAATATTCATGGTAATAATGATGAGTTTCATTAATATAAATTATATATATATAAATTATTATTTTTAATGGTTAATTAATATTTAGTTTTAGTTCAGTCTATCCTTCATGAAAATTGAAGCACTGTTGATGTGTACGTGTGGATTACCATCTCCCTAAATAGTGTAATGAATTATATATCACTATCTTTTATAGATTAATATAAATAAATAAATAACATATATTAAATTTTTATCATTTTTATATTATTTAGATTATGTAATTGTGATCACTATAAAATAATCAAAATTAGCAGAGCAAAACATACATGAATAATAAATCACTTATCTCTTGAAATAGTGATTTTAACAGATAATTGTTAACAAAATGTGATAAAAAGAATATAATTAAATATTATATGTCATGTGATATATGTATAATAAAGCTATATTTATTATATAAGAGTTTATAGAATTTATGAAGGAATTCAGACACATGGTAATTGATTTTTATCTCAATTTTTATTCTATGCGACCTAAGGCATGTTGTGCACCTATCCTTTTTTATGAGGATCATATACAGCTCCAATGGAATTTAATGTAATTACTTTTTTATTCTAATGATATTTTAAGATTACATTAATTTAATAATTTCATAGGTATTATGATTAAATGTTTCCAAAGTGGTAATGTTTCAATGGTTTAATCTCATTGTTTATTAAGATTGTTTATGTTTATGCATTCAATGATAAACTATTTTGATCCTCCTCCCAAGAAAATATTGAATTTTATTTTAATATGGTTATTTAATGATAACTAATTTTTGTATTCATTTTCCTCTATTTACTCAATATTTAAAAATATTTTTTAAGAAAAATCGTCCTTTAATTTCCAACTTCATTAAAAACCCATTTTCTTCCATATCCTTATTTTAAAAAATATATAATGTTTTTCAAATTACATAATGTTTTTATTAAAGTCACTTTTACCAATGTTTTACTATTTTAAATGGTTTTAAAATGAATCTTCGTGTCCATTTAAGAATTTTTTAATTCTTGAAATTTTACCAAAGTGTGAAAGGAATCTTTTCTTTTACCTTGTTTAGAATAAATAGAATTTTATATAATTACAACCATTGTTTACTTGGACGATTACATTATAAGTTTCAAAGGTGATTTTTAAATAAAATAATTTCAAGAATATTTTATGAATTTTTTATTTAAAAGATATTATTTTAAAATAAATCTTATTTTCCTCATGAAATGTTCTAAGTTATCTTTAAAAATAATTTTGAATATAAGATGAAATACATTGAACTTACTTAATATTTATTGGGCGATATAATCCAATTATACCAATATTATTATTTCTATGTATAGTTTGTGATCATTATGATTCAAGATCTATTATTTTGATACAATTATTAATATTTATCTGAATATTTTATTATTATGTTTATTCATTGGGAAAAGTATTAACATTTCAAATTTTAGTTTTTCGAATATGAATGTTTATGTTGATTATTTACCATCCCTTAATATGAGGAATGAATTAGAATTAGTACATGAGGTGGGGACCCATTATATTCCCTCAATGCATTGGTAGTTCTCTTGAGATAAACAAAATTGGGTTTTTGGTCAAGGCATTACCCATTTACGTATGTTGTTTTGGAAATATTACTGGATGGTGTGGTTATGATGCCCAAAATGATGTATACCTTCATTATGAGATTATTCATTGATATTCATGTGATTATCTGATAAGTTACAATATCTATAGAAATCTTTCAAACTCATGGGATAATGTATATGTCCTTATTTTATAATTATCTATTCCTTCCATATTTTTCTATATTTATTTATGAAATGGAATTTTTTTTCAGTTATTTACCTTGACATATTGATTATGATATATTTATCCATAGCTTCTGTCATACTGACACACTTACTGAGAATTTACACTCACCCATTTCTTATTTTTCATTACCTACAATTCTATGATGAGTATTATGATTGATATTAAAGGTTTTGTTCGAGTAAATAATGATGAAAAAGAAGATTTTTTTTAGGTTATCATTTTTAATATGATATTCAAGTATGTATCTAGTTACCAAGACTACTGAACTATTCGGTCCTCTCATATATGAAATCTAGTTTCTTATATGGGTATAATAAAGTATAAACTTTCTTTGAGATACTGGGGTAATGTTTTTTATAGTTTTTATCAAATAAATATTAGTATAATCATTGGTAGAAATATTTTGGAAAACATAGATAATATAACAAAACACAAATATTCAATTTGATTATATGTATAGAAAAACATCCAAATTTTGGGTGAATAATAAATTATTTGGTTTTTACAAGAAATATATCCATGTATGTGTTTTACAAGTGGACATGGTTCTGGAACAGATGTTCCTAGGGCCAATAACCCAGAAAATGTTTTCAGGATTCACTTGAGCACTACTAGGTATATGATATTGGCTCTCACTACACACTTGATTTGAAAATCTATAGGGAATATTTTTGGGTCAATACACATTTTTATAAAAAATCATTATGAATGGATTTAAAATATTTTTATTCATAGAAAAAATTCCTTTATTAACCATGTTTATTGCTCTTGGATTATCTGTGCATAAATTTCAAAATTAATGTTAATGATTTCACTAGTTTTGGGATTATACATTATATCTCATAATGTTATAATCTAATATATTGTAGTTAATTATTTAGAAATAAAAATTTGAATAAGGAATGAGAAATATATCAATAAACATATTCCAATTATGTATTTACCTTCTACGGGATATAATTAAGATGGAGTTAGAGATTCATCTAGAATAGATCAAATTATAACTATCTTTGGGAAAATGATTTTGATTATGAGTAATAACCGTTCCTATATAGAAAACCCTTTTATCCACCATATGGAGTAATAATATTATAATTCTTCATGTTTCAGCAAAAAATGACATTCAATCGGACTAAAAATCCATTTTTTAGGTGATCAATAGATTGGTTCTTTAGAGAAGATATTTATCACCCGATGAAGTAGTGAAAGGGTGATGGTTTTCATGGGATTATATCATCACTCAAGATATGTGGATCAATTTTTTTTTTAATTTAACACACTAAGTGTTGGGATGAAATATAAAACGTGGAATATAATAATTTCAAGTTAATATTCTTGGAAGAATATTTATATTGTGGAAAATGAGTAGATACGGGAATGAAATTCATGAGTCTAAGATAAAAATTAGAAATAAATATTTATATTTATAAATCCAACATTAAAAGGATAGAAAAACATGCTTCCAAATATATATTTAATAAAAATAAAATTTTTTATTGTTTATTTGATGATATTAAGCCAACACATTGAATAGAACTAGTCTCTCAAACATTCTCATCAAACAAGAATAATGAATAATGTGCTATCTTGATTGAGAAATAATTCTACAAATATTATGGATTTGAAACAAATAATGATAAGAAGAGGGTTGATGAGAATGATATAATATTAAATATACAAAAATGTAATAAATTAAGGGAGGAATTTCCATCTTTTTGAAAATTTAGAATGAAATTTCATGGAATATTATTGCTAGGAATGGGAATTTTATACAGTTGTTGAGAGAAAATACACATTTATCATGATTTTAATAGTATGAAATAAGTTCCCAATGATAAATTATTAAACTATAAGGATATAGGACACTATTAAAACACTTTTCCTTGACATAAAATGAATTTACCCATGAAATTTTTGTGGGAGAAAGCAATGATTATACAATAAAAAATGTTTAGGTTAATGACTCTAAGGATGTTGTGGAAGGTACACTAATCGTGTCCTCAAATTTATCTAATTATTTATTTTATGATAGATTTTTTCAATCTTATGTATCTTCAAATATTGAAAATAAAATTATATATTTTCCTAACATTATAATAATGGATTTATCAGCCATACATTTAGTCCATGTCTCACCACAAAAAGGATTTGTCAGTCAGTTCTTGTTATGACTCCTAGACATTCCATGTTTAATAACTTCAGTTTTAATCCTATGGTTAATTTTGATATAATCCTTAATATAGACTAGATTTATAAATATTGTGCAAAAATTTAATCCAAAAATAAGGATGATCAAATTTATAATGAAGTTGTAAAATTCCTTATCTTTATAAGGGAGACTTCATCGTACGAGTCTTGTCTAGATCCACCCCCATTAGCTCTTTTTAATGAAATTCTTGGGGAATAAGATGAAACAATTATATGGAAGGAAAATTTAACATTCAAATTTTTTATGAAACTATTACGTGTGAATAGATTTATGTATTTTCTATGTAATTACATAGACATATAACAATCCATAAAGTTGAGTTTTCCATTATTTTAATCTCTCATGCCTGAATAATATCAAAGAATCCATATGGAGTTTCCATTGTGTAATTAGTGGTGTTTCAGAAACAACTAGATGAACTATGTGTTCAGTTATTTATAATCCTTAGTGTTTCTCATATTCCATGGGGCTAGTTATTTTTGTAAGAATAAAGATGAATCTCTTAGGTTTTGTATTATTTATAAGGAAATAAATTATATTACATTAAAGTAAAAGTTTCCTCTACCTAAAATTGATGACTTATCTAATAATGTTCATGGAGCTCTATATTTTTTAAATATTGACCTTCTTTTTCTGTATCATAAATTATGAGTAATGATGGATTATTTTCCGCACACAAATTTTTTTTTGAGGTATTAACATTACTTGTTCACATTAATTATATTTAGTTTGACTACTGCACACCCAAACCTCAATGATATAATGAATAAAGTATTCGAGGAAAATATTGATAACTTTTTTTAAGTATTTGTTAATGATATCATTATATACTCTAAGAGATATTAGGACCTTGATAGTATAATAAGTATCATTCTTGAGACATGGAGAAAAATTATTATATGGTAAATTTGAAAAGACTGAATTAAAGATTAATAATTTTTATTTTCTTGGCCATATTGTCTCTAATAATGGAATCTCAATTGATACCGAAAATAAAAAGGCAGTCTAAGAATGGACTACACCAAAGACCATCACCAGGGTTCATTATTTCATTGGTTTGGTCGGTTAATATCAATGATTTGTTCAAAAAAAGACCAATTAACAAAGTCATTAACCAATTTTACTCATAAATTGGTTAGGTTCATATAGATAAAACAAATGTGAAGAATGATTTATATAATTAAATAGAAGATTAGTTAATTCTATGATTTTGGATTTTCCATTAAAAAATTATGGGTTTTGTAATATATATTGTTTCATAGAAGAAGGGACTTTTTTTTTAATAATGTTGAATTATAATGGAATCACTTGTCAATCATGGTTGTAAAATATTATTTAACCAAACTATTTAAACTATTATCTTGATTTGGTTTTCAAAATCATTAATTTAATGATATGGAGACATAATAACTGTTGGGAAATATGTGAGATATTCAAGGATAATAATATTTTGAAATATATATTTTCATATAAATTTATGAATTTGAGGAAAATGAGAGTGCTTGAGTGACTCAATAACTATAATTTATCAATACAGTACAATCCTATGAAGGAAAATAAGGAAGCATATGCTTTGAGATAGAATGTTCATGGAGTCCTGGATGAAATTAGGATTGATAGGGATCTTATATTTTAGTATTTTTTTAAATATAAATAAGAGAATCGATATTAAAGGGGATACATCAAACCTTTTCAAATTATTGTTAAACCAGATTTTTTTAAAAGATAAAAATATCTCAACCTGATGATAAGAATTTCTAAAATAGGATTACAACTGTGAAAAAAGAAAAAAACGATGGACATCTTTATTTGAAGATAGTTTTATAATATTTGGAAAGAGACTATGTGTTCTATCTATACCTGAGATGAAAATTAAATTTTTGGATGACTCTCCTATCTCGAATTACTCTGTACACCCTTCTAGCACAAAGATGTATTGATATTTAATGGAACTCATTTGGTAGTATTACATAAAGTGGGAAATTTCAGATTATGTGTCAAGAAATTTGGTTTGTCGACAAGTAAAGGATGTGAGACAATATATGACACGTACTGTCTTTGAAGTTGGTTATTGTTTAAAATTTACTACTGTATATGTGGCAAGCATGGTTTAACCCACATGGAAGGTAAATTTGGCCACTAATCTTCTAAAAATTTGGTAAACTCCAATATTTTCAACAGTTGAGTGATTTTTCTATTTTTTTTCTTTTTATACATTTTTTTATAAGCAATTAATTGACAAAATATTGAAAATATGTTTAAAAACTATATTGAAATAAGAGACTATTGTAAAACAAGGAGTAACAAAGGTTTAGAACACTGATAAAAGGATAATCTATTAAAATTCTCAGGGATTAATATATATTCTACTAGTTTTAAAGGTGATACCATTCACTTATAGGATTTTTGCATAGTTCCATTATAAAGAGTATGACCCACCTCCCTCGCCAGGAGTTGAGGTACACAATCCAACAAAATTAAGAGTACGCCACTCCAAAATTAATCAACTGTGAACTATTCTAAAAAATAAAAACAAAACAAACTCATCGTAAGTCTTTAAGTCTCTTGAATCTATTTTTATTTTGAAAAGTGATTCCACAATAAATCCCGCCAACTAACTGTGAAATTTTTAGATTATGTTTTAGTGGAATATGAAATTTGATGAACTCGGTATCGATCTCGCTGATCGTTACTGAATTCATTGAAAAGATTATGTGAATGAGAATAAGAAGTAACTAGTAGAACTTCTATATATCCCTGAACTAGTGGGTTAGTGAGACATTATCTCTATTAACACGTACACGCTAATCATTAAATTATAAAAGATAACAATTAAGAAAACATAGGAAGTAAACTGCCTCTACTAGAAAGAACGTTTGCTGCTCCTTCCCTCCTCCAGCTCCAAGAAGTGGTTCCAGAGTTGCCCTCTGGTCTCCTCTCCTTGGTACCGGCTCTCCAAATGTATTGAATGAATGAGCGTCTAACCCCACCCCTCCAAATATAATGCTTTCTCTACAGTTTTACCCACCATCACCTGCAGCATGCCACTGAAACTCTTCACCGACTTGAATTCATCTTTTAATATTACACATCCCATATGTGTGTTTTCACGACTGACACATCACGCTAGTTTTTTCCATCGTAACTGACTCCTGATGATCTAGTTAAATGTATTTAGATGTATAAATGTGTCTTTAATGAACCTACACATATAGATTAGGAAATTAAATAAAACGAAAATAAAGAAAGAAAGTTAATTATTAAATTAATGTTATATTACTCGTTAAAAAGTTAACTTCAGTTGACTTAAGAAACTCAAGTAGATAATTATTATTTACTAGATAAAATATTAAAATTATAATTATCAACTTAATAATAAAACATTAATAAAATTATTATGTTTTTAATTTATTTTTATTCATTAATTTATTTTATTAATAAAAGTATTATTAATAATTAGTAAACATAACTTACTTTAATTCTTAAATTGGGCCACTATTAATTACTTTATTTAATTTTATTAAAATTAAAGTGTTAAAATATTTATTTAAATTAAAAAAATATATAAATTATCATTCTTTATATTTAAATTATATAAAATTTTATTAGTTTGACTTGAATTATATTTAATAACATAACTATTTATTAAATGTTATATATAAAAGATTATTAGGTGATATATTATATTTATTTGATTAATTTATTATTTATTTAATTTTTCTTTTATTATATTATTCTTATTATATTTTATAATTAACTATTACACTACCCCTCCCCCAACTCAGTGCTAGCAGGGGGTAGGGTTTTGCTTCTCCACAAGCTGACACCGACACTAGCTGCAAGTCACGGTGGCTCGAATCCTTGGCTCCAGTGGTGTGGAACAGCTGACTGGCTCCCCACGGTGGCCCTTGGGAAACATAAAAAATGGCTTTTTCCTCCTTGGCATGGCAACGAAAGGATCCACGGTGAAGAAGATCCTCTCCTCGGATAGCTGTTTGGTGATCAGTTCCAGGCGTTTCTCCACAAACTTGCGGCGACGAACTTACTCTTTGAAACCCTTTGATCAAGAACCATGGCGCAGATAGCTCTGTAAATGAAACCAACTGGAGCCTATTATTCTTAGTGGCGGAACAAAGAGTTTCTGGTCTTTAGGTGGATCCTTCTCCTAGACGCCAACAACAACGTGGTCAGGTCCATCGAGTGGTGCAGCACGACTCCTGCAAAAACTGACAGTGGCTATTCAGTGACGCCACTTCTTCATGGGCACCTATTTAAAAAATCATCAGATTCATCAAATATGGATTTTCCAATTATTGTGTTTTGATTGTTTTTTATATACAATGGGTTGGGATTGGACTTTGAAACTGAATTTGATTTTGTTTGTGTCCTTTTTATGCTCTAGTTTTGAGTATGTGGTGCAGGATTTTCAGCATCGATGAATGTAGTGACGATGACTATGAGTATAGAAGAGTCGAGGAAGAGGATTGAGGTAAAGGTGGAAAACCTGATGAAAAAATAGGAGTTCAGGCCTGATTGTTGTGCTACATAGGAGGAGGAAGGGAGGATTCGTGTTAGTGTGAAATAAAGTTAATAAATTTGGATTAATTAGAAAGACTATATAAAAGGACTAAAAACACATACTGAATTATAAAAAATTATTAATTAAAATACGTAGTGATAAAAATAAAAAAGTGCCATTATTTATAAAAAAGTTTCAAAATAATTAATTAATTTGAAAAAAATTAAATGAAAGATATGGAAAAACTAAGTAAAAATAGAGCCACATAAAATTCCCCCACACTGAAGAATTGTTTGTCCTCAAACAATCCCATGTCTTATTTTCTTTAAAAAACAGTAAAGTGCATTTATGATTAAGATCATAGTGTAACATGTTCATCCATTTAAAAATAGAGGACGTAAACTGTCAGCATGCTTTTTTTTTGAAAAATATGATTTAAATGGTGTCTTTCCTTGAACAAATATTCCAACAGAAATCAAGAAATTTATGAATCATCAAGTAATGAAGATGTCATGCCTCATATTTGAAACAACATAATGATTCACTTCAATCCAAGCTCATGTTCTAAATTCAAAATTGTCATGGGGCAAAATATCAATGGAAGTAAGATATTAACCAAGGAACTTTATACTTTGACAGAATCCTAGGTTCCAACAATAATTAATTTATTTTGAATCACCTTATTGATACAACCTAAATGATTTCCATATAAACCAATTGCCCCATTCTTCATTTGGCGTTCATCATTCCCCTCACCCTAATGAACTCATTTTTGACCCTAGATAGTTTATTTTATTTTTCAGAAGACATTTATCATTGTGTTGAGCACTGTGCAATTCACTTATTCAACGTGTATAGAGGGATTATTGTAAACTGAAACGCACCAAGCATCTAGGGTCTTAGAGACTCACCGAGGGATCCCAGATGCCCAAATTACTCTAGTTCTAAAAGATTTATATAGAAACCATTTACAATGGCTCATGAAATCAATTACTTTGAATAATTAAAATATGAATGAGGCCCCTAGAATTAGAATCAAACATCCATTTCCCAAGATTATGATCATAATTCCATTAAAAGGATACCCATATCACTTTCAAAGATAGTTCCTAAACTGAATTTCCATCAAATCACTAAGTAAGATCACTCTATAATCATTCATTATCATTAATTTCAGATTCAAAAGAAATCTTATCTTCCAGCAAGGTACTTTTCCTAAGGAAAAACTCATTATAGAATAGAGTAAAGCCTAAAATTATGAAAAAAATTTGAAAAATTTTAACCAAAAATTTATAATTTGACGTGGATTTCAATTAAGAACAGTTTGACATAGTCAAGAATTGACCCCCTCCACGACACTTAAAACCCAACTTTGTCCCCAAAGTTTACTTCTAAAGTGGAGAAGAACAATTAAACAATTAAAGTTCAAAATATATTTCCAATTTAATAGATTGATGACATGTATAAAGGTCACATTAAAGTTCAAAAATGTTGTTTTCCTCAAGGAATAAATAAACAGTATGTTCATTATCATGTACATTCCTTAAAATTAATATCCAGTGACAAAGATTTTCAATACAGGTCAAAATTAAATTTGAAGTGTAAGTGCACAGTTAATTGGGTGTAAGAATTTTAACATAGTATAATTCAAATGGATGTTCAGTATAATAGAATGATTCATGCTAAACACCCTATAGACTAATCGGTTACAATGAATAAAACAACTACTAGTAAGCATGTACCCCCCACACTTAATTTCAAGTAGTGAATGGGTTTTAAACAATAGTGAAATTCAATTTTTTATAATGACAGACATACTAAAATTTTGTTTACATAGTGACATATAGGAAAATTTCATTCTAAAACAATTTTTTTTAAACATATGCAGATTTCTTATTTCAACAGAAAGGCATGCATCATAATTTTATTCAGTTCAATCCATGCAATAGAAATTTTAGTACTCAAGTAGAAAAAATTTCTACAAGCAGAATGTCTCAGTGAGCAGAATTTTATAAACAAAGACAATAGCAGAAATAAATGCATAAAGTTGAAGTACATACCTGACTATGTTCTTGTCCAAAAATGATTATGGGAATTACACTTATTTATTGACACAAGCAGCAGTAACCTAAGACAAAACCAAGAATCAGAGAACAAGGAATAACATGTATTTCCCAAAAACATAGCATATAAGCAACACTTTATTCAAGGTTAAAAAGTAACAACATAGAGATAGTAAAAACCATGGGTTTCCTCCCTTGCAATGCCATGTTTAAAGTCCCCAGCCAGACATAATTTAAGATAATTTTTCAAGCACTATGATGGAATCCAAAACCTTTGGTTGTCCCTCAAAATAATGTTTCAACCTCTTCCAATTAACTAAAATGGGTTTATTTTGTCACCTACAATTTCAATAGATCCATTCTTTAGAACTCCCATAATTGTAAAAGGTGCAGACCACTTGGACATAAGCCTCCCAGGAATGTGTTTAAGTCTATAGTTAAAGAGAAGTACCTTCTGTCCAGGTTTGAATTCTTTGTTTTGAATGATAAAATAATGAAATATTATAGTCCTATCTTTATAAATCCTTGAATTATCATAACTCTCTCTCATAATACCATCAAGTTCACTCAGCTCAAGTAACCTCCTCTCACCAACACTCTTATAGTCAAATTTAAGAGCCTTAACTTCCCAATAAGACTTATGTTGCAACTCCACAGGTAGATGAAGCATTTCCCAAACAACATCCTATAAGGAGACATACCTATTGCGGTTTTTCAAGCTGTTCTATAAGCCCATAAAGCTTCATCCAATTTAAAAGACCAATATTTCCCAGAGTTTGACATAGTTTTCTCAAGAATTTGTTTCAGTTCCCTGTTTGAAATTTCCACCATTCCACTGGACTATGGTTGATAAGGAGTACTGGTTTTATGAACAAAACCATATTTCTCCATCAAAGCTTCAAATTTATAGTTCTTAAAATGTGTTCCATTATCAGTTATAAATGCTCTTGGTACTCAAAATCTTGTAAATATGTTCTTTTTCACAAATTTTATTAGAGAATTGGCTTGATTCTTGGGCAGTACCACTTGCACAACCCATTTCGAAACATAGTCTACCGCAACAAGTATATACTCATTCCCATGAGATGATGTAACTTGACCCATGAAGTATAAACCCCAGACATAAAAAATTTCATCTTCCAGAATTCTTATTTTGGGTAACTCTTGCTTCCTACCAACATTGCCTAACCTATGACATCTATCACAGCCAACCAAAAATCTCCTAGCATGCTTACAGAGTGTAGGCCAATAAAAACCAAATTGTAAAACTTTTTCAGAAGTTCTTTCACAACCATGATGACCTCCCCAAGGTGAATAATGACAACTTTTTAAAACAAGAAACATTTCTTCCTCAGGTATACATATTTTAATAATACCATTAGTACACCTCCTAAATAGAAAGGGATCATCCCAAAAATAATACATAAGTTCAGAAATGAATTCTTTTTCTTTGGTTATTGGACAAATTTTTGGGGAAAACACCTGCTGCAAGGTAGTTGGAAAAATCAGCAAACCAAGAAGATTTCCTGATTGACACAGTAAGAAGCTTCTCATCATGAAAAGAAGAGTTTATCTCCCTAGGATCTTCATAATGGGTAAGAGGAAGCCTAGAAAGGTGGCCAACAACTAAATTCTCAGCTCCCTATTTATCTCTAATATCTAAATAAAACACTTGTAACAATAGAATCCATCTAATCATCCTGGGTTGAGTTTCCTTCTTAGATATAAAATACGTTAAAGTAGACTTATCTGGGAAAATGATGACTTTTGAACCTAACAAATACTGTCTAAAATTCTCTAGAGCAAACAAAACATCCTAAAATTCCATTTTAGTGGTGGTGTAATTCATTTGGTTATCATCTAGCAGTATACTAGCATAATACACCACATGTAACTTCTTATATTTCCTCTATCTAATGAAAAAACCTACAACCATGTCACTAGTAGCAAACATTAGTTCGAAAGGTAGTTTCCAATCAGGGGAAGTGATGATAGGTGATGTAGTCTGTTTATCTTTAAGAAGATTAAATTATTTCAAACAGTTTCCATCAAAATTGCAAGGTGTATCCTTTACCATCAAAGAACATAAGGGCTTAGTTATTTTAGAATAATCTTTTATGAATCTCTGGTAGAAACCGGTATTCCCTAGAAAACTTCTAACATCTTTGACATTTACAGGAGGTGTAAATTTTTGAATAACATTAATATTAGAAGTTTCAATATTCAAACCTCTCTTTGAATCCTTATAACCAAGCACAATACCTTCTGTAAGCTTGAACTGACATTTCTCCCAATTAAGAAAAAGGATGGTTTCAATGCATCTCTCCAAGACTAACTCAAGATCTCCAAGACAAGTATCAAAGGTACTAACCACAATAGAAACGTCATCCATGAAAACTTCAATGATTCATTAAATCATATCTGAAAATATAGACATCATATACCTTTGAAAGGTGACTAGATATCCACAAAACCCAAAGGGCATCTGCCTGTAAGCCAATGTCCCAAAGGGGCAGGTGAATGTGGTCTTATCATGATACTCTGGATCAACAAGAATCTGGTTGTCACCAGAATACCCATCCAGAAAACAGAAAAACTCATTGCCAGCAAGCCTCTCAAGTATTTTATCTAAGAAGAGATTTGGAAAATGGTTCTTCCTAGTGGTTTCATTAATCTTCTCATAATCTATACAAACTCTCCATTTTGTGGATTTCCTTACATGGACGTCTTCATTTTTTTCATTTATAACATCATTGAATCATACATTCTTGGGAAAAACCTAGACAGGGCTGACCCAAGAACTATCAGAAATGGGATAAATCATTCCAGTGTCAATCAGTTTAATCACTTGTTCTCCCAGAACTTCTTTCATGTTTGGATTTAATATTCTTTGACACTCTACCCTACGCTTATGTCCAGGTTCTATAGGTATTTTATGCATACAAAAATAGAGACTAATACCCTTGATATAATCTATTATCGAGCCTATGGAAGATTTATACTTCTTCAAAATAATCAACAATATTTTATTTTGGTTTTCATTTAGTTCACCAGAAATTATTCCCGTAAAAGTGGAGTCCTCACCTAGAAATGAATATTTAAGATTACCAGGGATTGGTTTTAGTTAGTGAGTGGGTGGTTCCCCACTGGAAGGAAGACTCTTAGGCACGGGAGGTCCAAGATATTAAACGTATCTTTTGAAAGGAGTATTTAAAGATGAAATATATTCAATTTCATGTTTAGATTTAAAAGTAACAGTGTTGCTATCTTGATTGGGAAGTACACTGTCCAAATTTTCCAGATCATATTTCAACATGTTTATCAGAGCAGAATCATCTAGTTGTATAATATATTCTCATTCAATATCATCAAAGAGTTCATCAAGGTTGTTGTTAATAGAAACACCCACTAATTCACTCAAAAATCTACTAAGATTAGAAAAAGAGGACCCTTCTATAGCTGAAACTGGACAGTTGTCCAGTTCCGAAATTTTTTCCAAATTTGTTTTTTGAGTAGAATTTTCAACTTCTAAAATAGATTCAATAGTATTTTTAGCCACACAAATTTTTCCTTCAAAAGAGGATTGATTTTCAAATTTTTCAATATTTTCAGTTGAGTTCTCATTTTCTAAGGACTCTAACATTGAACAGCTTTCAGAAATCATTGGTCCTTTAACATTTTTAAACACATTGAACTATTCTTGTTGTTCTCCAATTCTAAAAATTAATTGACCCTTAGAATCTTCAATAACAGCACCACCTGTGGCCAAGAAGGACCTACCCAAGATGATGGGATCCTATTGAACACATTCCATATCTAGGAAAAGAAAGTCAGTAGGAAAAAATAGCTTCCCAACCCCAACTAGCAGATCATCTACCCTACCCACAGAATGAGTGAAAGATCTATCATCAAGCTGTAATGTAAGTGTGGTGGGTTGAAGGTTTCCCAACAACAACTATTGAAACAGTGAGTATCGGAGTATATTAATGCTAGTAACTAAATCACATAGATAGTTCATATGATCAGAGATTCCTAGTGTGCAAGGTATGACAAAACTACTGGGGTCTTTCAGTTTATGTGGGATTTTCATTTGAAGTACAGCACCACACTGTTCAGTGAGAGTGTAAGTAGCAAATTATTCTAGTTTATTTTGTTTGAAACATTTTTTTATATATTTTAGATAATATGGGATTTGAATTAAGGCTTGAATGAAAGTAATGTTTACTTGATGTTTAGAAAGAAAATCAAGGAACTGAAGAGGTTCAACCCTGGTGTTACTTTGTCGTTTTAGATTCTCGAGGAAAGGGTTGGGTGGGGAAAACATTTTCAGAAGAGTGGGTATATCCCTCACCTCTTCATCAAATTTTTATTTTCCTTTATTATTTTTATTTTTAGATGATTTTTTTGCTTGAGTTTTAGGTGAAAATGCAGATTTAAATCATTTTCAATATTTTTATGTTAATTTACAACATGTGGCCAAAGAAGATTCTTATCACTAGATTGATGCAGATTTTAATTTTGGTCATTTTTAGTGAGTTTTTCAGAAAATGTTTGAGTATTAAGCCCTCTTCTAGTGAAAAAATCAATGGCATTCTCCCTTGGGTTAAGCGCAGTGGTACACGAAAGTCTATATTTTTTCCTAGATGAAAAATATCTAGCAAGTTGACCAAGTTGTGTTTCTGTATTATTCATTATAACATTATTTAACATTTTATCAGACTCATATTGATTTTGATGTTTGGTTAGCTAATACATGGATCATTCTTCATGAGTGTTTATTTTTATCACGATAAGATGAAGCTTAGAACACATGTGATTATCATTGTTTCCTTGTACATTAGAAGACTCACCCCTTTGTTGTTGAAAGTTTGGTCTTGGTGGATTAGAGTAATTAGGGAAAGTGGATTGTTTGATTATGACTTAATCTTTCCAGAAAATATTTTGATGGTTCATGTATCCCTGATTAAAATTGTTTGAAAATGGATCTTCTTTAGGAGGCATCCTCGGACTATAGTTAACAATGTATTAATTCTCTTATTGTTGGGCTGTCATATCAAAATCAGGACAAAAGTTCATAGTATGCCCAAACATAACACATTAGACACACTGTTCCCTTAAATATTTCTTGGTATTTTGACATATTATTTGGTTAATAGTTTGTGATGAATTCTGGTTCATTAATGATTTAATTTGGTTGGTGATTTAAGCAAGTTGAGATTGAGTTTCATTCATTGAACCAGTGTTTGAATTAACATTTCTGTAGACTTTTTCTTCTTGAATTTTTATGTTGTGAATTCAGTGCAATATTATTAAAGATTTATCTAAGTTCATCATCTATTTTATCATTGTAATTACCCCCACGAGCTTGATCGACTAGATTTTATCCAGTGGAGGACAACCCTTCATAGAAGGTATCCATGAGAAGGTTAGATGGATGTTGATGATGGGGACACTGCCTAAGAAGATCCCTAAATCTATCCCAAGATTCATGAAAAGATTCTCCATCCTATTGATAGAAACTAGTTATTTCAGTTCTAAGTTCACCTTTAAGTCTTTGAGGTTAAAATTTCATAATGAAAGAGTTATACACTTGATTCTAGTTTTAAAAAATGATCTCATATACACTCAGAAACCAATTTCTAGCATTCCCTTCAAGGAAAAATGGAAGGAAACTAATTCTATGTGCATTTTCTATGAGTCCTAGAAGAGTTAATTGTTGAAAATTATTATAGATGTCTCTAATGAAGGCAAGTGAGTCCTCATTAGAGAGCCCATTAAAAGCAGGAAGTAGTGACATGTGTGATTGTTTATTTACATAATTTCTGGCCCGAGGACTTAATCTGATGGATGATGGATTTCTTGAACTTGTGGGTGTTGGAACTCCCTCATCCTAGGCCTCTCATTTTTATCTAAGAGTTCTGGTTGATTTTGATAGTTGTTAGGTGCAGGAACTCTATTATCTATTTTCTCTATTTCAGTATTGTTCTTCTTTCTTAGAGTAGTTAAATGTTTATCTAATTCACTGTTTAGTGGCTCTAATCTAGCACCCAATTTTTTTGTGCTAATGAAAATAAAATTAACATACACTACTGAACAGTAACAAATCAGTAAGAAGAAACACAATTTTTTTTTTAAATTTTCAATTTTTTTTCAATTTTTTTAAGGATTTTTATATTTGTTAATTTTTTAAAAATTGTTTTAAGAGCAATGGCTCGTGCCTTCCACATCAATGACACCAAAAACATGACATGTACTATAGTTGAAGTCAGTAAAATTTTAAAATTTATATTCCTAATAAATACTGTATATGTGGCAAGCATGGTCGAACCCATAGGGAAGGTAAATTTGGCCACTATTCTTCAAAAAATTTGGTAAACTCCACAATTGTCCGTATTGGAGTGATTTTTCTATTTTGTTTACTTTTTATACATTTTTTCTAAGTCTTGAAGTTATATAATATTGAAAACATTTTTAAAAACTATATTGATACTAGAGACTATTGCAAAACAAGCAATAACAATGGTTTAGAACACTAATAAAAGGACAATCTATTAAAATGATTGGGCAGTAATCTCTATTCTACAAGTTTTGAAGGTGTTACCATTCACTTATAGGAGTGTTGTAGAGTACCACTCTAAATAGTATGACTCACCTCCCTCTCCAGGAGTTGAGTCACACAAGACAACTAATTTAAGAGTTCGCCACTCCAAACTTAATCAACTGTGAATGATTTTGAAAATTAATATCAAAACAAACTCACTGTAAGTCTTGAAGTCTTTTGAATCTATTTTTTTGAAAAGTGCATCCACAATAAATAGTTCCAACTGACTCTGAAATTTTGAGATTATGTTCTAGTGGTACAAGAAATTGGATGAACTCGGTATCGATCTCACCGATCGTTACTAAATTCATTGAAATGATTAAGTGAATGAGAATTAAAGGTAAGCAATAGAACTTCAATATATCCTCGAACTAGTAGCTTAGCTAGAAATTATCTCTATTAACATGTATACCATGATCATTGTATTATAAAAGAGAAGAATTAAGAAAACAGAGGAAGTAAACTCCCTCTACTAGCATGAACTGTTAGTGCTCATGCCCTCCTCCAGCTCCAAGAAGTGGTTCTAGAGTCGCCCTACATTCTCCTCTCCTCGACACCAACTCTCTGGATGTGTTGAATGAATGAATATCTAATCACCCCCCCTAAATCTGCTACTTGTTATTCTTTTGTATCCAGTTTCACCTGCTGCATGTCACCATAACTCTTCACTGACTCGAATTCATCGTTAACTATTGCACCACCCACATGTGTGTTTTCACAACTAGAATATCGCTCTAGTTTTGCCCTTGTAACTGACTCCCACTGAGTTAGTTAAATGTATTTAGATATATACATGTCTCTTGAATGAACCTGTAGAGATAGATTGGAAAATTAAATAAAATGAAAAGAAAGGAAGAATGTTAATTGGTAAATTAATGGAATATTACTCGTTAAAAAGTTAACTTATGTTAACTTAAAAAACTCAAGTAGATAATTATTATTTACTAGATTAAATATTAAAATTATGATTACCAACTTAATAATAAATCATGAATAAAATTATTATGTTTGAAATTTATTTTTATTCACTAATTTATTTTATTAATAAAATTATTATTAAAATTTAGTTAACATAACTTAATTTAATTCTTAAATTAGACCACTATTAATTACATTATTTTATTTTATTAAAATTAAAGTCTTAAAATATATATTTTAAATAAAAAAATTACAAATTATGATTGTATATATTAAAATTTTATAAAATTTTATTAGTTTGACTTGAATTATATTTAATAACTTATCTATTTTTTAAATGTTATATATAAAATATTTCAATGTGATATATTATATTTATTTATTTAATTTACTATTTATTTAATTTCACTTTTATTTTATTATTCTTATTAAATTTTTTAATTAACTATTCCACTACCCCCCCCCCCCAATTCGGCACAAGCAGGGGGGTAGGGTTCTGCTCCTCCATAAGCTGACACCAACACCAGCTGCAAGTCACGGCAGCTCGACTCCTTGGATCCAGTGGCGTGGCACAAGTGACCAGATCCCACCAGCGTCCCTTGGGGAACAACAACAACGACTTCTTATTCCTTGGCACAACAGTGAAAGGATCCATGGAAAAGCATATCCTCTCCTCAGAATGGTGTGTGGTGATCAGCTCCAGGCGTTTCTCCACAAACCAGCAGTGAGAAACTAACTCGACAACACCCTTTTATCAAGAACCATGGTGTAGATAGCTCTGGTGATGAAACCAACTAGAACCTCCAATCATGAGTGGCAGAGCAAAGATTTTTTGGTCTGAAGGAGGATCTTTCTCATAGACTCCAGCAGCAGCACGATCAGGTCCATTGGGCGGTGTGGTGCTGCTCCTGCAAAAACTGACAGTGGTCGTTCCGCAACACCACTTTCTATTGAGAACCTATTTAAAAAATCATCAGATTCATCAGATCTGGATTTTACCGTTGTTGTGTTTTTTTTCCGATATATACATAGGATTGGTATTGAACTTTGAAACTAAATTTTATTATTTTGGGTCTTGTTTCTGCTCTAGTTTTGGGTATGTGGTGCGGGATTTGTAGCACGGATTAATTTAGTAATGATGACTATGATTATGGAAGAGGTGAGGCAGAAAATTGAGGTCAAGGTAGAAAACCTGATGGAAAAAAATAGGAGTTCATGCTTGATTGTGGTTCTACATAGGAGGAGGAAGGGTGGATCCACGTCGATGTGAAGCTGAGGAAGAAAGTGGTACTGGCGTGGTGTGACTGGCTGCGAACATCAGTAACAAGGGCATCATGCAGGGAAGAAGGGCTGAGAAACTTGATAGGAGAAATAAAGCTGTTGCAGTAGGGAATCGTCAGTGAGAGGATGGAATTAGAAGAAAAATGAACCAGTGTGACGACCAGCTGTGGTGCGATCTAGGCTTCGATGATGACCTGGGAATCATCTACCACATGGATGTGAGAATGGCTCAAGGAAATGATAGAGAAGGGTTTAGAGAAGAGGGAATTTAGTGGCTGGAAGAGGATGTGAAAAGAAACCGAAAATAGGATGCCATCAGTGAGTCACTGACTCACCGATAGAGGAAATAATGGTCATTTGGAGCGAGAGACCGATAGAAGTAAAATTAAAAGAGTCAATGTTAGTTAAAATAAAAAATAATCAGTGATTCAATGACTCACCGATAGTAAAAATAAATCAGTGTCTTCAATAAATATAATGAGACACCGAAAGATAAAAATAAACAAGTATTGGTGACCGACATGCCAATTGAAGAAAAATAATAACTCACCGATAATTAAAACAATAAAAAGCAATCGGCGCGATGTGAAACCGATGATGATTTAGGATATCGGTGAGTCATTGACTCACCAATAGATGAAAATAAAATATGATGCTGAAGATATGAGAGACCGAAATCGATGAAAAGGATTGGTGCATCGCAACATCATTGCGTCGTGACAGACCAATGGTGTTTCGAAGTAATCGGTGAGTCATGACTCACTGATAAAATAAAAAACTTTGGTGTGACAAAGAATCAGTGCATTACTCACTGGTAGTAAAAATATAGATCTTAAAAATAAAAATTAATTTAAAACAAATAATAATATGTTAAAACATTAATTAATAAATACAAAAGAGATATTAACTAAATTGATTAAGATTAAATAATTAACTGTAACTAAAAACCAACTAAATTATATAACAAACTAAAAATAAAAGCAAATAAATATTTACTAATAAAATAAACATTTAGTTTAATTGAATTTATGTGTAAATAAATTCAGAACACCTACAAATAATTATCCTCAAACTAGAAATAAAAATAATTAGAATTAACAAGAGATATTCAACGACAAAGTCAATTAGTTTGATGAAAAAATGAATCTTAAAATTAAAAACACATTATTTTATTAAACATAAAATTGGATAGCTAAATAATTTATTTAAACAGAATATTTAGACTAGATAATACATAAAGAGTAAATTTATTTTGACAAACCTATTTAAACGGGTAATTCTCTAAATTTAAAACTAAATTAGATTAATTCAAATACCAATGATAAATTAATTAAATAATAACATTTTAAGTTATTAAACCATTATAAAATTAAGATCATTAATCCAAATAGTAAGTTAATAAATTTTGATTAATTAGAAAGACTATATAAAAGGACTAAAACACATATTTAATTATAAAAAATGATTAATTAAAATATGTAGTGAAAAAAATACAAAAGTGCTATTATTTATTAAAAACTGTCAAAATAATTAATTAAATTGATAAAAGTTAAATGAAATATGTGGAAAAACTAAGTAAAAATAAAGCCACATCAGTATCCTATATGAGTCTTCCAACCTCTACCTATTCCTATGAGAAAGTGTAATGACATTCTTATGGAATTATTAATTTATTACCAATGGAAACTAGGAATAATGATGCAATAAGATTTATTTTCTATTACCTCAAGAAATTTTCCCATTTCCTCCCCATAAAAAATATTTACCTCTTTATGAACTATAAATACTCTATATTAATGAATTTTTATGACTTAATGGATCTCCTATTTCCACTTTTTATGAACTTGATCCACGATTCAGGACCAAAATCTAGAAAATTCATCATAAGTCCCTTGATACAGATATCTAATTGAGTATTTTTTATCACCCTCTAATTGATTTATAGAATGAAAGGATTATTCAAATAATATAATTAAATTTTATGTTAGTTTCTATTAACTCTCAAGGCATGTGGACCATTATTTTCCATTGGTAGAGTTTGTTTATATAAATATCTTCCATTAACGTATTCAAATTGCATCATATGAATCATTATATGGAATGAAATTTCATATTCTTACTTGTCGGGATGAAGCTAGTGAAAGGAATCTTATTGTCCCAAAACATATGGAAGAGAAAAATTCCTGGTGAATGTTACTCAAAAAAATATTAAATTAGAAAAAGTGGAAAAAATATTTATTCTAATAAACAGAGGAAAGGTTTGGAATTTCAAGTTGAATATCACATTTTTATGAACATATATCCATTAAAGTGTGTTATAAGTTTCGTTATGAAGGTAAAACATATCCCCATTTACATTGTACCCTTTTAAATTTTGGAATTGATTGGAGGGTGTTTTATCATTTTTTTATGTCTCTATGTCTCTCTAAAGTACATGCTGTATTCTATATGTCTCGGTTTAGAAAGCACATATTAGACCCAAAAAATGTTCTCAACTAAAATGAAATATAATTTGAAACTAGTTTATCTTACTGTGAAGAACATATCTATATCATAGAAAATATATAAAACGTTTTGAGGAAGCGTACGACTCTTTTCATAAATTTACTTTGGATAAATCATATGATATAAGAGGTGATATGGGAACCAAAAGTGAATATGATGAAGAAATACCAATGTACCATCATGAGGAACTAATCAACAATTTTTTAGGAAAATGTTTTATGGGGGATTAATTTAAAACCCAGAAAATTTTCAATATATTTCCTTCTAAATAAATCCAATCTTTCTGATAGATTGTGGAACACACATCCTTGAGTCTAAATGAACTGCAATATATAATATCCTTATAACCGAAAAATTAAATTGTAGAATATGAAAATGAAAAAATAGATTATTAATTTTTTTTAAACGTGAATAAAAAAATAAATAGTAATCAATTTTTTATAAAAATATAAAAATCATAATAAAGAAAAATAAACATTTCTGTACAACAATATTTTTCTAAATAACATTTTCGTCACATATTGAGCATTTATTTTATATTTAATTTTGAACACTTTTAAAAATTTACTGTTTCAAAATGAACATAATTATTGAAATAATAATATTAAAATTATCATATATTGATTTTATGAAAATTTTCTAAAAAGGTCAATTTTTTGATAGATAGTGAAAAATATTGATTTTTATTGCAAACTACCATTTCAATTAAAGTATTTACCAATTATTTTTTTTTGAAATTAGTTATAAAGAAACATTTGATCAACTATATTAGAATATAGAAAATTTGAATCATTTTTATCAATTTCATGTCTAATTGTAATATAAAATCATTCATTACTTATGATAACTTATTTTGGAAACCCAATTTTGTCATGATTGTTTATTTTAAATTAAATTCTCCAATTATTATTAGTTAATTTTAGAAAAATGGATTCCATATTTAGAATAATCATGAATAATATTATCTAATAATTTCAACATTATTTTTTACGAAAAGTAATAGTGAAAATAATAAAATTTAGTTCCCACGATTAAGGTGAAAACAGATTTACCGGGGAGTAAAACTGAGCAGTCAAGGATTAAAATAACCTAAAAATATGTAAAAAACATTATATGGCCATATTTCTACCTTGTCAAATTCATGGTTATATATGATTTTTTTTAAGATTTTGGATTGAGAATATTTAACACCCCAAGATTTCATAGTATGTTATCTCTTCACAGAAATTCAATAACATGCATTACATGCAACATTGAGTTTGAGCGCATCATGACTTACCAAAATAGCCGTTCAATAAGAGGTTATGAATAGTATTAACTGTATTTTTAATTTTATATACCTTATATAATTTTGGAATCCATATTATGTGCTTCGTAGACATAATATAAGATCAAATTCATTTTTTCAGATAAAAGAAGTATTTTTCATAAAATGTAATTTTACCATCTTTTAATGGGGATCCTTTTTTTAAAAAAAAATCTTAAACTTTAAAATATTAAATTTAATTAAATTAAATTATTATTTATAATCATGAAATAATAATTTCTTTTGGATAAATTTTTGATACTTTTATGAGAACTTTCATATTTTGATGAATAGTGAAAAATACTAAATTTTTATTAAAAACAAATTTTTTAGTCAAAATTATATATACTATTAAATTATACATTTGAGTGGTTTTAAAGTATCATTATATTATATTTTTAGCAATTAATATAATTTAGGTCATTGTATATAATTTCACATTTTAACTGGACAAAGACAACTATCAATTTTTTGATAGTTATTATTTCTTAAAAACACGCTTTTTGTTTTAACAACGGGAATAAATATTAGATTAATTTATGCCAATTTTTTGTTTTGAATTTGGAAAATGGATTCTATATTTAGAATCACGAGGTCCATATTTTTTAAATAGGTGTCTTTTTTTAGACATTATGAATATTTACTTCAGTAAATATTTTATTTACAATCGTTAAAGGATAAATCTGGTAAATAAGGGTAAACAAATATTATTATAATAATATTAAATTACACTAACATGTGTCCTATTCCAATTGGTTGATACATTTCCGACCATTGGAACCCTTGGGTTGATTTTGGGACCACATGGTTCCACTTGAGAGTTATAATGACAGTTTATATTATTTAATTTTAAGTAATGGAAAAAATTATATAAACATATATCTTCTAAAAAAATAATTTTTACAAAGGATTATATATGTTATATTTTCGAAAATAAATATTCATTTGAAATCTAAAAATATTTAATATATAATAGTATTTTTTTTTAAATTTTTTGATCTAAAATAAAAAAAAATATTAATGACACAATAATGATGCAGTGTTTACCTCATTAAAAATGATTTAAATAAATGAGATTATAAAAATTAAAAAAATATCCAAAACCTATCCATTTTTGTTGGATGATTTTATTTATGACATTATAACTCTTATCTTTTTCCTTAATTAGTTTTTGACCTTTACAAACAGAAAATAATTATATAATAAAATAATTTTTTTAAATATTTTTAAAGAGCCCCTCCTCCCCCTTATAAAAAGCCCGCGCCTATAACCCATTTATCAAACCTCTCAAGCCCTTTTCATCACCTAAAATCCTCCCAATTAAGCTCCATAAATCCCTCCATTACTATTAAAAGATTTACCCTAGTCATAAGGCACTTCAAGGAATCCTTTTGGTTTAAACCAAAGGGAGTTACTCGATATAAAGGTAACATCTCATCTTATGTTCTTTTCCTTTATTTTAATTCTCAAACCCCCTAAAATCTATTTATTCCTTTCTTTTATAAAAACACCAGTATCCTAAATATACTATGCTTTTGTTTTGAGAAGGATTTGAACTGCACTTACACACACCACCATCTAATCGGTATAGAACATAATGTTTTTGTGGACAGGGATCTACTACCTCACGAAACGATGATTGTTCAATCTTCTACTACCTCCTCTATTAGTGGAAATTATAATGGAACAGTAATTATATGTTATATTTATGATATTTATTTTATCTATATTCTTCTGTAATTCAATTTTATAGCATGCCTTTATTCTATTCATGTTGTATATGTATGATAATTTTATGTTAGGAAGTGTGGACTACCGCCCCCTCAAAGTGATATGACTCGTTCATACCATACATGAATGTATAAAGGATAGTGTTAATGAACATACATAATGTATATAAAATAATATATTATACTGGAATAATTATATACCTAGGTATCATTATGTTTTCTTTCATTTTAAAATAAAAAAAAAACAAAATCGAAGTAGCGTTCGTGTGTACGTACAAATTACCGTCTCCACGAACGTGATGTGATTCATTTCCCTTCATAACCATTCAAGAATAATATTCATTTCATTATTAAAAATAATTTTAAAGAACTAAATATAATTATGGATATGAATCAAGTACATCCTATCCATAAAAAAATATGGCTTACACAACAAAACATATAAAAGAAAACGGATAAGTTAACACCGGCAACAATGAAACTACTAAAATATTATTAACAGTTAAATATTATAAGATCATATTTGATATCATATTTTTGTATGTGGATCATTTATAATTTTATAACAATGATTTAACTATTATACATGAGGTTAACGTACCCTCAACCAATGAAAAGTAAAAGGTAATTTTTAATTATTTAATCTTCTGATTATTCGAGATGGTTTATGTGTAGGTATTTACTGGGAAATATTTATTATCCATGTCCATGATAAATAAAGGAGTTTTCAAAGGATTATTTTTAAGGGACTATTCATCTAAAATATCATTTTAACAGTTTAAATATTTATTCTTCTAAATCATTTGAATTAATTTCTATGTTTTCAAAATGGTTTTTAAAAGATTAATTTATATGGACATGAAGGTTTTAAAATGTTTATTATTTAAAAAATTTCAACATGGTATGGGACACTTTGATTAAAAAATTTATTTTAAATGTATTATTTTATAAATGGTGTGACTTATAAATGTTTTTAGGAAAAAAGGATATTTCCCCCAAATAGTTTTACTAATCAGTTTCAACTATGTAAACATCCTTTTGGATATTATTCTTGATTGAGGATGATTTATTATAAATACAATATTTTATATTGTATTTAATGGGTTATGATATGATTTACTATGAATGTGATATATTTATACCATTCATGATTTATGGTTAAAGGAATTGACATTTTATATGCTAGTTTTAATACTAATGTTTATGTTACGTTTTAACATTTTCATATGAGAAATGCATTTGACATAGTAAGTGACAGGTAGATCCCACTGCAGCTCCTCGATGCATCTTTGGGTCTCATTTGAAAAACTAGTGCCTTAACACAAGGTCTTGGAAAAAACTTATTTGTAGTCTCGACATGAGGCCTTGACTATGTGGTTATGATATCTGGCATTATGTATTCAATCATTATGAAATTTTCTATTGATATTACATGTGATTATTAAACTAGAAGAATATCCATGTGAATACGTAAATGAAATTATTTGATTTATCATTACCATATTATTCTAAAGTTTATGTTTAAAAGTACTTTGTTTTTTTATACATTGTCATAAGTGTTTATGCTTATTTTTGAATGTTTTCACTATATTTTTATCCTTACTGAGAATTTGTGGTTACCCCTTTCTATGTTATATTTTTCCCAGGATGCGAAAAAGTGTATTATGAATAACCTTCAGGGATAGTCTGAGGTATATGAATGTGGTCGATAGAGACAATGTTGTTGTTGATTTTCATTTTATAATGTAATGTAACATTCATGTATGTAATCTATATTCAAAGACCACTAAAATGATCAGTCCATCGGGACTTGATTCCTAGTAATCATGCCAATTTATTAAAATAACACACCGACACACAGTAATTGGGTTCAGGGTGTTATAGAATAAATTGAGTGTTACTTTGTCCTTTTAAAAAGTTATATGCAACCTCTCCCCCATGTATAAAAGGTCATCTACTCTCATCTCTTATTCACACTCAAAAATACATATGGGTCATACTGGACCTACCCAAATCACTTTATTTCACCCCTAGAAACACCATACGTCCTTTTTTTATCAAAAAATCATCCTTGTAAGGATTTTGGGGAAAATAAAAAGAGGTCGTCTATAGAAGAGTTAAAGTTCTTAAATGAGAATTTTTATTTTATTTATTCTTCCACCTCATTCGAATCATATTAAATCATGAAAATTTAATAAAACTAGTATATCGATTATACTGATATGTTGTTGGGATAATATAATAACATACATCCACCACCAATTTAATAAACTGGGAAATGAAACTATCGATCATGTGTATGACAGACTACCACCTCACAAACCGATGAAGTTCATTTTCCGTTACCACCTTTCAAGGATGTATTTAGTGATACATTTAATATATATATATATATAATTTAATAAATTATTACACTTATGGAATTATGATATCATATATGCCTTCCTACTTTCCATTTTGTGGGGGAATATGGTAGCATCACTCATCTGGACAACGTTATACCACCTCGCGTAGCGATGTGATTCCTTTTTTAAGTACTCTTTACATAGAAGGTAGTAAAGATATAGTTAATTAAATATATTTCATTTTTATAAAATAAAAATATTTTATAAATATAATTTCGCATCAATCTTCTTCCCTTCCAATCATTTGGAAAACAATAATATAGCTCGTATTACTTGTCGACTACTGCCTCCTAGAAAGCGATGTGAAATATTTTTTCATTTTATTTTAACATGGATGGTAATGGATTTTATTAATATAAATGAAATAAATAACATAATAATTATTCTGGAAAGTTCAATAAATATTAATTTTATTTCTTTCCATCGATAAAAAAATAGAAACAATGTTCATGCGTATGTATGCCTTACCATCTTAATGAACTGTTTAAAACATTTTCTATAATTAACTTTAATAGATTACTATAAATACATATATATTGAATTTATATGATATTCATACCTTTTTTATAATATTGAAATGATTTAATAGTGATCAATGTAAAATTAATAAAATTACCTAACCAAAACATACTTTGGACACAATACAATTATCACACGAAACAATGAATTTTTAAAAAAATTGTTAATACACAGATAACAAATGACTATAATTAAAATATATATGGAATGCGATATATTATTAAGGTTATATAATAGATATATAATAATATGATATATATTATATAGGTGGTTCAAACTTGTATGAAAGAAGTCCTACCTATGGTTAATGATTATGGCCTCAGTTTTCCTTCTTTGAGACATATGTCATGATATACTCCTACCCTATTTTACGAGGTTTATATAAATAACATATTATATGTAATATAATAAATTTATTTATTTTGATGAAATTTTATGTCTTATTTAATGTTTCTATTTCAGGGGTCTTATGAGTCAATGTTACCAAATTCGTAATGGTTTTATGGTACATTTTTTTCATTTCTTGAGTTTTTTTAGGTTTATGCTTCTTATGATGAAATATTAAAATCAATCTCTCAAGAAACAAATTAATTTTATTATTCACTGGGTATTTAATTATAATATTTTTTCCTTTAAATTTAATCCCTTTATGTACCCAATATTTCAGAAGAAGTATTTGAACAGAAAAAACAACTATTTCTCTCTTTGCATGAAAACCAATTTTCTTTCATATTTTTTTTTTAAAAAATATTTTATAAAAATATTTAAAATTCCCCAAAGTATTATATAAATAAAATTGTACTCAATTTTTAATTTTTAACATGGGTTTAATGGGAATGCTCTTCATATTCTCATAATGAATTAATTCTAGACTTTTTACCAATGTGTGAAAGGAATGTTTCCCTTTAACATGTATTGTTTGAACAGAATTTTTGGACACAATAAATATTATTTTATTTTAATATTAATTTATATTTTTATAAGTTTTTTTTCAATGAAATTTATTTAAATAATATTTTATGAATTTTTTGTTTAATATAATTAATTTTCAATGAATATTTATTTTTTGGAAGTAATATTCTTGGGAATAATTCAATATATTTTTCCATATAAGATGGAATAAATTTTAGCTAATTAATATTTAATATATATATATATATAATTCTATGATTCCAGAATTATAATTTCTTTATATGGTTTATGATTAGTTTGACCAGAGATGTGTTATTTGGATACCATAACCTATATTACTCTGAATGGTTTCTGATTATGTTTATTGACGGGTGAAAATAAACAAATTTAATATACTAGTTTTTATAATATGAAATATTATATTTATTATGTTTTAACCCATAATATAAATGATGAATTGGGCTTATTTTGTGATGTTTGGGTCCCACTATAGCCCCCTCGATGCATCTGTATGTCTAATGAAACAAACTTGCTTGGAATTTTGGTAAAGTTCATAGACATTTTTCTAAAATGTTTTATCATGAGGTCTCGATTGTATGGTTATGATTTCCATCATTATGAATTCCCAAAACATTATATTAGTCTTTGATTCCTGTTTTTTTATTTGAATAGTAAAAATATCCATGATTTTTTTTGTCTCATGTGATTACGTATGTAGTAATATTTTAACATTATTTATTCTTAACATATTATGATCAAGTTATTGATTAAATGTCTTGTGTTTAAGTTATTTACCTTTTCATACTGATTTTGATTTATTTATTCTTATCTTCTACCATACTTATTCCATTAGTAAGAGTTTTAGTTCACCCCTTTCTAATATTTCATTCTTTATGATGCAAAATAGTATTATGATTGATATCAAGGTTTATTATAGAGGAAATAGTGATGCACTGCAATAATATTTCTTACTTTATATTCTCAATTGTAAAAAAAGTCTCAAATATGCATCTAGTTAACAAGAAAACTAAAATATTTAGTGATTCATGAAACAATTACTTTTATTTGATGCCAATGTAATTAAATAACCATTTAATCTAGTGTTGTGCCTCTCGTACCCATCGTGGTTTAATTTTCATGATCAAAATCACTCTCTTATTTATCTAATCTTGTTTTAAGTGTTTTTGGATGAAAGGCATGATTTCAGGTTGCCAAGGAATTGGGTCAAGAAATCCAGAAGGCAAAAGTGGACTGATTTCAGTCCACCGGCCAACCGGTGGATGACCACCGGCCAGCAGGTGGAATCTTGATAGAAGGCATCCCCTCTGTCCAGACCACCGGCCAACCGGTGTCCCATCACCGGCCAGCCGGTGGAACCCAGACAGAAGGGACACCTACTGTCTCACCACCGGCCAACCGGTGGCCTCCTCACCGGCCAGCCGGTGGTGCCTGGGAAGAAGACCTCTCCGTTTTCCAAAGCACCGGACAACCGGTGGCCAAGCACCGGTCAGCCGGTGGAGCCAGTAAAACTAGCCGTTGGGCTTTGACCAGACTTGTCCACTTGACTCCCAATGGCTCCGAAGGCCTCTCCAACGGCTCCGAAGACCCCCAAAGGCCATTTGAGGGTTCCCCCTCTATAAATAGAGGACTAGGAAGCCCCGGAAAAGATACGGTAGCCCACGGGAACATTGTTCGATCATTTGGCGAACCTCCGACGCATTCTTTCAAGGATCCCCATTTGCTCCAACTCACTTCCACAACCAAGGAGCACCATCAAAGAAGCTTGGGAGCGCTCTTCATCAACTTCATCAATCCTTTGGCGCCCAAGGCTTCTCCTCTTACGGTTTTTCATTAATTATCTTTTTGAGCATCAATTTGGGTTTGTTCCTACAAACCCCCATTTCTTTTATCTTCCTTTTGTTTGGGTTTTCACACCACCTTCAAGGTGTGAAGAGGTTAGTCAAGCCTTCCCTTTAAAAGGCTTGAGTCATAGGTGAGCTAGCCTTCACCTGTAAGAAGGCTAGTGGGTTCTTGCTCAACCATTAAAAGCAAGCTGTAATAGGTTCTAGACTACCTTAAAGTCTAGTGGGTTTCTTGCTAAAACCATTAAAAAGCAAGCGGTAGTAAATCTCTCAACGGTTGAGTTGGGAGCGGAGACGTAGGCTTTGGTTTAAGCCGAACTCCGTTATCAAGTTTTGTGTCTTGCCTCTTTTATTTCCGCTGCACTTTTTACTTTGTTTTTAAATTCTTAATTATTTTTTAAAAAGGCAATTCACCCCCCTCTTGCCATCACTCTCCGCCCAACAATTGGTATCAGAGCAAAATTTGAGTAATACCCTTACCGGTTTCAAATTCAAGATCCTTTGTGATGGCTTCATCTTCTTTCACCCCCGAAGGATATTCTTTGGGTCGTGCTCCATTCTTTGATGGAACCGACTATACTTATTGGAAAACCCACATGTCGACTTTTCTTAGAAGCATTGGTTATCCTATTTATAGAATTGTCATGCATGGTTACTCTCTCTCTTCTCCCGATGAATCCAAATGGACTCAAGCCGATATTAAAAATTTCGAGCTTGATGGCAAATCCATGAACGCTCTTCATTGCGGCCTTGATCATAATTAATTCAATCAAGTTTCCACATTCACTTCATCTCATGAAATCTGGAAACTTTTGGAGGTTACCCATGAGGGGACCAACAAAGTCAAGGATACTCGATTGGATATGTACCGTCAAGATTTTGAGTCTTTTACCATGCATCCATCTGAAAATATAACTGAAATGTTTACACGTTTTACTGATGTTTGCAATGGGAGAAAATCCCTTGGTGATGATGTTTCTGCAGAAATGATGGTCAAGAAGATCCTTTGGATCTTACCAAGCACATGGGCACCGAAAGTCACGGAAATTCAAGAAGCAAAAGATGTCAAGAAAATGCCGGTCGAAGAGCTCATCGGATCCCTCATGACCTACGAGATCACCATGAGGAGGATAGCTGAAAAGGAAGGCAAACCGATCAAAGTTCCAAAGAACATCGCCTTCAAAGTTCAAAAAGAAGAAAGCTCCTCCTCCTCATCGTCTTCCTCTTCAAGCGGCGATTCAGAAATGGAGAATCTTGCCCGCAAGATGCACAAATTCATGAATAAGCATAAGAAGAAGAAATCCCTCAAGGCTCAACCCAACGAAAAATCCGAGCCCGAGGTAACATGTTACGGGTGTGGCAAGAAAGGCCATTACAAGCCCGATTGCCCACCCCACAAGACAAGGTCCAAGCAAAAGGAAAAGAAGAAGGCATTCAAGGCCAGATGGAGTGATAGCTCCACATCCTCCTCCTCCTCCTCCTCAAGTGACAATGGTAAAAAATGCCTAATGGCATTTCATGAGGTATCCTCTTCCGACTCCTCATCCTCTAGTTCTTCAAATTCTTTCAATCATTTATCTTATGAGGATCTCCAACATGATAGAGATCAATTGGAGGAAGGATTTCACGAAATTTCTTCCAAATTTATTGCTTTAAAAAAGAAATTCAAAATTCTTTCTTCCTAAAAGGATCAACTTCTCAAAGAGAAGGAAGACTTGTCCCTCAAGATCCAAAACCTTCCAGATGTTGATTCTATGGAATTAACAATCAAGGATTTAAGGAAATCCCTTGCTAAGTTCACCGAAGGTGAACATAACCTCTCGAAGCTCCTTGGTTCCCAATGTGTATCTAGAACCACCCAAGGGCTTGGCTATTCCAAGCAAGCTTCCTCTTCCCATGCTCCAACTATTTTTGTAAGGGGGAGCTCCCAATATAAATTTTTCAACTATTGTAAAAAACCCGGGCACTTAATTTATGAGTGCGATTGCAAAAATGCCCGGTATGGAAGGCCCAAAACCATTTCCTTTAGCAATGAATTTAATAGGAGAAGACCCGCCACTAGACAAGTATGGATTGAAAAATCCCTTTTAGTGAGTCTCTCCGGACCAAAATTTGTCTCAGTTCTAAAAACCTCTCCCCGGTGATTTGTTGTTTTTATTTAGGGGAAGTTAGGATCTTTTAAGCCTTTTTGCATTTTTTTCAAAATTTTTCTTTCAAAACTTTATTTTCAAAACATTCAATTCAAATCTCAAAAATTTCAATTGGTTTAGAAACTCTATCTTGTTTTTCAACCTTTCCCTCAATCATGTTTTATGCCCCGTGATATTTTGATAATCACAAAGGGGGAGAAATTCTTGGTTGATTGGGGGAGAAATCTTTCTCTCATGCTTTGCTTTACTTTTCAATTTATCCTTTAAAGCATGCCTTTCATTTAAGTCTTTTACATTGCTTGTTTTGGTGATGGTGATCATCAAAATAGGGGGAGATTGTTGTACCTCTCGTACCCCTCGTGGTTTATTTTTCATGATCACAATCACTCTCTTATTTATCTAATCTTGTTTTAAGTGTTTTTGGATGATAGGCATGATTTCAGGTTGCCAAGGAATTGGGTCAAGAAAGCCAGAAGGCAAAAGTGGACTGATTTCAGTCCACCAGCCAGCCGGTGGAATCTTGACAGAAGGCATCCCCTCTGTCCAGACCACCAGCCAACCGGTGTCCCATCACCGACCAACCGGTGGAACCCAGACAGAAGGGACACCTACTGTCTCACCACCGGCCAACCGGTGGCCTCCTCACCGGCCAGCCAGTGGTGCCTGGGCAGAAGACCTCTCCTTTTTCCAAAGCAACGGCCAACCGGTGGCCAAGCATCGGTCAGCCGTTGGAGCCAGTCAAACTAGTCGTTGGGCTTTGACCAGACTTGTCCACTTGACTCCCAACGGCTCCGAAGACCCCCAAAGGCCATTTGAGGGTTCCCCCTCTATAAATAGAGGACTAGGAAGCCCCAGAAAGATACGGTAGCCCACGGGAACATTGTTCGATCATTTGGCGAACCTCCGACGCATTCCTTCAAGGATCCCCATTTGCTCCAACTCACTTCCACAACCATGGAGCACCGTCAAAGAAGCTTGGGAGCGCTCTTCATCAACTTCATCAATCCTTTGGCGCCCAAGGCTTCTCCTCTTATGGTTTTTCATTATTTATCTTTTTGAGCATCAATTTGGGTTTGTGCCTACAAACCCCCATTTCTTTTATCTTCCTTTTGTTTGGGTTTTCACACCACCTTCAAGGTGTGAAGAGGTTAGTCAAGCCTTCCCTTTAAAAGGCTTGAGTCATAGGTGAGCTAGCCTTCACCTGTAAGAAGGCTAGTGGGTTCTTTCTCAACCATTAAAAGCAAGCTGTAATAGGTTCTAGACTACCTTAAAGTCTAGTGGGTTTATTTCTAAAACCTTTAAAAAGAAAGCGGTAGTAAATCTCTCAACGGTTGAGTTGGGAGAGGAGACGTTGGCTTTGGTTTTAGCCGAACTCCGTTATCAAGTTTTTTGTCTTGCCTCTTTTATTTCCACTGCACTTTTTACTTTCTTTTTAAATTCTTAATTATTTTTTAAAAAGGCAATTCACCCCCCCTCTTTCCATCACTCTCCGCCCAACATCTAGGATACTTCGGTTGGGTTCTTTATATATTATCGATTTAAAGATAGTAAGACCATATGTGTATCACATGAATCAATCTTTCGGGGAACTCCATATGCATAAAAATGATTTAGAGAATGAAAAAAATCCTCAACAATAATAGTTGAACAATTCTAGGTAACAAAACCCTATATTCATTTATTGAAATGAACTACCTCACACTCATCTCTACGGTGAACATGTTGAGTCATTACATACAATATCGAAAAATCCAATTACTCTCTCATATTGACCTGCTCAAGTATATAATTAACATCCTATTTACAACATGGTTAATGGACATATTAAATGTAATTATATAATAGTACTATATTCAATTCGTGTTGCATAAGGAAATAAAGTAAAAGACATTATAAAATTTCATTATGGTATATCCTATTGGGTGAAACTTTTGAGTGCACACCAAAGCTCTAAAAAAAGATGTTTTACTTTCCCATTAATCCCTCCTAAATGTGGGATATATATTTTTATGGGGCCTTATGAATTTTATATGAAATGAAAATGGATGAATTAAAGATCAACTGAGTTGGTCTAGGGATTTTATTTGTTTCTGGGAAACAAATTTCTTTCATACTCCTCAAAATTAAAAGGTTTTACTAATAATGTAGGGGAATAAAAATACCTTGTTATAAGCCTCTATTTATCCCTATTATTTTTTATAACCTATATTGATATTAAAGGGGACTCCGAGGAAGTGATTAAATTAGGAAATAGTGAATTTACCACACAATGAAGAAGAAATAATTGGCCCCTCTCATCAATTATACGAGGGGACTGATTAAGGAGTTCTCTTTTGAACTATTTTTTGTTTATTTCCCTCGATCATATAATATTTTAGTTGATTTATAGGGAAATATAGCCATTCTCATGGATGATACAAATTAGGAATTCGAAGTCTTTCACATCACACACTAAAGGGTAATCCCACCAGTTATCATTTGTGAAATGAATAAAACCAATATGATCAATACTACCTTAGGTAATGATGAGCCTAAACCTATTTCTATATGGATTAAACTCATAATATATTTAAACTCAAATAGAAACCTCGCATAAGATAAATCAAAATAGGGATAAATTTGACATATGGAATTTAACTTCACTGCACATGAACCTTAACCCGGTTTGTGAGGACTCGACAAGTGAATCCAAGAGACATGAGATCAAATCTAGTTGGAGAAATATTTACATACACTATAGAAGGTACTTTTGTAGGGAATGTTTGGTGCTGTAGCATCTAGAACTATTCATCAATCTAGGCCTCTGGGCCACTAGTTTGGTCCTTGGGACCTGCAAAGCTTTTGGGCCACCCAATGGCCTCTAGGTCGATTGTCACTCATAGCCTTTGGGACATCATAAACACTTAAGGACACCCAAATACCATTAGGACACAACACTTGCTGATGTACCACTCCGAATACAAGGGACAAGGCTTCAGATGATAATTTAGGGCAAGTTCATTCACTAGATAAGGGCTTATCAGAATTTGAAGAATGAGAGGGTATGGTATTTCCATCGGTACCAGGCCTTTGTATATTTGTATAGTATAGCTAGCTGACTAGCCCTGACAAGGAGGAGTGCTAATATCATGACATATGCTGGATAGGATCAGTTCCCAAGTTGTATTTTCTTGGTGATTCCCTCTAAGACCTATGGTTCATGTAATTTCCTCTAAGATTTCGGTCCTTTTAAGAGTTCCACCTCACCCCTTGAAATGTGGATTATGAAAAATAATAAAAAATGAAGGCATATAGGCCATTCCGACTGACCAAATTAAAATTCACCTATCATAATGGGAAAAATGAACTGATATCCATATATAAATGAGGATTCAATGTAGTCCACATCATGTGAATTTTAAAATTAAATACCCTATACATCAAGAAGGATGTACACATAGTCTCCTTTGGTGATAAAAATTCTAGAGCCAAGCTCTTACAAAAAATGAGGTGGACCAGTTACATCATGTAGATAATGAATAGGACTCATATAGTTCACCAAGAAGTGTCACAAATGTAAGATCCAAGAAAAAATCATCCATTATTCCATGAAGTTTCTTTATATATCTATATATTATGTTCCATTTTATTTATGGGGAATGGATATCATGGGACCACATCCCTTAGCTACAAAAAAAATAGTTTATGTAAATTTTCACTATGAATGAATTATTTTCTGAATGGGATGAGGAAATAAGCTTTCCAAAATTATATGTAAAGAATATAATCAAATACAAGATTTCTAATATCATTAGTAGAATAGGTGTCCCTTAAAAAATAATAATTGAAAAGAGAATAAAATTATTTTCTTATTAGTTTAATTGGATATATCATGCGTATAATATCAAGTCCAACAATTCCTCTCTCTACCATAACGTGGAAATGGGAAGATTGATGCATTTAATAAGGATTTATCGAATATAATCTAAAAAATAGAATATAATGATACAAATTATTAGATGGATAATCCCATGGGTGATTTATGGGCCTATCATTCCAAAAAAACATACTTCCATACAAGAAACTGAACACTCACTAATATATTAAACCAAGTTCGTATTACCTAATTAATTCTAGTTGAATTCACTCCAAACAAATATTTAAAAAAATGTTCAATAAATGATAAATCACATAATTTAATTGATTTTTTAGAATGAGTTGATGTGAAAAGGCTATATACAATACACAATATCAGTTTCCATTGGAACCATATCATATAATCTTTAAAAAATGGTTATCCTCTACTCATTCCTCCAAGGAGAGTTGGTACTAGTTCTTAGATACTTGATGATACCAAGGAAGAAAATCCCAATTTTGGAACCTAAGTGGAAATTTCTTTACCTCATACATCTTATTTATTCCTCTGAGCCTACTCATTGGATACAATGGATGAGGAATTAATCACTCCCCCCAACCAATGAAATGTTCCTCAAAAACTATTTTTCACAATAGAGACCGTACAAAAAGTCCTAGTGGAAAGACTTTAAACTGAATAACGTTTATATACCATTACCATGTGACATTAAACTACAAATAAGACATCCTTACCACAATATGTCAAACTAATTTGGAAAATTACTTACTATATGTCATTAAACTACGTGGAAAATGTCCTTACCACATGATGTTAAATTTTATAGAATACTACTTTTTAATATAATGTTATCTTTTGGAAGTTATTAAGTCCATGTTTCATGACATTAATCTTCATTGTGATAGTTTTTGCATGACTGTAAATATCACAACTTGTTTTTCCTTTATGAGGAATACCTCCCCTCTCACCTATGAGCTAAATGATTAAAAAATGTTTTATATAGATGGGGTTTTAACTCATATTGGGTTTATCTAACAACCCTTCACGAGGAAAATGTAGATCCATTGTCATCCTATCCTCAAAAGTTCACCTTTAAAAGGTTTTATTCTTTACCGATCAATCACACTTCCTAAAATATAGTCTAAAGTGTCCGATCCGGATCTATAAATAAAATAAAATTGTCTTGTCCCAATGTAAGATTTATATCTCCAAATGGTATGATATATAATCACTACATGTGGCTTTTTCCCTTAATAAGGAATATGTACTGATGCTTATATCTTCTATTTCAGGACCAGCTATGAATTTTCATCACTCTCAACCATTACCCTCAATAAAATTTAGATTTTATTAGTGATTCTAGTCAATATAAAAATGTGGATATCCCCTAAAGGTCATCTAAAGGATTATCAAGCAATGTTATTAACTACCTATTTTTATCTTTTTCTCATGATTAGAATGATTCATATGATCTTAGAGTCAAGAATAGTCTGAATGGAATGGTTAAGATGTTTCTTATTCATAAATAGGTAATAATATCCCTAAAGCATGCAGATAAATATCATGACAATATGTCTTCACACTAAAAATAAAATCCACTCTATTGATTCTATACTCAAGAGACACATGTTTTATCCCTTCACCTTGAAATTTTTTTCAATATAAGTAGGAATAATCTTTTGGGTTATAAAAACGTTATACAATATTTTATTCTACATAAATAAAATATTATACCATCTATATCTATATTAATAATAATTTATTCTTTTGCGTGAATATTATTTTGTAATTCCACGGTCCTAGATCCTATGTACTCTTGTTTCTAATCTGTAGAAAATTTTTAATAGGTACTAAATATTTTGAAAGGACCATGATAGTATTCAATTGTGAATAACACCATTCCTAAGAGAATCTTCATAGGATATGTTCTGGTATATGAGGGGAGTCCCCGTTTATTCCATGTGTTATCATCCTGACTTTGTATAATATGAGAATCCATATTTATTCATGGTTGACTGGTATCTTCATCTATCCACCTCTAGTTAACTTAGATATTCATGGGTTATTGTTCATAATTCCAATAACCCAACTATTATAATTGATTTAGATACCCAAAATGATATGAATCTATTTATCATACTCATTTTCATTGCAAGATTATGGAATTGTGATTCAGTACCAATTCATTTCAGAGGATGCACCTCTTTTGAAGATGTAAATTACTTTATTTATTTATTCTTATTGTAAATACCAGTAGGCTAATCCCAGATGCCATAAAATGTTATAGAGACAACATCCTAGAAAACCCAATACCTACACAAGAACTAGATCATTGAAAGGATTTATGGAACCTATTCATATGCTTATGATAATGTTGATTGATTCATCCCCATACCAGTATTGGATATTTAAATACCCTTTCCTTATGTATGACCTTTGATATCATATAACACCCTTTAGTATACTATCATGTCATGTCTCCCTAATAGAATATGGAAAATTCATTTCCCATGTGTTTGGTTCAAACCAGTAGGGGTGTTTTCTCTACAAGAACTATGTGTGTCTTTATTAACAGACCATTGGATATATATTTATTCATATATCTTATTTTCTAGACTCACACATGAGTTTTATTCCATGATATTCTTATCTGGGTTGAGGTTACTTCCCATATTAAAATAGTGGAATCCCTACATGTTTCTTGTCTTTTACTATCAAGTGGTATAATCGATTTCCTAGTTGTCTCTTATTTATTATGTCATGCATGACTAAGGTGAGATTAGAGAACATGGAAATTCATATTAACTAATTTTATGGATATTATTTTATCCAAATACTAGGAACGGTTTCTCCACCACATGACCATACACAATAGGAAACCAATGGTCTATCAAAAAGGCACAAAATTTCTAAAAGTGACACACCCAATGGGACCTATGACTTTTATGAGTGTTTGATTTCTGAAAGAGAAAGATCTTGTCTCTATATATGAATTAGTTCAGTATAGAGACCTTCATTTCAATGAACTATGTATTTATTAATCCTCACTCCTCTGAGATATGTAGTGACACCTAAATCTTTTCTCTGGACCCAGACATGAATTTTTAAATGAATGAAAAATGAATTGGCTCCCTATTTTGACCAAATTTATAAATTACACTAACTTTTGTTGGTGATTTTCTATTCACTCAAAATAGACAAGGTCCTTATAATTGATATGTGGATTATACTAACACAAAACCATATGAGCTTACCCAATGACTATAAACCATATGGTTGACACACCTACTATAAGATGTTAAACTAGAAGGTGGGAGTACGTCCTACATGAATTTTAACTCCTCATATTATCCCACTCATCAGGGAATTTTTATTACATTTTTGAGAGCTTGATCCATGTAAAAATAGTTGTCATATGATCTTCCAATTCATAAGAACATTAAATCCCTATTATTTTTTCTATTTGACCTAGATATGTGAATGGATTTTTGTATAAAATAGCTAGATGTGCCTTGATTTCTATCCATTAATGATTTGTAGTGATGCCAAAATCATAAAATCATCATCCCATTCATAATGAAAATAAATATTCCCTATCCATTAATGTGAGACATACATGTGTAGGTGGATTTATCAATAAAAAATATGTGTGTATCAATACACGTTATCATAAGATTTGTAGTGATCCCTAATGCTCTATTCTAATCCCAACAATAATCCCAAGAGAAATTGAAATTCATCCTCCCTTGTATACGATTCCGATCTATTTGAGGGATTTTTTTGTTATAAACTAACTGATTATTCATTATTTTTACCACAACATATATACTGATTCGAATTTTCTCCACCATGGATCTAGCTATAATATTTAATACAATAAATAACCCAATCCCTACACATTAGTTTGATTAGTGTGGGGAAGCTTCTCTTATAATAATTACATGTGGATTGATTTCTATCAAATCAATATACATATTGAAACCTAGGAATATTTTTTTGGGACAAACCGTAGGTTTTCTAATATCATAACCCTCCCAATTTCATGATCTATTTTAGAATATTTAATCCATGTTCGGTTGTGAGATTATAGAGATACTCCCACTAGTGATACCATATTGCATCATGAGATCCCCTAACCTCAATAGTATTTTCAATAGTTAGAGATCATGATCATAGATGATAGAGGCATAGTTTTCTTTAAAAAATGAATATTCCCTCCATCCTGTGTTTAATTCATACTTATGAATGATATTTAGACAATGGCTCCCTCATTTGGTAACATGTTCTTGAAATAACATATCCCCTCTCCATAGATAATTTCGATCTATATTAGGAAACATATTAGAACTACATGTTGATCAATTCATGTTTCCATATGATACATTGTAATGCTCAGATCCTTTAATCCTAGGACTAACTACAAAATCAAAAAATTGTACATCCCCCTTATGTGCATAAGATAGATCTATATAGCTAGATCTCTATGAAAGAATAGAATGTGGAATGAATCCTACCATGAAGAGTTGCACATTGAATTTTAATGTCGGCCTAGCCATATATATTACATAGGCCCATAGATGTGGTCAAACATGCAATACCTTAAACTATTTCTAAATTTATGATTTATACAGACTTGTTTTTCTTATATATGAGTCATATATAATTATATCTTTCTTACACAAGAGTCTGATATTTGAAAAAGGTACCCTAATATAAGGTTACCACCCAGTAATCCTATATAAGGAATAAATTCCTCCCACATCTAAATTTACCCATAAAATGTACAATTTCTCTAAGGATTCACGTCATAATATTCGCGTTGGTTCAAAAAATCCTTGTCTCATGATATTAATATTCATGAAAATAACATCCTAGTTGCATGACGTTAAACTAAATGACAATTACATCCTCATATCATGATGCTAAACTTCCAAAAAAATTATTTCCTTATCACATTTCACTTAACTACATGGAAATTAGGTCCTCATCACATGATGTTAAACTACCTGATAATTACAACCTAACTACATTACATAAAAATGTAAAAAATTAAGTCATGGTCGCATGATGTTAAACTACATGAAAATTACATCCTGGTTGTATGGAATTATATTATCTAATAGGGGAATCCCCACTACATGAAATTAAACTTCATAGACCAGCATCCCCTATCCCTCTTTTTCAATGGACCACAACATCATGAACATGTTCAATCAATGCTTAAGGTATTACTGTTAACTTTATTAGAAACCCAACACATTAATAAAACTTCATTCCTTGATAATATCAAGTTTCCATAAACCTTTCATATCCCTTGGGAGGGAGAAAATATCCTACTATATAACCTTATAATATTTTTATATTTAGAAGGTCCTATGATCCATCAGCTAGAGGCATCTTGGCTTTATGATATAGGGCCTATGATCCTTGTGATCCCTAAAATCATCATATCAGAACTCATCTTCAAATTATGATTCATTATCATCCTTTTCATGATAATACCATGGCATCATTCCTGATCTAAAAACCTTGATCAATGATTTACCTCACCTTTATCCTCAACTCAATAGTATTTTTTAGTACTCCTGACCTTTGGAATCCTAATTAAGTAGCTTTGTAACACACTAATGATACATGGTCCATATTACATGACATTAAACTACATGAAATTTTTTCAAAACTATATGACTTAATACTCTATCCACTGGTGGTAAAAATTCAAAGACCTTAAACTAGTAGTATAAGACACATGAAACTTGTCAACATGAAAACCTATAAAGGGAGGTATGTGAATAATTCAATCATACACTCTATAAAAAATTCATATTCGGAGTTTAGTAAAATGATATAGTGTTTATAAGGAAGGTATTATGCTCACATGGACTATCTTATAACACCAAAAAAGCTGATCCATACATGTTCCTCCCCTTTTCTTCATTAAAAAGGAAAAAAAATTATAACATCCCCTCACTATGGTAATATGATTGTTATGTAGTGGAACTTATTTTAGGGTTCTCATAGCCTCCTTAAATTTTACACATTCTGAAAACCACCTCTATCACTTTGAAGTAAAAGTTGATACTCACCAAAGTCATGAGTTGATATACTACTACTAGAATCACATTATATTATTTCATTTCTTTGGAACACCCCTCAAGACAATTGGTAAAAGGGACTGAATCATCTGATGGGATCCCACTAGGATTTAATGGTAAATAACATAATTCCTCAAATCTTATTACTAGGGGATATTTTGGTTCTAGAAGAACATCCACCATAAACCAATGAACTATTGTCTGGACATCGTGTGATACTAATTTTTTCCATCACCATTGTTCGATCATTTTCCACCAGTATCTACTTAACATTGACACAAATATTCATAGACCATGATTTATAATTATTATGACCAAAATATTCAATTGAATTTCATATCCTTGATTTTACATCATCAGATTTTTTACTCATTATTAAATAAAGAGTGTGATAACACATTATTTAACCTTAATGTGGTCTTTATCATGTTATCCTAAACCACGTGATCAAGGGAGAAAGCTTCATGATAAAAAAATAACCAATTAATGGAAATAAAAGTCTCCATGGATTGATTTTTCTCTATTACCTACTTCATTTCACAAGTGTTTGAATCTTCATGGATCTACCATAGTTCTTTGAAATGAGTGGGCCCCTATTCATAAAAATTCAAGTGAGACCAAATTTTTTCATACATAAGGGACCTTTAACCATAAACGAGGGGCTTCTTTTCCTTTCATTTTTTGACCTCCAATCTCTCTAAACCCTAGAAAAATTTCAGTAGAACTCAACACCTCAACATGTTTTGCGATCCTCACCAACAAATCTTACCCATATAATTATCTTTAGCTCAAAATCAATGACATGTAATCTTAATTAAACATATTAAAATTATCGATCTGGGGTTGACATGCTTTACATTATCTTATTAATACCATAGACCTTTTATATGAGGATGAAATATGTCACAAAACATCATGAATATCCTTCCTCTGTAATCATAGCAAGGATGAAGGGTGTCTTAAACCTTTGTGAATATTCATCCTTTGTATCCTTTAGTAAGGATTCAGGGTGTCAGAACCCTTTTTCAATATTCATCATTAACAACCATCTGTATAAATTGAGGGTTTCAGAAACCTTTATTAAAATTCATCCTTGACAACAATCTATAAGGATGTGAGGTCTAAAACCACATCCTAAAAATTCATCCTTCATGTTTTAATAATTATAATTCATAGAAGGTAAAATATATATATATATATATATATCATTAAATTATAGCATCATAGGGTCAGAGTAATTCATCCTAACATAATTGAACCTCGTCAGTCCAATTCACATGACCAAAAACTACCAAATTAATGAGACATTGTAAAATTCATATTTAAAACTAATAAATGAGGTTTTTTAAATAAATCTGGATCTAATAAAACATGACACCCTATTTTTTCTAGTTATAATCATATATTTATAATAAAAAATAAAAATACAATCCAATGAAGACCTAAAACTTGTCAGTAATAAACCCCATAATGGGACTCCTAAAAAATTTGAATATATTCCTGCTAATATTTACACATAGTAATATTAGGATTAATTATAGGAAATAATATAAAATTTAAAGATACATAAAATCATGAGGAGTTCACCATGTGGCCCCAACAATAGTCCATTTATGTCTGTTAGGCCTATGGTCATAGAAAAAGTTATAGATTTCTCTCTACGTGAGGCACATCTACCTTGGTCTATACATTTTAACATTAAAATTTGACAATTTCTGTCCCTAATAATCAATAATGGTGTTTATGATGAATTCCATCAATGGTCCATTATTGAGAAAAATTTATAATGATTATATCATTTTAGTTTATAATTTAATTTTCTTAACATTATGAAAGGCATGAAGTATAAAATGATCTATATGATATTAAGGCTTAAAGATTTCATGAATATGGTAAGATAATATTATTCTTAGATTTATCACACAAAATTTGAAGGATCATTTATTAATAGAGTACAATGGAAAATATGAATCGCCCAAACCTATAGTTTCTCCTAATAAACCCAATGAAAATGAGTTTATTTATTGAACATTCCAATTACAACATTTTTTTAGAGGATTCATTACTCTATGATTACTTCTACTTCAAGGAACATATGGATTAGTGAATTTCATTGACTAACTCATTCAATTCCTCTATAAAATATTTTAATGATAAAAATCTAGTAACATTATCATTTATAGACATCTCTTCCATTTCAATGATCTATTTCTACTATAAAATAATTTCTCCTAGTGACTTCAATGTATACAATAGAAAGGGTTCCTCTATTTAGAGCCTATCGATCTCAGGTTTGAGAATGTCGTTATCATCATTCCAAATAGTGGAAATTTTTCACTAATCCATTATTTCTATTCCATAATGTTGATATTTATTCATATCCCCATTCGGGAATATTCTAGATAAAGAATATTCCATTGCTAGTGACACTCTCATCTTATGGGTTCTCTCCCTCTCCCTCATAGAAATCCTCACCTTTACCCAAGATTGAAGGTATCAGTAGTCGAACCCACTATAGTTGATGATGGTAAACATGTACCCAATATGTCAAAAATATTCCTCCAAAACATCTATGGGGTCCTCACTGATAAAAATCTAGATTCATCCCCATACCTTTCTATACATCTACTATTGAAATTATACATTTTGAAATACAACGATCGACACTATTTCTATAATAGAAATGAATTTTGGAATCAATACACTAAAAAGGATCTCATCATTGTGTCATTTGATAGGGATAGTACAAAGACTATATATATTATTGTCATTCTTTCTAGAAGGGATCTTGAAGAAGAAAGAGCAATAGCTTCTATCTTCTGAGTAAAGGCTACTGAAAAGAAGTAGGTAAGGGTTTTAACCTACAGATAATTAATGAAATGACAATATAAAACAATGATCCTGATAAGTGATGAAACAATAACCACCGTATACATGTTACTAGAAGAATATATCATCTCGGTTCTACATTTTTAATAGGTGGTGATTCCTTCTTACATTGGGTGACCCGATGACACCACCAATAGTTTGTGTATCACCAAAGTCAGTTGGTCACTTTTGTGTGTTATAGGTACAAAGAAATGTAAAATGATAAAATAGATATAGTATAATGAATTCTCATTCTAAATAAGTTATTAACATTCCCCAATGAAGCCGCTATAATAGCCAATTCAGTTGAGGAATAGCTACCAACATCAACCTCTTCTCAGTTTTCACTCACCAAGGCTAGGTCAAAGGGAATGATTACTAACACATAAGTAGTAGACTCAATTTTTGATCATAAAAAGACCCAATTCTCCTCTATATCTCCATGTTTTTTACAGAATTAATATAGTTACACAATATTAATATAAATAATGTATTCATACCCTATAGTGGATGCCTAAACTTCCATGAAAAATCAGTGAGGGCATGTAAAATTAAGTAGGTTAGAACAAGATACTAATGTATCCCAGAAAAACATTAATGATTCTGATATGATAAACTCTCAAATTTTAATTCCATTTATAAGTTCCTCAATGACAGAAATTTATGCTTCTTTATTTCCCTATTTAAGGATGGATCTATAGAAGGGGTGACAGAAATGTTGCTGAGGATGAAACTGATGGAGGTGTTGATTAGAATTACCCAGGGTTAGTAGTAACTACCGTCATTAGCTCTATTAGAAAAGGGCATCTATCATCCTGAAAAACCCAATTATCATCTAATTCATACCCTTTCCATCATACCTCTTATAGAATATATCTGATATACGATGAGTGACTAGATATCTATATCTTTCTATATTTTTTATAGATGATAATGAAAATCTAATTGGTTTTGATAGTAATTAAAATAACTGAGGATGGTGGTAAAGAAACTTTTACTGCCTCCTCATATAAATGTTGCCCCCACCAAATTGATACAACAGAAACCATTCATAGAGTTATCCATTTTTACATTGGGGATGAATAATGGTCTTTTCAATTGACACTATGAATCATCTAATTGAATTCCTGGAAGAATGGTTTGACCTCTATAGATTATCTATCAAAGGAAATTCTATTGGGATTAAAGAATTATGAAAACCCCACCAAGTCTGACACCATTGGAAACAATACCTTTGATACCTCAGTGGATAAGTTTCCCTTTTTCTAATTATCCCATTTCCAACACATGAGTTTAAATTCTAGTTTATTTGGTATCTCAACCAGAGCTTTTATTCTCATCAATGATGCATACATTGGAACCTTAACTAAAAATAATCGATATTATAGATGCTTCACCTACTTATAGAGAATCATTGGAGACATTGTTCTACTAGATGAAATATAATATCAAGGCCTCAAATTGGATTCAAATCGGATAATTTGTGTAAACCTTTTGTCCTTTGTAACTAATATGGCCAGATTCCCATTCATATAAAAATGGATCCAAGCCCTAAAATAATATTTTGAGAGGCTGATGTAGGTACTATTTATAAAAATGTTAACTTGTCACTGAGTTTCCTCTATAGAAAAAATTAACCTTAATTGATTAACCATTATGTAGTTCCTTTCCAACCTGAATTATGGAGGAGTAGGGAATGAAGTTTGAATAAGCCAAAACTACTCCTCAAATGGACGGTTTATGTACAACGTGCAGAAGATATTGTAGATGATTCTAGTGAAAGTTACATCCTCATTAACGATAATGATATAGGCATGAGACTCTATGTAACAATTTACATTTTAAGTTAAAATATTATTTTCCATCCCATATGGCATAAAGGGGAAATAATAATAGTTATTCAAGTGCTCTTTTTATCCCAACTTTTCAGTGATATGGGCCTAGCACCCCTGATGCTTTACAAAAGTGGGTTTAATCGAGTTCCCAAAATGTTTGTTATGCTATAATATTTAAAAGAAACTAGGTGGGTTCCCATTAGACCCTATAAAATATGGAACATGCCAATGATTATATAAGGGGAGTTTACTATATAGATATTAAAAAAGGAAATAGAGTTTGGCCAGCATGGGAATTTACAATTTAGTGCAACTCACCCTTGTCATGGCCATTACCATTATAAATGTGGAGACCCTGACTCCACCCTTCTCTTATATTGGGAGAAGGTACCCAGTAAATTAAATCACTATAAATCATTATATATGATCTCAATGGTGAACATGGGAATTGAACTCCCACCACTGGATTTTGAATAGACCATCATGGAATTTCGACCAGTATGTAACCTCCGCACCACGAGATTACCATGTTTAGAAGTCCTTATGCATCTTGAAAGAATGGTCTGAATGGATATTATTGATGAAGAAGTTGTTCCACTTGTTGAATGGGATGTATAATCTTAGGTATGGTTTAACATCCCTAACTCTAGTAACCTAGAGCTGGTGTATACTTTATTTTATTTTTATAGACACAAGGGATTCAAATCCTGAAGGACTGATCAGTTTGGTCCTATAGAGAGACATATACATACATGATACCGATTTTAAATTGGAGATAAATATAAAATATAATACTGAAAAAAAATTTTCATCCTTGATCTCATTCAAATATTCCTTTATATCCTAGGGAAGGGAAACACATAAAGTTGATATAAAATAATACGAATAAGAAACATATACTAAAATATATTATTAATTAATAATTCATAAAAAATATATTGAAATGTGAATGACTAAAAACACGTTCCATGTAATAAATAACTTCAACATGAAGAGTAGTATATATAGAATTAATGATGATGAAATAATTCTATAAAAATATTCAAATGATCATGAAGAAGTTCCATTTATAATATCAAATTAGTAATCTCATAGATAATAATAACTAAATTCTCTATGAATGAAATTGTTAATATTTTATTTCATAATATTAGACATTATGATATCTATTCTATTAGGACCATCCACTATGATAGTTTAAACTACAGATAAGAACCCATTTAATTTTTACAACTCATTTGTATCATGAGACATGTCTATAGATCTAGGGGAAATATAATTTTGGTCCCCAACCATCACTGTATTTCCAATTTATTCCTCATATATTTAAGGACCAACTATATTACAGAGTAATATACATTATCAACAAATTTCCATATCAGAAAATGAATATGGGATTTCAATATTTTTCCTCGTAAAAAATTAACATTCAAAGGAAAAAAATTTATACTGAAATGATATATTGTTTAAAATAAAAGAATATACATGATATAGAATATAGAAATTTAATTGAAATATAATGTCCAATGATAAAAATTATGTAAATGTTTAAAGGGATAGGTAATGATCAAATAATTAATAATAGACAATAGATAACCATCTATTAATCAATAATATAGGTTTATAAATAAATCATTTCCTTTTAATGAAAAATAGGAATTTTCAATTATAATATAAAATGTACAAAATTAATCATTGAGTACATAAATATTTTATACATTTTAAAAAATCATTGACAAGGATAAAAAACATACTTGATTAAAAGAGATATAAAATAAATTTAATAATAAACATTTCATTACATGATTATAGTATAAAAGATAAGAAAATATGGGTGAAAGTATTTAATCTTCTTAAATAGCCAGTTTGTTAGCAAATTAATAGAACTTATGATGGATAAATGACAATATTCCATTAATGAAAATATAATCAACCAAAAATAAAGTGTGATTGTAAAATATATTCTTACCTATTTGGTAGCTTTTAAATTGCATCCCTGAGAAATATTAGAGTAGAATTGTTACATTAATCATTATGAATAAATATGTATTCATGGTAAATACATGAAAGGGTAATTATAGAGGCCTTATAATACTGAATAGTTACAAAATAACAAGTCACTCTCAATTGTGTGTAAGTTGAGGGGAAATGCCTTAACTCATGATTCTCTTCAGTTGAACATATTTTAACCTTTTGTATAACGGTTTTAAACATGTAATTAAAATATAGAATAACTATATTCAAATTTTAAATCTCATATATTATCCTCCTATAACATATTATGAACCATTCCTTGATAATATTCATTATTACCATTGTTTTGGGTGTTAAATACTTCATTTTCTCTCGTATGTTTTGTATGAAAAGTTCTGATTCTTATTCACAAACAACACAGGAGTGGCCAAAGGAGAGATTACTGGTCGAATAAATCCTTGTTATTATAAGTCTTCTAGCTATATATTTAATTAACTTATCTCAGTAGCGACCATGTGATATTATGGAGAGATATCGTGTGTGTTCCCAGTGCTAAATCAATTGAGAACTCCACATCATTCTCTGACGGAAAACTTGAGAAATCATCCAGGAATTGCTTTGGAAACTCATTCACTACATGAGGCAGTGCACCTTCAGGGGAAATAAGATTTTCCTCTAGTGAGATGAATGAAAATATGAAGATAAGACTTCCCAACTCTTGGATTGGAGGTCCTACGTGACCTGACTGAGGATCCCATTCACCTCGAAAAACCTGATGACTCCCATTATGTGCCATGAAACTCACACACTGCCTGTAGCAATCAACGTGTCCCTAGAATTGTACTTTCCAATCCAGAAAGTGTATCAAGTAAAAAATATCCTTATCTAAGTCCAATAGGTCACAATCTATCTCTACCCTTGACATGGAAAGCACACACAACAGGCACCTGAGACCCTATTCCTACTTCTTTCCCAGCGGTGTCACAAACTCCATCGTAAAAGACAACAACTCAGTTGGAAAATACAGAGTGTCCTCAAAATGAGCTAAAATTAATGAAATAGAGGAACTAGTTTTAAAAATAGCAGTATCTATAGATGATTCAATAAAAATGGTACCTCGAACAGTTGACAGTCCCGCCTCTGATCCTGTTGGTGCTTGAGCCACTGTAGGGAGATTCTCGGTCTCTACCCGAGGATAACCTCTAGTCTATTGCTATGACTTAAACTATATATTCCTGAAATATGACCCATATCTACCACCACGACATCCAAATTGAGATCCCCCTTACAAGACAGCTCTAACTAAGCTATCACTCTTCTTGAAGCCACTAATCCTGCCCCAGTCTAAAGTGGGTGTGGCACCCCCACAAAACCACGATAAGTGACCCATACCTTTACATTGGTAACAGGGCTTTTGAGGAATTGGTAATGATGGTTAGATGTGCCCTGGTCTCCCACACTAGTGGAACAAGGCCGGTTTGCATCAAAATCCACAGATGAAAACTGCCTAGATGAGTGGCCTGAACTACCACCTCCCTTCTTCACTTGATCCTCCCGCTTCCTTTTCTTCTCTAAAGAGATGTCATTTCCAACTGCTGAAACAATTCATGAAAACCCATCCCTGCCTTTACAGTCAATCTCCACCATACATGTTGTTGACGCTCCTTTCTGTCACAGAGTCTAACAACTGAAAAATGGGAATACCATAGCACAAATGGATTCATCCTTTGAAGAAACATCAAAAATTGATAAAGGCATGAACAAGGATTTGTTTACACATGGGTCACAAAATTTTCATCATTTTCATGCTAGTATACTTCCGCGCCACATATTGGTCATGCAGGTGACTTGCGCGCCCTATTTGATTTTCTCCCAAGGTTTTCAATGGCATATAAATACCCCTTGTGGGCCCCCCATTTCGAAGTTGGAAAAAACCACAAGTCATATTTAAGCTCTCCACACCCTAGTCTCTACATGAAGTATTTCGAACACTTCTAATGTAATTTCTCACCTAGAATGGAAGATCTAAAGAGTGATAATAAGGCCTAAGTGTTGAAATTCATCAATACTTGCGTTCTTAAGTGTCTAACCTTTATGGGAAATTAAGACACTTGCGTGCCAAGTTATCCCTTCAACAGAACTTGTGCACCACTCTTTTGGAAGCCTTTAGGGGTAATACTAAGGGCTTGAGCCAAGTCTCACCCAAGTATTACCATATGAGTTGACCGTCGTGAAAGTATACTTGTGTCGCGCAAGTATACATGCGTGACTAGGACTTCCGTACCCAAAAAATAATTGCACGCCTACCTCTTCTTGGGTGCCCCTCCTATCTATTCAACTCTTTTTCTTCAAATCCACCTCACCTAATCAAGATTTAGCCTTTTAAACCCTCTTCAAATCCACTTTTGGCATCTTTCTTCTGTTGTCTTCCTTATTTAAAAGGATTTCTGTGGAACATCTCTCAAAGCATAGTGATTTACATATCATTATGTCACTAAGGTTAGATATTTCATTCATTCAACCTCATCCTTTAAGATGAGAAGATCTTTAATATGGGAATCCTATTTTGGAGTGATCCCCATTCATAATTTTCCGTAATTCAGGCATCCCCATTAGGATTAATCCCCAATCATAATTTTCCTCCTAACATGGGCCACCTTTTCAGAAGTAAGACCCAGATCACAAGTTCCCTAACCTGGGCCTCCTTTTCAAAGGTAATCCCCAGTCATAATTCCTCAAAACCTGGGCCTCCTTCTCAAGAGTAAGCCCCAGTTCTCAAATCCCTTCAACCTGGGCCTCCTTCTCAGGAATAAGACCTTGTCATCATTTCTCTCATCCAGTCTTAATTTCTTTTTATTTGGATTCATTCTGAGAAATAAAACCCAATCATAAGTCCCCTCTAATTTGGGAATCCTTTTCAGGATTAAGTCCTATGTTACGTATCCAAATATCCATAAATCACATATACCTTTATGGACCTTGTTCATGGGCTTGTCCCCTAATGTAAGTCCTGGCCTTCATCTATTTGGTCAGTCATACACACGTAAGCCCAACATCATTCCTTGTGACTGCATCTTCCATGGAAGAAATCGTCAGGTTTTACTGATACATCTTGTTTCTCACACTGAGCATGACTTACGAGAGATTAGAGTGTAAAAGTAACCGCAACAGATCACTTTGGGTCGTTAATCATATATAAGACCCACAATTCTTAATCGAACTAAATGGACTTTGATCTCTACTTTAAAAGTATAGTATGTAGGAAGCCTTTCTAAAGGTTCAAGCCAATCACCGATTAATTCTCATCTGTCCCATATGACATTAAACTATATCTTAAATCCTGAACTATGTGGGTGTTGATTCGTTTTCTAAACAAGGATACGTAGCGAGCCCATCTGTGGGTATGATCCCAACTCTGAAATAATTAATGTCTTTCTGAACGACAACACACTTCAAGTGCCCCACTGAGTGGCTTTAAAATCAGTATGGTTATCATAATGACCAAGATATTTCTATATAATATGTTGAAGGATACCATTGACTAAGAATCTATAACAAATACAACTGATTCTCTATCAATGAAGAACCTCAAATACATACATATAAGATTCTCTAAATCTCATACATATCAATCATTTATTGTCAGATCTAAAAGAAAGCTCATTTTCATACTTAGTAACTTAATAAGGATTCAAAAAAATAACTCCAATCTATAAATAGAGTCTCGGAGTAGTAAAAAATTCCCCCCAAAAAGGTGTGATGAGTCTGACCTCCCATCCTCTCAACCAATGCAAATTCTTAAGCCTCATAGGTCCACAAATAATGAGAACCTACATTTTGAAAGTAGGTCCAAATGGATATAGAATCATTGTATGTTTCCAGTTCTAAGAATGAATTCATTAGAAACAGATTGGAATGTTTGAACCTTAAACAAACATGGTCGTCCCCATTTCCATAGGAAACAAAAATAGTGAACCTGACGTGAATCCTCAACCAAGTAAAATAGTGTTTTACTTATTTTTTAGGACCATGTTTAATTCAATGTGAGGGCCAACCAAAAAATCATTAAACTATGTTCTCATCAAAAATATGTAGTCGCTGAACTTATCTTGATTATGTCTGTTATATCAAACATGAACTCGTTTCCATGATCTCTCTTCATTACAGAAATGGCTTCTCTAAAGTTCACACCTGTGAATGCATCTGCTGCTACTCTTACTGGATCCTCGTCCGCTCTGAGTATGACATCACCTACTCCACGTCTTCAATGCTGGGTCTCAAATGCACCGGTTAAGGAATATCGTCAACATCGTACCAATCTATCTCTGGAGGCCACTCGACAAGCCCTCCATGTCAATAATTCACCCTAGTTGTCCGGACAGTGACGAACATTTATAAAGAAGCAGGTGGTGCCTACCACCTTCTCCAACTGTTTCAGGTCATTATCTCAAAAACGCAATCACTAGTCCCTACCATATTACGAGGAGGTGAATGAGAAGGTCACTCAAGGACTTAATTCAAGGAGACATGTGTCCTTCCTGAGAGATCCCATCAACAATCACCGCCAGACTCGTGTGGCAGTGCGCCCTCAACATGATTAGGGTTTCACCTTTAGGGGTTCGGCTCAGTTTCCTCAAACCCAAGCATGCAAGACGAACCGCCAGAGGTGAAATCTGGTCAACATTGAAGAGGTTCTTACTTCTTCTCCCTCCAGATAAGTCCATCAAGCCATCTTGATGGAAAATAACGAGCGGGAATATAGACCAGTCTGTCCTGATGTTACTGTCTAGCATACTCGTCTGGCATTAACATGCCAATCCCACATGTCAACTCTGAAAGAATATTATAGGCATGCATATACACCTGTTTATAACTCTTCAGCTATTCAGCAGGCTCGTCTAACTACAACCAAAGAAGCTCTCGAATCTAATGAGGTGGAAACATATAAGCAGGGACATACACCTGTTTACAATCAACAATTCTGTCAGTAGTCTCATCTGCCAGTATTGAAGGAAATTCGTCAACAATATTTTATAGAAGAATACACAACAGGCACATACACCTACCAATATTCATCAAGCCTGCCAACTGTCTTGTTTGGTAGCACCTGTAGAAGTTAGGCGGAATGATCTGACGACAAATTTGAGGTAGACACAACTCTCTTCCCCCACCCATGAGTACTGTCAGAATTCACTGACAGGAAAAGGAGGACAAGAGTAGGAATACACACCTACTCCAAGAATAGAATGGACATATATTCCCATTTAAGTAGCTGAAGTCAGCAAGCATATTCTAACAATTGTGAAAGAGAAGAAGAAAATCCCTGCTCATATTCTAGATGCCTGTCAGAATATTATAACAGCTTTAGCAGCATCACCGGGAAATAAATACAAATCTTTCACTACCAGTGGAGGGACACATCAACATATAACTCCGTAATAGATACACAACTCTGTTCTAGTCCAAGAGGGTTGTGGGACATACTCCCCCATGTCATACGGAAAATCATGTCAGACACAAACACCTGATTTGAATAGAGATAATCAGCCTAACCTGACTATTTATCCCGATCAGGTACATACACCTGACCATAATAACCACTTTTTTCAACAAGTGGTTCCCAAAGTGAGTAAGAATGCATCTAAGAAAAATACATGTTAATCACGATCAAGAAATCAAGAGCCAATTTGAAATAAGTCCTTGCTCGATGCTAGAGTTCTTAAAGAACTCAGACAATTATCTATTGCAACTCAAGATTCTACTCTGTCGTTTCCCAATAGTGATAATATTAATTCCAAAGGTCTTCATGAGACACTTCCTCATGAAGGCTTTCTTCATGATAGTTCGATTGATCTCGAAGTATCATCTTCAGATGAGAGCCATGATAACCCTCTGTGTGGCCAGAATATCAAGGAGAAAATGGTTTCATCTTCTTTTGTAACCCACCATGGCTGTCCTCCCCATGAAGATTAATTTATCTGTGAAAGTACTCTCCACCATAGTAATTCTCATTTCCAGGAAAATTCTTCAATGGACAATGAAGTGACAAGAAATCCCTCTTATCTTAAGGAACTTGAAAAAGTGAAGCCAGTCATGTCTGATGCTTTTCCACTACCAGGTGAAATAATTTCTCTATCAAGTAGTTAACCCAGGGTGTATGTCATTCTCTGAACCACCCCTAATTCATTCATCTTCTAGTTTGATAAATGAGTTCTCTACCAATCTTGTTGAATTTGATGAAACAAAATAGAATGTAACACCCGGAGATTTTATGAAAAATATTCTTTTCAATTTCATTAATTTCTTGTGTTATACGCTACACCAAAAGGATCTTTCACAACACGCATCTTTGACTTTCCTTGCATTACATGCAATCGCGACCTTCCTCAATAGCGTGTGTAGTACGCAATACTGAGTTTCACTAAACAACGATATGCTATTAAAATATTATTAAAACTAGCTGTTATGAATAGTAATAACCACCTTTTAAAATATTAGAAATTTTATCTCTAAAAATGGACTTCATTTTTGGATCCGGAATATCGAAATTAGCTTAGGGTGAAATTTTGGTACTTTTCGGATAACTTTCATATTTTGATGAATAGTGAAAATTACTAAATTTTAATTAAAAACAACTTTTTTAATAAAAATAATTAATATTGATAAATTATTAATTTGAGTGGTTTTAAAGTATATTTAGAATATATTTTTACAATTTAATACAATGTTGGTCATTGGATGTAATTTCACATTTAAACCAAACATAAACAAGTGTCAATCTTTTGATAGTTATTATCTCTTAAAAACACGATATTTGTTTTGACGACGAGAATTAATATTTAAATTAATTAATGTAACTGATATGTTTTGAAATTGGTAAAATATACATCATTTTTTAATTCATAATATAAAATATATCTTAGGCCTAATTTTTTGTATTTTTCTGGAAACTTTCATTTTTTGATGAATAGTGAAACCACTAAGTGGTAGTTAAAAAACATAATTTTTCATAAAACTTAATTTTACCGCTTCTGTGAGTGGAATTTCGAAAATACAAGACACACGGTTAATATGAAGGACTAAAATGTGGTTCAATGAGATGAAAATAATTTTTGGTGAATAGTAACTTTTTACTTTTTTTACCACGGTTAAAAGTAAATAGGGTAATTAAGGGGGAAAATGATATTATTATTACCCTAACATATGTCCTAATTATATTGGATAAGTGTAATTCGACCAAAAACAACCTTAGGAATAAAATATGACCATTTAACCCCACTTGGATTAGATTAGGACATTTATTATTAATTTATTTAAAGAAGGGTTAAAATAGTTAAAATTAAAGTTTAATAAGTAAATCATTTTTAATATAGGGTTATAAATAAGATAAATTCTACTATAAATAATAATTAGAAATATAAAAATATTTCCTACATAATGATATTTTATTTGTAATTTTTATACATTAAATAATTTTTTTTATTTATGACACAACAATGATGCAGTAATTATCTTATTAATGAAATATTGACATAATTGATGTTATAAATACCAAAATTAATGTAATTTGAGACTTTTTATGAATTACACTGATTTTATAGGTTAATATGACATGTTTTTATTGATTTTATTAACTTTGTTCGAACTAATAATTCTGTTATGAGTTCTAAAAAAATCAATTACCAAATAGTGTCAAAATTGACATAAAATATTTTTTAAAACAAATATTATATTATTAATTGTTATTATATTCCTAAAAATCTAAGGATTGGAAAAATGACTTAGATAAGGTTATATATATTAATAATAAACAACTTTGGGTTCGTTTAACTTTTTATAGTATGTTTATTAACCTTATAGTGTAAGAACACAAAAAGACACGGTAAAAGTAAAATTATCTAACTTAAAGTTAAAACTAAATGATAATGTTAAAATAGTAAACTAAACTTGTACAAATTCTATTGGATGATAGGATTTCTACCCATACCCACCTTATCTTCGAAATAACTCAATTTGGAGCTATTAAAAACTGGATTTGACTTTATAATAAAATAATGTTTTTAGTTATTCCAAAGGTGCCCCTCTCCCCCTTATAAAAGGGCACTTCCTCCATCTCTTCCTCACACCACATTGAGGCTTCATGCTCATCCAACCCCTACCAATTTCTTCTCTCCACTTCCCTAGAGACATCCTAGAGGTTCTGGTCTTCTTCAAAGACCAATTTTAGTGCCCTAAGAGGAGGTATCAAAGAGGCGCTTCAAAGAAGAGGTAATGTCTGTTACCGATTGTTTCACCTTTATTTCTTCTTCCACTTCTTCTTCTTAGGTTGTTTCATTATGAAGTAATAAAATCAGTATCACTCATATACCGATATGTTATTATAATTATGAAACAACCCTATTTCACCATCTATCAATCCTACGAAAAATGAAATCACCGCTCGTGCGTACGTACGGAATACCGTCGCCACGCCGTGGTGTAATCTATTTTCCACCACCACCTTACTTGGATGGGTATAATGGTTTAAATAATGAATATATATGTTTATTGTAAAGTGATACTGATTATGAAATAGTATATATATACTCCCATACAATTCCACAATCATGGGAACGATATCATCGCTCGTGCGTACGTACGGAATACCGTCTCCACGATGTGATGCGACTCGTTCTACATGATCTTCATTTCATAATGATTATATAAATTAATTTAATGAATTAATATGATATATATTACCCTAATACCATTCTGGAAATGAGTTATCTATAACCTAAAAATAAAAATAAGAATTTATTCGACAAAACACGCATAAGAACCAAAAGTAATAAACACCCGAATAACAAGTTATAATGAAATATTACCAATAATAAGATAAGAATATGACCATATATGATATCATAAAAATACGTATGATTCTTAAATAATTCAATAAAATTATTTATATCATTATACAGGAGGTTCGGACACTTATGAAGCAAATCAGACTTAACGTAAGGGAAATATCACAATCTCATTTTTATCCGAGATTGTTTATACTTTGGTATTTACTGGGATGTATTTTATCATCCATATCCATGTTTACTCAATATGTAATATTATTTCCATCCACCTAAAATTTTTTAAATCCAAATTTACCCTTCGATGAGTTTTTAGTAAAGGATATGAAAGGAATCTTTTGTCGTTTTTTTACGAGGTACTTTTTGACTTTTCCGAAAAAAGTATGAAGAATGTTTTTATAACTTATACGGAATGAATGGGTTTTTAAAACATTATTTCAAAGAAGCTTCCTTTACAAGTTTTCAAGTTTATTTTTAATCAACTTATTTTATTTTAAAATTGTATGAAATGTTAAGAAAGGAAAATGTTTTTGAAGTAGAAAGGATATTTTCCTCAAGAATGGAGTTCAAGTGTTTTATCAAAATTATTTTCCATCTAAGATAATAAAGGGTTCTGTTTCTATCCCTATTTATTTGACTATGTTGTGATGGAATTATTTTTATGAATTCCTTTATTTTATATGAATTTTTTTATGATGTCATGTTGTTTAAGAATCCCATTTCTACAACAAGGGTTATGCGATGATGTATGATTTATGATTTTGTGTCACACATAAGAATGGTATCATTATGAGATGGGTGGGACCTATACCTACCTCCAATGCATTGGGTAAATATTTTATATCTCATAAGATATACATGGCTAGAATGGTAGGTTATACCGGTTTAGTGAAATAGGACTGAAACAAGGAGTGAACTCGGTTCAGAAAGGGACTTTGTCCACTAAGATAGTCTTGGCAATGAGTCTTGACTAATAAGAAATGATTCTCTATGATTATGTGTGTATGACAAAAAGTTTCATGTTTTAAGTTATGATTATTGGGATTAAATTTCACTACTATGATTTATCCCATGTTATGAAATTGTGATCTCTTTTGCAGGTTAAGATTTCCAAAAGATATGCTCTCATGAATATGACGTTATTGATATTTCATTTGTTTACCCTTATTGAGCATTTGATCTCACCCTTTTATGTTTTCTTTTCCCCAGTACATAAAGAAAGTATTTAGGTTAAAAAAAGAAGATCTTTATGGAAGATGTTGAAGATCTTTCACCACGATTAGAAGATTATATTACGAGTTTCCAAAGACACTAAACTATTATTGTCCTTGTGTGTGTGTTTTTGTTATGTACTAAGTATTCCGCAAAATTAATGTAATGTCTATGTACGTCATGCTCCAGCTATCTACAGTTGGTATCAGAGGAAAGGTTTAGTCAACCTTTGGAAACTAGGATGCGAAAACGTTAGTGAGATCCCTAGAGATATTTCTAAGGTATGTCTAGGGATGCCCCTAAAGATAAGTATACGTATAGGATATAGTCCTAGAACTATGGTAACGATCTTAGAATTTAACCTAAGATGTTAGATATTGAAGTTACTCCCCCTTTATTATGATTTTTGACTCTAACACTATTCTTTTTGAGTTTTAGAAAATGGCTGGAAACAAGATGATTCATGATAATGGAGGATATTATAGACAATGGAATGATATTATTCATGAGAAACCAAATGAAATGGGATTTGGAAGTCCAACCATCACTATTATGCCGAATCAGCAATCTCATAATATGATCAATAAACTCAAATTTGGTAACTTTGCTGACACGGATAATAAGAGAAGGATGGAGTTTCATGATGATCATAGAGGAAACAAAGGTCAATTTCCCCTATGTAAAACATGTTGGAAGAGGCATCAAGGAGAATGTTTCAAGGGAACTGGAAGATGCTTTGGGTGTGGAAAAGAAGGACACAAGGCCAGTAAGTGCAAAGGAAAAGGTTCAGTTAACACTATGGATGAGGATAATGGTATTGCTACGACATCAACAATGGTTAAATGTTTTAAATGTGGAATGTATGAGCATTATGAAAACCAATTCTATAAGGGAAAGTCTCATGAAGAGAATCAGTACGGCTGTATGAGTAGTATTTATGTTGATGATGATGAAGAGACTACAAATGATATGTGAGTTGAAAGAATTTTTGAAGCTCAGTCAATGGTTTAAGAAGGTAGTGGAATGATTACGTGTTTATCAAGTGTAATCCTGTATAAGTAATCTCATGGTACTATGGAATAAAGAGACATCTAAGGATTGTTACACTGTTGTCTTTCCTTGAGTTTTGAAAGTGTATGATTATTGGTACCAGTATCCATTAAAGGATATTCAGATATTTTTGGAATATAGATGATATGTGCATAATGAAGGGATAAGGAGAAAATTAAATGTTTGATAGTATTCATGAGTTCATGACTGATATAAGGAGAAGGTTATGTAATGGACTGAGTATATAGAATTTTTGGATTTTAGTGTGTGGAAAGAGTTAACTTTTGACAGCATTCATGTTTTCACTAAGGTTTAATGGGTATTTATTTTTCAAGAGAATACATGATTAAGGTATTCACATGATTGGAATGTGACCAACAAGATATATGGGGGATAAATGATGGTATTCACATGCTTGGTTGATGACATTTCAAGTAATCATTTTCTTTATATTATGAGCTTGGACCGAAGTATTTCCTAAAGATTGGAATGGATTATGTTGGACATAAGTTAGTATTGTTTAAGGATAGAACTTTTGATATTATTTATGTGATGTTATAGTAATGTAGTTTTAGAAAAAGCACAACCTGCAGGACGGGTGACAGCCCATCGTGTCGGAAAAGGCTGTGGGAATCGAACCCACAACCGAAGTACGACTGGCCTTTATTTCCTAACACTAGCCTATATGAAGTCCTTGTTTAGTAGAAACTAGTTTTATTATATTAAGCAGTATGATATATGAAGTATAAGTCCATTTTAGGAACCATATATGATTAATCTCACCATAGATGGACTTATGTATATTTGATTACTTTTGTTATCCTTTTGTTTGAAACAGATGGAATGACCCATCATTATATCACATGATCTATTAACACTTCACGAATAACAAATTCAACTTCATTTCTTTAAGAGATGAAGTGGAAATTGTTCAAGGCATGAACAACAGTGAGATTTTACCAAAATCAAGAAAGTATTTCTTCTAATTCAAAATTTTCAAATGATATTGAAAACCAAAAATGTTGTCCGAGTGCTCTTATATCAGATGAATCAGATGGTACCTTAGATCATCACAAATCAATAGCTTTGTGATTGTTGGCCTTTTCATAGCCATGTTCTCTACCACTCTCCATCAGAACTTGATGGTTAGATTTTTCTTCCATATCCATATTTTCACCTATGTTCTCCTATGTGGAAACCCATTGATGAGTTAATTTGGGTAACCATTACATTTCATACTTTAGTTTTTAAAATCCATTTTTTGGTATTCCTTTTTACGATGTGGGTTTCTATTAAAGAAACTTTCAAGTTGTAAACCATTTATAACCCCGACTAATTTGGAGGGCGAAATTCATTATAAGGGGGTAGAACGTAACACCCCGAGATTTTATGAAAAATATTCTTTTTAATTTAATCAATGTCTTGTGTTGTACGCTACACCAAAAGGATCTTTCACAACACGCATCGTTGACTTTCCTTGCATTACATTCAATTGCGACCTTCCTCGATAGCGTGTGTAGTACGCAATACTGAGTTTAACTAAACAACGATATGCTATTAAAATATTATTAAAACTAGCCATTATGAATAGTAATAACCACCTTTTAAAATTTTAGAAATTTTATCTCTAAAAATGGAATTCATTTTTTGATTCGAAATATCGAAATTAGCTTAGGGTGAAATTTTGGTACTTTTCAGATAACATTCATATTCTGATGAATAGTGAAAATTACTAAATTTTAATTAAAAACAACTTTTTTAATAAAAATAATTAATAGTGATAAATTATTAATTTGAGTGGTTTTAAAGTATATTTAGAATATATTTTTACAATTTATTACAATGTTGGTCATTGGATGTAATTTCACATTTAAACCAGACATAAACAAGTGTCAATCTTCTGATAGTTATTATCTCTTAAAAACACGCTATTTGTTTTAACGATGAGAATTAATATTTAAATTAGTTAATGTAACTGATATGTTTTAAATTTGGTAAAATATACATCATTTTTAAATTCATAATATCAAATATATCTTAGGCCTAATTTTTTTTTATTTTTCTGGAAACTTTCATTTTTTGATGAATAGTGAAACCACTAAGTGGTAGTTAAAAAACTGAATTTTTCATAAAACTTAATTTTACCGCTTCTGTGAGTGGAATTTAAAAAATCTGAGAGACACGATTAATATCAAGGACTAAAATTTTGTTCAATGAGATGAAAATAATTTTTGGTGAATAGTAACGTTTTACTTTTTTTTACCACGGTTAAAAGTAAATAGGGTAATTAAGGGTAAAAATGATATTATTATTACCCTAACACATGTCCTAATTCTATTGGATAAGTGTAATTCGACCAAAAACATCCTTAGGAATAAAATATGACCATTTAAGCCCACTTGGATTAGATTAGGACATTTATTATTAATTTATTTAAAGAAGGGTTAAAATAGTTAAAATCAAAGTTTAATAAGTAAATCATTTTTAATATAGGGTTATACATAAGATAAATTCGACTATAAATATTCATTAGAAATATAAAAATATTTCATACATAATTATATTTTATTTTTAATTTTTATACATTAAGTAATTTAATTTATTTATGACACAACGATGATGCAGTAATTATCTTATTAATTAAATATTGACATAATTGATGTTTAAAATACCAAAATAAATGTAATTTGAGACTTTTTATGAATTACACTAATTTTATAGGTTAATATGACATGTTTGTATGGAATATATTAACTTTTTTTGAACTAATAATTATGTTATGATTTTTACAAAAATCAATTACCAAATAGTGTCAAAATTGGCATAAAATATTTTTTAAAACAAATATTATATTATTAATTGTTATTATATTCCTAAAAATCTAAGGTTCGGCCAAATGACTTAGATAAGGTTATATATATTAATAATAAATAGCTTGGGGTTCTTTTGTCTTGTTATAGTATGTTTATTAACCTTATAGTGTAAGAACACAAAAAGACACGGTAAAAGTAAAATTATCTAACTTAATGTTAAAACTAAATGATAAGGTTGAAATAGTAAACTAAACTTGTAAAAATTCTATTGGATGATTGGATTTCGACCCATCCCCACCTTAGCTTCTAAATAACTCAATTTGGAGCTATTAAAAACCGAATTTGACTTTATAATAAAATAATATATTTAGTTATTCCAAAAGTGCCCCTCTCCTCCCTTATAAAAGGGCACTTCATCCCTCTCTTCATCACACCACATTGAGCCTTCAAGCTCGGCCAAACCCTGAAAATTTCTTCTCTCCACTTCCCTAGAGACATCCTAGAGGTTTTGGTCTTCTGTAAAGACCAATTTTTGTGCCCTAAGAGGAGGTATCAAAGAGGCGCTTCAAAGAAGAGGTAATGTCCGTTACCGATTCATTCACTTTTATTTCTTCTTCCATTTTTTCTTCTTAGGTTGTTTCATTATGAAGTAATAACATCAGTATCACTCATATACTGATATGTTAATATAATTATGAAACAACCCTATTTCACCATCTATCAATCCTACGGAAAATGAAATCACTGCGCGTGCGTACGTACGGAATACCGTCTCCACGCCGTGGTGTAATCTATTTTCCACAACCACCTTACTTGGATGGGTATAATGGTGTAAATAATGACTATATATGATTATTTTAAAGTGATATTGATTCTTAAATAGTATATATATACTCCAATAAAATTCCACAATCATGGGAACGATATCATCGCTCGTGCGTACGTACGGAATACCGTGTCCACGATGTGATGCGGCTCGTTCTACATGATCTTCATTGAATAATGATTATATAAATGAATTTAATGAATTAATATGATATATATTACCCTTATACCATTCTGGAAATGAGGTATCTATAACCTAAAAAGAAAAATAAGAATTTATTCGACAAAACACGCATAGGAACAAAAAGTAATAAACACCCGAATAACATGTAATAATGAAATATTATCAATAAGAAGCTAATAATATGACCATATATGATATCATAAAAATAAGTATGACTCTGGAATAAGTCAATAACATTATTTAAATCATTATATAGGTGGTTTGTACCCTTATGAAGCAAATTGGACCTAAGGTAAGGGAAATATCACAATCTCATTTTTATCCGAGATTGTTTATACTTTGGTATTTACTGGGGTGTATTTTATCATCCACATCCATGTTTACTCAATATTTAATATTATTTACATCCACCTACAATTGTTTAAATCCAAATTTACCCTTCGGTGGGTTTTTAGTAAAGGATATGAAAGGAATCTTTTGTCATTTTTCGTACGAGGTACTTTTTGACTTTTCCGACAAAAGTATGAAGAATGTTTTTTTTAACTTATACGGCATGAATGGATTTTTAAAACATTATTTCAAAGAAGCTTCCTTTTTCAAGTTTTCAAGTTTATTTTTAATCAACTTCTTTTAGTTTAAAAGTGCATGACATGTTATGAAAGGAAAATGTTTTTGAAGTAGAAAGGATATTTTCCTCAAGAATGGAGTTCAAGTGTTTTATCAAAATTAATTACCATCTAAGATAATAAAGGGTTTTGTTTCTATCCCTATTGATTTGATAATGTTGTGATGGAATTATTTTTATGAACTCCTTTATTTTATATGAATTGTTTTATGATGTCATGTTGATTAAGAATCCCATTTCTACTACAAGGGTTATGCGATGATGTATGATTTATGATTTTGTGGCACACATAAAAATGGTATCATTATGAGATGGGTGGGACCTATATATCCCTCCAATGCATTGGGTAACGATTATATATCTCATGAGATAGACATGGATGGAACGGTAGGTTATACCGGTTCAGTGAAAGAGGACTGAAATGAGGAGTGAACTCGGTTCAGAAAGGGACTTTGTCCACTAAGATAGTCTTGGAAATGATTCTTGACTAATAAAAAATGATTCTCTATGATTATGTGTGTATGAAACAAAGTTTCATGTTCTATGTTATGATTATTGGGATTACATTTCACTACTATGATTTATCCCATGTTATGAAATTATGATCTCTTTTGCAGGTTAAGATTTCCAAAAGATGTGCTCTTATGAATATGACGTGATTTATATTTCTTTTGTTTACCCTTACTGAGCATTTGAGCTCACCCTTTTATGTTTTCTTTTCCCCAGGACACAAAGAAAGGATTTAGGTTTTAAAAAAAGAAGATCATTATGGGAGATGTTGAATATCTTTCACCATGATTAGAAGATTATATTTTGAGTTTCAAAAGACAGTAAACTATTACGGTCATTGTGTGTGTGTTTTTGTTATGTACTAAGTATTCCGCAAAAGTAATGTAATGTCTATGTACGTCATGCTCCGGGTCTCTACAAAGAAGCACCAACTTTGGTCTAATCAGGTACAATAATCTTCATCGAATGATAAAGAGGAAGTGATGAATATGAGAAAACAAATGTTGAATGGTGAAGTACCCATCATGTTTTCGCCTTTGGCTGACTCTCAGTATGATATTCCAGAGTAGTTAATGGAATATTGTATTCACTATATTCATATCAACATGTGGAAAACTCCTTTTAAATTTAAATAGAAAATATAATCTTATGAGGAATATGAAAATCATGTCAAGATAATATAAGGGTTACAACACCAAATTGTTTTGGAATATCTCTCAGTTTCCCAAAATCCAAAGGTTGAAAAGCAGCAGAGATCCCTTCAACATTCATGCCATGGTGCACTAAAAAGATTGCGCCAGTTAATTTCCAATGCCCTATCTGGTATTCATATAAGGGGATGGGGTGTTCATGGAGCACTGCATTTCACTTTACACTCCAGTCAGCAAATCCCACCAAAGGTGGTCTCATGCAATGTTATTTCCCAGAACATGACACATCTAGCTGATTTTGTGCATAATAAAAGGTTTTCTCAGGAACAGGCCTCAACTTGTTATTCTCAAATTCAAGCATATAGAGAAAAAGTTTTAGAATTACTCTTGCATCAGACAAAAAATAATATCAAACAGGACACTCTTTTAGAGCATTCACATCATTAGGTGACAGAAGTGTCAGAAATCATCCAACGGTCATTTGAGCTAGGGGATTTGAGTGGATGTAGGTTAATGCATCCAGCCAATTTCTGGACTAAGGACCACAAGATCAGGAGAGATTTTATAAAAGTCTCAGATGTAGCAGCTCAAGAACTACCCCATCTTGCCAGACTGGGGACTCTTTTATCCCAACCCTAGAATTCAACAAATATGATTCGAGGAGTTGACCAGGAACAGAAGGAACAACCACAGTCTACCGAATTGGAGACTTTTTCGAATCCTCAATCTCTTCCTTAAATAAAGTCAGTCTTCTCTTGATTAGGGAAGAAGTCACAAGAGGAACGAGTATCCGAGTTATCAGGAGATTCCCTCCAAATTATAGTTCATCAAGAAATTCCTGAGGGATCAACTCAATAGAAGGCAGTGTCTTGTCAGGGACATGAAAGAATATAGTATCGCAGAAATGACGATAGAAGGGATGTGATGAATTATGAATCAATCAATGTTATAATTTCAATTGTTTTTTATCCTCCAGAACATGAGGCTCACTTAGAGGGGTTAGGTGAAGATGTTCCTTCTCAATAGGCTATCCACACAGAGGCAAATGAAGAACGTGTGTGTACATGAAATCAAAGGCTTCCCCAAAATATATGTATTCTTTCAAATTACCTGTAATGACCCGAAATTTTGAATAAATATTGTTTCATAATTTTGTGTGTTATTTTATTTTATTTTTGTACTCAACAAAAATGATTCATTTGATAACATGAGTATAATTAAAATGAGACCGTTGGGTTTTGACTGTTATATGACCATTGGTCAATATGACCGCTGGAAACTAAATGTTTTGATTATTGTCTCTAAATACAAGTAATATTGGTTAATTAATATAGAAAGAGGATTCTATGGCCTCACCCAGTAGTCTTGGACCGATCGAAGCCCATGTAACAGAACTTGGGAAGGAGGTAGCACCACTGTGCTTTTCTCTGGACCAAACCCAAGCCGAACTTCATCGTGTGAAGCTAGAACAGAATCACCTTTGTGAGAAGTTCAAACTGATATTAATTACTACTCGTGCGATGTTGGTCGATCCTCCCTCATATTCTCTCACCTCAGCACACCTTACACTTCGGTCATATGCTGGTGTGATAAGGTGCTATGTAAGGAGACCGTAACTGCCTTGTGTAATCCTTTGTTTAAATAAGATTTGGGATTTCTTCTTATGATGAAGTTTATGAATTTTCAAATGATCGGATAAATATAGTATGCATATTTTTGATGAATTTTAGAAAAAGGATATTTTAAAAATGTTTAGGTAAATATTAAATAATTAAAAATGAGTAATGATATTCAAAAAATGGTCTTCTACAATTATGTCCAGTATGAAATTTAGAGTCTAATAAGATCAACTTGATTTATGATGAATAGTAAATTATGAATAGTGATTTTATGATTAGGATTAGTAATGTGTCCAAATGGATTAGTAATCTCACTTAAAGAAAGTATTCATATAATCTAGGCTCCTTGATTAAGTAATGTGATTCAATAAAATGGTTAGATAATGGTTTCATAAATTATTATTCAAGTGTTAGTTTTTTCGGTGAATAGTGTTTTTTAATTAAAAATTAAATTAAAAACATTTAGAAAATTATTTTTATAAAATGGATTTCATTTTTGAACTCAGAGCATCGATATTATGTTAAGGTAATTTTTGGGTTTTTTTCTTGAAAAAATGAATTTTCGAGGAATAGTGTATTTATTTAAAAATTAAATTAAAAATATTTAGAAAATTATTTTTATAAAATAGAGTTCAGTTTTGAAATCAGTGCATTGATAATTGGTTAATGTGAAATTTTGCGATTTTCCTGATAAAGTTGAATTTTCAGTGAATAGTAAAAATACAGTTTTAGGGTTTCGGTATGTTTAATGACATCATAACTGTGTCATGATGATTCCATGAGATATTTTAAGGTATGGTCGACCAGAGGTGATGAATTATTGTATGGGGGGACCCATGTGTCCTAACTCCATGGGAAATACCATGGGAGGGCCCATGCTTTTGAGAAAACCACTTTTGAGGTGTCCCTTGCCCATTAATGCGTTGTCCCCTCACTTTCTCTATAAATACCAAGCCATCCTCTCATCCATTTCGACTCCCCACTCTCCCCAAACAAAGTTCTAGTCTCATTACCTCCCAAGGAGTCTTCCCAAGGTGCCCCAAGCCCTCAAGGTCCCAACCTTTGAGTTTTAAGAGTTACGTTTTAAGGTAAGGGATCCAACCTCTCTCTTTCTTTTCAAGTAATCTCTTTTATGTCATTTCTTTTATGCTTCATGTTATTATGGTGGAGTATGTTATTTTATCTTCATTATACTGTCCTTTTTATGTTCATATGATGAGATACCCCCTCTTACTCTCATCACTTCATTTTATGAATGTTTACGTGGCATCATTAGGCTGTCGAATTTTTAAGGGATTCTTTCATCCTTCTCATTCTTTTCAAAGTTCTACTTTCATGTCAAGTCTTTCAAGTTCCTTTTTAATTATGTTGGGGTATGATATATATATCTATCATACTGATCTTTTATGATTCTATGATGAGAGACCCCATTTGATTTCTTCAATTCAGTATTTTGACGTTTTTAGTGGCGCCGTTAGGCTGCCGAATTTTTAAGGGATTTGTTCACCTTTCTCATTTTTCAATGTTCTACTTTCATGTCAAGTATTTCAAGTTCCTTTTAATTATGTTGGGGTATGATCTCTGTATCTATCATACTGATCTTTTATTTTCATATGATGAGAGACCCTATTTGATCTCGTCAATTCATTTTTTGAAGTTTATTTCATAAGAGAAATCTTATTTTTGTATTCCTTTCATGTTTTTCATTTCATATGGTACATATTTCAAATTTCATTAACATGTTCATATATACTTCATATAATAGTCCCTATACTGTTTTATGGGTCATTTATTAATGTTTGACCCATGTCCCCTCTCTTTTCAATGTTTTCTAAAACCCCGAAAAGTAGTCGTTATGCTGCAGAATTTTCATCTCAAAATGCCTCTCTCTTTTCTCAAAATTATTTTATGTTATTACGTGAATACTCAAAGATCTTTTTTCTACATGAGTATTCACATATATATCAAAGTGTTCTATTTTATATTCTGGGATTTACATACATGAAACCTGCTTTCCCTTTCCGGGGTTTTAAAGTGACATAAAGATCATGTCTTTAAAGTAGTTTTTAAAACGTTATGATTATGAAATGAAACCCATTTCATTTATGCTATTTGGGTTGTTTATTAAATTATTGATGATGATATATGTGGATAACATGATAATAAATACATGTCAATGGTGCGCCCATATAGCGCTCCAATGCATTGGGTAAATACTTAATCTCTAGAGATGACCTTTTAGACTGATACCTTGGTGAATAACCTTGGTAATTTTTAATGATACCTTGGTGAATAACCTTGGTAATTTTTAATGACACCTTGGGGATGGACCTTGGTGAAACGAAATGATTGTCAATATTAACTGTTGTAGCCACAGCTTCATGTTATGAAAAATTTTATATTTATTATGATATATCTCATGATTTATTTCTCATGCCTTAAAGTTCTTTTCATGACCTTATTGAAGTATCTCAAGTTCCCATGTAAAATGTTTCTCTTGTTTCCCTTACTGGGCCTTATGCTCACCCTTTCTTTTGATGTATGTCCCCAGGTTATGAGATGCAGTAATGAACCTAGGATTAACACGAGGAGAAGACTTTCAAGTGTTTAAGAAGAATGTTTTATGTTATCATGTTTTATATTCCTGGTTTCCAAGACACTAAACCGTAAAGATCCTCGGTTTTGTAAATTTTAATGAATGTTTCATGTGATAAAAAGGACGGATGCTATAGTTGGTATCAAAGGATGTTTTAGTTATTTGTGGAAATTAGGATATGAAAACTTTAGGAACAAGCCTATAGAAAAGGTTATATATAGGAAATCTTCCTGATATTTTGGTGAGTATTGAGTAATGGGTTGCCAAGAAAATACATCCCTGTCTGGATACGGGCAGGAAAAGGTGGCTATGGTACAGATGTACATAGGGGTAAAACCTGAAAACACCGCTTTGAGCTCGACTCAAACGGGAACTGGTACACGACAATGGGCCTTGCTGCACTCTTGGTTACGACACTCTCGGGGGATATTCTTTGGTAAATTCATAAGCCTAGCATGAACGATTGTTAAAGGAACAAAGATAAAATAAAATAAAGACTCACAGAAGAATATATGATCATGGATAACCTAGATGGGAACCTAGGGTATCACAAGTTAGGGTATACTTTTCTTCTAGAAGTTTATCCTTTTATGCTAAAAGTTTCTTTTTCATGATTATTGGCTAAGTATTTAAGCCCCTAATTATAGTTTCTTTTCTTAGTTAATGGAGGGAAATGGAAGAACATGTCCCAACAACCAATGTGATAGGAAATGCAGTGATTGTCGTATTAATATGACAGAGATGATTAGGGGATTAAAAGATGATTATTATTGTGGAAGAGGTTCACTATTTTGGGGACTCTATATGATCGAGGTAAATAGATTAATACGGTATTTTCGTTGAGGAGTAAGGTTGACTTAAATTTTGAAGAATTGATGAATTTTAGGTGGACTTATAGTAATTTAGGTTACTTATGGAAATGATTAACCTATCTTAGGTAAAATATGTTTAGGTTAGCTACTTTTGTTATAAGATGTTTTGAGTGGTTGTTGTGTTTTGGAGATGAACAATGAAGTTTATTTTGGAAGACCGTGTTATCAAATTCTTCTTGTATTTGGGTTTTAATCTTAGTTTGGTTAATTTTGAGGAATTTTAAGAACATTTATTTATGGAATGGTCTATGATTAACTTTGGGTAGTACCATGGATCTTTGAAGATTTAAAAGTAGTTTCCCTTCCTATGGGATTATTTATTTTTTGAAGAGTTGTTTTATCTTACCCTTTCTTTTTTTTGGGATAATGTTTAAAGGTAGAAGAAATTTATAGTTAATATTTTGTGGATTAAGTGATTCTCTAGAAGATGATTCTTGTGTTTTGATGAGACCAAGTAGTTTTGAATGCTCATCGTTTGGAGAAAAGATTATTTTTGGTAGAAACTTATTAAAGGATGAAACTCTACATGAAGGTAGGTATATTTCCTTATGTTTTTGATCTATGTAGTAAATTAATTCCTAAAAATTATGAAAAGAAACATAAAACAAAAATGTTGTTGGTTTACGTTTCCTACTAGGTAATCAATGGCCGTTTACACACATCATAAGTTTGGGATTTTCTTGTGGTCAACTTTCTCCTAATCATGTTTTCTATCACTCTCCCCAAGAACTTGACCCTTTGTTTTTTCTTCCATATCAATGTTTTCCTCCATGGAATCCTATTATTGGTTAACTCGGGTGACCTTTGTAGTTCCATTTCTTTCTTTTAAAGTAATAGATTTACTGACTCCTTTTTCGATGTGGGACTTTCAATGAAATTTCAAAACCCAATTTTAAAAATTATGAGGACGTAATTTCATAAGGGGGGAAGATTGTAACGACCCGAAATTTTGAATAAATATTGTTTCCTAATTTTGTGTGTTATTTTATTTTATTTTTGTACTCAACAAAAATGATTCATTTGATAACATGAGTATAATTAAAATGAGACCGTTGGGTTTTGACTGTTATATGACCATTGGTCAATATGACCACTGGAAACTAAACATTTTGATTATTGTCTTTAAATAGAAGTAATATTGGTTAATTAATATAGAAAGAGGATTCGATGGCCTCACCCAGTAGCCTTGGACCGATCGAAGCCCATCTAACAGAACTTGGGACGGAGGTAGCACCACTGGGCATTGCTCTGGACCAAACCCAAGCCAAACTTCATCGTGTGAAGCTAGAATGGAATCGCATTTGCGAGAAGTTCAAACTGATATTAATTACTACTCATGCGATGTTGGCCGAGCCTCCCTCAGATTCTCTCACCTTAGCACACCTTACACTTCAGTCCTATGCTGGTGTGATAACGGGCTATGTAAGGAGACCGTAACTCCCTTGTGTAATCCTTTGTTTTAAAAAAAAAATTGGGATTTCTTCTTATGATGAAGTTTATGAATTTTCAAATGACCGGATAAATATAGTATGCATATTTTTGATGAATTTTTTAAAAAGTATATTTTAAAAATGTTTAGGTAAACCTTAAATAATTAAAAATGTGTAATGATATTTAAAAAATGGTCTTCTACAATTATGTCCGGTATGAAATTTAGAGTCTAATAACATCAACTTGATTTTTGATGAATAGTAAATTATGAATAGTCATTTTATGATTACGATTAGTAATGCGTTCAAATGGATTAGTAATCTCACTTAAAGAAAGTATTAATATAATCTAGGCACCTTGATTAAGCAATATGATTCAATAAAATGGTTAAATAATGGTTTCATAAATTATTATTCAAGTATTAGTTTTTTTGGGTGAATAGTGTTTTTTAATTAAAAATTAAATTAAAAATATTTAGAAAATTATTTTTATAAAATGGATTTCATTTTTGAACTCAGAGCATCAATATTATGTTAAGGTAATTTCTGGGTTTTTTTTCTGAAAAAATGAATTTTCGGTGAATAGTGTATTTATTTAAAAATTAAATTAAAAATATTTAGACAATTATTTTTATAAAATAGTGTTCATTTTTGAAATCACAGCATTGATAATTGGTTAATGTGAAATTTTGGGATTTTTCTGAGAAAGTTGAATTTTTAGTGAATAGTAAAAATACAGTTTTAGGGTTTCGGTATGTTTAATGACATCATAACTGTGTCATGATGATTCCATGAGATATTTTAAGGTATGGTAGACCAAAGGTGATGAATTATTGTATGGGGGGACCCATATGGCCTAAATCCATGGGAAATACCATGGGAGGGCCCATGCTTTTGAGAAAACGACTTTTGAGGTGTCCCTTGGCCATTAATGCCTTGTCCCCTCACTTTCCCTATAAATAACAAGCCATCCTCTCATCCATTTCGACTCCCCACTCTCCCCCAACGAATTTCTGGTCTTATTACCTCCCAAGGAGTCCTCCCAAGGTTCCCCAAATCCCTCAAGGTCCCAACCTTTGAGTTTTAAGAGTTACGTTTTAAGGTAAGGGATCCGACCTCTCTCTTTCTTTTCAAGTAATCTCTTTTATGTCATTTCTTTTATGCTTCATGTTATTATGTTGGAGTATGTTATTTTATATTCATTATACTGTCCTTTTTATGTTCATATGAGGAGATACCCCCTCTTACTCTCATCATTTCGTTTTATGAATGTTTATGTGGCGACGTTAGGGTGCCGAATTTTTAAGGGATTCGTTCACCCTTCTCATTCTTTTCAAAGTTCTACTTTCATGTCAAGTCTTTCAAGTTCCTTTTTAATTGTGATTGGATATGATATCTATATCTATCATACTGATCTTTTATGATCATATGATGAGAGACCCCATTTGATCTCTTCAATTTAGTATTTTGATGTTTTAAGTGGCGCCGTTAGGCTGGCGAATTTTTAAGGGATTCGTCCACATTTCTCATTTTCAAAGTTCTACTTTCATGTCAAGTATTTCAAGTTCCTTTTGATTATGTTGGGGTATGATCTCTATATCTATCATTCTGATTTTTTATGTTCATATGATGAGATACCCTATTTGATCTTGTCAATTCATTTTTTGAAGTTTAAGTGTCGCCGTTAGGCTGCCAAATTTTCATAAGAGAAATCTTATTTTTGTATTCCTTTCATGTTCATCATTTCATATGTTACATCTTTCAAATTTCATTACCATGTTCATATATACTTCATATTTCCTCCCTCTAATATTTTATGGGTCATTTATGAATTTTTGACCCATGTCCCCTCTCTTTTCAATGTTTTCTAAAACCCCGAAAAGTAGTCGTTATGCTGCATAATTTTCGTCTCAAAATGCCTCTCTCTTTTCTCAAAATTATTTAATGTTATTAAGTGAATACTCAAATATATTATTTATACATGGGTATTAACATATATATCAAAGTGTTCTATTTTAAATTCTGGGATTTACATACATGAAACCCACTTTCCCTTTCTGTGGGTTTAAAGTGACATAAAGATCATGTCTTTAAAGCAGTTTTTAAAACTTTATGATTATAAAATGAAACCCATTTCTTTTATGCTATATGGGTTGTTTATGAAATGATTGATGATGATATATGTGGCTCACATGATAATAAAGACATGTCAAGGTTGCGCCCAGATAGCGCTCTAATGCATTGGGTAAAGACTTAATCTCTAGAGATGACCTCTTAGACTGATACCTTGGTGAATAACCTTGGTAATTTTTAAGGACATCTTGGGGATTGAACTTGGTGAAAGGAAATGATTGTCAAAATTAAATGTTGTAGCCACATCTTCAAGTTATGAAAAATGTTATTTTTATTATGATATATCTCATGATTTCTTTCTCATGCCTTAAAGTTCTTTTCATGACCTTATTGAAGTATCTCAAGTTCACATGTAAAATGTTTCTCTTGTTTCCCTTACTGGGCCTTCTGCTCACCCTTTCTTTTGATGTATGTCCCCAGGTTATGAGATGTAGTAATGAACCTAGGATGAACATGAGGAGAAGACTTTCAAGTTTTTAAGAATAATGTTTTATGTTTTCATGTTTTAAGTTCCTGGTTTCCAAGACAATAAACATTAAAGATCCTCGGTTTTGTAAAATGTAATGAAAGTTTTATGTGATAAAAAGGATGGATGCTATATTACCAACTTCCCCCTCTCCGAAAGGCATCCAACATGGGGAAAGGAAAAAATTCCTTTCACGTCCCACCCTTCATCTGGAGAAGGCCAATAACTCTCACTCGATAAAAGGTTCGCAGAACAGGAGAAAGAAATGAAGAAATTAAAGAGGTTGAATGCAGAACTATTTCAAAGTAGTCTTCCTCCTAAGAATGCTGGAGTCAGTTATCCATGGGAATTTATTTCAGTTATTGAGATGGATCAAGAATATCCTCATTTACAAGTACACCATCATAGGTCTAATCCTATGGGTCATGCGAAGCATCAATCGGTGGTGCTACCATCAGTTGCAGTACTAGCCACCACACCTGTCCAAGCTCCAGTTATTGCACCTGCTCTGGTCCAAGCTCAACCGGATATTTCTCAAAATTTAATAACTACCATTGAGTCATTAACAGCTTGGTTGTAATCTATGGGGGGAAAGTATGCACAAATTCTACTAGAAAAGAGATATTACCCTGAATGGGTTGATGCAATTCCTCCCCCATCAAATTTTTCAAGTACCACATTCCCAATCATTAATGGTTTGGGAGACCCAGAACAAGACTTAACACATTTTGTTTCTCGTTGCGATCCTATGATGGGAACTCTTCAGAAAAATAAGCAGTTAAGCTTAGGTGTTTTGTACAGTCATTACGAGGTGCTGCTTTTTTCTGGTATACAAGCTTGCAATCCCAATCAATTACCAATTGGGAGGATCTTCGTTAATGATTCCTTCTTCAATTCAGCTCAACTTTTCCAAATACAGTAGTTTTTGATCTTATAAATTATAAGCAAAGGGATAATGAAAGATTTTCATATTTCATTACTCACTGGAAGGGATTAACATATTCTATAAGCTTATCACTTCCTCAAGAAGAGTTGTTTCCAATCTATGTGGAAAAATTATGTGATGAATTACGCACACCGTTGATCCTTGTGAAATACACAGAAGATTTTAGATACCTTACTTTTATTGCTCAGAAGATCGAATAATTTCTTACAAAGAATAATGATAATACTATTTTAATTACATAAGCTTCAGGAAGGAGAATGGGTACTGCAGAGACTGCTACAGTTACGCTTAAACAAGAACCTGTACTTTCTTATACATAAAAACCTTCATCTTATCAAAGGGATCCACCTCCTGAGCATCAACAATAGAGGCCATTTCATCAATATGATCAAAGAGATCAAAGACGAAAACAATTTGAGGAGTTAAGGAGAAAATTTTATTCTTTCCGAAATGAACAAGTTCGTGGTTACTTTATTTCAGCTCTAAAAAATAATTTGGTTTAGTTACCAAGGCCCAAAATGCCAAACAAGAAAGGAGATGAAGACCATCCCAAATATTTCACATTTCATCAGATATTAGGGCATACTATTCAAAATTTTTATGTCTTCAATGACCTCCTACAAAAGATGGTGGACTCAAGATAGGTAAAACTGAAAGGTTCTTCAGCTCAGGTAGCATGTGTTACTACTACATATCTAGAGGAAGAAGGCGAGTGGGAAAACGTAAAATGCAAAAATGTCGAGAAATATGATGACTGGATGACCAGAAAAATGATCTACCGAACTCATTCCATTTTAAGATCTCTATTGAAGAAACCAATTGTGTCTTCTGATATGAATTCCACAGCAAAACCTCCTTCAGCAAAAGAAAAATCCCCAAAGGGGAAGCTTAATTCAAAGAAAGAGGAACACCCAGAAGAAGATGTGATTGTGTCAAATCCCAAGTTGACTTTGACTCTAGAAGATTTTATTACATCTAATTCAATGTCACGAGCACCGCCCCACCAAACGGCATAGACTAAATTGGTTAATTAAGAAGAGTCTTCATCAGATGAAGAGTTGATCTTTGGTTATGTCAATATGATTTACTTAACAGATCCCTATGCCAATGAAAATTTCCATCATAATGAGCCTATGTTCCCTGTATCTAAACAGAGTAATTAGAGTAAGAGACAGAGGTATTGGACCTTAATTCCTTACTACAAGACTTTAAACTGCATAGTCCCTCTTACGTTCAACATGATGTTAAACTGTGTTGACATCCAACATGACATTAAAGTGTATTGTCCACGCTACATGACACTAAAATGTGCGACCCTATTGTCCTTACTGCATGACATTAAACTGAACAGTCCCTAATATGTACAACATGATGTTAAACTATGTAATCCTATCTATACAATGTTAAACATTTCACATCTACATCCAACATGACATTAAACTGTGAAAAAGTCCCTAATACGTCCAACATGATGTTAAACCGTGTCCCCATTGTCCTCACTACAAGACATTAAACTACATACCACACGTCCTAGCTACATGATGCTAAACTGTACAACAGTCATGCATCCAACATGATGTTAAACTGTATTTTCCCAAGTTATATGATGCTAAAGTGTGCATCACTCTCCATTTTTATATGATGTTAAACTATATAGCACCTATTTCTTCCTTACTGCATGACATTAAACTGCATTGTCCCCCCCTAAGTCTTTACTGAATGAAATTAAACTTCACAGTCCCTTATTCATCCTACATGACATTAAACTGTGCATCGTTAGGTTTATTGCTACTTCTTGTTTCTCATACCGAGTATGACTCACATGATCTTAGAGTAAACTTCAACCATAACACCATCTCTGGGCTGCTAACCATGTGTATGTCCCAACACCATTTTTTAGGTCGTTGACCTCAAGAAAAACTTGATCACCATTTCATTCTTTAATCAAACTACACAGACATTGATCCTTGCCTTCTAGGCTGGGTATGTAGGCAACCTCTTAGGTTCAAGCCCAAAACTAATCTCTTCACATCAGTTGACCTCCGTTTCATGCGATGTTGATTCATGAAGCCACTCCCAGAACCAATATTTTTTACATTGGTTCACCATCGTCCTTACTATATAACATTAAACTATTCTCACTTTTTGTCCTGTACGAAAATAAACTAAAACATTCTTTGACACCCTGACCTAAGAGGGAATCACTATTTACATTTATCTCCAATCATGTTATATTCCAAATACTACATGCATACATGGAAATTCCCAAACATTTAATCTTTGATCAAACCATCCTTGCACTAAAGTCCCCTTTCACCCTTCACTTGTACAAACCTAATCTAAACAGAGGGTATTTTAAGAATTGTGTGTGGCTTGATTCCCATACTTATGGGATACGTAGGAACTTTCGAGCATCCCTCGTATCTAGCCCCAAGTCTTTGGACCTAACCCCAAATTCCACTTTCAGTCCCTTGGCTAAAAATTCCCCCTGTGAAAACATGAATGTGGTGTGAAAACCCTGGTCTTCATTCACATTAGGTTTATAAAACACACACTGTGTATTCCTTATTATGGTCCGAGCTCTATGACCCTAAACTAAGATATCCTACAATCTCATCCCACGTGATGTTAAAATGTATTTCAAGAACTATGTATGGCTTGATTCTCATCCTTATGGGATATGTTGTGAAGTCCAACACCTTAATCCAGGACCCAGCCACAACATGATTGTGGTTAGCATTGGTCTGTGTATCTCTTTCATGCATTGGAAAATACTCATTTTCATGTGTCATAATCCTAACCTTAAATACTTCCAGACCTCCATAACCATTTTCTTGTCTTCTGGTCACAAAATGTCTGATACCCGAAAGTTCTTTTTCCTGAGTATGCAGCATGTTCCCTTAGGCAGCTTTGCATAAACAATCTAAATAACAGACTTTTCAGCCAAAAGATACTATTATTTGACTATGAAACCAATGCCCTTAAGTGGCCCTGCATAATTCGACCCCCTAACTGGGTTTTCAAATAGTGGTAACTTCATTCCTGGGAGGAAAACATCTCTTGTCTTTATTTGTCTTAATGAAAATATGTAGGGATCTGCAAAAGCATTCATCCTTAACATATTTTTCTCATACTCTTTTTCATGCTCTGAAAGTATTCAAGTCTATGGTTTATATTTCCCTTCCCTACATTTGGGTCGGAACTTCGCAGGATTGACATTCATCCAGTTCTTTGATAATCTTGATTAGAAATATCCTCTTTATATTCATGTACCTCTCTCTATATAGTTGACCTTGTACATTGGAAAATTTGAATCTCCATGAACATTCCCTGGATTTTTAGCAACATAAAAGTAATATTTCTCGGACTTCTTTTGCCTTACTATACAGCATGTGCCCTTAGGCGGCCCTTCATAAGTAGTCTACATAACGGACCTCTCAGCCAAAAGATGCTATTAATTGACTATGCATCCAATTTGCTTAAGTGTCCCTACATAATTCAACCCCCTAAACGGTTTGTTAAATAGTGGTAACATCATATTATGGAAATACTTCTTATAATGCCTTTTATCAATTTTTTCATATTATTCCTCAGATTCAAAATTTCTTAAGTCATAGTTTACATATTTTCCATCATACATGAATATGGTAATATGTTTTTAGATAAATTATCAAAAAATTGAGTCAATTTTAATCCATTATTTCAATGCTATTTCGACCTTAATCATTAGACTTTTTTATGTCCGATGTGCATGAATTTAAACTACCCACAAAAGGCAAGGGAACTCTGAACAAAAGTCAAGTCACAGCTCACTGACCATACATTTTGTATGATTTAGGTAATATTGAGCAATAAAAATATTCAAAGTAGGTAGGGTTATTTTTATAGTCCTAACAAAAATCAAACTATGCTTACTAGGCCCATTGGATTAAGTGAAAAAAAATTAAGCAGGTAGTAAAAGAATGCGGACACAAATGATTGAAGATGAAATTGTCTTTCATTGATGCACAAGAATTAGAAGGATGCCCACAGACTGGACTCTCTTCTCTTTTATAGGAATTACAAGAGGCTTTCAACATAACTCTTCATTTGATTTATGACATCCCACGCTTCATCAGCTCCCACCTGGAATTCATTCATTCAAATGGATATAATAAGAGATACAGTGATACCAGCTCTTCATGGAACAATTTTAAAAGATTGTTCTTGATGGTGGATTGAGAAAATTTTCTACTGATCAAACTGTGACTCTGTTTATGTCCAAGAGACTTGGAAGATGGATACATGGATTTGAGAATGAAGCATTGGAAGTAAGGAGCCATTTGTAGATAGAACTCTTTTTAGATATTGTTATAATTTCATGATAGTATTTTCTCCACCAAACAGTAGAAAAAAACATATCAGCCAATAGTTTTTTCATTTTTATATCTGTAAGGAAATGGAATGGAGGAAAATTTTGAAAGTTCACACCATTGTTGCTACTCTTAATGCATAGCATAACCAAAATAGAGGAGTAGCAGTGCGACTGCATCTCAGACATATAGTTCTTTGCATCTATAACATTGAATTCTTGAAAATGACCATGGCCATACAAAGGAAGGTTGATGCTCTATGGAAAATTATGATGATACTTCTTCAAGTACCTGGCCAAATCGAGGAGAGGGTTGTCGCAGATATTATAGTAATCGTGGTCAACAATATTCATCATATCATCAATCCGCTTTCTAGACAGTTCATTATCCATTCAAATTCTTCTAAGATCCATTTAATCTGCCCAAATGTTGAATAATTAACTCTTAAGTAAGTTGAGTTTTCATAAAATTTTTGATGAATAGTTGAAAAATGTCTAAGGCATTAAGGTGTGAAAGTCCCATGTTGGCGCCCAAGTATAGTCGCGCAGGTATCACCACAACTCACTACAGAAACGTGACAATGCAGAAACACAGATGAGGGGAAAGAAGAGAAACCTAAATGATGAGAGCAGGAAGGTTGGAAAGCAAGTTTTTTGTGCAATAATGGCCGCATATTTATAGGTGCGGCTTGCACCTACGCACTGCTACCTGCGCACTCACAACTTCTGCGCCACAGTTCCTTGGTTTTCTCCTTTACCTCAGAGTCAAATCCTCCTTCCATTCAGATCCAACTCTGAGGGGGGACTTTTTTTGACACTCCTTTCCATCATAGAGTCTAATGACTGAAAAAGGGGAATAACTTATCACAAATAGATTCATCCTTTGAAGAAACATAAAAAATTTACAAAGGCATGAACAAGGATTTATTTACACATGGGTAGTGAAAGTTTCATCATGGTTGCACAAGTATACTTGCGTGCCACATATTGGTCATGTAGGTGACTTGAATGCCCTATTTTATTTTCACCCAAGGTCTTCAATGGCCTATAAATACCCCTTGTGGGCCCCCATTTCGAAGGCGGAAAAATCCAAAAGTCAGATTTAAGCTCTCGGCACCCTAGTCTCTACTTGAAGTCTTCTGAACACTTCTAAGGTAATTTATTACCTAGAATGGAAGATCTAAAGATGGGGAATAAGGCCTAAGTGTTGAAATTCATCAACACATGCACGCCGAAGTGTCTAACCTTTAAGGGAAATAAATAAACTTTTGCGCCACCTTATCCCTTCAATAGAAATTCCACGCCATTCTTTTAGAAGCCTTTAGGGTTAATACTAAGGGATTGTGCCATGTCTTACCCAATTATTAACTTATAGGTTGACCGTAGTGCATGTATACATGTGTCGTATAAGTATACTAGCACGACCAAGACTTTCACTCCAAAACAAGACTTGCACGCCTGCCTCTTTTTGGGTGCCCCTCTTGCCTATTCAACTATTTTTCTTCAAATCCACCTATCCTCTTCAAGATTTAGCCTTCGAAACCCTCTTCAAAGCCACTTTTTGCATGGTTCCTTTGTTAGATTCCTTATCTGAAAATAATTCTATGGAAAATCTCTCAAAACATAGTGATTTAAATATATTTATGTCACTAAGGTTAAAGATATCATTCATTCAACCTCATCCTTTAAGATGATAAGATCTTTAATTTGGGAATCCTCTTTAAGAGTAATCCTCATTTATAATTTTCCTTAATTTGAGCATCCTCCTTAGGAGTAAGCCCCAATCATAATTTTCCTCCTAACATGGGCCTCCCTTTCAGGAGTAAGCCCCAGATCGCAAGTTCCCTAACCTGGGACTCCTTTTCAGGCGTAATCCCCAGTCATAATTCCCCTTAACCTAGGCCTCCTTCTCTGGAGTAAGCCCCAATTCAAAAGTCCCTTTAACCTGGGCCTCCTTCTCAGGAATAATCCCCAGTCATCATTTCTCTTAACCTGTATTAATTCCTTTTTATTTAGGCTTCATTATCAGGAATAAAACCCAATCATAAGTCCCCTCTTATTTGGGAATCCTTCTCCGGTTTAGGTCCTAAGTTAAGTATACAAATCTCTATAAAGTACATATACCTTTATGGACCTTGTTCCGAGGCTTCCCCCCTAAAGTAAGTCCCGATCTTTATATATTTGGGCAGTCATACGCACGTAAGCCTCACATCATTCCTTGTAAATGCATATTTCATGGAAAAAATCATCAGGTTTTACTAATACCAATTGTTTCTCACACCGAGCATGACTCACATGAGATTAGTGTGTAAAAGTAACCATGACACATCTCTTTTTGGCCATTAATCATACGTAAGACCCAAAATTCATAATCGAACTACGTGGACTTTGATATCTACCTTAAAAGTAGAATACGTAGGAATCCCTTCTAAGGGTTCAAGCCTATCACCCATTAATTCTCATCTGTCCCATATGACATTAAACATTATCTTAATTCCTGAACTGCGTGGGTTTTGATTCCTTTTGTAAATAAGGATACATAGGTAGCCCATCTGCAGGTACGATCCCAACTCTGAAATAATATCTGTCCTTATAAACGATAATAAACTTCAAGTGCCCCACTGAGTGGCTTTAAACCTAGTATGGCTATCACAATGACCATGAGATTTCTATTTAATATGTTGAAGGATACCATTGACTAATAATCTCTAACAAATACAGATGATTCTATCTCAATGAAGAACCTCAAATACATATATATAATATTCTCTAAATCTCATAAATATCAATCATTGATTTTCAGATCTAAAGGAAAGCCCATTTTCATTAATGGTAATTTAATAAGGATTTATGAACATAACTCAATTATATAAAGAGATTCCTATAGTAGACAATAATTCCCCCTAAAAAGGTGTGATGAGTCCAACCTCCCATCCTCTCAACCAATGAAAATTTTTAAGCCTCGTAGGTCCACAACTAATGATCACCTTCCTTTGGAAAGTAGGTCCAAATGGATATAGAATCATTAGATGTTTTATGTTCTATGAATATACCCATTAGAAATCGATTCAAATGTTTGACCCTTAAATAAACAAGGTCATCCCCATTTCCAAAGGAAACACACACCCAATCAATGACCTCAGTATAGGTCCTCATATAGAAAAAGAAAACCTGGGAGTATATCTCTGGTCACAAGCCTTTCTCAAACATCTCAACCTTCATTTGTTTATTCCAGATGATTTCAAGGGAATTCCGAACTAGCTCTGAAAAATGGTTGGCATAATCCATCACATAAGGATTCCCCAAATCAAGGTCCATGAACTCTTTGGATCTATCATAATTCAACACTTCAAGGCAGTATTGGTTATTGAATATGGACTTGAAATCTCCCCAGTGCATATGATCATTCTTTCCAGTTTGAAGTACTGAATCCCACCACTTGTGGCTAGGACCCTCCAATATAAAAGAGGGACACTTCACCGTGAACTCCTCAGGTGTTTCCAGGAACTCAAATATGTTCTCGATATTCTCGATCCATTCTTCTACTTCCTAGGGTTCTATACTGCCTCGAAAAGTCAGAGGTTTGTTTTTCAAAAACTCATAGGCTTTATATTTTCTAGGACCCATCTTTTATTCCCTATAAGGAATGAGAATAAGAGACTGTCCTTATCCTAGAGCTTGGACATACCGGACCACAACCTCAACTAGCCTCTAATAAATCGATGTGGGAGAACTCTCTTTTGATTCCTCCTGGGGTGCATGGGAACTTTCTAGGGAGGCATGTTGTTACAAAATGAAATAGTCTCAAAAACAATAGTCAATACCATAATTATGAAAATTTTAATCAAATAAATCATATATAAATATTCTAAACACATGACAGTAATAAACAAAACAGCTACTCCACCCTCACCTGATGTCAAAGTGTGGTATGTAGCTCACATGTCTCACTGGAAAGTGAAGTCAATCAGACAATTCCAACATTACCTAGTGACTCAAGGTCTACCATGAGAGATGTAGTCCTAGATCCCTAGTCATAACCAAAACCTTGAGCCAGGTCAATCCTAGCTCTTTTCTATCCTGACTCATCCCAAAATAGTAATTTAACCCAAAAAATTGGCTCCTTCTGATACCATTTTTCCACATACCAAATCTAGTCGGCACTAATACTGGTACCAAATACTTCCAATTTCATTCTATTAAGGGTGTTCCCTATCCCCAAGAACTAGAAGAAGTGCCTGAGAATCAATAAATATGGTTTGGGAATGAATTTCCCGAGTATGAAATCATAAAATATTAAAAAAAGTCAATAATTTTTATCTGAAATTATCATTCAAAACTAGCCTTAACAAAAACCATATCTGGATACATGGTTTTAAATAATGTAAAAGAGGTCCAAAAATAAATAAAAACATCAGAAAAAAGCCACAAATACTCCACATGACAAGGGGTTCATCACCCCTAAGTTGTCTCCAAACAACCGCACCATAGGAGGGGACTAACAAACCGAACCGCCTTCACCCGAGGCTTTCCCTTTACCTGTGTCAAACATAATGAAGTCTACATACACCTAGGGGTTCTATGTGTGGTATGAGTCAAAGACCAAAAAGACACCACTAAAATTTTTCAATGAGTATTTAATAAAAGGAGAAAAATCATGCAATATTAATATGTAAGGGAAAAGCAGCGATAAATTCCAGGAAATACAACTTTCAATTATAAAAGGTTTTCAAAATAAAAATTCTAGAATATTAGAACATTAGAATAATTCATGTTATCAAATATATTTTACATCCAAACATACCCTAATACAATGTTAAATACCAAAAATCCAATGAGCATCAAAAACCGGGAACACCACTAGGCACTAGATAGTCTCGGGCCCTACGCACCTCGTACCTCGGTGTAAAAATATATATGTCACAATCCTTTCCCATAAACGAGCCACTAGTATGGAACATACCCATAAACTATTGGTCCCCAATAACCATCCACATATTTTAGTTAGAGTTTTATTTATCCAGAATTCAAAGTGAAACATGGATAAAACCACTCTCGATCACTAGCGTACTAGTACATATCTACCCACCTAGGTACCCGGGATTCCCCTTTTGTGCTAAAACAATTTCAAATTTCTACATACATCCCTTTTCATATAAAAACACCACCACTGGTCAAATAAAAACAATATAGTATCTATACACACTTTATACCACTAAAAACACACAATAAAACATTTTTATTTTTAATAAAACAACTTCTCAAAATATCGCATTGTTTTGCACCCAAAACTCCTTGAAATCCTTACTTTGCACACTATGTGTAAAATTTTAAGTGACAAAAAAAATGGCAACCCAGTAAATTTTAATTAAACCAAAAAATCAGTTGCAGGGCATCCCCGTATGAACCAAGAAGTGATATCTTTGTAAAACCTTTATTTTCACACAAACATGGCACTTAAAGTTCATATGCATCACAAACAATATTAAAACAAATATTTAAAGCAACAAACAAATGAGATAAACATTAAAAACATTTTTTTAACCACTAATAAATTTCAATAAGATAAAATAATTAGTTATAGGGCATCCCTAAATCATCCAATTAAATATTTCTATGGAAAACCCCCAATTTCACATAAAAATGGAACAAAAATTTCACTTCCTTAAGAAATACGACTAAAACCAATTTTTTCACAAATATTTAAATGACATAAACATGAAAACATTATAAACACAATAATTTAATTCCAAAGTATTTCATACTCTTAGAATCATCGACCAAAATTGTTAAAACATTGAATCCTTTATGCGAAAATTCAATCTCACCACCGACGCACCTGAAGAATGGTAGATAGAGCCGAAAATCAAATGATTGGAGAATGAAAACCCAAAGTTAAACCCTAAGATAGAAACCTTACGATATGGTCATTTGTTAATTCAAGAAAAATGGATGAAACTTCATGAAAAGGGAATTAACTAAGAGTGAGAAACACTTATTCGATATTGTGTTATGTTCCTCCACCAAACCCACCCCCCCCCCTTCAAAATGGAGGTCCAATGAGGGTTTGAGAGGCTTTGGGGGTTAACATGGATGTTAGGTTCGAAGTGGGGATGAAACGGGTGAGTTAGAATAAATTTTGTGAGGGAAAATAAGTCATCTATCTCATTTTTCTGATCAAGATATAGGGGCATAGTTTGTATGCACTATTTGGAAAACCGTGCACATAAACTATGCACCCTATTTTCTCCCCTAAAAACATAAACAAAAGCAACCAAAATTTTTTTGGGGGGGGTTAAGGGACTTAGGGGGGTTGTAAGGATAAAAATATAAAAAATTTAAGTACCATTAAAGAATAAATTGGCTGTGACACACCCATTTTATGTCTCATTTATATTTTTATTACCACAAATTTATTACTTTAATTATGTTGTTCTTAGATTATTCATTTAATAGGCTTTATAGATCACCCCATTCTTATGTACATCTCCAGGTTACCCAATGAAGTTTTAGAATATCCATAGAATATATGTACATTTTAATACATTTTTATATAGTGTTGATGTATTTATTTTTCATGTTTTTATGTTATATACCTAATTATGAAAAGAAACTTGGCCTCATGATCTTATGGGACTGTATTAAGTGTATATTTTTGTAATATATGATGAATTAATGAGTATTAAAATATGGGTTGTCATAGTTGGTATCAGAGAAAAGTCTATCTTTTTTGGAATTGAATTAGAAAACCTTATTGAAATCCTTATGGATACGACTAATCATATAAAAACATCCTTAAATTTTTCTAAAGTACCAATTAAGTTGTTTTTAGTAAAATAAATCCATGTAATGATACTATAAGTGGATGTGGATTTGGCATAGTTGTTCCTAGAGGTAATAACCTAGAAAAGGGCATATATAGATGAACTAACTTGACATATAATGAAAGAAAATAGTCATTACTGGATGCTTGATTTGACACTCTTATAGGATATGACATGGTAAATTTACAAACTATTTATGAACCATTATAAAAGGAACAATAATTTCTATATGAGTTTCTATTATGAAATTGATCATGGAAAACTTGTATTGAATACTAGAAGTTAAAAGGTTAAGGAATATATGTTATTTATAATTTATACATATAATGTTCATGGATTATTATTTCTATAATTAATAGATAAAAAACATTTCATTCTTAATGTTCCCCGTATTTCTAATCAATTTCTAGAAATATGAGGAACTGATTCAACAACTACTATTACAAACCAAACCTTTTATAGCACTAAAATGGGCCATTGTTAGTGCAAACAAATGTGATGATTATCGAAATGCAATTAAATTCGAAAATATTTTATCACTGATAGAAAATAACTAATGAAATATACATTTATAAGTTCTTTTATTTAGAGCTGATAAAGGCGAATTATGGAGTGTGTTGTTAAATTTACAACACACTACAGCAGTAGACATGACTGCAAAAATATCCATTATTAACTATATCAAAACATGTTGAAACTATATAATTTAAATGAAATAAAATTTACTACAAAATTAAAAAAACTATTATAAAAATATCAAACATTGGTTTTTAAAACTACATGAGTAAGTGAAAATAGTCATAGAAATTTAAAAACATCAACATTTATTCTTCTTTATCCCATGACTCCCAGTTATTCTAAATAGACCACCTCAGCTCGAAAAAAAATAATGCATGTTTATAATTATTGAATTCTTATTTTAGTAGTACTATAAAAACATAAATTAAACACAAAATTTAAATTTTAAAATAAGTATTGATTTATGATAGGAACACCATCTATTAGATTGAGTTGAGGTTTATTGATAAAAATCACACTATTTCTCAATCAACCTAAATCATTATCTCTATAAAATTTAACTAAATAAGTAAATAATAAAAAGGAAAAGGAAATTAATTAATTAATTGTAGAAAAAATGATGGGAAAAAAATATGATCTTGTTTACTTAGTTTTGGCGATGTGATTCTCTTTTTAATAGAAAATGGAACTTATATATTGAAAACATGAAATTTCAGTTAAATAGACAAAATCAGGTGTCATATTAATGTGTAGTAAATTTATATATGTCAAAAATTGAATACATATAATTTTTAAAAAGTATATGAACAATTTGATTGTGTTTTTTTGGTTTTGAAAATATCACTTATGCTTTATACTAACATTTCATTTTAAACTTGAAACAATCTCTTTGAGTCATACCAGTCACTTCGTGTACTGATTTGATGTGAGAGAAATTCATACACATTAAAAATGACTTATGATTCATTTTCCAAAATAATCAAGCCAATCCAATAGTGGTTTCTTATATTTTAGTTAGTGGAAATATTTTAACTAAAATGTCAGTTTTAAACTAATAATAGACACTTTGAGTAATTCTTGGAACATAATGTATCATATTAATGTGAGGATAATTCCAAAAAATGAAAAATTACTTATGGATCATTTTTCAAAATTATCAAAATAGTCCAAATGTGTTTTCTCACTTTAGGGTCTTTCACTTGCCATTTTTGCTAAATTTAATCTTAATTTTAAATAAAAAGACAAACTTGTAGTAATATAGGTCACAACATGTGTCAAATTGAGTTTTGGATGAATCATACACATCAGAAATGAGTTATTATTCATTTTAACAAAGTATCAAAATAATTTGAATGTGTTTTCTTAGTTTTGTGTATGTCACTTTTTTTTACTAAAATTTCATTATAAACTGTAACCATGCACTTTGAGTCATATCAGTTAATTTATGTGCTAGTTTGAAGTGATACTAATTCTGGTATGTCCAAAATGAATTACGAATCCAATTCATAATTAAACAAGACTATATGAGCATGTTTGCTTGGATTTCAAATGAGTGACACACTTTTTGAACTAAGATATCAAATTTAAACTGATAACAGACACTTGGAGCCATACTAGAAACATTGTGTATTATATTTAGGTGAGGATAATTCCTACGTATAAAAATGACTTGTGGATTAATGTTTTAATGTATCATAATAATAATAATAATAAATTTTACTGATTTCAAGAATGTTATTTGTATTTTTTGTTAAAATTGATGACAAGATTACACACAAATACACACATGGAATCATATTGATCACCTTGTGCATCAGATTGAGGTGAGGCTGATTCCTATATGTTAAAAATGACTCATGGGTCATTTTCCCAAAGTATCAAAATAATATGAAAATGTTTAATCAATTTTTAGTATTTCACATGTATTTTTACTAAAATAAATATAAATTTTAACTAAAAATACACACTTTGATTTATAAAACTCACACCATCCATCACATTAAGATTTTTATGATTCCAACAAATCAAAATAACTCATTAATTATTTTACTAAAGTATCAAAACAATACAAATGTGTTTATTGGTTTTTAGTATGACATTTTTCATTTTTACTAAAATGTCATTTTAAACTAGAAACACACACTTAGAGTCATATCGGTCAAATCATCTCTCTTTTTTAAATGAGTCTGATTCATATAGGTCAAAATTGATTTATGAATCATTTTCATAAATTATAATGATAATCCAAGTGTGTTTTATTAGTTTTTTATGAGTTACACTTCTGAACAAAAATGTAAATTCTAAACTTATAACGGTCAATTAGAGTCATACCAAGCACACTTTGTATTAGATTGAGGTGTGACTTATTCCTATATATTAACAATGACTTGGATTATCCTACTAATCTATAAAAATAATAAAAAAGATTTTTTTTTGGTTTTGAGTATGTCACTTTTCTTTTTTACTAAAATGATTGACATTTTTAAATGAAAACACAATTTAAGTCATATCGGTCACACTATGAGTTGGATTGAGGTGTGTTTAATTCCTACACATAAAACATGAAAAACAGATCATTTTCCTAAAGTATCAAATTAATACGATTTTTCCATGGTTTTGACTATTTCACTTTTCTCTTTTATTAAAGTGACTTTTTAAATTGGAAACATGGAATTTTATTCATAGCAGACACATCATGTATCAGTTTGATGTGAAACTATTTCTATATGACACAAATGACCTATGGATGTTTTTTGTATTTAAGACAAATTTATCATCTTTTCTCAGTTTTAATGGAGTGAGACACTTTTTGAACTAAAACGTCAATTTCAAACTAATTGCAAACACTTTAAGTCATACAGGGAACACCATGCATTTGATTGAGGTATGACAAATTATTACACATAAATAATTCATATGGATCGTTTTCATGATGTATCAAAACAATTTGAATTAATTTTATAGGTTTTTATTATGTAACATTTATTTTTTTAATAAATTTAATTTAAATTTTAAATAAAAAACACACATGGGTTCATACTAGGCACATTGTGCATCGGATTGAGGTGCAGCTGATTCCTACCAATAAAAATTAAAATGCATATCATTTAAAAATGTATTAAAACAATATGAATTCTTTTTCTAATTTTTGGTCACGAAATTTGTTTTGGTAATAAAATTAATGTCAATTTGAAATAAAAATACACCCTTGGAGTTATACCGGTCACACCACATGTCCAATTATGGTGGGAAGATTCTTACACTTCTTAAATTACTTATGGATCATTTTCCTAATGTATCAAAACAATATTAAATTTTTTATTAGTTTTGAATATTTGATTATTTTTTGAACAAAAATGTAAATTAAAACTAAAAACAAAAATTTCGAGCTACCAATAACATTGTATATCAGATTGAGGTGCGGTTCATTAAATATATGATATGTGTTCTTCTTTCAACAGTTTTCACAAAAATAGGAGAAGAAAAATGTTCCTCTAAGATAGAATAGGAAACACCATGTTTCGTGAAATGCCTCATCCAAAAGAAACTTGTTCCCTCATTTATGGATTTCCAGAAAAAATTGAAGGAGAAATATGACCTCAAAAAATATATCTATAAAACTAAGTAATTATTTGTTAAAAATTATAATGAAATTAACTTGAAATATATATGATAAAATGGGGAAACAATTAGCAAAATAAGTAGTTTTAATTCAGCTTTTCATGATGTGATTATATATTCTTGACCCATCTCTTTATTGTTATTATCTTAGTTGTATCCTCAAATTCAAATCTCTCATGGGAATTAGAATCTTCTAACAAACAACATAAAATTTAGAAAAATAATCTACATGTATAAGAAAATTTTTATTATGTTAGAAATACTTGAATATAATAAATTATAAATAAATATGAAATGATATATTTATAAAATGATAAAATTAAATTGAAAACATAAAATAAGAGTCATACCGGATACAATATTTATTGTATTGAGATATGGTTAATTTCTATATGTCAAAAATCACCAATGGGTCATCATTATAGAGTATAAAAACTATCTGAATGTTATTTCCTGGTTTTGAGTATGTGACTTGACTTTTTTATTAAAATTAATGTGCATTTTAAACACAAAGAACATAAATTGAGTAATACCAGTCACACTGTGTGTTTGATTAATGTGACGTCAATTCCTAAATTTGAAAATGAATTATGGAACATGGTCTAAATTGGTTTGCACAATGTGATCTCATTATCTCATTTTGTATATTTTGACACTTGTTTTAAACTAAAATGGTGCTTTTATATTTAAGACACATAATTAAAGACATATCAACCACATCACGTATCATATTGATGTGTAGTAAATTCCTATACATGTAAAATGAGTTATGTAATATTTTCCATAATGTTTAAAACAAATTGATCTCTTTTTCTTGGTTTTTATTATTTCTTGTATGTTTTAATCTAAAATGATGTTTGTTTATTAAAAAACGTACTTTGAGACATAATGACCACATTGTATGTTGAATTGATGTATGATCAATTCCTAAACATAAACAATTATTCATGGATCATTTCCATAATGTTGAAAAACAATGTGAGCACATTTTATTAGTTTTGACAATGTTACGTTTGTTTTGAACAAATGTTTGAATTTAAAAAAAATATCAGAAAAAAATATTTAAGGAATTGTTTTAAAAAATACATAAAAGGATTAGAAAATTATCCAAATATGTCTTAGGAAGTCACCTCTTCATGATTCCGGTATACATTACAACACTTTGTATTATGCACATTCATTTCTAAAAAAATTGAATTTACCTATTATACTTCTTATTGAGAAATAGATCAAAAATAATATATAATCACTGTAATAAAAATTATTCACATGAAAAATATAATTCTATGTTCATACCCCACAATATTTCAAAAAATAGTAAGTAACCACCTCAATTTGATGTGAGAAAACATTCTGAAACCATGTAAGATTCCAACTCGGCTATAATCAAATAAACTTTTTATTTTGGGTATGAAGGTTTTGAACCATCGAAGAAGTAATGAGAAAATAATGGGAAACAAATAATTAATAAATATTTTTAATGAAGTTATAATTACCATTATAAACTACCAATTCAGAGATGCTAGCATTTTTAGGGTTTATGGTCTCTCTCATAAATTGCAATACATAATGTTTATCATAATTATCATTATCTTTCATTAGAAACTTCAGAAAAATTGACCCAAATAAGTAAATTTTATTGATATATGTTTTGATGGTTATATATATCTAAATATATAACTTAATTTTTTTCCATTTTATGTTATATATAGGATTTTAATGTCCAGTTACTAACTTCATGCCATGATTTTTCCTATATTTAGAGACGAAACTACCATAAAATAATTATTGTTAAAATATAGACTAAAAAAATATAATTTCAATTTTATCTATAAAATATTTATTGTAGTGTATTAAAAATTAATAGTACACATCCATTGTGGTCAGTTGTTTAGATATCCATGCATTGGATCCAAAAAAATATTTGTTATATCCTGATTGAGTACGATCAACATCTAGCCCTTCATAAAATGAAAAAAAATGAAAAAAATTAGAAAAATATATCATCTGATTATATTGTAGGGATTTACACCTTCATTATAGGAATCAAAAAAAGTCTATTATCTATTATTGATTTTCCCTAATGCGTCATTTAGATATTTTTTATCATAAATTTCTTCCTTCTCTGAAGAGGTTTATAGCACATAAATTATGCATGGATCAATGAATCCAAATCACGATTGTCATTATTTCTAATTTATATCAAATTAATATAAAAATATATAGAAAATATGAGTAGTTATTACCTTTAATGAATATATTATTACATTTTTGGATATAATAAATAATTAAAACCAAGCTTATGTGTATATTCACAACTGATACTCTCAACCATTCATACATAAGAATCTCATTTATACTCTCGAGGCCAACTATGTTGGGAATGAATGATATATATATTTATTCCTCATATATAATTTAAGACATATCTACATATTTAAATTTGGTCTCTACATAAATTTCTAATGATATTAAATTTTTTTGTGTATGTAGCGTTGAGAAGGTACTCATGGAAATTACTTTTTATTTCTTAGTCGATTCACTAGATTTTCTTGATCTGACATTCTATTTTCCCATTGATTTATCCATATGTGATATCAAATCTCAATTCTAGCCTTTTTTCAACAATATTTAATGGTTTTGATATGAAATTTTTTTATATATATAATTAATGTATTTTTATAAGATTAGAATATCATTCTACAAAAGTTCCAGTAGCATCATTGACCATTGTAAAATTTGGATAATCAAGTAGAATAAGAAACTCAGTAGTTGGCTCCTAAAATACCTCAATTCTCACTCTCAAGTGATATTTTGGGAGTTATTTATCATATAGTTTGTCTGTAGAGATATTATAAATCATACCCCTCGCACCAAGAAGGTGCCAGGGTGTTGACAGATATAAATCACATAAAACTTTACTTTATATATTTTTAGTCAAATATAGTTATCTAATTTCTTATGATTCACATTTAGGATAAAGAGCAATGAATATATTGATTACATCAACAAAGGTATAAAGAATATGGTAATGACTAGTCTCAATGATAGAAGGGTCATTTGGTTGTTCATGTGTATCTCTTTATTCTTCCATGAGTTCTCTTTAATCCTTCCTCATAAATTGGTCTTCCAAACCATGTTAGACAACAATATATTACAAATCATCAAATTTTTCATGAAATACTTTTATCATCTTATATAAATATTCTTATGGGTTTTCTTTCTAAAAATATGTTTTAGGAGGCACTTTAAAACATACCCATTTAATGTGACTATATTTTTTTGGCCACATAAAATCTTATTAAAGTAGTTTTTCTTCTGGTATGGTCACTACCGATTCTGGTGTCTGAAGCATATAAAAACATATGAACATAAATAGATATGCTTATGTAATATTGTTAAAAATCATAATTAATTACTATTATGTCATACTTACACATGTTTCCTATAGTACTTTTTTCATCAACTAGTTCCCCCTCATTATTTACAGGAGCCTCTTTCTATATCACATTATGTGTGAAATAAGTGGATTCATATTTTTATTCCTCAATCTTCATAAAAAATAAATAATTTTTTTGTTTAATGGCACATAAAAATTATATTATTGATTTAAAATACAAATCGATTTCTTCTGTAGTTAACTTTACCATATCATTACTGTGCAATACAGGTACAGTAGGTTTTGACAGATGCTCTTTATTTTCAAAACACCTTCAAATTTTCATGAAATAACAATTTTTAATCAAACTAGATAAATTAAACAATTTTAAATAATATATTATCGAAAACAATGACCCTAAAATTATTTCACATTGTGATTACTATTGAAATAATTCCATATTTCCATAATTCTAATGTGTATATAACTAATTGGCGGGGGGGGATTTAAATTCCCATAAAAAAATTTAACCTTACTTATTTTGTTGATAATTTTATTCAACACTATGATGTTGCATCGTTATTTTTTTTCCAAAACATGATATTTACCCCTAAAAATTATACAGTTTCAACATCAACAACTTCTTCCTCCCTGGGATTAGTAATCTCATAATGTAAATAAGCCATTGTATTCATGATTAGTCAAATATTTAATTTATATTATGTTAATACTATAAGGAATGGATAATATTATGAGGAAAGTCATAGTATATTAAAAAACATTAAAATTATCATTAAACTCTCCATTATTTTTTAAAGGATGAAGAGATCTGGATCTAAAATTAAGAATCCAAATCCCATATTTTTAGTCTCCTCTAATGTACAAGGATATTTCAACATTCAGACTTCTAGGAACTGATTGTGATAGCCCAATTAAAGGGTCAACCTCAATTGAATTTTCATCTTACACTATATTTATTTCGTTTATAGAAATACAAGTGAATAATTCTTATTTTTCTTATCTGAGATATAAAATACTTTCACTCCTTGTGATTCCATTATGAATGACACATCTTTTCCCCATCCACATTAAAATTCACCTTTAGAAAGGCTATTTCAACAACTTTCACTACACACCTATTGGCAAACCATATTCAACTCAAAATAGGCACTTCAAATTTTATATATCCTGACTCATATATCTATTAAATAATGCTATTATGTGAAATATTTTCTTAAATTGAATTCATATGCTTGGAACCATATATTTTCATCACTTCTTCCCAAAGAGAAAATCTACTTTTAATCATTGTACCAAATTCATCATATTATTCTTTATACAATGTATAATAATTAATTACAAAACTAGTATAAGATATAACATTTTCTCATGGTCCCCTAGCTAGCCATCAATGTCATTCAGCAACTGAATTCATAATTTTAGATAAATCTTACTAAATATGTTCTTAGAAAAATAGAATAAACTATTTATTATGAGTATTTTATATATATCCTTTATCCCTTAAAGAATGAAAATATCTAAAAATTTCTTTCTTGGATTCAACATGTTGATCAACATCTGTACTATTATATGAGATGTAAAGGTGCACTTTCTCCCTCTCTATTAGGGAAATTATAACATCACATCTTCCATAAATCCCTTCACACATAATGTTTCTGCTATAATGAGTCCTTTAGAGACTTATTATATCAACATCTAATTGTTAATATGTATGTAATTCATTAGATTCAACAAAAAAAATAATTTTTTTTAATAAAACATTCTAAATTATTTTGATTCTTGGCACACCCTTTAAAAATCTTCATATACTATGAAATAGGATACATTAATCTATAATGGAGATTACAACATATTTGAACATATTTAATCATGTAAACCATTCGGTGGACTGTTATATTAATGAATTATGTTGGTAATAACATTTATAATTCCGATAATATGACTGAAAATTCCTTATTTGTGATTTAAAACTTCATTAGGTCAATAACTATACTACATATGGCTCTGAGAAAGAAGAATATTATAGTTAATGAATGTTTGACATTTATAATAAGAGTTTAACATAAAGTAATTGTTATTAAAAATTACATCAAAAGATTACATTTGTTTGATTTTACTCCATATATTTTTTAATAGATATTGTCCTGACATTCTTCATATTTCATGAATACCCCTATGGAACTTTTAATCAATTAAGAAAAATTTAAATTTTAAAATTTTCCAATCTTGATAGAGTTTAATCTGTAGGAAGAAGAAAATTCCACCCTTTACCATTCACCTGGTCCAACATTTCCCTTATCCCCATGTTAATCTTGTCCAACCTAGCTATTATTTGCTTTTTTGTTTTTTGAGAACATTTTGTAATGTTCTAATAACACTATTAAATAAATTTCTTTATATATCAATAACATTAATAAAATTTTCTTGTATTGACAATTCGAATATGTTAATTCAAATAAACTTTATCTTCTTTTTCAAACTAATTCCATATGGTTTTTTGAATAAGGACTACCAAAAATAGTATTAGTATATTTTACTTTATCATACATTTTATCACCCATAAGAGGAGAAATGTGTGGTACCTTGTTTTTAATTATAATAAAATGTTGTCATATAGGATCACAATCTATGTTTCCCAAGTAAAAAAATTTGATATCCAAAAAACACAGGCTTTGAGGATTGTTTCAGCCAAATTGAGTGTGTTCATTCTTCACAAATAGGACACCCCAATATTCCTTTAATTAAATATCTTGAAAATTTTCAATAAGAAACAAAGTCATTTATTTTCACATAACACATGTCCCATAATGTGAATTAATCACTTATATAATATTCATACATTGTAACACGTGTATCCCATATCAATTTCATATATTCGATCAATGAATCCAAATATTCATTAACATAATTATAGAGATCCTTTGGACCATATATAAGTAGAGACTATATATTGTATTTTCACATCCTGTATAAGCTCAGTGGTGAGTTATAATTTACTAATATGACACTCCACATACAGTTAGTAATAATCTAAACACCAAAATAATTTATTCCATCTATATTTAAAGGATGAAAATAATTTCTTATGTTATTTACAGATTTAGGATACCCGTAATCAAATTTCATACACTATGGAGAATCTAATGGATGAAGTAGGCACCAATATTCAATTATTTTATCTTTATTTTATAAAAATAGTTTTATAGACTCTAAAATTGAGAATTAATTAAAATCATTTATCTTTGTACCATGTAAATTTTCTCTTGGTTTTTGAAAATCTATACAGTCTTATAAACAGTGGAACGATAAGAATGTACAATATAGATTTCTATATAATTGATTAGTTTTTGTAGTATATATCTTTCTCAAAATTTAGTCATTTGATGAGTGATTCGTGGACCTTTAAAAATAATATGAAATCATTAAAAAAACATATATTTCATTAGAGATCATGCACACTAAATGTAGCATTCATTTAGTGTCATACATTTGATGAGGTATTTCATTTTCTTCAGGTATAATATAATTTAGGATTAAAATTAGATCTACATAGATGGTGTCACTTTATTAACTGTATCCATTAAAAATATATAACTTAAATATAGATGAAAATGTTGTATATTTTGTACAACCGTAATAAAATGGCCTCTTATGATAACTATTTATCTTATTAAACAACTTTGAAAAAGCATGAATGTCATCTTCAATTTCCATTTTCATTTCTTCCATGTGATATCTATCATCATTTACATTTTTATTCATATAAAATGATCTATAAACCATATTATCATTCAAATTGGTGTGCATGTTCAATTTTTCCCATGTTTATCACAACATTTAAATATTGGATCAATTTTTCTGAAAATCAAATATTATTCTAGCCCTTCTAGACTAATTTTTATTAAATAAAAACAATTTAAACACAGACGAAGGATCTAATAAGGTTAATATTCATGATCTCTTTCATAAATGATGTAATCTTTAATCCCATATTCACACTATTTTTTCTTACAATTAGAGTGCATCCATTTTTTATTCACATCCATCCTATTAGATTAAAAAAATTCATTTGGTATAAACAAAAATAAAAAACACACATACGATATTCATTATCAAATGTAAAAGTTATATGTCATTATAATAATGAGAACCCAACATTTTATTATCCTAATAATTTCTGTATTATTTGATGGATATGGGTAATTTAATTTAATAAAATATTTTCTTCACTATCACAGCTGTTATCCTCTTAAGTAATCTAACAAAATCATGGGTACCAGGTATGGGATGAATACTAATTAGATTAGTTTAAGAAATATAGGTGCATTTCCCAAAAATATGGGTGTGAGTCTCATGCAAAAAAATGAAACAATAACAAATTGGGTGATGAATGTGATGGGAATGACAGTGGTCTCCTTAAATTGAAATGTTCTTGGGCTTGGAGTTAGTGATTTAGCAGAAAAAATTTCAATGTTTATTTCCTAAATCTAAAAATTACTCATGAACATAATGTATTGATAGATGATCTAATCATACAATACATTTCCACAATGCCATTACACTTTTATACCCCTTTCCCCATTCCCAATGGGTTGATATAGTTGATCACATTAGATCATGTATACATGAACCACTATCCCATGAATAGAAAAAATATTGGACCAAGCCTACAATATGATCTCCCAATAGAAATAGATGAACGATTTACTAGTTCAACTTAATTAAAACACTCTATAAAGTCTACTAGTTGGTATAAAATGAATAAAATATCATGTTATTGGGAGTGATTACTGATTTGGGTCTTTATCTGATGTGGTACATGAATCATTATAACACCCAAAATTTTTGTTATGTACATTCCATTAAATAAATACTTTGGTAAATTTTTGATAATACAATAATAAACTAAAACAAACATCAATATACCATATAATATAGAAATGTAAACATTAATAAATTATGAGTATAAAATGTGAAACATCATTATTAAAATTAGTATAATAATTAAACGTTAAGAAAATAAAAAGATATCGATATTATTTTGAAACAAATATGTATTATAATTCGATATATATATATATTCATTTGAAATAATAATATAATTTTTTCTCATACAATATAATTGATAAAAATTTAATAAGGATGGGTAATATCATTGATATTATTCAAAACATCAATTTTAAATACATATTTATCAAAGAACATTTTGATTTTTTAAAACCCCTTATAAAATATTTTTTTTATTCCACATAAGAATTGACCAATTTTTATTCAAAACACATAGTTGGATATGAGCCCACTTTTCTAAAAAACCCATTAGAATCATTGAAAATATATAAAATCACATTCACAAACCGTCAAAAAATGAATGAAATGTTTAAGACTATTTCTAGAGTAACATGTAAAATTTTAAATTATTAAAAATTTATGAGCTCACTATGAATTAACATGATGAGTTTAAAAACAAGGAATCCATTTTATTTTATTTTAAGTTAAAACATCATTTCACATTTAAAAACCCTCTTTATCATTTAAGAATATAATATTTGAAACTGAATTTTAAACTAGGTTTGAGAAAAAATTTCTATGTAGGCTACCACCCAGTCTAAAGAAAATCATGATTATTAAAAATTTAATAAACATTTTATAAATATTGAATGAATAAAATATTTTCTTGAAGATAAGAATAAATTATAATTTTAAATCCAAACACTATGGAAAATAATTTCTAACATCATTTATGTGATGCCTCATGAATCTATAAACTCACAATGATCATGGATACATGGTGTGTAGATTACCCAAGGTCTATGGGCCTAGGGGGTATGATTAAATCACTACATGTGTCTCCCTTCATAAATTTTTTATTTAGTGTTGTCATTATAAATTTCATTGTTAGTTAGAGATAAACATGTCTAACAATATTTTCTGGGTCTACCCACCTAAATATAAAGATTATCATGGGTTTCTTTATGAATTCAATCATGGGACTATTCATTTATCAAAAACTATTTTCATTAAACATGTCACAATAATAAAAAAAATCTAGGGTTTCACATTCCATACAATTCATTCAAGAATCAATATCAATATGGTTATAAAAATATTCATGATGTTGAAAAATATTTTCCAAAAGTTCATGTAGTGATAGATGATTTCCATGTGGGATATCAGTATTTGTTTTGATTTGAATTTATGTCATTGTGAGTGAAATTTGAGGTGATCTATCACTCAAGGTGAGAGACCAAAAACGTATTTGGTTCTGGTTTTTTTGGGAACCAACCCTGAATTTACACAACATTTTAAGATTGTATATTGTTTTGGGTTTTGATAAGATCATGGGATGATTGGGGCTATTTCGGAATTATAATATAGTGATAAGATACTGCGTCAACATGCACAACTCATCATTTTCAGTTAAAATTTATCAAGAGGATGAACAGATGAATTTTTTCTTGGAATTGGGTTTGGTGAGATGGAAACCACATTATACATGTTATTCAAATTATATATTTATCTTTGGTTCATTATGTCATGTATGGTAAACATGTTTACTTATTTAAAAATTATTTATTATAAGAAATTATGTTTTTCACTTTTTTCTATAATTAATTTCATTTCATAATTTATTTAATTTTATTCTTAGAAATTTTATATGATTTGAATAAATTTAATACCCATAAAAGAAGATAGAGATCATATGGTTGTGTTATGTAACCTCAATTTAATTTCCTAAAGTAACAAGAATATTCACATGTCTTAGACCTTTGTTCATGTAATAAAATTACTATTTGGTATTTATTTATGTTTTTATATCTTTATTACTTTCAGTAAACATGAATTTATCTCTAAATAATGAGTTTAAATGGTAAGAATATACTTAGTTAAGTATTAAATTTTATACCTTATCTTATATTACAAAGAAATTAATTTCATTTCACTATAACCTAAATGAATTATAAGTTAATGTAAAATAATTAAATTAGATTTTGTGATTGTATCAGTGATGAGATAATGTATGGGTTGATTAATTTGGAAGGAATGATTTGTTATGAAAACATTTTAATTATCATAAAAATGTTTTATTTTTTAAAATAAAAAATTTAGTAATAAATATGTATGTTTTATTAACGAATTATTTATGTTTTTTTTACACAAATAGCTAATAAAAAGAGTTTGTTTTTATGAAACCACAACCTTGAACATTTTGATTTTTTAAGTTTTTTAATAATTCATAATTTTACATTTCTAACAGGAGATGTTCATTGTAGATTATAAAGATCAGAAGTGTAAAAACTTATTTTCATCAAATATGGGTTATACATCAGAATATTAACTTTAAATGAAATATTTTAATTAATTTTTTTTACTAAATTGAATTTTAATTGATTAAAATTGATTTAAATGATAATATTTCATTTTTTTCTATTAGAACTCCTTAATTGGATCTTATGTCACACTTCATCCTTTCTTTGGATTATTATGACTGATCATTGGTTATATCTAATGTTATGATTAATTCATTACATATATGAGTTTTATGATGCATTAGTTGTTTCCTAATACATGTTTAGAACCTTCTTTTGGCTCAAAATTAGTTAACATTAATTTATACATTCACCAAAACATTTTTCTTGGGTGGATTAACATAAGGGTATTTCGAATTTAATTATTATTACTCATTTAGATAGATTATTATATGCTCAATTATATTCTATATTCTAACACAGTCATTCAATAAAAATTAAATATTTTTATTATTACCAAATACACTTTAAAGGTTTAGTGGGAACCGATATAGAAATCTTCGCACAAAAATAAACCATAAAAAACATAGCATCTTCCATGTGAGAATTTAATAACAACTGACCAACTCGATCAACCAAAATATAGATAGGCAACCAGACACAAGAATATGCTCCAAGAGTAGTACAATTAAAAAAATCATAGTGAATGACACAGTAGGTCTAACTAGATATCACCCAAGAACATGCTTAATATTTTGGAAATTATCAATGAACAGATTTCACAACTCATTGCAAAGGAGAGAAAAAATAAAGGGAAGAAACCAATTGCTGACCTAAAATTTCTAAGAATACCTCTGAACCATTGGACTAATAATGCAGTAACTTCAGATCTAAAATAGAATAGATGGTGATAAATGAACCCTAATAAATGTGTCAATTTTTAACTTATAATATTTTATATTACAAAAAAATAAACTAAAATTAATAGCTAAAAAGAGAAAAAAACAAAAAATAGAAAGCAAAAGGAGTGGAACCTGGTTGGAGGAAAATACATGCCACATTTTAGCTTTTTCATGTTAAAACACCATGGGGTAGAGATAGTCTAAGGATGGAACCCAAACCAATTGAAATGGTCTAATTGAACTCAATGGGGTAGATATTGATCATATAGGATTGGGACATCAATGAGAGAGAATGAGAAGGAGTAGATACCCTAAACATGGAACCAATGATAGAACCGAGCCAAGAAAGCACTAAAATAATGAAAACCATGGAACCTAAATAAGCAAGAAATGAGGGAGGTGGAAAATAAAATAAAAATCCTTGGATCCAAGGCTTTATTTTTTCAAGAGAAAGTCAAGGAAGGGAACCGACAGTGGTGGACTTCCCTGAAACATTGAGATTCACAACTGAATCAGTGCATTTAGGGTTATTTTAAATTGTTCATGGTGGGTTTCATCCATGCTTCCAAATATTCATTGATAAAGATGCCTTTTCGCAGTTCTAAATTAGTATGTGTTGATAAATATAGAGCTTTATCGACACTAAAAGATATGATAAAATCTTTATTTATGAGTTCTAAATATGAAAATTTTAAAATATTTATAATTATAATTAAAAAACATATTTTTAAATATATTTATAAATATTAGTATATGATTATAAAGTTATTTATATAATTTTATATATTAAATATAGTCCTTATTTAAATATATTTTTAACAATTTTATAATTATTTGAATATATAATTATTAATTTTATATTTATATAAATACAAATTTTAAATATATTTATTTGTTTATAATTATAAATATATAATTTTATAAATATAGTAAATATACACATTTAAATTTATGTATAAATAAATTTAAATTTAAATATATTAATATTTATTTATTTATAATTATAAATATATTTATATTATTATATATGTTGATATCATTATATATATTTAAATAGTTATATATATTTAATAAATATATATATAGTAAATATATATTTATTATACTTGTATAATTATTTAAATATATAATTATTTATTTAAAATTATGTAAATACTTTTTTAAAAAATAATATTTATATATTTATATCATTATATATATTTATATAATATATGTATTTATTTATTTAAAAATATATATATATATAAATATATTCACATTTAAATAAGTTTATTATTATTTTATAATTAGTTAAATATATATATAGAATTATTTCCTTATAATTATTTAAATTATTTTTTAAATAAAATTCTTATTTATTTATATTTATAAAATTTTATAATTTTTAATATAGTAAATATATTTTTATAAATATATTTATTTATAAATATTTATTTACTAATAGAATTTTAATATTATTAATGAATATATAATCTTGAATGAATCCATTTTAAAAATGAGTGATATTGTATATTTAAAAATGAGTACATTTTAAAAATATTGATAAATTTGATAAGTTTTGTTAATTAAATATAAATTATTAAAAAAATATAGATATATATTGGAATAAAGAAAAATGCATATTGAAAATTTTAAAACATAGTAAATAAATGTATATAAATAAATATTGGGAAATGATTAAACTCCAAAAAAAATAAAAAAATTAAAAATTAATAAATAATACCTAACAAAAATAACATTGAAAATATACCTATAAAATTCACCATCAAGAAACATATTATATTAAATTTATCATTTTCCTAAATGAATTTTTAAAATAAACTCCAACCTGAATGGACCGAAGGCATTCTTTTTTATTTTTATTATAGATAATCCCCCTTTTGAGGGTTGAAGTTGAACCCGTACATGACCCGTAGGCCTAAGGCACAACACCCGAATGACTAGCAATACATGACCTGAAGGCCTAGAGGCATACCATGCCCATTACATGACCCGTAGGCCCACCCCACTTGAACTGCCCCTCCCCATCATCTGCGTCGTTGATCACATAGCTCCCCACCTTGCATTGTTGACCGTCTAGCATTGCCCCATACAAAGATGCATGGTGCCTGGTCTAGATGGCGGCTACCATACCCTCTCATTATTCCAATCTGGTTAGCTCTACATCTAGTGTCTCCTACTCCTCTTGCTTTGATCCTCTTATAGGGCCTCCTCTGTGTGAACTGGGCTATTTCGTGGTCTTTGTGGACCGAATGCCCTCTGGCCCGAAGGCCTTTGATGGCCTGAAGGCCCTTGAGACCAGTAGGCCCAAACCGGTGGCCCGAAGTCCCAAATCAGGTGAATAGTTTTGACTTCTACAGTACCGAATAGTTACTGCTACAGTAACTGCTAAAGTATGCCCAAAATTCACCACCACCCAATTTTGAACCTGGATCTCTTGGGTGCCAAGCAGGAGCCCTTACCACTCGAGTACGGGCTCATTGGATCTAAAATAAACACTAAAATTTGAACAAATTGCATTAATATTAAGTGTATGGGTTTTTATATAAGATTTCATTAGTTGCATAAATATTTGTAACTATGTGTGGCATATAAAAAGGCATTAATTACATATATTTATGCATGAAATCAATATAACACATGCTGTATATATGTTAAGTTGAAAAATAATAATACCTTCAATTGATTTTCGTTACTCTATACAATTAGCTGGTATTTTTAATTAGCATTAATTTTTTGGAATCTATTCTTCACTAAATATATGATTTATTTAATGTAGGGATAAATATTTTTTGTTATATAAATCATATTTTATGAAATATCATATATATTGATATATTTATATATATATATATACAGAAATAAATATTTTTATATTTTTACATTAAATTTATTAACGAATAATTATGTATTGAAACCATTAAAAATGAATATGAAATTAATATATTTATAATTATTAAATTTTATCCATTTTCTATATCTATTTTTTGTATAAATTTCTCACTATTTATAATTAATATACATATAAATTAATCGTATTCATTTTTATTATTAATTATATCATAAATAATTTTTTTAATAAAATTTAAATTTATTCATTTCTAATTTTTTTTCATATTTGGTAAAATTTATTCATTTTTTATATATATATCTAACATATAAGATTCAATAATATTTATATTCAATATATATTTATACAAAATTTATTCATTTATATCAATCAATATTTAATTAATAAATTTTTTAATATTTTTCTTAATTTACTCATATTAAATTTTAATTTCTTTAATTATTACATTTTATTCATTTTACATACTTATATTAAATATATAATACTTATTAATATTTATAATATATATATATATGTTAAATTTATCTATTTACATCAATAATTATTTAATTAATAAAATACTAATTTTTTTAAATTTACATATTTTTTATATTTAATTCATTAATTATTTAATATTACTCATTTTATATATCAATATTTAATATCTTTTATTTAGTTATATTTAATATATATATATATATATATATTCAATTTATTAATAATTATTTTATTAAAAAATAATATTCTTTAAATTTATTCATTTAGTATTTTTATTTGCTTAATTATTTAATTTTATTATTATTTTCAATAATAGAAATTTTTTTATTTGATTGTACAAAAAATTGGTTATGGACAATGAATGATCTTGTAGTATCTAAATATGAAGGTGGGTGAGGGCTTTTGAATTAATTTATTCCCATTGATAATTTTCATTTCACGCAATAGTTTATATATCTCGTGTTATATGAAATCACTAAGATTGTTTTGTGTTGCATGCAACACCAAGTTAATCTTGTGCTATAAGAAACAATTATATTGGCTTTCGGTACATACAACACTATTTTTGACTTATATTACACACAATTCCAAGTTCCTTCAAAAGCTTGTGTTATATGCATGACCGAGTTTTACCAATATTCACCATATTATTAATATTATTATCAAAATATTAATATAATTTTCACCTAACCTTTGGAATAACTGTTAAAAATAATATAACTTAAATTTTGAAAATATGGTTTACAGATTTATATATGGAGAATTATTTTGTGACCAGTTACGTAGAAATAAAAATAAAAAACTTTTAAAAATAAAGAAAATCTTTTGTAGGAAAACTATATATATAGAATCAAACATGTTTTTCTTTAATAAATTAATTATATTAATTTTGATAAATTATTATATATATATATATATATATTATTCATCTAACTATGTAATTCTCAACATATTTGTTTTCTAGACAAGTGATATGAATAATGTCAATTTTATGAATAAAAAGATCTATTTTTATGAATGGTAATTTTACCGCATTTTAATAGTGCACCACCAATTTATATAATTTTTAATAGTTTTATAATTTTTATTTGATAAAATAAAATTCACAATTATAATAATTAAATAGAAATTTAATTAGGGTGAATTTTTTAATTTTTTTTGAGAAATTTCATTTTTTTATGACTAGTGAAAAATAATGGTTTTTAATTGAAAACGGGTTTTTCATATAATTTTTTATATAGTTAAATTATATTTAAATTGTGTTAGAAAGTATAATTAGATATATTATACATAAATTAATGCAATTTTTGTCATTTCAACCAATTTCACAATGAAATTGGATATAAAAAATTTAGATTCGTTTGAACTTTTCCACGTTAAAAACTCATTGTTTCATTCCATCAATAATGGTAATTTTAAATTTATTTCTACAACTTTTTTTATTATAATTTTTCAGAAATATTTTAATTATATTTAATTATCATAATTTATAATTTCTATTTAGTTCAACTTAGTTTTTGACCAATAATAATTGTGAAATTTTTTAAAGTTAATTATAGTGATTAAGGAAAAACGAGTTTACTTGGTGGTTAAAATTAAATATTAAAAGGATAAATAACCTTGAGACTTGTAAAAACTATATTTACTATACATATCATTACAATATAGTAACTTTTATTGAATATTAACCATTATTTGAGGCACATGATTTTACGAAGACCTCTCAATAGTGTTTACCTATTTATATTTACAAGAATTGCACTCCTCCTCCACTATAAAATGGCACTCACCCCCCCCCCCCAATTTTTCACACCTCTGAAGTCCTTTGGATCACCCAACACCTTATCCAATAATCTAACAACTTCCCTCCTCTCAACCTTGAATACTCTCATTTTTATTAAATCTAAACAAGGAATCCCTTCGGGCAAACCAAAAGGATTTACCCAAAGAAGAGGTAGCGTCCATCAACAAGAACTTTTATTTTTTTTCTTTCTACACCCACACAATTATTCTTAATCAAATATGATATAATAATATAATTTTCCTCTATATACTTATATGTTGTAATATTAATGGTACAACCTACAATCACAACCACTTCCATCAAATGGGAAACACAATCATTGTTCAGGTGTATGTCGGACTACTACCTCACAAATCGATGTCATTTGTTCTTCCATTACCACTACCAAACGCTGGTAATAATGATGTAAATTATATTTTTATATGATATTTATTATGTATTTATTATTATTTAATTATTATATAACACATAACTTCAATATTTACATTTTGTGGTAATATGATAACGTCGTTTGTGGACGTGTGGACTACTGCCACCTCAGTGCAATGTAATTCATTCACTCTTTACAAGGAATTAATTATTAATAGGTTCAATAAAAACATGTGATATATATGAAATAATAATTATATATTAATTAAAATATATAAATATATATGTCATTTACTTTCTTTCTTTTGGTATGACTGGAAAATGGAAAACAATGTTCATTCGTATGTATAACCTACCATCTCCATTAACAACATATTTTATTTTTTATTTATATATTTCATATAATATTATAAATAAATATTTACTTAGTATATATGATATTTATATCATTTATTACATTCTCGAAATAAATAAATCATGATCTATGTAAGGGGATCAAGAATAAGAAGACAAAACATTTACAAAAAACAATGCATTTATTATCTAAATCATTACATTATGAAGAAACTATTCATGAACTTGTAATATAAAGTCACAATTAAATCATATATTTTATAATATAGAAGAATATTTTTCTGTTTTAAATTTATTAAACAATTAAATTTATTACACATGTGGTTTGAGAATGTACGATGATATTCATGGCATAAGGTCAGGGAATTTCATCTCACTTTTTATATCGGTGAGATACATGCCATATTCCCCGCATATTTCTTTTTTGTGGTTTTTATTATAAAAATTACATGTTATATCATTAATTAAATTTATTTAATGATATTATAGTTTTACATTTATTTTATCCTTTCATTGGTATCACGATTCAAGAGTTACTCATGTAGTAAGGTGATTTAGAGTCTCTTGTTTATTTCTGTGAGACTTATGCCTTATCGCCACACATTTATTTCTATGGTGTATATAAATCCCATGAAATATTATATGATCCTTGAAATTATATTTATGTTTATTTGTATATCTATTTTATGATCTCTATTTCAGTAAATTTTATGGTTTAAAAGTGATCAAATAGGTAAGGTAATTTTGTCTCAATTTGTCTCATTTAAGACACATGTTTTGTTATGCACTTATATTATTTAATAATGTGTATATACATCGATTTTACATAGTATATAAACAATGTAATTATTTTTAAATTATTTTATTCTTCATATAATTTTATTCTTTCTTTGTTATTTTGTTCTAAATTTACTAAAGTAGTAAGAGTTTATTGACATAATCTGATCGTTTATCAGTATTTTTTATGACTATGCTTCAATTGATGAAATATTATGATCCATCACTAAATAATTCTCATCGTTTTTATTCTACTCTATTTTTCCAGATATCTTCAAGTAATATTCAAGATTTTCCAATCATTGGTACTAATGTTAATTAACAATGGGTGTTAAAACAAATCTTACATTATTTCTCTCTTCGGCCAGAAATATTTTATTTGTTAAAAAAAATTTATTCTAAAAAGGTTTTCAAATTTTTTTCAAATGATAATTTAATATTTTTTTCAATGAAAATTTATTTAAAATATTATAAAACCTTCCTTTATTAGTTTTCAATGTTCTTTTCAAATAAAGGGATTTGAAAAGGATTTCTGTCTTCCAAAAATAAATTTTCAATGTGATTTTCAATAAATTTTTTTCAAAATGTTATCTGAATTCCCTTATATTTTTTATTGTTATTTTATAAGTACATGTTTTCAAAAAAAATTAATATTACCTTATATGATTTCAAGTTTTTTTTAAAAGAATTTTTTTTTTAAAATGGTTATGATTTAAAAAGTGTTTTTCAACGAATAAAGTCTATTTTCCAAAAGAAATGTTTTAAATGAAATTTCAAATTTTATCTTAAAATAAAATGATTGTTGAAAATGCTTTATGAAATTTATCTTAAAGGAAATGATATTTTCCTAAATAAATGTTCAATGTTATTTATTGAAATCCTTCTCCATCTAAGATAAAATCCTTTGTTTTTGTTTATGACTTTGTAGGCATATGATCCAAGGACACAATTCTTATTCATTATTTGAATTGTTTGTGTTTAAGATGAAAAATTTCTTATGGAACCCATTTCTATCCTATATTTTATTACATTATATAACTCTTATGAAAAATAATTTATTTCATAGGTTATTTTATGATGAAATAATTATGAAACCCTTCTTCTTTCCATAAGTTATGAAATAATGACATGTTTATGATACCCATTTCATTTCATGGGTTATGATAAGATGTATATTTATGGTCTTGTGGAACACATTTGTATGATTTTGGGACCTATATATCCCTTCAATGCATTGGGTAAGAATTATATATCATGATATAAGTATGTTTGGAATGGGGAGTGAACTCAATTATGTAAAGGGATTTTTCTGATAAGATGGTCTTGGGAGTGATCCTTGACTACAAATTTCGTTTTTCGAGTAAAACCTTTCCACTAAGATGTTCTTGGAAGTGATTCTTGATTGATATGGAAATCATTTTATACGTTTATGGGTCTGTTAAAATTCCATTTCTTATTCATAGGTTATGATTTCAGGGATTATTCTCTTGATTCCCTTATTATTATTGTCTTATTAACTAACAACATGTATGTCGTTACAAGTTATTAAAAAAAATTATATTAAGGGAATGATCATGAAATGTTATTCTCATGTTCTCATACCCTTATACTCATGTTATGCTTACGTATCTTCTTTATTTACACTCATTGAGCATCTAAGCTCAAAATTTTCTTTTGTCTTAATTCCCTAGTTTAGGAATAAAGGTTTTAAGTATGAGTACTAAATGAGAATTTACTTGTGATAAAAATTAAATATCCTTCACTAATTTAGAAGATTGTGATCTATGTTTCCAACGACTCTAAAATATTACATACTTTAGGCATGTACTTTGATAATTATTGAATGTTTAGCTAAAATGTTTTAATATCAATGTATATTATGCCTAGGGCGATATATTTTATATGAAATGAACGTTTTAGTCATTCTTTGGAAACTATGATGTGAAAACATTAGTGAAATTCTAAGGAATATTTCTAAGCATATGTATTCGGATGTCTCGAGGGATAATTATAGGGATGAATAAATGTTTAGGAAAATGTCCTATAATTTTGGTAAAGGATAGAGTGTATGATTTTTGACAATAAATACATTTATATATTCTAAAAGTGGTAGTGGCTCTGAAATAAATGTGCATGGGGGTAATAACCCAAAAACACTATATTGAGCTAGAATTTATTGGGAACATGTGTATGATAATGGGCCTGATTGTAGACCTATTTTTAATGCTCAGGGGATATGCTTTGGGAATTGAAAAACACTTCACAAACAATCATGGAGGATTTAAATAGAATATTTATATGGATAACCTATAATAAAACTATGGTGTCCTAGATTAAAAAAAGGTGTAATTATTTTTACTTCAAGCAAGTGATTTTTCCTAAATATTTGGTTTTTTTCACTATGATTAGTGTTACTCACATTGTGATTTTCATTTTAATCACTGGTTAGAACCATAAGAAATCATGTTAACACAAAAACTAATTGATAGTTAAGTTAATGTGAGCAATAAAAGTTCATTATGACTAGATATAATGATATTTTGATTATTCCTAACTATCTATCATGCTATATGATTTCTAATATAATCATAGCTGAGATTCTTAATGCATAAAATAAGAGGAAAATTGGATTTTATGAAATATATATACAAAATTAACATCAATGAAAGAATATTCAACATATTATATATAAATATTAAGGGCAGAAGAACCAATAGGAACACTTCAAATAGAGGGGAGATGTTATCAGTGTGGAAAAAATGTTCATAGATAGACAAATTTTTGAGGGGTTCAATGTATTAACTTTGGAGAACATTGGAAATACCCAACTCAATTACCTAACCTAAAAATTTAATTCTAAACCAAGGGAGGTTGTATTCTATTAAAATAATTAAAATTCAAGGATGGAAGTATTTATTTATTTTGAATCATGATTTATGAAAAGTATAAGGAATTTTTATTTTATTTTTTTACTAAGGATTTAAAATAACATGTTGACTGGTTTTAAAGTACAAGAAAAGTGATTTTAGAAAAAGTATACATAGTCAAAGAAAACAAATTATTATGGGAAAGATAACCGTTAATATGTTCATATTGTTTAAATAATTATTTTTGGATGAAGATATATTACATAAGAGTAAAGTAAATTAGTCTCAACTATTTACCTTGAAACTGATGAAGGATTTTTTGAAAAAGTATTATGTGCTATCATAGATAGAAATTATGGAATTTTGGTATTTATGGAAAATATACAATGTTTTAGGCCCAAGTTGTGTTTTAGTTGTATTTTTTGTCAATCAACCAGTACACTGAAGAAAGAAAGTATGTTGAGAAAGCTGGTGAATAGGAATTCAGATTAAAAGGGATTGAAAGAATAATTATTTTTGGTTGATCAGTTTTACTGAAAAAGATGAAAGGTATTTTGAATTATTTTGTTTTCATGAAATATTGTATTGGTTTTATAAAAATTCTACATACTATTGTTTTGAAAAGAATCAGATCCATGTTTTTCAAAAAAAAATAGGATCCATGGTTTCCAAATAATTGGACTTGAAAAATAATTATTATCACACTGCCCATCGTAATGAGGAATTTATCATTATCAGGATTGAGAGAATTGGTCGCATGGGAAAATTTGTTTTGGGTTGTGCTTTGAAGACAATCAGACCCATGTAATCTAAAAATCAGACTTATGTATTTAGGAAGTTTTATTCTAATGATAATAAAAAATTAAATAAAATAGAATGAATTGAAAGTTATGATACATTCCAATGTTAAATGTGATGATTCTATTATATTTTGTAACTCTCAAAAATCATAAGTAAAGTGGTATAAGTTATGATGCATGCTTATTGAAATAAAGGGGTATGTAAAAGCTGTGAATGGTGGTGGCTATTGAAAATCTACGAATGGTGGTGACTATTGAAAAGCTATGAATGGTGGTGAAAATTTAAAATACGTGAATGGTGGTGACTATTGAAAATCATTGAATGGTGGTTACTACAGAAAAATTCAAAATGGTTGTGACTATTGAAAAGTCATAAATGGTGGTGACTGTTGGAAAGCTGCGAATGGAGGTTACTGTTGAAAATATGTGAATGATGGTGACTCTTGAAAATATGTGAATGGTGGGAACTATTTTAAATCAGTGGATGGTGGTGACTATTGAAATTTTTTGAATGGTGGTGACTATTGAAAATCATTGAATGGTGGTGACTATTGAAAAACTATGAATGGTCATGACGATTGGAATAATTGTGTTGATGGAATAGTCAAGATGATGAAAGAAGAGATAATTATTGTCATGCTGACATGGAAATGACATAGTTTTGTATTAGACTCAAAGTTGGGCTGATGTAATAGTTATGGAAATGGAATAGTCATGTTGATGAAAGAAGAGATGATGCATATCATCCAGACATGGTAATGACTTTGTTTTGTATCAGAATCAGAGTCATGTCGATGGGAATAGCCATGTCAATGGAATAGTCATGCTGATGGAATGTTCATGCCAATAAAAGAAGAGATGATGCTTGTCATGCCGACATTGTAATGACTTTATTTTGTATCGGACTCAAAGTTAGGCTAATGGGATAGTTGTTCTGGTGGAATAGTCACGCCAACTAAAGAAGAGATGATGCCTCTCACACTGATAGGGTAATAATTTTTTTTTATCGGACTCAGAGTCGTTCTAATGGGAATAATCATACCGATGGAATAGTTAGGGTGATGGAATAGTCATGCCGAATGAATAATCATTCCGATGAAAGAAGAGATTTTTTATCTCATGTTGATAGGGTAATGAGTTTGTATTGCATCAGACTCAGAGTCGTACTGTTGGGAATAGTCATACTGATGGAATAGTCATTCCGATGAATGAAGAGATGATGCCTCTCGTGCCAACATGGTAATGAATCTTTTTTTCAATGGACTCTAAGTCATGCGGATGGGAATAGTTATGCTGATGGAGTAGTCTTGCCGATGAAAGAAGGGATGATAACTCTCATGTCGATAGCGTAATGACTTTGTTTTACATCGAACTCTGATTCATGATGATGGAATAGTCATGCCAATGGAATAGTCATGTTGGTCTAAAATTTGTGATGATGGAATAATCATGTTGATGGAAAAGTCGTGTTGATGGAATAGTCATTCCAAAGGGAATAGTTGTGCTGATGGGAATAGTCATGCCGATGGGAATAGTCGTGCCGATGGAAATATTTGTGCCAATGGAAGAGGAAAGTGTTGTTCCAATGGAAAAGTGGAAAGAGTCATGCTGATGGAAAGATAAAATGAAAGAAAAGAGATATTGCTGATTAATGACCATCATACCTAGAAACAATCATACTCAACCATCATACCCACATTTATGGATTTCTGAAAGATATTTTTTTGGTCTAGAAAAAGCAATGGGTATAGCAATAGAAATTAAAGAGAAGAATATTGAGATAAACTTCAGAGAATATTTGAAAAGCTTCGAGAAGCTTTGATGAAGTTAAAAATGTATCCCATAATTTCAGGGGGAAATTAAAATTTGGAAAATTTTATTTAGCAGAAAAATTTATGGTTTCCATCTAATTGTTACATATAAAAGGATGAGGTAATTTATAATTTCAAATAATGATCTCTATTTATAGTAAAGTAGAGAGAAGCCCTAGGTTTTAGAGATAGAAGAAGTGGTTTTGAAGTGGTGTCGATTTTGTTTGTCTTGAATATTGTATACATGTTTTGAAGTTGTGGTGATTCTATTTGTCTTGACTGTTACATATATGTTTTCAAGTTGTACCGATTCTATTTTTCTTGACAATTTTCTGCCTTTATTAGAGTGGTGTCAATTCAATTCTATTATATTCAATCGAATGATCGGACAGAGATGAATAAGATATGAAGCATCGCACTAAGGGTAATTTGACATATTGTTTTACATAGTCCAAGTGGTTCTTACCTTTATTCTGGGTAAGGAAAAGAATAAATGTTTTACATTTGAATACATTCGGTGAATGGAAAAGAAGAGTAGGTAACAAAAGTTATTACAAAATAAATTGTATTGCCATATTGTGCTAAGAGGGTTCGCATGCACTAGAGGGATTCTTTCACAGTGCTGCATGAGTGTAAGGGAATATCCTACTTGTTGTAATCCAAACATTGATTTCATAGTGCATTGTATGGTATTGGATAATTTCCAAATCATAACAAGGACATATCAATTATTTTGGAATAGATAACCTTCTAAATAATTACGTTTCTTTGGATATGTGTTGAGTTTGATTTCAACAAGGAATTGAAATCTCAAACAGGAGGCGATTTTTTTTAAAATTGAAAAGAAACAAAAAGGAAAAAGAGTTTCATTGATTCACCCCTCCCCCTCTTAGTGATAGAACACATTGACTGGTCACTTTCAAGTGGTATCAGAGGGAAGGCTCCATTCAGTATTCCTTGCTGATGGTGAATGTGAACTGTGTGAATAGTAAAGGTATTCTAGTTTTTGATGAAATGAATTATCATATTTTTAAATACTTAATGCTTCTATATCTCATTTCTATCAGTTAAGATGTTCTTGAAGCTACAATAGTTGGGTGTTCTCCCACTGATGTTAAAAATCCACTTATACATATTGATAAGAGATATCTTGAGAATGATGGAAGGGTAAATAATACTATATTTTCATCACTCTCAAAAAGTAAATTCTTGAGAGTAAAGGGTTTTTTTCACATCCAAAGTTATATGGGATAAATTATAAAACCTATATGAATTCAATACAAAAGTGAAGAAGTAAAAGGTACAAATATGGACATTGAAGAATGAAGATCTCAATATGGGTGAGCATGAATCTATCGACGACTTCATTACTGGGGTAAATGACATAGTATGTACTATCATATGTCTTGGTAAAATGTTGGATGATTCTATTGTGGTTGAAAATATCATATGAATCCTACCTAAAAATTTTTGATGTAAATGTTTATTCATTGGAATACATATATCCTAAAACATTACTCTTTATTATTTTCATAGTACTCTTATTACATATGAAATGAGAAGGAATAATTCTATTAAATAAAATACTAAGTTTCATATAAAAATGTCTTTCCATGCTTCCAAAAAGAAAAATATGATTAATGAAGAAGTAGAATCAAAATTTTCTGACTCTGAAAATGTGGTATGAAAAAAATATTAATTCAATTTGGTCCATGTTTTCTATGAATGTGAAAATAGAAACAAAGAAGGTATAATTAGAAACTTAACTTAAAGTGTTTTGGATGTGGAGACACTGGGAATTATTTTTCTAGCATTCCTTAAATAACAAATGAAGAAGAAAGTGACGAATAAGAAATTGAATATGAATAAGGAATTCCAATAATATCTTGGAAGAAAAAGAGTGATAAGGAAAGTTTCTACTACAATAGTGATGATAAGAGGTTCTTCAAATCCAATAGGAGAAGCTTTGTGACTTTGGATGATGATTTTAGGGATTTTGCAATTGAGGGTGAATACAACACATTCATTGTAATATTTAATGAATAAATTTCTTCTAGTAATGATATTAGTTGTGCTGAAGAAGAAGAAGAAGAAATTGAAGATGAATCTGAAAATTCCATTGAGCATGCTGAGGAAAACACATTATTTGAAATAATTAATGATGATGAATTCTGAAGTTGTAGTTCTGATGAAGAAGATACTCCACTTGAGATTCATTTAAAAGAAAAATTGAAAGAATTATTATGAATCATCAGACAGATTGAAAAGAAATAAAAATTTAGAAGATGAATCTTCCTCAATAAGCAATAAAAAAATATTTCGAAGTGAAAGAGAAGATTGAGAAAAATATTGGTGATTTGAAGAAATATCTTGATTAAGAAATGAATCGTAAGGAGTATCTAGAAGTGAAGCTGATGGAAAAGTAAGAAGAGTTGGGACTTCTCCAACTAAAGTTACCCAAATTTGAATTGAGAAATACAAGTTTCTAAAACTCTAACACTAAAATTGGTGAATTTTTTTATAATGAGAAACCTAAGAAGGATAAAAAAAATTACCATTAAAGTGTGATAAAAAGAATGGAATTATTCTTGAAAAGAATCAATTTGTTAATGTTATGTTTGTGGCTAAGAAAAACAAATTTGGGAATGTTTTGAAACATTATAAACCTAGAAATGTTTCCAATACTTATATTTCTAGTGATTCAAAAATTAAAAGAATGAATTTGATTAATAATAGAATGGTTGGTGGATTAGAAATGAAAGAGAATAGGGTGGTTGGGAAACACATTCAATATTATGGTCAATATGGAAGTTTCAGAGGAAAATAATTCTTTTTGTGGATATTATTGGAATTGTGGAGGATTTGGACATATGGGGAATATATGTTGGTTTAACCCGCATCAATACTATTATTCCATATGTGACGGAAGGAATTTTATTAGGGGGAGTTAATTCTCTTGAAATAAGAAGTCTGAGAAGGTTGTGTTGAAGAAATCTAAAAATATGGAAGTAAAAATTGAAAATGAGGTTCAACCGTTGGAAGCTATTAGTGGAAGGTGTGAGAAACCTGGAAACCTTGTGAAAGGATGTCTTTTTTGATACCGGAACAACAAATTATTATTAACAATTCTAAGAACTCTGCTGTTTTGAAAGAAAAAAAAGATAGATCTGCTAATTTTCAAAAGAATGATTTCTTAGTTGTTTGGCTAGAACAGATTGACATAGATTTGAAATTGGAACAATCACAAAATAAATTGAAATAAGAAATAAAGAAGTAGACTTCTAAAGATATGAGAAATGGTGGAAAAAATATAACAAAAAATGGTAAATATGGGAAAGAAGGAATGAACAACATGGAAAAAACTGATTGTAACAAGGATTATCCGAAAGATGAAGAAAATATTAAATCCTCATTAGAATAATTGATAGATAAGAAGAAAACTATTACAAAACATGATAAGGATGAACAAAATTAAGGAAGAACATCCTACAAAAATTCAAGAAAAGAAGGAGAAGGAAAGACAGAGAGAGGACTCTCTATCTGATTTTTGTTTCAAACAAACAATCAAGGTTCCTTCTTATTCCTAATATCCTGGTATACTTGTGCTTACATGAAGAGAATTGAAGGATTGTAAATATAAAAGATGGAATTGACGAGTCTCTTACATTTCTTGCAAAATAGAATAATAAGGATTCAAAAATATTTGTTTTGATATGTTGTATTTTTATACACATGAACTTTATGATGTGTTTGTTTAGATGGGTGTAGGCAATTTTTGTCTAAGAAAATTCTCTTCATGATTTTCCCCCAGTCATGATAATTCATAATAAATTATTGAAAAGGGATTACATAAATTATTTATTATGGAAAACATTGATCACATTAACTACACACTCTTTTTTCTTAACCGAGTTATCCCACATAGACTTAGAGTTGTTTAGTTAAAGGTCATTTTTTATATAACTTATGTGATACCTTGGTTAATGAATGGTTCCAAACTATGAAATGAATATCATTTTTCAATAATGGAGGAACCTATCATGATGGACCCTAAAAATTTGATTTTCAATAAGGTGGAGATATAAGAGAAATAGGTAGAGATGAAATAAATAGGGGGATAAAGAAAGGAATGGAGAAAATAAAAAGAAATAAAAGTTTCATCTGTTTGAAGTTATTGAAGTGGTTATTGAAAAAAATACAATGGGAGAGATTGTTAGTCCCATGTTGTGTTTTGGTTGAATTTTTTGTGAATCGATTAGTATACTGAAGAAAGAAATGGTGTTGATAAAGGTGATGAATAGGAATTCAGATTAAAAGGGATGTAAAGAAATATGAATTGTGGGTGATCAGTTTTGGTTAAAAAGAAGAAATTTATTCTGAATCATTTTGTTTTCATGAAATATTTTATTAGCTTCAAAATGATCATACAGATCATTGTTTGGAAAATAAATAGATCCCTATTTTTTAAAATAATCAGATCCATGGTTTCCAAACAACTGGACTTGAAAAATAATCATACTCACTCAATCCATCATAATAAAGAATTGATCATTATCTAGAAAGAGAGAATCAATCAGATAGAAATAATTGTTTCGGGTTGTGTTTTGAAGTCAATCAGACCCATATATTTTGACAATCAGACTCATGTATTCAGATTTTTTTTTTCACAGGGTAAGAAGGAATGAAAGAAACAAGAATTAATTGAAAGTTATGATACTCTCCCATGATAAATGTAAAAGTGATTTACTATTTTGGAACTCTCATGAATCTTAATTAATGTTCTAGAACTTATTATGCAAGATTGATGGAATAAAGGCGTATGTAAAATCTATGAATGGTGGTGACTATTGAACAGATGTGAATGATGGAGTCTATTGAAAAGCTTTGAATAATGGTGACAATTGAAAAGTTGTGAATGGTGGTCACTATTTAAAATATGTGAATGGTGGTGACTATTTAAAATCTATGAATGGTTGTGACTATTGAAAATCTTTCAATGGTTGTAAAAATTTAAAATCATTGAATGGTGGTGAATTTTTAAAAACATTGAATGGTGGTGACTATTGAAAATCTGTGAACGGTGGTCACTATTGAAAATCTGTGAATAGCGGTGACTATTGAAAATATGTTAATGGGGGTGAATATTGAAAATCTGTAAATGGAGGTGTCTATTGAAATTCTACGAATGGTGGTGACTATTGAAAATATTTGAATGGTGGTGACTATTTAAATTTTTTTAATGGTGGTGACTATTGAAAAACTGTGAATGGTGATGACGGTGGGAATGGTTGTGCTGATGGGATATTCATGACGATGAAATAATAGATGATGCTTGTCATGACAACATGGTAATGACTATGTTTTATATCTATCTGAAATTTGTGCTGATATAATATTCATGTCGATGAAAGAATAGATGATGCATGTATTACCGACATGGTAATGACCTTGTTTTTTTATCAGAATAAGAGTTGTGCCAATGGGAACAGTCGCACCGATGGAATAGTCGTGCCAATGAAAGAAGAGGTGATGCTATTCATGATGAAATGGTAATGAAGTTGTTTTGTATCAGACTCAAAGTCAAGCCAACGAAATAGTCGGGCTAATGGAATAGTCCTACTGATGAGAAAAGATAAGACGCCTCTCATGCTGACAGGGTAATGAGTTTGTTTTGAATCGGACTCAGAGTCATGTTGATGGGAATAGTCGTGCTGATGACAGAAGATATGACACATGTCATGCCGATAGGTTAATGACTTTGTTTTTCATCGGGCTCAAAATTGTGCCTAAGGGAATAGTGGTGCTTATGGAATAGTCATGCCAATGAAATAAGTGATGATGTCTCTCAAGCTGACAGGGTAATGACATTATTTTTCATCATAATCCGGTTCATGCCGATGGAAATAGTAATACTGATGGAATAATCATTCCAATTAAATAAGATATGATTTCTCTCATGTCGATAGGGTATTGACTTTGTTTTGTATCGAACACTGATCCATGTCGATGGAATAGTTGTGTCGATGGAATAGTCATGCCAAAGGAATAGTAATTCTGAAGGAATAGTCATGCCGACGGAATAGTTGTGTTGATGGGAATAGTCGTGTTTATGGGAATAATTGTGTTGATGGATATAGTCATGCCGATGGAAAGATTCATGTGGATGGAATAGGAAAGAGTTGTGCCGATGGAAAAGAGAAATGAGTCATGCTGATGTAAAGAGAAAATGAAATAAAAGAGATGGTTTCAATTAAATACCATCATGCCCAAAAACAATTGTACTCAACAATTGTACCCACATTTATGGCTTTTTAAAAGGAAAAATATTTTGGGGTCATGAATAAGAAATGGGTATAGTGATACAAATGAAAGATCTGAAGATTAAGATGATGTTCGGAGAAGAATCTAGAAGCTTCGAGAAAATTTGATGAAATCAAATTGTATCCCATAATTTCAAGGGGAAATTAAAATTTGGGAAAATTTGATTAAGTAGTAAAAAATTTGGTTTCCCACCAATCTTCACCTATAAAAGTAGGAGGTCAATTGTAATTTTCTTGCAATGAGTACTGTTCACAGTAAAGGAGAGAGAAGCTCTAGGTTTTTGGGAGAGAATAAGATCTTTTGAAGAGGTTCTGAATCTATTTTTCTTGACTATTCCGTCCATGTTTTCAAGTGGTGTTGACTCTATTTTTCATGACCATTACAAACATGTATTGAATTGGTATTGATTATATTTGTCTTGACTATTTTATGCATGTATTAGAGTAGTAAAAATTATATTATATTGTATTCAATTGAAATATCAGACCGAGAAGAATTAGACTGAGAGCATTGTACTCAGGGTAATTGGACATATTTTTTTACATAGTCCAAGTGGATCACACCATTCTACTGGGTAAGAAAAAGAAGAATTTTTTTTAAATTGATTAAATTTGGAGAATTGAAAAAAAGAAAGTGTTACATGAGTGGTTAAAAAAAATTTATAGCCCTATTAGGCTAAGAGGGTGCACACCCAGTTGAGGAATTGTTCCACAATGATACTTGACTGTAAGAATATATCCTACTCATTGTAATCCGAGGATTGATATCTTATTTGATTGTATGATATTGGATAATTTTAAACCCATACCAAGGGCATCACTATTTTTTTTGAATAGTGTACCTTGTTAATCAATTTGTTCATCTGGAAGTGTGTTGATTTTTTTAGAAATGAATTGAAATATATAACATGAGGTGAAGTTTGTTTCAATTGAAAATAAACATAAAATAAAACTAGTATCACTAATTTACCCTTCCCCCTCTCAGTGATACAATAAATTGACTGGGCACTTTCACAATGGTTTTTTAGATAATAATGAATGCATGTTTTGAATAAGGATGTATGTTAATTTAGGTTATTATCATGTTTCATGAAAAATAAATGTTGTGGTTTTTCACATGTTTAGAATGAAAATAAATAATCCCAGATTTATGATATATGGGGGTCCAAATCAAAGCTATTTTTTTAAAATTTAGTGACATTGTTTCTAATGTATTGTACTTTCATCTTTTGTAAGGGTTATGATTTTAACCATTTATTGAATTTTTTATATTAAAATTTAGATGTTGTTTTAGAGATTAATGCATTATTTCCCCATATGAGGATTTATACATATTGGATTACTAGTGTTAACCATTTTTCATTGATTCTAATTAAATATAAATTGAATGAATTATCATTCTCCCTCTTGATATGTTATTACATTAGGAATGAAAAATACACCTTCATTTCTTGTAGTAAGAGATGAAGATGAAATTAATAAATGCATAAAAATGGTGAGGTTGTGCATATAAAAAGTAATTAAATAAAGTAAGTATATTTACATATGTTCCTATAGAGTAAAATAATTCTTCAACTTTGGTAAAAGGATATTGAAAAATACTTATCCTGATACCTTTTTTTCATTGACCTGATGGTCTAATAAATCATCACATATTTATGGTTTTGAGGCCCTTGACTTTCTATTGATCGTTCACTGGTGTAAAATGATCATTATAACTCTCTATAATTATTTATTATTTTCTTCTCTGTTGAAGATTCACTCCCAACCTATGTTCTCCTATGTGTAAACAAGTTATGAGTTACTTTGGGTAACTATTATGGTCCAAAATTTACCTTTCTAAGGGAAGTTTTAGTATTCATTTTTCGATTCTAGTTTCTATAAAATGAAAATTATAGTATTATAATATTGATGACATAAACTAATTTTTAGAGTAAAAGTCATTTCATGTGATTAAAATATAACACTCTGAGATTTTGTGAAATATTTTTTTTTCAAATTTGTTAATTTATTTTGATATTGTTCATCTCATGAAGCACTGAATATAACATGTGTTATAAGAAAGTACAAATTTTTCTATATTCTGTAAAAAAAATAACCCCAAGTAAATCATGTGCTACATGAAACACTTAGATTACCTTTTGGTATATGAAACAAAGTGTTTTTCCTATGTTATACACAATTTTGTGTTCTTTTGATAGCTTGTGTTGCACGCAAGACCAAGTTTTACCAAATTTCAATGTACTATTAATAATATTATTAAAATATTATTATAGTTGTCACATAGATGTTTGAATGGATGTTATTAATAATATTAATTAAACTATTAAAATATGCTTTACAAATGTATATCAGAAGAATTATTTAGGGAACCAGTTAACTAGAAATAAAAAATAAAAACTTTTTCATAATATAGGAACTCTTTTACTTAAATACTATATTTATGAAATAAATTTTTTTTATTATAATAAATTAACAAAAAAAAATTATAAATAATTTTATTTAAATATATATATATTATATTCATTCAAATATTTAACATTCAACTTATGTGTTTTCTAGATAATAAATTAGAATAAATCCAATTTTATGAATAAAAAATGTATTTTTCTAAAAGTTAATTTTAGTTCCTTTTAATTGATCACCTATATTAAATATATTTTTTTAAAAATTTAATATTTTTTTAAAAATAAACTTTATTTCTGAAATTGGTATATAAAAACTTACTTTGGTTGATGTTTTCTTATTTTCTAAAAAGTTTGATTTTTTGATGAATAGAGAAAAATACTGAATTTCAATTGAAAGCTGATTTTTCATATAGTTATATTATATTTTAATTGGGTTTTAAATTATAATTAAATTAATTAAACAAAAATTAGTATAATTTATTTAATTGGAACCAATATCACATTCAAATTGGATATAAAAAATTTCATCCTTTTAAACATTCCACTTTAAAAACTCATTATTTCATCCAGTATATGGGATTAATTTTAAATTAATTTCCACCTCTTCACTTATTATAATTTTGAAAATTTTTATCCATATTTAAAATCATCATAATTTGAAACTTATATTGAGTTCAACTTAGTTTTTTACCAAAATTATTAATGAATTTAATCATAATTAATTATAGCGATTAGGGAAAAATGAGTTTACTTAGTGATACAAATATATTATTTTCGGTTAAATAACCGAAAAGAATTCCCAAAATCCATTATATAGCCATATAGCTACCGTATACTCCATTTTATTTAATATTTACCATTATTTTAGGCCAAATATATAATAGAGATCTATAAATAATGTTTCCCTTAAATATTTATAAGAATGAAACTCCTCCTCAATAAAAGGGTACTCCACCCCCTAAAACTTCTCAAGACATTTTGATCATCAAAACCCTACACAAATAATCTCCAAGATTTCCTCCTATAAACATATAATCCCCACTTTTTTCATAAATCCAACCAAAGAAACCCTCTTCTATAAACAAGGTAACATCCTTCAATAAGAACTTTTTTTATTTCTTTCTACACCCCCCCAATTTATTATTATTATATTATTAGAAAATATCCTCAACATCCTAAATATACTGAGTTTTTTAATGTTAATTGTTATAATTATAGTCATACACACTTCCATCAAATGGGATATGCAATCATCATTCGTGAGTACGAAGGAATATATCCTTTTGAATTCATGTCGTTCCTTATTCTATTACCCCCACTCAAGGTTCAGAATAATGATTTATATACGATAACATTATTTGTGGATGTGTGGAGTACCGCCTCGTCAAGGAGAAATCACTGGCGGATGGGATTTCAAATAAAATATTAAACCCTAAATTACTTGGTCGTATTACATTCCTACTGATTTTCTCAATTTATTTGAAAAGTATTGTAAAAAAATCCCCTTCTAACTTTTGTAGTCTTATTTTACCTGAATAAATGTGTTCGGTCTTTTTGGAAAAGGAACCACATTATAAAAAAATTATATATGTGATATATATTACATAAGAATTATTATATAACTATAATATATATATATATATATATCATTTTCATTCATTCTTTCAATACGACGGTAAAATGGAAACAAAAGTCATGCATATGTACGACCTACCATCGCCATGAAAGGTGTATCTAATTTTCAATTTCTATATTTCATAGATTATTATCAATACATAAAAAATTTATATATATGATATCAATATCATTTTTAATTTTTTTTAAGAAAATCATGATCTATGTTAGATGACCAAAAATTAAAAGTCAAAATATGTTTGAAAAACAATGCGGCTATTACCTGAAACATAACATTAACATGGAATTGTGAAGAAATGGGAAATTTAAATTATTAAGTAAGTCATATATGGAATTATATATCTGAATGTGTTTATGTGGTAGATTTATAATTGAATTATATTTTTTATATAGGAGGTTTGATCATGTTTGATGAGAGTCAATGAAAAAGGTAAGGGAATTTCATCTCACTTTTTATATTCATCATATATAATCCATATTCACCACTCACATCGTTTTTGTTTTTTAAATACTACCATATACAATTTTTTATAATTAATTTAATTTATCTAATTATATTAAGTTTTTTATATTATTTTATTATTTAATGGGGATCGCATGTCAAAAGTGACACATGTAGTTAGAGGATTTATAGTCTCACTTTTATTTCTATGAGGCTTATGCCTTATTCACAACTCATTAATTTTTTGTGTTGTATATGCTAACCAAGAATGTATTATAAAATAATAATCCTTAAATATAAGGTTATTTATAGGTCTGTTTTATTATCTATATTTTAGAGGGTTTTACTATCCAAAAATTACCAAATTGGTAAGGTAATTTTGTCTTAATTTGACTTATATGAGAGACATGTTCTTTTATCCAACTATATTATTTTATGAGGTTTATATAATTACATTGAAAAAATTATATAATGAGTATCCTTATTTTAGTATATTTTATTAATAATATAATTTTATTCTTTCATGTGGATTTTGATTCAAATCTACCAAAGTGGTAAAAATTTATTACTATGATCTCATCATCTGTTGGGATTGTTTATGATTATGCTTATATTGATTAATTATTATGATCCGTATCTAATTAATTATGGTGATTTTTATTATATTATTGGTTTTTATGATATATTAGTATATTGGAAAAACATTTACACTCTTTGGTACTTAAGATAAATAAGAATGTGTTTTTATTAAAATATGACCTTATTTCTATTTTCGGACAGAATTCTATTTTATTCAATATCCATGTTTTCATAAATTATTTTAAAAAATAAATGATATTTTAATATTTTTTTCACTAAAAAATTATTTCAATTATTTTCTTAGATTTATTTATTATTTTTAAAGGTTAATTTTAAAGAATATTTTTTCATGGAAAATGATTTCAATGAAAATATTTCCAAAGAAATTGTTTTCAAAATATTTTAAATATTCATATTTAAGTTTTTAATGTTATTTTCCAAGAAATTTTTTTTCTATTTTTTTTCATTATTTTATTATAAGTTTTAATGTTTATTTTAAAGAAATTTTTTCTAAAATTTATTCATGATTACATTATATGTTTTCAAGATCATTCTCAAAGAAAAACTTTTACAATTTATACTTTAATTTCAAAATAAATTTTCAAAGAGGAAAGGATATTTTCCTCAAGAAATGTGTTAAATTAATTTTAAAATCATTAGTTATAAGAAAAGGGTATTTTAAATTTTTTATGAAATAGATCTTTAAATAAAGAAATTTTTAAATAATAAATGGTCCAAGTTATTTTTCATAATCAATCTTCATAAAATATGACATCCTTTCTTATTGTTTATTACTTACTGAGGATACAATACAAGTACATAATTCTTATTCTTTCTACGAATGGTTTATGTTTAAGATGAAATAGTTTTTATGTAACCCATTTATCTTCCATAGGTTATACCATGATATAATACTTATGAAACCTTATTCATTTCACAGGTTATTCTATGATGAAATGATTATGACACCTATCATTTTTCCACATATTGTGATATGATGAAATGTTTATGGTAAGAATTTAATTTCATGGGTTATGATATAGTTTAATATCTTATGTCACACTTATGTATGATTCTATTTTGAGATATGTGCGACTTATATATCCCTCCAATGAATTGAGTCATGATTTATATCTCAATAGAAATATATGTCATGAATTCGGAGTGAACTCGGTTTAGTAAAGGAATATGTTTTATAATATGGTCTAAGGAGTGAACCTTGAATACTATGATGGTTTTCATAGTGAACCTATTACTATAATTTGTTCTTTTATGTGATTCCATTACTAGTATGTAAATCATTGTATATGATTATGTGTCTTCCACAATTCCATTTCTTATTCCTATATTATGATTTTATGGATTATGCTCTTCATTCCATTTTGTTTTATTTCATATTAATTACTAATAATTATTCCATGAAATATATATAGGATCCTTGATGTTCATGTTATGATCTTAAATGGTTATTCCCGTGTTATCATACCCTTATACTCATGATATTATCATATATATCCTTTATTTACCCTTACTTAGAATCTAAACCCACACTTTTATTATGTTTTCTTTCCCTAGGTTATTAATAAATGTTTTAATTATGAGTAATAAATGGGATTATTATTTTGAAAAACATTTAAGACCTTTACCAAATTAGAAAATTGTGTTCTAGTTTCCAAATTCACTAAACGATTATGGACCTCATTAATGTTCATTTATAATGTTCAAAATATTCATATAAAATGATGTAATATCCATGTTTGTAATTCCTAGATCACTATAGTTGCACTAGTGGAAAAATATATTTCGACATTGGGTTTTTTTACATTTTGACGTCGGTTAAATGATATTCCCAACACATTGAATAATATGAATATTGAATTTTATGAAAGTTAATATGGTAATAGGAATCAAGTAATGAAGATTAAGCTTCCTGCATGTTATGGATAAGGGAAGAAGAACCTAAGGTAACGCCACAAATGGATGGGGAGATTTGATTACTATGGAAAATATTGTAATACGGTGATAATATTTTTGAGGTGTTCAATATATTATATATGGAGAAAATGGGAATTACCTAACTCAGTTACCTAACCTATGAAATTTACTTTTAAATTAAGGAAATACTAATTCATTTCCAATCATTGAAGTAGAATTAGTTTTGTCTTTATTTGTTTAGATTCAATATTTATGAAATATAAAAGGATAGTTTAGTTTATTTTTTAAAGGATTTACAATAATTATTGAATGGTTCTAAGGGATAGAAAAGTTGTTTAATGGGAAGGTTACATAGTCATGGAAAACACATGATTAGGTAAATGAAAACCCTTAATATATTTTTATTATTTAGATAGTGATGTTAGGATAAAGATATATTGGATAAAAGTAATGTAAATTGTACAATAGTAATAATTGTGAGACTAATAAAGGATTTGTTGAAAAATTATTTTGTGCTATTATAGATAGAGATTACGACATTTTAAGATATAAAGAATATATCCAATGATATTTGGAATAATAAAGAATCATTTTTTTAATAAGGATGTATGGTAATTTTTCATATTAATGTGTTTTACATAATTACATGATGAAGTTACTCACATGTTTTGAGTTTTTCAAATAAAAAATCCATTATAAAATATAGGTGATAAATGATATTCTATTTTTGATAAATTTTTCAAATTATTTCTAATGGTTTGGACTTTCATTTTTTGGATGGATTTTATGTTTAACCATTTAAATAATAGTTTATGGTATACATAGGATGAGTGTTGGAGATTAACGTATTATATCTAAATATAAGGATTTATGAATATTGGATAACTTTTGTTACACATTTTGTGGTGATGATGACTAAATATAGAAGGAATGAATTATCATTTTTTGTCATGAACTACTAGTACTTTAAGAATTGTTAATTTACTTTCATTTGTTTTATTAATAGATGAAATAGAAAATGATAATGGTACAATGAACTAGTGGGATTGTGCATACAAAAAAGAATAAAATGAAGTAAGTATTTTTTCCAATATTCTTAGACATTATAAGAATTATTCTGATCTAAGAAAATCATATCGAAAAATATTTCTTCTGATATATTTGTTATAGTTGAAAATATGTGTTGAGCCCAAGGATTTAATTTGATGTTAATGACATGTCAATATGTGCTTAATGCGTCAATGGTTGAAGTAATGCTGATTGTAGTGTCCAAAATTTAATATTTTTATTGACCTGGTCCTAAGTTCTTAGACATGAGTCATGAGATAATACATTGTTACATCATTTGAAGAATAATATGTAATAGTTTATTGCATAATGCATTTGGAAGAGCCATACATTTTTCTATAACCGGATGTAATGTTTTAGAAAAGTGATTTGGTTCTAAATACTTAAGAGGTGTCCTAAAGAACCATGAAGAAGTAAAAGGATACTGGTTGAGGTTTGACAAAAGTATTTATTAATGAGGGTTTAGATAAAAAAAATTGGAATATGGGTAGCCATCCATCCATTCAAGGGAAGAAGCTTGCACCACGTAGTGGGCGGGTGAGATTAAACCCAGTCAGCCAAGCCTGCATGGCTAACCACATCCATACATAGGGAACACAGGAGAGCAGGCCCACATGGGAAAAAATGGGAGAGCCAGTGGATGCGCCACTGTGCGGGGCGATACAACGACATAGTGGGTATAGAGAGTGTGCCTTTGAGAACTAGATTGGGGAGGCACCTGAAGGGGAGAGGGGTAATCTAGTGATGAGTCTCCTGCCCCTAATACATAAATTGCGAGAAACTGGTGTTTAGGTAGCGATGTGGGATTGGCATAAAAACCTGCGAAGAAATATGTGTCATTGATCTCTTTCCAAAATAGCATATCACCATCTGATCATCACGAGATCGATCTAGTGCATCTGGGCCAGACATCTCATCACGACTCACATATTTAATTACGGTCATCTAATCCCTTAATGTGGTTATCTTCAACCTCCGGACACCTGAGATTTTCCCGCATAGCAGGCCTCGAACTAGAACACCCAACTAACCACTTTGGCCACCAATTGAGCCACTTAGGAGGTCGTTTAGATCATCTGAGCATAACAAATCCCATTCATGCAATTCCATTTTCATGCATGCATGAAACTAAAGATCTCCAAGGAGGCCGAGAGAATGTGAAGATGCTGAGGCCACTATTTTGTTCCACATTCTATCCTACATGAATGGAAGTTTAATTCTAATCACATGAACATGATTCTCTCACCACACAAAAGATAAGGCTGTGAGCTCAATTAACTCAAGACTTTTGGAATTGTGAACTCACATATTCTTGATGATTTTAAAATATGAGGACTTCATCTATTCAATAGGATGAGTTGTATGTAATTGTAATCACATGCACGTGATTTCCTCCCTATAAATTAGGATTCTGTGTTGAACAGATTCAAACCAAGATATCATTATCTCTATCTGACATTTTAATATTTAAAATACTTAATACTTGGCTACTAAAATGGGAGACTTCAAAGGGCCTCTTTTGAGGGATTTGAATATAGAGAAGTGTTAATCCTCACCTATAAATAATATATCCCACGATCGAAGCTATGTTGTTTAATATCTTGAGATAAACATATTGTTCCTAAAAGAACGGAGCATCGTGAAGAATATTTGTGTATAGCCCTTTCTTTCCTGAATAAATAAGGCCTATTCATGATAATCGTTCATGAAGGAGAAGGAATCCCAAGGAATTCAACAATTTATTTTTGCTCTTGATTTGTTTCATGAATAATATAGTACGATAATCCTAATAAGGATAGTTCATTGAAACTCTCTTGTTTACGTGAACACATATAGAACTATGAAACCCTTATGGTTCGTGCATTTGTGCTTGAGAATCCCTCAAAACATCTAAACTGTGACCATATCAGGTTTTCATGAAGAATATGAACCCGTGATCCCCTTTGGATTCATGAAGTGAAGAATGAGTATTTATAAAGGATAGTGTACACATATATCTTCCTTGAATAAGAAGAAGAAAACACACAACCACCGAGCATATACCCATTTAGGTTGTGTGAATAGGGAATATAACCTGTTCTAAATCCAATACTCATTACTATTTGGAGGAGATCAGATATAAATTGAACAAGGCTTGTGTACTCGAGTAGAGAAATAAGTAGAAGAAAAGGAGTGGACAGTTTGTGTTCAGGTACCATAAAATCATAACCAAGATCATATATAAACATGTGAATTTCCACTCACACTTTGATAAAGAATTGAGTGTCCACCTCTTTCACACGTCGAAGTGAGTCCAGGACTTTAGTCATAAGAAAGAATATTTATCCTGAGATGTTGATGAATATAGATAACTAAACATTACTAATGTTTTGAATAACCGAGCAAGATTGATGGAATCAATTAGAGTTTGTTGAAGTTACTTGAATGAGTACATGAGAAATTCATATTTCTATAAGCTTGTGGAGGAATATTTTCATATCATCCTATAGTGGATCAACCCATATAAAGATAAGTTTTGAAGCTGCGGGGAATAAACAGTTTCTAGATGAAGGGGAATCTGAAATGGAGTTGGTGGGTTTAGCCAATTTTTAATTTAGGGGTTTAACCAATGACTATTTGAAATCACCTTATGAGAATGTAAATATACCTGCTTGGGGCGAATAACCAACAAGAAAAACTGTAGGTCATTGTACCAAACCTTGTAAATCCCAATGTTCTTTTCTATTATTTTAGAATGTAATTTTAAGAGTGGATCATAGCCTTAACCTACAATAGAGGTTGAATTTAAAATGGTGGAAATTCATAAAAAGAAAAAAATGACATGGGATCACTGATTCACTCATCCCCTCTATGTGATCTTGCACCATTCTTGGTATTTCAAATGGTATTAGAGCCAATAAACCTCTAAAAAATCTACTACATTTAGAAGATGGATAATAAAAAAAATTCAATGGAAGTGGTGTTCCTAGGTTCGATGGCAATAATTATCATAGTTAGAATAATAGGATGTTACCCTATCTTCTATCTCTTTCCCGTGAAGTTATAGATGCTTCCAATTTTTAATTCCCACGTATTTATAAATAAAATATTATTACTTTAATTGATAAAGGAAATATGGAAGCCGATGTCAATGCTCTAAATTCCATTTTGATTTTTTTTTCAGAAAAAGTGTAGACAAAGGTTATGGGACTAAAAAATGCCAAATAAATTTGGGAAAAATTGGAAATTAGGTATGAAGGAAACATAAATGTCAAGGAATCCAAATTTTAAATCTCGTGGATTAAATTTGAAGATATCAAAATGGGTGAAGAAGAAAGCATTGATGATTATTTCACAAGTGTTAATTAAGTTGTTAGTAATATTCTGGGCTTGGGAGAAAAGATGGATGATTCAACCATTGTCAAAAAACTAATGGGAAATTTTCCTAACATGTTTGATCCCAAAGTATCAGCTTTGTATGATAGAGTAGATATTTATCTTGATGAATTAAATTACATTATCATTTCTTATGAAATATGAAAGAATCCATTATTCAAGAAGAAGATCAAAGATGTGATGGCTTTGGAGGCCATGGGAAAACTCAAAATCAGAGATGATGAAGTTTTAGAATCAAGTGAATCTAACAATGATGATAAAGATGAAGAATACAACAGAATCATTACTCTTATATCAATGAGATTAAGGAAAGTAATGTTTGAGGGTAAAGGAAAATCACCACCAAGATGTTACAACTGCAATGAAATTGTACATTTTTATATAAAATTTCCTATGAAAAAGTTTGATGACCAGAGAATAATGAAGAGGAACCACATGAAAATAAATGGTGTAGAATATCAAAAGATTCAATCAAATTTAGTAGAAGAAAGAAAAATTTATTTTCTGGTGAAAGAAGAGGCTATGTGAGATAATAATAATATGTTGAATCTATATCAGGAAGCCAAATAGAAGATGAAACTAATTTCATGGCTCAGGGGAAAAAGGATTTAATACTTCCAGTAGTGGAGATAAGGAATGTGAATAGAAAGATCTTCAACACATGCTGAAGAATGAATTAGAATATTCTCTTGAGAAAAATAGAAATCCCAAGAAAGATAAGAGATTATTATAGAAGGAAACATTAAATACATCTTAGGAAAAGGAATAATGTACAAATAAATAAATATTTTATCCTGAAGAAATCAAAAGTCACAAACTGAAGGTAACTGAAATGGAAAAAATGGTAAAAGTTCTTTAGTAAAAGATTCTCCTCAAAGAAGAAGACATGCCAATGACTCAGTCTAAAGGGAGTGATGCACAGAATATCAAGAATTATATTAGAGAATATTTCAACAAGGCTATTGATGTCAAGGCAGAATCATCACACATGGGTGGCATAATGAGATCAAATAAGCAGGTCAATTCAACACTCATAAATTTTCAAGATATATCTGTTATTTCTAAAAATTATGATTCAAAAACAAATCTGATACGAGTCTATAGAACAAAGTATACTAATAATATTTTCCTAATATAAAGGAAGAGGGAAATTCTCTAAGAATATTTATTCCCCCAGAACAAATAAAAATTCATACTCTTGAAACAAAACAACAACAATCATTAGCACAAGGTTTTTATCAGTAGGTAAGATCGAGGTTAAGAGTATATTTATGGTCTTGTGAAGTATTTGGTCACAAATCATATTTGTGTTGATAAAAGATGACCCTACCAGAAATGATACATGAACTATGGGGGACCGATTCTAAAAATATAATAGAAATACAAAATAAGACATTAATCTTAAAAAAATTATTTGATCTAGAAGCTAAAAACAATTTTAACTACTTTGATGAATTTTGTGGAATAAATGATCAAGAAGGTCATAGTTCTAAAAATATCATGCGTATTTTTATGGAACAAACACTCAATGTCACGAATAGAAAGGGAATCCAGAAAATAAATGAAAAAAACACTAGTTTTTCTTAATTTTATTTTAAATCCAATAGTAAACCCAAGTCCTAGATTCTTGACAGTGGATGTTCATCACACATGAATGGTGATACAAATATTTAATGAAATATAGAAAATCATGAATGAGGAGCTGTGATCTTTGGAAATGATTTTTCTCTAAAAATAAAGATAATTGGAAATGAAATTATTGAAGTTAAAAATAGGATTTCCAATGCTGTGTTATTTTTTGAATGATTAAAATAAAATTTTCTTGGTGTGATACAACTATGTAATGATGGACATTATGTGTTGTTCAAAGAGGATTCATGTGTGATCATGAGCTCAAAGGATGGAAGAATTATCACCCACAGAAAGGGGACTACTGTAAATATATTTCAAATTTGTGATTCTATTAATTCTTGTTACTTGAGTTTGAAGGATGAAAACAACCTCTGGTAGAGAATTCTTGGCCACCATGGTCAAAGGATTATCTAATAAATCCTAAAATCTGGAATTGTGATAGATATTCTCAAAATAAAAATATAAAGTGTTGAAATTTGTGAAACATGTCACACGGAAAAATTGCCCTAGAGTTTACACAAATAAGTGGATATTCTAACTACTATCCCCCTTGAACGTATTCATATATACATATGTGGGCCAATGAGAAATAAATCTACAAGAGGTTATTTTTATTTCATAAAATTTATCGATTATTACACTTGAATGACTAATGTAATTTTTATCAATCACATGTCTGAGGCAACCACAATGTTCAAAACATTTAGAAGGGAAGCTGAGAAGGAGATGGGTCTCTTTATTAAGAAAGTGAGATCATATAATGGTAAAGAGTATACTTGTGATGATTTTGAAATATATCTTTGAAATCATGGAATCAAGTATCAATACAACACATCGTATACTCCATAGTAAAATAGATAAGCTGATAGAAAGAAAAGAATCATAGTTGGAATGGTAAGAACTATGTTGGCTGAACACAACATCTTGATGTTTTTCTGGAGAAAATATGTATGTACTACCATACATACAAAAAACAGATGTATTGTGAGACCAGAAAAACAAATGAAATCTTATGAAATTTGGTAAAATAGAAAACCAACAGCTAAATACTTGAGAGTTTATAGAAGTCCTTACATCATAAAGATTAAAATCATTAATCTGGGAAAATTTGAAGAAAAGGTAGAGGAAGGAATCTTCATGGGATACCTACCAGATGGTAAATGCTTAAAATGTTGGAACAAAACAATGGGAAAACTATGTGATTATAGTGATGTCAGAGTTATTGAAAATAATATCAAATCACATATTACGGTTAATGATTATTTAGAAAATTTGGCAGCAAATGGCATGACTATGGAACAAAAGAATGATAATGCTATTGGGACATAACAAAACAATGTTGATATCAATTCTGAAGATACTAGTGATGATGAAGAAGATGAAAAAACCAAAATTAAATGATACCAAAAATTAAAGAAACATGTGGAGATAAAAAACATGATGGTAATAAACACTCTGTAGTGAAAACAAGAAGAATATTGATAATTGAAGATCAAACAACACTTGTTTCTGAAGTTGAACCTCATGCAGTGGTTGAAGTAGTTGAGAATTAGGATGTGATACAAGCTATGCATGAGGAACTCAAACAAATTGTAAATAATTACACTCGGGATCTTGTATCAAGACCCAATAATAAAAATGTTATTGGAACCAAGTGGTTTATTGTGAATAAGATAAATGTGAAAGGGGATGTTTCCCGAAACGAGGCCATACTTGTATAAAAAAGATATTCAAAAATAAAAGGATTGGAATTTCAAGAGACTTTTACACTAATAGAAATACTAGAAACCATTATAATGTCCTTGGAATTTACAACACACAACAATTACAAGGTTTATCAAATGGATGTGACATAGACATTTCTAAATGGCGATTTGAAGAAGAGGTATATATCGAACAACCAGATTGTTTTATTCACGATAAAGATGGAAGCATGGTTTGAAGGATGAGAGAATATCTATATGGTTTAAAATAAATCCTCAGAGCATGGTACTTCAAATTAGATGGTTGTATAAGGGAAATGATGTTTATCAAGGGTACGGTTGATAGAAACCATTATGTTAAATAAATGGCCACTGGAACTCTTATAGTAGTTAAATATGTGGATGACATAAATTTTTTTGGTGAAAAAGAAGGTCTATGTGAATATTTTTTCGGAAAAAATGAATGGAAACTTTGATATTTTCATGCTTGGATAGATTACATGTTTTTCTCGGATTTCAGGATTACGAAAAACAAAATTCCAAATATCTATCAAGTGAGAAGTATACAATAGAATTGGTCAAAAAATTTGTAAATGAAAATGAAAAATAGGTTTCAACACCCATTTTAGTTGGAAAAAAATTATTCAAGGATGAAAATTGAAACAATGTTGATTAGAAGGATTTCATAAGAATCATTAGAAGCCTACATTATCTCATAACAATATGGCTATACATAACTTGTGTAGTGACTCTATGTTCTAGATTTAAAAGTGATCCAAATGATTCTAACTTATTATTATATAAAATAATTTAAGAGATATGTCAAAGGAAATCTAAACTATGGTATTTTATACAAGCATTGTATAGATAGTAATTTGTTGGGGTTCACGTATGTGGATTGGGATGGTGGTTGTACTAAAAATAGATCTACATCTGGTGGAACCTTTATTTGGGAGAAGGATGTGTCATTTGGTATAAAAAGAAGTAGAATTTAGTAACTTTGAGCACATCTGAGTCAAAGTATGTGGTAGTTAAACATGAATGTACACATATGATTTTGATGTAAGGGAAACCAAAAGATTTGAAAGTTGAAACTGAGATTCCACTAAATATTTTATGTGATAACAAAATTACCGTTGGATAACCTAAAAATCTTATAAAAAATTCAATATCCAATAATATTAACATCAGATATAATTTTTATCAATGAAAAGGTGGTGGGTGGAGATATCAATCTTCATTACATTTCTACTAAAGATCAAGTTGCAGATATTTTCACCAAAGCAATGCCAACAGAGGGGTTTTTTGAGCTAAGGATGAAGCTTCATGTTAAAACTTCTCCTCTCACTTTAAGAACAAGAAAAGTTTCCATATTATTCAGTAAATCTATACACATGCTTCTGTACTAATTTTCCAGGGATTGAAGGAGATGAATGCATCCCGTGAGTGGGAGCATTTTTTTTGTTAAACTTTATGTAGGGTTACATTACTTCAGTGAGGAATCTATATGTTTCCATACCCTTTTAATTTGATTGTTAATAAGAGGGAGAAAACATATTGGCACACATATTGACTCTATTAGAGTGTTTTTGAGAGATATTGAAAACAAAATTCAGAATGTGGTTATGATATATTGACAACACAATTCAAAGGGGGATATTATTGAGCCCACTGACTACATTTGTTGTCAATGACATATCAATATGTGCTCAATGAGTGTATTGTTGAAGTAATGCTGATTTTAGTGTCCAAAATATAGACGTTTTATTGAACTGGTCTTTTTTCCACGTCATGATTCACCTGATGACACTTTGTTACACCATTTGAAGAAGACCATGAAATAGCTGATTTAATGATGCATTTGGAAGGCCGATCACATGGTTTATAACTAGAAGAAGTGTTTAAGTAATGTGATATGGTTTTAAATACCTAAAAGGTGGTCCAAAAAACAAAGAAGAAGAAAAATAAAGCTATTATTTTGATTTTTTTACCAATGTTTTTATGCATGGGGGTGTATATATAAAAAGTTGTACTATGTCTATCCTTCCATCCTGCCCAACCAGGGAAGCAGCTTGCACCACTTAGTGGGCGGCTGATCCTAACCCCATCTAGAACATCCATCATGGATAACCATATCCATGCATGAGACACACATGATATAATGAAAAAAGGGTCACAAATGCGAGCGCTAGTAGACACACCACCATGTGGGGCGACATTATGGCATAGTGGGTGTAGAGAGATTGACTTCGATAACCAGTGCGGGGAGGCACCGGAGGGGGAAGAGGAGTAATCTGTTGATGAGATTCCTCCTCCTGATACATAAACAATGAGAAACCAGTTTTTAGGATTCGATGTGGGACATGTTTAGAAACACAAGAAGAAATCGGGGCCATTGATCTCACTCCAGAATAGAATTTAACATTCTGATCATCACAAGATTGATCTAGTGCACCTGGGCAGCACATCTTATCACACCCCATGAATTTAATTGCGTTCTTTCGATCCTCCATTGCAGTTATCTTTAACCTCCAGACAACCGAACTTATCCTGCTAACCAAGGCTCTAAGTGGAACACCCAACCCCCAAATCTGGCCACCATTTGAGCCGCTGAAGAGCTCGTTTGGTTCATCTGAGAAAAATAAAGCCCATTCAAGAAATTCCATTTTCAAGCATGCATGAAACCGAAGATCATAAAAGATCCCAAGGGCATGAGAATCATTCAAGGCCACTAATGTGATCCATGTTCGAGCTTTCATGAATAGAGTTTTAATACAAATCACATGGACATGATTTTATCCAAAAAGAGAAGAGATTGACATGAGTGGAATCAACATGTGTCTTTTTGATTAAAGAACTCATGTGGGATTGAATATTTTAAATTCTTAGGACTTTGGATATTCAATATTATGAGTTTCATGTAATCATAATCACATGCACATTATTTCCTCCATGTAAATTAGGAGCCTATGTTGAATGGATCCAAACTGAGATATTGATATTTCTGTCCCACGTTAGAATATTTATAATCTAAGATACTCGGATACTCAAAGGGGGGACTTATAGTATATCTTGAGGGATTTGGACATAGAGAAGTGTCCATTCTCACCTATAAATGAGATAGTCCATGGCCGAGGATCTATTGTTTAATATCTTGAGAGAAACCTCTTGTTCCAAAAAGAACAAAGCATCATACACAATATTTTCACGCATCCCTTTCTTGCACAAAGAAGGAAGACCTCCTTGCAATAATCCTACACAATGCAAAAGGAATCCATCAGAACTAAACATTTTCATTTCACTCTTGAGTATTTTTTTGAAGAATCTGGTATGATAATCCTATAGGGACAGTGTGTTGCACCTCCCTTCTTTATGTGATCACATCAAGAACCATAAAAACCTTCTTGTTCAATAGTTTGTGTTGAGAAATACTCAAGACATCCAAATAGTGACCATCATCAGTTTGCACGAAGAATAAGAACCCCTGACCACCCTTGGATTCACGATGTGAAGAAATAGATTTTATAAAGGAAAGTGTACATATACACTAACCATGAAGAATAAGAAGAACTCATGCACCCACCAAGAATATACCCATTTAGGTTTTGTGTGAAACAAATAGAACATGTTCTAAATCCTATACTCATTCAGGTTTGAATAAGATCAGATATAAAATGAAAAATGTGTGTGTACATGAGTAGATAAATAAGGAGAAGAAAAGAAATGTACAGTTTGGGTTTAGGCACCATAAAATCATAACTAAGTTCATATATAGACTTGTGCATGACCATGCACATGTGGAGAAATAATTGAGTGGAAACCCTTTGAAAACATTGAACTGAGGCCAGTACTTTAGTCATAAGAATGGATTATCAGCCAAAGTATTTGATGAATTGAGATAAATGATCATTATTAATAATCAGAATAACTAAGAAAGACTGAAATATTCAGTCAGATTATGTTGATGTTACTCAAACAAGTACACGAGAAAGCCATATCCAACAAGATCACAAAGTAAGATTCTCATATCATTCTAAAGTGGATCAAACCATCTAAAGATCAAAATTGATTCTTGGGAGAATAACCAGTTTTTTTAATAATGAGAAAAAGTAGCGAAGTTGGGGGGTTAAAACAACATGTAATTAGGGGTTTAACCAATTACTATATGTAATCATCTTCTAAGAAAGTAATGAATCTGTTTTGGGGAGATTAAATAACATGGTAATGAGTAGGTCTTTGTACCAAACCTTGTAAATCCCAATGTTCTTTGCTTTTTTTACAACATCATTTGACAAGTTGATCAAGGCTTTAACCAGCAATAGAGGATGAATTGAAAAATAAAGAAATTCATAAAAATAAAAAAATAATATGGGATCACAGATTCACCGCTCTTCTCTTAGTGATCTTGTACTTTTCTTGGTATTTCACGATGGTATCATAAATCATCACTGATTTATGGTTTTACATCCTTTAAAACTCCATTGATCAATCACCTTCTATTGATCAGTAAAATTTATCACTCTCTACAATTATTTATTTATTTATTCAATGCCCAATCTTCACTCTCCACCCATGTTCTGATTTTTGGAATCCTAATTATGGGTTATATTGGGTAACCATTATAGTTCCACCTTTCCTTTTTTAAATGATGTGTTAGTATTCATTTTTATGATGTGGGATTCTATCAATGGAACATTGACATGTTAATATTTTGATATCCTATATGTATTTAAAGGTAATATTTATTTTTAGGATGGTAGAATGTAACACCCCATGATTTTTTGAAATATTTTTTTAAAATAAATTTAATCCTTTCGATATTTTCATTTCATGCGACACTAGATATAACCTGTGTTATATGAAATCACTGTGTTTTGTTTGTGTATCATGAAAAAACATGAAAAACATTCACTTCACACAACAAATATATTATATTTATATGCATGAAACACTATATTTGGATTGTGTAACACATATTGGTGAGTTCTTTTTATATCGTGTGTTATAAACAAGACCATGTTTTACCAAACTAAAAAATACTCTTAATATTATTATAAAATTATTATTATAGTTCCCATATATTCATTGGAATGGAAATTATAAATAAGATTACTAAAATTAGGAAAATATGGTCTTCACATGTATATCAGAAGTATTATTTTATGAATAATTAACGAGAAATTAAATAAAACCCTTTTGAAAATATAGGAAATCTGTCTTTGAAAAAAATATATTTATAAAATAAAAAAAATTAACTTAATAAAATAATTTAAACACTTTTGATAAATTATTTTAATTAAATATATATATTATACTCAGTAATATATTTAACATTCATCTTATTTGTTTCCTAGAAAAGATATAAGAATAAATCATATTTTATGAATAACAAGATGTATTTTTTCTAAATGGTAATTTTTCTACCTTTTTATGGCGCACTAATTTTAAATCTAATTTTTGACCCTGTTACAAATTTTACATAAATAATTAAAATTTATTTTTAATATATAAATAAAAAAAATTATTTTGGGAGAATTATTTTCATTTTTTTGAGAAGTTTCATTTTTTATGAATAATGAAAAATTGTTAATTTTAATTGAAAACAAATTTTTATCTAATTTATTTATCTAGTTAAATTATATTTTAATTTAGTTTTAAAGAATAATCATATAACATATACATATATTAATCCAATTTAAGTAATTTTAATAAATTTCACAGTGAATTTGGAAATACAAAAATTCAATCTTTTGAACTTTTCTATTTAAAAACCTATTGTGTCGTCCCATCTGCAGGATTAATTATAAAATAAATGTTATACTTCTATGATTAAAATTTTGAAAGATGGATTTATGTTTTTTTATAATAATAATAATAATATATAATTTATTTTAAGACAAAAATAGTTTTTAATATATAATATTTTTGATATTTAATAAAATTAATTACAACCATTAAGGAAAAAAAGAAGTTGACTTACTAGTTAAGCATTAATCTTAAATTGGTAAATGAACTTTAAAATTTTCATAAATACTTTGGCTAGAAAAATATCGACCATGTAATACCTTATATTAAATATTTACCATTATTGGAGGATTATTATTTAATGGAAACCTCTCAATAGTGTTTAACTTTATAAATTTACATGAATGACACTCCTCCACTATTAAAGGGTACTCACCCCGTCAATTTTTTACACCTCTCAAGAAATTTTTACATCCAAACCTTACAAAATAAGTTCTAAAATTCCAATATTTCAACCTATAATCCCCAAATATGGAATAAATAAAACCAAGTATGCTCTTTGGTGCAAACCAAAAGAAGTTACCCAAAGAAGAGGTAACATCCTTCAAAAAGCACTTTTGTTTTTATATCATTATCCAACCCATAAATTAGTATTATTCCATGATTATATAATAAAATAATTATACTAAATACATATCTATTTTTTTTATGTTTTTGGTATGACCTAATCATACACTAACATCCATCAAATGGGATACTGAATCATAGTTTGTGTGTACGGTGGACTATCACCTCACAAACCGATGTCGTTCGTTCTACCATTACCGTCACTCAAGGTTGAGAATATTGATATAATTACTTTTTTAATTTCATATTAATGATATTTATGATGTATTTATTAATATAGAATTATTTTATAACACATAACTTCATTATTTCTATTTAGTGGAAATACGATAACATCATTTGTGGATGTGTGGATGACTGCCTCCTTAAACCGATGTGATTACATCACACTTTACATTGAATTTATTAATGGTTGGTTCAATAGAAATATGTGATATATATGAAATAATAATTCTACTATAATTATAATATATAAATCTATTTCAATTTCAATTACTTTAACTCTTTCAATACAGTAAGAAAATTGAAATAGCTTTCAGGCATATGTATGGTCTATTGTCTCCATGAAAGATGTATCAACATTTATATTTTTAACATTAATAGATTATTATAAATAAATATATATGGAATATATATGATATATACATCATTATTAACATTTTATAAATAAATAAGTTGGGATCTATGCAAGAGTGCCAAGAATAACATGTTAAAATATGTACAAAAAGAAGGTGGTTATTACCCAAAACCTAATTTTATCACGGAATTATTAAAAAAAGGGAATAAAAATTCATAATTTCGTAACATATTGTATTATATAAATGATTATGGTTATGTTTAATATTAATAATAGAGTCATATTTATCATACAGACGTTTTTATCAACTATTATGAGATTCAATAAATAAGGTATAGGATTTTCATCTCACTTTTTTTTATTTGTGAGATAGGTGACATATTCACTGCTAACTTATTTTTTGTGATGTATGTACCTACTTATTACTTTCTAAATCATGAATTTTTTTAATTTAATTCTATTAAAAGTTTAAATTGAGGTTATTATTTCATGGGGATCACGATTCCTAAGTTACTCATATAGTAATGATATTGCTTGTCTTAATTTTATTTTTTCAAGAATTATTCACTATTCACCACTTGTTTATTTTTTTTGTGAATATACTTCCCCTTAATGTATTGTATGATACTTATCCTTATATTAATGGATATTAAATTTCCATTTTATGATAGATTTTTCATGGGGTCTTATGGATCAATAGTTTCTAAATCTATAAGGTAATTTGGTGTCAACTTTTCTTCTTTGAGGCATATTTTTTATTATTCACATATATTATTTTATAAGGTGGATATAATTATATTTTACATATTATATCATTAATACGATTATTCTCATGATATTTTAATCTTCCTTTAATTTTAATCATTCATGGGTATTTTTTATTCAACGTTTCCAAAGATGTAATGGTTTATTGATACAATCTCATTGTTTATCGAGATTATATTTTATTATGATTACATTGATGAAATAATATGATAAATATCTCAAGAATAATCATTAATTTTCTTATATTTTTGGTTCTCATGATATATTCTTGTATTGGAGCTATTTTTTCACTGCATGGTACTTAAGATAATTAAGAAACAGTTTTTAATAAAATATAACCTTATTTGTATCTTCAGTCAAAAATTTGTTTTCTTGAAAACTATATTTTCTAAAAAATGTTTTCAATGTTTTATTTAAATGATATTTTATGTTTTCTAAAAAAATATTTTAATGATATTCAAATCTTCTGTCATTATATTCCGAAGCTATTTTCAAAGAAAATGTTTTTAAAAGGTTTTCAGGATTCATTTATAAGTTTTGAAATTTATTTTCAATGAATTTTTTTAATACATCTTCAAGAATCCTTTATAAGTTTTAAAGTTATTTCAAAAGAAAATAACTTCAAAAACATTAGGATTACTCAATATTTATTTCATGTTTTTATTAAAGAAAACACATTAAAATTTTTGTATGATTTAAAATTTATTTTGAAAGACGAATAGATATTATCCTGAGGAAATGTTTTATGTTAAATTTAAAATATTTTCTTAATATAAAAGGATTTATTAACATGTATTGTAAAAATGATCTTTGAATAAATCATATTTTCTTTAAAAAAATGTTCCAAGTGATCTTTAAAATTCCTTCAACAACTAAGATGACATCCTTTGTGATAGTTTATATCTTACTGGGGATATGATCCCAAGACACCATTCTTAATAATTATTGGAATCAATTATGTTTAAGATCACAAGTTGATTATGAAATTAGCTTATCTTCCATAGGTTATACCATAATATAACATTTATGAAACCTAATTTCTTTCATGAGTTATTCTATGTTATAATTATTATGAATCTTGTCTCTTTTCCACACATTATAATATGATGACATGTTTTTTATACCCATTTCATTTCATGGGTTATGATATAATGAATTTTTATGACCTTTTGGAAAACATATGTATGATTTAATTATAAGATTATTGGAGCCTATATCTCCCCTAAAATCATTAGGTATATATTTATATCGAATGAGACATATATGGATGGAATGGGGAGTGAAATCAGTTTAGTAAGGGACTACTTCCACTAATACGGTCTTGAGAGTGAACCTTGACTACTGATATGGTTTGGGGAGAGAACTCATTCCACAATGATGGAATTTTCATTGATTCCTTGAGTACTATAAAAATCATTTTATATTCTTTTGTGTCTTCCACAATTCCATCCTTTATTCTAGTTTTATGTTTTCATGGCTTCATCACATGATTTTATTATGATTATTGTCCTATTAAATACTAAAAATTATTCCATGAATTATGATTATGATCTTTTATTTGCAGGGTATGATATTAAAATGTTTTTTCTATGTTCTCATACACTAATACTCATGGTATACTTATGTATCTCCTTTATATACCCTTACTAAGAATATAAGATCATTGGTTTCTTATTTTTAATTTCCCTTGTTTATGAAGAATGGTTTTAAGTATGAGTACTAAATAGAAATATATTTGAGGTAAAAATTGAAGATCCTTTATGAAGTTAGAAAAGTTTGTTCCAATTTTCTCATGACACTAAACTATTATAGACATTGGGATTGTTTTTTAGTGTGATTAATATTCAACTAAAATGATATAATTTCCATGTATATTAATTCTTGGTCTATATATGGTGGGATTCATTAAGTGTGTACAGTATATAAGGTATCCCATCCCCGTAGTAATCTTATGAGCTATGTATGAGGTAGATTGATTTATAAAGGGTAACCCTCTTGTGAGATATTTCAATGTGGGACTCAACAATTGACTAAGGAATTTATCATTTCTAATTGTAAAATTCTAATAATGGGTACCCTTTATCAGTGTTTTTCTCTAGTGCTGATAAATGATAGTACTGTTTAAGGGTTATTTTCTGTAGTTAACAAATATCAGGAGAAATGTGATTACTACCCAAATGATATACCCTACCTGATGGGAGAATGAATTATAAACCCTATGAAAATAAATTATCATTGAACATATGTTTTAAATATAATCATGAATAATTAGGAAAATCCAAATCCCCATAAGAAAATTTTTAAATTGATGAATTTATAACACAATGTCTTCCGAATTTTTTTGTGGAGCTTCCAATCCCATAATCATGGAACAATGCATTAAATCCATTAAAAAGACTCCTTAATCCTTAAATACTATAAGAATGAAAATATCATGTTTTTTATAATATAGTGGGATACGTTTTTCAATGGATGACATTGGTTAATAACAAAAATCATAGGGATGATATCAATTTGATGGAGTGGAAGGAATCCTAGAAAATATTTTCCAAAATATATTTTCTTCACACTCAATAACTTAAAAAGGATAGGGATTTTTTTCCTCATGAAATAGGAAAAAGAGTACATCATTTCATATAATGAAAACATCAAAATAATTTGGTGACATGCCTATGTATTTTTCATTCTGTTAAAAGTCATGTTGACTGATTATTTGGAGGGAAAAATCTATACTTATGAAAAGCATTGGATATTCGAGACATTGATAGTAATAAAGAAATTATATAATGTTCCCTTAGTGTCAAAATAAAGGCTAGTAAATATTAATGGTGTCTTGGTATTGGATACAATAAGCTAATAATATATTTTAATTATTGTGTTATGAAGAAAAAATCGCACGGGGTTAAGAAAATAAACCATCGCACTTATCAAAAGTGTGAGAATAAGAATCTCAAAAATTTCCAAAAGGGGACAACAAATGGTTTTTATTTTAGGAATTAAAGGCACCGAACTAGTTATTTTCAATTAAGGAAACCTATAATTTAATTGAATAAATTAATTCATTAGTCAACCCTCAGACTTTCCTCCATTGATTCAAAAATAAGAAATAGGGACATCATGTGAATCAACTCCCAAATCCTTGGTTTGTCGCCGATAACAAACGAAAACAACCTCCAGGGCCTAAAAAAGGTTTAACATATTCCTTCATAATTGATGAGGTGTATAATTATAATTAAGTGGTAACAAGTATGATAGTTACTAATTCAATGAGAGTGACCATTCTATTTTTTTATAATTCTATTCATTCTTTCCTATCAATTTTTTTTAAGTACTATTCAAACAACATCTTAATACATAGAAGTTGAGTTATCTACAATGAATGAAAATCAGTCAATATTTTCATCTCTTTAATATAACTCATTTTCTATCCAAATTATTAGGATGAATTTCCATGAAAATCTTATGATACGCTTCTTAGAAAAATTTGATTTCATTCTAAGAATGTCTTGGATTTCCTAGAATTAATCCAAAAATAAATTAATGAGAAATAGAAATGAGGCTCCATATTTAAAATTTCTCGACAATTCTATAAAAGTGAAAGGGGGAGGATAAATAATCTCTTAGTACCAAAATATCTAGAATGGATATTATTTCCTTATAGGTAATCATGTCTAAATAAGATATTTTAGATTGAGGGAATGTTAACCATTTATGGCATATCAATTGTAAAGGAATTCGCTGATGTGTTTATTGAATAACTTTTTTGTATTCCTCCTAAAAATGTAGTTTATTTCTCAATTTCTATCATACCATAAGATATTTTATTATCTAAGACTCCATATACAGTAGAACTCATTAATATTGAGTATATAAATAAACAATTTATACAGTATCTTGATAAATGGTTTATATGCTGATGTACTTCACCATGAGGTGCACCAGTCCTCTTGATCAATTATTAGAATCAATAAATATGACTTTTTATTGATTATCATGAGTCCATACGGATCATGATAAATAAAAAGTATCAAATTCCATGGATTGATGTCTTTTTTTATTAAAAACATGGATTCAAGTAAATCTATAACAAGGGTATTTGGTGAGGATATTATCAAGTAATTCAAACAAAGGAGGATATCCCTAAGACCAATTTTCATTCAAGGTATATTCACAATGAGGTCATAGTGATTCCATTTGGAATCACTAATTCTCTATCAATCATCATGTAATTAATGGAAAGTTTCTTTAGTTATTATGCCAAAAAAATATTATAGTAATCTTTTAAAATTATTTTATAATCTATTAAAAAAACATAGAGGAACATGACGAGTAGTTTAATGTTGTACTAAGGGACCTGTGTAAAGAAAACATGTATGTAAAGTATCATAAATTGGAATTTTTATGGGATAAACTAACATTTCTAGGTATTTTTATCACTAATAATGTGATATCTATAGATCCATCAAAAATAGGGGTAATTGAAGGATGGAATAGACCAAATTGTGTGATAGAAATCCATATTTTCCTTGGATTAGTTGGGTATTATTATCGATTTGTGAGAAAATAATCATGATTTTCAAGACAAAAAAACATTTCTTACTTAGAAGGGAGTCAAATTTTTTTGGATTTATGAACGATTAGAAACTATTAAATAGTTGAAGAAAATTATGATCACTACACTAATGCTCATATTACCCACTAGTGAGGTTGGATTCTTGAACTCTACTGATGCACCCAAAAAGGTATTTGGTTGTGCACACATGAAATATGACAAAGTGATATCATTTTCCTATCTCCAATTACAGATACATAGGAAAAATTACCCAAAACATGATCTATAATTAGTTCAATTTTTTCATATTGATGATTTTGAGAAATTTTCTCTATGAGGAGATGTTTGACATATATACAGACCACAAAGGCCTCATTTATATATTCCCACAAAAAGATATCAGTATGAACAAGAATATGTTGTTAGAGACGATCAAGTATTATGATTTTCTAATCCATTGTCATCATGGGAAAATAATCAAAATAGTAGATGATCTGAATAAAAAGGTTCATAAAACCTTATCTATGATAAATATAGAAATAGATCTAATTTTATTCAAAATGAAAAGGATGGTAATGAGAATAATAAAAATATCTTCATCATAATTTTCTAAAATAACTACTCTTCCATATATACATTTTCATATCCAGGGGTCCTAGAATGATTATATGTTTCTTCCAAAGAAGGTATAGAATATTATGTAGTTAATTTTTTTTATTTGGAGGTTTATGGTTTGGATATAGGATAGGAGTTACATCAAAACCAAAACTGAAGAGGGAACTTTCAAACAATTTATATAGATCATCATTCTCTATACATCTAGGAATCACAAAGATGAATAGTGGTTTAACTAAAAACTTCTTATGGGATAAATTTAAGAAGTAGATTTCATATTTTACACATGGTATAATAATAAATAAATAATGAAGGATAGTTTTCCAAGGGTAACATGAATCCATTTCCCATATCTTTATAGGAATGGGAATATATTACTATAGATTTTATCATAGGACTCCCCAGGACACCTAAGGGAAACAACTCCCACTAGGTGGTTGTTAGTTTCCTTACAAAATAGGTACATTTAATTACTTTATATCTAGAAAAACCCTCTATGATTTAAATAATTTAATTGTTAATAATACATATATTTCCACTCCCAATTGTATTTTATTTGGATCCAAGGTTTAGCTTGAGGTTCTATAGAAGGCTTCAGTAAGAGTGGGATAAAAAAAGCTTTATCACTACTTTCCACCCTCAGGCAGTTGGAAAATCTGAAAGGACCATTAAACCTTTTTAGAATATCCTATGATATTGTTTAATTTATTTTCATGGAATTTGGGACCATCACCTTTACCTAGTGGAGTTCCAATATAACAAATATTTCCATCTCAGCATTCAAAAGGAACTTTATGAGTCTATATACGAGAAGAGGCGTCGAACTTTGACAATATTGGATGAATTTGGAGAGTGGAAGATATTGTGGCATGATAGTTAATATGAAATTACAGAGATTATTCAAACCATTTAGCATCATATGAGGTCTTCACAACCTCAATAGAAATGTTATGTGTATAATCATATATGGAACCTAGATTTTAAAGTTAGAGATGATGTGTTCTTTTGTAAATAACCATGGAATAAAATCGTCATGTTTTAGAAGTAGTGAAAGATTATTCCTATATACATAGACCCCATTAATATTTTTGATCTTGTTGAAGATTGGATTATCTACTAGAACTCATACCTAGCCTATCTCAAGTACATGATGTCTTCTATATATATCTCTTGAGGAACAATATACCAAACCCAATACATATACTAATTCTAGAGGTTTTACCATTGGATAATTTTCTTCCAAATAGGGAGAATCAAATGAATATCATAGGTCATACAAATACAATTCAAAGAAATAAGACAACTCACCTATCAATGTGTTTTAGCAAAACAACATGTTTCAGGAAGTGACATGAGAACAGGAAGAGGCAATGAAATTGAATTAAATCATCTATTTTTATGTATGAAATGAAAATTTCATGGGTGAAAATTATTTTATTGGAATAATGTAACAATATAAAGAGATATAAATGAAATTTATTTTTTAAAAGAGTAAATTATTTATTAAGAAATGAATTTATAGAAAACACATGCACTTCTTTGGTTATTTCTGACCATTTAAAGGTATGACCTATCATATTTAAAATATCATGAAGCATAATATCCTTTCATAATATATCTTTTCTATAGTGAACTTTATGATTAGTATATTAATGTTTATGATGGCTTACATTAGACACAAACATAGGAAGGGATTACCATGAAAAGTTGGAATACATCCCAAGAAGCTTATTTATTAGGGATACCAAGGGAGATGACATCACTAGATTTTTACCTTGACCAAGGCCAAGATAAGATTAAAAATTTAAATTATAAGAGAAATGGTTTATAGATGAAGTTTAATCTCATCATTTTCATTGACTAAACCATGTTCGCCAAACCACCCTAAAAAATATTAACATCGTTCACCTTACACTTAGGTAATTTTCTCCTGTAAAAAATGATTTTTTATATGGACCCTAATAATATGAATTTTCATGTTATATTTTTTAAAAAAATGAATATATATGTATACCACTTTTTAATAATAATATTGTATATTTTAGTTATTAGTATGAGAAAATTAATATTTTGATATAATTAAATGGTAATTGTATTTTTGGGAAATATATCATTTTAAAAAAAAACACTATGTTTAATAAATTAATTAATTCATGAAATATATGATATTTTATTAAAATATTATTATTAAATTATATTTAGTATATATAAATGATAATATAAATTTTTGAAGTGAAATGTAATTTTTATAATGGTCAGGAAACTTTTATTGTCAAAATAACCATTATTTTTCAATACATTTATTTATTTTTTATTTATGATATTAAATTATTTAATTTAGAAATTAATTTTGATATTTTAAATTTTTTTTTAATAATAATGTATATTTTATCCAATGGTGTATTTTTAATAATTTAGATAGAAAATCAAATCTTTGGGTAAACATTAAATACTGTATAATTATACCATATGTATTATGGCATCATTAATTCTCAAAAGTGATATAATAAATACTATAAAGAGTATAAAAAACCAAAATTATGTTTCCAATTTAAAAGAATTTGTTTTTTATGTTAATTTTTTATTTTATAAATCGACAACGAATCATCTTAAAGATAGACTATAGTTTAAGGTATTAAACATAACTCTTTATAATCATTAATAACTTCACTATATACCTCCCATGGTACACCAAATAACTTTATAAGTTCCTCCCATGATTTTATAGTCACCATCTCTAGGTAATGGATAATCTATAATTTTTTAATTCAAGAACCTTCATTATATTATGCCTTGTAATTTACAATTTTTCATGTTGGGATATTTCCTTAAACATCCGTCCTATCTTCCTTATGATGTAAAAGATTTTAGGGTCCATTTTCACTCTCATTAATCCCTTAAAATGATTTTTTTGTACCCCCAATATTCTTCCAACATTTTCATGTGATTTTTTCATGCCAATTATCTGTATAGTGAATACCCATCCCATTTCGAATCAATGGTTTTAAACTAAATGTATCGAACCATCATTGATTTCGTACTTCCATTTATTTAACCCTCTCCCCATAGTCATGTGATTAAATATGATTTAATATTGTCCCATGTTGAATGATCTATGTGGTATAATTATACATGTACAAAATATGAATTTGACTAGTGGGACTAGAATAATATAACTATACAGTTTATTAGGTAATGTTTTTTTCTGAGATATAATATATTGTTCATGGGAGGTCATATTGAAAACACTATGTTATTATTTCTTAGTGTTTAGCCTTGAATTATGTTTAAGATGTCAAGTTTTATGTTATATCCACATTCCAATGTTTTATTGATGTTATCATGTTTTATTATGCCTCTTTCTTTAAGACTTGGATTATCACCCCTTCTATATCTCATTGATATGACTATTAACACACAATTATTACTATCATCATGTTATGATTTCATTTTTACCTTATCCAAATTTATATTTCTACCCTTACTTATATATTTCCCTAGGTTATCTAATATTGTTATTGAAGATCCATAGAATATAAGCTCCTATTATGGTGTTTTCAACTAATATTGTTGAATTGGTTTTGAAAGTTTTCATGTTACATACATAACTCCCCAAATATACTATTCCTCGTCATCTTTTAGGGTTCCATTAGGTGTATCATTATGTAATAAATATAGAATTATTGTTTATTAAAATATGGGTTTTCAGAGTCTTAATAGTATTTCCCTTTTTCGTTATCTCCCCAATAAGTTATCGGCCTAAAATATTCCTTTCACAAAATTAATCCTAACATGTTGTAGTATGAAATATCTCTTCATATATTTCATTACACTACTACAAAAACGGGAAATAACAGCGCTAAAATCGGGCTTTAACAGCGCTAGAAAAGCGCTGTAAAGCTCAGCGCTGATAAAGGAGGGGTCCTTTAACAGCGCTTTTTTTAGCGCTGTTAAATGTCACCTTTAACAGCGCTAAAAAAGCGCTGTTAAATGTCACCTTTAATGGCGCTAAAAAAGCGCTGTTAAAGGATACCTTTAATGGCGCTAAAAAAGCGCTGTTATATGTTTCCTTTAACAGCGCTTTTTTAGCGCTGTTAAATATCTCCTTTAACAGCGCTTTTTTAGCGCTGTTAAAGGCGACATTTAACAGCGCTAAAAAAGCGCTGTTAAATCCCTGCCTGCTGCTAATAAAAAACCTGCACTATTACAGCCAGCCGAGCAGACCTGCACAAAAACCAGTATATCAACCACAGACCTGCACAAAAACCAGTATATCAACCACAAGCATGTCATCAACCGATCACAACCCAACCAAACAGTGTTCTTACCATGAGTTAGATACCATCTACCCAGAAAGCAAAACTACCTCATTACATAGTATCACAAAATATTCCTACACAACTCAGAAGATAAATACTAGAACATTCCACTATGCATTGTTTCTCCTTGGATTGCCACTTGGTTTTGACAAATCGTGCAGAGCCCGTGCTCCTTGAATCATTCTGCAATACATAAAAAGGATATCCTAACTCTCCCAACCATCACCCTTAGTAATTATGTATATTAATACAAAAAAGGTAACATATCATAAATTGGGGTACTGTAATGAGACATCAAGATTAACATTCTATATATAGGATCAATGTCTGGTAGGATTGGTTGCGTTGATACATGACTCTACCTGGACCTCAAAAATAGATATATGATCTCACTCCAGGACTTTCAGAGAGACTCCAACTATGTCTAGGACGTCCTGCTGAAGCGATCGTACTACCGTAAGTCGGAAAAGATACCAAAACCATCCTAGGAAGGATCATGGGAGCCAACCCTAATGAAATATGTCCTTGATATAGTGTTCAAAGAGATCAATCATGGTACATAAAATTATGTGTCATTTAAAGGGTCACATGCCTTGTCGCTTTACCCTGGGTAACTCCAATGTTCAGCTGCCTGTGTGAATATACATGTCATATCAATAGGAAATTACATGGCATGTTAAAAAACATATACGTGTTACCCTTTGATCTTGTGTCCTCTTATGCACCCTTGCCCTATGTTAGTACATGACGTCGATCTCGTGTGATTCTTCCTGTGTATCTGTACAAGGGATAAACTGCGTAGCTGGCTCATTAAAGACGTGTAGTGGGATATATTCCATGTAGGAAAGCCATGTAATCCACCCCAGGTTTGACTCGTACACGTCACATATGACCCATGGATCATTGTACTAAAGTGTTAACACAATCCTAAGGCGTTTGGTCGGTTTCCCGTATGTCAGTTGTTGATTTCACTTAAAAATAAATCCATTTTGAACAAAATAGAGGCACTTTGAGTGGTGTCGGCCACACCGGGCCTCGGATTGAGTCGGGGTTGACTCTTACACGTCAAATTTGACCCATGGATCATTGTCCTTAAGTTTCAACAGAATCCAAATGCGTTTGGTCGGTTTGCCGCATGTCAGTTGTTGATTTCACTTAAAAATAAGTCCATTTTGAACAAAAGAGAGGCACTGTGAGTGGTGTCGGCCACACCGTGCCTCAGATTGATGCGGTGTTGAATCGTACACGTCACACATGAGTCATTGATTGTTGTGAAAAAGTATCAACGCAATCAGAAGCCGTTAGATCGGTTTGGCGTATGTACGTAAAATATTGTCCATTTTAAACTAAATACATACACTTGGAGTGATACCGGTCACACCGCGCCTCTGATTGAGGCGGGGTTGAATCTTACACGTCACATTTGACCCATGGATAGTTGTCCTTAAGTTTCAATAGAATCCCAATGTGTTTGGTCGGTTTGCCGTATGTCAGTTGTTGATTTCACTTAAAATTAAGTCCATTTTTAACAAAACAGTGACACTGTGAGTGGTGTCGGCCACACCGGGCCTCGGATTGATGCGGTGTTGAATCGTACACGTCACACATGAGTCATTGATCATTGTGAAAAAGTATCAATGCAATCAGAAGCCGTTAGATCAGTTTGGCGTATGTACATAAAATATTGTCCATTTTAAACTAAATACATACACTTGGAGTGATACCGGTCACACCGCGTCTCGGATTGAGGCGGGGTTGAGTCGTACACGTCACATATAACCCATGAATCGTTGTCCTAAAGTGTCAACACAATCCGAAGGCGTTTGGTCGGTTTCCCGTATGTCAGTTGTTGATTTCTCACTTAAAAATAAGTCCATTTTGAACAAAACAGAGGCACTTGGAGTTGTGTCAGCCACAACAGGCCTCAGATTGAGGCGGGGTTGACTCGTACACGTCACATTTGAAGGTGAGTATGCATACACGATAGTTGACCTTCTTAGAGAAGGGTTTATGGAAGAGTATAAAAGACATGAAGCAATGAAGATCATTAGAGTGTTGGAGCAAATGTGGTTGCTACAAACAATGTGGAAATCGGCTTGTGCAAAGCGACCTAAGTTACAACTTGCAAGTATTCTACTCTATTTTTTTCTGGAAGGTTTCAGTTTAAATGCATTTTGGAATGATCATTGCTAGCCATGGTCTTTTAGGTTTTTTTGACAGCCGAGGGGAAAGGGTGGGGTCTGAAGACATTGTAGGATATGTCGAAGGGTGATTTTGTGTGTGAATATGTTGGAGAAATGTTAACTCCCGCAGTTCTGAAAAGAGTCACTATTTGAAAGAAAGTCACAAGTTTAGATACATCTCAAGATGGTCAGTTTAAAGACATTTTGAGGGACACTACTAAAGACATGCTCAGATATGCACTCATCCCCCACTTTTAGATCGTTGTCTACTACAATGATCTTCCAAACAAGATATGCATTAGAACGCTCATGATACATAGAGAAATTCACTGGCCACCTTCGAGAATGATCTGAAGCACAAACCATGACAGCATTATGTTTTTAACTTCAGCACCTCAATTGAGAATGTGACACCTTTCAGGACTTGGCGCCATTGTATGTCGTTTCGTCCACTGAATGGGTCTATCCTTTTATTTAATTTTTTTAACTTCAGTCAAATATTCTAGAAAGATGTCGCGGCAGATCCTTCACCATTTTGTTTTGCTGAACATCTCATTACATTGTTAAAAAAAAGCAGGGTGTCTTGCATGGGCAATACGTTCGTGTATTGAAGATGATGCACTCCCATTTTAATGGACTAGGTTTACTCCCTAATCTCATACATAACATCTCATGAGAAAATAGATTTAACCAATGAATTGGAGTCCTATCTGGGTACAACCATCATACGATTTTCATGATTATGTGTTCCACAATAATTAAATCAATCATTAGGCTTAAACAAAATAATTAACCATGTGGGTTCGAATAAATGGGAGTGCATCATCTTCAATACGACGCACCTGTGATTTCTGCGACTTCGGTCCTTCATTCCCGACCATTTCATCGATATCAACATCATCTATATGTTCATCTACTATGATATCAACGGCATGTGCTGATGGTTGTTGGACCTCAACACTAAGAGAAGGAGCCGCAACAGCAAGAGCAGCAGCAGGAGCAGCAGTAGGAGCAGCAGGAGCAGCAGCAGGAGCCGCATCAGGAGCACCAGGAGCCACAGCAGGAGGAGGAGTATGAGTCACAGCAGTAGGAGCAGCAGGAGCCGCATCAGGAGCAACAGTATCAGCAGAATGAGCTGCAGGAGCAGCAGGAGCAGCAGCAGCCGCAGCAGCAGCTGCTTGAGAGACTTGTTCAGTCTCAAGGTTAGGAGCACCAGAATGTGCAGAAGTCATTATCTGCAAAAGTGGTTGAACAGTTCATTCAAATTACATAAATTCTGTAATGATAAGATAATAACATGAGATAACAAGATCTATATTACAAACAAAATATAACCTGTTTACTGAACTCTCTTTCTTTTTTTCAAAGGTTGAAGAGATTTGACACCTCTATCGACAATCCAAATCCCTTCATTGTGGTCTCCTCTAACATACAAAACATCATCTGCATTGGGACCGCTCTGAATTGATTGTGACGTACCACTAAAAGGATCGTCCTCAACTGAATTTTCATCGGAACCCTCAATAGTTTTGGACGATAACAGAACAATCGACCACTTTCGGTTTGCGGGATCTGGAACATAAAAAACTTGTACCGCTTGTGATGCCATTATAAACTGTTCGTCTTTGTACCCTTCTTTACTAAAATCAACTTTCACAAATCCCCATTCATCTATTTTAACACCACTATTGTTATCAATCCATTTGCATTGAAAAATCGGCAATTGAAATGTCGTATAATCCAACTCCCATATTAGTTTGATAATGCCAAAGTATGACATATTTGCATAAATTGGATTTATATCCTTACTACCAGAAACATGCATCGCTTCAGCCACTAGTGTAACTCCACTATTTTGCATGGTACTCTCTTCATCATGTTCATCCGTATAGAATGTATAACCATTAATTACATACCCACTGTAAGATAATACATACACACTTGGTCCAGCGGCTAGCCATCGAAGTCGTTCTGAAATTGAATTCGGATTTTCATCCAACTGCTTAAAAATATGGTCCTGAAACCATCCTATAAACTGGTGATTATGTGTATCTGCTAACCATTTTTCAGCCCTCGATGGATTCAACTGCCTAAGAATTTCTTTGTGAGTTTCAATATATGGAGCAACCTCCCAACTGTTATGCAAAACATAAAGATGAGCCTGCTCCCGATCTGTAATACTGATTGTTACAACTTCTCTTCCAGAAATTCCCTCACCCTCAATGCGTCCAGTGTGACGAGATTTCGGGAGACCAATGCTTTCCACATCAGATAGGTATTCAATACAAAATTCAATGGCTTCCTCAACAATATATCGCTCCACTATACAACCCTCTGGCCGACTTCGATTTTTGACATATCCTTTCAAAATCTTCATATACCGTTCAACAGGATACATCCATCTATAGTGCACAGGACCACAAAGTCGAATCTCTCTCACCAAGTGAATCATCAAATGAACCATCATATCAAAGAATGTTGGCGGGAAGAACATTTCTAATTCACATAATATGATGACAATTTCTTTTTCCATAGCTGGCAATTTCCCCGGGTCTAAAACTTTGCTACATATAGCTTTGAAAAAGAAACAAAGTTTGGTTAACGTATGACGAACATTCTTGGGTAAAATGCAACGTAAAGCTATAGGAATTAGATCTTGCATCAAAACATGGCAATCATGTGATTTCAAACCTTTTAACTTCAAATCATTCATTGACACAATGTTCTTGATATTTGATGAGTACCCCTCTGGAACCTTTACATCATTAAAGAAGTTGCAAAACTGATATCTCTCTGCCCTAGAAAGAGTATAAGCAGCAGGAGGAAGAAACATTCGATTTTCACCTTTCACGGGAGCCAACTCTTCTCGTATTCCCATGTCAACCATGTCCAACCTTGCCTTAATTCCATCTTTTGTTTTGCCAGGGGCATTTAGCAACGTTCCAATAACACTATCACATACATTTTTTTCCACATGCATCACATCAAGAAAATGTCTGACGTACAAACAATTCCAGTATGGTAATTCAAAAAAAACTGATCTCTTTTTCCAACCGATTTTCGTAAGGTTTTTCGAAAATGGTTTACCAAAAACAGTGTTCATATCTTTTACTTTCTCAAACAGCTGATCACCTGTTAGTGGAGACGGTGTTGTGCGTTTTTCTGAACTTCCATTGAATGATGTCGTCCAAGATCGGTACTTATGCCGACGAGGTAGAAATCTACGATGTCCTAGAAACACAGATTTCGATGAATGTTTCAACCTAATTGATTCTGTATCTTCTTCGCACACGGGACACCCTTGAGTTCCTTTAATGCTATAGCCTGACAAATTTCCATAAGCAGGGAAATCATTTATTGTCCCATACAACATCGCTCTCAACGTGAAGTATTCACTTTTATAAGCATCATACAACATTACACCTGAGTCCCACAATAACTTCAAATCCTCGATCAAAGGAGTCAGATAAACATCAATATCGTTACCTGGTTGTTTTGGTCCTGATATAAGCATAGATAACATGATGAATTTTCGCTTCATGCATAACCAGGGTGGCAAGTTATAATTTAGCAACATAACAGGCCATGTACTATGAGTGCTGCTTTGAAAACCAAAAGGATTCACTCCATCTGTAGATAACGCAAGACGAAGGTTTCTCGGCTCTTTTCCAAATTCAGGATACTCATGATCAATTTTCTTCCATTGAGGAGAGTCGGCCGGATGACGTAATAACCCATCTTTATTTCTTTTATCTGCATGCCACGACAATTGTCTTGCAGTTTCTTTACTTCCATATAAACGCCTAAACCTTGGAATGATTGGAAAGTACCATACAACTTTCGTAGGATTGGATTTATCTTTCTTGTATCGAGAAGCACCACACTTTGGGCATTCTGTAAGTGATTTGTTCTCCTTTCGAAACAATATACAGTCTTTCGGGCAGGCATGTATTCTTTCAGAAATCATTCCCATCGAGCGTAGCATTCGTCTAGCTTCATACGTCCGGCTTGGGAGCTCATTATCTTCCGGAAGCATGTCATTCAAGAGAGCAAGTAGTTCCGTAAAACTGACATCACTCCATCCATTGCCTGCTTTCAATTTATACAACTTCAGTACAGCTGACAATGTTGTATACTTAGTGCAAGCAGCATACAATGGCGTCTTTGCACAACTCTTTAACTTCTCAAACAATTTTGGGCAATCACGGGGTTCATCTTGAATTGTCTTTGTCATTTCCTCAATACGATCTTCATCATCATTGACATCTGTAATCACATCCTCCATACGGTCTTCTTCATTATCTATATTTGTATTCATATCTGACGATCCATAAAACGCAGTTTTATCCCAGCCAGTAGCTACATTCGCTTTTTCTCCGTGTTTATTCCAACATTTATAACTCCGATCTATTCCGTGACATATCAAATGTTCTTCCAACTCCTCTGGAGTAAGTAGTCTAGAATAACAACAACGTAAACACGGACAAAGGATTTGAGAAGGATCCTTTGTGTGATCCTTTGCAAACTTGATGAACTCTTTCACTCCGTTCTCGTACTCTATTGTTAAACGATTAGAATCCATCCAATCTTTATTCATCTTCATCCTATTTGAATCTCAAATATTAGTATTTATGGTTCAAGTACACAAAAGAAGACTTCCAAATACAGTAGAAGGGAACCACTTCCTTGGAAGGAGATCAAGTAGTCTAACCTATAATCAAGATTCATAAAAAAGAATATTAGATTCACTAAAAAGATGATTATCTATCACTTTATTAGGAGAAAAAGATACGTATGCACCTAATGTGACATCAAACATGGTTTTACACACTTTGGGATAAACATGTGTTCATGTTCAGAAACGATTATAAATAATAGGATACCCCCTTAATTTAGTATCTCAACTTTTATAGAAAATATGAGGCTTTGAATCGCGTAGAATTGCATTCAATAGGAGTTTGTAAAGAGAGTTGCGTGCATGGTAAAAAGTTGCGTGCATGGACTTATTCTTATCGATTCGAGAATCCATGGTGTCATAGTCTACACCTTTCTCCACCTTCATGTCCAGCGCATGTCAAATTATCTTAGACTGATTTTCCATTAAGTTACTCAGGATTTTCAAGGAATCAGTCCCCACAATATGACACTAAAAAGTTCTACCATAGTTCTAATTGCATGATTCTAAAATGCATGATTTCAAGTACTATAGTTGGTTTGATTCTATAGTAATGCCTAAGTCATTATGTTCTAGTCCAGACACCCCAAAAACTAAACATTCCCCCTCCCTTTGTGTGGGTTAGACCCATGCATGTAGTTTTAACTTAAAATATCTATGTACAGCTTGATTCTTTCCATCACAAGAAACATGGTGATACATAAACATCATATTTAGGGTCTATTCATGAGACATAAATTTCCCCATTGTCACTATGTCGGAGCCAAAAAGGTCTCTTCCTTTCAAAAACCATACACTATGCACAAAAAGGTCTTAATCCTCATATCCTTCCATGGCCATCGGAAATGAGCGGTCATCGTCCTAAGGTCACCTTTATTTGACTAATCACAATATGCACTGGTGGATCTGCATATGTTTCCCACTAAAAAGGCATGTCAACCAAAGACAATTTCGTCCTCAATAATGGATTTTACTACCATCAAACACCCTATGACATTTAAGTACCATATCAATCCTTGGATTCATGAACCCCTGGGTTAAAATTTACATCTACCACCCCCCCCCCCCCTCATGCATGATTATGGTAGAACATTCTTGGTTATACTATAGTGAAAAGGGTGAATCATTTCCCCTCCTTATCAGAACAAAATGGAAACCTGCACAAAGGTCCTGGTTTTAGGACATTAAACTACACCATGCCTCAACTCTCCATTACATAAGACAAATTCTAGTAGGTTTTATACATTCCATAACAACTTGAAGGGATTCCATGAATGTTTGAAACAAATAAATAAAACTAGAATAGAATTCATACCCTTAGTTGGTCGAGGGCGTTGCGGGTTGCGGAAGGCGGCCGCGGAGGGCGACCGAGGGCGGCCGAGTGAGGCGGAGGGCGACGGAGGCGGTGGAGAGCGGCCGAGGGCGGCGGAGGGCGGCCGAGGGCGGCAGAGAACGGCGGCCGAGGGCGTTGCGGGCAGCCGAGGGCGGCAGGCGGTGGAGGTCGGCCGAGGGTGTTGCGGGCGGCGGAGGACGGCGACTGTACCGAGGGCGGCAAGCTCCGGCGAAGCGAACACAGCAGCGGTATTCGGGAGAAGAGTAGCAGGGTTACGGTTCCGCGAGAGCTTTAGCTGCGATAAAACGAGGGCACTGTGCGACCGACTTTATAAAAAAGTCGACTAAGGTTTTATCAGCGCTAAAAAAGCGCTGATAAAGGCTACCTTTATCAGCGCTAAAATTATAGCGCTGATAAAATCTAGCTTTATCAGCGCTTTTCTAGCGCTGATAATATTATGATTTATCAGCGCTAGAAAAGCGCTGATAAAGATTCCCCGTATCAGCGCTACAATTATAGCGCTGATAACGGGTCTCTTTATCAGCGCTTTTTTAGCGCTGATAAAGATAATTTTTATCAGCGCTTTTTGAGCGCTGATAGAGGTGTTCTGTATCAGCGCTTTTTTAGCGCTTATATAGGAAACCTTTATCAGCGCTCAAAAAGCGCTGATAAAGACCAACTGTATCAGCGCTAATATTTTAGCGCTGATACAGATCATATTTATCAGCGCTTTTCTAGCGCTGATAAATATTTATATTATCAGCGCTAAGAAAGCGCTGATAAAAATTAGCTTTTTCAGCGCTGTAATATTAGCGCTGATATAGGGTATCCTTTATCAGCGTTTTTGCTTAGCGCTGTTATAAGGGCGCGCTTCCCTTGCCCGTTTTTGTAGTAGTGTTATATGATTCTATTTGAATACTTGAATTTAAACTACTATTATTGGAATACTATGCCAAAGATAAATATTGTTCCCACATACCCTGAAAGTGATGTATGATCTAAATATGTCTTGATATATTTGGATAGTCCTTTTGGATTATCCTGCAGTTTTAGGAAGGTAGGTTTGGATCAAATGAGGCTCAATATCAATATAATTTTAAATAATCTTCTATAATTCTAATTAAAATCAAGAATCAAGATCAAATATAATTATCTTGTAGAGCATGATGTCTGGAAACTTCAATAATAATGATAGTTATGAGGTACTTAAGAGGTAAATCTTGTCATATAGTTAAGAAATTTCTTTATTCTGTGAGGTGGTAAACAATAACCCAAATGTAATTATTACTTCTTGGAGTATTTGGTAATATATTGAAAAAGTACATATTAGTATCATTAAATTTCAACTTTGGAATAAAAATAGGTGTCATTAATCCTCTTAGATTATTTCACTCAACCATCACTTGTTGGAAAACCAATCATATTGATTAATAATCATCAATTTCCCACTTTATTTTATCCCAAAAAAAATGTTCCCATGATTATTGGGGAATTAAAATGAACAATTCCCCATTTATTTTCATTTTAAATATTATAAGTTATTGATTTTTTTCTTTCACTTAAATTCATTATCTAGATGACCCTTATCACTACACTTTTCATAAAATATCATCCCCTTAAAATATTGTCTATGATGTTTCATCCCATAATTTTTCCATGATGTAAGTTGATTAATTTTATTCTTCTTCCCTGATGTGTTCCCTTCGGTGGAGTTTAGTCAACCTATTTTCTCATTATTCTTCATGAATATATATGATCCAGAAAATTACTTCTCTTTTTTATTGTACATAAAAATATTTCATCATATGATGAAAATGGTTGAGAAAATAGCTCCCTTCAAATCCATGGATTGAAACATACAAAGAACTAGAAAATTTCTATATGTGGATTATTTATATAAACTATAGGATATCACTATAGTATTTTAAAGGTATCCTCATACCCTTAAAAACATTAAACCTCCTTTTTCTTTATTCTAAATATATTTTTATTAATTTTAGACTTTTTCTAATGAGGTAAATAATTTTTGAAGAATGTTCCTTTTAAATATCTTCATACCATGTGTTATATTTCCACTTTTTCCAATAATTCTGCAAAAATATCAACCATTTATAATCATCAAAATTAATAAATTAAAGTATAACTATTAAATTTTCATTTTCATCATATCTTAAGACCCAAAATATCTTTTAAAGGTACTTAATATATTTCTCATTTACTATTGGATTAGTATCCCTACTAAATGATGGGGTATTATGTCACATGAAATGACCCAAAATAGGATAACCACAATATATAAAAATAGTTTTCTCTATTTGTGTATTGTTGTTTTTCATAACCTAAATAATATTACCTAATATCACCCTGATCTACATGATTCCAATTCCATTTGTGTTGTCTATCTCAGTAATTAAATTTATACATTGTCGATGAGTGTTGATACAATTATTTCTTCTGGAAACTATTTCTAAAAAATATAATATACTAAATTATATCATGTCATTATGAATTTTAAAACATAAAATTTAATTTCTAATCTATAGTTTCACTTAACTCAAATTGAAAATTTATGTATTGTTAATCTCATAATCGTTAACTTCATTTCATTGGGATTAAAAAACTAATTCTAAATCCTTTATAATTTATTTAAAATAAAATTTGACTTATCCTAATTATATCCTATTGGAGTGTCAAAATTGATGGGTATTAACTCATTCTTCCATGCATTAGGTTAAGATCAATTCAAATCTTAATATTCTCATTTAAGAGTTATTACCCCGATGGAAAACTATTCCAGAACCACATCCACATTTAGTAACTAATGAGAGGTGTATTTCTAAGAAAAACCAAATAATTTATTCCCTACCAAAAAATTTGTATTTTTGTAATACTTATCTTCAATTTATAACAAATGGTTATGTTCTTTAATCTATGTTTTATAAAATATTGATCCATATATTTCTATTAAACTTTCTCTGAACCAATAGTATCAAGGATGATTATAGTAACCCAAAACCTGTGTTTACATCATTACATTGACATAGATACAAGGGAGTTAAATCCCAAAGGACTAGTCAGTAAAGTAGTACAAAATATCTAGATACAAATATAATACTCATTTTACAATGGGTAAAAATATAAAACATAATAATGTAAAAAAAATACAACCATAAACTCAGTAAAATATTTCTTCTTCATATCCTAAGGAAGGGAAAAAATAAGGGTGATCTCAAATTTTGTGTAATGGTTATGTACATAAGAAGTTATAACGAATCAATAAGGCCTAGACAATATGAATTTTTAGATATCTAAAAATACATTCCATTTAATCAATTTCTTAATCTTGATGAATAACATGGATGGAATAAATGATTATAAAGTAATTCCATGTAAATAATCACATGATCCAAAGCTAATACATGGATAATTTTAATACAGTAATATCATGGATAATAATAAAAGAATTATAAGGGATTTATACTTATAATATTGGACATTATGATTTCATAAATTATGATATTTATACCATAAATACATTAATCCATGATAATTTATATCTATGGGAAAACCCCGCTAAATTGGGCCAATTGCTTTGTCTAATAAGACCTGTTTTTGAATTGAGGGGCTATATAATTTTTCATCACCCATCACTAGATGTCCAATTCATTATTCATTTATTGAATAATTTATTTAATTTATAAACAATTTTCATTATCAATAAATTATTGTATTGAATAAGGAATATGAAATATTAATATTTTCCCTAGCTAATCAAATAGTTTGTGATGTAATGCATTATTTTTAGAAATGATACATGAGTTAAGAAATTATAATATCCATGATAAAAAATGTAGTTATTAAAGGGAAATAAAATTTCCAAGGATCACAATAATGTGATTTTTTATATATATTTGTTATCATTACAAAACTAATAACAGTTAATAGATGACCATTAGTTCATCGAGAGTATAGTTGGGTGAAAAAATCATATCCTTTGGGAGAATAAATTTAATGAAAGTAAAACATTAAATTATGATTTTATAAAATATTTTCCTTTTAAAACCATTGAAAATGTATAGAATAAGCTAAATTTCATTAAATAATTAAATCGATTGAGAAGTCTTTTATCATCATATAGATTAAAAACATTCCTTTTGATATTTTCAAAAAGAATGTAAAAAACCTCCCTTTGAAAAAAATAGTACACAGATTCCTTTAAAACCACTTTTAAAGGATAATTATAAATTAAAAATTTCATAAATTTTTTTTAGTATATAATATTAATTTTGTAAAATAGTTTTGAAAAACATTGACATGGAAGAAAAATATATCCAAGGAAATGATAAATAAAATGGATTTTTATTTTAAAACTTTTTCTCTTGATTAAAAGTAAATAAAGATGGTAAATTACAGAATAAAATAGGTAATCTAGATAAATATATATTGGATTAGAAAATTATTTATTTTTATAAAGAATAAATTTTAATATTCCTTTAACTAAATTAAAATCAATCCCAAATGAAATTGAGATTGTAAAATGTGTTCTTAACTCTTTGGTGACTTTTAAAATTGTCTCCCATTGAAGTATTATACTTGATTTGAAACATCAATAATAATTAATAAATATTTATTGATTTTAAATACATGAAATATGGTTTTTATACACCACATAAATGTGAATAGGTTTATAATAACAAATATGTCTCAATGAAGTGTAACTTGATAAGAAATCTCTTTCCTCACACATCCCTTTTGTTGAATGTACATTAAAATATAATATAATGGATTTAAACATGTCATAAATTTAAATCATAACCACATTCACATTAATAATTTCATATATACTCCTTTTGTAACATCTTACTACCCATTCTTTAAGAATTTTCATTATTATCTTTATTTTGGGTGTTAACAGGTTTATTTTCTCATGCATGTTTCAACACACAAGATCCAACAATTTTTCATAGGATATATATCCATAAACTATAGAATGATAGAAATGTGGAAAATATAACATTTATTCATTAGATATCATTTTTATAACCATTATTGGAATCTGTACATGGGAAATGAATCACATCGCTTCAAGGAGAAAGTAGGTCATATGTGAACACAAGCGACAATATCATTCCCTTAATTGGTATAAGGGATTAGTGGGGATGATATATTAATTTTATAAATTTAAAATAATTTCATATTTAACATATATATATTCATAATTTCCATCATTATCATTATCCATGTGAGTTAGTTATGGGAAAAAATCACATCGCTTTGCAAGGAAATAGTTCGATGTACACACGATTAACGATTTTGTTTCCCATTTAATGGAGAATGAGATGGATAAATATTATCACATAAATATAATTATATATAATTATATTATATATACTGGTTTTATTTTATAGAAATTTTTATGACATAGTTATGTGGGATAACAGAATAATTAAGAAAAGAAAGAGCAGTAAGAATATGATTACCTTCACTTAGAAAAACCTCATTTTGGTCTCTTATTTTTTTCTCTAGGATTGGTGTATTAGGAGGATAAACACATATATAATGTGGATATGGATGTTGGGAAGATATTTTTGTCATATAGTTTTGGTATAATTGGATTTATAGGTTATAATGTGTGAGGGTAGGAGGTTTAATTTTACCAAGAAAAGTACTTATAAATGACATTATATTCTATCTTCAGATCATATATTTTCTAAATAAGAATATCAAAGAGTTTTTGGAAAATATTAATTAGAAAATATACCCTTACCTTTTGGTTTAACCCTGAGTAAACCCATTTTAACCTTAACCGAGGAAATTAATTTTGTTTATTTTTTTACTATTTATTATGATAAATAAATTAATGTTAAATATAATACCTATTATTAATTATTATGACTCAAAATATGGCATTATAAAATTCAATTCATCTAATTTCTATAATTTAAATAAAAAACAAGCCTAGAAATTGTATTAAAAAATGGGTTTTCAAGAAATATATTTTTCAAGCATAATATTATTTTATATTTAAAATATGACCAATAATAATAATTATATGTAGTTAGATTAATTTTTTTAGATATATAATCCATACATTTAATTTAAATTTTTTATCATTAAATATTATTTTAATTAATTAAATTTTATAGACATTATGCCTTTTAAAAATAATCAATTTTCTAAAAACATTCCATTTTTACCTTCAAATGATCTTATATTTATTTATATAAAATTTAAACATAATAAGATAAATATTTAACATATTTTAACACAATATTATAAATAAAATGATGAATATTTCAATTGTACATTTTTTTTAATCCCGAAAGATTATTTCTTAGAAAATATTTCAAAATTTTCTTCTAGGCGTATTTTAACCAAGTATGTTCGAAGTAAATATTCATCCTATGAGACCAGGATTGTTTTGATATGATTTTTTATTTATGAATATATTTTTACATTATAATCAATTTTATCTTAGTATAAAATTATATAATAGTTTGTTTCACGCAAAATATTGACCCTCTATCCATCTTGAAGATTTCACCTGGTCTGATATCAGAGCTAGGAAGCCATCAAAATTTCGTATAGAACATAAACTTATGTGTTATTAACGAACAAATATGAATGTATATCTCATAATCATTATGAACCCCATGAAAAATTTTAGCATAAAATTAAACATTTACTCATAAGATCATATATCATCAGTAATAATGTGGGTCGTATGGTATACATTTACTCTGAAGGTGATTTGAGTATAAAATATCTAGGGTGGATGCATAATCCCCGACTATTTTTCTAGAATAGATGGTTAATTATAGATGAAGAACATGTAAAATTTTAGCTAATATTATAAAGGGTTATCCATGTGGTTTTTCCCCATCATGCTTGTTATCTACCTCAGGTATGATCAGCCAGTGAGGTGTGCATCGATATCCACATTAGAAACAATAGAGTTATCATGAGAAGTTGTTTCATGTCCATCCTTTCTTAAAGACATCTGAAATAGGATAAAATGGAAATTTGGTTTTAGTATGAAGAGTAATGTTTTTAAAAGCGAGAACATAGAAGTAAAATTTTTATGAATTAGATGACATCATGTAGAGAATGTGAATAATTCTATGTCATGTCTTTACATGTCTATGAGAAGGTTACACGGATCACCTGACCATAAGAGTGTCACAAATATTGTATAAAACATTATGTGACCCCATAACACCAATGTAGGTAATTTAAACTAAACCAATATCTAAGGATTCATTATGTATTTCAAATGAGATACCATTGACTAATATGGGTCATCGTTATATGAGTCGTTTAGATAATTAGGTTTTGCAACACTTTCACGTGAGTGGATCATTCCATTGATCATCATGATGGGGTCACATGATGTAAAATCACAAAGTGAGTAAGGATATGAAAAAACTTCTTTCACTATGGATGCCTGATTAAAAGATAAAATGGTTGGAACCCTTACATCCTATTTATAGAGAATCTTGATTATTAATAAAGGTATCTATGAATACCTCAAGACACCCATAACACCAACAGGAAGAATCCCAAAGGGTTCAGGTGGGAATTTACTTAATCAGAACAATGTCATTATTCATTCCTTCATACTTCACTTTTGTCGGGGGGGGGGGGGGGGGGGGGTTGATGGAACCCTCCAAATGAGAATTATTAAATTGGATTGAAAAATAACCAAATAAATTTATCATTTTATAAAAAGGAGTAAAGTAAGAATTATTACTATGGGGTGTTCAAATACCTTGGTTATGTGATCATATAAACCTTAGTGAGACTCACAATAACATAATACTTCATAAATGACATGATGTAGTAAGTAAAAGAGAACTATGCACCATAAAAGGTGTGTACTCCATCTAATGATCAATGTTTGATCACATGATTACCCCGTGGATTCATGTGATTGATGCCATGACAATGAGCTCATGTGAAGGTCTTGTATGATTTTCATGATCAGATAATTATTCATATGACACCTTGGTGGAAAACTGAGGTAAAATGTTATGGGAACCATATAATAAATTTTATAAATTATGGGATATTTACATGATAAAAGTTACTATGTTCATCAAGCGATGGGATTAAGTGATTTTCACGATCATTTTACTGATCATGTGAATACCCTCATATATGTCATCTAGATTACACAAAGGACCTTATAAATATTATCCTATCAATACTATGGAACTAAAACATATAAATCATTTCATATGAAGTACCTTTGATATATCATCCTCATCACAAAAAATACCTTGAACAAGTTTTCCTTGAACATCATGTGATGCCTACATGAGGCCATAAAAATTCAACTCAAACCACTAATCATGTTACCTTTGTCATGGGTGTGATCCCAAACAAAATGAGGGTTCTAGAAAGATGGTATTTATGGGATGAACATGTAGTCATTATTATTCAATAAAACCCACATAAAGTATAGGAATATGTTGAATGGATGTCCCGAATAAATTGTGTATGTTATAAATTTATCCAGAACATATCATTTAATGTCCCTCTAAGTTATGTGATTAATTCCATGATAATCCAGACATGAAAAATGATCACATGATCAAGGAAGATGGAAATGATAAAATAATCATGTGGTCCTTTTTTATCACATGAAAAATGAAGGATTCCATTAATTACATATGACTTCATCATACAAAGATCATAATACATTTCCGACTAATGATAATAGTACTTCTACTTCCTTAAGATAGTGTAAATTTCTTTATCACTATTTAAAGCAGCATTGATATGGGTATAGTGATTCCTATAATCCCACCCCTCCCCTCGAGAAAGTAATAGGATAGGATAAATGGGAGTGAATATTCTATAGAGTAGGTATCATGTGATTACAAAAGTATTTCAAATAAGAAATATAATAGAGTAACTTAAGAAAAATATAAATAAAAATGACTTCAATGAGGGTTAGTCATGTGATAACCTTTAGTTATGAATATTCCAGACAATTCCTTTATCATGTGATCAACATTCCATCAGGAGATCGTATCTTGTTCATGTGATAGACATGTGTTAGTGAGATGGATTTTGGTCATGCGATCTTTCTTTTTGGTCACCTAGTCCACTTAGTCATGTGATTGTATGACCCTAAAATCTCTTCCCATTTTCATGACTCTAAAAAAAGCATGAAATGCATGTCACCACCCTTCCTTGATGTGGAGCGCGTGACCCCATGGTGATCAATTGACCACATATTACTCGTGTGTCCCTATAGATCTTAAGGGTGTCACTCATTCTCTACTAAATCATATTCATACTATAAATGACATAAAAATTAAATATTCTCCAATAATATCTAAATCATAGGACCATGATCACTATCAACCAAACCGTGACTATTTTCCCATTAGTTGTAAAAGAAAATCTGAACCCTGATGAAGACAATTCCTGTTAAAAATTTGACACATAGGATGCGTTCCTAAGGACCGAGCTCCATGTCCACATTACTCACCATGACCATTTCTTGTGTAAAAATTCTCGATGAAGTTAATAATTCCCCCATATATATATATTTTCGTTCCATGATGCAATATTATTTATGAATATATAAACACCAGCACATATCTATTCACATTATAATACTTATATTGAAATATCATAAGTCTCATCTCACTGATCTATATTATCCAAACAAATTGGTAATAATACCTCTCAAATATTTGGTAAACCTATTTGTATAAACCCCATGTGAACATCATGGTGGACTCAGTGTATAATCCTCTTACCAATTCAATCTTATTCTCTCATGTTATGCATCCAATAATTTATTATTTATTGTTTCTCAAATGGAGTAGGAATCATATGGTATTTGATACCAGATACCATTATCCCATCATCATGATGTTAATGCCTCAAAATGGGAAACCGTTTATATGTAGGTTAGATTACATTTTCACTTCCATTAGAGGATCATATTCCAAATAAAGTGTCATAGGAAATCTACCATATAACTGAACTACGAGGAATATGATTACTTTTATAAATAGGATACATTGGATTCTTTTCTAAGGCCCAAGATATATATTCAAAAATCAAATTACCTCATATATTTACTTCTCACATTACATTAGACTACACAGAATGATTCTATATGAAAAACAAGGTATTTTATTGTAATTTTCACAGGATATGTAGGAATATCCTTCTAGGTTCAATCCTATTCCCATAACACCAATCGTCTCCCTAGAATAAAGTAATATCTAGAATCATTAGTTTCATTTCATTGAAATATAACAATCCCCCTAATAATTATCATAAAATAATATACGGTCGTAAGATGGAGAACCTCAAATATATATGGATGGTTTCATTTATAGGATAGCTTCTTGTATACAATATGATTAATATCATTGAAATCCAATGCTAGATCCTTTTGTTAGGGTCACCAGTAACATATCAGGATCTAATAAATATTCAAAAACATATATTAAATCAATAATATATTTCCATTGTAGTAAATAATTACCCACAAAATTGTGTGAGGATTTGACCACCAATTCTCTTGACTAGTATTAGTTCCTAATCATCATTGGTAGGAAACCACAATGACCACCTACCCTTGGAATGTGGACTTGTATCTCATTAAGGTCGTGGAATCCATTTTATTTTTTCATGGATAAAACCTGTAGAAATGAATGATTTTAAACTATACTAATCCCCCCATAATCAACAATAGATCCGTGAATCTAAGGTTAAACAGATCTAATGGTTTTAAAATGTAGTATCATGGATTTTTCTATATTTATGTCCCCAATTTTTTTTTTCTAATTCTCCCATGTTTATAAATTATTTTCAATGGGTTTAAGTATGAGTATAAAAAATTAAGAAGTCAAGTGTAATGTCGTGCAGATATTCAAGGAAAATAAGTCCTGTTTAAATTAAAATGTTTGATATTTTTGAAAAAATTGATACTAACTAGATGTTTCCTCTCCCAAATATGAGGGTCTGTTATGAAATATTCATGACCTAATTATTTGAATCTATAAACCATAAATATCTTTAGAATGTATGAATCTGAATTATTGACTATAAACTTATGATTATTTAATGTTTTAAGTTTGGGTCCTTATAGTTTGTATCAAAGGAGGGTTTAGATAACTTTAGTGGTCAGTATTTTATTTAAGCATAATTTAGATGTCATATATAACTATAAATATTAGTTTCTTATTTATAATTATATTTATCATTCTAAGGGGAATCATGGGATTTTAGGGAATTGAATACAAAATAAAACCAACTAAGATATCAATAAAAGAAAAGATTAAATTATTATTAAATTTATATTATATCTTTATTACCTTTGTATATAATTTTAATTGTAATAAATCATTTCATGTTTAAATGATATTACTTTAAATAGATTAAGTGTGATATATCACTATGAAATAAATGAGCTCTTGAACTACTTTTTTATCCATTCAATATTATTTGGTCATCACTGTAATTTTATAACATTTTCCAAATCATTATGATATCTTATTAAGTATTCAAATCGTTAGAAAGAAAATGATTGAATTATCCAACACATTTTCATTTATCCCAAAAAGTAATGATTCATGGTATCTTTTTTCATTTCAAAATATTAAATATTCCACCTATCTCAAAAACGTAAATAACAAAGAGGACAAGATTATTTATTATATTGATGTTGGGTGTCATGAAAAAAATATGAATTTAATATTAATAAAATATATATACGTTTATTTAAGTAATTAATTACTTTTATTTCTTAAAGTAAGAAAAATATTAGGTAGACAGTGATGAATTAGAAGTACATAATTCCTACCTATGATTTTATGGGATAAAGTATTAATTATTAAGATGATAAATAGAAGTTAATTGTTTAATAAAGATATTGAATGAAGGATTTGTTTTTGTATTGAGTTTTCAAAATTATGATGTAGTTGTATTTTATCAATGATCTTCTAATATATTTAAATTTTTATGAGAAACAATAAATAGCTAAGAATTATTTTATTATAAGTTTTTTTAGGATTTAGAAACATATGTTAGATGGAATTAATACTAATAAAAAATATTCCTAACAAAGTTTTTTTATTTTTAGATACATTTATTTAAATAAATATGAATAAGGGATAATTTGACTTTTTTTTATATTTGAATGATCGTAAGGTAATAATTGTCAATTAATATTTCATGATTTTGAGAAAAAAAGGTGTATAGAAAAACATGGAGAGTAAAAATTCATCTGAAGATAATTTCTATTTTTTAAGGATAATAATAAAATCTTTTGAAAATTTTATTGGATCCTTGTTAATTTATAATATGAATATAAATTTTTTCCCATTTATAATGTAATTTTATGAATATAGGATTACAAAAAGGATAAAAATAGTTTTTTAGAAACCTGTCACATCTAGTATGGCTGTAGGGATTGAATCCCATAACCAAAGGGTGATAAGTGTGCATCATCTACCATTGGACTAAGAAGTGTCCTGGTTGGTATGAATTTTTTTGTTATTTAAAATTTTTTTACTGTTGAATATTAAGTCTATTTTGTTAAGAATATAAAATATATTTTCAGTAATGTTATTTTACAGAAATTGTTTTCATATTTTATTGAAAATATATGATCAAGGTATACTATTTTTTGGAATGTGATTCATATTTTGGAGTAAAATTCTTAATATTTTTTGGATTTATAGGTGATTAATGATATTTTGGTGGATTTTTAACTAGGTTGATATATATACCACCCATAGGTTTAACTTGAACGATTTATTTGGATGAATGCTCTTACATTTTTTGGGTTATAAGGTGGAAGATATAAGATAACCACTATGATTAAATAATAATTTAATATTGATGCTACATAGTATAAATGGGATATAGGGTTATTTTTGTATGGAATGGTCATATTTGAACTCGTTGTGTTATTTCAGAGTTTTGGTATTAATTTATTATTTATTCATATCAATGTTTATTCATTTTAAAAAATATATAACCTTGTCATAAATGTTTTTGTATTTTTTATTTTCTAAATGCGTTAGGAATAACATATTACCCATTTCATGATCTTATGATCCATTAGATGTTTATTTTAGTGCATTATGCATGAAAAAAATCATTTTTGGACATTCATTTCTTTGAGTAAGAGATATGATCGAACTAGAAACATGAAACCAAAGGCTGAAATTTCTATATACAAAATAAAATAATAGTGAATATTTATATTCTTAGTTTGAATGGTAAATGAATCCATAAATTCTGGGATTATGATTTTTAAATTGAAATTTCATCAAATTAACTTTATTTGTAATGAATTGATTGTCCTGTTAATACCTATTTGATTTATGGTTTTTTGGTCATTGACTTTCCCGAAATCATTCACTTTATTATGATAAGTGTTATCTATCACTATTAAGACATTGATATTTTCATTCATATATATATTTTCACACTTCAATAAATATATCCTATTTGGAAAACAAGTTATGTGTTATATTGGATGACCTTTTTATTTTCCTTTCCCTCTTTTTAAAAAGAAAATTTTATTATCGGATTTTTATGATATTTTTGTCAACAAAGTCAATTTAATTTGTCAAACAATTACTTTCCATTCTCATGATAAAATTATCAGGATTATGTTTACCATAATGGGATAGTTTATCACCATGAGGTTTTAAAAACCACAATGTTTGACAGCATGTACAGTACACAACACTAAGTTTAAATGAACCATGATATATTAGTATTATTCGAATATTATAGACATAACATAGAAATTGAATTAGTGAGCTTGAATATAAATTATAGAATTATGAAACATATATAAAGGCCCTACATAATAAAAATTTATTAATTAGTTATTTTTAAATAAGTACCAATTTTTTAGAAATGTCAACATATTCTCAAAAATAAGTTTTATTCAAAAAAAAATTTATTTTATTTCATGGTCCAAAATTATAAATAATTTGTACCATTTTTAAAATATAATCCTACAAAACAAGTTATTTTTAAAATTATTGCCTCAAAATTAGATTAGGGTGAATTTTTTTTGATTTTTTTTAATATTTTTTTAGTAAATATTATAAAATATAGATTCTATAATATATGCTCTATTTAATGATATCTAAAACACATAAATATGATATAAAAAGTTATTAAACATATAGATAAATAAATGAATGTTAATATAAAAAAATATCATAGAAAAATAATAAATAACATATAATTTATAATTTATTTCCTGATAAATATGAAAATCATTTTCAGTGTCGACTCAATTCTTGCGCATCACTGGAAAAGTAAATTTTTGATTCATAAATATAATATATGATACTTAAGATGTAATTTATTGTCTTGATTAATAAATATAAAGTATTAGTGTTAGTTTTTATTGATAGATATTAATTTGGGGGTTATATAACAAGTGACTTATCTTGATGCATGTGTAATTCTTATATAAGGATGAAAATCCAAGATCACATATTAAATAAATATTCATGACATAGAAGTGAGTAAATATAAATATTTAATTTATATAGAATGTTATAATATTTCAATTTATTTATTTTTATAGTGGAAATATATGTTCATTTTTATTTACTGAATATAACTCTTATGCTGTAACGCAAATCTAATATAGTGTTTCTAAAGGTAGTAGAAAAATCACACAAATGATTTTAAATAGGGTAAAATTAATTTTTTTAGGGGATTTATAATATCCCATGATTTATTTTAGATAAATATAACAATTATGGGATGTTTTAAATTAATATATTTGAAAATAAAATATTATATTGAATACATTAATGTCTAATTAAATGAATAGTTCTAAAAATTATATTAATGGAATTTTATAATAATATATATTTAATTTAATTATTTAATGACCAAAAAATATTATATTCATCCATGAAAATGGTATATTGTTTAAAATATTACCCATTATACCTTTTCGGTTTAATTTTCCTCTTATAGTAATCTTTATGACCCTTAAATATTGAAAAATATTGATATCATGGTAATTTTCAAATGGGCTAACAAGGGTTTAAACTAAAATATAAGAATTAAAAAATCAATGAAAACATGTGATAATTTTATTTGATGATATTATTTAATATTATTATCTTCACATATTCTAAATGAATCAATTTTTAGTGATTTTATCTTGAATATTAAGTTATATTAATTTAAAACATTAATTAATTCTGAGAGCACCCCTTATGTCACATATAAAAGGTCACCTTCCCCCATATCTTACTCTAATATTTAGAGTACTATATTTAAGAAAAAACAAACCAAAATTCCTTCCCAACATCCCAACCACATCCTAGAGGAAATAGAATGGGTATAATACCAACGTTTCAGAGTTTAAGGTATAAAGAAAAAGAGGATGTCTGAAAAAAGAGGTATATCTTTTAACCAAATGTTTTAGTATTATTTTTTCTTCTACCAATTTAAAAAAATTATAAACATTTATATAAAATAAAATAAATATACCCCATATAATATGTGTTTATTATATAAATAGGTTAACAAATATCCATCACATAATCTATCTAATGTGAAATTAAACATTTATTCATATGTAAAAAATACAAATACCTAGCGAACATATCTCACAACCTCTCATGGGAGATTATAATTATGGATATATATATATATATATATATGATATTAATGAAATAATTATCATTATATATGGTTATTATATATTATATTTTCATAAATTTCAATCAATTGAATAATGAAAATGGTGTTCGTGCATTTGTGTGGATTACAACCTTAATTAAGTGAAGTGATTCATTTTCCATCCCCACGTCACTAGGATGGTATATATAAGTGTATATGAAGATATAATATTTTATTAAAGATATATTAGTATTTATAGAAATATAAAATAATAATTCTCTTCTTTCCCTCATGATGATTGAAAATTATAATGTTACTCATACACACAAACGCCCTACCATCAACAAGATTGTAACGTAGTTAATTTTTTATAAAAATATTTAATGGACTGTTTTTAAAGTATAATTAATTAATAAAAAATCATGTTTTTGTGATGAATATTATTCTATAGATAATTTAATAATTACCTCTTATATTATGTTCATCTAAAAAATCTATTTTTGGGTTATGAATCAAACATCCTCAAAACATATGATGTAAACATAAATGATGAAGTAAATAAATAAAATATGGTAACAAATGATAAAAAATATAATAATAATTGAGTAAACATGGAACATATTCTCAACCAAGTATATTATAAAAAAATATCATATAGGATTATAAATGTATGTGACATGTCAACCTTTAGCTAAGGGGTATGTTACCATAAAACCATGTTTTAAAATTTTTATAGTTTAGATTTCTAAATTATTTTCATCCATGACCATATTATTAAAATTATTTTATGATGATATTTTTATCAGAATAGATGAATTATAAAGGTAATTTATTTTAATTTTTTATTTCAATCAATCTTATTAAAACTGAATCATTTTATAGAACATTTTTACATTTTTGAAAAAAAGGAAAAAGGAATGTTCTATATAAAATATATTACATCAATTGGTTTTTCCACCATGGTCAATGTTTCGACATAAGGTGTGTCATTGTACCCGAGGATGAAAATGGCCCATCTGGGACAGGGGTGGTATATCATTTTAGCATTACAAATGAGATTCCACATTTGAGTTCTCTCGGTTTGTGATTGTAGGGGGTTAAGTGTCTATGTAATTATTCTATGTCAGGTATAACATCCTTTGATGGTCTCCAATGAGTTTATACATGGATCTAAGAACACCAAAAGACCCTTTTCTCCTTGATTCGAGGACCTGCTATCTAACAGTAGATGCTCATTGGATGATTATTTGATCAAGAGGATGGGAACTCGAGCTCATAACATCCTTATAGGGATGATTTATTTCTATTCAGGGACTCTCTTATAGATTTAAGCATTGTTTATATGTTTATTAATCCTTGGTTTTATCCCAATCATGTGTCCAAAAAAATTATCAGTAGGTTACAAGATCAATCATAAAAACACATTGATCTAGAATCAACTGTATGTATCTGAGTTTCTCCATTAATGAATATATTTGTATGTATCCAAGGAACTTCATTAATGTTACAAAATTATGGATGGATCTTAAATTGCATGATTCTTTACCAAGACAACTCGAGATTAAGACAAATTATGAGGTGCTCTTGAGTTTATCGTCGTCTTGGGGGGATGGAAGTTATTATAATTTCAGGGTAAAACCTATAAGATAGTCTTCCTATATATCATCACGAGAGGAATTAGATACATTGTAGTTTGGTTCCACACAACTGGATGCATCATCTTTTATGTTCGTGTGATGATGAACCATAGAAGTACTCTAATTTCTTGTGGGAAGGACATCTAGACAGAAGGTTCTTAGTCAAAATTTTATGTGGAACTTATTCCAAGGCATACCAAGGTATCCAGAAGTGGTTTAGTCTTCTGAGTAAAGGCGACCCAATAAGGGATACATCCAAAAAAATATTAGGGTGAGTTGGGTGTTGGCTTTGGACCTCAAAAAGGATACCAACATATCCCAGTTAGTTGGGAATAAAATCCCACATAGTTTAGTAATATGGGGGGCTAATCATGGAAGGTTACCATGAAAGTGGATTGATTTTGGGATTACATCGCTATTGAAGGACCTTTTTCAGTTGTATTTGGGGCTTATAATATAAAGATGTCGTGGAGTAATTAGGGGTAATGATTGGGGTTAACCCTTGAGATGGACACCCTTTGAGCTCGGGCCTGAAATAGGAATACTACCTATCCTATTTAGTGTAGGAATGGGAGTTATCATAGTTCTTCATTTAGGTCTTACACCTAGGAGGTTTTGGATTAGTGTAGCCCGATGCACCTTTCTCTGTAGTGATTCAGACTTCCAGTGCGGTTGGTGGAGCAGTGGATAGACTTCCTCATTTGGTAGCCCATATTTGGGAAATGTTTAATTAGTGATAAATATTTTGAAATATCCCTACAATTTTTTCTCCTGATATATAGTGAAAATTTTACTCTCTGTGCACATAGCGGATTATTCCCAACCATATAAATCCTTGTTTTCTTGTTCAATTTTTCCCTTATACTCTTCCTAGAATTTTTGTTTAGTATTTATGAATACTAACATTTTAGCATAAGGAGGAGGACCATTTGTGTATTTTGTGGGTTTTGTTACTATCACTAGCCTCTAAGCCCACATGATCCATGCTCAGTGTGAGAGACTAGAAGACGTGTAAGATTCAACAGACCACACATATTTCCTTTTCCACTAATGGAAAACCATGAGAACATTGACAGAAGAGGCCAAGATGAGAGAAACACCTCCTACCATAAAATAGGTATTACTCCAATACGGATTCCCTAATACTTGTTAGGGTAAAGGGGAGAAGTGTTGTTACTATTAAGAAGAAAATTCACACATGATCTCCTACATTTATCACTCTCTCTCATGGAAGGAAAAAGGCAGTGATTACCCATAATCCCTAAAACATGGTTTCATACATCAATATCCCATTGTTAGACCCTAGGTTACAATGTTAATGAAACTTGGGGACATTATGAGGGTCTGCACCATTATGGGGATTACCCACATGACTCCACATACCATGGGTACGTAAACTCCAAAGGGAACACTGATACACCAGATGGTTCTATCAAATGGGTTTGGGGAATTTGGAAGGGGATTTTGCCTAATCCCATTGGACTGTTTTATGGAGGGTCTATTAGTAGTGTGAAAAAAACTAAAGGAAATCATTGAGGCTGGAAGGGGGACACCAGAGAATACCCACTTCGCGTAGAATTTTCTCATGTATGATGGTGTATCCCCCGAATAGCACATTATTATATTGGTAGGGGAGTAATATGAGTATTGTGTTGGTACATGGACATAAATTTGATCCTCATAGAATTTTTTCTAGCATGGAACAAGTTTCCTCCTATGTAGCGCTTTTCTATGAGGGGGTTAGTTCTGGCATTGTAACATGTTGGTATGCGAGATAGAGTTCTGCCCGCACACCATGAGTGTCTGTAGGATTGATTTCCATACAATTAGATATTTTCTATATGGTGTAGGGTTCCTCCAATGTAGTATTTTTCTATCCGGGGAACTAATTTGAAGAAGGGGAATTGGTCCTACACATCATGGGAAATTTATCTGCAATGGAATTTGGGATCTCGATCTCTCAATTCTTATTATATTTCATTATTTCATGGTATGAGATGTGATTTACTAGAGGGGAATCATCAAAATAGTATTTCATTTATGATTCTCTTCCAATTTTGTGCCTTTGAAACTCTGATATGTGTTATCTTGATGTTTCAATACTTTTGAAGTCCTTTCTTCTATCCCCCTCAAGGTCAATTTTTTGTCGAGTGGAAGAGCTAGGTTGGTGGGTCACACGAATCCTTTTTAGGAAGCCCATGGAATTATCACAGATCACACAGATGATCTAGTCAATAGAGGCCTTTAGGGTTTGTAGTTTTCAGAGGCTTGAATCATTTCTTTGGTCCCATGAATGACATTTTTCATGGGATGTCATTCACTTGGACTTTCCTATGAACCATCCAAATCCAAAAAAATGGTACACATTGTGAGTTTCTCCATCTATATTCCATTAATTACATCATTCATGGGGTACTTTCGATGTAATATACATCCTTTAAACCAATTGGTTAATGAATTGTTCAAATCCCAAACCATCATGTGGTGCGGCGATCCGTGATTGACACTTTCCCTTTGCGATCTAACCTCTTCCTTTTCCATTTTTCCCTTTTAAATATTCCACTTAAGATTATTAGCTGGTTTGTTTTTATTCATTTTCCAAATTTATGGGATTATTTGACTTCCCTTTTATAATGATTTCAAGGCCCAAAATTTTCCCCCATCAGAATGGGTTCCGATCAGGATGAAGAGGAGGCCATTCTGAGGTAGAAGTGGCCCTAATTTGAATGAATTATCAGATAATGATCTAGTTTTGGCATGATCCAATGGAGTCTAGAAGTGTAGTTATACTGTTAAAAGGGTTACATGTAAAATTACACAAGATTTATATCTTTTTCGATTATAACCCTAATTTTTTTTCTTAATCCTGTCATGATGTGAGCTCAGTGGGTATAACATGATTTTTTAACAGGCCACCCTTTTCAGATTTTCTACCTAATAAGATTTGTGTCACTTTTTATTTATGATTGCTCAATATATTTCGTAAACCATATGTATATGATTAGTGAGCTGGTGCTCGACTTTTGTCTGGGGTTCCATTTGTGGGCCTTCATCCTGTCATGGTTCGTGTCTCTTTTTTAGGGCAGTTTAAAGTATTGAAAGAAGACTATCATTAATGATGTTTTAGGTCAAAAATTGCATACCATGAAAGATGTTTTAGGCTAACTATCTTTCACCAAAACTCATCGGGTAAGGTCCCCAATTTTGTTTTATGGGCTAATGATGTCCCAATACTTTTCATACATGGATAAGGGATTTCTCTTGACCCTGATTTCATAGTTTTTGGATATAATACATGGAAATGAGACATGATATGTGGAATGGGTGCCATGGGGGTAAAGAAGTAGGAAAAGTATTTTTTGATGTATAATTTTTCTTTGGTTTGCAAGACACACTCTTTTTTTAGGAAACAAATGAAGAGACACTAGGTCATTGTGAGCATAGTCATACAAATGTGTCTGCATGACATTGGACTTCCATTTTCAATACCCAGGTAATTTAATGGAAATTTTAACGTCTAAAAACCCCTAGGGTATCTTTTCAAAGTATTGGTGTCTAAAAAGTATCAGGTAATTTTCATCAATGATGATCATGAATAGAATACCACTCCATACATATACTTGTCTTGTGCAGAAGAGGGTTCAATCATGGTTTAGTTTAACTTCATGATACTAGGGAATTTGAGACTTATGATTTATTTTCATTTTTCTATAACCATGGGGATAAACCATTGATCCTTTATCATGGTAGTCTAACTATAAATGGTCTGTCAATTTTAGGCATAAATGGGGAGAAAAAGTTTAAACTACAGTCCAGGTGATTTCCAAAACTAGGTAATGAGGTGGGATGTAAACTTCATTGAGGTGTATCGATGTAAGAGAAGCCTCTCTAGAGAAAGAATTTTCCCTTGAATGATAGGCCCTTTTTTGTGATAAACTTATGTAGATCCATCGAGGCAATATGTGCATAGTCAAAAAAAGTAGTCTTTATGACACTAACCTTCCATTTTCAATGGACATGGATGATTATGAGGATTCTGACCATTCGGTACATAGAAAATGGTTTGAGAAAAATAGGGTGCCTGAATAAAAAATAGGGCCTTTCAACATGGAATTTCTCAAAATTGGGTATTGATGCTCTCCCTCATAGATGTAAGCAGGCTCCATGCGCAGGTCCGACCAGTGCAGGAGGAAGGGGGAAATCATATTTCATAAATGGAACTAAGATACATGGTTTGGGTGTCACTGTATATCCTATGATAATATGAATCTAGATAGTAATAGTTCTATTAAGGTTTATCCTTTTGTTGATCTAATTTTCACATAGGAATGAAACATTTTTATAGTATAGATGAGCTCACCCATGAGGCGGGGGTCATACCGGATCATCCCATACATATTTATTTCACACGTAGGATTAGGGGAGAAAACCCCTTTGATATTTCTGGACACAAGGGTGAGCATTGAGTGTCATGAATCATGTAGTTTTAATGTCATTTTATTATGAAATTGATATAAAATCCCTGGTAAATTGAAGGATAACTCGGTTGGGATGTCCTAACCTGTCCAAGATGTGAGTAGGATGGAATGTGTAATCTACAGATCTAAGGGATCTTATACCAAGATAAATGATTCATGGCATAGGAGTTATTGGGTGTACAAAAGTAGTAAAATCCTCTCGTAATGATGAATTTTCCTTTGGATGATAGGCCTTTTTTCTGGGTAACGTATATAGATCTTCTGAGGCATTGTGTGGATAGTCAAACAAAGGTATTCTCAATACATTGACCATATACGTACAAGGGACAAAGAGGATAATGAAGATCAAACATTACTCAAAGTATATAGTTCAATTTATATAAATAATGTGTATGAAAATATTTGAAACAGTTGGGTTTTGATTACCCATGGAATTGGGAACCTCTCTAAATGGATAATACTCATACATAGGGTGGGATGTTTTGATTCCTTTGTTTGAGCTAAACTTAAGTTTAAAGATTTGGGTGTCCTAAAAGTAAACTCCCTACATAGTTTTTATCTCTATACGAGGAGGGGGCATCTTAGCAATGTGTTTCTTATTAAGGGATGGATGAGCCCATAATTTTTTTCATGATGTTACTATGTGTCCTCAGTAGATAATAATCAAGATGAAAGTTGTTCTTGAAATACCTCACAATTTAAATACATGTTTCTAGGACCATGGTCTCACAATTGTGAAGGGGAGATCCCTAGATTTCCTTTTAGGGTTATTCCTCTAATTCCAACCATTGTGGATTGATTCTCCATGATTCTGTGGGGAATCCCTTGATGAGGTCCCTAAGCCAACGCGAGCTATGATCGGTGTTGGAAACTAGGGGTGGAAAGGGTTAAATATTCCAAATAGGGATGGTGTAAGCAAGGAAAGTAGAATTTTATAATTAGAGTGATGCTTAGTAGTTTAATTATTTACATCAAAGAAACATTATCATTTGGATTAATGTAATATGATTAGGAAAACTCCCATATAGTTCAGCATTGTGTGGAAAGGACCTAGATTCCATACAGTTTATTGTCATTTGGTAAGGACATATGTGCCCCGATGTGAAAATGGGACATTGGATTTCTTATGAGATTACCCTGCAGATGGAGCCTATTTGGAAGTTCCCTGATTTTTCATAAAGGTGGTTTATTTTCGTGTTTTTTGCAGTGGGTCTGGATCATAGGAACTAGGCATCACTATGTATCCCATCTAAGTAGGAATAATGCAGAACATAGTTCTTCTAAAGAGAGATACCTCATACATAGGTCTATCTCATACATAATGGAGGGGGGACTACCTTTTTAACTTCAAGGTGTCTAAACAAAAATGAATGTTCAGGAATATCATTGTATCCATAAAGGGTAGGAATGAATCCTTACATATTTCTTAATAGACCATGTTGTTTTAATTCTTGAAACAAGTTCACTGATGACTCGACGTGAATGAAGATGGATGTTATGGATCCAATTAGTTTTATGTATTACAGTAAATATTTTTTATGAAAAACTTATCAAAATGTTTCGTAGACCAATTTTGATATAAATCACGAGAAAATATTCGAAAATCGGGCCAGGATATTCTGGAATACCTCATACATGAGAGAGGGAGAACTTGTAAACCGCAACATTAAGATCTCATTGATTGGGAGATATGATACGGGTCCTAGAATTTATTAGGAATATGGAAGTATTAAAATACTCCCCTGATGATGAATTTTCCTTCAGTTGATAGGCCTTTTTTGCAACATACACAGAGCTACCAGGGAATTGTGTGTATAGTCAAACAAAGGTGTCTCTGTACATTGACCTTCCATCTCTGATGTTCGTGGATGTTTAAGGGGATCCAATATTTCCCAGTTTATTGAGTTTAATGGATGGAAATGATATATTTGGGTACATGGGGAATATCCATTCCATGATTAGTTGGGACTTGTGGAATTCCCTATATAGATCTGACTTATATACCAGAGGGCATGATCTTTGACAAATACTTTTTGTAAGAATCATGATTTGGACTCTCCATCTTAGATTTTCATTTATGAGTAGATGATTTGGGATATTTTTCTCTCTTTAATTTTGTGTGTTTGGACCCAAGATATGAGATTCAAGTGACCCCATGTATCCTATAAAAATGGGAATCAATACACATATAGTTATAGAAATTGGTCTCTCTCCATAATCATATTCCTCACATAAAGAGGGGCATTATTCTTTTGATTGAGGGTGGACAAGGATATGGTATTTGGGAATCACTATATATACTGTTAGAGTATGAATCGAGCCGCATATACTCCTAGAGGTACCTTCCATTTTAACATCTTGCAGTTTGGACTTTGGGTTCACAAATGTGGAGGAGGGGACCCTAACATTCCTTTATGGTCCTACTACCAAGACAATAGAAACCATACTAAATATTGATGAACCTTGACCATGTGAGGAAATCCAATCCAAACCCCTAAACCCACATAATCTTTGCCCTGTGTGTAAAATAATGGGTATTAGATTTTTATTCATCCACAAGAGTATAACCTAACAAAGAGTGGGGGCATTCTACGTTTTGGTCTTTTATTGCAGATGGGCCTATGTTAGGGGATTCAGATGACACTATATCTCCACATCGGGGATAAGAATTGGATACAATTTTATGAATTCCCCCTACACTGGTCTGACCCATACGTAGAGAGAATTTTATTCGAATAGAATCTAGAATAAGATGTGGAATCCAAGCATCACTATGTATCCTTTGGGGGAGGCAATCAATACATTCATAGTTATTTAAAAAAAAATCCTTGTACCCATTCAACCCATTTACATATATGGGAAATTTAAAATTATTCTTTTGAAGTGATCAGCCTCTCATGTACCTTGACGGTCTATTTGTGAAGGGGAAATTCTTACAACTATTCCAAAGATCACATGATCCAATATCATTGTGAGAAACAAGTAGTAGAAAATTATTATTTCACAATATAGAGGTAGTGGAGGGTACAACAGAGACATTTGTATCATGTAGTGGTTGGACCAAGACGTTGGGTCAAGGTGTCACTAAGTATCTTATCTAAGTAAGAATCAAGCCATACAGAGTTCTCTGGAAGAATAGTTCGCATGTGGATCTAGCTCTCACATAGGAACTGGGGAACTTTGTCTTTCTCTGGCAGAGATTTGTCTCATGGGTGATGAATCATTAGTTGTGAAATAATGATCACCATGCCGTTTAATGTCATGTTGTTAGGGTGATTTACCATTCAGTTTAAAGTCATGTGTTAAGGAAATTGGTTCTAAGTATTTTAATGTTGAACAACATGGATGCATATGGTTCAATGAAATTTAACATCTTGTATCTAATATGGAATTTATATGATTACAAAAAGTATTTATAAATTAATATTGCATTGGTAGGAGTTCTGATAAGCTGGCCATATGTTGAAATTAGTGAACATGCTCTATTAGAGTAGAACTTTCATGTGAACTATGGTACTTACCACTTTGGTTCCTATTTTGGAGGTTTCTTCCCTAGTATCATCAGGGTTCTGAGGACAAACACCATTTATCCTTCTATGAAATATCGAAGGTGAACCTTTTTTTTAAGTTTCATGCAATCCAATTTAGATAAACTTCTATATGGTGCATATTTTTCAATCTTTTCTCTTCCAGTCACCCGAACTCCTCGAGTTATTTCTAGGATTTCGCTTATACGAATAGTTTTTCACAAACGGAAATGAAACGAAAGGGTATTTTTACTTCAATAGGTAAAACCTCTTCAATCCCATATACTAATGAATAAAATGTTTCTCATGTGGTGGTATGAGTCATGGTCCAATAATCCCATAGGGCATAGAGGATCTTTCCCAACCATGATTCTTAAACATTGTATACTATCTTATGGATTTTATTGGATATGGTCTTATTGAAGGCCTCTATTTGTCTCTAGGTCATTGTATGGTAGAGAGAGGATTGGTTGGTCTTGATACCATAGCACTTAAATAATTTATCTAATTTAGAAAATCAAAAATTGGTGTTGTTGTTTTTCAGTATCATATGAGGGACACCAAGTCTAGTGAAGATATTGTATTTCATGAAGGTGACAATTCTTCATTCTCTGGCCTTGTTTAGGGGTGTAGATTCTTCCCATTAGGAAAACATTTTGTCTTCTATGAGGATATAGTTGAATTTCTTGCCCATAGGAGGATTATAGGGCCCTATGACATCCATTCCCCCTATTAAAAATGGCTAGGATTACATGGTTCTGTGAAGTAACATCGAGGGATAGTTAATCAAATTCCATGAACCTAATAAGAATGACACTTTATTTTGAATAAGACACAATCATGCATTATAGTGGGGAAATTATATTCAAGCCATTGAATTTTATAGGAGACCTTGGATCTTGATTGATGTGTTCCATAGGATGAAATATATACTTCGATCCTGATGGTAGCAGTCTCTTCACAATCAATGAAACTTAGAAGGATCTCTTCATGGAACCACATATAAAAGAAAAATTTTGATGATTGGTTCCATCATAAATAATGAATTTTATCTCCCATATCTATATTAGTTCCCTTCCACCCCTATATGGTTGGATTTATCCCTTTTGATGTTAATTAGTGCTGGGAGTCATCTTGTCGGTAGTAGAACCATATGTGTGGGTGATGGGTCTTATCTCATGAATTTATTCAATGTTGGTTTGGATTAATGATAAGACCATATGATTTTGGGTGATGATGATGACTGTATCATCAAATTTTAGGTTATATAATTATTTGGATTCATTTTGTAATGCATAGGCTTCTGCATTTTGTGACTGGGGGGCATGACTAAATATCTTCTTTGATGGGAATTCTTCCATTAGTTATTCTACATGGTTCATAAAAGGGATTAGAACCACATTCATGATAGTATAGTCACCATTGACTTGCTTTATGACCAGAAATGAGTCACCTTTTGTCTTCAAGTGTTCTAATTGTACTTCAAATGGTAGCTTTAGGCCTATGATCAGAGACTGATAATCTACATTATTGTTTGTGCACTCCTCTGATAATAGGAAGGAGTAAATCAAGACTTACTTTTCTGTAGATATGAGTATGACTACTAACCCTAATTTTTTATCTTGGGGTATTCCATTCTCTTTCTTTTCATACTTCTGGATGCACTATCAAAATGCATCTCCCATTTTGGGATTCCTATTTATCTAATAACACTTCTTCATATGGTATTTTACCATACAATGGGATTATTTACACTGAAGGGTGATCCTCCAAGAAATATTTCAGTGCTATCCCTTTGATGGAAATCTATGGAATGAACCATAGGTTGAATTTTCGAAGGATGACTTCCCATTTTGATAGGACTCCAGTCAATATTGGATAGATGAGTATATAATTGAGTGGGTTACCTTGAGATACCAAATAGAACTCATGATGCTATAGATAATTCCAAAGTTTCTTGACTATAATGATTAAGGATAGGAAGCTCTTATTTATATTTTAATAATGATTCTCATTATCAATGATGGTCTGATTGAGATAATAAAGACTATTTTCACTCCTAGCATCGTTATTTTGTGTGAGTAAGGTGCCTAGTGACCGTTCTAAAGTAGTCACATTGAGAATGAGTGGTATTACTTAGATATGTGGAATTATTACTAGAGGTAATAGAAGATAAATACTTATATTGTAGAATTCTTCTTGACAATCATAAATCCGTTGATATGACACCCATTTTTCATTATCTTAGTGAAAGGAAATCATTTCCCTATAAGGTTTGTTTTGAATTTCTGAATGTAGCCTAGGTGTCCTTGAAGTCCTCTCAACATTATGAGGTTGTGAGGAGATGAAATTCCAAGGATAGCCATTATCTTCTCGGGGTCAACTTCATTGCCATGATGATTTATGAAGAATCCTAGTAAGTTCCCAATGATGATGCTAAAATCACATTTAAGAGTGCCTATATTCGAATGGGGATCGCATAATTTGTTGAATATTTTTCAATATATTTTACATGGTCCTGAAATTATCATGATTTAACTACTATATCATCAACATAGAATTTGAAAAACGTTCACAGTAAGGGTTTGAAAATGTGATGCATGGTATCTTGGTATGTGGTGCCGATATTTTTTATCCCAAAGAGAATTACCTTGTAGAAAAATACTCCATGGGGATATCTAATGGTTTTTTATTCTTCAACATTATAGTCCATTCAGATTTTATTATATCATAAATATACCTCCATAAAATAGAGAGCCTCATATTTTACCATTTCATCAATCAACAATTCCATGGCCGAGACCAGGATGTCATCTTTTAGAATGTGCTAGTTAGGAGAACAAAAGTCAATGGAAACTCTTATTTTCCTATTCTTCTTTTTCATGGAGATATTTTTGGACCACCAAATGGGATATTGGACCTCCCATATATAGTTAGCTCTGATGCACTTGTCAACATAAACCTCTATGTTTGCAACATGTGTTGGATGTGTCTTTCTAATAGTATGCTTGTAGCCATGATGGTATTTTGGTTGGCCCAGGTAGTGAGTGGCCACCTCGAGATCAAGTCATGGAATTTCCATATAGTTACATGTGAAAATATCTCAACTCTTCTTTATAAAAGAGGTTTATCCCACTTGTTCTTCAAAATACATGGCCATACTAATTAGAGTAGGTCATGGTTCCTCTTCGGTTCCTAGGTTTATTTCCATAACTTCATCAATGGTGGTGGAGACACCCCCCTCAAATGCCATAGGGGAATCCCTAAGATCTTATACTTACTCTTCTTAAACATCCATGACATCTTCATCTTCTTACGATGGGGACATGATTCTTGAGATGATCTCTTCAGAGTTGAGAGAAGAGTCAAAATTTTGGAAATCATAGAACGAGTTACCATCTTCTAGAGGGGATTGAGTGTGGGGTGCAAGGGTCATTCTTCCCTGTTTCCACCAAAAAGTGAGGTAGGGAATTTCTAGAGCTCTAAGGATAGTTTAAGGAAATTTTTACCCATGCATTAACAATCATCTTAGAGATCAGTTGATTTTTCAACACTCACATGATTGGTACCCATGGTCAAAATCATAAGTACAATGGAACATACATCTGAATCCAGACATATGCACTCTATTTCATTTATAGGTAGAATGTATTCCTCAACGAGATACTTGAAGGGGTTAGAGGGAACCATTTAAAAACTATTTGTGGTGGTGACCCAATTGATTCCATTGACTTAGGTTTGATTCCCTTTAAGATCATAGAATGATTAATCAATATAGTGTGACTAGAATGAATTGAATGGGGATTTATTAGCATGAAATTTCCCACTCTACCCATTAGTGAAATATTTGAAGCACTGGTGGTATGATGAGGGAAATGTTGTGTGCTGATGAAACCAATGCCTTCCTAGAATGACATTGAAAGCCATATTTTTTAGACTACCATGAATTATGTGTTTTTTATGAGGTCTCCTAACTGGGTTTTGAGATTGATTTGGCCCAGCAGCTTCTTATCACTCTTGTCTTAGACTAAGAGAGTTTTGGTGCATGGCATCATCTTATCTTTGGTTTTTTCTATCCGGTGAAGTGTCCGTAGTGATATGGTATTGAGTATATATCAATTATCAATGAGGACTTTTCGTATATCAATATCATCTATCATGTAAGACATGTATATGGGTTTTATGTGTCCTGCATAATGGTTTCTTCATGTCAATCCTTGAAGTTGATAATTGCATAGAATTCTACTTAACTGGTCTATGTCTGATATATTTCCCTGGTATCCACTACAATATCAAACTCTTTGGGGATTATAAAATATTTTATGAGTTCTTACCTAAGATTTTCTATGATATTCATTGCATCCATAATTGATATCTTTTATTATACCAAGGCTAACTATAGAATATCATATATATGATCTAAAGGTTGGTGCTTCTTGACTGGGGGATTCTCTTTCACATGTGCTTTAGGGGCTTGAACACTGGATGAGGATTGGATAGTTCACAAGAGAAGAGATGTGAGGCTTCTATATTTTTTTAATTCAGTTGATTTGGTATGAATATATTCCATGGGCAGTTATAAATCTACTCCTATTCTATTTGATACTAAAAGATGATTGGTCCAGAGTGGCTTCTGTTGGGGGTAGGATATTTTCCTTTCCTTTTTGGGTCCGTTGAAGTGTTCTTCCTTGAGTTTCAAAAATGTTAAAAATTTGAGACCAAGAGAAACCAGAAGGTTGATTTATCCCATGACTATATCTTCATGGTTATCCTTTTCTCTGATGACCTCTTCATTTGGTTCCCCAATTGGGTGAAGGAAACTTTGGTTCATTTTTATATTATTCATTTTATAAGGGGTCCAATAAAAGACTAAAAATGATGGATCCAAAGATTAGTTCCTCATAAGATGATCAGTCTTCCCGGTTAACTTCTTCGAGTGGTGATATTTGGAAGGGTGGTTCCCATGGTGTCATTTTGTGGGGTGGTTCCTATGGATTTAGATATTTTGTTATGAAATCTGAGAGTTTCAAAGAAAAATTTTTTCTGGGTGAAGGTTCATCTTCCTAAACTCGATATTCTAGAACCTTATTGGATCATGGGGGTGAGGATGTCCCTGCATCACATCAAGAGCTGTTGTGGGAACAACTGGTTTCTTCAACTTTTACTAGAGGATAACATGGGCTTATTGGACAGCTTCGTAATTCATACAACTATTGAACTTCTTCTAATTTTTTCTAATGACTATTTTCCACTCACTTTCTTCATACAAGTTTGTGGGGGAAACATATGTCACTTGTACTAGAGGTGTTCCCATCATGACTGGCCTAGAATCTATCATTATATGCAGAAGGTCATAGAAGACAAAAAAACTCAGGAATGTTGTGTCTCTGTATCCAATGCTAGGAAAAATAAGATTTCCATTCATAACTACCTACCTCACTAGCCTTCGTTGGATATGGTATCTAGAGAAAGTTGAAATTAATGGAAACTACAAAGTATCCAAGGAACTGATCATCTTAGAACGAGTATACTTTATTACTTCACTCATCAAATTGATTTCTATTGGATCCCCTCTTCTCATCTTGTTGAGGCGGGGGTGGCTGTTGACATCCAGTTATTCCCCCATGATTTGACGTAGGCATTAGATTTGGGGATGGTGTAGGGGTGTCATAAGAGTAATGGAACCCGCTACATCACTTCCCACCCATTTTCCTAGGAATTATGGGGTTTCTTGGGACTTAAGATTAGTCTGTTGCAAGAAATAATATATTCTCTTGGAAATGAAACAGAAATCCTAGAACCCAATTTTATTCTACATTGGAATGAGTAGTGTTCGCACGTCATCACAGAGTTTGTTGATGAACATGTAAAGAATCTCATCTTCGAGGAACAACCATTCCATCTAGTAAGTCAAACCATTCCATATGAAAATGAATTCTAAAACATGTTCATTATCCCATTTCTATTAGTTTATAAGGTTGCTGAATGTTGTTTTTGGTAACATTGAACTGAACTAGAAGAGTAATGACCACCAGAGGTCTTCCCATCCTGTTATTTAATTAGATAGAAAATTGGTATACTATACGAATGTTGATCCTTTTCGGGTTTTCATGAAAAATATGAGTTTCACTACTTATTGTTTCTATGGGTCCCCGTCATGGGGGCACAACAAGATGAGTAGTAAATAAGATGTTTCTATTGGTGTCCTAAACCATTGAATAATGGAAATAAAGTGTTCGAAAAATTTGGACATGACCAGACATTTCTTACTTATTCGGGATATGGTTTCTTCATAGGTTGTATCGAGGCGTGCCACCCTTCCATGGCTTCCAAACAAGCTTCCAATGACTCGATGGTATTCATGAGTCCTTGATGTCTAACTTGTTGGACCACATCATGCGTGGGCATATGTAAGGTTAGGATTGGTTAGACTAGAGTTGCTGGAATTTGTGGTGGACACTTGACCGGGGACATCCTTCATGGATTCTACTATATTTTCTCTTTTTGTTTCCTAAATGGAGGAAAATCATGGTATTCTATCGATATTGGGATCAGGTAGACTAATGGTCTCAGTATTTCCATGAACATGATTTTCTTCCTTGATTCATTTATTGATAATATCCCTTAGGGTAGAGGCACCTCAGTTGGAAGTATGTGTTTACACTCTTCCTAAGGAACATATCTGGTATGACAGCTTTATTGGAGTAGCTCAGAATTTATTTACCTTAGCTCTTTCATTTATTCCTCCTTCTATGTGAATCTATCCCCAATAATAGGTGACACGTTTTCACGTCAAGGAGGTGGTGTGTCTGGAATGAATTTTCCCTCATTCTTCTAATTGTTAGCAAGTTGCAAAGGAGGTGATGATGGATTGGCTGAGAGTGTGCTCAAATTTGGGGCATATCATTGGTTTTAGGTACGAACACCTTTAGGCTTATTTTTTATCACCTCCGAGAGGGAACCATCTTCTATCAAATAATCATAAACTATATTACTTTTAGTGAATTCTATGGGATTTATATCCACGACGTTCATCTATTCATACTGCATTGTGGGTGGAATATCGGGTGCTGAATGGGAGGAGAGCTTCAAGAATCCTTTATTGGATTTCTCCTCCATTTCGGGGTCCTCTTAGGGTTTCTAGATGAAGGGTAATGCAATGTGAACCATGACATGACTTTTTCATATATCTCCTTTCTAGGGGACATGAGTCAGGAGAGAGGACAGGATGGGCAACCTCTCGATTAATTATTCTCCCTATATGGGAAAATAGTGACATCTTCTGGACAGGTGGTTGGGGGTAAAAATATCCTTATCCATACGAGCTAGGGTTACTCCCATTATTCTTCCATTATAACTCATCCGATTTTTTTTTTGTGTTACATGGTCATTTTGTGTTAGAAATTCCACCAGCAATGCGGTCTGGGGTGGATCCCATATTGTGGTTGTTGCTTCTACTATTTCGTCTTTCTTAATCTCACGCATTCGCATTCAAGTGTGAGATATATATGGTGTCAGGTATGTATGTGAGTTAATTTCTTTTGAATACATTAGAATATCATGATGGTTGTCTTCCCTTAGATGAGAATCATGTTAGATGTTCTTAGTTTCCTAGTTTCAGTGATTTTGAAAGGCTTTTTATCGTCAAGCCTGAAATTTTTGAGTCTTACTCAAGGCCAGTTCTTGTCGAGTAGGGCCACCCTTCATAAACAGGTATTTCATTTGGATAGAGTATTGGGATGATGAAATTAGGGGATTCCATTTCAAGTGGGCCCTACTAGATGTGAAGTGGGGTGAATTTAAAAGCTCCATGCTCTCCCCAACCCAAGATATGAACACCAGATGGTGCATCACTGGTAAGGAAATGAAACTTCTACAATGAGTGGAGGTCAACCAACTCAAGATCTGTCTTCCCCCTCTTATATTGTGGAATTCATGCAGATGGAAGTGCTTCTAGGTCAATTTGGTGGTGAATCCTCCCCCCCTAATATATTGACATGGTCTACATGCCCGTCATAAGTAAGGGATTTTCACTTCAATTGGTGGAGAGTTGTCTAGTTGTTGAGATGAATTTTCTGTATGCATTCCTCAGAAATATCTCTTGGTATGTCAAACTAAGAGGTGTTCTTGGGCTAGAAAATAACTATTATTCCATCCCTAGAAAGTTTTCCTCTCATGAGTATCATATTTTTTTGATCTTCCAATAGTGATTCCACCACTTCGTGTTCCCAATGTGGATTCATTGTGAATATTTCATCCTAAGTAGTGGAGAAAATAGGGATTTCATTAATATGTGATTGGTGTGGAAGTGTCTTAGAGGATGAGCATGTCCCCAAGATGTCTTTTGGATGAGAAATGAAATATCATTTCCTTGACAGAGTTTCTAGCATATCTGAACCCATCCGTCCAATCACCGTACAAAATGAGGTCATTATCATATTTAATATATCGAGAGGAGGACCTTCTTCTTTGTCTAAATTATGATTGTGGGGTGGAAATTCATGTTCGATTATATGGTATAGAGGACTACCATTTAGATTAGTGACCAACCATGGAGATATTTTCTATGTTTTATACCATGGAGAGTACCTTTAGGGTAGACTAAAATAGTGAGAGGACCTTTCTGTTTTTTTTATCATTGAAGGGAGGACCTTCTAGATGACTACCATCATGGTGAGGAATACCATGATTGAATGATATCAAGCTACAGGGAGAATATCTATAATGTGCATCTTAAAGAGGGCCTCCTGGATGTACTGCAACAAGGATATGACCTTCATGTTGCTTGAAGACATTGTGGGGAGGGCCTTCGCAGTGTCTCTTATCATGTCGAGGACTATCATAATAGCTTGACATCCGACTGTAGGAAGAATTTCTCAAGTGTATACCATGGGGAGGACCAACAGGGATGACGATAGAAAGGTTCGGACATTCTTTCTATATGATCTTCTAGTCTAGGGGAGGTTACCATGACACTCATTATGAGATAGGATCTCAGGATCGATCATTCGTTTCCCACGAGGTAAGCTGCTACCGGTGTTCCGGGGAGTACCTTTTGAGATTCTAGTTATGACATTGCGGGGAGGACCATTGCAACTGCTACTTCCACATAAATAATTTTGTAATGGATTGATAGGATCTTGATCCTGTATTGATAATTTTTTGAGTCCATCAAGAACTCCAGCTTCCAGAAGAGCATAATCCAGAATATTACCTTCATTTATAAGTTTTCCTTAGTGCATTTTATTTTTGGGAACTGTCTTGTGGGAAACTGGGGCCACCATTCATTGGTAACAACCTTCATGTATGATTTCCTATTTGAGTGGTTTCCATGATGTTGACGTGATACATCGACGAACATCTTGAGTTATGGCAGGGATATATTTCTACCATAGAGCGGCCACCATGTTGGACCGGCGTCCCCATGTTTTAATGGGTATTTGTTTCTGATCTGGTTTTCCATATATCACAGAATATGGTCGTTGACCCTCCTATACTAGAATAGGGATATAGGTCTACTTTTTAGGGACTATCATATTATTTGGATGAGTCACCCCACTGGGGATATGTAGTCATAGGCCCAACTCCTTTATTTTTATACAGATGCTAATATGTCTTGACATGTCTGGAGTATATGATATAGAATTGATATCTAATACTCCATCATTTCTAGGATGTGTAGACATACATCATTGGATGAAACATGTATGAATGCACATTTTTATGTAAGATAAGGAGACGGTTCCTGCTCGGGTCCTCCATGTATTAATAGTGGGAAATTTCATTCCTCTTATGTCAGGGTAGAGGAATGAGTCTTCCCCTAGTTAATGGCTGGGATATGCCAACTATTATCTCCATTTTACGTCCTATTTGGATGGAAGGCTTTATATTAGCGAGAAATTATTTTCATCATCTCATTTTATGCTATGTTTGTCTCTCGATCTTGATATGTGTCCACATGAATTTATCTCTTCTTATATTTTATGGACACCATATTTGACTAATAGGATCTCTTGTGGTAGGCATGAATTTTCATCTTCTCACTAATTTCCAACATATTGGACTATTGGCCATGATATTACAGGGTGGTAATTAGAAACACACATTGCTTGCTTTTGACACCTTATTTGACTGGTGGAATTCATATTCATCAAAATGAATGTGCACCTTCTCGTAGCTTGCAACCCTACTTGGATGATAGGCTTGATATGAATTAGCAAGAATTTGACTCTTCTCAAAGATTATTTCCACTTTATCTTACTAGTGTGATTAATTTTCATTGGAAGTGTTCAGAAACTTCCCATAGTTGGCCTCCCTATTTAGATGACAGGCTTCTAGAACATCAGTAGTGATTTTCAACTACCCAAAACATAGTGCTTCATTTGTAACGAAGGATGGGCAAGAATCAAAATTAATTTGTGCCTACTCTAAATTTTCCACCATATATTCGTGGTGTGCTTCAAAAGAAGAGGTAATATTTTATACCTATCCATATAATTACACCATGTTTGTACAATAGATATCATCTTCAGGAACCATGGTGATGACCTTCTCCTGATCATATTTTCGTCACCCTCAACAGGTTGTGTGAGGGGTCTGTGTCCATTGGATTTTAGCAGGGTCCCTCGATGTGGTATCCTTATCAGAACAAGGATACTGGGTAGTACGTTGTTGGCAGTGAAATATTCTGGAAGGGGATCCTGAGTAAGACCCATGGGAAACTGGGATGATTTCATCAGTGTCAGATTCATATTCCTCCCTTCAATAATGTAGGTACTCATTGTCACATTTTGAGGAAAGGATCTTAAAATGGTTGTGAATGTTAAGCGGGGTTGCCTAGTTTTGGACCATCAATGTTGTTTCTTGGGAGAGTGGTGGGTATTTATGTCATGTGGGGCTTTCCTTTCTTCCTTCAGGATGGGGAGAGTACCATTTTTATGGTACTCCTTAATCAGTGAAAATTGAACCCAGTGTTGAAGATGTTGGGTGGCCGATGGTGTACTATTATTCATTAAGGACCCATTTACTTGTATATTTCTGAACCCAAATGTTTGGGAAAAATATTGGGATTGGATTGAAGGTTGCTCTTTGAATTACCTGCAATATATATGACATGTACCAACAAAAAAACCATGCCAAAGTATAATATAATGAACACAGGCTTTATTGATAATATTTATTGGACATTTTCCTTTTGGATGAGAAAAGGGATTGAGGTGGGGTAACCTTCCACATTGGTTAAGGATTCACAATGGGTTCCCATTTTTGTTTCAACCTGAGGAGCATTGTTATTCCTAAGGATGAAAATGGTCCATCGAGGACTCGGTCAGTATATCCTTTTTTACATTACAAAGGAAGTTTCATAGTTGAGTGTCCCATGAAGGTGATTGTATGGGGTTACGTTTCTGTGAAATCACTCCATGTCGAGTACAAAGTCCTTGGATGGTCTCTAACGTGTTTATTCACAGATCCAGAAACACCCAAAAAACATTTTATCCACGATTCATAGACCTAATTTTCAAAGATAGGCACTCATTAGATGATGATATGTGAAATGACACTTAAGGACTCACATTGGTCAAGATGATGAGATCTAGAGCACATCACAATCTTCTAGGGGGAATTTTTTCTTATTTTGGGACTCTATTATAGATTTATGAAATGTTCATATGTTCATGATTCCTTGGTTTTTCCCCAGGATGTTTCCATAGATTACCCTTGGTTTATAATATCAATCATAAATACATGTGGCTCTGGAATCATCAGCATGAATCTAAGGTTCTCCATTGATGAAGATATCTACATTTATCCATGGTTCTTAACCAATGTTTCTCTTTTGTGGATAGATTAGGAATTTCTTCATTTTTTAACTGAGACAACGCGGGTTTAAGCCACATTATGAAGAACTTTGTAGTTTGTTATCAACTAAGGGCGATGGGAATTGTATCGATGTCTGGGTTGAACCTATAAAGTGTGATTCCTACATATCCTCTTGAGAGGAATGGAAGACCACATATTTTGGTGTCACATAACTGGAAAGATCCCCTTTTAAGGTCATGTGATGAGGACCCATCCATAAAGTTTAATTTCATGCATTGAGGACATCTAGGAAAAAGGTTCCTAGTCAAGATTTTATATGCGACTTACATAGAGGTGGCCCAAGGTACCCAGAAGCGACATAGTCTTCCGGGTGAAGGCTATCTTTTTGGGGATACTATTTGGAAAATATTACAGTGAGTTGGGTGCTAGGTTTGGACCTCAAATAGGCTTCTTAAGTATCCTTTTTATTTGGGAATCAAACCCCATGTAGTTTAGAATGATTTATTATATTCTTCTAATATTCCATTGAAAGAGTCTGATTTGGGGCTTACATGAGTGAAGAAGGATCTTTTTATTTCATAGTTTTACTTATACCATAAATGAGGCCTTGATGAATTGGGATCCATTATTGGGTTCAACCCTTGAGAAGGATACTATTTGAGATTGGACCATAGATAGGTTTCATACATATCCTATTTATGGAATGAATGAGAGTTCTTATAGTTCATTTTATAGGGATTACACCTAAGATGATTGTCATTTGCATATTGTGCAGATGGTGTGATCACTACTAGCCTCTAAGCCCAAGTGATCCATGACCGGTGAGAGAAAAAAGAGGATGTGGAAGATTAAAAAAACTACACATATTTCGTTTTTCTCTAATGGAAAAGGAGGATAATGATGATGAAAGAGATTGGGATGAGAGAACCACTTTTTACTATAAAAGGGGGCTTACTCCAAGAGGGAATCCCAAGTACTTCTTAAGGAAAATGGGAGAGTCATCATTCCTCATAATAAGTAAACCCAAGAAATATCTCCTTCATTTATCACTAGATCTCATGGAAGGTAAAATTCTATGATATCCCTTAATCCTTAAAACATGGAGTTTCACATTGGTATCCTAAGGTTGGAACCCAGGTTACCATGGGAATATAAACATAGGTAAATTCCCAGGGTCCACACCACTATAGTAATTATCTACGTTACTCTGCTTAACATGGGTGTGTAAGATTAAAAGGGAGTATAGATGTAGTCTATATACATGTCATATGGCTTTGGAAGGGGATTTGGCCTAATTGCACTGGACTGGTTTATAGAGGGGATTTTAGTGATGCGGTAGAAATGGAAGGAAGTGATTGGGGTCAGAGGGTGCAACGCCTAATAATACCCCACTCCACATACCAATTTCTTATTTAGGATGGGGTTTCCCCCACATATCACATTTCTATGTGGGTAGGGGAGTCTTCCATGTACTGTGATGGTATGTGAACCATGATGTGTCTGCGTAGTGTTTTGCTGTGCAGAACAAGGTTATTCCTAAAAAGTTCTCTTTTACAAGGGGCTCAGTTCCATCCACGTACCACGGAGGTATACATAATGGATTTCTAGCTGCGTACCATGGTGGTATGTGGGATTGAGTTCCGTCCATGTTTTTATTTTCTATCTGTTGTACGGTTCCTCCTTTGCTGTATTTTTTATGTGGGGTATTGATTTGAAGAAGGGGAATTGGTCATGCGCTTTGCATGAAATATATCCTTGAAGGAATTTTTCTTCATGGTCTTTCAATTATTAATATATTTTCTTCATTCATGGTATGCGTAGGGATTTACCTATGGGGAATCTTCAAAAGATTCCATCATTTGCGGTTCTTTTCTTCTTCTGTGCCTTCCAAACTCTGAAATCCATTCTCGTTAAGTGTCAATGTTTTCAAATTATTTTCGTCATCCCCCATAGGTGACCTTTTAAAGAAGAGGAGAAAATTTGGGTCAGTGGGTTTTATGACACCTTTTGGGGAATACCACAAAAGAATTGCCCGACCCATAGATGAGTCGGTCAACAGAGACCCACAGTGGTTGTGGTTTACGGAGGCACAAATATCTACCTCAGTCCCAAAAAATACATCATTCACGGGTACCCGTCATCTTTTCCTTGATTGAGAATCATCCATGTTTAAAAAAATGGTACGTGGTGTGAATTTCTCTACCTCTATTTCATGAACAAAATCTTTTTTGGGTGAAAAACATCAGAATCATCTTCATGTGAACCTTTTGGTTTGTGGATAGTTCTCAGTGTGGACCATCACGCAGAGCGGTGGTCTGTGATGGACATTATTCTTTTGAATTTTTTCCTTTTCCATTGTTGATTTTTCTCTTCTATTGAACTAGTTCAATTTTCATCATTTTCCAATTTTATGGGAGTGTTTGACACCCCATTTTGAAATTTATAGGAGTATTTGAATTGCCTTCATAATGTTTTGTGGACCCAATAGTCACTAATATTTAATGTTTATATTAATTTATAATATTTCATGTTATCTTCAAGAAAAACCCTCCTTTAATTTTTTGGGTATTTTCAAAAACATTTTTTAAATAAGATCTATAGCTATATATCTAGAAATATTTTCACATGGCTGAAAAGAATATTTTTACAATGGAAATGAAATATTTCATGTTATATGATTATATTATAGTTCATGATGACTATTTATAATGTTGTGTGAGAATAATACATCTCATGATGATGGTTCATCGTGATTTATCTCTCCAATTAATTGATTAATGGAATTAAGTTTACCGGTTAGATTTTTATGTTAAAATATTATTGAAATTGATGAGGTATGTATTTCTATATGTCATAATGATTGTAAGAGTGATATTAATTTGATGTCCTAAGTTACCTACAATACTTTTCCATTATTTGTTTTGTGTTTTCATGAAAATATTTTCATTTTATAAGGTAACATATTTTTTTAAATGAAAGACTATTCCTTTAAGGGGTAATAGATATAATTTTGACAAACCAATTTCAAGGGTTCTCTTGTTCTATATTAATCACACATGATTGTAGTTTTTTTATAATATTTTATTATAAATTTAAGTCCAAAAACATTATGTAGTAATGATAATTTATTATTTATGTAAGATGATTGTTTGAGATAAAATTTTATTATATTATATGAAACCTCTCTTTTATAATTTCATGGTTTTAAAATGGAGAAATTGATTTCATTATTTATATTTTATGATTCTTACAAATCATTTTTTTCTCATTACAGGTTTTAAAGTGTTTTTCATTGGGCTTAAGGATGATTTATAAAACATAAAAATTAATGTTCAAATTTAAGAATATTTTTAAGGTAAAGGCAACATGTTTCATTTTTTGAAGTTTTATATTGTTTAAAAAATGAAAATAGTGTAGATGTATCAACTTTGAAATATATGGAATTATTATGTAATATTTATAAACTAATTATCTAATCCTCTAAAATAAAAAAACATAAAAATATGAGAAATATAATTAATGACTAGAAACCAAATATTATATAATGTTACCAGATTGTGTCATTATTTAACTTATTTCAAAACATCATACCTTGATTTATAAATAATAAGTCTATTAATATATTATAATTCAATTATTTGATCTTACTTTTTTAGTTCTCATAGTAATACTAGGACTTACCTGTCTTTTCTCATAATTATTATTTTACAATTTCTTGGAAAAGGAATGATGGCTCCCCTTTCCTAGAAATAACCATTTCCATCATTTTTGGATCTTTATATATAGGATCCTTATTAATCACCATCAAGCCAAGAACTTCATGATCCATGAAACTCAATGAATCGTACACCTAGTTTTCCTTCTCATGGTTATAGTGTATCAAGAAATTATATTTCATTAGTAGTTCCAACTATCTTAATTTAGTCGTGTTGAGATCCTTCTAAGAGATGATATTATTCAATCACATTTGGTCCACATATATATCAACAATTTTTCAAATTAGGTAGTGTGCGTATATATTATATGAAATTATTATAGGCCTCAGATCATGTTCATGAGTTATATTATTCTATTTATATATTTTTAATTACTTTGATACACAATAAGTCAACCTATCAATATTTATATGGTCTCAACCTTGTCAATTATTTGATGTGTCATTATAAAATATAAATCCTAGCTTACCTAATAGTATTTTTAACACCAGTTAATTAATCAGTATCCAATTTAGATCTTCAAAACACTACTCAATTTACCTTGCCTATGTGAATTTGACCACTTTTTTAACTTTCCTAAATGCTTGAAAAACTATGAAAATTTTTGAACAAGCCATCGATGGTAACCTGTTAAGCCTATAAATCTATGGATCTTAGTTATATTCATAGGTATGTTCCCTTAATTAACTAACTTTTTATTTTAATGGCCATAATATATCCCATTATTGGAGATAATATGGCCAATAAAATAAATTACATTCATCCTTCATTCAAACGTCCTCTACATCCTATATATTTCTTTTTTTGGGTCTACAAAATTATTTTCAGATGATTCTCATGCATTTTATAACTATTAGATTATATTAAGAAATATTCAATGACCACCACCAAAATGACTTCATGACACTCTTTGAATATTTAATAATTAAATCCATAATGTTATAAGTTTTATTTGTAAATACCAAATACTATATCATAAACTCCCAATTTTCATACATTTATTGAAATTCAATCTTTTTTATATCATCCTTATTTACCCCTAGTTGATATTTACTGTGGTTGAGATCAATCTTTGAAAACTTTGTCCCCCTTTATGTTGATCAGATAAGTTTTTAGGTGTTTGGAAGGATACAAATTATTTATACAAATGGAATTGATCTATCAATAATCAATGCTCAATCTCATGGTCTCATCCTTCTTTTTAATAAATAAAATTGGGGTTCCCTTGGGTGAAACACTGGAGAGTATAAATCCCTTATCAATCAATTTATTCAACTATTTATTTAACTCCAACAACACCTCTATTTCCATTATGTATGTATTTTTAGAAATAGGTCTTTAATTAAGAATGAGTTCAATAGATAACTCAACTTTACACTCAAATTTAGGACCATATAAATATTTTAAGAAAATATTTAATTTTTATACTAAAGGTAAATAGTATATTCTTAGGATATCTTCCTCATCCATATATCACATTTTATCGTCCACTCTACCAAGATTTTCTTTAGTGATAACAACTATGGGATGATCCAGACATGATTTAGGAGATGAGGTTTCCCAGAGAAAGGCATGAGATGCCACACCACCTTCATGAATCATAATATCCTAATCGTGGAAATAATTTTTTTCATTATAATTTGAAGGAAAATCTATATGAAGGATAATAAAATGTAAACCATAGATATATTAACCAGGTTTGAAAATAGGGTATTCCCATGCATCATAATTAGATCTTCATGGAACATATTTTTTCAGATAATATTTCTACTCAGTGTCTTAATTGATAATTGCCTCTTTATAGTTCTAGGAAAATACATAATTTTTTCTTTCAAAAATGGAAGATACAATAAACAATGATTTAATTATAGATAAAACTCAAATATCACAAGTAAAAATCATCCTCCACCCCATTGATGAAGGATTAGGAACATTAATGACCACTAAGTGGCCCTTTCCCTTTGCGTGGACATGGAATAAAAATTCAAAAACACCTAATGGAAAAGGTAAGGTGTAAGATATATATCTTAGAAGGGTCTTACTAGGTATTCCATAATCAATCAAAAAATAATAATAATGAAAATATTCTATAAATTTAAATAAAACATGTAATGGAATTTAGTTTTCCAATTTCAAAAAACATTCATTAATTAAAAAATATAGAAGATATATAAAACAACATTAAAATAGGAATAAATAAAAATTGTATATAAAAAAATTATAAAAAACATTTGGTGTGAATAAAATAGTTTAATAATTCAAAGGCTTGTATAATAAAGTCAAACACCTCCTAAAAACATGAACTTTGTATAAAAATCCCATGGTAATTCAATTATTTAGGTAATAGGATCCGTACACTTCTCATAATGATCATGGATCCAGTCATGTGTGCACACACAAATACACCCCGATATGGGAATCTGTCATAAAAATTCTACACCCAAATAGGGGAACCCATAATGGGTTATCATGCCATAGTTTTTTTAGTAACATTTTCAATCGCCAATAAATTACTAGGAAGTCACGGACCTAGAATTATTGTCTAACTTACTACTAAAAAACTATGGTAATATGCGATTACATAACCAATAAAATTTGAAATCAATAGTTTTAATAAATTAAAACAAAATTTCAGAATTTCAATTCCCAACAATCATTTTTCCAATTGGAAAACAAATAATAGGTTTTCGGTATTACACGATATTTAAAATTATTTTTATGTTTAAAAAAAAATTTCAAAACCAATATAAAATAATTAATAAAAATGATTTCCAAATAAATCCATCAATTTTCATAAATCCTCCGCACAATTTAAATTCCATAAAAATTGGTGTTTTATCAATTTCTACAGCCCTTAAAAATTAAGAATCAAAATATTACAATAAAATATTTATAAATCAACTATAAACTAAATTAAATTATATTTAAAAATTCATGGTTTTTATTGTATGGAAGATAATTATGGCATTATCTACCTTTAATCAAAAATTAGTAATCAATACCCAAAATAAGAACTATAATGTAGATTGATAGTGTGCAATATCTCTACTAGGTTAGTGGCTTGACAAGTATAAATGGAAAACAAGAGTCCATAATAAATTTGAATAGTGGGAACTCTATATCAATGAAAATAAATGAACACATAGATACTAATATTCATTTTTCTAACACTAATTGAATTAAAAAAATTAAAAAATAAAAAATAATTATCAAGGCCTTGAGTCAAGACACTATTCGTATTATGGGTAGAGGATTATATAAACACCCAAGATGTTTGGTCTCATTATATATATTTGTGTATTAATAGAATTTATAATTTTTGGCTACGTATGTCACCTATTTTAGTCTAATTAATTCACCATGAGACTCATAAAGACCATTTATATCAATCCTTAAGGAACATATTTCTAAATTAAACTTGTTTATTTGTATATTTGATAGATATAGAAAACAAATAATTCCCCATTCAGTAGAATAATTTTCATATCAATGAGAATATTACTTATTAAATTTGGAACATATGATGTATCATCAAAGTGACTAGTGTCACCCTTATTAAAATGATACATGGGAGAGGTTATTTTTAATGTGTTGGTTTATCCATGGAAGATAGGTTTTCATAAATGGATTTCATGGGTTCTAGACCAATAAAATCCTAGAAAAAAACCTTTTACATGGTCTATTTAAGAGAATGTGAATATTTCAAATCACATCTATAGAGAGTGTGTATCCCGTTTTGTGGTTTTATGACCACTCATTGTATATTAGGGTGGTTATTGATTAAATAATAACCCTACACTTTTCAGTGTGATTAAACCAAGGTGTATCTGACCTATAGTCGCATACAGTTTCCAGTATCCATAAAGAGATGAATTTTATTGAAAATTACACACATTTACATTACAAAACATATGATGGATTTCATACATGGTGTAGATAACTCTTGAATAAAAAAAATATTATAGAGGGTTAACAATATAGGAATATAAATCCCTTAAATTTTATTATTAAAATTTAAAAATATCTTTCACGTCAATATAATAAACTTATAGAAGAAAATAGGTGGTGGTTATAATATGAGACCGAAATAATGAAAATTGAGATTAAAAAACCCCATTTATGGATTGGGTAGATATTCAATCATAAAATCACGAAATATAGGTAACAAAAATGATCATTAAATAACATGAATAAATTAATTTCTTGATATAACTTCACAAATTTAATGGTATATACACCACATAAAGGAAATTTGGCCCAAAATTTGAAATATTTTTCAAATAACTCTTCAAATATATATTATAGACTTTTCTCCTAAACAAAGATACCATTATCTAAACAAATTCAATATTTTTTCTACACTGGGTATTTATTTTTATATTTTTTTAAAAGTTTTATAATATCTATTTTTTGAATTCATTATACTTAGAAAGTTCATAATCAATGTCCCATTAATTTCATGGTTATTAATGAATTATAATAATTTATGACATTTTAAAAATCGTTCAAGAGTGTTTTAGTGTTTATCCTAAAAGATGAAATTGTTAATAATCATGTTCTCTTGATTCTGGATAATCGAAGAATGTTTTTGTATTTAATGAATTAAATATTGATATAATATATAAAAAACTAAAAAAAACTCAATTTACACATTTATATCATTTTATAGATTTATTTATATTCCCATATTAATTCATGATAAAAATTAATATTTTTTTTCAAGTTGGTGGTTAAAAAACCCAACCATGATCATACAAAAATTTAATGAATGATTAGGAGAGGTTTTTATTATACTATCATTAAACCATAGAAATAATGATATTATTTCATTTTTAAGACATTGATACATCATAATTATATGAAACGATAATAATAATTAATGTATATGATAATATTACATTATTTTAATGAACAATTAACCTCTTAGTACGCTTCTTTTAAATTATCAAATTAATGATGACCATTGCGTGGTCATATCATTAATAAAAAATATAATTTTTTATATAATAACATTACCAAGATAATAAAATTCATATTTATACTTTAATACCTTCTTTATATCTTACCTTTTTTTTCCGGTGATCAAAAAGAAAAACTAGTTATGTTATAGAGGGGGTAGTCTTCACAACACATGAACCACACTTTTGAATTTTATAACAGATGGAGTATATAAATAAATAATGGAAATTGAAATTATATATATATATATATATATTTAATTTTATAATTGATAATAAAATAATAATATTATTGAGGCTATATTATATTTTAAATAAAAGAATTAATATGAAAAATAAGTAGTTGATAATACTCACGTCAGGGACTTGAATTTTCCATGGAATTATCACTGAATTTCATGGTATTAGGAAAAAAACGATTTACCAAGGGATTTTATTTTTTTAGAGAGAGTTATAGTGATATTAAAATCATAAATTTCAAATAATAAATTTTAAATATAGTTGAATCTTGAAGATATCAATATGTTAGCATTTTTTAGTGAGCAGATAAATAGTTTTTGGAATTCCCATTGAAATTTAATAATTCTATTTTATTTATAATAAATCAAGGGAAAAAATAATGGAAAAATGAGGATATAGTATGAGTCTTTGTTGATTCACACATCATCCATCCATTTGGAAATATTTTTTTATTTTTTTCTCTTCCATCTTACAAATATGACTTTTACAATTTTTACTTTTTACTAATGTTTATTATTTTTTGTCTTAGTAACTATTTTTATTGACCAAAAGTAAAATTCAACTAATTATGGATTTGGACCAACATAATTTCCAATTTTAAGACCATTATCACCAATTAATTTTTTATAGATATGAAAAATTATTTTTGGAATATAAACACTAAGATGCATAGAACTATTTTTAGATAAATGGTGTTTTTAAGACTTAAAATTATATATAAGGTAAAATTAACTTGGTTAATGATTCTAATGAAATATGTTTAATTATTTTTAAATAAATAAAATATATTATTATTCTACATAAATCTAAAACAAAATATCCCTTGAATATTTATAAAATCAACAAATGATTGATAAACATTTTCTTATATTAGTGTTACATTTTAATTAGTTATGAAACAATTTTTCATTGGCTTTCTAAAAAAATTAATTCTAAAATAATAAATTTTAGTCAAAAATTAATATTATATTTCTTAAATTGTTCTATAAAATTATATTTCATTCTAACATATTAATAAAATTTTATAAATTGTATGTTTCATGAAAACTATATATTATTAACAACAATATAAATTTTTAGAACTATCTAAAAATTATTTAAAAGTAATAATGATATTATGAGTTCAAAATGAAGTTATTTTTTCTAATTTCAATTAAGAAAATTAATTATTTAAATAGTTTCATCAAAAAATTATCTTTTAAGGGTGCATTGTGGGATTGTTAAAGATAAAATGTTTACCTACTACAGTAGAGTCTTAGGTGTTAAACCTAGAAACTGGGTGAACATACATCAATGAATGGAAATAAATAAATATATATATATATATATATATATTTCCAAACTAAAAAGTATCAAAAGAAAAATTATGCCAATTCATTATTTAAAGATAGAAAATAAAATTAATTGGATTGATTATATAATTGGTACAAAGGATCATTATATAAACCATCTAGAATATTAATGGGATGGTAACATTAAAAAAATATTCTCATTAAATAAATTGGTATATCAAAGGATACTTTATTATATATAAGAAACTTTTTTAATTGTTTTAGAAATAAATTGGATATAAGAAATATTCAAAATATTTTGATGGAAATTTATATAAATATTTTTTAAAACAAGGACAAATATAATTCTATTTAGAAAACATAATCATGTGGGGGAAATTTTTATATAAAATGATAATGGTAGAAAAAATGTGTCTTAATAAGGAATAAGGGGATAAATTATATTTCAAAAAATATTAACATTATCTGAAAAAGAAAAAGGTATGGGTCCTTTAAAAATTTATGTTAAGAAAGAGGAAATGAAATAGATAGGAATAAATTCATTTCATTAATAATTAATCATCAAAAAAATGACCTTGAAGATTCATTAAGGTTATCTAAATAAATTTTTAGTTTAATATAGTCCATTTTATTTGAGAGAATATAATTCCTTTTTAAAATATTCTTAATTATCATATTTGATAACCCAAATCCTAAAAAGAGTATCAAAAATCTATTTCTAAAATTAAGGAATGAAATTACAAGGGTAATGTGAGATTACAGATAATTAATCATCCAATTATAAAGGAGAACATTTATGGGAAAGAAGAATGTGGATAATGAGGAGAGGCCATCATTTAAGTGGGATGAAATTATTATTAACATTGATATATTATTTGAGAAAGTATTTCATCGTGGTGAAAAAATTTCTTTTATTTTTTTTCAAGAGTATAAGAGAGTCCAAAATGAAAGAGAGTCTTACATTGGAATATATAATTCCTGGGAGAATGTATTTTAATAAAAGATCATTTTAACTCAATAGAGTAAGTGGAGTTAAGAAAAACTTGTATGGTATAGGTAATGTATGAATCAAATTGTATTGAAAGTAATGTAATGAAACAAACATTAAAATACCATGAAATGGAAGATATATTTATTTTTCAAATAAATTGGTTAGTTAATACACCATAGAAAAGAGATTATTTTATGAAAAATCTGAACTGTCCCTTGGAGTTGAATATGAGATAAAGAAATAGTTACTAACCTAGATATTGTCATGTCAAACCACCATGAAAGATATAATTACAAATGAAAACAAATATAACATGAATAATAAGTGTATCGTGTTTAAAAATATTAGAAGTTTACTATATACACCATTATAATGAAAACATGGTGTATGATAAGAAGTATGTCTCAATAAATTGAAACTTGAGATAAAAAACCCTTACATTGATTCCCCTATTAGTGTAATTCACACTAAGGTTATGTATAACAAACAAAAATATATTAATATTAATTATTAAAACATCATTGATATATACAAACATTTATTGAATTTTTTTTATTTACTAGTTCTATATTAGTTTGTCATTTCCAATTTTCAATATCATATATGATTATTTATGAAATTTTAAACATATTTAGAAGTTGAAGTGTTTTTATTCATTATTATAAAACAATTGATAATTATAATATCATAAAATGAAATGGAATTTATTCTTTATAATTATTTTTAATTTTAATAGTAATTCATTAATATTTTAGTTATTATTCATGACATTGAAGTCTGTGATGATATTTTTTCTATAATTTAAAACAAATAAACTATGTTGTCTTTATTAGTAAGTTAAATGTTTATATTACCCTTATAGAACCAAAATATCATCTATTTCTTATTATTATCCTATATTAATCATAAAAATAAATCATTGATATATATTTATATCATTTTTATTGTTAGTCGTTAAATTGACCAAACAGGAACATACAACAATCTATGTGTAAGTATGGATCTGGAAGATATTTTCATCTACAATATCATTATCAAAAAATTACACTGACATTATATAGATATTATTATTTTCATTAATGACAATTTTTATGATATATAATAATATGGCAAATGAAAATTATATTGTAACTTATGAATTCGTTTTAGGTTGCTAGTTTTAAAATGACTACAAATTTAAAATATTAATTATATAAAGAATAATTTTTATTTACCTTGTCAAAATAATTTCCTAAATAACATATCTACTCAATAAGAAAACTTTTAGTTCCATAATTCAATTATAATATTAAAAAATTAAATATGATGTTTATGGATGAAGTAGTCCTCAGATCAACATGAGCAACATTTTCCTTCTTTTTCTATTTAATGGGAGATGAATAGATAATAGAAATGCAGTCAATTTAAAAAAAGTATATTATTCCTAATTATTTAATTATATATGTATATATCTATTTATATTGGTTTTGGTTGATTGTGAATTAAAAGGGTAATGAAAGTAAATTAAAGGATAAAAAATTCTTATGTTGAGAATTTGGATATTCTCTTAAATTATCTATAGTAAATGAAGTACTTGAGTTACATTTTCTAGTATATTGGATTCCAAATTTCAATAGAAGATCTAGAGTAAATGTTTTATCAGGTTTTTATGTGTGGAATGGGTTCCTCCCATTGTCATATCATTTTCACGTTTCCAAAAAAATGTGAAATGGTTCCCCCATCTGTAGCTGGGTATATACCTACTTTCCAAAGGCCAGTGGTCATCTGGGTTTTCTAGAATAATGACTCTTGGGGACTTTCATTGGTTAAGAGGATGGGAGTTTGGGCTCATTTCACCTTTTGGGGGGAGGGGAAATGTTTCCTACTCTGGGAAACTCTTATAGATTTAAAATATGATAGTACCTCTCTTCCTAATCCCACTACGAGACTAGTTACCTAGAAAAAATGATTCATTAGTTTTTTCTCTTGTCAAATAGAGAAAAGGAGTATCATTAATGAACTAAGGGGAGTGTGGTCCCCTTGGTGAATCCATCTGTATGTATATGAGGTTTTCACCCACCCCCTTAACAGCGAATAACGGTTTTATGTTCTGAAGTCGTATTACCAAATTCTTTGTAATGTACTAACATAAAATAAAGTGATTAATATTCCAAGTATTTTATTGCGCCATTATGAGAATTTCTATGTATCTTGGTTTTTATAGCAATCAAAACCATTTTAGTTTGTTATTCCCCTGAAGTTTAGCATCACGTGGAAAGGATATATGTGTGGGTATTGAGACATCAAATTATTGAGCTTGGGTATCAGGATGACATCCTATGTATCTAGGTTATGGATGGAATAAGATTCACTATAGATCCATTATTCCATTAGGACTATACCCCAATGTATATTCCCTTATATGAGGTGTTTTCATACCATACCACTCATCATGGAATGTACTTCCTTGGTGATAAAATATTCATGATTCCTAATGAGGTTTTCATTTCACCGCCCTAAGCCCGTATGATCTATGATAGATGTGACAAAAAGGGGGGAAAGATTATCATCCTCCTCAAATATATATAAACACACACACACACACAGATATATATATATATATGGTAATTTTATGAAGGGACAATCAATGGGGTGTTTGGTATAGAGGTAGAGCCTTGACAATGTGTCATATGTATCCTGAGTGTGGTAGGAATCAGAGTTCTCGTAGTTCATTTATCCTTTAACATACTGATATACTAAATTGGATAATCACACATGGAGAAATTATGACTATCGTTGAGGTTTTTGGGAATTCTAGGGTCTCATACCAATATGGATTCAATACTAATCATGAACATACTATATGATGTCAGTAGTTGGGGCTTACTTGGTGATTTTTATCTTGTAACCAAGGGGTGTATAGTATAGATAACATGATTTGTGTGGTTCCCTAAGCTCATGTGAGATATGTTCTTTATGAGAAACAAGGGTTATAAAATTATCGAGGTCATTACTTTAGATAAGAGACACAAATACTAGGATCATCCTAGATAATCAATATATAACTCAAACATCAAATAGGTGGAATAAGTATCATGAATATAGTATGAATCAATGTCATAATTGTTCCATTAATATTGGGTTATACCCATTGAGGTTTCCATTATGAATTGGCGTCCTTTACTATAGGGTTTCGCATGACCCAGTTTAATTTTCTAGAGAACATTGCGTGACCCCGTTGACTTATCTTGGAATCCATCACATAATTTTTCTGGATATAAATGGAGGGTGTCTCATGAGTCAGTATTACATGGTTCTATGGATGTCATGTATCTTGGATGACATCCCTAGAGTTAATACTGAGACCTGACTATAATGTATGGAGGGAACTGCAAGTCTCAACTGGATTCTCTAGATTGTACCACAAGATATTTATAGTCATACCCAGATACAACAGTGAGACTTTACTAATATGAGAGAATTCCATTATATGAGTTAGTCGATGTATCTGAAGGATGTCGTAGGTCTAGGAAGATAGACCCATAAGGTTTTGTGAGACCAAGGTGGTGTCCCCAGAGGGGTCATGTGAATTTCTTTGACATGTTCCCAGAATTTCACATGTCCCAAATAGCATTTTGAAGGAATGTTGTGAGATGTGGGAGACATTTCCAAGTGTTGTCACGTATACTTTTTTGACTCACATGAAGTGCATGAGGGGAAGAAAGCATGTGTTTTGTTTAATTCTTCCATGTTTAATCTTAGTTTTAGTACTTGTATTTTGAATTCCTTAGGTTTCATTAGTATTAGTGTATTTTATATCTCGTGTGGTCTGGAAGACATGTGTTATGTTCTTCTCATACCTCACCAGTATCCCTTCACGTGATCTCTGAATGATCACACAAATACCATATGTATGGTTCAGGAGTTCCCCAAATGTTTGATGCTATATTACCTAATGGAAAGCTGGTCAGTTGCATGCTCAATTTCTCTAAAAATTCTTCTTAGATGCTTGGGACTTTTGCGCTCGAGTATTTACAATGTTTATTATTAAGTGCATTTTTCATGGTTAGGATGGGAATTTATAGGCCTCACCACCCCAGTTGTTCAGATATTTTTGAGTTTTATTTAGCGCAAATTGAGTTTGGATTCGGTGATGTGCTTTGGTTCCATGCAGTTTCCCATGTCTCTATCGTTGGTCATTTTGAGTGAATCGACTGATTTTCAGTGATCGAAGTCTCTTCAGATAATGATTCCTTTATCAGATTTATTTTTGTTTAATAAATACTTTTCTTATCATGCAGACATGCTAAAATACTTTCATGCGTGTTATTTTAACATTTCTATGGGCTTTTTCATGATCCATGGTGCTTGTTGAAAGGTGTTCATGAGATGCTTGATGACATGTCTCTGAAATTCCATGAGAGAAGAATGATTTTTCTCAGGGATGTACTAAACCATGTTGTAGACTTCCTTGGTGCATCACCAGAATTTTATGACCACAAGGACCTTATGCCTCTTCGCACTTTTTTCCTTTACATTATGTGACAAAGTTTGGTATTCATGTGGGATTTCTATAGAAATGTCAAGGACAATTACTCAATTTTTTGGTGACCTGTCGTGTGACTATATGTTCTATATGGTGGTGAGCAAGCATGTCATGGAAAAATTGATATGTATGTCCTTAAAGTACTAAAAGAGAGGTGCAGATTTTCCTGGATATACCCGAGGTCCTCTGTGAAACACAAACGACAAGCCATTGAATTTTACAAGATGAGGCAAGTGTGTCACCGAAGTCTTTCATTGTCTTACAATTTTTCTAGGGGTTTGCCCCTCATCCTTTAGCAACCACAAGAACCCATCACCTCCTCCCCATTATCTACTTTATTTTATTTTACAATGGTTTGGTGATTTTAAAAATTTTGATGAGTAACATCAAGAATATATTCTCGATTTTTTATGATGCCTTGTATAACCAATATGGGTCATACAGGGGCGGGTTAGTCATCTCGTGGAAAAATATATCTGTTTATCCATATATAATTGAAGGGGCTCTGAGGTGTTTCTTATACAGACCCAAGGACTTCTGTTTTGTGAGGCTAGCAATCCAAAAGGCTTTTGTGGGGTGTGGAAGTCATGTAATTGAGGTTTTGTGGAGTCTTGCAGTTCTCTAAGGGGAACCGCATTTCCTTTGGCAACCGTGGGTACCTATCACCTCCTACTCTTTATCTAATTTGATTTATTTTATAATGGTTCATAGGAATTGTGATTTAGTGTGAGTTTCATCAGGGAAATTTAGCCCTTAAAATGATTCCATGAAACTTGAGCTTTAGAATAGCAGGGGGAATCTTCATTTGGATATTATTAACTTTAATTAGTGGGAAATTTTTTATAGTATGTTAGGATCTTGTCAATGACAAACTAAGTATCTTGGGGGCTCATTAGGATGTAGTCATGCATCCATTGGTTGTCTAGAGAGCCTTTTTTAGAGTAATAAGGTTCATTGAAGTGAACTCTACAGGATTATCCTTGAGTTATACGCTGCGTGTGGAGTCTTCATGCGACCTTGAAGTGGTCATGCGATCGCGATTCCCTTGAGTCTCATACAATCCGTAAGTCACGGTTCCTTTGATTTTAGGGATTACGTAATTAAAATATCTAGGTATTACTTCATTTGGGAATTTTTATGCTCATTTTAATGTCCGCCTGAGCATTTGGTGGTGTCAGAAACCAGTGTCTTATGTGACTTTTGTTCAACCAGGTGATGTTGGGTATTCTTTAAAATGTATTATATATAGGGGGTGGTGGAAATTCATTCCACAATTAACCCATTATTGTATTCATATCCACTAAGTACCACTATCACGAGATCATGCTGAAAACCCATTTCATGAGCTCTATTCATGAGTCTACGCCACAAGTCTATTTTGTCAGAACTCACCCTCAAAATGTTCCCTTACTAAATTTTCAGTTCCAACTGCAAATTATACCATAGTAATTTTCCCGAATTCTACTATGAGTGTTTTGGTTTTCTTCAGTGATTTGTGAGAGTCGTTGTCCATGTCATTCGATCTCTTGTGACTCACATGACCATGTCAAGTCATGTGGTCGCTTTTCTCCAAGGGGTTAATGTGGTTCATATGATTCCAAAAAAGGGTTAAGCATTATGTGAGTCCTTAAGAGGTCAGGAGATTAATGAACTCCTTATGTTATTCACAAATCACTTGTTGATTCATGAAATGCACCTGATACCAATGGAACCTTCATGGCTCTATATTTTTTTGACAAGATTGTATATTCTCTCTTGGTCTAAAATGTGCCACTTACTTATTTTCATATGGATTCTAGTTCTTGTCAAGGCTCCTTATCTATGACCAATAAAAGGGTCATGATTTCCAAAAGTCATAATTTTGATCCCCACTAATGTGTGTATACTGATAATGAGACCCTAAAGAGGTTCATTTCCCCTGACATCCAAAATTATCCCTTATAGGGTTTGGTTTACTGGATGATGTTACAATTCCCCCTCTGAATTTTTATCATCCATCATGTTGGGTGTCTGGTGCTCTTGAATTAATTTAGAAATAAAATTATGAGGATGGTGATCTGGTTACAGCTCAATCCCAGAGTTTTTCTTATCTATTGGTTAACTCTCCTCTGGTTCCGAACGTTCGTTATTTAACCCAGAAACCCATCACGAAAATATATTGGAGCATATTTGATTTTGGTTTTAATAATCTAGGCAGCAGATTGTATTCAAAGTGGGATCTTTATCTCAGTGGAAATTTCATTGATGAGTGGGCATGGCCATTCTAGGTTAGACAAAGCCACTTTGATTTTACTAAAGCATTGTACATGGTTCGCCATTATGAAGTTGTACGGATCTCCAAATTCGTCTTATATCACTATACCGATCTCCATCATGAGATGATCAACCATTGGTTCCCCAGTACCAACAAATTTTCCTTATCCCATGGTGAATTGAGAATCAGCCTATGGGACATCTATCTGTTGGAGAAGACTCTTTACCAAGGGGAAATTTATAATGAATTACTATCTGTTGAAGATGTCTGGGATGATACTTAACAGACCCCAGTTTTGGAGGGGGAGATTCTCATTATTATAAGGGAGAAATATAAAACAGATCAAACAATTCACTCTCTTATTTCTCTCATTGATTGGATCAATATTTTACTCTATAGTGGTGTATTAGACTAGCCACAATTCTCCCAAGTAGGTTCCCCTAACAGCATGTCCATGATAGTGATGGATCATATTGTGCTATCTTTGAGGCTATAGATTATACCTCATGGGGATATTGTGTGAACTCTATGATCTCTCCAAACATGATAATGGAAGGCTTTATATCCATATTTTTGAACATGTGTCTCTCTCTGGATAGGGACACACGTTCAATATTCTATTTTACCACACCGGTGATGGAAATACACCTTACACAAGGGAAGCTTCTAAACTTGGAAATATTATTCCCTAAATTCCTTTATCAGATGTTGGTCCATATTCAACAAGGTATCACCCCTTACAAAATTTGTGGTCCTCTATAGTTTCGGTTTGAATGGATAGAGGAGAATTTCTATTATTATGAGTATTACTATGATTCTAGGATCTGGGGTACCATATTCTATACTAGATTAAGGAAAATATCAGCGTCGAGGCTATAAACATAAATTCTACTGAGGTTAAGGGAAAGATATTTGATCATTACAGCATTGACTTTACTACTTTTCATTCCCTAGGTGGTCCGATTATTGACGAAGATGCTGCTCTCTTGATGAAAGAACTTATATGATATCCATTCAGTATTTAGTTCTAGTAGCCAGGGTAGACGAGCTGATCATTTATGGGGTGTGCATACCATATCAGTTCGGTTAAATGTTTGTCTATGTTTATAGGGTCTCCCCTCTTCCTTTGGATGGTGTTTGAGAGGAGTGGCATCCCATGGTGATCCACCAATTTTGGAGGATGTTGACATGTTAAGGAAGTTAGGATGAGGTTATGATTAATCTTGTTGATGCTTCTTATACATTCCTTCCTAGGATATTTCCCAATCTTGGGTAACAAATTATCCCTAGGGTGTGTTGATCCAGCTGATCTGTTATGTGGATGGGCCTTTTTAATTTCATACTCTATCTATGGCGTCAGTTTAATTGATTGAAGACTTAGGTGAGGAGTCAAGGAAGAGACCTCATCTGGATGATAACAACTTGGATGGTGAAACATATTCCGTTGAGGACATCAGTCCTTCACAATAGGCTGTATATGATGTGCATGTTCAGAGAAGAGCACATGAGGCATCCTTTCTTGTTTTGATATTGATTCGACTGGATAATTATCCTTCTGTTGTGTCTACCATGTGGGTTATAGAGGCTAAACCACATCATATACTGCTTTGGGAATGTATTAACCCCTTTATTACTTATACTCCTTTGGAAATATTATAAAACCAAGGGGAACACCATCACTTGTAATTTCATTAATTAGGGGAAGATGACTTTAACCAAAAACCTCTATATAAAGTCTTGTAGGAGATCATCTTTACTCGAACAAACATGGACACGAAGTAAATGGACCTTTATGATCTTATAAAGGTGGATTACCTTGTTAAGAAAATGATGGAGATAGTAGAGGAATTGGATCAATGTATCCATTCGTTACCTGAATTGTCATCTTAGATTGATACTTGGATCCCATAGATGTGGAGATATGAGGATATGATTTCTCAAATGATGCCTTATTTTTTTGACATCATAATCTTCATTGGGTACTATTTAGAGGAGGGTGAAGAATTGACTACTCTGGTCGAATCTCTCCATCCTAGGGAAGAATTGGAAGATGTGGGGATAGAGGCACTTCAACACTCAATTGATGCCTCTCACCAAACTCTTATGGATCTTACCAGTGTAGTCGACTGTATATTACCATAACTCATCTTTTTTATTACACTTCATCCCCCGTTTTTATGAATCGTTGGATAGGCTCCAAAATTTTAGATTCCTCCCTCTTTTTCATATTATGAGTGGATGAACATTTGAAATTCTGAATAATTCTATTCATCTTTTTTCATTCATGATATGTATGATATATGGTTTTTTGACATTATTAGAATCTCCACCACTAACCATCTTGTGCATAAAATCAAGAAAACCTGAATTTATGGATCTGGATATTTTTACCACAACCGACTCTTTTTCTAGGAGTGATCATTAATTCTCACCAACATGAGATTCTCTATTTATGATGTTCCATTTATATTGAGATAACCTAATATTCATAAGGATAAATGGGTAGAATATATATCCTAGATAGAGAGAGCTCTATTATTTTCAAAATTCGATAGTCTTGGGGAGCATTTCATGCTAAGGACATATAGAGATCCTTTGTTCACTTTCAGATGAAATTGTTTTCTTGCTTCAGTTTTGGTTCTTTTATCTACGACAAAATTTGACTTTAGTTTATGGTCTTTTAGCTTATACCTAATATCTCTTTAGTTTATGGTATTTTAGCTCTAACTTCATATCACTTTTGTTTAAGGTTTTTTAGATCAAACATGGGCATAATATCTATTTAGATTATGATCTTTTATCTTAGACTGTCTATTGATATAGTTTACAGTCTTTTATGAAGAACATTTCATTTATATATTTTATGGACTTTTATATTTGAACTTCTATTACTTTAGATTAAGGAAATTTAGCTTGGACCCTCTATTTCTTTAGTTAATGGTATTGTAGCTCGAATGTTCAATTTCTTTAGTTTAAGGTATTTTAACCTAGATATTCAATTTCTTTAGTTTAAGTACGTTTATCTTGGAACTTCTATCACTTTAGTTTAAGGTATTTTAGCTCAGAACATATATTTATTTAGTTTAAGGTCTTCTATCTCATGCCTTGTATTTCATTAGATTATGGTCTTTTATCTCATACCATATATATAATCATGAGATATGGTGAAGACATGCCAAAAATAACTAAAAACACAATGATATGTTGGGTTTTATCTATGGTATTGCTAAGGCACATAAGGATTAGAAATACCTTTTTCAAAGTGACACATTTGGTTAACGACCATAGGCAAGAATGCATTGTCAACCAAAGGGTCCATGAAGTTGTGTATCCTTTCCAGGGGATAAGGAAGATTCATGTAGATGATATTCATTGAGCAATAAATATTAGAGAATCCATATTCATCTGAATAGATGGAATACGGGTGACGTAAATCATAATACGAATGAGTCCAAGAATATGAGATGAAATAGACATGATGGGTATGTCCCATGTCACTCTGATAAGCCATGTTATGCTATGGTGTTTCTAGGGCTCATAATGTTTGAGGGTCTTTTCTCACAAGGATAATATTCCTTTAGTTGTAAGTTCTAGGACCTTATGCATTAGTAGCATGACAGGTTAAATATGATATCCACCTCTCTCCAAGGGACATGAATGGTTTATAGAGACTCAAAATTCCAAATGATGAAGTTAGTTATATAGCTATGTCTATCTAAGAAGGTTTGTGGAACCCTAGATAAGTTAGCTCTTAGATCATGATGCTCAATTCCTACACCCCATGGTTTAGAATCACAGGGTGAGGGCTATCAAAGGCTAAGGAGGTAAGTGTCACAGTCCATCCATTAGAAAGTGTAAAAAACACAGTGATGTAACATCGAGGATATCAAATCCGATTGGATAGTTTTTTGTGGGGATTTCGAATCACAACCCAGAGTGACCAAGTCTAGAGGATGATATTGGAGAGTCATATTGGGTGTGATTTAGACACACTAAGGTGTTAAGTGCTGTACTAATGATGTCAGGGATCACAAGGATTTGAATGTCCTTTTTCAGAGTTATATTTGGTTGATGTCCATATGAGCATATAAAGGAGTCACATGCATGTATGAATAGTCAATAAAAGGGTTATGGAAGAAGGATATCTTTTCCAAGGGTAATGTAAGGTTACGACTATCTGATACAGTCCAACTCATGAGGCATGATCTATGGAAATCTTAAAATACAAGGGGGGGGGTACAAGTACCCTAAAATTTGATCCACCACCTACAAAACCTATTATTAGGGTGAGAAGATGTAACAAACCATTACTCATCCTTTTTCATGGACTAGGGGGTCCAGAAGTAAATGAATGGATTTTATTATGGTTACAAGGTAAACCCTATGTGATTTATGCATTATATATTTATTCACTAATTTTTTCCTAAACTTTGAGAATGTGGAGTTTAGCGGGTAGAGACTTGACTTTTTCTCAGGTATCCCTTGGTCAGTTTTCCATGTGACGTGTTTTGTGTCTATTTCATTAGCAGTTTAAGGTCGTGTAATTTAGACCATTATTTTCTATATTTCGAGGTCATACAACTTTGACCAGAACATTGGATGTTTTGGGACATAATTCCCATGGTCCTAATATGGGAGTTGTCCCACAAGCGCCTTATAGGGACTCACAGGGTTAAGAGCACTCCAACATTATTCTGAGCAGAAGATATAAATGTTTTAAATCATGGATCAAGGTTCTTAGATCATGATTAATGATATGGTATAGTCATACTGAGAGTGATTCAGACGGTCTGAGGTGTTGAGTTCTACCACAACAATTTCGAGGCTTACCAAGATCGTAATGTCCTTTTTCAAAGTGATGCATTTGTTAGATAGCCATAAGCATATATGAAAGAGTCATGCTCAGGTATGAATAGTCAAGAAAGGGTTCCTTGAAACCAGATATTCTTTCCAAGGGCCATGAAAGGTTACTGTGATTCAATACACCCACGAAATGAAGTCTGTATTATGGATTGAGGTTCCTTAAAAGATGGTGGAATCGCCCCTTAATATGGTTAAATAGGGTAATTATTTTATGGTCCTTTGATTTGGAAGGGTGAATGTTTAGTGGTTTTCCTAGTTTATCATCATCTAGTGGGGAAATACTTTCCTCCATATAGTTTAATGTTGTGCGGTAAGGTTGTACTTTAATGGAGTTTAACATCACGAGGTAAGGATGCACTTCCTTACAGTTTAATGTCATGTGGTAAGGACATGATTCCATGGGGTTTAATTTAATGTGATAAGGGCATACTTACATTCACTTTAACATCATGTGGTAATGATGTAATTCCATTCAATTTAACATCGTGCGGTAAGGGAATCCTTAGACATAGTTTAATGTCATGCGTTAAGGATGTACTTCCATGCAGTATAATGATGTTCGGTAAGGTTGTAATTCTATACATTTTAACTCTATGTTGCATGGACATACATCCATGTAGTTTAACGGTGTGTGGTGAGGATTTAAGAATAATCAGGAAAGTGTAAAAATTTTGAGGTTGTGCCCAAATATATAGATTTGGGAATCACTACGTATCTTGTTTCAATATGGATCGATCTATACATATCTCTTGCAATACCATGTATTTTAGCATCATGAGGAAAGGACATAGGTGAACTGATGTAGAAAGGGGGTTGTTGAGGATAAGCCTAATAATAGAGACTTAATATTCACTATGTGTTTCAGGAGGAAGATAATAAAGCCATACATAGTTCTAAATGACTTATCATGTGCAGGTATGGTCCATACATAAGAAGGGGGGATTTTAATATTTGTTTGTTGTGATTAAGCTTAGAGGTGGAAATTCGAGTGTCAAAATGTATCCCAAAAGGGAAAGAATAAAGTCACTCATAGTTATTTTACAGGAAATACTCTATGTAGGTCTAATCCATATGTAGAGGTGGGTATTATTTCCATTCACCATTATATTTAGGCCTAATATTATATATTCATGTGTCACTATATATATTATGATCACTGGATTCAATCTATACATAGTTCTTTAGGATCCATGGCGTTTAACTTCATGTAGTTGGAAGAAGGTCGACTGATGTGAATTGATGGGAATATTATGTTTGGGACCAAGGGTGGAAGTCTGGGCGTCACTACATATCTCATGAGAATGAGAATCAAACCACACATAGTTTTAAAGAACATTGTAGTTTTAAGTTATATGGAAAGAAAATTGACCGTGTAGTTTAATTTCATGAGGTGAGGACTCATGGTATGCCTTTTAGGGTCTTTCATTCAAGACTATAATGAACATGTTGTGTACTTTTATACCTTTCTTATGAGGGAAATTCCATACACAATTCCAAATTTCAGGTGGACTATGTTCGATGTGAGAAACACGAGATGAAAAGTGTTTCCCTATAATAAAGAGATAATAGAGGGTGCAATGAGTGGATTTTGTATAATGTTGTTTTGGGATAAAGATATAGGACCAAGACATCCCTACATATATAAAAAGGATTAAAACCAATCCATACATAGTTCTATAAGAACAATGCAATTTAAAATCATTCGAAAAAGACATAGGTGACTCGATGTGAATAAATGTGGATATCATGAATCTGTTTAGATTTATTTCATGCGGTAAAGATGTTGGTCATGTAGTTTAATGCCTCTTGATAAGGATGATAGGTTTCATCTAGTTTACCAACTTATTACCAGGAAAAAACATGTACTGCAGTTTAATATCTTACTGGTAGGATGAATTTGTACCAGTCAACATCATGTAACTGGAAAAATTGATTGGAGTTACACTGTTGAGGATGCCCTTGTGTTGATACCTATGCAATGTATTTCTGGATAAATCATTCATTGGTGGGAGGTGTTACATTATCCCCATCCATTTTGTCCAATGAGTAAACCCCATTGGGGTAGAAATTATGTATGGTGTAAGGTCCATCCCATCTATGTTATAAATTCAAGGGCTTTTTACCTGGTATCATTGGGGTTCTAATGACCAACACTAGCACCCCATGGAAGAACCCGTAGAGGAGAACCCATTAATTGGAGGCTCATGATATCTGATTCTGGTGGAACTCAAGGTTGTTCAATGTGCACAACCTATTCTCATCAAGTATCTTTAATTCATCTAGTTTCTATGGATATTTATCATCATATGAGAGTTTCCTGTATAAATTTTCATAGAGCGAGGGAGGCTGGACTTCCATGGGTAACACTACCTTAGTCTCGTATACTAATGAGTATGGTGTTTCAGGTGTAGCAGTATGAATGGTACTATAATAAGCCCATAAATCCGGGAGGATTTTTTCCAAGACTTTTTGTCCCTATTTATCATTGTCCTCAATATATTCTATAATGACTTATCAAAGTAATCAATCTCTCCATTTTATGCTGCAGGATAGCGAGATGAGTGAGTGGACTCGATATTTTACTCCTGGTATAGCTTCTTCAACTCCATGGATGAAAAATTGGAGTTGTTTTCCATCAATATTTTGTGAGGTACCCTGGACCTAGTGATGATATTGGTATTTAAGAAGTTTATGATGTTCTTCATCCTAACATCCTTAAGGATCATCAACACAACCCATTTGATAAATAATTTGGTATCAATAAGGATATAATTAACCATAATAGTTGTGGATGTGGGATATGGCCCCACAATATCCATCCTCTAGATGGAAAATGTCTAGAAATATCTAGCTGTATTAATCAATTCTGGAGGTTGATGGATGAAGTTATCAAGGCTTTTTCAAGCAAGACATTTCTTTTTGAATTCAACGTAGTCTTCTATCATGGTTTTCCAGTATTATCCTAACCACCCAATCTGATGGGAGAGCCTGGTCTCGAATTTATGGGCTATGAAAGATATTTCATGGACTTCTTTCATGATGACTGAAATCTATCCTTATTTTATGCATATAATGAGGATCTGATCAGATACACACTTATAGAGGGTTTTCTTCTCATTCGAGCCATCCTACAAGCTTATGTTCATTACGTGACATCAAATTTGTTCCGTTCCATCTCTATTCGTCGGTAGAACCCCATTTTACCAGGAGAAGATTTTGGGCTCCATCCCTAAAGGGATTATTATTGGTACATCACACTATGGGGTGGTTTTTAACTGATTGATCTCTTCCATATCACAAATGACAATTCCCATGACCATTTTCTGATGTGTGATGTGGAATATTTGTGCTTCCTAATCATGATCAGATAAGATGGTGCCTTTATTATCCAATGAGTCGGCATGAGCATTTTGTGATCAGGTAACATGATGAAATGTGGGTTCTAAAGGGAACACTTTCACTTGTCCTCTAACAAGCTAGTGAGGGGGGTATGTTTTTTATGGATTGTTTTCTATTCACCTACTTTAGCACTAAATCTGAATCCCATTTGATGTTCAGATAGGCTATTTGTAGTTTTAGGGCTAGATCCAGGTCATCAATGAGGGCTTGATATCCTAACTTGTTATTTTTGAATCCTTTGTATAGTGAGAAAGAGTAGAAAAAAATCCCTTTGTCGGGAGAGATAAATGAAATTCTCAGGCCAACCCAGTTGAACTTCGGGTTTTCAATTATTGTTCAAATAGTACTTCATAATGTACAATAAAAATACATCTCCCGATTCTGGGTAGTGTCATGGGAATAAAATACCCCTTCATTTTAAATCATAGTGTGCTCTTGTATATTCATAAGGTTTGGATGTGCTACAAGGAAATCCTCTTGGTCTTGTCCTTTCATTGACTTTTTTGGAACAAACTAAATGTCATATTTCTAACGAATGGCCACCCATCCAGAAAATTGTCCGATCAACATTGGATGACCATGGATGTACTTGAGCAGATCGATATGAGAGACCAATCAGACTTCATGGGGATGCTATTAATGCTTCATAATTTTCACTATGAATATGAGTACGGGGAAGTTCTTATCAACATCATGGTGTTGGGTATCAGTAACTAACATAGTCCAGAAGTGGAAATAGAGACTACTATAGCTCCACACATCATTATTTTGTGTGAGGAGGGTTCCCAGTGGGAATTCCATAGTGGAAACATACAATATGAGTGGCCTCCATTTCAGAATAGGCATTAGGACTAGTGGGGGAAGTAGGTACTACATGAGAATTTTTATGTAATGTGAAAATCATCATCACATTGGTATGCGCTTCCCTTCTTTATTAGTCTGGTGAAGGGGAGTTCTTTTACTACTAGGTTGGAAATGAACTACCGAATTTAAGCATGGTTTCCTTTGATCCATATAAATTATTTGATATTTATGGAGAGTGACATTGAAAATATAGAAGTAGTCTTCTCTGGGTTGACCATAATGCCACGACGGCATACTACAAAACCAAGGAATTTACCTAACATTACCTTGAAAATACATTTTAGTAGATTCATCTTTATACTATGTTGTCCTAAATTTTCAAATATTCTTTTAAGGTCCATGAAGTGATTTCATTACTACAAAAATTTATCCACTAGGTCATCTACATAACATTCACTTATCGATCCCATGAATGGCTTAAAGATAAGGTACATGGCACGTTAATTTGTTACAGTAGTATTTTTCTAGAAAAATGGAATGACTCGATAGAAAAAGATATCATGAGGTGCACTGAAGAAAGTGTATTATTCATCCCCAGGGTCCATATTAGTAAGATATCTTGAGTACTTCACTTCTCAAAGAAATTTTTCTTCAATAAAATTGTTGAATTATGCTACTATATTTCTAGTGTGAGAGAGGTGAACCCTCTTGGCTGCCTACATGAAGCCTCAATTCTCATGTGGTGGACCAATATAGTGCGTATCCACATATGGGTTTATTTTGGTAAATTCTATGTAGATATATGTGAACACATATAACTGTTTCTTCAAAATTAAATGTACATCCCTTTCTATTAGAGGGGCATGGTGGTACTAATTAATGTAGGTTGCATGTCTTCAATTGTTCCCATATTTATCTTCTTGAGTTCATCGACAGTGTTGGATAAATCTTCCTTGAATTTCGTAGGGGTGTTTCTAAGATCATCTTTATGTTCTTTCATTTCTAAATCTGTGGAGACATTTACTAATGAAGATAACAATCTAGGGAACCACTGTTATTATCCTGGTGATTGAGGCCATGAGAAGAGACATTATCATACCATGATTATTGAGTCATTGATGAGATATGTCAGAGATTATAATCATTGATTCTATCACTGGGGAAAAGGGGGTCTTGGACCACTAGGAATATTTTTGTGATCTCGACTAGGTTTAATTGGAGTAAATAGTATTCGTCAATCATGCTCCATGGGTTCATAGGGTATTCTCCCAAAGTATTAGGACCACCAAACTATATATCACCATCCACCAATGCTTTATTAAATTCATTTTATATAAATATTCTTCATCATATATGGCCCCAAATTTCTTTAAAAGTGCATTATTGCCATCTAATATGCCAAATTTTACATTTATGTGATACGTCAAACATTGGTAGAATGTGGATGGTATCTCTAAGTGGTTGTGGTGATAGGGCCTTTATGAGTAGAATTTTATATGTTTTGTCTTACTGGATTACCATAAACTCAATTTCTGATATAATATCCCCAAACTAGGATTTTAGATTGATTTTCTTGATAGGCCTTTTCTCACACTTTTCAAAACCTTGGATGGATAGATTAGTGGGAGACAAATCCTATTCACCATATCCCAAATTTAATAGGGTTTTTATTGAGATAATATTTATACCAAATCAATTATCAATTTGGGATGTTTGGAAATTAACATTATCGAGTCTACTGGAGACATATAGTGGTATAATGTGTCCTTGAAGGGCCTCCTCCCGATCTTCATCTGTGAATGAGATGATGACATGAAATTCTGATTTCATGTTCTCCACTCACAAGAACATGGCTTCCATGGCTTCTATCTCAAACTGTTGGTGTTCTTAGGAGATCTTAAATAAGTTCCACCTGATTTATTTTGAAATATAGAGTTCATCGAGGACTGAGATCTAGGTTAGGACTAACACCATCTATTTCAAAACATCGTACTTTTGTTCCAGAGGTAGTTGCTTCTTTATATAGGGTTTTCTTTTGGACATGCACATGAGGAGGTGGGGTAGTTTATGGAGTATATACTAACAATTTCATAGGTCATGGTGTCCTTCCCCATTTCATGGTATTATTGGATTGGACCCCCACTAAGCAGTCATCTGATACAATGGGATCTGAGCGACTACTATAGGCCTCTTAGGCACCACCTTACCTATTTTGAGTCTGCTAACGCACTTTTCTATGAGTTTCACCAACATATATGTCCTTGACAGGGATACGACCAAAATATTGAGTCTGGCCACATATTAAATATCCCGTGTATCCTTTCATCAAGCATATACAACCTCTCATTCCCCAGTTATGTGGAGGAAACTCATGATATGGGGAAAATCCTCATCAGATATGTGGTTTGACAAGTTTATCAGGTAAACAAAACCAAATATGAGCTCCTCATATGATGAGGATTCCATTTGGTGGGTGTATTTCGTATATTTCAGATGTTGTAGGGAAGAAATCAATGAGAGTCAAGAATAAATATGAAGGAGAATACGACTCTTCCTCTTCCGTTACATCCTACATCTTCTGGTTATTCCCACATTTTAGAGGTATATCTGATGATCCCTCTAAGATTGGTGGAGTTATCATGGGTCTACAAAAATGTTCTTTTAGAGTGTTTTCACTTGGTCAACTGCCTTTCGAGTTGTCTAGTTTCCAAATTTTTGGACACATCTGGTGGAGACCTTCTATTAGTCACCCTCTTCTTCTAGTTAAATCATGGTTATGCAAGACACCTGCTATGGGGAGTTATCTAGTATCACCTATCCAAATTCAACTATTCCTTGAAGTAACTCTTTAAAGACAAATAAGTTTATAATATTATGACGCATACTTATATAGGAAAGGATGTAATTTGGATGGTCATTGAGGATGAAATTTTTAGGCCTCCTGGGTTGTGGGTGTGTCAGTATGATATTATCTAGGGCTGCAACGAAATAATCGAGGACTAGTTCATTTCAAGAGTAAACTTTGTTCATCTATTCCTGAAATACCAGGTGACCCTTATTTCTCTATGGTTCCGGCCATGGGTGATTTTATGGTAGTCATCGATCGATAGGAGGTGCTAGGTTGTTCGAGTCCTACTTTGAATTTTGACAGGCGATGTTACTGGCTTGTGAGAAACAACTCCAGATTCTGCTCTGGTTGTCCTTTTTCTTTATGTTAAAGTCATGAGTGGATTTTTGGATTAGGTCAAATAGATGGCCTATTCTAAACGTAGGGTCATTTCAAAAAACTCATGTCATTCGCCTAAATTTTTCAATGGAATCATAGGTGTCTGAAATTCATCCCTAATATTTTCAACTTAGAGTTCCAACATTTTCTCTTGCAAGAGAGGGATGCTGGGTGAGTAGACCAAACCCTTCAACCTTGTTATAAATTTATACACCCACTTATTCTTATGTTGTTTTCAGTTTTTCATGTTAACGATTGTCATATTCCTCAGAGTATAATTGAATTGATAAAAGGAATTGATGATGAAGGTTTTCCCATTTAGACACAGATCCTACCGGAATTCTGATATACTAAACAAAGGTCAGTCCTATCAGATCCTTTAATAAACACATCATATTTGTTTCCTCCAATTGATCTTGAGGGCCCATCATCAGCCCACATCATGATACAAAGTGTGTGAGATGTTTTCTAGGGTATCCAACACCATAAAATGCAAATAAGGTAGGATATCTAAAACTGGGTGGAGGAAAAGTGTCATTCAACCATCGGAATATGGCTTCCCATTAGGCTTCATAGGTTCACATTTACATTCCATAGTTTCAATTTGGGTATCCAAGGACTCAATGAAGTTAAGGGGATTAGGGGGAACTATTTCCCAAGAATCTTCTATTCTCTAGGGAGTCAGAGCGAGTTGACGAGGTGTCCCCTCTTATATCACATGGTGATTTTCAATTTAAACTATAATTGAATGGTTGTCCTAGAGTGGGGGAGGTTTTTGCTGCAACAGTGGGAAGTTGTGATTATTTTCGAATTTCTTATTTATGTAGTCTATTTTCTATATCCAATAAAAACCTGATGCTTTTATATGGATCTTTTTAGAAGATCATCAATGGGAGGGAGAACATTTGTCTCTACCTAAAGATGATACCCAACAAAAATATTGACTTTGAGTAGCTTCTCATTGAGTTGTTGAAGAGTTTCAATTTCAATCTCATATTGTGAACACTATTCCCCCAGTGAGGGAACCCCATTTCTTTAGCAAGGTGATCGAGATGTGTTTGTACCCTTCCCCTTGGTAATATTCCATCATGGAGGTGGAAACTCTATATTCAGGGGTGCCATGATTTAGAGTATTCTTTGGTTCCTAGTGTGTGAAGCCTCATTTAGTGCATCCAAATCACATACATCCTAAGGAATTTTTTCCATGTTGCATCCTTATGCACTATCATCTTGATCAATATCTTCCATGTTTACAGTGATGACATTCATAAAGGCATACTGGGAAATAGTGGTTGTCCCATTACTTTCAACGCAATAGGTTGATTCTTCTCTATCATCTCTAGTGTCATTATTCAATCACTTGGCCATGTTTGGCTATTTTATCTTGTCACCCTAGTGGCTTTTGATTGTATTAACTATATTTTATTCCTATTTTTGTATATGAGAAATGACTATGAGCGAGTTTTCGATCTTGATTGTCGAATGGGCCGTAACAAATAGTGGTTTGTCTAGAGGTGGGAGGAATGGGTTGGATTCCAACCATTGATTTCTTCCTCCCATCCTAGGTAAGAATGGTTCCCTCTATGGTTGTGGAAATGAGGACAATTCCCCCTGATTTATGGGGTGGGGGTATTTGGGGTCGTAATTAGAACTGATTGGTCCATTTGTTGAGGAACCAATGGCTCCAATTGGAGACTTGATAATTACTGGGATAGACATGAAGAAATAAATTCTCCCATCACAGTGGGGTTGGGGTGATCTTGAATCATCGCTAACATCTCTAGGGTCATCTCAAGAGAAAAATAACAATGAGATGGTCATTGAGATATAAATTCTCCCAGCCTAGTGGGATGGTGTTCTCCTACCATTGCCGATGGTATATCCTGAATTCTCTAGGTAATTTATGATCTCATGGGTGAGGTGGTCATATATATTATTCTGGACCAGGGGGCGGAGTTCACTCATGGTTGACTACTATGAAATCTACTACTATGGTCTGTGTGATGGGTCACATCTATTCTCATGTGGGATTTGGGTGCGATGACAACCCATGGTGAGAGTCATTCCATACAGGAAGATGTCTAGTTGACTGTAACTTTGGTCTCTGTTTTTCTAATTTATTTTTATTTTCTTCTGGGGACCATTTGGAATTTGTTTTGGTTATCCTATCTCCTATATTGGTGGGGTCCATGTTCCATTGAAGTGGGGGGATTCTATTGTAGTGACCAATTGGACCGAGTGTTACCTAGTGCCATGATCTCATAGGAGGATATAACATTGCAGGATGCTGTATCTAATGGTTTATTATATTCTATGGGAGTTTAAAAGTGTAATTCTCTATAATTTCCCCATCCTTAAATATGAATGCATTATGTTTCTTCAAAAATCACATGTCAAAGAGTTATTATGCAATGAAGAAAAGAATGTTGCATATTTTTACTATGCTTTTGTAGTTTTGGATCTCGGGCCATGAAGATAGCAGTCAGGTCTAGATGAAATAAGATTATATTTATTTTTTAAAGGAGAAACTTGTATCTTGGATAAGGGATACGTTGATCCTTCAGTCTGTGATGAGTAGACCACCTATTCTGGAATATATTGGCTATTCACTCTTTTTCTAGCTCATCTGAGATGTCATAGTCAGTAATAGTGGGGGGAGAGAACATGATGGGGTGTTTTTTCTAGATAACTCTCTACATATGTCATTTTTAGCCTCCTTCTCATCATAAATACATAACTCCATCTGTTCAAACTGTAAAAGATGGCTCTAATGGTCCATTATTGATGGGAGTGGGGTGCTACTAGAAGTTTATGGGGGAACCATATACAGTTGACCCTAATGATTCAAGCAACTCTCTATAGGAAGGTGTCAGAGTTTGGCTCAACTCTATATATAAAAGTGTCTATAAAAAGGGAGGATTTCCCTTTCCATGAGATATACCACCTTTGGTAGGTTAACCATGGTGTATGTTCGGAGTAAAGTCACTATGATCCATCTCCACACTACCAAACGGAAGACTATCATGGTAATGATTGTATTCTACTTCAACTTTAATAGAAGAGTCAAAAAACCATTGTGGTGTTCAAAATGTGTCTTAAATGACCACAAGGACACTAGCATTGATTAGATTAGTAATATGGGCCATGTCCTACATCATGGTTAGAATATGTCAACCCACCTTTTGTAATCGTTCATGTATATGATCCCACTATGTAATGGTTTCCAGAACTTGTATATAAATGGCTGGTGCCAGAGCATTATGAGCCTGCTACTGAGAATTTGTGAGAATATACCTTAAAGATGTCTCATTATTGACATGAATGTGAGAATTTCTATAGGCATGTTCTATTATTACATGGTGAGCCTCAATTAGTCTGACAATATGATCCTGACTATAATCCTTTAGAATATTCCACTGGTCTTTCATGGTAGGAATATGAGCTTGCACCGAGGAAAGTTCTTCTCTCGCTTGGTGGGCCCAGTTGGATCTAGAATATGATCTTGGTCCAAATATTCTTTCCCCATCATAGATTTTTGACATACCTCTTAAATGGGGGAAGGAATATGAACCTCCACTTGTATTTCCTTGAAATGATTATAGTGCAGTCGTTCATAGATGAACTTAGGAATATACACATGACTTCTGTGATCTGTCGGGATATTCCAGGAAGATTCACTCATAGGTATATATGGCTATCCCGAGGCATGTTCCATTCTCACTAAGTTATCCCTAGATAGAATGGGGATATTTTCTCGATCATGGGCCTTTATATTATGTCTCTAGACTTCTCTGATATGAATATGAGCATATCATAAGGCATGTTTCACTGTCATGTGGAGAACCCCAACCAGAATAAGGATATGAGACCGACCCTAGGCCTTTGGAATATATTTTTGGACTCCTCCGATATGCATGTCCCCTTGTCCCGAGGCATGTGGTGCACTCACCTAGTGATCCCCAATTTCCTTGGGGATATGATCCTAGTCTGAGGCCTCACACTTCATCAGAATATTTTGATAACCCTCTTAGGTAGAAGAAATAATGTGTTATTTCTCCGGTACAACCTCTTGTCAAGATGATCAGAGTGTTGAGTTGTCCTAGATGTAGGGATACGAGTTTTTTCATGTCCCTTCATTCTCAATAGTTCTAGAATATGAAGGAATAATTATTCAACTGCTGCTAAAATCTATTGGCATTTCAGAAAAGTTTGTAAAGGGATATAGGTATGCACATTGTTTTCCTACAAGATAAACTAGAATGCATATTCAATTTATACAAGTATATTTTCCCACTTCTTTTCTCCTTGTTACGCTAGAATATATTGATGGGATTCGTGCATAGGGGTAATATTATGATCCTCCCTAATGTCGCATGTGGGTATAATCCCACAAACATAATGAAAATGTGTCAAGATATGATCCCTCTTGCTGGTTACTACCTGAATATATTGGTAGCAACGGTTAGTAGGAGTGTTGGTATGATCACTATCCTAGATATCCAATGCCTTTCTCCTCCGATGAGTCTTCCTTAATTCCCATATATGTGCATCATATGTGCATGTCTATCAGATGGTACCCTTAGTAGGTGACTGATGGGTACCAGCAGGATAGTTTTGGTGGCGATGGTTGAAAGGTTCCCTCCTGGGTAACACTTGAACTGAAAGGGATTTTTATTTGTCCTCATGGTCTAACTTCATCAGATATGAAAGGTAGAAGTTGTCATGATCCGATGATAAGATCCTAAAGCTCTTGGTCATGGTGACAAGATCCACTGGTTTATTAGCAACATTTCCAAGGTGATATAGACTCATCGTTCATCGTACCTAGAGAACATAATGAGTAGTTTCCATTGTCTTGATTTTACCAAGTTGTTGGTACTCCTAGATAATAGTATTCTTCACCGGTGAATGCATTCATTGAGAAAGTGAAATCGTTTTTCATCCCACAAAGGTTGCAGTCATGGATGAATTTTTAGAGTGAATGATGGATGATGAAAAAATTGACTCAAATCAGGATGTTGTAAATATCTATGGTAATTAATTAAAAAAGAAATAATGTTACCAATTAGGGAAATATTTTTGGAATAATGTGCACTATCATATAAACAGGGTTAACACAATTTTCCTGATATTCCATTTTTCAGTCATTATACTTTTTTGGACTTTTCAAAATAAGAATGGACTTATTTAATGAGATCAATGGTTATAGAGGACCATATATAAGATCATTATGTTCTTACTTATTTGTTTTAATAATGTTTTAAAAAAAATTCATAGAACATTATAAACCAATCATTCTATTTTTAAAGAGTTTCCCATTGGTTTCATCATTTTGTTAGCATATCAGGAAAAATTAAATGTCCTTATAGACAATAACCAATAATTTTGTCATTGGAGAGATTTAGGTTGGGTTCACCATTTTTATTTCATCTGGTATTTGAGTTGTGGAATGGGTTCCGCTCGTTGGGCTACCATTTTAACTTTTGCTAAAAACTCCCAATGGTTCCCCAATCTGAAGATAGGTATAGACCTACTTTCAAAATGCCAGTGGTCATCTGTGTTTTCAGACCCAGTGAATCTTGTGGACCTTCATTGAATAATAATATGGGAGGTCTGTCTCATCACACCCTTTTTGGGGGATATTTTTTCTATTTCATGTATCTCTTTTATAATTAATATATGTTCTTTTATCTCTTCTTAATCCCAATATGGGACCAGTTACCCTGACAACATGATTCTTGGTTAGTTCACTTATCAAATAAAAAAAGAGAGTCTCATTAATTAATGGAGGGGAGTGCGGACTCATTGGAGAATACATCTGTATGTAATCGTGGTTCTTTATCCATCCCCTTAATGGTGAATAACAGCTTTATATACTGAAGTCATATGAAAAAATGGTTTAGACTGTACTACTATGCGAGGAGGTGATTAGTATTCTTAGTAGGGGATTTGGCCATTATGTGGCTTCCTATGTGTCCTAGTTATTGCAAGAAAAAAACCCACATAGTTTTTTAATACCATGTAGTTTAGCATCATGTAGAGAGGACATATGTGTGATTACTGATATACTATATGGTTGAGCTCAGGTCTTATGAAAAACTACTATGTATCCTAGTTATGGAAGGAATCATAGTTATCATAGTTCAATTACACCCTTGGGATTGAACCCAAAGGTATATTCCAATATATGGCAGGAATTCATACCATACCACTCATCGGGGATTACATAATAGTATTGCCTTGGGGAGAAGAGATTCATGATTCCTAACAAGGTTTTTATTGCACCTCCCTAAGCCCACATGAGCTATTATGGTGTGAGAAACAATGAGGAACAAATGATCAGCCACATGTAATATATATATATATATATATATATAAGGGACTTGTGTGATGGGAAAGTCCTTGGGGTTTTTTGAATACAGACCGGTCCTTGAGAAGTAATCCTATGTATCCTGAGTATGTCATGAATCAGAGTTATCATAGATCAGTTATCCCATAAACTGTTGATAGGATAAGGTGGATGATACCACTCAGATACATGATTACCTTCCTTGAGTTTTCAAGAAGGAAATGGGATTATACCAAGATGGATGGTTTATCTATCGAGGATATACTATATGATGACAGTAGTTGGGGCGCACACCCTAATATTTCTCATATAAAACTGGGGTGTATAGTATAGATGACATGATTAGTGTGGATCCCTAGGCTCGCATGAGCTATGCTCATTGTGAGGAACTAGGTTTAACAAGTTATTGATTACACTACATTGGATAAGTGAATTGGAAACTAGGATTTACCCGGATTATCAATATTGAAGTAGAACCATGAATAAGTGGCCTATGTATCCTAAATAGGGCAAGAATTAGAGTTTCCAAAGTTCCCTTAATATTGGGACATACACAGTATGGTTTCCCCTATGACATGGGTTGCCGTTTTAGAGGGAGTCTCATGACCCAATTGACTTGTCTTGAGGATATCACAAGACCGGGTTGGCATGTATTGGAAGCCACCGTATGACATGTCTTGGAACATGTGGAGGGTCTTACAAGATTTCGTATGAAATTGTTCTAAGGATGTCATATGTCTTGGATAACATCCCTTGCGGTCATCTAGTTACCTGACTGTTATGTATAGAGGACACCATAGGGATCAACTAGATTTCAAATAGGGTGCTAAGAGATCTTGGTTGTAATTCCCAGTTGCAATAGAAAGGCTTGAAAGATATGAGAGAACACCATTATGTAATTCAAGAGATCTATCTGAAGAAATTTATAGGGATCATTTGATAGACCCAAACGGTTTCACAATACCAAGGTAGTGTTCCTAGAGGGGTTAGGTGACTTTCTTTAACATGTTCTATGGATTTCATGTGTCCAAAAAACATGATGGAATGAATTTCAATAGATCTGGGTGAATGGTTTTGGTGATGTTAGGTGTCCTTGTATAACTCATATGAATTGCATGAGGGCTAGTGAGCATGTATATTTTTTACTTCTTTCACCATTTATCTTGGTTCTATATCTTATATTAATAATGCCTTATGTTTTTTCATTGTCAATTTATTTGGAGTATTGTGTGGTCTGGTAAACATGAGGTATGTTCTTCTCATACCTCGCCAGAATCCATTCGCGTAATCTTAAAATGATCACCCAAAGTACCTTATGTACAACACATGATTTCCCAAGATTCTTGCCAATATATTAACAGATAGAAATTTGGTTGGTCATGTGATCATTTTCTCTGAGAAGAATGCTTAAATGATTAGGACTTTTGTGTTCAAGGATTTCCTTCACATAGAAACTGGTGCATTTTTGGTGTTGGGGTGGAAATTATATAGGCCTTTCTACCCAAGTATCTTGGTTCATGGTGAAGCATATCTGGTGCAGATCTAGGATGGATTCATTGAAGGGATCTGGATCCACCAGATTTCACATGTCTCTGCCATGTGTCATTCCAAGTGCGTCACTTGATTTTTAATGGTTGCGAGTCTCTTCGGTCAATAATTCCTTTATGTCATTTATTGATAATTAATGATGACTTCTCTGATCATGAAAAATGTAAAAATAATTTCATGTTTTTTATGTTGACATTCCTAATGAATTTTGGGATATCCAAGGTTCATGATGAAATTCATTATTTATATGATTGGGAATTGTTGGGGACATTGCGTGAGATAAGGATGATTTTTCCGGGGGTATTGTGTTACCATGGTGTAGACTTCCTTGGCATGTCGTAATCGTTTTTTGACTTTGAGTACCTTCTTCCTCTTAACCCTTTAATTTACTTTGTTTTATGTGACAAAGGTTAGGATTCGTATGGGATTTCAAAAGTAATGTCAAGGACAATTACTCTATTCATTGGTGATGTGTCGCGTGACCAATATGGAACATATGAGGGTGTGTAATCCTATCATTAAAAAATTGATCTATTTTTCATTAGATAACCAATGGGGATGCACAGAGTTTCCTGCACACACATGAGGACCTCCATGTGGTGTGGATGTTAAGCCAAAGAGCTTTCATGATATGAGGAAAATGTGTTGCTGAAGTCTTTCGGTATTTCAAGGGGTGTGTCGCGTGTCCTTTAGTGACATCAACCACCTTTAGACTCTTCCACATTATCCCCATTGTTGAATTTTTAAAAGTTTTGTGGTTTATGATTATTTTTTAGAGTAACGCCAAATATATTTTCTCGATTTTTTTTATGCCTTTCCTGAAAAATATGGGTAATTTGGGGGGGGGTGATTCATGGTGTAGAAAAATTTATCTTTTTGTCCTTAGAGTGCTAAAGGGAAAGTGCATAGTTTCCTAGACATACTTAAGGAATTACATTTGGAAAGGATGGAAAGACAAAAAGCTTTCTTGAGATTAGTCGAATATGTTATTGATGTCTCGAGGTGCCTTGCATTTGTCCATGGGCACAATGTATGTCCTTCAACGATTAGAAGTACCTCTCACCTCCTCAACATTTTCTCTATTTTTTTATTTTAAATGTATTTAAGTTTTTGTGAGTTTGAATTAGAATCATCGAGGAATGTTATCCTTTGGAATGATTCCATGGCGCTGGAGCTTTATAAAAACTAGGTTTCTCTTCCTTTTTATATTATTCTCCTTAATTCTTGGGGGAATTTCTGATATTTTGTCATGAACTTGTCAATGACAAAGTATCTTGGGGGTGCTCATTTGGGTTTCATCATTAAGCCATTGGTCTTCTGGGGAGCCTTTTTAACAGAAGAATGGTTCATTGACGGAGAATATGTGGTATTATTTACTAGTTATGTGCCACGTGTGTAGTCTTCGGATGACATTGAAATCGTCATGAAATCGCAAATCCCCTAGAGGCTCAGGAGATCCGCAAGTCCTCGTTACTTTTCTTTTGAGGGGATGGTAATTCCTATATGAAGGTATTTGTTATTTTTCAAATTTGATGATTATCATTTGGTAGGTATCAAAAAAAAGTTAATTGAGAACTTTTTCATGATAATTTTGAGAAATATGTGTTGCATGAAAAGTGTTTATGTGATATCCATTTATTAATGAACAGGGATAAATTATTGGAAAATAATTTTTGGTAAAGTTTTAGAATTGAATTCATTTAATTTTGGTTTATTTAGGATGGGAAATTTTGGTGATAAATATAGGAATGAATTTCTAATATTATAATGTAATTTTATAAGGTATATATTTCAATTTTATTGAGTAACATTTGAGCCACATTGTATTACCCATTTTAACTCATACTATTCATAATTAAATTGTAACCATAGTAATTATTTTACCACCAATAACATAAGATAACCCTCCTACCAAATATCAATTAGGAAAAGATTAATTATAACTCTAATTTCAGTAATTCAATTTATAAATATGGGAAAATTAAATTTTAATTTAATTCAAATACTCTGTTGAAACACTACTTATGTTGAAATAGACTTTTTAATCATTATGTGTTAAAAATATTATTTATCCCTAACTACCAATTAATTGGATGTAAATTTAATTTTATATAGGTTTAAAAATAATATTTTCCCCTTATTTAAAAATATATCAAATTAATTTAAGTCATCGTATTTTAAAAAGTATTATTCGTAATTATAAAAATTTACTCTGGTAATTAATATCTTTCTGGGTATCTTAATTTTATGAATAAAAAATATTTTACATATTAAATAATAAGAAAATATTTATTTAGAATTTGAAAATCAATTTGTGATAAAGAAAATCTATTGTTTTGAAAGTTAAATTTTATAATAATAAAACATTACAAAAAGAACCATTATTAGGGAAAGTAAATTTTTATGGTTAAAATTTATGTCTGGTATAAATTTAACATTTTTATTGGAAATAATGATATAAATTGTAATATAATAAAATAAATAAGAGTTTTCGAGCTTCAAAATAAATCCAAAACTAAATATTAACATTAATATTTTTAATTTAAATAAATGAATAAAAATATTTTTCAAATTTGAATAAAATATGACATATGTTTTAAATGTTTAACATTCGTTTTATAATATCAAAATATTAATTCAGAATATATAATATTTCAGCTTAAAAAATATTTAAACATTTAAACGGTCTTATGAACTTATTGTCCTTTATCTTAGATTAAGGGGTACAATTACATTAAAAACACACACACATACCTGAAAGGTAGTCCATAGCCACCCCCAAGGGACAACGCAACCATGAAGCCTTTTTTATTTACCACATGGCATGAATGCCTCCTGGGTCAGATGCCCATTACATGCCCCAAAAACCCATAATCTAGTCTAATGGCCAAGGGCATCATCATGTCTACATTATTCATGCAACACCGTCTCCCTACGTTATGTTTGTGTCACCACATGCCTGCATCACCGCCTATCAGTGGAAATTCTCTGCCACCCAAATTTGAACCGAGGTCTGATGCCGAATCACGAGGCACCTATACCACTGAGTCACACCACCACATCCCTATCTATTATTTTGATAATTTCATAAAAGATTCAATTTTAGTAAAATCTATAATTTTACCAATTCACCTAAAAATTAATTTTTTCAGAAAAACATTACAAATGCATTTTGGTATAATTTTTTATTATGAATTGAAATATGAAATTAATTTTACAAAAAAATTATAAAATTATAAATTCATCTTTTATATGAAAATAAAATATTTAAAGAAATTTTAAAAAATATGACTTTATAATCATTATGTAATTCTATTACAATTGTGTATAAATTTATTATTGATTGAAATATATTTTTTACTAGAATTTTTATTATTCCTAAATTTAATTAATAATATACATAAATTTTCTTAGACCATATTAGTATAATGTTGAGTTTTAAGAAATCTATCAAATAAAAAAAAATAAGTAAGTAAAATTAACAATTAAATCTAGAGTTATTACACACTCCAATGTAAATAAATTACATCATTTAAATTATAAAAATTCATATCTTGTTGAATAGTAGTGGGATTTTATAAGATTGATATGTATGTGTATTTTAATTTAAAATGTGGTTTTATCCTTACTATATTTAGTTTTAATAATGACTCATCTTCTGTAATATACCGGGTAATGATAAAATAAGTAATTTTCATGAATTAGATATTAATTTTTATTATAAAAATATTAAGTTGTTTTTTTATATATCAAAATAAATAGTTTTAAGTAATATTTTCTCTTATAAGGATTTTATTTAAAAGCCTAATTTCTAAATTTTAGAAATTGAACATTAAAAAATTTAATTTAATTTTTTAAATAATATTATCAAAATTATCTTGTGGTAAAAGTTTACTATCTTACATGAAATATTGATTTTTTTAGTGAATAGTGAAAATACTATTTTTTGTAAAAAAATCATATCTTTTTAATAAATAAAGGAATTTAAAAGTACCATTTTTATTTTATTTCATGAAACAGAATAATTATTTATATATTTTTAATCCACTTAATTACTTTTCAATAAAAATTATATGGGATTTCAAAATAAATTTTTTTTTTGTTTTAAAACATGTTTTTCTTAATGTTGTTTTAAAGTGAATTATGTTTATCCATTTTAATTAATTAATATAATTCCTAATGAATAATGTTTTAAATAAAATTTATATATTATGTATCAATTATTAATTTTTTTAATTTCTAAAATTTTATTATTAGTCGTATAGTTAATATCAAATCATATTTTTTCTTAAAAAATATACATCTTGAAAGAAAACTTTTCATTCCTTCTGTGGGTTCAATTTTTGATTAAAATTTTACAATTATGTGAATTGATATTGGTAAAATGGATTCCATATTTATAATAATAATTTATATTATTATCTAATAATTTCAACTTCATTTCTGACCATGACTAATAGAAAAAACAAAAAATATAATTTCCACAATTATTGTAAAAATAGGTTTACCATGGGATAAACTAAAAAGATATGGGTTAAAATGACCTAATATCTTTTATAAAATCAATTTTATGGACATATTTAGACCATATCATGTATAAGTCTCAATAAGATTCCATTTTGGGTATTTTTTTATGTGAAAATATTCGGTACACATATTTATTTCCCAAAAATACAAGTGTTCCACACACCTTACTTATAAAAGGACACACTCTCACACCTACTATTCACACCATCAAATCCATTTTTATTGTAAAGTACCTGACATATAATATTTATTAATTAACTATCCATGACCTATACCTATTATTTTGATCATAAAAACATCCTAATAAGGATTTGGTTCTTACCTAAAGAGGCCTTTTAAAGAAGAGGTATTATGATAAACCATACATATATATTTTAATTATTCTTCCACATCCTTAAAATATAATTCAATTATTATTATATAGAAACAAAATTGTCTTCCATATAATTATATTTAAATTTTTAAATTTAATAACCAATATACATCCACTCTAGTATAATATAGGATATGAAATCATCATTCGTGTGGACGACGGACTGCCACCACATGAACTGATGTCATTTTTTTCCATAATCGCCTCTCATTGGTTTTCATAGTGATGTATTTAAATTTTATATATTATATTTCTAACATATTAATACTTTTGAGTTACTATATCACATATACATTCTTACTCTGGATTTCGTGATGGATACGATAATGTTGCTCGTGTCTATAACTGACTACCAACTCTTGAAGAGATGTGATTTGTTTTTCAGTAACACTTTAAAAGTTCCTTGCATCATACAGAGCCGATATTAGATGGTGGCTCCTTGTTCCCGGCGAATGGTGTCACCAGGCCATCAGTAGCTTCCGATGGGGCCGTCCCTGGCCCTCTGTGTCCCTCTCTCCCGGCGGAACCATCTCCCCCTTCTATTGAGTGGTTGTCTCCAGAAGTCACTCCCTCATCTTCCTCTTGCATGGTGCTGGTGTCGTTTCATCTGTAGGTCTCCTCACCTCCTTGGGATGGTTAGTTGCCTCCAATCCCTTCCTGCCCCAACAGTTTTTCTTTTGAGGCTCCTCCTCCGGCCCCCTCCAACCCCCTCCCCTGTCTTCCTCCCCCAGTCTTCCTAGTTCATCTTCGCTCTCCTCGATCCCCATTTCTAACTTCTTCAGTGCTTTATCCCAGGTGCTCGTCAGTCGCACTCCCTCTCCCATAACCTCATCCTCTCCTCCTTCTAGAACCTCGTCCTATTTTATGGATGTCGACCATCGGTCTCCTGTGGCTCCCTCATCCCACTCGAATGGAGTATACTGTAGGTCTGGTTCCAGGTTATTATCCTCTTTATCTCCTTCTATTTCCATGAGCCATCAAGCGCCAGGGGCCAAATCCAGATGCACCTTGATTCAACGATTTCATGCTTTATTTGGAACTCGTGGGGCTTAGGTGCCCGAGTAAAGACTGAATTCCTCTATAGTGAGATCTCCTGGCACAAATCTTCCCTTGTTGCAGTGCTTGAGACAAAACAAGATTCCTCTAAGTTAGATGTTATTGCCAAAAGAATGGGAATGCAATACTCCATGCATGGAGGGCCTGTGAACCACCATGTGTTGATCTTCTTGGAATCTTCTATCTCAGTGGTAAAATTGTTCTCATCAGAGTAGCACATCACTGTCAAGGTTTTTTCGGGCCATTCAGAATGCCTTTTTTCTTTTGTCTATGAAAAGTGCAAGGATATATCAAGAGAGCAGTTATGGAGAGATCTTGAATCTATCGACATAAGAGGATTGGCTTGGATAGTAGGAGGTGACTTTAATACTTTAATGGATACATTAGAGAAGAAAGTAGGTGGTCCCTATCTTGGGAAAGACAGACTTGCATTTTCCTCCTTTGATGCTCGTTTGGGTCTTCTTGACCTTGGCATCACTAGAGACACGTAAACCTCATGCAACAATCAACAAGGCATTCACTGCACCTGGTACTGGTGTGATAGATGCCTTGCAAATATTCAGTTTATCTCATCCTTCCCAAATGCTACAGTTATCCATTTGTTTCTTTCCATTTTTGATCACTCCCCCTTACTCCTCACTCTGAAAGAAAGGTAATACAGTGGCGACCATTTCTTCTTCTATAACTATTGTCCACACTATCCCAATTATCAACATACTGTGCAAGATTCTTGGACTAAACACATGCTCGGTAGACCCTAGACTGTCCTTCAAAATAAGCTGTGATGCTTGAAAAAAGATCTATCTTCTTGGAATAGCTCCCGACCTTCCAATTCCCAGTATCTGGATGCTCTCAAAGCGGATATGTCCTATGGAGAATCCAATATGAAGATGTATGGGAGGAAGATTCTTTTTCTTCTCTTGCTCTTAAGAAGAAACAACTTAATGATATGTTGCTGGAAAAAGAGGGTCTGGCTCAGGAACACTTCAATGCCACTTGGCTCAAGGAAGGAGACAAAAACACTGCATACTTCCATGCTTTCTTAAAGGAAAAGCATCGTGGCTTCACTCCCAACATTCGTCTAGATGACGGTTCCTTTCAAGTGACCCAGTAGTTGTGGTCAGTATGGTCGAGTCTTACTTCAAGTCTCTTCTTGGTTCTCCTAACACTTTTATGAAGAATGGATATCCAAATGGGCAAGGTGACATCTTTAATTCTATCCCGAATGTGATCTCATCAAAAACCAACAACACATTATAGAGCCTTCTGGATGAGAAGGAAATTTTGGGATGCGATTTGATCTCTCAATCCTGAAAGCTCTCCTGGGAGATGGATTTCCAGGATCCTTTTATATGAACTCTTGGGAGATCATTAAAATTGACCTTATTCAATCCATTCATGACTTCTTTCAAGGTGTTCATCTCCCTTGGGTTGCAAGTGGCACAACAATGGTCCTCGTTCCGAATGTGATCAATCCCACTTTCATTTGGTAGTTCAGACCTATAAGCATGTGTAACTTCCCTTATAAAGTCTTGGCTTCTATTATCAATAGATGACTCTCTCTCCACATTCACATATGGGTGTCAAGCGAGCAACATGGTTTCCTCAAGAGAAGATCCATTCAAGGTGCTATTGGCATCGCTCAAGAAATTATAGGGGACATTAATAAAAAAACAATGGGTTCCAATATCGTTATTAAAGTTGATATGGACAAGCCCTATGATAGAATTGAGTGGAATTTCATTATTAGTGTGATGAGGCATGTGGGTTTCTCATATTAGGTTATAGACCTTATCTTCCATTTCTATAATTCACCATGGTTCTCGATTATCTTCTGGGGAAAATCTTGCAGCTTCTTCATGTCAGTATGGGGGATAAGGTAAGGAGATCCCCTTTCTCGCAGCATTTTCATTATGGTGTAGGACGTCCATAGAAAATACCTTAACCAATACATTCTTCTTGGTTACATCAGGCCCTTTCCCTACATACCCCAATTCCACAGGGACTCTCACCTCCTTTTTGCTGGTGACATGGTGTTCTTTATTAATGGGTGTAAGGATTCCATTAAATGATTTATCAATCTCAAAGGAGATTATTCAAAACGGAGTGGGAAAGTCATCAATTTTGGAAATATCTCTATCTATTTCTCCTCCTCCTGCTCAGAGAAGCATGCTAATCATATTGAATCCATTCTCTGTATTCATAGAAGGTCTTTTCCTATGGGCTACCTGGGAACCCCTCTCATTCAAGGTCATATCCAAATTTTTCACATTGAGGGTGTGGTTGACAAGATTGCTAATATAATTTATAATTGTAAGAATAGTTTCCTTTACTTTGTAGGAAGAATTAATCTGGTTAATTGTGTATTAACCTCCATTCTGATGCACATCCTCTCCATTCTCAAGGTTCCCATTACTGTTCTCCATGGTATTGATAAGCTCTTGAAATTATTCATTTGGGACACCCATAACGATGGTATATGTCATTGGGCTTATTCGAAAAAGCTTGCTAAGTCACCCTCCAACAGTGGCATTAATGTAAGGAATGTTGTAGAAATGATGACATGTTTACAAGGTAAAATGGAATGGGAAGTGATTGAAGGCCACTCCCTTTGGTCCAGATTTATTATCAATAATTATGGAAAATACCTAAATTCAACTAAAGAAAAACTATCATTTCTTTGGAAGAAAATTCAAAGGAACATCCCGGCTCTTGAGAATCATTCTCTCTAGATTGTTTAGAGGGGGGATATGAGCTTCTGGAACCACAACTGGGTGGGTTCAATGATGGGCTATCCGAGTTGTCCTGCTCTGATGATGTCCTTCCCGGAAGCTAGCTACCACCCATCCTTCATTCTGGTAGTGTTGGATCGCAACCAAAAAAATTATTTTTGATAGAATTACCATGGAGGAAACATAAGACTTATGCAATTTCTCGGTCTCCTCTCAGGGAACCTTTTATGAAAAGGCTTACAAGCGATCACTCTATGCTTCCTCCAACAATGATCTGTGGGGAGATATTCTTTGGGCCAAAGAACTCCTTACCAAATATAGCAACTTGTTCTGGCACATCTGCAAGTAGGCCGTCTCTACTGATACAACGGTGAAAGGTAAGGGGGTTTGTCTCATATCCAGGTGCTCTTTCTGCCAGGCTCACAAGCAAGAATCCACAATGCATTTGTTCTTTCAAAGCGAATGGGTGATCAGATTATGGAAGACGTTAAGGGAATTTACTGGTGTCTTCTCACTGGTGAACAACATCGATGAGTTTCTGCTCCGATGGTTCAACAGATCAGGTTCCAACTTGACTGAATAATAGGCGAATTCTCTCCTCCTTGCGGTGGGATACTGGTTCATTTGGGATGCGCACAACTAGTTTCATCATAATAACTTCCATTCCTCAGGTTTGGCCTTGATCGCCAGGGCCATAGGCCTTGCCTACGAGCTCTTGTTCTTATTGAAAATCTGGTACGAGGCTCATTATCTGAATAATATTATGTTAAATAATAATTCAATTCCCTCGGATAGTCCCCATGGCCACTAGATCTGTTGGATTCCCTTGCGCTACGACCTTAAACTCAATATAGACGACTCATCTGGTGGAAGCATCATGTAGGGTGGAGGTGTTGTCTGTGATCTCAATGGCATTGTGCATCTTTCTTTAAACTCTTCATAAGGCCATGGTGATTCATTGGGTTCATAGGCTAATGCCATCCTCAGTGTTCTTTACCTATTTAATTATAAAGGAATCACCTTAACAATAGTTGAATCAGATTCTAAAATTATATGTGACTCCCTCAATGGCCTCTCTCCCACTCCGTGGAAGATTTCTTATGTGATCCGTAATTGCAAGAAGTTCATCAGCAGGAGGACGGTTATTACTAATATATATGGTGAAAATGAATTCTCCCACCACTATGTCTATTATGTTAATATTGGATACATTTAAAATATTTCATTATTTCTCCAATTAAAACCCATTTGTCCCTTTTTCAATATATTTTGGAATTAAAACCGGGTTTTAAAACCATTTTTTTATGTTGTAAATGGGTTTTAAAATAGATGTATAATTCGATATCTGAATGAGTTTTCATTATGGAATTAAAATAATATTTAAATGTTTTTATGAAAAAAATGAATGATTCCATTATTTATGATTATGTTATGGTTGTTGTACATTTTTTATGATGTCATGTGGTTCTATTATAAACTAATGAGGGGAGGTTATGTTATAAACTAATGAAAGGTGGTTACGTTGTAATCCAATGATAGGTTGTTCAATTATAAAACAAGAACATGTGGTTATGTTATTAACCTAGTATGGATGGTTCCATGATAAAATAATGAAGGGTGGGTTCATGATATCTGTCCAATTCATTGGGTACTCTAGTGATTGAAGTTTTCCATGTAGTTTATTCCATTTATAAGAGTGATATGAATTATGATGTACCATGTAAATTATATTATTTATATATTCTCGATATGGGTTTTAAATGATTTATTTGAGAAAAAGGTATGTGGTATTTCATGTGAAAATAATTTACTGATTTTTTCGCAATGAAATTTGAGATAAAGGTAAACATTTCATGGGTATTCATTTCTTCATTGTACTAACAATCTTATTATTGCAAAGTCTCTTATTTATATTTTTGTTATCATCCCATGTTTTAAAAAAATAGTTGGATTAAGTATGGTTAAGGTAAATAAAAATGTCTTGTTGAATGTTGTGTATATTTTTTCATGTAAATAATTCATGTTTTATTTCCAAAAAATAAATTAAGAGGAAAATGGTTACTAATTAAGAAGTTTAAACTTTTTATATATATAGGTTTGTAATATATGAGTTATGAACCAATTATATAAAAATATTAACCTGAAAAATCCTTAAATGTAAGTGAATAAATTATTAACAAAAAACTCGAGATTATGTAATGTATAAGGTGGGATCCTTATAGTTTGGATCAGAGGTTAGTTCTGATAATATTATATTTTAGGATAATGATAATAGAATAACCTTGAAGTATTCTAATTTATGGTAATTTTCTAATGATATAGAATTTAATGATTACAATATTTCATCATCTAAACTGTGGCTATTCATAATTTTTTTTGCAAAGTAAATATGGAATCCTTAGTGGGAAATCACTGAGAGGAAAATAGCCATCCTAATCACCATCCTAATCACCATCCTATATTGGATGGAATCTGAATAGAATAGTTTTTTTGTAATGATGAATCAGTTGGAACATTCTATAAATGGTGTTGGTATCCTTGATAAAGATGAACATAATCTACAGTAAATGAAAATTTCGATAGTGGATAATTTTATGAGACGAAATCCACCATCATTCAGAGGACCTTCACATCCAGTGGTATCTGAAGAATTGATTAATACTATAGAGAAGATATTTGAAGTCAAGGAATGTTCAGATCATTAAAAGTCAACTCTTTCTGTTTATCTTATTAAAGGCGAATCTGATTTATGGTTGTATTTGGTAAAGATTATCATAGAGAAAGATAACATTATTTTCATGGAATGGAAAATATTTATGGTTATTCTCCTTGAAAAATATTTCTATAATTTTGTTTGACTAACAGTGGAGAAATAATCTTTATAATTTAGGCAAAAAATGAATATTTTATGACAACATATAATAAAAATTTTACAATAAATTGAGGTACATACCATATTTTTTTAAATATTGATAGTACATATAATAAATTTTACATTAGGGTTATAACTAGGTTTATAAAGATCTTTGTCCATGAAAAAATATAAAATCTATGATAAATTTATTTGTTGTGTTGAAAAAGTAGAGATGTATTTTTCCAACACATATGGTTCTGGAAATTATGAGACTATGAAAATATATTGAGGGAAAGAAATTCAGAAACATGCATATATAGGTAATAAAACCAAGATCCAATATAGTTTTAATTGCGGCTAAAATGATATAGGATAATGTATTATAAAGTATGAGAAGTCCTTATTTTGTGGTAATTTTGAACATATAGCTCATAAAAAAAGGAAAATGAGTTTATGAATAATGAAAAGATGAGTGTAATATGCTCTAATTGTAATGAGTTGGGTCATTATGATAACATTTTTCTAAATTTAGTCACTCTGGGAAGAAATCATCAAGACCGATATAAGAAAGTTATGGGAAAATATTTTTCAACTAATACAGTTGATGTTGATTCATTGATTGAAGTGGGGATAGGTTGGTTACTTATTTATTCAAATTATGTCTTCCCTTTTTTACTTGGGAACTTCACATCCTTTACATATGATAAATTTACTAGTAAATTAAGAATATCACCACATGAAAGTAAGATCAAATGTTTTCTAAAAACTTTGGGTGGATGTATTAGAGCAATCAATATTTACAATATTATTATTATTTTCCTTAGAGGGATGGTAATTCCTAAAAATATTGTTTAATTGGCCATAATATTATTTGATAAAATCTTAGAATATATTGGCTTTTAATTTATCATTATAATAAATATTTAATGTAACACCCAAAGATTTCATATTACGTTATGTCTTCAATTTAATGCAATAACATGCACTACACACAACACTAAGTTCAAGCGCACCACGTTTTATTTAACTAGATGTTCAAAAAAAGTTATGAATAGTATTAGCTAAATTTTTAACTTTATATAATCCTTTTAATTTTAGAATCCATATTATGAGTTTCTTAGACATAATTTCAGAACAAATTTCATTTTTTCAGAAGTATTATTTTTCAAAAAATGCAATTTTACAACCTTTTAATGGTGAACCCTTTTTTAAATACAATATTTGAAACTTTTATATATTAAATTTGACAAAATACACTTCATATTTAGAATCATGAAAAAATAATTTAGTTTCAATAATTTTGTTGTGTTTTTCTGATAACTTTTATATTTGGGTGAATAATGAAAAATAATATATTTTAACTGAAAACAACTTTTGGAGGCTTGAATATTTCTAATGGAATAAATTTGTGTTGTATTTCTTTTCAAGTTGTAATGTTGAACTTATGTATGAATCTTGTTTCCAATAATACTAAACAGATCGATCTTTTGAGACATGATTTCCTTGTGATCATGCCTATGTTATGTAATAACGCACCGAATCTGGGTAACATGGGTCAGGGTGTTATAGTTGGAATCAGAGAATGTGTCGTACAAACCTTGGAAACTAAATTTAGATAAACTCTAATTAGAGCACATATCCTTAAGATAGACTTTGAGGATTATTATAGAATAACTTCTTAGAATTTTGGTTCTGTAGAGATTTTGTGAGTTTTCCAAGAAAATAAATCCCTATCTTGATATGAGTGGGTAGAGGTGGCTCTGGAACAGATGTACCTATGGGTAAACCCTGAAAACACTTCTTTGAGCTAGACTCTAACAGGAATAGGTACACAACAATGGTCCTTGATACACTCTTGGTAATGACACTCCTAGGGGATATGCTTTGGATAATTCTCATTTTCTTTATAAATCATTATAAAGGATTTACAAGTATATACCTCCTCAAAGAAAATATTCTTATTATTATAGATTATATCCATAAACTATTCAATTTATGTTAGGTATTTTACAAGTTTGGATTTATTCATTGAAATTCATAAACTGACCTAGTGTATTCCATTGTATTGAAATGGTTCCCATTAGAAGGAATGTGAACTCCAGAAATTAGTATGATCGTAAGAGTAAATAGGATCATATCTTTAATAGTGTGAAGCCAAAATTTACAAGAGAAATAGTCTCCCATGTATTATCAACATAAGAATAAATAGTATCATTTGTTAATAAGATAGTTAATGGATTCTCTAAATTCTATGGCTTTGAGTGGAAGCAAGGGAAGAAAAGGATGGAAGAGAGAAAGATAGATAGTGGGAAGAGGGAAAATAAGGATTTTCTCATATGTGATAACTATGGAAAGACACACCATGGTAAATTATTGAAGGTAATGGGTGTTTGTTATAAGTGAGGAGAAAAAGGACACCAAGTGTGTGATTATAAGGGTAAGAAAAAGGTTTCAAATATAAAATGCTTCATCTGCAAGGCGTTAGGACACTACACGAATCAATTTCCCAGTCATCAGAGTATTCTGAAAATGAATCTATTGGATAATAATCAGGTTATGATACTACATCATATGAAGAGGAATGACTAGTGTTATTATGTTGTTATTATAGAATTATTTCATTTGAGTGTTGTATCATCAATATACTGGTTATATGAATTATAGAGATAAATAAGTATTATACTACAGTTCTAATTTATTTAGGATTTGAGATTATATGGTTCTAATAAATGTGACTTGACATTAAGCTACACATTTTGGAAAATACATGGTTTAAGGAAAGGTAATCCTTAATATGTTACTGATAATGAGGTAGTGATTTTGGAATAAGAGATGATTGACTAGGATAAATTATATTGGATATTCTTGACTACCTTGAAACTGATTAATGATTTTTATATTCCATCATTGTTGGAGTTTAAAACATTTTTGGATTAAAGGAGTATATCTAGTATTCTATAAGGAATAAGGGAGCATGAATTTAATCAATAAGTTTTTATAGTAATTTAGGATGTTGTAGTGTTTTAATAGAGTAAATCATGAAGGTGTTCACATGTTATTACGTTGAAAAAAAGAATCTTCATTGTGTTTAAACTCTTTTTAAATTTTGGACTGTGAGTTTGGACAGAAGTATTTTGGATAATTCTAGTTCGAGATTATTTTTGGATTTCCATAAAAGGAAAACCCAGAGGTCGGGCGGCAACCTATCACATCCAGTAAGGCCGCGAGACTTAAACCCACAACTGAAGGACAACAAGGGTGTATCACCTACCACTATCCCACGTGATGTCCTGGATTGAATAATGTATATTTTTTAAAAGGTATAGTAGATGAATTATAAATTCATTTTTTGGAACCCAATACGAATAGGAAATATAGAATATTTTTTTATGTTCTATTATCTTTTAGAGTGAAAGATGTGTTTGTGGTAGAAATTAGTTAAAGTATGGAACTCTTCTTGTCAACTATATATATTTTTTTCATCTCTTATTCTATGAATAAATTAATTCATAAACATTAGGTAAGGGATCTTAAAACTAAAAAAGTGTTATCCTAATACCTTATGTTTTGTTGAAGAGAAGATATTTTAAATCATCAAAAATTGATGGCTTTGAGGCCCTCAATTCTATAATTTTTTGTCACTGATGACCACAATCACTCGTGATAAATATTTACGTTTTTCCTTTAATTATGTGTCTCTAATTTCCACCTATGTTCCCCTAATCGAGATCATAATTTGGTGGTGACTTCTTCTTTCCCATTTTCCTCTTATTAAGACTAAATTTTATTAACCCAATTTCCGATGTGGGTTTTCCCACAAACGTATTTTCTGTTTTCAACCTTTTATTTTAGAAGAACAATTTAAAATTTCAAGGATTAAATTTATGTAAGGAGGGAAGAATGTAATACCCCAAGATTTTATAGTACGTTATTTATTCAATGTAATGCAATAACTTGCACTACAAGAAACACTTAGTTCAAGCGCACCACGCTTTACCAAACTAGCCGTTCAAAAGCAGTTTGGAATAGTATTAACTGAATTTTGAACATTGTATAATCCTTATAATTTTTGAATCCATATTATGAGTTTCTTATACATAATGTAATAACAAATTCATTTTTTTCAGAAGCATAATTTTTCAAAATATTCAATTTTACCACCTTTTAATGGATAACCCTTTTTAAATCTAATATCTGAAATTTTTATTTGTTCAATTTGACAAGATAAAATTTTTCTTTAGAATCGGGACATAAGGATTTAGTTTCCATTAATTTTTGTTGTTTTTCTGATAACTTTTATATTTGGGTAAATAGTGAAAAATAATATATTTTAATAGAAAAAAACATTTTAATTTAAAATAATTTTTATTGTTGAGTTATACATTTTAATATTTTGGATGAATTATTAGATTATATTTTTACCATTTAATCCAATGATGGTCATTATAAGTAATTTCACTTAAAAATTGGTCATAAACAATTGTCAATCTTTTGATAGTTATTATTTCTTAAAAATATGCTTTTTTGTTTTTGACAACAAGAATTAATATAAAATTAATTAATGCAACTTCTATGTTTTGAAATTGGTAAAATAGGATTCATTTTTGAATTCGGAATCTCAAAATTATCTTAGGGTGAACGTTTAGAATTTTTATGAAAACATTCAATTTTTGATGAATAGTTAAAACACTAAGTTGTAGTTTAAAATTGAATTTTTATTTAAATAATTATTTATGTTATTTAAATTTAATTTAGGTCAAAATAGATACATAATATCTTTATATGTTCAACGTAATTCATTGGAGTCAGTTTATACTATCTTTAGATATATAAAAATTTTATTGAACGTTTTACAGTCTTTACCCACCTACTAGGACCATTTGGAAATTTACATGAAACATAACTTTACCGCTTCTGTGAGTTGAATTTCAAAAATATAAGAGACACAATTGATATCAGTAATTAATGTGTGGTTCAATAAAATAAAATAATTTTTGAAGAATAGTATCTTTTAACTTTTATTTACCACGGTTAAAAGTAAATAGGGTAATTTATGGTAAAAATTATATTATTATTACCCTAACACAAGTCCCAATTCTACTGGATAAGTTTAATTCGACCAAAAACAACCTTGGGAATAAAATATGATCCTTTAGGCCCACTTGGATTAGATTAAGACATTTATTATTATTTAATTCAAAGAAGAGTAAAAAAGAGTTAAAATCAATGTTTAATACCTAAAACATTTTTAATATAGGGTTACACATAAGATAAATCTTGTATCTTCTATATACTATGATGTTATTATAAATATGTTACAACAGTATTCATTATTCTATCCATCCATTGATTGACATGTCACCATACGTGCGTACGTACGACTTATCGTCTCCACGTCGTGGTGTAATTGTTATTCAATACATTATTATTTGGATGGCTATAATAATTATGTGTAATTGATGTAAATAATAAATATAACATGATAATGATTATGTATATATGATATACCATCCAATTATATATTATTTTAATATCAAAAGAATGATATTGTCACTCGTGCATACGTACGGATTATTGTCTCCACGAACACGATGAGATTCATTCCCCATCGTATCCATTCAAGACTAATATTCTTTTGATGATTAAAAAAAATGTTTAAAGACTTGATAAAATTCTAGATATGAATAGGATACATCCCATTCATAACAAATATGACTCACATAACAAATAATATAAAGGAAAACGAATCTGTTAACACCTGAAACGACGATAATACTAAGATATTATTAACAAAGCAATGTTAAATGATCATATATGATATCATATTACTGCATATGATTCTTGTATAATTTAATAAACAATTATTTCACCATTATAAGTAGGTTAACCTAACCTCGACCAAGTAAAAGTACAAGGTAAGGGTTAATTCGTCAATCTCATTATTATTCAAGATTGTTTATGTGTAGATTTTTACTGGGAGATATTTATTATCCATGTCTATGTTTCATAAAAGAGTTTTAACTATGATTATTTTAAGGTAATCTTCTATTAAAAAATCATTTTATATGTTTTAAATATTTATTCATCTAAATTGTTATCATTAATTTCCATGTTTTCATAATGGGTTTTTAAGGATTTATTTATATGGACATGAATGATTTTAAAATGTTAATTCCATTCAGAAGTTTCAAAGTGGTATGGGACACTTTGATTCGAAAATGTCTTTAAATGCCTTCATTTCTAAATTGTGTGCCTTTTAAATGTTTTCATGAAAAATGGATATTTCTCTCAAAGAGTTTTATAAATCATTGTCATCTATGTCAACATCCATTGATGGAATTTTAAACTTGTTTGATGTTGATTTATTATGATACAAATCTTCCATATTGTATTGAAGGTTTTATGATATGTTTGAATGTGGATGTGTTATTTTTATACCATTCCTAGATTATGGAAAAATTGTTGACATTTCGAATGCTAGTTTTAATACGAATGTTTATGTTATGTTTAATCCCTTTCATATGAGGAATTAATTGGACTTAATAAGTGACAGTTGGATCCTGCTATAGCTCCACAATGCCTCAGTAGGTCTCACGAGACAACAAGATATGGAATTGGCTGAGGCCATTCCCAATTTGATATTTGGTTTTGGCCAAGGAATTAATCATTTTTAGATGTCTTGGCCGGGGCCTTGACAAAATGTTTCAGAATATCCGGCATTATACATTCCCTCATTATGAAATTAATATTGATGATTCATGTGGACATTTGACTAGTAGAATACACATGATTATGTATTATTATGGAATTATTTGCACAGCTCATATTCCTACCATAAAATTATACTTGTTTATTATTGAAATGGCATGTGGTTTCAATTATTCAACATGATTAATATTTATGTTATCTTACACTGTATTTCATACCCTTACTGAGCATTTGAGCTCACCCCTTTCTTATGTTTCATATTCCCTAGATATGAAGAAGTTATTTATGAGGGATGTTCAGGACTAATCTAGGATGATTATATGTTTCTAATGGACTAAATTCATGTTATATTTCTTTTCAAGTTGAAAAGTTGAACTTATGTATGAATCTTGTTTCCAACAATACTAAACTGGTCAGTCTTTCAAGACATTATTTCCTTGTGATCATGCCAATGTTATGTAATAATGCACCGACTCTTGTTAACTAGGGTCAGGGCATTAAATTTAAGATATAATAAAGTTATTCCAAATTATATTTAGCCTTTTATTGCTTACCAAGATGCTGAGAAATTTAATAAAGATGGCAGTTAATGTTATCTACCTCATATAAATAAAAAGAATGAAAATTTTTAAATTAATGATATGTAATTACTAAATGAATATATTATTATATTTTTTGATAATTTTTCCTTTTTTATTTATAATTGGATTGTTGGTATTATTGTAGAATAAGTACCTGATGCTAATACTATTTATAAACCCCTTCAATGAATGGTTCAACTGTAAATTTTATAATTGAAAAATAAATTTAAGGGCATTACATATAGATGATTATTTTTTCATAGAACTTAACCATACAGTTCTCAACATTTTTTGTTGAAGAGAAATGTGGTTTAATAAATCTTTGAATTGAATACAGATCATTCAATAACATAACTATTAAGAATTGGTATTTTGTACACATATCTATAATTTGTTTGATCAACTCTAGTACACATAGTATCTTCCAAAGGTTGATCTCTAGTATGGGTAGAATCATTTGAATGTAAAGGAAGAAAATATTCTGGAGAAATAATTTCATGCTATATATGTGATTTATGAGTATGTATTTATACCCTTTGTGTTTTCTAATTTACCTAATGTATTTATTGACCTTATAAATAGATTTTCCATGAATTCGTGGATAATTATGTGTTTTCTTTTATTGATGAAATTCTGCAATATTCCAAAATTCTGGATAAACCTAGAGGTCACCTATGGATTTCTTATTAAACCATTAAGGAAAATAAACTATATGAAAAATTTAGTAAGTGATCATTTTGGATTCAAAAAAATTCTTTCCTTGGTTATATTATTTCTAAATATGGAACAAATTTTGAATCTTATAAAAAAAATTTTGTTACAAATAGACAAGACCCACAAATATCAATGAGATTCATAGTTTTTTTATTATCATGTTATTATGAAAGGTTACTTGAAGACATTGCTCAGTTTTCTAGAACACTAAATAATTTACTCAAAGAGTCAAATTCACTAGGAGAATATAATTTGAAGATTATTTTTAGGATCTAAAAAGAATATTGGTGAATGATATAGCTTTTTCAATTACTTCTAGAAATAGTTACTTTTCCATGTACTATTACATTCCACTAAAATTAGTTTATTGTGACAAGATTCCAAATGAAAAGGTAATTATTTATGCTATACTTTAGTTGAAACCTCGTGAGTTAAATTTTCTTACACGTGATCTATAATTGGATAATGTTATTTTTTTTTAAAAAAAATTGATGTATCATTTTTATGGAGTAATATATGAAAAACAAATATGGGTAAAAAAATTTGACGTATATATTCACTTATATACAATTCAACATGATACAAAAAAAAGGCTGGAACTAATTGAGGATTATTATATAACAACTCATTACAATCCTAGAAATAAAAAAATTGATTGATGTTTTGAGTTGGATAAATAATTATATATTAACCATGTTACATTTGGTACATGACCTTTGGGTTAATCATTTGATTAATTTTGTCCTAGAAGTTATGGATGCAGGTAAATCCTCTATTTTCTTCCAGGTTCAGTGCATTCTACTTTGACAAAAAGTACTAAGGAAGCTCATAAGAAGGATCATTTTTTGTAGGGAAAGGTATCATCTGTAAATAAGGTTAAGTTTCTTAATTTTAATATTGATGAAGAAGATTTTTCTTGATTTTGAAAATTATTATGTATGCATTTTTTTCCAGTTATGGAAAGTGTTGTTGAGTGAAGTTTACAGTTATTTTTTTTTGATTCATCAACAACACTAAGACACATAGAGACTGTTAGGAGTACTACTGGTGGTATGGTATGAAAATAGATATTACTGAATTTACCATTAAATTTTTATTTATTAGTAGGTTAAAATAGAATGAAATTTACCTAAGGTAATGATTCAACATTTTACAATTCTAGAGTGTAAATGGGAAAGTTTATCAACAGATATTTTGGTTGGATTATACAAGACATCATGAGGTAATAATGTGATTTGGTTTATTTTTTATCGATTAAAAAAATCACATTTACTTCCCATTTGAGATACTACATCTTTAGATCACTTTTCTACATTATTCTAGACAATGATTCTAGATTCATATCTAATTTTTGGAAAGGATATTAAATGACATAGTGTATTGGAATAAAAGTCAATATAATTTTTCATCATAAAATAGATTCCCTATCTGAGTGTAAATTATGACTATAGAAGATAATATTTACTATTATTAAATGGATTTCCATGGAATTTATGATCAATATATTTCTTTGATTGATTTTTATTAAAAAATGGTTTTAATTCTAGTATACAGGTCGAACATTTTATGAGATGAGGATGGATTATAGTGGGTAGAAAATCATTGAGGATAACCGAAGGAAATATCTTTATTTTGATGTAGGTGATCATGTTCATATTAAAGTATCTCCATTGAAAATTATTATAACTTTTTGTAAAAATTTAAGGTTATGTCCACTGTTTATTAAATTGTATGAAATTAAACATAATGTTGGAATAATTTCCTATCAAGTGGAATTTCCCCCGTGTTTATACCAGGTACCCAATGTATTCCATGTTTAAAAGTTAAATAAAATATACACCAGATTCATCTCTTGTTTTCATCCTTAAGGTAGTACAGTTGGAAGAGAATATTTATTACATGGAACATCCTATTGATATTATTGATCATAAAGAAATACTGTTACAGAATAAGGTAATTCAAAATGTTAGGGTTTTATAGAAAACTCATACGGTTGAAGAAGCAACTTGGGAATAGAAAAATGTTATATGGGAAATATATCACAACTTATACATAAGTGAATAAAATTTTAAGCTCACACTTTAAATATTGGTGGAATAATGTAACAACATAGGTAATGAAATTATAAATTATTTTCATTAATTAGATAGTTATATTCATTATAAAAAAATTAAATAATTTTTACATAAAAAAATAAATATTTTTATCTAGAAACAATTCTAATAAGGTTTTTATTTACAATATTTATTTATAAATATTATAATTTTATATATTAAAATGTAATTTATTTTTTAAATCATATTATAAATATTAACTTAGGTTTCCATTTTTGGGTTTTTATATAATATTGTTTTTTGGTGATTTGTGAAACATTCCATTTTTAAAAAAAAATCATTTCTTTTTAATAAAATAAGTAATTAAAATTCCATTTACATTTTTTAGGTTATTTAAATTAACATAGTTTGAATTTATATATATTTTATCCAATTTATTAATTTTTAATCAACTTTATATTGGATTTTATTATAATTTTATTTTTGGGTAATAAACGTCGTTTTCTAAAAATAGTATTAATGTTCATAATGATTCTCTATTATAATTAATTAAAAAAATCCCCTATTATGATATTTTTAATTAAAATTTATATATTAGGTATAAATATATATTTATTGGTATTCATATAATATTTATTATTATTCATATAGTTAATATAAAATCATTATTTTATTAAAAAAAATGCATCTTGATAAAAGGATTTTTCATCGGGTCTTTAGGACTAATTTAAAACTACTTTTTACCAATTAAGTGAATTGGATTTGGTAAAATTGATTCCATATATTTAATAAACATATTTTATATTATCTAATAATTTTATCTTAATTTTTCACCATAATGAATAGTTAAGATAGCAAAAATTAATTACCATAGTTAATGTGAAAGCGGGATTACCGAGTGTTAATATAAAAATATAAGGGTTAAAATTACATAAAAGCTTATATGAAAAATATTTTATGCACATTTTTTGACCATATCATGTATAATTATTTATAAGGGTCTATTTTGGGGCCATGTGGCATGCAAAAAACGTGGGTATACAATTTAATTTTAAATATTTAAAAATGTGTCACTCACCTCACTTACAAAAGGCCTCCCACTATACTTTCCTCTTAACACCTTAATAGTCATTTTTATCATAAAATACCTAAAAAAAATCTTATTTAATCCACTAACTATTACCTATATCCCCTATTGTTTTCACAAATCCATCCTAAGAAGGCTTTTGGTGACTACCTAAGGAGGTAGTTCGAACAAGAAGTATTATGCTTAACGGTGCATATTTATTTTATTTATTCTTCCACCTCATTAAAATATCATTAAATTATTTATATATAAAAACACTAGTATATATAGAATACTAATATGTTAATGTTTTAATATTATAGCCTAAATCTGTCTTATCTTTCTTCAAATGGGATACGAAATCCTTATTTGTGTGTATAGTGAACTACGTCCTCGTGAACCAATGTCATTCATTTTCAATCATCACCTATCAGATATTGTCCTGATTAAGTATTTATAGTATATATATATATATGATATTTATAACATATTTATACTTACTTATTTATGATATCACATATACCTTCTTACATTAAATTTTGTGGGGGATAAGATAATGTCACCAATCTGTACGGTGGACTACCACCTCAAAGGGAATTGAGATTCATTTTTTACTAACACTTTTCATGGAAGGTAATGAGGATAAATTTAATTAATATATGATAAATAAAATACATATTTATGATATTCATGACCTAATTTTCATTCTAAAAACATGATATATCAGTTTTTCTTACACAAAAATGATAACGCTTATTGTATGTATGTGTGGACTACCACGTCTATGAAGCGATGCGACTCATTTTACATCCCTAAATCACATAGAGGATTTAAATAAGTATAATTAAAATAAATGACATGTTATTTATGAAATTTTGATAATTCTATGAAGATAAAATAACACAGCTTTTTTGACATCCCGAACTTGGTTCACTCTTTAGTAACCAAACTCGAATGGCCATAAAGCCTCAAGTGTGCCTCCCTGTATTGTTGGGAGACTATAACCTCATAATAATTTTAGTATAATAGTGAATACAAATAATAAATAAATAATAATAAGAAATAATATTAATTAAGGTAGTGGAACAATTATAAATATCCATGAAAAAATAACCATCAAAAGTTATAAATTGTATAATATACAAAATATAATGGAACGTCCCTACAAAAAGGAAATATTTATACATGTAATTAGTAAGATAGTACAATAAATGATATATAATGGAATCAAAAAAATTAAAAAAATACATGAATCTGAAGCACTACTTTAGTCATCTGCCACCATGATCCCATTCTAATGGAAGAAGTCATGTGTCCAAAATGGGTTGCTTCACTATTTCCATTCATATTATCATATAATATTCTTATGTGTCACTCCATCATAGATAGGGTGTGAGATAAACTCAGTATACCACCATCAATGACGACTATAAAAGTCCAATCTATGAATGAAATTTGTAACAGTGTACTGGAATATAAATGTAAACCAATGTAATATAAATATCCCAATACCTTCTTAATCCTCAAATTGTGTGTCTGAATATTTAATTTATTAATTAGTTAATTATCGTTAAAGCTTTAACAGGGATATAATATTTAATGCTTTTAGAAACACTATAATAGGAAGTAATAATAACAGAGGATCCAAGGTGAACCCAATGAATAATTGACCTAAAGGGTCAATCCAACTCATAGTAATAACTCATTGTTCAGAAAAAAAATATTAGGTTAATCCATCAGGTAGACCCAAGGAATTCCATTGTAAAATATTCTAACAAATTCAATATATATCATTAATAGTAATCATGGGATAATAATCATTGGACCCAATGGTGTGAATCTATAGTGTCATGTGTCTGAAGACATCAAGTGAAATCCAAAGAGTATATCCAATACATTATAATTTATAGATAGAAAGTGAAGGGATCCTATGGATACATGTCGTTAACCCTAAAATAGAGAGAAAAAATTTCTATTTTGGGTATCTCCCTTGGAAAATGGATCAATGAATCAGAATTTCGTTTTATGATTTCTAAATTAATTTTCTTAAGAATGAAATGATGGATCAATTATAATCATTTATATAATGATGAAAAAGGTCCATATAAAATCTGAAATGAATACTCATTTCATTTATATTCATAGTTTATCATAGGCCCAGAAATAACTCGTGCCAATTATAATTTATTTGTTTTATTCCATTACCTTTTATCATATGTGACAAGGTGAAATAAGGACATGCAACCAATTAAAAATTCAATTGAATTTCCCAAGTCCAAGTAATATTTGAATTTATTTATACTTACCATTTAAAAAATTATATATTCATTTTTTTATGTTGAAACCTGTAATTTAGGAAGCACACCTAAACGGTGTCTCGGGTAAACCCAACAAGGGTCATTAAAGGCATAATAAGAAACATTCCCTACATGGGATTGTTAGAATCCAAGTATCACCCTAAAATGATTCCAATGAGTTTTTTTTGGGTATCTATATTATAAAAATGTCAATTGAATCATAAAAATATTAATTTAAGGACAAATTCCTTGTGAAAATGGTGTGCACACAATGGAAAAAATTTATGAATAGAGAAACCTATAAGGAAAAGACATAGACCAACTACCTTATTTGTGTAGTCGATTAATCATCCAATATCATCCCTTAGTTTGGCCTAGATAGGAATAAAATTGAATAATGGAGGAACACCCCATAAATAAGGAATATGAACTCACACCAAAATAGAATCATCTATGGAAATACAAATAAAGAAAGGTGACTACAGAGTGGACAAAATACCAGTGGCTATACAACAAAACAAACAGATCTTCATTCATAGGTTGAGTGAAGGAAACACTTAAAATTCTAGTTGAGGAGGATTGAGATCTGCAAACATGAAGAGGATGGCCTTTTTTACACTAGGAATAAATAATAAAGGAAGATGGGAAGTTATAAAGTGAGTGGGGAAAAGGGTAAAATTGCATAAACTTTACGATGTGTGTGGTTTGGACACACATTTTCCTAAACATTGTACCATAAATTCACCAAATACTCTAAATAGATGGTGTAATTCATGTTTGGGTATCATGGTTTATCCAAATATGCTCTACTCATGCACCCCCTCTACATAGAAATCACACTCCACATGGGTTACAACACTTGGTTACGAAAATCATGCCATATCAAGTGCTCCCCTCAATGGATCCTTGTAGCACCTCACACGGTTTATCTAACCTTGTGGACTAGGTGTCATGGTTTCTAATAACTTTATTGATCACATGTTTCCTAAAAAATCTACAGCTCCGGGCTCTGAACAAGTATCTGATTATTTTGAACCCTTCTTCTAACATTTGGGGACTCTTAATAGACAAAATTATGGGCTCAAACTCAAATTATATGGTTCTATACCTCAATGAAAAATCAAGTTCTTATAGTCTATAACCTTAAAAGAACTCATCCCTAAATTTTACGTCCAATGGGTTGTAGAATTTTGTCTATAAATAACTCCATCCACCGAGCAGGTATACATGCCTCTTCCTCCAAAGTCTCATCTTGTACACATTGATTATTACATAACACCCTTAATAAAAGTAATGATCTACCTTAGATATCATTCATTAACCAATCAATGATGTGTATGTGATACTTCTCAAAAGAAGCAACTACATCTAATTCAACATCATCGAGATCAAAAGTATGAGATAGTTCATCATTGTAATGATGAAGTTGTGAAAGGTGGAAGATGTCATGTATGGAACAATACCTCTGAGGAAATAACAAATAATAGGATACCATCCCAACTCTTTTTAATATTTTGAAATGTCAAACAGAATAAGACAACAACTTCTCTTTCCTCTCTATCCACCTATTCCCAAACCTAAGTGATACCCATCAGAAAACAAAATCCCCAACCACCAAAATCCAGAGGATTTCAAATGAAATTAATCTATGATTTCTTCCAAGAATTAATTTTATCCATTCACTCCTGGATTAATTTTACCAAATCTAAAGTCTCTTATATGAGGAAAGGACCTAGTAGCATCATCTCTCCATCCTCCAGCCAGTATAGAGGTTAACGACATGGAATACCATATAAGGCCTTTTACATAGCCATATTAATTGTTTCCTGAAAGAAATTATTTGAGGAAAAAATAATGAGGGGATTTTTTTTCTCTTAAGAACAACACAAATTATTGAAACATTCCTAGATCCTGAACTCTATGATCAATATAGTCAGTTTCGAAAGGATATCAGTTTTTGGGTTAAAAATATGTGATCAGAATCACCTCTATACCTAATAATTTATGTTACCATTTTCAAAACCACAATTTAAATCTAGAATCTCTATATGAAATGATGGAATGAGGAATCTCGTGTAGGAATATAATCACAGGGACATACAGTCTTCCCAAATGACCAATTTAGATGTTCTCTCAAATAGTAAAAAAGTAAGGTACCATCGCCAGTCGAAACATGACAACCCAAACTACATATCTACAATCAGGTGACCTTGGTAAAGGAATCACAAAATCTATTATGAAAGCCTCCCATTTCCATATCATAATTAGTACGAATTGTAACAAGCTAGTTGGAAACTAGTTCTCCACCCTAAACTAACAATATGTGGATCACCCCATGATAAAACCTATGATCAGAAATTTCATTCCAGACCACCAATAATGTAATTTTATATCATGATACATCATGGAGATACCTAGGTGAACTAACCATTTAGAAGAATGTGATTCGCACATCAATCTTCCCTTATGTCAGTAGGAACCCAGATATAACCATTTATAAGAATGATTTAATCCCTATAAACTGAAGAATATGGAGGTTTACCTCATCTTATATACATTCCTATTGGACCAAACCTTCAATATCCAAAAAACGGATTTCTATTCACCATATCCAGGATAGAAGATGTAACATCTAGGGATGCATGAAAAGGAATCAACTAAAACTCTAGATGCATTTTAGAAAATAGTTTCATCAACTTCCATTAATCACTGGCTTCATAAATGGATTGGGCCTAAGTTTTCTTGATCATTGTTTCATCTACTAAATTTCGATTTCCTAGAATATAGGTGAGACCAATGTCGAAATACTGAAGGTATTAGTCATATATTCACTATCTATGATTCAATTCATTTCTCGTAAAGATATATTTGCAGATCTAGTGGTTTGTAAACACCATAATGATCTCTCCCAATAAATAGAATCTCTAGAGACACAAGGTATGGACAATTGATACACTCTCAAGATAATGGGTTAGGTAATTATTCTCATGAGGCCTCAACTTTTGAAACCCTTATATAATGAATCAGTCCTCCTACATCAATATTACAACCATCCTGGTGAATGATTCATCCGTGAACACTATATAACCTCTACCATGCTTTAGTGGAATCAGAATCATTTTTGATTTAAGACATCCTATTATCTCTTGAATATCCTTCTAACATGATTTAAACCACAAGAAATCTACACTCACATATCCAGTCTGGTAACATGTACTTCATGGAATGATAATTACTATATAATATGTCTACAATATCTATCTATTTTCAACAAAACATCATTTATAAAAAAAATTCTTGGACTATACCTAAAAGAAAACACTCACCTTCCCTAGTTCAACTGATACACCTAATTTAGAGATAACATGACCAAATATGTGAACTTTATTAATCAATAATTTGAAATTTTTGAGCTTATCATATAACTGATTCTATCTCGATGTACTCAAGATAATCTCAAGATGTTTGGAACAGTCCCTTTGATTATGATAGTACACCAATACATCGTCTACAAAAATGATAATAAAAGAATCTAGGAAGAGGTGTAAAACCATATTCATAAAGGAAAATAAAATATCAGGCACATTGGTATGATCGAATGACTTCAACAGATAATCTTAAAAGTTATGTCATATTTTTAAATTCATAAAAGGTATGTCTGAAGAACTAAATCACACATGATGACAGTCTATTATTTGGTCAATCATTGAGAACACTCTAGCAGTTCAAAGATGGTAAAATAGAATATTTATTTTAGGAAAAGGATATTGGTTCTTACCCATAAGATGTTTCAACCATCGTTAATCCCTGAAAATTCATTGGGTTCCATCCTACGTGGAGAATATTATTAGAAAACCCCAAGAATAAGTATTGGGTCAGATTAAACCCTTAGATTCTAAATCATATGACTCTCTATTGTTCTTCTGGATATCAGTATGTGCTATCCTATATAGAGGAATAGAAACTGGGGATTTTCATGGAATATAATTGATTTTAAAATCCTCATCTCTCTCAAGAGGTAGTCTAGAGATCTCATCTAGGAAAACATCCCTAAAATAATTTACTATATAATGAAAATATATCAGATGCACTGTCTGATCATCTAAAAATGTTTGGAGATCAAGGATGTCACTCCTCCTAGACCATGAATCTTTTGAATGGTTTGACCATCTAGAATATCCCAACCACCCTATTTCATATATCTACCACCCTCAAGTAAAGTGATGGTCACCCTTAAGTGATAGAAGTTAATGTGGGAATAATAAGGTTGGATCCAGTCTATCTCAATTATGATATCGAACCCAATCATATCAATGATAAGAAGATTAATCAAGAAGGGACCACCTTGAATATCAAGAGGAAAATCATTTCATTTTAATATATCCTCTAACCATACACCTAATTTTATTTCTATAAGTCATAAATACTGAAAATTGTATAATTTCAAGCCTAAAAAGTTCCATTATTTATATTTAGATAAAGCATAGAAAAGTAATTTTATTGAGAAAAGTAGATATGATAATATAGGATACATGAATAGTACCTCCTACATTATATGATCTTACACTATGCTCCATAAGAATCTACTTTAATGTGTGAAACATACCAAATCCATTACCTTGAGCTTCAAAAGGAGTACACTATGTTGGTCTACTTTCCTAGTGGTGAATATCAGAAGTCTGGATACCCAAGCCATGACCTTCTCCTAGGAATTCTCATCTGGTTTTATTCTAGTATCCTTTTTAACATCGAATCACATGTTCTACTCCTGAAGGTGGAGCAAGTGAAAGTCTTCTTCGGTGATAAATATGTAGAATTGTATGGAAGAACCTCTAAAAAGACCCATCCAATGGTATGAACGAAAATCCAATGGGTCTTTATACCAATGTGTCTTCAAATTTCCATACCCTCCATACATATGACATGCAATAGAGCTACCAGTGTAGATACTCTAACTTCCTTTGTTCTGATGAGAGACCTCAAGACTACACTTCTTACTACAAGAAGAACTACCGCCATGTCTCAATAATTACCCTTTATGTCTTGTACTATCAGTTTCCCTCAATATATACTTCGTGATAATATATTGGTTCACAATATCATAAAATGTGGATAGATATAATACTTTCAACTGATCGCAGATGGAATATATGAGGCCATCCTCAAAGAATCTCACTCACAATAGATCATTACTGAAAAGAATTGGAAGAGAGCACTGAATCTCGGTAAACATGCTGAATAGTTTATCACAACTATAAAAACCCATATTTACACACATATATTACCAAGGTTTATTAAAAACATGTCAATAGGTTTTCTATTTCCATGGTTAATCTTAATCTATGGAAACCCATAAAATTTCATACCCTCTTGATCAACCCCTCCACCATATCCCGTCCCGATCGAGATTGATCCCTCTACAATATCCCAACCCAGTCAAGCCCTCCACCCATTTTCCATGAAAAATCCACCCCCACAAGTTCAATATCTAGTTCCAATATCAGAAGCCATGCTTCCCTTGTCCCATGTTCTCATATCCTCCTCCCTGCCACCACCCATCCTCTCCTTCCATCAATTTCTTTAGCTCATCCTGAAAGCATCAACCCCTAGCTCCACATTGGACTCCCCCTCCTCCTCCACCTCTTTCCCTTCATATTTTCCCCAATGTCATTTTCCCCTAACTTCATCAATTATTCATTTTTCTATTATTGGATGTCCATAAATGGTTAATCAGGTCTATACATCTTCTTTGACATCAACATCTTCCCTCTAAACACAAAAGTTCATTGTATTCCACGTGTCTATACTTCTTTATCCAAAAACCCAAATTTTTATAAGTTTTAGATGTGAAATGAATTTTCATTATTCATTCACCCTCTATTATCAAATCTATTTACCTAAAAATTACACCCCCTTACTTACATATCTAAATTTATTCATCCCATGCATAGTTTTCCAAACCTATTCATTGGATTTTCCCCTACATAAAATTGGATTCTCTAGGAGTGTTTGTTATCACTGTTTATGTTTCAAGGTATTTTAAATCCCTACATTCCCTTCATCAGTCCCCATAAATATTCCTTACTAATGTGAATATCCACTAAATTGGATTATTTTTTAGGATTAATTTATCATTCCTTATTCTTCATCCATAAATATTTATGTTTCAAATGACCTTTGTATCACCACTCCCATAATACCATCTCACATTAGTCACCATTATATGGTCTGGAACAATCTCTTTTTTTAATATTTTCTCTTATTTATAATTCTCAATGAACTGAATACTATTTTTTTCAATTTACCTTTTTGAAAAATACATATTATCTTTAAATTAACTTTAAAATCATTAAATTAAATAATTCAATGGTCATTGATTTAGTCATTGATTGTTTCATTGATTGGTTCATTGTATTCTGTGTTGGAATGTAGTTGTATCACAATTAACTCAAAAAATATTTTCCTCCAAAATTATTACACTGTTATATTTTATCAACAAAATTTTATTGGGGTATTTAATTTAATAAAGAAAGAAAATATTCCAATTTTTTCAATATCATTTATTATGTATTTTCTTTATTTCTTCTAAAAATTTGTTTGAATATTTTAAATTTGGAGAATTCATTACAGAAAACTATTCTAATATTCATCTTCCCTATATATGAATGATATATTTTCTTTTTGACCTTGTCCCAACCCATTAAATAAAATAAATGAAATAATATATCTAAATCATTCGTAAATTTATCTTTTTTAGTATTATTCAAATATTTTTAATAGTTCAATTTATTATGTAATAAGCTGATATGTATGAAACATTCACATAATTTAATTTTCACCATATTTTATGAAGATATCATTAAAATAGTTTAACTTCCCCATATTCATTAAATATTTCCATCTAATTATTTTAATTATATTATATTCAAAACTACTTTCAGTCTTTTTACAATATATATATATATATTGGTGCTTTTTATTTTCCATTCTCTAACTAATTTTACACCATGTTTCCAAGGAATAATATTTTGTTTTATTGATATACAACAAATTTATTTTTTTACATTATTTTGATAAATGGAAATTTTTTAGTTTAATAATAATTTATTTTTACCCTTCCAAGCTCTAAACATCCACATTTAAGTAAATATTTGTGTTCACTTACCCATGATATTTCTACTGTTTATTACATTCCATAACATTGATATATTCTAATTCAAGAAAAAATATAGTATTATTTTATTATATTATTTAATATTTTATACAACTACTCTTTCATTTTCTATATCCTTCTAAACACAATAATACATATGAAATATCACTTTGTTTTCTTATTTTTTTTTAAAATGTTTTTTAATTCAAATTCATGGATGAAAATTTCTAGAATTTTTTCATCACTATCAGTTTAGTTGATGGTACAAAATTATTTTATCAACTATAGTAGTAAAATTTAATACTAAGTACACAATTAATAAACAACACTAAAAATAGATATTAACATTAAAAATACATTATAATTTATAAAAGAAATATGTAACACATTTAATGCTTGTATATTGAGTTTATAAAAGCTCAAACCTCTTCCAAAATCAGAATAACAGTTTAATGATTCTTCATAGAACCACTAATTCATGGATTATTATTATAGTATTCTAATATAACATTAAATTATAATTCCGTATATTATCATGCAATCCTCTTCACAAAATTTTGTTTCATATCCACCTGTTATGTCTAATCATCTTTTCCATCAATAGCTAACCACTGCGATCATGCATAACTATAAGTATAATTTCCATATAAAATATATTTATTAGATATTTATTTACATCACTTAAATTATATATCTATTTATATCCTATGTTTTACATTACTTCTACCATTGTATATTTCTCTTAAATCATCAACACTAATTATAAAAAAATAAAACACCCAATGCCTTTGCTGCAAAGCATGTCAATATATTATTATTAATAAGAAAGAGAGGATGTGAATCAAGAATGTGGTATTCAAATCTATTACAATAAATATAAATAATGATCATAAAATATTGATCAATATTATGAAATCCTTCTCAAGTTCCCTCTATATATCTCAAGTCTGCACCCTTATTCTTCTCTACAAACCTATCCATTTATGGTTTACAATTTAACATCGAGTTTTTTGAGGACCATCTTCATTTTTTTCCAAAATTTATATGAAATACTTAACATATTTATATAGAAACACAAATCACTGTACAATACCATGAATTGAGGAAAAATTATTAGTAAAAATTAGATCCAAAAATCAAGGGATCAATATTGATAATGAAGTGTCCATCATTGAAGCTACTGAGTGATGACCCGGGTCCAATAATATTCTTCCCACTGGAAAAATTTTAATTGATAAATTTTCCTTTTAACTCTATGTAACAAAACTAATATTAATTTTTTCTAAAAATAATATGCAATTTAAAATAACAAATATCAATTTTTTCCTTGTGTAGTTAAATCATTTGTGCAGAAATAATTTTAACTATTGAGTGTGTGTTGTGTATTTGGTATGATTATTTAAGTATTAAAGAAAATTTGATTTTTTTTAAACTTAATTAACATAGTTAAAATTGTGGGTATATATACTCTTGATTTTATCTTTCTATTCATAGGTAGTTTAACAATTTGAGAAGCTCTCAGTATGAAATATATTTACTATAGTTTAGTGATAGTCTTATTTTTCTCGAATATTACATGTGGGGTATCATATGGTTTTAGGCTATATAGTGAGTGAAATATATTGAGGAAAATATTTTTATCCAATTAAGAAAATATTTTATTAGGCTTATATGAATTTATTTAAGCATTAATATTTAATACCATAATCATTGAAATATCTATTATCTGTAAACTTTTTGAATGTTTTGTTTATTATTATTATTGTAATCAATAAAATTTTATTTTTAAAATATTATTAAATATTTAATTCAATTCAATAATTAATTTTTACATTTATAATAAATATGAATTGTCTCTTTAGTAATAAAGGTAATCATATCAATGAAATTTTGTTTTTTGTTTCTATTAAATTTAATTCGTATTTTGATGTATCTTATTTATTTTTTGATGGAATATTATATTTTTGTTTGATTTTGAGAGCTTCCTTGAACAATATCATAAAGGTATGCAAAAAATTTGTTACTATGATTAATTTGTAATTGATTATTATTACTCTATTTTGTTAAGCGATAGATCTATCTAATATCAATAATCATGTATAGATGATTGAATCTCACAATGCACACACACACAAATCACCTTTTTATTATAGTGTTTTATAGAATATTAATGAACCAATACAACATATCTATTGAAAATTAAAGAAAATAAAAATATATATAAGTTCATAGTGTGTGTTGGGACACTTAATGTGTTGGAGTAGAAGGAGAAGTATGTATAGGTAATGTTGAATTTTTATAATAACAAGATAACATTATAGAATAACTTGAATGATTTTCCTATGTACCGATACACATTCATGTGAGTGATAATTTCTAATATATACAAGATGGAATTTTTTTGGAAACTCTTCTGACAAATAGACTAGGGGTAGTCCATTATGAACTCATGGTATAATAATCATTCCCATGGACATTGTGAAAATTAATCTACCAATTAAAAAATATATGAAAATATAGGAAATTTTTCATAGTTGTTCTTAAAGAATTTATTGTTCCCCCCATTCAGTATTTGGTCTCCAAATTCTCTCGAATCATACTTATTATAAATAATTATTTTAATATTCCAGTGGATGAGTTAATAGTTTAAGTTGATAATTATAACCTTTTATTTGTCTTAAAGTTTTACCTAAAACACTACTTCATTTTCATGACATTATTATTTATGGTTTTGTGTAGTTTCACTCCATAATTTTTTCCTTGCATGTAGAGAAATAAATTCATGATGTAAAAAAATGTTGTCATTTTGGATGAAAAAATTACAATTATGACCAAAAGTGAAGAAAGATAGTAATCCAATTTAGGTATGTCCTCTTCCATACATTGTTTTTTTCAATCATTTAAATTTTTACTATTGAATTTTTATTCTAGCATTCATTTCTGCTTATTTTGTTTTATTGCGTATTATAATTTCTTATAGAGGATTGAAAGGTTTACATGAGATTATTTCCCAAAAATATTATTTTTCCAACCCTAATGATTTTATCCTTCTTAAATATATATAATTTTGTTGATATAGTTGGTGTGGTTATAATGGTATTTAGTTATGTTATTAATTTATCATCTTGCATTGTAAATTTTGAGTAGTTTATAAAAACAAAAAATACATTTGTAGCCAAAGAAATTTGTAGCAATTGTCTTTGGGTGTCATTATCAGTGTTTATTTTTCTTCATCATAAATTTGTAGTATATGTATTATTTTTCATTATTATTATACGTATTAGGAGTTATATTTTGAGATTAAGAGGTGTGATTTTGTTATCAAAGGGTACAATTTATAAAAATATGAAATTGTAGTTCTTTCTCAATGTGAATTTTTAAAAACCACATACTTCTACATAGTGTATGTAATAATTGGTCATATATCTAATTATTCCTGATCATCAATTTCATTTCATCATCTATAAAATCTTCTTAACTTATCAGTATCACATCAGCATCAATTAGGACTTTATATTCCACTCCATTTTCATATATCATGATAAAAAACATAGTATATATCGGTATATGTTTATAGGTACCTACTTCATTTAGTTTTTAATTCTAATATAAATCTTCTGGTCTCCAATTATTTTTATTTTTATTTTTTATAGAGTTTGGTTTCTATAATATGTCCCAATCTATTTATCAGATATGGTGACTGTTATAGGTAGTAATCTCAGTACCAGTGATTCACTATATAACCAGTTACTCTACTATAATTTCCAAAGTTTTATCCATTTCATGGGTTTCTTCCACATAAAAGTTTTAGTTTTATTATCTTTTAATTGAAAATTTTAATATAAATAGAAAAATTACCATCAGATTTTTGTTTGTTGATAGGACAAGGTCCTTCAATACTCTGAAAATCATTTTATCATATTTTTATGTTTTGAATGTTTTGAATCACATCCTTATTGTCAAATACTATTTTGATATCATTTTTAAATCATCTTTCACTATAGAATATTGTGGAGAATAGTTAATATTAATCAAAAACCAAGTATATTTATTTATCATAATCATATACGATATTCATTACCTTTACAAAAAAGTATTCGAACACGAAAACATTGAAAAAAATTAATTAAAAGAATATTTTTTTATTCAATTATAACTCAATATTATATTTAACAATATCATATAATTTATTGTAGAAATAACATTATTGTTATATACAATTAATTATGCCACTAAAACTATATTTAAATGCATTTATTTTTTAAGAAATTTTGTTGTGAGTTAAACATTTTTCTCATGCGTTAAATATTAAAAAATAAAAAAAAAACCTAATTTTTTTGTATGAATTTCTAGCAAGAAAAAATATATTTTTAGAAAAAATTCCTTTCTATACTATTTAAAACACTTCTAATAATATTGTTTCTTAATTTAATTCACTTTTAACTTAATGTTTTTTCTTATTAAAATTTTAAATAGTATTTTATCATTTTATACACTTTATTATGAACTATCCATTATTATTCATGTATAATGTTATTTATTATTAATACCCTATTATTAAAAAATAATATTTTGTTATAAGTAGAAAACCATATTTTTTTTCTACCTCTCTAAAAAAATTCATATTCATTATTAAAAATTTTATAATTATAAAAACTAAAATTAAAATTCCTTTTCCAAATTTAGAACCTAGGTAATTTAGTAGTGCATAAATAACACTACATATTCCTAGATTATCGTGCTCAATTATGAGTATTTTGTCACATAACTTTATACACATCATTAGGGTATACTTTTTCCAATAATTCGACACACTTTATTGTTGTATGTTTTCTATTTATAAAAATAATATTGAAATATTCCTCATTCTAAACAATTAGAAATTTTAATTTACTCATATAAAATCACTACTAAATTTTTACCATCAATATATATTATATTAAATAAACCTAATACTGATAATGAAATCAAAATATTCTAAAAATATTTGGATTTCTAAACAATTCAATCACAATATTTAAACTGTGCATACTATATTATAATAAAAAAATTTATATGTTGCATAATATATTATAGTTTATAGAAACAATATTTATATAGTGTATATTTTATTGATTTTTATTCATTTTATCATAGATTACAATCAGTACAGATAATACATTCAAAACATTTTGAAAAATGTTTGGATGTTTTGATAGTTAACTATCATATGATTACTGTGGTCAGTATTATATTTAAAAAGAGTTATTTTCCATGAAAATATATCAAATTCTATTCAAAAAATCATTTCCTGATGGACTAACTATAACATGTAGTTTTAAAACGTTTGAGCACAACTATTAGTTAGTGATGATAGTGGATCTATCTCTATTATTCTTCTTAAAAAATTATTCAATTCATATCAAAAAAATATTATAGAAAATATATATTCTCAATATGGCTAGTCTATTCTATCCTTTATATTATATATTTCTTTTAGTTTTTCTTTTTTTTGTTCATATTAGGTTTTACATTAGAACTTGATAGCTTAAAATGTATTTGGAAAAGTTCCACTATAGTGACTATTAAGAAATTTCCACTACAACCTTGTTAAAGCTAAAAGAGAAATATTTAAATGATTTAAGGAGAAATATAAAACTATAAACACATATAACATCATAAAATATCCTATTTTGTTATACCAAAATAACCAATCTCTAAATTTTTACAAAGTATAGATCATGGAATTAGAACTCATTTCACTACATAATCATCAAAAGTGCAGTTTATTATATTAGTATCAAGAATTCAAGGGGTTAAGAATATGATATATATAATGAGACCCTACAACCTCAACCACAGGTATTTAATAAGGGATAATGTTATGACATTCAAAACCACACAAAAAAATATAATTTCTTAAATAACATGGGAATAATACATTTTTATAGGGAAGAGCACACTCTATAATTGCACCTTATGGAAGCATTATTGAGTATGCCGTGATAAATTAGGGTGCAGTGTTATTGGTCATTCTAAAATCAAAAAAAAGTTTAGATAAACATAATTTAACCAAACATTCAAAGGTTCACTCCATTCTATATGCCTTATGACATGCAATAAAGTGGGAAATTCCATTATAAAGCAACATTGTGATGGATTACCCTACAATGGAACACTTTAAGGAAAATAATTTTAAAAAATTAGTGGATTTGGAAGGCAAATAGATTTATATCATATCCAAAATTTCCACATAATAACATTTTAATTCCTTTAAATACCCAACCTAAACCTAAGTATTCTTCATGATCTCCATCCCCTATCAATGTCATGGTTCCACCTCAAACTTATATAATCCTTAAAAAAATCTCTAAATAAGGAATTTAATCAACCAAGTAATACCTAAAAACTCTACTTCACTTGATTCATATCCTTATCTTTAACTCTTTAAACCCATATATTTCCTCATAACCCCCAACCAACACCCCAAACCCCTAATATCCCCTCAAACCATTACCTGCATTCTTGAACAAAACAAATTAAGTTAACCATTTACAAACCCCTATCTAATACTTCACCCATTACCCTCTCTGTGGATCAATGAAAACAATGAGATCACCCTTACAAATGAAAATGAACACCAACCCCATGAAACCAAAATCTAATAGTTAAATACACAAAGTAGTGCAACACCAATCCTACCAAACTGAAACCCAATCCATCCTATAGAACATATTCTATCCAATAACTTCTCAAAACCACATCTATGTTGATAATTCAATCCCTTATTCATCCTTGAGTTATCTTTTACACAAATTCATGCTCTATCATTGATTATTTTTAACAAACCCCATTCATTGATATAGTCTTGGGAATCCACATATGTAAAAAGTGAAAATGAATAAAACCATAGATATATGTGTTATTATGTAAATTTAAATGGGAAACAATATCACGAAGAAACTATAATATATATTATTGGATAAAATTATCCATATGTGAGAGGATTACTATAATATATATTAGAGTTTTCATTGAATCTTTATCTTACACAAGAAGATTTTGAGTTTGGATGTGTCAAAAACATTAAAACCTATTTGTAGTTGACATTAGGGAAGGAATTGGTGTTGAAAACCCTAAATTTATGTAATGAAATGAAGAAAAAGAGGTAAAGATAAATACTGTCATAGTTTACATATATTCATTTTGGTCGACCCTTGCATAAGACCCATGAAGAATGCAAGATATCACCAAGATGAAGAGAACACAATTGATGAAAACCCTCCTCTAGATTATAAACTAATCCATCATAAAATCATGGATTAATTCAATTTATTAATTGGGATAGGTGAGTCAGTTAGATGTACTTATATTTTATTTAATTTATATTTGAGAAATATTAAAATTTTGAGGATGATTGACTTATATTTTATAGTCCATTGAAATGAGTCCATGGGTACATTCATGGGTGGTGATGTTTTCCAATTAGAGAAGGACCTCGATGTCTTTATTCCATCTATGTCTATTTCCTCACTTGAAAATATATAGTATATCGATTTACCATTGTTTTATAAGATGATATTATTGATGAAGAAATGAAAGGAGTTCATGTGGCATGATAAGTGAACATAATTCAAAGAGGAGGATGAGGCTAATTACATCCATTCACTGTATTCCTCATATTCTAGACCTCCACCACCACATAAGAAAATATTGGCATCATCTACCTAGGAAACACCACAATAATTCTCCCCTCCGTAGTGGAATTGAAATTTTAGAATGAATTATATTTCATGATAGAGATTCAAAACATGATTTATAGACCAATCTATTTATCTTATGTACCACCACCTATTCCACATCGAACCCCAATACCTATACCATTAGCCACACCCACCCCAGCCACAAAAATACCCACCACCTACCTTTATGTCCATACCCCACTTTTACCTAATTTGTTCACATTCCTCCACCTCAAATATCTTCCCACCTCTATCTCCACTTGATTATACATTTCAATTGATCACTATCATCATTAGAGTCATAACTCATGATAAAAACGATATCCAATTTGGTGTCACCACCCTTTTACAAATCGAGACAGAAACACAAAGAAATTGTAGGTGGAAGATATATAAGGTACCCATGGAAATTAAATTCATTGATCCCATTATTGGTAACATTGATGACCTCATGATCCATGAGGTGTCGACACATGAGAATTTTGATTTTTCTCCTACTCTAATTGAAGCCCCTACCACCAACACAACCTCCACTATAACGAGACCAAAAATTGTTGTTGGTGATAATCATATAATTGAATAACCATTGTTATTTAATCCATTTTTTAGACCACTACATTAGTTTAACTTATAGACTAGTTACTGAGATCATCACCAAAGAGCCAATATCAGTCACCAAAAAGAATCTTAGAACTAGGGATGCCTCGAGAGCACACCTTTCCCCAACCATTAAGGATAACCTAACCCATCACACCATATAGATGCCTCCTAACATAGGGTAATATTATATCCCTCATTGAAAATACCACTCTCCATATTTCATCTTCCTTATCATCTATCCAAGTCAACTTGGAGGTCATTATAAGATTACATAGCGAAATTACTATTCACTTTGAGATGATCACTATAATCATGAATTCTATTGATTCCATTGGGAAGGATAAGAAGTATTGTAGGTGGGAAATGGAGGATAACACAGAATTTTTAGTTTTGAAGTATTTATATCTTTTGGAACTAATTGTATTCTATTTTAGCACTTTAATTGATGATAGATATGGAACATAAAATTTTTGAGTAGTGATGTTATTTTTAAATTTTTTTCTATATCTTTTTTACCTAACCCATTATATAGTGTATAATTTATTTCTTAGAATATAATAAAGTATACAATATAAAAAATTCATGTATTTCAATGTAATTAATCTATTGGATAATCAAAATATATATTCAAAAATAATTAGGTTTGATCATAGTGTAATTATTATCTTTTTTATTAACTCCCTCTATGTGCTATAATTTAATGTTTCTTGCAACCCTCCCACTTTTCAACAAAAATTAGGGACAATGATTAATTCAAGTATTGGTGAGGAATATATAGAAACAATTTGAACACTTCTTTTTTATGTTTCTCAGATACATTAGAATATAGAAAAAATAAATTTCACATGTCAAATTTTTTGTTTAAATTTGCTCAAAAATAACGAAGGTATAAGTAATTTTTTTGTAAAATTTATAAACATTCCAATTTTGATTTATTTAAAAGTGATAAATTATAGTATAAAGATGTAAAAATATACTCAACAAAAAAATGGATTTCCAGTTCTAATTTTTATAATATCATGATAGTGTACCATTGATTAATGTTGGGTACTATTGTAACCCACATCAGTTAGATGTTATGATTTCCGGAATCCATGGGAAATAGAATTTATAACATATGAAGGATATATTCCTCATTTTAACCCTTGATGTACCTTCCAATTTCCATATTTTAAAACATAAAAGTAGGCCTTCATTTCCATTGTTAAAATGTGGAAATACATAGATATTTCCATGGTTTAAATTTTGTAAGTAGGTTTAAAGAACCATGGTTAAACTGTGTAAATTACTATAATATCCTACCCCATCTCATTAGATTTAGAAGAGGTGGTAGCTCTACATGTCCTTAGGAAACATCTCCAAGGTGCTGAAGGATGGAAATTATTGGCGGGGGCATCATGAACAATAGAGGATGATTTTCACTTTCAAATGAAAACACCCAACTAAATTTTCCAATACAAAAAGAACCGCATGATGAATATCAACAATGTTTTACATTTATAAAACACAAAAGGACCAGTATAAACAAACCACAATAATCCACAGTAAGAGTACTAAGAGGAAGAATAACAAAAAACCCAAATAAATCTATGAAACAACTCCACATCTCTACACAAAACTCCATGATCCAAGTAAGATAATACCTCCTGAGTATCATGATGTCACACTAGGTAAATGAGATGATTTACCATTACCTGTGTCCTAGAATATAGTATCTAAAAAACCACTAAAGATCCAATAAAGGGGGTGATTATTAATACTCAGTAGGTTTCCTCCAAATGAGTTCCCTACTCATACCACTCGTATAAAACTGTTAGCACGGTATATATAAAAAATTATATATATCCATTTAAACAATGAAACAATCATAAAAAAGACAAAAGATACATACCCAAATAAATTCATCCAAATACAAGCTATTCAAAGAAACAAAACCCAACATGTCATTACCATTTTCCAAACATATATTAGCACATTCAAATTCAACTTGCGTAATCGCACCCACATTCTAATCATATTCCAAAAATTCCATACACCCAAATTGGTGTACCCATAATGGTAGAACTTCATTTCCAAAAATGCAAACCTCTCTTCCTTTATAGTGGTAGTTCATTCCCACTTGACATTAATGGTGGTTCTTCACATCCACTATAAATCCCCTTTCTGTAGTGTTTTTTTCACACCCACTACCTATCAATTTTAATACATTCTTAAACACTATATCTAACAACAATCCAATTTCATTTACCAGACCAAAACAAAATATCAATACAAAATTTCTAACACATATCAACAAACAGATGCCAAATCACTTCAATAAATGACTCATTTATTGAAATCACCTTTAAACTATTTTCCATGCCAAACCACATTTCAATAAAACAATATTTTTATTGAAAACTATCTTTCATAAAACATTTTTCATAAATTAACCTAGACAATGATTTAAAAATAAACATTTTCAAGTAAAATAAATAAAACCCCTTTCATAATAATAAGTCATTTTAACCAAAATCCCCAAATCATCATAAAATCGGTTTCCACCAAGAATCGCTAATTATAATCACAACCAATTTTAGGAAAACATATTATTTTAAAATTAAGCCTTTTGGTTCCATCAATAGAGATTTGAGATCAAATCCACCTATATTAGGGTTTGGTGAAATTGAGCCACCACAAAACCACTAAATAAATATGCATTAAACTTCCTCAAAATTACCATAGATATATATCCCTAGCATCAACAAGCCCATATCTCCCCATTATAGCCAAAATAACTATATATCTACATGTGAAAGAAGTAGATCTAGAAACCAATGAGAGAGAGGAGAGTATATCTAAGTGGAACCAAGAAACAAGAAGGATTAAAGAATTACCATAAGATAATATCCTTTACTTCTCCATGAAAACCCTTTGAAATTCCTTCAATATGATTGGAAGAGGATCCCTCAACCCTAAGAATTGAAAATCCCAAGTGGGGTTTGAGTGGGAGGAGTAATGAGTGTTTTAGGGAAAATATACAGTGAACTCATTTTGCTAAATCCCTTTTTATAATTTGTGCATTGTATAGTTGTACGGTTAAGTAAACCGTGCGCTAACCATGTCCCTACTACTGTCCCAAAGGGTGCCTCACATGGTTTCTTATAATGGTGTAATAAACAGGTTGACAACTATGCCGAAGCTCACTATCTCATGTAAAATTGATTACCTAGGAAGGACACATATTTTTGAAATAGTGCTCCTTAACCATGAACCAACTCATTTTCCACTACCTCACTATGCATGATTACCTGGGTTTTTTGCACAGTTTACACTAACCGTGAACCCCTATAAAAACCTATGAACCTTTCCAAAACCCTTCAAAACTTTACTAAACATTACCCAACCACATTACACACATAAAAAAGTTTTCATACCTCAAAATGAGGGTATTAATTTATCCCCACCATTGGACTTTTTATCCTCATATTGTTGACAACCATCACTTTGTCGAAAGAGATCAAGCCATTTCTAGTTCATTTATTTCTCCCACTCCTAATTCTCATCCTGAATCTGACCATATTTACACAAAGAAAAAACAAGACGAATTCTTTAAAGACGCAATACATTATCATGGTAATCTAAAATCTACACTCGTACAGGAACCAATGAATCATCCACCTCCAGCTCAACATGATCCCAACAAATCACATGCTCATGTTGCAGCATATACTTCTTTAACTGAGACACATGAAACACATTGTACACAACAATAAAACATAATGAAAAAGAAAATTGATATTCCACATATCCAACCCACTAAAGTATTTAAAAAGGACCAATATACCTAATATATAACATTACCTACTTTTTAAACTGATGATGTCCCAAACTCGGAGAGATTATTAGGAACACATGATTACCCACCTCGAAAGACAATGACTGTTAAATATAGTTCAATATCTATTTTTGAAAACTATTTTCCATCTCCATTATGTTCCTAATCAAAATAATCTTTTCTATTATTTCATTTACAAGGCTCGTCCCAACCATCAAAGGTGCACTTATTTCCAACAAACATAGTGGAGAATGACCGGGAAGCCCACACAACACTTCAAACATATCCATATGTATTGACTCTTGATTACTGCTATTATAAGTGAACTCCACCAATGGAAAGTGATCTCCCATGAGCCTATAAAATCCTTTAAAAAGCCTAAGAAATATTTTCTAATGTTTTTACCATACAATCATATTACAATGTGCTTGAGGATGATATGTCTTGATCATTGTCAATGGAGTCCCAATGGCTCACTATAAGGATTTCCAAAAATGACACATGAACCTCAGATCTCTATCTGATACAATATTAACATATAAAAAATGAATATTTATAATTCATGGATATTATTTATGGATAGATCTTCAACAGTATGAGATTCATGAATAGGGATGAAATGAGCTGAATTTTTGATCTAATCCACAATCACCCATATGGAATCGTGTTTCCTAACTGTTCATGGGAGATATGTAACAAAATTTGTAAGGACTCAAACCCAGTTGCCCAGAGTCAGTGTCTTATTTGATTACATTGGAATACAAACATCGAATAAGATTCCCAAAGGATCGTGTAGTTTAGTATTACTATAAATGAGATTCATACATAAGTTAAACATTGCAACTAGAAAAGAAATACAACATAGAAACTCCTTAGAAAACGTCCATAACTCCAAGTTTATTTTTGCATGTCATGATAAAATGACACATAATAAATCGGTGAGCTCAAATGCTTTTTAAGGGTAAGAAATACAGTACAAGATAACATAAACATTAGATATGGTGAATAATTGAAAATACATGCCTCTAAAAATAAACTTGGACATGATATGGAAGAAAAATGAGATGAGTAAATATTTCCATAACAAAACATTATCATTGGTATTATACTAGTCGAATAGTCACATGAACCATCAATACTATTTTCATAATGAGGGATTGCATAAAGCGGGACAACATAACCATACTATCAAGGCCTCTTTCCAAGACCACAAATAATCATTTTTATCAAGGCCTTGTGCTAAGACCGTAGTTTCTCTCATGATACCTACCGATGCACCGAGATAATCTAGCAGGACCCACTCGACACTTACTATGTCTAATTAATTCCTCATATGAATATGGATAAACATAAACAAGATTGTTGAAATAGATTATGATACTTTTTTAAAATCTTTGAGTAAATCTTGAGATAAATACTCTTTTACTTGGAAAAGAAGAGTGCTTTTTGAAAAATATTTTTATAAAACCAGAAGTGAATTATGATATTAATTTCACAATAAAATTAGTTATTTTATAAAGATAATGGATTCCAAAAACAGATTATAGAGTGACCTCGAAAATATGTACGAATTAGAGAAATTCCCTTGGAACGAGCTTGTTTTTCAGAAACAATTTTGAATGTTACTTTTAAAACATGTAACCATCCATAAAATAAGGAAATATTATGGTTCATAAACATATATATAACCCAAAAACATAATTTTTTAGTAGTACGTAATTATAAAAAAGAGTTTCATTGAGGTGATAGACAATAAAAGTAAGCCGAATGAAAATAGACATTCAGGTGGAAAGCCCCTTACCTTAAATCTGAATGTGTTCCACTCTTGAACTTAAGCTCTTGGAATTTGAAATTATTATTATTAATAACCTATTTAAGAACCTATTAGGCAATTATTTAGTTTATCATAAATCGTTTTGTTCATTTATTCCCTTATTGATAAGTTATTATAATGAATTTCGTCATTCTACAGTGTTTGTTTTCATTATTTTCATAATCAGTTCACTTGTTCTTAAGTAATAGAGTTCATGTGGAATGGATGTAGATCTCCATAATCTAATTTTAATATTATTTATGATCATACATAGGAGTTATAGGATGTTTATATAACTTGGTTACATGGAATGAGGATGAATTATTATATAGAACTTTAATGATAACAGTTTCGGTTATTTTGTGGGTTTTGATTACAACGAACTAATTTTTATTTATAAATTAATTCAATTTTTACAAAGAGATTACTTAAAATTATATAGGATATATTAAATATATAATAATCTGGTTAAACTATAAAAATAATTGTTTCATGACCATAATTAAGAATAATAATAGAAATCGACAGCTCATCGTCCTTGAATGTGGTAAACTAACACATCTCAGATTGTGTTCTTGTTACTCGTATAAAAGAATATAAAAGGAAGATATGATGATAACTTATTACAATATTAGAAAAACACTCCAGTTCATGTAAGTTAATGTATTCATCACAACATTTGGACAGGTATAGGTTATAATAGAAAAAGAAAACAAATGTTCTTGGAAGGAAAGACAAAGAATTAAAAAGGAGAATTTACCTCTTGATGCAAACTTCCATGAGAGCCACCCCAATGGTGAGGTTTTTGGTCTTTATATGATGCCATGGATTGAGGGACGTGGGAGAGGTGGTTGGGAGGATAGTTGGACATAATTTGGATAAGGCACAAGGCTTGAGAGGAGTGAAGAGAAGAGGGAGTTATGGAGGTTTTAATAGTGTAGCGGAGAGGGGATTTCTCAATTTTATATTCATTAATTTATTAAAAATTTAGGTTTTGTAAGAAAATATTGTACTTTGGAGAAATTAAGGAAATAAAATCAAGGCATTAAAATTTGATTCCATTCAAATTTTTATTTTTAAAACCATTTAATACATATAAAAGAATCAGAATATCAAAAAATAGTTATGGTTGTGGAAAATTTCGTCAACACTATATACATTCAATACAATTTACCATTATTTTTTATAAAGAAATTTGAAGATGAACCTTTAAGAAAAAATCGAAATATTTATTTCAAACCATGTAAAATGTTGAGGGTAATGAAAAATATACTTAATAAGTAATTTTTAAAAAAAGAAATTTGTTATTTTAATTATTAAAAATATGGACATTGAAAGAAAAATGTCCCAGATCTAAAGTAAAATAATATGAACTATTATTTCAAATAGTTATTTATTTCACTTGTGATCCAAAGAGAGGAAAATTGGGAATATATAAATCAAACTCCATAAATATATATAGGATAATAAAATATATGGTGTTTTTGAAGGATATATTATATTTAATGAAAATAAGAGCAATCCTAAAAAAATGAGATCGAAAAATAAATTCTTACTTATTTAGTTACATTATAACTATTACCCTTTAAAAGAATAATCATGAATGAAAAAATAATCATCCTAAATAAATCATGATTATTGTTAAATATATAAAAGTGGTGGTATATTCACTATATATAATTAAATAGGTACATAATACCAAATGTGTCTCATTAGAGTGTAAATTGAGATGAAACCCCTTACCTCAAGTTCAAAATGCCTAATAAGTACTTTTAACCACCTATATATTAAATTTATAATTATAATAAATATATAGTGGAACTATAAAATTATATATAGTGTCATATATGATCTATTCTTAACATCTTATCACCTATTTTATTATAATATCATATTATTATCATCATTTTGGGGGTCAACTATTTTGTTTTTTCATGAGAATTTTGGTTCATTAATTCATATCTTTGTTTGTTGATTATAGTTGTATAATCTCCATAATTTTAATAATTATATAAATTGTATATAAATTTATTATATAAATATTTATAACCCTCTATAAATGTTTGAGATAAAAAATGAATTATACCATTAATGGAGATGGTACGTCATACGTACACATGAAATATATTTTAACTTCTTAATGGATTTAATGAAATAATGTTAAATAATAATTCACAATTCAAAAATTATAATCATTTAATAAATTTCATATAAATTCACTAAATCTATTCATATTACAATCCATGTAAATCATAAATGAAAAATGGATCACATCGCTATTTGGAGGTGGTATTCCACACGTACGCATGAGTGAAATTGTCGTTTTCTGCAAAATTGGGTGGTAATAAGGTGTATATTGTACTATAAAAAACCATCCAGATAACATGGTGATGGGAAACAAATTACACTGCTACGTGGATATGGTAAGGCTTACATACACACTAGTGGTATTTTTTTATTCATGTGATGGAAAAGTGATGGGAAATAGTTGTATAATTATCATAATAACATCAAAATATATTTATGATATTTGATTTATTATATTATTTTGGTTATATTATATTTATAGGAAGTAAAAAATATATAAACATTAAAGAGATGATAAAAATGATTATCTATTCTTCTATAGACTTCCTTTAGATTCTTTTTTTAGAACCCTTGTAATAGTATTATAATAAAACTCTAACGTATAATTAATTTATGAGGAAATGGATAATATAATTGGGTATTCTTTTTCCATTCTAGATTGCTCAATGTGGGGAATAGAAAATAGAGAAGGGGTGTCCTTTTATGGGTCGAGGAACTATTATAAATTTAAAAAATATTATAATATAATCATAGTCTATATCATGTAAAATAGTTTAAAAATAAATTGGAATTATATATGATAAGTTTATGTTCCAAATAAAATCCCCCAATAAGCATCATATAGGTTTAAATATGATTTGAAACCTCTTGTTTTTTATGATCCCCTTTATTAACCAATATTATCCTCAGCCATGATAACAACTATTACAATATTAAATGATTTTAATTTTACTTATATGTTGAAAATTGCCTCATAAATGGAGGTGAAATGGAATTTAAGATTATATATAATCTCTCTTTTCCACATTAAATATTTATAATATTTTTAAATAATTTGATGAAATTTTATATTAATAAAATATCACTAAGTTCATTTTTATCACCATTAATTTAATTTGATACTAAATGCACCAAGAAATATATATAATTATAATATAATTATTTGAAAAATATCTAATAAGACATAGTGACCAATAAATTATTGTAAAAGATAATTCATTTATATTTTATAACATTTCATATTTTAAAAATAATTTATCTTATTTTTATACTATTTGAATAAATAAAATATCGATGTTACATAAGCAATTAAGGTAATTATTAAATCACTAAAAATTAAAAATATAATATAATGATAAAAAATTAATCAAAATTTAATATTGACAATTGAACCTGAAAATAAACAATTTCTATCCTTATGTAAAAATATTAATGATATTAAATTTAAGAGTGTGAAATCTTTTTTATTATTTTCATAAAGTAATATAAAATTCAATATCAAAGGAAAATTGTAACAGGTGGACATATTTTTAATAATTATATATAAATAGAATAAAATAATTCATCAACTTGTATAGAATTAATTTTTAGACAAATTTTAAATCCATATGAAAGTATTTTAACCATTTTTACATGTTTACCCAAATTGAGGTGACCAATATCCACCAATGTTACAATATGTAATGGAAAAAATAGAGTGAAACATTTACCAAATTTGAATTTGATAATTCAAAATATAATTTTTTTTTATAAAACTCAATTCAGAAAAGTGGAAGAAAATAATTTTAGATTAAAATTAAAAACGTAATGAAAAATAAGTTTTTAGATAAAGATTTTTTAAGTCAGAAAATGTAATTATAACAAATCAAGTATAATTATGATTAATATATAATTAATTAGTTTATTTGAGACTAACGGAGTATTAAATTAATTTTAAATAAAATAAAAATAGCTATGGTCATTTTTCAGTTTAATAAATTTACCATTTTACTAAAATCTCCATATTTCACTATTTATTAAAAAATCAATCCTTTAGAAAAATAAAAAAAATTCTACTATGATAGTATTCACAAGATGAATGAAAAAATTACATTGTTATAAAATTATAATTTTTTAATTTTTTAATGGTTTTTTTCAAATTGTTGTTTAATGAAAATAATGATATCAATGAAATTTAGTTAAAGAAAAATATATCATAGAATCATGGGATATTACATTCAATCTCCATTATAAAAATATTTCCACGAAATATAATCACTATAATGCCAAAAACAAAATGATAATTATACCAAATCACATTAATAGGTTCTCATGTGTCTTTCTCAATTTCATTATTTCACCACAAAACATTGATCAGGTGAGTTGTCTTATGTAGTATCACTTTCTCAATGTGGTCCGGAATCTCCGCCAGTTATTCCTCAAAAGGCATATTCTGATCCACTATTATTTCCTCATATTTAGTACATGTTAATGATATGGTATGTAATTTAAATGTAGAGATACACCGAACACATGAATATCTTGATAGAGATTTGGTGGAGCACAAATAAATAAGCTTACATCTCGATATGATCATGAATTTGTAGGGGATGAATATGTCTAGCACATAGAATTTGATTATTTCCAAATAACATTATAATATTCCAAAAAACAATAATTTATATGTTATTGAATTTATCTATCCTTTTATGATATTTCTTAAAAAATATTGGGTATCAATAGCTTTATTCTCCAACTTCATCCCAACACGATGGAGTTTTAAAATTCCATCCATAGAGAATTTCATTATTATCCTTATGATTTATTGAGTAAAATTTATTATTTTAATACAAATATACCAAAATAATGTGTTGATCCCAACCACCAATTAATTAAATTAATAAATCCCTCAAAATAGTTTAGATTTTGAATGGTTCTCCCACACCGGTCATCTATCTAAGGATAATAAGTAGTGTTGAAACTCAACTTTGTATCCATATCCTGATGAAGGATTCTAAAATAATCAAGGTCAACATTAGATGTTACTCAAATGTTATTGAGATTAGTACATGATGAAATCTCAAAACATCATTAATTTATATTCGAGTAAGATATTAAATAGATAAATCTTCTCTAATAATAATAAAATACATTTGTTTTATATGGAAATTGACTAAAACCGAAATTGGATTATTCCTTTTAGTTTTTCCGGAGAGTCTAATGTTTAAATCCATGGAAATGTTTTCCCATTTCCATTATAGTATATTTAATGGTTTTAACATCCCCTTGAAATTTTATCTCTCAACCATAATTATTCAGGGAATAGTCTTAGGGATACATATCTTTAAATTCCCCTTTTTATGTAATCCCATTCAAAATATTCTTTTATATATGTATACATCTTTTTAAAACTAGGATTAATTGATAATTAAGAACTATGTACATCATCCAACATCTTATTCTTCAACGTGGATATTGATAGGACACATACTCAGTTGCACATCTGTATCATTTTAGCATGATAGTGGTTGTACTCAGGAACATTACCCACCTTTATTTTAATTCCATATTTTACATAATTTTCATTTGATCCTCTCATGGATGGATAAATAAATATCCATCTAACAAAGAGAATATTTATCCCTTTTCCTCAATATTTAAACATCCAACTTCTGAAAATCCATAAAAATTAGATCACTTTCTACCATGATCATGGAAAAAACAAGCATGAAATTTTTGACCTGGAACATTATCCATCATGTTCACCTTCTCCCAGTGTTAATGTATTAAGTTGTCATAATATTTGATAAAATAAAATAATATTCTATTGTTCATATTAAATGATTCACACATTAATATATATTTCAAGATTTTATGATCACTATATATTTTAAACATTTCGCCATACATATATTACATAGTATCGTCTATGAAAAATTACCACCAGTAGGTACAAATCATGATTTAGGTAATTTATTCTTAGGAAGATTCAATTTGTGGGAGGAACAATCTATCACAATATAATTTAGAGTTTGTATTCATCTCAGTACCTTATTTGATATATCCATATATATCACAAATATTTCACCATAGCAGAGTAGTGTATGCATATATATAATGAAAAAAACATCTCTTCAGTTTATTGAAATTTACCTCACATTCATCTATACATAAAAACATAACCCCTTTTAATTCCACTTATTGAGTGAATTTTAATGTAATGATAAATCTCTCATAAAGTATATATAGTGTCCATGGAAAAAAATAAAACTATAGATCTTGATTATTATTTTTGTTCAACACCATTTTTTAATAACTTTCTTCTTTGAAGGATCTTCCAATACACCCTCACTTGAAATTTTATGACCCATGAATGTGCCTTTATTCTACCAAAATTCATACGTATTAAATCTTGAAAATAGTTTGTCCTTCCTCAGTGCATTCAACACAATTCACAAATGATCTCCTTGATATTCCCTTCACTTTGATTATATAATAATATCATCTATAAATACTACAAAAAATGATCATGGTAATATCTAAATACACTATTCATTAAATACATGAAGGAAGTATGAGAATTGGTAATCCAAGAGACATTATTATAAATTCATAATGATTATACATCATATGGAATGTTTTTATTGTTATATCCTTCTTCTTGAACATTAAATGAAAATATATAGGTTATAGATCAATATTGAATTAATATTTATCTTTTTATTATTGATCAAACATATCCCACATGTAGGGTAAAAGACACTTGTTCTTAATTGTTATTTTTTTAAGTTATAGATAATCAATGAAAATTTGCATTGATCCATATTTGAGCAGAATAAAATTAACAAGTTCACCCCTTAGTGAAATAGTTTTCCAAATTAATCCATTATCTATGTTATCCCCGAGTTTCATCTCCAATTCCTAAAACTCATTTGGAACAACACTATTTGTAGTCTTTGAAATAAGTGCACCACCTTCAATGAGTTCTATAGAAAACTCAACTTCATGATTTAGAGGAAGACTATAAAAGTATTATAGAAATAAATAAACAAAATATCATAAACTAGAAAAATATTCAATTATTAGTTTCTCCCAAACCATTTGAGACAATTATTCATCATGAATTTTAATAAAATTCATATGATAGATGTAATTTCCATTTAGAGTTCAGGTTCATCCTCCCACCAAAAGAGTATCATAGGTTGGTCTAGAATGGAAGATATAACGTCCCTTCATCAACAAATTATAAGGGATATATATTGAGAGGGACAATACATGCACAAAATTACATAATATGTAACAACAGTAAGAATGTCAATATTTTCTGAAAGAACATTCTTTAAAAAATCTATCAAATAGGGTCTACAGACTATAGATGTGATCATTCTACCGTTATGATTTTTCACTACCAATTCAACATTTAATCAGTGAGTTCATAGTTTGAAAGCCTTATATTATTCTTTATATATAGAATAGTGTGTAGAACCCAAATAAAATAAAACATTTTTAATTCTAAAGTGGATGATAAGTTTACCATTAACCACGTCAATAGAATATTCTGCTTCATATATAGTACATTAATTTTTTTGGCCTTATCCCATTAGATTCTTATTTAGTAACTTCCTTGGACACTTGAGGAACTAGTTTCAATAATTATCCATTTATTTATTATTAAATAACTAAATATTATTGGTTTATTTAATTATTATACATTTTTTGAGTCAATAAGGATATCTTATGACATCTCCATTCCTTTTGGTTTTATGTTTTAAAAATCACAAACACTTTTTCTAAGATCTGAATATTTTTTTAAGTTCTGTATTTTTCTTAAGATCCAGAATTTTCATTCCGTTATTTTTATAGATATATCATTTCATTTTTTTCATTCAGTTAGGCTTACAGATCTGACATTCTGATTTTCCAATCTGTTATACTTACAGATCTGTCATCTCGTTTTTCCATTCGGTTATTATAATTCCAAATCCGGTGTATATATGATTCGGATTTTCAATACCGACTATGGTGTATATATGATGCCAACTTTCAATTCCAAATCTGGTTTATATATGATGACAATTCTCAATACTGATTCTAGTGTATATATGATGCCGATTTTCAATACCGATTTCAGTGTATATATGATGATGACTTTAAATTCAGAATCCAGTGTATATATGATAACGATTCTCAATACTGATTCCAATGTATATATGATACATACTTTCAATACCAATTCTGGTGTATATGTGATGTTGATATTCATGATACCGAATCCGGTGTATATGTGATACTGATATTCATTATACCAAATCCAATGTACCTCTGAGATTTAACGTAAATAGGACCATTATAGAGGATCCGACCATGGGGAAGTTCTGCCTATAAATACAATCTCATTTGAAAGAGAAAAATACATTGTAGATAGAGGATGAAATTGATGCATGGGAAATTGTTGTGAAGTGATTTATAGAGAGAGAGGCTCTTATAACTCTCAGTGCTTCGTGCAGATGTTGTGAACAACCTGTTTGGGTGTGAACAACTTGATCAGACTTGCTTCATACCGACTGTGATCGTGCTGATCATGGGTTTCCATGTTTGGAAGATAGAGGTTCAAATTTAATTCTAAATCGAGGGCTTGCAGGGATATCAAGACAAATTCTTATCTTCAGATTGAGGGATTACCTGGGTTTGGGTAAAAAATAATTTCTTGAAAGTATAAATCAAGGAACCTTTATCCAAGGTTGTTGGATACCCTTCACTCTGGGTTAAAAGAATCCAATTGTTACTTGTTAACTATTACAAGTTGTTTTAATTATGATGTTGTATGTAACTCTCTTAATTTTAAGAAGTATATCTTTCTTATACTTTATAATTCTGTTACTCTATTTACGTTATAGATTCTATACGATTTAAGGTAAAATCTTTCTTTTATGAAATTTGAAAAGGTTTCTTTAAGAGGTCTTGTGAATGTTTGTTTAACCTTGTTAAACTTAACTTTTAAAGGATCAAAAAGAATTTTTAAAGTATAAAATTCACCCCCCCTCTTGTATATTGAGCATCTACATTCTTATTTTGATCCTACAATTGGTATCCACTAACATCTTGTAGAGATTTTTTAATAAAATTGTTGGAGTAAGGTTGTCGAGTTAGAGGAAGAACCACAATCTAGTAGAATGTCATATTCGGAGTCATCAGTACTAGGACATGATTTTTTCATTCAGTCGCTGAAGAAGTTAGTGGATACCATTCCAATCTTTCAAACAATTGACTCCAGATGCCAAATGACCCAGCATAGCATGAATCAGAAATCAGACTTTGTATCCATGGTGATGGATAGATTCAAAAATATTGAAACTGAACATTATAATTCCCTTATCAACTATAAATCCCACAAAAAATCTTTCAAGAAAATGGTGAGCTGGTCAAAAAATGTAGTCGAATATCTGAGAGTGCTTGATGAATTTCAAGATGTTGTTAAGAAAGCATTTAATAATTTAGATGGTAAAATAAAGGATCTTACAAATAGCTTTGAGGGAATGCTAAATCTTGAGGATAATAATTAGATTCAAGATTTCAAAGATCTGAATGGAACGTTGAATTTTGTTGTTGAAAGTTGGAAAATAGAAAGGGATCTCTGGATTGAGATCCAAGAAATGCTAGTAAAGCATGATGAATTGCTGAAGGCTCATGAAAAGGCCATGAAAGCTCAGGAAGATAGGATCAATGCATTATAATAGAAAGTAGAGGAGGATCACAAAGAGTTAGGGAATCTAGAAACCATTATGAAGAAGCTGATACCCAAAGAAAAAGAAGCAAACTAGATCTAAATCTGATATTTTGTTGTAACTATTTTTCCTTGTACAAATTCTTTCAATCATAATGAAATTGTGGTTTCATTTTTTTTCTTGGATGTTTGTACTAATATTTCAAGTACCATATTTCTTTTCCATTCCCTAAATTTATTTTTGAAGATCACAAAGGGGGAGAAAGGAAAAATGAATTTCATGTAAAGAAGAAATATCCCTAAGTAATGGGGAGTTTATCTAAGGGGGGGTTCTCATTACGAAGATTTCCATACTCAATATAATGAAATTTCTCATTACGGAAATCTAGAATACAATCCTTAGAGTTCCAAAGCCTAAGGGGGATTTAGTCTTATTCACCATTGTTCATAAGTAAAGGGATATAAGCTTTATTTCAAAGTCTAGAAATATTTTCTAAGTCCTTATATTCTTTTTCATAAGGATGTCTGTGATTTCCAAAAAGGTGGATATTGTTGAGTCAATAAAGTTTTCATTATGACTTTTCCATTCCTTCATTAATGGGGGAGATTTCTAAATCATTGGGCCTTTATTTATGACTTTACAAATCCTTCTTGTTTTGAAAATCACAATCACCTTATCTCAAGGAAAATTTCTTTCTATCCTTGTTTTACTCCTTTAAGGAAAATTTCCTTCCTCAGCTAATTTTCCCTTATCATGTTTTTCATTTTTCATATCATAATTTTTTCTAGGTATAAAATTTGGTTTAAAACCAAAAAATTGGAATCCTACAAATAACTAGATTTGAAGCATTCTGTTTTAGAATCTGAATTCTCAGAATTCTGATACGAATTCTGATTATGAATTCTGGTTATGAATTCTGGTTATGAACTCTTATGAAATGTTGACTCTGAATTATGAATAAGATTTCTGGTTACAAACTTTCTGAGTTATGACTCCGAATTCTAGATCAGATTTCTGGTTACAAACTTTCTGAGTTCTGACTCTGAATTCTGATTACAAATTCTGGTTATGAATTTTCTGAGTTCTGACTCCGAATTCTGAATCATTATTCTGGTTATGAACTTTCTGAGTCCTCACTCCGAATTCTGATTACAAATTCTGATTACGAACTTCGTGAGTTCTGACTCTAAATTCTGATTACAAATTCTGGATATGAGCTTTCTGAGTTCTGAATCTGAGTTCTCTGAAAATAGACACTAAACTCTTATGAGTTCTAACTTTAAATTCTTATGAACACTAAATCCGAACTTTTTGAGTTCTAGTTATGAATTCTTGTGAATCTAGACTTTGAATTTCCTTGAAATTCAGACTTTGGAATTATATAGATTTCAGGTTCTGAATTCCTAGAAAACAGAATCTGAATATCCTTGTATTGTAGACTTAGAATTCATTTTTGGTTAGACTTCGAACATTCATTTTCTTATATTCCAAATATCATAATTTAATCATGCTTACACTTATTTTTTTATAAATCGATGTCGTTCTTTCACTTACTCACTAACCGTTGTTTGAGTGACACATGTACAGGTCTCTCCGAAATTCAAGGAAAAATAAAACCGTTGGAGGATGGAGTCGAGCGTTGAAGTCGTGCCTATAAATAGGAGCTCATTTGAAAAGATCTCAACACTGTTCTACGACTCTAGAGATTACATGATGTTGAAGTGATTTCTAAAGAGGGACTCTCAATGCTTTGGGCGTACTAAACCTTTTGTTCAGACATTCGTTGTGTGACTCTGATTATTATTTTGTACAATCGAGGGCTTCTGGGGAAAGAAAGATAGAGGTGCCGACTACCATGAAGTTGAGGACTTCCTTGCTAAGGAAGACAGAGGTTCCAGCTACCTTGAAGATGAGGGCTTGCAGGGATAGCAAGATAGACTATAATCTTCATATCGAGGGCTTACCCTGGTGTGGGTAAGGCATACTTTCTTGAATGTATAAATCAAGGGGCCTTTATCCAAGGTTGTTGGATACCCTTCTCTTTGGGTAAAAATATTTACCTTGTTACTTGTTTTGTTAGAAGTTTTCCACTACATTTTTATTGTTGAGGAAAGTATCACTATCTTATAATTATTTATATTTGTAATCTGATTTAGTTAGATTCTATACTCTTTAAGGTAGAATCTTCATCTTTTTAAATGTTCATTAAGTTTCATTTCCAGAATCACTCTTCCAGAATTTATTTTTTGGAATCATATTTCCAGATTCAAGAATGTTTATAGATCTAGAGGTTTTGTGAATTTCCTTGTTTAACCTTGTTACACATAACCATCCTTAAAGTTACAAAGGAAATTTTTAAAGTATATAATTCACCCCATTCTTGTATATTGAGCATCTACATTCTTATTTTGATCCTACAATTGGTATATATGGAAGCCTGTCAAGATACCAATTGTGAGGATACCAATTACGGGGATAAAATGAATGGGTGTTTTCGATTTTCAAATTGAGAGAGGCTCTTGTATATTGAGCATCTACATTCTTATTTCGATCCTACAACATTCATTATCTAGATCAAGATTATCTCCACACTTTTAAAAAAACACCCATTTCCTTCAACTATTTTCTAGGATGTTTCCTTTCAGAATTATTACTTTATAAAAATTGATCCATTCACTTATTATTATTAGAAGTGATCCGTTTTTATTAGTTATCATCTAACCAATTCTTCTATTAATTTACCATCATGATAAAGAATCTAGAAAATTATTTCTCTTTTTAAAATAAACATGACACTATATCCTTATATTATACAATGTTTTGGGAAACTAGTGCCATTCATAGACGTATCCTAATCCCTTCAATGAAATTGTTATTTTTTATTACCAAATTATATATGAAATATAAATCAGGCTAAGATAATCTAAAATTTTATCCTCATTCTCTACCACACATTCTTCTTGCTTCTATTAATGTGGGGAAATTCCTCTTTATTTTAGATTACTATTCTTGAAGGAATTATTTCTCAAATGAAATCATTTTAAATGGTCACTATTTAATGATTCGTATTTCATTTTCCTTTTTAGTGAACTTTAATAATGACCACCATTAATAATAATTTCTATTCAAAAAACGATCTTTAAAAGCAACCTTTTTACATTTTATCACAAATATTTGAATAAAATTTCTAAGGACTTGATCCATTATTCATATACAAATAGTTTAGTTGTTCCTTTTAATGGTGTAACCTTCTATCCAATGAATTGATCCAACATAGGTGAATAACATAGTGTAAAAGATGGTTTTTCTATATGGGAAAGGAAATTCATTGTAGAATGATTTAGTATCCGAGATCTGCTGACTTCCAATACAATCTATAAAATGTTTTATAGTAGAGGAATTCCAGAAATGTCTATAGGTTTTGATTACCTTTTTTTGTAGGTTAAATCACTGAATAATTTCACACACTGAGTTATCTCATAATCATCAACAATATTGATCCATAAAATTAAAATCACTCTAGTTGGAAATGATATTAAATACTATAAGGGGTTATCATAATTCTTTTTTTTATTTATGTTCATTTAAAATCATGTTCCGAATTTTTATAAAACAAATTTATAATAAAAATTATATAAACCATAAATTTGGTAACCTAAATCATGTATTGACTTAATTTCATTGGCATAAGATATAATGGATCTCATCATAAAGAAACAATAAGTTTATTAGTCTTGAATAACCAGATACATACATGATTTCCATATTTTAATGTAGATATACAATATATATAACAAAAAATACTCTTTAATCCTAGATATTATTCATAATATCCATCTTCTTATCATGGTAGAAGGAAAGTAAAAAATGGTTATCTTATAATATCAGTAATAGTAACAGACAACATAATATATTATGAGTAAATAAGTCATAGTCAATATCCAAAGGCAAATAACTAAAAATGCATGTCATATAATCTATAACTTAAGAACAAAATGTCTAAATGGTTAATATCAACTTAGCTATATCATGGATAATAAAAATTAATTATCAATTGACCAATTGATTATTTTAGGTCTTATTGATATTTTTCTCTAGATATCATCAACATTATGTAATTGTTCTATGTATTTTTAATCTACGGGTTGGTATGTACCAAAATACTATTTTAAGTATTGTGGTCAACTAATTTGGGTCATGAGACTTGTCAATGAATCAAAGGGATATCTATAACTAGGACCCACCCCAAACTATTTCTACAAGTCACTATTCATATATTGAATAATCAATCTAATCCATTTATAGTTTTCCATATCAATTAATATATGTATTATGTAAATAACACTAAATATTAATATTTTCATAGTGAATCAAATAACATTCATAGTAAACAACCATATGTAGAAATGGTATAATTTTTAGGAAGTAATAAAATCAATGATACAAAGAGTATAAATATTTAATAGAGTTCTAATTTCTATTTATCATAAGAGAGATAATCTTTCAATAGAAATTTAATGACCACAAAATCAATGAGTGAAAAATTATTTTCATCAATTCTCAGAAATATAGAATTTTCAACAGAATAATGTCCTTTGAATAAATTTAATAAATGTAAGAATATTATTTAAATAACATTCCATTAAATTATTTTATTTATAAATTCATTTAAATCTTTTATAAGTATCAATATATTACAAAAGGTAATGGTGGATGGAATTTATTTTAACACCGCATACATTAAAAGAATATTCATTTTGAATTTCTATAATGAAATATTAAGATAATGAATTTAGAAAAAATTATAAAAATTCTATAAAAATATAGTAAAATTTTATTGGTAACATAAAATATCATACAAATAAATTTTTGAAAATAAAAATTTCTTTTTAAAAATAGTTTTTCAAAATATTAACACTGTAGAAAAATACACTAGATCGAAAGAGATATATGAATGAATTATATTTTAATGATTTCTTTATTGTATTATAGTTTGAAAGTGAATTAATTTCAATATAAAACATGTTATATTCTTAAATTTACAAATAATATGAAAATATATGGATTTTATGAAGGATATATTATATGATTACATTAATGAAAACAAAAGCAATCCCAAAAAATGATAATGTAAAATAAATTCCCCCCTTTTGGTAACATACAAATTAAACCCATTGAATAGATATTAAATAATAGAAAAATTAATTATAATAAATTAATATATATTCATATTAAATACATCATTAGAGTTTTTTATAAACATAAAAATATATCGGTGTATAATACCAAATATCTCTCAATAAAGTTGAAATTTAGATGAAAACTATTACCTCAAGTTTTATTCTCTTGTAAGTCATTTTAAAATCATGTATAATAAGGTTAGATTTATTATAATTACATAATAAATCCACCTAAATATATATAATATCATATAAGATCCATTTTTGACATTGTGTTGCGCATTTTTTTAAAATCATTTATTATTATAATTGTTTTAGGTATTATTGACCCCATTTTCCTGAGAGGTTTGATTCAGTAGTTCGGGTTATTTTTCTTTTATCATGGTTATAATATATTAATAAATTAAATAATGATATAAATATCATATATATTAATTATATAAGTATTTATATTCAACTATAAAAGGATGATATATCAAAATGAGTTTCAATGTTTATGGAGTTGGTAGGTTATAGGTACGCATGATCACTATTTTCACTTTTTGATGGATGGAATAAATGAAAGGTAAATAATAATTCACAATTAAAAAATAATTATTATATCATATGTATCATATTTATCATATTTATTTATTAAATTAATCATTATTACAATCCATTTAAAGATGATATGAAAAACAGATCACATCGCTTCATGGAGGTGGCAGTCCACACTTATGCACAAGTGTTGCTATCAATCTCCAATATATTGGAAGGTAAGAAGTTTTATATGAGAATATATTTCCATGATCAAAATAATCTCATAAATATCAGATATGTTCATTGTTTATATATTTATAACTATCTAAATAGTGTGGTGATGAAAAATGAATAACATCACTACGAGGATATGGTAATCTGTATGTACAAAGAAATGATGTTTATTATTTTCATATGATGTAAATGGGAAAGAAAATTGTTTCCCCAAAACCATGGTAACATAATAGTATATTAATGATATATTATTTATTACTTTCGGATGGGTAAAACATATTTATAGGAATTAGAGGAAGAAATAAACATAATAGAGTCTGTAAAGATAATTATATATTATTTGGTACACTACTTTATGATCATTTATTAAAGACATTTGGATAGATATTTTTAGTTGAAAATACCTATATATCATGTATATGGAAGTGGAGAAGATAATTGACCCCCTTTTTCATCTATACTGATTAAATGGTGTAAATAAAAGTGAAACAGGGTGTCCTTTAATATGTGAGGGGAGGGGCACTTTTAGGAATTCAAGAAATATTGAAATATAATATGTGTATAACTCATTAAAAATGGTTACAAATAGAAAATATAATAATATAAGGAGTTTATAGACCTAATATAATCAACCAATAAAATTTATACATCTTTATATATCATTTTAAACATTATCATTTTCATTAACCCCTTTATGAACCATTTTTTACCTTCATCGAGGTCATAATTATTTTAATATTAAAATTTTATAATTTTAATTATAAGGTGAAAATTGGATAAAAAATTTTAATGAGCTGAAATTATAGATAATATATTATCATCTTTTTCCTCTTTAAATATTTTTCTGATTTTTAATTAATTCAATAATATAATATTTTTATAATACAACATTTATATCATTTTTAACACTCTTTATTTAATTTGACATTAAAGAGACCAATAAAAATATGTAATTATAATATATCCCTTTATAATTATTTAATCTTCAAAATGATCATTTAAAAATAAAAATTATCTCTTTTTATCTGTATATAAATACATGACAGATATTCAAGTTAAGACAATGAAACATTATTTTTGATCTTTTTTTTAAGTAATAAAAAGTTCAATATCAACACAAAATGTAACCTAGAGGCCAAATATTAAATAATTTGACATAAATTAATGAACTCCAATCATCTAAATGGACAAAGGTTAATGTTATAGAAATTTTGAAGCCTGCCCCTAGATATTTATACATAATCTACCCTTTTTACCCTTATTGGGTGACAAATATCCTCCATTTTTACTATTTATAATGACCAAAAAATAAAAGAGGCATAATTACCAAATTTTAACCTTTTAATGAAAAATATGGAATTACCTTTACAAAAATTCAATTTATGTAAGTGTTATAAATTAATTTAGGGAAGAATTTTGAAACACAACGGAAAACTTTTTTTTAGAAATAGATTTTTTAAGTCTAAAAATTAATTAAACTAAAAGTTGTTATATGATGATTCAAATAAAATTAATTATATTATTTCCAAATATAATAGTTTTATTTGGATTTTTTTATTATATTGAATTTATTATAGTTTGTTTCTATAAAAGTAAATCATTGTTTTACAATAAACATTATTTCTCTTTATTCACTGAAAATCACATTATTTTCAAAAAACAAAAATTTAAACCTAATAATATATTAAAATGATGAATTAAAACATTATATAGTGGTCAAATTATAATATTTTTATAATATTTTTAGTTTATTTAAAAAAAAATTTTTTGAAAATTATATTATAAAAAAAATCATTTAAAGAAAAATATATCATAAAATCTTAGACTCTTACACCGGCCCTATAAGACAATTAAAAATTATAATTTTTGTATTTCTAGTATAATTGGTACAATGAAATTTTATATTAATGTGTTTTAGGGAATAAAATAGGCTTATAAGAAGGCACCTAAAAATATTTTTAATGAACTTAGGATTATCATGACCCCCTCTTCTTTCACCATCATCTTGACATTATATAGTAGGTCCAACTTTATAATAAATGGTTTACAAATCACCTTGGTAAGATTTTTTATTTTTATTGGAGAACATAGTATCATAATTATCTACAGTTTTTGGGTTATTAATGTTAAAAATTATGGAACCCAATAGACATTTACTTTTAATAGAAAGAGACTGAAGGACTTACTTGAAACCCTTTCGGAGTCACTACTGGTGGAACTCCCATATCAATAGTCGATATATTAGTCAAACCCAAATGATAATATGATTACCTTATACATTATCTATAATTTTAATTAAAAAATTATAAATTCTAATTGTAAGGTGGATACATTCATAAGTCATTTAAAACTTTTATCATATTTCATATTCTCTATTTTCCAATTGTATGGTATTTTTATGAATTTTTTATTTTTATTTTCCATTTTTACAATTTTTTGTAAGAATAAACATATTCAATTAAATTATAATAATTACATATAAGTAAAATGTATGCTAAAATTTCCAATTTCATGTTTTTAAAAAAATAGAGGAAAATTTATTTCATTAACGCCATGTGAGTATGAGTAGGGATTTTATATTGAAAGGAAATTTTAATTAAATTTTTTTAATTACAAAAATATAAATGATAAAATATTTAAAAAACAATTGATATATAAAAACCCTATAAATTTTAATTTATGAGTAATTAATTTCAATTAATGTCTCCATATATCACTACAAACAATTTGGAAATGTTAATTCTTTTAATTAATTAAAGGTATATATATATTTGGTTAATTTTATTTTTTATAATAAAATGATTCATCAAAAAATTTATTTCTTATTCAATATGTTTCATTATGGTACCTGATATACAAAAAATTTATACCAAATTTTGTTTATTAACAAATAGCTTGAAAATTATATAATAAAAAATAAATAAAATCAAAAAAATAATAAAAAAACATAAAATATATAATGAAATGGATATGGAGAAAAGTTGATGAATTTATAAATTACTCGGTTATGAAATTTAATCAAAAATGGTATAGGGAAGGTTTATTGGAATGAACCCGGTAATTATAGAAATTTTATAATTACATACATTTTATGAATAGGAAGTGGATAGATAACAATGAAATTGATTTCACACATATACCCATTAGGGTATTTAATAGAATGGTTGACTGAGTGATTTATTTTCAAATATTACTATCATAAATCTCTAGGAATTTCACTATAATAAAATTAATGAGACACTTTATTCCATTATTATTAAGATTAAATACATCATTTTGTTTTTATATTGCTCATATTTCTTGTATAAATTAAATTTCTCTTGATTTTTTAATCATTTTGACTTTGGGAATATAAAAATAAATAATTATAATAAATGTGACATTTACTAGGGGTGAAACTGTTTATAATTTTAGATGTGATCACTTCATACATAAGTATTTTAAACCAACATCATTAATTTTTTTAAAATTGTTTTTAATTATAAAATCAATTTAACTTAAAATTATATTAAAAAATTAATTTTTAATACTATTGAAAAAATAAAATTTAGTTTTTGTTATATTTTTATGGTAGGTTAATATGATTTTAAGAGTTTGAGATAATGTTAATGAAAAATATATCCAAATTTTTTTACATCCTAATAACATATTTGGAATAAAATATTGATTATTCATAATATATTCACAAAATTTTGATGAGTATTGGTTTATTAATTCATAACTAATTAAGATAAAATTTTATAGATGATAATGAAGCACAATTCACTAATTTTCAGTCCCAAGTTGTGTTCTCATTGGAGAAAATATTCATTCTTCATATCCATGAGGTCACTTCACTAATTTAGATATAATTAAACATTTGGACATCAAATTTACTCTAAATTTAGTGTTTATTTTTTCATTATGTGGGAAAATAAATTTTATATTTTGAAAATCATTATAGGACTATATCAAAGCCCAAATATATTTTTGATTATGAATAATAAAAATTTGGTTCAAAAATAACCATTCTATTTGAATATAAATTTTAACCTTTGTACCTCATCTCTAAGTTTAACCACATTTGAAAACAATTACATTTTTCAGACCCAATGGATTCATCTCCTCAACCAATATATTCTTAATTAACTTTTCTATATCAGAAGATCAAGGATTAATGTGTAGTTTAATATGAGCTTTGTCCTCTCGATAATGAGAAAAAATATGGGCGATAAATATAAGGGATATAAACTCTTATCATGGGATTCATTTTATACTTACTGGGTACTATTTTATTCTAAATTAGGTTTTAAAACATTTCATTCGGTTGTATCTCATATTGATTCATATTGGAATTATTTTTTTGGGTGTATGGTAAATCAATTTATTTCTAACTCATAAGCATTAAATTTTGAGTGTTTTTATTTTGATATTTGTATTTTAAAACCCAAAATTATATTTCATTCTCACATATTTTATATTTTAATTTTCCTAGGAATTTATTTTCCATTCATAAGGGAGGTAAATTTTATATAAAATTGGCATGTCAATGTTCTTTTCAACATACATCGATATAAATTCTAAGACGATAATTGATATTCCAATTAACCTTACGCAAAAACTAAATGAATACATATTAACTATAGACTTAAATGGTTCAATAGTGATTAAGAAATGATCACCTTCATCTATTTCTAAAAAAATCTACTTAATTTCATAAAATCTATAAGTTGATTCCGTTACTATTTTTTCTTAAATCTATCTTCAAAATTTCCCCTTATTTATTATTGATATAAAAAACATAATGAAAATTAAAACTCAAAAACCATCCAAAATACTTGAGATATTACATAGGGTAGTATCTATATTATAAATCATATCTAAATACCAAAAAATATTGACACATCATGATAGAGTAACAAAAAATTGAATTTTTTTCATGACATATCAAATCATTTACATTTTTATATAAATTGAGTATATACAGAACACCTATTGTAATCTATCAAAGTTAAATAGTGGTTTTAATGTTACTACATTAGATGATTTTAAAAAATAAAAGTGGGGTGGATTGATTTAGAATAATAAATCAAACAAACATGATTTGAGGTAAAAAAATTTATGAAATAAATTGGTTTTTAAGAGGAGTCAGATAATGTAATCATTGTGGGTAATTACACATAATATGATGTTTATTATTCTGGAAATTATATTTTTTAGTGAAATTATTTTTTTCACGGTAACCAATATCATGATTCCCCACTTTACATATTTTTTTAATCTCTTCATCCAGAAAGTTATCTTAAATTTCTTCACACACAATATCAAATTTAATAATACAATTATTGGAATTAGTAATCATTGAACCCCATGATTCAAGAAGTTCTTAATATAGAATCAGAGAAAAAATAAGCTTTTCAAAAATCACTCCTAATAATTCACACTCATTCTATATCATTTTGATTCCATTGACATGATCAACCACAAACATCTAATCTAATATCTTCATGAAAAAATTATGTTCAACAAAAACATATAATTCAAGGAAGTCGAATTTTCATTGATATTAGAAAATATCTTCCTCAGTTCCATAATGGTATTAACATATTGAATATTGAAGGTTGAATTTTATGTTAAATCATCTGAATTAGTCTTAAATATTTCTTATGAATCCTTTAACATTCTTTTTTCTCAATTTATTACATTTAGAACCAATCAAATGGATGTTCAAGATCATTATGAATTAATTAATTCTCAACTTGTATTATCTATAATCTATAATATAAGCCATTGATTTTTTTAATATGAATCATTAAAATATATAATTCAATTATATTTGAACAAAAATAAAAAATAAAAAACTCACAGAGATAAGTGTTATTACCTAATGATTCTTATACTCAAACCACCTCTATTGAAATAGGTTAAACCAGATTATTGGATACCACTTATTTTCCATCGACATTATAATTCATAATCAATATTTTCATGATTCACCTATAGAACACATATTATTTTTTTGAAATGAAAACATTCCTAAAATGATATATCTAGAACGAATATGAAAATACTCCCCATTTTAATACCAATTATTTTAACTTTATCTCAAATAGGGCTTTAAAAATTAAGAAAAAATTAAAACACAATTAAAAATGAAAAGAAAAACATATAGATAAGGTGACTTGGGACCTTCTATACTCTATAGAAGAACATGTTCAATATCTAAAACGATTTTATGATCAAAATGAATAATGTAATTCATAACCTTTTTCTTATGTGAATTAGAATCATAGTATCACCATGTTGTAACACACTAAACCATGTCGTAAAAGGATATTAAACATATACTATGACATAATGAGAAATACCGAGATATAGTTCAACTTGGTCAAACATCCACTCTGAATATCATGATGAAAATCCTAGAATCCACACCATAGTCAAGCCTCATATTTTTAAACTCAAGAAAGTCCCTCCGCAAGGATAATAACCATGCCACATAACATCCAGGCAAGGGTTTTCCCTGGTGCATCTTAAGAACCATTTTGAAACTACTATAACAACAATAGAACCAATAGATATTTCCAAGCCATATCCAAAATCCCTACACCTTTAAGACAAACTCTATAGTTAAATTAAATCTATAGTGACACAAGGGGATTCGATGTAAATTTTTCAAATAGAATTAAATCCTTGGTTTAAAATCATTATTTTGGATCATTAAAGACACTACTCACCGCATGTCTCCTCCATATCCAATAACAGTTATAAACAGACATAATGAGAGGATTTGATCTTATATAAAACCATAGGTGTCACCTATGAAAACAAATTTTCACCAAATTATTCTTGATCAATCCATTTCAAGATATATCAAAGAAAAATCCATTTTCAAATTCAAACGAGCCTCAACTTCTTCAATATTTTTTTAATTTACTTCTTACAGTGATCCATTTTCACCATTATTGTATTTGTTAAAGGATTATCTTCAAAATTATCTCTCTTTATTCATCATTCATATTCATCTTAATATCCAAAATAGAGTTGATTTTTTTATAGATATTTTCTTATTAAAACCCTTATCTTCTCGATCTTCTTCTTTAGCTTCTCACCTCTATTAAAATAATGGTTCTTGGTTTTCAGTTTCCAATAAAAATATGGTTGTTCATATTTACATATTAGTTTCCATTAAAACAATTTAATTCCATTCATCATATTTGGTTATTTAATTCTCTTGAAACCAAGGAATAAATATATCACTCACAAGCATTCTTGAGAGGATGATATATAGGGGATCATTCTTTACTGATTCCCAAACTCATTTATCAATATCTTCCTTTTAAATTTAAAGTTTTTATTTTCCCCTGTCTTTAAAGTTTTAATTTCTTATATATATTCGTTAATTTTATTTTTTTATACTTAAATCATTTAATTTCATGATAATTACTTTTAATTTATAGAATCATTTTTAAAAAAAATTTATGAAAATTCACTATCCACCCTCTTATAATTTTACTCAAAACTATATTTGGTATCAAAGGGATGTTGAATTGAATATTTTTCTTTATTATTAACTTATTAAAATAAAAATTATATTTCAAATTCTAGTATCGATCTTTCATGAAACATTAATTGATGGAATCATTTTTGGAACACTTGTGGTGATACCAAATGGAAATATTTGGGTCATGAAACATATATTAAAGGTGTAAACACTAGTTATAGGGAAACATTCATGTCAACCTTTCCAAAATTTGTTTTTTTACCTATGTTGAAAATTTAAATGCATGTCTATATTCATATAATTAAAATATAAGAAAAATAGACACTTAATAATATTTATACATTTCATAATATGGTAAATATAATAATTTCTTTTATTTTTAATGATAAAAATAAATTAAATGATATATATACATGAAAGACTACTCATTTAATTTATATGATCATTGATTTTATACATAAATGAAAAAATAGAGTTTGAGATGTTATATATGATATGTTTAGGAATAATTTTGGTATCATCAGTATCCATCATTATGAATCTATACTCTGACTTTTCTATGATTTTATAACATATGTAATGGTATAAAGTATCCAATTTTAACTCATAATGTAGATAATCTAGCGATGAAAATCATTTTGATTTTTCCAAGTTCTTAGGAGCCCTAGGTCATAGAAATCTATGAATTGAATGAAATAAAAAACATATTTTCAGTAGATCTAATTAGATCTATTAGTACATATAATATATCAATGAATTGATAAGATATTAACCAATTAAAACATGCATATGGGGAGAAGAACAATTATTTTGATGTAATTAATTATGACTCTTAAAACATTAATGAAATGGGTCATATTTCCAACAATATTGAAAAATGACTCAAAAAATTTAAATCCTACCAATATTCCAAAAAGGAGTATGATAAAAGTGAACAATAATTGAGGTTATTTGAATGAAATTTCATGGGAAACAAAAGTCCAGAATAACCACTAATAAAAAATAAAAACAATGTGAAGTAGAATAACAAAAAAATCACTTCTGTTTTATCCTAGATTATAAGTTTGCATTCCATATCCTCAAGAGACTTATGAGATTAATTCACTAAGTTTATCACAGAGAAACTTGGGTATATTAACAAAGTATACTCCAACTACACATATTTTTCACCAAATAGTACCCTTCTTCCTCTTCTTCTTCCAATCACCTAAGCTGTGAATATATAGTGTATTATATTTATCAACTTTAAATGGTTTTTTAAATTAAAATAATTTTATAAAGAATATAAAAAGATATATAATCATGATCCAAAATAAAATTATCACCTCACAAATAAAATAGATGAATTATCGATAAAATTTCAAGATCAATCAAATGTTCACGAGTTTTAATTTACTATTGAAGATGTCAAAAGTTATGTCTTAAAATTTAACCAATGTGAAAAAATATAAATAAAATATTTCAATGAACACACCATACAAATAATAATTTTGAAATTGGTTTTTCACATTATATAGGTACATCAGAAGAGATGACATTTGTAAATAGAGTTTATCAAGAAAACATTTTGAAAATATAGTAACAAATAACAGAGTCTTATTCACAAGTATAATTATAAAATTAATGAAAGAGTAGACCTAATAGTATTTATCCTTTATTTAATTTCACATCTCATAAATCATATTCAAAATAAATTGGGGTATTAAAATCACATATTGAGAAAATTTGTTGACCCAAAATCTTGGTACCAAAATATTGAATTTTAAATTTATAAGAAATTAAACTAAAGTGTAAATTCAAAAAATAAATATGGTTCATGGATAGATAATTCCCAAGAAAAACGTCTCAGGACCACATTGAAGTTAATCAACATTAAAAATATAACCTAGGATAATCATAAATCATTAATATTATATGAAGTTAAATCCACGGTATAGGTATAATCAGTTTTCTCAATTACGCAACTATTAATGATCTATTATTAATTGAGGGTTTAAAAAATTTGTTAATAATTAACATATTGTTTGATAATGGTTTAAAAATAACTTTTTAAAATATGTTTTTCAATTTTTTAACTTCAAAGTATAATATTTTTTATTACTTTTAATTTTTAAAATGTAATCATTATTGATTAAAATTATAATTCATCTCAAAATGTTAAATGTTTTATCATTCATGGTAGTTGTTAATGGTTTTGTAATAGACTTATTGGTCATTATGAATCATAAACACTGATTAAGATCAATAATGTTCTTCGAGTATGAATTTTAGGAAAATTTCTTTTCACATATATTTTTTTTCAACAATTACAATATGGTAAGAAACCAAAATGATATTTTAATACAAAAAAATAAGCATTGAACTATAAATCAATTTATCTAGGTCATGTTGATCTTATTGGTACAACTGAATTAAAATTATGATATGTTAATCATATTCTTTTGTGATTTTCATTGACTAAAAAAACCTCACAAGGGTATTTTAGATTGTAAAAAACTCAAGGTCCCTATTGAATGATTTCAAACTCCCTTAATACTTTATATTTGAGGCATTAAATATCACTTGTTTTAAATAAAATGTTGTTCTTATAAGACCCATATTAATAAATACACCTTATGAGATTTGGAAAAATAAAATTTATATTGTTTTTCCCCAAAAGTGATTGGATATAATTGTTATATTCTTAAATCTAGGTACAACCTATTAATATTTGTTAAAAAATCCAACATAGAAATATTTCTTTGGAACATGAAAATAATTATATTGTATTGATTCTTCAATAAAAGAATCTAAATTTTCAATTAATCTATTCATATAAAATTCCTCTAAAATCATCTTAAACTATCCTCCCAATTCAAATATATTTTGGTTAAACATGAACCATGAATAATAATGATCCACCATCCCCTAAAGATCTTATCAAGCATTAATATTATTCTAATCCATCACCAAATTCATGAGGGAAAAATCAAAATTCCTTCCCTTGGAAAACATTTTTGTTGATTTCCAAGATGTTAGTTATACTAGAAGTATATTCTTAATTCAAATTTTGATTCATTTTTTTATTTACTTTCTAGAACCTCAAAACCATAATGATGCCATTAAATTTGAAAGTTTTATTGTTTTCTACTAAATAAGCGCTAGACCTATTCTAGTGAAAAAAAATTAGAATCGTGTTAAATGAACTAATTATCACCTGATTATTGGTAAAAACTATTTTGGGATAAATTATATGTTCATGGTAACATCGCGTGTAACAAACATAGACTCTGAACCAAAGGCTATAATCAAGAAAAAGTAAATGACTATTAGGAATCATTTACACCTATATCTTGGTTGAAGACTATTATAATCATGTTTTCATTCACCACTAACCATAATTTCAATCTTTCCAAAATGTATATTAAATATTATTTTCTTAATATTTTTATTTCAAAAAATGTATTAGAACAACCACCTGGTTTCAAAAATATTTTTTTTCCAAATTCCATTTTCAAGGTAACTAATGATTTAGGTGGTTTAAAAAAAATCCCTTCATTTTGGTACTAATTTTTAATAATGTTTATTTTGTTAAATGATTGAAATATAGTAAAATGGGATTTAAAATTATTTCTGAAAAAATTATCCAAATGATATTTTAATCACTCTAATCTAATACAATGATATAATATTTTAATAAAAATGTATCAAATTGTAAATAATTCTTTATTCATATGAGATAATTATTTAAAATGAGATTTATGGGTATGTTAAATTTTTTATTGGTTTTAAAGTATCTAAAAATAAAAATGGGAAATTTTTTAAACAATTAAAATACAATAATATAATTTTAAATAATATTATCATGGATAAATATAAGAAAATAAGTACACATGTGACTATAGAATTTATAATAACATTATAAAGAGAAATTGTGTAGGTTGGAAAAAATATTTATAGGATTACAATATAGTGTCTTCCGTGCATTTCTATGAACCAACCATACATTATGTTTACTTTTTTTCATGGGGATCATTTTTATGCTAATCCTAATTAGTTACATTTAAAATATCATAAAATAATTTTTTAATGGTTCTAAAAATCATTATTGATTTTATACTAAAGGATCCAATATCAATATATTAATTTTTTTAGAGGCTTAAAATCAAATTTTTTAAATATATGAAAAGTACATGTGAAAATTGTATACTTTATTGGACATTTCATGATCTCCTGGAGAATAAATATTTAATACTTAGTTTCTATTTTAATATCAGAATCAGAATATATAGTATCAATAAATTTTTACGCCAAAATTATATGCATGAAACAGAACCTTATATTTTGGGATATAATTTTTTCATGTTCCACGAAAATTTGATAATTCAAGATCCATAAGAATCTTTAGAATTTTTGTTCCGAATTCACCCACTACACACATTGGGATTCAAAATCAATTTTTGAGAGAACACAATCAAAAATGAGATATCTTGTGGGAATATATAAGTAAAAAATATCAATTATCAAACATCATCAAAAAAATCCTTTAATTAGAACATTTTTTATTTTATTAATAGAGAATTAGTTATTGCATGATTTTAATTCCTCCTAGTATCTATCTGTGTCTATGTATTTCATTACAAAATATTAATAGTTTTTCAAAATGGTTAATTTTCATTTAATATGTCATTTAAAATTTTTCATGTGATTTTTTTATGATAACTTTGATTATATTATGTATATTTTATATCTTCTCTATATAATTATTTTGGTTTATAAGCATTTTCTATTAAAAAAATGGAGAAAATTTAAATATATGTGGGGGAGGAAATTCTAATAAATATTAGTGTGTAAGATTCTATATAGGATGGTTGATATCATAAAAGGAAAAGATCTATTTTTAAATGATATATTTTCAATAGAAAAAGTAGGATCCAAAGTCATGAGGAAGACATATTCTTAAATAAAAAATTGTATTTCTTTTTAAATTTTCTCCCTTTTTTGTATTCTTATTTAATCTTTCTTCTTTAGATTATTCTTATATCTTATCATTTAATTTAATAATAAATTAATGTTTATGATCATTAAAATGAGGAATATTATTGAATATGGACTTGATTTTATTATCACAATCACTAACGGTATTTCTATATTATTGTTTATGTGAATTAGAATCATAACACCAATACACCAAAACACACTACACCACACAACAAAACGAAATTAAACATCAACTATGGTTTAATTTGAATTACGGTGACACAATACAACTCATTCCAACTTCGTTTTTGATAATCCTAATGAAAATCTAAGAATCCACACATTAGTCACACCAAAAATTCAAAAAAATGGTTACAGCCAAGATATATGGTGAAAAACCTTGACATAGAACTTCCACCCAAGCATTATCTATGGATCAATATAAAAGTCACATCATAGATTCAATGGAATCAATAGAACCACCGAATATCTCTATACCATAGCCTAAATCCCCACACCATAATGACTACCTCTATGATTCAATAAAATTTACCATGCCAAAGGGGACTTCAATCGAAAAAATTATATGATTATTAAATTCTTGTTCAAAGATAATTGAATTATATAATTAATGGTTAACCTAAATAAAGTGTCCTATATATATTTTGAAATATATAAGTAGATATTAAGGGGGATTGAAACTTATTTATGAACATATGTCACAACTATGACAACCAATTTCCATAAAATGATTCTTGATTGATCCATGAAAAAAAAATTCAAGAGATCCCCATAAAACTTCCATTCAGAATAGAAATTTATCTTCAAAAACTTAAACCAATTTTCTTCTTCCTTTTCTCTATGATCAACTTTTACCCATGATTTATTTCAAAAAGCCTATTAAACATAATTATTTCTCCCTATCTATCATTACTATTTATATTCTTCTAAATCTTCGAGAAGGATTTTAGTGTATTATAAATATTTTTAAAAAACCAACTCTCATCATCATCTTCTAATTTAGATCCTTAACACTATTGATGTGTGGTTTATTCGTTTGGTTTCACATTAAAACCAAGTGTATTGTTTTTTGTTTTTTAGTTTCTATTAGATCGAATTTATTCATTTATTCAACTTTCGTTCTTAGTTTCCATAAAAACCAAGGGGAAAATAACACTCTTAAGCACTCTTTGGGAAATGAGATATATGATCTCATTCTTCATTATTTTTCAAACCTCTTTATCAATTTTTTCTTTTTTAATTTCAAAAAATATCTTCCCACAATTCTTATTGTTTTTATTTCATCTAAAATATATTTACCTTAATTGTTTTATACTTAAATCGATTTATTTTAGGATAATTAATTATTTTTTATCGAATTATTTTATAATTGTTTTCAATAAAAATTCACACCGCTTATATTTTACTTACACCTATAGAACACATGTATTATTTTATCATAAATTGAATAAAAATAATACAATGTTATGTCTATCGAAGAAGTGACACAAAAAATTATTCATAGTAAGATATGGTCTATTGATATTAGAAAAAAACATTTCGATCTTTACAGATGACTCTTTTATGACTGTAAATACTTTCCTTTTCTTAGATTTTGACTACCAAAACTATAAACTATTAAAGAAAATAAAATATTCTAATAAACCATGACTTATTAATAAATATAACTTCAAAACATATAATATTCTTGAACAACCTCAAATATAATATTATGTGTCAAAAGACACTACTACCTACATCAATTTCTTAATCCTAGTTTTCTTTCACCATTCTATATCAAATTTTTAATTAGAACATTTAAAAAACATGAAATTTAAAAATTAAAACATGTATTCGAAAAAACTTTTAATATCCATCATAGACATGGCCCACTCAAGACACACATTTACATGTAATTGATAAAAATTAACAATAAAATTACTAAAGTCAATGCCCAATATCATACAAATTATTCAAATTTAAAAAATATATTCATAGAGTAATATACCTTAGACCAAAATGTCAAAAAATGATAACAAATTATTCCCAATATTCCACTTAAAACTTCAAATTGATGTCCCTTCTTATGAAAATTATCACACCATACTCTATTAAAATTGTAATGACCTAAAATTAGAAAATTTATTTTCCTTAAATAAATATTTTATTAATTACTTATTATAAATTCACCATAGAGTGAAAAAAAAATTATATTTTGTTATGATTAAAATTTATGTTTACAATGTATTTATAAAATTCGATATTATTAAACAATATAACAATATTAAAAAATATATTAAATAAATATATTACATTGAGTAGTGAAATATCCCCTTAGGAATATCTTTTAGAAGATAATTTTTATTTATCAAAAATTTGTGTCAATAAATTATAAATGTAGAATATTAAAAATAATTTTTATCACTTCTCAGAAATTAATATAATAAAATTGATATCAAATTTTGAATAATTATTTATAAATTATGTACCATATTTAATTTTATTTTCAATCATAAAGGATAAATTTCTTTGGTAAATTCTAGTTACATCAGTAACAATCAAAAGGGAAAATGGTTTTCCTAATAGAGAAAGACCATAATCATGATTAGAACATATTTTGGAATCTCTATTTGAGTCCTTTATTTAATATATCTATTACCCTTTCCACTATTAAACCCCACAAGATTTCATAGTAAGTTATTTTTTTAATGTAATTCAATAGCTTGTGTTACACCCAACACCAAGTTCGAGTGCACCACAACTTATCAAACTAGCCGTTCAAAATGCAATTATAAATAGTATTAACTGCATTATGAATTTTATATACTCCATATAATTTAAAAATATATATTATTTGTTTCTTAGACATAATATAAGAACAAATTCAATTTTTCAGATAAAGGATGTATTTTTCAGAAAATGCAATTTTACCGCCTTTTAATAGTGAGCCCTTTTTTAAATACAATATTTGACACTTTTATATATTCTATTTGGTAGAATAAACTTCTTATTTAAAATTGGGATATAAAAATATAATTTTATTAATTTTTTTTTGTTTTTCTAATAACTTTAATATTTTGGTGAATAGTGAAAAATACTAAATTTTCACTGAAAACAAATATTTTAATAATAATAATTTATAGTATTAAATTATACATTTGAATGGTTTAGAAGTATATTTAGATTATATTCTTATCATTTTATACAACTAAGGTCATTATAAGTAATTTCACATTTAAATTTGATATAAACACTTGTTAATCTTTTGATAGTTTTTACTTTTTAAAAACCCGCTTTTTAGGTTTTGACAACAGGAATTAATTTAAAATTAATTAATGAAACTTCTATGTTTTGAATATGGTAAACTATAATTCATTTTTTAAATTGGAATATAAATATTAGATTAGGATAAATTTTTGGTATTTTTCTGAAAACCTTCAATTTTTTATGAATAGTGAAAACATTACATTGTTGTTTAAAAAGCAACTATTTATTTAAATGAATATTTATTTTCTTTAAATTTATTTTAAGTAAAAATAGATACATAATACCTATATTAGTTCAATGTAATTCGTTTGAGTAATTTTATAATAAAATTAGATGTAAAAATTTTTATTGAAATTTTTAACGTCTTTTACCCAACTTCTAGGAACGTTAGTAAATTTGAATAAAACATAATTTTACCACTTTTGTAGATTGAATTTCATAACTCTGAGGGACACGGTTGAAATCATTAAGTAAAATGTAGTTCAATAAGATGAAAATAATTTTTGGTGAATAGTAACTTTTGACTTTTATTTACCACGCTTAAAATTAAATAGGGTAATTAAATGTAAAAATGATATTATAATTACCCTAACACATGTCCTAATTCTATTGGATAAGTTAATTTTTACCAAATAAAACCTTTTGAATAAAATATGATTCTTTTGGTAAATTTGGATTAGATTAATAAATTTATTATTATTTTATTTAAAGAAGTGTTAAAAGTGTAAAATTCAAAGTTTAATAACGAAAACATTTTTAATATACGGTTATACATAAGATAAATTAGACTATAAAATTTCATTATGAATCTAAAAATATTTCCTACATATTGGTATTTTATTTATAATTTTTATGCATTAAATAATTAATTTTAATTATTAAACAATGATGATGTAGTAATAATATTTTTAATGAAATATTAAAATAATTAATATTATAAATATCCAAATAATTGTAAATTGAGGCTTATGGTCAATTACACTAATTTTATAGGCTAATATGACATTTTAGGGTTAATTAAATAAATTTTATTCTAATTAATCTAATGGTTAAGAATTTAACAAAAAAAATAAAATACCAAATAGTGTCAAAAATTGTATAAATGAGTTTTTAAAACAAATACTATATTATTAATTGATATAACATTCTTGAAAATATAAGGTTCATCCAAAGGACATAGATAAGGTTATATATATCAATAATGAACCACTTGGGGTTATCTTGGCTTTTTATAGTAAGTTGATTAACCATTTATTATAATAATACAAGAATATAGGGTAAAAGTTATACTATTCAACAAAGAGTTAAATCTAAAAGATAAGGTTAATATGGTGAAATAACCCTATATAAAACCTATTTTCTGAGAGGTTTTAAAGATATACCAACCTTATCCTCTAAATAAATCCATTTGGAGCCATTTGAAACCGAAAATAAATTTATAATAAAATAATATATCTTGTTTTTTTTAAAGTGACCCTCCCCTCTATTATAAAAAGGAAACTTCACCTTCTCTTAAGTTCACACCTCCAAATCCATTGGGATCGGCCAAAACCTGCCCAAATATCCTCCCAACTACTGTCACTACATTCTAGAGGCCTTCCTTTGATCATAAATCCAACATAAAGAAACCTTTTGATCAAATCAAATGGAAGAACCCGAATAAGATGTATTAATTTCATCACCTCTTTCAAAGTTATCTTCTTCTTCTACTTCCTCATTATTGGTCTCTTCAATACCAAAATAATAAATCCCATACATTATACATATTTTTATGTTATTATAAATTAGGTACAATAATATTCATTATTTTATTCATCATATGAATGACAAAGACACCATACATGCGGACATACGGCTTACTGTCTCCACGTCATGGTGTAGTTGTTATTCAACACTTCATTATTTGGATGGGTTTAATAATGATGTATAATTGATGTCAATAATAAATATAACATGTTAATTATTATTAATATTTTATATAAAATCAAATTATATATGACCTCACTTTCAATTGAATGATATTATCGTGTGTGCTTACATACGGATTACGGTCTCCAAGATCATGATGAGATTCATTCCCCATCGTAATCATTCAAGAATAATTTTCATTTTATGATTAAAAATAATGTTTAAAAACTTAATATAATTTTGTATATGAATCAAATACATCCAATTCATAATAAAAACTACTTACGTGACAAAACATATAAAAGAAAACGAAGCAGTTAAAACCCGAATCAATAATACTTCTAAAATATTATTAACAATGAAATTTTAGAAGATCATATATGATATCAAATTTATGAATGTTGTTCTTGTATAATTTAATAAAAATGATTTAACTATTATATAGGATTTTAATGTACCCTCGAATAAGGAAAATTACCAGGTAAGGGGTTTCTTATCTAACTTTTAATTTCGTAAGATTTCCATTGTTCACCACTTATTTACTGCATCTGGTGTGTTGTGTACTACCATTTGATATATATTATCATTATTCTATTTATATTCATGGTATTTTGTGATTAATTTTGTGATTATTAACTTTTGGTCATACGAATCGATTGATTACAACGTGGTAAGGGCTTTTCATCTCGCTTTTTATTCTCGTGAGATTTATGTTATATTTTCCACGATTTCCTTTTGAAATGTGTATATACAGCCCATTATTGTATTCTTGGTGTAATATACATTAATTTATGGGAATTTCCATCTTAATTGTATGATCCTTCTTTTATGGGGTGTATGTTTTGATAGTTACCAAATCAGTAAAATAATTTAAAATTTCAATTTCCACTCATAAGGTTCTATGCAAGTTTTTTTGATTATTTTACTCCCAGATTATGTGTGAAATCACTATTTATGTAGTTATGTAGTAATTTCCACTCCCCTTTGTGTGGATGTAATTTTTATAAACAAAATCTCTCCATAGATAAATTCTCAAGTCATCAATATAAACTAGATAAGTGCAATCTAAATTAAATTTCCATTCATTGAGTTAAACATCAAAGTCATTGGTGTTATTTTTACCAGAATATGTGTGAATGTCCTATGATTTATTTACACTAAATATCTAATCGTATTGAGTGTACTTATATTTTTCACTCATAATTATGTCATTGATTTATCCCTAACCTAAGGATACGGTCTTTGTAAGGGATTTTATCTCAATTTACATTTCATTGAAACTTCCTTGTTGTTATGTGCCAATTCACATTTTATGGTTTATATACTATACTTTGACATAGTATATCATGAATACCAATATTTGAATGATATTAAAAAAGAATTATTACATCAATTATTTGTATTCAAATGTGTCTCATTTGGTTAGAAACTCTAAATAAAATATCATTTTAAATGTTTAAAAGATTTATTCTTCTAAACATTTCTTATTTATATCCCTGTCTTAAAAATGGTTTTAAGGATTTATTAATATGGACATGAATGTTTTAAAATTAAAATTCCTTCTAAATTTTTGAATGTTTTATGAGACACATTGATTCAAAAATCATTTTAATAGCTTCTTGATAAATAGTGAGACTTTTAAATGTTTTTAGGAAAAATCGGATATTTCTCTCAAATAGTTTTACTATTTATTTTCATTTATAATTCTTTTTTCTTTATTTAGGTTTATTTATTATAATAAAATCTTCTATATTGTATTTAATGAGTTATTATTGACTTTGGATATTCTTTTTTATACCATTCATGGTTTGTGGTTAAAATATTGAGATTCTGTATACTAGTTTTAATGCGAATGTTTAGGTTATGTTTCAACCTTTTCATATGAGGATTTCCTTAGAAATAGTAAGTGACAGGTGGGGTCCTCTATAGCTCCTCGATGCAACGGTAGGTCTAATGAGAGAGAATAGGGTCTTTCCACATGGCCTTGACAAAATCTTATTTATAATCAGGGCATGAGGCTTTGAATATATGGTTATGATGTTCAGTATTATGCATTCCATCATTATGAAGTTAACAATTGATATTGAATGTGATTATTCCACTTGTATAATATCCATTTGAATAAGTAAATGGCATTATTCGATATACCTTTTCCATATTAAGCTAAATTTTATGTTTAAAATTCTTGTGTTTTCGTCTTATACATTTCCTTAAATATATATTCTTATTTATGATAGTTTCCACAATATTTTTATCCTTACTGAGCATCTAATCTCACCCCTTTATTATGTTTTATTTTTTCCTTGATGCAAATAACTATATTAAGATTAACCTGGATGAATAGGATAAGGGATATAAGAGTGTTCAAAGGGGACACAATATTGTTTTTTACATCTTGATGTACTGTAAAACTTATGTATGTATATAGTACTTCCAAGGATACTAAACGGGTAGGTCTTTTGAGACAGGATTCATTGTATCATGCCAATGTTATGTAATAATTCCCTGATTCTGGGTAACTGGGGTTGGGGTCTTACACGTTATTTCTCAATCATTGTGATATATTTCATCATATTGACTTCCCATTATTAAACAAAAATTTATGTTAACAAAAACTACCATCACTTTTCACATATAAAAGTTTTACTCTTATCTTTACATTTCCTTACAAAAAACCCACTTAGTTTAAACAAAAATATACCAAGAACTTTATTATTAATTACTATTCAACATTAAGATGTTATTTTTTCTCAAAATACAATCCCTTAAAGGAATAAACCCATTTTCAAAGTAGGACACTCAAAAGGTCAGGTAGAAATTTCTAACATCTCATTTCTCATTTCAATTTCTTGGGGATTATTGTATCCCTGACACAATGTTTATCATTTTAATTAACCACATTTCAATGATGTTTCTAATATAAAATTAAATATATAATTTTTATATTAAAAAAATATATTATACACTTAAATTAAAAATTATTTTACTCCTTTTCCCCTTTCTAAATAGAATAAAATCATTAACCATTCGTATTTGTAAAATACCGCCTCTATAGGAAGAATGATTTCTATTTTTTTTGTTTTTCATCGCCACCTTAAATGGATATCAATGAAAATGGGTTTAATGGATAAATATTGTTTTTAATAATTTATTATGTTTCTCTAAAGACAAATTGGACAACCTATTTACAATATGAAAAACAAAAGTTGGGTTAATATCAATAACCAAAGATAGTGTTCTAATAGAAAAAAATTATTTTTATATACTACAAAATAACATTGTATATGTTAACATAATATTATAAAATTTTACAATTATAATATATTAGACAAATAAACACTAAATTATATGATTATACTTCTATTACAGTGATATTACATAAAATTATCTTCAAAATTATATATTAATTATCGTATGTTCTTTTATCGGTTGGTTTAATAGGCAAATGGAATAATATATTAAATTGATATAATGGATGACTATCGAAATTTAATTTCATATAATATATGATAAATAAATACATATTAATAATTATATTTTTGTTATAATATGGTAATATAAAAAATTTAACTTATTATGTAATAAGACACCCTTCGTTCTCTAAGAATCCCTAAAATATGTTCTTACACAACTGCATCATTAAATATTGGAACCCAAACTCACCTAGAATAAAATTATTACATTATAATTAATAATAATAACTTTTTAGAGCTTTATTATCTGTTAATTGTTAAATTTTGGAGTATATTGAAAAATAATAATACAATTACAATACTAGTTAAAAATAATCAAGATTACTCACACCCAATATTTAAAATAGATAATAACTAAATAGTGTATATAAAGTTAATAACAATAAATTAAATTCATAAATCTTATATATATGAATATGTTTCTAGAATTTTTTATTAACATATTTATGATTTTTATACAAGATCATATAGTACATTCTACAAAGCAAGAATACCTAGCAATTGATTATCTATCCCAAATTTTATTTCCAATGTCTTGATTATTAAAATGCACCATGATAACATTAATATGTTTTAATTACCACTTAATTAATGTATTTTTACATATTCAAGGGGTTTTAATTTAAATAAAGTTTGCATTCCTTAGATTCAATTCAATTTCAAAGATACAAGTATTCAAATAGGTTTTGAACAAAATGTCACCCAAACCATAAGGGTTTAGATTACCCGTATAATTATAAAATTAAAAAATTATTGAGAAATATAATAAATATGGAAATTTTTTATTCTTTATAATGAACCTCAAAATTTAAATTTTTATATTCCTCAAGTTTTACATGTCCCCTCAGAGTCTAATTCCCCCTTGACTCATATCTTACATTAAGTATTCATTGTAATTGAAATTGATTGTGTCTCTTCTCCCCAGTAAGGAACTTATAATTTTTTATATTGGTATTCTTTATATTTCTTTGAAATTATCATTATATATTATTAAATAAAAAATTAATTTTATTTTCAACTAATTGACTACATTTTAAAATGTTTAATAAAATTTTGGGAATTTACATATAGGTTTTATTCATCAAAATATGTAAAGATTCTCTTTTAATGTTGATGTGTGATACTATCAATCTTATCCCTATTTTATTTTATATAAATATTAATATCTAATTATTCACGGTTCCCAAAAATATAATTTTTCTCCTAGTTTTATAAAAAATTTATTTTAAAATTATTTCAATATATCTTGAATATTCCATATTTTCATAGGGTTTTCAAAACAAATTCTAAGAAGTATTTTTATCTAGATCATTTCTATTTTATACACCTATTTATATATCAAGGGGACTCTTAAAATGATATCATCCACCTTTTTTCTCTATATGGGCCATTAAATATTTTCTTCTATCAGGGAAATAAAACTTCTCTTCTCGTTTCTTACATAGTAATTGATGGTCTATAAAACAAATTTTTCTTCTAATTATATCCTAATGTGAATACCATATTTTTTATTTCACTGATTCAAGGTTTCTCACCTAGGTTATGAGAATTCAATATTTTGGGAAATTATTATTTTAACTATATACCCTTTATATATATAGTGTAAATTCTATAAGATTTTTTTTATAATTTAATTGTATCTTCCTATAATGTTACTTTATTTCATTGGATACGTGTTTATATTTCATATTATTATCATATTATGATTACATATAGAATTATTATTATTTTTAATTTGTGAATAAAATTCAAAAATATTTCAAATACATTTTGTTTGCATGTGTTAATAATATTGTGTTAAATTAATTTCATTTTATTTAAAAGTTATATTTATTGTATAATGAGTTAAATTTTTTATTTTAAAAGTTTTTTGAAACCCACATTATTTTCAAGGGTAATTTATGATATGATAAGTGAATGGTTTTCAAGTAGAACACATATGTATGGATGAATAATGCATAGGTTTATATAACACAGTCAAATGCAAAGGTTAAAAGTGTATATATCATGAGATATGTATTCATGAGTACATTTTGTTTTCTCACAATAATGAGCACTAATGTAATGTCTCAAGAAAGTAATGATTTTATATACAAATTTTTTGTATAATATTTTAAATATATTCTACTTTTTTTGCTTGTTCTCATGTCAACGTCATGCTATCATTGCTCATGTTTATTAAGTTGTCTTTCCACAATATTTTTATTCATGACTTATGTTAGTCCAATCAATTTTCAATGATTCTATATTCTTGATTTTTCAGGGATACATTTCTTAGGTATCATAATTATACACATATCTTCATGTTATGTTCACTTATTATATTTTATTGTTAACGCATCTGTTTACACATTCAAGGAATCTGAGTTCCCCCTTTCTTGTATATTTATTTCTCAAGGATTTGAATATGGGAGAAATAATAGATGTATTGAATAGTTTCATATGTTGAGATTTTGTTGAAGATGTTGAAAACTCATTATGGATTTAGTAATTTCATATATAAGGGGGAAATTTTCAATGGATATAAAGAACAAGAGTTTCATTAGTTAATGTTTTTTCCTTATTTCATAAATCACTAAAGCAAAATGGTATTGGGATTCTATTGAAATGAACTATTTTTTTATGATATTATGATGAGATTGTAATGTATGGGGGTTTGTTGGTGTCAGATTATGGTTTAGATAACATAGTATATTTGAATGATAACTATTGAGGTTAAATTTGGAGTTAGAAATTTTATTAGTGGGATAATTTAAGTTTAACTATAATTGAAAATTTATAGTTAACCCTTAAGGTAATTTGAGGTAATAATTTGGTTATTAAATTATAATAAATTGGGTAATAAATCTATTTATAAGTCAAGGGGGTAATAATAAGTATGGAGAAAAAACCTGAATTTTTTCTTATGATTATTTTATGGGGCTTCCATGAAATATTGTCCCTATATCAATACTAAAATTGGATAAAAGCTCTAGGATAGATGTACCAAGGTGTAATAAAAGAAATAAATGTTGGGTATTAAATCAACCATCAATTGGTTCTTAATCAAGAGGCTTAAATTCACACATGGATTGACAGTCTAAATGGATATGATTTCTTTAATAACATTATATTTGAAAACAATTTTGAATGATATTTTTTTAAGTAATTGGGATATGAATTTGGAGGGAACCCAACATAATAAAACCTAGATTGAATCAAGATATATTTATGTTAGCTTGAAATAATATTTAATAATGTAAAAAATTAATACATTTACAGGTTTAATGTGTCATGAAATTATCTTATAAAAATTCAATTATGGTGTTAATTATTTAGTACTCATGGTTAACACCATTTATTTTAATAATGGTTGATTCAAAAAGGGAAAAAATTTACTGGTTGACAAGGACAGTATAGGGATTGTCTCAAAGTTAAACTGAATGGGATTTAAGCAATAGTAAAAAATATTATGATTATTCCATACCTTCTATAATGAATTATTAATAATAGTGTAATATTTTTATAGATTTTCAAAAATAAAATAAATATAAATATAAAGAATCATGAGTGTTTGGGTGATGATGATCAGAAAGGAAAGGATGGTAAAATTTATTTGCGTTAATAATGTGGTAAAAATCCCCAAGTATAGTGTATTAAATGAAAATTTGGTGGGTTTTTAGGTGTAAAAACAGGTCATGGTGAAACTAAATGCCATGAAAATGCGAATATCTTAGTGGACATAGTGAAATGAAAACAGAGTGCATCTTAATGTGACTATAAGATTTCAATGACTTAAATAGGGTTACTTAGACATTATACTTTAAAATTCCATAATATAATGGATAACAATAATGATAGGCACGAAAAACTTCTAGGAAAGGGGAATTCTTAGGAAACCACTACCGTGAAAGTGATCTATGAAGGAAATTTGGAGTGGGGACCACTAACCATCCCCTCATGAAATTCAGGTGTTGTATTTTTGTCTTATTTAGCCCACATTATTATTCCTATAATGTTTATAAGGACATAAATTATCCACCATAACAGATATGTGGTGTAATTATTAATAATAACATTTTGTTTCCATGTATATAATTCATGTCTAATAAATGTTTATATTGAGGTTTTTTCTAAAAAAATATATTATCCTTCCTTAAGTAAATTTTATTTAAAATTAGACATTGATTAGATCTATTAATAATGAAAACTGACAAAAATAAAAAATAAAATCTAACATTCCACTCAAAAATACTTATTAATACAATAATTATAGAAAATTCCCTATAAAATTTAATACCATTATATTGTGGCATTTAGAAAAATTGGTCAATGAAAAACTCAACGGTAGTTTTTCCCTATCATGATGGAATACATGAGTTCAAAAGAATAAACCATTATAGTAAGGATGAAACCATATTTTAAATTAAATATAAATTAAAGGACTTTAATAATTTTTAAAAGATTAATAATAAAAATTGGATGGATGCAATTAATTTGGGAGGAGAATATAATGACGTTGTATTTCAATTTTTATTTTCCTTAAATAAATATTATGTTATCAAAATTTTCTAAATGAAACACCAAAATAAAATATAACCATGATATGTTATGATAACATTTGACTATTATAATATATTCATGAAATTATTAGGTATAAAAAACAAACCATATTATTAATTCTAGAGTGGAATGATAAAGAATCAAGTAGTAGAAGGCCCATGTATAAAGCTCAATTAACTAGGCATGGGAATGATGTTTCTTTGTTATGATTTTTTATAGGCCCATAAAAATATAAGCTCAAAAAATCTATGATATGATTGAAATCCTATGATAGATAAATTCAATCTCATTAAAATTTCTATGAGATCTATGCTAGTGGTGTCACCACCCTTAACTTCAACCTGAGCATACCATATACTTAGTACATGTTAATATATATAAAGGGGTTATATAACTATAAATTTGGATCATATAACCATATAATTTTCAATGAAATATGATTTTTATCAAATATATTTTATACAATTTGATTTTGGAATTTTATAAATTAGATCATTAGATTTTTAAAAATAATTTTTCAAAAAAAAACTCTCTTTTACATGTTTTATTTAAAGAAACTAAATATATTATATATATTTTTATAAGAACAATTTATATATAATATAACAACACAAATTTTTTTAGTAATTAATAGGAAATAATATTTAGAATGGATAATATTTTAAAAAAAATTCCAATAAAAATAAATTCTCATTTAATTAATTAGTTTTAGTAAAAAGTTAAATTACAGAATTATAGAAATTAAATTTGAAAAAATAAACTTTTTTTATTTATAATTTAAATTTGATTTTTATTCTATATTTTGGTACTTTTCTAAATTGATTGATATATAGGTGAATAGTGTGAAATACTATGTTTAAAAATAACCTAACTTTTATGAAATTATTATTATATAAGTATCAATTTAAAATTATTAAAGCATTTCTATATGACCCAATATTTAATTTATTTGTGATTTAATAATAAAAAATTAAAATTTCAAACCAATAATTGATATTAAAAAATAGATGTTACATTTTTTTAAAAATGTATTAATTTAATATATAGTTAATATTTTAGTAATAATTTTTATTACATTTTGTAAATATAATAAAATAAAATGGATTTAAAAATTTTATTCATTTTTTCAAAATCATATAATAAGGTTAATTTCTTCTTTAGGTATGAAATATAATTTTTTATTGAAAACCAGTTACCTTGGTAAAAATAAAAATGGGTAAAAATGGATTATCCAAGATGAAAAACCCCCAAACATGTTTAGAATAGGTGTGAGAGTAGGTGGTTAAGGAATACATCATCCTTAACAACTTAAATCTCTATAATTTATCAATATTATTTTTTTGGTATTTATATGATTGATATCCATATGCACATATAATTGGGGAACACCTCTCCCCACTTACTTAACACCAAAACCCACATTTATTGGTCAAAATTATACACAAAACTATTCTAAAAATTCCATAAAAATATTAAGTTATTTTTTTTTATTCTGAAAATACCATCCCACAAAGGTTTAACCTCTTTTTTAAAGGATATATTCCAAAAAGTGAAGTATAATTTTTTCGCTTCTCCTTTCTCATTTCTATTTATTTATGTTCACTAATTCTTCTTAAAATTAAATTTAAACATAATGAAATGAAAAATTAAGAATAATTATTATACTAGTATATTATTATAATTATTGTTCACCAAATAAATTATTCTCCCTTTTCTATTATGTAAAATGAAACATGTATTCATAAGTTGTATGGACTATCTCCTCTACAATGAAACATAGTTTGTTTTCCTTCACCACCATACTAGGAAGGTAATTATATGGAATTTAATATATAAGTAAGATATTTTTGAAATAGTATAGATGCTAAAATGATAAACTATATTACCCATTTTTACTATTATATAGAAAATGAACTCATTATCTTTGTGTAAGTGTAGAATACTTCCTATATAGACAATGGATTTCTATTTTTCTCTTCATAAATTCATTATACTGGAGACCATTAGTATATTTTTAATGGATAAATATAATTTTTATCGAATTATTAAGGCTCTATAATGTCACGTTAGATAGCCTATTAAAAATATTATAAATAAATATTCATGTTTAATTAAACCGTCTAAAAGTACATTGTAAGAGCAACCAATGATATATTTATACAATGAAATAATATTATAAAGTTTATCTTATTGTTATACTTATTTATAATTATGATTTATAAACTTAATAGACACAAAATAATATCATTATTCTTATTTTATAGTGATATAACTACTAAATAAAATCATAAAAATCAATTAATTATTGTACGTTCATGTTTGGGATTCTCTAACTACCTACTTGAAAAATTCTCTAAATTTATATCATATATGACTACAAGAATTTAATTTTCAGTAAAATATTATATAAATAATTAAATAGTTCATTTTTTGGAATCATAATATAAAACTTTAAATCATTATTTAACAACACACCCTTCCCTCGATAAGAATCATCAAAACATCCTCATCACCAAACTAATTTTTTTAATATCACAACTAAAACTACAATATAATGAAACAATAACATTATAAAAAAATAAAAATAATCAAATCTAGTATCTTAACGATATTTAATTATAAAAATAAAAAATAACACAACTTTTATGAAATTAGTTCAAAACTATCAATATTATTGATACCTTTATTATAAATAAAAATAATTAACTGTTATATATGTACTGAATAATTATAAATTATGTTTTTAAAATTTTATGTTTATGAATAAGATTCTAAATTATGTAATTAATATATTTATGTTTGTCATACAGGATATTAGAGTGCAATCAATTGAGTTAGGAAACTTGGTAAGGGGTTTTTTGTCTCAATTTTAATATCTTGAGACTTATTTCTCAATTTACACCAGGGCATATTTGATATGGTATTATTGCTTCCGAATGAAGTTTTTTTTTACCATATTTAAGGTGTTTTAATATCCATTTCATTTAGGATCTTTAAATTCCATTAAATTTAATATTTATATATGTATAAAGGGATTTTAATGAATATATTGCTCTCATTGTAATGGTTTTCATTTGCAATTTTGTTTTCAGAATTAATGTTGTTTCAAAATGATAATCCATCTATGTATTTTTTTATTCATTAAAAAAACCCAAACCATTTTCTTTCTTTTTTCATGGAGTTCAACATGAACCAAACAAATTTAATTTCCCCTTTATAATCATTTTCATTGAAGTGTATCTTTAATTTGTGACTAAAAATTTCACCTCCTCTCAGTTTGGAATATCCTTTTTCCATGTCCATATTTATTAGATTATTTTTAGTTATATTTATCTACTATTTAATAATTGATGAATAACTTTTTTATACAATATTAACTTCATTTAATATAATTTTGGAAATTTGAAGATTTTTTATATTTGTTAATTTTATAAAAATTTGAAAAGTTTCCATTTTCTAATGATTATATTTGAAAATGAAATTCTTCCACCTTGATTATTTTAATATGAATATTTCTCTCTATGTTTTCATGGTTCCCAAAGAATTAATTTTTCACTTAAAATTTTTAAAAAGTATTTTTACTTTGATTTCAAAAGATCTAGAATATTCTTTTTTCCAAAATGGTTTTCTCTAAAACATATAAATAGTTTTTTGAATTTTTGTTACTATCCTTTGATATATTTTATAATTAATCAAGAAAATTATATAAATGATACAATAACTCATATTTATCTTGATATCTTATAAATTTTTATTTTCTATCATGTAAATGTCACGTCACTTCCTTTTTCTTGACTAGAAATTAAAGTTCTATAAACTAAATATTTTTTCCAATGACATCCCTCTAGGTTACATACATATATTGATTCGGGAAATTATTATCCAAACAGTGTAACCTTTATTTATATGATGTAAATAAAATATTCTTTGTTATCTTTATTTAATATTATTTATATATAATTTTATAAAATTCTATTTGATTCCCATTTATAATCCAAGGCTTTGTCATGTTATGATTATTGATGGAATTTTTAATGATTTTATTAACTTAATCTATTTGAAAATTATATGAATATCATTTTCAATGCATGGGTTCTTTATGATGTGTTGAATGAATCCAATTTTCCTTCCACGGGGTTTTCATATATAAAAAGTGAATGATTTTAATTTTAAAAAAAATTAACTCCACATTATTTCCATGGGTTCTTTATGATGTGATATATGAACAATTTTCATGTGGCACATGTAAGTAAAGATTAATGATTTATGTGGTCTTTTATCAGCCTAAAATTCTTTAGTTAATTTATTATATCTCATGAGATAAGTATTTGAGCGTAAATTTTGGTTTTGTATGCACTTGTGTACTGATGGTGTGGATCATGAACATAATTTTTATCAATATTAATGTTTTTCCTTATTTGAAAGATCTTATACAATTTTTTTTATACTGATTATACTCATATTATCATCTTATTCTCATTAATGAAATTTTAATATTAACAATTATATTTATCCTTACTGAGCATTTGATATCACCACTTTTTATGATTCTATTTCCTCGTTTTATTGATCTAGGAAAGGTAATAAATGTATAGAAGTGTTTCTTATGAGGATAATTTATAGGATGTGTTGAAGACTCATTATAGATAGATTATATTCATATATAGTGGAGAAATTTTCTAATTAATATAAATAATTGGGCGGATTTTTATTAATTGTTACAACTAATTCTCTTAAAATATAAATGTAAAGGGTATTTCGAATATATTACAATGAAATATTTTCTTAAATATATGTGGATGAGATTGTTAAGTTTATAAGATACTATATGATTCACAAGTCAAAATGTTAATATCGACTAAATAATCATAAAAAAAAAAGACAGAAAGTTAATGGGAAGGGGAGAATAGGTGACTATATTAACATGTTTTTCTAGGAAAAACTCAAATTAATCACCCAATCAATTAACCATAAAATGTAATAGAATTTAGAACATTAGAGGGAGAGAGGCCATAAAAATGGACTCTCTATAGCCTTATTCATATATATGAGGTAGATGGATATACCATAATATTTTTATCTTCAACATCTTGAAAAAACATCATTGATAGTTTATTGTGTCAATAAATATGGTTTCATGGTGTAATTATCCCAAACCTAAGGTCACATTATATTGTGACAAATAGGTAAAACTATAATTCCCTTTTCCAATTAAAATTCCAAAAATCATGGCCACACATTGTGGACTAATAAATGGATTTAGGGTAGAAACCACCTCATCATAAGATCATTAAATTATAAAATATAGAAAAAAAAATTATAAAGATTTTATGACATTATATAAAAACACACACCAATTTATTGTGACAAAAACCAAAAAAGTAAATTTTTGTCTTATACAGTGATATCCTAGTGGATCATCCCTTACATCATCATGATTCCTCACCATCAATAAAAATTTTAAACATACATATGATTATAACGACAATATCCCTCACCATTACAGAAAATGCCTCTCCCTTAATAGTGAAATCCACTTGATTGTAGTATGATTTTACTCAGATTACCAAAAATAAAATAAATTTATTTAATAAATTTATGGAGATATTATCCTTCACACAGTTCATTGGCACTAAAATCAAAGGGTATTAGAAAACTCCCCACCATAATTTTTTCATCCAAGAAAATCTTCGAAGGTTCATAAACCATAAATCTTAAACTACTTGTGCACTAATTAATTTGTAATATATATCATTCTATCACAGAATACCTAAAAGTCATCCAATGTGAAACTCTAAAAACTTGGCACATAATTCACCAAAATCCTCATTATCTATTCCTGGATATATCCACTAAAATTTTCATAATATCCATATCTCATGAGAATAATTTCACTTTTCACAATACATCAACACTCTCCAAATAAAACAAAACACAAGTAGACAACTCAAACTCAATATTGAGACACTAAAATGGAACGTAATGCACCCATTTTTTCTAAAAAATTATTAAATCATATATATGTCAATCACTGATCTTAAAGAACTATACACTATATAGAATAATTATAAACAACTAATTCCAACTAATGGTTCTCCCCACCATATGAATCACTTACCGAAAACCAAATAAAATTATCTAAACCATGAAATTACTAAAAATAACATCTGATTACTCATTACTAACACTAAAAACTCATTACATGAGTTATATTCAAAAAAAATCAATAAGCAATTATAGCCCAATATAAAAATTCATCATTTAAAACACCAAGGTCACTCAACCACAGTTTACACTAACAAAACTTGATTATTATCAAACTAACTCAAGGAACTTTATACGCATAAAAATTAACATGATTTCTCAAAATAACCACTGGTATCTAAGGGGTTCTCATCAAAACCATAAGATGATAAATCTTCCTCCTTTATATTATTTTCCATCAAAACCAATCTAATTTTTTAAATCCTCATGAATTTATTTAAGAATAATTTTTATATGTTTTCTAAACATATATAAATTTAAAGAAAATACATCAGCAGTGAAATTAATTTTCAAACCCACTTGTAACAACCATTTTACTCTCTAATAAAACATAAAATATGGTTTTATTTTTTAAAACTTATTTTTTCTCCAAATCTCTAACCTTTTAAAAACATTTCCCTAGTGAGTTTGAACAATAAAAATCAATATTCATTCAAAGAAGAACCTGTAATCTATATTACTTAATCAACATTTATTATAATTTTGAGAAAAATATACTTTATAATAGAATTAAATTAATGGTACATCTAATCTACGAAATATACCAAATAATAATAGATATAGGTATTTGTGTCCATCCCTAAGAATGTTTTTATCATGATTCATGAACAACTCATTGGATACCTAATGATGCTATTTAATGATCTCAAGTATCATACATGTTTCATTATGATTCAAATACCAACAAACCACTAAACCTATAATTAGTTATTTTTATGTTTTATATTTAATAGAAATATAGTTTTTAACTGAGTCTATGTTTCCCACAAATTATACCAATCTACATCTCAATCCTAGAAAACATATATACAAGAATTACTAGATATTTCTCAACCAATCACACACACTGATGAATAATTGTAACACCATGACCAAGATTACTAAAATAACACATTAGTATGGGACTCCATGTGACCATAAACATGAATCCCCATATGATATAGGTTGTCAACTTGAAATAAGGAAACAAAATAAACATGGGGATATTATAAACATTAAGAAAAATGCAAATTATTATGATTGAATCTACAAAAAATCATCATGGACTTATGGATAAAACCAAACACAATGGACCATAGTTTGGGATCCAAAATTTCCCTTAATTATCAAATATAAAGATGTAAAGTGTCTGCATAAGTCATCAATAACATACCAATTAGAAATATATATCTACAACATTCACCAATAAAAATGAATAAATATATGATGTACAAGATAGTACATATTCATAATAATAATTTATAATTTATAATTTATAATAAAACAGATTCTGTCCAAACTCACATAATCATCTCCAACCGAATCATCAGCCTCTAAAACCATGATCATCTAGAAAAATAATTACAAATCCCGTTATGCACTTCTATATAATAATACATGATGAACTAGCCAAGTACCTCAAAACCCCAGTGATGTACTTGGGTAAGAGTTGATACCAATGACTTGGTCGGATTCCCATGAACAAATTAATACATTAGGTATTTTTTGATAATGTGTGTGTTAATGGATGTCACGGGCCATATTTTATAGTTGGTGATTAGTAAAACTATTAGAACTGAACATCCCTAGTACATGAACCTAGTAATTTGATCCCATGTATATTAGGTAATACATTAGATTCCATTCAGGAACATTTTAATAAATTACTGAACATGGTCACTTATTAGATGAAGTATTACCCAATTGAATGACAAAGGTTAATTCAGTGTGCTTTTTCCTAACTCGTAAACACCCTAGGAAACTACCCATGATTTTACCCATCTATATACTACTCCAATCCATGAATTATTATTGAGTAATATTTTATCATGAAAACTTTCAAAATGAAAAATGAACTATGATGGTGATGGTACTATAATTTTTTAATTAACTTATCAAATATATGGGGGTGTTCACTCTCCTCCCATAAAGTAGAAGTGCCTTAATGTGAACCCCACATGTCAAAACTATGAAATGCATATACAAATCAAGATTTTTATTAGATTTAATACCATTTTCACAATCCAACATACCCAAATCATGATCCTAATCATCTGACATAATGAATTATGTGTAATACCATGGTTTAGTTCTGATCATAGCATGTGATCTTACCCACCAAAGTTACATATCTGGCTAATAACTATCCCCAAAGGATGACACATATCCATCCTATTTTCTTTATACTCACTCACAAAAAAACTAGTAAATAACTTAATATGGTCACTCATTCTAACACTACTTCAATCCAATCACACTATATTATGGACTTTTTATCAAATAGGATAGTGAGAAGAAAGATTCACCATGTTGACCTGGTTAGATAAAGATCCTAATTATTTTTTTATTTTATTTTCTATCAATGAGTTAGTAAGTTATGAATAAATTGATGTCAATATTTATTGATGAAGAATAATAGATTGGAAGTCAATTGTTGTTCTGAAGCATTTTTGTTTAATATTTAAGTGAATTCCATAAGAAACTATGTATATTATGATGATATTCAATTTATAATGCTCAATGGTTGATTAAATAATCTTATATGTGCTAGGTTCTAACAAATAATATTCTTAGAATATCCCTTTATATTTTCAAAATAAATAACTGAAGTAACTAAAATCATTAAAGGATATTCATCCATGATAATTTCAAAGGTCATGTCATATTTTTGATGAAGTGGTTATACTTAGGATTTTCTTATGGACTCATTTTATGGAATTGGATTTTATTCTAGAGAAATTCTCCTCGTATGTGTGATGATTAATTAATTGTTCCTAAAGTTCAAGGAAATGTGTTATTTGTTTGAAGAGGAAGAAAGTTTTTTACAATAATAAACATGTTTCAAGTCCCATTCACTTCTAGATGAATAGAAGTAAAAATAATTAAAAGGCTATACAATATAAAACTATTTCACGAGGAGTGTATTATTGTGAAGTCCATAAAAAATTTGGTATAAATCTATATTTTTAAATGATGATATCATTTGTAAGAAATATTTTTTTGGGTGTTAAATCTCTTTAGTAGTAATTACTATGTATTGGGAGGGAAAAGATAGTTCATCCATTATCCAACCAAAGACCCCCTTATAATAAAATGTGGGTCCTAAGCAGTCACCCATGTTGTTGCAGGTCAGACTAGATATCCACATGAATGTGGGTTGGATGCATAGACACCCATGGGGATAACGCATGCTAGATTGAGAATTTGAGGGTGTATATATCTCGCAGGGTGCTCGGGGGGCCCATGTAAAGGTGTATCATGGCCTTTGTGGGATGTGTGTGCAGTGAGGCGAGTATTGAACCTCACAGCTAACTTGATCAGATGATGGCATGAAGATTATTGTTAAGTATTTCACAGACCCATGAAAACTATATGTGGGATCCCATGTCACATGGGTACTTTTCATATATTAAAAACATACAGATAAAATTGAATCCATCTAAATGATTCAATATCTTCCCTATCATTACATAATGGATAATCTTCAACCTTCACATAACCTCTAATCCATCTCAATACGATCTTATATGACATATAAATATATAACTCATTATAATTTCAAATATGATGAGTTACCCACAGTGGACCTTTTTATCTACATCGTGAAAGTTGTATTTTTAAAAGAAGTAATGGTTTTGATATCACCTCTCCTGAAGTGTCCTATGCCACAAAAGATTACTCTACACCATAAGAAAATTTCTATGTATTTTTGGTTTATGATGTTTGGAGGGTTCTACACCAAGGAAGAATCACTATTCCACGTGGTTTTCCTTATTACACTTTAGAAGAATTACTATTCTGCAGAAGTTTTCAATGAATTATAATGAATCGAGGAAGAGAAGATTCCACCATAGAATAGTATTCTACAAAGTAGTTATTTGTAAAATGGTTTTTTACTAATAATAAAGAAAAATGAATTAATCCATTCGTACATGAGATAATCTTACCAAATTTTCATGAGGCCAAACACTAGAATGAAGAAGAAGGGAAGAATCCATGATTTATGGAGATGTGTGATATCAATGAATACCTAATGAACCCATGTTTGAAATCATAAATTAGATTCATTATTTTTCACACGTGGAATGATTTTTTATGTATGAAAGAACATGGATCTGTTTCTGAAATGGTGGAGATAGGTTCCGCATAAATTTATGGTAAAATAAAATAAACCACATACTATATAATATAGAAGTAGGGTAAAAAACAATTCACCATATGATGTGAATTAAAATGATGTATTCAAATATAGATAATATTATTAACATACATTACATATTAATTAGAAAAATGATAATGAGAATCTATTTTTCAACACTTTTTAAATCGGTAAAAATTATGGTGTCAAGATTGAGATCTGATAAAGCATATTTTTTAGATTTTGATATATCAAATATAGAGAAACAAAAGAAATAGTGTTTCACATAAAGAATATTTCATGTGCACTGAAGAATAATAATATTTTTATTAAGTCGGTATATTTATATTATCATTTGGATCAAAGGATAACATTGAGTTTTTTTATCTAATGCACATTCATACTACGATAACAGAATAAAAGGAAGAGGTAGCCTACGTATTGATACATAATTGAGACAATCAATTAGTTATTATATTTTCAGTATCCATTTTATTACTACATTTAGAGTAATTTTATCAAATATTATTGGTTTCTACTAAAGATAACTTGTTCTATATTTTTCTATAAATTTAGAAGGGACAGGATGACATACTGCATCTTGTTATTTAATGTTTCAACTTAAATTTTACCCAATAGTATCTAGGAGAATAGGTTCAAGGTAATACTCTTTATTTTTATTTTATTTTATATAAAAAAATATTATGTACGGTTTGGATAATAACCACCATACACTGAGGACATATTCATCCACACAGGAGTCAAATCATAAAAAAATTGTGTTCTATGTGATTTAATATTTTATGTCAATGATAACTAACTATAGGTGAAGAAAAATTAAAACAACTCATTGAATAAGTGAAATACTTATTAAAATGTAAAAAAATAACTGGTAAATATTTATACCACAATAATTTAACCCCCTTTATGTGTGTTCATCAAAAAGTGATCCAATAAATTGTAATTAGAGCAATAGGTCACACATTTTAGTGGATTATATAATTTAAAGATTACTGAATATTAAAATTCTCTTATAAATTTAAAATGGAGTGCACATTTGAAGGATTTGTATCTAATTTTGATCATAAATTTATCTCATACAAGGCATTGTGCAATAAAAGAAACGAACAATTGAGAACGATGAAGAATATATCCCACTTTTGTACAAAGGATAATGAATAAATTACCCAATGTATTATTACAATAGAAGACATGTGATTCCTGGGAGTTGAAGATCCATAAGTTCAATATAATATCAAATAAATGGACAATAGTTCTACCACAGATCCCTATGATGAGGTTTCAGATATATTTTTCAAATTTTTTTCAGAAGAACCATGAAAAATTGGAAACAATCATTCGTCAAGAAATAATAAATATATAATTTAGATGAATACCTCGAAATTAGAGACCATCAATCTAGAATAAGAATATAAGAAAAATAGAGGAGGAATTTTTATAAAGGGGGATGCCATGTTTTGATTTCACGAAAAAATGTAATCTGAAAATTGAAAAAAAAACAAGGATCTTAAAGAATCATTTTCTTGATTTGGGAAGTACTGTTTTGATTCAATATAAACTAAACATCTGTATTTTGAGATCTTAAAGCGAATTTCCATGAATTATAAGAAATCCATAAAAATAATTGATTTCATGAATGATGAACATTATATTAGAGTATATAAGATCAAATATCTTTAAAATTTTCTGTTTGAGAATAAAAAATGAATATGTTGATGTTTTAATGCTCAAGGAAGAATGTGAAGATGGATTCATTCCAGTGGAGGATAATAAATTCATTCTAAATATAAACATTCATGAAGTGGGAGTCTAGTTAGAAAACATTAAAAAAATTAAAGCTCAAAGAAGAGATGTTACTTCTAGAGATTAAACCATTAAAATATCTAAGTATTATTATTATCATAAAAGATATCCAACCTGTGAAATAATAGATTTAAATCATTTAGTTATCAATCTCTAGTTTTCTCTAATAAAAAGGTACCATGAATTTTTTTTAAAATGTTTTTTCTAAATCTATTTCTATGAACAGTGTAGATTTATAATCAAAATTTTTATAAATGTTGTTGAGAATAAATGGTGAGAAATGCATCATTACAACTACTGTTGAAGAAATTAAGTGTATAAATAGTTATTCCCCTTAATGGACCCATTCATTTAACGAGAAGGAACAAAATCAATGAACATTAAATTATAGAATATTTTACTCACAAAGAAAAAGATCATAATTTGTGGGCTATTTCTCGTATAGTTAAAATTTTGGGAAAGAGGTTTTTGACTATTTGAATAATATGACGACATTTGATGTTTAATGAAAGTCTACATCAAGGGAGATAAATACAATGTAGATCTAAGTACGAGAGTGGAAAATTAACAGTATTACTATCCAAAAAAATTATAATTTTTCAAGAACCTCTATGGTATTTTCAATGGTAGTGGTCACAATGAAGATTCGTACAATTAAAAATCATTTAAGAATTTCACTAAAACAAATCCAATAAAAAATTATTATAAGTTGAATAATAGAGAAGATTATAACTTGAGAGAGAATTTGGATAAAATATTTATAAATAATATTCCCAAGAGTACTATGAATAAATACATGTTAATAATGGGTGAAAAATAGATAATATTAAAACTAAACACAAATACAAGAAGAATAAAAAAGATGTTATAACAATGAGAATAAGCTTCTTTATTTAAAGCTGAAGATCTTATACTATGGATCACTATAATCAGGCCATACTATAGGCTCCTGCGTGGCATCCAAAAGACCCAGGATCAAATCCAGATAGGGAAAAATTTACTGGTATGGTAGTATCACTATATTAGGGTCATTATAGCATACTAGAGTAGTGGTGAAAGAGTATCAGTGGTAACACAATAGTGGTGGAGGTAATGTAGCGACGTTGTACGGTAGTAGGCACTATAGCAGCTTGGGTACTATAGCGTAACTATTCACCAAAGGGCCCTTTGGGTGAAAAAATTGGCTTTCAATCCTAGCATTCAGGTCACATGACATTGAGCCTTCGTGCTATGTAATGGGTCTCCCTCTACACAGTCAAAATAGTTCTTTTCTTTATTAATAAAGTGAGGCTTCAACCCTAACCTTTAAAAATGGAAAGACTGATATAATAACCAAATAAAATTTATGATACGATTAACAGAAAAACCTATAAATTCATGTAGATCTAACATATATATTGTGCATACTTCTATTGATACACTGGTAAAATTTCTATATGATTTGGAGGGAGTTTAAAAATTGAAAGATAAACACATGAGTGTAAATTCTAAACAGAAGTAGGAGAATTCACATAACGAATTATTTTGAGCAAGGTACAAGAAGGTTAAACATATCTCAGATATCTATTTGTCCTTAACTATAGATCAAGAAGAAATGTGGAAAACTACCCATAAAGTACCAAGTTATGAATATACCATTATGGCTAGAATGAAGATGAATATTCTATATGATTTTTTCATACAAGAAATTGAAGATGACATGCTGTCCAAAATTTCAAAGACACACTAAAAAAACTACATGAAGAGTTCTCACACACTTGGAGGAGAAAATAAAAATGTTTCATAGTTAAAAAACAATTCACAACCTTCTTTCACTCATTAAAAAGAATATATATTTAAGATTATTCCATAAATAAAATTTATTTCATTTATTTTCTAATCATATAGGGAATTAAAGGAGTTTTCTATTTTAAAATTGATAACTAAAGAAAATTAATATGGAAACAATAATCCAAATATGAAATTGTTTGATCTTATCATGATTAATCAATTGTAATACCAAATAATATTTTATGAAATATATGTACCTTTATTATGTTAATATTTATATAATTTCTTAAGGGGGGTTTTGGAGAAACTTTTATTCTTAATAATTCAAACAAACTGTTTTTATGGTATGTGATATAGAGCTAGTCATGAATACTGGAATATTCACTCCATACATCTGGGAAGTCACCATATAGGTTAGATCTATCAACTATTATCCAGAAGTTTTTTTGTTAAAAAAGGATAGATGTTACCATCAATGTATATGATCAAGCTACGATAGCTGATTAATGAATTTTTAGACCCCATAATGTATAGGGAAAAACATTTGTACTCAAGTCAATAGAAATTTCAAAAAACTCTAATGATAAGACCCATATTGATAAAGTGAATCTAGAGATAATCCCTTTAAGGATAACATCAAAATAAGATCCAAATTATTACATATCATTCAAAATTGATATCTCTCAGATGTAATTGTTCAAGAACTCAATGATGAGGTATGATGGCACATTCTCCTGTCATCATTCATAAAAAAATGAAATAAAGTACAATATTAAATAGGATAACTGAAATTAATCAATCAAATTATAAAAAATAATCATGAACATATTCTATGACTTATTTCATGAACATGGAATTCCATGTATACTTGAATGTTTCTAAAATGTTTCTTTAGATGAGTGTATAAATTTTAGGTTGAAATTATCATTAGAATATTTTTTAAAAAAAATTATCATAAAGTTTCCGTATAAATTATATCATTTGGTATCAACCAATTACTGTAAACCTGGAAAAAATTGAACAATATTTGAAGAAATATAATTTTTTTTTATCTCAGTAGGTATAATATTCAGAATTGAGAACAGACAACTTTGATATCCAAATTAGATGGTCTTCTTCTCTACATTGGGTTAATGGATGGAATATATTCTTAATGTTGAAATGATACAATATACTAACAGGATATTTAAATATTCTATCAATAAGGGAGATATAAGAAAATTAAAATTTCAAGGATCTTGAGGGAGAGAAGAAAGAAATCATCTGTGAAAATGGGATAAACATATTAGCATTGATTTTTTATTGCAATTGAAAAAATAAACATGTTATTATTGAATATAAAACATTTTTATTTATTTTACGTGTTATCTATGATTTATTCAGTGATTAATCACTTTATTTAAAAATGTATTAATTAATTAGAACAACTTTAAAGTCCACTGGTTTTCTTGGGAATATTTTTTTATGATTCAAGTGATGTTCCTAAGAAACTGTGTTTATTAAGTTGAGAATCAATTTTTCAAATTCAAAGGTTGAATAAATAATCATTGATTTGTTTTGTTACTACCTAATAACATTCTTATAAGATCTAATTATATTTGGAAAAAAATAGATAATGTTTCAAAAATCATTAAAAGAGATCTATCCAAGAGAAGTTAGAATGTCATATCATATTTTGGATAAAGTGGTTATGCTTGCATAATTATTGTGGATGTATTTTTTGGAATTTAATTCCATGATTTTGGAATTATCTTTTTAAGGGTAATTATTTATAAACTATTCCTAATGTTCAAGGATATGTGTTTATGGTTCTTAAATCCATCACATGTTTTATAACATTGAATATGATTGAAGTTCCATAGATTTTTGGATGAAGAGATGATAAAAACATATATAAGGCCATGAAATATAAGAAAAATTTACAATGATAGTTTTATAGTGAAGTCCATGTAAAAATTAATGTATGTATATATATTATTTTTAGGGAATAATCATTTAGATAAAAAATTTGGTTGTCTTGGAAATTTTCTACATGGTAATTATTAATCATTTTGATAGAAAATAATGAGTTATCCATTATCCAGACAAGGAACCTATTAAAAAAATTTTGGGACCCAAGGGGTCAACCATGTGGGAGTGGAACAACCTCAACAACCACATGGGGGAAGTGTGGATTCATAGGTTCTCATGCATAGCATATGATCTATCTTAAGCATCAGAGGGATCATGGAACCTACAGAGTGCCTTGGGGACAACACAAAGTTGTGGTGTGGGTTATGTGAATAGTATGTGAAATGTTATATGTGTTAACCCTAGCTTCTTACTTAATTTATTGATTGAAACTTTATTATTTTTAAGTGTCCTATATACATTCACAAAACTAATGTCAGATCTCGTGGAACACAAGTATTGTTTATCCATTAAAAATATACAAATATATTTATGGTCATTCATTCAACTGAATGTTCACCATCTGACCACTTCATTGATCATTTTTAACCTTCATTTTACCCACTACTAATCTCAATACTTTTTAATACACTGTTGGGAGATAGAACTCGTAGTAATTATATAGAGGTTGCAGTCCCCAAACCAAAACTTCTCCCTACATTTAGAAATGTCTCCTTTTAACAGAAGTGAGGATTTTGATATCTTTAATTCTATACCGGGAAAAGATGAAAAAGTTTAAATTTCACTACAATAATATTTATATAATTTTTGGTTTTCTAAAGCCATATGATTTTGTGTCATGGAAGAATATTTACACTAAAAGAGTTTCCTTGTAATATTTTAGAAGAATTATTATACCACCATTGATTTTATTGCATTTCAATGAACATGGGGATAAATAAATTCATTGTATAGGAGTATTCTATGATACAATCAGTGTGATGATATTTTATGGGGTTTTCTCACATATTAAAAATATCTATTTTACCATGGAGATTATTTATATTCCTGATATAATGTTATCACATTCATTTAAGGTTTATAGCATAATTGATGAAGCTGAGATAAATTCACAACTCATGGGGACATGTGATATCAAATAATACGGAGGAAAACATTTTTTGAATTCTTTATTTACAACTAAGATTTTCATCTCTTTTAATGAGTCTTAATATGTCATAAAAATGGATTAATTGTTGAAAATGAGATGATAGGTTCAATACACATTTTTAGTAAAACAAATGAAATTGTATACCACTAAATATATAAGAAGGTTTAAGATATATACATCATATGAGGTAAGATAAAATGGTGAATTAAAATATAGATAATATTATTCACATGTAGTGGAAAAAATGGGAACATAATAAGAATGTTAATTTATTTTTCAAAACTATTTATTATAGAAATTTTTTTGTGAAAAGTTAGACCTGATACAGTACATAATGACAACTCTTTATATATCAATGTTAGAGAATGTGATGAATAGTCCTACACAAAAAGAATATTTTCCATACACTAAATAAGAAGAATTTTTTATCAAGTTGATATATTCCTTTTTTAATTTTTATCGATGGAGAACATTGATATTTCCAATCTCATGCACATTAATATTATTTGAATGGAATAAAAACAAAAATGCATCTTATTGATTGTTGTAAAACTATCATAGCTAATTGATTTATATATTCATGGAATCCATTTAAATATTGTATTTAGAATAATTTCATTATGGATTATTTGTATCTATTAGATTATAATTGTTCTACATGTTTTCATAACTTTAGAATGGGTAGGCTGACATCTTGCATCTTGTTATTATATGTTTTTTCATTCATTACACCTAGTCAATGCTTGGATAATAGCTTCATGTCATACCCTTGACTGTGATTCTCATGATAATAAAGTAAAATTAGTATACGAGTTGGATAATAACCATTGTGCAATGAGGATATAGTTATCTAAACTTGAGAACAACCTCATTAAAAATCAAGATGTTATGAGTTCTTTATTGTTTTATGTGAATCATTACAGACTATAGGTGAAGAAGAAAATAAAACCTCTAATTGTATAATTTATAGAGGTATTAAAAGTGATAAAATGTTTTAAAGTGATAAATAGTCATCCCACAATGATTCACTCCCCCACTTAGTGTGGTCAACCAATATATATCCTAACATTAGTGTCATTTAGTCTTTTATAACTCACATTTCTAGGGGTATTACATTCTAATTATCACACCCCCTATGTTTTATTTTTTATATGGATTGATTTCTCAGCGATTCACATAATTCTCCATAAATTTCAAGTAATTTTTCTATAAATTTAAATTTTTCAGTTTAATACTCAAGACATGGTTTGTGAAGAGTTACTAGAACATAGGCAGTCAGTCCATGAAAAATATATTGTAATTTTTAAGGAATCTTTCTATGTTGGTTTATATTTTTAAAAACTATACAAAAAAACCATGTAGTGTGCCCATATTTTTCTATTGAAGAGTGAATAGTTGTTGAATGACTTGGAAAACATATTTTGAAATCATGTGACATTACTAGGTTTTATAAATGTTTAAATTTTAATTACACCCCATGTTTATTTTACATCACTTTTCCAATATTCTCTACCATTCAAATAAGTATAAATTATTGTTTTTTTTAGCATGTTTTCCACCTCCGATGCCCCCATGGATTCAATGGAAGCCCCTACCTCTCAAATTGGATTATCCATGTGTAGATTTTTTTTTATATCTTTTTCTCCCCTTCAACTGTTGTACTTATTGTTTCTTCTACTTCCTATCTTATAAGGCCAATGTAGTTGAACCTTAGTTCTTATGATTGGTTTTATCCTCTATTTTTTTATTCCTTGGTATTTTTGGTCATCTCTTAAGACATATTAATATATCATTCATCAAAGAAGGTAAATTTACATTTGTTTGAGCTAGGCTTCTCCTTGAATGATCCATTAAACATAAAACAACATGATTTCATAAGTTTTACAACCCACTAATTAAATTTAAACTCCTAGTATTAAGATATTTTAGACAACAACATAGTCATTTTTCTTTTTTTTGGGAAATTTTTGGTCATGTAAACATGAAAAAGCTAATGGAACTTGTAGATATCATGGTTCAAACTATATTTTTAATCCCACTTTTTAATAATAAAATTCCTAATTTATTTCTTAATGTTTAAAATGTTACAAAAAGGAATGTTATGTTTCAAAATGAATATCTAATGGTTTCCAAAAATTATAACTTAATAATTACACATAGTTTCTTAATTAAGATGAGTTTTTTCAAAGAGACTTTTATGGTTATTGGTCTTGGTTGTTCATTGTTTTTTTAATTAAAATTATTATTTTTTAAGTTTGGTTTATAAGATCTATATTGATATTTTGATTATTTATAAGTTTCTTCTTATGTGTGATAAATATTTTTATGTGGGGGGGGGGGTTAAGTTTCATTTCATTTTAAAAATATTGAAATTGAATTACTAATCCATATTTGGATTTTATAAAGGGGATTCAAGGTTTTGAATAATGTTTTATTGATTTAAGTATTTTCCAGAAAAATATTAAATTGGTTTCATTATTTGAGTTATAAAAGGTGTATCATGTCTTGGTTTTCACATTATAAAGCAATTTAAATTTATCCATAATTTTTTATTGTTTCATGTTTGAATGATAAATCAAGTAAGCTATGCTTTTATGAAACATAGCTGATATAGTGAGGGGTTTCCTAAAGAGTAGGTGTGTGGGTTTTATGCATGATTTGAAAATTTATTTTTATTGAATTCAAGATCTTCTTACTTACCTCTATTTTCTCTATTAGGTACACATGTGATCTTTGGTAGGGAATGCTATGATATCACTACTAGGCATGGTGAATCATACAAAATTTTGAACTATGATACAATAATAGATAAAAACTAGTATGATATATATATGGAGTCTCTTTCATGGGTGGTATCATTCATAAAAATTATTAATACTCTCTCGAGAGATTTTTAAATGTTTTTCTAATGGTTTTATGATTGAGATAAATCATGCTTCTTGGTTATATTAATTTCATATTCTCTAGGTCCACTACTATGTAGTTTTTTAGCTTTAGTTTCCTTATTTAATATCCATATTTTATTAATTTTTTAATTTATCCTTTTTCTTTTCTTCGTAGACTACTTATATTTAATTTTACTTTCAATATCTCACAGATGTGTGTAATTTATGTTGATAGTTTTATTCTTTTTCAATCATTGAAACTATATTATATTGGATAAAGAATGTATTTTAAATATAAAATGCATGATCCTCTGTATATTTAATTTCTTGCATTAAATAAAACTTTAAATGGAAATAATGTTATTTAAATTTGATTTATTTTTAATTATTAATTAGAAATGTTATCATTTTAATAACATTTCCTTGTGATATTTTCTTTCCACTAAGTATCTTTTTATTCTAAAATAATGTTGATGCCACATTTGTAAAAAATCCTAAGGTATTTGTTTTATAAAAAAATCACGAATATAAGTAGACCCATGTGAATTTTTAAAAATAATTCTCAAAATTTTAACATTAAATGTGTATTTTCAAACATTGAAGAAACTTATTTTACATTTAAAGTTAATTCCTATGGTATGGGGCTATACCAATCAGACTGTTTTATCATTTCTATATAAAAAGTTTAGGTCATTATCATAATCATGTTAATATATTCTTATAGACGCATCCTTTTAGGTCACTCATGGATCGGTTTGGATTGGTGATTTTGAGGGTGACCAAGAGTCATGAAGATAATGTAACTTATTTTTTGTATTTTAGTTTTCATTTATATATCATGAATGTATCATATTTTTTGGTCCCTTATATCTTTTAATAGATATTTTTATGTATATTTGATGGTCATTTTTGTTAGGATTTATTTGGAGTTGTCTCATATTTATGTCATGGTATTTTTTCCCTTGAATTGAGAACATATAAATGTGCCATTTAAGACCATAGATTATTTATATTGAATATTAATTATATTTGTTATGAGAACACATTCCCTTGAGTTATTCCTTTATCCCCAGGCCCTATTTTCTGGCCTGTAAGGATCAAAACTACCCATTAGGTCCTCCCACCAATCGACCAAGGTATCAGTTATGGAAAACCTTGGTCAGTTCACTAAAAATTGAATTACTATCTCCTTATTATTTTGTATACAATGGTAGTTTAGAGTTAAGACTTTCAAAACTAAATAGGTTCGTGTGATAAAGGAATACCTATCTATTCTATACCTTGATCTTTGAGTTACCATGAGAAGTCATGCTTTATGTTTTGAATTTTCATTTTTCAACCATAATTTTGTAGACTAACTAACATGTTTTTAAAAGTTTTAATTAAATAATTTAAAATGACTAGTGGATTTAATTGTGAATTTGGTGGAAAACTTGTTTTTAGTGATGGATTTATGGATTAAAATATTTTTTTATTCTGTTTCATTATTTTAAACACTACAGGAAAACGGTCGTTCAGCGGCGGTTTTAAAAACCGGCACTAAACGTGTTTCGTGCCGCCATTTCACGGCGGTTTTTAAACCGCCGCGAAAAGCCTGAAGTTTTTATTATTATTTTTTAATTTTTTTTAATTTTTTTTAAAAAATTTTGAGGATTAGAGGCGGGTTTTTAAAAAACCGCCGCGAAATAGCGGCGGTTCGGTAAAACCGCCGCCAAATGAAAAGAAAAAAATAAAAAAACACGAGAACCACCAAAATCACTAAAACGACAATAACTTTTGATCTGAGTGTCCGTTGGAGTGGCACGACCAGTCAAATAGAATCTCATGAAGAGATATAGAGGCACGTATAATCAAAACCATGAGATGGTCTAAGGTTCGGAAGATATGAGAGTTATAAAAAAGTTTAAAAAAGTTATCCAACTTCAAACGGACATAACGTTTTCTCTGGATGTCCGTTTGGGATCTACCACATATCACATTGAAGCTAGCGAAGAGATCTACACACTAGTTTAACATAAGAAAGAATATTTTATGTTTTTCAATCCCAAAAACCCCTCCGAAGGCCTCCAAAATCATGTTTCCTTCACCGGTGTCCCGTTGAACTTGTCCTCAAATGGATCTAACTTTCGATCCCCGTGTCAGTTCGGACTCCTCCACATGCCAGATTGTAGCTCATTACATGAGCTTCAGTTTGACTGGTTGCGGCACCCACATGCACTCTTGGATCATAAGTTATGGCCTTTTTAGAGGGTATCGTGTTTGTTATGTTTTTTGATGCCTTGTTTCTAGCACCCGTTCCCCGTTAGCTTTTTTTTAAATGGTCGTAACATCCGATCCACCTGTTCATTCAGACTCTTTCACCTATCAGGTTGAAGATCATTTCAGGATCTTTGATTTGATCAGTCGCGGATCTAAAGCGGACTCTCGGATCATAAGTTATCTTTTTTAATGTGAGTCCAATTTTTTTGTCATTTTATGACCGTTTTGACGGGTTTTAACGGTTGCTCCATTTATTATTGTTTATTATGGTTTCCATGACTTGTTATCTTTATCAATGGTTTTGTGGGTTATTATGATGTTTATATTGAATTCTTACGGGGTTTTCCAGAGTTTTCATGAGTTTTCATGCTTTCTCATTCTTTCTAATGCCTCATTCTTCATGCTTCTCCTTCTGTTTTCATGCGTTTTCATGATTTTTCATCTCTTATCACGTCTTTTCATACTTTTTCATGTGTTTCATTTATTATTTATTATTTAATATTTAAAATATACTTTAATTTATTTATTATCTATTATTTGTTACTGGTTATTTATTATTTATATTTATCTATTATTTATTATTTTTATTTAATTATTATTGTTATTTATATTTATTTATTATGTATTATTTATATTTATTTATTATTTATTATTTATCATATATTATTTATTATTACTAATAATAAAATATTATTATTAATTATAAATTATTATTATTAATAATAATATTTGTTAGTGACTATTTATTATTTATTATTTATATTTATTTATTATTTATTATTTATTTTATATTTTATATTTTTTATTTTTTATTTTTTATTTTTTATTTTTTATTTTTTATTATTTATTATTTATTATTTATTATTTATTATTCATTATTTATTATTCATTATATATTAGTTATAAATTATTATTTATATTTATATTTATTTATTATTTATATTTATATTTATTTAATATTTATTATTTATTATTTATTATTTATTATTTATTATTTATTATTTATTATTTACTATTTATATTTATTTCTTATTTATTATTTCTTATATATTATTTATTATTTATTTATTATTATTTATTATTTATTATTTATTATTTATATTTATTTATTATTTATTATTTATATTTATTTATTCTTTATTCTTTATTCTTTATTCTTTATTGTTTATTAATTATTAATTATTAATTATTTATATTTATATTTATTTATTATTTATTATTTATTATATATTATTTATTATTTATTATTTATTATTTATTATTTATTATTTATTATTTATTATTTATATTTATTTATTATTTATATTTATTTATTATTTATATTTATTTTTTATTTTTTATTTTTTATTTTTTATTTTTTATTTATTATTTATTGTTTATTATTTATTATTTATTAATAATAATATTTTATTTATTATGTGTTATTTATTATGAAATATTTTTTTTTCGTATTTATTATTAATTATTATTTATTATTAATTGTTATTTATAATTATTTATTATTTATTATTATTTATTATTTATTATATATTATTTATTATTTATTATTTATTATTTATTATTTATTATTTATTACATGTTATTTATTGTTTATTGTTTATTATTTATTATTTATTATTTATCATTTATTATTTGTTATTTATTATTTATTATTTATTATTTTTTTTTTATTATTTAGTGTTTATTATTATTTATTGTTTATTATTATTTAATACTTATTATTATTTATTAATGATTATTAATGATTATTATTTCTTCTTTATTATTATTTATTATTTATTGTTTATTATTATTTACTATTTATTATTTAATATTATTTAATATTATTTAATATTTAATATTTAATATTTAGTCTTTATTATTTATTTATTATTATTTATTATTATTTATTATTATTTATTATTTATTATTTATTGTTTATTGTTTACTTTTTATTGTTATTTATTTTCTATTTTTTATTTTTTATTTTTTATTTATTATTATTTATTTATTATTTATTATTATTTATTTATTATTATTTATTTATTATTATTTATTTATTATTATTTATTTATTATTATTTATTATTTATTATCTATTGTTTATTATTTATTATTTATTATTTATTATATATTATATATTATATATTGTTTATTATTTATTATTTATTATTTATTATTTATTATTTATTATTTATTATTTATTATTTTTTGTTTATTGTTTATTGTTCATTATTTATTATTTATTATTTATTATTTATTATTTATTATTTATTATTTATTATTTATTATTTATTATTTATTATTTATTATTTATATTTATTTATTATTTATTATTTATTATTTATATTTATTTATTATTTATTATTTATTTATTTTTATTTATTATTTATTTATAATTATTAATTATGTGTTATTTATTATTATTATTATATATTTTATATTATTGAGTTTATATCTATTATTTATGCATTATTTGTTTTCTCTATTAATATATATAAGTATATTAAATTCTGTTTATTAAACACATGACGAACTTGCTGGAGTGATAAAGTCTTTGGAAAATATGCAAGAGGTTAGGGGTTCAAATCTCACCAAACGTAGTATATCTTTATATTGCATGGGCATGTGCATGGGCATGTGCATGTAAATGTTCATGGGATGTGCATGCATGAATAAATAAAGTAATACGAAATAAATAAATAAAATAGGAAATAAATAAATAAATAAATAAATAAAACAAATAAAATAAATAATTAATTAATTAATTAATTAATTAATTAAAATAAATAATTAATTAAAATTAGTAAATAAATAAAATAAATAAATAAGATAAATAAAGAAATAAAATACATAAATAAAATAAATAAATAAAATAAATAAATAAAATAAATAAATAAATAAATTAAATAAAATAAATAAAATAAGAATGAAATAATTAAAATAATAAACATAATTAAATAATTAAATAAATAAATAAATAAAATAAAATAAGTAAAGTCAATAAATAAATAAAATAAATAATTAAAATAAATAAAATAATTAAAATAATTAAAATAATTAAAATAAATAAAACAAATACAATAAATAAAAATAAATAAATAAAATAATAAAAAATTAAAAACAAAACCGCCGCAAAATCATTTAGAGGCGGTTTAAACCGCTGCTAAAAAATCGTCGTGAAACGTTCTGCGGCGGTTCTGAAAACAGCCGTGAACAGTTTCCCGACGCACGATTTCACGGCGGTTTTTCAAAACCGCCGCCAATCTATTTAGCGGAGGTTTAAACCACCACGAAATGTAAAACCAAACCACTGCTAAATGCATTTTTTGTCGTAGTGGAAATAGTGTATAATGAAACTTTTAATTATTAATATTGTTTCGTATTTTTAAATGGTGATTTTGATTTACTGTTCTAGGTTGTTTCTTTTGATGGGGAGTTCCGTATTTGCTTCAAATAATTTTGACTTTTCTATGAATTTTGTAGGGTTTTTTTTATTATTTATCATTTAATCCATTAAAAATGATGTGCCCCTGGATTTTACATGAGTTATTGTAAATTGTTACTTAAATATAGTCCATTCTATTGACTCACATAGAGAAGAATCCTTCTTAGTTATTATACATTATATGAGAGTCTAGGTATTTTGATTTCATTTGTATTTAATGTGTATAGTTTAGAAGTTAGTTCGAGAGTGGTTCCATATAATCAAACTATAGTAGAAGAAATATCGAGTAGAACCACAGTGGGGGTTTTGACATCTATATTTCAAATTTTAATTAGTGTTTCCTTTTTCATCTCATTTTTTGAATTTACTATATTTTTTAAAGTGAAATAAAGATAAACTAGATCTTGAAAGTTGGGATTCCATTAAAAGGACTTTTATATATTATATTCACTTTTCTATGAGGTTACTATCTCTGGTAGTTCTCTCTTCCCTCTCATTTAAAAATTCCAACAACTATTCATCATTTTCATTGATGAAGTCACCATGAAACATATATGAATTTTATAATCATAGGCTGAATTGGGGTTTTCTTAGAAGGGGTACCCTTGGGGTGTTCCTCATATGTTACTTTTCTTTCTTCTTCCCCACCATGATCATTTAAAGTTATTGGTTGTGATTAATTTATTTTATTTTTGGGAATCCAACTTCATGTGTTCATATAGAGTGTGAATGTTTTCTTTTTCATAAAAATGATTTTTTTTCAATTTGGTCATTTTTCTTCAGTATTTTGAGTTGAAAATTTTGATTTTACATCATAGATGTCTTTTTGATATGGTATAACTCTGTCAATCAACCATTTAAGTATTTCACTGAAATTTTCAGGAGATATTCTACAAGTCTATGTTTATTATTTTTCATTAAACTACCATGTATGACATTTGAATTTTCAGTTAAATCTTTGGGTGGGAGTTCTATGTGATTTTAGTAGGACTTGACAGTGGATTTAGAGTAATTTCCCCATCCCTATTCAATTCTAATATATTATAAATACACTTTTCTCTGAAATTTAGTGACTTTTTCAGAGAAAATGTGTAATAGTTGATATAATAATCACACCCCAGTATTCCATTTTTATATAATTTTATTCATTTATTGATTTTCACCCATACCCTTGTATTTGGGATTATTTTTCATGGAATTTTGAATGTTTTAGTGGGGCAGTGTCTGGGCTAATGTTTTCACCTGGTTATAGAAAATAGTGTGTCTTACACACGTAAAATCTGTAGAAAATTATAGTGACACATGCCTGCTTTTCACATGGATTAAAAAAATCATGTAATCAATTTAAGTAGTATTCATAGACTTTTTATTTAACAACACAAAGTTATTTAATGTTTCGGTTAACCATATGGAACAAAAATGTGTCCTTTGAGGTTTCAAAAATATTGAAATACCTAATCTACCCCTCCCTAATTTTATACCCCCTTTATCATCATTTACTACTCAATTCATATGATTCTAGATCATAAGATCCCATGATGTAGATTCTGTATCCACCTATGATAATTCTAGGTCACCTTTTCCTTCTCCAGGTTTATTCATTAACGTAATAAATTCATTCCCATTATATTTTTCTCATTCTTACATCTCTGGTTTCTTCATATTTCCCTCTTTGGAGGCCATGGTGGTTGAACCGTTTGTCTTGGGATTGGTTTAACCTTATTAATCTTCATGTGTATACCCGATATATCTTTTCAAGAAACCACTTCTGTAATCATTCAAAAAAATTGGTTCCTTTCCAATGGATTGAGATTTGTTACTCCACTCATAATCTATTAAACATTAAAACATTTTTTTCTAGAGTTTTATAACATAGTATTTATTTTAAATTTCATGTTATTAAGAAAGTATTGATATCTATATGGCCTTTTTATTTTTCCTTAAAATTTGATATTGTGTAAAAATGGGATTTCCAATTTCACATGGTCCTTTCATGGTCTAAACTATTTTTTGAAACTGTTTATGTGTTTGATAAATAACTCAATGATTTCCTCAGGAATACTGGAATTTTTAAGAGGAATTTTGTATTGTGAAATATCTTTTTGATGGTCTAAAAAAATAAAAACAAAATAAATCAACCTATTTTCCAAATTAAATGGATTTATTTCGTAGGGGAATCATTTGTTATTAAGATTTGGTTTTTTTGTCATTATTTGAAATTTTTATAACTCGGTTGAATTTTTATAATGTGTAGTGATATTGTGATGATATTATGATTCATAATAATTTTATCAAATGTGTTTATAGTGGGGATTGAGTTTTATTTTGGTTTAAAAATGTTGATTTTAAAGTATATAGTATTACGTGGTTCTTAAAAATTGGTCGTTTATATGTTCAATCCTTTTTAAGGATTTAATTCCTGTTTCTAAAAATGTCAAAAGGATCTCATGAATTTTGTTCACAAATAGCTATAAAGGTCAAATGGGAATTTATGATGTAGTTTTAATTCATTCCTTTTTTATTATAGTGTCATTGTTATATATTATATTGATAGGTATGTGTTTGGATGAAATGTGGTTGTTTTAATGAGTTATTTCTTGTAGGTGAGGTGAGTGGGGTTTTTTCAGGAATTTGGAATTTCTTATGATAGAAACTATGATTTATATACTCACCTTCTACTGGTTCATCATAGGATCCTATGAGTTTGGTTTGGGAGTGCTAAAATAGTACTATTAGGAAAGATATGTTGTACTTAGTGGAATACCTGAGCATTAATTATAGTAATATTTTATTTTAAATGAAACAATAACTCATTAAAAATAGTTTAATTCAAGAATGTGAATAAAACATAAATTCTGAAATTTTTTAAATTTTATTTTTTAAATTATTTTCATTTTTTAAATCATGATATATAAATTAACTCCGGGTAAAATTTTAGGATTTTTCTAAAATGATAGATTTTTTAGTGAATAGTGAAAAATATTGATTCTTAAAATACAATAATTTATTTTATTAAATAAATAATTTAAAATTGACATTATATTTTTAATATGGTACTAAATTTTATTATAATCCATTTTATTTTGAAATATATAACATGAACCATTAATTTTTAGGATTTTGATATAAGTTAATTTTTATGTTTAAAATTAGATATCATATTTTAAATGAAAAGGATCAAATTTTTAAAAAAGTAATCTTAATATAAGAATTATGAATAGTAAATGTACTGAAATCTATCACATCTGTGAAGGGTAAATCCGGTAATTAAGAAAAAAAATAATCTGATAAATAATTTGAAATAAACCCAGAATGTCCTTTATTTTATTATATGGGATTAATCTCTCCATAAACATCCCAAATTCGAATATTTGTCTTTTTGGATCTGTTTGAACTTGGTAATAACATTTATATTATTTTAAAATGTCCCCCTCTTACTATTAACTTATTTTATATGTCCACATAAATATAATATTTCGAATTATTTTTGACATAATTTATATATATTTATCATAAAAATTTATTTTAATTTTTTAATCATATAATAATTATATTAAATCCATACAAAACACTGACACGATATTTGTTCGATTAATAGAAAAACAACATATATTATTTTAAAAATATTAAAAGCAATAAAATTTGGGCGGTTTATTTTTCCCCTTTAATTATATAGTTAAATAACAAATATTTTTTATGTTTTAAATGACTATATTACAATTAATTTTTTCATGATGTTTTTAAATTCATATTAAATTAATAATATTTAAAATTGAATTAATTTAATTTTATAAAAATAAAATTTTTAGAAAAAATTTAAATTATATAAAATTATTGAAATATTAAATATGGGATAATATAATCCCAAAATTTTCATACCTTTTCCATTTATGTGCAAGTCTTTCTTTTATGGAAGCTTTCTTTTCACCTATAGTGCATAAAACTTTCTCATCGCGCTAATTTTCAAAAAGGGTTACATAGGTTAAAACAAAAAGATTAGGGTGGAAAATCACCTAATCCTATCAAAGTTTTATAGGAAGAGATTTTCTAGACTCATAAAAATATTCTATTTAAATTATATCAGTTTATATCCATTTATAAATGAAGGGTAATATTTAATAATTTAATAATTTATGAAATTATAAGAATAACACTCAACTAACTTATAAAAGGAAACATGTTATCTCTTTTCTTTAGACCACATTGAGCCCTATATCATGACCAAATCCTATTAGTTTTTATATTCATCATCTATATCCAAGTAATAGAGATTATAGTCCCTTAAAAAGTTCAACCCTAATTCCCTTCATATGATATCTAAAGGTTGTATATCGAAGAAAATGAAATCATATTTACCATCTCTGTCAAATTCATTTCATCTTATACTTCTGATAAATATATTTTACACATTATAAAATAACTAATATTGTATAATAAATTTACTAAGCTGTTATTATCATTCTGTTATGACTACTTTGTATAAATTTTCTATCATAAGGAAATCAAAAACATTTCTCATGTGTACGCATAGCTTACCCTCTTCATGTTGCTGTTTAATTCAGATATAACCACTATTTTACCTAGACGGTTGTAAAGACGTAAGTAATGAATATAAATAATATTTTGGAAATAATTATCATTTTAAAATTATAATATCATTTCATCCCTCTTCATATTGTATCCTCTATAAAATGATAAAGTTGGTAATGCATAAGTGTGGACTACAACCACCACAAAGAGATGTTATCTATTTTTCATTTACACTATACATTGATGGTAATAAATATAGATTTAATTAATATATAATATATTAATACATATATAGAAATTTTGGAGATGATATAATTATAATCAATATTCAAGGATGCTAACTTTAATGACATAAAATTCAAGAAAAAATAAATAAGTTAAAAACTGAAACAATGATAATTGTGAAATATTGTTAATGAATAGAGGATAAGATGTTATAAAAGGATCATATATGATATTATAAATATTAATATGGCACTGGTATAAATTTATAACATTTTTAAACCCATTATACATTATTTTAAATCATTTTCATCTTAGAGGATACTAAAAAGTCCCAACTAGGATCAATACATCACTAAGAGGGGGAGGGGTGAATTAGTGATATCTTTTTTTTCTCTTTCTTTTATAACAATATTTTACTCTAGTTAAATAATTATCCCTTTACTAAAGAAAAAACATTGACACCTCCACAAGAATACAATCATTTACAATGATCACTGCTCAGTAAGAGTATCTAGTCCATGGCATGGTTTGGAAATAGTCCAATACAACACAATCCACTAGAAAAAATTATTTTGTGTGGATAAAAAAGTAGGAAATACCCTTAAACATATATTTCATTATGATCAATAAAATATTTTATTTTCTTCTTCTTAAATAAATTATATAAAATAGGTTCTAAAACAATTTTAGAAACCTTCACAAGTTGGTTTTAAACATGTCACAGTGCTACTTCAACAACATAAACTTTTGTATTTAGTCAATAAAAAATATTCACTTTCCTTCCTAATAGTAGGTACAAAAAACATTTCATGAATTATTATGGAAACACAATTTGACGCTCAGTGTAATTAATTAGGCTGATTCCTTATTCCAAAAAACTACTCTGAATATATTATTTGGAAACAATTTGGAATCACTTCTTTCATTCCTTAAATCAGTCAGTCTAATAACACAGTCTGATTTAGAAAACCAGAACAACAACCTCTTCCTTCCACTTATTCTATCTAAAAAAATTAGTCATGAAATTCTTTCTAGAAACATCCTTCAACTAAATCTATCTCAAAAGATTTAACTCTCTCACTCTATCCCACAAGTGAATTGTGCCTAAGTATGTTGTAACTTCATCTCTATTTATATGTGCACTAGAATTGGAATGGGAGGAAAATAATTTTATTTTCTCAATCAACTAACATACAAAAAAACAAATTTCACTGACATTTAAACATCATGTTTTACACTTTTTGATTTTTTTAATCCTCCATATTCTTATTGAAACTTCTAAAACACCCCACAACTTAATCCTTCATAAAACATTCAAACTATTTTTTATTCTGATAAAATTTTTTCAATCTGATATATTTTTTAAGACAATAGAATTTCCCTTTTGACACTCCAAAAAAAAATTGAATTTGAGAAACTATTTTTCCAAAAAATTATTTTCAATATACAAAGACTTTGAAACCCTTTTACAACCCTTCATTATAATCTTTATAATGTTTCACCTTTTCTTTATATGTTCAAAAAATCCTCTGAACGATGAAAACTATTTCGGATGATGTTTTGACTTCGATGATTTATCTGTATCAAATCCTATCTAGAGAGACTTGACACAATTTAAAACAAACAACATTTTTTTAAAGGAAATAGTTGGATAAATTTTTTAACATTGTTAAATATATTGGTCTTTGATCCCATCAGATGGTTCTACGTCAAATATTTTCATATGACTCCTAACCCAATCGAAACCATTCAAGACTTCTTATTCTTAACAAACTGAAAACAAAAAACATTTGAGACCAAAATATGATTCTTCAATAGAAATGGTTGACTAATTTTTTTACATCATATGATTGAACAGTCTATTAAAATATTCTGATTCATCAATACCAACAACATTTAAACATTATTTATCTTCCAATAGAACTTTGTATCTGATTCTTTAAAGATACCAAAAAAATTATGATGGATCAGTGATTGAATCTCTTCTGATGTATCAGAGACGCATCATGTCTAATATATTGATAGATCAGAACATCTATAATAGCTTTTAATTTATCCAAATCTAGATTCTCAGATAATAAACAATTTCAGTGTTTGGTATTTCTTGCACTAATGATCTTACACCGGAACACTTCTACTTCATATTCTATTTTTTTCAAAAAAATATACATGTATCATGTACTCTTCAAGATTTTTGAATACATTAAGATCAACATAGAATTATATAATATAAAATTGGAATGTTTTATGACTTCCCATTATTTCAAAACTATTTATATTCCTATTAGAAACTCAAACCAATTAATAAACCTTGGAAAAACTCTAACACCTTTTCTCCCACTTTTTTTAAATATCATAGATCACAGTTTTTTAGATAACTTATGATTTTGAGAACATAAATCATGGAAAATTATCATTAAATTTACTATCAAATATCTTAAAATACATTCAATCTCTCATTAAAAATTAAACACTAATAAAAACTCCATTCAGGACACAATCTGAGTCTAAAAAAACTTTATCTGGAAAACATTTCCAAAACAAAAAATAAAACATGATGGGTTTTGTTAAGAATTATGCATTCGATATTATAAATCTGATATTGTTTATCTAATCACAAACTCTTACAAAGTGAATTTATTTTTTATAATGACAATAAGATATAAAAAAATCACCCACCACCTTATTCAACATCTGAAAACCAATTTCAACCAACATGGTCCAAAAATCTACCCCATTATTTTTTTAATCCAAGGTTCATAAATCACTAAAAACATGTATCTTCAAGATATGGATTAATGATCAAATATTTTAATCCTACATGAGATAACTCCTTGTAGTAAACAATAATAATTAACAATAAAAACCATGTTGTCCAAAAGTATTGACATATGATACTTATGAAACTTCTCCACCTTTGAAACTCTCTAACGAGTCACAACTTCATTCCTGATCATGTTAATCAAGTTTCCTATAACCACTTCAAAAAACTATTTAAATATTTTACACACCTATATGTTGAGTTCACATCTTACCCACAAATCCCCTTTAATACATTCCTCCTTTAAAAGGTTTAGAACATATAAATAGATAGATTTATGAACCATTATTTTTCTCCCCATTTACAAAAATATCAAAAGACTAGATGAGAGAGAGTACAAAGACACTAACCTAAACCTTAGAGAGTAAGAGTTTTTATTCCCATGTTTATACTCATTTTATAAAAACATTCCTTTGGTAATGGTTTTTTGAATATTTTAGAAACTTATTCCTTTGCTGAAACATACTCTGACATGAGTTCATTATTCACTAAATTGTATTTGGTGATGTGATGTTTTATATCAATATTCTTTGAACAAGAATTTTTTACTCATTCCTTATAATATTAATATCACTTTTATTATCATAACCCAAGAGTATAGGTAACTCCACTTCTAAAGGTATGAGTTCCAAATAGTTCCTCATCCACATGATTTGTGTTGTATCTTGAGTGGCGGAAACATACTCAACTTCATCCATGAAAAGAGTAACTGAATTAAATTTGTTAGTATTCCAAATTAAAAAAATTCCCCAAAAACCAAACTCTACAAGATTTGGATATTCTGTAATCTTCAGGTCCTACCCAATCAGTATATTTATACCCACACAAATTTATTCTTTCTAAGACATTGTATCAGATTATGAAATCTATTATTCTTCAGATATATCTAATAATTACTTTTCTAAACAATAGATGTGATTCCATTGGTACACTTTTGATCCTTTCACATAAGGAAACCTCATAAAAAATATTTTATCATTAAGTAATCAGATATAAAAAACATCCAATAATCATCTAAAAATCTTCAAAATCAACTTCATTTCCAAATACATATTTATTCGACTTTGTTCCCACTTAAATTGTTATGGAAACTAGTTTTTAATTGTCTATTTAAATACTCTTAAGAAGTTCCTTAGAATTATTTTCTTGAGATGAAAAAATGTATGTATTTCCGTGTACGAATTTTAATCCAAGAAAGTATTTCATTTCACCAATCACAGACATTTCAAACAACTTATTTGTGTATTCAACAAACTCGTCACATGTTTTTTAATGATTAATATCAAGGAAAATATCATCAACATACACAATAATCATGAGAAAAATATACAGACATTATTTCATGTAGAGATTAATATCATATCTTCCTTTCTTAAAATTAAAATTCCCTAAGTTGGAATGCAATTTTGAATACCAAGCCCTTGGATATTTCTTTAACCCATATAATTATTTCTTTTACCTAAACAAAAAACTTTTAACCTTTTAAATCATAAAACCACACCATTTTTTAATATAAAATTATTCATTAATTTACTCAATAAAAAAGTATGGTTTCACATACATATAAAAAAATTATAACTTCTTTGTGAAGAAAATATATGAAATTTTATGTATTTTTTAACCTTGATGCTAAAGAAAACAATTCATAAAATGTGTGACTTTAATCTATGAGTAAATATTGAAAACAAATCTTTCTTTGTTACTTGTCACTTCACCATCTTCGTTTAACTAGTTCCAGAACACCCACATTATACTAATAAAATTTTTATAATTTGGTTTATTTATGGGTTTCAAAGTATCATTCATCTCAATCTAATCCAACTCTTCATTCATAGAATGAATCCATTCATGAATCTCAAAAGCTTCATTAACATAATTTTGCTCAACTTTTTAATACAAAGAATTATGTGCAATTACTTTTTATGTTATTCTTGTTTGAACCTTTTGTTTCTAATAAATAATGTTGTTTTGAGATTTCACCTTTTTCTGTATCCTAAAATGATATGTAAGTTGTTATTCCTCATCACTAGAAATAGCCAAGTTTAATTCATCCATCTACATGGAATCATAATTGCTGGAATTATTTTCTTATTTCTCAACAAAAATTCATACATCATATTTATATATATTTTCTATATGTGTTTATGAAACAGATTACTTGAAATTTTTAAGAACATTTACATATATTGAATAAAAAATATTCTTATTTATTTGTTTAATCTTCTATATAGTCTTTTATCCAAATAATGTTCTAGAAATATTCCATCTTCACCGCTATAATAAACATTTCCATGGTTTCCGCCATAATTATTTTTTATGAAAGGAATCAAAAAACTCTTAAAAGGTTAAAAGATGTATTTTTATTATATAAAATTTCATAATGAGGCATATCATAACATGGTATATAGAAACACTGATTCTGAATATAAATTGATGTACTCATCTCCTTTCTTCAGTTTTTGTGAGAAAGACAATGTTCAAGTTGATTATACGCCACATATAAACCAAAATTTTATTCATTATTTCATGAACTCCATTATATTATAGTATATATGATTCACTTAACTCATTACAATTTCCATGTTTTTTAATCTAACATCCAAATTATTCGTTATCATATTAATAACCATTAACACTTCTTAACTTATTCACAAAATACCCAAATTACTTTCCATATCTTCTCCTGAAACTCTTAAACATTTCCATAGAATCTTATTTGTATTTAAAATACATATCAAATGTAATGTGAGTAAAATAATTAATGAAATTTATAGAGTAGTTTTCCATGAAAGTTTATTCTTTACTTGTTATCCAACAAATATTACAATGAATAAATTCTAGGGGTCATGTTAACCAAATTTCAACTTTATTGTGGATAGATATTGTAATATTCTCTTTATGAAAAATTAAACAACATCAATCTCTTCTTTTTTTCATATTATAAATATCATGAACATTTTCTCTCTTTGATAGTTTTTTTTTTGTTTCTCTAACACATACTTCCCAACCTTTTATACCAAAACTTATTTTCTTTCATCATGCTAAGACATCATGATTATTAATATATCCAACATTAAATAGCTTCCCTTTTTTACATTTTCTTATTGTAAAATTTTTACATATTCAACTCTTTTTACAAAAAAAACAATATTTTCTGAAAAAAACTTTATCACTATCATTAAAAAGTGGTGAAACACTCAAAAAGTTGTGTTTAATTGCATCAAAAACAAGAAGTTCTTGGATTTACACTTTTCTTCCCCAATAATTAAAAATCCCACATAATTGTTTTTGATAAATTTGTAATTGAAAATTTCTATAGTTCCTTCTTTGAGATCATTTAAATTCATAAATAAATTCAAATATCCATTCATATAGGAAGAAAGAAAACTATTTAGAATCCAGGGTCACTCTCCATTTGAAGCTTTGAGATCAGTTTCTACAACTAGAGGTTTTTAATTATCTTTATAATCATTAAAGTCAATCTTTTATGAATTTTTATAAACATTTTTTTGTGCGAGTAACAAAATAATTTATCATTTATCAGGATTTCAAGGTTGTTCTCACATTTCAAAAATAGTTTCCGAAACCTAGAATCTATTTACAATGTTCAGAAGAAATTTATAATAATTCATTATTTGGGAGGGTTTAATTATCCTCAAATTTTTATTCTTGTTACTAATTGAATAATTATTATGTTTATTATTGAATAATCAGATATATTTCTTTACGCAAAAATCTACCAAAATATCAGAAGTAGCTATAGAAAGTATACATTCTTATGTAACTAGTATACAGTTTAGAATTTTAAAAAAAACAATAACTTTATTATATTTCATAATGTAATTTTTTATCCCCAACATCTTATTATTATTCAAGTCCATCTTCTTTAAAAAATCGTTCTTTTAAAAAAATTGAAATTATGATAAGTAGGAACCTTTTTTCCCACATCATAATTTTTAGAAACTTCTATATTCTAATCATTGTTGGTTTTGGACACATACATGTTTTTTTATATTTTTTTTCTTATTAAGAACTTAAACATTATTTTTAACCTCTCAAGATAACTATTTTTTATCTTTCTTTAGTTCCAAAATTTTAGAACATTCTCTAATATCAGATGGGAAATTTTTAAAACTTATAACTCTATGTTGAACATTAAGAATGTTTTGTTGAACATGGTCCAAATATTTGTCATTTTCATTTACCTATACATTAACATATTCATCTAGATTACTATATTTTTCAAGAGTCTTCTTAAGACAATCAACATATTATTGAAACATAGATTTCTCTTTAGGAGGACATTCCTGATTGCTTGTTATAGTACTTTGCTTCTTTAACTTATTTATTTCTCTTTCAAGTCATAAAATATTTCTAAGACATTCATTCTACTATCTTTTCAAATGAGTATCTAACTCTGTATCTTATTCTTGAGAACTAATAATTTTAAGAATTTCATAATTCATTAGTGTGATAAATATATTTACTCGAGGAACATTAGTGAATTTTTCAGGTTCACCTTCACTATCTTTATCTTAATTATCTTTTTAAAAAAACATTCCCATTTTGTAATTGGATAGATTTTTATTGTTTCCCTTAGAATTGGGTTTTTATTTTTAAACATGTTTCTTCAAAGATCCACTTAGCCTTTTGTCATCTTCATCACTATCTTCTTCATTAATTTTATTCAGGAAATTTCATAGAAAAGTGACTAATGACACCACATTAAAAAATAAAAGGGACCATACCTTTTTAATTTTATGTACCCATTTTCAAATTCTTATAAAAAATGATAAAAATTTCTCAATATTGTAACTAACCTAATTTTCATATTCAAAGTCACCGACCTCTTAATATTTGAGATACTTATTATATTTTCCTTACTTACAGCCCTGAATGGAATTTCTCAATCAACATTTCCTTTTCATTTCATAACATTCTCCCTTATAATTCCCTAATTAATGAGAGTATTGTGAAAATCATGACAAGATAGTGTTTCGAGGTCACTATGTTAAAAATATGAAACATTAGAATCAAACATGTGAGGAAAAATTATCAAAATCTTTTAAAAAAAATATGAATATTCCATCTTTTAACCAAGGCATCTAATGGTTATAAAAACATCATTCACCCTTATAAAGAAGTCACCAATAGATTCATACACACCCGTTTTGATATCTTCATACATCATACTCTATATTTGTAACTTTTCATTCATTACCTTCATATTACATTCATAAATTTTTTTCAACTTCTCTTAGATACATTTAGAATTAGAAACTCCCTTTACTATAAAGAATTCACTTTTAGAAATAGTTGAGAGTAAATCATTCTCATTACTTTCATAATTCTCTATAATATTCTTTTCTAGAGATGTAAGATGAAATTTTTAAAAAAATGATGAAATCCATTAGTAGTAGCTTCTAAAGAATTATACACAAGATACATAAGATACCGAACCATTATATATTTTCAAATATTATTTTTTTCAATAAAATACTAGAATCCCCTTACTTTTCACAAGATTAAAATTTCCCACAAAAACTTCTCTTCAAAAAAAAATTAGAAATGACTAAATGAAGGAATTTTGGCTATGATACCAAATGAAAAGTCTAAAGTGTGATAAATTTATAACTAATTGGGGGAGGGTTGAATTACGGATATATTTTTCTTGTATGTTATACTTCTTGTATAATAACCTCCATCTATTGTAAAAAAATTCAATATCATAAAAACAAAACATTCACACGTCTATAAGAACTGAAATATTTATAAAGTCACTACCCAATAAGAGTATCTAATCCTTGGAATGGTTTAGTAATAATCCAATACCACACAATTACAAGAAAATAATACTTTTTTCTGGATACATGTAGAAAATACTCTTACAGTGGTGTAACACTATGATCAGTAAAACAGTTCAAGTTCTTCTTCTAGAAGAAATAATGTAAAAATGTTTTATATAAAATTTAGAAACATTCACATGTTAGTTTAGAACATGTCACTATGTCACTTCAACAACTTCCACTTTTTTATTTCATTAACAAAATAAATATTCAATTTCGACCTAGTAGAATATAGAAACAAATTTTCTAGAAATTGTATAAAAACTCAATCTGATGTTCAGTTTGATTCATTAGTCCGAAAAACAAGTTTGAATATATAGTATGGAAAAAAATCTAAATTTATTTTCTTTTTCCTCAAATTAGTCATTTTGATTGCTCGGTATGGTCCAAAAAACACTCATTTTAACATCTTCATTACAATTCTTCAGTCTGAACAACATCCTTTAATAAATTAATTAGAAAACCACCTTTAACTAACACTATCTCAATACATTTAGTGATCACACCCTCTCCCACACATGGATAGTTTCATTGTATATTTTTCTTTTACCTCTATTTACAGATGATCTAGAAATGAAATTGGTGGTAAAAAAATTATATTTTTTCTCTCAATCAAATTCTAGAAACTCAAATTTCACTTACCTTTCTATAAGAACCCAGTTCTTAGTATTGAGGTATGGGTTTCTTTATTTTCTCTTTTCCTTAAGTGTTTTTGAGAAAATATGGGAAATGGGGAAAAATCCCAAATTTGGAAAGTACATGCCATGTACTTTTTCCACACACCGTGTACTTTTGGCCTTGTGGAATGAGTACACAGGGCATGTGGCCATGTCAGTGATGAAGGGTGTAGGAACTAACTACACGCTGTGTAGTAATGCCTTACACGTCGTGTAGTCAGTCGGTAGGAGAATAGTAAGGCGGTGGATAGATGTGTGACTGAACACGTCGTGTACTCAAGGAGACATGCCATGCAGTCATGTCAGCAGATAAACAGTGTCACGCTGGCGAGAAGCTACCAGAGGAGCAGTTTAAAAATGGGAAGTACACACCGTGTACTCGGAAGTACACGCCGTGTAATTTGTTTTTTTCACTTAAAATTGGATGTATCCTCCCCTGTTCACAGGGAATGCATATAACGGGAAGAGATCTAGGGAGAGGATGGCTGAACCTTCAGAGATCCACCGAGTGCACATCGGGAATCTATTTCCGCCTCAGACGATCTCGTTGGAACCCCGTGTGTAATTCATTCCTCCTTCTTTAATAGAACTTTCCAATTATTCCTTGAATGAGAGTTATTTTCATTTAAGAAAGAATTATTTTACCTCATATCTATGGTGTTCTTGGATGTTTCAGAAGGAATCGTTCGCGTATATCATTCGTTGGTGTTTAAGGTAGGTTTCTTGGTGTTTTTTTCCAACTGTCGTACGTTTTTGTGTGTTTTTTTGTGCCACAAACCCATGATGGGGTGTCATGTGGCTGAGTCCATGGATATTTTAACTACATAGAACTGTATAGGTAATTAAATAAAATTGTAAAATTGTTTTCTGGGATCAGTGCTTGGATCCAGGACAACCCTGGGGGGTGCGTTCCTCTGTTTAGCCGTTTTTCGAGGATACCCGAGGGTATTCCATGTTTAAATTTTGCATTAATTTTTCCTTGAGAGGAATTTTATGTGAAGTGCTTGTTTATTTATATATTGGGAATAGATCGGTTACTTGCGCCTGAGGGCAGTGTTTTACTTAGCCTGCGGGCATTGTTTTGCTTATCCCGAGGGTAGTTGTTATCTTACCCTGAGGGAAAATTCATTCGTGCCTGTGGGAAATAGACTCTATTCCTGAGGGTAAAACTGCGTATGCCTGAGGAGAAAAATATGTTATTCCTATGGGAAATTACCTGCGGGTTGGATTATGATTACCTGAGGGTAAAGGTTTGCATGTCTGAGGACACTGACTATTTACTTAGGAATTCACTATGGTGTTTTCTTATAGTAAATGGATTAAATTAATAATTAAATGGAAATATAATTGTTAAGCTAGTTACTTATGAGTACAGCTTAGCTTATTGCATTTACTACTGCAAACTATTGTTGCATTTTTACACCCAGTTGGGCATATGAATTTGGTGGGTTCCTACTAAGATATATTTCTCTCACCCTATTTGGTTCATTCTTTTCGGTCCAAACAGATTACGTTTCTACAAGTGTAGATAAGGTAAAGGGTCCCTATACGGGTACTTGATTGTTGTTGGGGTGTAGGAGAGCATGGGACCGAGAATTGGCTGGTGATGCTGCAGGATGTTCTATTTTTCTAATCTGTACTTGTACTTCTGTTTGTTTCTATGGAACTGATATTTAACATGTTTTGGCTGTTTTCTTTGAACTGGAGACATGTTGCATCATATCTATATATCTGGCTGGTTATAACTACTGCAGTTGTTTATTTCAGTTGTTTTTGGTTTACTGCTTCTGATGTTTCTGTATGTTTTATTTTATTCCGATGCGCTACACTTTGACAAATGAGGGCATAGTTTCCCCACTATCAGACCTGGTCCCTCACTGCTAGTCGGCGGCCTCTGGCATTTGGGGAAATGCGCTTGAGGTCATGTGGCGAACCGGGTTTGGGGAACTCGTTGAGTGGCACTCGGAACCGGGATGTTACGAAGTGGTATTAGAGAAATTCTTTTCTTTGACTTATTATTTGGAGCCTTAGTCAGGGATAGGGCGGGATTGGTAGTTGGTAATAATCTATGCCCAGGAGTAGCTAACCCGTGTATAGGGAAAATCCGATTTACCTCGTGTTGTAATTTTACTGATTTTGCGATTTATAGTTGATATGATTTTCACCATTGGGTGACGCACTTCTATTGTGCTGTTTATATTTTATCCTTGGGTTCTTTTAGTTCCAACCCGATGAGATTAGGGTATGCAATCTTATGCATCATTTCGGAACATGCTAGAAATCACATTCCCTACATAGTTTCCATGCCATGTAGGTACTTTAGAAATTGCATGTGGTTGTGATAGTTGTTGCGCTACAAAAATATTGTTGTTGTGATAGCTGCTTGATAGATACCTGATATTTGATAGGGTATTTTTGTATGAGCCGGTTAAACGAATGGACGCCAACCTTTGGTTTTTGGGGAGTATGGGCCCCCATTGACCAGAATTTGGTGGATCTTTAGCTTTTTATTTTGTTAGAACACAAATAAGATGTAAAACGTTGATTCGCGGAGAGTATGGCCCCTCACAGATTGGAATTTGACTCTTAGGTGTTGTTTCTCAGTGTTTTCTGGGCTTCGGAGTAGTTTCTGAGGCATACTGTCCGGAAAACCCAGTATACACACCGTGTAGTGGTTTAGACATGCCGTGTATGCTCTTCTATTTAGGAAGAAAAGAAAACTTTTTGAGTACACACCGTGTACACTAAGTACACACCGTGTAGCCTCTACTCGTGTCACAAACTGTGTGGGCAGCGACATGGGGAAGGGATGAGATTGGGGTGAACACGCCGTGTAGCTTTAGTACATGTCATGTAGTGTTGACCCAGTGTCTGCTGTGTAACTAACAACATGGGCAGAGGAAACCTTAAGACATACATGTCGTGTCCACTATGGAACAAGCCATGTAGTCTGACCAGGGATTCGGCCATGTAACTAACAACACGGGTCGGTGAAATCCCTTTGTGTACACGCCGTGTGTATATAGAACATACCATGTAGGTTGATCCGTGTATCTGGTAGTGTAACTACCAACACGGGTCAGTGGAGCTCGTCTAGAAAATGTTGTGTACCTCTGGGACACGCTGTGTAGTCTTGTCCAAGGACAGACCGTGTGGAGTTAGCCGAGTGGCTGGGAAACGGGCTGGTGTACACGCCGTGTGCAGGTGTAACAACCCATGTAGTGTCAAGCCGAGTATTCGGTCGTGTCGAAGTGACACGGGAAGTTGGAAATAACACTATACACCCCGTGTATATTATATACACGCCGTGTAGTTTTTTTTAAGGGGAGCCGTGTGGCCCAGCCGTGTAGAAGGACCTGGGCAGGGAAGAGACGTCAAGTACACGTCGTGTGGTCTGTATACACGCCGTGTAGTCTTGTTTAAAAAATATTTAAATGTCTTCTTCCTCTTGTTCCCTTGTGGTTCCTTCATTTTCATTCTTGTTAAATCTTGAATCTAAGGCGTGTTCTTGACCTTGTAGAGTCATGCTGCCTAGACGACCACGCGTTATTTGCCCAGAGAGCGGCAATGAGTATACTCCAGAGATGGTGGGCCATGGGCTACCAGTGGATCCTCCAGCAGAGCCAGATGTGACGCCAGCCGTTATACGTGACACAGGCGTGGAGGCGTAGTTCCGTGTAGGATTTATGGGGTTCATACAGACCTTTCAGGGAGCACCGTAGGCTGCCACATCTATGGTTGTGCTGACTCGTATCTTCCAGCAGCAGCATCCACCTATGTTTTCAGGGGATGGTGGACCACAAGCTAGGGAGTCTTGTCTTGGATCGATGCAGAATATTTTCTAGCATCTTGAGATGCCTCCAGGGAGGAGGGTCAAGCTTGTGACTTATATGCTGCGTGATTTCGCCAAGCGGTGGTGGGATGTTACCACCTAGATAGAGCATCACAGAGACATGGCGTGGGACGATTTCCAGATAGCCATCTATGAATTTTTCTTCCCAGAGACACTGAGGGAAGACAGAGTTCGAGAGTTCATGAATCTGTAGTAGGGCGCTATATCAGTAATGGATTATTCTGCTCGCTTTACCGAGCTTCAGTGCTTTTCACTCGTGCTGGTTGGTGATGAGACGTTGAGAGCCCGGCGTTTTGAGGATGGTCTCCGATATGACATTTGAGCACCGGTGAATGTTTTCAGGTTGCCTTCAGTACATGTTATTATGAATCAGGCACTGATTACAGAGAGGAACCTGCGTGAAGCTAGTGGTGTGGGCCAGGGCGGTTCAGCACCAGTTTCTAGTACGATTTCTGCTAGTAAGTGGAAGAGATAGATGGACTCCTCTCGGGGTTGTAGTGCCTGACAGGCAGTTTTTTTCAGGTGGCCAGGTCATGTGCTACCAGTGTGGTAAGGATGGGCACAAGAGACCGCAATGTCCACGAGACCTAGGGCAGTGCCGAGCTTGCGGCAAGATGGGTCATCTGCAGCGCTTTTATAGGGTGTTTCCACGAGTGGCTAGTGAGAGGGGTTCTGTGAAGACTCCGTATGCGGGAGCAGGACCATTGCCTTCTTACCATTCAGGGAACTGGAATACGTTAGGGTGTGCATGCAGGGATGGTGGTCATGGTTGTGGTATCCAGACAATAGGATCTCTGAAGCAGTAGGGTGGGAAAGCTTCGGTTAGTCAGCCTGTGTCGCAGGGCCATGACACTGTGCAGGCATATGTAGTGCAATAGACCCAGCAAGAGCCAGATCCAGGACGCTCTACAGTCAGAGGTACTATTCTAGTAGCTTCTGTCTTATCTTTAGTACTTTTTGATACAGTTCCTACACATAGTTTTATATATGTTCCTGTTGTAGAGAGCCTTGGGTGTTGTGTTTCTTATTCGTCTGATATCATGATGCTAGACACTCTGTTGGGGACTAGAACGACATGTGTGCGTCTGTGCAAGGAGTGACCCCATGAGGTTGGTGGGTGTCACTTTCTTTGCGACCTCTATGTCTTAGAGATGACTGCTTATGACGTCATTCTCTGGATAGACTAGTTGGTTCCCTTTCGATCCTTTATAGACTGTTATCATCATAGGGTGAGTTTCACGTCACCAAAGGGCGGAGATTGTAACACCCCGAGCTTCCACGATACGCTTCTCATTCAATAATGCAATAGCTTGCATTGTACGCAGCTTCGAGTTCTAAAACACCGCGACTAATCAAAGTAGCTGTTATGAATAGTAATAACCACTTTTTAAAATTATAGAAATTTTATATTTCAAAATGGACTTCATTTTTGTATTATTAATATCAAAATTATCCTAAGTTGAATTTTTTGTAAACTTCTGAGAACTTCCAATTTTTTTATGAATAGTGAAAAATACTTAAAACAACTTTTTTAATCAAAATAATTTATTGTGATAAATTATACTATTTAGTTGTTTTAAAGTATAATTAGAATATATTTTTACCATTTTATCCAATGGTGGTCATTAGAATTAATTTAACATTGAAATTGGACATAAACAATTGTCAATCTTTTGATATAAATTGTTTCTTAAAAACACGCTATTTGTTGTGACAGCGGGAATTAATTATAAAATTAATTAATGCAAATTATATTTTTGTAATTTCGTAAAATAGACATCATTTTTGAATTCGGAATATCAATTATAGCTTAGGGTGAAATTTTGGCATTGTTCTGAAAAACTTCAATTTTTGATGAATAGTGAAACCACTAAGTGGTAGTTAAATAACTGATTTTTCATTTAAATGAAATATTACCAATTCTGTGATTTGATTTTCAAAAATCCGACATACATGGTTGTCATTAATAAGTAAAATGTGGTTCAATGAGATTAAAATAATTTTTTGGTGAATAGTAACTTTTAAGTTCTTAATCGCGATTAGAGGTAATTAGTGTAGTTTAAGGAAAAAACAATGTTTTAATAATATAATATGAGCTTGACACTTGTCCTACTCCAATTGGACGAGTCCTGGCCGACCAAGACAACCCATGGGTCAACTTGGGGACCCCATGGAGCCACTTTAGTTGGAAAATGACATTAATATATATTTATTTAATGTTAAAATTAAATTGACACAAACCTGAGTTGTTTTACTAAAACAGTTTTTAAGTGGGGTTAAACAAGTCCAAATTTTGACTATAAATATTCATTAGAAAGCTAAAACGATTTCCTACATCATAGTATTTTTTTTATAATTTTTAGACATTAAATAAATTATACTATTTATGACATCATTATGATGCAGCGATGACCTCATTATTTAACGATTTTAATAAAATGAAAAGATAATGTAAAATCCAAGGATTACACTTGTCCAAAGACTATTTGATGGGTAGATGTATAACCCTTATCACCTTAGCCACGAAGTATATAAGTGTGGGACCTTTAGAATCCGAAAATCATTGTGTAATAATGTAACATTTCAATATTTCCAAAAAATCCCCTCCTCTCCACTTATAAAAGGCCCCCACCTATTCCACCTTATTCACACCTTCAAGCCATTTGGCTCGGCCAAAACCTGCCCAAATACTCTCCCAACTTCCCCCTCTTACTCCTAGAATCCTCATGTTTGGCAGAACTCTTCTCAAGGAATCCTTTGTCTCAAATCAAAAAGAGTTACCCGATTTTGAGGTAATGTCTTCTCTAATGTTGTTTTGTTTTATTTTTCTTCTGCAACCCCCTAAACTATTTTTATTCATTTCTTTTGTAACAACACCAGTATCCTCAATATACTAGGATGTTGTTATAAGAAGGATTAGAGCTACACTTACACACACCTACATCTAATGGTTAAAGAACATACGGTTTCTGTGGATGGCGAATTTCTGCCTCGCGAAACGATGATTGTTCAACACTCATATAACACCTTCAAAGGTGGCCATTAAGATGTCACTATTTTTATATATGATATATAATATGTTTATGTTTTACTTATGCTTCTGTATTTCTCATTTATGGCATACTTTATGATTTCCATTATGGGTAAAACGCGATAATTTCATTTTAGGAAGTGCGGACTACCGCCCCCTCAAAGTGATGTGAATCGTTAATGCCATATGTGGGATGTATAAAGGATGGAGTAAATGATATTATATATGATATTATACTGGAACTATATTATAACTTTATATAATTATGATTTCATTACATTAAATACGAAATAGAAATGAAAGTAGCGTTCATGCATACGTACGGCTTACCGTCTCCATGAACGGTGCATTTTATTTCTTACCTCTAAATGTTACGTAATATTATGAATGAATATATATACTGGATATATATGATATATATGATATCTACATCATGAATATAATTCTAGATATAATGGATATTTCACCACATGAACAACTTGTAATTATAAGAAGGTTATTGTTGACACAAGTACCAAAGATCGACAAAATGACCGTTATTAACTTAAATAATTACATAACATTCATAACATTGTAATAAGTGATATAAAAAGGATAATGAAATTGAAAATGGTTCTTAATAAGGTAGATATTAACTCTAGTTTATTATTCAGGAGGTTAAAGAATGGTTGAGTCAAGTCGGACATGAGGTAAGGTAATTTCTTAGCCCAATTTTCTTTCTTTGGGTTAATCTCCTACTTTCAAATTATGTCATGATATTATTATGTCCTATATTGTATTTGTACATTATTTATGTTTACTTATAGTGAATACACATTATAGATGTACTTTATTTAAAAAAATGATCTTTTTAAGGACTTCGTCTCAATCCCCTTTCATTGAGGCATATTTGGTTTTATACTAAACTTTCTTTTATACGGTGTATAAACCCCTTTGAATTTTACGTTTATTCAAAAGGAATATTTTTTATACGAAGTGTTTTACTAAACGAAAAAAAGGGAATGTTTTTCTTTCCGTACTTATGCGGCGACAACGACTTCTCCGCCGTCGTGACCATTATTTGAGTTTCGGCTTCCTCTACAAGCCATTATTTTTTTAATGAAAAATAAATACAAAGTTTTAACTCTCTTTTATTTTGGTATTGAAAATGGTTTTAAATGCGTTTTTATTATATCAATGTGTTGTATTTATATCTTGTGATTGAAATGAGGAAATGTTATTTTTTTTATTCATGTTTTATGTGATACGATTATGTTATGGTTTATGATATGTTTAAACCTATTCATATAAGGAATGCATTGGACTTAATAAGTGACGGGTGGAGCCCGCTATAGCTCCTCGATGCATCAGCAGGTCTCATGAGAAAAACTAGTGTCTTGGCACGAGGCCTTGACAAAATCTTATTTGTGGTCTTGGCACGAGGCCTTGGCTACGTGGTTATGATAGACTGGCATTATGCATTCCATCATTATGAAAGTGGGTATTGATATTGCATGTGATTATTCGACCAGTAGAATATCCATGTGAAAAAAGTGAATGGCATTATCTCATTTTACTTTTTCCATATTATGTTGAAGTTCAAGTTTAAAAGGCTTTTGTTTTAGTTATACATCGCCTTAAATGTTAATGTTTATTTATGAAAGCTTCCGCTATATTGTTAACCTTACTGAGCATCTGATCTCACCCCTTTCAATGTTTTAATATTTTTCCAGGATGTGAAGAAGTAATTTATGAGTGACCAGCAGGGGTAGTCAGAAAGGGATATGATTGTGGACTATGAAGACCATGTTATTGTAGTTTGTTTACTTTTTCATGTAATGAAAGACTTATGAATGTATATAGTGTTTCCAAGGCTACTAAACTAATCGGTCTTTCGAGACTTGATCTTTTGTGATCATGCCAATGTTACGAAGTAATGCACCGGCTCTGGGTAGCTGGGGTCGGGGCGTTACAGTTGGTATCAGAGGAAGTTTAGTACTAACCTTGGAAGCTAGATTTAGATAAACTCTGATTAGAGCACATAACCCGAAGATAGACTTTGAGGATTAGTATAGAAGAACTTCCTAGAATTTTGGTATTATAGAGATGTTATGAGTTTTCCGAGAAATACATCCCTGTCTGGATACGAGCAGGTAGTGGCGGCTCTGGCATAGATGTACCTAGGGGTAAAACCCGAAAACACTGCTTTGAGCTAGACTCGAACAGGAACTGGTGCACGACAACGGGCCTTGCTGCACTCTTGGTTACGACACTCCCGGGGGATATGCTTAGGATAATTCCCATTTTCTTTACAAACCACTATGAACGGTTATGAGTATATACTTCCTCAAATAAAACCTTTTTATGATTATGGATTATATCCATAAATAGTTCAATTTATGTTAAGTATTTTACAAGTATGGAATTATGTATTTTGATTCATAAACTAATCTAGTTTATGCCATTGTTTAGAAATGGTTCCTAGTGGAAGAAATGGAAACCGTATCAATGCACGCACTCCGTGTAGGGATTGCCCTCCTGCTCAAGATAATTATTGTGGATCTGGAGATACAACTGGTGCTGATCAACTTATTACCATACTGGGACAACTCACTAAGGTTATGAATAATAACCTTACTCGTATGGAGCACCCTGATCCGCAACGTGGAGGATCAATGCTAGACCGTTTCATGAGGCAACAACCACCAACCTTCAATGGGAGTACAAATCCTATAGTAGCTGAGAAATGGATAAATTCCTTAGAGAAAATATTCCATGCCTTGGGGAGTAGTGAAAGGGAGAATGTTGTCATGGCATTTTACCACCTCACTGGAGATGTCGATCAATGGTGGTCACTAATTCAAAACACAAAGGAATATGATGAATTAACAAACATGGAATGGCAGGAGTTCAAAGATCTGTTATTAGAAAAATACTTTCCTCGAGACCATCGAGCAGATATGGAAAGGAAATTTCTGAGTTTGAGGCAGAAGGAGGATGAGAATGTCGCAAAGTATGAGGCTAACTTTACAAGGTTAGCAAGGAATGCTGCTGATTATATACGTAACCCAAGGAGTAAGATTGATCGTTTCTTTGATGGGTTAAAACCATTTCTCCATCGAGATTTAGTATCACAATCCTTCTCATCATACGAAGATATTGTCTCGTGTGCTATCAAGACAGAAAAGGAATTCTCTAAGTCTTATGACAACAAAGTAAAGCAAGAGAAGAAGAGAACGGGGGAACAAGAGACAGATATAGGGAAAAAGGGGAAGAAGGATTTTCCATTATGCGATAATTGTGGTAAGAGTCACCCTGGTACTTTCCTAAAAGGAATGGGAGTTTGTTATAAATGTGGAGAAAAGGGTCACCAGGCTCGTGATTGCAAGGGAAAGAAAGAGGCTGTCAAAGTTGAATGCTACAATTGTAGGGAAATGAGGCATTATGCAAATGAATGTCCTAAGCGTCAAGGAAACTTACCTCAGAAAAGGCCAAGGGATCAAGGCCAATCTTATGTTGTGACTACAGTTGAAGCGGAATAATTAATTTATTGGTGCTTTTGGACTCATGGATTATATTTTGGTTATAAGAATAATGTGATATATATATATATAAGGATTGTACTGCAGTACTTGTTGATTTCAGTAAGGTTTTAATATGATGAAGGTAATTATATTTTTAGTATGTGACAATAAGAGAAACTTTACTTTGTTTGGGGAATCTGATAAATTGATTTTGGAATTAAGAGACCTTTTAGAGAAAGTCTGGACAGAGGTATTTTGGATAACTATAATGGTTGGAGTGGATTAAGTTGATCTTTGGATAGTATTGTTTAAGGTTAAAAAAATTATGAAGATTATTTTTGGAATATTATGATACTATAGTTTCAGGAAAAGGACAACCTGCGGGGTGGGGAATAACCCGTCGCGTCGGACAAAGCTGTAGGAATCGAACCCACAACCATAGTGCAACAAGCCTTTATTTCCTACCACTAGCCTACAGGAAGTCCCTGGTTATTACAAAATAATTTTACTAATCTAAATGGTATGTGTTAACATTTGGAACCTTATACAATTAGGATAAGTATAATATTTTTGAGTTCTATTATCTTTTTGAGTGAAAGATGAGTTGAAGGTTGAAACTCTAATTGTCAAGCATAAATATATATATACCTATCTCTTATTCAAAGAATAAATTAATTCTTAAACTTTATTAAAGGGATATTAAAACAAAAAAATTGTGTTATCCTAATACCTTATGTCTTGTTGAACTGATGATATTTTAAATCAACATAGATTGAACGCTTTGAGGCCCTCAAATTGACAGTTGATTGTGATTCATGACCTCAATCACTCCCTATAAATATTTACGTTTTTCCTCCAATTATATGTCTCTAATTGCCACCAAGGTTCTCCTAATCGAGATCATAATTGGGTGGTGACTTTTTCATTTCCCTTTCCCTCTTATAAAGGATAAATTTTATTAATCTTATTTCCGATGTGGGTTTTCCACAAAGGTATTTTCTCTTTTCAACCTTTTACTTTCAAAGAAAAATTTCAAATTGCGAGGACGCAATTTATTGAAGGAGGGGAGAATGTAACACCCCAAGCTTCCACGATATGCTTCTCATTCAATAATGCAATAGCTTGCATTGTACGCAACTTCGAGTTCTAAAACACCGCGACTAATCAAAGTAGCTGTTATGAATAGTAATAACCACTTTTTAAAATTATAGAAATTTTATATTTCAAAATGGACTTCATTTTTGTATTAGTAATATCAAAATTATCCTAAGTTGAATTTTTTGTAAACTTCTGAGAACTTCCAATTTTTTTATGAATAGTGAAAAATACTTAAAAAAACTTTTTTAATCAAAATAATTTATTGTGATAAATTATACTATTTAGTTTTTTTAAAGTATAATTAGAATATATTTTTACCATTTTATCCAATGGTGGTCATTAGAATTAATTTAACATTGAAATTGGACATAAACAATTGCCAATCTTTTGATATAAATTGTTTCATAAAAACACGCTATTTGTTCTGACAGTGGGAATTAATTATAAAATTAATTAATGAAAATTATATGTTTGGAATTTTCTAAAATAGACATCATTTTTGAATTCGGAATATCAATTATAGCTTAGGGTGAAATTTTGGCATTGTTCTGAAAAACATCAATTTTTTATGAATAGTGAAACCACTAAGTGGTAGTTAAATAAATGATTTTTCGTTTAAATGAAATATTACCACTTCTGTGATTTGATTTTCAAAAATCCGACATACATGGTTGTCATTAAGAATTAAAATGTGTTTCAATGAGATTAAAATAATTTTTTGGTGAATAGTAACTTTTAAGTTTTTAATCGCGATTAGAGGTAATTAGTGTAGTTTAAGGTAAAAACAATGTTTTAATAATATAATATGAGCTTGACACTCGTCCTACTCCTATTGGATGAGTCATGGCCGACCAAGACAACCCATGGGTCAACATGGGGACCCCATGGGGCCACTTTAGTTGGAAAATGACATTAATATATATTTATTTAATGTTAAAATTAAATTGACACAAACATGAGTTGTTTTACTAAAACATTTTTTAAGTGGGGTTACACAAGTCCATATTTTGACTATAAATATTCATTAGAAAGATAAAACGATTTCCTACATCATAGTATTTGTTTTATAATTTTTAGACATTAAATAAATTATATTATTTATGACATCATTATGATGCAGCGATGACCTCATTATTTAACAATTTTAATAAAATGAAAAGATAATGTAAAATACAAGGATTACAGTTGTCCAAAGACTATTGTATGGGTATATTTCGAACCCTTATCTCCTTATCCACGAATTATATAAGTGTCGGACCTTTAGAATCCGAAAAGCATTGTTTAATAATGTAACATTTCAATCTTTCCAAAAAAGCCCCTCCTCTCCACTTATAAAATCCCCCCACCTCTTCCACCTTATTCACACCTTAAAGACATTTGGCTCGGCCAACCCCTGCCCAAATACTCTCCCAACTTTCCCCTCTTACTCCTAGAAGCCTCACTTTGGGCAGAACTCTTCTCAAGGAAGCCTTTGGCTCAAATCAAAAAGAGTTACCCGATTTTGAGGTAATGTCTTCTCTAATGTTGTTTTGTTTTATTTTTCTTCTCCAACCCCCTAAACTCTTTTTATTAATTTCTTTTGTAACAACACCAGTATCCTCAATATACTAGGATGTTGTTATAAGAAGGATTAGAGCTAAAATTACACACACCTGCATCTAATGATTAAAGAACTTATGGTTTCTGTGGATGGCGAATTTCTGCCTCGCGAAATGATGATTGTTCAACACTCATATAACACCTTCAAAGGTGGCCATTAAGATGTCACTATTTTTATATATGATATATAATATGTTTATGTTTTACTTATGCTTCTGTATTTCTCATTTATGGCATACTTTATGATTTCCATTATGGGTAAAACGCGATAATTTCATTTTAGGAAGTGCGGACTACCGCCCCCTCAAAGTGATGTGAATCGTTAATGCCATATGTGGGATGTATAAAGGATGGAGTAAATGATATTATATATGATATTATACTGGAACTATATTATACCTGTATATAATTATTATTTCATTACATTAAATACGAAATAGAAATGAAAGTAGCGTTCATGCGTACGTACGGCTTACCGTCTCCATGAACGGTGCATTTCATTTCTTACCTCTAAATGTTACGTAATATTATGAATGAATGTATATACTGGATATATATGATATATATGATATCTAAATCATGAATATAATTCTGGATATAATGGATATTTCACCACATGAACAACTTGTAATTATAAGAAGGTTATTGTTGACACAAGTACCAAAGATCGACAAAACGACCGTTATTAACTTAAATAATTACATAACATTCATAACATTGTAATAAGTGATATAAAAAGGATAATGAAATTGAAAATGGTTCTTAATAAGGTATATATTAACTCTAGTTTATTATTCAGGAGGTTAAAGAACGGTTGAGTCAAGTCGGACATGAGGTAAGGGAATTTCTTAGCCCAATTTTCATTCTTTGGGTTAATCTCTTAATTTCAAATTATGTCATGATATTATTATGTCATATATTGTATTTGTACATTATTTATGTGTACTTATAGTGAATACACATTATAGATGTACTTTATTTAAAAAAAATGATCTTTTTAAGGACTTCTTCTCAATCCCCTTTCATTGAGGCATATTTGGTTTTATACAAAACTTTCTTTTATACGGTGTATAAAACCCTTTGAATTTTACGTTTATTCAAAAGGAATCTTTTTTATACGAAGCGTTTTACTAAACGACAAAAAGGGAATGTTTTTCATTCCGTACTTATGCGGCGACAACGACTTCTCCGCCGCCGTGACCATTATTTGAGTTTCGTCTTCCTCTACAAGCCATTATTTTTTTAATGAAAAATAAATACAAAGTTTTAACTCTCTTTTATTTTGGTATTGAAAATGGTTTTAAATGCGTTTTTATTATATCAATGTGTTGTATTTATATCTTTTGATTGAAATGCGGAAATGTTATGTTTCCTTTATGCATGTTTTATGTGATACGATTATGTTATGGTTTATGATATGTTTAAACCTATTCATATGAGGAATGCATTGGACTTAATAAGTGACGGGTGGAGCCCGCTATAGTTCCTCGATGCATCGGCAGGTCTCATGAGACAAACTAGTGTCTTGGCACGAGGCCTTGACAAAATCTTATTTGTGGTCTTGGAATGAGGCCTTGGCTACGTGGTTATGATAGTCTGGCATTATGCATTCCATCATTATGAAAGTGGGTATTGATATTGCATGTTATTATTCGACCAGTAGAATATCCATGTGAAGAAGTAAATGGCATTATCTCATTTTACTTTTTCCATATTATGTTGAAGTTCAAGTTTAAAAGGCTTTTGTTTTAGTTATACACCGCCTTAAATGTTAATGTTTATTTATGAAAGGTTCCGCTATATTGTTAACCTTACTGAGCATCTGAGCTCACCCCTTTCAATGTTTTAATATTTTTCCAGGATGTGAAGAAGTAATTTATGAGTGACCTGCAGGGGTTTTCAGAAAGGGATATGATTGTGGACTATGAAGACCATGTTATTGTAGATTGTTTACTTTTTGATGTAATGAAAGACTTATGAATGTATCTAGTGTTTCCAAGGCTACTAAACTAATCTGTCTTTCGAGACTTGATCTTTTGTGATCATGCCAATGTTACGAAGTAATGCACCGGCTCTGGGTAGCTAGGGTCGGGGCGTTACAGAGATTTTCTATACAAGGGTGAGTGAGATGTTCAGGCGAGTCGAGCTGGACCAGAGTATCATGGGTGAGGTGGTATCATAGCCCAGATGGAGAGATTATATCTGGATGATCAGGGGACTTTTCAGATGTATTTCCCTCCAATTGTTGATCATTTCAGGGATGTCTTCCCGGATGACTATTCAGGTTTTCCTCCACAGTGAGAGGTGGATTTCTCGATTGAGCTTGTGCCAGGAGCAGCACCAGTGTCTATTCCTCCTTATTGGATGGCCACCCCTGAGTTGCAGGAGCTCAAGAGGTAGTTAGAGAAGTTAAATTCATAGGGTTTTATCTGACCCAGTACTTCTCTATAGGGTTCTTCATTCCTTTTTGCAAAGAAGGCATATTGTACCCTCAGACTCTGTGTAGATTATCAGAAGTTTAACCTGTTGACGGTCAAGAACCGATATCCCTTGCCAAGGATTGATGATCTTTTTGATCAACTTTGTGGAGAACGTGTGTTCTCAAAGATTGACCTGAGGTCATGATATCATCAGATGCATGTTAGACCATTTAATATACCTCTCACAGCTTTCAGGAGCAGGTATGGTCTATACGAGTATTCGGTTATTCCGTTCAGACTCATGAACGCGCCAGCCGTTTTTGTGGCTCTGATGAATCGTGTGTTCCATCTTTATCTGGAATCATTCGTGGTAGTATTCATGGATGACATCTTGGTGTACTCTCACACTCGACACGACCATGCCACCCATCTTGAGATCGTATTGAGTACACTGAGAGATCATAATCTATATGCTAAGCTCTCAAAGTGACACTTTTGGATGGACCAGATTCACTTCATGTGTCATATCATCTCAGAGGTAGGAGTTTCAGTAGACCCAAAAAAGGTGAGAGTAGTTGTTCCCTGGGAGAATCCTAAGAATGTGTATGGGATACGGAGTTTCTTGGGGTCATCTTGTTACTACAAAAGCTTCATACAGGACTTCTCCCACTTAGCAGCGCCATTGACAGGTTTGACTAAGAAGGGTGTGAATTTTGTTTGGTCAGAAGCATACGAGACAGCCTTTCAAGACCTGAAAGGAAAATTGACATCAGCACTAATCTTGATACTCCTAGAGAAGGGGAAGATCTTTACAATTTACTATGATGCATCAGGTATTGGGCTAGGAGCAGTGTTGATGCAGGGCGATCGAGTTGTTGCATACGGGTCTCGGCAGTTGAGGACACATGAGTGGAATTACCCGATGCATGATCTCGAGTTTGTTGCAATTGTACATGTGTTGCGCTGTTGGAGACACTATCTATTGGGATAACGTTTTGTGGTTTTTACCGATCACAAAATTCTCAAGTGTATCATTACTTAGCGTGACTTGAATCTGAGATAGCAAAGGTGGGTTGAATACCTTCAGTCCTTCAACTTCGAGCTTGCCTATACACCTGGTAAAGGTAATGCATTAGCTGATGCACAGAGCAGAAAGACTTAGATACAGGTTGTGCAGGAGGCCAGTTGCGAGTGGAAGCTCATGGCTTTGTTCTTTGAGATGCATTATGAGGTGCACAACAGTCAGGGGCAGACCTATCTTTCATCTTTAGCTGTGACATCTACCCTCCTAGATAGAGTGAGGATGAGACAGCTATCTGATTCAAAAGGCCTAGTTATACGGGAGTCGGTGGCATGTGAGGACCCTCCTCCTAGTTGGACAATAGGCGATGATGAAATTCTGTGTTTCCATGGATGAGTATGGGTTCCAGGGGATATACGTGAGGAGATGATGCGGGAGTTTCATGCTTCAACTTGGGCAGTGCATCCCGGGGTTACCAAGATGTACCGTGACTTGAGACGTCAGTACTTTTCACTGAGTATGAAGAGTGATGTAGCTCGTTTTATTATAAGGTGTTCCACCTGTCAGAAGGTGAAGGCAAAGAATCAGAGGCCAATCGGACTGTTATAGAAGTTATCCATCCCAGAGTGGAAATGGGATGATGTCATGATGGACTTCGTGACTGTTTTTCCGAGGTAACCTCGAGGAAATGATGTCGTGTGGGTTGTTATGGACAGACTCACAAAGGTAGCTCACTTTTTTCTGATCAAGGAGACCTTCGGTGTTGATGAGCTTAGAAGGTTGTATATCCAAGAGATCATATGTCTCCATGGGGTCCCTCGTTCTACCGTTTCAGATAGGCATGCCCGTTTTACGTCTCGTTTCTGGCAGAGTTTTCAGTGGGTACTGGGTATACAGGTGCTTCTGAGAACATCTTACCACCCTCAGACTGATGGCCAGTTAGAGCATATGATACAGGTTCTTGAGGACATGCAGCGTGCATGCGTCCTAGACTTTGGGGGATCTTGGGAGAAGCAAATACCCCTAATCTAGTTTTCCTATAATAATGGTTTTCAAGAATATATTTAGATGACACCATACGATGATTTATATGGTAAGTCATGCCGATCACCATTGTGATGGTTAGAGGCAGGTGAGGCAGCTTTACTGTGACCATGTCTTGTGCAGGAGACTTCTGAGTAGGTCCTATTGATTCAGAAGTAGATGGATACCACACAGTCTCATCAGAACTCTTATGTTGATCGCCGCAGATGACCTTTGGAGTTCGTGGTCGGGGATCAGGTTTTCTTACGTGTTTCACCGAGGATAGTACACAAGAGGATCAAGAGACGGTGTAAACATTCACCGAGGTATGTGGGCCATTTGAGATTCTGGAGAAAGTAGGGCCGGTTTCCTATCGGTTTCAGTTACCGGAGAGTTATTGAGCCATGCATGACATCTTCCATGTATCTGAGTTACACCGCTATCATTCAGACCCGTCTCACATCCTTCAGCCTAAAGAGGTTGAGCTTCAGGTAGATGCATCCTTTTAGGAGCATTCGATTCGCATCGTTGATAGGAGCACGAAGGTTCTCCGAGGCCGGTCAGGTCCTCTCATACAGGGGGTTTGGCAGCATGGCCGAGTGCAGGATAAAACCTAGGAGCGGGAGACCGACGTATGTGCTCAGAGTCTGGAGTTGTTCACGGATTTATCTTCACCACCCTTGGAAAGGCAATTAGGGGACAAATTTCTTTAAGGGGGGAAGTTTGTAAGAACTCGGTTCTTAATTTTGAGGTATGTGTTTCTTCTTTTCTCTTTTCCTTAAGTGTTTTTTAGAAAATATGGAAAATGGGGGAAAATACCAAATTTGGAAATTACACACCATGTACTTTGTCCACACACTGTGTACTTTTGGTCGTCTGGAATGAGTACACAGAGCGTGTGGCTGTGTCAGCGATGAAGGGTGCAAGAACCAACTACATGTCGTGTAGTGGTCCCTTACACGCCGTGTAGTCAGTCAGAGGGCGAATAGTAAGGCGGTGGCCAGTTGTGAAACTGAACACGTTGTGTAGTCATGTCGGTAGATGAATAGTGCCATGTTGGCTGGAAGCTGCTAGAGGAGTAGTTTAAAAATGGTAAGTACACACCGTGTACTCAGAATTACATGCTGTGTACTTTGTTTTTTCGCTTAAAATGGGCAGTATACTTCCCTATTCATAGGGAAGGCATAGAATGGGAAGAGATCTCGGGAGAGGACGACCGAACCTTCGGATATCCGCCGAGCGCACATCGGGAATCCATTTCTACCTCGGACGATCTCCTTGGAACCCCGCAGGTAAGCCCTTCCCTCTTCTTTCATTTATCCTGCCAATGCTTCCTTGAATGGGATTTATTTCCGTTTAAGAGAGAATTATTTTACCTCAGATCTACGGCATTCTTGGTTGTTTCAGAAGGCTCCGTTCGCGTATATCGTTCTCTGGTGTTTAAGGTAGGTGGATTGGTGTTTTTTTCCAACTGTCGTGTGTTTTTTTGTGTTTTTTGTGCCACGAACCCAGGATAGGGTGTCGTGTGGCTGAGGCCATGGCTATTTTAACTACCTAGAACTGTATAGGTAATTAGATAAAATTGTAAAATTGTTTTCTGGGATCAGTGCTTGGATCCAGGACCACCCCGGGGGGTGTGTTCCTCTGTTTAGTCATTTGTCCAGGATACCCGTGGGTATGCCATGTTTAAATTTTGCATTAATTTTTCCTTGAGAGAAATTGTACGTGAACTACATGTTTATTTACATATTGAGCATGGCCCAGTTACTTGCGCCTGAGGGCAGTGTTTTACTTAGCATGCGGGCGTTGTTTTGCTTAGCCCGAGGGCATTTGTTATCTTAGCATGTGGGAAACTTCTTCAGTGCCTGTGGGCAATAGACTCTGTGCCTAAGGGCGACACTACGTCCGCCTGAGGGAAAAAATCTATTATGCCTGTGGGCAATTACCTGTGGGTTGGATTATGATTACTTGAGGGTAAAGGTTTGTATGTTTGAGGACACTGACTATTTACTTAGGAATGAAATGTGATATTTTCTTATATTAAATGGATTAAATGAATAATTAAATGGCAATATAATTGTTAAGTTAGTTACTTTTATGTACAGCTTAGTTTATCGCATTTACTACTGCACACTGTTGTTGCATTTTTACACCCAGCTGGGCACGGGCCTTTGGTGGGTGCCTACTGAGATATATTTCTCACACCCTGTTTGGGTCATGGTTTTCGGCCCAAACAGATTACATTTCAGTAGGTGTAGATAAGGGATAGGGTCCCTATACAGGTACTTGATTGCTGCTGGGGTGTAGGAGAGAATGGGACCGAGCATTGGATCGCGATGCCGCGAGATGTTCTATTTTTCTTTTTTGTACTTGTACTTCTGTTGTATTGTATTGCACTGCTATGTAACATGTTCTGGCTGTTTTCTTAGAAATTGAGACATGTTGCATCATATCTATATGTCTGGTTGGTTATAACTGCTACAGTTGGTTATTTCAGTTGTGTATGGTTTACTACTTCCACTGTTGTTGTATGTTTTATTTTATTCCATTACGCTACACTTTGACAAATGAGGGAATAGTTTCCCCACTATCAGACCTGGGCCCTCGGTGCTAGTTGGTAGCCTCTGGAATTTGGCGAAATTCACATGAGGTCATGTGGCGAACCGGGTTCGGGGCACTCTTTGAGTGGCACTCGGAACCGGGACGTTACACTTCCAGCTTCATATTTTTCCATTCTAGTACTTCTCAAATATTTTGGATTCTTTTGGAAAATTCTTAAAAATTCCCACAACATCTTCCATCATCAAATATACAATATTTTTTTAGCCTGATACAATGGATCAATATGATATAATTTGAAATACAGGAAACTTCCCATTATGATACTCCAAACCTCTTGAAAAATTGAAACTATTATTCTATTAACTTCATTGTAACTTCTAAAAACCTATAAAACCTTTTAAAAAGATTTAATATAATATTTATAACATTTCACCTTTTCCTTATTTGTTAAAACATATCTCAGACAAATGAAAACTCTATTTGATTAATTTTATCCTTTGATGATATATCGGTGTTACATCGTGTTTGATGAGAAAAGACCCAATTGAAAACAAACATTTTTCATCAAGGAAAATGGTTGAAAACATTATTTAACTTCAACATTTAGATTGGTATCATATCCCATAAAATATTTTCTACTAACTCATAACCCAATCTAAACCATTCATTACTTCTTGTTCTTAACCAACTAAAAATGTAACAGATTTCATACCACACTCTGATGTATCAATGAAAATTGTTGACTATATGTTTTTATGTCATTTAATTCATCTATCTGTAAAACTATTCAGATTCATTGATACCAAAAACATAACAACTATATTCATCTTATCATAGAACTATGCATCTCATGACTTGAAGATACCAAAAAAAATTTCTAATGGATCGGTAATAGAATTTACAATGATGGATCTTTAGAAACTCGCATTCAACTAATCGATAGATCTGTACTTCTTAAAAACCTATAACTTTAGCCAAATAAAACTTCCTAATCATTAAATAAGTTCAATGTTTGTTTCTTATTTCACTGATGATCTGAGACCAAAATACTTCAAAATCATATTCTCTATTATTCCACAATATTATACTTGTATCATTATATCTTCATGATGTTGAGAACTTTAGTATCATCATAGAATCATGTGATTTAAAACTAGAAATTTCTTTTAATTCCCAAAATTTTAACACCATTATTCTTTCAATCAATATTTCAAACCAATTATTAATCCATTAATAACCTTGGACATGTTTTTTCCCTTTCTTTCTAAAATCTTGGATCTTAAGCCTTTAGATAACTTATGATGTAGGGGATATACATCATCAAAGATCCCCATCCAATTTAATATAAAATATATTGAAAGGCATTCAAACTTGGATGAAACATCACAAATGGATCAAAAAATTCATTTCAGACACTATATTAGTCAAAAAAAATCACACTAAAAAAACTTCTAGAAAAGAAAACAGAACATGATGGATTTTCATAAGTATTATGAGTCTGATCCTCTATGTTTGGTACTGTTTCATCCAATCACCAACTCATACAAAATTAATTTAATTTTTGTAATGAAAAAATAGAAAAAAAAACACCAACTACTACATTTATCATCCAAAAAACGAATTTTATCCAACTTGGTCACAATTGAATTGAGAGGTAAGGGGATTCTTCACTCAATTTTCATTAATTCGGTTTTATTATTTCTTCATTGATTCTATTATGTCACGATTATCTGTGAAATAAACATTGATTTTTTTATCTATTAGTTAAACTTATATTGTTTGGATTTAAGTTTTTTATACATAATATCTTCATTGACTAATTCTCATTTAAATTATATGATGTTTGTAAGGTATGTATTCTCAATCTACACTTCATTGAGGAATATTTTGTTTTATAAAGTTGTTGATTTTTATGTGGTGTAAATACTAACACTTTGAGGTTTTTATAAGAATTTATAATAATTCATGATGATAATGGATTAATTAAAATTTAACCCTATCATGTGGTATCACTGCTGGAAACTTAGACTATGCCAATGGTTTCAAACCATTGGTATAGGATGCAAACCCATTGGAATATCCTATACCAATGTTTTTCCAAACTGTTGGGTGTTATGGAGTGGTTAAAGGCCAATACCAACAATTATTTAGAAACCATTGGTAGAAGTCACTAGATATTACACTATACCAATGGTTTAATTGTTACCATTGATGTAGATATTGTTGGTTAGAGTATATTACTCAAGAGGGGGTGAATTGAGTATCTATACAAATTTCTGTTAAAATTGGTTGTTTGAAAATGTTCCCCAAATTAAAAATATAATCAAAGTTAATTTTTAGTGTATTTATGAATGCCATGAATGTTAGATTAATTTATCATAATATTGATTAGTTCTCAATTATACTAATATAAAAATTTATATAATATTTTAAAATAACCTACTAATTCAAAATAGTTATAAAAACTTTCTAAAATGACTATTAAAGATCAATATAGTGTTGTGCAAATATAATAAACAGTGACTAAAACTAAAAGGAAAAGGAATGGAAGATATAAACAAGATGTTTAGTCTCAAGTTACGACTAAGTCCTCTCCACATGGTGATCACCTGCCACCAAGTAGTTTAATTTAATAAATAGTTTAATCCACACCCTGGATCGGGGTTCACAATAACACACAAGGTTTTCCAAGTCACACTTGACCTCTTCCACTGTTCTACGTGGGATATAAGTAATAATAATGAGAGTGGGATTGAGGATATCAGGTTTCCTTCAATTATTCATAGGAAATAATGTGTGTTAGAGATAGATACAAAATGCTCAGAAAAGTAAATAAATAAAACTAATAGAGATAAAGATGTAGATAAGGTTTTATAAGCCTCTGTTTTTTATGAATTGAAGCTCTAGACTCTTTTAAAATGGAAATTATGTTTGATTCCTCTTATAGAAGTTGTCTTAAAATAGAGTATCACAGCCTATGTCCTCTAGCTTCCAGATGGGTGAAAAGTTCATATCCTTTGTTCCAAATATTTTTAGTGTATCCCATCAGGTTTATCTTTTCTTTTTAATCTCCTCATATATTATTACTTCGAGTTATTGATATTTCTATGTAATCTTGAGAGTTTCAGGAGTTTTCAGTTATCCTGTTATTTCGTCTTTTCAACGTATCTTGAATGATCCAACTAGAAATTATTGTGTACTTTGACGTCCAGTAGACATGAAGATCTCCCTACGTGCATGTAGCCCATAAAATCTACTAAATTTCTTAAAGAAAAAGTTAAATAATGTTAGAAACATTAATTTTCTAAATATTACCTTTACATATAAATTTGAATTAATATATTAAAGACAGTTTTATAACTGTCAGTGAATCATATGTATCGGTGACTCATTGGCATCGGTCTGTCATCCACGTTCAATTAGAATTAGTGACTCTGTGTATCAGTGAGTCCTATGTATCAGTATTGGTATCTCGATGTATCAGTTAGTCCTTTCCATCAATATCAGTGACTTGGTGTATCGGTTAGTCATTTCTATCTGTATCAGTGACTCGGGGAATCGGTGAGTCCTTTATGCTATTGGGTTGTCCAGGCATCGGTGACTCATTTTGATCTATCGGTGTGTCACCCATCAGTGAATCATCCATCAGAAAGTACTTTGAACTAACGGTGTGTCACCCATTAGTTCTTCATTCATCGGTGATTCACTTGAACTATTTGTGTGACCGATCATCAGTGACTTGTCCATCATTGTGTTTTTTTTTATCGTTGAGTCGACCAATGGTGACTCCTTTTTAACTATCGGTGCTACGGGTTCTAAAAAATTTATAAAGTGTTTGTCTTACACAGAACACTACCATATCAAAATGAAAATCATAAATACATGTAAATATACACCTGAAAACATATTAAAGCATAAATATTCACAATTCATTGACTTATTGAAATGTATTATACAATGTTAAATAATTTATTCACATAGAAAATATTCATTGACATGATTAATCTTGAGTTATAACATAATATATTAATTAATAGAATTTTTATATTGCCATGATTTGTGATTATGAAAAAAATTATTTCACAAAGGGTCCAACAATCTCCTCCTTTTTGATAATCACAAATCATTGAATAAACATGTTGTTATTGAAAAATAATTACTTGACTTAGCATACCAGAGTGATTGTGATTTCTAAATATGACTAAGTATTTCCTTTTAAGATCCCCTGCAATTTGTAATAGATGAAATATATATATAATATTTCTTTATATCATAGCATGTTCATGCCATATATATTATGTATTAGAGCAGTTTGTATCAAATATGACATATATATATTATGTTCAGTACATGCCATGTTTCCTATGCTAGAGTTTCTACCCCTTGGTTGAATAATGTATGTCGATAACTTTCTCCCTATTTTGGGATTAGCAAAAAGGTTAAAATGTGTATAAAGAATATAGAGAAATAACATAATGAAAATTATAAACATAGGGAAGGAAAATGTATATTCATTAAAGGTCAAAATGTACCATCATAAAAATAAAATTACAATTACCTTTCAAATAAACAATCCACATCTAAGGATTTGGATTTTGAGGTGCATTAGCTTTTTCTGAAGTATCAAGAGTAGTTTCATAAGGTTTGGGTGTGGATGTATGTAGGACTGTTCAAATAAAAACACAAGGAGGGGAAATACCTATAGGAACATTGGTTACATGGCTATGTCTCCTCTCTGATAAAACATGACTATGAGGTTTCTCATTGATCACTTGCTAGATCTGGTATAAGGCCCGAGAGATTGTCCTTTAAGTAGAAGGTAGAGAACCAGGTAGAATGGAATCAGCTACTGAGACCACTGGGGATTCAGCTTGCACATGCAAATATAGCTTCAGAATCTTACTGAAATAATTAATGATTTCACCCCCATATTCCATATCCTTCTCAAAATCATCTGTGTTCTCCATGAATTTATCCAGGAGATGAGTAAATTACTTCAACTATCCCACTTTCCTCTTGATTTATTCCTTCAATATATGGATAGTGAGATTCTCATCCAAGTGTTTGAAGTAGTTGATCAGATCATTCCTTTTATAGATTTTGGAGAAGTACTCATCCACCTTTTCTCAAATTTCCTTTTGAGCAGTAGAGGCTTCATTACTGCATTATATCACTATATTATAAACGAGATCAGTATTTCTATGCACCTTATAAAGAGTATTCTTATCAAAATCACTCTAAATACTCTTGAGTTCTTCCCTCATTATAGCCCTCAGAGACTCCATATCAGCAACAGCAGCCCTAGTACCTTTAGAACTAGATGCACCAGAGTTCATCTTGCTAAGATCCTCCTTCAATTTCTTCAAATCTAAATTTATTATATGTGTAACTAGGTTCTGAAAAACCTCCATGAAACCACTAAAAGAGGTTTTGAAATATTGGTCAGAGAGTTCAACTCATTACTCATCTTATTCACTTCTTCTCTCAGTATAGTATTTTTTCTAAGGATTGTATCGATTGTAGTAATAAGATTGGGCTAAAAGTACTAAATCTATATCCTTGAAATTATTCAAGCATCGGCTTGTGAAATGATCAAGGATGTATAAGATTCACTTCTAGATCCAACGGAGACAATCACTAACTCATAGATAACAGTATTGAATTGTTCCAAATCAGCCTTAGTGACATAGTCACTAGGCACTGGTTGTACATCAGGCTCACCAGTGGGAGGTATTATAGGTGAAGCATGAGAAAATGGTTATGCTTCAGCTTGTTCTTGAGGAACAGGTGGGGGATCCACCATATCCTCATCTGAGTCATAATCCAAGCCAAATAGAATGAGTCATATATTTCTATTCTATTCACGAGAACATGTACAGTCTCTAGGTTCCACTGTATCATTCTTGACTCTTCTTCCTTGAGGTTTACGTACAATCTTAGCTTATTCTTCTTCATCATTTTACACTCTTGGAAAAATAGAATTTCTAGGCACTGGTACCAACTAATATTGATCTTGTGATTTCACTTCATCCACTTCAGTAACTCCATGAACATTATGAACCTGGGGCATAGGTTCAATATGCTCCTCAGCCTCTTCCACTTAGCCTCTAACCATATTGTTATTAATCTCTTGAAAGGTGCCTTGATCATCAACATCATGGTGATAATGTCTGTATTCATCTCCAACATCTTTATTAGTGTGAGCAATATCATCCTATTCTGTAGGATCAGCATCCTCATCATTATTAGCCCCATCATTATCCCCATGCACAAATTCCTCACTTGACTTGTCTACAACTTGTTGTCCTTCTTCTAGCGAGTCACTTAAATTCTCACCATTATCCACCTCATCATTTTCATCATCATCATTATCCTCATCCAACTTACATAACCTTCCACTCCATAGGCCTCTGTCTATCCCTCTTCTTCATCACCTAATAAAGTCTCTTGAGAGGGTAACTCCAAAGGTGGACTGGAATTCCATAAGACATTTCCTTTGGGCTCTTAGTAATATCCGGGTCACTCTTATCATCTATAGGAGACCCTTATTCCCTTGGCATCTCATCCTCAATATCTTCTTCATAAAAATAAAAAACTTTCTCACATTGTTTAATGCATGTATTAACTTTATCCTTTGGGCTGGTAGGATGGTCAACAGGTTTATAATCTTCGTATAATCATTCCTCATCTCCAACCCAACATTAATTCCATGGGTTTCAAAATATCTTCGTCCTCTTTTTAATTTCCTTGTGTAGGCAGATTCCACAACCAGCAGTGACTACTTCATCTCCATCTTATACACAACCCTTCTTCCTCAGTATTTCTGAAATCATTCTAGGATGGTACAAAAAAGATTCATTTTTGTAGGGTTTTATCATGTCATAAATATATACCATCAAGTACCTACATAGGTTCACCTTTACCCCATTATTCAACAGGTAAATCAGGAAAATTTCATGATACTTCACAATTGAAAAATCAACCTTTCTGGAGTAGATTTGATGTTGAATAAACTTAAAGAATATTTTGGCCTCTTCATCAAACTCAGTAGCTATATCTCTTCTCGACTCTTCATTCCCAGTCAAATCCTATAAAGCATCCTCATATGAAAATAATTCTAAGGTTGTAGGTATGTTACACTGGTAATTAGAATATATACCCACATGAGTCACTTCCAAACATTCATCCCATTCTTTGGAAGAAAATGTAATCTCTTTTCCCTTCACCACTATCTTCATTTGTGCTTCCTCGGATCCTTCCAAAGATATCTTTAAGTTGAGATAGAACTCATATACCAACTGAGGATAAAAAATTTCTAATTATATGAAAACCAAATGGTCCATCTTTGAGATTCCATAACACTCATCAGGAGCGACTTTCTTGGAAAAATCCATTCAGCAGACACTTCCTTCTCTATGGTAACAACTATACCTCTCAATCTTGGCTTCCTTGAGCCTACAGTTCCACTAGATTCACCCTTCTGATGCTTATCTGATGCTGACTCACACTTTCCTTCCATCATGCGCTTCATACTTTCCATTCTCAAGGTTCAAGTTTGAAGAAAGTCGAAAGGTCAAATTCTCAAGGGTATAGTGAGGTTCAACGGTAGCGAGGGAGGTGATGGGTCAAATTGTGAATTGAATTTATTTTATCATTTAGGGATTTTAATTCATAAAAAATTGAAAAATTGAAAAATGGTAAATAGAAAAAAAAAATTGTGTAGTTTCACTTAAAACAGACAGACTTAAAAAATGGTTCTTATAGACATCAGTTTCATAAAAAATGATATTACACTATCGACTTCAGGTGATTGGCCTCATAAGATCTGTTTCACGTGATCGGTTTCACATGATCAGTTTCACATGATCGGTTTCATGAGAATGGCCTCACTTGATCAGTTTCACTGATTAGTTTGAAAGATTAATTTAACCTAATTGGTTTGATATATCTGTTTCACCTGATCAGTTTGATATATTAGTTTCATATGATGGACTTGATAGATCAGTTTCACATTATCAGTCTGACAGATACTGGTATCATAGATAAACAGATTTTTATAAGGGGATAAGATTGGATAGTCTTTATAGACTTTTCATTCATGTTTAATGTTTGATTTATCTTAATATCTCAAAGTTTATGGTTTTGGTGAATATATCAGCAAGTTGATTCTCAGGCCAAATAAACTCAAGAGTTATATCAACTTATTGATAACGACCTCTCAAAAATTTATATCTTACATAAATATGTTTTTTTTAAAATGAGAAATTGGATTTTTAGAGATATTAATAGCACTTGTATTGTCACAAATTTTTGGGATATGTTGGAATTGAAATCCATAGTATAATAAAGTGTGTTTTATCCCCAAAATTTGTGTACAGAAACTACGATCATCAATGTACCCTGCTTTAGTATTTGATAATTCCACTAAATTTTTCTTTTTACTACACCATGAAATTAGAGAATTTCCCCAAAATTGGCAAGTTCTAGATGTACTCTTTCTATCTAACTTACATCCACCAATGTCTACATCTGAATAACTAACCAAATATAAAGGTTTTCTTCTAGGGTAGAACAAACCTAAATTATTTGTATATTTGAGGTATTTGAAAACTATTTTAACAAAATTTAGATGATACTATTTTGGGTTTGATTAAAATATTACACACATAAAAACACTAAACATAACATCCTTCCTACTAGTATTTAAGTTCAAAAAACTCCCAATCATTCCAGTATAAGCTGTTTGATGAATAGATTTCCCATTTTCATCAAGAACTAACTTACATGTAGAACTCATGTGTGTTTCAATAATCTTAATGCTATCAAATACATATCTTTTCAAAAATATCATTTGTATACTTTATTTGATTTATAATCATACTCTCTTTGTTTTGAAATATTGGAAAATCCAAGAAAATATTTATGTTCACCCATCAAACTCATTTTAAATTCATTTTTCCTCATTTTTGAAAAATCATTACATGATGAATTTTTAGAAGATCCAAAAGTAATATCATCTTCATATATTTGGGATATTAGAACTTATTTATAAATTCTTTTTATAAATAAAGTAGGATATGAGACTCCTTTGGTAAAACCTTTATAAAAAAGTAAATTAGTCTTTCATAAAAAGATATTGGAGATTTTTTCAAAACATATAAAGATTTAGAAAATTTGAAAACTTGATTTGGAAAATGTGGATTTGTAAAACCTGGGGGTTATTTGCAAAAAATCCTTAATTACATAACCATTTAGGAATTCAATTTTGAGATCCATTTGAAAATTTTTAAATACAAGTGTGTTGCATGGGAAAGTAAGATTCAAATGGCTTCAAGCCTGTCTATCGGTGCAAAGGTTTCTTCATAATCAATAAATTATTCTTGATTATAGACTTGTTCAACCAATATATCTTTTTTTCTAATTATATTTACAAAATCATCTACTTTATTCCTAAACACTCATTTCGTTCCTATGTTCAAAGTATCTTTTAGTCTACCAACAAGCTTCTAGACTTTATTCCTCTTAGACTGGTTAAGCTCTTCTTACATAGCCATCACCCAAAATTCATAGTTGATTGCATCATTGATATTTTAGGTTCAAGTTGTGACAAGAATTATTAATGTTCAATGTGATTTTCAAAGAATATCTAGTTTTTTTCTTCTATATAAATCTCCAACAACAGCATCTATGGGATGGTTTTTAGGTTTATAGTTCCTCTTGTAAAAGTAGGACTATTTATTTGAGGTTCAACATTTAGTTCTGGTTCATTATGGCTAGATTTTGGAAAATTTCAAGAACTAGAAGTTTTCAAAGATTCATTTATAGGATGTTTTGAGGTGTTTTAATTAATTTCTAGATAGGACAAATCCTCTTCAAGATTTCCTAGTGAGTTTTTAGGCTCATGTAGATCTGTTTCATCAAACATGACATGTACAGATTCTTCTACACATTTTGTTTCTTTATTAAAGACATTGTAATCTTTTCTTGATGTATAATATCTAAGTAATATTCCTTCATCACTTTTTTAGGAAAATTTATCTAGATTATCTTTAGTTTTCACAATATAAACCTTACATTCAAACACTTTAAAATAATTTACCTTGGGTTTCCTATTATTCTATAACTCAAATGGATTTTTCTTATGAATAGGTCAGATTAAGACATTGATTATTAGATAACAAATTGTATTGACATCTTCAACCCAAAAATAAGTCAGTAGGTCAAATTTATTAAGCATAGTTTGGGAAATTTCATGTAGGTTTATAATTATTCTTTTTACTACACCATTTTGTTGCGGTGTCCTAGGGGTAGAGAAGTTATTCATATAGCAATTTTGCTAGAAAAAAGATTCAAAGTCTTGATTTACAAACTCACAACCATGGTCACTTCTTAAGGATTAAATTTTAAGGCCACTATAATTTTCTATAGTCCTAGCATACATTGTAAAATGTGATAAATATTCACTTTTGTGATCTAAGAACAAGTTCTAACTATACCTAGAAAAGTCACCTCCAAGAACATAAACATAGTGCTTTACATTGAGACTTGAAACTCTAGATGGTCCAAACAAATCCATGTGAAATAGCTCGAGATTTTGAGAAGTTGTTACTTTTTTATTTGGTTTGAAAGTGATTTTATGTTGCTTTTATTTTTGGAAAGGATTGCACACCTTATTTTATTGAAACTAAAATTTAAGAAGGTCTTTAACTAAACTTTTTCTGGTTAAATTATTAAGAGAGTGTATATTAAAATGTCCTTGTCTTCTCTTCTATATCCAAGACTATTTGTGAAAGTTACTTATACAAGAAACTTTCTGTGGGGCTAGTGTGTCAAAATTTATAGCATAGACATTATCATTTAAAAGAGAAGTAAATACTAGGTTATTCTTGTCATCAAAAACAAGGAATGAATAATTTTTAAATTGTAAATTCAATCCATTAAAACACAGTTGAGATATTCTAAAAAGTTTATACTTTATCCCATCAACATAAAGTACTTTGGAAATTGAAATAGAGTTAGGGTTACCAATCTGGACTTGGTCGATGATTTTTCCTTTTCCATTATCACCAAATGTGACATTTCCTCCATCAATTTTGATAAGACTTTTGAATCTTGATTAGTCTCATTTCTTGTGTCTTGAACACCCATTTTTCAAGTACCAAATATTTCTACCGGAACTCTTTAGATAGTTTAAATAGAAAACATTTCATCCAAGAAATGCTTTTGGTACCCATATTTTCCTAAGTCCAGAAACATTAGTAATAAAATATTTAGGAAACCACAATTGTCTTATGGGTTTCTTTATATGTAGAATATAATGTGTTTGAAAATTATACATTATTTTCTATGGAAAATCTTCATGAAGTAAAAGTCTTTTTGGAATTGAAACTTGTAGTAAAATTCTGGTTTTTAAATAAAGAAGTTGATTTTCCAATTTTGGTTGTAAAATGTGTTTTTGATAAATTACTTTTTCCTGGTTGATATCCTTTTCTAGAAGTATACTTAAGAGATATCTGTTTACCAGGAATTTGAGTAAGTGTGTCTTCCCCATTGGTAAACTTTTAAAAATCCTTTGTTAATTTCTTATTAGACATTTTTAACTCATTGTTTTCCTTCAGAAATAGATATTTGTTTTCCTTTTTAGTAGTAACTTCAAACTTAATAGTCACAGTGATAGTATGTTGTTTTTTTAAATATTTATATATATCTTTTAGATTATTACATGTCTCTTCTGACATGTTATAATATTAAAATAGTTCTTCACTTTTCATAATTTCAGACACACTTTTATTTTCTGAATAATAAGAATTTTTGCAAGAGAGTCCATGGTTACCTTAGAAGTGTTCGTCATAAAACACATGTTTTCCATGTCATCTTTCTCAGCATTAGACGAAGAAGATTAACTGGAGCTTTCCTCAGAGGAACTACAAGTGTCCTTCATGGATTTTTTATATTTTCTATCCTTATTATGATAATTCCTTTTGTATTTCATCTTTGGATGGTGATCTTTGACACGTCCTTTCCCCTTACATTCGTAGAATACTATCTCTTACAGTTTTTTAATTATCTTCCAATCCTTTTTCCAGTTGCCTTTGTTGTCATATTTTCATTTAGAGTTTCGTTTCATGGATATCATTTTCTTCCTATAAAATTTTCTAAATCTCCTGGCCAGCTATTTCATTTCCTCATCACTTTCTGAAGCTTATTTCTTCAATACATGTGCTCTTAATAAAATCATGAACTTTCTCTTTTTTCCTTTATTTTAAAAGTGGTAGCCTTAAAGGCTACATATTTTCTTTTTGTTTCTTCCACCTCATGATTTACTTTGAGTCCCTCTTTATACATCATTAATTTTCCAATCAATTCATTCACTGGAATCTTAGAAATGTCACACAATTCTCTAATGGATATTTTTGTCCCTCTCGATCTCTCTGGTAAGAATTGTAGAATCCTCATGATCTGCTCATTTGTAGTGAAAACTCTTCCTAAAGAAATCATGGTATTCAACATTTCATTGAACCTGAGATACATATAAAAAATAGATTCATCGGGATTCATTCTAAAATTATCATATTTAATAGTATAAGTATTTAATCTCATCTATTTAGCATTATATGTTCCCTCATGAGAAAATGACAAAGTTTCCCAAATTTCTTGTGCAGTTTTACAAGTAGAAATGTGATTAAACTATTCATATCCAAGTGCATAAAATATAGAATTAATTACATTACAATTATTTTTATAGGATGTCTTGGTAGGTTCATCCCATGTGTTTCTATTTGTTTCTGGAATTTCATATTTACTTTCAATAGCAGTCTAGATTTCAAATCCCATGCTTTCTAGATGTATTTTCATTTTAAACTTTCACTAAGCATAGTTGGTTCCATTAAAATAATTGGTATATTAGTAGCATATCCTTCTAAAGAATTGTCCATAAAATAAAGTTTCAAAATATTTCAAAGAGATAAAAATTTATAAACAACTGAAATTTTAATATCTTTGAAATACAAATACAATACTAGTTGAAAAATATTTGAAAAATATTTCAAAACTGAAAATATTTTAAATTCCTCTGATACCAAATTTTGGTTGGACTAGATTACTCAAGAGTGGGGTTAATTGAGTATCTATAAAAATTTATATTAAAATTGGTTCTTTGAAAATGTTCCCTCAAATAAAAATATAATCAAAGTCTATTTTAGTGAATTTATAAAAAGCATAAATATTCAATTAATTTATCAGAAGATTGATTAGTTCTAAACTATACTAATATGAACATTAATGAAACTTTTGAAACTAATCAAATGGTTCAAAATATTTATAAACACTTGATAAACCAACTATCAATGTTCAATTCACTTTTTTGAAAGTAATAAATAGTCATAAAAACTAAAAGGTAAAGGAAAAGGTTGATATAAACAACAGGTTCAATCTCAAGCTGAGACTTAATACTCTCCACTTTGTGATCACATAAACCCAAGCAGTTTAATTTATTAAACAATTTGATCCACACCCTAGATCGGGTATCATAGTAACACACAAGGGTATCCATGTAACACTTGACCACTACCATAGTTATTCATTAAAAAAACAAAAAACATTCCACAGATGACCCCTTCAACTATTCTACATGGAATATAAGGAATAACAATGATAGTAGGTGTAAGGATATCATGTATCCTTCAGTTATGCATAGGAGATAGTGTGTGTGTGTTAGAGACAGGTACACACTGCTCAGAAATGTAAATAAATAAACACAACAGAGCTAAAGATGAAGATAAGGGTTTAAAAGGCATTGTTTGTTATGCAGTAAAGCTCTTGGCTCTTTTAAATAGGAAATTATGTTAGAGTCCTCTTTCGGAAGTTGGAACCAAAACAGAGTATCACAGCCTCTGTGCTCTAGCTTTCAAATGTATGAAAAGTTAATCTACTTTGTTCCAAAGATGTTTAGTGTAGCCCAAAATGTTTATCTTTTCTTTTTTTATCACCTTGTATGTTCATCCTTTGAGTTATTGGGATTTTTAAGTAAGCTCAGGAGCTCGAGGAGTTTTCATTTATTCTTTTGTTTATCTTTTTTAGCGTATCTCGAATGATCCATCTTGTAATTCTATTATACTTCGAGGTCCAACTGACATGAAGATATCCACACTTTCATGTACATCATACTATCTATTTAATGTTCTACAAACAAAATTAAATATTGTCAGAAATATTAGTTTGTCTAAATATGTATGTTATATATAATTTTGAATTAATAAATTAAAAACAATTTTTATGACTATCAGTGAGTCATAAGTATCGATGACTCATTGGAATCGGTTTTTCATCATCGGTATGTCTGCATCAGTGACTCCATGTATCGGTGATTCCTTTCCATTGGTATTGGTGACTTGGTGTATCGGTGAGTCCTTTTTATCGGTATCAGTGACTCAGTGTATCGGTGAGTCCTTTATATCAGTATCAGTGACTCGGGGAATCGGTGAGTCATTTGTGTTATTAGTCTATCCAGACATCAGTGAGTCATCATTGGTGGATCATTTGGAACTATCAGTGGGTCTCCCATCGGTGACTCATCCATCAGTAAGTCCTTTGAACTAACGGTGTCTCGCTCATCAGTGAGTCATTCATTTGTGAGTCACATGAACTATCGGTGTGATCGATAATCGGTGACTTTTTCATCAGTGTGTCGTTTTTTCTATCAGTGAGTCTTGTATTGGTGTCTTCCTCAATCGGTGTGTCCTTTGATCAGTGATTCCTTATCAGTGAGTCAACCAATAGTGAATTCTTTTGAACTATCGATGCCTGGGATTCTGAAAAAATTATATAGTGTCAGTCTTACATAGAACACTATCGGATTAAGTGAAAATCATAAATATATGTAAATATACACTTCTAAACATATTGAAGAATAAATATTCATAATTTATTAACTTATTGAAATGTATTATACAATGTGACATAATTTATTCACTTAAAAAATATTGATTCATTTGATTAATCTTGAGTTATAACTTAATATATGATTTAATAGAATTTGTAGATTGGCATGATTTGTTATTATGAAAACAATTATTTCACAAAGGGTCCAATAGATATATACAAATGGTTTAATAGCTATTGGTATAATTAATGACCCTTATAACTATACAAACAGTTTATAAACCATTGGAATAGTGTTAAACCACGGGTTTTTTTATAACCATTGGTATAGATATCTACCAATGGTTTTTCAACCATTGGTATAGATCATGAGCCTTAAAACGATACCATTGGTTTATAAACTGTTGGTATAGATTTCTCTACAATTACAAATAGAATACCCCCACTCTTTTACATAAAGGACCTCTAATAATCCATACAGCAACCTCCCCTCCTTTTCATAATGCACAATCATCTTCTAAAACACTACAATACCATATACATTATTTAAAAAATTAATACAACACCTAAAAATACACTAATAAACAATTTACATAATTCAAAAAAAAACTAATGCAGACAACATACTAAATAATTTATGATGAATTCGAATGTTTAAAAGTCATTCACATAAAATTATTCACATCATCATTATCAAAAAAACTGAAATGGAAAGCACAACATTCTACTTCAGCTTAAATTTGATACATATCCATGGACAATGCATCATTTTGAACACATATATAGTTTCTAAATTTTAATTATAGTATATATTTTTTTCATATTTGATTATTCACATGTGGGATATATATTCATTTATTAAATAAATTTTATATTTTTATCATAATCATATAAATATTGACATATAATAAAATAAAACATAAATATAAATAGTATAATCTAAACTAAATGGAAACAATTTAATATTCCTCTAAGTCATTCACTATGGTCAATTAAAAAATTTCACTATTTTTGGTGACACATTTATTTGAATAATTATTATAAATTATGTACAGATATGGGGAAGGTTGGTAAAATACATCCAAACTATAATCAATCCGTTTCAACCTTGAATAGTTGGTATATCATTCAATTATAGAACCCCTGAAGGTTTTTCTTACTTGTAATTTCATTAAATTAATGGTGTAATATGTTCAAATGTGTTCCCTATAAATAGGATTCATTTGGGTGGGTTAATGGCATAGTGGAATGGCCAAATTTTTTAAAAATATTAAACACCCCATACCAACAAGCATGAATGGTTATTAAGACTAGAGGCACAATTTAACCTTAGGCATGCCTCCCAATAGTCTAATCACTGAAAAAAAACTCAAAATAATAAATATTACCAGAGAATTCAGAATATCCTTGAGCCTTTCCTCAATTAAATATTAGAACACCATTGAGAATATGAATTAAGATAATTCCTCTAATTCATTTCTTGGACATCCTATAGGTCTTAACCACTATAGTGATTCCTTCAACTCATTTATTTCTTGTTGGTTTGATGGTGTAGCTATCTAATCTGAACATGGATCTATTAATATAGTGAATATCATTATAATCTTCTGGGTTCCTTGGGGTATTCAAAATAGTTTTATGCTACATGGAATTGACCATTTATTTGGATAAATTACAAAAAAAACTAAATATGATGATTCAAAAAAATACACACTATTTTGAATATAACTTTAAAATGGACCAGTTTCTTTGGTATAGATGTTATATTTTCAACCAAAGGGAGGTTTACTTGCCACTGGTTTAGTTTTTTCCTTCCATAATTTCTCCTAAATCATTCCTCTAATATATATTTCTTGAATTTCATTATAAACTAAATTAGTTTTATTCATGAATAGAACAACGGGGCAATGGTGGCCTAATATACGTACAATAGTGAAGTAAGTATTCTCGAATAGGAAGCTCACCCTATGTTGATTTGTATAATTCATTTCAGTACTATGAATATTATTATCTCTATATTATATTATATCTTATCATCAATCATTAATTTCATTAGTTTTTATATTAGGAACAATGTTCTTTGGTGTTTTTCATTTTACAATGAAACAAAATACAAAATAAAAATATCATTCATTAAAAATATTTGAATTTAGTGAAATATAGTGGTGGATATTCTATTTTTCAACGTATTTCAATCCATTCCTCATACTATTTTTTCATCCATTGTATATTTACCAACTTATTATAATTTATTGTTGGCTAATCATGCCCCATTAATCTATTTTTTAACTCCAAATAAAATCACTAATATATTTTCCCCTCATGAAACCTAAAAATTATTTGAAGGCGCTTCTTCCAGAGTTGTTATAATCTCACCATTTTGGACAACCTATACATTGTATTTTATTTAATTCACTTGTCTATTAATTAATTAATTAATCCTTTGTGCCAAAACTAAAGGATGATATTCTCTATTTTATTCTTCCTAACTCAATGGTATACTATGATGTTCAAAAACATATCTAATACTAAAACTCACACCATATCTTTACATACATCCTGGGTGGAAATTCTCACTAAATTTTTTCAAATTAAATTTCCATCATTCCCTAAGTGATAAATAATTACTTGCAATGAAATGTAACCCATCACCCCAGCGCCTAAAATGCACCTCAAAACTACCTACAATTATAACATAATTCACCACATGAAAAATATAACTAATTTCTATATAATTAACCTATAATAAAAACATCAATGAAAAATTCACCTTCAATTAGAACTACTAGAAATCAAAATACAACACTTTAAATAGTTAAACTAACTTCTCACTTCAACCAAAACACCAAAAAAACATCCCAAACCTATAATGAAACTGATTATCCACTAAATGAGGCTAATATTAATTGTTAATATATATAATATTCATGTGATTTATTATTCACAAACATCATTTTAGTGCATTTTACACTTTGAACAACATTTCACATTATGATTGTAATACCTTCTTAAAATGCACTATTACATGGTACATTTTTTAACATCATTTGAAGTACCCAATGATTCATATGATTATACATATTTTAATTTTAAATTTATGGAAATTCATCTACACTTCAATATGAACATGTTTGATTCAGGGATCAATGGAGAATTCATGGAAGAAGATGGGGATATTTTGTGATGAAAGGAAACAATTCTTGACAAGTCAGATTGGACACCAGACCAATGATGAGACTTTGGGGCCCAACATACAGGCCCAATGAATCCCATATTTCATGGGATGCTAGCAGATATGTATAGGAAAAAACCACTATTCATTATCCAATTCTAATTCTGACTCCATGGTGTCCTTTTAGGCGGCCCAAGTAAGAGATAAAATTCTGGGCCAGATTCTGCGGCCCAGACAAACAGCCCACTAATACAATCATATATCCGAATCCACAACTCCAAATGGGCCCATATTTTACGTTCAGTAAGGAGAATTCTGGTGATCCATTTTATTATTTTATTTCCCACTCAGATTTTTCCATCTAGAAGGGCTTACAAGCGCATTTGTTCGGTGGAAGCAAGCTGGCTGCCACCTCGGGTCAAGGGTAGAAAAATCAACTCTCCCTCAACTTTCCACCCACCAATGGGCTTCCAAAATAAATTGAGGAGAGTTGGACTATTTAAGGCTCTACCCAAGGCTTCAAAAGTTCTTATTTAACATAGTGGTGGTGAAGGAGTTTGGAATATTTGGTGTTTGGTTTCATTATAGTGTTATGCTGCCGCTTTGTGTTTGTAATCGCATTTCTTTCTCATGTAAGTTGTTTAATACACCTTAGTTTATTAATAAAATTTATTCCTTTACTCTTATTCTGTTCTTCTGCTTATAAATTGGATACCGTTGTTTCAATGTGTGAATTTATTCACACCATATTTTGTGATATTTATCACACAACGGAGGAGTGATCGATTTTGTTGTTGTTTTTTACTTCTTCAATTCCACCCTCGTAAGTCTACTTCCCGCTTCCGTTGAAGACATGTAATCAATAGAGGGCTAACTCTTTTATGGTTTGATCTAAGGGAGTATCATGGGTCTGGATTGGATATTATTTATCACTCCATTAATGGATAACCACTTCTTTTAAATGAGATTTTTATTTGATGATTTTAAAACCTCTTCATCCTTATTGAGTTTAAGGTCACACATTTCAAGTGATAATACGAACCTCTACCTTAGAGGGCTCAAAACCTTGATCCTTCAAGTGTATGGGTGATTAGTATTAGGTTTTTTAGGCATTAAACCAGTAACTGATGATTTCTTTTGATCTTATTAAATGAATCCATCTCAATTATAATCAATTGAAATCATTAAAAAATGAATTCTTCCAATCCACCACGAGCGATAACCTAGGATCAACTCATTACCTTAATCTGAATTAACATAAATATATTAGTGATCCTTTAAACCCATCTTAAATCAACCTAAGTTTTCCACTTCATAGCAAAAAAAATCCATATAATGAACGTGTCTGTAGGTACTTCTTTGGTCTCTGAGGATTCGACAACCCAAACTAGACTACAAGGAACGTCCTACCTTCTTCTTTTGGGTAAATTTTAGCGTGAATAAAATTTTGGCACCGTTTCTAGGGACCCACGTAAGTCATCTAAACACCCATTCTATTCTCCCACATTTCTTATTTTCTCATCCAAATTCTCTTATCTTGTCCCTTTCTCGTTTTTTTTCTTTTGGCGCATGTCTGCCTACACCCGCGATCAATCGAACCATCTAGTTAGGGTGGATAGTCCTGGGGTTGGGGAGTCAAGTACACAAAGGGAACTCTTTCCATTAGATCCTAATCTTCCTAATACTCCAGAGTCAAAAATTGATCCTATTTCAATGGAAGGTCTTCAAAGAAACCAACTCATAAACCCGGGTGGGAACTAAAATGGAAACCCAAATGAGGCAGCCCCAAACTTAGGGAATGCAATTGATCAAACCATTAATGACTACCTCACACCTTCCTGGACCAATTCCACATAATCAATTAGACATAACTACCTAAGAGATGCCAACTACATCCTTAAACCCCATATCCTAAACCATCTTCCCACATTTCATGTAATGGAGTCCGAGATGCCCTACCTTCAAATTAAGGAGTTCAATGACATTGTAGAAACCATGTATCCCCCACATCAACTAGAATCGGCTAAGATGAGGATATTTCCTTTTTATTTAATGGATAAATCTAAAATTTGGCTAAACAATTTGAGACCATCATCCATAAACTCTTTGTACCAACTACAAAGACAATTCTACAAAAAGTACTTTCCCCACCACAAAACAATTGCACTTAAAAAGAGTGTCCAAAACGTTTTTGAAAAAGAGGGAGAGTCATTCTATAAAACATGGTAGAGGTTCAAAGGAACTCTAAACATGGTTCCACACCATGGTTTTTCTATTCCTGAACAATTGATAATTTTCTATGAAGGGTTGGGTCTAGGGAATAAACAATTCATTGACATGATGTGTAATGAAACCTTTAAAAACAAAGCCTCAAATGATGCTTACGAGTATCTGGAAAGCCTTTCTGAACAAAACCAAACATGGGGAACTAAACCTTATTCTGAAAAGCCACAAAGAACTACCAGGATTCATACACTTAGAGAAGAGGAAAGACTTAGGGCTAAACTCGTAGCACTCTCTAGGAAGGTTGAAGAGATAGACCTTAGGAAAGTCCATGAAATCCAAACTGTTGACCCTGTTTGCACAATTTGTGACAGACATGACCATAAGATAGAAAACTACCCAACCATTCCATCCATAAAGTATGTTCATTTAGGAGGACCCCCAGTGGAAGTAAATTCCATGAAATTTCAAAATCCTCAATACCAAAAAAACTTCAACCTAAGGTATAATGACCACCCAGGCTTCCGCTAAAAAGATAACCAACTAACTAGCCAACCACAGGAACAAAATCCTTACCCCCATCAGAACTACCAATCCCATATCTAGTTTCAAACCCAACCTATCCAATACCAACAGCCACTGGTCCATTTTCAAAAAACCATCCCACCTCCAAAATATCCCCCTAGGATAAACCAATCTTCTCAAGCACCAACCCAAACTGTACCACAAATCCTACTAAAAAACTGTGCAAACAAATGGGGAGGATGAACTCAGAAGTCTCTTCCCTAAAACAAGAAATTCAAACCATCAAAACTGGAAAGGAACCGATGCCTACTCAGGCGGAGCCATCATCAACTTCAAGGGGAGAGTCAAGTTGTACTCAAAAAATCATGAACAACTAAAGGCTGTGACTGTTTTAAGAAGTGAGAAATCAATTGAGAAACCTGAACAACTAATTCAGAACCCACCTGAAGATTCAAACTTGGATGAAAATTCAAATGAACCACAAGATCAAACTAAAGAACTTGATAACAATTTGAAAGAAACAACTCTTCAACAAACAACCCCACAACCTGCACCATTTCCTCAACGCATGAGGGGGAAACCCAAGCATGAAATGTGTGAAACATTGAGGGAAATCTTCTCACATGTCAATTTGAACATTCCCCTTCTCGATGTCATCCAAACCACACCTTCTTACTCAATGTACCTTAAGGAATTTTTCTCTTTTAAAAGAAAATTTTCACATAAAAACCAAGTCCTTTTGGCTGCTAATGTGAGTACCACCATTCAAGGGACCAATCCTCCTAAGTTGAAAGACCGAGGTTGCCCTTACATCAATGTTGAACTATGAGAGAGCAAAGTTTTCAAGGCCTTGTGTGACCTAGGTGCTAGTGTCAATATCATCCCATACGCTGTGTACTGCCAGTTAGGCCTAGAAGATCTCCAACCCACATCTTTCACACATCAACTTGCTGATCGTAGCATTAGGGTTCCAAAGGGGATTTAAAAGACGTTCTGGTAAAGGATGAAAACTTCATCTACCCTACTGACTTCATTGTCCTTGAAAACCATCCAATCTTAGGAAATAAGGAACAACCCCCAATCATCCTTGGCCATCATTTTCTTACAACATGCAACTCTGTTATCCGAGTCTGAAATGGGAACATGACCATCACCTTTGGGAACATGAGTCTGGACTTGAACATCTATAATGTAAGCTCACAAATAGGGGATGACGAGGACATTCATGAAGTAAACATGATAAGAAGAATTGATAATGAATCCATAGAACATAAAGGAATATTTGATGAATGTTTAAGTCAGGATGAGATTGATTTCCTTTGTTCACATGAAGGAAGTTTATCTCCTTGGCTTGAATCATTTTCAAATTACTCTTATGATGAAGTCTTAGAAACCACTTTCATCGAAACTAATCAAACTTCCTTCCCTAAATCAGATCAAACCAATCTTGTAGCTGAAACTTCTATATGTGTGGAATAAATCCTATCTGGAACCCTAAAAAAAGAAATTGAACTTGATATAATGTCCCAATATACTGCTGAAATTCTGAACCAACCTGATCTTTAATTGAAGGAACTACCCGCTGCACTCAAGTTTTCTTTCTTAGGGGACAATAAAACACATACTATTGTCATTCCTTCTTCCAATGAAAACAATAATGAGAGGATGCTTCTAGATGTCCATAGGAAACATAAGAAATCCATTGGTTAGACCCTTTCTGATATTCTTGGGATTATCCCACTTATTGGGACTCATAGGATTGTTCTGGAATCTGATTCAAAGCCATGTCGTCAACCTCAACGGCGACTCAATCCTAATCTCACGGAGGTAGTAAGGAAAGAACTTCTAAAATTGTTAAAATCCGTTATCATATATCCCATAGATGAGAGTGAATGGGTGAGCCCAATAGAAGTGGTTCCAAAAAAGGCTGGAATCACAGTGATAGCCAATGAGGATGGAGAGATTTTTCCAACAAGGGTGAGTAGTGGATGGAGGGTCTGCATTGACTATAGTAAGCTAAACTCATTCACCAAGAAGGACCACTTCCCCTTACCATTCATTGACCAAGTCCTTGAGAGAGTGGTAGGTCATTCCTTCTACGGTTTCATAGATGGGTTCTCAGGGTATAATCAAATTGAGGTCTCCCTAGAGGATCAAGGGAAGAATAAATTCACATTTCCATTCCGAACCTTTTCCTTCAAATGCATGCCCTTCGGGTTATGCAATTCCCCTAGAACCCTCTAGCATTGCATGATGGGAATCTTCTCAGACATGGTAGGGGATTTTCTAGAGGTCTTCATGGATGAATTCTCTGTGTTTGGGGATACATTTTGGGGATGTCTGAGTAATGTAGAGAGAGTCTTGTCAAGATCTGAAGAAAATAATCTGGTACTAAACAAAGAAAAATGCCATTTCATGGTTAAAGAGGGACTAGTTATAGGACATCTGGTCTCAGGTAGGGGAATTGAAGTTGAGAAAGCCAAGGTTAAAATCATTCATCGCCTTCCATCACCCAAAAATATCAAGGAAGTGAGCTATTTCTTAGGACATGCTGGTTTCTATTGAAGATTCATCAAGGACATTAGTTCAATATCCCATCCCCTTTGTGCTCTGCTAGTAAAGGATGCTCCATTTATTTGGACAGAAAGCTATGATGGTTCATTCTCAACCCTAAAATCCTCTCTCACCTCTCCCCCATCATGAAATATCCAAATTAGAACCTTCCTTTAGAACTTATGTGTGATGCTAGTGACATTTCTGTAGGAGTTGTGTTAGGACAACATTGTGATAGAAATCCTTATGTCATTTCTTATGCAAGAAAATCATTAAATGATGCCCAAATCAACTACGACACCACTGAAAAGGAGTTACTTGATATTGTGTTTACCTTAGATAAGTTTAAGTCCTACCTCTTAGGATCCCCCATCACTGTGTTCACTGACCATTCTGCACTAAAATACCTCTTCTAAAAACAAGACGCTAAGGCTAGACTGATTAGGTGGGTCCTTCTCTTACTAGAATTTGAACTCACAATCAAGGATAAAAAGGGATTTGAAAATGTTTTAGCTGATCACCTGTCTAGTATGGAATTAAAATACAACTCAAATCACCTTTCTGTGTCTGATTCATTTCCTGATTAACACCTATACTCTATGATTGACTGCCCTTGGTATGCTGACATAGCCAATTTCTTAGTTACAGGAGTCATTACAAAATTATTAGGGACTCAAGCTCGAAGGAAATTCCTTTTTGATGTTATACACTATGTGTTTTATGATCCATACCTCTATAAGTTCTTCCCTGACCAAGTCATTAGAAGGTGTGTTCTAGAATCTGAACAAGTGTCCATCCTTAAATTCTGTCATAGTGAGGCATGTGGAGGTCAATTTTCCTCTAAGAAAACATCTACTATGATTCTTCAATGTGGTCTCTTCTGGCCCACCCTCTCAAGGGACTCCTATACATTTTTTCAAAGCTTTCCTAGGTGTCAACAAGTAGGGTCCATCACAAAAAGGAATCAAATGACATTCACACCCATCTTAGTGGTTGAAATTTTCGAATGTTGGGGAATTGATTTCATGGGTCCCTTCCCAAACTCTAGGGGATATCTTTACATTCTCTTAGCTATCTATTATGTCTCAAAATGGATTGATTCCATTCCCACTAAGTCCAATGATCATCAAGTTGTGATTCGATTTTTGAAAGAGAACATATTTTCTCGATTTGGAATTCCTGGGGCTATAATCAGTGATTGAGGAACCCATTTCTGAAACTGCCCATTCTCTTCACTCATGTCTAAGTATGGTATTTCTCATAAATTTTCAACTGCATACCATCCTCAAACCAATGGTCAAGCTGGGTTAGCGAATAGGGAGATTAAGAAAATTCTTGAAAAAATTGTCAACCCCTCTAGGAAAGATTGGTCCGAGAAACTCCTTGGATGATATTTGGGCATATCATACAGCATACAAAACCATCATAGGAATGTCACCATATAGGGTGGTTTATGGAAAATAATGCCATTTACCTATTGAAATTGAGCATAAGGCCTTTTGGTCAATTAAGAAAATGGATTATGACCTCTCATTGGCCAGAACAAAAAGGAAATTAGTTCTCAATGAACTGGAGGAACTAACGATGGAGGCTTATGAAAATTAAAGGATCAATAAAGCTAGAGTTCAATCCTACCAATCTAGGAATATCAAGGTCAAACATTTTGAACTGGGAAAACTTGTGCTCTTGTATAGTTCAAAACTTCATTTACACCCGGGAAAGTTAACGTCTAGATGGTCAGGACCATTCATAGTGCATCATTTGTACCCCCATGGGGCTGTAGAGATTCAATATCCAACAAGTGGTTACATTTTCAAGGTCAGTGGTCAAAGGTTAAAACCATTCATTGAATCATTCAATAAACAGGAAATAGAGGTTGAGTTAATTGATCCAATCTATGAATCAGGAAAAATTGATATATTTAGGATCCATGTTGGGCTAATGACATTAAGAAAATCGTTTCATGGGAGGCAACCCATGGTTTTCAAGTTTCCTATAATTTTTTTGTTTTAATCAACATTATATTTTAAGAAAAGATTAATTAAACATATTTATATTTAAAAAAAATAGACTTTTGACCTGTTCTTATATTATGAGTATGGATGGGTATGAAAATGGAGTACCATATTCATCTATGTCACGTGTTGTGATCCTTGAGTAATGCCTTACCCAGAAATTTAAAAAGAAGACAATGTATCATCAATTTGTTTTATTTTAATGTTTTTGTAGGTTAAAATAAAAATACAAAAAAATAAATAAAATTATAACAATAATAATAAAAAGGGACACGTCGTGGGTCGTGGGTCAAACCCCATCAAAACCGGCAAAGTCGTGGGGATTCGAACCCAGGACCGAAGGGAGACAGGGGTGCACACTTACCATTGACCTAGGACTTTTTGTGCTTCCTTATTCTATAATTTTTATATATATATACTTATATGTTACTTTCCTTATTATATATATATATTGTTTTGTTTTGTTTTGTTTTGTTTGTTTTGTTTGTTTTCTTTCCTTTTTCTACTAGTGAACTCTACAAGTGACATAAATATCAAAGGATTAAAATAAAGCCGCAAGAATTTCAACTTTAACCACCAGGTGACTTCATTCCATGATCCTCATTTTCAATTTCCTTTTTGAACTTTCATTCTCTACCTCTACCCCCTTCAAAATTTTCTTTTTGTTAAACACTGGGGACAGTTTTGTTTTAAGTTGGGTGGGAGATAAAATAAAAAAAATGCTTTTGTGTCAAAAAAAAGAATGATTTGGAAAAAAATTGTGTAAATGGAAGGAAAAATTCCTTTAACTTTGAACAGGGTAATACACATTTCACACTTTGAAATTGAATATCAAATAATTTAATATGCCCTAATTCTGATTTTAATCCTTGTATAATTTCATGAGCATAGATTTTGGAAAGTGTGGTTGTCCAATGTGATATTTCATCGTTTATATTTTCATCCAAATAAAAAAAGATCAAAATGCACGTCCCTTGGATAGTGGGGTATTAGTTTGAGTTCATGGGGTCCCCAAAATAAATATCATAGGTTTGGTGATCATTTTTGTTTTAATATGAGTATTCAATAAAAAAAATTTAAAAAACAATAAATTTGCACGTAGAGCAATGAAATGACCTAATGCGTGGATTTCAGCACTTGGGGATGGTGACTCCATAGTTGTCTCGCCCAGAGTTAGTAATTTTATCTCTATTTTTGTTATTTTGAATTTTTTTTTGACTAATTTAACTCGAGATGATGCCTGATTATGTGGGCTTCACATGGTGCCCTAAGGTCAATGAGCCTGGGAGTCATCGGTAAAGTCTCGCTACAGGGGTTGACTCTTTTGAGTGCAATTTCAATTACCATGGAAAAATTGTAAAACAAAAACAACAAAATAATAATAATTTTTTTTGAATACTCATCTTAATATTGAAATGTGATTCCACCTAGCACTTCCATTATTTCCCACTTTAATAAAGATGAACCCCCATGTCTATTGTGATGCACAACACATCCTCATACTTAATTGATATTGGATGAAATATGGAAATGAATTTGAACAAAGAAATGGGATTGGGATTGCGATCTTCTTATGAAACTATCTGGTATTAAAATATTTTATTGGGTTTCATGATTTTTTGGTATAAAGGTTTCTGGTGATCAATATGTATTAAAATGTTTTTGGAAAAGGGAATTCGAATTTCATATTGTTGAGATATATTTTGCTTGGGACTAGAAAGACTCAAGTTGGGGGGAGTTATTATCCACTAAATGAGGCTAATATTAATTGTTAATATATATAATATTCATGTTCTTTATTATTCATAAACACCATTTTAGTGCATTTTACACTTTGAACAACATTTCCCATTATGATTGTAATACCTTCTTAAAATGCACTATTATGTGGTACATTTTTTAACATCATTTGAAGTACCCAATGATTCATATGATTATAAATATTTTAATTTTATATTTTTGGAAATTGATTACACTTAAATATGAACATGTTTTATTCAGGGATCTATGGATAATTCATGGAAGAAGATGGGGATATTTTGTGATGAAAGGAAATAATTCTGGAGAAGTTAGATTGGACACCAGGCCACTGATGAGACTGTGGGACCCAACATACAGGACCAATGAATCCCAAATTTATTGGGATTATATAAGACATGTATATGAACAAATAAATCTTTAGGTTCCAACGCTAATTATACTTCCATATTGTTCATTTAGGTGGCCCAGTTTAGAGATAAAATTATGGGCCAGATTCTGCATCCCAGAAAAACATCCCACTAATATAATCATATATCCGAATACACAACTCCAAATTGGGCCACATTGTACAGGTGGTTAGGAGAAATCCAGGGCTCTATTTTATTCTTCTATTTCCCACTCTGATTCTTCCATATAGAAGGACTTACAAGCGCGTCCGTTCGGTTGAATCAAACTAGCTGCCACCTCGGGTCAAGGGTGGAAAAATCAACACTTCCTCCACTTTCCACCCACCAATGGCCTACCAAAATTAATTTATGAGACTTGGACTATTGAAGGGTCAACCCAAGGCTTCCAAAATTCCTATTTAAGGAAGTGGTGGTGAAGAATTTGGGAATATTTGGTGCTTGGTTTCATTGTAGTGTTATGCCGCCGCTTTGTGTTTGTAATCGCATTTCTTTCTCATGTAAGTTGTTTAATTCACCTTATATTCTTAATAAAAGTTCTTCCTTTACTCTTATTCTGTTCTTATAATTATCATGTTGATACCATTGGTTCAAGGTGTGAATTTATTCACACCATACTTTGTGATATTTATCACACAACGGAGGAGTGATCAATTTTTGTTGTTGTTTTTACTTCTTCAATTCCACCCTCGTAAGTCTACTTCTCGCTTCCGTTGAAGACATGTCATCAATGGAGGGGTAACTCTTTTATGGGTTGATCCAAGGGAGTATCAAGGGGCAGTATTGGATGTTATTTATCACTCCATTAATCGATAATCACTTTTTTTAAATGATATTTTTATTTGATGATTTTAAAACCTCTTCATCCTTATTGAATTTAAGGTCACACATTTCAAGTGCTTATACAAACTTCTACCTTGGAGTTCTCAAAACTTTGATCCTTCAAGTGTATATGTGATTAGTATTGGGTTTTTTAGATATTAAACTAGGAATTTGTGATTTCGTTTTACCTTCTTAAATGAATCCATCTCAATTATAAGAAATTGAAATCATTAAAAAAGGAATTTATCCAGTCCACCACGAGAGATAACCTATGATCAACTCATTACCTTAATTTGAATTAACTTAAATCTGTTATTAATCCTTTAAAACCATCTTAAATCAACCTATGTTGGTTACTTCATAGCCAAAAACAATCCATAGAATGCACGTGTCTGTAGGTACTTCTTAGGTCTTTGAGGATGCGACAACCCAAACTAGACTACAAGGACTGTCCTACCTTCTTCTTTTGCGTAAATTTGAGTATGAATCAGAAACCAAAAAAATATCATCAAAAAATAGAATCTAAAATGAAAAAACTAGATCATCCTCAAATCCCAACAAGCTAATATAGAAATAATGATAATAGAACAAATCAAGTGATGCATTTAACCAATGATAACAAAAATAAATAATATCACACATATATTCAGTCATAGAAAATCATCAAACATAAAATGTCATAAATATTAGTTAAAATTTAATGGATCAATCTATCCCTCATCACCATCACTATCATCATTATCATCATCATCAGCCTCATCCTTATCTTCATCTCCATCCCCATCCCCATCCTCATCCTCATCCTCATCCTCATCCTCTTACTCAGCCACTTCCTTGCTCTCATCCTCTACCTTGGACTCAACCTCATCATTGTCCTTGGCCTCAGCATCTTCTAAACCATCATCCCCACCATCAAAATAATCATGAAGGACATTATCTTTACCACCACTAGTACTATAACCCAATGAAAAATATAATTAATGCATCGATGACATATATGCATCACAAGCCATGGTGGTCACTGGTGGAAGTGATCAACATAAAACATTCATCAGTTATTTAAATTCAATGTTTTCCTTTTCAGCCTATTCATCCACTTGCATGGCCCTTTTTTCAACCTTTTCTGCCTTGGCCTTAGCCTGTTCTGCATGTGCGTTAGCCTTATTCAATAAGTTGGTACTACAAATAGTACCTAAAGGGTACCAATACCTTATCAGAACTAAACTCTTCACAAGTCATCATCGTACTCTACCACGGTGTTCATCTCACAAAACCTGATGTAAGTGATCTGTTGGACCACAATTTTAATGTTCATGAGAGTTTGGGAACTTCAAAGTAGATTTTTACAAATATATATAGATTGTTAAGTTACAAAATGTTCATTAAAATTTGAAATCAACGTTATACTTATAGTCTATTGTTGTGTTGGACCGTTAACCAAACATCCATATATTTTTCTTTATGCTTGAGAAAAATTATTTTCCCCAAGGAACACATCCTTAAATAATCAATACCTAACTTTAATATGAAATTGAATATAGGAAACCATAATTGAAAATATGTTACCAATAATTAATTTTATAACTAAAATCCAATGGAAATTATTTTTAAATGAAAAGAAAAACAAATGGTAGATGAATTCATGTTGTTTCAATCCAATTTTATTTTGTTATGATTGGTTTCAATAAATATTTTTCAATTTATTTTAGTTTATGATTTTTCAAATTGGACCATATCGGGTTGTGTCTATTTAGTCAAAATTAGTTTGATTTGATTCAATTCAATTCATATTTATTTGGTTAGATTTTAATTGTTTAAATTTTAATATATGCGATCTAATTTTCTATTTCTATTTGAATAGACTGATTTAGTTCTATATGATTTTGTTCAGTGTGTCTTGTTTCGATAATATTTGGGTCTATTAGGTTTAGGCTGATTTAAGTATTTTTAATACAAAAATATTTTATTATAGTCAATTTCATTTGGTTTACCTCTACTTGAATTAGGGATTACATGTTTTTTGAACCGGTGCTCAGAATCAAAATCTGAGGGCACCGATGAAACCGCAGCGCCGGTAATTTCTTAAGAAGACCTTTTCTAGATTTTCTTTTACTCGGGAAGAGTTGTTAAAAAAATGTGCGTTAAGTATTAAGAGAAATAAAATTGTGTTACAATTTTATTTCACTTATAAGAGGTTAAACCCCATGTGTGGGAGTTGGGGTGGGACCCACTAAAATCCTAACCCCTCTTGGTAGGATATTAGTGAGGTTGGGCCCACACGAGCCCCTACCTTTTAAAATTCCTTAACCCCTCTAGACCTCCCATGTATTAAATGTTGTGGATAACTAATTCTACATTAATGCATGACAACAAAACTCACCATTAATTTTGGACAATTCAAGACTAATTAATTAAGTGAGTTTAGGTTTTTAAATTTTTAAAAATGTTGGAAAAGGTAATAAAATAAGGAAAAGGCCTTATTTTATTTTGGTTTCTTCGTTGTGTTGAGAGAGGGAGAGTTCTACACTTTGAAAAACTTCATCTTCCTCCTTGAAGAACATGAAGAACGCCGACAAGTCGTTCTATCATCTCTCCACGTCAAAGAAAGGAAGATGTCGCTTCCACCTCGGATGATCTCCATCAACATATACGGAGCCTCACCCCGCGACGCCGTCTTCCGCGATGCAAGCTTCCGCGAATCTCTTTGAGGTAGGGGTTAAGTTCAAATTTAATCAATTAAATTTGTGCTTTGTTTGTCGTTGAGAATACTCATTGTTTTGATGTTTGCTATCGGTATAACGGGAGGAGGTCAGACCGCACAAACACAGCTGATCCACCTCCCCATTGTTGTTGTACTTTGTTGTGGATTGGAATGGAGGCGACGCGGTGTCGTCGCACCACGTGGGTACGAGGGAACCACGGCTGAAGCAGGCCGCGGCGAAGGAGTGGGGCGCCGTTGCGCCTCGCCGGTGAAGCCAAGGAAGTTGCGGCCAAGGTCGAGTCGTGGCAGAGGGGCGCGGCGTCATCGCGCGGCACCAGAGCACCAACGAGGGCAGTGGCGGAAGGGCGTGGTGCCTTCGCGCCGCGCCGGTCAGACAAGGGACGCGGACTAAGGCCGTAGCTGTGCAGAGGAGGGAGGCCAGACTCCGCCGGCCTCCGGCGCTCTAGGAGGCGGGACCATCATGTCCCCCGGTGGCACACCGGCCGGCCATTACGGCCGGTCGGATTTCGGAAGACCGGGGGTCGTAACCCACGGCAGGTGGCAAGGGCGGGCCCCCCAAGTGTGGTCCACCGTTTCAAAACAAAGGGGGCAGTGCCCCCCCCCCCTTCCACCTCCTCTCAGTGCACGGGCAGCCGCGCCGGGCCGGGCCGCCCGCGTTGGGTCGGGCCGCCAGCGCCGTGTCGGGCCGCCCGCGCCGGGCTGGACCCCCGCACCGAGCCGGACCGCACCGGCTGGGCCAGGTCGGGCTAGCCCGGTCCTGCCGTGCCCTAACAGGCCGGACCCGGATCTCGTGTCGGGGTCGACCCGGTTTGGGCCGACCCAGGGGGTATCGGGCCAGGTCAGACCGGGCCCAAACCCCCTACTTTCCGGACAGATCTGTTCAAATGCCCATAACATGGGTTTCAGACCTCTGATCGATACACCGTCAATTGTGTAGCGATCCGTGGATCGAGCCGGTCATTTTGGTATATTATTCTCAAGGTTTCGGAGAACTTTGGGTACGGCTGGGTTGGTTCGAACACGAAACCAACCGGGCCCTCGGAGCAGAAACGCTTATAACTTGAGCTCCAGTCGTCCGATTGACATGATGTTGACTTTGTTGGATTCCTATTAGTGAGACAGTCCTTTTGGCTTACTCCGCTCGAGGTTTGGATGCAGCCGGAGTACGTCCAGGTTGGTTTTAGCTTAAAAACCAACCGGGCTCCTCTGATGAAAATGACAATAACTCTCAGACCGGGCGTCTGATTGACGTGTCGTCTGTCGCATTGAGTTCCTATTGACAAGACGGAACTTTGGGATAAATCAACTCTGGACTTCGTGTCAGTTTATGTATCAACCCCCTTGGCTCGTGGAGCAGACCCTCCCGGAATTGATCATGCTGTGTGCGGGAACCCTAGAGCTGGCTGCGACTGCGATGACGATGATGACTGTACTGGGATCCTCCGTGGGTTCGGCTGCGACGACGACTGTACTGGAATCCTCCATGGGTTTGACGGTGATGACTAATGTTATTCTATCCTATGTGGGTTCGGAAGTACTTGACTACTGTTATTGTATCCTATGTGGGTCCGGCAATATTTGACTCTGTACTTGTATCCTATGTGGGTCCGGAAAAGTAGATGGTCTTGTATCCTTTGTGGGTCCGAAAGCTTAGCTGGTCTTGTATCCTATGTGGTTTCGATAGCTTAGATAAATCACTGGCTAAATCTTATCATCTCTATCGTTTTACGAAGAAGTATACTTGTGTGAGTTGAGTCTTAACTTACAATCAATATCATCGATATGATTATCGTGCTTTCCTGTGTGGATTGGGTTGTGCTATCCTGTGTGGATTGGGTTGTACTTTCCTATGTGGATTGGGTTGCGAATTCCTATGTGGAATGAGATATGTTTTCCTGTGTGGACTGGGTTGTACTTGGGCTCGTGTACAGAAGCTGAGCTGGAATTGATGACTTAGATATATGTATGGGCATATACCTAAGTAGAGTTGGTTGTTACTTCGTGATTGTATTTTTCCTTTGTGGTTTGTCCTTCGTGTATTCTGGGAGACCTTTGGGGGTATCAGGGTCCCTAATGAGTAGCGTATACTCACCCCTGCATGGGCTATTCCCGCACTACATTGTTTTGGATGCAGATGACGGACAACGATGATCGAGGTGGGAGCTCGTGGAGCTCGATGGTACCAGGAGGTGGATCACTGGACGGGACGTACTCGGAGCAGACGGATGGAGCCGTGGAGCAGAGGTGACTATCTATACCCACCCTTTAGGTGGGATTACAATAGGACGTCTTGGAGTTACTGCTTTACTTTTCTTCTGATGTACTTTATTTTCAGTTGTACTTTACTTCAGTTGGGTTTGTATTCTTTCCCATTTCCTTTTCCAACAGTTACTTTGGTTTGCTCAGTTTACTTAGTGTTTACTTCAGTTTGCGTACTCTGTGGTGATTGTTTACTTTATAAATCCAATGACTTTCCTTTTATTGGGATTTATGCCATTGGTGCTAGTCTCCAGCCCCTGGCCTATGGAAGGCGGCCTTGGGGTAGTCACGGCACAGGCCCCGAGGACGGGTCGGGACAGATTGGTATCAGAGGAGTTCGGTTCTACTGCAGAACTCAGGACTCTGATCTTTCTTCTATGTGATGCAATAATGTTAAGGGTATTTAGTGTGGTTATCAGTCCAGCGAGTCTACTGATGGTGTGGCGGCCGACATATCCATACACCAGGACCCTGACTTCTAATTTCCGACTCAATACATGAAAATATTGATTGCATGTGTGTTTCAAATGTTTTTCTTGTGATTACTTTGTGTCAGCTCTCCAGGTATACTATTTTGACCGTGGCTCAACTGTTTCTTTTCAGTATGTCCCCACGATGGTAGCCAGCTAGGGTTCTGAGCATTGTACAAGATGGCATCCCACCGAGTGACGAGGCCTCGGTGCAGGGCCCCATTATAGTAGAGGCATCGGCGGTACCTCTACCGGCCGAGCCACCAATGCCACCAGCCCCAGCCACTAAGAGTGCACGTCGTCTTAGTGCACTGCACAAGTTTCAGCATCAGAGACCGCCCAGGTTCTGTGGGGAGACAGACCCTCATACAGCTGAGGATTGGCTGGAGGCTGTTGTGCAAGTTTTCAGATTAGTGGGGACACCAGCTGACCACATGGTGATCATTGCGGCAAGTCTCCTGCACGCAGTAGTAGGTAGATGGTGGAGCCTGATTCGCCAGGTGCATGATGAGGAATCATTACTTTGGATGGACTCTGAGAGACTCTTCTGCTCAGACTTCATTCCATCCACCCTCCGTACGGTGCGCATTCAGGAGTTGGTACAGTTGTGGCAGGGCAGCATGATGGTAGCCCAGTACTCCGCGAGGTTTACCGATATCTCGTGCTACTCCACATACATGGTACGTGACCCATTCATCTGGGCCCAGACCTTCGAACAGGGATTGAGGCGCGATATCAGGGCTTCGATGATCGCCCTCAGCATTCCGACGCAAGCAGGAGTGCTGGAGTGAGCCCAATTTGTGGAGAGCTTCCTGGTTGAGCCTACACCAGCAGCGAGGCCTACTACAAGGCGACACGTAGCAGATTATTCTGCAGCTGGCAGTAGAAATACATCGTAGAGGTCCAAGAGGACCAGACCATCAGGTGGGAGACCTCAGGATACTGGATCGGAGGTGCGGGGCACACGCAGTAGATCCAGTTATACGAGAGGCAGACAGTGCTATGCATGAGTCGGACAGGGCCACATGGCTTGGGACTGTCCGACCCACCAAGCAGAGGAGCAGCCGACACTTAAGAGACCACCTAGGTATAGGTAGAGGTTTGACCGTGGAGGCCCACAGGGAGTAGGGGGATGAGGCAGAGGACCGGGCCGAGCAGCGGGTGGTGGATGATGTTTTGAGACTCTACGACCACCACCACCAGGAGGTCTGCCACAACCAAAGGGAGCGGGCGGACAGAGACAGGCTCAACTTTAGGCAGTGGAGGCCTATGACCACAGCACACTAGAGATGATTCAAGGTACTATCTATTTCTACTCCACCCTTACTTCAGTTCTTATAGACACAGGAGCGAGTCATTCTTTCATTGTCGCTGCCCTTTTTCGGAGCTCAGATATTTCGACGGAGCCGTTGGCTTGATCCTTACGGCTAGAGACTCCTATGGGAGAAAACTCGATGATTACACACTGGTGCCGGCAGTGTGAGCTTACTCTAGGAGGTGAGAGCTTCGGCTGGGATCTTCTTGTAGCAGTGTTGAGGCCTTACGGTGTCATATTGGGCATGGATTTGTTATCTATGTTCCATGATCAGATTGCCTGTATTAGGCGTAAGGTACAGTGTGTCCACACCAATGGGAGCAGGTTCACCTTCACCGGCGAGAAGGGAGCCTTTGCAGCGCAGGATGGACTCACGTAGAGGAGAGGATACCCGATCACTCATCAGTTAGATATCCTCATCATAAGAGAAGTGGATGTGCAGAGTCCGAGTTTTCTTGTTGTGGTGGATCGGTATGGAGACGTTTTTCCTGACGACGTTCCAAGACTACCTCCTCGTAGAGAGGTAGACTTCTATATTGACATGTACCCCAAGAAAGCCCCGATATCTACTCCAGCATATCGGATGGCTCCTGCTGATCTTCGAGAGATATGGGTACAGCTGGTGGACTTACAGGGCAAGGGATACATTCGACCTAGTGTTTCACCCTGGGCTTCCCTAATATTTTCCACCAAGAAGGTGGGCAAGAGATTGTGACTCTGTGTCGATTACCGTCGCCTGAACCAGGTGACCGTGAAGAACAAGTATCCACTTCTTGGGGAACATTATCTCTGAGGCGGGAGTTGTGGTGGATCCTGCGAAGATCGAGGTAGTGATAGCTTGGGATCCACCCAGAAGCGTGATGGAGGAGCAGAGTTTCCTAGTTTTGGATGGGTACTACCGAAGATTTGTGCCAGACTTTTCCAGAGTTGCAGCACCACTTTCAGCTTTGACGAAGAAGGGGAGACCCTTCGTGTGGTCAGATAGATGTCAGTAGAGCTTCCAGAAGCTGAGACAGTGATTGACCAGTGCACCCATCTTAAGGCTACCATAGGAGGGTGTAGGGTACGTAGTTTACTACGATGCATCAGGGACTGGACTCGGGTTTTCCCTGATGCAGGAGCGGGCATTGATCGCCAATGGATCACGATAGCTGAGGAAGAACGAGCAGAACTATGCTACCCATAACATGGAGTAAGCAGCAGTGGTTTTCGCTCTGAAGATGTGGCAGCACTATCTGATGGGCGAGTGCTTTACAATTTACTCTGACCACTAGAGTCTCAGATACATCTTCTCATAGAAGGACCTAATCCTGAGACAGCATCGATGGCTCGAGTTCCTCCAGGACTATGAATTTGAGATAGTCTATAATATTAGGAAAGGTAACGTAATAGCTGATGCTCTCAGCAGGAGATCGGGCATTCAACTACTTGGAGAGGCGACGGAGCAGTTAGCCGCTTTGCAGATATCCTTTGTGGATAAAGATGGGGCAGCCTTTCTTCAGTCGCTCACAGTCACTCCACCACTTCTTCAGCAGGTCAGAGAGGAACATCGTGGGGATGTTTACTGTGAGCCGCGACGTGCACAGATTTCCACAGGACAAGCACCTGATGGGTTTTCTATAGGAGGATAGCACGTCATCCTTTTTAGAGGACGTACCATGGTACCAGCTTCTTTACAGGAGGAGGTTCTGAGAGAGTTTCACACTTCCCCTTTGGCAGTACATCTTGTGGTAGCGATGCTATACCAAGATCTTAGACAACATCACTGGTGGCCGGGTATGAAGAAGGATGTGGTAGAGTTCGTTTCTCGATGCCTCACCTTCCAGCAGTTGAAGGCAGATCACCAGGTACCAGCGGGCCTGGAACAGCCCTTGGAGGTCCTAGAGTGGATGTGGGATAGGAAATCTATGGGTTTCGTGACTGGACTTCCATGTACTTCTAGAGGACATGACTCTATTTTTCTGATCGTCGACCGACTCACCAAGTCGGACCACTTCCTACCCATCAGAGAGCAGGGATCAGAGGAGAGCATGGGACACATCTATGTCCATGAGATCGTACAGCTTCATGGTGTGCCATCATCTATAGTCTCTGATCAAGATGCTCGCTTTACTTCCCGGATTTGGAAGGGGTTGCAGGAGGCTTTTGGTATGCAGCTACGCCTGACCGCCGCTTTTCACCCTCAGATGGATGTTCAGATGGAGAGGACCATTCAGACTCTCTAAGACATGGTTCGTGCATGTGTCCTCAACTTTGGTCGAAGATGGGAGGGTCACCTACCTTTGGCGGATTTTGCGTACAAAAAACAGCTACCACTCCACCATCGGGATGGCACCATACGAGGCATTGTACGGCTGAACTTGCAGATCACCTCTGTGCTGGACAGACCCTAGGGACTCGACACTTGTGTGGCTAGAGATGGTCCATGCCATGACAGAGAAGGTCTAAGTCATCTAGAAGCGGATGAGGACAACTCAGAGTCGACAGAAGTCTTATGGTAACAGGAGGCAGAGACCACTAGAGTTTGAGGATGGTGACCACGTTTTCTTACGGGTCACACATCGACGTGGATTACAGAGATTTGGTCGGGGCGACAAGTTATCTCCGCGCTTCATCGGGCCATTTCATGTTCTCAAAATGATAGGCGAGGTGTCTTTTCGCCTGGATCTACCACCTCAGTAGCACCGGGTGCATGACGTCTTCCACGTATCTTAGTTGAGGAGATATCTGCATGACCCGACGCATGTCATAGACCATGGGGAGATGGACATTGATGACGTGGAAACTTTTGCGGAGGTTCTGGTGGAGAACGAGGATCGAAAGGAGAGGGTCCTATGTGGGCGGTCGATTCCTCTAGTGCGCATCAGATAGCAGCACGAGAACCTCCAGGAGATAATTTGGGAGCGGGAGGCTCAGATGCGTGCTCAGTACCCTCATTTGTTTCTTAGTTTGTGATGTATCTTTACGGGGATGTAAAGATCTGAGGTGGGAGTAATGTAAAGGCCCGTAAATTTCAAGAAATTTTTTTCTTAAATTCTTTGAGATTTTACGAGTATGCAGTTTCAGACGGATCCTAATTCTGAGGCCCGGTGTGCCCGAAATCAATTTCCAAAGTTTAGCTCGGGTACGTTCAGTAAACGAACGAGCGGGTTTTCTGGACATTTGAACCGGTGCTCGGAATCAAAATCTGAGGGCACCGATGAAACCGCAGCGCTGGTAATTTCTTAAGAAGACCTTTTCTGGAGTTGTGTTTACTTGGGAAGTGTTGTTAATAAAATGTGCGTTAAGTATTAAGAGAAATAAAATTGCGTTACAATTTTATTTCACTTACAAGAGGTCAAACCCCATGTGTGGGAGTTGGGGTGGGACCCAATAAAATCATAACCCCTCTTGGTAGGATATTAGTGAGGTGGGGCCCACATGATCCCCCACCTTTTCAAATTCCCTAACCCCTCTAAACCACCCATGTATTAAATTTTGTGGATACTTTCTTCCACATTAATGCATGACAACTAAACTCACCATTAATTTTGGACAATTCAAGACTAAGTAATTAAGTGAGTTTAGGTTTTTGAATTTTTAAAAATGTTGTAAAAAGTAATAAAATAAGGAAAAGGCCTTATTTTATTTTGGTTGCTTCGTTGTGTTGAGAGAGGGAGAGTTCTACACTTTGAAGAGCTTCATCTTCCTCCTTGAAGAACGTGAAGAACGCCGACATGCCGTTCTATCATCTCTCCACATCAAAGAATGGGAGATGCCGCTTCCTCCTCGGACAATCTCTGTCAACATATACGGAGCCTCACCCCGCGACGCCGTCTTCCGCGATGCAAGATTCCTCGAATCTCTTTGAAGTAGGGGTTAAGTTCAAATTTAATCAATTAAATTTGCGCTTTGTTTGTTTTTGAGATTACTCATTCTTTTTCAGCTTTCTATCGGTATAACAGGAGGAGGTCGGACTACACAAACACGGCCGACACACCTCCCCATTGTTGTTATACTTCGTTGTGGATTGGAACGGAGGCGATGCGGTGTTGTCGCACTGCACAGGAACAAGGGAATTGAGGCCAAAACGGGCCGCGGCGAAGGAGCGCGGCGCCGTTGCGCCACGCCGATGAAGCTGAAGGAATCTGTGACCAAGGTATGGCCGCGACAGAGGGGCGCGGCACCGTCGCACTGCGCTGGTGCACCATGGGGGGCCACGGCCGGGACAGAGGGGCGCAGCGCCGTCGCATAACGCTGGTCGGACAAGGGCCGCGGCCGGAGTCCGCGGTTGTGTAGGGGAGAGCGGCTGGACTCCGTCGGCCATCGGCGCTCCAGGAGGCGGGACCAGCAGGTCCTGCGGCGGCACACCGTCCGGGCATTACAGCCGGCCGGATTTCGGAAGACTGAGGGTCGTAACCCTCGACAGGTGGCAAGGTCGGGTCCCCCATGTGGGGGCCACCATTTCAAAATGAGGGGTGCATCCCCCCCCCACCCTTCTGCGTCTGCTCAGCGTGTGGGCGCCTGCATAGGGTTGGACCGGCCGGCCCGAGCCAGACCGCCCGTGCCGGGCCGGACCCCCCCCCCCCCCCCCCCCCACCGGGCCGGGCTCCACCGGCTGGGCCAAGCCATGCCATCTGGGCAGGGACGCGCCCTAACAGGCCGGACAAGGATCCCGGGTTGGGTCAACCTGGTTCGGGCCGACCCAGGGGGTATCGGGTTGGGTCAGACCGGGCCCGAACCCCCTACATTCCAGACAGATCCATTCAAATGCCAATAACATGGGCTATAGAACTCCGATCAACACACCGTCAGTTGAGTAGTGATCCTTGGATCAAAGCGGTCATTTTGGTATATTACACTCATGGTTTCGGAGAACTTTGGTTATGTCCATGTTGGTTCGAACACGAAACCAACCGGCCCCTCAGAGCGAAAATGCTTATAACTTGAGCTCCGGACGTCTGATTGTTGTGCTGTCAACTTTTTTGGATTATTCTTAGTGAGACAGTTCCTTTGGATTACTCCGATCAAGTTTTGGATGCAGTCGGAGTATGGCTGGGTTGGTTTTAGCATAAAAACTAACCGGGCCACTAGGATGAAAAAGCCAATAACTCTTAGACCGGGCGTCCGATTGACGTGCCATATGTCTCGTTGAATTCCTATTGATGAGACGGAAATTTGGGATACATCAACTCCATATTTCGTGTCAGTTGACGTATCAACACCCTTTGCTCGTGGAGTAGACCCTTCCGGAATCGAGCATATTGTGTGCGGGAACCCTAGATCTGGCTGCGACTGTGACGACGATGATGAATGTACTGGGATCCTCCGTGGGTTTGACAGCGACGAAGACCCTACTAGGATCCTCCATGGGTTCGACGACGATTACTACTATTCTTGTATCCTATGTGGGTCTGGCAGTACTTGAATACTATTCTTGTATCGTATGTGGGTCCGGCAGTATTTGACTCTGTACTTGTATCCTATGTGGGTCAGGCAGAGTAGCTGGTCTTTTATCCTTTGTGGGTCTGACAGCTTAGCTGGCCTTGTATCCTATGTGGGTCTGACAGCTTAGATAAATTAGTGGCTACATCTGATCATCTCTATCGCCTTGCGAAAAAGTATACCTATGTGAGCTGAGTCTTAACTTACAATCAATATCATCGATATGATTGTCGTGCATTCCTGTGTGGATTGGGTTGTGCTATCCTATGTGGATTGGGTTGTGCCTTTTTATGTGGATTGGGTTGCGAATTCCTATGTGGAATGGGTTATGTTTTCCTGTGTGGACTGGGTTTTACTTGGGCTCATATACAGGAGTCAAGCAAGAATTGATGACTTAGGTGTATGTATGGGCATATACCTAAGTAGAGTTGGTTTTTACTTCGTGATTGTATTTTTCCTTTGTAGTTTATCCATCGTAGATTCTGGGATACCTTCGGGGGTATTGGGGTCCCTACTGGGTAGTGTATACTTACCCATGCATGGGCTATGACCACACTACGTTGTGTTGGATGCAGACAACAGAAAACGTTGATCGAGGTGGGAGCTCGTATAGCTGGACGGTACCAGGAGGTGGATCACTAGAAGGGACGTACTCGAAGAGGACGGCTGGAGCCGTGGAGCAGAGGTGACTATCTGTACCCACCCTTCAGGTGGGATTACAAGAGGACAGCTCAGAGTTGCTACTTTACTTTTCTACTGCTGTACTTTCTTTTTAGTTTTACTTTTCTTCAGTTGGGTTTGTATTCTGGCCGATTTCCTTTTCCAGCACTTACTTTTGTAGCTCAGTTTACTTAGTGTTTACTTCATTTTGCATACTTTGTGGTGATTGTTTACTTTATAAAGGCAATTCCTTCACTTTTATCAGGATTTACATCTTTGGTGCTACTCGCCAGCCCCTGGCCTATGGAAGGTGGGCTTGGGGTAGTCACGACACGGGCCCTGAGGACGTGTCGTGACAAAAAATCCTAAAGAAAAATTATAAACAATTATCATACCTACTTACCCTAATGGACTGGCATCGTAGTCCTCCCCGATGTCTAGAAGTATTTCTTTTCATCAAGTTTTATTTATTTTTTCCTGGAGATTCCAAAAAAATGAAATAACATAAAATAAAGTATTAATAAAAAACCTGAATTTTTTAATTTAGAAAACTCAAATTTTATTAATAGCTTGAACACGGTACTCATCCAAGGAGTAATCATTTTTTGATAATTCTCTATTAGAAAATCATCTATGATTGGTATGTCCTCTAAATCCAGCCCAAATCTAACATGCTATACCATATACCAGTCACGATTAAAGGCTCTCCAATGCTATCCTAATTCCATTATCCATACTAACCTCACACCATCAGCATCAGAAAAATTAAAATTAATTTGGAACCAAAATAATAATTCATATAAATATAATAATAATTAAACATTAAATCCCAAATATTTTTTACCCATATTTGTTCCCAATCATTATCCTTTACTTCATTTGGTGGGTGTGACTAGGAGACAGGACTGAAGGGAATGATGTCGGAGTATTTGGAAAGAATCACCAAAAAAATCCAACATTCCCACCCTGTTTGTTTAATCATTTGGTTGTATTCGTTGTACCGCACCATCTACTACATGTGGTAGTTCCCACTGTATGCATGCATGTACTCCCACGCCACCTATCAGTAGATCTAGATATAGTATAATAAAAATATATATTTTATCAATACATCATATAATGAAACTAATTTATGGTAAAAAGATTTATTATGGTTCTGTAAATATACATATGGCAGTTTGATCAATGGGCACCGCTAGATCCGTAGATACTGAAGAAACATAACCCTATACATATGGTGTGGGTCCTAGAGTATGCTCTGTAGGATTAGAATCTTTCAGAACAGGAGCTGAATAATAAGGAATGTAGAATCATGGAGAGAAGGAAATAGATGTAAAAGAATATGGCATGGATGGCTGGCCAATTTCATTATATAGATGGGGAGTTTAAATCATCACCGGATATGGGAATTGTGATTGAGGAGGCTCGAATGTAAATGTTGTTGAAACCATGAGAGGCCTAAATATCCCAGGTTCCCCTAATTACACTACTGGATTAGAATCTGTCGTAGATGGCATGTCAGTGGGTGGACAGGTTCTAATCGGGTATGCTGACTGGAGTGCCTAGCTCTAGTACCACCCCCCTCATACCGTCATCCTATGTACTGGAACCACTAGGTTGCTCATCGAATAACTGGATCCTAAATGGTGGATCCTGTATTAAATTTTAATACAAAATTAATCACATGAAAATATAATTTATTGATATATATATATATATATATGAAATAAATTACGCACAACATGAACTAATGGAGGAACTCCCATATCAGTCATTTGGTGATTGTTTTCCACCATCATTTTTCTTCACATATTTTAAATAGGTTTTATTTCCTATATTTGAAAAAAAATATAGAATTAATTAGAAATTGATATGTAATGTGTAACCCAAACCATAAAAAAGATGATATATGACTTCATTAAAGAACACCACTTGTAAAACCAAATACATGATACATAGTGATATAACAAAAACAATATTAAATTTAGTGGGAAGAACATAAAAATAGAATATATTTCACAAAATAATGAATATATTCAAATTTTAATGTTTAGTATAGGTATGATATATTTTTCTTCAATGTTCAATTTGCTCCAATTCAATTTTGGTTAGTTTATTTTTCTATTTTTATTTCTCTTACGTCAGATGTATAATTTTTGTAGATTGATTAGATTATTTGCCATTTTTTATTTCTCTTTGGTCATTTAGTTCAATTTTTTTAATTGATTAGGTCATTTGATGATTTTTATTTATCTTGGGTCATTTTTTCATATTTTCGGTTAGGTAATTTTCCCAATTTTTTTAAAGTTCATTATTTTATGTTGTTTTGATTTTCATATCAATACGTTTAATATATAAATTCAATACCTCTTATTTTTTGTTCAAATTTAATTGTTTCATTTTTGTTTGCCTTCGTAGGTTTAAATACAGTTCAATTCAATGTTAGAAAATGATACAAAAAAATGCAACCAATAAATATTTAAAATGCACATAAAGGACCATTTGGATAAAAAATATTTGTAATCAATTTTAAAGGTACCGAACTTAATAAAAAAAATCAAGCTAAACCAAAATAATTCAGAAAACTGGTGGATGCTTCTATATATTTCCCACCATAACTTTAGGTTCACAATCAACTTTGACAATTCATCTATTGGGGTAATAATAAGTAATAAATGGATTTAAGTCAATGGAAGTAGGGATTGTTTTAATTCCATCATCACCATTGTCAAAAATATGTCATGGAATTACTTCAATAATGGCACCAAATTTATGTCGAAGATGATATTTGACATAAAAACATGTTTCTCCATTGATTCATATAAATGTGGTTCAGGAGAAGAAAGAGTGTGAATCATTTCAATAACTTGAAATCCATAATCATTAATAAATGTTCCATGCATCGTCAATGTATATGATCCAATAATTACTCTTGTTTGAGGAAGTGATGGAAAATAACGTTCAATTTTTTCATATTGTTCATCTTCAATTTTCAATGGGTTGTTCATTCTCTTAGTAATATCATACAAATACATTTAAAAAAAATACATACATTCTGGATCCATGTAACCGTTCATGATATAACCATCAGGATTATTCATGTTCTAGACTTAAGAATTCAATTTGTACATATTTATTTTAGTTAGATACATACAATGAAAAAATGGAACCTCTAAAAATTATTTTAGTTGGAAGATGGATAGTTATATGTAGCATACATTTGAAAAATAATGGCGGAAATATTTTCCCTAACACAAAAAAAATTAATGGTGCCCCTGCCCAAATTTTTTGCAAGAATGACATGGACAACTTAATAGCACAAAGATCTCTAAAAAATTTCCATAACCTAATAACTATTACCTTTACATTATTTTCAAATAGATGGCAGATTTCTACTAGAATCAACTAATGTGGACGGAAGTGATAATCAAGAGTCTTCAAATATTTCAACTTCAACTCTCTTCTATTAAAATGTTTTGATATGTTGCTTGAATATCCATCAATAAATTTAATAGTCTCATGTACTTCCATAAATTTATATTTTTTCTACAATTTTTTTCACTTAATAAACACATGGAACATTCCATTTATTTTCATTGGTATAAAGAGGATACAATTCTAGTATGATGTCCCAATCCACCAAGTCACACCTTGATCTAAAATCATCTTTTTTCCTTTCCCAAGACATTTAGAAGAATAAAAATCAATATTTCATATATATTCTTTTTATTATGAATTACGTCTAAGAAATGACGTAAAAAATTGGTTAAAATAAGGAAACTCAAAGAAGATACTCCTCTTGTTCCAATTGTAATAGGTTTTAGTGGAGATATTCTTCCTCTTTATATATTTCATTTGACCCTTCCTGAATTAAAAATTGAAATCTTTTAATTCATTAAGAACATGAGTTCCATACCTACTATAAGGTGGATCATCAGTCTCTATGGTATTTTCAAATCTTCAACAATTATTTTTATATGGAAGGTCCATTGGAAAGAATATTTGATGTTCTATAAAACTCAGAACTATAGGGATATTTAAATATTTTGAATTATGTATTATTCATAAAAATAGAACATGATAGATTTCCCTTCACACTATATCCAAACATCATTTCATAAGTAGTAAAACCATTGATCATCCACATAAGAACAACATGCATCTAAAATATGTCTTTCAAACATGCATCATATGCGCACACACACTCATCCCAAAAAAGATTCCACTATTTTATTAAAGGTTTCATGTGTACAACTATATCATTGTTGGGATAATAAGGGCCAAATATGAGTATACTCATGAAATTGAATGGTTTTTTCGTATATAACCATGGGGGGAGTATATAAATGTGTTTGAAAGTGGAAATGTTCTGTTCGATGTAAGCATCTACCCAAATGGATGAAAACCATCACATGATAGACCCATCCTCACATTTGGCATGTCAGCTGTGAAATCAAGATATTGAGCATCAAATTTATTCCATAAAAATCTATTTATTGGGTGAAACAACTCATAATTATTCTTCTTTATCTTGGAACCATTCCATTACATTTTTATTGATATTTCATCAGACATGAAAATATTTTAGAGTTTTGGGATCATGAGAATGTGTGATATTACTTTTTGTGGCATACAAGATGGTGTTTCGTCAGATTTTGGAATCCATTCAGATGTTCCACGTTTTAAAAAATCATTTCATTCAACAATTTCCTCCGAGAATTAGTTAAAATCTTTTAGGAAATCATGAAATTAGTTTTTTGAAATCCAAGTTCCTCAACTAAATTCCATACCATATAGTGGTTTGAGGTAATATCTACATCATCTAGAAGTAAATCCTTCAAGAAGGTATGAATGTAATCGATGGAAGTATTAGAAATCTCGTACATGGTTTTCCTATGATATAATTTGATTATAAATTACATATTTTCATTTTACCAAATTAAAAATATACTAGGGACATGGCCGCATCATTCAATTTTTTCAACGTGTGAGCATCAGAATTTTCATTAGATACATCATGTGTTCTTTTATTGAAGTCTTCTTAAGTTTAAATTTTTTCTTTCTCTTGATGATGAATAAACAAAAACCATTCATTTAAAAAATTATCTAATCTAGTACTCTCATTTGGATCATAATCATTTTGAGATTCCATTTTCTCTCCATTGTGATACCACACATTGAAGTTTGTTTGAAAACCATTTTTCTTTATATGTTAGCTATCTTATTAATGGATGAACCAAGTTCTTCATACAAAATTATAAAATGGGCAGTGTATGTGACCTCTATCTGAAACATTGTCAAATATAAAATCTAAAAATCTCTCCTACTTGTTTTAAAAATTGTTTGATATCTGATCACTTTCATACATCAAACGACTATCCATTATATAAAAATATTATATGTAATTTTATAAAAGTAATTCAACAAGATTGATGTTTGATCGAACATTTATTTAAGTAAACAATAATTTTTTATTTTATATAAAATTATAACTAACACACTATTATATATGATAATCATAATATAAAAGATAAAAAATACTATATATACAAAAAAATATAATAAATATAAAACTATGATATTAAATTCAATTATAAATATAATACCATGATATTTATTGGGCTTGGTTATTTAATTTAGAGTAGGTTGGTGCATGCCTATTAGGGTTTCATCACAGCAATTTGTTGTGCGTGGCACACAACTACGAAAAGTTTCATTGGTGAAAAATCACATTACGTGACACACAATGTATGGAAATTTAAACTTGTAGTGTACAAAAGTCATATTAGCATATTAAAAAATAAACAAACAATAAGTTAGATAAAAAATTATCAGTAATAAGAAAAATATAAAAAACAGAATTTTTAAAAATTATTTGGAAAATTTTATTTAGAAAAAAAAATATTTTTAATAAATAAACATAATCCATTCAAATAAAAAATCATCACAATTCAATTTCATGAATAATTTCAAAGAACTGGAAAGGTTTTTGGTAGTCCTTGGTTGCATCACTTGATCGATGTGTCACTCAAAGTTGAGGGAGGAAGAAGGGCATCACATGACCAATAATAGTGTTTTAATAAATAATTTTAATAGTATATGGGTTTCCTAGTTAGAAATTTCCAAAAAAAACAAAAAAAAAACTAAGAGGGAACCACAGTGTAAGAAACGTCACACTGCACCATGGATCAACATAGCACACACAACGTCGTGCCATCCAAACTGGGCTATTACACATGCATCTCATGGTGCAATGATTTTAGTCTTTATCCATGGCACAATAACATGCCCTAGTGTGTGCCATAAATAACTATGATTTTTATTAAAGATTTTTCAAACCCATTTATTTTTTATCATTATAACAAAATTTCTTTTAGTTAGGTTCAATTTAGTTCACTTATTTGTTTTAGTTCAGTTTGATGGATTTTTTTGTTGTTCAGGTCTACTCAAGTCTACATTGGTCAAATCAAGTCATTTCAATTAAATTTAGTTGCTTTAGTCATGTTTGTTTAGTTATTATATAGATAGGATTTGTCAGTTTTCTTGGGTTTCAGTGTGTAAAGGGTTTATAGGCTCAGTTCATTTATTTGAAAAACAACTTAGGTCAGTTTGGTACAATTATTTTTTCATAATATTTGATCAATTCATTTCAATATAGTTTATTTAGTGGGTCATCATAACAGGGAAAAAATTGGGATATTATTTCAAACATATAAGATGTGATATAAAATCATTGTATGAAGACCATATTGGGGGACAATATCCTTATATCCACGTTATGAAACATCTAATTTTAGCACCATATTTTCTTTCAATAATTTCACTACAAAACCCAAGCAGTAATAACATTTACAAAAAATGATATTATCGTGATTTATCTAGTATTATAGAGAAAAAAATTAAATATTTATTCAAATAATAATATAGCATGTATATATCGTTAAATACATTGTTAATCATTACTACATTACTCCGAAAATTCTTTCACAAACTACTTCCACCGCAAAATGAAACATGCTACACAAAACAACCACTCACAACCCAGAATTCCTCTATTTAATTTACATATGAAATCAATTTCTATATATTCATATTTAACAACCAAGATCTATTTAATATCCATTTAGTTCTATATTTACTAAAAATACCCTTTTTGCATCGTGTATATTTATTCCCACTTATCAACATTAGATTGTTTAATCAATTACCACATATTTTATTTCATCATGCATGTATTTAATTATAGATGATGTCATTCCCATTATATTTTTACAAATCATATTTCATAGCCACTTGGAAAATGAAAAATGCCACCACACAAAAACACATCAAGATTGTAATAACCTCTAGCACGTCCCCCCACTAAGCCATCACTATAGCATAGCCATCATATGACAACAACCATCTACCATTCCCCACTAACCATCACTCAACACACATTATTCCATTCCAACAACAACATAGCTTCTTTATCGAAAACTATATTATAAATGGTTATTAAAATCACTATAATTTTACCAAAATATCTAAAAAAATCACAATATAAAAATAAAACACACATAAGAATTCATAGAAATAGAATTCAACCGTCAATATTATAACATTTTAAATTAAACTGTGGATTTCAAAATATTTCATCATCTCTTGCATTTCTATTTCCCAAAAAAAATCACATTCCCAAACAACTGGATAAAATAATCACAGTTTGAACGTTGTTAAAACAATGACTTGAATCAAGGATGGATAGCAGAATGAAAAATTAAAAATAAATAGAATGAAAAAAATCAAAAAATAAATCAAGGTTGAATCATCGGTTTAACAAGAAGAGATATTTCAGCAGAAACCAAATGAAAAAAAGAACCAAAATAAATCGATCCAGAAGATATAAATCATTTAGAACTTATCGATTTGAAGTGGAAGAAAAAAATAAATTAAATCAAGGATATATCACCAGGTTGGAAGAACCATTCATAGGCTAGAAATAATAGTTCAGATCTCATTTAGGGTAAAATACGAGTCGATTGATTCTAGAGTAAGGAGGTGGCCACTAAGTATTTGGGGTGGATCTGTCTCTATGGGTTATAAAACCCATTGGGATAGACAGTATATCTCAATAGTTTGTTAAAATGGTTGGGATACCCGTTATTAAATACCCACGTGGACCAAATTTAGCATACTATATCCCGGTGGTGTTTTGAAACCATTGGGAATTTATTACATAAGAGGATCTATTACAATCGTTTAATGAATCCTTTGGTATAGGACCCCCTATCCCAACAGTTTCATGAAACTGTTGGGATACGGGATTTGGTATAAATGGGATTTCCATTAGTCTATCAATTTTACTGTTACTAATGAGGTAAGAATTTATTATACAATCACATTTAGTTTGAATTTTCTATTTTTTCATTAAAGAAATATTATAATCTATCTTTATTTGACCCTATAAAATTTATTATCTTATGGATATTTAAGGAGGTTCCCCATTTTTCTCCAAATATTCTCTTCTTTGGAATTCGATTAAAATAATAAAATATTTAAAATAAAATTTGATCTTATTCATCCTTTGATTGGAAAATATTTTCTTAAATGTCCACATTTTAAAAAAATTACAAAAGACCTTTTTTGTAAACCCCCCAACTATATTAGCCTAGATTCAGTGCTTAATATATTACATTAGAATATGAAATAAGGAATCATATCCCAAAGGGTTGAAAAGTTTAGTTGTCTTAGTAAACTACATACATAATTTTAAATTGAAATTTCATTTCAGACATAAAATACACATATAATTTTATTAATAAGGATATTTTTACCCTTACTATATCCTTTCATGTAAATCCAAAAAAAACATCCTTATATCCTCAGGAAAATGAAACATAATAAAGGGAATGTTCAAATGCTTGGTAATGGTAATGATACAACTAAATAAATGATTAAATAAGACATAAATAATATGATAAGGTAAATACGAGAAACACATTCCATTAAATCAATAACATGACTATAATATGAAAGGAATAAAATATGATCAAATATTTCCATATAAATAATAAATTGATAATGAAAATTAATTATGGATATTTTACTAATCAAATAATCTCATGGAATATCAATGATTGAATTCATAATGTTGGAATTCGTAATGTGAGAAATCGTAAACATACTGTCAAGGATTTTCCCAAGGCATCATACATAAATGGTTAAGGCATCAACAAATACCCAAAATATTTTGTACCATGATATCTATCGATGATTCTAGAGACTATATTAGGCCATTCCTTTCACTTAACATGTCCAATGCATTCCTTTCATGAAAGTGGTGAAACATAATAAAAATAGATGTTTTTATTGAAGAATATAAATATGAAATATGAATACTTTCCATAATCAATAATCATAACCACAGACCATACCGAGTAACATGGATAATAGTGTCAAAATATCACATCCACAATAAAATTGATCATAAATTATCCACATAAATAATAAGGATGATATATATCATAGTTGGGGTGGTATAAAAGTGGTTAACACACCCTGTACGTCTATATGAAACAAATGATCAAATAATCCGGGATAAAGATTTTTTGATACAAAAGTAGTTATGTATAAGTATTATACCAGTACTGTATGATCTATAACTATTAATATCATTGTTTTTTATGGTCACTTATTTGTTCATATGGGCCACAAGGGCCTTCGGGCCATCAAAGGTGGTTTAAACATAAGGTATGATGGGTAGGTAGTGATACAAGTGTGATATAAGTAGGATCTTTAAGACATCCAATGATTTTTCTTTGGGACATGTAATGGGATTCAACTCCAATAAACCATGAGGCTATAAATTATCCATGTAATAAAGTGTCTAGTTTGGTTCATTATCCATTGGTGGGTTATGACCTTCCTTTCTAGCTTGTGTGTGTGTGGTGTGTGTGTGTATTTAATTGTAATTATACACCCTAATAACCGAATAAAATATCTAATATATAAAATAAAAGATATCATAAAATGTATCCCTTTCTTATTATAAGCTAAATAAATGGTTGATGTCATTTATGAATAAAAATATCTTGAAAATATCCTTAAAACATTTTGAGGAAAATATCCTTTGCATTTATAAAATCTCGTATTAAAATAAATTAAAAAAACATTTTGAATTTTCTTACTTTTAAAAATAACATTGAAATAAGTTGAAAAAATATTGAGTGGAAACTTTTAATCAAGAATTAAACTTTAAAAAATCATTTATAAAATTCAATAAAATCCATATTGGTATTGTTTTGAAAAGGACATGAAAATTATCTCCAAAAAATATTGTAAAAAGTAAAAATGGGTAAAAATTAATTTGATATATAATTTTGAAATTTTTTAAAAAAATGGAAGACATTATTTTAGAAACATGGGAATGAAAAATTAATATTCATCATTAGAAACTTAAATATAAACAATCTTGAATATTGATGAGATTGTGAAATAAACTTTTAACTCTTTTTAATAAGTTTAATAATATTATCCATGAAAGAATAAGATATTACCAAACTTTAAATATCATGAGAATAAATAAATTCATAATATAAAATGTCAAATGATCAATATATACACCTTAGAGAAGATTATCGGTGTATCACATCAAAATGGGATTCAGTGAAAGGGTTTTGGGATGAATTCCCTTACAAAGATCATATCATTGAAATGAGCATTAATGAAATAAATTGATTATGAGTGTCCACTATAAATTCACATAAAAATATTAAATGAAACCTAATATAATAAAAAAAACATTTCATATATAATCTTAGCATTACATAATCAATGAAGTAGAAATTTTACCCAATGAATGGAAATTTAGTTATGAAATTCCTTAATATGAACTTTACTTTAATTGAAAATGCATTTATATTCGATATAAAAATTTAAATCATGTTATTAATATATAACATAACCTTATTCATATTTATTATATCATATATAATCCTCTTATATCATTTTTTCGCCAATTTATTAATAGTATTTTATTGTTACCTTTATTTTGGGTGTTAACTACTTTATTTTTCTATTCATGTTTTATCATGTAAGACCATGTTCTTGTTCAAATAATATAGTTTCATCATATATATAATGATATTAATTCTATATATATCATATTTATTCATTATATTTTTTTATAAATAATATTTAATATTGAACATGGAAAATGAATCGCATTATGTCTTGGAGACGGTAGATCATACGTATGCACAAACAACAATATCATTCCATTAATGAATGAAGAGGTAATATATCTGGTGACATATTAATTTTATATAGTAAATATATTGGTATAGGAATCATATATATCCATAATTTTTATAATTATCACTGTATTTGTAAATTGGTGATGACAAATGAATTACACTACTATGTGGACATTGTAAGTCATGTGTACCCATATGCGGTGCTTAGGATGGATAAATTAAAGAATATAGTTTTTAAATAATCATAATAACTTTTATGTATATATATATATATTATATTATATTTATTATTTTATTAAATAATAAACATGTGAAGAGGTATTAGATGAAGAAAGAAATTTTTAAGGAGTTGATAAAAATTATTACCTCTTCTTCGTTGCACTTCCTGTGGATCTCTTCTTAAGGGACTTAAGGTTAGTTTTTTGAGAATACTATCACCTAAATAACATGGATAAATAATATTATAAATTAATTTTCAAGAATGTTTTGACATATATGACACAAATTTGTGTAATAATTAAAGGAATGAGTGCCGTTTTATAATTGTGGTGAGGGGAAATTTAGGAATTTATTAAAATATAAATTTAAAATAAATTTATTTTCTATTAAAAATGGATCCAAACTGATTAATTTATAATATAAGATTATTATGTTTTCAAATCCTCTTATACAATAAAATTATTTCCATTATTGACTAAATTTATACCCAAATTTTTTGGTTTTAAGAATTATTTAACCTCTTCAACTCTTATCATGACAAAATGTATTTTTACTTATTACTTGTTTGTATAGTTACTATAAAAAATCAAAAGACCACTAAATATATCATTATTAATATGTTATACATTATCCCAAAAATTTTGGAAAATATAATATTTTTATGAATTTTATATCATTTAATAAAATATTATTTACTATAAAATATTCATAATGTCAAATTTAAAAACTCTTCATTACATTGACTTTAATAATATCAATATAACACTTATAATTCAAACAAACAATATCATTAAATTTCTATGATATTAAGGTCATCTATAAAATTAGTTTATCACATTAATTATCTAAAAAAAATTTTATTGTAATACTTGAATTAACATTTTTTTGGAAGTTTCCATTAATTAAATAATTATTGCATCAACATTATGGAAGATTTTAAGGAAATTATTTATTCCTTAAAAATTATAAATATGTTACCATGATTAATATAAATATTTTATATCTCCAATTAATTTTTTTAGTTTAATATATCGTCTTCATTGTCCCATATTAAAAATTGAATAGTTATTAAAATTATTAATTTATTATCTTTAACTCTCATTAAATAAATATTATAAGGGTCATAATCACTTCATAATGGAAAAATAGTCATATATACAAAACCTGAATGATTATGGATGGAAATTAATCATCTAATAAAATTGGGACAAGTTTCAGGGTCATTTTCTAGCCCTTATTATATCTTTTTAATCTATATTTCTCAATTTATTCTTTACCATGGTAACAAAAATTACCAAGGTTACTATTTTTATTTTCCAAAAATAAAAGGGAATAATTTAATAAATTTTAATTATATTAATATGAAACTTTAATCCTTTTTCAAATTTAAAACACTATATATTCATACATTAATTCAAAATTAATACCGTAAAATACAATGGAATGCACTTTTCTTCAAAAATGTAATTGTAATCCCAAAATCATACATATTCCAAAGAAAGGTATAAGTATGATTAAAAAGAAATAAATTATATTATTTATAACTAAATTATAATTTAGTTATATTGAGAAAAAATTTAAATCAATAATATACTTTTAATATAAATAAGTTTTCATTTTTTCATTATTCTCTAGAAAATAAAGCATTTCTGAAAATTTCCAATAATTTACCATAAATTAATTTTAATATAATGATTTCAAAAAATATATTAGTTTTATAAAATAAAACTAATGAATTCACTATAAATTTACTATAATATTTTTTCATAAAAAGCAAGAACATCATTTTTGAATAAAACGTATTTTTTGAAGAATAAAATTATTTTAATTAAAACTAATTTCTTTTTCACAAAGTATTAATTTATACATTAACAATGAGTTCTAAATTATACATTTAATAATGTTTCTAATACTATTAATTTATTTCAATTTAATGGATTGATAATAATGATCACATAATAATATTTCATTGTTTATTTAAGTTGGTTGTTGCATGCAATGTTATATATTGAAGAGGTTACATATATTTAAAAAGAGACATAACATACAATATTGGGGTGTTACATTCTCTCCTCATTCAATAAATTGTATCCTCATAAATTGAAGTTTCACTTTTAAAATCAAAAGTAGAATTTTGAAAATATCTTTTTGGGAAACCCACATTTTAAATATGGTTAATAAAATATTCTCTAAATAAGATAAAAATAGAAATATGATAGTCACCACAAAACTAAGATTCTCAAAAAGAGATCATTAGTGAAAAGAGAAAATATATATATGGAATAGAAATCTAACTATCAATTAATGATGTAGAATGATAGATAAAATGATCATTAGAAATTTAACCAACCCAAAACCATAAATCTATTATCAGTTATAAGATTTTTGATTTCACCTAAATAAATGTAAACAGATAGTGTTTTGTTCCAAAATAATTTTCATAGAGTTGAGGGATTCATTTACTATCCTGATAAAGAGCATAATAAAATAAACTTACTTGATTTTATTCCACATCATAATTCCTACTTTTTTTATGCTTCGATCTATTTCCACTTCAATTCGTACACATAGAGATGGATATTCATGAAAAAAAATTACACCTAAATCACTTTTATCAAAACATCTATAATTCATTCCATTCACTATCAAATATTAAGAAAAAGAGAAATGGTTATAGCATGGTATCCAATATAAAAAATCATTATTTAAACTTAAAATTTAATATCCAAAGTTCAAATTAATCCATTCCATAAGTATTTAACTATAAATGTGACTCAAAATACATCTGTCCAAAAGTTTATAAGGAAGGTTGCTAAATTTACAAAATCGACTTAACATTATATTTTTCAAAAACAATATAATGTAGATCTTATTGTCACATACCAAATATATGAGTACCTTGTACACATTTAAACCATAAATAAAACATGAATTATTTTAAAAAAATTCAGGTTGTTGAATATATTCCTAAAATACAAACAAATAATAATCCTAGAAAAGATAATATAGACCATAAAATCACTAACCACTTTCATGGTCACAAATAATATCCCACGAAAAACTCTTTATCATTATTATCTCATCATCACAAATATATTAATTTTATATTAACCAAGTCATGTGTTTTGAAAATGGTCAAAGTTCCAAAAAATATCCTATTTTGGTCACAAGTACTATTCAACACATACCTCAAAATACTTAAAGAAATGGTATTACTATCCATCCATCCAACATTACGATTTGTATATCAAAATAGGAATGAAAGAATTACAATACATGGGACCTCATCTAGGGAGGCCGGAAATAATGAAGCCCCAGAGAATCACCCCTAATAATGTTCACCTCCTCCGGTTTAAAAAAGAGAGACATTTGAATAATGAACCACATGATCCTTAGGGACTAAAAGGGAGGCCAAGTAATCCACCACTTTGTTCCCTTCACACCAAGTATGAGTGACCCTAACTCTACCCGAGAGTAGATACTTAAATTGTATGATAGTATAGGTGATCGACCACGGACTGATACCCCTCCCAAGCAAGGCATCCTGGACAATCTTTGAAACTATTTCAACCTTTGCGACACTGAGGATCCTCTGCTTACACACGGACAACCCTGTGAGCACTACAAGGGCCTCCGCCCGGACTGAACTGCCACTACCATAATGAGCCGAGAAAACCAAGACCACACTTCCTCTATGATCATGTAAGACCCCACCACCACACATGAACTCTGTAACACATGACCCATCAGTATTTTTCTTAACACCATCCTCATGAGGCATCCAACGGATCCCTCTCCCTTGTACCCTAGAACCATTCCTCCTAGCCTCAGCAAGCGGAGACTGCAAACCACAAAACGCAGATGCCTCCTTCCCAATACCCGTTGTGCCAACCAGGTCAAACAACATGAATCTAGTTCTGGCCACAACTTCCCTCCCTGTAGACAGCATCTCTTCATACATAGAATGATTTCTAGCTTGACATAGCTTCCAGAAACCCGCACTGAAAACAAACGCTCGTCCCTTAGTCTCTCTCATCTTATCACTGCTTCCTTGGAACCATTGCACCATGAAACTCTAATAGTTTCCAGCATGAAAGGAAAACCCTGAAATCCCCCCAAAGAAGCTCCACACCTCACGATCCCAATATCCCTCGAAGAAAATATGATTCATGCCTCCCCCTTCCTGAACTCACAGCAATGGAAACATGAAACCATACTAATACACATCCTTTTGATGTTATCATTTGATGGAATATCATTATACTGCAACCACCAAGTAAGAAAGTTAAGGTTTGCGGGAATATTCTTTCACCAGACCACTCTGTTCCGGATCTCTCTCCCCTGAGGACCTCCAGAAATGGTGCTTCTTCATAAATCATTGACATTGAACCTTTCTAAACATGAGGGGGTATACACGCACCTATCCATATCAGAGTTAAGTATGACAGAGTAAAAAACATTCAATTGAGAGGAATCCTAGATCGAACTAAAAACAGAGGGTGTGAGATAGCCTCTCTGAAGGTGATAAATGGAGCCAAGCACCTTGGATAACTCAGCACCATCCCCGACTAGTTCTTCTTCCAAAAGAGGACACTCCCCTCCCCAAAAATCCATTTAGAATGAGGAAGGAGCGTTGGAAAGATATTACACATCGCAGCCCACAGAGACTCCCCTCTCCCCAAATGATGAGCCACGCCTGCCGTGAATCTTTGAGACATGATTATCTCTCAGAGAGTATATTCCTCAATGATTTCACATGCAAGCTTCGCAGGTACCCCATGCACTTCCTCCGCCACACTCCTGACATTGATTCCTCCTTCCCCAAACAGCTGAGCCATTTTCCCCCACGCAACCCACATCCTTTTCTTTTCCAACGAGGCATCCCGGATAAACCAATCCATGATTCTATCCATGGACCTAATGACCCACTTTGGAACACTCGTATAATCCATAGCATGCACCGGTACTGCAGACAGCATGCTTTTCTCCACGGTGATGTGACCCCAAAGGATAAAAATGATATTTTCAGTCCAAAATGAGGGCCACCATCATATCCACCACTTGGTCGAAGTCCCTTGTAACATCCCAGGTAAGTAATGAATAATATATATTTTTATCTATGTCTATTTATGAATTAGATAGTGTTTTAGAGGCTTAAAATGAGAATAAATCCAATCTTAAGCATGGAATACACTAATATTTTTAAAAGATTGTTTTACTGCCTTTTGATGGAAAACAATTTTTAAATCTACATTTTGAAAATTTTATAAGATATATTTGTCAAAATAAACATATTATTTATGATTGGGACATTGAAATTTACCTTGGGTTAATTTTTTGTATTTTTCTGACAATGTTCATTTTTTAATGAATAGTGAAAAAATACTGCATTTTACATCAAAACTGATTTTTCATCTAATTTAATTATATGGATAGATTATCCTACTAATTGGTCTTAAAGTGTAATTAGAATATTTTTTTACCATTTAATTTAACGGTGGTCATTAGGATTAATTTCACTTTGGAATTGGTCATAAACAAGTGCCAAACTTTTCATAGATATTGTTTCTAAAAAACCCGCTATTTGTTTTGACAACGGGAATTATTTTTAAATTAATTACTGCAATTTATGTGTTTAGAATTTGGTAAAATGTATTACATATTTTTAATTATAAGGTCCAAATTATTTAATCAATACACTTTTGTTTTTAGACATTATGAATAGTAACGACGGTAATTATATTTAATTATCTTGATTAATTAGTAATCGGGTAGTTAAGGATAATAAAATAATATCATAATAAAAAAAATGACCCCAAAATGTGTCTTAATGCTACTGGTTGTGCCATTTCTGAACATGGGATTCCTTATTCTAAGCTTCAGGACCTCATGGAATCACTTTTGTGTGATAATGACTTTTTATCTTTTTATTTTTAAAGAAAGTTAAATATAACAAAGAATGTATCACATGAGTAAAACATTTTTAATTTTTTTTAAATAAATGATATATTGGACTCTAAATATCAGTTGGAAATATAAAAATATTTCCAACATCATATTATTATTTTTTATAATTTTTATACATTAAATAAATTAAATTATTTATGACATCATGTTGATGCAGCGATTACCTCATCAATGAACGATTTTAATAAAATGAAAGGATAATGTAAAATATATGACTTACACTTGTAAAAGACCTATTGGATGAGTATATTTAGATCCCTTATTACCTTATCCTCTAAATACATCAATGTGGTACCTTTAAAATCTGAAACTCATTTGAAAATAAAGTAACATTTTATACCTTTCCAAGAGTGTCCCTCCTCTCCTCTTATAAAAGGCTCCAACCTCTACCTCCTTAACCACACTTATCAAGCCATTGGCTCAGCCAAGATCTGATAACTTTATCTCTCCACATCCCTCTCTTCATCTTAGAAGCCTTAACATAGGCATAAAGCTCTTCAATAAATCCTTTTGGTTCAAACCAAGAGGAGTTACCCGATTTAAAGGTAATGTCTTCACTTGTGTTCTTGTGTTTTATTTTGCTTCTCCAACACCCTAAACTCATTTTATTCAATTATTTTGTAACAAAACCAGTATTTACAATATAATAGGATGTTTTTATGAGAATTATTCGAGCTACACTTACAAACACCTACATCTAATGGTTAAAGAACATACAGTTTCTACGGATGGCGAATTTCTGCCTCACGAAACGATGATTGTTCAATATTCTTATAACACCTTAAAAGGTGGCCATTAAGATGTCACTATATTTATATATGATATATAATATGTTTATTTTTTCCATAATATTCTGTATTTTTCATTTATGGCATACCTTTATGGCTTCCATTATGGGTGTACGTGATATCTTCATTTTAGGAAGTGCGGACTACCGCCCCCTCAAAGTGATTTGATTCGTTAATTCCATATGTGGGAAGTATAAAGGATAGAATTAATGATATTATATAATATATTATACTTGAATTATAATATACCTTTATATCATTATGATTCCATTCCATAAAATACGAAATAGAAATGAAAGTGGCGTTCATGCATACGTACGGCTTACCGTCTCCATGAATAGTGCATTTCATTTCTTACCTCTAAATGTTATGTAATATTGTAAATGCATGTATATACTGGATACATATGACATATATGATATCTAAATTATGAATATAATTCTAGATATAATGGATATTTTACCACATTAACAACTTGTAATTATAAAGAGTTTATTTTTTACTCAAGTACCAATGATCGACAAAACAACCATTATTAACATAAATAATTACATGCTGTTCATAACATGGTAATAAGTGATGTAAAAGGAATAATAAACTTGAAAAATGTTCTTAAGAAAGTATAAATTAACTCAAGTTTATTATTCAGGACGTTAAAGAATGATCGAGTCATGTCGGACCCGAGGTAAGGGACTTCGTCTCAATCTCCTTTCATTGAGGCATATTATGTTTTATAAACAACTTTCTTTTATACGGTGTATAAACCCCTTTGACTTTTAAATTTACTCAAAAGGAATCTTTTTTATATGAATCTTTTACTAAATGACAAAAGGTAATGTTGATTTTGTCGTACGTATGCGGCGACAACGACTTCTCCACAGTCGTGACCATTATTTGAGCTTCGGCTTCCTCTACAAGCCATACCCTTTTTTAAAAAATGAAAAATAAATACCATGTTTTACTTTTATTTAATTTTGGTATTGAAAATGGTTTTCATAATTTTTTTATATCAATGTGTTGTATTGATATATTGTGATTGAAAAGTGGAAATGTTATGTTTCCTTTATGCATGTTTTATGTGATACGATTATGTTATGGTTCTTGGGCATTGTTATGAAGACGGGTGGTTCCATGATAAACTAAGGGCGGGTGAGCCCGATATAGATCTCCAATGCATTGGGTAATGCGGAGGGGATAAACATTAAGGTTTCTCCGAAGCGATTTAGGGAATATACTATGATGGGTATTCCAAATGTGACCATGAGGGTTACTCCCTACGTAAGAATGTTATGAATTCCTCAAGTTACCTTTATTTATTATGATTTCTATGATTTATTCATTATTTGATGAGGTATGTTATAATGATTATGTTTTATGTGTAAATTATGATTTCATATATGGACTAATGTTTTCATTTTGTACTTTTATATCATTCATTGAGCTTTTTATGCTCATCCCAATTTTTTGAAATGTTTTTCATAGGTCAAGGGAAAGGTACATGGTGTGATGATAGGGTCAAGGAAGTGTCATGAAAGAATCCATGTTTTGTTTTAAGTATGTTTCCGTTGATGGGAAAAATGAGTACTATATTTTATGTAACCACTTTGTTTAAATGTGGAATGTAATGAATGATTTGTGATCTAATTCTCTAAAACTCTAAACCTGAAAACATCCTCAATGTGTAATCTTGTAATAACTCAAGATTAAGTAATGTTTAAGGCTAGGGCCTTATATCCCTGGTTCGTATCCTACCAGATGAAACCGGTGTACCCAGATATTCCATAGGGAAAGAACCCTTCCCCATTCCTAGCTTTCTGCTCAACCTGTTCACCCTCCCTACACCACAAGAACTAGCAATATAAAAACTACTCTTCTCCCTATTAACAATCTTCCAAATCTATCGGTAATACTCCTCCAATATTTTGTTAAACTCCCGAATCGACCTCCTTCCGGCATTCATGAAAATGATAGTATCATCTGCATAAATTAAGTGTGAGATAGATGGACTTCCTTATTTCCAATTAAAAGAGAGAATCTTTCCATTACCAATACCTTTATTAATTATCCTACTAAGGGTGTCGTTCATCAGTATAAAAATACTCAGAGATAAAGGATCACCTTTCTTAATACCCCACACAGATTTGAAGAAGCCATGCATTATCCCCATGAAGTACATCGCCATCCATGGTGAGCAAACACACCTAAAACTATATCACATGCCCAATTTGAGAAACCCATCTTGGAGAGAACCCTATTTAGAAATCCCCATTCCAACCTATAATATGCCATGTTCATATCAAGCTCTACTTCAAGGTTATAACCATGAGATTTCATGTTCAGATCCCTCATCAACTTCTGAGCCATCTCCATGGCCCCCTGTATCGATCGATCGTACACAAAATTGTGTTGCTTCATGGAGACCCACCGAGGTAGACAACATGACATCCTCTGATTGATCACACTTCCCAAAACTTTATATGATAAGTTGCACATACCAATTTGTTGGTAATTATTGATAGAATAGGGGGCTTTATTCTTTCCCCAAAATTGAAAAAATCTTCTTTTATTTTTATTCTAGTACCAAATTGTTTCCTTCCAAAAGTATCACATGTTTAAAATCATTCATTCCCTTCTTTACTTTGTTTTTATTTTTCTCTAACATCCTATTATTATATCTTTTCCCTTAAAAGTCATAATACATGGAGAATTATATTTCACTTTTATTAGTGTTAGTTTGGAATTATTATGATGAATAAAAAAGAGGTGGTTAATTGTGATTCATTAAAACCTAAAAAGTGATTAAAAATAACCCTCTTGATTTTTACTAATTATTTTCTCTCTCTCTTTTTGATGAGTGAGAAATAGAAAGAAATAACGAAAAGAACATGGTGATGTATAGTGGTTCCGACGAATAAATCCCCTAGTCTTCTCCACAAACCCCCTCTTAGTAAGATTAGTGATTTTAACTAGTAATTCCATTTACCAAGGACTTCTAGAAATGAGTATATGTAGTTGATACATTTAAAAATAAGGATTATACAAGGCCTTTTGGTTTTTTTATAGGGAAACTTAATTCTAATTCGTAGTCCGATATTATGATAATCCTTCACCACTATTAATGGTTCTAAGCATCTGATACTCTAGTAAATCAATTTTTATTGATTTTATTGAGAAAACAAGTTTTGTTTCCATTTGATACTTTTAAAAAACAACTTTTTTTATCTTAAATAAAATATTGATGTATAAAAATAATATTCAATATATGAATAGCATTTATTCAAAAAGCGATTAAGAAAAACCCTGACAGATGAATAAACATGCATTCCTTCAAAGTGTAACTCTAAAAAATACTTAATAGAACTTATAGAAAAATATTTATCAACACGATATAGTATTATTGACAGAAAAAACATTGAGTTGATCAGATAGATCAAAACATTTATTTATACAAACTTTAGATCTTTATTTAATGAAACATTGTTATTTATAAGCACACAACTCTCTATTTTCTATTCATACCTTTTTGTTGTATATATATTAGAAGATAACCATCTAAATATTTATACTATAGGTCGAATAGCTCTAGTTCAAAACCATCTCTATAAAATACCACATAATAAATTGAATATTTTTGAATTTAAATATTTTAAATATATTTTTATCTTCCCTTAGAAATAGTAACTATTTAATCATTTGAGTATGAGGATTTTCCATTGGTCATAAAATATCATTAAGGAGTAATTTACTTCTGGTGAGACAAGTGCAGAAAATGAGAATAATATATTAAATGTTAAACTCTATCATTAGCTAGTCAAACTTAAGGTTCTTCCATGTAATAAAAAACTCTGAAAGTTGGGTTAAAAACATATAGTTGTTTAAAAATTAGGGTTGATAAACCATGCTTTTATTCCAAAAACATCGGGTTTCTTCCAAACATAGGATTATAGATACAAACATTCCCAACAATATAGGGTACCTGATCCATATGTTTTATTCTAAACATTTGGTTTCCAAACCATATGATACCATTTCAAAAGAATTGTATGAACAGTGGTTCTAGAATAATACAAACACGTCCAAAATACATCAAAAAATATTTTCCCATGGATTAATGACTTGTTTGCACTTCCATAAAGGAAATAAATATTCTAAAAAATATCATCTTTTTGAAATTAAATTAAAATAAAATTCATTGGTTACCTAAATGTGGGATCTTGTGAGCATAAAAATAAAAAATAAATTAACAAAATTTTTGAATCAACACACGATCAACAATATTCCCATTTTTATGATAACAAAACACATAAAATAAATATTAAAATTATAATAAATTTTAAGAAAATTAGTTTTCACAAATAAAACTAAATAAATTATAATAATATTTCCCCCTTTTCTATCTGTTAATATAAATTTATCATATATTATTTTCCTATATAAACATCTCCACCTTTTGTGACATAAAAAAGATGAGTATTCGGGATAAAATATTCTAAATACATGAGGTAGTAAAATCCCCCTCAACATTAATTATTACTTTTAAATAGATAAAATTATATAATATAGAGTAATGAATAAAATGTAAGATAATATTCAATGAATAATAATGGATTGTAATGAATATATTAATCCATTTAGTCCATTCCATAATAACATTTAAAATAAATCCCTTTATGATATAGTATATTTGGAAAAGATATCCAAGGAATCAAAATATTTTCAAGGAATAAAGGATTTTCAACTAATTTTTTCACATGCCATAATTGAGTAAAATATTTTATTTATTAATATAATTATTGTTTAACCATAGTAATATAAAAATGTATCATGTGTATTGAAATATTAAAAAAAACACATTTTTTACATAAAATATATCAATTTATTAAATATTAAGCATATAACACTTTAAAAAGATAATATAAAACAATTTATAACACATATTTTTATTAACCATAATATTTAAACAATATGATATATGATATTGAATAAAATATAGGTATAAATAAAAAATGGGGTGTTAGGAAGGATTATTTGGATTATCTAAACTTTCAAAACTTCAAACTTTTTCACTTAAATCTGATAAAACATTTGATAGTTATTCAATTATAATATGAACATCTACCTCTATTTGATACTATGAAGTTGAGGAAAACTATTTAACCAAAAAAAACTTTTAGTTCATCCAGATCTATCTTAGTAATAGACTCCTTTTGAAGTAACTTCATCTGTATTAACATTTCTTCTTTGAACCCTTAAAAATATTATATTGAAATAAAACTTTCTTTCACATTATGATATTCCCACTATAGAGTATCAAAAATTGATTTTGGCATAGAATTTTTTTTATCACTTCTTATGAATTTCTAGACACATTACAATTAGAAAACAACTTTATGTTTTCTTCATTCAAAATCCTAACCTGAAAAATAATGACTTCATAAGTCATTCTACTAATAGACATTTGAGATGAAAAAACGTTCAGTTCTTCATAACAATGATCTTCCTTATAATCTTTAGAATATTTTTCAAATTATACCTAAACATAAAAAACTACATTTTCTATAAAAAAACCATAAGAAGGATTACATTTCATTTTATCTTGATAAATACTTTCCTCTAAACTTGACGTTCTTGATCACTTTATTTTTCTCACACTGATTTTAAAAGTCCTTGTAAAAGATATTTTAAATAAAAAAGAAAAATAATTTAAAGGGTTTTAATAAGAATACTAAAAGGTTTTATAGAGTAATATAATACTTTTTTATGTAAATTTATAGACAATGCTTCACATTATTTAGAGTAAAATTTAGGATAATCAATTCATAATTTAAATTTTTTAACAAAGTCTTAAATAAGAGAACTATTCTGATTAAAAATTCTATGTAAATAAATAACATTTCTAATAACATGAAAATTAAATATGATAATAGGTTTAAAATATAAAAATAAAAGAATATAATTTTTTGAAAAACATATTTAGAATTCAAAATTTACTCTGTTTTATAAATCTATTTTTTATTTTTTAAATTGAAATATTAGTAATTAATTATTCAATTTTATATACTATATTTTAACAACTTCATTCAAAGAGCAAATAATGATTTATCAATTATAAAATATCTGTGTCCCCCTATATAAAACATTTAATGCACTACAAACATATATATATAAATATTATAAAAATTCTTCATGGATTATAGATTCCATTTTTAAATATTTTTTTATAATGAACTACTATCAAGTTGATCAGTCCTTCAGTAGAGATTTCCATATACTACAAAGATGGCCACTTTAATGATTTAATGATGTATTTAAATAGTTGATTCTTGTACAACATTAAATATATGTTTCTTTGGGTACCCATATGATTTTTGGTAAATTAATGTTATCAAATATATTTTCAGGTAACCAAATATGTTTATTTTGTTTATAGATTATACTATTCAAGTTAAATAAGTCTTTTGAGGAATAAATATTATTATCACACTAAAAATTGAAGTTTTCTAAAGCAAAAATAATTTTCATAATTACTATTAATACCTAAATAATAACATATAGTAGTTCAAATGAATTTTCTATTTGATCCAATAACAATATAATACTTATAAAATTTTGTTCTTTCACCATTACTACCTATACCTAGTTTTACTTTGTGAATTTTATTTTTACCAATAATTTTATTTTAATAGTTTTCTCCATTGATAAGTGTACAAGAGGCTTGTTTTAAAGTAACATATTCAACCAAAAGTTATTGAATTTTAGTTTCATTCAAATCACATGACAGTTTGAAATAATTTGATTTCAAATCAATAATTAGTTTTTAAAAACATATTTTATCAAATAAAATAGGGTCATATAATTTTATATGTTTTATATGATCTTACTTTAAACATTAAAATTTATCTTGAATAATAAATAAATATTTTTTCAGTTCATTATAAGTAATTTTTTTGATTTAGATATTTGAGAGTAAGAATATTGTACCTCATCATTATGATTCATAATACATATCATTTTTTTATGTTTATATTTTTATCTCATAAAAGATTCATCATTTAAACTAGAATAATCACTCCATATAGCCTTCATAATTTTATTTTATTTTCATTTATAATTGAAATTACATTGATCTTTAAGTAAATGGCAGTTAAAATATGTATGACCTTTCTCTTTACATTCATAGAATCAACTTCATTTAATCTAATTCTTTCTTTTTTATAAAATTTTTAAAACCTTTTGAAAATATTTGGGATATATTTTTCTAAATCCAGATGACTTAAATTAGATGATTCTTCTATAGTAGTTTTGAGAGTATCTTCTTCATGTTTCATATGATTTTCAACTTAAGATTCCATTTCAGCATTATACATCGTCATGTTTCCAATTAGTTCGTTAATTTCTTATTATTTAACTGGTGTGGATTAATGTATAACAGAATATATTCTATTCCACCTATAGGGTAAAATTATTAATACTTTTAACACTTGATCTAATTTCTTAATTAGGTTTCCCAAAGAATCAACATTATTGAAAATCTCTGACAATCTCCCATTCATCTAAGAAATATTTTCATATTTATGCATTATGATAGTATCAAACATTAACATCGTAGTATTGTATCTTAGTTTTCTGATATTTTCAGTTCTTTTATAGGAATAAAAAATTTTCTGCCACATTTTATATGCATTAGAACATTGAGAAACTCGATTAAACTCATAATTCAATAAAACATAGACAATTTCATTATTTTCTTTTGAATTAAGATCATATTCATTTTCTTAATCATCATACCATTTCTATAGATATTCCTTAAGAATTTAAAAAGGCTTTATAACCATTAAAAATACTTATTATGATATTTTTTTTAAAAATAATCATCTGACATTTCCAGTACACATAATTATCACCATCAATATAAGGATCATAGATCATCGACATACCTCTTCTAAGATCAATCATTTCAATCAATTTCTTCATAAAAATATTTAACTCTTGATTATTAGAGCCAAAAGAAGTAATTGATATTACACAATATTAAAAACTTTTGTTTCACTCGTAATAATAAAATAGAAAAATCAAGAATTTCCAAAAAAACAAATTTATAAAAAGATAAAAACTTCTAATTTTAATTTTTAACGTCTAATAGAAACAAACTAATTTTCAAGGATTTATAAAAAGATAAATATATAAATAGATCCCTACCTATGATTCAACTTTTTAGTTTAGAATGATTATGATGAAGACCTAAGAGGGGGTGAATTATGATTATTTAAAACCATAAATAGATTCAAAATAAAACTCTTGATATGAAGTTATTATTTTCTTTCTTTCTTTAAGATGATTGAGCCATAGAAATAAATAAAGACAATAACATGGTGATGTATAGTGTTTTATGGTACAAATATCCCCTAGTCCACTCCACAAACACACTCTCAATGATCCGGATTATTTCCACTCGTAAATACATTTATTGGGGATTTCTACAACTAAGTACATAAAGTTAAAACCTTTACAAATAAATTTCTTATAAGGCTATCTGGTTCTTTTAATGGAAATGTAAATACACAATCTGATATTTCTTCACCACCATAATTTATTATAATTATTCAATACTCCAATAAATTAATATAGAATGGTTTGATTTAGAAAAATAGGTTTCATTCCCTGTTTAGGCATGAAAATAATATTTTATTGTCTTTAATAATGTATATAAGTAGTAAAATAATATTCAATATTTTCATAGGCTTTCTTCAAAAAGTAATAGAGAAAACACTATACCTATTAATAAAAATATATGCCTCTAAATTGTAACTATGAAAAATATTTTTTTTGAACTTGCAGAAGAATATATAACAATAAGATATAGTATTATCGACAACAACAACAATTGTGAGTCGATCAGATGGATCAACGCATGTATGTATTCAAAGTGTATATCTAAAAGCAATGAAAAACTATTATTTACAAGCACATAGCTCTTTGTTTTCTATAAATATCTTTATGCTTTATATATCTCCAAAGATAACCATTTCAATATTTATACTACTTGTCAAATAGATCTAGGTCAAATACCAGATCTATAAAATACTGTATAATAAATAGAAATTATTTGAATTTAAATATTTCAAATAGAGTCTTAACTTCCCATAGAAATATAATTTATTTAATCAATTAAGTACGGTATTTTTAATTGGTCATAAAGTAGGTTTAAATATATATTTACTTCTTGAAAGACTGTTATAAAAAATGAAAAAAAATTTATTAAATTTAAAACATCATCATTGACCATTCAAACATAGAGTTACTTTAAAGATAAAAAAACCAAAATCAGGGTTGAAAATATATAGTTGTTTACCAAATAAGGGTTGATGAAACATAGATTTAATCCTCAAATGTAGGTTTTCTTCCAAGAATAAGTTTATTAATCCATACATTCCCATACAACATAAGGTACTAGATCTATATGTATTATTATTATTGTAGAGAATCCAAACCATATGTTACACTTACAAATGTAAGGTATGAAATTTTTTCTATAATAAATTCAAACAGTTCTAGAAAACATAAAAAAATATTTTCCAATAGATTAAAGACTTGTGAATGATTCCAGATTATAAATACCTATTCTAACAAATATCATCTTCAATAAATTCAAATAAAAGAAAATTCCACAGTAACATACATGTGTGTATTTGTGAGAATAAAAATCTAAAAATAAATTAATTTTTTTAGATCAACACATACACAATTGTTAGAACATTATAATATGTCCTCATATGATGATAATGTTTGGGAGACCAGTTCTCTTAGAAATATTGTCTTAAACCCCTTATACAAAATATCATTCTTACTCATTATATTTTTTACATTGATATAATTTCCATTCTGACTTATAGAAACCATTTCTAAAAATTGGAAAACATTAGATTAGATCGTAACATTATCAAGCATAATGTATAGTCTCTAAACTAGTGATATACTTAATCTTAAATTGAAATCATAAGTATAAATAATCTCTAAATCACTGACTTAGTTTATTTGGATATTTTTCTAAATTCTATCACAGGGTTTTGTTCTCTGATCTGTGTTTTTATAAATATATTTCACAAGGATTATATAAAACTTTCTCTAATACCTAAAGTAAAGACCCCAACCATAGTACCATAGAGTCATTGGTTACATTGAGAAATTGGAATAACATATTAGGCATCACATCCATAAGAACTAAATAGTTTAGTAGTCTCGGTAAACTAGATACATACTTGAGATTTTAATTACATTTTAGACATAAAATAAACAAAGAATTTATTTTAGAAATCCACTATTACCATTAGTGTATCATAACATATCAATCACAAAACACATCCTCGTATCCTGGGGAAGTGAAACATGATAAAGGGGTGAACTTAAATGATCAGTAAGGGTTAGCATATAGTGGGAGCTATGAATAAATAAGGAATAAACAACATGGAAAGGTAAATTGCTAAAACATGTGTCATTTAATAAATATCTTGAGCATAATATAGAATTAATAAAAGGTGATAAAATATTTACATATAAATAATAATAAGATAATGAATATTAATGAAATATATTCTACTAATCGAGTAATCACATGGAATATCAATAACTATATTAATAATGATTGAATTCATAGTATGATCCATCGAAAACATACTTTCAAGGCTTCAGCCAATAAAATATACATAAATAGGTATGACATCTACCAATACCCAAACATAGTTTTCTCATGAGACCCATCGATACATCGAGGGGCTATATCTTGTCTTACCCATCACCTACAAAGTCTAATGCATTCTTATTATGAATGGGGATAAACATAATAATTATAAACATTCATTTTGAAAAACTATTATATAAAATATGAAAAATATCCCCAATCAATAAACATAATCATAAACTATCTAGAGTAATATATATAATAGTATCAAAATAGCACGTCCATAGTCAAACCAATGATTAAAAATACAAATAAAGCATAAGGATGATATCAATACAATTTATTTCTTATATATTATATGTAAAATAAAGGGTTGATGTTGTTGATGAATAGAAATTCCAAGAAAATATCCTAAAAAACATTTTGAGTAAAATATCATTTATATTTTAAAAATCACCATTAAAAAACATTTTGAAAATAATTCCCTTTTAAAATAACCTTGAAAAATGTTTTAAAATATTTGGAGGAAAATATTATTCATGTTATAAACTTTAAAACAAAGATCACTTTCTTAAGATCAGTAAAATACAGATGGTAATTTCTTTTAAAATGACATGAATATGCTTTTTAAAACATTTTGTAAAAAGTAAAAATTGGTAAAAATGACATTGATAAATAATTATAAATGGTCTAAAAAAATAACTAAATTTTTAAGAAACATGGGAATGGAAAATAAATATTCCTACGCACAAACATAAACTTAAAAAAATAATTATGAGTTTTTTAAATAAAACTTTAACAATATGTAATTAGTTGAATCATATTACCCATGATATAATAACATTTAAAAATCCTTAAATATCATGAGAATAAATAATCTCAAGATATAAAATTTCAAAATATAATTATATACCACTCAGAATGGAATATTATTTCATAACACAAAAATGTGTCTCAATGAAAATAAATTGGGACAAAGTCCCTTAAAAAGTTCATATCATTGAAGTGGAAATTAATAAAATGAAAAGAAAAATATTTCTATTTATTGTAAATTCACATATTAAATTTGAAATACAATATTAAATAATGAAAATTCATTTCACACATAATATTATCCTATCATAATCAATGAAGTAAACTTTTAACCCAATGAATGGAAATTGAGTTAAAAATCAATTACCATGTGCTTTCCTTTAATTTTACAGGATTTAAACTCATGTATAATTGTTTAAATCATGATATTACTTTACTATAAAACCATATTAATATTTTTTATATCATATATGATCCTATTATATAATATTATAACCCAATTATTAATGATATTTAATTATTACCTTTGTTTAGGGTAATAACTACATCATTTTTCTATGCATATTTTGTCATGTAAGTCATGGTTCTTGTGAATAGTATATAGTTACATCATCTCCAAAATTATATTAAGGCCATATATGTCATATTTATCAATTATATATATTATTTTTGAATCAATTTTTAATGGTGAACATGGAAAATGATTCACATAACGTCGTAGAGATGGAGGGTCATAAGTACACACGAGCGATGATATCATTCAATTAACAGATAAAACAGTAATAAATTTGGTTCCATATTAATTTTAAATAATCAATATAAATTAAAAATTACCATATATATCCATTATTTCCATTATTACAACCATCATTGTAAAGTGATTATGAAAATGAATTACACTGCTATGTGGAGATGGTAAGTCGTACATAAGCACATGCAGGGATTAGGACTGATAAAATGTAGAATATAGTTGTTTCATAGTCATAATAACATATAATTATATATTTTATACTTATTTTATAATTTTATGATGAAAATAACAGATGAAAAGGAAGTTGAAGAAAAAATAAATTAGAAATATTCGATAAAAATGATTACCTCTTCTTCAGTGGACTTCCTTTAGATCTCTTCTTAAAAAACTTAAGTTTGGCCTTATGAGGAGACTAGAACCTCTAAAACATGGATAAGTAATTTTTTTAAAGTAATGGATAGGAATTGGTAAATCTATATGTCTCAATGTTATGTAAGAAGTGAAGGAACTAGTGGACTTTATAATTGAGGTGAGGGGCACTTTAAGAATTTCTTAACAAAATTAATTAAATATAAATTAATTTTAAATTATATATGGATAAAAACTTATTAATTTCTAAAGTTATATTATTATAGGTTTAAAAACACTCATATAATTAATATTTGATAAGTATTGACTAAATTTCCACCCTTAGCTTTTGTTTTTAACCCTTATTTATAATCTTCAACTCTTACTGGGACAACATGTATTTTTATTCTTTGAGGGTCAATATAGTTACTATAAATTTGTAAAAGACACATAAATGGATCAGGGATGAAATTTTAAACCTCATCCCAATTAGTTTTCTAAATTTAATATTTTTATGAATATTATATCATTTAATAAAATAATATTTTCTATAAATTATTTATAATATCAATCTTAATAACTATTAATTACTTTGACTTTAATAAAATCAATATAAAATTTATAATTTGAAAAAAAAATATTAAATCCATTACATATCTGATTCATCTATAAAATTATTTTATCACATTAATTATCTCAAATTATAATTATTTTACTATTTTTAATATCATTTATTTAATTTTTCTATTATTTAAATAATTAATACACCAGTGTTGTGAAGGCATTTAAGGTAAAGATTTCTTCCCTAAAAATTAAAAATAAATTTCAATGATTAAGATAAATCTTTTAAGTTTTTAATTAATATTTATAGTTGTATATATCGTCTAGATAAGTCCATATTAAAATTTTCAAATTTATTAAAATTGTGAATGTGACATCTTTGATTTTTCTTTAAATAAAATATTATAAGGGTAATAATCACTTCATAGTGGAAACAATGGTTGTAAATTAGATCCTTTAATGCCTATGGATGAAATTTAATCATAAAATAAAATTTTGGAAAGTTTTCGGGTCATTTTCTAGTCCTTATCATTTTATAGTTAACTAATATTACCCAATTTACCCTTTACTATTGTAGTGTAAATTTCTTAGGTTACTATTCATATTGGAAAAAAATAAGAGGGACCTATTTAATAAATTTATAACCTATAAATTAATATATGGAATTAATTTTTGAAAATTAAAAAATATATATATATATATTCTTGAATTTATTTTAAAATTAATGCTGCAAAAGGTAATGAAAAGTACTTTTCTTGAAAAATGTATTTTTATGCCCAAAAATTTACATATATCACAATAACCTATAATGTTCGTTAAAATAAAATAAAATAAATTATTTATAACTAAGTAGTACTTATGTATCAATGAGATAAAATTAAAATCATAAAGAGTCTTTTAATATAAAGAAATCGGTATTTTTTGACTATCCCCTCAAAATCAACCTTTTAAGAAAATTTCCAAAAGCTCACCATTAGAAAATTTTAATATTCAGATTTAAAAAATGATATTAGTTTTACAAAATAATATTTATAATGTTTTAATAAATTTATTATAATATTTAGTCATTGAGTATAAATAAAACCATTTTTTAAAAAACATGTTATTTGATGAATAAAATTATTTTACTAAAAATTAAGCGCTTATTCACAAAGTATTAATTATTACATTGAAAATGAATTTCACAATTATATATTTCATAATTCCGTCAATAATATTCATTCCCACCAATTTACAAGCTTAGTTATTACAATCACATAATAATATTTCAATGTTAGTTTATGTTAGGTGTTGCAAACAACCTAAGTTATCGAAAGAGGTTAAATTTATTTAAAAAGAGACATATCATAAAATATTGGGATGTTACATTTTTATTTACTTATAGGAAATTTTATGATAGCTTTTACTTTTAAGGATTGAAATTATTATTTACAATGTTTTTCAAAAGGGATTTTTTCAAATATCTTTACAAAAATAGTCAAAAGGAGTGCTTTTTAACATATTTGGAGTTAACGGATTTTACTTCCACCATAACAATTTTATGTACTTAGACTCTTCCAATATTTTGCAATTATTTTAGAGATAAAATTAGTTAATAAATTTTTATTTTAATATTTCAGTTAATTTTTATTATTTCTCTAAAGTGCATGATTTTATTATAAAACCTATATTTCTAATAATTTTATGGCCAGATGTTATCTCATATTATTAGTTTTTTGTTGTTAAAATTCTCATCAAACATTCACCTTTCTATGAACATTGGAAATTTAATTTTTATTAAATAACCATATGATATGTTTAATGGATATAGTTATTTCCTAAATTGTAAACCATTTCTATATATAGTGTTTTACATTGAAATGTATTTGATTGACTGTCGAAATATCGATACATTGTATTATATATTAAATAATGAAATTTTATGTTAATTAATATTGTATATAGTTTAAACCAATAATTAGATAAATGAGGAATGTAATGGTCATGTAGTTACATGTGGGTGTTATAAGTATATAACCCCTCGATGCAGCGATAGGTTTCATGTGATAACCCAATAACATGGCGTTATTAAAAGGATTTTATGTGTATCCCAACTAACAGTCTAAACTATCACAGTGAAAGGATTATATGATAAATATATCATGATTCATGAGATCCTTATGTCCAATATTTATCATTTATTTCATTGATAATTTGGTTATTATAATCTATAATAATACTGCATTGATATTAATCATGGATTCATATTGTTCTCATATTATTGATTAAATGGAAAGTGTTTTTTATTATCTACATTTCTATAATGATTATGCCTTATTTTATCATGATTAATTTTGTTATAAATCTCCCTTACTGATAAGTTGATCCCACCCTTACTTTTTTTCTACTCCCCATGATATGATGAAAAATATTTTAATGAATTTCAAGGATGCTGAAAATTTTCTTGTGTTATGTTTAATATTTAATTTCAAATGGAAAATAGAAATTGTGTGTTTAAAGACCCTTTCTCAAGTAGACCATAGTTGGTGGTTACTTTATTGAATTGGTAAAATATAAAATAATTTTCATCCCAAATGACTTAATAGTTTGGTAGTATTTTAAAATATGATACATACACTAATTTAAAATCACATTTCAAAACTTAAAATACAACATAGTATTTTCCTTAACCACTATATTATTTCTTCTAACATAACCCTAAATATCAATCATAATATATTTCTTAGAATCATATAGAAAAGAAACATTAGAAATGAATGATATTAGATTCTCGGTATAGATATGCATATAGAAGAAACTAAATAAGGTGTGAATAATATGAAAGGAAATAAATTATAATAAAATAATCCCAATATAAATACTAACATAAGATATAATATTTTAGATTGATATACAAACTACTAAAATAATAACATATACATAAATAATTGATTTCATAATGATGGAATGCATAATGTCAGATATCTAAAACGTACTATCAAGGCCTCATCCAGGACAGCTGAAAATACTATCAAAGCCTTGATCCATGAAATGTACATAAATGGGAAAGGCATCAGCCAAAACCTAGTCTAGTTTGTCTCATGAAAACTATTGATGCCTTGAGGGGATATAATGGGCCCTACCTAACACTTACTAATTCCAATGCATTCCTTATATAAAATGGATGAAACATGATCAATATAAACATTTTTATTGAATCTAGAATACAACATGTTAAAAATTACCCCAATCAATAAACATAATATTGATATATCCTAAGTAATATAGTTAATTGTATTAAAATATTACATCTCTAATCAAACCAACCATAAATCATTCAACAGAATAAGATATATTTCATCATAATAGAATAAACGTAGTAAAAAAATATTTAATTAAGGATGTGGACATAGATGAAAATACTTTAAAAAAGATAATTGGAAAATTATTGAGGAAAATAACTTCTTTCACATTAGAATCACTAGTTTTTAAAAAGTTGTGAACATATAATAAAAAAAATTATTTTAAAGGATCCTTGTAATCTTATAAAATAATAATTCTATAGAAAAATTAAGGTAGGAAAATCAATTCATATTGTTTATGTTAAAAAATCATTCCTTTCACACTGTTGTAAAAAGTGTAAAAAGTACATCATTCCGAAAATGAAATGAATATTCCTTAAAATCCAGATTTTAAAAATTAAAACATGGGTTAAAATTTCATTAATAAATCATTTTAGAGTAATAGAAATTTTGATAAAAACATTTTATGAAAATTATGGATATGTAAAAAATATATTCCCTAGTGGAGTCTTAAGTATAAATAATCTCAAATATTCATGAGATTGTGAAATAAACCCTCACCTGAAGTTTAGTCTCCATTATAGGTATTATAACCTCTTATATAATAAATATAGATCTTTTATATATCTATTATTGAACCATAAATTCATATATTAATTAATAAAAATACTTTATTTCCCATTTATTAAAAATCCTTTTGTAACGTCCCTCAATATGGAACTCTCTCACATGGTCGTAATGGGTTGGTTACGATACCTTAAGCATGCCTCCCTGAATGGAATAGTTTGCTGACTAGAATTGTGTGTTTTATTATTATAGTGAGGATACTATACCCCCTAGTATGAATTTTCATAGCCATAGAAACAATTTTTAATAAAATAGAAATGATCGAAGTATAAACATATATGAAGACAACAACAAAATCCAACTGAATAATCCAATAGATAAAAAGGAATAATGTAATGAGTTTTGGAATGTAACTAAATTTCATGATAGAACAATATAATAATTTGACTAGTATACTGAAATAAAAGACTCAAAGTATCGAGTTCTGAACCCTACGTCGATCCCATCTTTAAACTCTTTCCCGACTGCACACAAGCAATAAAAAACAAGGTCTTTTTCTCTTGTCCAAACTTGCATCCATGTAATTTTCTCGGGTACCAAATGGTAGACCAAATAGGTTGTGATTATAACTTAGTGGTTCTATACCACCATGTCTAAAAAAATAGTCTCATAAGAATTGTATTCAATAAAGATAAAACCAACTATGTTAATTAATTTACCAATTAGTAAAATATGAAAAAAATACCTCCTTCGGCTTGATGCCAGAATATCTCTGATGATATCTTATGACCATGCCCATCACAACCATATAACCAAGGTAAGATAACCTTATTAAGTTCCATGATAGAATATCTCTAAACATGTATTATCACCATTAAACCAACAACAATATGAACAAGGTAAAATAACCTTCTTTGGTGCCATTCTGAAATATCTTAGAGCATGTCTTACAACGATGCCATCAACAACCAGATGAACATGGTATAATCACAAAAAATTGGTTCAAATGCCTATAATCATTATAGCATCTCGTGCAAATCACTATAATAATTGCAACAAGGGATAAGGCATAAAACGATATATATATATAATCATTACAACATGGGATTGGCATGGTCCATCTCAATAACATCATTACAGCATATAAGTGTGAATGTTCCTGGGCCGAGCCTGATATATAAGCATTAAAACATGGAACACAATCCCCATCATACAACATGGATATCACAATATCACATCACAATTCTCAATGGTTAATTATAATAATTGAAATTATTCTTTCATATGCCACTTGAAATTTAATTAAAAATTGATTAAAAAAATTAAAAATAAGTAATAAGTCACAATTTACAGATTCTATAACAAGAAATCACACTAAGTCATATTTTATGATAAACATGCTTTATGTTGTTTTCTAATTCAGTTATAATCATGGTTCACCCACCCCATGGGTAGTCAAGAACCATTTAAAATCTATTTTAAACCAAAGGACTTCAAGGAGTAATTCCTTTTTTATTTAATTAATTTAGATACACACAATTATGACACAATCATAATATTTCTTAAGCATGGAAATTATCAGTCCAAAGGGTTAATATTTAGACCCCCTACATTTAACTAATGATCCAAAAATGCTTCCAAAGGCTAGTTACCATGAGGAGGTTGTTGTGTACAATTCAAAATAGGTTTTTAGATCTAAACTAATCAAGATAAAAACAAATAACACAGTTGGTCAAATTATTTCACCGCAATAGTTAGAGAATAATTAATTAAAGGAGGAAACCTAAATAAAAATACCTACAAGGGATCTCTTACATAAACAGGATTTCCAAAAGGAAAGTTATCCCCCAAAACATTTCTGGAGGAACCCCTAAGGTTGAGAGAAGAAGAGATGCAACTGAAAAAAAAAAGAGAAATCAGTCATAAAAAAATTTAAACTAGAAGGTTGGTCATTTACACATTGTGTAATATGATTACATGCCATGTAAATGTTTTTAATGGAATATGACAAAAACCCCATCACCTAGGATTTATTTTATTAAAACACCCCAACCAATTACAAGACATTTAATCCCTTTACATGATGTTCATAATGTTATACAGTTGATTTTTCATCCCATTTTCCCTTTTAAACAAATCGAGCCTATTTTAAAGTTTCTCAACTCACTAAGAAAGTTTGAAACAATAAAACCATTTATACCCAGACTCCATTAATTTAAAAAATCATACATCCCGTAACATTATTTCATTTTTTTCCAATAAACATCTCTTTATAGGTACTCTCTAGTATTTCTCAAATTTAATTTCACCTCAAGATAGAGTTTATTCAAATGAAATTTTCTTGCAATGAAAAAACAATTGAACGAAAAATTAATGAATGAATTTGGGAGAGACATACTTTGAAAAATATGGAATCTTAAAACCTCACTACCTTATAGAATATAGTCCTTGATATTATCCAAGAATCATTTTTAGGTCTCAAAGAACAATTCTTTCCAGTATGTTCACATATGAGATGCCTCTCCCAGGTCTCCTCTTAAACTCACCCTTGCTTCCACTATACCCAAACCAATGGTATTTTCCTACACTAAGGATATTTCCAACAATTATTCACTACCCATATTGGATTCCCTTTAAATGTTGCCTCATCAAAAATATACATTTCTACTATGTCTATCACATGGCAAGGGTCTGGATGATATCCTTATTGTTGTGTCATATGAAACACATCATGCATGGAATTGTAGCACCATTGAAGGGATAAACGGTATGCCACTAGAACTAACCTTTTCACTATTTCAAATGGCCTAAAACCTAGGTTCAAGATTTCCCTATTTTATAATGTGGTGTTTCCCCGACCTAGGTGGAACTCAATGGATAAAATGTTGACCAGCCTTGAATTCCATAGGTCTAATTAGTCTATTAGTATATGATTTCTTTATGCACTATGTGGTCACCAACAACTATCTATTCAATTGAACCTATTCATATGTCTATTTCAGAAGACTATGCCCAACAGGTGCAGACCCACCTGCCTCTATCAAACAAAGAGGCTAACAGCATGTCCTACCATTCAAATTATTAATAGGTTTCATTTGGTTTGATGTGTAGAGAAAATTATTATATTCAAACTCTACATGTTCCATATGTTTCTCCCATATACTAAAAAATCAAAACATTGGCTCATAAAATATCCTCCAAAACCATAATATTCCACTCATGTTTTCCATTTTCAGTGGATGATAGGTTGTGCTTAAAATATCAAGTGATTTGAGGGCTTTATGAAGATATTTTTTGAAAGGAAATGTGAAACAAGGATCTCTATCTGAAACGATACTCCTCATATCACCGTGCAGATGAATAACCTCACACATTAATAAATTTTCCATATCATGAAATAATAAGGTATCTATAATAGGTAAGAACCAGGAGAACTTATTTAGTTGATCCACAAAAAATCATATAGAATTATTCTTATAAGTCATCATAAGTAGTCTTATCAAAAATTACATCATGAAATCATCCCATTTCCACTCTAGTATTGGTAAAAGATGCAAAAGCCCAGATAACCACTAATGCTCTGATTTGACCTACTAGAAAGTGAAACATCTATCCATAAATCATTCCACCCCTTTCTTCATTCATGACAACCAATACTTTCTACAAAGATCACAATAAATCTCTCTTTTACCATTATACACCTCCCATCTAGAAGCATGAAACTCCCTCATTAGCTTCTCTTGGAATCCCACTAGAACCCATACATGACCGCATAAAAGAAGAGAATTTTGACAACTGAGAGAACATCCAAATGGCGTCTTCCCACCATATTATTTGTCTCTCAGAAATGATCCCTCTTAATCAGATAGTTGATCAAACTTAATGCGGTCCAAAAGCATGGTTATAATAGAAGTTGAAGTCAGAGCTACTCAACCCTATGATTCCTGAACAATCATATACATTTCTGAAAAGATGGCTATTATTCTCCACTCATCAAAGGACTCCCATACTGCATATGTCTATTTATTTTGGCTCAAATCATCATCCACAACATTTCCTTTTCCTAGTTAATAATATGATTCAAAGTCAAAAGGCTACAGATAATTGAATCAAAACCTCTTCAAAATATTGAAGTGATGTTGAAAAAAGAGGTACATGAGTCTCTTGTGATCCATGTATACCATTAAAAAGTGGATTATCTCATATTAATTATAATAAATTTAATTAAACAAGAATTACCTTGATGGAATTATTTCTTCATTGATGGATCTGGTAACAGATATGTGATGCACCCTCATTGCATTATAGGAATAAAGTGTAGATTCCCTCTAGCGGTGATCCACGCGTGTGCAACAATTATATAGACCTCATCAATGGAATCTAAGGGTGATATCATGGAATATCCTTGCACTTGCAAGGTATACCAACAATTACTATAAGAATTAATTCCAAAGTGTTCTCCTTGATCATGTGGAGTAAGATTTCTCTCCATTCATAGGAGTGATCTTGGATAAGAGAGATCTAAAGGTCTTGATAGAATTCTCCAATTCTGTTGTGCACAACCCAAAACAAAAATAATTTTCCTATTGAGAAAATAACATAACTCAGTTTATATATCTCTTGGGTTAAAATAAAATAATTTCTCAAGTGACCTTAATTATTTATTTAATCGAATCAAAAACCCCATGTCAATTATTATTATTATTATTATTTATCAAAACACACTTTAATTGAAAATAAAAATTAAATATTATTTAATCAAACAATATTCAATATTTATTATTTAATCAACAAACCCAAACTCTCGGTCCTTCATTCCTCCATAATATTCATCAAACCTTGAATAATGTCAATTTATTTATTAAAAAATGTCATTTTATTATTAACTAATAAATAAATAAATAATATATTCACTTAATAGAAAATAAATATTTATTAAATATTCTACTCACATTATATCGGCACAAATAACTGGTGAAGGAATAAATACAATCAAGAAAAAATGAAAAAATATTAAACAACATGACGTAATAATATTTATTCAAACTATTAAATAATAGGAAATAATATATTATTTAACTGATACTTTGGAATCACTTAGTGTTTGGTACTCTATGCCTCTTCCTTAGTGGCTTTAGGTGAAGCATCCTAAAGTCCAATGCTAGCATCTAACAACGCAAAAAGGCGCCCATAGATAAAGAATTTGATTCTACAATGACTTAATACCTCATAGAGATTCTTACTTTGTAATGTAATGTGTTTATCACAATATCTGAAATCAAGCAGGTTTCATGCCATTGTTATCAACCTATGTGCTTGATGTATCTTTCATTGACTTTCTATAAATATAATTTTCCTATATAACCCCCATGGACATGGAATATTTAGGCTATATCATTTAAATCAAAGGTCCTGGGATATGAAATTTCATTAAAGAATAAAAGGGATTAATCCTTTCTTGTATTATTCATTAATGAAATATTACACGTGATGCACCCAATGTATCCTACCTTATCGTAAACATTTACCATCACGGTTTCATCAATACATCAAAGTGTGCAACTTATAATACACATTAATAATACTCTTAATGTCTATGTACTAATAAAATCATCCATAGATAAGAACATCCAATGACACATATAAATGTGGATTTCGTACTAGCATGTCTTGTTCTCATAATATACTATTAGATATTACCAAGGGATTATAACTATATAAGGTTCCTCAAAGTCCTATGTGTCTCTAACCCTGATATTTGATATTAGTTTTTACCTAAAATGATATCATCTGGCTATAGAACATATATTTAAGAATATTGTCCTAGAAATTCCAAGTTCTCATCGTAGTAGGGATCGGTGGTGACCTTTTAGTGCGACAACTACTCTGGGGAAATTATCACATAATATGTTACGCATAAGAACATTCCTACTGTAATAAAAATTTTATTAATATTTGATACTATGAATTCAAGTTATCATCAAGTATAGAGAATTTGGTTCTGGGGTACCAAATCTACAGACTCCCACTTTCACTAGATCTAACTGTTAACAGCCTTCAGTCCTCTATCTCTCACATAATTATCACGCTTCTACTGAGTTAGGCCTTTAGTCAAGGGGTTTGACACATATTTTAACATGGGTACTCTGCTCACTGGAACTTCCCCTCTCGGATAAAAATACATCAAGACGTGATACATCTAATGTATGTTCTTTCTCCATTAATGTGACCTTGTCTCTTCTTTACGGGACACCACTATAATATTATCACAACACAATGTGATGGTGTTTTTTTCTAGGTACAACATCATGATCATGGAAGAAGTTCCAAATCCAAATGGATTCTTTTTTTGTAAAAAAAGATAAAATATACTTGGACTCCACTATAGAATCAGCAAAAATTGATTGCTTTGAACTCTCCTTGCTCATAAGACCTCCATTGAGATAGAAAACATATCCTGACTGTGACTTCAGATTATTCTGATCTGTCTATAAATAAGCAACAGTATAACCCATGATGTCTAGTTCCTTGTCACCTTCATAACACAGGGACAGATACTTAGTTCTTCTCAGATACTTAAAGATTTCATTAACATCATTTCAATGTTATTCTATTAGATCTACATGATATTTCTATACCCTTATCAATGCATTAGAAACATCAATTCTGGTATATATCATGGCATATAGGATTGATCTTATCATTGTAGCGTATTGGATATTACTCCTTCTATCTTTATCATGTTGTGTCTAAGTACACATTTTCCTATAAAGATGTAAACCATGTTAGATTGGAAATAATACCCTCTAATATTGTTCAATACTTAATATATTTATAATGTAGTCAGCACATTTACATTGACATAGTCTAAGAAGCATCTTAGATCTATCATGAATGAACTTGATATCTAGAATGCAGGTAGCTTCACCTAAGTCATTCATGGAGAAACACTTTATAACCATTCTTTAATATCTTATATCACTGGTGTGTCATTTTAGATAAGTAATATGTCATCAACATATACTACTAAGATAATGACCTCATTCTCACTAAACCTCTAATAAACACACGGATTACATTCATTCTTAGTGAAACCAAATTCTATTATGGATTCATTAAATAGAATATTCCCTAAACTAAATGATTAATTCAATCCATAAATGGATCTCTGTAACTTTCAAATTCATTTAAAATAATATGGAATCAGAAACACTTATAGTTATGTCATATAGACATCTTCCTAAAGGTTCCCATTAAGGAAACATGTTTTGAAATCCATCTTCTAAATCTTAAAGCCATGATAATCTGCTATCGAAATTAGTTTTATGATGGATTTAAAAATGTAAACTGGTGAAAAGGATTCACCATAGTCATTTATATGATTTTTTTAACCCATTTAGCCACTAGACTTTCTTTATAGGTAATTAATTTACCTTCAATGTCCAGTTTCATCATGAATACCCATTAGTACACAAAAATATCTACATCAAATCGCACATTGACAAGAACCCAAACTTGGTTCTGATAGATGGAATCCATTTCAGAATTCATGGATTATTTCCATCTGGTATCTTATGATATCTCTACTACCTCTTTATAGGAGATATTTTTTTCATTGTCAACCAATAAAGAGTCACCTTATTCGATGAGTAGAAACCCATATCTCCCTAGTTCTCTTACCTCAATTATGCTCATATGTAGTACTTATGTTTTAGAAACTACTCCTTCCATGGGGACATGTAGAATGTGTTCCTATACTAACTATTGTGTATATTGAGCATCAAATTTATCAATGAAAATCTCTATCTCACTATACATTTTTAGTGTCTTCTCCCTCTCATGAAATATGTCTTTTCGGGTGAAATCCACTTTCTTTTCTGAGGGGTTGTATAGGTAGTATGGCTTTTTTCCTTGGGATACACTATAAAGAAACAGTTTATAACCTAGGGTGCTAGTTTTTTGCTTAATAAGGCCTTAAAAATTCCTTGAAACCCCATACATGTGTATAATAAATGTGTTTCTTTCTACTGCATAACTCATAAAAAATTCCATTTTTCACTTTTTTTGGTACTCAGTTCAATGTGTATGTGATAGTTTGTAATGAAAATACCTTAAACGATAATTGAATATTTTCATGACTCATCATCAAAATTACCATGTCTTTAAAGGTATGATTCCTCCTTTTAGTAACACCATTCCATAGTGGTGTGTAAGGTGAAGGGAGTTTATATAGAATCCCAAACTCTAGTAAAAATTCCATGAACTCTCATTTATGATATTCATAACATCGATCCGATTGAAGCTTCTTTATCTTCTTTCCCATTTGATTCTCTACTTAATTATTGGATCCATGAATTTATCTAAGTACATGGAATTATACCTCATTAAGTATATATATCCAAATCTACTCAATTCATTTGTAAAATTTATGAAGTAAGAATATACACCTCTAAATAAACGTAACATATTTTAAGTTGTTTTAGCTTGGAAGATTCTAAATAAACATATTGGTAGAGATTTTATAGACTCTTCTCATTTAAAAGACCAAGATGATGATGTCGTAGTTCGGTGTTATATGAGTAATGTAAACATGATTCATTATAAATTTATAAAACTTGTTTTTCATAATTAAATACATAAACAGTGTTATAATAATGCATCATACTGTAAAATATGTTTTCCTTATAAAAAAGAAACATTTATTTTTAAAAAATTAAATAAAATCATATGTATCTAGGCATGATACAAAAGTTATGTTATTGGTAACCATATATATATAATAACAATGTTTTAAAACCAAAATAATTTCTATTAGCAATGAAAGGTGGTATTCACCAATAGCCAAATCTACTTTCCTTGCACCATTAGCCGCTCTTAGATACACCTCTACTCTATAAATATTTTGAAATATACTTGGTTCCTACATTTGGATGTAGATTTCTGCACCACAAGTTGTATCTAATATCGAATGTATAGATATTGAAAGATTACACTTGATAGCAAATGCACCTTTATCGCCCCTTTCTTCTTGGTGCAGTTTCTCTTCCAGTGTCCTGACTTTCCACAAGAAAAACATTCTACCTCATTTTCTTTTCCCTGCCTCTGGATATTTCCCTTATTGGAAGGATGTTCTTCCCAATATTTAGACAATTTATAGTTCATGAGACACTTTTCCTTATTCTTCCTTTTCATGTTCACCATAAGTACCACAAATTTATCACACCCTGTGTCCTTATCCACATGGAGAATCAAATTAATATGTTCTGAAATGCTCTTCTCTCTATTTCTCATATTTTCATTAATAATATAACTCAGGAATATATTGGGAAGTGATGAAAGAATGAGATTTATAAGATACTCATACCATAATTTAATTCCTAAGATGTTTAAGCATTCAATGTAGCCAATAAGATTGACTATATGAGGCCCACCTAATGCAGACTCTCCAAGAATAGTTGTAAATAAATAAATGGACATCTTGTACCACTCTTGTCTCGTCTTCTATTGTAAGAGTTATTTAAAGTGAGATATAATTTTATATGCTTCAATATCCTCACAATTCTTAAAAAGGACATTGGACATGGATGAAACCATGAAACACTGAACATATTTAGCATCATTCAGATGTTTCTCATAAAGAGATATCTCTTCATCACTTACCTCATTACCAAGTGAAACTAGAAAAGGTTCTTCTAACATATATAATTTCTTTTCAGGGAGAAGTATAATTCTTAAGTGTCATTGACACACTTGAAAATTTGTTCTGGTGATCATGTTATCCTTCTAAATTATTGATCATACTGATATTTTTGAATTTATTTTAAGGTTGTTTATATAAAATAATATGAGAAGAATTTTAGTACTTTATTAGATAAAATTTAGACAAATAAAATTGTTATTCCACTATTTTATAGAAACCTAATATCCCTCACCATTGGATTTAGAATATCCTATTTCTTAGAAATTCTATTAGAAAGTATCCATATTCCATTTCTCATTACTCCAACTTTGAATGTTCTAGAAACATGAATAGTATTAGGTTGGCATTCCAAATGACAACTGCATTAACTTCACAGTTCCTTGATCTATTTAGTGGACTCCTCAATCCTGAAATCACTAATTTAGATTTCCTCAACCTTTGTCTCTTAGTAACACAAATTCTTGCATTGGAAGTGAATCTATGATTTGAAATAAGTTAAGCCAACCCAAAACATCATGTTAGAATTCCTTGATAATTGAAATCACCCCAACATTGGCTGGTAAAGCAAAATGAACTATGGTTCAATTTTAACTGATGTATTAGAATATTACACTGACTAAATATATAAAATTGATGGATTTTACCCTTTATGCATAAATTTATAATAATCAACTTTATTAAATGCTTTTTATTATTAAGTGGATTTATATAAGTGATTAACAATGTCTTAAATAAAATTTATGCATAGGAGAATATATTTTATTATTGTGTTGCATGATTGTAAATTTAATTATTTTATGTGATCGTGACAAAACACCCATAATGAAATAAAATGAAACTGACAGAAATAAAATAATAAATTGGTATGATCATGATCGTTTACTAGTGGTAATTTTATCTAGAAATTGATAAAATAACAATTGACCTAGGTAAAAACTCTTTAAACCATTTAAGGTTCACATTACAGCTTTCCACCTATACACCAATGTATCTCTCTTGAATTGGTTTCACCCTAACTCAAAACTTGAACTGCATCCACTAGCTTGGGAGCTCCATCCATTACATGTTCATCTACTCACACATAAGAGAGGGAAAAGAGTTTGCATAAAAGAAACCATGGGTACACAGTCTATACCTAATAAGAGGAGAGAAGAAACTTAGGCCAAAATTTTAATTTAGTAATAAATTAAATAAATATAATCAAATAGATAGTTCTAGTCTTTACGCACAATCATCCACATGCATGCATTGAATTATACATTTAATAAAACAAGCATGAAATTTTTAATTGTTCTTATTTAGGATAAATCACACTTAAATTAATTAATTACTATCTTTAATTAATCAGTTATTTTATCTAAAGTATTATCTAAATTTCCTTGAGATTATAATCCATTATAATTATAAATAAATTAAATAAATTCATATAAAATTAATTGTGTACATAAATTTACATTTGAGGAAGCCCAGATAATACTTGTCTGGATCTTCCCAACATGTATTATAATCTTATATAGTTTTACATGTTTTAACATATAGCATACACAAATTATCACAAACTTTCATGAGGTATATTGTCAACTTAATTATTAAAAAACTTACATGAATTTTTGGTCACGTGTTATGCCTCAATGCATGTAGAGTAGCAATTGTAATATGACTCATAGATGATATGCAATTCAGAACACTACACAGATATTAATTAAACATTTATATATATGCATATATTGAAAAACTATCACATGGATTGTCGTATCAACTAAATTACCACATGCAAGCACGCGTCAACAAGTTTTACATAGTATAATTAACAAATTTTAAATCTACATAATTTGGTAAATGTATACGGTGCATACAGACCAGCTACACAATGTGTATACCTCTCACCATGTATCTGAAGTACATTCTTAGTGACTCAGTGTGTAAAATATGCCTTATAAAATTAGAGTATATGACATGTATCATGGAATACACAATTTTTTAACTATGAATTACATTTTCACTGTCAGGTTGGTCATGTGCAGAATACATAGCCAATCTATGACTCAAAGGGACTACAAGTTGTGTACATGGACTACATAACATTTAATCTAGATGGCCATTTGTCATGAAGACCAATTCAACATGCTGTGTAAGAATTAACTACCCCATGATTCATTAATGCACACAGATTAAGTAATTTTCAAATTAAGTATTGATGAATTGAACACAAGTACATGGTTTATAACTCCGATTAAGTAACATTCACCCCTATGTTGTCTAGAAAGAATCCTTTTCACCTATAGATGAGGTCCTCGATTTTATTTTAATCATAAAATTTATCGTTTTGATTAGATATACAAGAAACAAAGGAGGAAGAAGTACTTCTCTCTATTATGACTAAAAGATTGATTAAATTTTCATTGAAAAACTAAATTAAAATTCATAAATACCCAATGGTCTTTAAAAAATTATAAAAAATTATGTGACTTTTCTGATACCAATTATAGGTTTTGGGCGCCATAGAAGCGTGTGATGGAATTTCCTGAACATTCCTTTTTGTCATGTTCAATGATCAATCCAAGATCTGAATGTCAATAAATGTCATGTCCAACAGAATTGAATCAAAGAATATAAAAAACATAAATCACACTAGAACTAGAGAGAGAGGATCAGTATATATTATTTATGATTAAATTAATTAAATAATAATTAACTTGATAGAATTCATTGTTCATTGATGGATCTGGTAAAATAACATAGATGCACCGGCTTTTTTATAATAATCATGTGAAGATTACCTCTAGCAGAAAATTTCAGGTGTTCCATGAATCTAGAGATGTCATATAAGGAATCTATGGCTGCAAGAACGATAGATACAAGAACCTACAAGATCTTCCTTGGATAACAATGATAATTTCACCCAAAGTGTTTTCCATGATCTGGTGGAAGAAAGATTTCCATCCATTATTAGAAGTAATATTGGAAAAGATAGATATCAATGGCTTGAGATAATTCTATAATTAGGTTTTGAACAACACAATAAATGATTTTTCTTATTTTTAAAATGAGATAAATGATTTTATGTATCCCTAGGGTTAAAATAAAATAATTTCACAAGTTCCTTTAATTATATATTTAATTCTAGTGAAAAATCTATGAAAAATAAAAATATTATTATTATTATTTCATGACATGTTCTTAGAGACCATACTTTGGGCATAAAACCAACCTAAGTAGTCTTTTTTTCAAATCAAAACGAGACACTCGAAGAAGAGGAAATTATTTTACCAACTCTTCCAGAGTTCTTTTCCTCTTATACTTTCTTTTCCTAAGATATTTCCATACTAAAGTAATAAATCCATAATATAATATATTCTAAGTTGTTTTATGATTATGTGAAAACCGCATTACTCTTTTTACCCATCCTAAAATAATAATATCACCATGTGTGCGTGCACATGACTTACTGTTTCCATGTTGTGGTGTAAAAATTTTTTCATCTATACTTTATTTCGATGGGTATAACAATTAATATAGATGATATAAATAATAAATATGAAATGATAATGGTTATTTATAATAAATATAACATCAAATTCCATACCAATTTACCATTAATGGAATTATATTTTCACTCATGCAAACGTACGACCTACTGTCTCCAAGATGCGATGAGATTCATTATCCACATTAACCTTTCAAAATGATTAAAAAAATAAATATAATGTATAATTATGAAAAATATGAAATAATGATGTTAATGGAATAATATATATATATATATCATTTACTTTCTTTCATTCTATATGATAATAAAATGGAAACAATATTCATGTGTACGTGTGACCTACCGTCTCCATGAATGGAGTATTCCATTAAATTTATTATATATATATATATATATGTTTATATAAATAATAAATATGACATATAAATAATTTTCAACATTATTGAAGTATTTAAATCAGGATCTATATAATATGATCAAGAATAACAAGTCAAAACATGTTCTACAAACCAAGCGATTATTACCCGAAATGTTTCTTTAACTTAGAAATCATTAATAAAAAGGTACTATAAAGTCATAAATTAATCATATATTATATCATAAATATTATTATGATTCTTTTAGAAGGTAATAATATGTTCAAACCCTTTATACATTAGTTTTAGACACGTACGAAGAGTATTAGATCAAAGGTAAAAGAAATTTCATCTCAATTTTAATTTTCATGAGATATATGACATGTTCACCACCTATTTATTATGGGAGGTGTATATACTACCCCTATTATATCTCATATCATGAATACATTTATATTAATGGTATTTAAATATTCATTTTAAGATATCAGTCTTATTATTTAAATGTTCAAAGCGGTATGGGATGCTTTGAATGCTTAAAGAATTAATCCTTTCTACATTTCAATATTCTTGATACTATCATAAATATTTATTTATATGTATGCAAAGGATTATCGGGAAAATTTATTTAAATTTTTAATTTAATTCAAAAAAATTCTAAATGAATTCTTTTAAGGTTTTATATAATGGTTAATTATGTAATCTCATTATTATTTGTGATTTTTTTACATAAGAATTTATAGGGAAACATTTATCATCCATGTCCATGTTTCTTAAAAATATAAATTAAATAATTCTTACAATTAATTTACAATTGTTTAAAGTCGTTTTTAACTATGTTCTATTTTATAAAAGGAATATTTTTTTTATTTTTCATATAAGGTACTTTATAACCTTTTCGAAAAATTAAAGAGACAATGATTTTTTAACTTATGATGCGCAAGAAGAATTTTCTGTTGTCATGATGTCTAAACATTTTAAATATTCCCTTACAGGTTTACAAGGTTGTTTTCAAAAAAAATTATTTTATAATTGTAAAGATTTTAAATTATTTCAAAAAAAATGTTATTTCTCTCAAGAAATATTAAATGATTACATTTGATAATATCTATCCATGTTAGCATCCTTTTTTTTGGATTTTATGCTTAATTGAGGTTGATTTATTATCATACAATCTACCATATTGTATTGAATGGTTTATGATATTTTTAATTTTTTATGTGATATTTTTATACCGTTTATGGTTTATGGTTAAATTATTAATATTTCATATATTAGTTTTAATATAAATGTTTATCTTTGTTATGTTTCACCCTTTAATGAGAAGAATGCATTGAAATTAGTAAGTGATGGGAAGGGCCCACTATAGCCCCTCGATGCATCGATAGGTCTCTTGAGATGAAGTTAGTTTGTGAAAAAAACCTTTATGCTTGTTTTACAAGCAGTTTATCATCTTTTGGAGGTTATATCTTGAAAAAAATTATATGGGTCCTACCCATAGAATTAAGATTTCACGAAGATAGATCTTGACAGTAATTATCTTGAGAATATATTTGGAAAGTGCAGATGTTCGGATTATGTATTCCCTCATTATGAGATTAGTTATTGACATTACATGTGATTATTCAACTAGTATAGTATCATTTTAATGTTTAAATTGTATTATTTTGATTTATTCTTTCCATATTATGTTTAGTATTATGTTTAAATGGCTTGTGTTTTTTTTACAACTTTCCTAAAAAGTTTATACTTATTTATAAAATCTTATTATATGTTTTTTACCCATAACACACATCTAAGATCACACCTTTATTGTGTTTTATTTTCCCAAGATGCCAAGAAGTGTTTTATGTTTGATATTCATGGTTAAGCAAGGACAATAGTGGAATTCTCAAAGAATTATCTATGTTGAATATTATGTTTTGAATTCTAATGTAATGTTCATATATGTAATCTATTTTCAAAGATAGGTAAACTAATCGGTCCTTCAATATTTGACTCCTTTAAATCATGACAATGTATTAAAATGATGCATGTGCTCTGGGATTCTAGGGTCGGGGTGTTACAATTGTAAATTTATCTTCATAAAAAGTAAAAATTTTCTATTCCTTTTGTGTGAAACTTAAGAATTATGTCTCAATAGCTAATTTTTGGTCACAAGTTTTTTTTTAAGAAACTTTCCTTAAAATTATTCTATTCTTAGTTATCAATTTCCTCCCCATCCTTAGTTTTTTTAATCAATGGAAAGCATTTATATATATATCCCTTGAAAGATTTAAAACATCTATAGAAACATTATCTCTTTCATTACTTCCTAAAGTGATAAATTTATTCTATAAGGAACATATACATTGCACAGCTACAAATATTTTTCATGTTCCACTTAATGATGGATGTTTTTGATGTATGAAGCGGTCTAACATTGTTACACCACATTATAGATTAGCATGTTTCTCCATACAATTAAGGTTATTTCTTACAACTTGAGTGATATACCTTGATAAATATATAATTTTCTCATCTCAAGTTGTTTCTCTAGATCCAACTTCATTATATTTCCAGGAAGGGAAATCTATATATGGATTACATGAATTTATATAGTTTTAATTCATTTCACAAGGCACTATTTCTAAAAAATTGAATACACTATATTATATTATGAATAATAATGTTTTATTTTAAAACTAGTGAAATACCTAACGTAAATTGAACTTTTATGTATAAATAATCTCATAATTATAAGCTTGGTTTCCTTAGGAATATTCCCAATGTCTGTTATATGGTTACATTACCAAATTTATGTTTTCCAAAATATAGTTCCCAAGGTTTCTACTAAACTCTCTTTGATACCAACTATAAGAACTCCAAATCTAGTACCTTAGATTCAGTTGTCACTTTAAAAATTGTCACAAGATACAAGTAACCACATCCAAAAGGACTGAATAGTTTAGTATTCTTAGAAAACTGGACACATACTAGAATTTCAAATTAAATTTGAAAATATAAAATACTATGTAGTATTTTATTTGAGGAAAACATTATTTCTTCTTGAATGGCCCTGAATATCAATCATAATATATTTATTGGACATCTTGGTAAAGTAAACATAAGAAATGGTTGATCTCAAATGCTCAGTAAGGATATAATGAAAATAAAAAATAATTATGGCATGGATAATATGGATAGAAATAAATGATATTAAAATAATTCCAATATAAATATTCATATATGCTAAAAACATTACCATGGATATAAAAACTACTCAAATAATCACATGTAAATCAATAAATGATTTCATAATGATGGAATGCATAATTATGGAATTCTAAAACATATTTTCAAGTACTCATCCAAGATATTAGAAAACTATTAAATGCCTTATGCAATGAAATTTAAATAAATGGGTAAGGCCTTATCCAAAAAACAATTTCGTTTGTCTCACTAGACCTACCAATTCATCGAGGGGATATAGTGGGTCACTCCCATCACATACTAAGTCCAAATAATTCATTATATAAAATTTGTGAAACATAATCAATATAAACATTCGTATTGAAACTAGCATTTAAAATTTTAATAATTACCCCAATCAATTAACTTAATAATGACCCATCCAAAGTAATATCGTGAATGCTATTAAAATAATATATCTCTAATTAAAAAGATTATCAACCATCCAATAAAATATGGTAGATATAATCACAAGAGAATAAAATTTTTAATTAATAATATATAAAAAGTATTTTGATATAGAGGAAGATATTTAAAAAAGGTCACTTGAAATTTCTTGAGGAAAATATATTTTTTCTCTTTGAAATAAGTTTCTTTTAAAAATATTCTTATATATAAAATAAAAAATCATTTAAAAGATCCTTGTAAACATGTAAAGTATGCTTCATGATAATTATTCATGATGTTTGGAAAAAAAATCTTCTTCTATAAGTTAAAATTTTTTCCTTCCACACTGTTGTAAAAAGATTAAAAAGTACATCCTTCAGAAAAAGACATGAATATTCTTTTCAAATAATTTCTTAAAAATTAAAACAAGGGTAAAACTGTTGTTAATAAATCATTATAGAGTAGTTTATATATTCATGAAAAAATTAGGAAAAATATGTATATTGAAGTAAAATATTCCTCAATATATACTTAAGTGTAAACAATCTCAAATATTAATGAGACTTAGAAGTAAAACCTTACATCGAGTCTGATTTCATTTTAACATGGTTAAACTTCATATATAATAAATATATATTTATTATAAATATATTACAGAACCATAATATCATTTATGATTTACTTAAAATATTTTATCACCCATTTATTAACAATTCATTGTTAAACTCATTATTTTGGGTGGTAATTGTTTCATTTTCCTTGTATGATTTGGTTCAGTAATTTCTATCCTTGTACTTTTATCAAGGTTAAATCATATATAGAATTTCATTAATGAAATAAATATCATATAAATTTATTATATAAATATTTATTTTAATCCCTAAATGTTAGATATAGAAAAATTAATTACATTGTTCATTATCATGGTAGGTCAAATATACACACAAAGGTTGTATTCACTTTTAGAATGATGGAATGAAATAAAGGAAAATAATTATTCTCTTATGAATAATAATTATTATATAATGTAGATAATATATATGTATTAAACAATCCTTATTACCATCCATCTAAAATATAAATGATAAACTAATCAAATCGCTTCATGGAGGTGGTAGTCCAAATGTCAGCAAAAGTGAAGTTGTGGTTTCCCAACAGTTTGGAAGAAATGAATAATTATATGATATTATCATTAAAAATGTATAATTACTTTATAAATATAATATATAAGAAATAAACACAACATAATTACAATTTAAAAAATATTGTAATGAAAAATTTATTATATCACTACTAGGGATGGTAAGTTGTATATCGGCATGAGCGATACTTTAACATCCTATTTGACAGAAAAAAAGGGGGGATACTGGTGGTTTCAAAATCCTGATAACATTTTAGTATATTTATGATATTTATGTTTCCATTTTTCAATAAAAACCATGTATTTATAATAGTTAAAATAATAATTAAAAAAGAAAGTGATCAGTTAAGTTGATTTCATCTTCTTTGAAAAACTCTTTTGGATCACCACCCAATGACCCTAGAGAAAGTCTTTTGAGGAGATGAGAACCACAAAAATGTGTATAATGAATATTGGAAGAGATTTTTTTTAGGTATGGTAAATATATAATTCTCAAAGTGGTGTAAATAAGTGAGGGAGGATGTGCCCTTTTATAATTGAGGTGAGGGGCACTTTTGGAATATACTAAAAAATTAAAATATATAAATACTATTCTAGATCTAAATGATTCCAAATAATAATAAAGTCTAGGAAAAAGTTTCTCGGACTTAAATAACATAACATAATGAGATTTATAAATGCTTTTATATTATTTTATTCTTTACAGTTCTGATTAACCCCTTGGTCATTATTTTTTACCTTAATTGTGGTAACCACTATTTCAATCACAAAAAGGGTTAATAATGTTGCTATAAATAGAATAGTAACTCGTAAATAGACCATTGTTGATTTATTTAACCATTTTACATTCACATGTCCAAATATAATATTTCTATTAATTTTTAATAACTTAATAAAATATTATTATGATAAAATATTATTAATGGAAGTTTTGAAAATTTTAATTTAATTCGACATTAAATAAATCAAGAGAAATGGGGAATTATAATATCCTTTAAAACTTTCCTAAACTATCTTATAGATCTATAAAATTTGTGGAAAAGATTAATTATTTCAAATTCTATTAGTTTCAATATTTTTAAAACAATTTATTTTATTTTTCTTTTAATTAATTAAATAAATTATTAGAATTGCAAAAGAATTTAAAGAAATTATATAATTTATAAAAAATAGAAATAAATTTATATCATGAAATTAATTTAATTAATATCAAAATAGACATTTTTTCAATGGAATCTTTCTTTTCCCTTTGTAGACACATAATAAATACGTAAAATTAAGAGAATAACACTATGTAAATTTCCTTACATTACATATTATAAGGGTCATTTTCTCAGACAACTATCCATTAAACAAGTTAATTTCAAGACTAAGCTGATAATGATCAAGTAATATTCATCCAATAAGAATTAGGATTAAAAATTATGGCTTTAACACTACATTTTAACCTAGATTAACCTGATTTTCCCTTTTCCAAGGTGACAACTTTTACTATGGTTACTATTCAAAATGCTTAAAAGTAAAAGGGTCTTATATACCAAATTTGTGCCTCCTTATCATGACCCGACCCAATGAGGCTTGATCCAAAACTACCCCAATCTTGTATCTATAGTCTAATGGATGGAGACAAGCACCGAAACAAATATCAAATGTTGTGAGTCCTTTACCTAATATGCCTCTATACACACACCTGAACATATCAATGATGAAGTGTAGAGGAATAGTAATACAAAATTTTATAGTTAGAATGTAAACCATGTATTCAAAACCTATAGGATGTATAAGATTATGATGGTGAAAACTGAATGTAAAGGGTAAAAATAAAAGCCCAACTAGAAACATGATCAAACCATACAAAACTGGAAAGTAAAAAAGTTTCAAGAGAGCTCGGTTATTGATCTCTAGGCTCAAACTATTGTACACGGTCCAATGAACCAAGTATACCAAAGATCCTATGAATTCACCACTGACCATTCTATCATCTTCTTAATACATGTCATGTGTAGGAAAAGTCCACACAGCGGTGAGTATACAAATACCCAGTAGGACGTCTCAAAAAAGAAGGGGGGGGGGAATAAGTGACACAATAGGAATAGATAGATAGCAGATAGATCAACCCAAAGCAAGGGAGTAAAAAAATCCAACGATATATATATATATATATATATATATATATATATATATTCTCAAACCATATAAACCTATACGCAAGTGGAGGGGATCTCCATCTCATAGCCTACCTAGGAAAAGACTTCCAAAAATTCCAGAAGTCCATCAATGATGCCTAAAATCTCATGCATCTGCCCAGCAAAAAACTTCCAAGTCAAGCTACACTACAAGAAAATAGTGTTTTAGCAATGATTTATTCTTAGTGCCTTTCAAAACCACCGCTAAATTTTTTTCGGTCAAACATTTAGTGGTGGTTTTATAGCTATGTTTTTAAAAAATGCCTCTAAATGTTTTGAAAATATTTTTTATAAATATTTTAAAATATCTTCCAAAAAATTTCAATTTTTTTGCGGTGGTTTTTTCAAAATCTCCTCCAAATTGAAGAAAGATTATTTAAAAAAATATATTATTTATTATCTATAATAAAATATAGTTTATTATATAGGATTTTTGATTATTTTAATGTTTTAGTTAATAAATATTTATAATTATTACTTAATAATATTTTTAAACTGAAAAAAAAAATCTTCAATAAGTTGAATAACGGACTTCGACATCAAATGACTATAACTTTTTATCTGGGAGTCCATTTCAGCTTCACAAATAGTAAATTTGAAGCACATCAAATGATATAAATCCAAGTGAGATTTAAATCAGGCGATAATCAAAGAAAAAATATATATTTAAATTTCAAAAGTCAAAAATAGAGCTCAAAATTGAAACAACCATATCTTTTAATCCGGGTGTCCATTAGGGTTTTACAACATATCAAATCGAAGTCTACAACAAACTCTATTCCATTTTGGCTTGGTGCCAACTCTTTAAATATTTTACCCCTTTTTATTCTCCAAAAAAAGTTCAAAAGCCCTCTAAAACAGAGGTTTTAGTTCGAGACCGTGATTTCTTTAAATTCAAATGATTATAACTTTCGATCGAGGTGTCTGTTCGGCATGTACAACATATCACATTGAATCTCGTTTCATGATCTTCAATTTGACTGGTTGTGGGGCTGAAAAATGAGTGTTGGATCAAATTTTATGATCATTTTAGTGTATTTAGGGTTTTAAGAGGTTCTTAATGTTTTATGATTTATTTATTTATTGGATATTTATTTATTTATTTATTAAATAATTTATTATTATTTATTTATCTATTATTTTTTACTTATTACTTATTATTTTGTATTTATTTATTTATTTATTTATTTTTTAATTTTTAATATTTAATTTTTCTAATTATTTATATATAGTTATTATGTACAAATTATTTATTATTTTATTTTTAATTGATTAATTAATTATTAATTATTTACTTATTATTTTTTTATTATTCATTTATTTTTTTTTTATTTTTTTTATTTATTCATTAATCGTTATTTATTAATTAACTATTAATTATTAATTATTTATAATTATTTTTTAAATATTTATAAAATACTAAATATTAAATATTAAAAATTAAAAATTATATATTAAATATTAAATATTTATTATTAATTTGGAATTACTAATTATTAATTATTAGTTATTAGTTATTATGAATTGTGAATTATGAATTTTTTATTTTTTATTTTTTATTTATTTTTTATTTTTATTTATTTATTTATTTATCTATTTACTTATTTTTGTATTTATTTTTTTAATTATTCTTTTTTCTTTTTTCTTGGTTCTTTATTCTTTATTATTTATTATTCATTGTTTACTATTTATTATTTATTAAATTATTTTTAATTTACTAAATATTAATTATTCTTATTTTATTATTCATTATTTATTTATTTATTTATTTATTTATTTGTTATTTATTTAATATTCATTATTTATTAATAATTTTTTAATAATTTATTGATTATTTATAAATTTTTAAATATTAATTTTTAATTATGAATAATTAATTCTTAATAATCAATTATGAGTTATTAGTTATTATTAATTAGTTATTATTTATTATTTATTTTTTACTATTTATTATTTATTATTTATTATTTATTGTTTATTGTTTGTTATTTATTATTTATTATTTATTATTTATTACTTATTATTTATTATTTACTATTTATAATTAATTTATTTATTTATTTATTTAATATTTAGTTATTTACATATTATTTTTTATTTTTTATTGATTTGTTATTTATTTGTCATATATTAAATTATTTTTTAAATTATTTATTATTTATACATTACTTATATACTATATATTATATATTATATATTATATATTATATATTATATATTATATATTATATATTATATATTATATATTATATATTATATATAATATATTATATATTATATATTATATATTATCTAGTGTGTATCTATGTGTTATGTATTATTTTCTTCCAATTAATATATATATATGGGTACATTAAATTTGATTTGTTGAGCCCATGAAGAGTCTGCTGTAGTGGTAGTCTTTAAAGAATAGGCTAGAGGTAAGGGGTTCAAATCTCACCGAATGCAGAATTTCTATATATGGCATGAACATGTGCATGAACATGGAATTATGCATGGATATGGGCATGATCATGGTAATAATAAATAATTAATTACAAAAATAAATAAATAAATAAATTTTGAGAATAAAAAAATAATTAATTAATTACAATAATAAATAAAAAAATAAATAAATTACAAGAATAAATAATTAAATAAATAATTACAAAATTAAATAAATATATATATATATATATTATGAAACTAAAAAAAACTAAAAAATTAAAAATGTTAAAAATGTTAAAAAAAATTAAAAAATATAAAAACTAATTAAAAATAATTTAAAAAAATAAAAAATGATTTAGTGACAGTTTAAACAGCCTCTAAAAACCGCCGCTAAATTGTTCTATGTCGGTTTTAAAAAACCGCTACTAATTATTTCCCGACACACGATTTAGGGACAGTTTTCAAAGACCTTCGCAGAATGATTTAGCGGCACTTTAAACTGCCACTAAATAAAAAACTACCACTAAATACATATTTTGGCATAGTGAACCTCACCATTATATTGCACAATTAATAAGAAGTTATATCCAACTAGAGGAATCAGGCCCTAGTACAATAGGATGGTTCTAGTTAATAGATTGCTAGAGGACCCATGCCTCGGTACAATAGGAGGGTTTTACTCTGATGGTTAGGGTCCCATGCCATGACTCTGTAAGAGGGTGCCACTCAATAGTTGATAGAGGACTCGTGCCTAGCCCACCTAGAGGGTGTCACTCTAGTAGTCTATAGAGGACCCATATCCATCCCAACTAGAGGGTGCCACTCTAGAAGTCTATAGATGAACCATACCAATCCAGTTGGAGGCTTCCACTCCAGAAGTCGAGGACCCATTCCTTGATATAATTGAAGGGTGCCACAGAGGTGGAAAATAGAGGACTCATGCCCAGTCGAGACAGAGGGTTCCACTTTCATGGTCAAGGAACCATGGCATGTCTTAATTGGAGGGTTCCACTTAGTTGATAGGTAGAGGACCCATTACATATCTCGGTGGGAGGGCTCCACTGTCAAAATAAATAGAGGACCCATTCCCTGCCCTACAATAGGGTTCTACTCTAATTTAAATGGTGATACTACCTGATAACTATCATCATCGAGAGTCTCTTAAATAAGAATCCCAATCAGAAAATCTCACATCTATCTTGAAATCCAAAACGGCGGCCACCATAGCATTCTATGCAGAAAATAATAGGATATGCTATTCACGGGCCAAAATCAAAGTCTAAATGAAGAAAATGTGAGAGGTTGAAGTCTCCTCAAAATGATTCAAGGGGTAGATGGAGTGTGAGGGGACCCAGATGGCATGTGATCTAACTTCATCGCATGGCCATGTCCCTACTCATACAAAACTAACTACCCATGTAACCATACATAGTATATAGAGGGTCTACATGGTGTGTCTGAGCCACCTGGGGTTCTGTGTGTCCTCTTTGGTCCTGTTTGTGTACATTGCATGTGTCTTTACACTTTTAGACAAGGCATGTTCATTATTGTTCCCATGCCCATGTAATCCCAAATTGCACACCGATTCTCCAGCACGAGGTCACACAACATGTGGGGGTCACATATGGCATGTGATACATATCTCACCTAAAACCTTAACTGTTACTACTATGGACCTACACGTCGTTTGTTCTTCAGAATAAATAGAGTATAGTCACGATTCTCATAGAAATTTGGAACTATCCTCAGGCATTCCATATCTGACTTCCCCACCACAGATATCTCTTCCAACCAACCGAAAATGTTGGATCTCATCATCGTTTTCAATTCCTAACAATGCAGTGGTTAGTAATTGGTTTCCCATTTAATCGCTCGAAGACCACATAAACCACTATCATATTGCACACCTATCATCACTGCCATGGTCTATTTCAAACTTTGTTCATAAAAATATTCACCCTTAACTTGAAAATCTATTGATTTCACCCCATATTTTGGGTTCAATTTGTTGTACGTGATTCCTACATGAATATGGGTATATAATTAGGATCAATACCACCCAAAAACGTCGATCCAAAACCCGGTAGCCCAATGGATAAGAAAATGAAAAATTAAAGGCAAAAAAGAACCACAAAAAGGTTAAACAATCATTATACAAGAATTATTTTCCAAAGAATATAGTTAAGAGCTCTAAGGTAAGAAAACAACTAAACAATCAATTTAAGTTCAATACATGGAAAATGAAAATTTCAAAAAAATGGCACAAATAAAGAAAAGGATGATCCTTCTCAATAAATTTAATCAATAATGGTGTAGTAAATGAATTGAAATTTCTTACCTGAATATTGGATCATTCGACATCAAATAATGTGATCTCCAATGTTTCAGAGGAGTTACTGTGTTTGCTGCATCTCTATCTTCCATGATCTTGAGTCTCATCGTGGTCATACGTTGATTCTCCAATGAAAGAGGAAGATCGAATAATGATCATCCCAAGGTCTATGTGGATAAAACTAGAGGTTTTTCTATAGTGATTAATTTAAGGGGAAAATATCAAATTAGTTTAATTAGTAAATAAATTAAATTAATTACTAATTAAACAACTGAATTCACCACCAATTGTTCTGATATTTGAATGCCCCTCACTGACCTATTTTAGTTCATTACTACGGTTAACATCACAGTTTGGACTCTTCCATGGTATCCCATTTATGACTAAATTTTTTTTAAGAGTTACCCCATTTTATTTAAGAAAATGAAGGTATATAAAATAAAATATATTTTATATTTTTATATAATTAACTCCCGGAATATCGGGCCCCAAAATCGCACATCATCTTAGCTCTTGGATCCTAAAATATGTATAAAAATATTTTAAAGTGTTCACCTGAAAAAAAATAGGTATCTACATCATTTTATTATTCATGATTTTTATCTCCAATAAGAATAAATGAACAAAAATCTTGGGATACAGAGACCGAATTCGACTCTCCCACTCCTATGAGCTCTCCTGCATGCTCATATGCTACCACAACACACAAATAAAGAGGTTGGTACATCCATGCGAGGTCCTCTCTGGCCGATCCTAAATCTCCACCAGGTGCTCTGTAAATTGGCTCCATGATTGATTTCTATTTATCCCCATTCAACAACATGCAAGGGGTCATGGACATATCTTCTCAGTCAGGGAACATGGAAGACGTCATGCACCAGATCCAACTATGGTTGTTGCGATAGGCGGAAATCAACCTCACAACCCCTCAGTAGTATCACGAATGTCTTGATCAAACTTTGGGATTTCTTTCATCCCTGAACTAATTTTCATCATTTCCTACCACAACTTTTCTCCCAAAAGAGATAACTCACCGATCTATGACTATCACATGGGCGACCTGTAGGGTCTCCCATACATGGCCTCGAAAGATGTCATGCTAATAACACAGTGGTATATATTTTTGTATGAAAACTCTTACAAGGTAAAGTGATCCTCCCAGCACCATTCAAAGTCCAACATACAAGCCCCCAACATATCCTCCAACACCTGGATAATGCGATTAGTCTGCCCATATATCTTTGGGTGGAAGGTTGTACTCATCCTCATCTATTCCCTGAATTATTTATCCATTCCACTCCATAACCATGACATGAACCACCCATCACAATTGTATATAATATTTTAGGGAACCCCATGATGAAGAAAAATTTCTCGTACGTTCATCTTCCCCAAACTCTCTATTGAAATCTGCTCCCGGATAGCAATGAAACATGACGACATCATGATTTGGCCAACTATCACCTAGATTGAGTCATGTACCATCACTGTAAATAGAATCCCTATCATGAATTCCATGGATATTTCATCCCACTTATACTATGGGATATTAAGGGGATTTAAAAAAACTATTGGGACTTGCTTATCATCCTTTACATTATAACAGGTGAGGTACGAAGAGACAAACTCATCCACACTCTATCCCATGTCAGACCATGAAAACTATCACTAAAGGTCTTTATACATCTTCCCCACACTAGAATTTAAAATCTAAATGATATGTGTCAAACTCACGTATCACCTGCTCCTGCATTGTGATTGGGAGAACCATCTATCCCTGGAAATGGATAATCTGATTCCCTCCTTCATAATATCCATCAGGTGAATCCCATGTGGATATCTGGTTATGGAAGACATAAAAGCTTATATCTCTTGAATCGAACTCCCACACATGCTCAAGAAGAATAAGAGTCAACACCATCTACTGAAGAAAATATTCACCCTCCTACTTCATTGGGGTCACCTACAAAGAAGACAACTGCTCAGAACCCTCCTATACAAAATGATATTGGGACTTCCTACAAAGGGAATATGCTACCACCTTTCCCTTCTTTGGTGTATAGACTATCTCAAATTCCTAGTCCTATAGAAAATCCATCCAGTGTCACTATCATGATTTCATGTCTCTCTGTGTGAAAATGTACCTGATACTCGAATGGTTTGAGTGAATGAAAAATCACTCTCCTATAAGATAGTGCCTTAACTTCCTTAACCCAAATGAGATAACTATCTTCCACTACATCAACACGCAGTTGATCCCATATCATGAGGCATCTTAATACACTACATTCTCCACACCCTCCACAGGTATTCTCAACACAGTACCACTCATCATCCTTAGCCTTCACTATTTAATGGCTCTATAACACTACTCAGTCCAGGTAAAAATATTCCTTTTCAGCATTTGATCGGTCAAAGGGGATGAAATCTTATATAACACTTCCAAAATCCTCATATAGTACCCCCACAAATCCAATGAACCTCTTCATCTATGATATATTATTGGTTGTCCCCCAATAAAGCACACCATCAATATTTGTGGGGCAGACAACCAAACCATACTCAAAAATGACAGTCTACATGAAGAAAACCTTATGAATCTAGAACTAGAACATTGAGATATTATTATAAATCTAGTAATCTAGAAGAAAATATAAGACCATAATAAAGTTCTCTACATTCTCCTTTTATGATATAGAGTATATTAATATGTATTCAATGATGACAACCCCAAAATGTTCCAAGTACGACTGGAAGATCTATTTCATCAAATCTGTAAACATAGTTGGTAATTTTTCATATTAATGTGAACCAACAGGAACTCGTAGTTTATGTAGCGACGTCAAAATGCTAGCTTCAAAATATCTGCCTCATGAACCACTCACCAGTGATAGCTGGACATGAGGTTTTTCTTCGTGAACCCTCTCACACCTCGCAATTGGTCAAAGAGTTCATAAATCCTCATTAAGTAGTAGTTTTTCATTATCATGGACTAGTTCAGGTTATTATAATGGAAAAAATATCAATATCCAAGATGACATCATAGTGTTTCATTGTGATGACCAAAAGTTCCCACATAACCCTTTTTTACCAACTTATAACTCACACTACCTAAAGATAGATTACATAGAAGAAGTGTCCCCTATTGGAAACTCAAGGCAAAAATACTAGCCTAATGCCTCAACTGGGAGCTCTAGCTCTCTCATACGATGTAAATAGATGAAGGAATAACTCAAACATGGGTATAATAATACTGAGGAATGAGTATAATAAAAAGAGTCCATACCTCTAATAATCTCATGTGTCACTGGGTCGTATGCCTCTATAGCATGCAGATATCTGTGGCTCAGACCACCAAATCTATGAGCCTAAAGTAGGCCACCTAATGGTGGTGGTGGTGGAAGGATCTCATAGTATCATCCACCAGCCATATATCCTACTCATGGGGATCCATATTCTTCTCTACTAGATCCACCTCGCTATGGCCTCTCTACCATCTCTTACGAGATCCATGATCATGGTGTTGCCTCTTCTGTAGCAGTCTGTATACTATCATCATATGTTCTCATCACATCTAGTTGTCCATTCATGTGTCATGTGACCTCACCCATCACAAGTATAGAACCTCCACTCTCAAGTATTCCCTCAACCTCTATGTATCCCCTGACAATGTGCCATATCCTAATTCTTGGAAGACCTCTTTCATTGAGATCCTCTCAATTGGTATCTTCTAGATATTGCAGATGACTCAATCTTATGATTACCACTGTTAGCTCTATCCACCTGGAATCCCTCTATCATGAATCTCTCGGTCACCAGGGCCCACTAACACACCCCATAATAGGTGGGACTGAAAAATGGTACCATGCTGGAATGGATCTCTCTACGGAGTCCCTATTAAAACTTTCATTCCTAGAAGTAGCCATCCCATACCATGTTAAGGGAGTATCATGTAAGGTATGTGAACCTCTCATCATACTTGGAAACTATCTTCCCTACCTGTTATAGCTCCAGAAGGTCCTCAATCTAGACTAAGGGAAAATAAGAGGGGTAGTAATCCTCACGGAATAGCTACTGGGTGTCAATCAACAAGAGTGATGAATCATCATGCATGTGGGTAAAAAGACTCTACCAGTGCCCAGATACTCCATTGAAAAGGATAAATTCTAGTGCAACCACATGATCCATAGGTTTTAGGATAATCGAGAAGATATGGGCCTCTAAGTCTAGACAATCATCTACTACATGAGGATCTAGATTATTATAGAACCTAGGAAACCTCTGGAACTGTAACTCATGGAGTGATCTAAGATTACAAGAATCCTCATTATTTCATGCACGTATGATCTAGTGATAAATAGGTGTGGTGCTACTACATAACCATCTGGAGTAAGGATATAGTAATATGTACCCTTAACTAAGTCATTGTCACTCATCAAATATTTTCATGATCCAAAACTGGTATCCTAGCTGGGTGGTGTTGCAGGGGTATCCTGTAAATTTAATTTATACATACCATGGTTAGAAGAGCATATAAATGAAAAGGGGAGTTAAATATAGAAGGGTAGTCAAAGGATAAATGTTATATGATTCATGTACCACTTATCCCTAAAAATAGTGTCTCAGTATGTTGAGTCGGAAAAAATGTAGTCAAGGTCCTGATAAATGGATACGTCAACCTTACGTACCATCACTAGGTTCCCTAGACTGAGATTCATGCTCAAGAAACCTTGAAACAATTTCCCAAAATCCAAAAAACACATAATGGGACTACTCAAAACATTTTCCCAAGGATTAAACTACTTTTGATATCAATATTTTATGGACCTACCCAACAGAGTTCGAGGAGTAACTATCCAAAGCCCACCTCCATAGGCTAGAGGCTATAAAAAAGCACTTAAAGGAATATCTAACATGTTGTGGAAATTACCTAAAGTACATGTATGAAAATACCTATCCATATAAATTTGGAAGTTCATAGTAATAAGAAACTATAATTTAAACTAATAATGAAAATCATCTAGGGTGCACAAGAGTACACCAATGAAAACTGAATGTAAAGGGGAAAAATAAACACCCAACCCGAAATATAAATAGAAAAAAACTGAAAAAGTAAAAAGTTCTAAGATATTACAGCTAATGATCTCCAATATCTTACAATTATATGTTGTCTAATGCACCAAGTATCCCAAATCTCCTCGTAAGTCACCAATGATATGTATTTCATCAGAATAAGTCATGACTTGTGTGGAAAAAGATCATGCTGGAGTGAGTATAAACATACCTAGTAGGACACCCTAAAAGATAAATGGGGAGTATTAAGAAAAATATATATATATATATAGTATAAAGTTCAAACCAAATCAATAGAGTAAACAAATACAAGGACATAGATACTAGTATATATATATATATATACTCAAACCAAAGAATCCCAGATGAGAGAGAAGTGGATATCCATCTGACATCCTAGCCTACAAAAATAGTTCCAAAAATTGTATAAGTCCATCAATGATTCACAACATCTCATGTTCCTACCTAGTAGAAAATTCCAAGAAAAGACACACCTTTCCACAATGTATCATAGTCCAGGTGTAATAATCTCTAGGTTGAGGACCCATGACCCGGTTCAATAAGAGGGTTCCACTCAATAGATATATAGAATACCCACACCCTGATACAATAGGAGGCCTACATAATTATAGTCAAGGATCCATGTAATGACTCCACAAGAAGGGTTCCACCCAATAGTTGATATAGGGCTCATGCCTAGCCCAGCTAGTGGGTACCACTCAATTATTGTCACGACCCGTCCTCGGGGCCCGTGCCGTGACTACCCCAAGCCCGGCTTCCATAGGCCAGGGGCTGGCGACTAGCACCAAAGGCGTAAATCCCGATAATAGGGAAGGCATTTCCTTTATAAAAGAAAACAAACACACAAAGTACAAGAGGAATTAATACACTAAGAACAAAATAAATTGATGAAAAGTAAGTGGTCCAGAATAAAAACCCAATCGAAAGTACAGCTACAACTGAAAAAAAAAGTACAACAGAAAAAGACAACAACTAGAAGAAAGGAAGCAGCGCCTGGGTCGTCCTCCTGGGATCCTACCTGAAGGGTAGGTACAGATAGCGCAGCTCCAGGCTCATCCACCATGGATCCTACCAGAAGGGTAGGTATAGATAGCCTCCACAACGCCCTTGCCCGTCAACCTCCTCCGAGTATCGTCTCGCCGTGAATTCCACCTTCTGATACTGACTCGTCGTGAGGTCCACCTCCGGGTATCGTCCAGTCTTCGAACACTCGGCCTCCGTCAGCACTGCCCATCATCTGCAACCAACACAACGAGATTCGGGCATAGCCCGTGCAGGGGTGAGTATAACAATACTGAGTAGGGACCCCGAGACCCTCAATGTCTCACTAAAACCAACAAGGATAACTACAAATAAGATCTCAACAGATAACCCCTACTTAGGTATATGCCCATACATATACCTAAGTTATCAAGTAACCCATATCAATCATGAGGAAACCAAAAGATTATGAAATCAACGGATAACCACTACCAAGGTATATGACCATACATATACCTATGTTATCAAGTGACCCATCTCAATCATGAGGTAAACTCAAAGGTCATAGACTCAGCTCAAACCAAGATTTTCATCATCGAAACCATAACTGCTGAAGAGCCCTGTATCTGGAGTGTACAGTGATCCTGTCATGACTCCGAGGTACTGCTCACTAACCTAAGTATAACATCCCGTCTTTTTATAACATAACTTTTCATTCCATTACACGGAACTGAGGATCTTTAAGGTTTAGTGTCTTGGAAACAAGGAACATAAAACATGAAACAAAAAAAACATTCTTCTTAAACACTTGAAAGGCTTCTCCTCATGTTCACCCTAGGCTCATTACTGCATCTCATAACCTGGGGATATACATCAAAAGGAAGGGTGAGAAGAAGGCCCAGCAAGGGAAACAAGTGAAACATTTTACATATGAACTTGAGATACATCAATAAAGTCATGAAAAGAACTTTAATGCATGAAAATGAAATCATGAGGCATATCATAATAAAAATAAAACTTTTTCATAACTTGAAGATGTGGCTACATCATTTTACATAGACAATCATGAACATATCACCAAGGTCCATCCCCAAGGTGTCATTTTAAAATTACCAAGGTTATTCACCAAGGTATCGTGAAAATTGTAATCTCTAGAGGTTACATCATTACCCAATGCATTGGAGTGCTATCAGGGCACACCCTTAAATTTTCCTTTATTATCATGTGAGCCACATATATCTTCATCAAACATTTCATAAATAACCCATATAGCATAAAGGAAATGGGTTTCATTTCATAATCATAACTTTTTAAAAACTACTTTACAGACATGATCTTTATATCACTTTGAAACCCACAGAAAAGGAAGGTGGGTCTCATGTATGTAAATCCCAGAATTTAAAATAGAACATTTTGGTATATATGTGAATACCCCTTTAGAAGAATGATCTTTGAGTATTCACTTAATAAAATAAAAGGACTTAAGAAAAAGAGATAGACATTTTGAGACAGAAATTCTGCAGCATAACGGCAATGTTCCGAGGTTTTAGAAGACATTAAAAGAGAGGTAAAATGGGTCAAACATTCATAAATGACCCATAAAATAGTACATGGACAGAATAAGAAGGATACATGATCATGGTAATGAGATTTCAAGGACATACCATTTGAAATGAAAAACATGGAAGGAAGAAAAAAAGATTTCTCTTATGAAAGTTCGGCAGCCTAACGGCGTTACTTAAACCTCAACAAAATTGATTTGAAAAGATCAAATAGGATCTCTCATCATGTGAACATAAGAGTTCAGTATGATAGATATAGAGATAATTCCCCAACATAACAAAAGGGAACTTGAAAGAATTGACATGAAAGTAGAACTTCAAAACGAGAAGGGTGAAGAACCACTTAAAAATTCGGCAGCCTAACGGCGCCACTTAAAACATCAAAATACTGAATTGAAGAGATCAAATGGGGTCTCTCATAATATGAAAATAAGAGTCCAGTATGATATATATAGATATCATACCCCAATATAACAAAAAGGAACTTGAAATAATTGACATGAAAGTAGAACTTCAAAACGAGAAGGGTGAAGAACCACTTAAAAATTCGGCACCCTAACGGCGCCACTTAAAACATCAAAATACTGAATTGAAGAGATCAAATGGGGTATCTAATCATATGAACATAAGAGTCCAGTATGATATATATAGATATCATACCCCAATATAACAAAAAGGAACTTGAAATAATTGACATGAAAGTAGAACTTCAAAACGAGAAGGGTGAAGAACCACTTAAAAATTTGGCAGCCTAACGGCGCCACTTAAAACTTCAAAATACTGAATTGAAGCGATCAAATGGGGTCTCTCATCATATGATCATAAAAGATCAGTATGATAATTTAGAGATCATACCCCAACATAATAAAAAGGAACATGAAAGACTTGAATGAAAATAGAACTTGAAAACAAGGAAGGTGAAAGAATCCCTTAAAAATTCGGCAGCCTAACGGCGCCACTTAAACATTCTTAAAACGAATTGATGAGAGCAAGGGGGGTATCTCATCATATGAACATGAAATAGGCAGTAGGATGAATATAAAATAACATCCTCAAACATAAGAACATGGAGTATAAAAGAAAAGACATAAAAGAGATTACTTGAAAAGAAATAGAGGGGTCGGATCCCTTACCTTAAAATGTAACTCTTAAACCTCAAAGGTTGGGACCTTGAGGGCTTGGGGGCGCCTTGGGAAAACTCCTTGGGAGGTAATGAGACCAGAAATTCGTTGGGAATGAGTGGGGAGTCGAATGGATGAGAGGAGGGCTTGGTATATATAGGGAAAGTGAGGGGACAAGGCATTAATGGCCAAGGGACACCTCACATGTGCTTTTCTCAAACCCATGTGCTCTCCCTTGTCATTTATCATGGAGTTAGGCCACATGGGGCCCCCAAAACAATAATTCATCACCCTTGGCCGGCCAACCCTCAAAAGATCTCATGACATCATCATGACACCGTTATGATGTCATTAAACATACCGAAACCCTAAAACTGTATTTTTACTATTCACTGAAAATTCAACTTTCTCAGAAAAATCCCAAAATTTCACATTAACCAAATATCAATGCTCTGATTTCAAAAATGAAATCCATTTTATAAAAATAATTTTCTAAATATTTTTAATTTAATTTTTAAATAAAAACACTATTCATCGAAAATTCATTTTTTTCAGAAAAAACCCCAAAA